>LR994571.1:63860098-66360098 GCA_905187475.1 Syritta pipiens | reverse complement strand
TAAACGTCGTACCGACGAATTGATCGTGAACCATAATTTATGGCGATGTTGCACAACCCCTGGCCCATAATGAGGGGCCTCATAGAAATTATAATTAAATCCCCCCTCCAACAGTCGCCGAGGAGCGCTGCTGCATATCTAATCATGTCTCACACCACCGTTAAGTAAAATTGCATGTTGACGTCGAGCGTCTCTTCATCAGCTTCTGCCATCAGCTCACGTGGATGCTCGAAAAGATAGATTGCTGCATCGAGATGTTAGATACATCGCGCTTCTATCACCACGATGAACGCATAATCCGTGATTGAAGCTGATCCCTACGTGCCTCCACCCACAATACCACCGCAAAGATCTCATCTTTGGCACATTAAACGTTTGTGTGCCGTGGAAGGTGAATCGCTTCGACGACAAACATACCGACGATTTAATTTTATCCAGACGACATTGAATTGCAAATATGAGCAGACTTGAGTGTTGCGCTGCAACAATCGTCCCACGCACACACATGACTCTGACGCCATATCCTCCTCCGGGTGCAAGGAATCGCTGAGCAGACGTAGGGTCCTTTCGAATTCTGGGCACGTAAACAACCCGTTGCCAGAATGCGTTGGACTCTCCGCAAATAGACAAATGATTCGGGATATTCAAATTCCAAATTAGGGGTGACTTCGAGGTGAATAAAAAAATTTTTCGACGTGGCGATGACCTTTTTAGAAAGACAACGAGGTTGGCTTGGGTGGGAGATGTTTGCGACTCGAGTCCTTTTTTCAAAGCGTTTGCGAGACGGGTCAAGAATTCAAATTGGATTCTCGTCGAGCCACTCGAAGTGGTAGACGGGTGTCTGGAGGTGTAAACACGTTTTGTTTAAGCCCTTAAAGCGCGATAGTTAAAGTTGAGCTGTATGGGAAGCGCGTGGAGGAATGATGTGCGACCTTTGGGCAGAAAGAATTAGGATCAATTTATAACCGCAAAGCTAAAAATTAATGATGAAACAGTCATCATATCATCAATCGTTCTTTAAGTTTCAGTTAAAATAAAAAAAAAAAATAAGTTCTAATGATCATACGGGTCCAGATTTGTTGCTGCTTGTGACATACTGCTAAACGGTCAGATTGATAGCCCAGATATATAGGACGGAAGTTCATTGATGCAAGGCTGAATCTAAGGCCTCCAACTGTGGCTAAAACATTAGCATTTATAACTGGCCTCAGAGGCTTTCAAAGCAGTGATCTTCATCACATTTTTTAACTCGCCAATCTTGCATCGACAACCCTGTAACCAAAAAAGCAAAAATATGAAATCTATGGTTTGAAATAGACAGCATTTTATGACTGACCCAATTCGCTATTTTATCACCTCAACTGGCACACTGTGTCAATGGGGAAGCACCTACTTTTTTATATAACTAACCACGAAATTTGCGTTACTAAAACTCTTTACATACCCTGCCAACCTAAAGTGCTTTAAACCACGACTAAAACTGTGAAGCATAAGTAGATTAATAGTAAATGCATGCTGTCACAACTAATCCAAATTGAACCATTAAATAAATCCGCATTCCTCATCACACAACGTCAATCAATAAGCCTTTACGTCAAAGCGATGGTTACATGAAAAGCGTGTCGTATTTTTATTTTAGTCTTTAAGATCCGGATCAACCTTTTCAGCATAGCAATTACGTTTTTTAGTAGTTGAACAAATCAAAGTGTTTTGAGTACTTTAAATTGTCACAGTTGACGTTTATAGCACAATTTGGAAATGAGTGAGCTGTCAGATGTGTGGGGTGCGGTAATTCAGGATTGGATAGTGACAGGAAAAAAATTGTTAGCAATTATGATCTGTCAATTTTTAATTTATGTTAATGGTAACTCTTTGGTGATGTAAAAATATATGGAGTCGGCTCTCGATAATTTGAAACTCAATGGACTAGAGAAAAATTTGAAGTTACCAAGAGTTCAAAATAACAAGAGTTTAAATAACAAAGCAGAAACGAGGAAAAATTCAACATAGCAAGCGTTTGATAAAAACTCGTGATTTGTTATTTTAAAGGGCTGTACAGTTATTCAAATATTTTGAATTGCCTATTATTTCGATATGATGTGATTTTAAATATTTTTTCGATATTGGTGAGAGCTAAGAAGAAATCATCACCTGTGTCGGTTCTAATTTAGCAGGGGTAGTTTACGTTTGAAAGAAGACTGCACTGTAAATTGCGAACTTACTCATTTCTTCTTTTTGGAAGGTTTGGGCATAAAAAACGCTTCAAAGTATAGAAAACGTGAAGCTCTGACTTCAAATTATAGAATGTTCACAAGCAAGATATCATCCCTTTCTATCAAATTACTGACGGGACTAATTAATATTGTTTTTATTCATTTTATCGAGTATTTTTCAAGTTACCAGTGAACATTTTCAAATTGTCGAGAGACTTAAACCCTCTGCTGCACGCTTTATGTTGCGATGACGAAGAGAAAAATAAATAAATACAGTAAAATCTCAATAACTCGAACCTCTATAATTCGAAAACCGCTGTAAATAGAAGCATTCTCACTGTCCCCTGAAAAAACTACGGAAATCGAAGAAGACCTATGCAATTTGGTCCCCTCGTTAATTTAAATATATTTTTGTGTAGAACAACAAGGAAATATATAGATAGAGTAAGGGGGTACAATAGTTATTTTATGTTGCGCTACAAGTTGCTCAGTGACAGTCCAAAATTTCTTTACTTTAATTCAATCCCTTAGTAATGATGTGAATGATTGCTCATTATCACAAACGATTGGTTTGGTGTTTTTAATCAAATTTAGCAATTCTAAGATCGGTTACTTAACATCAATTGAATTGAATTGAAAATTTATAATTTCAAGCCAAGGAATGAGATCCATTGGTTTGCTTACGTTTATAATTCGAAATCAGGTTTACTTCTTTATTTTAATAACGTTTAGTTCATATGCGTACGTGATGAAAGTGAGCATTTTTTTTCTTTGAAACCTCGGTAATTCAAAAACCTGATCATCATGATCAGGTCGGATTTTATAATTTTATCCTCACTTTAATTTTGGTAACATACATTTTTTTTTCATAAAAGCAGCTCATTTTCGTACTGTAAAAAAGTCCAATTGTGTAAATATTCATATTTTGGTGAATTGAATTGAACTTTTGTTAATTTAATTATTTCAGTTTTTACAAATATATTAGTTTGCTTTGAAAGCAAAGTGGATATGGACGCGAGGATGCAGCAAAAACACGTCGTGTCTTGAATTCCACTGTCATAATTAAACATTAAGCACTAACATCTGATCTAAAATTCAAACTCGACAAAAATAAATCATATCAAAAATAAATCAGCCCTAAATAACATTAATTTTCAATAAGGCAATATTTAACCAAGACACATAAATTAAGGTATTAAAGAAACATCCAAAATAATATTTTTCCAAATGAACTTTTAGTTGAATGAGTTAAAAAATCAAAAATCATATATGGCTAATTGTCAACTGTGTAGTTAAGTGTTAACGAGTGTCAGATTATCAAGACTGTATTTAGCTTTAGAAAACTTTTTGTAAAATAATTTTTTCGCCTTCGTTATCTTACGTCAGAACGCCGCGTTTGGAATTTTTGTTTGGTCTTTTCTTACACTTCTCTGATGTCCAACTCCACTACCGCTTTTTTGACTAAAAATCTGAAGTTCAAAAGTAAAATCCGAGGTGATAAAAAAAGACATAAAATAGTTGATTTCCCTGTACGGGAAAATATCAAGAATGTTGTATGCTAGTTTTGTCAAGAAAAGAATGCTCTTTTAGTGAAATTAAAACTTCTATATACATAAATCGATGAGATAATAACTTAATTAAAATCTACTCTGTGCAATCATGTGTTAAGTGATGATGGACCCAATTAGGCTTTTGAATAGATATTCAATTTTCTGGAAAATAGGTCAAGAAATGTCAGAATGGATACAAACTTGATTTTATATTTCTTCCGGCTTCATATTTAAATGACGTACAATTTGATAGCCATTTAAATATACATAGGGATGTAAAGAGATATGATCATATCACCTAATGAATTGCCGGATAGGCACCACGAAATATTTTCAATGCATTTAACCTCAAAAAAAGTAATGCAAAAGTCACCAAAAATGTTCACTCATCGTAATACAACGCTTCTACGGTTAAAGAAACGTAAAGTGTAGTAAGTTGGCACCGCTTTGCTCCGGAGTTTGCTTTTTCACACTGCGATTATGACCGTATGTGTATAAGACTCTTCGAGCACTACATTTTTCATAATTTCAGTATTTCTTTCTATAAAAATGATACTTAAATTTCCATGATGAAATGTCTTGATAATCACCAACCGCGATCGATTGCTATTAGATATAGAGATTGGTATTAGATGCCCCGGGATCAATTCGTATTCAATAAATGAATGTAAACAAACATTAAAAAATTATGTTCATTCAATTATCAGGAAAACAATTAAGTAAATGTTTTGCAAACCTCTCACGCCCATTGGCACGATCGTGCCCGCAGTATCTTAGATAAAATATATTGCAAAAGTTCGTCATTATTTTCATTCCTCTCCTTTGACTTCGAAATGCTGGTAATTTGAACATAAAAACACTGCGTAATTTTGCACCTGACTCTTTTACTACTGCAGGTAATTTTCGTAATAAAACATTCTCAAATATTTGATTTTGTAGCTTTGGACGTACTTGGACAATAAATTTGAAATTTTTCGTGAATCGCTGATTACAGAATGCTTCAAACTGCATCATTAAGAAACTTTAAGTAAGATTGAAATAATCATACAAATTTTAGACTGCCTTTGTTGTTTTATGTGGAAATTTAAGGCCAACTTTGGCTAAAAGGTTATTTTTTTCCAGAGCCAGTTCCTGAGGTTTTTGAGGAAAACATGCGTACAACAAAGTGTATCAAGTAAACAGATATAAATGTAGACAGGAAATGCTTAAAGCTACGCTCAGGGTTTTTGTTCTAAGCAAGCTCAAACTCGCAAATTTGAGGAAACTCATCGAAGATCAATGATTTTTTGCTTCGGCATTTACCAAGTTTTTGTATAAAGAATGGTCCATCTAGTGGTTCTTGTTTGAATTATAGGCTAGTTTGATATGAAAGCCGCCACCCATTCGAAATTTTGATAGAAAGTGGGTATGGACCAATGGACAATGTTGGGAAATACTGAAAACTTATTTCCATAGTTTGTGCTGCGTAGCCCAAACAGTTTTTGAAAAAACGTTATAGGCGAAATGGAGAACTCAACTCATCTGTTCTACTCAAGTTTGTGCAAAAAGGTCAAGACTGGCACGCTAGTGTATAACACATATGATTCCCGTCAATGTACGCACAGACGAGAATGTAGCCGCTGTATCCGAAAGTGTAAGACACAATCCAAGAACATCAACTCTCCATCGATCTCAATAGCTCAATATTTCACGCAAGCCAGATGAGAAATCTGCATAAAGATCTGGGAATATTCGCTTCCAATGTCCAATTGAATCAGTAATTGAATGCGCACGACTCTCCGCTTCGTTATCGCTTTGCAGTTTGGGCCTTAGAGCTGGAATGGAAGCAGGACAAGCATTTTGGGCGAATAATCATCTTTGCACATTTCATCTTTGGCGCAGTGAATGTGAATACTATCACTAGGAAGAAATCACCCTTCCTTTTCCTGACTGATATGAAAATTGAACAAAACAAATCTGCCAAAGGGGACCGAATACAAAAGCACTTTTAAGTCATTTCCCAGCCAATCTGAGGACAACGAATGAATGATGATGTATCAAAATTTAATATTCCTGCCCCAGCTCCATTCCAACCCCATGAAGCAATTTTTGACGATTGAGGATGATCACTCACAAACACCAGCCGAGCCAAACTCTAGATTCCAGAATCATATCGCATCATTGCTTCCCAAATGAATACCAATTGCTGCCGTTTATATGGGAGATGCAGCCAATGACCGTCGGTGCAGCTCCAAGGAATATTGGAATTTTCTATTTTCAACAGCATCCCGCCCCGAGCAGCATCACTTTTTCTCCATGGGCCTCATCTTATGGCAAGAATACAAATCCTTTACCAATTTTACAATTTCCATTAATTTCACAAGAATTCCTGGAACGAAATTACCAAATATCTGCAACAATCAAACCGACGGGGGGGCATGCATTTAGAAAAAAATTTAATTCAAAGTGATTCCATTGTGTTGTGGGGCATTAATTGCTCACATGTTGTGCGGCGTGTGTTGCTCCATGGATGTCTAATTACAATTCGAGAGAGACAGACTCTAATCAGGGCGGATTTTGTTTGTTTGTATGCGTTGCATGTCGATTGGCAATCTTTTTCGGATTCGCGTCGAGGCGATTTCGTCAGCTCAGGGTTTGTCGTCGTTTCGTTGCAAAGTGCAAGAGCAAAGCGTGCGCGATTTAAGCATTTTGCGAGAGCAGAATGTGTTCTTATTTGAAATTCTATTGCAAGTTTTGAGGGATTATGAAGTAGTTGTGGGATGTTGGGGTGTGTTTTGCCACGATCGCAGAAGTGCGCAATTTATTTGGTAAAATGTAGGTTAGCAAATGACTAAGCTTGTAGTGGAAGTCTGATATAAAATTGCATAATGGGATTAGAGGACATGCAGTGGACTAGTAACGATGTGTAATGTGAAGCTAAGCCAGCACACTTAGCTTAGGGTATGCTATAATGATTGATTGTAGTCCTGTGATTTATATGGAAGTGTTAAGTGCAAAGCTAAAGCACAGCCAAAACCCGTCACCCTCAGTCCAGCGCGTAGGCAAAAAAATGACAAATTTTACGAAAAGTGAGTTCTTATTGAAATTTAAACTACCGATCTCTATTACTATGCCTTAAGAAAAAAAATAGTTCTTTTGTTCAGAATTTCATGTTTGGCTTGGGCGCGTAAAAGTAACACAGCAAAGCTACGATGGTACAAATTGCGGTCATCAAATGCATTCCGTTTGCATTAAACGGGTATACATTTTAGATTTTAATTTTACTTCTTTACAAGTCAGATCTGAGCTTTTTAAAAACCATTCATGGCATTTTCCTATTCCTTTTCGTCCTTACTTCGTTGAATGAAACTCAACTAGAGGAAACTTATTTTTTTTTTAATTTCCGACTTGGCATCGAATTAACCACACTTTGGACTTCTGGGCTGATTTAAAGTCAATTTCCTTATAACAGTCTTCCGTAAAGACTTTACCGATGCAAATTTGCGACAGCCAGAATAAAAAAGACGAAACAGATTTCCCCTATATGTTTTCGACTGCTTGGGGGATATCTTTGGCGCCAAAAAATTATAATGGTATTTTGTAGCTGATTCAGGATTAAAATACTCATCGACCACAAAAAGTCACTTTGACACTTCATTTCAAAATTTTCAAGAAAAAGATTGGTTTATACTTTTCCATTTTTTCTTATTAAAACTTTGCGTTTGCAAGCGAATTTTTCAAAAACTATTTTCACAATTAAAAAGATTTAAATGCAGGATTAAGGAACTAGTTTCTGGCTTTTAAAACTGTATAACTTCATTGTAAGTGTTGCCGTTGTTTTTTAATAATTTCTCTTTTCATGTTCATTGATTTTTTATAAATTGCCTCTAGCTCCTAAATGGGATGAGATAGACCCTCCCTCCTTTGGCGCCAAAGTTGTCGTACTCGCGCCTCGACTGGTGTTTGAGTCCGGTGAACGTGCTGGCCACTTAAAAGCTGAGCATCTTTCCCTCAAAACCACTCACGGTTGACCAGTAGCACATGAACTGCAACATTATTTTCCTGGAAAACCGGATCATGCTTAAACAATTCTGACAATTTTTTTTACAATTTCCTGATTTCATTCGCAGAAGTCGTGCTTCTCCACTAAGCGAAACTTTGGAGGTGGATTTTTGATGGTCTGAACTGAACCTTACCCATCATTGTAAACATTTTGCTTCGACTGATTCAAAGAAAAATGTTGCCCTTAAATGAGTTCCGCTGTGTGCATAGCATAGTCGATTTGAGATAAATACTATTTATTAAAGAGTTCTAAGATTTTAAATGTTTTTTTGTTTAACTTAGTATTGATTTTTTCGAATTATATGACTTATACTAATGTATAAAAACAAATTAACCCATACCGTTATCCGAAGAAAGAAATTCGAATATTTAATAAATTTTACTTTCCACGAAAGTAGCTAGAAAAATTAAATAGCTTCTCCAGTCAACTGTGTCTCTTCCTGCCTCTGGAATATCACAATTCCAAATGGCTTTATATATGAGCTTAAATCCATTGCACTAATCTGCCGTATTAGAAATTAGATAATAATGGCAATTCTGAATATCTGTGTTCTGCTGGTGGTGTATTTTGATATCATTCAATAGAAGAATTTAATTGTATTGGATAAATAACTTGTCGTTGTTTAATTATACTTTTTCATACAAGTAATATAAAAAATTAATCATATTTTTGCATATTTTAGAATTATCAACCTAAATTATTGGAAAGCTTCGTACTTGTTTACGAATTAATGTAGTTATCTCAATCAATTCTTTGACAATAAAACAGAGTAGCTTATGTCGAAAAAAGTGATTTTGAGAAAATTTGATTTTTATAATATTAGTTTGCAAAAACACACAAATAACAAAATTGGTTACGAATTTTACGATTTCTTTTTAACGGACAAATCTTTTTAAATGGGGATAAGACTGAAATGTGCATTTCTAAGTGCCAAACATGATACCAGTCACAGTTGTTGTTAAGTGTATAGACATGAATACCTAATCCAGCTTCTGAATGAAATTCTCATGGTTATCGCTGTCAATATTTATTTGTTCCTCGGGCGAATGTTTCTATTTTTACTGCGACGAGCTTAATACTAAATTTAATATTTTTTCTTACCAGAACTGCTAAATATACACAAGATCTAAAGTCACGTTTCAAAACTCTATGTCTTATATTTTACAAGACATTTGGAAAAAAAAAGATTTGTTTTGGTTTAAAAAGGTACGACTGAGGAACGGACGACGGCGACGATTAATCTCATGATTTCCGAAGTTGTATTGTTTATTCTTTTCCACACCAGGTTTAGAAGTTCGGCACAAATAAAATTAAAACATTTCCCAATTTCTCTTAATATTAATTAACCCTTATCCGCCCCAATTTTTAGCTTAAGGTTGAACCAATTTGTGGAAAATCTTAATAAAGTTGGCTCATGCACTCACGTGGCGTTTCATTTATATAAAACTGAAATTTAAAAATATACTCATTTTAATTCTTCTAGATCCTTATTGGTGTTTGATTGCGTTCATTCTAAAGAAATCTATTTTTACTTTATTATTAACTAAAAGGAATAAGGAATTATATGCACGCCGCCTACGTTGGTTGTTTGTGTTTTCAAATTTATGTAAGAACTTGAGTTTGTCTTCCAAATTTTGTTTTCTTTCCCAACAAAGGTATATTTAGTACTTATTTATTACTTGAGTTGTTCAATTCATCAAAAGGACTTATTAATTATTAATATTTATTTGTAAATCGGTTTGCTCTTTTTTTTTCAGTTAAAAGTACTAAAAGTTGCTATACGAGATTCTAGAAACGAAATCAAATGGAAACCAAAAAAAGCAACCAATGTAATCGTTTACTTTAGTAAAAAATATGTCGAGTAATGCATGTACTCAGACAGATAAATGGGCATGAATATAATATAATATAATAATTTTGCTCTCCACAATTATTAAAAGCATTATTGACAGCATTTAGAGACTGTTAAATGAAATATGAATTTGAAAAAAATTGGAAATTGTGTTATTTTTGAACATGGTTAGTTTTCCGTAGAACTGTTCTTATTTTATTTGGAACTATATTTAACAAATTACTACACAGTTATTGGCTCCAACGAAAAATTTTTTTTTTAGCGCACAGATTTTGTTAAAAAAAATATATTCCATACCAACCCACAGCTAGCCAAGGACTCTTAAAACCAGTACTAAAACAGGCCTGAAACTGTCATAAATCCACTCCAGCAACTTCTTACACCATCCAAAGTCATAGGCCGACATTGTCCTGACGCCACCCCGCTCATCGGTCAAGACCGAGTGGTGCTTTTGTGAAACTCTCATCCTCCGAAAGTTCGAAAACAAAAGCAAACACAAAAAAGACAACTTCAAGAGCAAAAGGTTTCTCCACTAAGACGAATCAAGTGTCATGACTCGTGTCATTTTGTTTTGTATAGATGGTCACGAAATTTTCTCTCCATTTCCACCCAGTCAACAAAATTGTTTACCCCCACAAACACACGCACTTTATTGCAATGAAATTCGTATTTTTCGGTTTGCACAACTGAAGGACACACGTCCTGTCCATGTAAAGTCACTTGAAAAGCACGAAAGCGCTTACCGCAGAAAACATATGACATCTTCAAGTATCCCCCTTCATGGATGTAAGTGTATCTCCTTGCACTTTCCTTCGTCCGTTTTTTTTTTTTTTTGTTTGTATCAAAAAGAGAAATACTAACAACAAACAAAAGAAAATCCATTTATGATGATTTAAGTCCACGACAAGTCAAGAAAGATAAACTCTCCAAACGATAACAACGACGAGGACGACACAAAAGTGGGAAAGAGATATGCACACGACTTGATGAGGATTATGCTGGGTGTATGTCAGATATCTCAATTCTCAAGTGGCATTTGCTGGAACTATGATTATTCTTTATCCCGGAGATCCCTTTTGGGCCAGGATGGGATTTCGACTATTTGTCGAGCCGGGGCAGTTCTTTTTTGTAGGCGCAATGGGAGCAAGAAAACAAAATGAAGGATATACTCACAACAGAAGCAATCAGTTTAAAGGACATCTTTATAACTTTCGTGATTTGTCAAAGTACAGCTCGTGTATCTAACGCAAAGATTTGAATTTTTTCTTCTGTCGTATTTTTTTTTTTTTTTTCGTTTCACAGGACTTTTGTAGTTATCCTTCTTCTTTTTTTTGGTATCTTTTGAGCACTGTTTCACTCACTGAAATGCATGGGCCGTTTTTGTAACTGCGCGAAAAAAATAAATGAATTGATTTTTTTTTCACAAGAAAAAATACAAAAAAAAATGGACGAACGTTAGGTACAACGATTTATCCCGAATCACGATTTGAATTAGGGTTCAATAACGCCGCGCAAGTCTTTTTATATTGATCTCGGCCAGCCAGCGAGAGGCTGGTGTTGGAGATGAGCAGTCGCACTCGCTCGTTGTGTGTATGTGGCGCTGTGTTTGAGAGAAATAAGAGTATCTGTAGTATATGAGACTGCAAACAATACACAAATGATCACAAGAGATCACCACAATTGCAATGCAATTGTTTCGAGGTAAGGTACACTCATGGTGATGAGGGGATATTTAGATACAAGTTTTTCAGTAGTAGGGTGCCTTGTTAGCGATGCGCGAGCGATGGTGATGGCGATGATCGTCTTTTGTGTGTCGTCGTGCCAATCGAAAGTATTGTTTGCATAGATATTGCACTTCTAAAGCTGAATCTTTTGGATTTCAATACATATTTTTATTTTTATGTTTTTTTTTTTTGTGTAAGGCGCGAGGGGGCCGGGATTAAAAGTGGGTAAATGTGATTTGAGAGAGCCGGAGAGCGGCAAAGTCGCAGTACATAGCAACATAGTTGTAATTAACTGATCTTAGATTGCTCTTAAAGATTCACTGTGAGCGTGGAGCATGAGAAAATTATGGTGTTGCAGTCAAGTGCGGATGTTGTGTTTCTTCTTCTTTTTCTTTTTCACCTCATGGTGGTATGATGTGGTGAGTTTGTAACGAGGCGCTAGTTACTTGAACTTGAAAACCGGAGGGGGCAACTGTTCCATTTTGTAGAGCTGTGTCCGGAAGTAGAACGATGTCGGTGGGTTTGTTGGCTTATTCTTGAAGGCTGCTTCCGTCACGTGGGTGGGGTGTGGAGTCTTTTTCTGATGACACCATCGTGAGCCGCGTGTGGTTGAATTTTCCACGTGAATTGAAGGGTATACAATTTGCACCCATGATAGCATGCAAGCCGAGTTTTATTATACCAGACGAGACACGTCTGCTCTCTGTCCTAATTCACAAATAATTTTGTCTGTTCATGAACTCAGTTTCGATCAGTAGGTGCGATTTTCTTCACACACTCTGATCGGAAATTATAAACATTATCAGCAATCAACTTGTACCTTTCTGGCTAATCTTGTGATCGATCTTGGCCAGATGATTTCCTCTAAATTTTTTAATTCAATTGAATTTTTTTCTTCTTGCTTTACGCTTATAAAGTTATTACCTTTTTTTTGTACATAATAAAAATACCAAATTATCTTACATCGTAACGCAGACACGTAACGCACCTTGTGGCTGATCATGGCCATGAACTCTGAGACTGATTATTGATCGCACCTGTTCGCATGGGTAGAACTGCCATGAAAATTATCTGTTGCATCATTTTTGCGGTAATTGGAGATAAAAGTATGTAGTATGTGGTGAGCCGGTTTATGTTCCTGGACGGGAATTCTGATCGAAAATGATCTAAAATAGATCCTAGAGAAGATGATGTGCTTTCGAAGAAGAGGTGTTTAAATTTTGCTGTTATGGATCTAGAAAAACTTATTTGAATTGAAATCCTTAAGTTAACTCTAAAACTAAAACTCAAGTTACAGTAGCTTAAATTAATAATTTTTTTGTTTGTTTTTTGACTATCCCAATTTATAAACATCTATCTTTATTGACAGTAATTAATATTTGCTGCAGACTTGGAAAAAAGTAATAATGAGACGAGCAAAACTCTGGAACATAAGCCTTACTCTCTATTGTTTTTAGAATTTCAAAATCATCCGAAAGTGATTTGCGATTCTACTTCTGATCAGTAGGCACTTTACAAAAATTAGAATAGAGTTCTATTAATGCCAACTAAATTTTAAAAATTTACTGATTTCGAAAATCAATGTGATGTTTAAAATTTAAGTGAAAAACGTATTTCGTCTTTTATTATAAAGCTAGGTTTTTTGTTTGGATCAGAGAAGCCAACTTAGTTTGCCGTAATGTACATACAGTGCTCCACAAAAGTTTGCGTACGATTGCGAACGCCCTTTTTCGCAAAATTTCTCTATCCTACGCAAACTTTTGTGGAGCACTATATATACTTTTGACAACGCTTCTAAATCATTGTTAGATAGATAAAATAAATGGTTTTGATATTGTTATCAGAGTCATTATCCTGTTGGTGCATGAATGCCCCAAGCTGATCTTGCTAACTTTGCTAACTTTGCTAAGTTACCAAACCACTCTTACTCTTTTTGCTTAATTTTAGATTCGCCGATCGTAGAGTATATGTTTTTGAACTGTAGATTGTATACATTTTTAAGCCGAGGCGAACGAAGTCGTGGGGACGGCTGTGTCTAATAAACAGTGTCTTATAACATTTTAATCAGCAAGATATAATACCAACATCTGCTATGCAAACACCTGTCGCTTTTCGGGTGATCGCAGTTGACGTAGCAACAAAATAAATCTTAATATATTTTCCTTCACAACAAAAATGTGTTATTATATAATAAATAAAAGAGTTACCTAATATCAATTAAAATATCTGGCGATTTGGTAGATGTAATGAGCCATTACAGTCCATATAAGCACCATTGCTCATATGACCATCATATGATGGTTGGCAACAAGATGCAAAGGCTGTATTATGGTTGTAATTGGCCTCTTCCATTTAAGAAGTTTTACGTGAAGCATTTGCATCACCCTTCTAGTCCCTGTCGTGCATCGCATTTTAAGGATCCAAATCTAATGGACTGCTGTGGAATCAAATCCAATAATTTAAATGAGTAGCTACCTAAAACCTAAAATTTAATTTCGACGAAATTCATCTGTAATGTAACAATATCACGTTTGACTAATTAAATGTTTTACAAAAGCTAGACGAGTTAAAATAAATAAAACAAAACGTAAGTTCTTTCAAGAAAGAATTCAGTTAATTTTTAATGCTCTTATTTAAAATAAACGTTCTTTACAAAATAAAAAGTTTCGTAATTTTTTAAACATTTCAACAATTCCTAGCTATAAACAAAACTGAAGATGATTAGCTTTTCCGGCACTTATAGAATTCTTATAACAATTCTTAAGCTCCGGCGAAGGCAAATATACAGTAGCTCAAAGTAATAGCAGAACAAGTAAAAATCTGGAACATGCTCGTCTTTTTCACGGAACCATTAGAAGTTGCACACAAATTAAGCGTATACTATCAGAGCAGAAAGCAAAAAAAATTCATCAACACAAAAACCAAAAAAAATAATTCAAAACTCTATTATGGTTTATTACTTTGAGCTACAGTAATTTCCGAAAGATTTCACCTTACGAACAACATTTTTGACTATGACAGCAACCAAATTTCAACTGCTGTTTCCGTTCCCAATCCGTTGACAACCCTGCAAATTCCACTTCCAAATTGCCGATCGTAATCGATGACAAAAAAATTCAATTCAGAGCACTCATGAATTCGAAGAATGCGACATCCAAAGCATGAGAACATGAATTTTCACAGCGCCACCAGATGTGGTAACCACTCACATCGTTTCTTTTCCTTTTGTTTATCAACAGCAGATAGTCCAAAGAAACGAATTTCCACACGCCGACGAGAGGGGGGCTTCCGCCGACGACGAAACGCCACCCACGCAGACAATCAAATAATTAAAGGCCAAACTGAGCTGACTATATCTGAGAATCTCTGAATCCATGTACCGCGAAAAGATCGTCTCTGTGCCTATGCACGAGGCTTGGCTGAAGCTCAGCGCTCCTAGACACTCAGACTTCCGCTCTCTTCTGGCGGTCTCTCAGCCTCCGTCTTTGGTTCTCTGAGAATGAATTTTCACCTGAGATTCAGATTCACAGATATCGTGACGATATTTTCGCTCTCAGTCCAGTTTTTTTTTTATTCGTTTGTCTTCTGAAGAAAAAAAAAGCGAAAGTGTTTTTTGTTTTCTTCGGAGAGCAATCTAAGACGTACTTCAGCCGGGTTACCGCACAATACTGTTAAATAATGAGAATGGCAAAAGAAGAAGAAAAACACATCGCATAATTGTGCTAGTGGATCGCATGAAGTGTTATGTGTGGGTTTGGTTAACTATTTAAATCTTTTGGATGGCAAAGTATCTCACCGGCATCACGAGCCAATAGCAGGCAAATCCGTAGATGGTGCAGACATTCGAAGCTTAGGTCGTTACGAGCTGTTTAGGGCGTTGAAGAGCTACTGGAAGTCACAGAAAATCGCTTCAAGTCTGGAAATTTGGACACACTTGGAGCTCAGTTAGAGTTTTTTTTTATTTTTATGGAGCATAACAATTGATGTTGAAATTGGCTGAGATCTGTGGGGGGGACTTTTAAAGGGGAAACGCGAAGTATTTTTTGGCGCTTTGGGGTGTCTTTTTAATGAACAAGGGTGTAGGAAAATCCGGGATTTCATGTCAATGATTGACATCAATTTCAATTGGCTTTTACCCCTATATCAGATAATGTTTCATATTTGGCATTAATTGATCTTAGGCCAATGACGTTTTGTCGGTTCAAATGCATAAAACGTAATAAAAGACATATTCCATGGATCCATTGTATTTCTGTGTCTGTTCTGTTACTCATTCCTTCAAAATACTGCTAAAACAAACATACAGTATCGGGCGAAACATTTGCAACTCGAACAGAAACTAGGAAATTTTATAATTTTTTATTCGAATACACAATAAACTTCACATATTTTTAAAGCTTTTTTTTTAAAGGCTGCAAGCCAGTGCATCTAGTAACTATCTTTTTACCTTCTATGTTTGTAAACTTATTTTAAAATGTCTAAAGAAAACGTCATCAGGAAACATTTGCATCAGTTTTAAAAATCCTTCATGCTGCATTTCCCATATTTTAGCGTACACAATTTTTTTTATTGTTTACTAGCTGTACCCAGCGCGCCTTGCTATGCATAAAATAAATCAAATTTAAAAAAAAAGTCACAGGGGGCACCCTTTTTACAACTTTGGAATTTCACATCTTTCTAACAGTACTTTTCACTGACAAAACCCGTCAGGGCGAACTTTGAAAGTGTGCACGAATTAGCGCAGAACGCGATGCCATACGTTCGGTCATATGGCCGCTTCGACTTATTTATAACATTCACATGGGATGGAATTAAAGAACTTTTGTTGCCTGAGCAGTCATCTTCAGATCGTCATGACTCATGGCTCGAGTCTTCAAACAGAAATTGAAATTTTTAATGGATTTCATTGCTAAGCATCATGTTTTTGGGAAAACACGCTGTTGGATGTACTCTATCGAATGGCAAAAAAGTGGATTACCACATGCACATATTTTGATTTGGGTATTCGTAAAATCAAATTGATCAAGTAATTTCAGCAGAAATACCACATTTGGAAGTCGATCCAGGCTTATTTGAGGTCGTTACCAAAAATATGATTTACGGTCCATGTGGTTTACTGAAAATGATTCGCCATGCATGTCTAATGGGAAATGCAAAAAACGGTATCCGAGAGACTTAGTCGCTGAAACTATTACTGGAAATGACGGATATCCACTCTACCATCGACGATCGACTGAAAATGGCGGAAAATCCATCATATTAAAAGCGAAAAACAATGATATTGAAGTTGATAATCGTTTGGTTGTGCCGTATTCTTACTAAAAATTTTAAATCTTAGTAGACTTGAAAAAACTTGCAAACCTCTTACTAAAGATTTGAAATCTACATAGACTTTGAAAACATTTGTTAACTTCCTACTAAAATTTTTAAATCTACGTAAACTTTGAAAACACTTTCTAAAGTCTTACTAAAAATTTTAGATTTACGTAGACTTTGAAAACATAACGGTACTTTTCACTAACCCGAAAGAAAGCTTTATCCCATTTTCGAAGATCTTTTGGTTGATATATTACTGGACAGGATCAGGTAAATTTTGAATGTGAGCCCCCACTTCACCTCATTAGCATTAGCTGCGGCAATAGTATAAATTGTTTCCGATTCGTGACTTTTAGCCTTTAATTAATAAAAATAAATAATTAACTCATGAAACAAGGGAAAAAAACCAAGAACTGATATTTCCACCGAATCTACACAGCTTGTTGTTTGGAAATTTGCCATCGCCAAAGAGTAACGTAGGTATAACTAGTTCTTTATTCGAACTTAAACGAGAGTTACAATACGAATGAGTGACATTTTTCAATTAAATACGTTCTACATAACGACGAAAAAAAAAAAAAAACGATTTCATAAAGACAATCGCAATACCGAGTCCGTTAAGTGAGAAGTGTCGTTCAATAAAAACGACTATATGTATAACAAAAGGAGGATGAATGGCTGTGGTTGAAAAGATGTTGCTCCAAGACGAAGTCGTCAAATGAAGCGTCTAACTCTTTCATTGCGCGGATTTGTTAGAAATGAGTTTAAAGTTTTTGCAAGAAACTGGTTTTGTAGGTATTTACTGTCAACTCCGCTTAACTGAAACACCGAATTTACACAATTTTTTTCACTTAAGCTGTATTTGCTCTTAACCGAATTTCGGAAAAAAATCACTTAACCGGCGTTCGGGTAACTGGAAAACGACACTTAGACAGCCTGAAAATTAAAAAAATTATAGCAACATCATTTTTAATATATCAATATTTTATTAAAAAAAAAAAAACTTGAAACAACACAAAATTCTTATAACGTAAGAATAAAGAAAAATAGAGATTTTTATGCTAATTCACAGGTCACTTTCAATACGCATACACATTTATTTTAGTTATGCGGATGCGGAGCAGTTTAAGTATAGATTGATCATTTTTGTTGTACATTTTTTCAGTTAACCAAGTTTTTCAATTAAGCAGCGTGTTTTGTATAAAGATTGTGAAAAATGCTTTGTGTCAAATTTTGTATTTCAGTTTGCGTAGTTCAGTTAAGTTGAGTCGACCTATTGTATAACGAGAGCATTTGCAACAAGACAGTAATAATTTATGCAAGAACAAGAATGAGTCCACTCTTTTGAGGCTATGGATAGAGAAGTTATTTTAATCTAGACTTTGGTTATTTAAATGCAGTTGTCTTAGCCAATATCTGTGTCAGATTAACTACTCTTAACCACAGAGTACTCGTGAAGGACATGCGAGCTTAAGCGTGTCCTTCAAGTGCAAATTCCCCTTTTGTATTTTTCGAAGTGGTAATACGGACGATTTACATTCGGCGTAACGAATCGCATAGTGACAACAAAACAAAGCCCTTTTCTTGAGCGTTTACAATAAAGGCTCATAGAAAATGCCACGTGGCATAAATTCTAAAACAAAAGTCAAGCTACTAAACATTACTACTACTAAGCTTCTAAGCACGAGTTCCTACATAAGCCAACGAAATCTTAGTAATTTAAAGCTGCTTTGAGTCACTTAGAGTCCAATAGGAAGGAAACAATTGTTTCCCTAAGTGCTGCTTACAGGAATCAGCAAAAACATGAAAGTCGTCCACCTTAGGGAGCGGACATTGAATAGAACAAAACACGTCCGCTGTCCTTTGACAGCCAATCGTCTCCCGTCCTGGAACCAAAAAGTAGGCTAACTCCCTTTGATGTGGTTCCTTGAACACCCTTTCATCACTGCGATAAGTTCTTTAATTACCCCCCAAAAATCCTAATATCTCCGCGCACCACTGCGAGCTTCGTTTGCCGCTAATAACTTTCGCATTTCAATTTAATTGCCAATTTTGAGTACTTCTTCCAAATAATTCACACAATTAATCCCAATCAGCACATCGTCGATGTCGACGCCGATGCCTCCAACGCGCTGACATTCCCATTCACAAAAAGTTTTGCTAAAGTTGAAGTTTCTCCGAAGCTACCTGCCACTAATTATTCGGCTTCAACTTCTTTGCCCGCGCAGAGGGGCGCTATTGTCAAGCACGCTGCCAGGCATCCTACGAGCGTCAATTGCTTTGAGTCCGTAGTCATCGTTCGTCAGCTTTGTCGCGAGGAACTGGCAAAAAAACAAAAATTGATTTAAATTTCTTGCCACCCCCACCAGGGGCCCATTGTCTTACTGACAGGCGGACGTGATGCGTCCTACCCGCGCTGGAGAATCATAAATTTTTTTGAAAGCCTCCGCGAGTAGCTGCGGATCTAAAAGTCGAATCATCGGATCATTCCGCATTCGATCCGAGAGACATTTAAGCGTCGCACTACGTGTAATAGCAGCTCACTGATTGTGTAAGCTATGCTTACGAGTGAGCGTAATTGAATTTGACGCGGCTTCAGAGCTGTGTGGTGCCGCGAGAAAAATCTAATTACTCGTAAATCTATTTTCGGCGATGCTGCGGCATTTCAGTTGCTGGTAAATTTTTTTATTGGTTGGAAGACAAAGAGTCACTAATTAGAGCGGTTGAAGTTTTTCGCTTCTTTTTTTTGTGATGATGATGAGGAACCGGAAGTCCAATTGGTGCTTGAATGAGAATGGACTTGAATTGGCCAACTTAGGAGATAAGAGCGGAAGATGTTGTAAATTGTTGTTTCTCGACAGCTTGAGGCGGACATTGATTAGTCTCTTCAGCTGCTTTTTAGAGCTTAAAACAAGTGGTCAGTTGTTTGCTTAGAGGTTCATTCAGTAGATTTTAATGATGCAGTTCGTAGAAAAATTCGAACGTCTAATCATGTGCCACAAGAAAATACTATCACAAGAAACGTTCGTAAGATTCAGCGAAAGCAAAAATAATATAGTCACCGTGCAGAGAAGATAAGGCCTAAATAAACCTTCGCAATTATAATTGCATTTATTATATTTTAGTTTTTTTCTGCTTTGTTTTTATTTTCTCAAATTCTATTCTTATCACGTCGCTTGCTTCAACCGAAAATCCCCAGTCGAGTATATCGTCAGTCGCATTCGAGTTTTGCATAAGTTGCAATAGAAAGACTGATTTAAAAAAAAATCAAAGCATTATAGTTTAAATATTCACACCAAATAATCAAAACATTACACAATAGAAATCATTCCTTTTAGTATTCTTTAATCTGCTCCTCACTTTTATACAGGGCACCGTATGGGGCATCAGGTATAGATTTGTTGCGTTGCTTTGACATGATTTCGCTATTACAAGAACATGTAAATAAGGTAATGGAAAGCTGACAGCAAAACATTTAGATCCTTTTATAAACATTACTTAAGAACGACTTTCCAAAAAACCAGTGATTCAATGCTCAAAATAAGTATTCGACAAAGGAACCATTACTTTCCTGTCGGAAGTTTTTTAAAACACGTATTCTGTCAGAGCAACTAACAAAGCTTGCATTTAAATGGGTTAAAAAGGGCACGAAACTTTAAACGAGATAAGGAATTTAATTATTCATCCTTTCAAACTATTAAAAAAAAATAAAATAGCGGAAATTATTCAATGGCCAAAAACTGTCATACACTACATAATTAAAAAATGTAAAGTGGAAAAGTCAGTGTGTAGGTATATTTGATACCTGTATGTATTTCAATTAATATTTAACTCATACATACATGAACAATAAGCATGTTAACATAAAAAAAATCGTTACTTAAAAAAACGATTGCTTATTTTCATCTCGATTTTTGTCGTATTTGGTCCAACTGTTTTTTGTTTTATTATTTATTTCCCCTTTCGTTACCTTCGAAAGATGAATAATGACGACTTATTCAATCTAAGCCCGAAAAAGATACGAATAATAAATTATGTGTTATATAACTCTATAAACTTACAGTAGTGTTGATGAAAAGAATTTAATTTCATTAATCGGATTAATATTTTCTCTGTCATTCGAATTTATTTCCGTTAATAACCATTTGGAAATCAGCCTAGAAAGAATTTAAAGAAATTCTCCCACTGAATTCTGTTTCTATTAACATTTTATGTAAAAAATATGTTTGAACAAGGGTAGCATTTGAAAATGTATTTGATAATAACCAAACTATTTTCAAATGTCTAATATCTCTAAATTGACAAAAGGTCTCTCGCAAGAGCGGTGGGTGTAATCACGGGCCACAATAGTCTCGAGGACCACTTATTTAAGATAGGACTACTCTGTCACAATATTTACAGGGGCTGTGCTGATGAGAAGGACCGGGAAGACACCCACCACTACCTCTGTTACTGCCCCAGCCTTTGTCACTTGAGGTTTAGAACAAAAGGAAGACACTTCTTCCAGGACCTTAATGAGATCAACTCACTACTTCTGAAAAAACTTTTCAGGTATCTGTGCAGGACCAATTGGACCGAGGAAACTGTGGAATAGGACACCGCGAGTGAGGAGAGAACACCTTTCCCCCAATGGGTAACACAAGCGGTCCCTAAGGACCTAAGTGTGGCAGGAAATATTTTCTGTCAGCTCGCCTATCTACGTACCTAATATCTCTAAATCCATTGTTTGAACTGGAAAATTGTAGACATCAGCAACAGCCTTACCAAACAATTTTTAGTAGATGGGTTCTAATTTGAGATTTTGTTCAGCTAGCATAGCTAATTGCTGTTCAATGATGACCCTTATGTGAGCCGAACCAAACTTTTTATGTATTATATGCTGTTGATATATTTGGTTGAATTGCAAAAACTCAATAAATTTAACTTTTATCTCTTCAAGAGATTCAAAAAATATATTTTTTAAGAAGTCAAATAATGTAAGACAGTATGAAAGAGTGAAAAATAGGAATAAGATACACGATACGCGTCTAAAGCAAGCTGTTGCTACGTGGCAACTTGTTGCCTATTCGCGCATTGCGTTTATTTGCTTATACTCATACAGCGTGCAAAGCATGATGAAAAGTACAGTCATACAAGCTTGCATGTGACTAAGGATTTCACAAGAAAAGCACAAGGACAATGGGGTCGTTTACCTCAAGTGATACATCGAAATAGGTCTGAAACCTTGCCACGAAAAAAACATCCAATTGCAACGCTACTTCGGTTGAAATCATTCTTAGAAATTAAATTATCTGAAGCTTTAACAACTTTACTCGGTTTATTGCTAGGGTTGGGAGTAAAAATATAAACAGCATTCCTTTCGCAGCATCCAGTTCAGTTCGTCAGGAATTGATTTCATAATCATTGAAGATTCCTCTAAACATTCGAAATTAACTACTAAAAATGTTTGGATTTCCCATCTATTAGCAGAGGTTGTTTATTTTGACCTTTTTGTAAGAATGTCAAAAATAGAGTTATACAAAAAATGGTGGTGAAATCATAAGCACTCGGACTTAAAATATACGTCTACATGTGAGTGCAACTGATTTTCTTGCCAATGACATGTGTATCCAAGAAGCTTCTATGTTTGGTGGACCAAACATCCGCTATTTTAAATATAAAATAGCGGATTTTTGTTTATAATCTCTTTGATTTCGTACATTTGGTCGATATCTTTAACTATGGTTTTAAAAGCCAGAAACTTGTTCTTTAATCCTGCATTAAAATCTTTTTCATTGTATTAACAGTTTTTGAAAAATTCGCTTTGCAAACGCAAAATTTCAATAAAAATATGAAAAAAAAAAAATATGAACCAATTTTATTCTTCAAAGTTTTGCAATAAAGTGACAAAGAGACTTTTTGTGGTCGATGCGTATTTTAATCCTGAATCAAACACAAAAAACCATTAAAAATACCGTCACCATTTTTTGACGCCAAAGTTATCGTACTCTCCCCTCTGTGTCAGTCCACTTTAAGAAACAAAATAGAAGCAAAACGAAAATACTGATTCAGTTCCATCTCTGATAAATGGTGATATTATGTCGAATTAAAGCCTAATAAAAACTTCTCTTTTATAACTATGAAGTCTTTGTTACAAGTGTTAATTTTCTCAGCATTAGTTGCAACACTTTCAGCACTGAAGAAACTGACAGATTCATTTGTGGATGGAGAACCTAAATTAATAACAATAGTCGATGAACACGAATTAGCTCTTCTTCGTTTTGCACCGATTTACTAACAGAGAAACTATTTTCACAGTTTTCAACTGATGTTAGCCATTTTCCTAGTGTTCGGACCAGCTTCATTATTAAACAAAAGTGCTCTTTACTTTTTACTTTACGAAAATTACACAACAATTACAATACTCTATTTATATGACGTTCATAGATGAAAATTTCATTCGCAATTTAAAGACTTCCTGAAAAGTAGAAGATGTCCTTAAAAACGATCATTCGTCGTTGTTGAAAGATCCCGGTTGAGCTTCCAAATATGCATTTTTTATTTATGAATTAAGTACAGTCGTGCGTTTGAAAATTGTTTTAGTAAAAATGAGTACTAGTTGATTGACTGTAGTTAAAACACCAACTAACTAAGAAACCTATTCTAGTACAAAAGACTTTCAATGGACTCTACGAGTGATTGGCTGCGGTCCACAGCCCACAGGCGGCCCATAGCCGCACTTAGGCCAGATTAGAGCGATTGTGATAAAGCTTAAGAACTACGATAAGTTAAAAGTACTGCGGTTAGTTCACCAACAGTTAAGCCACTGATAAGTTAAAAAGTTAGTACATACTAATTTCTGACTTTTTTTTTCCTGTTAAGTACCTTTCACAGCTTAATAACTTACAGTCAAAAAATAAGTTGATTAACTTTTGCTGGACTCACTGCATTACTATGTTATTGCATTCTCTTACAACTCTGCTTAGTTACGGGTACAGTTTGCTATCGCCTATGTTTCGTACTGTAAACAATTTTAGGTGGAAAGGACTAATTATGATTTGATTTCCAGTAAATTTTTGCTCCATTCTTATAAGATCACGGTCTTAAGGTGTGTTTTGCTGATTAATTGAGATTTTCCATTAAGGCCTAACCAGACCAAGTTTGAGAAAATTCAATTGCACGATTAAGAATCGTTCCGAAGAAAATGCAAACTAAAACCTCTATGATTCCATTTATTTAAGATTTAAGACCTAGCTCTGGTGTTGAGGCAGAAAAATTCTGCTCGACTGTTTTTAACAACCGTTCTGATAACCTTAAGAAATAGGAACCCGGCAACTATCGGAATAAACCGCTCGCCTAGCACTGTTTTTGATGCGAGTTTGATCCTTATGGGTCTAATAATTGAGAACTGGGTGAGCTTTTAATAATCTCAAAATCTCAGCGCGGTACCTATGGATAACGGACGGATATTTTGCAAACTGTGAAAATTTAAGGCGATTTTAAAAATGTTTTCCGCTTCGATTAAGGTTTATAATAGAATAACTAAACCAAAACTTTCTAACCGCTTAATGGCGTTACCAATTTTAATGTGTATACGCTTAAAGGTATTTTTTGAAAGTTGTTTTCATTTAAGGATTTTGGCATAAAATATTAACCTAAAAAACTGCAGCGTTGGGCCACAAAAGCATATGACCTGAGATTATGTGAACATAGGTACATGGCTCCCAGCCATCGCCCCCTCAGTTCAATTAAGACAATTAGTTAAATGGCTATATATCCTGTAATGTGGTAGCAAATCTATGTGTAAAAATGGAAGGGAAAAGTTATCAAAATAATTTAAAACTTGGTAATCAATCAAAAGTAAAAGTAAAAAGAGTTATTATATCTAACGAATGTTTGCGTACAGTACAAAATTGTTCCTAAACTTTGTTGACCTAATTAATGAGTTAGTAGTAGCTAAGCAGTACTCACCTATCCGACATGTGGATAGGATTTTCTTTCTTTTTAGCTTTTAAGAGCTTGGCCTCTTTTTACACAATTATGTAGCTAGTTTTAGGGCTTCCTTGTAAACACGAAACAGGTTTCGTGTTTCGTTTCGAACAAACGAAACAGGTTTTTATGTTATATTTTGGGTTGTGACAGGAGTTGATTAATAATAACAACAATAAAAACTGGGTGGCGCAACAGCCAGAGCCTATTTTTTTTACCGCCTCCATGTGTTATGTGTGGTATAATTTGACACATGTGGAAGGGACCTACTTTTTGTTGTCCGTTTCGAATGGCAAATTGCGAAAGCTTTTTTTGGCAGAAGTACTCTAGATCAGTCGTTCGCTGAAGATGCGGCCGTGAAAATTGTTTGTGGTTTTTTTCCCCGGGCTGGATTCGAACCCGGGTACGATCGCTCAACAGTCCGACACACTAATCATCAAGCCACGACGATGAGTTGATGAATTGATTGTGCTACATAACTTTGCCTTTGCTTGCACGTTTTTCAATATGACATCATGGAAATAAAACCAGACATTTTCCGAACACGAATGACGTTAAATTCCGCTGATTAGAACCCATTGGAATTCAACAACGACCCCCAGATGCCATCAGATGAGTTCAATACTCACCACACCACCCATCATTCAACCCCACGCACGTGGAGAGCCCGCATTCCACAGTCTACGATGATCGAATCGTTTAGCAAATATTTCAGCTTCTAAGTGAGCAATTTCATTTATTAAACACGATGTCGCGACATTTAACATCGATTAGGCCACCGATATAAGTGCTGAAGGCAGCGGAGCCTCGGTGGCGGTGACGCCGTTGACTGCGTTCAGTCGCAAGTGGCGACTTGTTGCAGAGGAACAAGAAGCAACTGCGTGGTGCCTCATAAACCAGTTCGACAGTGATCTATCAATTGTTGTCGGCGGTGAGTGCCGGGACGGTAATTCTGCTGCCAGCGGTATTAAATGTCGATCGGCGGTGGAATGTTTTGAAAGGCGCGAGAGATGTGGTAGCTATTTGGGGCGGTAATGCTACAACGACGGAACGACAAGCACAATTGCGGCACTGGCCTGAATCTTTTTTTATGGATCAAGTAATTTTGAGACGAGGCTTTATTTTTGTACACTTTCGTTGTGGCGTTTTTCTTGGCTGTGTTTAAGCCGAACGTCCTTTTGAATCTATCAATAGGTTAATGTCTGCTGAACAGTTTAACGATTTCCTGGAGTCTGACGTTCATTCCGAAATTGCCAAGATTCGTTTTTGATTCTTCGATTGTTTTCAACTATCACGTAGGATTTTTGTTTCTCCAACAGAGCCGATGCCATTTACCAGCAATATTGTTAACCTTGTGAACTTGGAGCTCAACAATACATTCCCCACCTAGTTTTATGGGTAGGGTGAGGCCAAAGCTCCGATTTCTTGGTGCATTATTAAACGAGCATAACCTTGTTTCTCAGGCCAGACAATTCTTTTCCATCTTCCACGCACACACGTTCACTCACGCCATTCGCAGTAATTGAAGGTCAACGATAAGAGAAAAAAAATAACGAAGATCGGACGCCTACACATGCATTGGTTGTAGCTAAAAACACAATTACTGTTCCCACAGTTCCATCAGTGCGCGTTAAGCTTTGTGAAGATATTTCAGATACACCCAACCACCTTTCAGAAGAACTCCCCAAATTATTATTTGTATGCCGCACTAATGTTAGTTATTTTGAACGATTTATGTCGGAAATGATTGACTCTGGATTTAATGGGGTGGGCTGCAGTTCAACTTTTGAACGGAGGCGTTGTGACATATCTATAAATATAGTCGTGGAAAATGACAATTGGATCTTGGGGGCTAAGACATTATGATCGACACACAAAATGACAAGATCATAAAGCACGCTGGATATAAGGATCGTCCAAATCATTCGCTGAAAGGAAAAATATAGGTTAGGTTAGAGGTGTAGCCCATGTATTTGTGTTTTGGCCACAGAAAGTAGGCTAACATCGCTCTATACTTAACGATTACAATGTCTTCGTTCTTATTTCAAAACAGGTAAATAATTATGCTGCCTTGTTATAAACCGCACCAAGTGCAGATGCATTGATGCATGCTCTAACACTTGTGGAGCTCTAGCCAGTATTTCCAGAGTTCGAATTCACATCGTTGCCCGTGGTCACCTGTCTTTAATCCTTATTTAGCACAGACATATGTGGATACCTTAGTTGTTGTTTTTTTTTGGCGTATGACAAATTTATCCGAACGACGCTGAATTGACATTTCTGGATCTTCTTCAATACTGTCTGCTATGGCGGTTATGTTTCTTTCAGTTTGTACCAATCTTTGTTTGCTTGATCGTTTAGTGTCTCAAACGACACTGCTCGATTTAGTACAACACTAGCTGGTCACACGTGGAAAAAATTTTAATACAGTAAACTCTCGATAATTCGAACCTCTAAAATTCGAAAGCCTCTATAAATCGAAGCTTACAGATCCTTGAAAAAACCTCTAAATCGAAGAAAACCGATTCAATTTGGTCCCCTTGTTAATTCCAATTTATTTTTGTGCAAAACAAATGGCTTGTTTATCTGTATAATTCGAAGTTGAAATGTGTACGTGGCAAAAGTTAGCCACGCTTTTTTTTCGAAACCTCCGTAATTCGAAGTCCTGGTCGAAATTTGAATTATCGAGAGTGTACTGTATTAAAAAAATTACAACTCAGATTAATTTTAAATTTCCAATTAACAAAAAATTAAAAAAATTTCGACGACGCGTGGTCCTGTCAGTTCATATTTTAGTTTTTTTTCCTTGCTCAGCCGCTCATTGCGTAGTCGCTCTGCTCCCTAAGAGCACACAATATTATCCGAGAAGCCGGTGGCTACAAAAGACAAGGAGTGCATTGCAGTCATCTTGGAAATTTCAAGTTATCATCATGCAGGAAACCAATTGAAGAGCTCAACACGAAAACGCAAAATATGATGAAAACAATCCGAAAAAGTTAATTGTTTGGAAATCTGCTCCTGAAGAGGAACTATATGCAAAATGACAATAATAAAATATTCACAACAAAAAATTCCATTCATTGTATTCCATCCATTTCCATACAAAATGTATGAGGTTTTAAAGCAAGCACACAAGGATTAATTTCGTTACTTTATTAATGGAAAGCGCATCGATACAACGCATGACGCTTTGCAAGTAGTTGAAGAGTTGTACTTATTTCCAAGCAAATATGACTGAATATACTCTTGGTAAGTAGCTCCAGATTAAGTTGTTTTTGTTCAGATTTATTAAAGACCCGGTCACTACAACCAAAAGGAAGTTGTAAATTTTTTAGTAGGAGCAAGATAATCTATTTTTTTATTTCGTGGTCCATAAAAAAAGTGCGATGTAGTGCGATTGTAAAACTTTTCTCATTTGAAGCCTCTATTACTAGCTTTTAGGGGGTAGGGATTGTATACATAGGGTAAAGTTGCTGATCGCACTCAACATGGCGAGTTGCCAGCGTCGATCCCTATAGTGTACAGGTCAAGCTGACATACAGCCTCCACGCGGCACCCTCTGGATAGCCTCCTAACAACCGTTGGGGGGTGAACTAATGTATGCAGCCATCGCTCCAGGCAAGAGAGCGCAACTCAACCCGACCAGGATGGCGGTTATGCGGAGGGCTAACGACCCGCCCATGTAAAAACCTCAATTGTTATGGAAGAGCTAAACCAAGCCTCGGAAAGAAGAAACCAACGACGACAACACGGCACGAAAAAGGACTACGATCTGCGAGTATGCTCCTGGAATGTGAGAACTCTCTACACTCCTGGGGCTGCTCAACAACTGGAAACTATCCTCACGCAGTATAAGGCGGATATTACTGCGATCCAGGAAATACGCTGGATAGGACAAGGTACTATGAAGCGAAAAAACTGCGACGTTTATTACAGTTGCCACAAAAGGATGCACTTACTGGGATGCGGGTTCGTCGTGGGAAAACGGCTAAGGTCGAAAGTAATCGACTTTAAGCCAATAAGCGATCGCCTAGCTGTGATCCGCATCCAAGGGAGATTTTACAACATTAGTCTCATTAGTGCACACGCCCCCACCGACGACGCTGAAGAGCCCATCAAAGAGGAGTTTTACGACCTCTTGGACAACGCCTACGGAGCCTGTCCGGAGTACGATGTCAAAATCGTGCTCGGGGACTTCAACGCCAAAATCGGTCAAGAAAACATCTTCGGCGGAGTAGTCGGAAAGCACAGCATCCACGATACGACAACAGACAACGGCTTCCGACTTACGGTCTTTGCGGCAACTCGTAATACGGTGATAAGTAGCACAAGATTCCATCGCAAGCGCATCCACACAGCAACCTGGCGGTCTCCAGATGGCCGAACAGCCAACCAAATCGACCATGTGCTCATTGACGCAAGGCACGCGTCCAACATCCTGGATGTACGAACATTCAGGGGGGCAAACGTCGGCTCTGACCATTTTCTAGTGGCAGCACGATTCAGAGCCCGACTTTCCAATGTTCGAAAGCTGCACCATCCGACCAAGAGGATGTTCGACATTGGACGCCTGAGCACCCCGGAGATCGTCAGAGACTACAAGGAGCGTCTGAGCGAACGACTCGCGAGTATGCCTACGTCGGACACAAACGCCAATAATATGTGGCTCCATTGCCGCTCTGCCATCCAGGAAGTAGCCGAAGCCACGATGGGCTACCAACCACCCCCGGCAAGAAACCCATGGTATGATGGCGAGTGTGAGCAGAAAAAGCGAGCAACCGACGAGGCGTACCAAAAAGCGTTGCAAAGGAAAACAAGGGCAGCGCGCGAGGAATACCGAGCCAGAAGAAGGGAGGAGAAAAAGACGCTGCGGCGAAAAAAAAAGGGGTTTTGGCAGCCTCCCAGCTCAAGGATATTGAAGAGTCCAGGGACAAAAACCGAATACGATCCTTTTATAAGAAGGCCAAAAGTCTCGCAGCGGGCTTTAAACATGGCACCCTGGCTCTCCGAAATTGCGAGAATAATCTTGTCACCGACCCGCAGGGAATAGTGGATGTCTTTAAGCAGCATTTCCAGCAGCTGCTTAACGAGCATGAAGAAGAGAGAGTGGTAGTGGACGAAGAGATCCCACCTCCAGTCGATGAAGTCGTTCCCCCTCCCAGCATTGAAGAAATCGGCACAGCCATCAAAAAGCTGAAGAACAACAAGGCCGCAGGCTCGTATGGTATCCCATCAGAGCTCTTCAAAGCTGGAGGCGATGTCCTGGTAGGGAGCATGCACCAGATCATCTGTAGAATTTGGGAGGACGAATGCATGCCCGACGACTGCAATACCAGCTCTATCTGCCCCATCCACAAAAAAGTCGATCCTACCTCGTGCAAGAACTACCGAGGTATATCCCTGCTCAATGTCGCCTACAAGATCCTGTCGAGTGTACAGTGTGAACGTCTAAAGCCGTTTTGCACCGCACTAATCGGGACGTACCAGTGCGGCTTCCGGCCCGGCAAATCGACGATAGACCAAATTTTCACACTAAGGCAAATCCTGGAGAAGACCAGCGAGTTCCAAGTCGATACGCACCACCTTTTCATCGACTTCAAAGCCGCATATGACAGCATTCATCGCAAGGAGTTGTTTAGTGCGATGGCTGAATTCGGGATCCCGGCAAAACTGATCCGGTTGTGTCGAACCACGCTCAACAACACTCGATGCACCGTGCAGTTCGGCTCAAGAACGTCCGAGCCCTTTGAAACATGCACCGGATTTCGGCAAGGAGACGCGCTGTCATGTGACTTCTTCAATCTCGTGCTGGAGCAAATAGTACGGCGGGCCAACGTCAACACGGAAGGTACTATCTTCCACAAGTCGGTCCAGCTCCTGGGCTACGCAGATGATATTGATATCATCGCTCGGTCCCAGCGGGCCATTGTGGAAGCTTTCACCGCGATTGAAGAGCAGGCTAAACGAACTGGTCTGAAGATAAATGAGGAGAAAACCAAATATATGCTGTCGACGAAGAAAGAATCCGTCGCCCACCGCCTAGGACAAAATGTGACAGTCGACAGCTATAACTTCGAGGTAGTTAAGGAGCTCATATACCTCGGGGCGAACGTAAACTCCACGAATGACATCGTAGTGGAGATCCGTCGTAGAATCACCCTTGGCAACCGCTGCTACTTCGGTTTGTCCAAACAGCTAGGGTCAAAACTCCTGACTCGAAGAACTAAGGTCATGCTCTACAAGACCCTTATCCTGCCAGTCCTACTGTATGGAGCCGAAAGTTGGACGATAAGCAGGACTGCAGAGCTGATACTTGGCTCCTTCGAAAGAAAAATTCTACGGCGGATATTCGGTCCAGTCTGCGAGGAAGGCGAATGGAGGAGAAGACATAACCGCGAACTTTATGAGCTGTACAAAGATGTGGATATAGTCCGGAAGGCAAAAATCCGTCGACTACAGTGGCTCGGCCACATCGAGCGCATGGACACAAACGCTCCAGCTAAAAGGGTCTTCGAATCCGAGCCTCCTGGTTCGAGGAGAAGAGGGAGACCGAACCTCCGGTACAGAGATCAAGTGATCGCAGATGCAAGACAGCTTGGTCTTCCAGACTGGAAGCAACATGCCCGGGACCGTCAACGTTGGAAGGCGGCTTTGGCTCAGGCACAGACCCTCCAAGGGTTAAATGCCTGATAAGTAAGTAAGTATTACTAGCTTTTAAATAAGGCAAATTTTAAGAAGCGCCGTTTAGCGCAACATTCCCTTTTCTCCTCTTACCCTTACCCTTTTCTCTTCTAATAAGCGTACTGGATGAAGCTAATCACAAACAATGCGTTGATAAACAGCAAAACCTTTGCATCGCTTCTTTTCAAAAAATACAAAGAAAAAAAAGCACCGGATCAATTTTGAAAAGCTAAAGAGTTTTGGCTTTAAAAAGGTTCCAAATTCCATTGTTTATAATTCGTGTGTCATCAACTTCTGAACTAGGAAGACCTAAAAAGGAATTCCAGAAGTATGGCAACAAAACAAACGCAAAAATTCAGAAACTTATGGCAAGATCTGCAGAAGAATTGATATTTGCTGTTGAGTTGAAGCTAAAAATTGAAGGAAGGTCAAAGGCGGATGTTGTAGAAAAGTAGTGAGCCGTATCCAAAAACACATCATTCTTAGTATTTTATTAATCCAAATGACAGTCAATTCAAGTGAGCCTATTTTTTTATACTACTACTTTTACTTTTTTATAGCATAGTATTGTTTGCACTAATACTAATAACGCCAACACGGCACGAACATTTTTTGAAGATCCTCAAAAAAATATGGGCTATAATTCTAAAGACTCTGGCTTCAGGTTTTAAAATTTATCCCAACAAATTCCGGTCTTACTGTTTGGATACCGCTAAATTATTCGTCTCAAAATAATTATAATCCGTACAATATGACTGTTACTGATAGTAAAATACTTTTGCTTGGTGCTTCGAAGTGTTTATGCAAGAAAAATGTTTTGAATATAGACAAGTACAGATATACTCCACAACATGCTCATATCTTCAGACCCAAAAGTCAGTAAATTACGATATCTATCAACGAAGAAACTTAAGATACTACACCCAAGATTATGGATATAATCTTCATTTATAAAATATATTTTTAATAAAAAAAATCCAAAACGGTGCATGATTAATGGTGAATGTTATTTCTAACTTTGAAAGTGTATAATAGCTATGGGGTCACTCTTTATGACAATTAAGAGTTCACAAAGAACACACCCTTTTTTGTAATTCTTTCTGGTATTTTATTTTTAAGTGTGACCACAAAATGTTAAGAAACAAATAAATAATTTAAAACAAGAATTCATTTTGAGGAATTAAACATGTCTAATCAATCTCACAATGCAGACGAATGACTGGACAAAGACTTGAAGAATGTTCAAGACACTCGGATTGGATGGCTGTTAAAGCAGACTTATCCACGCCAACCGTCGTCCACGCCAACCACGGAGACACCGTAGATTGTTTTACGACTTCGAAGAGTGATGGTAATATCCCGGGTCATTGTTGGTTGGAACTGTACTGTAGCTAAGCATTCTAGCTATTATAAATGTGGATAATAAAACTGAGACAATATAGTGAACATGTTTGATGAAATTATTTTTCAAAGCCCATTGTGAATGGAGTTAGTGGTTAGCGTGTCGAATAATTGAACGAGGAAATGTTTTTCAACTCTACAAACACCGCTAATGGCTTTAATTCAGTTAACTTCTTTCAGATTTTTCATTAGATATTGGCTAATACATTTACCAAATTCTATTGTTTTTCGTGGGAACATTTTTATTTCAATTTTAATTTTGTAGTTTTATTTAGTAGAAGTAATCAAAAACCTTGGCTCTAACGTCCTCAAAGTCTACAATGTCACCCAATTACTGTTAATCAAAATTTTACTGATGTTTGCTCAAAAGGATGATGATGTCTGCATTAGTTGAAAGTAGAAGCATGACCACTTTATAGTCAAAGACATTGGCGCAGCGTATCTCCTGTGCCCAGTCAAAAATAGAGAAGAAGATCTCGTCAAAGAATTAAAAAAAATTAAATTTGCAGTCGCATCCCAAAGTTTTCGATCTTCAGGAGTTTCACTTGCTAATAACACTTAACCCTACCCTACGTCTAGCGTAATGGAAAACATATATTCATTAAAACATTCTTAAAACTAACTAATCCACTAAAGCGCCACTCTAAATTTCATATGTTCATATTATTTTAGTAGGCGCCTAATTTTAAGTCATTAATAAATTTTCGACCTGTACAATCGCGGAAATTAAAACTTCGGGGTTTTATGGACACTAGAAAAACTAGTGTAAGTTTTTATCAATTTGGTTGGACTAACTTTGCCACCGGTATAGTATTTCATGACGAATATTGAATATTGTGTGTTAGTTCTTGTCCTTCTAAAAATAGCGTAGTATCAAAAATAAGAGACGAAACCTCGTCTCGAAACCTGGTACTGCCCTAAATAGGCCGCAAACATTTCACATCTTTATTGGAAACGGCTTTAAGTTAAGTCAATTACTGCTGTTGCTGGAAAAACTTACCATTTGCCTAGTCGGAAAACACAGCCTTTCTGTTCTAATGCGTGAATGTTGTCAAAATCCTCTTTGTGGCGAACAAAGCCGCTCTATGTGCCAAATGATTTAAAAAAACACAAAGACAAATAACATTTTTCACAACTTTGTTGAAAAGCCTTAAGAATTGAACAGTCAACAACAGCACTATTGTATAAAATAAGTATTTATTGGTGCTGTTTTAGTCAAATTTATAAAAATTGTACATAAGGTTCTAATAAGTATGCTTTTAATTTTTTAAGTTTATATAAATCTAGTACGATTTTATAGTCATGAAAAATAAATTAAAAATCGCAAGATTTTTTTTCAAAATCAAAGAAAAATTGCATTGAATTTTTTTTTTAATTTTTTTAAAAAATTGCATTGAATTTTTTAAATTTCTTATTCAATAGATTTTAGTGAATTTGGGTCAGTCTTTTTCCATATTCCTTCTCCATTTTACCCTTTTTTGTTTCCTTTCTCTTTTTTTGTATTAAATAACAACTTTATGAATATTAACAAATTGGCTAGAGTATGTGACAAACATTTTTCCGATAGAATGTATCACTGCTCGTAAGCGGTTTTCTCTAGCCGCATGTCTGGCTTTAAAAATGAAGGATTGATTCCCAATGAAGAGGATAAAAGTGCCTTAATTTCCGAACTAGCAGATAAGGCAGAGCTCACGCTCTTAACAGTCCAAGAAAAATTTTCTTCACAGGTTAGCTGTTGTTTTAAGGCTAGCGTTTTGTGGAAGAGGTTTTTTTTTTTAAAAAGACAAGTACTTACAACCGAGACATGCATATTTTATTTTTAGGAGCTGAAAGCAAGGAGCATAGTAGCAGTAAGGAGGATTTGTTCTACAATCTGTCCAACGACGTTGGAAGAAGTGACTTTCAGTCTATACTCTTCGTAAATTCATTTCTTTTTGGCTCAATTTATTATATTATATTTAATATTATTTATTTATTTATTCATATTGTAATTAGAGCACTCAATTGAATTTAAACTTTTTATTGTAAGATGGCGCCAACAGTTGGTAGCCAATTGTAAGATGACTTACCCAACAGGTTGGGCGTCAAATGTACCTCAGGGAGTGGAGGTCACAGGCTTCCCAGACAGACTTCCTGGATAGATCTCACCGCTTTGCTTTACTCTCTGCCGCGTAATGTGCTGTCCGAGGACTACAGCAATCGCTGAACAAGAAAAGCAAAAGCAAAAATGGAAAAATGTGCTTTTAATATAAGCAAATTTTATTTAAAATGTTAAAAGTAATAAATGAACAAATTAAGAAATGAACAAATGATATGAATCCCGAGTCAAGTGTAATTGCTGAAGACAGTATGCCCAGACCCGACCCTCGTACGAACAATCAAGCTTGTATTTTGCTCTCAAAAATTTAAGACTCGCTTTTCCTATCATAAGTATGGTACCTTGTCCAAAGTGGAAATAACCTGACGATTGGTTAAGATGCCAAACTTGCGCAACTTTACGAATCCACCCGGGAGTTATTTACCTAAGCCAGCTGCGTGTACTGGTCCCTTTTGGATGCACGTGTAAAACTATACCCGAAGGAACCCTTGCCTGTGGATTCTGTATAGCGAATTGTACAATACTTATTTGAAATATTCGTGTTCTGTTAGACAGACTTTCCACTCAAGCAAAATTTACAATACATATTTGAAAGAAAACGAATAACGTATGAATGAACATAAATGAAAAAAAATACATACATACACACATGGAAAAAAGTATTGGCACACCATATTGCTCATGTGGTAAGAGAATGGATACTCTGCAACACTGCTCATACTTTGAAGACTCCGCCACAGTCTCCTGATATGAATCCGATTGAGCATCTATGGGACGTGTTGGATAGACGCATAAGAAAACATGCTATTACCAGCAAGGCACATTTAAAAATGGTTATTCTCGATGAATGGACCAAAATTGACCAACAGACTACTAAAAAACTAGTAAATTGCATGCAAAGGAGGTTAAGGGAAGTGATAAATAATAAGGGAATGCCAACCCGTTGTTAATTTAGTTTTAGTTTTGTTATTAATTAAATTAAAATCATAAGTATTTGGCTTGTGCCAATACTTTTCCCATTTTTTGTTAATGAAAAAACTTTTTTATTATGTTATATCATTTAGTAAATGAATAAACCCTACAGATTATTAAGAAATTTCCTGAAAATTATTTGTTGTTTTAATGTTATATTCATTATATTTTGAAAACTATAGGCGTGCCAATACTTTTTTCCATGTGTGTATATATAATTTATTTTATATTTGAGCCCCCCTTTGATTTCGCCCCACAGATAACACAATTGCTCGACGAAGAAATGTTAGTCACAGTTTGCACTACTCTCCCATCGACCATCGTAAGGTGCAGTTCATGTTTGACCTTTACAACACTTGAATGAACTCCCGCAAAATTTTAAATTTTATGTTACACCGTTTTTTTTTTCTGCGCTTTCGTCATCGAAACTCCAATTGCCTGCAATACCGAGTAGACCAAGGTCGAAGAGTTTTTCAAATTTCACCGTATCCAGCCATTTGAACTTGTTGTAGTCTTACTAACGATGTTATGAATAAAAAGGAATTAGATGATTCAAATCCAAATTAGGAAAGGGTTATTTCGTTTTGGCCTGAAGATCCATCACACGCACCATTTGTTCAAAAATGTGAGCTTGCAGCTTTGTTGACATGAAAGAACCTTAGTATCTACCGTTTTTAGAATCCTTGTAGCCGTATGATCGAGTAATTGTTGCAATGTGCTTCAGTTTTAGATATTTTAATATTTTCACAACGTTTAGCTTTGAAAAAATGCCTATAAACTAAATCCAATGTCATCTGTAGGTTTTTTTTAAATTATGTATTTCATATTAACACTTTGTTAATTTATTTTGGACTACGAGAGCTAAAGCTTCATCTCCAAAGAAACGGCAGTTGCATTTATGAATTTTTGTGAGGTTGATGTTTTTAGTTCTTTGATTGTACTTTTTTTAAAGACTTTCGTAGCAGCCTTTAAATTGTTTGCCTGGTTGATTTCGTATCGTTTTAACGTATGCTACATTTCTGTCTTATTCAAAAACTTTAGTCCACTTATTACATGGTTTTGTATTTATGTATCGCTCTGCTCTGTACCGTTCATGAAAATGAGGCTAGAACCTTTCATTCACCTCTAACACTATTTTATTATTTTGGCACTGTGTTAAGTCGGTGCCGAGACATTGTTCCAAACGCCATTTTGCCAAATTGGCATAATAACGGTTTTCATTGTACCAAATTTTTCCATTTGGCACTAAGACGCTCGGCACAATGTCACGGCACCGTTAAATATTTCAACTTTCCTGGGTCTGAACTGGAGGTCCCTCTGTCAATATGCGATCTTTTGGAGGACGCGGAGCTGGTTTTTTCAGTTTAGGTTGTACAGCCGCATTGGGGGTTTCTTGAACATCGCGCAGGGTTCGCTGAAATGCGGGGTGTTCATCTATGTCGACTCCATCTTTCCTTTAGGAGGCTGTCTTGAGGGGCGGCGTTTATAGCCAGAGATGGACTTTCTTCATTGGTGGCAACTAGCCGGTATGGCTCCGGTTCGCCTTGTCCATGGTGGTCTCAGACCCGGCGTGCGTATTGACGGTTGTAAGGAGCACTATACGGGACTTCTATCCGTGTTGTTCTCAGAATTGCTCCGGTATTGTTTTCGCTGTGCGGCGTGTTGCCTTCCATCTCGGTTAACAATTTTAGAGAGTCAATGGGTAGGAGAAATGTTGTTCTAATAGGGGTCTGTGTCGCTCGTAATCGTCAGTGTATGATGCGTACATTGATGCAAAAAAAGAAGACAAAAGGTAATATTTGCTTCTTAAAAATGAAATTCTAAAGAGATAAAATGTGGACTTAAAAAACAAAAACACTTTATATCCAAACGGACTGAACAAGGACAAAAGGATGGAGATAGAGCTGTTAAAACAAAACATAATATTCTAACAAAAACTTACTAATCGTGCCATTGAAAAATAGCTACAAAGAACTTCATATTCAATTACAAAACTGTACGTCACGAAAAATTCCCGCGACAGGACTAGAACCTAGCTAGCCTACAAAAAGAATACTAAACAAGTAAAAAATTTCAAGTTTACTAGATAACTGCCACATATGAAATAATTACAATGTATTTGGCTTAATTTCACAGTGCATTTCATAATTAAAACCCACCTTTCAATTTGAGATTTTAAATTCCATTCACCAACAAGCCAATGACCGATTTTACACAAATAGGGAAACTGTTAACTGGTTGAGGCTCAATTCAGTAAATTTAATGAATTGTCCAGCATGCTCTCCCGATGGATGTAAATCCCATCGATCATAAACTTCGAAGAATCCTTGTGAAGAGAATATACACAGGCGAAAGAATGTTCGAGTCAAAAGCAAAGCACAAATAAACTCTCAGGACGGAGTGGTTAAAAATTGAACCAGAGATTTTAAAATTAAATTGGACCACTCTCGGGACTGAAGAAAAGTGGTCCGATTATAGAGGTACCTTCTTAATTGGACCGGTCCACTTACAAAGGTTTTTTTTCTTGAGAAACAAGTAACTTTGATCAGCTCGGTGTACATAATTCAAATTGTTTCATTTGCCACCTAAGAAAATCCTAAAGAAAACAAAAGCAAGCTGTGGCGGGGTTTAGATTAACCCTACACCAAGAACTCGAAACTAGAAAAAAAATGGTGGTTGCAATGGCTAACCTTAAACAGGAACCAATTGGCAGCTTACACGTATTCACAGACAAATAAAATCAAGGGGAAAGAGACAAGGGAGATGGGTATCTTGTTCAGCTTATATAATTCAATCGTTGCATATGACACCCCGCTTGCTACAACTTATTGTACTTTCCTTTTATAATTTCAATTTGAAGCATAAATGAGCCAATACAGATACCCAACTTCTTCTTCTCTTGCTCCTAGATTTTATTTGACCGTGTTTTTTGTCATTTTTTTGTCCCGTGTCCGTGAATACGTTTGATGTTTTGAACAGCTGATCACAAGACAAAAATTTGTTCGTGCTCGCTAGAGGCTAAAGATAAGAAAATAAATACAAATCATTATACCTGGAAGAATTCGAACAGATTAAATATATGTGTAAGCACTTCCACACCACTCTTGAGGTATGCTTTTTGGTGCATTAACCGATTTTTTTCAAGTGTTCCCAAGAGTTAAATTTCACACGTGGTTGTCAAATGTCTCCCTTCCCCTTTTTTGCTCTTCATTCAATGCTTCATAAAAAGTGTTACACTGATCGGATTTACTTCAAATATGCGCCGTTTTGTTCGATAATCTGTTTCCATCTAGACGGCAACTTCATAACACCCCTCTAATTCTTTACGCAGAACTCGGACAGCCACTTTTCACAAGCCTCTTTTGAGTTCAACTTCACACCACCAAGGGCGTTCGCCATGGACAGGAACTGGTGGTAATCACTTGGCGCTATTTCGCCTTCCTTCCGCTTTTTTGTCTTTTGAATTTTTCGGCTATGTATAAAGCCCTACAGAGCTCGTATTTAAACTAATCATGCATAGCGTCGTTTTGTAGAAAGAAAGAAATTTTACAACAGGCTCAATAACTCCTGGAGAAATATCAAGTTTGTGTGCCCAACTTTGAAGTGTTCGCACACCATGCAGAGGAAAATGTTTCCGCCGCAGAAGTTTATATGCCTCAGCACTTGTTGAATAAAGCGAAATTGATCGCGCAATGTCCTCTTCCGACCATTTGATTCGTTTCAGACCCTTCTTCAGTTTGTGCACTTGACCTGGAATTAGTTTTTATTTTTATATTTAGAATGTTTTGATAGTTTTGTATAGTTTACCTGTTGTAAAAATTTCTTTTAGTTTGTTCTCCATATGCATACGTTCCGATTCTGATTTATTTAGCCGCTTTTGAAGCGATAATATTCGTTTCTCATGAGATTTCTCTTTTTCCAGCATGATGAAATTCTTCTGGTATAAGCTTCGACTAAAAATGGTTACAATTGTTACAATGCGAACTTATATCTGTTATTACAGTAACTTACACCTCCTGTTTTAAACTTTCTTCTTCAGCCTGTAAGATATTTAGTTGATGTGTATTGTCAACTTCATCATTATTGTTTGAATCTGTTGGCTCAGGTTCCATTTCAGGGGCTGGAGGTTCTTGCAGCAAGCTTTCTAAAGTTTCCTTCCTTGTTTAATTTTTCATTCTAATATTCCTGGGTGAAGGTACAACGGTTGGAACAGTTCACAGCTTTAAATTATATCCGTTTTTTGTACACAATTCTATAATTATACAAAATCGAACATTATACACAAATTTGGGCAGCGATTTAAATGAAATGCCCATTTCAAATTGGATATTCCTCTCGAAATCATTTTAAGGAAATGGGAGGACCAAATCCGCGAAGTATTTGGATTAAAGCTGTCTTTCGTCCGACAGAATTCTATCATTCTTGGTCTCAAATAGTTGTAAAAAAAAGTCAGCGACAGCATATGTCTATCTTTTAAGGTAGATCCACAATAATCATTTTTATGGTTTTGTAAAAAGTCGAAAAGCTAATCCCGCCTGTAATTTTCACACCGCTTCCCTAAATAATCTGAAAAAATTACAAAAAATCGATTTCGATGAGTACATTAAAAAAAATTAAATTCAGCATTCTGGTCTCAATAGTTTTGGAGCATTTGGCCAAAAACGATAAAACATCGATATACGAATTTCGAAAATCCGAAAACGCAGTTTTGTAGATCTTAGTAAAAGCAAAGTAAGCATAAATGTATAGATTAGTAGACGAAACCCGAGGAATCGCAGGCTGAAAGTTTTTTTAATTTATAAAATTCTGGTTGAAATTGATTGCTAGTCTCACTGATTTTTTTCACATGCATTTCCACCCTATTTCGCTCTCATAATTTCGTTGAGTCAAATTACTGTTTCATTGTTGCTGTGGCATAATCCCCGCAAACACACACGCACACATATGTTATTCTTCCCAATACGCAGTATTGTGATACAGCACAAAAAATTCAAAATATTTTTTTTCCTGGATGACTAGATGACTTAATTTCCTTGTTGTACAAATTTCGGTGGAACACGGCAGGATGATTGTTTTTTTTGCATTTGAGAAACGCCGTCGAACGGAAAGGTTGAGCTCAGGGAACATGTAATAATACTATCGAAATACACTTTAATTTTAAAGTAATTTTTTTGTCCAGTATTGTTTTGTGAATTCTTTCTTACAGTGATTAGCTTGAATTTCGTGCAATAATTCAGCAACATTGCTTTTATTTTTTTCTTTATTTTTTATTACTACGTTTATTTTTTTTTTTCATATTGCGTTTTTTTGTTCCTTACTACGTTTTTTTCTTATTTTTACGGTTAGGTTCATATTTAAATTCTTTCGTTCCTTTTTTTTTTATTTTTTCTCCAATAAAATGCCGAGAAAAAGAGCGATTTCGCGACAGTCTGCCAATGCAAAGCGGCTGCGACCTTTGCGCATAATATACATAAATATAATAATAACAACATATGTGTATTTAAAATGGAAGACTAGCTTTTTGTAATAATAAAGGGGTAATTTATAGGTGTGAAACGCGTAGGATCTTGTTTTTGAAATTTGGGGCGCACATATACCTATTCCAATATTTAATGACAAAATAAATACTATTTCTGATAAAGTGCGAACTAGCTATGCTCTGGCCCTGTATTGGCAGATTATTATTTTTTCTTGTTGATAAAGTAATGCAAAATGAAGTGCTGAGGCAGATTCTCGCAACACCGGTACACTTTACTTGAAGCAGATCGGATAGGCGGGTGGATACATCTCTTAAGTGAAAACAATCATTGAAATTAGTACAAGATAAATCATCGAGCTTGTGAATGTACTCCACCAAGTTTGTGGGTGGTGCAACAAGATTGCAACCATTAAATTGCTTAAACGATGTAAATGTTAAATCAGCTGAAGGTGGCTCTGTGGCTAATGTTGGCAATTGTGAAGTGCACGTGTGATTTTCTTTACATTTTCGGAGACGCTAGCTACAGACATTCGACGAGTTCATTATCTGTTATATCTGCAGTCAATTTCACCGTAAATTTAAATTCCAGTCTACCTGCTTTATTGCTGATGGACTGCAATCGCTTTGTTTCAACACTTTTGCCGGATATGACAATTTTTAAATATTCAAGACCCCGTAGCTTTTGGAAAGCGCTTTTGAATTGCAAAGCAGTAAGACGACCACTGTTTCCTCCCACAATCCTAGCTTCGCCGAAAAATTGCTCCAGACAATCTTGATTAAGGTGCCAAGTTAGAATGTATTTAAAGGAGTGAGCCAGCCATTCAAAAAATAGTACTGGTTTGTTATATCTTTGTCCTCAGGATTAAGCACTCTTATGGAGCGTTTTACTAAAAACCTTGCCTATATTTGAGTGTGCTAGATCGGTAAGACGAATTAAATAAATCAAAAAGGTGATTAAAGAATTCTAATAATTCTCCGGTGCTTACTATCGTTCTGGGTCCTAGACCGAACCTAACGTAAGTGAAACAACCCGCTGAAACAGCGTTGCTCGAGACTTGAGAGGCTAATTTTACCTTCATTTTTCGAAAAGTATTTAGCCTTATATGCGCATCAGTTAGTTTTGGAGCGATTCATTCCTTGAATTCGAATTCCTAATTTTGAGTCTCTGTTATATAAAAGTAAAATATCACTCCAAGAAGCACGTAAGGTGCCTTCATATTATGTATCATATCATTTTTGAGTAGGCAATTACGTGTACTCTTTATAAGATGAGGGACATCGAAAAATAAATGTATCCTACCGCCGTCGACTAGAAATCTACTTCTAGTATTCTTGCTAAAGCGCGAATGTTAGATCCCTGATCGCAGACGAACTGCACTGGAATCAAGCCACTCCGTCAAAGAGCGTGGATGACTGCGAAAATAATTTGTCTAAGAATAGAAGGTGTGCTGCTGCTGCGTACAAAATAATATGCAATTGGATGTTTCTATCGCTTTGCAATGCCTTGGGCCATAGGTACCAAAACGCTAATTGCCGGCCAGTTCGATTGTTGTTCGTCGCAACCTAAATTTTCCAGGCCTATAAGAATATCACTTTTCCTAAATGTGATATCCAAAAATCTACGTGGGCTTTTAAAGACATTTCATCAGCTGAAATAGAACAGTACTTATAAATACTGGATAGCTGGTTAGGTTTTAGTTCAAGTGCCGTCACATTAAATTCAATATTGCCCGGTGATTTCGGCCATGTAGAACCGTAAAGTGCTAACCGATGGAAGATTTAACGAAGGCCTCAATAATCTATATGCTACGGGAGATGTAAAATGAATTGAAAGTGCCATCATTTTCAATTCATTTGAAAGCCTATTACCTTTGCTACAAATCTTACTATTTCTCATAACGTTAGCCACAATGGTAATCTCACTAATATAACTACCATGGAAAACATTTTCCTCATCCTTCTGCAAATTTAATTTTTGCAATCGATTTATTTGCCTTTCCAAAAGCAGGATTTGTATTTTTTGATCGTTTATAATCTGTTGTTGTTTTTGAAACGTGTCTTCCATTTTTAACAACATCGCGTCGACGTCGCTCAGTCTTTGGCGAAGGCTAACTTTTTTAAGAGTTTTATTTAGCAAAAATAGTGTCCGAAGTTTCGCACACTAAATAGCTGAAGTCTTCCTCTTGCTTGTCTTGCACGACATTGTCAGTGATGCTGATATCCTCCTGCTTTATACAAACATTAAAGCTCTCATTCTCCTGCTGCTTCATACAAGCATTAATGGGGATGCTTGTATGAAGCACCAGTGATTGTCGGAACGGCGTCATATTTAAGACGCTTCATAGACCTATTAGCAAATATTTCATAGGAGAAATGTTTGTCGCAAAGTCTATCTGTTTTTTTAAGTTCTTCAGAGCCAATATGTTGCACCCATATTTCACTGCTAAAGTGATATCAATATATTCAATTAATAAATATAAATGATGTAAATGGCTAGCTAAAAACTCATATACATGTCTGACATGCCTGTCCATGCAAGGACGAGTCGTAGGTCAGCGAAACCGCACTACTTCCATCCGCACATCATCTTATATTGAAAAAAATATCTAACAAGAGTTTTCTTAGAAATAGGGCCTATGACTATTATTAAAACTTATTGCTAACATGACATAGCTTAAATATATGTATATCTTATCTTATCCTATTTTAACTATTTCTCCTAACTAATTCTAATTTAAGCAATTTCTTATCCTAATTTAAACTAAACCTATTTACATGATACAAGGTCCTAGTCGTAGTCCACTGAAATGAAAAATATGTGGAAGAGTACAAACAGGAACGAGGCTGAGATAAAATTTTTTTAAGCAAAAATTATGCAAAATTGAAAAAGGCTTTAGCCCAGCAGCGAAAAGGACAGGGTGCATAATACTGATAGGACAGAGATATATGTAGATAAATTAATTGGAGAAATCAGAGGTGGCAGTTACAAAAGGTAAGCAAATATAGTGTTTCGGCCGCAGGCTACCCTTTGGCTCATTTGTGGTACCAGAAAATTATAAAATGAAAAAGATTGTACTTACACATTATAATCCTTCATACCATAGGTATGATTGTAATTCGTGCATGCAAGAATACACCTCGATGTTGGCTCCATTTCATTTGTCATCACTTATGCTCAGTAAACAAACTTAGTACACAAACTAGTTAACGATTAACGATTTAAATTAACCGCAATACGTTATTTTTTTTAAATTCGATTTTAAAATGTTGACATAAGCTTTTCGACCATGAAAAGTAGGGGAAGTTGAATCAGCTGGTCCAGAAATCATATGAGCATTAAAGTTATTGGGTTATGTCCGCTAATGTCAAAGCTATTGCTTCATCCCGCCCGATAAGTTCTATATTCTCCACTTACGGTTGTGATGCCAATAACCGCGCAAAAAATGTGAAAACAGCAGAATTGACATTATGTGCATTCGTTTCAGAGCACAATGTTGCCTCACACGTAGTTGATCACTTATGTAGTTCCACTGCTGAAAAATATATTCTCTGACTCTAAAATTGCTACAATAAAAATACAGTCGAAGCCCTCTAAATCGATTTTCACGGGATATCAAAATTAGTTCGAGTTAGAGGGATTTTTTTTTTTTGAATTGGAGTTAGAGGGATTAATACTTTTTTTTTTGTTTAAAAGCCTTTATTTTATTCAAAATAGTACATATGTAAGGAAAAAACATACGAAATTACTTAAAAAAGCTTGTAATTTTGGATTGAGTCTTTAAAATTGGAGAATGAAGCCTTTTAAAAATGGACTCTATTTTAAAAAGGGAGCGTTGGACCCCATCCGGACTCTCAATGCATTCACTAAATGAAGCTTGAAAATATCTCAGATACCTTTCTGTTTTTATGTTAAAAGCAAATTGTTTGAGATCAACCAACAACACAATCAATGAGCAGCGCAGTTATTCATACAGATCCGGACGCTTGTGTGCACATATAACCTACAGCTCATTTGTGATTGTGTGTAGACGACGATTATGTGGCCCTAGACGACAACTGTGTTCGCCCAACATGATTGTGCTTCGAGAACCGTTGGCAAATAGTTTCGATTTTCTCATGTTCTTTGGGTTCGATGTTTGCGAGAGGAAATTTTGTGTTTATTTTTTTGCAAAAACAAAAAAAAAATGCGACTTAGAGGAATTGAAAATAGACCAAGAGTCGAAAAAATGTATTCGACTTAGATGGATTTTGTATGAAAATTTGAAGGGAATGCCAAAACATGACGAAAAAATTCGAGTTAGAGGGATTTTCGTTCTTTTTTTTATTTTTGGGAATAAATTTGCATATGTAGTACCGATACTGTCTATGGAAACATTATGGTGGGAATCTCATTAAAAAAAGGGGACTTGCATGGTCGATTATGGGGAATTCTACGTAAAGTATCTGGCAAAACTGGTCCATGGTCCGATTAGCAGGTATCGCTATTATAGAGGGAAGTTTGTATGAAAAATAGCAGGGAATGTATGAAGTGCGGTCCGATTATAGAGTGTCGCGATTCGCAGGTTTTACTGTATGACTAAAAAGTTATTCCAAAAGTGTAATCGTTTTAAAAAAAACTTTATATAAACGTGTTTAGCTACCAACGCCTGCTTCTTCTTGTTCCCCTCTAAAAAATATTGGGTTGAAGGTTGAAAAGTAAAGAAATGTATATGACGTTGTTGTTCTTCATAATGTGTCGTGAATCCCACTCGTAGTTCGACAGACGTTTCAATATCACTGAAATTAAGATACGTCGAATTTTTCATTCACATTTGAATAACTCTTCGTCGACGTCATTTCATTCCGATCTAGTTTATTTCCTGTTAGAACTCATTCTGACACTTCCTCGAACGAAAATCTCAAAAACCTCATCCCATCCATCACCTCGTTCAAGTGACAGCCCAGACACTTTAAATACCAGATCATTGGCCCGTCAATTTCATATTGCCGCGGCGATTACTCATCCAATTCACACCAACAGGCCGTCCATTCCCCTAAGGTCATCTTCAGAGAGCCAACTCAGAACTTATGCAAACCTTCGAGCCAGAGCCACCTTCCCGATGTTCAATTAAATCCGCACTACACACACGCACTTAACATTGCTGCTGCCTCGAGAGGCATCGAGACATATACACAACAACAACGAAAAAAAAACCCACTTAACACTGAAAAACAATGCTAAAAACTTTGTTGGCCCATAATCCGATTTTGGGGGGTCGGGGGCTATCTGTCATCTTATCACGTTTTATATGGAAGTAGAAGTTCATGTGCCATCTGAAGTGACGATTTGACGAGACGAAGGAACCACCACCACCACCGGGAGACGCCGTCTTCGTAAGAATCTCGTTTAATCACGGAAGTTGGCCGGTTTCCATTTGTGAGCCAACAAAGTGAACAATGTTTCAAGTTTGATTCTTTCTGAAGCGTCACGGGGGCACATGCAACGTACCCACGACGCGACGACGTAATAACACTTTTGTGGAAGTGTTGACGAAACAAGTTTTACCTTCGAGTGCCGTATCTGGCATCTGGTGGTTGGATTTGAGTTTGAGTGCGTTACCGCAGCAGCGTTGGCTAATGATCGGCCGAAGTTGCATCGGTGCGCTGCAATGCTCCGTGAAATTGAAATTCAAATTCCCCAATCTATCCGATTGTGTCCGATTTAGAGTGTGACCTTCTGAAAAGAAAAAAAAAATTGATGAATTTTGTTTCGTTTGATGTTATGGAAATGTTTGCAAAAAAAAAATTTAGCGAGTTGAATGGCATTTTGACTGTAATTGGTAATTAGAGTCGTTGAGCGATTTAATTTCGCGGGTAATTAAGATGAAGTTCATTACGCGAGTGGTGTAGTGGTGCCCTGGTGAAATTAGCTACGGTGAAGGTAAAGTGGGCTTGTGAGGCAATGCGCATTATTGGCTCGAGGGGCACAAGGTGATGAAGATGTTTATGGTTTCGCGAGCTTGTAGATATATAACGCAATTGGCCGGCGGCGGCGACAAGTACCGCGATTGGGTAACAGGAAATTTGCAATTATCGACTGCTCTGGGACTGACATTCGGCTTGGGTGGCCTATGATTAGTGATTTTTAGTCAAGTCTCTCATATTGTGTGGTAATTATGTGGGAGTTTAGCAGTTTTTAGATGGTTGGACTGAGAGAAAGGTCTGTCAAGCTTGGCTAAACCTTGTCGATAATGAATTTCTAGTTTATTGCGGAGGAGCTTCCAGCCAGTCGAAGTTGAAATGAGATGACACAAGCTGTTTGGGATTTACGATATATGTTCCTTCATCTAGTATAATAGATTCGTGCCATGGTTTCGTGCTGTGAAACTGATCCTAGTAGTCCAAATTTCGATAGTTTAGTGACTTGTTGACATTGATTTGCGACTTCAGAATTAACCACGAAAAAGAAATAAATAAATAATCTGCTTAACAGAGAGGCAGAGCCTAGCTTTTTGCGTCCAAGCCTTAAGGAGTTAAAAACCTCGATCTTGGTAACTATTTTATCGTTTGACAGCCGCGTTTGAAATGGCCGTTGTAGCTTTAGCCAAGTCGCACGTAGCACTGTCCATCTGCACCACATTCCGTCCATGTCCATATCGACCCATTCAGGTCAAAAGAAAGTGGTTTACATTGATCTTAAGCGCTCGTTGTTGATGGTGATCGCGAGGTTCTAGCCACTGATGCCGCTCGTACAGAATCCGCACTAATAAGTAACTTTTCATGCGTGCATTGAGATCTCATAAATCTTGGACATAACATAACAGACATTAACTTTGAGCTCTTGGGTAGATTGAATATTGTTCTGATGCAACTCACAGTTCTAAATGCGCCACGTTTCCTGTCGAAGGCCTAATGTTGTTGCTCAGGGACGAATGAATTGGTGCAGGTTCTGCTGCACAGCGTGTTTGTGATCGATGGATCATTAAGTACATGTCAGTATTGGTTGATTGCTTGCCGACCCTGTCGCCTTGAATTCAGCCAATACAATTTTAGAATGTCTTTTATGAAGATCCACTATGACTAAATCGGTCACTTTGTCCACTATGACAATGCTTGCATTAATTTGTATATGACAGATGTGTTATGAAAACGTGGTACTCAATCGTCTAGATCGTTATGCTGATACCAAAAACAGATTTGACAGTAAAATAATATGACAGCCACTGTTATCATCGAGTTTTCCCTGTTGACATATCTTGGAAATCTATTAAATACCAACGACCTTGCGAGCTTGTTGCACCATATAGTGCGACTGGGTACGCAGGGTCTTCTTCAATGCTGGCTCCATCGTCCCGATTCATCCACGCACCTATCAGTCCTAATTCCCTATCTCCACTTTCTGCGGCAGCCCCCGCCTCATTCTGGGTGTCTATATTTAAGAATGGAATGTCTTCCCTTGAAAATTCAGGCGCGTACCTTACAGGGTCAGCAGGCGGGTCCGGTTGTTCCCGGAACTCTTCTCGCTCTCGTCGAGTCGTTTGACGCGAGCAGCGAGTCGTAGGAGAAATATCTGCTCGTGTCCCTTTTGGAACAGCCCCAGTATTACGCTTATAAGATTCGCCTCCCTCCATTACGAAGTGTTTACAGGCAAAAGGAGATGTGTATCTCGATATCGATAGACTGTCTAATTTTTTTCCTGATTTTTTTTTTAATCGGATTTTATTTCATTTAGGAGGGGTGTGTTGCTCAAGGACAACCTAACCAACTTGGACCGGAAAGCAGTTAAAATCCGCCGTGATAATTCACCTAAACTTCAGACGGAAATTATGAAAATGAACACTACCCTAATATTTTAAGGGAATATTTGAAAGACAGTGCTGAAAACTTACATCTGGGTAACGATTTCTACTTTCAACAAGATAACAACCCAAGCCACACTGCTGAAATAGTACGTCTATGGATACTATATAATACCCCTCATACCCTGAAAACACTACCCCAAACCCCAGATCTCAATCCCATAGAGCATCTATGGGATGTGTTAGATAAGCGAGTGCGACAACACAGGATTACCTCTAAACAACATAAAAAGGAAGAATGGGCCAAAACAGGGCGCGACGTAACAAAAAACGTAGTAGATTCCATGCCAAAAATAGATTGCTGGCAGTAATTAAGCAAAAAGGTAGTGCAACTAGTTACTAAATATTGAGTAATCGATTATTTTTTTTGAGCTTAAGTTGAATTACAAATACTTTTGCCCAACCAAATATTGAATTGTTTAGTTATTTTTGTTGCTGTTGATTGTTGTTGTAATGAATTTTTTATATGTTGTATTGATTTTAATGTATTTTTTTTGCTCTTCAAAATAAAAAAAACAATTTTCGAATCGCACCATTCCTTCTTCTTTTTTTTTTTCTCATCTCTCTCTCAAATACTTTTGTCCGTCAGTGTATATTTTATGATATTTAAAAAACTATATAAAAAAAATCTACACACATGGAAAAAAGTATTGGCACACCTATAGTTTTCAAAATATAATGAATATAACATTAAAACAACAAATAATTTTCAGGAAATTTCTTAATAATCTGTAGTGTTTATTCATTTACTAAATGATATAACATAAAAAAAAAAGTTCTTTCATTAACAAAAAAAAAAAAATAATAATAAAAATAGGACTAAACCTCAGTTTTTCATGGAAAAAAGTATTGGCACAAGCCAAATACTTATGATTTTAATTTAATTAATAACAAAACTAAAACTAAATTAATAACGGGTTGGCATTCCCTTATTATTTATCACTTCCCTTAACCTCCTTTGCATGGAATTTACTAGTTTTTTAGTAGTCTGTTGGTCAATTTTGGTCCATTCATCGAGAATAACCATTTTTAAATGTGCCTTGCTGGTAATAGCGTGTTTTCTTATGCGTCTATCCAACACGTCCCATAGATGCTCGATCGGATTCATATCAGGAGACTGTGGCGGAGCCTATGTATGAGGAGTGTTGTACAGTATCCATTCTCTTACCACATGAGCAGTATGTTTCGGGTCATTATCTTGCTGGAAATAAAAATCCCCAGCAATGCCCAATTCTTCTGCACTTTTTTTAAGATTTTCTTTTAGGATATTTAAATAAACCATTTTGTCCATAATACCATCAATGAATACTAAGTTCCCTACTCCAGACGCCGCCATACATCCCCAGACCATGACTCCACCACCTCCATGTTTAACGGTTGGAAGCAAATTTTCTTTTTTAAGGGCAGTATTCGGTTTACGCCACACTAATTCTCGTCCATCATTTTGAAAAATGTTGTTGTTGTTGTTGTTAATGAAAGAATTTTTTTTTTTATGTTATATCATTTAGTAAATGAATAAACACTACAGATTATTAAGAAATTTCCTGAAAATTATTTGTTGTTTTAATGTTATGTTTATTATATTTTGAAAACTATAGGTGTGCCAATACTTTTTTCCACGTGTGTATTTCAGTGTATAAGTAGTTTTGTATAGAATAACGCGTTGGTGGTTATATACAATTGTATAATTCAAAAAAATGTATGTGTAAATTCAAGGAAATTTAAAAAAAAATATGGATTTTCAATGCTTAAAATGCAAGTTTGTAGTGTATACAACTACGTTAAAAGAACTAATCTAAAAATGTATATCAAAAAAGCTAATATAAAAACTTAAATGTATCAAAAGTAAAGAGCTATAACAGATCAACATTATAATTAGTATTTAATAGGTAATTCAAAAAAAAATTCCCTATGTTCTCTAAGAAAGTAATTAGAAATTTAAAGTTTATATGAAATTTAAAGTTTAAATAAAAAAAAAAACAAAAGGAAAAAAGAATAAAGTTCGTGGGATCATTCAGGTAAGTGATATGTTGGTTTCTTGGAGGATGTTTCTATGGGAAATTCACTGTGCGTTTCCCTGGGTGCATCTCCTGGGACACCGTTTTATTTCTAAGATTTATCTGCCCATAATTCTTTTTACTTTTAGGTTCTCCACCGACTGGCTCACGCAGCACATCAAAAACAACCTGAATATCAACCGATTAAAGTCCTGGGCTAAATATGCCCATCATTCCTCTTGTGTGAACACTAACAGACTGCATCCAACATATCCCTCGACTCCCAAACGGATGATTATCACATTTGTCAGATTACGCATATGTAGGACATACAGCTATTACCCACAAATACCTTTAAAGGAAAGCTTCGTCTACATGCAGCCGTTGTAGTTCCATTATCGATATTCTAGGAGTTGGTACATGCCCCTCCGCCACCCATCATAACCGGTTTTTAACTCTCCATAATCAGCAGTCTATATTGCAAATTTTAAACGATCCAGCTCAAGAACATACCTACATATTAAAAAATTATTACTTCATTCAAAAATGTAAATTTGATATTTAACTACATAACTACTTACTATTGAGCCGTAGGTCTCGCAGCTTGTGCTCTTTAATTTTCTGTATTAGTATTACAAGTTAATAAATTATAATAATAATAACAAGTTAAACACATATTAAGCAGCAATTCCTTTAATTAATTTCCTTGATTTCCACAATTATTTTCAAGAAAAAATGTCAAATCGCAAATATTTAAATTCCTTCAGTTGCTTAGATGTTAAAAGTGCACTTTTGCACAGTGCTCTCACAGTGTCATAGCGTCCTCGTCTTCATTCATAGTAAAATGTAATATGTATAAGTTTTGAATTGAAAGCTAACAGAAGCGTGTCAAGAATAAAAATAATAATTCGTATAAACAGAGCAATTTATGTATGGAATACAAATTAATAGGTGAGCTAAATAAATTTATATTTAAGGAAATAAGTTAAGTTTAAATTGAATTTACCTTTAAACACTTAAATACATACACTTATAATGGTTTGCCAAAGTAAGGTTTTTAAATAAGAACCAAAGGCACCAAAATATTAGTTGAGGTTGCTACCTTGAGCAATAAAATTGGTTAATCGGTATAAAAGTTAAGGCTGTCTCAGGTTTGCTTATGAACCTCTGTCCCGTCAATAAGAATCCTTTTTTTCAAATCTTTTTAAGCAGTTTTCATAATAAACAACAATTTTTTTTATTTCCAAAACGTTTATTTCGGCGGCTGAGGATCGAGTTGCCTGGAGGCCTCTTCTGTGTGAATTGCCCCCGCGATCCGGTTAGTGGCACACGTGGTCAAGAAGATGTTCATGGTCCTCACCAGGTCTAAAGCTCAAAGTTGTTTTGTCTTTGTTATGAAAGGCAAGGTCACTTCTTTGCGTTTCAGAAATTCTTCCCCTTATGTTCTTTTTCACATAAGTAGGAATTGAGGGGATAAACAGGCGGTAATTGGTAACTGAGTAAATCGTTCTCCGTAAAAGGAGAGCAGAAATACTACGAACATTCTTTTCCACTTTTATGCACCTTGCTATTTCGAATAAAGTGCTATGAAACCTTTCTCCCCTTTTTACTAAACATGACAATACCAAGATTATGTCTTAGTAATAACACCTTTTAACCGACTCTTCAAGCCTGGACCTAGCCAGGTTCAAAGCAATCAACAAATCAAATGCAACAGAGCCCGACTTCGTTTTCAATTTTACGAAGACAGCGTCTGACTCCTAGACAAGGGGGTCTTTTAGATCTTTTACATCGCACTACTACATCGCTGCTCAGTGATATTTCCCAATTTCCTTACTTCAATTAAATTCCTTAGTAATGTTGTAAATGATTTTCCATTATCACAAACGATTGGTTAAGTATTTTTAAACAAGTATAGGTAACAAGACAGGTTACTGAAGATCAATTATTGCCCCGAATTTGATTAGGTTAGGTATAGCAAACTTTCAAAATTTAACATCCCAATCCAAGGAATGAGCTCCAACCGTTAAACAGATGTCGATATGAATTATTTCACCTGGATAAGCCAGTTTAGGAGTTTTTTCTATCTCCAGTTTTGCTGGATGTCGTTGATATTTTGCTTCATTGAAAATCGTGCCTACAATTTTTTCAAATCCTTTATTTCGTACAGTAAACTCTCGATAATTCGAAACTCTATAATTTAAAAACCTCTATAAATGGAAGCATCTCACAGTCCCCTGAAAAATCCTCTGTAAATCGCAGAAAACCTACGCAGTTTGGTCTCCTCGATAATTCGAATTTATTTTTGTGCAAAACAAGATGAAAACTTCTATAATTCGAAAATGATGGTTTGTTTACATCTATAACTAGAATTCAAGTTTGCTTCTTTTTACTTAACAACCGTTAGTTGAAATGCTTTCATCATGTAAGTAAGCAATTTTTTTTTTTCTGAAACCTTCGAAAACCTTTGTAATTCGAAGCCTTTTCGTGGTCCCATGAAACTCAAATTATCGAGAGTTTATCGTATTAGGAGTATAATTTTTATTTATGACTCGAAACGAGTTTTCACGAGCACACCTATAAGCTCGGCTGTCTTCGGTCGAAAAAAAATTCTGTCTGATCATCAGAATATCGAATTAATGTCGAATATATCGGTTACCAATTTCTTATATGAACAAATTTAACTGACGGAAAATGGTGAATAATTTGTCCTGAATTTGTGCACGTTTAGATAAGTTACAATAAGTACTGTGGAGGCCTTGTCGCAACAAGAACCAGAAACGGATAATATCCAGACCTGTTAATACCTGTTGGTTCTTGGGCAATCATAGCAGTCTGTTAATGAATCTTGCTTTTCAAATGAAAAAAATTGAATTATTATAACGTGAACATTGAATAAAGTAACTAGTCAAATAATAACCCGAACATTGGTGTTTTCTGGGTTGTTACAAGTACCTTTAACGACATTGGGATTTCTTTGCTATTTAATATTTCCTATTTTAATTTTTTTCTTGTACATTAATTGAAGTGTTCGTCTTCTATTAAAATAATTGTGAAAAAGAAGGATGCCGTCGGTTGGAAGAAAAAATAAAAGATTCACTTAATTGTTAGATTTTTTTTCATTTTTAATTTTTATCATTTTTAAAATTTTGTGATGCAATTTCATTAATGAATACATTTTTTAGTTTCTTTTATTATTTGTTTTCTGCAAGACACATATTTAATTTTAAAATATTTAACCAGGTACTCTGGGCGCTAGGCCCAACTTTCGCGATTGCATTGTAAAAAAAAATTGAATCACCATTATCGAAACCTATTCAGCCGTATCAACAACTTTAATAACAAATGAGCTATGCAGACTTAAATGAATGCAATTTGCAATTGGTCAAATTTGAAATGAATGAAATAAGGTTGAAGTGCTCAAGCAATGAATTCATACAAATCAAAATTAGATAGACATTTTTATGTACATATGTATAATCTTTTATTTCAGAAAAATATAAACAATTCTATACTTAGTGTTAAATTGAAATTTTACGGAAACAAAGTACTTACGACTATGACATTTCTTCGTCTGTCAATAGTTCGACTTATTACTAACTATTTAGTTAAATTTGATTTCATATTTTATTTTATTACATTTATTTGTACTAAGTTGTGCGCTTTATGTCTAATTCAATGTATTGTTATTAATTCGAAATCTTAGTTTTCAAAAGTTAAAATAATTAATTCATTTCTATATATTAGAGCACCGATAACGAAATTACCGAGCTTGTTCTAAGACTTGTCATTTACTCCATTTAAAAATTTCTATTATTAAATATTTATTACTCAGTTATAACTTACATCGAATGAGGTTGAGATTAATTGTCTTTCAACTCCAAAGGACACGAGTCCTTCACGTCTTCGAATTCAATCACCAACTCGTGATCCATGGTCAACAGCTAATCTTCTAATCGTCCACTGTCTCCGGGCCCGTCTCTAAGTCTCTTAGTCGCGTCATTAAAGTATCTCTTAAGCCGCTGCATATCCTCATAACTTTCTTTCAGTTTTTGGCATCAGCCCGCTTCCACTTCGTCTAATTTGCATAGCCTAATGGAATTTTTCAGTTTTTCTTTTCTCCTTTATTTCTTTTCCCTAGGTTTTGAACCTTAGCCCATAATGCGTTTAAGGGAGGGTGGCTGTGGGTGTGTGTGGGAAGGCACTCACAGACTGTTGTCAGTTAATTTTGCACTTCATGTGAAAAAGGGTCTTGTAGAGGATTCCAAAAAAAAATGTTAAAGTTAATTTTTAAGGGAACAAACATAGGCTTAAAGCTGTGAAAAAGGTTGAGTTTGCTTGTAATTTTTCCATTGTTTTGTTGTTTTCTGTCACCTTTAAAAGCCACATGCATAAATTATTTTGCATCATTAATGCCATAAAATTAAGTACTCAATAAAAATGTTTTTATTGTTTTTATTATGTTTGTATAAAATTGCAAGCTCTTAAAAAAACTTCTAATGATAAAGAAAAGACTGACGGTTAATCATTTGCTCATTCATTCAATTCACTGAGAGGTAACGTAATAAACCTGAAACAAGTGAGTTCTATAACTCACCGCAATTTGGAAGCTAATTTGCGCATGGAACTTGGCTTCTTTTGTAACTATCGCCGGAATTTAAATAAAGTTTTAGTACCGTATCCAGAACAGATTGAAATCTGCCGGAGTAAAGAAGCTATTAGAAGACTGTCACGGTTCAAGTTAAATCACATAAAAGCAGTCGTGTCCTTTTGTTCGTTTTGTTCGTACGTTGGCGTCGTTAATCGTCAACAGTCCAAACATTTTTCAAGGGGTTAAATTTCGGGCACAGAGTGTGGGTGAAGACCGGCAGACGTGATTAACGGTGCAATTTTGCATTATCCGCTGTTAACAATGCGAGGTCAAGGTATCAAAAGCATCAATCAATTTCTCGGCGGATTAGGTGCTAGTAAGGTCGTTTTTTTATTTCTATTCAGTGTGGAGAATCAGACGGCTCCTCTGAAGTCATAGACAGAGATTTGATGGCGAGAATGACAAGGACTTTCTATGCACTCGCTAGAAACTTATTTGAAGTTGGTCAGATTATTTACCATTTATGTGGTTTAAGCCTAGTTTTGTAAAATTGGTAATTCGAGATCTTCATCTCTCAAAGATCTACGCGCAAACGTCTGCGACGCACAGAACTGGTTCAGTAGACAGTCACCCTTACGTGTCGTGCAATGATGTCAAGTGCATGCGTCTACTCTTTTCTTCCTTTTTTTGCTGTATCCGTTTCGTGAACATTAACGCTAAGATATTAATGGATTAAGTTTCTTTAGTCAAAAACCGCAAAAGATTTTTTCTGCTTTATTTTTTTTTTTATTTTGGAGATACACACACTTATACTGCGCTCACTTTCCATTGGAATCGAATTTTTTTGTGTGCTTCGTTCTCTTTTAAAACTTATCGCCAAACTTAAATTGGATATGGTCCTTTTTGTCAACAGCAGAAGAAAAAACGAAGTATTGGGTGTTAGGGCGGAGGTTGTGTGGTGTCGTAAGGGATACGAGGAGGAGACCAAGTTAGCATCAAAGCAAACGAGATACGTCCAAGTGGGTGCGGCAAAATCATTTTTCTTTAGCTTCTTAACGTCTTTTCGTAAAAATTTTTATACTCTTTTTTTTTTGCAGATAGACCGCCCATTCTTGAACCCGTCTGTAAAGCAAATAATGGTGGCAAATTATATGTCTGAGAAAATTCAGAATTTGGCAATGACGAAGGGGTTCTTAGAGGCGTTTTGTTTTGAATCGAACGCTGAGGGGAATTTTGCATAGGTCTGAAAGTAAGTGTTATGATCGATAGAATTGGATTCGGGTTTGTCCGAAAGACGTGATTAGCGACGGTGGTCCGAAGTTTGGGGTGAAAAAGTTTTGAGACTTAGTGAATTAGTGTGGAAAGTTGTAAGCAATAATGTCTAGACTCTAGAGGCCTTTTCTTTTTTCCTCCTAATGGCTATATTGTCTGAATATACAACTAGCTTACAGCCGGTTAAGATGAGCTCCAGAAGAATTTCATGCAAATGCAAAATACAAAATTACCTACGGAGCAACACCCGCTTTTTTGGTTGAAGAAAGTTACAAACGATTATTGGAGAAGGATTCTGAGATAGCTCTTACAATTCAAATTGTGCTCGAAAAAGATTGGAGAAGAGAACACTAGGATAGAAGAGCGAAATTTGTTTTTTTTTTAGAAATTCCAGGAGTAATAAGCTGTTTGGATGATACAGACTTTCGAATTAAGAAGTCTCATCAGACCTCTGATCTCTTTTTTAATGGAATGATACGATACAAAGGTATGTGAATTCAATTGACAAAGCAAAACTAATGTGCACTGAATTCACATGAAAATGACGGATTGTGGATTGTAGAATACCAAATTCCATGTTCGAAAATTCGAATTCACTTTTATGATTTCGAGTGAAGAACAGAATCCCTAATTATTTACATTCGTACAACCAATTCACTATACATCATTTCACTTGAAATGCGGAAAATTTTATTCCACTTTTGTGGATTGAATTCACAAAAAGTGAAATGCAGACCAGGGGCGTATGTCTGTTTATTTTTTAAAACATGGTGTATGATTTTAATTTAGAGCTAATTCCCATAAGTTTACTAAAGGGTAAATTATGTCAGCCAAAAGCCAAATTCGCACTAACTTCATGTCCGATCCGTATCGTCTTTGATCACACGCAGCTGTAATTAAAGTCGCACTTTCATTGAGCGTTGTTCCAATCGTCCCATTTCGATTTCAACCGACCTTCCCACTGCGACCATCTCCACCAACTTTCTTCTTCGCTGACTGACCCAACTGACCTAAATTTTTGCCTTCAGCCGTAACCCCCATTAGACCTTGCTCCCTCTTTGACCTCTCCTACCCGCAAAAGCCCTTCAGTCATAGCCAATAACACCACCCCGCTGCTTTGCTAAATAGACCACGTTATCATCTCAAGTTGCAAAGCGCTTTACTTGTCGGGCGACCAGTTAATTCGATTCGCAGCGTCTTCTCCTATCGATCGCTTCATTTACCATGGGGCAAAGTTCAGCACGTGGAATCCCAACAGCAGATACATTTTTTTATCGTTTTCTTTCTTTCTTTTTATATTTTTTCATGACTATTTGGTAATGAGAAGAGCAATGTTCTGCGGATCATCATAAATCATGTCGCAGTGCCCACCATTAGCTGACCTTTTACATCACAGTCGATAGACTCGTCCTCCAATTGGTCTCTCATCAAACTCTACGATTATTGCATTTCATTATCCACTCATATATGTATCTAGGTTCTATTTTTCCTCTTTGCCAAATTGAACTTATCGCCAAATATCCCTCAAGCCGAAATGCCAGCGTTCCCTCATCGCTCAAAACGCTCCCATTAAACACAACTCACATGCTCCATCCATCATGGCCAGTTTCATACGACTCAGCAGAGCTTGCAGATGAAATATCTTTTTCTGTTCAATAACAAAAAAAAAAGAAAAAAACAATCATATCGCAGGTGGCTAACTAATAGAAATCCACAATGGAAAAGGCCAAAGGGGCCAGTTCTCAGTTCTCATAAAAAAAAGATTTTTTATTGGTTTTTTTTTTCGCGATCGATTCAATGCCAATTTTGAAACACAATACCTCGTGTTGTCCATCCGTCCGAGAGAGAGATGCATTCACATTCATTCTCATCGAGCACTTGAACGTGTCCGATCCGACGGCCAAAAACAACAGCACTCGGATTAGGTCACCGGGGAACGTAAAGTCCCAAAACTAAATCCAAGACAGCTTATGTCACCCCCTCGATGGAGTTGGGCAATTAAAATCTCGTATCTTGAGCATCGTTTTCGATCGTAATTCGCTCCGGTCTTAGCTTCGGCCGAATGGCGGTCTAATTGGATTGCCGACGAGTGTTTCTGTGTGTGTGTGTCTATTGCACTTCACCCAGTGAACTTTTCTTTTCTTGTTGATCGACATTTATTGGGAGCAAGAGAGACTGGCCCTCGAGTGGACTCCAACTGCAGTAAGTTGTTGACAAATGGCTTTACTTTCATCACTAAGAGGAGCGTAATAGGCTTGGGATTACGACAGACTACTTGTATTGTGAGTTATATCGCAAGAATTTTGGATATTTCACGGGAGTGGAACTCTGCACTTGGTTCTGATCAATTGCCAAAGGTGTCAAGAGCAAGACTTTCGTCTTGGTCAGGTTTAATGAAGCGCCATCGCCAGTTTGTCCGCATTCAATGCCATTCTGCTCCGCAAACCGCGGCTAATTGGAGGTTTCTTTTTTTCTCACAACCATGGGTAGTAATTAGCGACTTTGCAATTTGTAATTGAGTCTGCGCCAGTGGGCCTGTACGCGTCTTGCAAAAAAAAAGAAACACGAGTTTCATTAAGTAAATGGTCAGTGAAAAAAGAGTTCAAATCGCTCGGTTTGGGTGAACTAAACTTAGAGTCGTAGACGCACATTCACAATGAGTCCGTTCAACAATTCAATTTATCCAAAAAAATCTTTCGCTGCATCATGCTGATTACTTCAAGAATCTTGTGGTTTTAAAATTAGTGACGACAATGTTGCGAACAAACCGCAGAAAAAAACCAAAATGTGGAATTGCAAATATGAATTGCAAACATAAAAACCAGCAAATGGACATTAGCTACTTATAGCCAACTACGGCAATGTGTGGAAAGGACTTGAAATACAAAGATCTTAGTATTTACAAATCACTGGTAATGGCTAGACAGGAGGGTTTCGGTGGATTATGGTTGATTTGATTTAAATTAGGAAGGCTTGAAAGAAAGAGACATTCGCAGACAATTCTTACAACCATGGCTGCTTATTATGGGCAATTAATTTTCATAAACTGGATAATGTGAACTAATTAAAGCAAGTCCTTTTCGTAGTTTGGAGGGATTCACGTTACTGTAACTGATGATTTAGTACTTACTTAACTAATTAAAACAATTTTCAAATTCCTTTAAAACAGCACATGATTAGAACACAGTTTCAATATTTGCTAAGTCCCTTTTAGAGGATTATTTAAATTTCAGTTTCAGTTAAGTTTATAGTTAAACTGGTGTCTAAATGTAAAAACTGAAGCGGTTAACTGAAACTGAATAGCGAACTGAAACTAATAGAATGGAAATAAGTTGTCAGTTCAGTTATCACTTAAATTGATGTGTAAATACTTTTCAGCTCGGTTATCAATTCAGTCATCATTTTAATTTTAATTGACAATCAATCAACATTTTGGAGTATTTTTTTTTTTCAATATGTCGAAACGGAGTGATAATATGGTCGATTTCATTAAAATTTGTTGCGCGTGTCCACATTTGTGGAAGAAGAGTCACCATTTTTATCGAAATTCGGTGAAAGGAGAAACAGCATACGAAATGTTGCTTTCGATTACTTACAAGTAAAATGAAAGCTCAACTGAACACCTGACTGACGTCTGAATACACCGTACGTTTTAGCTGGATTGATAACTGATCGTCTAAACAACGATAGCAACGTTGCCTTCTGTCAAGCCGGCATTGATCACTTGATGGCAAAGGATTATTGGTAACAAAGAGATTTGTAAGAAATTAAAACTTTAACTTAATCTTTGCGTTGACATGCCATACCTGGATGTGTATTTTATTTTATTTATTTCAATTATTTATTTCGTTCAAAGTTTGCCTATCGAATTTTCAAGCAGCAAAGAAAATACTCCAAAACTAAAAAAAATCGGTCTCCGTGTAAAGATTTGCAACAATTCGCAACAAATTCGTACTCCTCTTCGAACCAAGAAAATTCTGATGACCTCAACGAGATAAACCAACCCGTGTAACAAACCCATGTTCGTCCTTCAGAAAAACGTCCACCACAAACACCTCCGCTGACCTCGTTCCAAAATCACAGATTGAAGCGGCTTCTCAAACACATGGCCCCTAGGAGCGGAATAGCTGCCGCTTGATGCGCCCACAAATGCATTTCACTGCTCTGACCTGGTTGTGTGGGCGAAACGGATCATCAGCCAGTCCCAGTCTCCCCAGGCGGAAGATGCATCCCGCCGATCTTACTCCAATTGCACACCCACGCTCGGGCTGTCAACAGCCACTTGAACATTTCCAAAAACACACAACGAACGCTTGCCAAGCGTGACTGTCAAATAAAGGCCAACTGGCCCACCCAGCCAGCCGCAGCGGGCGCGTGCAAGGTGCAAAAGCTCCCTACCGCCCTCCTGCCCCCCGCAAATAACTATAACACCAAAGCACCCAATTCATGATTCAAACTGCAAAACAAAAATTACCTTCGACTGCGATGGGGTGCGCCTGTGGTGCGAATGCGCGCCCCCTTTGCGGCGACGCGGCGTCTTCGTTGCAATTACTCAGCACAGCTAGTCCCGTGATTTGCATCTCGAGACTGTAAAATGTGAGGCAGAAAAACAAAAACCTGCGCGTCTGTTCTCCTTTCCACTTGGCCCGATCATTTTTCCAATCCCGTCCAATCGGAATTACATGTAAGACGTCTAAATCTCTGGATGGATGCTGATGCCGTCCCCCGGCCGCGGCGAGGCTGCCTTTTAATGCCGATTATCGCCGGTGCTATGCGCATCTGTGCTCCGTTATACTTATATAATAATTAATTGTGAAGCGGTAGACCATTCTGCGCAGGGGGTGGGCGACGCGAGACGGGTGCGAGCATCTTCAACCTTTTTCTCAGAGCCGAGGGGGGCTATTGAAGTGTAAGTCGTGGATGTGATTTGCTTGGTATTTAGTTCGAACAGGTTTCTCTTTGTTTTTGTTTTCGTCGTTGCCGGCGTTGTATTTGTGTCGTAGAATTAATTACGAGTATTCTTGAAACGAGTTCAGGTTATGAAATTCTGAGGGGCTCCCAGTGCGGTGCTGTGCGGAGACCGTAAAGAGCAGGAACCAAAGATGATGGGGAAGGATGTGATCTTTAGCATTTTATCGATGAGAGCGGCCAACCGACAGCCAGGGGCTTGGCAGACAATTTGTGATGTACTTTTGTAAGTGACAACGGAAATGTAAACATTTTTTTTTGATATCGCAGCGGCTGCTGCTGCGGCTGTGACATCTGTTGCGAGGAGGTATTTGGAACAGGTTGAGCATTTTAATGAGCTATGGGCATGTGGGCGCAGAAACGGTACGAAATGTAAGCGAAAATGAGCGACTCTTCACGAGGAGGAGGAGGCCTTTGGGTTGGTCTAAATGAAATCAGTGATCAGTGCTTCGTGCTTGAACTATCTCATCGGGATGGTGTTTTGTTGATTTGCCGATACAATGTTGTATTCCTCTTAAGGGGTTCCTATTCGAACAAAATCTATCTATCCTCGAAAACAGTTGTCTTTGTTAAAATTTGTCTGAAACTTGTTTAAAAATGCTTAGACACCTGACAGACATGAGTCAAAAATCATATTTTCAAATTCAACAAACATCAAATCAAATTAAAAAAAACACCTGCCATTAAAAAAATTAGTTTCGAAGGATCTGAACATTTTTTTTTCTTCTTAAAGAATCCGTTTCTAAACCATAGATGGTGGCCAGTACTTCTTGAAAGACCTATAAAAATGAAATACAAGTACAATGCAATATTCTCCCACTTTCATAACGACAAGCCCAATTCCTTTGGTACTTATACATAAAAATTCAAATACCAGTACAACAAATTGGAGTTGTACTTACTCAAAATGCAAAGAAGTATTTTAAAATTATTTTTCAAATACCCAAGTACTTCGCAATTTCTGAAGAACTGCCATGCTTAACACCTTTGTAGCTTGGAATCAATCGAACCAATTTTCCGGAAGCCAAACTTACTGCCAGCCGGGATAAAGGGGCGAACTATGACTGCCGTTCAACGCCTTGTTCGAAAACAACTGTTCGAAAAAAAAAAAAATTTGAAGGCGAGCCAGTCGTTTTTCGAAAAATGACGTTTTGTGTTTGTAGAACGTTATTTTCTCGGTATTCTCGTTAACATTGTAGTGTGGCAAAACGCGTATTTAAATGACTATTTTTGGCGTTAAAAAATTTAACAACGCTAGGGAATAAAAATCTATCTCAAATGTAAGTTTTGTATTGATTTATGATTTTGGTTTAGTTTATATTTTTTTTTAATTGTAAAAGTAACAAATATGGTCCTATGATTGTTAATAGGAAACGGTTGGTCGAGCTGATGGAGAAAAATGTGAGCTTGATCATCACTCCTGAAGACTTCAACCTAAAATTTGAAGTCTTAATTCATCATCTAAAGTTAAATGCTTGTAATGTTTTTTTTTAATCAAAGACTGAATTGAATGAATGTGTGGATAGGAAGCCGAAATGATGTTTCATTTTATGGTTTTAGTAGCCGGAATGTTGTAGTCACAATTACAGACAACGGTTCAAATTTTAGAAAAGCGATTTTCGATTTAAGTACTTAAGGTGCGATTTTTAAAAAAATATACATTTTCGAAAGTATTAGCTTTTATTTTGATTTCACAGAAGGGCCACAGACAGGTGCAACAATGGAAAAATATAATTAGTCAAAACACGTTAAGACCTGGATTCCTGATTCAATAATTATGGAACTCATTTTCCAATGCTGTTGGAAGAGTTTTGCTCCATGCTTGTCACGAGATGATTTGCAGTGTTTAAATGAATATTGATTACACTTTGATGGAGCCGATATCAATGACCCTGGACCTTCTCCAGCAGGAAATATGTTGAAACATAAAGCGTTGTCCCTATCTTCGCAAAGCTTTGTAATTAAAATTTGACATTAATATTGTTCATTTTAAAGACTAGGGGAATTGACAAAAAACTTGAAAAAAATTATGGAATCGTGAAAGGAATTGCAAGTACAGTTTCAATTCCGTGTACTGGTGCTTGATTTTTTAAGCATAAGTAAGGAAAGTCGAAGTGCATAAAATTGTACTTGTATTGAGTTCAGAAAGATTCCATTACTTCACAAGTCTGCTTCTGGGTGAGAAGCATGTCCGGACATTATTAAATCTTCATTCGGGCTACGTAACAAATTTTATTTGTCCAGGTGAAAAGAAGAGTTTTTCCAATTGTTAATAAAAATTTATGGCGAAATAAATTTGGCCTAAAATAGTTTTATCAGCACCATATTCGATTTTTTTTCGTTATAGTCAACTTTAACTACGTCCTTAACGTTTAACGACTTTAGTCTTGTCATTTCACTTTAACAAGAAAAGACTCCTTTTGAGTTATTAAAAAAAATTGCATACATCCGAACCAAATTACTTTTGAAGTACATATTACAATTTTTCCTTAAGCCCATAAACCAATAAATATAATTTTGATGCTTAGATAAAAAATTGGTGTTAGTTAAAGTAATTTTCATAAATTTTAACATGTTCTGAAAATATCAACGTATACATAGCTATCAAAACATTTATTAAAGCTCGTATTTTATCATTCACATCTCATAAACATCTAACGAGTATTAAAAAATATTCATGCCAATTAATGAAAACGGCGGATCGACTACGGAGAGAGAATGTTATGATTTCGGGGTTTTGCTATTATTGAAAACGCAATTGAACAAAAGTCGGTAAAGAAAAAACAGTTGTCATTGAATACGCATACGATCCGTCCTCTATTTAAATTCGGACGTTTCTCAACTGTAAAAAAATTAATGCCGATTCCAGTCATAAAATGAAAGGATCATAAATATTTTATTTCATAATTACTAGAATAAAATATTTTGAATAGGCAAACAAATCGTTAGCAGTTACATGTGTTGGTAGAACAAATGAAACGAAATCCGGACAACGCCAGAAATCTAACGGAAAAATATACAGAGTTCGCCAAAAAGTTATTTATGTTATTGTTTTAAATAATAAATATGCATGTTATATTCTAAAGATTAATTTTATTTTATATTTTGATCTCTATTGCCATATAAAGATTTCTAATAAAAGAAAGCAACGCTAATGCCCCAAATAGAGGAGTCGTATCTGATTCGGCTTGTGATCACGTATCTGAAATAGAGTATTCTTTACAAAAAAAAAAGTATGACGTCAAAAATGAGTCAGGCCTCACGCTGTTCTCCTTCGGACATCGTTTAAGTTATCCACTTTGGGCACAGAGTTTCTTCCAGAATATTAAAAATATTATAACAAAGAGAGCACCAAAAACCGTGAATTGTGCCATTCCTACAGTAAAATGCTGCCCAGTTTGACGTCCACCCCCTGCTAAAAATCTCAAACACTCTGCCAACTTAAACTCAGGAGTCAGTGATGATGACCTGACAACTGATGGTACCTTTACCTTCAACATCGGGTACCGAAAAAATTCCCCTTGCCATAACCCTTATATTTTGGGGAATATGTAAGTCGGTAACCAAATAGCTCTTCCTTCAAATAAAAAAAAAATGCTTTTGTGTCTATAAGTTGAATTTATTATATTTTAAATTAGTGATATGTAAATAAAACTTGAAAATTATACAATGACAGAATTGAACACAATACCACTGATAAAAAAGACAGACAGGTTGTGTCTCTGTCGTTTTTAATGATAGATTTAATGTGAAGGATGCGGATTGGATGAATTCCAGCCGCAGTCAATCTGTCGTTTTCAGTGATTGGCATGATTGTCTGACCCTGTTGCAAATACAAACTTCGTCTTGTGGTTCGTCGTCATCTAAGATTCGGTGGGCAGGCGATTCCTCTTATCGTGGTTTGGGCTTGAGTATTTTCTTTTAGATCCTAAATCATCAAAAACACAGTGAGTTATTTGGTTGGTTAACTCTAAAATTCTACTCTCGGGTGAGGTCTATAAACGTAGTCCACAAGCTTCAATGTACCCTAAGGGCAGGCTTTTTAGCGCGGCTTATTATTCAAAATTAATTAATCCTTTTAATATATATAAGAAGATAAAATTAATGCTAACTGTTTTGGGCACCGTGGCTTAGACGGTTAGGGCGTCCGACTGTTACCCGGGTTCAAATCCAGCTCGGGAAAAAGAACTCCACAAACATTTTTCACGGCCCTACCTCCAGCGAACGATTGACGATCCTCCTGAAGTACTTCTGTCACGGAAAGCTTTCGCAACTCGCCGTTCGAAACCGGCAATAAACTGTAGGTCCCCTTCATATGTGTCAAAATTATAACGCGCACAACACAGTGATGGTGCGAAAAGCTAGGCTCTGGCCCTTCGTGGGCTGTTACGCCACTAATGATGATGATGATGATGTTTTGGCAGCATCGAACAATATCTGAGCCCCAAGCAAACCAGAAAAATGTGCTGGCTTAAAATATTTCAGTTTGGTAAATAATCGAAGGTCAATTGTTAGAAAAACGATTAAATGTTTCTACCGCCACAGCATTCTTAGCGTCCATGCCATTGCGACGTATTGTCTCTTCAAGTCCGCAATCTGAAGCCTACCCAGAGTCACACTTAAACATGTAAGTACATCCTCCACAAATCGATAGCCTCAAACTTACTTCTGCCCAAAACGCCATGCCCCCCAAAAAGCGTTACAATAAAACTATTTATCTTAAAAGGTCTTATACACCAACAAAGCTCGTGGCCCCAAAGGTCTCCCAATAAAACTTTAAAGGGCTTACAATGAAACTCTCTAAAAACCCACACCAACACCGATACTAACAAATCGCCTTAAGTCCTCTGCATGGCAAACTAAGTAATGATGAAACTGATGACACGGTGGTGTCTTTATCCCATCGAGGGCATATGGGGACATACAACAAAAGCGCTTAACGATCACCTGTGGCAAAGACGAGGAAGAAGAAGATAATAAAAGAGAAAAATTTAATTGACACAGAGAAGTGGTTATGAAACAACACTAACCACGGAGATGATTGTATGACCAGAGAATGTTGCAGAGGAAACGGCTATAACAGTCTCTCATGGATTAGTGAAGCTTGGAAAACGCATGTGAAAAGATGATGGAACGACATGAATTTTCAACGAATCGGGAGACTTGAATTTGGGTGTCATTCGATTTGTCAAGGATATGGCCGATTCTTGTGAAGGTTTCTTGGCTCGATTTCGGAAATGAGGGCCTCTGACATTTTGAGGACAGCCGGGGGGAAAAACCACTCTTTCAATATTTAAGTTCAAGTTTATAAACGATCGAGTGGAAGAATAGGCGTGAATCATTTTGTCACGACAGAAAGTCACCGGGTTTGTTTTATTTCTACAAATCAATGGCCGAGGGCGAAGCACATGATCAGGTGACTAGCCTGCGGACCGGATAATTGCATTTGTTGGCACTCCACTCGTGGCAGACAAGCCTCTTTCAACATCTACCACCTGTTGGGCGGTCACGGACGTGGGTCGGTTTCTTTCCCAGGGGTTTTTCTCATTGTTTTTTTTTAGGTTGAACTCAGTTGCGACGGATTCTTCTAACTGAACCAATCAGTTTCATGGCCATGCGACAAATAGAAGTATGAGAGGTTAGAAAATCCTTTGGAAAAGTTTTAGTCCTTCATCATCAGTTCATATTGGGATTTGAGGTTGTTACCTTAAAATATGGATGCAAAAGGACAAAGGACAAACAAACAAACAAACAAACAACCATTCATTTTTATATATAGAAAAAAAAGAGCAGGAAAATTCAAAAATGAAAAGCCAAACCTGTGTACCTACTTGTATTAGTTCTTATAACAAAAAAGAGGACAGACAGATAAACGGACACCGAAGTGATTCTATAAAGGTTTTGTTATTCCTTTGGAACGAAACCCTAAAAACGTACGCTTAAAGAAAAAGTTCGATCTCTAACGAGAGCCACTGTATTTTTATAAAGGCGGACGTGTATGCAAAATTTAAACAATGGTACTTTTTGACAATGCCTGAACTATTTCGCGCAATTTAATGTTTCTCTCACTCTTCACAATGTATCAGATTTCATTAATCATTTCGGGGATACTTTTATGGGTCGTCCAGAAAGATGTTTATTTATTGTTGCACTTGCAAATATTAGCAAGCATACGGCCAGATGTGACAACTGCTACTTTTTCGGTGTTAAGCCTTTTAAATAGAAAGGTTCAAGTACTGCTCATAATCCAAAAAAAAATGTTTTCTTAAGCTGACAGTGTCAAAAAGTTGTCATTGGTGATGCTACGACGTTACGAGCACCATCTCTTTGATTTTCAATGGGCTAATTGACCCACTTCATATAACATGAACGTAAATACCCACATCGTCAGGTAGTGCACTCAATTTTCCAGAAAAAACTAGATCTATAGATTTCCTTTTTTCCGTCAAGTCCCATTCCAAAAAAACCCCACCACCCATACAAACACTTTAAACTGCCCCCACTTCATCAGAAGCACGTAGCACTTCCTCTCGAAATACGAGTAAGACAAAATAATCAACACTCTCGACTCTCCCAATGAAATGATTACAGGTGGAGCCCGTATTCGAATGCCTCGAAAATCCGTTGAACATTCCGCACATGTGGTTACGCCACCCCAGTTGTCACTCGAAACAGGCTGTCTTATTGGTTTCGTCCTTGTCCTCGTCCTTTTCGCCGTGCATGTCCGTCGTTCTTTTCCCTCAACAAAAACGTGGCTAAATTCATAAATGCCACCAATAAGGGCGCGGCACTGATGGGGAAACTCTTACAATCGTATTACATTCGAATTCTGAGTTTTCCAAGTTCCTCTGAGTGGCTGGGCACACACAAGAGCACAAGCACAGAAAGAAAAAGAACGCGGCACTGGGAGCTAAGCTAACAAGAAATGACGTCTTCAAATAGCAGCTTCCCCATCGCGTGTGACATCAACACGTACCACATCATCATTATCACCAGCAGTGCTTCCAATACCTGCATCCGCACCGTCATCGAAGACGGCAGCACAAACTCTGGAATGAAGATCACGTCAAATATTGAATTTGTTTGCTTGTTGAAAATTTTCGCCCGACGAAGTCGACGACGACAACGACGATGATGGCACTCTCTGAAGGTGAAAGGCATTCAATACAGTCCTCGGCTCATCTATTTGGGGAGTTTCGATGGCTCGACGGTTTGCCTATGGGACAAAGGGGACCAAGTTTTGATTAGAAATGTATTTTGAGACTGTGGTCAACAACACACGAACACACGACGGGGGTGGATGGGATTCGATTTTCTAATCCGGCAGTTGGGGTGGAGGTTTATTCAAAACTCTTCGTGCGCAGAGAAATGACGTTCTGGTGAACCATAATGATGAGCTGGGCCTGGGGGAGTGCTCAGGTGACATGTGTGCGGGATGGTGATGTGTCAGGTGAGCACGTGGGGATGGATGTTCTTTTAGAACCGATCAGGAGCGCTGACAGGCAACAGTATTTGAAGTGTGGTATGTTTTTCGAAAGCGACTGGAGGAAGGATTGAAGTAATTTCCAGCCAACTATGAAAAAGGAGATTATAGAATGTTGAACGCGAGTTTTGAATGTTTATCACTTTTTACGGATTTTGAAAGAAAACAGGCGGTTCGTAAAGCCTAGGGAGCTTGTTATGTAACTATCACCTTCACAAAATAGCTCTTATAGGCACTGCGGCTAGCTCGAAGCGACCAAGGAATACCTTATAACCGATTGCCCAAACCTACATTTAAAGCAATCAACAAATCAAATATTACAAATGCATGAGGTAAGTGTGCCTAGACAAAAAAGGAGGAAAGGAGGAGAATCGCAGCACAAGTGGGTCAATGTAATTCGACTTTACTTTTGAATCTTTCTGTAACTTGTTTCCGATTCTACATACTATAGGTACTACGCACGAGATTAAAATCAAAAGTCGGCTATGCCAAGTATTTCACAATCCTTTCTAGAAGCGCTGTGGCTGTTTCTTTGGTGTTGAAGACTGTGTTGCAATCGCAATTCGGTCGCAGCCTTGAATTTCAAATTTTGCAATTGCCATCAGAATTTGTCTCCCTCTTTTTTTGTACTTTCATTTCCTTTTTGCGTTTTCTTTTCTCACTGTTTTATGTGATTTTCGTCGTTTAACTACCCATAGTCCAACAAGTCTGCGCACTTCTGGAGTAAGGTGGCCTTGGACCTAAGCAAATCCCGTATAGTGCTAATATATTTTTTTAGGGCTCTGCTTTGGGGTAGACTTTGAAATGTTCCTAAATGCTAGAAAAACTATAACAGTTGTTACAAGTAATAAGGTAATAAGGCAGTAGACATTTTGGTTGGCCAAAGCTTAGACCTTCCACTTCGAGCTGAGTACTACTTGCTCGTAGAAATTTTAGACCAGTAGACCTTTTTGTCTGAAATATAAATTTTAGTGCGAACTGTTCATTAGTGTAATCTAATTACAAATTTTTAATTTTATAATATCTCTTCATTATTGCTACATGCGAATAATCGCAAGCTCGGTCTTCAAATTCTTTGTTGGTTTTGCTTAGCTTCAGATAATGGCCACAGATGAGGTTGTTTTTTTTTTTTACATATTTTCCTAGTTTTATAGCATGGATTGTACTTTTTCTTGTCAACACTTTCGAAAATTCGAAAAACTTCTTTTACTAATTTACTTGGACAAAACCGGCTTACAAGTGATTCAAGATAAATTACACTTTACTAAAAATTTGGGGCAGTTGTGAAGATAAAATTGTGATAAACGCGGTTGTTTATACAAACATGATTGTTTTCTTAACAAAACAATCTCACAAATTATTTTGAGTAATTTGTTCAGTATATGATAAGATGAAATTTAAGTTTATCTTCACAAATCAAATCAATAGAGGACTGACCTAGAATGCAGTTGTCAAATTCATCATAAAAACAGTTTTGAAAATAATGAATGACATTTTTTCTTAACACATCCAAACAGGAAATGCTTAAATCAACATCTGTCTTAGTTTTATCCTTTGGCGTAATATTAATAAATATCTCTAATAGTTTTGGGATTATCTAACCATATTTGTTTGTGGCGGACAGGATATGACAGATGGTCGTACATTTTGTTTTTAATCAAAGCGCCTTGGAACACAAACTATGCATTTTTAGAGTGGTGTTAAGTTTTGATTCCGATAAGTTTTCAAAGTTTTATGCGAACAATAAAATAAGACCACCAAATCAGTGGACTTATTCTAAATCCTTGTACCCAATGTGAATGACATCGTCTTCACCGTCCAGACATCGAAAAACGTCGACTAGGAAAAACTTCCCAACTGACAGACTTTGGCGGCCCGAATCGTGCCATAAGCTAAACCCACTCATCCTCAGCTTTTCTTCAAAAAAAAGAAAAAAAAAAAAAAAAAACAAACACAAAACTCGCTGTGAGCAGCAAAATTAGTTTTTCAAAACCATTTTTCATTAAAACTAATATCAAATGTACATCTGCCGGCTCCAGGACACTCCGGCGAAACAATGAGAACAGAAAATTTGTCGCAAATCCTCGAGCACGATGATGAATCGAAAGAGGAAGCGAGAAAGACACATAGCCCCCACCGTCCTCGCGGAACATCTTGAAAGCCATCCATCCATCCATCCATCCGTCCAAAATGTAACGCGAAGGCTGTGAAATAATTACACAAACTTCACGAGAGTTGCATGCAACTAATTAAATATGTTTAAGGAGTGTGCATCAATTTTAATATCGCTGTTCTCCATCCTCTTTTGCTTGTGTGTAGCATATGCATTGTGCGCTGCTTTGGGTCCTTTTTGGGGGATTTCTTGTCCAAGGATGCGCATTGTTGTGCATGGGGACACAATCCGAAAGATTCTCATTAGACACGGAATACACATATCTTCGGTTGATATCCGACTAGCGGCACTCGTTCCTTTTGGCTTTTTCTGTGTCATTCTTCAGAAGAAAATTAAATTATTAAATGCAATGCAAATGCAAGGACGACGGACGGGTGTGGTTGTGGGTGTGTGCGAAAAGACCTGAAAATGAAGATTTCTCAGCTCATGCTTTTTCGGTGTTGGGGAGTAGGGAAATTGAAAATCCTTTCGTTGTCTTGCAGATGCAATTTGTTGATGATATCTTTCTAATTTAAGACATTCGAAGCGAAGGCGAAGCCAACGAGTCTAAGCGGGAGCGCGTCTTTGTCCGGTGTCCCGTTTAATGTGATTCTGTTCTAATTATACACGCTCAGCGCCGGCAAGGACGATCATTAGATGTGCTGGTCTAGTCCATTTTGTTAATGATATTCTCTGGCCCGCGTTGGCTTTTCAGGGATGCGGCGCGGCTCGGCGTAGCGTTGTATTAAGCAAATTGTACGCGGCGGTCCTTGGCTCGTGCTACTGATGAGAGTGTATCCGTGGGTCTTTGAGACAAAGAGCTAACACTTAATTTCATCCCGAAATAATATTTAAGCGCTATTTAATGAGGTGATTATGTTTGCTTTTCGCATTTGCAATGGGGCTGGTCGGGCGATTAAATGGCTGAGAGTGTCCAGACCATTAGAAGGACAAATTTGCTGGAAAATCCATGAGACGGAAGTAGTGGCAGTCATCGGTTTGTGACCTCAATCTGGACGGGAGTGGTAATCTGTCGATGTTAAGTAAAATTAGTAGTTGTTTGCATTGGCAGGTGACAAAGGGGGTGTGAAGTTGTGAAGCTAGTGGAGATTAGTACTGGAAAAAAAAGAGTCTGCCAGATTTTTTGAAGAAGAACGTCATATGAACTTTATTTTTGTATTTTTTATATCCAGGAAAGTGTTTCTTCCAAACAAAAGAACTGTGGTTTATTAGGAGTCTATAATTTTGGATCATAGTCAATTCTATTTGTCTCCATTCATAGCTTTGATAAAGTCGTTCTTATACTCGTTGCTTACGACGGCTTATAATAACAAAGATTAGACACCAGCAGTTGAAGCTCATTGATCAAATCATATATTCAGTGGTTAAGATTTAGTCATGATGATGTTCCAGCAAATTAAGCCTTATGGTTATCGTTATATCTTCACATTGTGCTGACTCCGAACAATCGTGCACAATCTTAAAACTCAGACTCCAATTTTCAGTCCATTTCAGGTGATTTTCGACCGAAGAAGATCATCAACGATGTAGATTTACAACTCGATCGTGGCTAATCCGAACATGTATATAAAAGCCTCAATCATCATCCACTCTCGATCAAATCAAAGACCGGTTCATCGTGGGTGATCGTCGAATTAGTTTGACATAGAATGGTGAAAATTTAAACACCGTCCATGGCTAATCTACGAGCGAATCAGTCCCTCAATGATGGAGAGACAAACCACAAGCGTGAGCGATCTTCACAGATCATCGATCTTTACTGTATGTAATGTACGCTCTGGTGAGACTCTGAATGGTAAATATAATAAATTTTAGTTATAAATTGATAAATATTTAGAAATATTTAGAAGACTGATCTTCAAACTAATTAGACGCTTAATGTCAAAGATTCATCGTCCATATAACCATTCGAACATTCCTCTTCGAACAATCCTTTGTTTTTTTTTTCAATGTATATTAACAACTGTCCTGATTGAGACATCTAGTAAATTTTTAAAGTGATTAAAATATTTAGAGCAGTTTTGTGATATGGAGCAATGTCCTATTCTTCACATTTTTCATCAAATTCAAAGTGTGAGGCATAGTTGGATTTTATTTCATCTAGGACGTTGCAGGTTTTGTGCTCACCGAAGGCCCCTTAGCACTCGTTGTTGTCGCCTTTTTGAGTACTTGATGTGTTTTTGTCACGATATAATAACTTATCTCGAGAACCATATAATATAATAAAGTGCCATACATCAAGGATAAGACATAGAGTATAATTATGTTGGGGGCGCTAAGTCAATGGGCCCTTGTTTCAGTCTTCTTCTTCTTAGCATTTCTGCACCAAAACGAGAGTTAGCATTTTTATTGCAATATTTTAACTTTTATTTATTTTAAAAATTTTAACTTGTGTTTATTGTGTTTATTTGCAAGTTGCGATGGACATTAGCTTTGCTAATACAGTAAACTCTCGATAAATCGAAATTCATGAGACTAAGAAACAATTTCGAATTACAGAGGTTTTCGAATTACGGAGCTTTCAGGAAAAATATATTGCTCCCTTTCGTTACGCACGCATTTCAACTAACAATTGTTGCAGAAAAAAGTCAACTTGACTCTGAAGTATAGTGGTAAACAAGCCATAATATTCTATGAGGATTTTCATGTTGTTTTGCACAAAAATAAATGTGAATTAACAAAGGGACAATGCAATGTGCATAGGTTTTCTTCTATTTGCAGAGGCTTTTCGGGGGGCTATGAGAATGCTTTTATTTAGAAAAGTTTTCGAATTATAGATTTTCAAATTATCGAAAGTTTACTGTATTTCATCCACCATTGGTAATCGTCCTTAAAAACTTGCTCTTTTGTCTTTGTATGTTGTCCAGGTTGGTCTTTTAGAGTTTCCCCAGACTGTTTGTTTTGTATCGGGAGGTTTGACTGGTGTCGTAGGAGCCAGTATAGATGTCGGAATTTGTGTTTCAGTTGTGTCCGTTTTTTGTTGAATATGGAAATTCAAAGTCAATTTGTTGTTCAGGTATTTGGCCCTAGGTATTTGGCGACTGGATGGATGGACATCTGTTTATTGTTTATTCTTACTGGTATCGGTGTAAATTTTGTTTGGTGTGGACAACTTGAACTGTTTTGTTTTCGTTGATTTTTATATGCTAGTTTGGGAACCACTAGATTGTTTTGTCTAGCATTTGTTAAAGGGTTTAAGATTAAAGGCTTTTTCTGGAGCTTAGCATGACCGTGTCATCAGCAAATACAACAATCATACCCGTTTCTCGGAGAGGAATTGGGATATCTGCTGTGAAGAATAATAGATAGAGGATGCTACCTTGGGGTATCCCAGTTTTGATCGAGTAAATCTTTTAACACTGAGGTTGGATAAGAGACCTTTACGCCAAACCGAGTCAAATGCTTTAGCAATGCCAATGAATACAGCCATATATGTTTATGGTCGATTTATATTTTGTTAGCTTCTCTATCTATTTTACATTACATTCCATCTTTATTTCTTCGATTGATCACACATGCTTATACAGTTTTATATATATACAGAGTTATGGTTTTGCTCTCTGTCTGTTTAGCTATAGTTGAGTGTTGTATCCTGAAAGAAAATTGGTGATTTGAGACCGCATTGGATTGCGTCAAAATTGGTTACAATATTCTTAGAAACGGATTTTTAACAACATAGGAGTAGAAGACTGATGGGCCTATATGAAATTGTCTTTGTTGCGTCGTTCCCTGGCTTTGGCTTAGCTACGACTTCTTCGACTTTCCATAGCTTTGGAAAGTGGTTTAGTTTGGTTATGCTATTAAAAAGGTTACTTAGGTGAGTGAAGGCTGATTATAATTTATTCAGTAGTATACCAGTCAGGAGCTCTCTTATTGCTTATCTGTTTTTAATAAAATATTTAATCTTTTTCGCAGTCATTTTTGCGATTGTTGTCAGTTTCGTTGTTTTGAGCAGAAGGCGAAGTATCCTCGTCGTCCTCCGTCAGTGTTCATGAAGCCAGCCTCAAAGTACTTGGCAAGTAGTGCAGCTTTGTCTTTGTTGTCTCTACCCCATGAGTTGTCTGGGCTTTGGTTTGAGATTCAGACCACTATAGAGTCCAATCCTATCCTATAGTCAACCTGGACTGATGGTCACATATGGCACACACTAAATTCTGAAAATTCTGTCTCCGATCATGAGTGACCTGCAAAAAAGTCAGATGGAGTTTAACGAACTTGACCGATCCTCGAACTGACTTAAAGACACTCATTGCTGGAGATAAACCTTGAATTGTAATGTATCCACGTACCAATCAAGGACAAGTGATTCTCAATCTCATGAGCCTCGATCCTGTGAGCCTCGATCCCGTGATCCTCAATCCCGTGAACCTCGATCCCGTGATCCTCAATCCCATGATCCTCAATTTCGAGATCACCGAACTGGTGAGACTAAAAGCTTAAGAATTTTTCTCCAATTTTTAATTAAGCCGATCTTTAGAATTAAGAGCTAGACAGTGTTGAATTTGAGACAGTGTTGAATTTGAGACATTGAACGCTACACACTCAAACCTTAATCATGGCTGATCTGACACTCAATGATGATGAGACACAAACCTCGATCGTAGCCGATCCTGGCACGTGCCAGGCAATTATAGACTGTGAACGATCTTTTTAGTGCAACTCGGTATAGTAAACACGGATTTCGACTACGACTTCTGTGAAAATCAATTTTATACTTTGATCACAAGGCTTTGACCATAAAATGTCCCTTCTGCAGCTTTCGGTAGCCGGATTTGATCTGTCTTTTTGGGCGCAAAGTTACTCATCCTAGTGCAACTGACCTTCTATGTATGGCCTATTTTCAAGAGCCTCAGTCACGTCGGCAGAGTGAAATCCAGAAAACATTTGGATTCTTTCAACTTGTGGCAGCCACCTGCAGCTGCCACGAATCGCAGCCGTGCAGAGAGGTGCTACACGCCACGACCCCGTCAAACACCCTTAGAATTCCCACTGCACCTCTGGCTCAGCAGAATCAAAACAATTCGCGAATTCCTCAATCATAACCGTTCTGTTTACTTCTTCTACGTCACGCCGCATTTTAGGACGTAAGCCCCAAATATGTCCAAATGTCGCGCACTCGATTGGGTGCATTAAATCGTGCGATTGAATTCAGAGAAAAAAAATTGAAAAAATAAAGATTCGCCCCTCGATCTTTTCCAGACGCGCATACCGTGCCAAAAGTGTTGTGCATTTTTACCGCACCATACCGCTTCGGAGCCGAGGGAATCGCACCGCATCGCTGTAGCAAATTGCAGGTGTAAGCGATCACGTTTCACTTATTGCAACAATGCGACTGCCCCTCATTCGCAGTCATCTCCGTCCCGTCGCCGTCGTCAGTGCAACTAATTCGCTATTTGACATTTCATGCTGGGACGACGGCCGAGAGAGCAGCATAACGACAACGACAACGACAACGACATCATCGTTGATGATGATGACGACGATGAACTTCTAAATCTTCCCAAACGTTCGCGTTCGTTGCACGAGATGGCTTTGGGCGGCCTTTACCAATGGCACGCAGCATTCCTTATCAATTTTACGGCATTGGCCATAAATCTGTGGCCAAATCGGACCGGAGCGGAGTACGTTTGTGTTTGTGTATCTGTATCTGTTGCATGTGAATATGCTAAGCGCTGATGCGGGCGAGTCAATCATGAAAAATCGCTGACTTGTGGCGGCTTTGGGTTTGGTCCGAGAATCGAGAGATGCTCGTCGTACCTGTGCACGGAACTCTTCGCCGCATTGTGGGGCAGTAGGTTGTAATGCCACCGCCGAACGTGAACGTGCACCGTGATGACACGCCGGGGAATGTGAATCTGAGTATGAGTGTGAATGTGAGTGTGGAGCCAGCGTGATTGGCATCGCTGACGCCGCGTAGGTTGAAGGGAAGAAAGAACCAATTTATCATATTCGTGTAAATGGAGTGCCAAAAGGGCGAGAGTGATCTGTTGGCTGGCGCAGTGGTGTGCTGGCGTTCCGGTAACCTTTAAATGGCAGATGAACTGATTAAAAGACGACAAGCGGCTGAAAGGAGTTCGTCATTTTGTGCGGCTGCGGGAATTGATTTCAGGGGGGAGGTGGAGATCTGTTGGCACTGACAAAGGCTTGCGATGGGATGCGGTCTCGGAAGGACTTTGGTTGACGGACTGTAGTTGGGATTCACACAAGCTCCTCAGGCATCGTAGTGTGTGCGTTGTGGAACGAAGTGGCAAACGTTTGAGAGGGTTAAACAACTTTGACGAGTTTGATGACACTAGGACTGGACTGTAGCGATTTGGTACAAAATCAATTATTGCTTCTGGGCTCAAGACAGTGTCCAAACTGCGAAAAGGTCAACTCAGGGAATGGGTAGAATGTGAGTTCCGAGAGCCATTAATTTGTGAGAGTGGTTTATGTCCTCCAGGTAGTCTATCAACGCTAACGATTTAAGAAATTTCTTTCAATAAGTTCTGCTGTCGACTTTATTTGAAATAAGTTTAGGCAGCGTACTATCCAAAATCCACCAAATTTGTTACCCGCATCCATTTACTCAAGAATAGGTTGCAAACACAAGGAACATACTTTGGGGTGAGCGTTCAAATGGTGAAAAATTTCACAAAGCTGTTCATGGATATGCCCTAATCGCCAAGCGACATAATGAGAGTTCCGAAGGAGATGCATTTTTTTTTTTTTGTTTGTCTGAGCTAAAAAATGTCAATGACGGTTACGATAATTTATGTTCTTTTAACCGGACTGTCTCATTAAAAAACTAATGATGCAGGAGAACATGCAATCGAATAAACTATCGTAGTTCGATCATTAACTCATTTTTACTTATAAAGTCGCTTACGAAAATTTTTCTTTTTTGCTTTTTTTACACTCAGAAATCCTATGCGTTAATAATGTTACCAATAATTAAATTCAAAAGAGTATGGCGCAGGAAAAACATTGGTCAAGAAATTAGTTTAATATGGGTTAAAATCATGGAAAATGTGTTAAGTTTAGTTTGAAAAAAATTCAACTGCAAAGAAAAAAATGTATCAACTTTTAAATACCAAAAACACACCACAGCTTAAGTTGATACAGTGCCGTGCACGTAAAAAGAAACACCTAACATAATAGTTTTGTTTTTATAATAAGTCTTGCACTTTCCACATTAATTAAGTGATTTGTCGCTACAATAAAACTAAAGCTTACACCTATTAGAAAAATCATGGATTTTGCAAAAAGTTCCACTCTTTAGCCGTTAATGAAATGAATAAAAACGCTAAGATTATCATGAGAAATCAATAACTTTTCCTTACGAGTATTTAGTAATTTCTAATGTAGGAAAGTACTTTAAAAAAGAATTACAATGCTAAACAAACTGTCGGGCTAGGACAATTCTACCCCGAAAAAACAAGCATTGGCCCTATAGCAAGAAGTTCCTACAGTCTACAGAAATGGCTATGATACCGGACCGTCTACAGAGACCTTAAACCGAAGTTTGAACGATGCTGATTTTCTCGACACATTTGACGAAAGACGCCAACTTTGCCAAAGCAGTAAATTTATATTGGAGTTTGCCCACAAAAAAGGCATAGTACTAGGCTCTATTTAGTGATGAAACTAAAATAAATATAACCTTTTCTGATATTATAGCCATTGTAAGTCGTCCCACGTCAAAGGAATTTAACCCAAGGTACCCCCGCGCACCGCTCAAACTTGACGGTTTTAATACACTAAACTCTTGATAATTCAAATTTTATTGGATAACGAAAAAAAATCGAATTACAGAGGTTTTCGAATTAGGGAAGTTTCAGGAAAAAATATTGCTCACTTTCGTCACGTGCTCATATCAACTAACGGTTGTTAAAGAAAAGAAGTAAACTGGACTCCGAATTATAGAGACAAACAAGCCATCATTTTCTATAGAGGTTTCCATGTTGTTTTGCACAAAAACTAATTGTCGAGGGGACCACATTTCATAAGTTTTCTTTTATTTACAGAGGATTATTCAGGGGAATATGAGAATGCTTCCATTTACAGAGGTTTTCAAATTAGAGGATCGAATTATCGAGAGTTTACTGAATTTTTTTTTCATAAAATGTCGTGGCGTGTTCCAATTAAAAAAAGAGCGGATGAATTAGTTCTAATATTGTTAAATATGGGAGAACATGACGATTCAGTACTTGAAGTAGAATCCATGGTTTTTCTAAAACGTGCAAAGTACATGAGTTACGATGTTATATTATGTTATGTTGCCGACTTGTCGCCAATTATATTTATAAACCTGTGGGTCCATAGTATAGGTATTGCAACAACTCAGTGTTCCTTTAAATCAGAACACCCATTAGAGACAGAAGGACTTCGATGCGGTAGCGTTCTTTACAAGTTAACTTGCTTTGAGACTAGCCACTTCACTCAACGAGTTGAGGAGCCTCTGACTTTATCAGTGTAGCAGCTCCTAGAAGGCAAAGTCTGTACCGCCGCACTGTGGGCCCAAATGGCAAAAGTCATGACAAAAATACAAAATTCAATGTTTTATTTTGTTTTTGTTTTTCGCTTCTTGTAGAAATATAAACAGAGCTTCAAAAACAGTGAACAAAATAATTTTCTGACTTTTATCTTGGCTTCTAGAGCGTTTCAAAGTTAGTCAATTTTGCTTAAGAGTAAATAAAGCTGCAAAAAACGAATTTCTTTGCTTTAATTTTTGCGATTGTGTAATACTAAAGAAAAAATTATAATTTCTTTGAATGCAGTTTAGTTAATTTATGTATTAAGAACATAAACGTAAGTAGATATATAAAGATAGGAAAAGAAAAATATTTTTAATGAATTAAACAAAATAACACCTTTTTTTAGTTATTTTTTTGGGTTTGGGTTGAGCTACAAAAAAACTGCCGAATCAAGCGGAAAACCGACCATGGTAGTTGACCTCAACTATTTGTAAAACTATATGCAAAATTGCAGCTGCAACTATGCGCAATGTTGGGTTCCCAGTGCTTCCATTTTTGGGAATATTTTTATTTTTTTCTGTAATAATACACTACACTTTTTGCTTATAATGTCGCTTACGTTAAAAAAAAAGTTACAAAGGAAAAGAAAAATTGTGGCGATATCTTTATGCGTTCAAAAGTTATGATTCTTGCAACGAAAAAGTCATTTGGGACCACTGTGCGCCGGCATAAATCTAAGAGTGACTTAATTTTTGTAAACTTAAACTTAATTTTCGTGAAATTTGATTAATTTTTCTGCAAGCTACCTTACGCTGTGGTGGAACTTGCCAACGCTACGATTAAATCTTTCTCCTTTCGCTGATCATTCTACTGGCTGATACCTCGCCTTTCTCATCGTGAGCCGGTAACAGACTGATCACTCTCGCTCTTGACTCCCCATCAACCGCCCATCATCATCGAACGGTTTACAACGAAAAAAAGTTTAAACGAATCGGTAAAAAGCACCACGTATTTTAGCCAAGACAAACACCTTTTAGCCACATAAAAGCTTTAAACAACAAGAGCGAATCCCAAACTACGAACGATCGGTTAAAAGAATAAAAACTGTTAACGATTTGACCTTGGTGGAGTATGGACTACAACAAAATAGCCAATAACCACAACGTTTAAACACTTTAATCCCATTTAATCGATTACGGTCTTCCAAACCGACGTCGAAGGGAATTCACTTTAGAGGCTTGTATTGTTGCCTTTTGGGTTTGTTCAGCCGTCACACCGCAACAAAATTTTAATTTTGTTGAAAGTCGAACAAATTGAAGAAAAACCTGCAGAGGCTGAAGATGTGGTTGGTTGGCATGTGGGAGGTGGGACTAATGCACTCACTTTTTTAAGAAATGAGACGTAAATGACTGTGCTAATTTATGGCTTTGACATCTATAAAGCGGAGGGCGTCTGCATGCCGATCGCAAGATCGATGCAGGTGCATTGCGGTGGGGAAAAGACTAACCTTGTGACTTCAACAAGCGTTTTCAAAGGATTATGTTTATTTTATATGGAACAATATTTCTTTAACGTTATTTTTAATGATATGGTTTAAATTTACATAATACTGGAAAAAAATACGTTTGCTCTCATAACAAAAACTGCAGAAATACAATGTTGCTAAACCACATAACCTATAACTTTTTATCTCATACTTATGATCCACAGTTCAAGCATTTTCCCCGGAGAAGAATGAAGTCGAAGACGTTAGTTCTATAGCCTGTTTAGGATCGTTACTTACCGATTTCTAAATTGAACGTCCTTACATTCAGCGGTCACAAGAATACCTACGATTCTTACGATTTGGCGATCGTGTTGAAAAATAGGAGTAATATGCTGTTGTGGGAGTTATTCGTCGAGATAAGGTGAAAAATATAACGGTGCATGGAGAGCTCAATGTTGAGCAGCTGGTTCTTCGGGAGAAGGGAAGGGAAGGCCTAAGGCAGAAATAAAGGAAACGAGATATTCATCTGCTACCCTCTTTGCCCCTGAAATTTTTTTGACAGCTTGTTGTTTTTGTAATTTGCCTCTCGTCTGTGAATACATGTGAGGCAACTGCTCATCTTCTTCCGAGAATTTATTTGAATTTGAAAATGTTTGCTGTAACTGCCCATATTCATTTTAAATATTATGCTTAGTATTTACCCCTATTCATGACAAATGTGTAAAATAAGATGTGTTGTTTAATTTTCGCTTTTGTTTGAATGAAAATCTTAATCATTTTGCAATATTTATTGAATTACAAAATTACATATTTTTTCAAAACAAACGGCCACTTCGGAGAAAACGAAACGCCATGCTATGTTCATTAGGTTCATGCCATAAGCACGAATAATTATAAAACATCACACTGGAAACAATATTGGAAGTAAGTGAAACGCCATTGGTTAAAATGGACCATAGACAATAATTAAAGTTATGAAATACAAATGAAAGTTATAAAAAATAAAGATAAATTGCCTCTTTTCGATCTTCTTCATTATCTTTAATTTAATATTGTTGATGTGTACAGTAATAAAAGCAAAATAAGGCTGTGCCTTCGTCTATGAGAAATAACCTAGTACCACAAAGTAATAAATGGTATTTCAGTATGAAATGATATGTTTTATTGTTTCAAATATAAATTGTTTGTTGCGTGGATTTTGATTGAGCATTTGATTGTACCGTATATGAACAATTTTGAATTTATTGATTGACTATTCCATTCTCTATATTCACCTGAAGGTTTATATATTTATATTACAATAAACACGTATATATTCAATAATCTTTATTGCCAAAAAAGTATTAGAAAATAGTGCAGTGTTCTAAAAGATTAATGATAAGTCCTTGATCATCATATGTAAACAATATTCCGATGCACATCAACCTCTTATATATCAGCAGCATTTTATTGTGTAATATTATTAAAATATATGAGAGGTCGCTAATATTTACTTTAAAAGAAATTCTTTTACCAATCCTTTCTCATTCTTACATTCTGCAAACCTTGCGAACATTGTTATTGGAAATTCCAATTATGTTGACTAGCTGCGCAACAGCACAACACATTCGGCGTTGCTATTGGCTGACTTATAGCAGATGTATCAGCTTATTGCAGTAGTGGGGGGTAAACCGACGAACTTCTCCTGAAAACGACGAACTTCCCCTACTTTCCGACAGGCTTTTAACAAATATGCGTGAAAACCGACAACCTTTTTTAAAGTATGCGTGAAAATGTGTGGAGGAGGGGTTTTCCAGCTGGAAAGATGAATATCTCGTCATTATTTCTGGCCTAAGGGTTCGGCCATGTGGCACGAATATCCCCGTCATTACGACTTCCGAGGCATGCCTTGAATGCGATTCTGTCAGGAAGCCGAGCGTTCGGATGGGAATGGATGATGATATGTCGGAACTCTAAGCAACCAGGAACGAACAGTAACTAGTTTCGTCACAAAAAGCAATCAAACATTTTATTGCGACCAAAAAGAAGGAAGTGCTAAAGTCTCAAAAAGGGTAATCCATATAACCAAGGAGAATTTTAAGATTTCTCCTGAGAGCAAATTTATTGAAATATTTTCTTGAAGGATGCTCCAAATACAAGTTTCTTTTTGAAAATGCGATAAAATTAACATAGTGGGGTTTGTTGAATGTGCTTGAATTACTATCGCATTCTTGGCATAAAATCGGCCCATCACGGTTCCATAAAGAAAAAGTTCAAACAAGTGTTCAAGTTAGCAGCTGATTACACGGTATCTTTTTTAAAATAACCCATGTTCTTAAGCCACTATATTTAATGTGAACACGGATCCTAACTCAATGATTAAATTCTCCTGTCTTTTAAGAACAATGTGTCAAAAGATTGTTGAAAAATCCTTATTTTTCTATGATCAATGAAGTAATTTGTTTTTCTTTTTTGCATTTGTGTAATAATTTTAGTGAAAAGTTAAGATATAGTTAGGCAATTGTTCTTATCTTTATAAAGTTTTTGTGAATTTTTAAGCACTCAATGTTCTGTACAAGTTCGTAAGAGAGTTTTTGTGTTGATGTAAGTGTATCCATGATTAATGAGTAAAACGGTTCCAACGTAACCCAAAAGTTTCGGAGTAAATAAAATGCTTAGCTTAGGAGTACAATTTATTTTTGATGTTCAAATGAATGGAAAATGTGGCATTAAACATTTTTATATTCTTGTAAGAGAATTCTACCTGTTACTATTTCCAAATAAATATGAGCTTACCATGTCGCAGAATTGTCCAGGTCTATTAGTTGCTTAACATTCATAGAGTGTGTCAATTTAAAGGTTATATCCCATTTCACTGCCAAGTTTCTCAGCATTGCTTTTTAAAAAAAAAATGCCCCACTTATTCTTTTTCATTTATTAAAAAAAAAAATAATATAAACATAAATATATAAAAAATAATCTTCTTTAAAACAACCTCACTTAGAACTACATTGCACAATGAATTAAAAAATCAGTTCAAAACAAAACGAATATATTCAAAGTTTTCTTAAAAAAAAAGAGCACCCCTCCGACGCGATGCTTAATCTTTATGAAAACTCCAGTTTTACTGAAATAAATTTCGCTCATAAACGACGCCACTTAAAAAACTATGTCACTCGCTTCAATTTGCATCCTTCCGCCGCGGTCACCGTCACAATTCCGCCACAGAACGTGACTCGGGTAATTTGTCGGTGAAATTAAATTTATTGTTGTTCTCTTCGAAAGTGATTTATAAATATTTTTCTCGTTGTTGTTCTGGCTCATGTTGTTGTTAATGTTTTTCAAAAAATTACAAAAAAAAGTGCACGCTTCATTGCTTTGCTGTAACTGATGCACCCCGTCGTACACACACGCATACGGTCGCGCGCTTCCAATCAGTGATGTCCTGTCTCGAAACTGACATCTGCATGAAATCCTGTATCGTCTGCATGATAAATGACATTTTGCACACGACCGTCTGGTAATAAAATATGATATTGGCCACGGGTCACTCCATCGAGATCTCGGTTTTGTTTGTGGCCGAAATCATTTCCGGTGTAAAAGTCACGTACACGGTACCCGAATGCATACTTGGAGGCGTATTGAAGCTGAAAGGACAAAGGAAATATACACAGAAAAATAAAAAAGGAATTAAAAAGTGAGAGAGGCCAAAATTGGAATTCAGTTTTAAATGAATGAAAAAAAAAGAAAACAAAATGCAATCAATCAAAAAGTTTGCTTAAGCCTTTTGACGCAGCGTTATTTGAGGAAGGTGGCTGAGTCCTGGGCATCTAAGGCGCGGCTGAATGAATACGAATCGGGTGGCAGGACGTTCCGGGTTGGGTTTTAGTAAACGTGAGAAGACTCAGATAATGTTTTGCGAAATGTGTTGCAGTAGGAAGATGTCTCGGGCACGATTCTTGCAATGGATGTCTCAGTGAAGAGTGGCCGTGCAAGGTGGGAGACGTGGAAAATATTTGAAATAAGGCAACTCCGCAAGCACTCCTACAGGCTAAGACACAATCTGGTCCTCATCTCAACAAACAAAGCTTTATTAATTTATTGATTTTAAATTAAATCAGACCCTAATTAGACAAGTCTAAAATGTAAAAAAAAAAAAAAACAAAAATTACAAATATTTTAACCTGTTTTGAAATATTTCTAAATAATGTGAACTCTATGGCATGAAAACACAGGAACCCTAGTCCTAATATTGTAACACTAATATTCTCTAAGAATTTCGGTTATCAATTTGGGCATAAGAGAATGCCTTCGCAGGTGATCTAATGCTGCTCACATGTACCTACTTTCAGAAAGTCCTTTGCAATCTTGACTTGATTAAAATGGAAGATTCGAGCACAATGAAAAGATTGGCATAAAGAAAAGATTGGTAAAACTGTTCTCTTTAGGTATTGCCAGGAGCAATAACGAATAAATCACAAAAATTCTCCTTAGCATTCACTAGCTACTGATAAATAATAATTCTAAACAATTTCTGCTCTGTTTGGTGGATGATGAGACTTCGCTTCCTCTATTACTGTCACAGTATCAATGATTGTTAGTGGCAATCATTTAGCAAAGCGAATAAGGGAACGAAAAATTAATTGAAGTTATTTGCGTGCTTAAATAGTTTGTTTGTAAATTCCAGACTAAAGGTGTCCATAATTACAAATTCAGTTATTTAACAAAACAAATTCTAACTAAAAAAAACCGGTCAAGTGTGAGTTTAACTCACGCACCGAGGGTTTCGTTCTTTCGTCAACAGATTAGAAGTAAGGACATAATTTAAGTTAAAGCAACTAACTACGGCTACCTGCCGTTTTCGAATAAAGCTAAACAAAAGAAAAGTCGTTCTCATTTGCTGATCGTGCCAACCGTGTAAAAATTGATTTAGTGAACTTAAAGGAAATGGTCTCAAGCTACTCCATTGAAGCAATTAATCAGCAGTTCATGAAAGTTAGCTTACCAACCAGCTCAGCAATTCGAATCATAACGTATTCGGCAATAAAAAATAGCTACTTAATCGTCTAGAACACTAATGTGGTACAGTCACAAACATCCAAGAAATTAACAAATCAAGTACTCGTGTTTGAAATTAAAAAAAAATTCAAATTTTGCACTAGGATTTATTTTGTTTTTTTTTTCCTTAGAATTTTTTATGTTCACTTTTATTCAGAGACAAAACATAAAATCTTTCCAACAGCATATTTATATAAATCGCAACCAATAGAAAAGAGCAAATCAGGAAATGGTCTGAACACACATACACCTACAAATAACTGATTCTCTTATTTTCTTCAAAAAAATTACAACAACAAAGCTATTACGATCAATCATTTCTTTGCTTCGCTTTGTTCTTTTAAGAGAACTGAGAGAGAAGAAAACTGTCATACAAAATATTCGAGAAACCCTCTTCGGAGAAGAAAAAAAATAAAAAGCAAAAAAAGCCAAATCGGACAAGTCGAGGATTGAATCCGGGACCCTCAGACCAGAGCGCCAGCGCTATAACCACTCCACCAACGCCGCTTCGAAATTCTATTGTCTTTCTTGGTATAGGAAACGCGTAGAAACCTTTTGTGTGTGAGATAATCACTAGTTGCCCTTTTTTAGCAAAATGCTCACATAACTTAAATCGTTAATATTTCTAAATATTGTGTGAAAATAAAATTTTTTTTTTATAACATTTTTTGATTCTATTGATGCGATCTACAAAATGGAGTTTTCGGATCTTAAAAATTCGTATGTCATTGTTTTTTGGTTTTTGGCCAATAACTCGAAAACTGTTTGAGCCAAGATGCTCGAACTAAATTTAAACTAAAGATTACGTCGAGACCTACATTCTAGATTTTATTCAGATTTTTAGACCCGCGGGTGTGGAAATGCGAGGGGGGGGGGCGCTTTTTTTTCGCACTTAAAGCTTAATATCTCGAAAACCGAGCCTCGGAACAAAAACCTCAAAATGAAAACTGTATTTACGAGACCTATCCAACGATACCTAACTCAATCAATTCCGTTAAGAAAAAAAATTAAAAAAATTAGTTATTAATTAATTTTAGTACAAATAAAAAATCATAAGAGATTTCTGGATATATTTGCAATATTGCGATGAGTTGCCCCATAACTCCAATTTTTTTCAGATTTTCTGGCCCATTATTTTAGAAAATAAGGTATGGGACATGGTACACCAGTCGGTTTTTTTAAGTTTGCGGGCTTATAACTTCTTACCAATAAGACTAAGATGCTAATTGTAGTACAACTTTTTGATCTTGCTATAATTCTCTTTCTAACGATACCCATATCAAGTATCTAAGAAAAAATAACTATTTTTTGATTTTAGTATTAGTACTAACTTTTTCGTTAATGAGTGACTTTCTTCAAACTTTTTTTCGGAACTTTCTTTGGGCAAGTGAAGCACATCTTCTGTGTAAATTTCATTTCTTAATTCCAGGTGGTTCACCAGGTACCTAAGATAAGGCTTAGTGACAGACAGACAGACATTTTTGTAATCTCCGCCCCGCTCCCTTTCCAATGACACCCATATTGACCACAAAAGTTAATAAAAATTTTTTCAAAGGTTAGTTTCAGTACTAACTTTTTCTTTAATATACGACTAATTCCGGAAAAAAATCCTGATTTATTTTTGGGTTGCCAAGATACATACCCATTCCAAATTTCATCCCTTAACTACAGAGGATTCAGAAGTTATTAGCAAATATGTAAAGGCGACAGACAGACAGACAAAATAGAGACGGACACATAAGTGAATCTATAAGGGTTTCGTTATTCCTTTGGAACGAAACCCTAATTAATGACTGTGCTAATATGTTGGGGTAACATAAGACTTAATTTTGTAATGAAGGTAAGTTTTATGAAACAACTTTACAATTTTTCGACAGTGTACGATGTACGACGTACAGCGGAATTATGTCAGTTTTCTAGGTCCCATATTTTAATTCTCAAAAAAGAATATTTTCATGAAAACTTCAAGTGTCCCTTGAATTTAAGGTTGGACATATTTTAAAGTACACCTTTTTGAAAGATTTGCAATAACCTAATCAAAATATTAGCCCGTTTAATGAACGATAACCTGTTCCTACATGCTCATGTAAGTTCGCGGGTGATGCAGTGGGACCTGTAACTACCCATTTTTTATTTTATTGGCATTTTCAAGATTATTAGTGCGACATTGTTTATTGCATAAAGATTACATTAAAATTTCGGATTAATAAACTAAATTACAGTCCAATTCAATGGTTTATTTCGTTTCAAAATTTTCATAGTAGTGCCACACAATTTACACAGAGATATGATCTATGAGTGGTCTTTAAATAAAATTACTTTAGACTGTCGAGTACATGGCGAAAATTCCCATCATGACAAGTTCTCATTGTTTCATTTTATAATATAGGCGAAGTCAAACTGACTATCTCATTAAATTACAAATTGAATGAAAATTTAGGTCATGGTCATGGAACGGTGAAATCAATATTTTTAAAATTTTGCTTGATAACTTATTTGAAATAGCTAATGCTCGTATCCGTACTGTTTTTCGCAGTACAATACTTTTCGGCCAATACTTACAAATACTGGTACACAGAAGAACCCAAGTCTACAATAAAAATTTCAGGCGATGCATATTTTTTTTTTTTTTTATAAAATGAATCGTCTGATTTTATTGTATCCTACCTTTGTACTGTTTTTGAAAAAGGTATACTGCTTTTTTTTATATTTGGGCGAAAAGTACTGTTTTCGGTCAAAAAAAGATACGAGCGTTAGCTATTGCACAAACTGATGGTTTGGAGAAATAAAAATAAAATAAATATTTTCAGAGAAACAGAAAACTAAGACTCATTTTTTCGACTAAAATAAATAATTTTCATTAAAAAGAGTGAAGTTATTTGCTTGGCCACCTTAGTTCTTTGCCATGTATTACATTTCCACTTCTAGGCTACGTCTGTGCCGCTCTATTCGTTAAATTCCTTCCACCTTCTCACCCACAAATTCAACTTCATCACGCCCCCACGCACGTTTTGTCTATCACCGGCGATCGGTGACAATCTAAACTGACATAGTTCCAATCTCAACTCGCTTAGTCCTAAAAAGACAGCAACCCACTTCAACTCCCCGGTGATATGATGACGCTAACAACTTCACCACCTCTTCACTCTCGAGATTGACGTGATGTCACGGCTGTCAACGACACCGTCCATTACGTCAAAAGGCGGCAACGGAAAAGACGTACCATACTTTCCTCCTTCCCAGGCTGCACGGCTGATTGTTTGTCGTCTGCGAAAACCGAAATGGGAAGTCATTAACGCAGGACACTCACAGGACGAGCGCGGCGATTGATGGGTAGTGGAAACGGAAAAAGGGGTGCCCTGGGGTGATTTCCCCTGTCTATGTGTGTGGGTTCATTAGATTTTTCTTTGTAATTCTACCTCCAAGTAGACAAAAAAAAAAAAAATACAACCACCATTATCCTGCTCCCACGTCTGGATGTGTCCATCACCGTTAACTCGGTATCGGTGGGGGTAACAAGCATCATCGAAGGTGGGACGCCGTGTGAGGCGAGAACATAATGAACCATTGATGGGCAGGTAATTACACTTATTGATGTAAGTAGTTGTGGTTACAAGGTAACCGAGGCGAGGGTTGGATGGGTGTGCTGCAGCTCGGAGCAGTGGAGTAATTCCTCGAAGGGGAATCAGAGTGAAGTTGGACGACTTTAACAGCCAGCCGGAGGGCTTTTCTCGTAAATTTTTTTGATTTAATGTGCTTTTTTTGTTTCATAATTATGCTGTAAAAGAACACGTGGGTAAGTGATTAGTTTCAGACTGCTGGGCTCTGTCGAAAATCAACGAGCGGGTGAACAACCTGACTGAATCTCTCGATGTCGTTTGTTTTGGCTAAAGTGAAATTTCGCTTAGAGCCACTTCCTTATTCACACGGTAATTTAGACTCAGAGACTTTATGACCCAAATCGATGCACCTCACATTGCCCTGCCAATGGGGTCAATGGAGTCGTCTCATTCAATGGTACTTTGGCCTTTAAGTGGCTAGAACTTGCACTTCGTACAGTACTTCGATACATGACAGGTTGGTGTCGTGGACACTTGATTCATGGGTTTTCTACCTTTTTTATTGATTGCTATTTGCTATTGCTATTTTATTTTAAGTGCTAATTTAATATTCGATGGCTGAGTCTTAAGGTTGTGGTATGCGAAATAAACAATGGCATAAGTGTTAGTGAATTTAGTGAACCTCATGGCTGAGTTTTGGAAGCCTGTCACAATAATTGTAATGTAGTCGAAAACTTAGATTAAAAAATCGTCAATATTTATATTGTTGGTTGTATTCTTCTCGTTAATATTGCCATTACATTATATTACATTGGGTAGTGTATCGAACTGCATGAGTTTATAACTCAGGAGTCGATGTATTTTATGTTGTTAGGGAGTTTTGCTGTATTTATAAGAACTTTACTTTTTGTCAGAAATTTAGACGGACCGATGGAGGAAGGAATTGTGAAATAAAAGTGTTTTTTTCGTTTTGTTTTCCACTCTAAAGTGACTGTTTTCTTTTTTACTTACTTACAGGTGGTGTAACAGCCCGTTGAGAGCCAGAGCCTAGCTTTTCGCGCCTCCACTGTATTGTGCGCGTTATAATTCTGTCACATGTGGAGGGGAGCTACAGTTTGTTTGCCGGTTCCGAACGGCGAATTGCGAAAGCTTTTCATGAGAGAAGGAGTACTTCTGGAGGACTGGACTGACAATCAGTAGTTCGCTGGAGGTGGGACCGTGAAAAATGTTACCATATTACCATTAGTTTCATTTTTTTATTTTGGTTGTATAACTTGAAGTTGTCAGGAATGTAACACATTTGATTGTAATTAGAACTTTTTGAAGAACTTTAAAGTTCTAATTTTTTGTGTCTAAATTCTGGAACATTTTGGGAATATGGGACAACCTAGTCGGCTGCTAAACAAACAAATTAGAGAAAACGAAATTTGTAACCAATTTAGCATGTGATTTTTCTTATTATTACCTTACAAGAGAAAATAGTTCCATGTTTCTCTGTTGCGTCAGTTATATATTATAAATCTTGGGTTTCCATACAAAGGGAAAAACAAAATCTTTCCAGAATTTCATCAAGGTCAGTGGCCTTTTTTTTTTAAAAAAAAAAAACAGCAAATGAATGGATGATTGTTAGAACAACATAAGTAACACATTATTCGTAATCACTTTAATTATGTTTTATGTTTCGACGACCAGTTAAGACAACTGCTAGTCTCCTAATGCTAGTTCTACTGATCGAAAATAGTTTTTTGGAGTATAGCTTTACTCTTCGCTAATCTATGCCACATCTGTTTATAGATCCCGTAAAAATCTAGATTACTCCATTTGGAGTTTGATGCCGATATTTCTTCTGTAAGTAAGTGTGAGCCAAAATCTTGCATGTAGGCAAATGGGCTCTCCTGGTTATTGTTTAAATTTCCTCCTGACCTAGCTAATTTGTCGGCCCTTTCGTTGCCTAGAACAGCAGTGTGCCTAGAGACCTAGTACAAGGTGAGACTGCATGTGTCCGCTATCACACCTAAAGTTTGACGGCATTGTTTTGCCATCTTTGATCTTATTGATGGTGTTTCCAGAGCTCTCTAACCGCTTTGCTGTCTATGTAGAGGGCAAAAGAGGGCTGGTCATCTATCGAACACATAGACATCAAGCGTGCTGCTGAATTGCTTTTATTTCCGCTTGCACTTGCGTCGTCTGAGAGGCGGAGCGACATCGCGATATTTTGCCGGCGAAATGGTGGAATGGTAAGGGGTAAACAATGTACGATTTGTCCAAACGATTTGCTTGACGACCAAATAATGCCACACCATGCAACTTACTTGACAGATTTTGTTTGCAATAGAAATTCGAAATATTATATAAACATGACAGCATATGCTCTTGTTATACTGATGTTAAATGGCAAAAAAAAAGGAAATCCCGATAATTCGAATTTTATGGGACCAGGAAAAAACGTTGAATTATCTATAGACGTTTTTGAATTCCGGAGGTTTTAGAAAAAAATATTTCTCACTTTCGCCACGCACACATTTTAACTAAAGAAAAAAAAGTAAACTTGACTTCGAATTATTGAGGTAAAAAAAACCATCATTTTCGAATCAGAGATGTTTTCATGTTGTTTTGCACAAAAATAAATTCCAATTAACGAGAGGACCAAATTGCAAAGGTTTTCTTCGATTTATAGAGGTTTTATATTTACAGAGCTTTTCGAATTATAAAGGTTCGAATTATCGAGTGTTTTCTGTGCAATACAGAGACGCACATCCATTTTTCTGCTTAAATTTTTATTCATATTCCTGAGGTCACAAGCAGAAGTGAAAAAAACAATTTTTATGAAGTATCGACAAATCGTTTAATGTGAACCCTACTAATCTTAACGATTTTTTTTGGAATTATTAAAAGTTAGTCAAACAGAGCAATCTTGTCTCGTGACCTTTCTAGTTGTAGCTATGACACTGTTTAAGCGACTGTTTAATTGACAGTTCAATTCTTAGCAAGTGTCGTTTTAATAGTCTTTAGACAAACTTTATTTTAGGCTCCTCGCTTCACTTCTATCATGCAAAATACACTGAACAATGAAAAGCAAATTTTTTTTGAAGCCCAACCAACAACACAATCGCTAAGCAGCGCAGTTGTTTACACAGAGGCCCGCGTTTGTGTGCACGATGCGACTAAAGGTGGCGCTACACACGTAGAGCCATGTTCGCGAGTAAATCTTAATTTTTGCTGTGAATATTGTCTGCTCTATCTTTTTTGTATAGGTAAACAATCATAAGGGCAATAACATGTGCTCTTTTTTCCGACGTGTTTGCACTGCAAATCATCAACACGTCATATAGAGCCATCTCAAAGAGCCAGAGAATACGAGTGGAGCTGCGAAAGGACATTTTTTGATTATTTTTGTGCAAAAGAAAAAAAAATCGACTTAGAGGGTCGAAAGAATGTATTCGAGTTAGATAGATTTTCCACTTAGAGGAACTCGACTGTACTTTGACGTTTTGGCGTTTAAGTCTTTGAATGAACACAATGAAGGATTCTCATGATTAAATCAAATGACTTATTTTGTAAAAGGAATACATTCCTTATAAATTGTTCTTCTGGACGTAATAGACAGAAGAGTCTACTTGCAGGCTTTCAGTTTGCTGGAGTAATTGTACTACAGTACAGGCCGAGCTTGCGCCATATACCTATACGCCAAAGGTCCTATTAAATGAAAGAGGCCCATACTACCGCCTAAGAGCTGCCAAATCTCCCGGGTCTCCTGCGTGTTTTTCCATTCAATTGACGCAGTTTCCACGCCCTTAAAAACGAATATAAAAAGCCGGTCCCACTTACCCCCAAACCGTCCTCGACATCTTCATGGAGCGGCGGAGCCTCGTCAAACTGATCGATTCCCTTGTAGTTCGGCGAGAGGCCCAGCGTCTTGACAACGTTGTAGGAGGTGGCCGGTGGCGGCGGTGGTGGTGGTGGCACCACTTCAATCGGCCTCACGTGTGCCACCGCCACTGGCTCGACGGCCGGAGCGTAAACTTCGGTCGGTGGCGGTGGCGGCGGCGGAGGCAGACTGGGCTGCGGTTGGGATAACACATTGCCTTGATTACTTGGGATTTTTGATTCGTCGGGCTGCTGCGGTGCATCCACTGCAGCAGCGACTCCTACATGCGGCTCAGGATGAAAGAGAATCGGGGAAGTGTTATCCTGGGGTCGTTGCGCCTTCAAACGCTTAGTCCGCTGCATTTCCTTTGCCAGCAGATACGCAAGACCGTGAATTTGATCCGTTGGAGATTTCCCAATTAGTGCGGATAATTCTTCAAACTCCTGCATGTCCTTCAGTGGGATTTGACGCTGCTGCAGATGCTGGTGGTGGTGGGGGTACTGTTGTTCTTGTTGTTGTTCTTTGACTAATTGTTGTTGGTTTTCGATGCTTAGTCCTGCGACGTGACCCTCACCTGGTGCGGTAGGGCCGCCGAGGACAACGGAATGGTCGTTAGGCACAATCGTCTGTTGATTTCCCGCGGTTGGGTAGAAGTTTAAGCGCTTCCCGTACCGATACAACGGCTCGACGGGATGAATTTTTGCGTACGGATACGGCTTAGGGATCTCATTGCTGATGATTGAGTTGTGCGACGGCTCCGGCGCCGGGTAGTGCTGTTGTTGCGGTTGCTGCAGGGCGGGGGCGCTTGGGATTTTGTGAAAAACTTGTGTCATCGCCGGGATGACTTTGAGGTAAGTGGTCGGCTGCTGGTAGTCACCGGGTCCTGATTGAGGCGACGGAGCGGCATGGTAGTACTGCTGCTGTTCGCTGACCGGGGCGGGCGCAGGGGCTGTGGGCGCAGGTGATAGGATTTTCACCGGGAACGTTTGCACCGGCATGGAAACGGGCACGGCGACGGGGACGGGCACGAGTTTCTGTACGTAAGCCTGGTCCGGGTAGACTGTCACCAAGTTTTCAGAGTGCGGTGGGTGAACTGGTTTGGGGACTGCCCCGTAGATCGGCCGCAACTTCTCGAGTGCCCTGAGCTTGGCGTCTTGGCCCGCCGGGACGTACTTGTAGTACGCCTGGCCCTTGTGGTCCTTCAGCATAAGCTCGATGATCTTTTTAACCTCTGTGGGGACGGCGTTGACGACGCGCTTGGTTTTCACTGGGGCCGCGTGGTAGAAGAAGATACGCTTGCTCTCCTCGACGTCGGAGTCGTCGGCGAGGATTTGCGACTCGTTTAAAGGGCTTTGCGCGTTCATGGATCGCATGCCGTGCTCCCTCAGCATCTCGCGCATATTGAGGTCTGGTTCCTTGGCATCTTCTATTTCAAACCGAATATACTGGGGCTGAGTGACTTGGGCAGACCTTCGCGTTCGCTTCCGTTTCCGCGTCACCTTTCTCCTGAGCTCTGCCACAGGGCGCGACGTCGTCGAGAGCGTCCGCTCCGTGGTCAGGCGCATCTCGCGGGCACGTCCGTGCCGAATGAGCTCCTTCGTAGCCTCGTCTGGCTCGCGAGCGTCGGAAACCTCGAACCGAATGAATTTCGGCTCAGTTTTCTGTGGAGACCTCTTCTTCCTGCTCTTTGAGTTGGGTGCGTTCTTCTTCGCTTCCTCTTGCAGCCGAAGCTCACGGCCACGGTGCTTTCGAATGAGTTCTTTGGTCGCTTCGTCGGGTTCCCTGGCATCCTCGACAGCGAATTTGAAAATCTTTGGCCCCCCTATCGCCTCAGTGCCTCTCCTCCGTCGGAAATTCAACGCAGACTCGTGATGGAAGTTGTAGGCGTCAATATAGCTGTCCTCCTGTGGGTTACTCAGCGTCTTCGAGTTCTTCTTCCCGATGTACCTCTCCATCTCCTGCGAAAGAAAAATACTGGTCATCAGAAGTTCAAGTCTCTCCCTAGTAATTCACCTCATAATTCTCAAATGCTTCCATAGATGGCGGTACTGACCATTTTTTCGCCGCTCCCGCACCTTCATGCGACTGCGAGTCCTTCAGCAGAAAAATCGACCACACCGCGATCGTCTGAAAATAAGAAAAAAGTTACGTAAGCACGCAAAAGTCAAACTCCCAACAAACATCCGCGATCAGATTTGAAGAACTTTCACTTTCACCAAGATAGCACCGGAAGAGCTCCCAGAAGAGACTCCTCTGCGTCTGTCGCTGCTCGCGTTGAATGAACGCGTGAAAAATCGCTGCCGTGCTGTGTCCGCCGCGCATTTGAAAGCACAGCCTGTTTCGATTTCAGCCACTAATGACAGTCGCTCGTGAGGAACCTGATTTCGCTGTTTGATTTGTCGTGGTCGACTGCTGATTTATGTATCCTTCCATTTATTTCGAGAGATGCGACGCAGGAATTTCGTAATCGACGCCACTTTCACTGGGTAACTGTTTTTGGCGTGTGCGGGCTTTGTTAGACGCGGAGGGAAATTGTTTAGCGGTGGGTGATTAGACCGGACCAAGAGCAGATCAGTAAAGGAATCTCAAGAAGGGGCGAACGACCGCTCAGCCATGGAAAAACGTCCTAGACTTATCGGCACCGAGAAAACAAGTCGATTATTACTAATTAAAGGAGTTGACTGTCCAAGAAAATTGCATGTGGGTTTACACATTTTCCTGGTGTCATGAACATGACATGAATACACGCCGTAGTTGGACGAACGACATTGAGTTGGTGCAGTAAAAGCAAGAGTGGTGATTGATGTGGAAGCTTTTCGGAGAAGCCAATTGGGGCATTGAAAATTGGTTGAAAGACCATGTAATAAGCAACAACACCTAACAAGTAAAATGGAGAGAAAAATAACGAAATCACTACTCCAAAGCAAGACAGTCTTAATGGACAATAATCTGTCGGTCTATTTATGGGCTCATCACCAAAACATTTGCAAACACTTCCAGTATTGGCTTTGTTGTTTTGATTGATCTTTTAAACATTTTTCTTATGTGTCGTCGATTTTTAGAAGCTCACTATTCAAATTTAAACTGTAAACAAACATTTTCAAACTTCCCGTAGATAGAATTTTGAATTTCGAGACCAAAGTTTATTTGCTTATAAATTTTTCGTTTTACTCCGGTTCACTTCAAAACTTTTAAGGAACACATTTTTTTCAAAGTAACTGCTTTACAAAACGGGGTAATAGAGTTCAATGTTTTTAATTATGAAGGGGCACACACAATTTTGTGTCTTTGTCCTAAAATTCTAAAAACCGATCGATTAATTAAAATTAATAGAAAAGTTCTTATCGTTTTTCGGTTTACATAAACTTCCTAATCCAAATTGATCTTTCAATTACAACTACTCTCCGCGACAACTGGGTGGACACCCCCTCTATTTGGAGGTTTCTCAGTAATTTTGTTAAGCACCCGCTCGGATTTTCTGTTACGGTCGCTAATTTTTATTTAAATTCTTGTAGCTATAAATAAAATGCAATTTTTGCAATTTCATTTGCAATTTTTGCTCACTCTACCGCGATAACTAGTGGAGACGTTGATGACTACGTTGGAGTTAAACAATTATTCTACTTCGGAAGCTGTTTGCAGTGTAAGCTTATTGTTATTTTCAGTGAATGTTAAGCCCGTAAGCATTGAAAAATGCGTCAAAAGCGGTTAGCAGTCAAGAAGATAGCAAAACTTTTGAATTAAAGTCGGACAGTAGTCACAAAGTATCAAATCTCTATCCGAAATACTATGACGACATACAGTAAACTCTCGATAATTCGAATTTCGTGAAAAACTTCAAATTACAGAGGTTTTCGAGTTACGGAGGCTTCAGGAAAAAAATAGTGCTCACTTTCGTCACTTATGCTAACGAATGATAGAGGTTGTCCTGTTCTTTTGCACAAAAATTCAGACAAAAATTCGAATTAACGAGGGGACCAGATTGTGTAGGTTTTCTTCGGTTTACAAGAGTTTTTTCAGGGAACTGTGAGAATGCTTCTATTTACAGAGGTTTTCGAATTATCGAAAGTTTGCTACGTATGTTCCTTGACAAAAATATAATCTGATCTCCAGACAAGTCCATCCGCCTTAGAGCAACATTGAATTTCATGAGCACAACAAGGAAAATCGGGTCATCAGTAGACATTTTGGTGTAGACATTAGTCCAGGGACCTTCCAGCATGTATTAGCCGACACTGAAATTGTGCAAAGACAGCGGCTAAAAAGCAAACTACTCGCAACAAGGTGGAGGAGGGATCATAACTTGAGCAGAAATATCTTCCAAAAATAAAACGAGTACGCTAAACAAGTACGGACTCAAATTTATTTCTTAACTAGATCCATACAGCTCTGAAGGGAAAAGAGTATTTCCAATGCAATAGTATCTCTGTTCTGTATTGGACCACATATAGTCGCCGAACTTAAATATTCTTGTGAATATCATGACACCTTTCTAGAGCATTCTAAACAAGAGGTCATCGATTTCACACCGTAACTACGGCTTACGGAATTCTGATAACGGAAACATCTATAGGTGCTAAGCAAAATTATTGAGAAACGTAAAAGTTGTACCATTAGAAAAAACGGATATGGTTGATGTTCCTGTTTTTAGTAAAAGCTATTCGAAAATGAGCAAGATCATCAATTAACCCAGTTAATAGAGACAAATATAGAAACTTGTAACTTTTCCGGAAGCCGAAACTTTCATTTTCTGTCTGGGTACCTCGAACTACTAAGGGAGTATACTAATGACAGTCCACACTTTCTTCCATTGGAAGGAGTATATAAGGGTTCAACTCCGGCCCTTGAAAATTTGTTGTTCCTCTGAACTGGATATAAATAGAAGGTCGGATTTTCATTTTACATTTATCGAAGCCGAAGAATTTCAAAAAAGCCAACGCTTAAACCTATAAGAAATATTCTTTTCGGACGGTATCAAAGAAGTTTTATCGTGTATTGCTTTAAATAAAAGATCGAGCGCACTATTATAGGCCCAGCGTACTTAAATTCTTAACTCAAAACTTCGCCACTGGAAATCCAATTAAGTCAAGTATTCAAAGGAATAAAACGGTTTCATGTTTAGAAAATTCGTTGAACTAGAAAATTCCAAGATCTAAGTGCTACTTTGCACGCAAACAAAAAGTTAAATGCCAAGAGCGTACAATCGATTAGGAAGCCCTTTCATGTATTAAACGCTTTTCTGAGTCTTTGACTATTTTTGCAAAAATGTTTATTCCTTATGAAGTAGAAAATCGCTGTAAGCAACCTTATTTACAAATGCTTTAAAATAGATAGCGAAATATATCTTCAACTTGCATAGAACAAAAATGGCAGCACACATAATTGGCGGTACATTCGCTTTTAGAGTCTCATTAACCTATTTTAAGTCCGTTTTTACCCGAAAGTCATCGTGAGGTCATTTTGCTGCTGAAGCATGGCACCACTATTCAATTAAATACATCCAATAATCATCCAAAACAATTTTTGCAAAAAATCCCATTTACCCCAATGACACGACTGCCGCCCACTCAGATGACTACCCACAAACTTCGCCAATCGGAGTTCTACGTGCATCTAGCCAGTGGAGCAGGAACAGTCGAGGGAGAAAAGTTTCCAATTTTCTCCTCCGAAAAGCAGCCATTAAAATCAAGCAATGATCATGTTTTCGGTGGATTTTCTTCTCGAAAATTGAAGTCCACAAAGTGCACGCTTTATTGCCGCCAAGATGTCGTCGTCGTTGTTGTCGTTGAATTGTTTTAACAAAAGTTTGAATTGAATAAGTAAAATCTTAGCAGCAAACGAGTTGAAATTTTGATTAAAATCACGAATAAAACTCGAGCACGTTTACGCTTTGCATGTGTTTTGAATGGAGACAAAGTGAAAAGTTTTTTTTTCTTTATTTGATTTTTGTTTTTATTTCTGTGACGATGGCTTAGGAGACGAGTCTAATGATAATGAGTTAAAAGTGGGTTAAAGAGTTCTCGCATTTTTTTTCCGGGTTAAGGTTAAATTTGTACAAAAGGAGATGAAATTGAGAAGTCGACTCGATTTTGGCTGAGATAGCTTAACGTTGAAATCCTAAAAGTCTTTTGTTCTATTTGGGAAACGAACGAGTGCTGTGGGAAATAGTCTCATCAATTTCAGACATCAAAGTTGAAAAATAGTGAATAGGAATGCATTAAATGTATTCAATAAAAGAGTTGAATGTTTTGGGTATCAGTGTGAATTTAAAAGATTGAAATTAATATTGGGTTATTAAACGCAATCGCTTAAAATTAAATTGTTTACAATTTGATCAGATTTAAATGAAGTCCTGAAGTTCTGTACGACAGTGTTTTGTTATTTTTAAACTATTGCTTATTTAGGTGCGGAATTTGTAAATTCAAAAGAAAATTTTAGTTAAACACGGTTCAATGAATGTGAGATCTGCTGAGTTCAATTGACTTCATATTTAAGATGATTTTAGATTGATTGATCTAATTATAAATCTAAAATTGAATACATGAAAGCCAAATGACATTTGAGGACGAGATTTGCTTACGTTCCTAACGTTTGAAAATCTGTGTTGCAAATGGTTGTATGTTAAAACAATCTGTCAACTGTGAGTTTTACTCCTGCGCAGAGGGTTTCGGTCTGCTGCATATAGCCTACTACTCAGGATTATATTAAGTACTCAGGACTATAGTAATAGTGAGTAATAAATCAGAGTAAATTCAGAGAAATTTTTCTTTTCATTTCGAATGAAACTAGACAAATGAAAATCCTCTCATATTTGCTGTATCTGCTGCAGCCGTGAAAAAATTGGTTCACTTAAGCTATGAAATCGTCTCAAACGGCGTTTTCGAATCTTCAATATTGGCATGATGTTGTTTTTTAATGTTTGGCCAGTAACTTAAAAGCTTGCTAACTCTTAGCGATTTGAGCTAAGATACTCAAACCAATTTTAAACTAACGATTTCGTCAAGACATAGATTCCAGATTTATTTTTGGATTTTTAGATCCATGGGTAACTTTTTTCTCCTTTAAAGCATAAATCGAAAACTTTAAAACAAAAAATTCAAGAAAGGAAAACTCTATTTTATATTACAAGGTCTATCCAATTAGACTCTAGCAATGAATTCCGATATGAAAACTATTTGCTAAATACTTTCGACGCCGCTTAACGTAAAGACTGATTTGCCACAATTTTTGTTTTATTTAAGCGGTATTTTCTTTTAAGCGAACTTCGGATAACTGAAAAAAATTTCAATTTACCTGAGTTCGGATAACTGAAGAACAATTTGAGTTATCCAGCCTGAAAAATTAAAAAATTCGAGCATCATAGTTATTACATCAGTTCTTTATTTAAGAAACTCGAAAAAAATAAAACTTCGATAACATAAAAATCAAGGAAAAGACACGATAGACAAGTTGTTTTTTGGCAGTTTGTTGGCTGATAACTTTTTACTAGACTAGACACTAGAAGACTAAGGGGCTTACTGTAGTACAACTTTTCGATCTAGCTGCCAGTCTTGTTCCATCCGTCTGTTTTCAATGACAAACATATTAAAAGTTAGTTGAAACGTTGAATGCCATGGAGTCACCGGTCACCGGATCGGCACGAAGTTTGTTCGTAAATGGTGTGGCATTCAATGTGTTAAAGTTTCCTGAACGTTAGTATTAGTACTAAGGTTTCCTTTAATCTGTGGATAGTTGCGAGAAAAATGAACGATTTATTTTTGGGTTGCCTGGATACATCTTTATTCCAAATTTCATCCCTTAACTATATAGGACACCGAAGTTATTCTATAACGGTAAAAATAATTCCTTTAAATTGAAGAATGTGGTTTATTGGTAGAATATTCTTTTAATGACATCTATTTTTTAATAGAAACGTTGCAAACAATTAAATATTTTTTTGCGAATAAGATGTTAGATGAATGTATTTGTTAAATGCTTAACGAGCACTAGATATTATGTGTATCGTAAGTACTATTTTACTGGAAATTATGCGTTTACAAGTGATTGACAAATGGATCAACACACAACGCACATACTTGGACATTCTAAAACACCAATTGTCCTTGCCTATCAGTAAACTTGGGCTTGATGATGGCTGGAATGTCTACCAAAATAATGTTATATTATAAAAATTTGGAATGCGGTAAAATTGAACCCAATTTTTGTGCAGAATTGAATCGATAACTCCCTTTGAGGCTGAAAATTGTTTTGAAGAATAAGAAAAATTTAAACTTTGCTATAAGTCGTTTGAGTTTGGCCTATTTGTTGTAATTTAAGGTATCTTTAAAAATCGGGTTATGTCTTTTTTAAATTATTGAAGTTTTTGGTAAGACTTTGTGGAGTTATTCCACTTTAATGTATGTATTGTTTGAAACCATCATGAATTTATCGTTCCTTTTTTCCTTAGTTGGATCCACTGTATAAATTTATAGAGTTTAAAAAACAGAAAAAGGCTTTTGAAATAGTGTATTTAATGAATTCAAATTCAACGTTAAGCAACAGAATAAATGAGGAAAATACAAATCTATAGATGAACTTGGTCCAATCAGAAAGGTTCTTAAACCTCTTTGATATCTCGTTTCAGGGGAACACGACTGGACGAAAACACGACGGAGCAAGAACTTTCAAAAGCCAGCGGCACATTGAAAGAAGTGCTTCCTTTCTTTTCATTACCGAAGAACGTGCCTCGGAGATGCCTTTTGCTTGCAAACACAATCCGACCCAAACAAAAAAAAAAAAGAGAAAGGATTCGCTACTGGTGTTTAAATGACGCATTTAATTGAATCATTGTGCATGCACCACGTGCTATTAAAAAACTAATAACAAGTTTCCATTGAATCCAGCTGCCTCCATGTTTGCAATTCAACATTCGTAGCCTTAAACCGAACGTGACATCGGAACAAAGTTGTAGCTACAAGCGTAAGACACATCCATGCATGTACTCTTCAAATCAGACCGTTATGGATCGCCTTTTATAGATTTTTCACTTTCGAATCAACTGAAACCCGTTTGCGAGCATTGAACCTGCGAAGCAGTGCCACTCTACTCCCTGTTTTTTTTATTGAGAGATAACCAAACACTGCAAAACAATTTCCTAAAAAGACATGCAAACAAGTTCTGAGTAGCCACACGAATTCAGCCGCTACCCAGCAACAAATATCCGCCGGATGTCACATGACTTTGCTTTAGAGTTACTAATAAAATTGGTTTAACACTCGAAGGAGGCGGGCGGAGATGGAGATGTTGGTTTATGACTGCGCCACGTCATCTTAACGTGAAAGATGAAATCCTTGAGAGGATAATAAACGGAAGTAGAGTGCAGTTTTAGGAGCCTCGGTGCGCTCTCACATCTGACCGGGTGATGGAGATGGTGTTTCCGAAGAGATGGCATAGATGAAGGCGACGTCATCTTTAGTTGGGAGTGATAATAAAAAATTATTGGAATTTTATGTTATTTGTAGTAGAACTCATGAGAATATGGATTAGGTCATCAATTCCAATAAAGGGACATAAATACACGCAAGGAGTGCAGACGTGTTGAAGCACCGAGAAACAGAAATATGAGCTTGAGGAATATGAGAATTGAGGACGAAAGGTTCAAGGTTTGAGTGGAATGCTGTCAGAAGTCAAGAAAAAAATTCATAAACAGATTTGGCAGACCTTCAAGTTTCATCCTCTACAGATTTTGAGTCAAACACATGTAATTGGGTAGAAGTTTCCGCTGTAGTATTTTCGACTTCGTTTCAAAAACCTGCTAAGCAAATGCGCAAGATCGCTTGCCTTGTTTCTTTTTTGAATTGGGTAAACACAACGATTTCTACAACCAACCCTGGCTGCTTCTAATGTGTCAGACACTTCTACCTCTCAAAATCAGCTTTTGTAGTCTGAAAGTCATTTGCAACACGATCTTTCATTAGTAGTGATCTAGACAGAATTATTACCGATTATTCAATGTACATGACCTGCTGACTTTTTTTGGATTCTGGAAAATTAAAATTCAAGGCAGTCTTCGCAAACGTTTTTTTGTTGAAAATTTTGAACTCTCGAGCCAAAAAGGAAGACTTAAGGGGACTTGATGACTCAAGATTGTAGAAAAATAGAAAATATTTTGTTGATCAAAAAAGTAGCAACAGATTGTTGCTGATATCTGCGGTATCTTTTTTTTAAGTATTTGGTAAAATATACAATAGATAAAATTTCAGCGAAAATGTGGAAGGACGTATTGCAACGATCAATCGTGTATCAAATACAATGGAAGCCTAAAACCTTCACCAGCAAAATTTCAATTTCAATTTGATAAATCGATTAAATTGTCCGATTTCAATAGTTTATGATTCAACAACAAAGAACATAAAACCTCCATCATTAAATTTCCAAGTATCGAAAACAAACATTTATGCATCGAGATGAGATTATTTCAACAAAAATAAACATATCACATAGTTTCCGTGGTTGGAAATTTATTGTTTTGTCCCCAGTAAATTTCTCTATTTCAATCGGAAAAATTAATTTTTTATATCATCCATGAATCGTCCATGCCCAGCTTGTTAAGTGCGTTTGCTCTGAAACACTGATAACTCATCCCTTAAGTGTCTTTCACATGAACCGCAAATAGCCACCTGCAACTTGGAAAGTTCTCAATTTTGATTCAGGTTTTTATCGTCATGGTTATTTATATAAGTATAAAATTACAAGTTCGCACTTTTATGAATTACAATTTTTGATTGCAGTTTACTAGTTCGTCAAACTGGATGTTATCAGCTCCAAGAATAAAATTTAAGAATTTGGAAGTCATTTAAATAAATTAAAATTTTTTTATTGAGGGCAATTTTTTTTTCCGCATTGTCATTTTTCTGTATCAATATAAATTTTTTATTTTCTTTTTATTTCTGTTGTTAATTTCGTATTTCAATTTCATTTTTCAATTTTAATAAATTTAACACGCTGCAAAGCGTGTGCATATTTAAAAGATTTATGTATCTTACATGTACATAATGTGTATTTTAATTAAATAAATAAATAAATAAATAAATAACCGGACAAAAATTTCCCTTGCATTTACGAAAAAATTTGAATGTATAATATTTATTTGTGGGCGGGTGCCTTTTTTAATAAAGGCTAAGTCTACATTTTAAAAATGAAATAAACAGGCTAAGAGTAAACTAAGAAAAAGCCTGCTAAAAAAGTATTCTTAAAAGCGAATTGTAAAGAAATAAAAAAATCTTTTTGTTGATGAAAATTGGTAATTTTTCTGCTTCCTTTGCCCATTTCTAACGGGGGTTTAGGGTTTATCAAAAAAGTCAAAATGACGGGTCTTGCAATTTCCATTGGCGCCAAAGTTATTTTACTTTTCCCGCATATCAAAATATAAATTTTTTCTAAAATGAATACATTGGGGTCAAGATGAACTTTTGTGAATTTTTACCGTTCTATATATGCGATCAAAATCGTTTATACATAATTTTTTTGATGATGATGTAAGGGGAGAATAAAACATCATTAAAACGAAATCATTCAAATCGGTCAAAAGGGAGGTTACAAACAACCATAAGACCGCCGAGTATATCTTCATTTTTGTATATCAAATCCTAAACACTAATTTGTTGATGGCAGAACAAAAGTCTCGGCGCGTGAACACACACATTTTGTTATTTTTTTAAAGTAAAAAAAAAAAATAAAAGTCCCCATCATCACGACCGAGGCGCGTCTTGAATGGGATTCCGTCAGGATGGCGGACCACTCGGCAGACCCAGGATGAGATGGTTACGCTTGGGCATACCTCCTGATGACTTAGAGTCGGCGGCGGAGAATCAAGTGGCCTGGAAATCTCTTGTGGGTGCCTCCGCGACTCCGTTAGTAGAACACGCGGTCAATAAGATGATGATTATGAATAAAGACTAAATAACTTATTAGTACTTTTCTTAATAACCAGTCATTTTGACTGGTTTTGGTAGATCTATTATTAAACTGCGTCGTTAAATAATAGGTAAATATCGCATCATGACAGATTAACACTTTTTTGAGTTTGATATTTTTGCTTTTCATATTTCTGTGTAAAAAAGAAAGTGTGCCCCTTAAACTTTTATAGTTTGACTCTAAAACTAGTGAGGAGCTATTTGTTGAACATTTATTTTGTTTTCCTTTTCCATATCGTTGCGAAAAAAAAATCACATGATATTGGGTCGGTTCTTGGCGCACGTATTCGAGAAAAAAATTCTTGAAAAAATATTATATACGTAATCGTATGATTTTGCTGATCTTGTTAGGAAGAGGATTTTGATGTTCATGGTTCGATAATGATCTTTTTTGATTGAGAAAATGAAAAAATAAGTGCTCGACTTTGAGGCCAAGTGTGACGGATGATGTATTGTATGACTTTAAAATTTGATTGCCAGACTCAATGTATCAGCATTGAAATTTAAGGAGAGACGTAGAACTTACGATTTTAGTTTAAATATCGAGTTGGTTAAAAAAAATCGTTCGTCGTCCTCCATGGGAGACCTGAAAATTATCACATTAAACTATTTGAGATTTGGGGTTGAAACCACAGTCAAACGTTTAGGCTAAAGTTTCCTTCCGATTATTCGATTTTTTATTGTATTTTGAGTGGTGGCATAGTTGTAATGAAATGAAAAATCGTTTCATAGTTGATTGTAACCAAGAAGAAGGGGCTCTTCTGAAATGGTATCCTATTCTGGCTGAAGAAGCTCACCCTTAACTATGGAATCTATATGACAGCTTGTAATAAGGAAATTAATATTTCATATTAAAAAGTTTCACAGTTCCAATTTCCACAGGCAATTATTTTTGATAAAGAAAAAGTTATGAATCAATTCCAACTCCTTTTATTACAGGAATTCTTGTGTTATTGCAAACCGTGAAAAGAATGGCCACCAATTAAAATTTTATTATTAAAATCAATAGAGGATTTTTTTAACACACTGCTTCTCATTTAAGAAATATATTCGTTTTTTGTGCATGCACTTGTGTGTTTGTCACAGTGGTGCGCGTTTTTGTTACCAATGTTTTCGATATCTATTTAAAGGCTTGAGTATTCGCCGAAAAATAAATAAGCCCTTCTCATAAATACTGCGGTAATTTTTTTAAAAGTTCTCTTTAAATATATAAATTTTTGTGGAAATAAGTAAATCTCGGAACGGGAATTTAATTGTATTTATTTTTTTAGGTCTGCGCGGAAGACAAATATAGCGTCGGCTTAAATAATTTCTATCAAGGTGTTAAAATTTAAAGCTCAATTTAACAATTTTACCTGCAAAATAAAAAAAATCATACCGCCCCCGAGAGACAAGTTTAAAGAGACATAATACATTTTTTGAATATGAATGTCTCCCAGCGTTGTTAAATAATGTCGCTTAGTTTTGGTCACCATGACCCTGAACACGTATTTTTAACCTTTATAAGGAGGCATCTTTAATGCTAATGGTGGAAACGAATTCATGTAGGTGTAGCCAAAAGCTTTGTGCTCACGATTATGGGTCCTCCTATGTCTGCTCGCCCCCGAGATCAGCTAAACAAGCGCCCCTTGAAAGTTAACAAGCCTCTTATCTCTTTAAATCAATCAGCCTCCTTCTGCTCATCTCATCCTTCTTCTCACTCATCATTCAACTGAAAATTAACTAAAATCACAAAGCTTATTACCACGTCAATTCACTTGGACCAGAGACTGCAGCCTCCGGCCTTTGATGCCATTCGGCCATGCTAATTAAAACCAATTACCATCACAATAACTAACACTGGTCTATTAATTCGACTGCTGAATGCAAGCGGCAGCTAGATAAACGTCCGCCGCACCGACAGTCGTATAATGCTCCAGTCAAACTTGGGGAATAAAAAAATCTAATCAAATTGGGGTGGTAATTGACAGCAGATCTGCCGCCTTCCGTGTCGGTCCATGTTTCATCTGCTCGCGAATTTGGATCCATCGGCCATCGTCAAAGTTTTTTTTTTCATTTTCTAATTGCTTCGCAATTGATTGGGATATACAGAATTGAATGCAGTTAAAGGAAGCAAGGAAAGTTTGTCCTTTCAGTTCAGCGGAATACAAATGAAATAAAGTTTCCTAGTGGGCGGGGTGGGGTTGCGTTGGTACCAATTGTCTCAAAACTTCGGACTGAGGGCTATGTTTTTAATTGGAAATTTGAGTTTATGCGTCTAAGCTGGACTTCGGTGAAGCAAGGCAGAAGGCTGTCTGTCAGAAAGGCAATTCCAATTGAATTTTTTTGACTAAAAGTTTGACTTAGAAGGAAGGTTGCAGCTCCAATTAAATTGGATTTTCAAGGGTCTGCGAGTAAGAAAAGCTCAGAGAACGCCTAGATCTGGAGCTAAACAGACTAGCCTTAAAATAAAGGAGACTGTTTTTTTTATAGTACATTCTAGTACTTCGGATTGGATTGTGGCGATTTCACAACAAACAAGTTTCAATAAATAGAGCTCTGGTTAAATAAACAGCAATCACCAGTTGATCCTCAACTACCGAGCGAATTTTTCAGCGGATTCTGATTCTGTTAATATTGCCCGTTAAGAAAGTAAAATTATATGTTCTTTAATTAAGTGTTTTACTGAGCTTAGAGTGTTTAATTGGGAAAGTTGCTGATGCCATCACAGGATCTCAACAATTTTCCAAAAAAAAAAAAAATTTGCCCATGCTTCTATTAAGCTCTCTATTTCGTAGGTTTCAATACTATGCACTTCATTCGAACTTATTGTTAGATCATTTTGAATGTAGACACAGGATGGATCGAAGAAAGGTCGGAATTTAATGTTCTTAGCATACGCTGCAGTTCCAATTGTTCGCCGAAGAGTTTGGCCGTGAGTCTTGAAACGAATACGACAAGCAAAGGGTATCAGCGGATCAAACTTACGAAGGCAGTACTTAAGCCCTAGATCAAAGAAGGCGGTGCAATAGATCTTTTAGGTCACGGTCCGAAAGGAAATTTAAAATCCCTAGAGGATCGATACCGAAAGCACATATTTTCAACAATAGAGCCTGATGCCAGACTCTGTCAAATATTCTAAAAACATCAAGGGCAGCGATCTTGCTTTATCTGAGTTCTGAAAACATTGCTCCCACTTATCGGTGAGGTATTCCATCAAAACGCCAGTGGGCCGGTTATTGCGGAGATCATGCTGTCGGTCATTTAGGAGCTCTGCTATTGAAGATATTTTTTAAGCTGACGATTTATCAGCGTTTTGACTTTCGAAAGAAGGGGAGAGTGAAGGGGACCCTAATTTATCTAATGCATACAAAGATTTAGTAACATTTCTTGCCGTGAATTGATCGGTTATAAGTTGGAAAACTGAACAAGCATATTCAGATTCGAGTCCAACCCGATGAAGCAGAAACCAATATTTGTATCATGGAATACAATTCATCAGCTAGTATTTTTGTCATAAAAGAAATGTTCTCAATTTATTATTTTGGAGTTGCTAGTAAATATGAAGCTTCTTTCTGGTGTTCCAAATTAGCAACACATGAGAGATATTAAAAAGATTAGGTGCTGGATTCTAAAAGCTATCTTCTACAATTTGACTTAATTAAACTTTTTCGTGCAATATAGGGACGATTCAGAAAAATAGAGCTCAAAATGGTCGAATTATTTCTCAATCAGATCCCAAAAATAATGTCGGCAGTATATTCGCATGGCCAAGCAATTCGAGACAGTGAAACGAATGAATAAATGATCTGTAATTAATGAACTAGCAATCGTAGGAAAAAATGTCAACAGATTTAGTCTTGCCTTTTAAAAGAGAAACTCCCAAGCCCTTGGAAAAAGTTAAATAAATATTTTTATTGCCTTATGTAAGTATATGCTAACATCAAACTTTCTTATATTCCCTTTTGTTTTTGTGTCATCAAATCAATCTTCCGGCTACTGAAAGTTTCTTAATTGCAAATTTTCACACCAATTAACAGGCGAAACTTTTTACTTAAATGGCCTCTTTTGCTTATTTTGATAGAAAATTTTTTAGAAACCGACCTTAGGTATTAAATTTAAAATTATCGTTTTTGAATTTCGCTAGTATGCTATAAGAAGTCATCGGCTCAAGCTTCTTCTGTAATATATTGAAACTTACAAATCATTGCTTTTGTTAGGAGACTTTTTGATATTTCGACAACTGTTTGAAACGTTAATTAATTTCTCGATTTCCGAACAACATTGCATGAAACTCTTGCATTCCTTTTTGTATTCTTGAAAAAGGAGACTAACAAATTTTAATAAATTCTTTTAGTTCTTAGTTGACTAACTGGGCTCCGTGGTTTAAATAGTTAGTGGGTCGGGCTGTTAAGCGAGCGTATCCCGGTTCGATTCCAGCTCGGGAAAAGAACACCACAAACAATTTTCACAACCCCACCTTCAGCGAACGACTGACAATTCTCCTGAAGCACTTCTGTCATGAAAAGCTTTTGGAATTCGCCGTTCGGAACCGGCATTAAACAGTAGGTCCCCTTCGTATGTGTCAAATTATAACGCGCACAACACAGTGGAGGCGCGAGAAAGTTATGCTCTGGCCCTGTATGGGCTGTTACGCTCATTATTTATTTTTTATTTTGTGATAGAGTCTTTGTATCAAAAAATTAATTTATTAATAATAGTGCAACTTCGTATAGTTAAAATTACAGTCGGAGTCCTCTAAATCGAATACATTTTTTCGGCTCTTGATCTATTTTCAATTCCTCCAAGTCGATTTTTTTTATTTTTTCGGAAAATAAAAAAAATAAGCGTGTATGAGAATAATTTACCAGCCAGTGGTCCTTTTTTAAAAAAAAACAAGCGCTGGAATATGTAAACGGTTTAGATTTGCCCAATTTCACGGCAAGTAATGGTTGTCTGACAGATTTAAAAGCTGTGCAAAGTTTTATGTGGTGTCAACAAAAGCGACAAAACAAAAGCCGATGAATGGAAACAACAGATCCCAGAGTTGATCAAAGGATTCAAACCGGACAATATATTTTATGTCGATGAAACAAGTTTCTTTTTTATATGTCTGCCGACTTGTACCTTGGCTTTAAAAGGTGAAAAATGTTTTGGAGGCAAGCACAATAAAGAAAGAGTGATATGCCTGGTGGACCAGCATGACTGGCTCAGAAAAGTTAAAGCTCTTAATTATAGGGGAGAGCAAAAATCCTTACTGCTTTAAAAAAAATTAAATCTTTGAAGACTTGGGAAACTAAAACAAAGGAATATAAAATATCACTGCTGGACTGTGTACATAAAATATCAAAGGCGTGGATGGATGATATAACTCTGTTGGCAACTGAGAATTGTTTCCAAAAGGCCGGATTAAAGCCCAAGACATGGCATGATGAAGATTGTTGAAATGTTTAAACAAGGATACTAATGAAATCGAAAAAATCTGATTACAATGTAGGTGACGTGAATTGGAAGGAATGTGTTGAAATCGATGACGGTGTCGTAGGCACAGAAGTACTTGATCGCGATGCAATTTCGGAAGGAATATCTTATACTGCTGATTCTCTCTAGGAGTGGAGAAGATGAAGAAAATAAAGCCGAAAAAATTAATATTGAAAAAAAAAGGGAAAAAATAGCATTGAAAACGCAATGGAAATATTGCAATCTGCAATTAAAATGATAGGTGTTGTAGGGGATGAGATCCAACATTGTCTTTTAAGAAAGATGTTCATAAATTACATGCATATATTTTTGAACAAAATAAAGTCTTTTAAGAAAAAGAAAAAAATATTATTCCTTCTAACTCGAATTTTTCCAAAACTCTCATTGATATCTCGTGAAAATTAGACTTAGAGGGATTCGACTGTAACATAAAAAAATATTAAGGTTATCAATTGAAATAAGAACTATTCTATATTTTGGACTAGACTTAATTATACGCAGTCTACCAAATTTGATAAAATATGGTTTAGCAATTCCCGGATAACATTTCTACACGAGATTTTTGCACGTATGTAGTGATGAAAAAAAAGAATTTTAAATCATTATCTATTATTTTGAGTAAAACATAAAAATGACTGTTCAAATACAAAGCACGTCCAAAGGACTGACGGTGTCAACCGGTCAAGATGGACAATAGAAAGCTATAACGCGCAGATCACATTGAAGGCCATAGCAGCAAGTGCCTGTTGTGCTAAAATTTATTTAAATGAATACTCTGCTGAAGGAAAGTGTCTAGAATGAAGGTCAACGAAAATGAAGGTACAAAACATTTTTGTGAAAAATTGCTTCGAGCCAAGTGAACACAAACCATCAAACAAAAGCTCACGAATCATCAATGAAAGTGCCCATACAATAGGTTCCCAGTCACAGACATAAAATATGTCATACAAGAAATTAAACATCCACTTATGCATCAAAAGCACATTTTTTCCACACTCTTTCACACGTGCATCACAAAGATTTAACCGGCTGAAGACCGTAAAGTCTCCCAGCCAATGTTGTCACGCCAAAGACTGAAGAACAAGTTCAAAGCACCCCTGCAACGGGTCACACGTTGCAAGACAGTGAAAACCCGGATGCACCTTCTCCACCTGCTGCGCATTACCATTACTCGATGATTTAAGCACACGTCCTCCTCGATTAACGTGCGCCTTTCCCAGAATTCATGAACAACAAAGTCACTCCATTGTTTGCGCACTTTCAGTCCGCACACGACCCCAGTGGCATCCATCAAACGTGTACTAGTCGGACAGAGCAGAGCCTTCTCCCAAGCCTCACAAGAAACCCCGTGTAATATGCAAACAACGTTAATTGACTTACAAAACAGATCGCAATCTTTGCTCCGTGGTGTTCCATGCTGGGCGCTCTGACTTCCCAGCTCCCCTTCCGCCGCGTGAAGCTTCAGTGAAAATGAAAACGCTTCGCAGTTATAACGTCGTTTGCTTGTAGTGCAATTTTGAGTTATCACCACGTTCGGTAAACTTTCCCGAGACCGGCTTCCAAGCAACCACCGACACGACATACACTGAGCGGGAAATGACTTAATGCGCCTCCCGTCGCCGCCTTCTGCCGCACGAATCACTGCTGAGTTCACTGCCACGAATAACGAGACTTGTATTCAGGCGAACACGGCGATCTTCACCTTCACCTTGAGGTCTGCGGCGGTGCGCAGGTGAGCGAGACACGAGCGGACCGTCCCGGGATATTTGCAGCAGCGTGGACTCTCTTTCCTTTAGCTGGAAAAATCACGCGCACCGACAAACAAGTAGACGCTGGAAAACACAAACAGAAAACCGATTTTTCTCCTCCGTACTGTGATCTGTACCGTCCAACGTCTTTATCTAAACTGAGCCGAGGGAAATGCAGCTCTTGGATTTTGTTAATTATACAACACTGGCAGTGGCGGCAAGCGCGGGGCGCGGCTGCGGCAGATGCGCGGTACACTTGGGGATGATTTTGTGCGGGGAGGGAGTTGAAAGTCACTTTGGTGCGGCGGTGATTACTTTCGGAACGCTTCCGGGGTGCCATCCGCGCGTCGGCGCTGTTCTGAGAGCGTGCTTGAAAGGAGTTGCTGGATGCTGTGATTGCGTAAGGATGAGAGTTAATTCGATTCACGCTCGCACTGTAATTTAATTTCGATAGTGAATGTGGACACTTGGTGATCGTTTGTTGTTTGTTAGGAAGAGATGGTTTGCCATGGCTATGATGGACGGTGAATTAAATTGGAATCCACTCGATTGGTTCGCTATTGGAAGCGAGTTACACGGAAGATGCATTTGCGCACATAAATTGTGCTAAAATTGTAGCTTGATCTACAATGAAAGCAGTGACTGAAGTTTTTAACGTGGCACTGGATTTTAGAGAAACTTTGTAGCATTTGCGTTTTTCAACTTTTTTTTTCCTAGATATAGATTTATTTGGTCACTAAGAAATACTTAAATAACGTCTTATGAAATAGCAACGCAGTTACATAAATGATAGACGGCGAGAATTATTTTAATTATATCAAAAGCTCTTGGTGGATCTTACCACTCAGCAAACATTTTCAGAGTAGGTATGTTGTCATCGGTTCGTGAGTGTACAAAAGCCGCCTATCGTAATGTCCAATATTGCTCAGGGCTAAGAGAAAACTTTTCAGTTTCCACATCGCATGGCGGGGTCAAAAGTGTTACAATCAGTGCCATTGGTAGTTTTAAACTCAATACAGTCAGCGGCAATAAAGACGGCGTGGAAAATGAAGAATACAATAAATAAAATACGTCTTCTTCTGAATTCTGTGACACGTAATTAGAATAGGTCCTAATACTAAAAGCTTTAAACAAATTTCTATTAATCAATCCCGCAATCTTTCCGACGATTTGACTAAAGCCGGTCAGACGAAGGCATTGTCTTAAGATTTGAAGCTAATTATTATTAGAGAACAAAATGCTATAGCTGCAGTTTTTGTATCAAGGTTCTGAGGTGGCTAATTCTGGGTTATTGGTGGATGACTATTATCTCATGACATGATGACAATTGTGCAATTTAAAATTATACTAATCTTTATGTACTCATTCAAAGTTTAAAACTAAGACTAAAAATACAGTAAAATCGCTTATAACACATTGGTTGTAGCGAGGTATCCGTTAGCGACCAAATTCGTCAGGCCATTGAAGGTCGAACCAATTTCACTAAAAACCACATCACCACACAAAATAAGTGTTCTTAAAATTTTACTCGAAAATAAAAACATTTTATTTGGAAAATTTAGTGAGACCTTGACCCATGAAGCGGAAGGAGATTGTAGACCAAGCTAAGTTCCTTAACGCAATGGACGCTAAATAAGATTGGAAGCCTTTTGGCAGAATTGAAGAAGGAGAACAATTGTTAATAACAACAAAATATTCATTAAACATACAACAAATATTTTAGGAAAAAATTGACAACAGAAAAAGAACTAGTTCAGGAGGAAGTAAAAAATTGTTCATGGACAAAAGTGATAAAATAATTCTTGAAATAGTATTAAAAGGTTCACCCATTATTGAAGATCTTCCCGTTCCCGAATCATCTGAAGACGGCACAACCGTAACGCAAGTATATATGTCAGAAGAAGCTACTGTGAAAATCCACTGCACAAAAAGGACATCGTTTGGAAGAAGCAAGTAAGAGTCAAAAAGATAACACAAAACATAAAATCGAAAAAAAAAATTGGAAGGAAAATTAAGCATTTTAGAAAGAGAATGTTTTCTAAAGGAGCTGGATATTGTACAAAAAGAAAGAGAATTAAAGCTTTCACCCTCAATTTCCAGACATCTAGTCAATGACATTATGCCCTTAATGATGCATTAGCGGTTTTGACGAGTTCAAATGAAAGTGAAGCAAAATGTGTTTTCCATCTCATACAGAGTTTACTTTTGCAGACGCATAATTCATTAAATTTAAAATCACCTCATGATTATTAATTCTTTCTATAAAAGTTTGGAGATGGTGTACTTCGAAATTGCACATCAAATTCATTATCATTATCATTTGAACACATAATATTAGAAATTTTTAACTGAAACTGTACCGAGACTGAATTGTCTGTCACAATTGTCGATTACTTACTATAAAAATTGTAATTTGTATTTTTTTATCTGCTTCATAAAAAAATTGTCATTACAAATTTTTTGGGAAACAATTTTCAAAATATCCCTGACAATTCATTGTCGGGGTGTTTTTTTTATAATCCAAAATCTTGACAATTGTAGCAAATTATTCGACAATTCTACATGGGACAGGAGATCAAGTTGTCGTTGTCACCTGTCACCTGTTCCATCTGTCTGTTCCACATATATGAAATAGGGCTCTGCTGGTCCAAGGTCTTCACAAATATAAAAATTTCCGTAGATGCATTGCCATTGGCGTCGTAGCATAAACGACAATGTTGTTTCAGCCCAGTTATTCATCCAACTATGTTGCTTGGTATGCATTTTCGTCTAAAACCCAGGCAGTGAACACTGCTATCTGTTGCCGTTAGCTGAGAGGTCCTGGGTGAGCTAAATTTGTTTATGGAAGAGTACGCCTTTGTTCCAACGTTAAAGTTTTGGAAAAGTTAGCTATCGTGGATGGCGTAGAATCCATTACCTGGGGATCTCCTGCACACTTTCCACATTCACTTTTAGTTGGAATCATATCGGTGAATCTGACGTTCCCTCGAGGTACGGGTCAGTCAATCCAACTGACCCAACCGCTCTTCTCAGGCGTGATCGATACACGTTTGGGAGTTGATTACGCAATGCGTGTAAGGCAAGTATACGAAGAATCATTTCTCCTAAGTCACGTAGCTTTATAAATTATATAATATTTAATTGTGTACTAGTAAAATAAGTATTAAATAACACAGCTTGCTACTACTACTCGTTGTGACAAAAGCTTAAACATCGAATGAGAAGTGACCTTTCATTGCTTTGAAAACTGTGCTACTGATTAATTTTCGCTTTTCGTTGGTAGTGTTTTTGCTTAAAAAAATATTGATCATGTCGTTAGTTACAGAATCTTAGACCATTAAACGAGTTACGTTTTTATCAGTATCAGTTTAATGGATTGACTAGTTGAATGTAACCGTCATAGACTGAGCTAAACTTCAGCCTAGTCAATTCATCGACTTGATTAAAGATTCTAAAAATAATGATCGCTGAGATCTATTCTATCTGAGAATATTGTTACTCACGACCAAGTATATCCCCCCCACCGCCCCTTTTTTTTTGCTTAATTCACCTTTGGTGGCCCCAAATACATCAATTCCACATCTTAGGAACCGAAGTTGTGATAAATATCAGTGATCAAAGATTTTGCTTGATAAACTGGAAAATTGGTGTTTTGAAGAGAAAAAGTTTTTTTTTTCTGTTCTACAATTGCTGCTCTAATTTTTCATTCACTTAGATGCGATTTTTTTAGTTCTAGAAAGAACAAAATAGTTCTGAAAAATAACATGTTTCAAAATATAATTTTTTTGAAAAGTTGAAATGGTTGAGGATTCTTCGTGAAATTTTATTTTGTCTCAAGGCACATCTTCCATGATCTTTTTATGTTGGACTGCTAGGTCTATGAGGAAGAGATCTACTCTGAAACGTACAAAATTCCATAAGGTTTTTCCAGGACACTGAGAAGTCAATCAACGGTTTAATTCCGTCTATTCGACTGTACTTCCCTGAGCAGATTGCGTCGGCTTCCGTTTTGGCAATCATTTAGAGTTCAGTGACGCCACCAGTACCAACTCCCCGTGAAAAAAAAAAATAAATATAATTCTCCCGCAAAATTATTGTCATACAGAACCCTGATAAAGACCAACAACTACCGTTAATATCAAAATGCATAAAATCCAATTAAGCTAACCTCATATGCCTCAAACATCAAAGAGAAGGCACCGGAAAAAAAGAAATTAAACAAAAAAATCACATTAAAAAAAAAAAAAACAAAACGAAATAAAAATAAAAAATCAATTTCCCGGTACAGCTCCCATTCGAAATGAAATCGCTGATCGGCATTATAAACACTCATTTAATAACTACGATTAAAATGTGAAATCCTTTCTGCGACCACGGGATACAGCGGCGCTTGAAAGATGCACCACAGTTCAACCCCATCTCTCAACCCACCCCACCCCTCATTATGGCAGCAATTGCGTTTGCATTTGCGATGTATTCGCACTTTGCAATTATGCACTTACGGTAATTGCATGCAAGAAATTAATAATAAAATCGTGGAAGTGATATACATAAAACACATACACTCACATGGCTAAGAGTGTGGGTGGGTGAATGCTGTTTACAGAGCGAGAGAGCGCGCCTTTTTTTTTTTTTGTTTTAAATAGGCTCACCAGTAAAGCCAGGATGGGATGCGGTATCTGTTGTTTTATATTATTTGGTAAACGATAAATGGCAAATGTGATAAATTACCATTTTTAATGGTTTTCTTTGGTCAGTGGTCCGCAAAGTGTCCAGGCGTGAACGAAGCACTTTAATTAAGGCAATTAAGTGAAATTTGTCACTTTACACGCTGTTGTGTTTTTGCTATTGCTCCTGCATGTGCTTTTTTGTGTGAGTTGTATTTGAATATCTCTTGGCTTCGGATGAAAATGATTTCAATTTACAAGCGAACTTGTAACGAGCCAAAACTCTCTGTGGTTGGACAGTAAAAGCATGGTAAATGTTTTTTTGTGTGGCATGTGAATCTTTATGCTCTTTGTTTATTTCAGTTTTCAGAAGTTACGAGCGCTTCGATCCGACAAGAAGTGATGTCGCAGTTAATAGTCGAATGGTCGGTTTCTTGTCAATTAACGAGTTTTAGGTTAGAGAAGGTAGGAAGATTTGCATTTCACTTGATCAGGAAACGATCACGTTGTGTGACGTGTGATGATCGTAAAGCATTAGGCTCGGAGACCTTTCTATTCATTCATATACGTAAGCGTAACAGCTCGTTGAGGGCCAGAGCCCAGCTTTTGGCTTTTCACCTTTCTATTCACTGTCGTTTTAAATACAAATCGACGAAAGGTTTAAATATCGTGGTAAGCAGCGAGTTTGCCTTAACTTAGGGCCAAACTGACATATTGAACGAGATTTTTTATTTGTTCTTTATAACAATACTAGATTTTGAGCTACGTAGACTCACTTAGGCAGCGTTGATGTTAATTGCTTGACAATGATTTCACTTCACAGTCATAACTCAATTTATATAAAAAAAGACAATTTTAGTCACGAATTAGAAATTCAAAAAGAATAATTTTTGGAGAATTATTTCAGACAAAATGTGACTGGATTGTCGGTTTCTGGTTGAATAGAAAATGGTCGTGATTGGATTTTGACATGACAGACATATAAAAGTCAAAATATTATACATGATACAAATATAGAAGGTATTATATGTTTAATTTGAAATGTCACTAGAGTTCTAAATGCACAAGTAAACGTAAACAAATGTGTGACAATTGCAGCCACAAAAATTAGAGTTACGTTTTCAGCCACAAGCAAAATTCTTCATTACATTAGGTCGCGTAACAGCCGGTTAAGAGCCAGAGCCTAGCTTTTTGCATCTCCACTGTGTTGTGGGCGTTATAACTTTGACGCATGTAGAGGGAGACTGCTGTTTAATGCCGGTTCCGAACGAAAGCTTTTCATGACAGAAGTACTTCAGGGGGATTATCAGTCGTTCGCTGGAAAAATGAAAAATGTTTGTGGTGTTTTTTCCTCGACCTGGATTCGAACCCGGGTACCCTCGCTCAATAGTCCGACGCACTAACCGATCGAGCCAACGGCGCAAAAAAAAAAATTGTTCACCATAATTAAAAAGATTTCGTAAACAAAATATCACTATCGATATACAGTGTAAGAGACATGAGGTTTTTTCGCCGTTAAATTGTAAGCCTGTCAAATCTGAAGATTTTGCTTGCATTCAGTTTAAATGCATAACGTTTCATATGTGGCACAAACAATTTTCGATCAATAATTTGGCTCGAAGACATTATACTGTTTGATAGCCAAATGCATGATGTGGCATACTTAGTCTAAAATTTATTTTAGTTAATTACCACCAAATATTTTGATGAAACTATAAATTATTGATGAGGACGCCAATACAAAGTTGAAATGATTTTAATCTGAATCTTAAAAAACCATGCATTTAAGAGTTAGCTCCTTATCTAAAATCAAAAGGCTATACGATTAAAATTCTGTCTGCCTAGAGCTAAAAGCTTTTGTTTTGGTTAAGACAGAGCGTCCTCTGTAAACGCTGTATTCAATACCGAGAAAGGCGAACGAAGTCTCTATAAGATGTAAGTTAACACCCGACGATGTGAAAGTAGAACTGTTAGGTCAACGTTTACAATAAATTATAAAAAAAAACCGATCATAAAAAAATAAAAAAAAAAAATTGGACAAATTCGCTATGGGAATTTTCCATATTTTGCACAGCATGACCGCTTTGGTCCATTAAGCTCAATACTGGCTACCGCGGTTTCATAGAAAACACTTTTAAGACAGAACAGAGATAATTCAGAATTAAAAGTTCAACAAAAACTAAAAACGAATAAATTAAGTTTAATTACGCATTAAATAAATTAAATTATGTGAATAAGGGTTAAATAAAAAAAAGTCTTATTTTGAATTTGTTTTTTAAAAACTGATTTGGAAAATAAAAAATAAAACTGGAAAAATGGAAATCAAGGAAGTTTTATATTGTAGCATAATATAGGTGCCACCCTGTACCTCTTTTCCAAGATCGCTTGGGGTTACACCCAAACCCCAAGCGTACCATAGAATTAAGCTTTCCCTCTCTCTCCATCCCATCTTGATGAAGATGAGTTCGGAGAGAGATTAGTATATAAGTTAGTAAGTAAGTTAGATTAAGTGCAGTTCACTTTGTATTTTGTAATGTTAAGCATACAATAAATATAACTATATGCATAAATATTTAGACATTGCTAAAAGTTGACAATCCATCGACGACAATTGTGCAGCCGACTACACCAGTGACAGTCTTAAAAATTTATTTAGGTATTTTTGTTAGTTGTTAAAAGTGTTTTGGGTATGTGGTGGCAATTGTCGTTCCTCCCCAAAAGTGTCACATACCTAGGAGCCGACTGAGTTTCGACATCGCTGCTTACGACCAGAGATCTGCCATTTTAGCGACTGTAAGTGCCGCCGAGCACGGAGTTTTTTAGATTTCACCGATTAGCAGTAGAGTTTTACTAATAAATGAATTGATTTTGATATTAGTCCAGCTTTTAATTTCCATTATAAGTTTTTCTACACAAACTTAAATTGTTAAAATAAATTTCCGATTTTCGATTGATTTTCAAAAACTAATGAACATTTTTTTTCGAAAAAACAATGGCAATGCCCATCGTGTTATACTCTCTTTACCACAAGTTCGCCAGTTAGTAAAAAGTCTAAGTTTAAAGGAGACGTCATCGTCCACAACCCCTGACAACAGACATAAGACCTCTTCTAGAGACAACCACCGAAGCCTGCGATTAATCATTACCCAGGAACAGTCTGCCGTGTCTCGTGTCCTCCGAGTGCCCAGTCACAAACCACCAGCTCAACAACACCAAGTGTCAGGTGAAAATGCAGAGATTGATTTAAGGCCCACCCCGACGATCATAAAAGTCAACAAGAGGCGATGTAAGCTGTAAATTAGTCATTCGTTTGAAATTAATCCGGTTATAGATAGCCCTCAGTAGTACATGACAGCGCCTCCTCCTCCCCAAGGGTGCCATTGACGGGGTTATGGGGCACCTTCATCCGGCCAGCCATTCAACCGAAAACGAACGAGCCGCTTGGCGCATAAGTCTGCCCTGGCGGCCGTGTGATGTCATTATACGTAACCTGTGCTGCAGCACCGGACTGATAATGAACTTAAACTAAACGATTCCTAATATCATTCCAAACACGGCCCCTCGTCGGCCCATACTACCAAAGCTACACCACAGCTAACAACCAACAAGCACCACTACCAGCAAAGCATCATCTTCGGGTCGGACGGGAGCCCTCGCAAACAATCCAGACTGTGGTCGGGCATAAATTTTCCATTTGCACGTGATTGACAATCCTTTCACTCATATCACACCTCGGCTGGGTGGCTGCGGCGCATTACTCTCCGACAGGCGTGCCGACCCGAGTGGAAAGGTGTTGCTTTGGAATCTTTATTGCCCTGTCAATGCGAACAGGAGCGAGGCGCACAGACGCACGATGCGTTTAGGTTGTCCGTCTCTGCGTGCGTGTGTGAGGACTCTTCCTCCACCTCATTGCTCGGTGTGTGTGTTCAGCTGCAACACCCTGCATAGAAAATTATTTATCTTGATTAGAGATGCGACAGGACAGGCACCTCGACGCGCGGGGCAATAAATCAGGATTCACAGCTTGACATAGATAATTATTATTTTAAAGGACGAGCATATCGATGTGATTTGGTGCGGTGGTAGCGGTGGGACGAGGGCTGCTGGTCGGCACTTGATTCGGAGGCAATTATCTCTGTCATTGAGATTGATTGGAGATTAATTGCGGAAACATAGACGGCAGCACCCCGAAATGAGATCTTCTGAAATTTAGCAGGAAGCAATCGAAAGTTTACTGCGTGACGTGGTTTGTGTGGTAGGTGCGTAGGCGTTCACATCATTTCAGAGCATTTGCTTCCCCCGATTAACCGACTCTGTTCTGTCGTGGGCGTGGTTGCATGAAAAGTAAGAAGCCGTCAGTAGATCGATTGAGTTCGAGGGTTATCTAAAGAGCAATATTGACATTTTCGCTTTTATAGGAATTTTCAAACTTAGTTGAAATTTTCGTCAGTCTTCTGCCACCTAAAAAAAAAAGAAATGAAACCAGCAAGAAAAATTTATCCACGTTTTGCCATCGAGTTGTTATTTAATTTTATAGTGCTGCACAAAAGTTTGCATGCGATGGACAAAACTGGAAAAAAAGGATGTTTATCGCCAAATCAAATATGACGATTTGCTTTTAAAGGTATATTTGAAAAGCGCAAAAGCAAAAGGCTTTAGAATTTACTAAAATTAAGTCAATACTCTTAGGCATTAAAAGTAATAACAAAAACGACAACAGAACTCAATCCACAAAAGTTTGCGTCAGGTGGGTACATTTTGTCAATAAGGACCATTTAAATAAATGTAACTACTTAAGGAAGCAAGTAAATAAGTTGTTCTTATATACATATTTGGTTTGAGAATAAACTGCTTTTTTTCCCCAGATTTCTTCATCGTATGCTAACTTTTTTTGAGCACTGTATATGACGATATTTTTTCTAGAGCTGAAACAAGAAACTGCACAGCAGCTGCGCTTGTGCCTCAAACTATAGCTTTGGTAGTTTGAAAGTGCATGTCAGTAATCATTCATTTGCAGCTTAAAATTTTGCTGGAAGAAATCTTTAAAAATACTATTAAACTAATTTTCAAACAGAAGTGGTAATTCTAGGGAGCGCCAATTGCAAACAGACGAATATATTTTAACCACAATCGGATATTAACTAATTTTCATCGACAAAGAAATACTTATCTGTTTCCTTTATGGTAAAAGGTGGGCCATTTAGTGGTTTCTTTTTAAATCGTAGATTTGTTGACACTGACAGCTGATTCCCTCTCGAGATCTTGATAGATCAGTATCATACTCCCGAGCAATGAAATGAGTTATCTCACGCTTGAACAACGTTGGGAAATATTGAAAGCTTTTTCGCAAAGTAAATGTATGTAACCCAAACAGTAGTTTTTTTTTAAAAAGAAGCTTGGGTGCCGTCAAGCACCCACCGTGCCAGCAAGTGGTTGTACGAAAGTTTGTGTGAATGGCATGTTAGTGGACCAAACTCATGGTTCATGCCGTCGTACGGTGTGCACAGACGTGAATGTAACTACTGCAGCAGAGAGTGTGAGAGAATGTGAGGCTCAATCCTCGAACGTCAACTCTCCATCGATCCCCACAACTAAACATTTCACGCATTTGCCTGAGAAGAACTCTGCACAAAGATCTCGAAGTATTCGCTTTCAAGGTCGATTTGACTCAACAATTGAAGGCGCATGACCATCCGCTTTGCTACCACATCTCGGTCTGGCCTTAGAGCAGCCTTAGTTGGACAACTTTTCTAACGAGGAGCATTTTCATCTCAGCGACTTCGTTAACAAACAAAATTGCCGCATCTGGGTCTGCCACGTTATTGTTGAGAAGAATTCACAGAGAGTGACAGTTTCATTCAAAACTTGACGAAAATGAGGCTGAGAACATTTTGGTCAAAGGTAGAAGTTAGAGAGCCATGTTAATCGACTTGTTTCTATTGGAATTAATCCGTGAGTTACAGCCCAAAACCATCAGCAAGGTCTTGGAAAATTGGAGTGACAGAATGCGCTACTGCGAAGGCGAGGTAGCCAATTGAGGGTTGTGTATATAATTCATAACAAACGGGAATGATTGCTCATACTAAAAGTTACATTTTGTCTATTTTGTTGCATTCTTAAAAAGAAACTTTTATTTAACCTACTACGATAGGTTGAAAATATAATTTAAATAAATAAAGCCACTGTTTGCAATGTAGTACCAATATAAACTTCACAGTTGTTAAAAAATGCGTTCATTTGCGAATGCATTTTTAGAATTTGAGGTCAGTCTCTGTTTTTTTTTTCAATGAATGAATGAATGCGGCATTCAATATTTAGCAATCATAAAATTGAGTTGAATGATTTGACTTGAATTCAGAAGTGAATTCACTTTATAAAAGTTGAAGTCAATGATTTCGGCTTTAAATCAGTTGAAATCTTTGACTTCAAACTTGAATTAGCTGAAGTCATTCAATTTAATTTTAAATCAGTGATTTCCAAAGAATCCAATTGAATTTATTTTATTGTGTGATTGTAATTACATTATTTGGTTATAATACAAACGTTCACACGTCGAAGAGTAGTATTTAGGAAAAAAAAATAGTCTAAGCTACTTTACCGATTTTTAAAAAGTGTGTTATTATTGATCTGCCCCTGCCCTCGTACCTTCATATTGAACAGGGCACGATTGATTTGAACTAAAGCTTTTATTTAAGGTTATTCGCAAGTTCTATTATAATATAAATAGGCAATCAAAATGAAACACAGTGGTTGAGTAAAGGAATTAAGTTTGCCATTCTGCATTAAGTCAAAAGATTTCAAATTATTTTCGTTGATTTCTTTGATTTAAAAGATTTATTGTGAATTCACTCCGGTGGAGGAGCCAACGCGAATTCCGTACAAGGCGCTGCATCCGGCGGACCACTGACCACACCGACAGCATCCATGCAAACATCCACATCATCAATTAACCAAACGATCAATTCCGTTGTTGGCAACACCAACGATCTGTGTCTCGAATTCCTCGATAATCTGCCCGTTGGTGATGCCAGCAATTTCTCCACACAGGATCTGCTCAATTCACTGGACAATGATAATTTTAATATCCAAGATATTTTACAGTGAACGGGGGGTGATGCTATGGGATTTAGGTTGTTTGATTTATAAGATAGAATATGTACATGTATTTATTTGGTCACTTGAATTATTTTGTTCGAGGGCATTATGTAGGTTTTTAATTTTTTTTTTGTTTTTATTTTGGTTAAACTTTTAGATGTGCGAGTGTATGAGGTAGTGTGAATGTTGGAAGGTCAGATAATGATCACAAACAATTTTAGTAGTAGGGTATGAAGTTGAAGCGAAACGGGACTAGAATTTCTACCGGCTTAGGTAGAGCCATGGTGTTATACTTGAGTCAAGTATAAAATGAGTAAAAGGCGGGGATTTTATATGCTGAGCATATAAAGTGTCCGACAGCACATCATTTCTCATGGGCTCCCTATTGCACTTTAACCTGACTATGTTATGATATGTATAGGTGGCGGCGAAACGCCGAACACAGACCAGTGTTGGTCCATAGTGTTGGCACCGTCACAGAATATTAGTATTGTATCATCCCGCTACCCCTGGTTTAGACAGAAGGCTTTGGATGCAATTGAAAATTTTACTAGATCAGTTAAATTAAGGCTAGCTACTGCATTCAACCACTTGATGAAGTAGCTTCCCAGCGTACTGAATCTGGTCTTTGCTAGTCAACACATGCAGCAGTGTTTCCCTCTAATCCTTGGTATTCCGGTACTCAGCATAGGGTAACCGAGTACCGTCTTGGATTTGACCATTCTACTATCAAGCGATTTAAGCGCTGCCTGAGTGTCCACCAACATGTTAACACCTGTGACTCCGGGGGAAATATTAGCATTGGCGCGACAATCTCCGTCGCTTTTTGAATGGCTAGCAACTCAGTCTAAAGTATGCTGAAATTGCCTAGAAGTTTGTAACTTTTTTGCTGATTATTAGTCGCGTCGAAGACTCCCGCCTACCCCCTTTTCATGTATAGAAGGCGATTTTCGCTTTTTGAATACGTTCATGGACGTTGAGTTTCCAGTTAAGTTTTCTATCAAATATGACACCAAGGAATTTGGCATGATCCGCTACCTGCACTACTAAACCACCCTGGCTAACAACGAATGCTGCTTGAGAACTCACATAACAGAAAAGAGACTCTGCCTATGACAAATGAAACGTTTTTGGCATTTCCCCGACAGTTTTAGAAGCTTTACGTGCGTTTTTTCGTTTGCTTCTATCAAAATTCATTAAGTATCTGTCTTGATGATATTAATAGAGCCGTTAAAAACATTGTTAATTTTGAATCTGTTTCTTAAATAAAGTTTTCAACTAACTAACTAAATAGCCGTTTAGTGCACAAATCGATTAACGGCGTAGATCCAAAAGCTGAGGATTGCCATGAAATAATATATATTAGTTTTAAATCAAAAGGTTCTACAACGTGTTTTTAGAGCTTTAAGTTTTTGTTTTTGCAGAAAACTGCAATCACTTAACCTAAAAACGAAAACAATTGTTCTCCAAGTTGATCCTGTGCATTCCTGTGTGATACCTAGTGAGGCTTTGCATTTCAGTGTGAAACTCTGATACGAGGAATACAGAACAGTTTTTTTCACGGCCTCATAATTTGAGAGCAGCAGACAAATTTCCGCACCGTCGTTCCAAGCCGGCTTACAACAGTTGTTCTCTTCCACGTGTGTTCAAAATTTTAAAACTCTCAGCTTAGCCTTCCACGGTCTTTTTTTGTGGTTTGCGCCAATGCATCTGCAATCTGCGAAAGATACTAACAACCCGTGTCACCAGCATTCTGGACTTCTTCTTTATGCGGCGCTACAGTCCAGGGTGGACCTAAGCCTGAGGTAGTAAGCCTCGCCACCCAGCACGTTCTCGTGCCAGCTTCTACCAATGATGCACACCGAATTGGTTGAGGTCCTTTCTCTCCTGTGTGCCCTTGCTGGCCGGAGCTGGCTTCGGGTGAGGTCATAAACGTCAAACTGCAACAGTGTTGCACAACATTGCGTTCATAAACGTAAATAAACTGCAGTAATACTGCAATGCAACAGTTTACAATAGCTTTCATAAAAACATTGGCGGCGTCACCCTGCAGAGCAGCAGGGAATATGCGGAACGTTTTTTTCGCCGCCTGCTGATGTTGCTTTTTGAACTCTTCTTTTGGATTTGTTGTACAGCTGCAAACCTGCGGCAGTATTCGTGTTCAATTTTGCATTGTAAAATATTTTGTGCAGTGCAGGGGCAACATATGTTGCAAATATGAACTCACCCTTCCTTAGCCGTTGGATGCCTGGCCAGAAGCATGGAGCCGTACAACCCGCACAATTCGCGGTTGAACCTTCTACTCTAGTAACCATCAACGCAAACAGGAGAAAAAATCGTACGCAGCAGTTTTCTCTCAAAAAGCTTCTTCATCCGCTTTTGACAAAGTCTAAGTCTCCACGCCATAGAGCAAAACTGGGATGATCAGGGTGTTATATAATGCCATCTTGGTTTTTCGAGAGAGGGCTCTACTCCTCAGTTGCCTTTTGAGCTCAAAAAAACAGTGATTGGCAAGTCTTTCTGCGTTGGATTTTACCTGTTACCGTGGAGTCGTAACTCCTCCTTCAACTAACGTGCAGTTAGTTCAGTACTTTTTTTTCGAAAGACTGCAATCATATTCTCGATTAAACATGTCAGCTTACGAGCCAAATTCTCGTTATTTGCGAGAGGTTTGAATTTTCTGCTTTAATATGAAGAAGTCTGTGGCTGAGGCTCATCGAATGCTCTCAAATACGTATGGTGAAGCCGCTATTAGTGAAAGAACGTGCCGAGAGTGGTTTCAACGTTTCAAGAACGGTGATTTTGACGTCGAAGACCGGCTTGGCGGTGGAAGAGAGAAGGTTTTCGAAAATGCAGAATTTGAGGCATTACTTGATCATGACTCGTGTCAAACGCAATCGAATCAAACACAACAAGAATCATAAATGTATAACTAATTTATTACAATAAAGCCTCGAGTTTCGGAAAAAAAAGGCGGAAGCAAAGTTGTACACCTAATATTTTCGATGAATTCAATACTACAAGTTCAAAAAATTAAAGTTCTTAACAAAAATTCTCGCTAACAACATTTACTTGTCAGCTTTTCCAAGAAGACTACTACGTGTAGCTGAGTGTAATAACGGCATGCAGAGAGTATAATTATTGGAAGTTATTACCATAACCTGTACGAAGTTCAAACGGCGTCAAGCAAAGTTTTTTTGAAATTTTGTAATTGTAAAAATTATTCCGATAAAAATGCGTGGTTTTCAGGTACCAAAACACATAAATCAAAAGAAAAAAGTTCAGATCGCAGACTAAAAAGTGTGTAGTGAGATATTTAACAATATCAACAAGCAATAATCAATAATCTGATTAAACCGCAACCAGGATTGAATTTTATTACGGTGCTGCTGAAACGAAGAGCGACCAAAATATTGACTACGGTCAAACGCATCTGGCAGCTGTTATCAAGCATTGCCTTGTAAGCCTCGTAAAGTCTCCTTCTCAGTCAATCAGAACAAATGACGTGACATTTTCACCATTAAGACATCATTAATTTCACGTCGCGTCTGAACCAAAGCAGCCATTTTCCCCCCACCCATCCGAGCTCACCCACAACACAGATGAAGACAAACAACTCACGATAATTATCCGCGATGCCAACGATGCACTGATACCGCTGAGCACTGTCAGAAAAATACAATAAAATTTGTATAATAATGCAATTAATTTTCGTATAACATTTTACGTGTCAAATAAATAAAATGTCAACAACCTCCAACCCGGATGGGATGCTCTCTCACCCGCAGAACTGAAACATTTTTCACAGCAGCCATGGAAAGGAAAAAAGAAAATCCCCAATCCCAGTCCTGGTTCCACATGGGATCATGGGGTAGCACGGGCTACTCCTTCGTTGATTATTATCCTCTTGATAGTACAGCAAATAATTACACGCACACACACGCGCTGGCAAGCGCAGGCGGATGCACACACACGACAAGGGAAGTGAGCAATATATTTAACAGGATCTAATTTCGTTTATGGATTCAAATTTAACAGGTCTCGGTTGCTCGCATTTGTCTCCGAAGGGCACTTTCTTTTCTGTGGGCCCTCGTGTGCATGTGTGCGGATGTCAATCTATCTTTTATATTGTCCCATGCCCCCTCGTCAATCCCCCGCCTATCTTCGGCTCAGCTTGCTTACGAGCGCTTATCCGTGTCCTTTTATCAGTCGTTGGTTTGCGTTCCCGAGAATGGCTGAATGTAAATGGGTTGTAATTGTAATAGCAGGCGCGCAAGGATATAAAGGATAAAACACTTTCCCCAAGATATGTGTTAGAATTTATCTGCTTTGCTCCGCTCGGCTCTTCAGTCTGCGATAAAAGGCGGCCATCTTTGGGTGGGTGGGTGATTGTGGTGGTGTTTCACAACAATAGCGAGTCCTTCAGGGTGAAACACAGCACCGAACGAAATATCTCCTTCAAGTGTTTCCCATTTAAATAAATCCAACACTACACACGCTGCTCGGAGTGAGTGTGACAAATACAGATACACACGAGGCTTGGTCGGTCCGTCGGTCCGTCGGTCGGCCGGTCTAATTATTCACAAGAAGGAGAACTTTCGAAGGAGCAGAGACTAGTGGCACTTGAGCAAAAAGACCTCGACGACTTACTCCGATGGTGTATGCGACGTATTGTATCTCGTAATGGGGCTTTTCAAATCTGCAAATATCATCCATCCGCCCCCGGTCTTTTATCGTTGTCGTTGTCATTTCGTTGTCGGGGAATTTTCTACATGGCGTTCGATTCGGCTTAACTGCTTCGTATTAAGGATACGCTCGTGTGTAGGTGATTTATGCGCTGCACACAGAAACGGAGATACATCGAGGGCTGCCAGGAATGATTGGGTCGGGATTTGTGGTTTCGAGTGGTGCGCTGGGGTTTCATATTTGGCGATCACTTATCTAAATGATTTTTTAGGTTCGGAGGAGGACGACGAAGCTCGAACACCCACTGTACTGCACCTGAAGTGTTAGAGTGCTTAATGAAATCCTGCTATTGCCGACCGCGAGTGATTGCTACAACACCATGGACACAAATGGTTGGTTTATTGAAATTTGGTTTGTCTTGTGAACGGCAAGATTTAAATTTATTATTCATTGCAATACGACGCATAGCTACACAATCCGACTTAGCTTACAAATATTAAACACTTCGAGCAGACCAATCAATCGAAGGATACTAGATTTTATTTAACAAGTGATTTTCGGATATCGCTAGCTGCTAACTAAGAATTTGTTTTTTCTTAGTATATTTCGGTCCAATGTCTTAGAAAATAAGTACGTGTCATTTTTTGGAAGTTTCTTGGCTAATAACTCCTTACCAGTAAGAGTAAGGTACTTACTGTAGTACACTCTTTCCGATTTCCTTCTTTTGGAGCCAGTGGTAAATCACTTAACTTTTTTGTTACGTTTGATTTGGTGTTTGTAGTAAAGAACAGGCTATTCATCATTTCCAATTAATTAAAATGTTTTAATTATGAAAGTAAAGCCATTTTTAGGCTGTTTACTACCGAAAACAAATTATTCACAAAAATATAAATGAAAACGTTATTATAACATAACGTACCTATTGGCAATATTTTACTGATTTTAAATCTTTTTTGAAAATCACTTCCACTATTTTTTTTACACCAAAAACCAGACATTTCACTTTCGTTGAAAACTTGAATCAAAGCAATTCTAACTAAGAAACTAGCAACTGCTTTGCAACAACCTTTTACTCACAGATAGGAAAATCATTATCCTTTATAGAAAAACATACATATATTAAGTGTGTATTACAAACGGATTAACTATTATGCATCGTTTTGTGAAGCGGCGGCGGACTACTGGAGGTGGCTGACCTCACATGCTATCACTCTATTCTTTTCAGGACTTTCTTTAAAACACTCATGTCTATGCAAGACGTTATCCTTATGACGTTCAAACAAAAAATGGAAAAAGTTAAGAAGTTTTTAAATAAACGATCTTATTATTTAAAAAAATAAATCCTAAAGTCTGTTGTCCCAGGATTTCTTGACACCTAAGTGACGAAAGACACGCACAATCAAATTTCTCTGAGTGAAAAAATTGGCCCACAAGCTTGCAACGTAAATCTTCAACTACATGATGCATTATCTTGTTGAAAGCTCTTAAGCATCCATTCCCAGGTTCGATTCCGGTCCAATCTCAAGACAATGGTTCGATTGAATTTTCTTTACAGCCTCACCTCTTGGGAGTGATTGACATCCCTTTAAGTGTTTTCGTTGTAAAATCGCTTTCTCAGTTGGCTTTTTGGAGCTGGGTTTTTTGGAAGTAGGCCGTTTCCAAGTCGTAAAGTAAAGTCAAGTGGCATAGCGACTATATTTTCTTTACTGACAGTAGTCAGAAAGAGTAAAAACAGTCGACACAGGGTGGAGATGTTTTGCTAGGATCTGAAGGATCTAGGACCTGAAGTTCAAAAGCGTTTTGGCAGTTTTGACTTCAAAGAGGTCTGTTAACGATTTAAATTTTAATTATGAAATGCTGATGCCTTTTTAAGCACTTGCCATTGCCATCTGCATGACTACCAAAGCCGTAATTTGGTTTCTCCCCCAAAGCATGATTTCAGTTTCTGAAAAATTCTTTTTATAAATCTCATGTAGTAGGGTGCACAAGTCATTATATATGGGGAAATCTTAAATAGACAAACCTTGTAGTTCTTTCGCGAAATTTCTTACATATATCATTGCCAAATCGATCTCAACCAGGAATCTAGAAAACTGTAGTCTTGAAGTTAATTTCAGAACAGATGCCACCTTATTTTATGTGAAAAGCCTTTTGCCGTATGTTTTCAGCTTCCATCAAACACCACTTTCTTTCTTCTTTAATAACTATCCTTTTTGGTTAAGTACGTTTTACTGCCTTTCATAAACATTGACTTGTGAAATAATTTTGTGTTTCAAAACAGCCCTTTTTTAAAGGACCATCTTTCTCCGAACCTACTCGAATTAATTTGAAAGCAGCCCTTTTTAAAAGGCTCCTCTTTCACTGAACCTACTCGACAGGCTTTACTTGAATAATCCCGTTTATTTCGATCATTCTGCCTTCTGCCTAAGTACACAACCGTTGTCATCCGTTGACGATTGCGATGTGTCCGTCTCAGAAATGAGATTGGCTCGTAAAACGCCCCAAATGTGAACCAATCTCCAGCAGGACGTTTCAAAGGAATCCTCTCGTCCGTGTGCGGATGTGAACTTTCAGTCGCTGACTACTCCTCAATGAGTCCAATCGAATGCAACGCACCGCACAACGTGAGCAGAAAGCAATCGACAATTATCTGCTTGCTCCACCCACCAGTCGGTCTCCAGCAAATGCCCAAGTGTCCAAGGATTGCCGCAATTTATCAATCAACTTAATAAGAATCCTAGAGATGAAACTCCGATTCGGCTCCTGGCTTACCTGAAAACTGTCTATCCCCGCCTCACCACCCACAGTGCAACAATGTGCAACTGTGAAGGAGCCTCTCCCTAACCATGCTCCCATCCTCTGTCTCTTCGCTTTCATTTCGCTCAGCCAAACAAGGATTTCAAAAGTTTTGCACAATTTCAATCAGAGAAAGTTGTCGTGTCAATCAGAGGAGCTTTTTGGAAAATTTTCGCAATTTTAATCAGAGCAAGTTGTGTGTCCTTTCATTTTGTAATGAATGTGTAACTACGACGAGAGAGAGAGAAGTATTCCCTGTTGCGGCGGACTGAGCTGAGGATAGAAATTGTGGATGTGTCAGCAGACGAAGAAGACAGAGATGTTCCTGGCAACGACTCCACAGCAGACAATTACGTCCTTATTTCGACAAGCTACCCCAATTTTCTTCTCCTGCGATTGGATTTACATTGGCCATAATAAGTTGCAAATAGTTGTGTGTGAGTGTGTTGTGGGATATTTTAAGTTGAACGTGTGGGTATGTTTCTTCTAGAAGAGTGAACCCATTGTGTCAGAGTGACGACTCAATTTGAGAGTTTCGAAGAAAAAAGGACAACGGCTTCGTGCTTATGGTTACCACAAACGAAGAAGGAGTTCGTGATTTAGAGATCCACGGATTAATTCAGCTGTATACGTCTTTTGGCATTTTGGTTTGGACTTGAGCTCGGTGGTTCCTCCTTTAATCGCCGCCCAGTTTCCGAGGGAAAGAAACAATCGCTGACATTTTTGTTTTTGTTTCGAAATTTGATACGCCTTTTTGGATTCTAGACATAACAAAAACCAAAAGCCAAAATGTTTTGGATGCTCCGTTCGACTGTACTGTCTTAAAATTGAAATTCTAAAAATCATGCAACTTTGAATCTAATTATCTTCACACATGACACATGGTGAATTTGCATTTTTTTAATGGATTATTTTCTGGCTCTTTAAATATGTTTACAAGTTTTCATATTTCTTACCAATCTCATAGGTTTTCGGCTAAGGGCACCTTTTTCGAAGGGTACATCAATATTTGTTGGTTCATAAAAAAAAGTGCTGCAAAAGGCTAAAAGGAAAAGACCTACGTTTTTGAAAACTTAAGGTATTCATGATGTGAGAATATTTAACAAAGTACCAAGGAGTTTCTGCTGATGTGAAATAGATTTTCTGGATCTTAATACATTTATTTCCTCTATGCTCCGTAGGCGTTGTCCCAGAGGTTGTAGAACTTAGTTTTGATGGGCTCTTAAACGTCATCGGTAGAGGCGTTTTCATAAATGAAGCTGATGTTTTAGAATCTGCCTTGGATGCGGAGCGCAGTTAGGCTGATTGGTTTAGGGGTAGGGTAGGTAGCCTAATACTGCATGAGGATAGTTTCTAGTTGGTGAGCAGCTCCAGGCCATCCTTGCGCATTTTAGTGACCGGCATACAACTTTTTTTAATTTTTGCTTAATTTCCTATCAGGAAATTGGCGACTTCAAAGAAAGTATTTTTACCATTGTCATTATCGCTTTATCAAAAATCAATAACAATTTCTATAAGAAAATCTTTCTATACGAAATTAAGGTAAAAAATCTTTTGGCCGGTATCAGAAAAAACATGATTTTTACGGTTTTTCTGAAAATCATTTTGCAGCTCTGTTGATTAATAAGATCAATTAAAAGATGATACAGACGATTAGGTGGTAGATGAAAAAAAAAAAAACAAAAAAATATTGATGTAACAAGGACTTTGATATCTTGGCCTAGTTAGGATAGTAAAACATAGTTATAGTTACCCAATAAATCAAAAAACATTTTTTTATAAACATGATTCCAATTTTTTTTTCTCCAGCTAGATTAGCAAGTCCAACCACCATCCATGATAGGTTGAGTGGGATTTTCACAATTCTTTTACGACATCATTAATCGCCCATAATGTTGGTCGCCATGCCAAGAGATTGAGCCATTGAATTGTGTGTTTGTTGTGGCTAAGATTAATCTCAGTTTCTCATGAATTGCTACTCTGCCGGGCAAACTAACTACCATCTTGGTAATCGTTTCTTAAATTGAAAATTTCTCAAAGGAAAATAGATTGGCGCGAAAAATTATTTGACACAAGAAATTTCTTTTATGTCAAAACCTTTGTTTTGTAAGATGCACAGTGGAAAAATAAAAGATTTAAGAGGACATTGCTCATAGAATTAAAAATTGTATCTTTTTTTTCCAATAGAATGTGTACATGTCTTTTATAGACACTTAATTCATTTTTTAACAATTAGTTTGGGATCAAAAATTTAATCTAATGAGTTTTTTTTAGCCTGGTGTACTAAGGTGACTGGTAATGTTAAGAATTTTTTTTTCACATCTTATACCGTACATCTGATAATCACTTTTTAAGACGGATGCCTCTGCATGGTTCCGAATTTCATATTCATTTCATTCCTCTTTGGAATTCTGGAAAATTACAGCCTATCAGATATTTGTTTATAGGAGAAAATGAATAAGAAAATGGGCTAGTTAAAGAGATTATTTTTTTTGCACCAAAGCAAGCTTAAAAAATGCTTATATATAAATTTCTAACCTCTGTAAAAAATTCACAAAAACAAAAAAATAACTGGCACCAAACCAAACACGAATTCGGTCAGATTAAATAAACTACATGTTCTGAACAGTTACAATTATTTTTCAATTGTTCTCAAAAGTTGGGTTTTGTAAGGCTTACTACGTTCCGCTTGAAAATTGAAGTGGTTTTGCTGTCAACAAAGGTGACCGCCACCTACTTCACTCACATTTCCCACGATGAGACAATTTAAAATAAGCTTGTCAAGCAAGGCCTTTTTGAGCTAAGCAGTCTCTGAGTTCCGAGTAAGCTTTTTAAAATAATGTGCACTTCTCCTTAAAGTCAAGTGGATGTAAAATGAAAACTGACTTCTTCACTTCCCAGAAGGTGCCTATCTACAAAATGAGAAATGTCCACAAATGGTTCCTATTAGTCTTAAATTGCTGTCGAAATAATTACACAAAGAAATTAATAAACACTTTCTGTCGAAAGATTTCTTTTATTTGACTTGATTCTCTACTGATGATGGCTTTTCACAGAACATTGCATCTTAACCCATTGAACACTAAAACCTCAGACCTCGTAAAAAACACAACATCACCGCTGTAAGAATTAGGACCAGTAAGACAGAAGACCCCCGTAAACGGTGACGCAAATAAATTGCCCCTTCATCAGCAGACCACATTTCATCTAAGGACAAAACCACAAGGCCACAATGGATACACAAATCTCCGGCTCACCGAGCCGAGAGCCCCAACCGCCAATTCAGCTCATCTGACTTTCACATCTCAGCCGCCAACCACTCCGCCGTTATTGCGGTCCGCCACTGCATCGCACCAGACCTTTATCAATGCGCAGATTACAATTTATGCGAGTTTAATGGAACCAAATACGCGAAAGAAATGTCCACGAGGCGCAATTAAAATCACCGTTGGCTGCGTGCACCGCTGCGCCGCACACACGGCCGGATCCGCACACGCCGATGCCCAATCCAGGAAGACCAGTTATGGTTTTCGCCAACGCCAACGAAAGTGAAACCCAACGCGTTCACCACCAACCAGTTTCTTTCGAGATCTCTGGGTGCCTTGGATTCGCTTTCATTTCTCAGCCAGCCGACAATCGAGAAGACCTCTGTCGCATCATAAATTTCATTACTCGTATCCTGGGCATGACGCTAGAATAGGAAGCGTCGGTTTGCTAAATGCCGTTCATAGTTCAACGTTCTTTTTCGTATTCAAATAGTTTGCCAACTGAAATTTTACATCTTTCAGAAACTTGCTGTCGGGGTGGGCGGCGGACGGGCTCTTGGCAGCGTGATTTTGCCGGATTTCGATTTGGCCAACGGCCATCTCACCATGTACGGTTGTCTAATGCAAAAGAAAAATGAATTCCGGTGAATGTGGGGCAGATACATAAATCCACTTCTGGCTGTCAACCCAGAGCCCGGGTTGGTGGGAGGAAAGGGACACATACTGGGGTCAGTTGTCTTTCTGTCTTGTTCGGTGTTCACCGCCGCCTTTGGGGGCCAACTTTTAAGGACTCGCCACATTAGGTCAATGGAGATTCGTTACGAGTTATTCAATTCCCAGTAAACTTGGCACAGAAATCAAAACTTCTTTTTGTCGATATGAAAGTATCTCGTTTGGGTCTCTAGCGAAAGAGTTTGTTCTTCTACTGCGGACAGGAAAGGGGGAGGCTAAGTTTTACCTGTTAGGTAGGATCCAATGACACAGTGACCAGAAACGCAACTAATTGAATTTAAGGAGATAAGCGTAAGTAGAAGGAGCACTAGTCCTAAAGAGACAATGTTCGTAGTGAGAGATTTTGTAGAAGGACGCTGGTGTCTTTCACTCAGAGGTTAGTTTTTGTCTCTGAAAGGTGAAGCAACAGATTCAGGTCAACAACTTTTTGTGCAACATGTAAAAGCAGATCCGAATCAAAGACAGCACTGGAGTACTGTGTGAAAAACATAACCTCGTTCTAAAAGAATACGTTGTCTGCACCTGAAACCTTAAATGTAGTCATTTTAGAAATAGAGATTTACATACAATATCAACAACATAAAAATAATACGTAAACTTTTAAATTATGTACTGCCAGTTTTATTGCCAGCAGTATTGAGCAAAACATTTACACGTTTTCCAAAAGGAATAAAATTGAAAGTACTAAACTACTCACCCATTCTGAACACTCAAGTAAACCATTGAAAGAACTGTTTGCAAGAAAATGATTCAGTGAAATTTAAAATTCGTCAACACGATCAAAAAGTATTTTTTTTTTTGTTTTTGGTATTTCAGAATGATTTCAAAAAATGTCAACAATTCTCTTTGAGTTAGCAAGCTTTTGCTTCAGAATTTTAGAGAAAGGTTTGGGTTTTTAAGCAGAAACCAGTCAAAGGGAAGTATTCAGCTCACTCGTGTCTTTCTCCTAGGCTCATTTCTTATAACAATTTTTGCTATTTATGAATAAATGTGAGTCTACCAAAACCCTTGATCTTCTTCTTCATCTCTCTTATTTTCCAAATATGACGTTTTCAATTTTTATTTATATAGCAAGGCACCTTGTTTTTTTTTTTTTTCAAATTTATGAGATTATTTTCAATGCTGCCTACAAAATTATTTTCCCCACCAATGTTCACGAAGTAAACTCCCTAAAACTAGAAAAGGGTGTAAAAAGATAAATCGCAGACAATATGGGCACCAATGGAAAATGTATTTTAATTCATATGAGATGTTTACCTGTTATGCATAGAAATACATATAAGTACACAGTAAACTCTCAATAATTCTAGCCTCTATAACTCGAAAACGTAATCTCACATCATATTGTCATGACACTGACTGATGATTCAGTTTTGTTTAAAAGATGGACACTAATAAAGAAAAAATACGCTATGTTTTACAGTTTTTCTTAGATAAGGGCGAAAACGGCGTATATTTGACCTAAAACGGATCATTCTAACTATGGTAATTAAAGCTTTCAATTTCATTTCATTTCTTTTTACTCCACCACACTTTGAAAGGAAAACACAGCAAGTGTATTTAATTTAAAATTCGTTGCTGTCACGCTAAGAAAGTACAACATTTTTAGCTGTGAGGCCGCATTACTTGCCTTGAAATACAAAGCTGTAAAGTAAGAGTCAGAACAAATAAACACTTATAATATACTTGGCTTAATGAAAAGAAATCAGAAACTCCCAACACATTTTCGCTACGCATTGCATTCAGCTTCAATCCAAAATTAAAAAGAAGAACTTCCAAAAAGCTGCACTGTAGGCTGAACCAATGTGACCGTAATCGCAGACTGATGGACAGATGACGGCTTAGAAGTCTTCCTCTGCTAAGACTCGCGTCCTTGTAATGATTTCGATTTTCCTTCGGCTCTTTTGTACGTCACCGCTCGCGTTCTAACGATAGCCGAGGTGATTGATTTGCCATCACTTCCGGCAAAAGTCATCCAGCCCAGCGGCGTTTCACTTCTGCATCTCCTTGATTGCTCTGTCATTCCAGCCCAGCGTACGTGTTTGAGTGGGTTTGAGCGCTTCCAGCACCTGACTAGGACACGCACACTTTTGAGTCACACTGCACCTCTAGGGGAATGCATTTTTGGGCCACGCTTAGTAGGTACTTTACGGTTTTGCATACTTGAAAAGGAACTACGTCCTCAGGCGCTTCCCTGGAAGCGTTTGGGTCCCAATTAATCCCATGCACATACCAACGCTTCACGTCGATTGCAACATTGCAACACCACTCGCCATCCCTTCAGGGTGTTTCCTTTTTTTTTTGTTGGCGCTTCAAGTAGGAATCTGACCTCAAATTGTCCGCCTGAATTGGCATTCGGCTGCGTCTGTCCCCGACTCCTGAGGAGAGATATCCTGCACAAAGTTCGAAACGGGTCTTTCCTGTCGCTGACAGATGCGACGGATGGAAGGAAATTTCATTTCATTTCATTTTGGGTGTGTGAAATTCGCAATTGTCTACCTAAAATATGCACCTATATCTAGTGTCAGAGGCGAGAGTGACAGATTGAAAATCTATTGTGAAGCTTCCCCACATATTTTTCTTTCTCTGTGCCCGTCGGTGGGTGGGTGTGCAATTCTAAAACGCATCGAACTTGAATATTTCAAATCGATGGTCTTCAATTGCACACGGGGTGTGTCCAATGAGTTTTTGTATTTTTCTTCTTTCACAACACGAGTGTAGGTGTGTGTATGGAGTTGACAACTGTAATTTACCCTTCTGAATGGGTCCTGTTTTGTCCTTTGTCGCCGACGGACGAAAATATAGAGGACGAAGGTTGGGGACTTGGATCGGCGGGTATGGGTGATTGAAGTCCATTTTTCGGTGTAATTGATTGCAATACAAATATTCCAGGTGCGAGCAATTAAAACGTAAATTGCAATTTTAATTGAGTGCAAGTTTTTGGTGAAAAATAATTTGAACACAGAGCGCAACGTAGCGACAACACACAGGAATCTATGGGAGGGTTGGAAATTCTGTTGTGCTGTTTGGGGTGTATTACAATTATTTTTGGGTAAAATTTAAATTGGGGTGAATTTATTCGATGTATGCAGGTGTGGACGTGCCGTTGACTTTTACAATAACACTGTGTTTTTGAATCAGATGCGTGTTCTGATTGTCAGCTCTTTCGAAAAGCAAATTTGCCGTTGAATTAAATTTAACTTTTGTTTTAATTTAATGAAGAACTTAAGGAAAGTTGAGGAGATGAAACTATTTTGTTACCACAGAATCAGGTCATTATGACTGAAACTCAATTGTCTCCTCATTCTGTAGGTCCAAGTCAAACTTCAAACGAATACGTGAACATGTACTTTTTGATTACTTTTTATTATGCACCAATCTACGAAGCAAATTTAAAAATCGAGTCGAAATCATAGCGCAACTGTCTCTTGGAATTGCCAAACTCTGGAAAACTGGAAGACCTAAAGGTTTTTAGAGCTGCATTGATTGCCTAGTAGATGAAATATTAGTTTTAACGCAAACACTCTTCACTTCAAATACCTGAAATATAGAGAAAATGGGCAACAATACGGAACCAATCAGTAGTCGTTCCAGCCACCTTGGAAAGCCTAGCTTTTTCACAAAGACGATTAATGTGAGTTCCTAATTTCAACAGTTGTAAGTCTAAGTCGGAAAAGAAAATCGAGCAGCTTTCAACTTATTGCCAGAACAAAGTTCTTGAGCCTTATTTGACTTTACAGGTTTCCTTATTGGCTATCTCGTAAACTGCTGTCGGATTTCGATTAATGCTTTTAAATGCTCCCTGACATTGACTGATTGTGTGGAAAGTAATTAAAAGTCATTTTTGCAAGGTTGACGGCAACGTTTGTAAGGTTTCTAAAAGTCTTGTTTTCTGTAGATCTGGTTTTCTATTTAGAAATTCAGATTCTGATTAGGAAGAGCCCTCAAAAGCGAATCTTATAGTGCAATATTGCAAAAAATCACAATTAATTGTTATGGGAAGTGATTCTTGTGTCCGTTAATTCTTGCTAAGTTAACTGAATCTCAATATTAAATATAAAAAAAAAACTCTTGGATTGCTACTGATGGCTATTGCGTTAGTTTTACAAGGAAAACATTGTTTTACCTTCACGAAAAATCATTAAAAAAAAATCCTTTAAAATTGAAAATGAAACAAAATTGTACAAATTGATATGAAACCAATGTTGTAGGTCCTGAATAAAATCTTCTTTTGATTCATGACCATATCGGAGTCTTTTTGGAAGCTAACATATGCTTCTCTAACAAGTCATGCATGGATACCGATGAGTCTTCTCCACTCACAATGTTTGTAAGGATGTGCATGGATTTATGTACGGTCACGAGTTCTTTGATTGATATCCAGTCCTGTAATGAAGTTTCGAGCTTTGCAGCCACTGCAGAAAACGTGAATAGGGCGTTGCACTGTGCTTACGCAGTATAGTTAAATGCACGTGTACCCCTGTTTAAATGAACTACACGTGTATCCGTGTCTGAGGTGTCACGTGTAAATAAATACACGTTTAAATTCTAGAGCTCTACAAAATACAACTTATTATTATTAATTAAATGAAGATTCATATTTGTTAAATGAACGATTTTAACTCAATCAAAATTATACTCAAAGTTTTTATTTTTAATACACGATTTAGCCAGTTTTCGTTTCAATGACAAATTGTCTATGCCCGATAGATCCAATGCATTTTGTTTCTAGCTAAATATAATACATGGAGATATAGTTTGGAACTTAATTTAAATTTTTAAATTTGTTGCCACTAAAAAAAATGTTATACTTATCAAGCTATAATCAACCGGTCATGGATATAACATTACCTCCTACATAATTCATTTAACTTTTCCTTACGTATTGCAAATTACCACTCAGTTTCATGAACGCAAGGCGCCGTTGAATTGGACATTATTTTCACGATTTAAGTGTTCACAATAATTTATCATCTTATATGACTTCATAAGTTTTATTACCACCCTGGATGGGATGGATGGTAAGATTGAGCTCACCAGTAATGTTTAATTTTCCATAAAAGAGGACATGGCTAATTTCTTTGATTTGAGAAATTTCTTTGAGGAGGTGATAATTGCATGCGAGTAGTCGGTAAGTGCACCTAATAGCAATCTCGGATCAGATCACTTTAGTTTAAAAGTTTCTGTCGCCAGTGCTTCAGTACAGAGGACAGTTAAATAACCAGGTTTTACACAGTTTGGCCTCTCTCGCATTTTATTGACAACAGTCGACTCCGCTTAACTGAATTACACTTTACTAAACATAATTGGTTAACTGAAATATAAAGTTTGTCACGAAGCATTTTTTTCACAGTCTACATACAAAATAGTCCGTTTAACCAAATGTTGCTCTGGCAACATTTTTCTACCTGTCAATTTTTAAATTTTCAGCTAGCTTCAAATAAATACAAAAAATATATTAATTCTTACTCAGACTACTCCGCATATCTGCAATACATACATACATATATGAAATACCTTTTTTCGTTTTCCTTTATTTTTACGTTTATGAAGTTTTGTTTTGTTTGAAGTTTTTTTTTTTAAATAAGACATATTGAAAAATATGTTGTTCGATTTGTTTTAAGTGGATAAGTGAAATGAAGTGGATAACTTAAACGAAATTTTTTTCAGTCATCCGAACTTCGCTTGATAGAAAATACCGCTTAAGCGAAGAAAAAAGTTGTGGTAAATTGGTGTTTGAGTTAAGCGGAGTCGACTGTAGCTAGATTGTACGACATTGTCAACGTTTTATCTATTATTGAAGGAAGACTGCTAAGCAATTACTGAGTGGGCCTAATTGTTTTTTTTTTTCTAATACGATCATATCACAAATTATTATGTTGGGTATTCGAATTGTGAATTGAATTGCAGTATCTCTGGTAATTTCAAATGAATCTAAAAATACTTTAATTTGTGTGCTATCACTTTTCATCAACATATCACTTATTATTAAAATCGCATTTATTCATGAATAGTCATTTACGTTTAAGAAATAGTAAGAGTTTATTTGCATTTCTATTATGGAAAAAGTGAGAAAGTGTCGCAGGGTGCTGAAAAAAAAATGTGAAGTGTGCCGGACGATGCTGTTAATAGAAATAGTAGAGAAGTGGTTTGCTTGTTTTCGATCCCATCATTTTGATGCTAAAAATGAGCTTCGCTTTGGTCTATCGATCACTGAAAAAACCGATCATGGAAAAAATTTAAAAAAAAGCTGGCATATAAACAGCGTGGGCGTTTCTAGGAACTAGAACTAAAAAAAATGCTCCGTACAAAAAGTAGGTCGATATTTCTCGCTATTACATAAGTTCAAAATGAAGAATTAAATGGACAAAATTTCAATTTGCGATTGATTGCTAACACGGAACGAAAACCATTTTTTTCTGTGTGATAAAAAAGGATTACCTACGACAATAATGTACGAAAAGGATCATGGGCAAGGAATAATGAAGCTTAAACGGTGGCAAAGCAAAGATTGATATCAAAAAAATATAATGCAATGTGTCTGACGGGATTAGAAACGAATTGGTCATTATGATTTTCTACGATCTGGTCAAACAATTGACTGTTCTCTACTGTCAACAACTGCCGAGCACTTGAACGAAGCAATGCAATCAAAATGGCTACAAGTAATCAACAGAAAAGGTCCTCTGCTCCATTATGACAATGCCAGAGCACACACATCTTTGATAAACTGACACGTGGCTAGGAAGTTTTGATGCATCCATCATATAGCTCAGACCTTGAAACTTTCGATTTTTTTTTTCTATTTTACTCTACTTAGATAGGTATTTATTACGTCCTTAAATAATACAATTGTAGCCCGCCGCACAATTTACAGTTCAAAGGTGTGATGCAGTTTAGATTATTATTTGTTTCTATGCAAGAACATGCTTATTTCTGATGCGACAATGCTTTGTCGAAAAGACGACCGCATAAAAGTTCATCGTACACATGACACATCTACTGAATGTTTAAAAAACAGTAAGCTCTCGATAGTTCGAACCTCTATAATTCGCAAACCTCTGTAAATAGAAGCATTCTCACAGTTTCCTGAAAAAATTTCTGTAAATCGAAAAAACCTGTTCAATTTGTTCCCCTCGTTAACTCGAATTTATTTTTGTGCAAAACAATATAAGAACCTCTATAATTCGAAGTAAACTTTTCTTTTTTCTTCAACAACCATTATTTGAAAGTAAACAATATTTTTAGGGTTTCGTTCCAAAGGAATAACGAAACCCTTATGGAATCACTTCGTCGCCTGTCTCTCTGTCGCCTTTTACATTTTTGACCATAATTTATAAGTCCTTTATAGTTAAGCCATGAAATTTGGACTGAAAATGTATCTAGGCAACCCAAAAACACATCATGCATTTGTTTTGGAATTAGATCGTAGATTTGTTTTGGAATTAGTCGTAGAAACCTCAGTACTAATACTAACGCCCGAAAAAACTTTTATAAACTTTGATGGTCGATATGGGTGTCATTGGAAAGGGGGCACTGCCCTGATTATGAAAATGTCTGCCTGCCTCTCATTAGGCTTTAATTTTGGTAATTGGCGAACCACTAAGAATTAAGAAATAAGACTTTGCCAAAAGATGTATTTCACTTGCCTCAAAGAAGTTCAGGTAAAAAAATTTAAGAAAATTTCATATTACCGAAAAACAGTACCAACACTAAATTAAAAAAAACTTATTTCTTTATTTATTTATTGAGTTTTTCTCATTTCCACACCCGTTGGTCTAAAAAAAAATTTTTACTGTAGATCTTGATGTAATCTTTCTGTTGAAATTGGTTTGAGCACACTGGCTTTAATAGTTTTCGAGATATTGGCCACAAAAACAAAAAAAACAATAGCATTTGAATTTTGAAGATCCGAAAACGCGATTTGTAGATCTCGGTGAATAAAAAAATAACACGAAAAAGTGTTCATTGTTTCGAGATATTAACGATTTAAATCACATACATTTTCTGCTGGAACGTTTAATTGGCGATAGTCTCAGTGGATTCGCTTGCAAAAATTTCATCCCTTAAGTGCACAAAAGCAATTCTCACACGGCTGGCACGATTAGCAAATGGAAAGGGATTTTCCTTTGCTTAGTTTGTTTTGAGAACAAATTTTACTGTAGATATTTTGACTTGTTAGTTTATCTAGCTTATATTAAGTCCTAACTACTCATCTGTTTGCGAACGAAACCCTCGGCGGGTGAGTAAGATTCACACTTGACCGGTTTTTCTTTTCTGGAACCTCCTTAATTCGAAAACCTCTGTAATTCGAAGTTTTATCCTGGTCCCATTAAGTTCGAATTATTGAGAGTTGTATGTTGTAAATGTACAATTGTTTGTAATTGCTTATCTCATGAAACATAAATAAAAACATAATTAGTCATTTCACGATGAATGGTGGTATACGAAAAACAAACACAAACAGAAAACAGAACAAATGCCAAGTTGCGTCGTGGATACGACGAAGTATGTGCTTCTAGTGTTAATGGTGTAGAATTTTATGCACAAAAATCTCAGAAGTTGTACATAATTGGAATAATGGCTTTTCCATAAATATGACAAGTTTTTGATCAAATGCAACATTTCTGGTTTAGTAAAGCTTGTTTCAAATATAAGAAAAGTGTTTCGTTTTCGCATAAATTTTTAACCTTACTCTTTCGAACACTAATAAATATGTATAAAAACTATTCTTTCCTTGTTTTACCGTAGCTGTAAATAAGATTGAGACGGCAAGTAACAATGTGTTTCATGCCTGGAACAATTTCAATCTCAATTCCCTTGCATTTTATTTCTATAAAAAGGTATTATAAAAAGACTTTCATACAATTAAAAAAAATTAAGCAGATGAATGACTGTAGTGTATTCGTTTGATTGTTTCGCTTATTTAATCATTTCTTGCTCTGTTTGATACCTGGAAAACCTGGAAAACTTCGACCCTTTTACCAGAATCAAAATTATTGTCTCATTTCAGATCTCCAATTGCTCTATTGTCGAAAATCTCTCTTTGCGTCTTTTCCCTCAAAAGCTGATTAAGATTTCAAAAATGTTTCTGAGCACTTCTGCCACCGTCATGCTCCCGTAAGGACTTAAATGCCACTAGCAGCAGCTGCAACTTTTGACGCTTGCCCCCTGGACACGCCTAAACTCCTTAGTGGCCGTCTCAAGTGTCCCGAAACTTAACTCCCGCACTCCAAGAGATGATAGTTAATTGCTTCACACGTCCTTAGGTGCCTGAGGCATTTAACGTCCGGCGTCAGGATGCTCTGAGCTCCACTAAATGACGCATTAACACTAAGTACGTGCGTACAAACTCCAACCCCATCGTCCCCTCCCCGCACACTACTTACGTGTATTTCTCATTTCTTTCTTTCTCGTCCTGCATCCTGTGCCACTCGCGTGCGAACGAAATTTATCACCTGTCATATAAATCTTTCTTTCTGTGTGCGCCTTTTATTGTGCTAAACACTAAAAGAGGATTCCCGTGGTTGAGCTCGTGTGTTGCTTTATCAGGGCGCTAAACTGTGCCTGTTCGGGAAAAAAAACGAGGAGAAGCTTACACTCACACAGGAACGAGATAGTTAAGGACCTGCTCGTTCGATAAGATACCGAAAGGGTGCTAAGGAGGGATACACAAGTCGTAGGCTTTTTGCCAGCAGAGGTCATCTGAGATAAGAGCCCTTCTCACTCCGCCACCGCCGCGAAAGCAACTAATATGGCTTTCAGTTTCGTTTATGGCTCGTACCCTTTTTCTGTGTGAGTGTGGGTGTGTGTATTGCACGAAGGCAATAAATTCTTCCTGTTTTGACTTCGCCCGGAGAACGGGGGACATCATTTGAAAGGGATTTTGCTTTCGTTTAACTTTTTGGGAAATGATTTGTTGGCCTATCCGCTCACAGCATGAATAAAACTGCCCAAGTCCTTACAAGGATAATCGATAAATATATTTTTCGTATAGAAAAAACAGACAAAAAAAGGATTAAATAATTAAAAATACTTTTGGCACACTTGATTGAAATGCGAGCGGGAGAACGTCACTCGCCGCCGCTCTTGCGGCTAGCCAGCGGCAGCCCCTGATCGTCGATCTCCAGCGAAGGGACTAGTGGAGGCTTGAACCCGTACTCGACACGGAGGTTTCGGCCAAAATCCGGACTCCGCTTGATGTAGTGGCCCTTGGCGCCGCGCTTGACCGGCTGGTTCCAGTGGACGTACTGGTTGTCGTACGGCAGCGGCCCGTTGTAGTCGTCCACCAGCAGGAAGTCGACGTTTTCGGGAAGGGTCTTGTATCCCAGACCACCACCATCGCTTGCCGGCAGCGGTGGCGGCACCAGCTGGTAGAAATCCTCCAAGGCGTCTTCGGCATTAAGTCCCACCTGCTTCTTCTTGGACTTCTTCGTGCCCACTGCCACCGGGACTGGGACGGCTACCGGGACCGGGACGTGGATGGGCACAGGCCGATTGACGATTTTCTTCACGGCGTACGGCCGATCGATTGTCTTCTCCACGATCTTCTCGACTGGCTTCTCAACGATCCGCTCCACCTCGACCGGGACGTGCTTCTCGACGACTTTCTCGACCACCTTCTCGACCGGGTACGGCACCCGGACCGGCTTCTCGACGATCGTCTCCACCGGGTACGGGCGATCGATGTATCGGTGGACAGGGACGGGCACCGCCACGGGCACGGGAACCTGGACCGCGTACGGCCTATCAATGAAGTGGTCCACCTGCACGGGGTACGGGATGTGGACGGGCCGATCGATGATCTTCTCCACGGGAACCGGTCGATCGATGATCTTCTCCACCACCTCTCTCACTGGATACGGGACGTGGATCGGCTTCTCGACGATCTTCTCCACGGGGACCGGGCGGTCAACGTACTTCTCCACCAAACGCTCGACAGGGAACGGGTGCGGCACCAGCTTTTCAACTTTGACCGGATATGGGACGGGCTTCTCGATCACTTCGATCTTCTTCTGGGGCCTCTCGTTACCCTGCTTGGGTTCTGGGTCCTCTTGAGGTTCCTCGTATTGTTGATATGGTTGCCGTGGTTGACTGAATTCCTGCGGCTGATATTGTTTCTGTTGTTGATATCTATCCAGCAGTTGTTGATATTTGTCAACTTGTTGTTGTTCATATTGGACTGGTTGGTACTGCGCTTGTTGCTGATATTTGTCTGCTTCTTGTTGTTGATATTTTTCTGCTTGTTGTTGTTGATATTTTTCTGCTTGTTGTAGTTGATATTTTTCGGCTTGTTGTTGTTCATATTGTTCCGCTTGTTGTTGTTGAAATTTATCTGCTTCCTCTTGCTGGTATTTTTCTGCTTGTTGTTGTCGATATTTTTCCACTTGTTGTTGTTCATATTGTTCTGCTTGTTGTTGTTGATATTTCTGTGCTTGTTGTTGTTCATATTGTTCTGCTTGCTGTTGTTGATATTTCTCGGCTTGTTGTTGCTCATATTGTTCAGCTTGATGTTGTCGATACTTTTCTGCTTCTTGTTGTTGATGTTGTTCTCCATACTCTTGTTGAGAAGGTCTTTTTGGTTCCTTTTGTTGATATTGTTCCGGTCCTGGCTCCGGTGGCTGTTGATATTCATCCGGTGGGGGCTGCACATACGCCTCGGCATGTGGTTCGTATGGAATGTGCTGCGGCTCGGCTTGTTGCTGATACTCCTCCGGGTGTAATTGGTACTGCTCCGGTTGTGGTTCCCCTAGTTGGCCGTGGCCCTCCTCCTCTGGCGGTTGATGCTCCAACGGGACGTGGTGGTATTCAGGATACTGATGTACCAAGCTTCCTGGCGCGGCGATGCTCTCGCTCTGATGTGAGTCCTTAACCTCGACAGGTGGCTCGACGCGGATCGGGTGCTCGGACAGCGGCACAGGACTAGTGATTTGAACGCCCTGGTACGGCGCCAGGCTTTCTTTAAAGTACTCGGGCTTCGCGTAGATCTCGTGCTGTTCGATGAGGTTACCGTTCTTCTCGGTGATGAACTTGTTGTGGATGTTCACCGACTTCTGGATCTCGACATATGTGGGCGGCCGGAACCGGACTTTCGGGTAGGGCGTCGTCGACTGCATGTATCCTTCGATTTCGTTGGCCGGTCCGCGAGTGACGAAGATTTTGTTGCTCGGATTTGGGAAAAACAAGTCCGTGTGGAGCGAGGACATTCCCTTGTTGTCCTGACTTTCGGAACTGTCGTCTGTCTGATTGGACACGGACCGGCGTGCGTCAAAGATCGGCTCGTAGGCGTACGTTTGGATAAACTTATTCGGAACGGCAGGCTTGATCTTAGTTTGAATGGCTTCAGTCACTTCCACGGTGGTCCCGGCTGGCGGGGCCTCATAGGACTTACCACCGCCATCCTGGGCAAAGGGATGGAGCTCTGGCGACGGCTGCGAGGAGTAGATGTACGTGTGCAGCAGGCTTTCGGGCTGGAGGGGCTTCGGCTGATAGCCGGGCTGAGGCCGCGGTGTGGACTTGCCCTTGAAGTTCTTGAGGAATTTGCGTGACGCCGCCTCGGAGTCCGCTCGCAGGTCGTTGGGGCTGAACTGCTTCTCGACCTCCTCGTGGTAGTCGTCTAGCTGCCGCGTCGGACCGTAAATCAACTTCCGACCGTAGCCGCCCATGGTGTCCTGGATTATTTGCACGTTTATCTCCGGCTGCACGGACCGGGGCTGGGGGTGGCTGACACTCGTGCTGCCAGTTCCGGTGCGAATCTGTACCGGGCCGGGCGGCGAGTAGAAGACCTGCTTGGCCACCATCCTGGAAGGAGCAATCAAGTTATCCTCGTCCAAATTGAGATTGTGGTCTTCGTAGTCGGCCTCGCTGGGGCTGTCCACGTTAATCGGCTCACCAAAAGGGGAAACCGACCGTGAGCGAGACTGATCGATGTCTGCAGGCAGAATTGTCGGAAGGACAGCTTCCTGTGGAGTGCCCTCTGCGGCGTTGTTTATGTCACGAACATCCTCGTTGGTAACGACACTCGAATTATTTGCAGTCGCAGGTGGTGCAACGGACGGTGGCACAGGCGGCAATATACTTTCCACTGCCGCTTTCAGAGATGATTGCGTGACAATTATCCTTGCACTTCGATTGTTTTCCCTAGGTTTAAGGCTCCTTTGACGTGGGCGGGTGTTCGGTGGCTCGGCCACGTAACTAAAACGGAATATATCTGCAATGCCCGATGGAAATAAGCTTGAAAGAATCTGCTTCAACGATGATGGGGCGGGTTTGTTTGCTTCCCTGGGAGCATCATCGTTATTTTGTCGTCCTGCGTGGCCGTCGTCGATATCGAATTCGAACTCGATAAATCCCTTCGATTTGCCTTTCGTTTTATTGTTTGGCTGCTGCTGCTGCTCCTGTTGTCGGAACGGGTCCATAGCATTTTTCCCTAAGGCCAAGTGTCCCCGCACTTGACTACGACTGTTCTTCGTCTCGTACCTGCAAAGAATAAAATACAACGTTTGAGTTGGTCGGGAGAGTCCCTCCTCCTCTTCTTTATTTCTTTTTTTCTGCTGTGCTAATACTTTGTACCTGACAACCGGATGGTAGCCGAGATCATCGACTGTGTAGTGTACCTGAGACTTTGATTCACCTTCAGGCGAATGGAAAGCATAATCGCCTTGTGTCTGGTCACCATTGCGTGATTCCTGATGCATTTGGTATGAGGATCCATTTGAGCCGGCTAGGCGGGGGCTGTCGATGGTGAAAATGGACGATGCATTCTATGGGCACATAGGGGGAAGAAGGAAATAAAGAAAAATAGCAGACACAAATGTCAGGACTCTTTGCCAGTTCAAAATGCAGAGTTGTTATGGATTAGGAAGGATTTTTATTCGTGTTTTTTTTTATTTGTGTTGGATGCTGGAGAAAAAAAGGATGTATGTGTACGGGGGGCTTTATGTACTCTTTCCTCGGCTGTCTTTGTTGTCCTCTGCGTGGTAATAGGGCCAGTGGGCGGTGGTGGGGTCGTGGGTTGTGGCAGCGTTTGGTAAGTCGCTGTTGTTTCTTGGGTAAATATGTGTTCAATTGCCAGCAACGATATGATGATTAACTTTGGTATCATTTCAGTTCTGAAAATGGAGAGAAAATGGAATTTTCTTTAGTGATGGTAATCGCATGGGAGTCCTGATAAGGTTTAAATGGAAAATTGCGCAGGACACCTGATATCAGCTTGATAAAATTTAAATGTCTAAGCTGAAAATTTAGATTTTGTTTTGGATTCAGCACTTAGTTTGCATGTGCTTTATTTGTTCTCTTCTTCTGCACAATGATTGTTTGAAAACCTAAGAGTTTAAAGGCTTTAAAAAAATTTAAGTTCGAAGTAGTTCATAAAATTGACTTTTCAATCCCCAATCTACTGGTATGAACAAATACAGTGTACTCTCTCCTAATGGAAACCCCTCATAAGCGGATTCTCTCTAACCAGACGCAATCACAAAACGCATCTTGCACGCTTCATTACCTTTTATTTTCCTTTTCTTCACAGCAAACAAAATTTAAAAAATATGTTAAAGAATGTAAACATAGTAGGCTGCGGTTTCGGCAACCATCTGTTCGACCATAATTTTTGTCGCACAGAGACACAAGTTAGTACTTTTCGTAATTTGGCCGAATAGCATCATGGGAAGGTAAAAACATTTGCAAACATTGAAAGAAAAAGTTGAAATTATTCAACAAAATAGCAACACAAAAATCAGTGGTTGTAAGTAAATGACAAATCATTAAATCGGGAAGACACAAGCCGCGAAAATTGTACACAGCAAAAAAAATATTTTATCGAAGTGGTAATCTAATGATAATGTAAATGAAACAAGATCTTTCTGGGGAAGCTGCAAATGTTGACCAGGCCGATGTGGCAGCTTCATTGAGTGCCTAATCTAATCGCTGGCTACGATGCTAAGGAAATTTACAATGCAGCTAAGACTGGATTGGACTGGAAAGCGAAAACATTTGCTTTAAGAGGTAAATAATGCTCAGGTGGTAAATTAGCCAAAGAAAGATTAACAATTTTGCATTGCGTTGAAATAAAGCGGCTAGACTTTGCGGTTCTTGGTTCCTTGGTTCTGCTCTTTAAACTTGTTAATGTCCTAATTTTCCTCATAATAGGACACCTCTAAAAGCCGAACAAATTCTTCGGTACCATCGCTGTCCGGTTATGAGAGAGTTCACTGTAATCTACAAAATCAATTATTTGGAAAAAAATTAGAAACAGAAAACAATGCTTAGAACTTCACTCAATCAACCAAAGGAAAGTTAATAATCAAACTTATTTGTTATTTGTCTGTTTAGCATATTGCAGTTTAGGACGATTTTCAAATGATTAAATCCTAGCGCCCCACATGGGGGTATTTAACGGTTAGAAATAAATTTTCCAAAATGAAGAGTTGGAAAGTGGTTAGTGCGTCGGACTGCTAAGCGAGGGTACCCGGGATCGAATCCACCCCAGGGAAATAACCCCACAAAAACTCTTCACGACTGACAATTCTCCTGGAGTTCTTCTGTCATGAAAAGCTTTCGTAATCCGCCGTTAATTAGCATTGACTGGACGATTTATCGTTATTTTTCCAAATTTTGTGCACAAACTTCGCCTCAGCATCAGTTGAAAGTCATCGATCGAAAACAAAAAAAGTTTATAAAAGTGTTATTAAGTTTGGTTTATCAATTTTGCATGCCAGGACACGATTTTTTGAAAGTATTCTTCATCTTTCTTACAAGATTCCTTGAAAGAATTGGCAGTTAAGAACGTTTTCGAAAAAAGTGTCCTAAAAACAAAAATTGAGCTCCAAGAAAAATTTAAGAAAAACTGGGACTCATTGCTGATGTACTCAAACTTGGTTGGTGGAAATACAAGCCGCAGGTTTTTTAACAATCCAGAAGTAGTTACATAACTGGTTTTAATGTGCAAATTATTTTTTGATTGAGACCCATGCTAGAATTACTTTCTAGTGGATTTGAAATAGATGCCTCAAAAATTGAAGTACATGCTTATGTTGCGGTTAAACTAATCATGCATAGCGTCGTTTTGTAGGTTATGTCAAGATCTTTCAAATGATGTATTGCCAGATACGAGCTCTGTAGCGCTTTGTACATAGCCGGAAAATTCAAAAGACAAAAAGGCGGAAGGGAGATATTTGACAACCTAATAATATCAAGTTAGAACATCGAATTTTCGAAGTGGCGATAGTGGGTGTGATAATCGTATTATGTACCCTAAGTTAGTTCTCACTATTCGTTGGTAAGCAAAAAACGTTGAAGGTCAGCTCCGTTCGGTAAATCCTCTAATTCTTCATCTCCAAGCATTTTTTATGAATGAATGTTAAAGCTAATACCTACAAGTCGTTTTAACAAATCATATTTAACATAAGCTTCAACAAGGGTTTACTAGGAGTTAGCTAAATATTTCTTTTAAATACAATAGTGCATGCGAATTGGTAAGCACTCTTCACTTGACATAGAAACCAACATTTTTAGAACTTAAAAGAAAACATCGTTAAACTGGAAATATAAAAACTTTGTAAATAGCGTATTTAATTTAGCCTTTCAGACAACATAAGAATGCCGTTCATTTCTTACACTTGAACTGAACGAAACAACCTTGTGAGACTGCTAATTCATAAAAACAAAAATGGAGATCTGCTTAAATGGCTATTCGATTTAATACAGTAGGTCAAAGTAATAATGAAACAATCAAAAATCTTGAACATAATGCTTATTTTCTTGGAACTCTATAAAATAAAAAAAAAAAATAAATAAAATTTTAATTTACTAAATAACGAAAATCATAAAAATCCATTAACATGAAAACCAATAAATTATTCAAAACTCAGAAAAGGTTTATTTTCTAGAGTTTTACTTGTTGCATTATTGCTTTGATCCACTGTATGTATAGTCGGTTCGTTTATCCATGTGCCTGTATAACAATGACGAGTGTTTTACGAAATAGATTTCAAAAAATTGTTAAAAAAAGAACAAGTAAAGGTGATCATGGAACCTCATAGAGTATGGAGATCCAAAAAGAGCAAGAAAATATTACATTAGCAAAGTAAAAGTCGTCTAATAAAGATGTCAATGAAACTTATTGTCCTATAAACCTTTTGACGAGTGAGCTATGGTGATATTGTTGCCTAAACACAACAATAAACCAAGACCATTTGTTCAGTATTCGACAAACACTAAATTCATTTTTTAATGGTCTATAACTTCGTTCGTTACTGAAAAGTTTCCCGATCTCTTTTTAGAAACCCGAGGCAATTGACATTGACTACTCGTGGGATTAGTGATCATGAAAAATATAGATTAAATCAAGATCAAGGACACGAGGGAAAAGATGATTTCTAAGAGTCCGGGCAAAACCATATCCTGTAGTCCATATCCTAGGATCAAAATGTCACTTCACAATACAAAACACACCTTTTTTTTTAAACAAAATTCAACTCTATAATTATTTATTTCGTTTGTCTATGGAATTCTCCGATTTTTCATAATTTTCTCAGTTCATCGAATGCACACGCGGTCATTGGCAACACATTTCTCCAGTCTTCGAGTATTTTTTATTAATTTTCTATCAGAAAAACGCTAAATAAATACACATGGATAAATTAAATTAAGATCACCACACCGACAGACTGTTACAAATAAACTGAAATCATATTCCGCACTTGAGTCACGTTATAAGGCACTTTCCCCAGAGCCGTTAAAACCGCGCCAATGCCGCTCTCAATAAAACTTATTTTCTGCGTATGTTCGCCGTCATCACCATCGACAAACAGCTCACCTGTGGTTTTCCTTTTTGGAGGATTTTGTGTTGTTTTTTTTTTCGCTTAAGTTTAATTTTCCTTGCTGAGAGGGTCTCCGAACAGGTGCACACAACAAAATCAGAAAATGAAAAAAAATAAAACTCACTCGCGACTTAAAATTGAATCCGAGCTCCCGCAAAGAACATCTGAAACTGAATCAAGTGTCAACGTCTGCCTGGAAGATGGGGGTACACCCCACGCTGAGCCTGGGTGGCGAAAGAGAAAAGAAGGGCTTTCACTCTCGTTCGTGGATGCGGTGGCAAACTGGTTTTTTTCCGCTCCGACTGCGTCCCCGTCTCTGAGACGCTACTTGCTGGCTGGTGTTGCGCCTGCGTCTCGATGTTGACAGATCGATGCGGCGCGGCTGGTTGTTGGCGAAAGGAAAAGTGTGAAATTGAAATTGTTTGCTCCTTCCTGAGTCTGGTTCTGCTTTGGAGCGGTGGCCATCAGCGAGGGGATTTGGTAATTTGCTGCCTCGGATTCTGTGTTATGAAATTGGCCGGGAGATCGTATGCGGGTAATCTCTCTGAGGTGATGGAGATCGAAATCGGATTTCCTTCGAATGTTGTGATGCAGTGGCAATGACACGGATCTGAAGTTGCGATTAAAGGAGTCGAGGGTTTTCGTAAAAATTTGATTTTGGATAACAATACTTTCTAAAACTCAGAGGCCGACTTAATTTAAATACAGTAAACTCTCGGTAATTCGTTTTTCATGGGATCACGAAAAAACTTCGAACTACGGAGGTTTCAGAAAAAAATATTACTCCCTTTCGTCAAGTTTCCATTTTGAATAAGGGTTGTTGAAGAAATAAAAGTAAACTTGATTTTGGATTATAGAAGTAAACAAGCTATTTCGAATTATAGAGGTTTTCATGATGGACTGTGAGAATGTTTCTATTTACAGAGGTTATCGAATTATAGAGGTTCGAACTATCGAGAGTCTACTGTATAAAAGTCTTATTTAAGCACCATTCAAAATTTCGACTGTTATTGTTATACATGTCTACTTTACAAACAATTGCCTAATAAATTTTGAGACCAACTACACTAATCCTTCGTTTTTTCAAATATCTACACAAATTCGATTTCCGCGACTTCGTTTTTTCTTCAAAGAATCATGGCCCACTATGGTTTTTCTGTTCAAAATACATCCATGTACTCTCATAAATCGTTTTGCGCTGTTTCGGTTTGCACGAAATTATTCTTTCCCATAACTCCCGAGCAGAGCGAGGGATAAGTGTATCAAAAAACAACAACTATCATGCATCTCTCTGGCTAATCAATCCATCCAGGATAAAGAACAAAGTAATCATAAAATATTCGCCACCCCATATGTTGTCTGAACTGCGCCGTGGCGCGTGCTAATTCCTGAACTGAAATTTCAAGAAAATTTTGTAACTAACTTTTTTTCCTTCTTTTTTTATAAGATGAGTGGATCAGTAAACATACGAGATCAGACCAAATTTTTGACGACATTTCTCTTTCTAACTTTTAAAGACTGCGGTGACTTGTAAGACTTGTGCATGATTTTGCACGCGTACTTCTAACTACCCATGCGATTGATCTAAACATGCTCAGAATTTGTAACAATGCGCTTTTTCAAACAATAAAAATCAAACAAATTAATTTTGTTTTAGTTTTTACTTGCACCTTAAGAAATATAGGGACATACCGTTGGGTGCATTTTATTTGTTGACGTTTGATGAAAACCAACCTTCAGCCGTTCCTCTGGTAATTTTTCACCCAAGCCATTGTACTTTGATTTCTTTTATTGCAACGAACCTAGTAAGCAATTAAAAAAAATTACTACAACTGCTAATTACTTACTCAAACTAGTCCCTTAATTTCAAAACTGTATATCTCATATTTTAGAAGATATTTGAGAAAAAGTCTGCTTTTGATTCAAAAAGTAACGACCGAAGGTAAGGTTAAACACTTTTTCCACTCTGCCTGAAGTATTAGCCTAATTTAAGCCTTTGCAACCCATGCCGATGGAGAAAGCAGAATTTTTGTGCTAACTGTGGGAAGATTACTCTATGGCAAGTGTTTGCTACAAAATTGTGTAAGTAAAAGAAGGGTCAATTTCCAATTAAAAGCGGGTCAACTATGAAATAAACAAATAATTAAATTCTTCAAGAGCAGCTGTGACAGCAAAAATATCACGTCCTTTGGGTTTGAAGTGAATACAAAATGTTGGGCAGAACTATTTTACGATTCAAGAAATAGCCACGAATGGCCACGTGGCACAGATTTTTAGGATCAATTAATGTGGAAGTCCGCTCAAACTACAATAAAGAGCTTCACAAATTTAGTGGCCCCTGTACAATCTGGCACCATTTACTCCAACGGTTGGCTGTCGTAAAGGATCGTGGTTCTTTAAATTTGTAGATCTTAGTTATTGAGCTGACTTGAGTTATTGCAAGGAGTGACAAAATTTTTGTACATAAGTTAATCGTGTTCCAAAGTATATACAGGAGAATCTTCTGAGCTACTGCACCCATTTTGTTAACTTCTTCTTGCGGTTGAGAATAATTTCTCATCTCGATTGATAAGAAATTAGAAACAAGATTCATATTGTTTATTTACTACAAGATTGTCATAACCACAAAAAACTTAACTTCAACCTTATTACAACGATGTTGTTGTAAAAATTTATTCATCTGATTGTTATATATTAAAATGTCATTACTGTTAAGAAAAAATAAAACAAATGTTTTGTTTTTCACAGTCTTTTAAACAACGATTTAAACCAACTGCACCTAATGTACTGCAAGTAGGCAATTCAAATAAATAGTAGTTCATTAACGAAAACATATTTTCAGCACTACTCTGATAAAAAGCATTTCATTAAGTGTCAAACAAGGGTATATGAAATCGTGGAATACGATTTTTTTAATCGAGTTGCAGTGGCTTTTTCAAAAATCTGTTATTTTCACAGCCTCAAACTCAGATGTCGCATCTAATAACCAAAGAGGCACATCGTGAAAAGTACGAATTGTATTTCATCATTCTCTTTTTGGCTCAACAAGTAAAAGAAGATGTTTCGTCGTGTGTTTTGTAAAAACTGACTATCACGCAATAGCAACTTCTAATTATCTTTTTTGCAATTAAATTGTCAATACATCCATAAAAATCGGTGTTAAGATTTCACGCAGTAGTTTCCATAAGATCAATAAAGTAGTCCATCTTAGATTTTGGCATCTTAAATTTCGGTTTGGTATGAAAAGCGTTGCTTAAAGTAACTGATGTTGCTTGCTTCTTTTTTTAATAACAATATCTTCCTTGAATATATCTCTTCGGTGTACGAATCAACGTCATTTGCCAGAATTTTCCAATCTAAGAAATCCTCAAAACAAAGCTCTTTAACAATAAACGGATTAATTTTCTGTTTCGCCGATCGGATTATTGATACAAAAGATTCGGTAGTATAAATAGAACCACTTTTAAACATTCGTTTTTTTTTTTCGCTCTTAATTAAGGAATTGGCTGAATTTCCGTTTGTGTATGGCCTTTGATAAGGTATTTATGGGTGATTAATTTTACATCCAAATAGTGCACGGCGTATACATAAGTAGGTACGTATCAATAAAATATATCAATAAAATATTAAGTCAGCTTCATGAGTGTTCTATAAATTTTCAATATATTGAAGTAGGCATTTTCCCAATCAAACAACTCCATTTCTCCATTTCAATAACTCCATGGTATTCATTGGTCTTGTCCCAAGCAAAGCATTGGCATACGTTCTTTTTGATTTTATATACAGTGAAATTAAAAACATCTAATTTTGACTTGTAGTAAAATGCGAAGACATCACCTTTGGATAATTGTTTGTAAATCATAGACTGCTACAATCGAGTGAAAGCTTTCCTAAATTTCCTTCTTATAATTTCTTTTAAATTCAAATCATTTCAATCAATTTTTTAATTCTGACATTTGATTATTAAAAGTGATGACTACTGTTCACATATTTTTCGTAATCACATTATACAATCTGAAATGTATTTGATAGTCAATGTTGACTATCAGAATTGTGATAGTCAACTATCAGCTTACACAATTCTGCCTGTGCTTACTTTTTTGTCAAATCGGCAAGAATTTTATGAACTCTTTCACTAAAGTCAACCTTAAGGACATTTTTTCTTGTTATCCTTCGTTCGCGGATGCTTATCAAAATATTACCACAAATTACCAACAGATTAAAATCTGATTGCAGAAGATGATCACTCATTTGTCTGGTTGTCCAAAAAGCTGTTTTTGACATTTTTAAAAAATGAATAAGCCTCTTCGAAACTAAAACAAAATCTAAAATTGAAGCACCAGAACCTATTTTAACAGTCTTTGAATGTTGGAAACATGGTTGTACACTTTGCGTTGACTTTCAAGGTATACTTATTTGTTCAAACCAAACAAACACAGAGCATAACGTTGATAATTTTTTTTTACAGAAATCTATGTTGGAAATGCAGTTTGTTCGTTTATTTAGATCTGTTTACATTGCAACGTAAATTATTTTTTGAAATTAATGCAAATTTAATTCAACAACTTGCAAACGCTGTTCAAGAGTAAGTCTGATAGTTTGGCAATCAGTTCTCAATACAGAAAAGAATTTACAAAAAAATTATTCAATGAACCCATTACTAGTTTTTTTCTTACAAAGTATCCTCGACAAATAAAGAGTGGTCCACCTACAAGATAGACCCTGTTTCGCAACATCAGAGGCCCCGATCATTTCGTTTCCTGCTAAAAGCAATTTCCATTGGATCTCAAAATATAAAATCTCAATCTCATTTTCCCCGAACACCTCTTTAAACAGCTCCGCAGGCCTTCATCCGATTTTCATCGTCCCACGACCGTTAGCCACATCAGAGTTTCAAAAATTTCAAACGAAAATTGCCCTCCGTCCAGAATTCGCGCACAATAACGCACATTACGACTGCAATTTGAATTTCAATTTATTGTAGCGAGATAATGCGATGAGTTTTACGCTCTACGCTTTACGTCCAACGCTGTCCGATGTCCTGTTTAGGTCTCCGGCAATCCCAAATGGGCTCATGTCTCATGTAAAACATGAGCTCCCCACGCTGCCCGCGGCCGCCATCTCCGCTGTGTGTGCGATGCGATGCATCCTGCGTCCGGGACAATCAAAAATAATTCCAAGGTGCATTAAATCGAGTTTCACGTCCTCTTCTCATCCACATGCGCAATTAAATTCTCCGATTTTAGAAAAGCCATCCCCAGCGGGGACGTCCGAAACGAAACCGAATTCGAATCGTGAATCGCGAATCGAATTGAAACCCCGAGTCGAACCAAAAACGGGAAGGAATCACCGAACGAATCAACTGAAAACCGTTAATTGTGTGTCCCAATCATGAATTTCGATGTCATTCAAAGATTAGGGTCAAATTTAATTGAGCGTTTTAATTGTGAACGCTAATTGGGATTTTAGAATGTGTACGGGGGCGTATGACATCCGCCCACAACCTCACTTGGAATATTAGATACAATTTATATCTCGTAGGCGGCGTAGTGTTTTTTTTCTTTTTGCCCAACACAAGTAAATTAGGTGCAAAATTCGATTTTATTGAATGTAATTTTCGAATTGGCAATTGGATTTGTTGGGAAATTGAGTGAAAATTATGCGGAAAAAGTTCCTTTATTGCAGTTGTAGCGAAATAAAATTAGAGTCACTGCGAGACATCCAATTATCGGTACATACAGTTGATCGAATTAATATGTAAATTGAAATTAATGAGTGCATAGGTGGATGTATGCGTGGATAAATTACAATTACATTGAATAATCAGGGAAAAAAAAAACTGCGGGCGGTTGGATTTTTACACACACACAAACGCAGGGAAAAAATTAAAAAGAAAATCATTGACTGAGGATGTTTCTTTTTTTCTGGTTGGTTGCTGCGGTTGGTTTTTTGCGGGTCAAAAATTAAATTCAGTCCAATTGTAATTTGACACGTTGAATCATGTCAAAATTGTGTCCTGATTGGATCGAGAAAAGTGGTGTGAAGTGTCACGGTTTGATTATGTTGTCGGTTTCAGATTTGCTAAAAGAAATTATGAAATTAGTTTTGCGTCAACGATCATTATCCTATGTTAAACTTAAATTTGGAATTAAAGTGCTTTTATTCTTTTTAGTTTTTTATTGATATCGCATTTTCGTTTAAATATCGAACTGAGATTGCAGATAACTTTATGTGACAAAACTCAACAATGTGAACTAATTACAACTTTTTCTAATTTTTCAGGTATTCACATTTCTACGACTTTATTCAATTTCAAAGAATAGTTTTTCAAAGACTGAATTGCGGTTAGTCGTAATTGGATAAGTGCAATTAAATCATCATCTTTGGAAGTTCACTGCAATTTCGGATAACTGCAATTTTGATGCAGTAGTGTCTAAATTATATTTTATTTATTTAGGGAACTGCAGATGCATAATGTGATCCATATTTCCCTCAGTAAAATGTAGATTCCCCACAGCAGCCCCTGCACTGCATATTCAGTGACGAAAGGAAGTTCAAATTGTACGAAAGTGATGGCCAAATCAGCGTCGGGGAAGTAAAATAAAGAACATTTCCGAAACAATATTATGTCCACCGAAAAACATGGTAACTGGTAATGTAGAGATGCATGTGGAGGACAACTTCCTCAGAGAGTTGTCCTATTGGCAAGATAGAATGCAATCACTGTTCCCCCCTGTGTAAGTATTTTGTATACAATGGGAGACATTGCATGCCCCCCGTACAGCTGTACATAAAGAGTTGCAGTCTTTAAAGTGCAGTCTTTTTGTTGTCAATCACATGGCCACTTGAAATTGCTCCAAGGATTACTATAAACTTGTGGATCAACGTGCTGTCTATTTCTGTGATTCTGGAAACAGCTTTAGGATCAGCAAGAAATCTTCGGGATGTGTTCCCATTATGTGTTTCCAAAACCTGCTTTTGGTATGTCCACCAATAAGCCCATTTCCATGTGCTTTTTTTGTCTTCATCTGACCTTATTTGCCATTTCTTAACGGTAAGCTTGTAGGATAGATGAAGCAAAGACTCGAAGAATCTTATCCTTGCGTGGAGAATAGAAAGGCCGAAATTAGGCTATCGACATCCGGGAGCACCTTCTTTCCGTGTTGTCAAAACATTAAAGTTTTTGGAAGTCAGTTCCCAAATATAGCATCTCGTAGTTGAAGATGTGTCTGTAGCTGCATTGCATATTTTAGCGTCCACCATCGTTGGAAGAAGTTTGTATGTTATATTAATAATAGTGTCGTTAGGGGTAGGTATTTCTGTTTTCCTCAAATTCTTTGCCTGTTCTTCTACATACGTAATCTCATCATTGATGACGTCTTGGATTGGCCATTTGTTTATGCAAATTCTGTAGTTAGTCGACCAGGTTTTCCTGCAAGCCAAGGGCAAATATAAGGATGCTTCTTAACCATTGTTAGTTTTTTTTAGGAATCGATTATGTATATAGTTTGCAGATTCTGTTTTAAATCCTGCTTAAAATAAATTAAGGTGTGTTTTAGATGGTCCACTTTTGATATTATATTAACACTATAACATTAAAACTAACCTTAGGTCCATTTTTATATGCGTATTTTTGGGAATAATACCATGCAGCTATTCTTTAGTTACAAAAACAAACTTATCACTCGGACACTAAAATACAGACAGTATTTATAGAAAACAATGTAAAATATAAAATCTAGTATCATTAAGATTAAATGCTTAGTAGACAAAATGGCGAATTTTTTTTTAGAACATCTCATTTCCTCAAGAATTATAAAGAGGACTATCCGACGAAGAGCTGGATGCTGGCTTGCTTGCAACAAAGCCATTTATGCCTCACGTGCGAAGCTCACATAAGATGGACCTCTTTTTCTGATGAATCCATTTGGTTCAAGCGAAAAATATGCGACTGCATTACTCATTTGATATCCAAATATTGGCCACGTTTTTAATATAAATACTCCTACATATGTGCGACGAATTGGTTACATACTCAAGTAATGATGTCACAACGAAGTTTGTATTTCCAACTGAACTGAAATCAATAACTGTTTTTAAAACGTATGCACGTTCACCAAATATAAAAATAATACATAGTAAGAACCTTATTAAATATTTTAACGCTGAACGTGTTGGTTGTTTTAAAAATTGCTAAATCATAGTAAATTGAAAAAATTATCATTGTTATCTGGTAAGTTGTCATTAGTTAGCAATCGCTTAATTTATTTATAAAATAAGATTAATAGCTTAAAGAGTTTGCCGTTTGGTTCTCTTTTTTCGAGTTGTTGCCAATGTGAAACGTGTGCCTGAAACACAAACAATTAGCCACTTCCATACCTATGAAAACCTCTACCTTTTTGCCAACTTAAAATGAGCGTTAATTAAATATTTTCCCTTTTTTTATTTGTTTGTTAGCTCAGGTTTGTTGTTATTTCGCAGTCCTCATCCCAATCAAAAATGTTTACATAATTGCGTGAAAACCATAAAACGCCATTCAATACTTCTCTCTTTCCTTCACCTTCTATCTCCGTGTCTGTCTGTCCCATTCATTCTGACAGAAAGTTGATTTTTCTGCGAAATTATTTCATTTATTAATTGAACCAGATTTAATTCATTAATGTTCGTCTCCAATTTAAAATCCGATATGATAGAGCAAATTTACACTACGAACAGAACCGAATGTAAGGCAACACCGATAATGCCAATACGGCAATTAAGGACCTTCAGCTGAAACGCCAACGCGAGCCCTTTTTATTTTTTGTTGCTGCGAATCTTTGTAGCTCTGAAGGGATACAGATACTTAACAAATTAATTCTTTATCTTTTTTCGCGTCGTTTTTCTTCGACGACATTGTACGGCGATAATCTTTTGTGTCGGATATTTATGGTTGGGCGTCAAAAGAAGGATTTTCATTTTTATTCTTTACGCAAACAAAAAAAAAAGGAAATGGAGGGAATGAGTCCTTAAGCGGCGGCGGCTTGTAATTGTTTTTAAATGACGTCAAGCGATCATTTTGGTACTGAGGAAGTAATTTTGGGTTTCAGTTAAGGTTTTCACATGAATTCTGCATTATGGGGCTGGGATCCTTGTTTGTAAGACAATTTTGTGGCTGCTTAAGTGGCTATCACACATCAGCGCGTGTCTTTCGAGCATTTTAACAAACATTTATAAAGGGCAAACCTTTTCCTGCTTGGTTTTCAAAGTGACAACGAGAGGGAAGACTGTTTTAAGTGTTTGATGTTCGTTAGGCCCTTTGATATTTACGTAGTGACCCAATTGTTAAAGCAACCACACTCACGTTAATTTTGTTTTCGCCCCTAACTTCCTGCAAATTCTATAAAAATGAAGCCAACCTGATCACTCTTTAGAAATGTGTAATAATATTTTCATTTTGACTCTAATTTTTTGGGCAAAAAGAGCTTCAACGATTTCTGAATGTAAATGCGTAGGTTCGTTGGACGATTAAGGAAAAGAGTTCGATCCAATCTTAGATCCATTATATGTGGTCTTAAAACCTTAAGTAATTTTTTTTTTCTTTTTCCTCAACTTTTTATCATTTTATCATTTCCCTATATATTATTTACTTCCCCCTTTTTATTGAATTCAACAAAACGATTGGACATAGCAAAAGAAAATTGCTACGTCGGCTATTTGCGATTATGTGACACAGGTGCTACTGAAAGCCTTGGGCGCTTCTAATCTTTCCAATCTCGGCAACTTACTGAGCAGAGTTTTGCCAGCATCGCCGATCGGTTGTTGACTTAGAGTGTGGATCATTTAGTGAAAGCCTAGTGGAGATATGGCCATGGAAAGACGGTCGTTGTTAGCTCAAAGAGAGACTTGCCGAATCGATTTGGCACAGCTGCATGATTGCTTTATTTCAATGGCCATGGAATTGACTTGTGAATAATATTTTGTTTATGTAACAGAATTAGAAGATTTTTTCCCACAGTAAAACATAAAAAATACTATTATTATTATAACTTTATAAGTAATAAGTTACATAACACAATGTACATGTCATAAAAATTAGCTTGAGGGAAATAAATAAAAGTCTTGGTGGATGAAGACATTTGAAACAAAGAAAAGTGCGGGGTCAAGAGTGGAGTGTATTTTGTTATGGCAGTGCAGTTGGCTGTCGTTAAATTAATGCTTCAAGAGTGCTTTTTTTTTGTAATGATGAGCTGCTAGAGCGTTCTAATCAGAAATTCAGCTTTAAGATGAAAGAAAAGGGAGAGGGCAAGTATAATTGCACAATTGCTTTTTTCAGTAGAACAACCGATTTTGAAAGTAGACTGCATGTTAAGATATTTCGTTTCAAATTCCATATAAATTTCGTTTAAATTGATCTTTTGGTCTTGGGCTAGCTCACCAGTATTTTTTTCTTTGAAATTAATTATGATTATGAACGAGTTATGAAAGTTTTGCTTTGATAGACTTAGAATAAGATCCATTCTCAGCTGGTGACATATAGGGCTTTGGCTTTCGCTATGGCTTTCACCAATTTGGCCATTGTAAAAGTAGTCATAAAACTATTGAGCGGTTAGTATGGCGGGACCAGCACAGAGCGTTGTTTCTTTTTTTCATTTTTAAATACGCCACGCTAGATTGAACGGCAGTACACGCTTTAAAACTTAAGGACCTAATCAGACAGTCGGTGTTTTACGTTCAATGATTTCAAGTACAGATCGATACTAAGCGATTGTATATGTTTAGAGACCTACAACGTCGATATTCATATCGTGAGCTCCAACGAGGCGCCTCTACATGACGCACAAACGATACTACGCTAAAAATTGTGACGAAGAAAATTGGATAAAGGGGAATTTCTAAACGAGCTAAAAATAGAACATACTATCAACTACCATTGAATTGATGTTTGTTAAAACAAGCGAAGTTTCTATTATTATTATTATAACACTTTATCTCACAATTAAAATTACTAAGCTAACATTTTCAGGCACAAACTACAAAGGCTCCGGCTTAGAGCTAAGTTTTTATTTCTTTTTTGTAGAACAAAAAAGCACCTAATACTGATTTTGCACTCGAATTTGGTAAATTGGTTTTGCTCGCAATGCAAAGCTTTACCCATAAGTAGTACAGAAACGTAATAAAAGTGATTTTGAAAAATGTGTTACCTATGTTGTTTTAACAATCAGCGCATCCTCTATAGACCAACAACAACTTTTGCCACAAATTACTTAAGTAACTAAGAAAGACGCTTGAATAATGTAAAAAGTAAGTAACTGAAGAAAACAAAGGCAACTGACTCATTGCGTGCAGCCTACTGTGTTTATATGTTTTTAGGGTTTCGTTCCAAAGGCACCCGAAAATCTTATTTTTTTAATAGTTTGATCACTGGAGAGTAAAAATGTAGCTGTTCTGAAAAGAAAAACGCAATAGCAGCGGCATTTTTTTCCAATTGAATCGCCAGGGGAACTGCTATATTAAGCTAACGTCCAAAAAAGGTGCTTTTGTACTCACATTGATGCGTAAAGTGCTAAAATACTACAGGTGACCAGGAACGTACTGTGAATAAACGATAAAATACTTTTAAAATAATCAACAAAAGAAGTGATCTTTTCAAAGACCGCACTGCGCAGGTTGAGCTCTGAAGTTGTTATCCATTCCATTTTCATTTTGTTCCATATTCATATCCATTTTGTGCCCTCGGATTTCGCATTACTTAATAAAACGAACTTAAATTAACGAATTTTGATGACGTTTTAAATAACTTAACTTAAATATTAAATACTTGAAACTTAAACTACTTAACTTAAAACTTAAATATTATATTTGTCCTGAAAACTATCAAAAACAATGTGTTTTAATTTAATGCAAAATAAATTTAATATTGTGAGCTAAGCAAAAATACCTTTAAGAAAAGATTGCAGACCGATAGCCATGAAATATGCCAAAATTATTTTTATTATTTACTGCTTTGCGGCTTCTAATATCGCGCACTGTTTTAATTAAGAATTACACCGGAGATTTATAATACCCTTCTATAATCATAAGAAGGCTTGAAGGAAATCACTAAACAGCTTTAAAAAAATTCTAGGATTTCTTACAATTTTTTCTTGTTCATACAAAATACAAAAATCGCAGATAATTCTGTAAAAGAAACAAAACCTAACATAAAAAGACGAAATGCGTATCGCTATTGATTAATTAAATCCCATATGTATGAAATAGCGCAAACAAATTGCGCTAAACTTGAGATTTCGTTCAAGTTGCTTAAGTCGTAAACTATGATCTCGGTCTCTATTATGCTACATCTGAAATGCTTTTGTTATGAGCACCCACCTAAACACGAAAACAAGCGATCGTTGATCACTGGTCCCTCGAACATTTTCTGTCGAACAATCAATATTACTCTCGGGAAACTGCTATTAGGCAGCTTGTTTGATACGGGCTCGCATGCCCATCGTCCTAAATTTCGATGAATGGCAGCCTATCAATAAATGTCATAGATCTTGTGGCAGCAATCGGAGACAGTGATTTCCCAAATGCAGTCCAGGCGTTGTGGTTATGCCAACTCAGGAGCGACACCCTATCTAAGAAGCTTTTTTGATAAAATGAAGGACGATGCTGAATTTCATGCCAGTTTTCCTCGTACTGGCTTTCAATCTTTTGGGTACTTTTTAAAAATTAATTTTGGGAGTGGTCGAGGACAAAACAGAAATCGACCAATCCGTGCTTTTGACTTCTGCATATTGACCGGTTGCTTTATGAACTACGACCACGAATTGACGAGTGTAATTTGCTAAACAAAAATCCTGGAAATAAAAACAATTCTACTCAAAACATGAGGATCGCACTGAATGCGATGAAAATGTATCTTCGGGCAACCCCGCTCTGGCATTATTTTCTTTTTTAATTTGTTTTCATCTTGTATCCAGCCCACGTCAGAATGAAAAACGAAAGCACGCGTCATGTTTTCCCCTAAGGCGACTGGCCCGACTAATTGCTCTAGCTTCCAATAATTAAAACAAACTACCAAAGGGTCATTAAAATTAAAACACTGGACTGCCATCAAATAGGAAACGAACATGAAAAATTAAATCGCAAAGCCCATTACCGGACAGCCGCAAACTTTTTCCAACCCAAAGTGCACCACATTCCACCGTTGCGAGCGATCGTTGCATTTCTCCTGACGCTGCCAATTTCGCCAACAGGAACCAGTTGCTCAAAATAAGATCAGCACAAGCGCGCAAGTCAACATTCCTGTTATTATTGACACTCGAAGATCTCCTCATATGGAGTTGAAGTGATAAAACGCTCGTGCTAGGCCAATGTACTTGCGGACCAAATCTCGTCCAGAGTGGAGAAGACAACAACAAGCAGCAGGAAAGCGAACGTCGGCGGGTGCATCACCCCACCAGGACAGACAAGTAACCGGTTCCATGGGCGGCAGCAGACTGAGGCAGCTTGTATTCCGTACCTGGAACATGAGTCCAAATTGGCCTTTCCCTTTCGTTGGCCTTGTGTGCAGAGAAAATGAAAACTTTTACTTAATACGTTGTGGCGCGCTTAATGATACTCGTAACTGGTTCGCCTTCATCCACTGGGCGGGCGGACGGCGAATCGTGGGGGTTGTAATTTTCAATTTGCGCTCAGCTCTTGTTCCTGTTGCGAAGGATGTTTCCGTGAATGGGTTTAGGTGCATTAAGCTGGATGAGACATGTCTTGAAAGTAAATTGAAATGGAATTAAGTTTTTGGGCGAGGGCTGAAGGGGAGATCGAAGTCATCGGCCTTCGTGGACACCTTTAGTAGCCGATCCAATTTTTATGAAACTCATAGCGGTGACAGTTAGAAATACAGATCGCCCTAGGACTATTGCCCCAACGTCACCATCAAGATAGCGACCAAAACTTGAAGCATTTTTGGAAATTGTTTTTTAAATTGAGTCGGGCATTGCGGATGAATGTTTAAAGGGGACGAGCATTGCCTGTTAAAAAACAAAAACACAGACTGGACACATTTCGATGGTGCTCCAGCGAGCCTATCGACAGTCTCGTTTCAGTTTGGACGCTCGCTTTTGTATTCTGTCCAGTAAGTGGAAGGAGGTCTTAGATGCAGCAGACCAGATATAAGCGGCGTACTCGAGTTTGGGACGAACATAGGCATTATAAATAGAAGCCAAATCAGGAGTGGTGAAATATTTCTTACATCATTTTAGGAAAGCCAGACTTTTCGCAAAATTTTTGGCGAACTCCTCTACAGTACAGACTCGATTTACACAAACTCCTAAATTAAGGCAGTTGCAATAACCGAGGTTGTTGCACTTATTGGAACATATTTTTGCAGATTAAAAAATATGATGACAGCGTTACAAAAGAAACATTATTTAAACCAAGGTAGATCGTTATTATTGCAGATTTTTTATTGAAAACGAAAGGTTAGAAAACTTACAAAACATACATACCTTATGATCAAAAAAGAACCGGAATTTTATTAAAAAACGCAAAATTTCAATTTTTAATAATTTTCTTTATTATCACCTTCAAAGTATTCTCCTCCTGCGGCAATACATGCATGCCAACGCTTGATCCAATTTTCCATACAAGTTTTATAGGCTGCCGAAGGTATGGCCTTTAGTTCACGCAGCAAATTCTCTTTTATGGCCTCTATGGTCTGAAAACGCGTTCCCCGCAATGGCAATTTGAGTCTGGGGAAGAGGAAAAAGTCACACGGGGCCATATCTGGAGAGTACGGTGCTTGGTTGATGATATTGGTTGAGTTTTTGGCCAAAAACTGAGACACAACGACGCTGTTTTTGAATGAAATTCAGGTTTTTTGGCACCAGCCGAGCAGCGACGCGTTTTAAACCCAAAACATCAGTTAAAATGTGTTCGGTTGATCCATAAGAGATGCCCAACAACACAGCAATCTCTCTTATCGGTGCAGAACGATTTTGCAACACGATTTGCTTCGCCGATTCAATGTTTTCTTCAGTAACAGATGTTGTTGGGCGGCCAGGGATCTCATCATGATCCAAGCTTGTACGACCACCTTTGAACCGTTTATACCACTCATATGCTTGTGTTTTTCCTAGACACGATTCACCAGGCCTTTTCTAACATTTTCAACGTTTCGGAACACTTAAATCCATTTGCAACACAAAATTTGATGCACGCACGTTGTTCTAAATTTTCATCCATTATAAAAATCGCCACACGAAAATTTTTCAACTTATTTGTATAGACGTCAAACAAAAACTAATCATACGATATCCGTCAATCAATAAATTTGACAGAATATGTATAAAAGTATTGCCAACGTTGAGAGAATAAAATTTTACCGATTGGACAAGCGCGGGAATTTTAAAATGAAAATTTCGGTTCTTTTTTGATCATAAGGTACAATAAGAATATGATTTGTTTTCTAGACCTAACATTTTTTCAAAAGTGTCATTTCTTTTATTTTTTTATTGAGATAAAATGCCCCCTACTGAAATGATGTTCTCTTCACACCATTTTAAACAAACATTACAGGTTCGAACTGCAACCTCTGTTTTAGCTTTGGGAAACATACATGAATATATACAATTCTTTTTGTATTGTTCTGTAAGCAAACATTTACATTACACGCCATTATGTCAGATTTAAACTGAAATAAGTCGCGTAATCAAAGTACGCTTTGATTACCCAAGCAGAATTCGAAATGAAATTTTAGCGACCGAGGCTTCTTCTCGCAAAAAATAAATTTAAGGAAAAAGACAAACCATATGTGATTTGTTTAAAATTTGAAGGACATATTAGGTTGTCAAATATCTCCCTTCCGCCTGTTTGTCTTTTGAATTTTCCGGCTATGTACAAAGCGCTACAGAGCACAGCGTGAGGCTTCGGAATCTACTAAATTAATTCAGTACTCTTTTGCATTCAAAAGTTATCACGTCAATTTTAAGATAAATGAATGTCTTTTTTTTCAAGACGAGATGCTCTTAAGCCAGCATCAATCGCTCTACACACAATCGTCGTAGTTGAAATTTCGATTGCTACTTCTCTTTTTATGATTCTTGAGGACATGAAGGGAACCTTTTCAAGTGTGTAGTAAGCTCTACAAATAGCAATTTAAATTATGTTAATATTACTACAGCTATTTACCATTATATAAAGTGCAGAAAAACTATAATCATATGTTAAGTAGCAAGAAGAAGTAATTTGCATTAGATTATTTTTAAACCATAAAAACTTTTAACTTTCAATCAATGCACAATAAAAATTGATTTTTTTTAATGACTGTGGGTCGCTTGCCTTGATGGTTCATCGAACATACAGTAATTCGTATCCGGTCTGAAGAAACACTAAACAATTTTTGCGACTCTTGCCAACTGAACTATCCTCTAAGTTCCAAGTAAACAGTTGTAAGCGCCCACGAGCGCTAAATCTAAAAACGCGAACAACACGTCGAATGCTTTTTATTTTCTAATCTCGTGTTCTTCAATGTGCTTCTACAATTAGTCACTTCTTCTTCTATAGTTTAGCACCAAATGTATCAGCTTTCAAATTCATAAACCATCATCTTCTTGACCGTGTGTTCCACTAATGGGGTCGCGGGGTCATTGCGCACTGCAAATATATAAAACTTAAAGAACTGTTTATGTCGCTTGGATAGTTGATACAAAAAACTTTCAATCGTAAGAAAATACTTTCAATGTGCGTTTCGCACACTTTGGCGGTTTCTGCAAAAAAAAATTCAAACAAAACCTAGCACCGCAGTTCATTTAACAAAATGTGCTTCCATATTGCACAGTTTTGTTAGAAAGTGTGATGGGGACAATGATTTTTATTACATAAAAGTAGCAACAGAAATGGGCAATTACGTGGCTCAAACAAGTACTGCCAACCAAGAAGAATAGTTCCATTACCATAGAAACAACCGACACAGCTTTTAATATGAGAAATGAGCTAACACTATATTTTTTGGAATTTGGACATTAAACTTTTCTGTTTTATTAATTAAATAAAAATCTACTTACAGTTACATGTGTGTCAAACTTCATCCCACAGCTTTTTTGTGCCATTTTTGTCAGTGCCTACTTGGCCACCTCCACACAATTTCATATTTTTATTTATTTATTATTTATTTTATTATTTTATTCAGTCGCTCGTCGCTCATTGCTTCACCGCACCGATTTCGTATCACAAGATTCAGGATAAAAAGCTGGTGGAATCAACGCTAAGATATGTGAAAGATATTTTAGATAGAACAACATAACAGTCTTAGTGCGAAATTTTGTTTTTTGTTCTTTTCATTAAGATGTACACTTTCTTTTGCCTCTAGAAAAATTGACTTACATAGGTTATCTTGCTCTTAAATTTTTGTTGTTGGATCTATTGTTACAATTCTTTTTACAACTTTTAGTTTCAGTTTTGGAAAGGCATGAATAGACCTTTCCAAAACTGAAAAAAGTTCCAAAATCGGATCACCGGAACCCATTTTATGAGTCTTTGAATGCTCGAAATATGGGTGTACATTTCTTTTGACGCTCACACTATATCAAATATCACATCTTTGTATGTAAAATGTGTGGTGGCAAACCTTCTAAATATAAAAAAAGTAAATCAAAACAGCTTCTCTCGGCTGTGTAAAATTCTCTCTTTCTCTCTTTTTTAAAATTACAATTAGCTAACAAATCACATCAGGCCATATGAGGACTGGAAGGGACAGACAATACCCTTAGATTTGCGAAAAATTCAAAGTGATAAAGTGGTCTCCTAATTTCCCAAACCAATCTAAAACTTCTCCTGAATAGTGGGAAAATTAGACGATGTTGTCTTATGTCCACAGATATAAGACTTGATTAGAATGTTCTTGAGATGAGCGGAAAAAAAGAACAGTTTGACTATAACCGGAAGCAAAAATCCTCCTTTCACTTGGACTCGAAGAAACCAAATTTTCCGGCGGCTGCTCTTAAAGATTAATTAAGACAATTACTGACAATTTCCATTTGCCTGGCATTGAAAGAAAAAGTATGATTTAATGATCTGACCTTTGGTTGACTTATTGTGAAGCTGTCGTTACTCAATATAATCTCTCGGCACTAAATCAGCTCAGTATATACTCTCCAATTTAATTCAACTTTGCTCGTTTGCAATTCTTGGAAGTCAAGTGGTCAGAGGATCTGAATAGAAAGTATCTTTTTCCGAGTGTGTATTGCCGACTAAGAAGAAAGCAGAAAAAATAAAAGCAACCCATGCTCGGCTCGGTCGTCGCCAGCAACAGAACGACTCGCTTCGCGTTTAACGCAGTCTTTCTATATTAGAGAGACTAATGAGTTATTTGCAACTTACTTATTTATCTTCTTCATATTTTTAACTATTTATTGTAGATTTTTAAGCTTTTCATAGGTCATTGAGGGTGGTTTTTGAAATCCGTGCCTCTGCAAAAATGAGAAGATAAAGAAGCTGAATCAGAATGCTAAGCTCGATAAAATACGAACTATGACCACGAACTTGTCACCTGGGAAATCATATGACAATGCAGTTGAAGTCCACTGACAATTCAGTCAATCCTTTTGCTGTCTGCGTGCTTATATTTCTAATTATTCTGTCATCTGGCCGAACATTGCTCTCTGCATGCGTCGCCACGCATTCCAAATATTAAAGAGTTTTCAGTACATCCTGGCTCTCTCTTCAGCACAGAGCCCATGAAAACTAACAACGCGTCCATTCCTGGACTCCGTATCCGACTTCCGAACCCCAAACGCACCTTGAACAGCACCGATACTCCAGACCTCTTGCTAAAAACGAAATCTACATACGAAAAAAAGGAGAGACCGAACTTTTCAAATCCGATATATCCCATTTGCATAATGAAGCTGTCGTCCTGCCTCAGATAGCGCCGCAGCAAACGCAGATAGAGCCGCCGCACACACAGAGCTACAAAATTGAGTGGAGATCCGAGGCACTTCCGTAACACACACACACACTCGCACACGGATTGGTCGGCTACAGTTGCACTCTTTGTCCTCGGAATGTCCGGTTGACAAAATGCGATTGAAATTTATATGGATGTGTTTGGAGGTGGGCTTCGTTGTTTGTTGTTTAGCCGGGCATTTCAGTGCAGGACCACCTCCGTCGGGTGTAAGTGTTAGTGTGAGTGTGCCTTTTTTCGAATAAAAGCCGGCCATGCACAAGGGATGCTTTCATCCGGCCTCATCATTTCGTTAGTACATCCGGGTTTGCGTGGCGACGGTAACAGCGGCTGCGGCATGAGTAACAAAAGTGGCTGCAATTGCGGCATCGGCAATTTGGCAAAAATGTACGAAGCCACTGGTGGATGTTGGGGGAATAGCGGGGATGGTCTGGGATTGGTCACCTATTTGAACCCGGAGTATCTTTGGTCAGGCCAGTTCCGGAAAAGGAATACACATGGCGCTGCGGCTGTTTAAATGCCTCGTATTTTGAATGAGATTCAGCGATGCAGTGTCAGAATTTTTGCTTTTCGCGGTGTTATTTTTCTGAATGGAGTCGGTAATGTGCTTGACTCGGAATTGAAGAGTGGTTCACTGGGCGCAGTGCGGTAGTAACTTTATAGTGTGTGGTCTCATATTTCATGCTCAAACATTCTTTTCGAGCAGTCTGCGGTTAAGCTGGAAGCATTAGTCGCGACACTCATAAAGATTTTGAAATCTGTTATTTTTAATTTTAAAGCGTTGCATAAACTTACTTACGTATGGGTGGTGTACAGTTGTTAAAGAATAAAATATATATGCATATAGATTGTAATTCTTTTGATCTTATCGAAAATGATTTGAAGCATTTTTGGTAAAAGTGACTGCGATTGCGCATGACTGCGGCTATCGGATTAAATTTTTAATCATCTCAGAACTAAGCCAAATGATTGCAGTCTTTTGTAAAAATAGCGAACTCACTGTATGTTAGTTGAAGTCAGAATTCACATTAAATCTTTTGAAGTCAATGAACGGGAAATAATTTGAATTTATTTTATTAAAAGCGGAATGACAACTCGAATTCTATGTCTGCTATGCTATTATGTTTTCTATTTTAAAATATTAATTTCGTTTAGTTTCAGTTTAAGTTGAGCTATCAGTTAAGCTTCCAGTTAAGTGTCTAAATGCAAAAACTGAAGCGTTTAACTGAAACTGATAGAATTCGCATAAGTTGTCAGTGCAGTTATCGGTTAAACTAATGTGTAAATACGTTTCAGCTCTTTGATCAGCTCAGCCATCATTTTAATTGCAGTTGGCGATGAATCGCTGAGTATACTTTTATTATTGCTTTCAGGTATAGTTTCAGGTATAATTGCACTTAGACTTGATGTCGATATTGCAGTTAAAAACTAAAGGCTTTGGTAAGTACTTCTAGTTGCCAAAAATCGGAGGGTTGCACTTAATCTTTCGTGAGGTGAAATGGCTTCCCTCATATTTGTATCTTGTTTCTTTTTAAATTGGATTCACTAGTTCTAGTAGTTGCGGAGCCATGCGTAAATAGTCTAACCAATCACCATGCTTAAACCTCAAATCCCTCATTAAATTTACATGCGATTGGGTTTCTCTATTTAATATGGATACTCTTCCAAACTCAATTTTCCCATCTGAGTATAAAATCTCTCCCTCCGTACCTTCGGCCCGTATTGTGTCTTAAACAGGATACTTAAAGGTAGCCCCAATCCCTTTAGCACGCGCCAATTATAAAAAAGGGCTAATCTTTACTTTATATCTTTCTTATTCTTTTTGATTTATTGAGCGACAAAACTGTAGCCATTGCAATTAAGCCATTCGTCCATTACGCAATGTATTTCTTCTGATTTTCAACTGCTCACAAATGAAAGGCTTTATATTCCAATAATTTAGAATTTTAAGCTTACTTAAATAGAAGCTGTATTAAGTCAATCGTATTTTTCGCTGATATTTAGAATATAACGGCATGCGGGCTAATACAAGAACAACACATACTTTTTAAAATTAGGTTAGAGAGGTTAGACGTATTTTCGTGGGACGATTTTGTGTGTGATCCAATTTAGATTCCAGAATATAATATCTCAATTTAACATCTTACAAACATATATCTTAACCAAACTATTCACAACGTAGTTTACTTTAAATATCTTTGGGATTAAGTAACGACTGAAAACAATACAAATAATTATAGGCAGGCTAAAAAAACGTAATTACCCTAATTGGGTGACTGGCTTCGAAAAAAAAAGTTAAGTAACAAGTGTACAAGTATGCAGTAAATAAAATATTACCCTCCCCCACTCGATCATTGAAGAGATACATATATAATGTTGATACAAGTAGTGTACAAAATCTTCGTTTTTTTAGCTTTGCTTTAAAAAATGGCTGCAGTTGGCAATAAAATTTATAGCAAAGTTAGTCACTGTTTTAAGCTTTAAGAAAATTGCAAGTTTTAACCGGAGGCCAGCAGGGTTTTTTTCCAATCTTCCACAAAGTAATATTATCCCACTATTTTTATATGTGATAATTATTAAATACTAGCTGTACCCGACGCGCCTTGCTACGCATAAAATAAATCAAATTTTAAAAAAGTCACAGGGGGCACCCTTTTTACAACTTTGGAGCTTCATATCTTTCTAACGGTACTTTTCACTCGCAAAACCCGAAAGGAAGCTCAATCTCATTTTAAAAGACCTTTTGGTTGATATATCACTCGGCAGGATCAGGCGAACTTTGAAAGTCCGCACGAATAAGCGCAGGACGCGATGCCATACATTCCGTCTTATGGCCGCTCCGACTTATTTATAACATTCACATGCAATCCTGTATGGGATGCAATTAAAGAACTTTTGTTGCCTGCGCAGTCATCTTCAGATCGTCATGACGAGTCATGACGTCACGAGTCTTCAAACAGAAATTGAAATCTTTAATAGATTTCATTGCTAAGCATGATGGGTTTGGGAAAACACGGATGTACCCAACAAAAAAAAGTGCAAAAGAGTGGATTACCACATGCACATATTTTGGTTTGGTTATTCGAAAAAATCACGCCAAATCAAATTGATCAAGTCATTTTAGCAGAAATACCACATTCGGAAGTCGATCCAGGCTTATTTGAGGTCGTTACCAAAAATATGATTCATCGTCCATGTGGTTTACTGAACAATGATTCGCCATGCATGTCTGATGGGAAATGCAAAAAACGGTATCCGAGAGACTTAGTCGCTCAAACTATTACTGGAAATGACGGACATTCACTCTACCGTCGACGATCGACTGAAAATGGTGGAAAATCCATCATTTTAAAAGTGAAAAACAATGATGTTGAAGTTGATAATCGTTGGGTTGTGCCGTATTCTTACAAAAAAAATGTAAATCTTCATAGACTTTGAAAACACTTTCTAAGTTCTTACTAAAAAATTTAAATTTATGTAGACTTTGAAAACATAACGGTACTTTTCACTAACCCGAAAGAAAGCTCAATCTAATTTTCAAAGACTTTTGGTTGACTCGACATGATCAGGTGAATTTTGAAAGTGAGCCCCCACTTCACCTCAATGGGACCCCCCCCCCCCCAAAATACCAAAATCTTTTTGACAGAATTCTAAACAAAGTTGCCAAAGACATCAATGCTCTATCTATTACAATTTAGAAGTATATAAAGGACAAACAAACCAAAATTGATTTTTATATATAGAGATTTAGTGCGCTTTTTTTTAAATGATTGCCCATTTCTAGACCTAATCAGATTCAACACAATTAACAAAGTGTAATAGGGACCGACTACGAGAGCATCCCATCTAAGAATGCTGCCAAATTTATGATTGCAGCGCACAGCACAGCTAATGGATGGATACAATAAAGCATAAGTATGTATGAGTTTTATTAACAGAAGAAACAACAATTTCCCAATCTGTCTACCACTTAATTATTGAAATAAAATTATGCACTTGTTCTTCGCAAAAGCAAACTTCACTACTGGGGATGCGTCCCATCACCCCCAAACAACACTTTTTCAAATAACCTAATTGCCAATCGTTCATCAATCTGTCCTTGCACCCTGCCCCTCTGGCTCTCTTCCGAAATTTAACAACTGCACCAGATACAGTGCAGAACAGAACTTTTTTTTAACGTCTCCTCTCGCCGCCCTCCTTTGAGACCACCACGTCCAAGTCTAAGGAGATCAGAAGAAAATCATAAATCCATGCGATGCATCGTCGTATTCGAGCTCGTCGTGAAGAAGCAGCCATCCTTGTACATGTCCATACATCATTTATGTGTAAGAAGGATGCATGAACGATTCCAAGGAACATCGCTTCATGACAGGATCATAATACACTGCCATGGAGAGTATCGGAAGGCTACAAACACCGACGTATCTGCTTGAGTGTGTCCCGGTCTCTGTCTCGCTCACAACACATACGACGGCTCGTGGCCGTACATCAATCATGTAAGCGGGCCTTGAATTAAATTGCTTCATCCTTTGAGAGAAGCTCGAGCTGTTTTTCTTTTCGTTTCCGAAGCTTTAAGCGAGGAATTTCTCTTCTCTGCCGTTCAACACGCAGCCGATTAGACCCGTCCACACACACGTATGCACATGCATATCCTTTCCCTGCATTAAAGTAGTCAATTTCGCCCTAATCATGCTGCTTGCAGCAGAACATCATAAAGGCGTATCATAAAGGCGTATGCGTGCGTGTGTATCACGCAGGGTTTGCTGTTCCAGAAACAAATTTCGATTTTTCGAGGGAAGCGCGATGCGATGCGATAGTTTCGAGGAATTCCTCAAACTTTAAACATTCTGCTCGTCGTCTAGTTTGGGGAAAAGTTTTCGTCCGTCTTTGAGCTTCCTCCGTAAATAGTTCGCTCATATCCTTCACGGGTGTGAGGAGACTGAGAAGGTGCGGAGTTTCCGTTTGAAAGAAAATCGACTTCTGTTCAAGATTAGTTTCTTATTAACAAATAATTGCTGCTAGTTTTTATTCAATCTTATTTTTTTCTTTTTTTTTGCTTCTGTTATTCAATCTTTAGGATTTTGAGAGAATTCGTTCGTGGATGGGTGCAGCTTCTTCGGCTTCTATTTAGGGTTCTGTCAGCGATGCGAAGAAAAATTAAAAGTTTTTACTCAGCACTTGGACAAGCAGTCCAAATGGTGAAGGACATTGGACGGGACTAAAGTTTAGCTGCTGCGACTGCCGCACTTCGTAGTTTCAGGTTTAATTATGGATGACAGAGTGGAAGCAGTTCGGTGCAGTTTGGGTGGAAATACCCACAGTTTTCTCCCAACTGTCTTATACAATACCTCACAAAATTGAGCATACACTCACAAATACGACATAATTTTGATCGCTTTGTCTATAAAAAAATCATTTATGGATAAAACAAAAATGTAATTTTTATTGCACATACATGGACTTATGTATTTAATGTAGTATGTTCAAAAATAACAACAACAAAAAAGTTCACTGAACATGTTATTTTCTAGTAAAATATAAGCACTTCATTTTTGTGAGGTGTATTTATGTGTTTCAGTTTTTCAGAGATATGAAAAAGATCTACTACCAGATCTCAACAATGAAGAAAGAAGCTCTTTTAGGACAAGTATATTCCTTCCGGTAGTGTCAGGTAATGGCCTTTATGACTTTAGTTTTACCTAGGGACGACTGTTTATTTAACTTAAACCTTTTTAGGGTTTCGTTCCAAAGGAATAACGAAACCCTTATAGAATCACTTCGGTGTCCGTCTGTCTGTCTGTCTGTTGCCTTTACATATTTGCTAATAACTTCTGAATCCTCTGTAGTTAAGGGATGAAATTTTGAATGGATATGTATCTTGGCAACCCAAAATTATATCAGGATTTTTTTCCGGAATTAGTCGTATATTAAAGAAGAAGTTTGTACTGAAACTAACCTTTGAAAAAACTTGTGGTCAATATGGGTGTCATTGGAAAGGGGGCAGGGCGGAGACTACAAAAATGTCTGTCTGTCTGTCATTAAGCCTTATCTTAGGTACCTGGTGAACCACTAGGAATTAAGAAATGAAATTTATACAGATGATGTACTTCACTTGCCCAAAGAAAGTTACGAAAAAAAGTTTAAAGAAAGTCACTTATTAGCGAAAAAGTTTGTACTAATACTAAAATAAGAAAATGTTTTTTTTTCTTAGATACTTGATATGGGTATCGTTCAAAAGAGAATGGTATCTAGATCGAAAAGTTGTACCACAATTATCATCTTAGTCTTATTGGTAAGAAGTTATAAGCCCGCAAACTTCAAAAAAACCGACTAATGTACCATGTCCCATACCTTATTTTCTAAAATAATGGGCCAAAAAATCTGAAAAAAATTGGAGCTTTGGGACAACTCACCGCTATATTGCAAAGTACCCAGAAATCTCATATGATTTTTTATTCGTACTAAAATAAATTAATAACTTATTTCTTTAAAAAAAATTGTTTACCGGAATTAATTGAGCTAGGTACCGTTGGATAGGTCTTGTAAAATAAAATACAGTTTTGATTTTGAGCTTTTTGTTCCGAGGCTCAGTTTTCGAGATATTAAGCTTTAAGTGCGAAAAAAAGCGTCCCCCCCCTCGCACACCCCACACCCGCGGGTTTAAAAATCTGAATAAAATCTAGAAGGTAGGTCTCGATGTAATCTTTAGTTTAAATTTAGTTCGAGCATCCTGGCTCAAACAGTTCTTGAGTTATTGGCCAAAAACCAAAAAACAGTGATATACGAATTTTAAAGATCCGAAAACGCCATTTTGTAGATCTCATCAATAGAATCAAAAAATGTTATACTACAAAAAAAATTTATTTTCACACAATTTTTCGAAATATTAACGATTTAAATTATATGAGAATTTTGCTAAAAAGGGGCAACTAGCGATTATCTCACACTCACAAAGTTTTCTACGCGTTTCCTATACCAAAAAAGACAATAGAATCTTGAAGATTCGATTTGTCCGATTTGCCTTTTTTTGCTTTTTATTTTTTTTTTTCTTCTCCGAAGGGGGTTTCTCGCTATTTTCACATTTCTTATGTTTTCAAGATTGTCAAAATCCAATTCAAATAAAAATGATAGCTTGAATGCGTCACTAACTCAATCGAGGACGCAAAGGATTCTTAAAAAAGTTTCTATATTCTGTTAAATTCTGAAATATCTTTTGGCTCTTTTCAAGGTCTGTGACAGTGTTGCCAGATTTTTGAGAGACGAAATCCCCATTTTATTCCCCAAATGCAATTTTTTTCCCCATTTTCAAAATCGTTTTCCCCATTTTAGAAATACTCTAGTATACACTTATTTTAGTAGCTTTGAATTATTTTCGTAGTTCATTTAGTCACTAGATAACTTTTTTTAAAAAACGATATCGTAATTTCAGTTGAAAACTATAATAAGTGAACACATTGTCAAATTTCATCATTCGCATGTTGCTTGTGTGTGTTGTGTGTGTGTGAGGTGGTGGTTCTAGGAGAATTTATTCTAGAACCCGATTTTAGACCATTTAAATCTGCATTAGATACCTTCTAGTGCAAAAAGAATGTTCGGGATGTTTTACTTTGTTTTTGGTGAATCGAAAAAAAATATTTTTCCTGCGGTTGGAATTGGACGTGGTCATGAAAGGGTTAACAAGATCTTCACATAATTTTTTGCGTGGTAAAGAAATAAATGAAAAAATATGTTTGTGGCAAGTAAATTTAAATTGAATCAATTGAAACAGTTTAAATGTTCTTAGTTATGCCAAAAAATCAGTTCATCTGATATTCCCCATTTTTGAAACAGTTTTCCCCTTTTCCCCTTTTGGGTCGAAAAATCACCAAATGGGGAAAAAATCCCTCGATCTGGCATCGCTGGTCTGTGAACCTGAGCGAATATTTTGTATGACAGTTTTCTTCTCTCTCAGTTCTCTTAAAAGAACAAAGCGAAGTAAAGAAATGATTGATCAGAATAGCTTTGTTATTGTAATTTTTTTGAAGAAAATAAGAGAATCAGTTATTTGTACGTGTATGTGTGCTCAGACCATTTCCTGATACGTTCTTTTTTATTGGTTGCGATTATATGTTGGAAAGATTTTAAATTTTGTCACTGAATGAAAGTGAACATAAAGAATTCTAAAGAAACAAAAACAAAATTGAACATTATTTTTGTTATTGCTTCAATGTCATTTTCACATGCCAAAAGTCAAATAATAGATCCTAGTGTAAAATTTGAATTTTTTTCGAATTTCAAACACGAGTACTTGATTTGTTAATTTCTTGGACGTTTGTGACTGTACCACATTAGTGTTTTAGATGATTAAGTGGCTATTTATTACTGCCGAATACTTTATGATTCGAATTGCTTAGCTGCTTGGTAAGCTAACTTTCATGAACTGCTGATTAATTGTTTCAATTAATTAACTGTACAATGGAGCTTGAGACCATTTCCCTTAAGTTTACTAAACCAATTTTCACATGGTTGGCACGATCAGCAAATGAGAAAGACTTTTCTCTTGTTTAGCTTTATTCGAAAATGGCAGGTAGCCGTAGTTAGTTGCTTTAACTTAAATTATGTCTTTAACTTAAATTATTTTTCTATGCACACTTAGAAAACACATGTAACGTAATGCAGTTAATCCAGTCGCAGTTGATTAACGTATTTTTTGAATGCATGTTAATATACTGTGAAAAGTACTTTAACTGAAACAAAGCAGTCGGTCAATACTTCAGTCAATCGAAATTCTTGAGTACTGGGGTGAGTTGTCTATAGTCAGTCAGTCATTTAACTCTAGTGTTCGGGGATTTCCTAAAATTTGAGTTGGTCGATTTAGTTTCTTACCAAAGTTTGGTCCTTTAAAGAATCTGGATTTAATTGGCGTCGTTGTGATTATTGTCCAAATGGAAGATTTTTTGTCGTGTGGCTGCTTACTTGCCCCAGGAATCGCCACAAGTTTTGCTAAATACCCACTGGATAAGGTGACAAAAAGAACTCTTTAAGTTTTTACCGTACTAAAATAACAAACAAAACAACAATTGTATCTACCACGCAATTTCCACACCAATGCGGCTAAAAATCTGGAATATAGGACTTGATGTAATCTTTCCATCAAATTCAATTTGACAATTCTGGCTTTAATAGTTTTCGAGTGATTAACCAAAAACCGAAAAACAAAATGCCGTTTTATAGATCTCGGTGAAACAATAATTAAAATATTTAAAATAAAATTTGATTTTGGGTAAATTCGCCATATAAACGATTTAATTCACATTTTTTTTGCTAAAAAACGTACCGACGATTGTCTCAGTGTATTTGCTATTGACCATTTCAACCCTTAGTTGCATACACGTAATTTTTACGCACGATCGACACGAAGGAAAATTTGCTTTTGCATAGTTTTAATCAAAAGGAAAAGAAGAATTGCACTTCCTTTCGTTGGCCTATATTAAGTCTTAAGTCTTAATTAAAGGTTTGCGCGGGAGTAAAACTCACACTTGGTATTTTTTTTTTATTTGAACTCAGAAAAAAAGACCCTCGAGTGTCCATCAAAACAATAAAAACACATCCGTTTGGTATTTTTATTCTAAATTGGCTATTTTCAGTTTTATTTGTTTCATTTTAACATTTTTTTCCACTGGGTTTACATTTTTCTTTTTTGTTTAATTTGTAATTTCTCTTAATTTCAAAATACCAGATTTAATGATATTTAGCAATGCCATGAAGACGTCCTATTGTTACAATTTACATTTTTATGTTTTCTTTTTATTATTTTTTTTAATTTGTTAATTTGCCACTTGTTTGATTTTAGTTTCGTTTTGTTCTACATTTAAATTTTCCCTTTTGTCATTGTATTTTTTTTGTTTCCATAAGTTGTAATTAACATTTATTTTTGCTGTAATTTTTTTTTGGAAATTATAAACAGCTAGTTTATGTATGTATAAGTATATATATATGTGTATATAATTCCTTAAATTTTATGTATGAATAATAGTTAGTTAACGTATGACTAGTTTACCGCAACAATATTCAACTTCAATGCGAATGTGAAGCATCGTTTGCGTGTTAATCTTGAATTTTTTTTTTGAATTGTTCAATTAAAGTTTTTCTTTTCGTCCAATCAAGCGGTTGAAATATTTTCTTTTTTTTTCAAAATTTTAACTTGGTTTTCTTTTTTACAAAAAATAATAATTCTTGGCTTGGTTTTTCTTTTTCATAAATATGTACTTTGTTTTGTTTCTTAAGACTAAATTTTTAAATAGTATAAATAATTTGTGTTTTAATAATTTATGGCAACAATGATAACAGCATGAGTCATGTTTTTTTTTTCTATTTAAGGAAAATTGTTGAAGCTTTGGTTTTTCTTTTATTTTTAACACCAACACTTGTAACTAGGTAACTGCTACATTTAATGAGATAGGTAAGCTTTAAATAATGGAGAATTCTGTAGCACCTTTAACTTATGTTTTGACTTATGCTGCTATTTGCTAAAGAGACGATTTTGTTTTTGATTTTTTTTCTTAATTTAGATCGGTTGAAGTGTGTTGTTTGTTTCCAATGTGGGTGGATACGATGCAGATGGGTATGGCTCAAAAATTTAAGAATAGGGATATAATCACAACGAACTTTGATTTGTGTCATTGAATGAAAGAAGCGTAAAGAGAAGACTAAACGATAGGAGAACAAGTTCGATATATCGATATATTATTAAAACTAAACTAAACAAGAATTAAAATTTATATGCATTTAGTGAAATAAACGATGAAGAGGTGATGAATGTCTAAACAAAAAATCCTTCCACAATTCCAGGATAGACTGCAATTTGGCACGATCGCACGGTTTTGGACGTTTAAATTAAATATTTTGTTTTGTTTTAACTTGCTTTTTAGTTAAATGCTTTAAAAACATAAAATAATAAATCTTAAGTCTAAAGGAGGGATTCGAAACGTTTTTTGAGAACGCCTTCTCTTCCTGTTGCGAACTTTGTGTACCAGTTTTTAGCAGCAGTTTTAAGAATGATGAAGAACTTTTGGAATTTGGGAACGGACAAAAAAGTCATAGAGTTGAAAAAAATTATACACAGTCAACCTTTCAATAACAAAACAGTCTACAGGATGAAACTAAAAAATAAATTCGAAATGAAGATAGACGCGTGAAAAACCGAGGTGTTTGAAATGGGTAAAGACCTTTCTTTCTTCGACGAGTAATGAGCGGAACTAACGGATAAGGTTGAACAGACACTCTATTTATTTAAATTTTAATCTATTAATTTTTCTACATAAATAAAAAGAAGTTGTCAAATTGAGCCTCTTCTCGAAATTGGACGGGAGGTTCGATCACTACACTTGCCTCAATCAAACATTAAAGGAATGTGCTATCTTGTCTTGAATTCGCTTCTCACAGTGACTCAAAAGAGCGTCACAAACACTCTCCACATCTTCAACACACAATTCAATTCGATGGATGTCACTTTCCCAAGGACAATTTTTCTTTTCTCTTCAAAAAAGAAACTCCCTAAATTGTAAATCGTATATCTTCTTAAAAAAAGATTAAAATTAATTTTTCTATAGTTTTTCTGTTGCCATGTTATTTCTTGTTTTTGTTTTATACATAATCTCTTCTTAAATATCTAAATAGCTGTTTTGTAATATATAGATATATATATTTAAATTTGTTTTCTTTTTATTTATATAAATCCACGTATAAAAAATTATTATTTCCCATGTTACATTGGCTAACATTTTGCTTAACATCCTAAAACATTGTTTTTTTTTGTGATTTTTCTTTTTTTGTTTATTTTTTTTTTGCGCTTTTATCTCATAAATATTTTTTTGTTTAACTTAAATGTTTTAAATGCACTCTCCTCTTTTTGCTTTCTTTTTGTTTTAATTACATTTTTACAACAGTGATGTGCAAAGGATACTCTATGTTTCTTGTTTTTTTTTTTTTTTTTTAGGTGACATTACACATGAAAGTTAATTTATTTCTTTTTTGTACAGAAAACAGAACAACATAACAAACGCTTACAAAAATACGTAAATCAAAAACAAAATGAAAAACAAAACCAAAAAGCTGTTTTGGTGTTTTTGAGAAACATAAACTAGTACACAGTTATAAAGTTTTAGAGAATAGTCATTTTTATCTACAGAAAAACACTTTGTAGCAAACGTAGTGTTAGTGATAGCACAAGGATTTGATTGAGAAGGAAACGCAACGATTGGCAGTTGTATCGTGGAGCGGCAGTTGAGCCAAAAACTGGAAAATGAATTTCTTCCGGTTCGCTTAGTTCCTCTTCCTCGTCATCGACATTATTGGACATTGTACGATATCGCATGGTGAAATTGACTTTGAATATGGCCTCGGCGACACCGGCTGGTGAGGAGACGATAAAGTAAAAAGTTCTAGGAACTCTCTCATGCATGCTGACGTAGGTGAGACGGGCTTCTTTGCAGTATGGTGTTGGTAGGTCCTGAAAAGAGGGAGAAGAAAATCTTGTATTAAGTTGATGCTGAGTGGTTTTAAAAGATGAAGAATGATTTTAAGGGGTGCTATTGAATTGGATTCAATTATTTCCATCCATCGGCAAAATTGTGAACGAATTTGTTAACGAGAAGGCTAAGTTCATCTATATCTATATCTATAAATATTATAAAACAAAGTCTAAAAAAATGTTTGGGGAGTCTAATCTCAGGAAGTACTGAACGGATTTCCAAGCGGTTTTCACCAGTAGTATTGTTGAGTATCTATTATGGGTATGGACTATATTTTATAGATATTTTGGCACAGCAAGTTAACGGTATATTGAAATATGTAAAAAAAGTCAAGAACTGGCAAGCTTCTAAGGCGGGCGCTGTCTAAACAGTTAAAGATACGAAAAAATAATGTACTGGGGAATTGATCGTCTCAAAAAGTTCTAAAAAAAAGTCAGCGATGGCATATGTCTATCTTTTAAGGTAGACTCACAATTACCATTTTTATGGCTATGTAGAAATTCGAAAAGATAATCCGCCCTGTAATCTCCACACCGCTTTGTCAAAAAATCTGAAAAAATCACAAAAAATCGGCTTCCATGAGTACATTAAAAAAAAACAAATTTTAGCATTCTAGCCCCGATACTTTTGGAGCTTTTGGCCATAAACGATAAAACGTGAACATGCGAATTTCGAAAATCTAAAAACGCAGTTGTACAGACCTCGGTGCAAGCACTAAGAAATAATAGCTATAAAAATATCGATTAGTTGGTGAAATCCGAGAAACCGCTGATTAAAAGATTTTTTCAATCTATAAAATTTTGGCTGAAATCGATGTGAGTCTCAGTGGTGTTTTCTATGTTCATTTCAACCCCTATTTGCTAAACTCAAATTTGCACACAGCTGTCATGACGATGATCGCGCGGAAACGGTGTTGTACGGATAGAGGCATATGAAATGAGAAAAATGGATATATGCATATATGTATGTGTATAGGTTTACATAAATGTACACATCAGAAATGCAGGCAGCGATGAAAGAACGTGGTATTTTTTGTTGGAATATGATAACCAATGGGAAAATAACAAATCTGATGCGTGTTCTTTTCTACAGGAAAATAACAAGGACACTTATTTACTTTGATAATTTCGTTGTGTAAAATTACTGAACCTTTCTTGCCGTGGCAAAGTTACCGCAAAATTTAATTGAAGAAATGTTGTACCGCAGACAACAACAACTGTCATCCGATTATAGGAACATTTATCAAAGTACATACAATCGAATCATTCTAAGTCGAATTTTCACGGGTTAGAGGCAGTTATGGAAATCCAAGATAGAGGGTTTCATATTTCTTTTTTTTTGTGTTGAAAATCCTTTATTTTGGACTGTAATATTTACAATTGGAATTATACTGACAGACGTCTTGATGTTTCTCTTTTAAAGTAAACTTCCAATACACACGCTAAATGAAGCAAGAATGCATCTCAGATACGAGTACATATCTGTTTTTAGATTAAAAGCTAATTATTTGTGTGTGCGCGATGCGACTAGAGATGGCTCTCGACAACGATAATGCTCGCTCGCGATGTTCGCGTGTAGGGCCATGTTCGCAAGCAAATCCTCATTTTTGCTGTGAACTTCGTCTGCTCTCTCTTTTTTGCATAGATAAACAACAATAAGGGCAACCACTTGCGCTTTTTCTCCGACGTGTTTGCACTACAAGAATCAATACGAAATGAATGTTCGCGAAATGTCTAGGACCCCAATGGGAGAGTCAGATAATGCGAGAGTGCGTACTTGCTACAAGTTGCGAGGGGAATTTTTTTTTGTCTGTTTTTCAGCCAAAGAAATAAAACTCGATCTAGAGGTATTGAAAGTAGACTAAGGCTGGAAAGAATGTATTCGGGTAAGAAGGATTTTCGACTTAGAGGGATTTTCGACTTAGAGGAATTCGACTGTATGTTCTGTGGAATTTTATTTCAAGTAGCCATATAATATCAAACCATGCAGAATACATGCGAGAAAAAAACTATGATCATTACTGACTTATTGAAGAATGATTTAATTATGTTATTAGTCTACAATAACAAGGGGAATATTTTCTTTTTGAATGCTACTGGAGGCAGCGGGAAGACTGCTTTTGCTGTGGCATCGTCTGGAATTGAACCCACACTTTTAGATGGCGCAGGAACTAACTCTGCTAACTCTGCTTTTAAACTTCCATTAGAATTTTGTACTGCCGATGTTTCAAGTGCTTGCAATGTTTCCAAGTAGAGTAATACTGGTAAATTGACGATGGATTATAGTTCAGTAGCTTAGGACGAGACTTCAATGCTCCACAAAACGTCTAACAAGACGCACTAAAGCAAAGTCTATGCTTATTTAACTGACCGCGCTGTAGAAGAAGCGGTGCATTACCCCAAATTATTTCTAAACTCAATAACACTTTCTGGTATTCCATTGCTGGAATACTAAAAAACTTTAGATAAAGTGCTGCCTGCGCGAAGCCAGGACGGGTTGCTAGTTGTAAATAAAATTGTGTTTGAAAGGCTGCAGTTTAAACTTTGGCATTGAAATTTTTGTTCAAAATATGAAATATATTAATAAAAATTGGTCAAGTAAGAGCTACACCCACGTTCTCTGAAAAGTTATGTTATAAGCATCATCTGACACTATTGATGCCACCTCAGCGTATTATTATTATTAAAAAAAAAATATTTTGCCAAGCGCAAAATTAGGTACTGCAAAAATAACAAAAATCAGACGAATACGTCAATCGGTTTACAATGTGACTCGTGTACCACCTACTATTCGTGGTTGCCGATTACCCAGTAAATTTTACTTGCTCGAGAATGATCATCATCCAGACTTCGAAAATTATTTGATGCTGATCACGTCGAGCTAATGCAAATTGTTTATTATCTGAACGTTTTTGAGCGACATTTGCGTATGTTAATCTTGCGAAATTCGCAATTTGAACACAGTCGTCATGTAGTGGACGTTTACCAAGTCAATCTAACTTACCGTAACTCCATAAGCAAGGACTGTGCTGCCGTATTGATTTCCAGGAGTAAACACTCGATCGCCGTGCAACCAACGGGCGGCATGAGCTGGAGGATTTGCGCAAAACTCAACTGACAGATGAAGTGGTGATCCTGGATAAGCGACTGGTGTTGCATTACGAGCCATCACTGTTGGTATTCCTGAAAAGAAACAAGATATAAATTTTTACTTTATTTTACTTATTCGTCTTATTTAACATTTCTTATTCAACACATCAATTTGAAAATATTTGGGGTCGACTTTTACTCTTTAACACAGCACTTGACTAGATAGATAGATGTCTTTATTGATACAACGAATTTTCAAAAAAAAATCTTAACACTGTAATTTTTTGTGCTGTAAGCGGAATTGTAGGACAGTGCTTTTGCTTCTGCAAAAGCCCAGACAATTTTTGAAAACTTAAAACTTTGGAAATGCGTGGTTTTAAAAAATATTCATAACTATACGTAGCTTTATTTAGTGTGAAATATTTGAAGCAGATCAAAACAAAACTTAAATAAACGGGCTTAGAAATTTAATGACATACAGTAGCTCAAAGTAATGATCAGACACGCAAAAATCTGGAATGGAAGTTTCGATTTTTTTTTGGGTTTTATGTTGATGAATTTTTATCATTTTTGTTGTTTAATAAGCTGATGGTATTAGGTTTCAAATAGCAATTAAATAATATTTTTTTTTCACTTTTAAGTGTTCCGACAAAATAAACATTATGTTCTAGATTTTTTTCTTCTCTTATTATAGCTCTGAGTTACTGTAAATATTTCGATTTAGAATAGTCGATAAGAATAGCAATTCGTAAATTTTAGTTGGGGGTATTTGTCAGACCTGAACGTGCATCGCGGTAAATTAGCAATTGTGCCCGCTTTGTATGTCTGCAATTTGAAAAATGAAACTAGCTTTGCAATAAAAATGCTGACTCTGTATGTGTTTGTAAGTTCAAACAATTTTCTTTCAATTCACGATTTAACTTTCGCCTGGCTGTCTATGATTTTCTCCTGTTCGTTAGAATCAATAAAACTTCTAAAAAATCAGCTAAGTTTGAATGCAATCAGTATTGATTCGTTGGCCCCTATTCTTGTTTTCTAGACATTCAAAAATCAAACATTACAGAGTGTTAAGACCACCACCACCACCTACGTGTCATCATTAATGCATTTTTTTTTTAATATATTAACACAACAACTTTTTAAATTAAGTTTTCTATGCTGTGAGAATTATAAAACAATTGAATGCATCATTTATGAATTTATGTTTGATATAAATTTAAGCACTTCTTCCGGCCATTTGCCAACTCATTTTGTGAATCTACAATAGCCAATAAAGCGTTTCCAAATAATTAACAAATTTAAAACACTTCCTGTAACGCTTGAATTATTTCAACATTTCACGGAAATTCAAAAACTTTGCATGCGCTGAACTGTTTAAATAAAATTGGAAACACTGCAAATGCAATTTCATTTCCGAATAGTTTGAAAATGTGAGTGAGTACTTCTTCCGGGAATTCATATTGCATATTGCCAAAAATTAAAAGCTCTACGAAAAACGTTGCATTTGCAGATATTTCGATTAAAATTTTGTAAATTGTCTGGATGAGAGATCTTTTACACGTAATAGAAATTCATTCTAAAATCAGAAATCTAGTTTGCAATGAAATCGAGTCGAAAATGTGGTTTCCATTCCCCTTCATAAATTTTACGCTGCAGATAACTCATCAAATGAAAACTACAATTTCCATACTTTCCCGGGTGGTTGGTTTTTTGAGATCCTGTCAAGAGTGTCCTTAGAGCCTTGGACACAACGATTTCACGGACCTAGTCTGAACTCAATCTGCATAACGATGACGACGATAATGGATCATCTCTTATGCAATAAAACGAATCCTTTTCCAATCCGAATAACTCAATTTCCCCTAGAATTAATCTTGACCAAAAAAATAACAATAATAACGATGCAGCTCTCTCTGCATCTAACGTCCACTAGAGAGCATTCCTTGCATAACATGAAATTTCAATTTCAAATATTAATCTCTTTAAACTTTCATTTAAAGATTCATCCGCAACAGACCGAGGTCCTGTAGGTCCTTGCATCTTTCTCTCTCCCTCCCAGCTGAGGGACAAACTGAAGTTTACGCTCATTGTGTTTTCTGTTTTTATCCCTTCGCTCATTCGAAGTGCATTATAAAATAATAATTGAATTGTTACATCACATCACACTGGCTACCCGGTCCCGGTCCCGGTCTGTCGTCCGGAGTACTCTCTTCTGAATTCAAATGAAGTGGAAGCAAAACAGTGGAGACGGTCCTCGTACCAAACCAATTGTGAAGTCATTAAACACAATATCAAATTTTGAAGTTATTACCCACACCGAAAGGATGCAGGACGAACTTCCCAGTCAGGAAAGTGCTATTTGAATTCGCCTCTCCTGGGCCAAAGGAACGAGGATGCCTTCCAACCCACACAACGGACAGGGATTGGCTGCCTTGCGAAACATTTTTCAGATGAAGACGAACGATGGAGTCTAACGTTCTATTCATCATCTCCCGTGTGATGATGTGGAGCTGATTCTTTTGTACGGCGCTCTTATTAGGGCGACGCCTCACACACCGGCGAGGTGAGATGTTTTGACATCTACACCCTTTTAGTCGGCCCCAAGCATCCCGGAGGTGAACGAATTCGAATGAGGAATGAATGCAACGTCACTTTCTGACAAGTGCTTGTAATTGGAATCGGTGCATTGGATGGCCCTGTGTAGGGATCTGTTTTTTGTTTCCTCATCTCTCGATTTACAAAGCAGACCGGGGCGAGTCGGTTGTCAGCCCCGTCTGATAATTACGAGAAGGAGAACGGAGAAATCCAATTACTTGTCTCATCAAATCAAGGTCGCACATCCTTCCAGGCCGTCCATTCTGTGAAGAGGCGAGACAGATTCAAAATGGCGCACAGCTGACTCCCTTTTTTCATGAAATACGCAATAATCCTTTTCGTTAAGCTTTTAAAAGGCACCCAAATGGCGATTGAATTCGGTTTGTCCTCCGGTCCGAAACTGAATATCAGACGGGATGTTAATTAAATTCAAATGAAAGTATCTGTGTGTCGTCGCATGAGTTGGCGAGCGACAAAATTACACGAGGGCAGGCCGATGATGTGAACCGGCGGCGCGGCGGTACGTTACCCTGGTTACGGGGAAGAAAATGCAAAAGAATTCTAATTTTAGCCCGAGGGCCCTCGTGTCGATTGGTTATGATAGAAAATGAGAGTCAACATTGCTTTTGTGGAGTGGTAAATTGGATATTTTAAGCAAATCCTTGAGGCAGCCATTTTGTCTGATGGGTGGTTGTAACGCAAATCTATTAAATTAGCGCTGAAATGAGGGTGACGAAAAAATGACGGGAACATGAAGCACATGGTGCTACATAGAATTTTTCGAAACCCATTCGATGTCGCGCACTAGATGTCATTTGGAGTTTCTGCAGTCACTCGAAAGTCGCTCAAATTATGATGAGACTTACACAAGGCCAAGAAAATCCGGTAAGCTATCATAAACAACTTCTTCAATATCAACTATGCCTATTCAACTCATAAATGCAGTACAAGATGCTGAAGTAAAGCGTTTTTCAGAAGGGATATAAAAATAATCCAAGCACAGACTAGATTTGCCTTAGATTAAAAATGTTAAAATGCAACCGAGATTCTGACACAGTTTGTATCGTTACTTTTAACTTCTAGTCGCTAAAAGCATCATGCAGGCTGTGCGTGCTCTAGCATTTATTTTCTGGTTGTCATAGCTACTAATAAAAATATTTTTTTTGCAAGCATAAAAAAAGAAAAATTTTATTTATTTTTTATCATGTATTTAAAATATATTTCTTTTAATAAGTTGGGATTGCACCAGCAGCTGAGACAAAGACAAATAATCAATTTGCAAAAGGTTCATGTAAATGGAGATCAATCATTCATGCGGTTTAGAGGTGTTGGATTCTTTTATGAGGTAAGTCATAAAGGCATTGAATGCCAACAAGCCGATATCAACGTAAAACAGCCCGTGATTAATACCGCGCGTGAAATTGCCATCGATCCAGCTGATATGTGTGCAAAAGTGGTGGAAAATCGCCTCCCAAAGTTGATCGCTGCATACGTGCTTATTGTGGTCACATGAAGATCAATTTCTACGCTAACTCGTACCAAGTTTCACGTCTATCAGATGCACACACATCTTTCGCAAATATCAAACAAAACTGATCGGAAATTCAGCTTGTGCATTGCAGTTTTGACACAGCGCAATTGTGTAGTAAGTGTTACAAGCATAAAATGATATGAATAAAATAAATTTATCGAATGATAGTGACAGCAATTGCAGTGCATTTTAAGAAAAAACCAAAAAGAAGTGTAAACATGCTAATGAACTGGCTATTAAATGTACATGTACATGATTTGAATCACATGTACATGTACAAAAATGCATTTCAAATGGTGAAAAAGATCCCATCCCAAATATTTGACTATGATGATATTTTGTTAAAAGATTATAGAGCCATGTAAGCAATAATTTTGCATCAATGTTACTTCCAAAAATATCGACTTTGTTGTTGAGAAAGCCAGTCAAGAAACTAAAAAAATTATAGGGCGAGTTGTAGAAAAAAAATTATTTCATTGAAACTGCAATTCGCACAAAGGAGAACATTCTGGTCATGAAGTATTATAAAATATATGTACAGTCGAATCGCGATAATTTATACCCCGATAAATCGAGACCTTAATAATTCGTAGCAAACAGCTCGTCTCTTGAAAATTTTTCGCTATTTCGTAAAATTTACATGCTTTTTACTCCCCTCGTTATTTCGTATTTTTTTTGCAAATGCATTGAGGCAAAACATCTTATAAATCGTAATTCGTTTCTTAAACCTCTTATAATTCATATAAAAAAAACCTTTTCAGTTGAACTCCCGTTAACTTTTGTAACTTTTTTTTTATAACAAGCTTTTTCTTGATCTTTTTTATTTTGCATATGTACTTAAGATGTAATTACATATACATTCGAGTCACTCTAAGTCGAACTAATTTTGATGTCCCGTGAGAGCTCGAATTAGAGGGATTCGCCTGTATGTGAATTGAGTGCTTAGTTTTAATAAAGTTAAACAATATGTATTGGAAAATAATATGAAATGTAAAAGCCAAGTTGATTCGTATTATGCTTTTCACCTCGTTGAATCGAAATCTCAATAATTCTTAACCTGCGGTAATTCGTAAGAAATGCTATTCCCTTGCTATTTCAAATTATTGGGATTCGACTGTAAGCTCTCGATAATTCGAACCCCTACAATTTGAAAATGTCTCTAAACAGAAGCATTCTCACAGTCCCCTAAAAACAACTGTAAATCGAAGTTTTTTCCTGGTTGCATGAATTTTGAATTATCCAGAGTTTACTCTCATCTTTGAAAAATTAATAAATAATTTTCAGTTCTAATAAACTTAAATATTGGTTGTCTTGTAGGTATGATTAAAATAACGTATGATTCAAAAAGTAATTAACTAGACGTTGAAATGCAAATTTCGATTTGAGTGTGGTCAATACTCAGAAGCGAATATCTTACGGCCTAATGATTCTTAGATGGCTGTGTGTGAAAAATTTGCAAGACACAATCGCATAAAACCTTCTGTAGCGGAAGGTAGGAAAAGGAGGAATCGTTACTAGGGAACTAACATTGCTACGAAGATGATGAGTTTTGTTGAATGGGCTTTATAAGTACAGACTTCTAATGAAAAAAATCTTCAATACTTTGAAAGAGTACAAGTGTCTGATTGGCAGAATTGTTAGCTTATTGAATAATACAAAGGAATGCGCGGACAAAACTCCAAAGTATACATTTAGATTTAAGATACTTGAGCTACAATACTGGCTAAGACTATAAAAGGAGCGATGTCATCACTATAATCTCAATTTCCGAAGACATCTGATAAGATGATGATTTAATTCAACTTCCAATTACGAAGAACACTAACCGAAACTCAACTTCAAGTAGAATTATAAGAAATTAATGATATCCTCGAAATTATAGATATCGAACACAACAGATCAATGCAAGAAGTTAGAGACTGGCTCATCGAAGAAAGTATTGGTGGACCTGTGCAAATTGAACACATTAGGCGGAAGGAAAACAACGAAACTACTACAGATGCTCCCAAAATAGTTAGCTCGCAAGCGATCAGTGTACGAATACGCTTGAGTACGCCGATTAAAATGAACAAAACTCAGAAACAACTCCTAGTTTGGTGAAGTTAAGGGCATACTAAATAGCAAGATCAAGCCCAAAGTAACAAAATATTTTACCAAAAATTGAGAATAACAACATCTATGCCGATTCAAACATTTTTTAATATAATTTTTGAAATCTTTATCTTTATCTTAAAACTACATCGCACAATTTACAGAGATATAGTATATACTACCTTGCTACTGAAAAATAGCAATCATTTTGGCTAACTTGCAACAATATTTAATTCAATTCTTATGGAAAGAAATTCATTTGAAATTATTTTCGTTTATCTTCTGAATTCAGAAATGTTGAAACTATTTTTTTTAAAAATCAATTTGTGTTGTTTTTGATAAACTTTAAAATCTTTTTATTCGGTTCTGTAAGTACTGAAAATAGTTCCAGTAATGTAAATCCGTCTAAAATCAGTTGTCTTCATTAGTTTACATATCGAGGGAAAAAGCAAAATAAGAAGTATCACCTTAAATATTTCAATGTGTTTTTAGTAGGGTTCAGAAATTCACGCGCTCACGAGCAAGAGTCGTTTAAATTTACTCGCTCAGGAGCAGTCATGAATGCGACTTTTTTTTACTTGCTTTGTCTTGTCTGCAAGTGAGCGTTTCTGAATTCTGTTAAAATCTTTTTTGGTTGGTGTGCACACGTTTTGGTTGAAGTCGCGTACGGTGAGAATTCGGTGGTGATACTTTTTATAGAGGACACTGATGCCTAACCGCCTTTGTACGTTGAAAGGACTCCGTTGTGAAGTTATACAGTCCGCAGGATTTGCTATACTTCATTGTCTCGTTCATCTCGTTTGAAGATGTTTGAATATCATATCGTTAAGTGTCGCAGAAAAGAGAAAATTATTTTTACTGGCTCATAAATTGGCTCATAAATTCGATAAGAAAAATACGTTACCAATAAAGTATATTTTTTGGAAAATGCTTCTATTATTCTATTATTTTTTAGAGGAAAAATACATTTGTTAGTTATTTTTTTAATGCTCCACGGTCATCCAATCCCCGACATTTCAAACAGCCTTCTCGTTAGATGTGCACTAAATGTTTTCATCCCACAAGCTGTCGCCACCTTAAATAGAGCAACACAGACCAATGTTATCTTGATCGAAAGAATGTAATGGCGTTTTTGTTTCGAAGATAAGCTCGCCCGTGGCTATGTAATTTCCTCAGCTTTAGAAAATCCACTGATTTTATCGCGAGACTCACAAACCGCAGCTCATTCCCTCACTGTCCCTTTGTTTCTCAATTACCCGCAGTAGTCGATGAAAATCATTAGCTTCTAAGGCCAATTGTCGCACCTTTGAACCGTCAATTTCCATTTCATCAAAAGACTAGAAACGTTCTTTGCCTTTTTCTGCAATCTCCACAACACAAAAGTACCTGCCATTCACATCTGTGTAACTCACATCCTTTCTCCCTTTTCCTGTGAAACTTTTCACCAAAGTCATTAAAAACTCATTCACCACATGTGTACATTAGATTCGGCCAAAAACCACAGACATCATCATCACTTTAACGCGCACCTACAGAGAGGATGCTTCCGCAGGGAGAAGGATCTTCCTTCTCACACAAGCACACACCCAGATAATGATGATGGGCCTAGTTGTGAAAATCAACTTTTAACCACAAATAATCAACGTTTTCATTTCGACAGCAAGTTGACTGTGAAAAAAAAGAAGAACTAAAACTAAAACGAGCAAATGAAAAGAACTTGACTGAAAACGCAAAGCAGTACACCAACTGCAGGTGTACCAATTAAAAGTTTCCATTCGTAATTTCTCCCACTCCCTGCCGCGTCTGTCTCCCGGGCGCAGAGAGAACGAAAGCCTCGTTGTCGCCTCTCCCCTCTCGGCGGGTAACCACGACATGTCCCCCTTTTAGTTCTAATTCCATAATTCTGTGCACTTGTTGAAAGGAGAAAAGAAATACACAGCAACAAGCTGCATACAACACAACACAGAAAAATTATATAAAAATAAAGAAAAAGGAAAAACTACCCCCACCCACACACACACAGGGATCGGATACTCCCTCCTCTGTGTGTGTTCACATTGAAACAAACAGGAAGTTTCCAATTCAGAATCATATTATGGCTAAGGAAAAGTTGGTCCAGAGTACGTGCCACGGGCGCCTGGTGGAGCGCAAGAGTAGTTTGTCGGCGGTGGGCGGAATGGGTGGGTGGCTTTTGGACCGACCGAAGTTGGATGGGATACAATTCTAGTTAAGTCCATGCACTCACTTCCTGGTACCGGAAAAGTGTAAATTGGAAACGTTTGGTGTAAGAATTATATTAAGCACACACGAGCCACGTGTATTTGTGTGTGAGTGCAATTCACATCCAACACAAAGGCATGCCTTGGGAAATTTTCATTTCATCAACATTTTTTACGAAGTGACGAAAGTTTAATTATTGCACACAAAGACGACAACAACAACAACACAAAAAAGGATGTCTTTTCCTTATGTGAACACGTCAGAGGGGGTGAGGCAGCGTGAGGGATGGAGCGCGAAAAGAGAAATTATGAAAAAAGGTTGCACCACAACGGCGACGACGATGGAGAGAAGTTACTTTCATCGCGCTTTCATCTAACGAACGAACGAAGCAGTTCAAATGAGTTGACTGCACAGGTTCAGGAACTGAAATCGATTTATGAAGGAGTTTATTTAGCAGTTAACTTCTTCACATACAAGGTCATAGAAATATCCTTTTAGATGGTCAATTAACAGAAGAAAACATATCTGAGGTTTGGAGGTGAGGATGCGTTCATCTGAATGTCATTGAAGTCAATTATGATGTAGATGTGAATGTAGGTTTTGATACAGAGCAGGCCTTTGATTATAAAGTTTTAATGAGCACGGAAAAATTTGATTTCCGTAGACAATCCGAAAGTTAATGTTTGATTCTTAAATATCAGAAGACAAGACCTGACAATTACACTGATCCACCGCTTTGCGCGGGTGCTAGGGGAATGAAAAGTTTCGTGCAAGCCGAAACTGCGCAAAACGATTCATGATTGTACATGGATGTCTTTTGAACAGAGAAGCCATAGTGGGCCATGATTCGCCAATCCAATTGGGGTTGATATTTCAAAATCGCGCAAAGGTGAAACTGCGTACAACGATACCGCGCAAGACGAATGAGTTAACTTTATTATCATTTTCAATTAAGAAATTAAATGAATGCTAGAAAGATTTAAGGCAACTTTTATGCAACCTCTTTTTGTTCAAAACAAATTCGCGGACGAAGAGTTTCTTCGATCGCTTCGAGAGAAAAATCATTCGGATTATTTTTGAGCCCGTTTGCACAGAAGAAGTTTGGACAAGAAGGTTAAACGACGAAATCTACGAGCTGTATTGCTGCATTGCAGTGGTCTAAATTAGACTTCAAGATCGTGTGGCTTGAGCTCGTTAAAATACTTCCCGAAAGATAATCTATACTGCAGATTAAGTGTAATATTCATTGTTTGGAGTTGCTTTAGAAATTTGAGTTAAGTGCAAATGTTGGATAATACTATTCAAATAAAAAATGGTTTCACTGAATTTGGTTTTATTAAAATAATATTACCCTACCCTAGTTCCATAAGAAAACATTCTTTCTCGAAAGACCCAAAGTCCGTTCCCAAAACTACCCCAATCAGTTGCACAAAGAAACCAGTCTCAGTTAATGAAACTGAGCCCACGCTTCAATGTGGCTACAGAAAAAAAGAAAAGAAATTGAGAACCAGAAATCTTATTTCAAACAAAAAGTAAATCACAACCGGAACCCAATTTAAAGCAGAAAAAAAAATTACTTATTCAAATTCATCCATTTAAATGCAAAAACTGCATCGACCAAGAGAGGACCTGAAGCCGCCGCAACCGACGCCGCCGCACCGTTTAACCAGAGAACTCGACCGCCACCCTATCTGACGACACCAGTCCACAATTTTCCAAAAGTGACTTCGCATTTTCGGATTGAGTGCCATAATCCGCATACTTCATATCCATTCATCGGCCAAAATTACCATAAAAATGACACGCAGCAAAATCAAGCTGGCACAACGAAAAGGATTTCCTCTACTCGTTGGCGTCCCTACTGGTGGTCTGAGGGTTGGAGATAAGGGGTGTTCAATTCATTTTTGAGACCACACCACCACACTGCTAATGATGTAGCGGCCACTCCACGGGAGAAATAAGTGGAAAGCAGTTAAGTGCTGCTCTCCAACGCCACTTCAGTTGGCCCCTCCGGTCGCCCAATAAAATGATCCTGCCAGAAAGCGACATGGAGACCTGCATCAGACCGAAAAGTGTGGGAGTTAAAAACAAGAAACCACCGAAAAGGACATTCGCATTCATGCGACATCTGTCGCACCATAAAATTATGATGATTGTACGACGACGATGGCGATGAACAAAAAACGCCTCTCGTTCATAAATTACAAGCCGGATGGACATTTTTATAATTTTCTGCTTCCGACACATCCCTGCATATGATTACAAAAGACTCCTTCCCAGTCTCAGCTCCGGTGTCTCTGTCTACGTGCAAGTGCTTCCATAGCATTTAGTGGTATTTAAAAGGACATTTAAGGAGCCACACCGACAGCGCCGGATATGCGATGCTGTCATAAATTTACAACTGCTAAGTTCGCCGCTAAAAAAGAGAGCCAAATAAATGTTTGTAGCACCTAATTTCTGAGGTCACCGTCGCCGTTACCGTCACTGACAAACAGCGACGATGGAACGATATTTGAATTTTAAACGTTTACGTTCATGTGACGACGACGGGGCTTGGTCGGCGTTGCGGCAGACAGACAAACTGACGTTCTAAGCCAGAATAACTCCACTAATGACACTCGGTATTAAGTCCAATTGCACAAATCCACAAAAGAGCCGGCGAAAGCGAACGTTGGAAACTTCCTGGTGGCACGTTTTCATAATTACGTTTTGAAATAGCATTCATCCAGGGCCGGAGTCAGCAGCAGCAGGAAGGACATACTCGCCTAATGCTCGAATGGTGAGTGCGAAGCCGTCGGAGGGAGAAGACCGTGGGCACTTACACAACATTCTCTGCGCTGATGGTGGTTCTGGTGGTCTGCTGCAAGATTTAATCTACGCGAAAACCACAAAAACTTTTGCACACCTACAACTCGGAGACGAAGAGAGAGTGAGAACCGATGAAACTATCGCCATGGTTCCTCTCGGTTGTAGTCCTCTCTATGTCCTCTGTGTCTCTGTGTCTCTGTGTCCTCGAGTCCTGGTGTACTTTCATTTTTCGCCGGCTTTAATAATCCCGTAGGAAGTTTTTATTTGCTGCTTAAGTTTTCCAAGGCGCTCTCTGTTGAGAAGAATTAAAAACAACTCAAAGTGGTTTAATATTTTGTAGAGCAGCTCAATGGTGTAGAGATGAGGATTAATTAAGAAGATTAATTTTGATTACCTCCCAGGTAATTGTCTTTTGATGCTGGGGCGGAGACAATTCAGCGGATTAGGGAGCAGCGCTCGGAGTGAAGTGGAAATCTGGCGAGGAGCTAGGATTAGCAGAAGCTACACGGTTCAGCTAAGGTTTTGCCACCGGAACTAATTTGGTAGAGTGGCTAAGGAAGAGATTACCGAAGTAACCTAAAATTGGAGATTCATTAGAAGTCTAAGAGACGACAGAGATTTTCCCAGTCCACATCATTCCATTCTACAATTCCAGGCAGAGTGGCTGAAGAAGTGGATGTGTGAAGGTGTTCTAGGAGTTGTACACTAAGGAGATAAGCTTTTTTTATGGAAAACAAACAACATTATTTGAAAGTAGCATTTGGCATCTTTGCCACAACGATACAAAGATTTTTTTTACGAAAAAATTAATTTCATTCCTTGTAACACTGAAGCAATTCGCGGCACGATATACCTACCACCAGCAGAAGTGTCGTCTAGAGTTTGTACGATCGCTTAATAAACTGTGAAACTTATTTTAGATCTAAGAACGAAGAAGATCCCGCCACGTTCAGCAAATGACATTCAAAGTGTGCATTTTGTCATAAAATAATGTAGGAGAAGAATACAATTAAGACATACCTTGGTGGGGACTAGAAATCAGTCGCCTAAGCGCCTACTGTGTAACAGGCCTGTTACACATGATCCTAAGTTTAAAAGATTGGTTTCCTTAAAAAACGTACTGAAGTTAAAAGAGATAGGCAAATAGCGAATTTCCATCTCGATATTCTCGTCTTAAATGTGCCTGCTTGTCAAAATTCTTAGATTGCTCCAAAGCATGTTTTAAGCATACCATCATTTCATCATTTACAATCGTTGATCTCTTTGCCTTCGAATGGAGTTTACGTTTGCATTACAGCAAAGACAATATACGTTATATTGTCTTTGAGTATAGTCTCTGCCTCTCTCTCTTGAAATGTGTGTAGGACATATTTTCCAAATCAGAAGCTCACATTTTTTAAAGAATGTTTTTTTATTTTGAAGCTGTCAGCTTCGGATTTGTCAGCCTGTTTATAAATTCTGTGCAGTGAAAATTGTTTTAAAGTAGAAGTAGTTAAAGAATTCAAATACTTAGGAATAATTATAGGTAGCAAACTGAGTTTTTTCAATCACATAATTTATTCAATAAACTATTTTCCATCAAGATTGAGAATTTTTTTCTTATCGGATTACACGCAACATTTTTGACTTTGAAAGTTACAGGAACTAATTTTTCCTTATTTAATTTAAGTTTACATTCCCCAAAAATATTAATTTAAGTGTAATACAATTTTTTAAAATTGGTTAAAATATGTAACTTAAATTTTGAAATTTTGCATAAAATCTTTAGTGCGTATGACAATATGACCAGGGATTGTTTACACAGTTTTCGTGCCACCGCATTTAGAATTTTCTGTACAGTACTTGTTTTTCGTTTATTAAACAAACTTTTATCAAAGTTCTGGAACGATAAGATATAATTGTTTAGTATAATTATGAAATCAAACACATAACGGAATAGAATATAATTGGAGAGATATTTATTTAAATTGCTTTTACACCTAATCTGCTCAGTCAGAGCACTATGAGAAATTGAAACAAAAGGTATTTAATACAAAATATATTTATTCCCTCAGTTTTCATAACTTATATTTAAGTGGAATATCTTTTAAATACAGTAAACTCTCTCTAATTCGAACCTCTATTCAAAACCCTCTGCAAGTAGAAGCATTCTCACAATCCTCTGAAGAACACCTATGCGATTCGGTCCCCTCGTTAATTCAAATTTATTTTTGTGCAAAACGAGATAAAAACCTGTATAATTCAAAAATCCTGGTATCTTTACCTTTATAGTTCGAAGTGAAGTTTACATTTCTTTTTTCTTAAACAAACTTTAGTTGAAATGCGTAAGTGAGCAATATGTTTTTACTGAAACCTCCGTACTTCGAAAACCTCTGTAATTCGAAATTCGAATTATCGAGAGTTTACTTTACGAACTACAGAGGTTTTCAAATTACGGAGGTTTCAGAAAAAAAATATTGCCCACTTTCGTCACGTACACATTTGAGGAAAAAAAAGTAAACTTGACTTCGAATTATGGAGGTAAACATACCATCATTTTCGAATTATAGAGGTTCTCATGCTATTTTACACAAAAATAAATTCGAATTAACGAGCGAACTAAATAGGTTTTCTTCGATTTACAGAGGTTTTTCCAGGCGAATGTGAGAATGCTGCTATTTAGAGACGTTTTCGAATTATAGAGGTTTCAGTTATCGAGAGTTTACTGTATTTAATTAATTTTTTTTTTGTTTACTAAGATTTGTAAGATGCTTGCATAAGAATTAATAGAAATGGAGTTATTGTGAACCACCGTGAATTTATAGCCTATCAAAGTTTCATTAGTTATAAGAATAGCAAGAAATGCTTACAAAACTTTTACAGTTGTAAGTGGAAAATATTTTTTTTATAATTCGATCCAGTTCCTGTTAGAAGCTGTAAAATCGTAAGTGCTTGAGTGCTTCGTTTTCGGTTCTATGTACCTCTTTGTGAATCATTAAATCTTCAATCCACAATCAAATTTCGTCTGAATTTCCGTTGTACCTGTAGAGCTGTAATCGCCTGCAAAATTGATTACACCGAAGGTGAAGACAGCGACCATGCACACACTCGCTTTGTATCTTTAAGATTAAAGTCAACTACAACCAACCAGGCACTCATCACAACGCAATCCAAACCCTAATTGCAACCCAATTAAAATTCATTATATGCAGCATCCGTGCGAGCCGAGTCAGCAGCCAGAGGTATTCGCATTCTCATTCGCATTGGCAGTCGCAATGGTATACAGGAAACAGGTGGTATCCTCAGGTGGTATCAGCAGCACAACTGCAAGACGCAAACTTGGTGTTGGAGATAAATTGCAACTGCAACACTCTGTAGCAGAGTGCTCTCTCCTCGTGCGCTCCCAGTGAACAAATACAAAACACAAAGAGATTAACTCCCATCATCTAATTATGCACTAATCCTGCCGTATCCACCTCCCACCCGCACACCACTCTCCTCCTCATCAGCGTCGTCATCTTCATCTACACCGTCATTATCCTCAAAAGCCGAACTCCTCTACTGACGGTCTTTAAGTGGGTTGGATACCCATGAAGTGGCGGATTAAAGAAAAAAAAAAAAAAAACCTGCGCTCCAAGGCAGTCGCGTGGGTGGTGGGTGGTCTCCGCCTTGTCGTTGGGCTAATTTACATAGTTTAAGACACAAAATCCTAAGCGAACGATGTTTACTTTTGCGAAGCTGCTTCGCAACGAATCGACTTTTACCTTAGGTCATGCCCCACTTTCCCCAAGAACACAGAGATCCTTAAAACCACCCGCCACCGGACTATTTAACAAAACCAGACTAAGACGAGGAGGAGTTTCTCAGCGAACACAGCAAACAGCTTCCACTCTCTACCACTACAAGGGAATTGAGTTTCCTAAGGACACTCGGCTTATGTCTCAGTCAAGGGGAGAGAGAGAGTTGTTGATACAGCAACCCATCGATCTGGGTCACGGGTTAGACGATTTGACGACGCTAACGATCCTTGATTTCGCTCAAAAGAGCGGATTAAAAAAAAAAACTCAAAATCACTTCGGTTTTATTATCCTCATCTACCACAAAGCAAAAACCGTCACGTAATCCCTGTTTGTCGAACACAACGTAAACAGTTATTAATTATTAACCGGGAGTGCAGAGCGCAAAGGACTTTACACCCAAAGCAATTCGAAATTCACAATGCACGCGGACGCCTGCTGCCCCTTGCCGCCTTTACCGCCTTTACCACCGAGATAGAGAGAAGCTTCTCTTCTGAAGTTGAACACACCTGCAGGGCGAACAAACAAGCTGCGTGTGTATGTGTGTGTTGGTGAACCGAGAGTCCTCATAAATATGGGCTGAGGTGTACACTCGTTGTAGGACAATGGAACAACTGACTGCCTGGCTAGTTGTGTTGTGTTTTGTATTCGGTCGACGATGAGGACGACGGCGACGGAGGGGAGAGTATTTTAGTAGTGAAGTGCCCTGCGGTACGGTTAAATACTCCCACTGCGGCGACGGTAGCAAGTTTGAAGCCAGTTCCAACTGCCAGCTAATACTCAACCAAGAAACTAACAATTGAAGGAAAACAGGACCGGCTCCGTGCTTCTGGGAGCGGTGATGGTGGCGATGATGTGGCTCCGACGCCGCCGCTTCGGTCACGTGTGCATGTCTAAATCACGGTAAGCGATTAGGGACACCTTGCGGGCAGTAAAATGTTTACACATTCAAGTACGTTCCTTTTTTTGTTTAAGGGGGATTTAAATGGATAACGGTCGAGCGGGAGATTGCGTAGGGCGGAAGGTTAGCCACGTGGGAGTCTTTCTTTTTGACGAGCAGCTTTTCTGGCAGATGATTGGGTACGTTTCCTGTTAAATATTCAAAGGTTGGTTGAGGAGATTTGTAGAATTTGGCAGTTCTTGTTACTTTGGGGGAGTAGTGGAGAACTGAAGCACGTGATTTGATACTTGTTCTATGTCTGGCTTTAAGTTCAAATAACATCAATGGCTATAGCGATTAACGTTATGATCCACACGTCCCAGGCACAAGTTGAGCTTGGAGAAAACAACCGAATTGGACTTTCTATTACAGATTTGAAGGCCCAATTGAACCTTGTAATCTAATGATATATGCACAATTTCGTTCAATAAAAAAATTTTGTCAAAAGACGAGAATTTTAAAGTTTTTACTAAACCTCTGTTATAGTCTTCGCTGAAGTCTTATGGATTTGTGCCCGGTCCAAAACCAAGACTGACTGACTGAGATTGCCTTGAGACTTAGGTGCTCAAAAAAACCTCCTGAGAGATCCTCTTTTGCAGTTACTAGGCATAAATCCGGCATAGAAGCATTGCCGTGTCGCAAATATAACACTTGAGCGAGATTTTGTCCGAAAAAGCACAGAGGCCGATTTATAGTAATTTGGCGGTCAAAAGTCGATTTTATAAAGCAACACTATCGACATAAACATTGGTATTTAATCTAGAAGGCAATCGTGTTCAGAGTAATTTCAGATCAGTGGTTAAATTGAGCTTACACGAGGAGTCAAGGCACGATGAGCGAACAGATAGTAAGTTTTATATTGTACTTTGTTAACCGATTGCTCTAATAGTTTTAATCTTTTGGCCAGAATTAGTTCGTCAGAATATTTTTCAATAAATAACAAGAAATTTGTATACCATTTTTGATTTTTTTTTTATTATTGATTATTTTTAATCAATTTAAAATTCTAAAAAAAGACGCATATCTTTGTAAAGCATTTTAATACAGTCTCGTGCACGTAATTACAAACACCTATGTATTAGGTGTATAACTTTGCTTACGCCGATTTTTGCCGAAATTCCAGGCTTTATTGTAATAAACTGGTTATGCATTTATGATTCGTTTGCGGTTGATTCGATTGCGTTTAACACGAGTCTTGATCAAGCTATGCCTCCAATTCTGCATCTTCGAAAACCTTTTCTCTTCCATCGCCATGTCGGTCTTCGACGTCAAAATCGCCGTTCTTGGAGCCACTCTCGGCACGTTCTTTCAGTAATAGCGGCTTCACCATAGGTATTTGAGAGCATTCGATGAGCCTCAGCCGCAGATTTCTTCATATTAAAGTAGAAAATTAAAACCTCCCGTAATTGACGAGAATTTGGCTCGTAAGCTGACATGTTTAATCGAGAATAACTTCATGATGCAGACACAAATCGACTAATATTTCGATGACGTTGTGTTTACAAATACCTAAGCTTATTGTATGACATCTACGATCTATTTATTTCGACTACCACTTAACGCTACAGCCATCTATTGCAAAACGGTGGAAGCAAAGCTGTACACCTAATAAAATTATACTTTCTACTTTAGAAGGGTGGTTTTGATTTTCATTGTAGCTACAGGTTACACCTATTAGAAAAACCACGGACTTTGCATCCTGTACCGTGACTTTTGGCGGTTATCCATCAAAAGCGCGTAATCAAAAATACTGAGATTTTCATAAGAAATCGATAACTTTTGTCCACGAAATGGTTATCAAAATTTGGAATTTTCTAGAGCAGTTATAGGTATCGACAAAGTTCTTCAAGTTTCTCAACGAATCCAATTTTCTTTATGTCAAATTACATGTTTTAGCGTATCCATAAATGTTGAATAAAATAAATACTGCCACATGTTTTGCAGCTACAAAGTCCAAGAAGTTGCAAATTGTCATCAAGAAAATACATAATTTCATTCTCCAATAGTAAGAAGTTCTAGTATTGGTCCAATCGTCCTTAAATTGTTTGTAATTCGAACGACACCACGCCCGGCATTTCATGCGAAATAAAAATACTAGTACTCCTGCTTGAGCGTTGTACTGGTGTACCTAGGGTGAAATTCCTTTGATGTGGGGTTTTGTACATTGGCTTTAATGCCAGGCGAAGTTGCATTTATATTATTTTCATCACTAAATAGAACCTTATTGCAGGGGTACTTAATTTCCCGGTGAACTCCAATTTTCTTGTATGACTCTGTACTGTCAGAAACGGTCTCTTTAGTAGAACCCGTCCAAAAAGCCCAGCATCGTTCAAACTTAGGTGTTAAGCCTCAATGGACGGCGCTCTATCATAGTCAATTATATTTGTACCAATTTCCGTAGTATGTGGAAACTAATTCACTTAGTGGTTAAGGCTTGTTTTTTCGCCGTAGGATTGCCTTAAACCTAGGCCTGTGGTAGTTTTTTCGAAATTGTAATTGTTTTTAAAAGTACAGCCCTGCATTAATAAACACAGAATACGTGATTGTTTTTAGAGGATAATGTTTTTCGATAAAACTGCCTCTGTCAAAAGCATTTACAAAAAATGTCACACAATCACCGCTCGATCCATAAGACAAGTGGTTAAGTTTCATTATGACTCATGGTTTGTTAAATTTCATTATGATTAGAAGCCATCTTAAAATTCTGGATTAGCTTAGTATCTAAGCTGTTACGAATCCACTTCCAATCAACCACCAAATATCTAGGCTGCTCACATCAAACTATTGAAACTTCTGTTAAAGCCAGCTTAGTCAGCTTCCGAATAACTTCCATTAAAACTATTGCAATTTTGAAAATTCAATTCCAGTTGAATGTCGCATGGATTTACCTCCTAAAACCCTTTCAAAGAAAAAAAAAACCCACATTTCACTAACTAAACGAAGTCCCCACCAACGCCATTACGCAAATTATTCTGAAAAACGAAAGCTTTAAATAAAAGATACAAAAGCTTCACCAAGAACCGCAATTCAATTACATTTCCTCGAAAGCAATCATTTTATTGACTCAAACAAAAACGACTACACAGCTAACAACCCCCCAATTTACAACCAACACCAGCACCAGCGGTGAATAGAAGATGTCACTCAAATGCCACTCCACCACTTCACGCTGTCTCCTAAATAATGTCAACCGCAAAGCTAATAAAACTGTCATCAGCTCGGCGGAAGTGCTTTTTAGAATGCAGCACTGATACACAAAACATTCACCGTCGAAGCGCAGTGGCTGTCATGTTCTCTGTTCGCGTGAACCACCACCCCTATCCATCCCCACACCCTCCAAACTTTATCCATGCCCTAGCCATTGATTCGCACAAAAATTCACATATTGTTCCATCAAAACGCTACCGGGAGCTGAGCTCCGCATCATCATAATATTCGTCGCGACTGGGGTCACGACAAAAGAGCCAACCGCAGACGCTACATAAAGAGGGCTTGACCCTTAACCAACTGGGGCGCCCGCAATTTCGATGTTCGGCCCAAAAATTATGTGATCCTTCGGTCGAAATCCCGAATGCAACCACCGTGAATGCAACCACGTGTGTGTGCGAGTGTTTGAGTTCCAGCGGAATGAAAGGAACGCCGACGAATCGCACTGATAACGAGAATGCGATGGCCAAGAGAGCATTCGCGTTGGTGGCAATCTGTTATTTTGTTGTTAACGTTGCCGTGGGCCCGCAGCGGCTATTTGTAGTTATTAAGGGTGGGCGCCTTAAATTATGAGCTGGCGTAATTGCACAACATATACAACTACAATATGGCTGATGGCACGGCGTTCGGCTAAGGCCAGCCAGCCATCAACAGATGTCACTAACGTGTATTTGCGCACGGATATAATAACATAACATAAATTTAAATTCATGAGGAACATTAGATAAGCGGGACTATCTCCGATGGGCTGCGGATGCTTTATAGATGCGCCGGCCGTCTTCTGATGTCGATGTGTTGGCTTTATGAATGTGTCACATGGTTAAGAGGGCGTCGCCGTGGTGGTGGCGGTTGTAAACAAGGACATTTTATTGGTGATTTGTAGTGCGAGAGGTCGCATCTATGGATCGACAGACGGCGTTCATCGATCGCAGCGGATGAGAGAATGTAATCTGGCCACAGGCAGTTTGGTGGCTCATTTGAGGCAGATTTTTGAGAGCAGCTCATTTTTGGTGATTTAGTTAAGCTTTGTACAGAATGGCGTCCTTGTGACTGAAAAATTTAACACAACATTATAAATGAAATGAGAAATTGAAGCTCTTCTCAACTTAGTTTATGATGGTAATGGAATATTCGGACACAAAATAAAACAAAAAATTTAAAGTACATAACTAACAATTAATTTTGTTTAAGAGTGTCTGTTCAGAACTCGCTTGTCAAAAAATAAAAAGCTTCTTGTTAACTCTTGTTCTGAAAAAATGTTTTCCTTGCATCACACATCACATAGGGCCATTTGCCTTGAAAAAAGGTTAAGATACTATTTTTTTTGAAGATATTGAGTTGAGAAGCATTTTTTTTAAGCAATATACAGTACTTAATGGATATAAGAAAAAATGAAAATGCAAAGAATCTTTTTCTTTTAACGTTTTTCTTTCTTTTATGAGAGAAACGGATACAAAAAAAATATCAGATCTGATACAACTGGGGTTGTTAATAACAACATTTTAAATTAAGTTTGAGAAGCTGTTGAATGTACAGTATAAAAGAAATCTTGAGCTGAAGGTTCTAGCAGCCACAGCTCTATATATTAGCTTGTAATTTGAATTACCTGTTAATAACTAATAAATAAAACAAGTCTTTCTAGCTATGTTTTTGAACAGGTACAGTATAACATGGTTTATTCAAGAGACAATTTCTTTTAAGCGTATTATTGCGTATTATATGGTTTATTCAAGAGACAATTTCTTTTAAGCGTATTATTGCTCATATAATTTTGGATATTAGTGTCAGGAAAGACTTTCGACGAATAAGAGAAGAAGAAACTGAAGTAATATAGATACCGAAGTGTTTATAAGAGTTTCGTTATTCCTTTGGACCGAACTCTTAAAAACTGATAAAATAAGTCACAGTGACATTTGAAAACTGGCAACGTCATTGATGACCTAAATTTGTAGCAGCAGCAGCGTTGCAAGAGATCTAAATTTGCGGCATTTTGAGTTTAATTTGCCGGAAGGGTTTGCCCACCCTCCCTTGGAATCGATTACGCTTCGTATTTTCGAGTATTTTTGTTTTTATTTTCACTGTATAGGCCTTCAGGACCTTTGCCCCAATTGTGCTTGCAAAACGATCGCCTTAGGCGTGTGTTTTCCCCTGAAGGCAAATGTTACAGGACATTGTTGAATTAAACAACAAGCAACTAGCTTCTGTGAGGCCAAAGGTCGGGGCATACTAATTTAAAAGGGATGTCTTCCACGATGATATTTATAGTGAAATTTTGCAGTAGAATACAACTGTCATCCAGGCGAATAAAACTGCGGTCTACGCGACCAATAAAAACCGGAAAGCTACGAAACGTGAGTGAAAACGTATATCATTCAGGAAGAAAAAAAAAAAAAAAACAAATAAAACAACTTCAAGGAATTTTGTAATAAACGTTCGTTTTGTCTACACATCGGATCTTTAAGGAAGAGGATCCCTTGCAAAGTACATAAACTCGTAAGAAAATAAATCCGCTTTCCGTTTGTTTCGTACTTTTTTTGTCTCTTCATTTTGCTTATTTATCCAGTGCATCTATACGTGTGTTTATATGCACTCTTCAGTTGCATTTTAGTTCTCCACTTATGGTTGCAGTAGCATGCAGTTAAATCTACTTAAAAAAGAAGAACAGAAAATTCATTGAGAGCGACAGAGAATGTGAAACTTTTACGATGAAGGATAATAAAATGGATAAATAAAAAAAACGAGATCCTTTCACAGCATAGAGCAGTTGCTTTTTGTTGTTGCTGGTGTATCCTCCATATATCCTAAAAGAACTAAAAAGAACTTTACAGACAAGAGAACGACAAGAGACAACCAAACTTCATGATGTCGCAAAAGTTTCGTCAAAAGTCAAACAGAACATTTTGTCTTGTCGCCCCTTAGGGGGCAGTGGCGGTTGCGGGTGGATGGGTGTTCGCTTCTCTCTTCCATGCCGGGTGGACGGTGTGTCCTAGAAATGTATCCGCAGTTTAAAATTCAATTTTGTTAAATGATTTTTATGCTATGAAAGTTCGTTGTGTTCTTTTTTTTGCCGGTTTGCCATTTAAGGTATTTAGCGAAGCCATAGAAATACGTTTTTTTAGCGAATGTTAGAGATTGTGTCGTTTGAGAAGAGAAATTCAGGTTTTTTTCGAGTGGAAAAATATGTATTTGATTTTTGTTGTTATGGTCCAAATTTGATCGAGGAAGCTCGCAGCGGTTTTATGAAAATTGTTTAGACAGAAAAGTCTGAGGACGTTTTTTTTTCCTAAATGGTCACTGTATGCAAAAGGACGTCTATAGAGCTCTTTGTCACTGGTTCAATAAAATTGGGTTGTCTGTATATTGCTGGACACAAAAAAGAGACAAGCACCCTGAAGTCTTCCCAAGTTTGCTGTATGGTTACAAAGCCAAAAGAAAATGTAGGACACTAATATAAACTGACAAATGCAATGATGGGGAGTTACAAATGGATTCACATTTTTGTCATAGTAGAATTCTTAAACTAATAAACGTTTTGAAATTTTTCATCTGCCACATTTCTGAACCAATTGTGCAGCCTTGGGTATGGCTACTTAAATTTTCAATATGGTGAAAGTATTTCCTCTTCGAGATAGACGATCAGTTTTTTTGTGACGCAGAGGAGGGAGGTGTCGTCTTCATCGTTGAGATGATGGATGGCATTCCAGGGAAGCGTTATACACTCAATATTACAGGAATCGATGATTGTTTAAACAACATAAGTGATTGTTTTTTTTTTCAACAGGAGCACCCAATTTTGACTCTACAATCAAATTTGAATGTGTTTCAAGCATAAAATTACAGTCCAACTCCCTCTAACTCGAAAATCCCTCTAGGTTAGGTTAGAAGAAAATTCCTTTAACTCGAATACATTTTTTCGACTCTTGGTCTTGGAGTTAAATAAGTGATATGTTTATCAACTTACCTGCAGCCGTCAAAGAGACTTAGATATATGAGCACGTGTATACACAAACCCTCAGTAAAAAACGGACCAAAATAAATGCTTTTTAGTTTAAAAGATCTAACTTACTGTCACCATGTTGGCGGAGCAATGTAAAGAGGGCCATTTAATTACTGCCAACGATGTGTGACCGTAGCAAAGAACAAATTGTATTTAAAGGTTGTCATGTAACATGGTGACTGACCGCTAAGCTCTTCCATATGCTAAAACTCTGTGTAACTCAATGACTCTCCACTGAACAAGCTTTCCGAAGTCAAAGATCAAGCTCTTATTCAAATCGATAAGACATGCAGACTTCAATCAGTCAAAGAACCTACCAAGAGACTTCAGAGACCAAGCGACCTCCCTGCAAACACCCGCAGAAAAAAAAACCACTCAAGTCAAATGTATTCAAAAGATGTGCAAAATGCTCCCACTAAACACGGAAAATTAAAAATAAACACCTCTCTGTTCCTGTGGGAACTTCTGACTTCCCGATCGACAGAATCCTTCGAGCACATGCATTTTTTTTTATGAATAATTTCACCCGATGAAAGGATGTTTTCTTCTCCGGTGTAAAAATATCTTTGAGGTGAAATTGAAGAGCAACCGATTGAAATATAAAAGTAAAATCCCTCACCATTGTCGAAATGTATGCAGTCCTTTCATTAATTTCGTGTGTCTTTTCACGTTTCCCTTTTTTTCTCGGTGTTGTTGTCCCGTAAGGATACATGGAAATGCATATAAATTGGGTGATTTCTTCCGTTCGAATTAACATAGTGTTTGCAATGAAAAAAGAATGGAGGACGTTCAAAGGAATAAAAACGAAACGAAACGAGAGAACAATAGAATCCTGGGAATTCAGGGTATCTGCGGAATCCCTTTGTATGCTGCCGCCCATAGCCGTCGCCACTGCCACCACCGGCGTTCGTCTCTACTCGGTCCGTCCCCATTCCAAACGTCCTCGCATTCGACTGTCGGTGGTTGGGACTGGTGGGATTCATTGGTTTTTACCCCATCATTTGAAATACGAAAATAACCTAAATTTTCGGTGATGCGTTAGGGAGCGAAATTTGAAAAATTAAATGGGCCACTTAATGGAGGTGATTTGGAAGGGAACCAGCCACCATCACCACCCCGTCTCGTTGATGAATGTTGTTTGTTGCTTTTTCTGTTTTATTTTACATTTTTGTTGTTTCAAATGGTTTTTGCTCTGGACGCACTGGACACAAAAACCGTCTCCCAACGAGGCCATCATCCATTTTTTTTTTGTGTTTTGTTTGTTAACACATACACATGTATCTCTCGACTGAATTCCGCTTTTGAGTCCGCTAGGGACATCCTTGCCAGAGATGAGAGAGGGCGAGGCGAAAGCGTCCTCTAGCACATCCTTCCGCTGTGTTTACCATTAAATTTTTTTTTATAGTTTTGCGGCAGTGAGGAGGGTTGAAATTAGGTTCTGTTTATTTGGTCAAAGGATATACGTGCCTGAATGCCAAACAAACGGGCTCCGGGGTCTGGGTGGTGTTATGTTTACGTACATATAGATGCGAAAGGGGTTGATGAATGTATCTATCAGAGTGTTTATGGAGCGGTTTGAATAGTTTTTCTTTAGTTGTTTGAGATTTGTTTTTTTCCAGTTTTTTTTTTATATTTTTATTTTGTTGTTGTGGAGTTTTATCTGAGGAAAAGGAAGGACGTGGGAAGAGAGAAGAAACAAGAAGCAAACAAATAAAATTGTTTTGCTGGCGGTGTTTGTTTTATGGCAGCACAGAGGCACAGAGACAGAGAAATGGGGAAAACATTTTAGATTAGTTATTCGGGACGAGATGATAAAGACTGGAATTTAGGTCTTTTCTGCTTAAAGCGATTAATGTTTAGATAGTTTCCTATGATTGGATTGTGGCGAATACGAATGTGAGTTTCTTTTTTTTTTTTTGTTAAAGTTCTTTAAAAAAAAAAGAATGAAAGTGAATGTTTAATCCGCTTTTCTGTCTGGACCAGTCAACCGTTTGGAATGAGTTTGTGGTTTTGCTCAATGGTTTATCCGGCCAGAAATGCATGCCACGCATGGGTGGGCAAATGTTTTGACGCTATGCGGAAATTTAATGTAAGTGCTGTCAAATTTAGAGTAGCCGACTATTAAGGGAGAAGGATTTAAGCTTACAAGGGAATCCAGTGTAGACAGCATTCGACGGATGCTACATGGCAATGTCCTCGTTGGCGAAAGCGTTTTGGCTCTAGGCTTTCGGCTGATGGTTGATTTACAATGAATTTTCGTTACTTAAAACGTAAACCAAGTCATTTGTTTCAAGTGATATTTGAAAATCGATTAATTTGAAAATTAATGAGAAGACCATAAATTAATTGCTGCATGTCAGTTCTATTAAATCAGACTGCGATTATTCGCAAATGGTTTAACCGATTTGAATAAGAATTGATTTCTCCTGTTCTGAATTAAAACTTCACCTAAAAATCGATGAGACATCTACATATGAACTTAATGGCTCGTAGATGGGATTTTTTTTTGAGTAACATGACACTTTCTGCTTTTGGGGAGTTTATTTAATAGCTTTACAAATTATAGCCTATATGTTATTCTGGTATTTGAGCTATTTTGTTCTATGCATTGGATGCATTAAAATTCATGCAATCTTTTGTCTGTGAAAGAGTAACAAACATTCACAAACATTCATGTTTATAAACAAAGCAAAAAGAGGGTAAGTGTAGCGTAGTAACTTTTTAGTAAGTAAAGTAAAGTCAATTCCGAGCGGAAAAATGTGTGCAGCCTCTCTGTAACTAACATATTCGCAGTAAGTTCTGAGAGCATATTAGCGGTCAAAAATTATACTCAATTACAAAGACAAATACTCAAATGCAAAAGACTAACATGAAAACACAAAATATGGTATTCTAATATTTTCAAAAGTCTTCGCACGAATTTGAACTTTTGACTATTGAACTGAATATTTACGGAGTCTTAATAAACCATCCAATCTCATGAATTTATGGCCCGTAGGTTTATAGCTGGACTGCAACTTTTGAATGTTTTCTTGACATTTATGTCTTCGTTTAATAGGTCTCTCTAAAATAAACGTACATCTCATTCAGAATCAGAAACTTTTCATTGCACCTTTCCTTAAAGTCGTCGACAACAACCCATTCCCACCTGATTTCAATGACCACCTTCAAACCGACAGTCAAAAGGCGATTGACCCGAATAAACAACTCCATGCAGACTCCCCGATTTAGACGAACCTCATTCCTTCACAACGGAAAGACAGACAAGCAGCCGGAAAACGATTTCAAAAATCACAAACAATATGGACTGCCACTCCGCCTTCTTTAAATGCAGTTCCACACGCTGGCGCTTGACGCATCCAGAAGTACAATGTAAACGAGCTTCGTCGACTCATTTCGATTAACCGACGACCACCGTCCCTCTTGGGTCATCATCAAGGATCATCTCGAAAACACTCGCATACATCGTAGACACTTTCTCAATAATCACGTAATTTCCCCAAACTATACGACCCACATAAAAGCTGAAAACACTGTAAAATGTCTACTAGGACAAGGACCAGGATCAGGACACTCCGTTCCCATTTACAGACCCCCTCTGCCCACCTACCCTTGCGGCACTCCACACTGACACTCCATTCATCAGCATGAGTACGTCATTAAATCGAACATTGAAAGCCATTTCCACACCCAAGATTGTAAGTCGGTGTTTTGTTCTGTTTTTGTTTTTTGTTTTTTTTTTGCTGTGTGATTGCGTGAGCGTTCTAATGCCTTCCTGTTAACGGTGCCATTTCGCAACACAACTCTGTACCAGGAATGGACATAAATATTTTCCCGCAGACATTGTTGCCTCGTGACACATTAGCACAACAGCACAACACAACACACAGGACGACGAAATGAAAATGATATTCGAATGTGAGTTCACATTTTACGATAATGCATCCCGACCCAGCCGAGACATTTCCCACCAATTCATCGATGTCCTCGGTGTCATTAAATCAATGTGCGTCCATTAAAACTGGAGAAAAGGAATTCACACTTCGACTTGATAGAAGTTCGTTAAACCGAGAAACATGTGCTTGTGTGGGTGGTCAGCTGGTCGTTGCTGGCATAAAAAACAAAACACAAAGAACAGTGTTTTTGAAACGTATGGCTCGATAAAAAATAATAGCCTATTTTCTACACGCACAAACGTCCTCTTGATGTCTCAGATGCGAGGCATAAACCGCCTGCCGTTTCTCACAAGGATATTCTAAAAAATCATGCCGCACATCTGCCTCCTCTGCACTTCTGAAGGAGTGTAAGCGGAATTTGCACACGTCGTGCCTCAGGGTTCGCGATTTGCTCCCCAATTTTTTATAGTTTTCTGCAACATTTGGTTTTTATGGCGTTCGCAGTGTTTGTTTGTGTTGCATTGTCTTCCTCTTCACACCCGACCGGTGGTTAGATCGAAAAAGGATTCAGGCAGGATTCTGCTTACGAGAGAAATCCAAGCATTTATCATTTGATGTATGGAATTATTACGGAACGTGTCTTTTTTTTGCCATTCTCAAACTATCGCCCACCTCCTGGTGGCCCTTTGAACGGGCCATTACGGAAAATGTGACGCCCTAATAAATTCCTTTGCGTTCAGTCTCGGAGTTGGCTTGGGAAAGGACGAACGTATTTTTGGCAGTGCTGAGGATTTTTCTTTTTTTCACTGTTACATGCTGTGTCTGATTTCCATGGCTGTAAACAAATCGTACGGAGGGTCATTGCAGGAAGTTGATTTTATTTTCAGGAGCGTTTTTTTTTTTTTGGTTCGCAGTTCAATTGGCCATGGGAAATTACGGAAAAACAGATGGCAAAAGAAAAATTTAGGATTGGGGGAGTGTTTGTGTTTTTACGATGTGACAAGTGCTTCTGTCAAACATAATAACCGTTATGGTTCAGAGAATTTTTCTCGATTGGGGATGGTGATTGAAAAAAAGAAAAAATTATTCATTGAAATCTGTTTGCGCTGATGAAAGTTACGTGGGTCTTTGAGGGCAATTAGATGCAATTAACTTTTCAGGCGGTGATTTTCAAGGGGGACAAAACAGGTCCATTGTCGGTGGATACTTTTATTCGGCGAGCACACAGAAAGTCGAGTTTTGAGTATGTCTCGCTGACTTCAAGACGTCTTACAGCTTTTACAGTCTAGACACTGTTTTCTTAAGTTGGGGCGACAGTTTAATTGACGTGAGTTTTCTTTTAATAGATTTCGAAAATATTTTTTTCGTTTTTTCTCTTTCTTTGTTTTCTAATCAAGTGGCAAAATAAATATAATAATTTGTTTTCAGTAATTTTTCAAGCACTTTACGATGAAATTAGCTTTCATGCTGCTTCCAAATAAATTCTCTGTCTTTTACGAAATGAAATCAAGAAAAATAAAATCAAAATAGCTTTTTAATGATTCTTCAGGAACTGCTTGAGTGGACCTATCAGTAGAAATATTCGGGGTATATTGGACTTGATATACCTGTAGATCTAACCCAAAAAAAAAGGTGGCGGAGTTCACGGATAGAACCTTAGTGGTAGAAAGAACACAGATAGTTACTGCAGTCGTAATCAAATTTATAAAAAAGTTTCGAAATAAGCAAAAGGCTGAGTGCAGATATTTCAAAGTGTAAAATAAAATCTAGATCTAAGAAACAAATAGCAAAATAAAATGCAAGAAAAGTAATTTTGCGGAAAATTAAAAGAGAAGGACAAGACAAAGGGTCTCCAAGATGGTTTTAACCAAAAAATCATCAATAAAATCAAGGACCCTACTGTGCCTTTCTCATGAGAGCCCTGTTGTCCACACACAGTGAGAGAAATGCTGCTTCCGGTGCATTTACATTATGAATGCTGATGGCAAGCGCTTCAGACACTAGTTGAAACACTAAAGTTCTACAAATCTTAATCTAAAATGTGTATTCTTAACTTGTTTAGAAGTGAGCCTGTCGGACTGCTAAGCAAGAGTACCCAGGTTCGAATACGGCGCAGGGATAAACACCAGAAACACTTTTTCACGGCCCCACCTTCAGCGAAGGACTGACAATCCTTGAGTACTTCTGTCATGAAAAGCTTTCGCAATTCGCCGTTCGGAATCGGCATTATACAGTAAGTTACTACCACATGTATCAAATTATAACACGCACAACACAGTGGAGGCGGGAAAAGCTAGACTGTGGCTCTAAACGGTTGGTTACGCCACCCAATGTATGTACGTAATTCAAAAATGTCGATGAAAAAATTCACGTCGGCGATTAACTTTTAAACTTTAACTCAAAATACGAGCCATGAGGGGGGGGTATCTTGACTACTCCAAGTACGTTAAAAACAGAGGAAAGTGCGGTGACTGACCTAAAAGAATATCATGCGCCTCGAATCGAAATATTTACATTGATCAACTCATTCAAGAACTCATCCTCTCCTCTCTTATATTTCCACCCATTAGTTCGACTGCATCTTTTTTCACTCCCACTCCCTCCAACATAATTAGCATCTTTCCGCATTAATGACAAAAATTCTAATATCGCAATTTTGTACTTAAAACTTGTCCTACCAACAAAGTGGAACAAATAGCAAATTTGTCTCATTATCTCCTTAATCAAAGACAAAGGATATAAAGCACTACGAACGGCGGCATAAGAAAAGGGAAATTAATAATCACGACATTCTTTTCATATTCCACTTCACCTCGTGATTAATTTGTGTCTATTACTCAGCACAGATACATAATTTGCATCTGCTGTCGTCTCTCCTCGCATCCGCCTGTAATGGCAAACGACAAATTGAACAGGCCAAAGTTTAAACGCACAAAAGAGGATCACAGAAGAAGAACAAGGAGGCGACACAAGAGAATGGAAGAGAGGAAGGCAAGAAAGCGAAAAAAAGAGAGATTGTAAGTCGTCCTGTCAGTCCCCGTCCTTCAACAAAGGCCAACTATTTTCCTCGTAGTGCTTTTTTCCCTCCTCTCATCTCAAGAGACTGAGTGGGAGTGCGCTAAAAGTTATTTCGGTGGAAAGCCCACGATGACTCGACGTGGTACACTTCACTTTTAATAATCATCATCACCACCCCCACGGTTATCTCACCCTCCCATCATCTTCATTTTCCTCGTAATCGTCATCACCGTCTTCGTCGTAATTATTGCCCCTATTTCCATCTCAGCCGACAGCCACATCACGGGAACTGCGTCGAGGGAGTGAGAGAGAGACAATAGTTTTCGGCTACACGCCTCGTCAATTTAATGGTCTTCGTTTCAAAGTCTTGTCTTCGTCTTGCAGACTTGTCTTCGTTTTGGTTTCCTTTCTTGCCAAACGCAAAATGCGTATTTTTTTTTCTTTTGATAATGACAAATAATTACTCCAGGAGTACTCTTGCAACCACAGAGAACATCCCTTGGATACTTTAGATTGGTGTGCAGTTCAACCCTTGCCGCAGGACCACCAGCATCACGGCCACCTGCCGTGGCGTCGTGCGAGCGCTCATTATTGAGATGGTAATAATGAGCTGGAGTGGGGGAGGTCAAAGGACGCTGGTTGACTGGTGACGGTGTGAGAAGGTATAGGAGTGGGGTTGCGACACGCGGGCGCTTAATGACGGCGACTATGAAGTGTATTACCACCATTCCCCACCTCTGCGTCACAAATAATTCAAAAATCCCTGGTCTTACTTTAATTGGCCTTAGCTGATTTAATGGAAGGAATTTCAAAAAGGGAGGCATTTTAATAAATCGGCTAAAATGCTAATTGCAGAGAAATGAGATTTGTCGACTTGGCGGTATTGACATGTTGTCATAGAGTTAATTGAAAATGGAAGGAGAGAATTCTCTGATCGGCAGTCAATTTCGTGAGGGTGAATTATTTACCAGTGCCTTAGATGTTTTTTTCATGCGAATGTTCTTGTTGTCAACTAATCGCATTCAGCATTTCAGTAATTCTCCGATTATTAATTGTTTCCAGACCTAAAGAAATAGCTACGCCTTTAAGTCGAATGTAGAAGTACATGCTTGGAGTGAATAAAAACGGAACGGAAAAAAAATTTAAAAGCGCTGGATTCAAGACTCAAAATGTTAAAAAATAAAATACTTTTGTTCAAAAATTCAATTTAATTATCTTCGTCCTTCGAAAGTTGCTCGTCCACATTTGCTTTTCTTTAAAAAGCAATGACCACTGCGTATATTATTTATTTTCGATTTTTAAAAGAGTCTTGTTTTATATTAGGTTGTCAAATATCTCCCTTCCGCAGGAGCTCTGTAGCGCTTTGTACATAGCCGGAAAATTCAATAGACAAAAAGGCGCAAGGGAGATATTTGACAACCTAATATTATGCTCCCAATAGTTTCCTTTGTAAAAGAATGCAATCTTTTGTGAATACATACTTTATCTTTACTAACTCAAAAAAAAAAAAAATTACATTCATTGACTTTATTTTGACTGTGACTCTCAATATTGTCATTTGACATCGAAACATTGCAATTCAATTAATTTCAATTGCAGAAGATTGCAATTCAATTCAAGTGAATTGTGATTGCAAAATCGCCAAAGTAAGGACACTGGACAGGACCCAATCGTTGATGAACAGATTCACAACGATTGAATTCTTTTACGACCCAGACGACAACATATAAAACAGTTCCAAGTACTCCATTCCAAAAATTTGTTCCACAGAAATCAAATCTTGTGTCCTGGGCATACCACTTACCAGAAAGGTGAATGTAATAAATTCGAAATCGTTTTTTAAGTGGCTTCTGGCATTACTCCTTAGTCTTTGCGTCTTAGCTGTAAACAAATTAGGACGCGTAGAGTTCTTTTAAACAAGTTAAAGCGAACTTATTTGAAAGACAAGACATATATTGGTGTAACAGCTTGTAGCGCTCCACCTGAGCCTAACTTTCTCGTAACCATTCTGTTGTAAGTTCTTCTGACGTATAATATATGATTGCCGCTCTGAGGATTATGAAGTAAAATATAAAAACTTTTCTAGAGGACGGTGGAAATTATTTTGTGCTCGACGGATCGAAGGTGAACCTGACGTGTCGACGCCGCATGGAAATATTTCCCACATGAAACCACTCCCTAATGCAAAAATCGCCAACATTTTCTATTTTACCCGATATGATTTTTAGGTTCTACCTTCATGAAAGGGAAGTCAAAATTTTGTTGATTTTGGATGCTACGTGCGACTGTATCGTTACCTTAAATTTACCATTTAACATAGGAAAAGAAGTTATATTTATTTTCAAGTGCATATATCTGACTTTCGAAAAACATCTAAACATCTTTTTCATACTTTTAAATAATCTCAAAAACGAGACTTAAGAATGAGGACACTTTTTTAAAGGGAAACCTCAGTGTTTGATGGTTGAAAACGATGCACGTTGGTTCCGTTTCTGAACAAAGGCGGCCAAAACTATTTAACCGCTTCAAAATGATGAAAGATGATTGGTTATTACATAATTTGGAGGCGCTGATTCCAAAAAAGTCCTTAGTTTTTTCTAAACTGTTGAGTTTTCAATTTAGAAGCCGAAATATGATTTTTATAGAAAAATGAAATGAAACGAAAGAACAAAGTTTTTTCGGAGCTACCACGCAGTTCAATGCAATCTGTATGATTGTGACATAATCGGCCATATTTTATTTACAGAAAGCCACTGCTAATGGCCTCTACGTTTTCTCGCAAGTGTGACCTGGGTGTCCTTATTTCCCAAATAAACTAATTATAGAAGGGAACTGGATGCACATAAAAAATGCCACTTGCCATAAAGTAAACGAACCAATCTACGAGTTTCACGACACATTTTATTACCCGGTTATTTCGTGAATTGGATCCATAACCTGTCATTCCGTATGTCTTTCAACTCATGCTTTCCTCTTTTTCTAGCGTTTCTTGCTGTCAAAACATGCAATGTCCACTGAAAATATTAAAGTCCTTAATGCAGCGACAATGCTATTTCTGTATTCAAGAGCACTTAAATATTTCCATTTTTAAAAGTTTTAATTTCGAGCATCACGTTCATCGGTTTATTTGTTCTACTCACGCACCTCCGTTGAAAACCTTTCACACTAAAAACGCAGCTGTCTCCATAACAAAACCGAAACAGTGTTCACCTCTCAAGTGGCACTCCTGGCATAAATACAGCCAACTGCCCCTAACACATTCAGCCCGAAACTAAACCCTCAATCGTGGGCAATTTCAACGCTTAACCTCCCGCTGATTCCGTTTAAAAAACAAATCCGACCTCCGAGAACACACATGACTTTTGAAAATTTACAAAAGCCATAAGGCCCAAAGCACGGGGAATGCAAATTACATCTCCAACCACCAAATTTGAATGTCCACTTCGGGCAATGACGTGACATTCAAGCCCAACAACCACCCCGTCGTCTTCGCCAAGAGCTTGCTAACAAATTGCATTATCAATTGCACAGCCACCGACCGACCGACGCGACGTACTACAAATTGGAATAAATGCCAGATCGAGTTGCGGAATGAGTCCTTGCTCGCGACCAGAGCATGTGGCAGCCTCGGGGGGCAATTTCTGGTTAGGCGCACCGTCAAGTGGACTCAACGGCGAAGTAATAAGAATATTCTTAGCCCCGACCTGTGTGTAATAATCATTTATCAATTATTTTTATGAAATTTCCGATGCGTCTGCCAAGGGGTGCGCCCGAAGTCACCGTGACCAGGACATAGGCCTGAGTGCTCCTGTGGAGTTCGTGCAGTTAATCACTAGCGCGCTCCTTCTCTCTCTCTCCCTACCCGAGGCAGAGATTGTCTGCATGACCGACCGTGTTGAGTAAACTCACGTAAGGACAATTTGATTGAGTTGAATGGTAATTTTCAAACAAAACGCTTCAAAAAATAAAGAAATAAAATGAGTTTGGTTATGCAATTTTTATGGCAAGCTAAATTATGGCTGGCAAGCACACACACACGAGGAATTCTTGACGTTTGGAGTGTCATTTGGTAAAATGTTACCGGAAATTGGAAGAATGGGTGGTGAGTGATTAACTCCTCGGGGGTGCGCTTAGGGTTTACAATTGCATAAGTGGATAGAAAAAAGGACAATTCGATATGAAAGCAATTCAAATGAAGGACATTCGAGTGGAGAACAATGGGAAGTGAGCAAATTTTGGAAACAACGAATATTTTAGGTTTTTTCGTTGGTATGAGTATTTAGAAACGACCGTAGGCAGTGGGATTATGTCATTAGTTGATAAAGGGCGTTTTTTTAATGAGGTTTATAGATGCTTTAGGGCATTATTAGTCGCACTCTCAGGGAGGTTGTGTCAGATGAGGTTAGGAGATTACTTTGCTTTTTTTTGGAAGCTATTTCAAAGGAAGTGGTTCACCGTTGTTTTTGACGAAGAAAGAGGAAGGAATCCGGAACAGCTAACTGGTGAAAAGTAAATTTAACTTTTAAGCAGTGCATAAAAGAAGGTGATGAACGAAGCTGGTGATGAGCTAGTCAGCAAACTTTTTTGGACCTTGTTAACACTGTTAACTTTTTTAAGCACAACACCAACAAATTATGGTTTGAAGTAGAGACACTTTTTCGAATAATAATGCTCAATAATTTTTTAAGAAATATTAAATACTAATTTCAACTTGCAATGCTTTTTCCAAAAAAAACGTTAAACTTTTGAATGAAACTTTTTTCTTTATCTTAAAACACAATCGAAGAATAAAATACGAGAAGGAATATTACACTACGCTTTTTCTAAAGTAAACGAATTCAAGTTGACAACGTAAGATCATTCGATTTTCAAAAATTCTTGCCAAACTCAATTTACAGTGAATCTAATTTGTGAACCAGTTTGACATTTACAGCAACTCGAATTGTTAACAAGTCTAAAGAAAGCTTCCTCATATTTCAATCCCGACACTTCTTCGCACTCAAATCTAATAATAAGTCTAAATCCTAAGCACAACGATAATGGAGAGGCCTCAGTTGCAAACTTTAATTAACCTCCAAGTGATCACTTTCAATTTGTGTGTCTCCGTTCATTGTCAGGCTAACCAAGTGAAACTCTTCTCCGATGGGGAAAAACTCGTTTAATGCGAAGCGATACCAGGAATTCCAAACCTCTCCTACTCCAATACAACAATTTTACAGCTCTAATGGAAGCCATAAAATTTAGCACAGCACAAATAGCTGAAAACAAATAAATTGCGTTTATGGTAATTATTTAAGTGTTCTTTCAAATGCTATAACCAGCGAATAATAACATTTTCATTAAACTTATTTTTCTCTCCGCCATTGCCTAGACCACCGCAGAAGCATATTCAATAACAATCGACACGAGGCGTCGGCATTTTTCTTTTTTTGCTTTTTATGGTTCATGTTGCCGTTTATTCGAGTTCATTGGAAAGCAAATTCCAGGGATTCATTAAATTCTGTTTGCATTAAGCATTCAAAGGGAATTTTCTTCTTCAAACCAATTTCCATAATACAATCAAATTTGAGAGCGGGAGTAGGGAGGGAGCTCGACAGATTTTAATGAACACTCAGTGGTGAGGCTTAAGGTAATCCGCAAACGAAGATTCTCGCTTCGTCGGGGCCATTAAAAAATAGGAAAATATTCGGTGGGTTTTTTGAGGGAGGGGGTGTAAAAACAGATTAAATTAGAACTTAACAACTTTTTGAATAAGCTTCCAAACTGTAAAGTTTGCTGGAGCATGATTCGGGATACGGAAGGCTGTTGATGGAGGACGGGGTTTGAGGATGTCACATCGGCTGTGACGACAGCGATTTTATGTGAAAGGTCCTGTTTATGGTGGTAGAAGGAAAATTCCGAAAGATTGGGTTGCAGGGTTGGGCAGGCTTAGTGCTACGATGGTGAGAGATTGAGGAAATTGGAATTGTCTTATGATTTTCATGAAAGTACTAACTATCGATTGAGGGATAGAACACATAACCTGTTTAAAGTTATATGTATAACGAATTTCAACGATAAAAAATGTCTTAAATATCGTTGCCTTTCAAATGGACTGTTTTTAAAAACGAAAATATAAGAAACTAGAAAAAGAAAAGAAGATTGTTGAAGTCTAGCTACTTCTCTTCACCCCTTAAACAAATATCACACCCAAAATAAACATTCAATACTCTTCGATTGACTGATTTCAGTTTTTTTTTCACAAATACAGTCGAACTCCAAGTCGAATTTTCACGGAATATCAAAAATAGTTCGAGTTAGAGGGAGTTTCGGAAAAATTCGAGTTGAAGGGATTCCTATTTTTTTGTTTTGTTTAAAAGCCATTATATTATTCTGAAGGTGTTTCTAGAATTTTTGTAGTTTATGGGTTGACTCGCGAGCCGTTCAATGTTGGCAAAAAATTTAGATTTTCTCGTGTTCATTTGCTTGGGTGTTCGTCGTGTAGTTCCATCTTCGCGAGCAAATTCTGTGAACGTCTTCTTCTTTTTTGCATAGGAAAACAATCATAACTCCAACCACATGCGCTTTTTTCTCCGACGTGTTTGCACTACAAAAATAAACGCGAATGAATGTTTGCGAAGATTCGTTGTCTAGGGGATAGCACGAACGAGTATGTTCAGCGTGGATGTTCATCGTTTAGGGCAACCTTGAGAGAGTCAGAGGAAGCGCGTGTGCGTGCTTGATACAAGTTGCGAGAGCAAAGTTTTGGTTTATTTTGCAGCAAAACAAAAAAAAATCGTCTTAGATTTATTGAAAATAGACCAAGGGTCGAAAGAATCTATTCGAGCAACACTAATTTTCGAATTAGCGGGATTCGACTGTCATCATAATTTTTTGCAACATCAACATTTTTTTTCTGTTTTAGCTATCTGAAAATTGATCGCATGTTATTAGTTTTTAATGCCAATGCAAAGTTAAAAAAAATGCAGCACTACAGCAATGAAGTACGAACGAACGTTAGTTTTGTCGAACATTTTCAAAAAATTTGTTAAAAATTATACACAGAGCGGTACTCCAGTACATAAAAGAGATTTGTAGTCCTTTTTTAATGTTTCCTCACAAGCCTTATTCTCAATTAACCTTATAAGCACCGAGCACCTCTAAAAGTTTCTGAGCCAAACTACGTGAGCCATAGGAAAAACTTGAACTAAATAATAGAAAATGAATATGTTTTCATATCGATCACAATTGGTTTAAGCTAGAGATTTTATAACTTAGTCCTTGATTTTTGTTTACAACATTGTGTAAGATGCGACTGAAAAAATAAGTGCTAAGTTAGTCTGTTAAAGGTATTCAGTAAATATAGGTGTAACTTAAGAATTATCGCAAATGTCGTTGCCATTTAATTGCAATGCAATCCTTTAATGAAATTTAATAAACAATTATGAAAGACTCCATTCTTTCAATGCCTTGCATTGCGTAAGAGTGAATTAAAAAGGATAGCTTTAGGCAGTGAAAAAAGCATATGAATATTAATTTTTTTTGATTGGCTTTGACAATTTCTCGTGCCTTAAGTCGAACTTCACTGTCAATTGCTTCCTTTGCAAGACGCGTTTTAATTTAAACAGAAAACTCACTAGTTTCATAGATGATTCTAAAAACGAAATTTTTTGCCTTATTTCCAAATCCTGCAACTACGATCAGAGAACCCCATCCAGCAATTTTTTCCACACAAAGAACGGAGCATCTTCATTTTTCTTTTCTCGGAATTATAAGATGCAGCGTCGTCGAAAAAGTATGCAGTTTCCAACATCCTGCGTATCCTACAGTCAAGGCCACAAATCACTTTTGCACTCAAGCTACATCTGCTTCAAATCATCCTTCAAAGGACTCTCTCTACACCCAGTGCCTATCAAACGAGCTCTCAAACATCAAAGATACGACAAAGACTTAACAGCTCGTCGATAAGAATGAAAAGTAATTTCCAGATAAATCCTCCTCCCCTTCCATCCCATCAGGTCCTTTTTTTTTGTTTCCCCTCGCTCAATATCGATTCGAAAGTCATTTGTGAAACGTGTGACATTCTAATAAATATTCGAAATCCTTTTTATACGAACGAACATCGCACCGTGGAGTTGGGAATCTACACTTTTTCGATTGACAGCGATTTCGGAGATGGAAATTTCTTCCATCACGAGCTATTTCCACCCAAAAATATGATTAATGACAGTCAAGTATCCTAAAAATTGGTCCTCATCTCGTGAAAGTGAGAGAATGAACAAAAAGAAGAGAAAAAAAGAAACGAAACGGAGGAATCCTTTGCATTAAAATTGGATTTTTTTCTTCTCCCTCCTGTCTTTCTCTGGTTTTTTTGCACCTTTGCTTTGTTTATCCTGCATGTCCCGGAAAAAAAAATAAGGTGCGGATTCAAGTTGGAATTCAGGGCGCCTGCGATGTGAAAGTGGGGAGAGTTTTTTGACCTTTTTTTGTTTAATTTTTAATTAGGACTCGGGGCCGAGAGTGGAAGAAGTTCGCATTGTGCTTGGAGTGAGATTGACACCTATTCATGTGCCAATTTTTCGTTTGAGTTAACTGACCCCTTTTTTAAGCCTCTCCGGAGGCATTCACTCGACTGGAACGCTCGAAACGGGAATCCGTCAACCTCCTTCTGACTAAAATGACTCAAACAAACTGTCATCCGAGGTAAAAGTTAACAACAACCGAAAACTGGAAGCTTGTTGTTCACATATTAGTCGATGAAACGGATTAATCACGTGCATCCGTCCAACTGAGCCAAATTAATCAAATTAGGGTAAGCTTCCAACAACGAACTACTGTTGACAGGCTGAGAGTGCACTTTTAAATTTAAAAAAAAAACGAAGCAAAAAAAAAGCGCATGAACCGAATGAGATTTTGAAACAATAAATTCTCGTTTGCCACTTTACGGCGACACGAGTATTTTTTTTGGGATGAATGAATGTATTGGGCCGATGAATTAAACGAAGGTATGTTACTGAACAAGTCAAGACCGAGTGGCAGGAATCTGCTGGACGATTGACATGACACGACTTAAAGTGGGAGGACACAGGAAATTCAAAGTGGGGTTGAGTGGCGGATTCTCGGAAACGAATGGCGTTTACTTTTAAGATCGTTTTAGAAACGAAGGTATCAAATCGGACATAATTTAATTTTTGCGCAAGGTTAGGCTAGCTGGCCAGGCAGCTAGGCCCATTGTGATACCACAACGCGCAAATCTATTCCGCACCCTATTGGAACTATGAAGAACTTGTTACGAAGCTACGGATCTGGTTGATGCTCATTACTCATTATTTCAATACAACAACAGCAAAAAAACATGTCGAAACGGCGATTCATCAAAACAGGATTCAAGTTCTTAATTGACTACCATAGTTCCTAGATTTGGTGCTAAACAATAAGGTTTTGGGCTCTTAAACGATGAGTCAGAGAAAACATGCGAAAAACTCATGTCGATTTTTAAGACAAATGAGAAATCATTAATTAGAGAGAAACATCGTACCTAATTCCTTTTGTTCGAAAATGTGTGCTGGCCAGTGAAATACAAGTTTGTTTTCAAAAAACGAACAAAATTAACCAAAATAAATTGTTTCCCTTGCCTAATGTCTTTTTCAGTAAGATCAAACATTCCTAATAATTATTAAGCATGACGTCGTTCAAGTGGCTGCTTCGATTGGCTTCGCTGTAACACACTTAACTTTAACTCTTCTAAGACCTTGTTGATGGTTCCGGACTGTAGCTCACGGATTGCTTGGATGATGATCCCCTTAATTGAATCGTTATAAATTGTTGGCATAGTATCGGTCATTCACCAATTCACACGTTTTTTTTTTTTTTTTATCAAAAACACACTGTTTGGGCTACACAGGACTCACTTCGTAAATAAGTTTCAATATATTTCAACGTTGTTCATACGTAAAGCGACTTATTTCGTTCTGGGGGGATATGATACTGACTTTCTGCCGTGAAAACAGTTGTTAATGTTAAAATAACCTATGATTTAAAAAAATAATTACTAGATGGGTCACCCTTTACTTCGAAATAAAGTAAAGGGTGACCCAATTTTATGTATTGTTGTTGTTTTGTGCAATTCGCGTTTTTGTTGTCTGACTTTACTAATTATCGAATACCATGTCCTCCCGCCACAATTTTTTCATAATCTTTGAGAGTGCTCAGATCGAATTTTATTCTTAAAAAAAACAAATTTTCTTCTCCCATAAGACACGTTGCGGCTGTGAAACAGCCAACTAGACATTGAATTGGTTGTCAAAGAAACTCAGCAATAGTCCACGCTCATTGAAGATACTTTTCTGGTGAAAGTCAAGCCCACCCTATTAAATCCACCCTAGGAAGCAGTTTTTCGGTACTTTTTTATTAATTTCGAGTGCTCTTCACTTTCCTTTCATCTTCCGCAGCGACATAATGCCAATGGTTAATTTCTTTTGCTGACTCCAAACTCGACTTTCCTTGCAGCAAATGTCATGTCATGCTGTTGCCGGTGTGTTTCCAACTACACTTTTACAAAACAAAGACCCACCATCCGACCGACCACCACTCAACGACTAATTACTGTCGAGAAGTACACGAAAAAGAACAAGTTTCTTCAAAAAACGTGAAGAACAACAACTCTTCGAGGTCGCCCTAACGTCTGCGATGTCCTCTCAAATGCGGTCCTGAGATGATTTCCTCGTTTCTTCCTCACGAAAAACAAAATGAAGAATAAATGGAGAAAAACACGTTATTATTCGTATTCTACACGTTCTGCAGCAGCATAAGGTGCTCTCCTTAGTTAAATATGCAATGCAATGAGCTTCCACGCAGGTGTGTCTTTCTGAAGATATCTGCAAAGGATATTCACCCATACCGTCGAGTTGCAGCCCAACGACAATCGTCGCCACAATTTGTCTCTCTCTCTGCCGGGCTTTCGATATTAAAAAACATTTATTATATTTTTTTCTTTTTCGTTTTCTTTTTTTTTTTTGCTTTTTCATCTCTGCCATTCTGTGTGCCCACAAATGTTTTTGGCCTTTTCTTTTGTGTTTTGTAGTTTCATCTCTCGAGTGAAGATGGAACAGATGTTGAACGCAGAGAACGGAAGGACATGCTGCTGCTTCCTGCCGTTGCGGCAAATACCTGTTCTCCTGTTTTCCTTCGTTCGGTCGACCGACTGTTGGTTGGTCCTTCGGATCTCTCCGTTGTCGTTGTCGGTTGTGCCTCCTTAAAATGCAATCATTCATTTATGGGCATTATATATAGACACACACCATCATCGTCTTCGGCGGGGGGAGTAATATCAGGTGTTTGAAATGCTGTTGTATCCGAGAGAGCCGGTCCTTGCACCAGCCCACATCCACTTCGAGGAGAAAGACCCTTGCTTATGACAGATTCAAATGCAAACACTTTTAATGTAGGTATCCGACAAATGCAGATGGGCGACTACAACGGTACACGACACAGCAGCAGAACAACGCCAGACTGGAAGGGTGGGCCGGTGGGTCGGTGGGCGACAGAATGGAAAGGACATTTGACAAGGATACTAGAACTTTGTCAACATGCAGAAAATACGTGTTGGATGAAAATAATAATAATGCATATTGTACATGTGATAAAGTGTAAAATCCTTACACAACAAGTGTGCACACTCGCACACACAGACAGGCGGATGTCTATCTCTCAAACAGAGGCAATAATAAAACTTACCTTTCACAAGTACTCCGACAGTCTGGAGGACTTCTAGTTTCTTCTTGTTTGTTGGCGATTGCCCAATACACTTGTATGTGCCTGCATCCTGGTAAACAACATCCTTCAGGGAGAACTGTCCGGTCGGTGTTGATAGACCATGACCCAAACCACGCAATCGAGCTGTGACAGGGTCGAGATGTGACCAACAACCGAGGGATCCTGAAAATGAAAAAGAAAGAAATAAACAACAGAGTCCTTAAAATTCATGAAAAATAAAAATAGCGAATTAAAAACCGAATTCCGTATTTTTACAAAGATATAATTGTATTTTTGTTTTATCGTCCTTATTATATTTTTTTTCTTCGTTCCGTCGTCGTTTTTTTTTTTTTTTTAAATAATAGAACTGGTGCTGGAAAATTAATTTTGCTAATTGCCCCCAAGGAATTGTTCGAGTTCCGAAGTGGAAAAGTACATATTTGCAGTGTTTCCGCTGTACTTATACAGATCTCTGTATCTATAAGATATTATTTCTCTTATTGTTTTATACATATATACACATGTAGATATACATACACACGGCAGTCGTTAAAGGACAACTTTTTGTGCATGCTCTTGCTTCGCTTGAACGCGTATTTAATTTCAATAAGTAAATTGCTGGAAGATAATGAGACTTTGGGTATAGCGGTGGGAGCGGGAGGTTAATTGCATTAGCTTGAAGGACATCCGGTCGTTCGTTCTTTTTTCTTTTTTGTATTCTCTTTTTTTTCGACCCAAAATAAGTTGCTTCGACAATTTAATTGGTATTGAGGGAAATGAGACTGAGAGTAACTGAACTGGGACACATGGCTATTACTTTCTAATTAGGATTCATGCAATTGGGACCTTATGCTTGTTTATATCGTGATTAATGCTGGGGCCATGGAAATTCTTACGGGAGCCATCTGCTGCTCGTTTTATTGTGTAGTTTTTGCTTCGAGTCCTTGAAGGATGCTTCTCCAAGGTTTTCCTTGTGATCTGACGTAATTCGATGGTTTCCAAAGAACAGAGTTGCATTTAGTTTATTTTGAAGGAAAGCAAATGCAACTTGGCACTAATGAGTGTATGGGGACATGATTGTCCTCGGCTATTATTAACTATCTACTGAAAAGTGTCTTTCTTAGATATATTGCTAGATAGTGACGACAAAAAGGAAATTGATCCTACGTTATATCACTCAGAAGAGTGTTTAAAGTATTAAAGCAAACAAAGGCGAGCACCTAGCTGAGCTTTCTCACAGGTACTACGTCCGAAAATAAAGTGTTACCGTATCCTAATGAAAGCAAATTATCTAAAAATGCCTGAAAAAATCATAGGAAGATAAGAAATGTTGTAAATTTTGTATTCTTGTATTTAGTGTGTCCATCTTCAGCATCATTAACTACCTTCAATTCTTTCGGCATCGATTCAATCAGCTTTTTATTGTTATAAATATTTGATATATTTTTCCATTTTTCTTTTATAATTGGTTTTTAGAGTTCGTTTTAACCATTATTTTGTTCAACTGCACCCATAAGTTCAGGAATGGATTGAAGTCTAAGCTCTGAGCTGGTGTATCTGGCACTTTGCCGCAGTTACAGAGTTAAAGAGCATCCACGTCTTAACTTTAAGTTCTTCGTGTTTTTGGTCATTATCTTGAACTTCAGTCGTGGTTTTTCATCATCATCACCATCATAATTTTCTGTGATCGCATGTTCCACTAAAGGGGTTGCGGGGGCAGTGCATGCACAAGAGATCTCCAGGCAACCCGATTCTCCACCGCCGACTCTAACTCCTCGGCGGGTATGCCCAATCATCCCCAGGCGAGCTTTTGGACTTGATCCAACAATCTCATCCTGGGTCTACCGAGTAGTCATATAAGGCACGAGTCGGCGGAGTCGCATATAAGGCACGCCGCGGTAGTCGTACTGCTGGCGGCATTGCTGTTTTTAAAAACGAAAATTATTGACACTCCTCAGCAAATGGAATTTTAAAATGATCAGGTATTTCTTCAGACCAAGGGGTTTTCAATAAAACCAAATCTCTAATGCTGTGTATTCATCGCCATAGCATCACTGATAGTCTTTCAAATTTTGTTGTTAGAATGATGTTTTTATTAGACAATATTTTTAAAGGCTAGCACCACATTCGGCTGGGTCCTTCGTTGTAAAATGATATTATTTTCGTTTCATCGTAAAATATAACATCCTTCCAATTTATTTTGTTTTAATACCACACTTTTTAACGAACAATCACCGTTTTCGCAAATTTTTAGCTGACGGCAAAGTTTTTTTTCCCTTACAACCTTAGAGGCGTACTTTTTTATTAGCACTTTCATGAGAAACTTGAACAGCACATCTCCTTGGATAAGGCTCGGAATATTGTTTGGAGGTTTTTAGATACTTTTCTTAGCAGGAAACGCTTATTCCTGTAGGATGTGTAATCGCTTTTTGACAATCTTATTTTAAATTTTTTGTTATTTTTTCAGAATATTTTCCTATTACTTAGCTCTTGAACAGTGTTTAAGTGTGTATTTCTTGTTCAAATACATGTTTAATAAATAGGTACTAGTACAAGAAATACAAAATTGAAAATGAAATGTCTGGAAGTTACCTTTGTTGACAAACTGTAGAAGTGCGGAATGTTGTTCGAGCCACTACCGTGGTTTTGATGGATGTGGTGGTCTCATATAGTTGAATAATACATTTATGAAATTATCAAATTAAAAAGTAGTTTCATCCCAAAAGTAAATTCTTCTATGAAATTTAGGATTTTTTCATAACTTTACGGTAGAATCTGAATCATTTTGTTTTTAATAGGTTTTGTTCATAATGTTTTTTAAAAATTCATAACATTGTGTAATAGACAGGGACGTTTTTGTTTGCGGCAGTTACTGAAAAATGGAAACTTTTTATCGAAAACTGTTTAAAGTTTAAGTTGCAATTGCTGAATTAACAATGTATGGTAGCTTATTCACTGAATTCGTTTAACAGAAAAAATAAAGTCACAGGGTCTTTGTATTTGTCTTGGTATTTTTCAATTCAATAAATTTTGTTTTCAACAATTTATAACTACCATTTTTTAACAAAATTTTGTGTAAGGCATAAGCTGTAAAGGGGAAGATAAATTGTAATCATAGCCCTATGGGCACCGTGGCTTAGTCGGTTAGTGCGTCGGACTGTTAAGCGAGAGTACCCGGGTTTAATTCCAGCTCTGGGAAAAATAAACACCACAAACAATTTTCACGGCCCCACCTCCAGCGAACGATTGACAATCCTCCTGGAGTACTTCTGTCATGGAAAGCTATTGCAATTCGCCGTTCGGAACCGGCAATAAATTGTAGGTCCCCTTCATCAGTGTCAAAATATAACGCGCACAACACAGTCGAGGCGCAAAAAGCTAGGCGCTGGCCCTTCGTTGGCTCTTACGAAGGGGGTACAATAGATCACTAGGGTCGCAGTACAAGTAGTTCACTGACACTCCTCATATCATCAATCAATCAATCAATCTGAATTTATGATATAAGAGCTATAAAAAAGTCTATTACTAACTGATGGCCGCGACTCAAGCACAGCAGATAAGATGTTATATAATTTCTTTTTTCAGTTTTTACTCTATTCTATGTCTTAACAAATTCTTGTGTATATATGGAAAATCATCGCAAGTCCTTCAATTGGATCTCAGTCCACCACGTTTTCCATTTGGATAAGAAACCAGAGTCAGAGATTAGACCAAGACCAAGAGACAAAAAAAAAAAACGTTAAGCCCGTTACTGATCATCGTGACTCTCAGTTTATTAAAGTCCTTTGTTTCCTCATATAAACCACAGCAAAACTAAAAAGAAGTCATGGCTTATTTTTTCCACCAGCAAAAACGTAAATTGATTTATTTCCAATGCTGAAATATGAAAAGTCATTTAGCTTACCTTGGGGACACTGCAGAGTGACCGCTCCACCCAACTGCACTTCCAACTGTCCCTTATTGGGATTATGTGAGGCTGCCACGGATACATCCTGATCATCTGGCTCTGATGTCACGTCAACTGAGTCATCTGAAATGACGAAAAACATCCACGCTATGAAAAATAGCACCCGCCTAAGCACCTCTCATAACAAATCACCAAACGAATGAAAAATTGCGTAATAAATTCAAAGTGACAAAGTCCTTAAGACACAATAAAATTCCCCAACCAATCGCATACACTCGCACGCACCACTGACACACACACACACTTTGTCGTTCTTTTTGTTTCTCATTTTGTTTTTCTTCTTTTTTTTTTGGCAGACAACAACGTCGTCATTGTATTCTTCAATTTGCAAAACATTTGTGCCCCTAACGAACGACGAAACAATACAAATGACAACAACATTCGTTACATTCTCCCTTCTGCCTTTTGCGTGTAACACCTGCGAGAGACGTCGTCATCCACCTTGGTGGAAGTGGTGGTGGCGCACCACCCACCCATCACACCGCGATGATCTAAACATTCAAAATAATCCAATCAGTCAACCAGGATTAATTCGAGTGCTCCGTAGACAGGGCCCGCGAAAAACTGGGTGAAAGACGTTTTCAAATTCACTGACACTCTCAGACACATCTCAATACGAACAAAACCTCAAACTTCCACGTGAGAGTACCTCCCACCCCATCCGCTGAAGCCTTCCGTAAAAAATGAACTAATTTCCAAGCGTAATGTGTATGTCTATGACAGAGCGCCGAGGATGTGGTGTGTGTACGAGAAAGATTTCCCGCGAAGCCCGCACACAGGCACACCTGCGCACCGGTCGGAGGATGGTAGATGGGGGCGATGTTGAAAGGTAACGCGCAAAGTTTCAAGGGTGGGTGCTTGTTCTCAAGAAACACGCCTTTACCTTTCGCGAACATTTGCAAATTTGTATTTGTTGTTGGGAAATGGGTAATTTCCTGCACGCCGTGGTTGGGTTACACGCTAGGCGTAGGGGTGCGAGCATAGCGTGTAGTGTGGGCGAAGTTGATTTTTGATTTGAAACGAAGAGTTGGGGGTGCAAACAACTTGCACGAGGCTTTTGGTCGGGGAAGATGAGGAACTACTTTTCAGGACCACAACACTCGTGCAATAAGAGGAGTCTGGAAGTACCTTAGACGTAAGAAAGCTTCTCGATTCGCCAATGAAGTAGCGAGGCACTTACACACGTGGCGAAAATTACAAAATCGTCGATGAGCAGAGCAGTGGAGGGTGATTTATCAATTGGAGGAGCTTGGAAAAGCTAGGAGGTGGGATGATTCAAAGTTTCTGCTTAACTGCGCGTTAAGGTGCTCAGTAGTAGGAAAAGGATAATTCAAAAGATCCCTCAAAAGCCAGAATACCCCTTTCGCGAATCCCAAAATTCTTATAGCTTGTCAGCGTTAAAACGCGAAAAGGTGTTCAAATTTTAGTGCTCTAAAACAGATATAAATACCAAAGGAATCGTCTTATCTGCTTAGCTGGGTTCCGCAAAAAAAAAAAAATGTGCTAAGAACTGTAGCCAAAAGACTCTTAACTAAAATCTTCGAAAATGTTTTTATACAAGAACGTTTCGACTTCGACAGCTTACCTACTAAAGCCTACCGCTGCACTCAATCGATTTTAGTAGTCTTTTGCGTCCAGGCTGTGTTAGTGACGACTATCAGTGTGAAAAGAACACCTTTGAGGTCAATTTAATTCCAATTCAAATAAAAATCTGCAACTGAAGCTTACCGAATTCTTAGGAAGATGGCGATAAACATAATCTGTCAGGAATTACATGTACAGAAGTCCTAAATTAAAAATTAACTTTTAGGGGCGACCAAGTCTCAGCATAAGAGGTGAAAGCACATATTAACAAATTCAAGCCTATGATTAGAATGTCGAGGCTTCAAACCATAGCAGTCGTCATAGTAGAACATTAACGACTACAGGAAAAAAATCGGTTAAGAGGTGTTTTAAAAAGAAATGGATAAATACTCAAGCAGTCACCACACAGTATTTTTACAATACGAGAATGTTCTCCAAATCAAAATTTTTTTTGTGGAACTAAATAGTACAAATTGATTGTAAACCTGAACCTTCAATTCAATTGTTCGACTTAATTCTCACAGTCTCAAACAGTTAATTGCAGATTTAGTCTGATTAGTTTGAAAATGTAAGACTTAGAGAAATTGATGATTAACTGAATGAAATGTAACAAAGTCCACATTGTTTCCGAAGCACAAAAGTTTCAAGAACGTAACGAACGCGTAAAGGTTGATTGGTTTCTAAAAAGACCTCACCATCTCTTCTAGCTACAAAGGTTTCCTTCACTCCTCTTTATATCACTTAGATAGGGTAAAGACAGTCATTTCAAATTTCCAATTACTCAAATGACAGCAATTTCAAAATCTAGCTAAAGCTTCCCTTAGCTCCCTTAATAGATATACCTCTATATTCCTTATCCCTGAAATATTGAAAAGGTTACATCGGAGATCTTAAAAAAAAGGAATTAATACGATTCTTCCAAAGAGGATAAGAGTTTCGAAGTGACTAAGCAATACTTCGACCAAAAAATATCAGTGCTGTGAATTGAAGTCTTACGGAAAATCTTTTGGAAACATGTCCCAATAAATTCAAACAGTGCGTTTTTGAAAAGACGTTTTGGCCAAAATGAAGCTTCCTTCACGCCTGCTGTACGCACATTTATGCAAAATGTTTGCAAGACTGTTATGGACCACACTTATGGTCTCCGGTTATTAGGTTGCCCGCAGATCAGAAAGTGGCAACTGTAGCTGAAAGGATGAGACTTATGCGAAACATTAAATCGATCTCAATAGCTCAGCACTTCACGCAATAGCCTAGGAGAATTCTGTAAAGAGATCTCGGATTACTCGTTTACAAGGTCCAATTGACTCAGCAATTAAAGGCGCAAAACCATCGGCTTCAATATCGCTTCGCAGTTTGGTGTTTAGAGCACATTGAATTGGACAACGATTTTGGGTGCAAAATCATCGATTTTTGCTGTCACTCTCTGCAATGCATTGAGGTGGAACAACCGTTCGATCAACGATAGAGCCATGTTAACCGACTTTGTTTTGCTTGATGATAGATTTTGACGACATTTGGTTCATGTAGTATGGCACGCCGTTCCACTATTCATCTTTTGAATAGGCCGCCATCTTAACCTTAACCATAACTGGCGCAGGAGTGAAACCAAAAATAGTTATTCCAAAGATACAGCCAGAATTAGAATAGCATGCCTTAGGCTAGTTTAATATATCATTTCATTTTCCTTGTATTTTTGTTCTTTGTTCAGTGTTCTTTATCTCAGAATTTTTTTGAATGTATCCAATAAGGACCTTCGCAGATACACTCAGGCAATTCGTTTCCTCCTACAAAATTGTAGCAGCCCATATTAATTTACATAAGATGCTAAAAATATTTCCTGACCTCCACCCCCAAAAGAAATAGAGCAAACGTGTTATGTCCTCCACCAACCACCGTTCCATTATCAAGACTCATCATGCCCTTCGACTTCTCACCCACACGCACACATATAACAAATCTACTTAGCGCATTGTTGTCACTTTCGTTTTAAGAAAATACCTCCTTACGAATGGGTATGAAAGGTGACAAGTAGCTTACGCACACAAACGCAAACGTAAACGCCATCCGACTCTCAAATTCACAAAATCAAAATGAGAAACAGCCTCCCCCACCACGTCCATTAATTCACCTCATTGCCATCACTTCCGTACGACTGCAAAACGACGACGCAGGATATCGAGGGTGTTTTCCTTGTTCTTCATCACCTCATACATTCCCATAATTTGCTATGAAAATACATTTGAGAATATATTTTGTTGGTGTTGTTTTGTTGTTGTTGGCTCCTTAAATAGAAAATAAATTACGGTTTGCGTTCTTGTGGCCTAAGTGCACTCAAGCCAAGATGGGGGCAAATAAACAATGATGTCCTTGAATGCCTATAAACAGTGATATTGTGTGAAAAAATGCGGAGAAGGGTGGTGTGGAACAACAGGCGCCTCATCTTTTTTTTCTGCTCCTGCAGGGTAACTGCATTGAAATCCTGCTTCTGCGGGCTTTTAAACGTAATTCTTTTTCTCGAATTGATGTCCTTCGCAGATACATTTTCCGTAATTTGCTTCTATGCAGTGGCCGCTTTTTTTTGCAGCTAAAGTATGTTGCACGGGGTGAGATGAATTCATTTCACCACAAGTGGGGGATACAATAATTTTAATTGTTTACTCTACAACGGCACGGACAACAGTCTATAGTTTTTTTGTAGCTTCTTTTTTTACCCCCGGTGACAATCACTGACGAGGGTTGCGATGAATGAAGAGACCTTTCGTGTGACCCAAATAATACAAGCGACCCCGCCGCGGCCAAAGTGTAGAACAATAAAATACCGACCAGGAGTCGGATGTGTTTTTTGGCTTCAAATAGATTCCCCTCTCCAGGAAGGAAGCGGAGACTTTCAAGTGTGAAATTCCCGTATTTTGTTCCATTTAATGAAGTCCTTGTGGAGGGGAGATTGCGTTTTTGACAAATTCTTATAAAGTGGTGGTTGGGAATGAATGAAGACGAACGAGTTTCTGCTGGTTCATCAGAAAAATATAATTGAGGGTGTTATGTGAAGGGGTTCTGTGACAGCTTTTGTGGGTGGCAATCGCACTGACAATGCACTTTGAAGGAAACTACCCCGTGCTGTTGCGGTTCACCGACACCGGTAGGATGTGGCGGTACGACGAACTCAGCGTCTTGTCAGTGTTTTCAACGGAAATTTGTCAGCCCAGGACAAGATTCGGAACAAGGGCCAGAGTCTGCTTACGCCACAAAAGAAGATTTTTTTTCTGCCGTTTCTGTGACAGAAGGGAGTCTTTGTGTTCGGGTTTATGCCTTCAACTGGTCTTAAAGATAGAGAAGAAAAGGTTCAGGTTCTGAAACTGATAGGATTGTTTTCAGAAACTGAGCCAGTTCGAGTTCACAACACAAGTACCGCGCTTTTCTTTTACAATTAGAAGCTACACATTGCAGTTCAATACAATTTAAAACGAAGACACAAAAACGTTGTTTAATACGTTTAAATTTCATGTTTTCAAAGAATGTCAAAGTCGTTCATTCACAGGGGCTTATCTAGAAATGGTTTGACGGATTTTTCTGAGAAACTATTAGTGGACAAAGTTTCAAAATTCGATTTCATTTTGATGATTGACTTATCCATAATGGTCATGAAGATGTTTTTTTTTTATGAATTTTAAGAAGAATACACACACGGCTTTAAAAGGAAGTTTGAACGATGCTGACCTTTTTGAACACATTCTACGAAAAGAATCCATTTATGCCAAAGCAGAATCGTATAAGAATAATGGATTGGAAGTCGCTCGCAAATAAAGGCACTGGATTCTCACTCAATTTAAGGAGGTTCTAATTAGTGATGACCCTAGAATAAACACAATCTCTTCTGCCACTAATGCTATTGTACACTACTCCACGTCGAAAATATTTGATCCCAGGAATGGCAGTACAACGCTAAAATATGCTGTGATAATATTAGGTTGTCAAATATCTCCCTTCCGCCTTTTTGTTTCCCAAATAATAATATTTTTGTTTGTAATACAATGTTGTGGCGTGGCGCCGTCCTAATAAAAACTATCGAAGGGTAGATGGACAGTATTGCCTAACATTGGAGAATGCTATGCAGCGGTGTAATGATAACAATTTGCCAAAACTTGGATTTTACAGCAGTACAATAGTGCAAAACATATGGAAAATAATGGCTTGACGGTCTAGTGACCGGATCATGAATTCTTGATCTCCTTCACATTTGGTTATTATTGGCACACTTAAGAAATCAATTATACGTCAAGGAAATTGGAACTCTATAGACGCTATTTCAAGAAATGAAAATTTCAGGAGAAGCGAGTCATGTTTATGCTTCGAAATTTAGTAAAGCTATCAATGGCCATGGCTACTCTGTAAAATGCCCAAGCCTTAGATCCGTTTTGTGAAAAAAAAATTATCAATTTCTTTGCCACTTACGACAATGGATCGTTTAAAAATCGAACAACGTAGTCAAATTATTAAAGCTTACTACAAAAGTTGTAATTCAAATTCATTAATTATTCGGCCATTTAAATGATATTGTTTTCCGCACTCAATGAAAAAGTTTAGTTTATAATAAAATAATATTTTCATCAAAAGTGCATGTATTTTAATTTAATTTTATTTAACGGGCTATTTTACTATTTTTACGCTTTTGATAGATAAGACACAAAATTGATAGTTTTTGTAAAAACTACCTGGTGTTTCTAATTACGTACACGGCACTACAGCTTAAATAGCTATAATTTATTGACTGAGTAGCAATTTAGCTTAAAAAATAAGAAAACTTTTAGAAACCGATGAATTCGAGAGCAAATGATTCCTTTTAGTTCGTTTTTAGAAAATGTACAATATTTGTAAAAATCTGATGACAAATTCGCCTGAGAAGGAGTTTGAATTACTCTTCCTTATTGAAACGAAATAAAAACAGATTTGAAGCAAGTCTAAGAGGCTCTCATGAGTGAAACTTTCCTAATTTATGATATAACAAAAAGTCAGTAAATAAAGTAAAACCACGACACAAAACACTCTCCAGCTGTCATGTAATCACAAGTAGCCCTTGGACATTTTTCACGAAACAACCTCCCACATTTTCTTTAACCCAGTCAAGGACTCGTCCAACCAAGCAGTGCTGATGGAAATGAGAGGAGGAAAAGATCCGCACTGCTTCATGTTTTATTGCTCCAATTTACTGCTCACAGAAAACAGATACCTCCAAAGAAATGAACCCATGCAAAGAACGCCAGACTATCAGTACGGCCGTCGTTGATGAGGCGTGCAGCGCTGATAATCAGCCCCCGTCCTTAACCCGCCCGCCGGGCTATTCTCCAAATCTTCGTAAACGTAATGGCCCGCCCGAGGTCAACCGCCTTCCCGGCAACTAAGCTTCACCATAGTTAGCTTACCTAATCCCAAGTAGTCATTTAAAGCAAAGCAATTTATATTTTTTTTTTTCGTTTTCGTTTTCATTTTTTTTCCAAGACGAATGCAATTTCCTGAAACAAGTAATCGCATCCAACGGATAGGAACGCTTCTCCACCAATTCCCAACGATCCATAATTGGTACACTTGCCAGTAGTCTTCTTTTCAATTGTTCTGTTTAATGGGGCGAATAAAGGGGGAAAGATAGGAGCAGAAAATTTAGCGGTAAGATATCTTCAAAAAAACAAAAAAACAAAAAAAATCGATACCAACGCCAGTCTAGTTCTATCATTCTCAACCACTCGTGCCCGATTTTTATCCGGCTCTACCCTTCGCAGAGCAATGCTGACGGAGTAAACCTTAATCTTTGTGTTATCTCCTCGTTTCATTTTCTGCTCGGGATATTTTACGATGTGGTTTCAGTAACATTTTTGATTTTATACAAGATCCCGATAAATGATGCAAAAAAAGACCCACCGCACAAATGTTTGCGAACACACACAAAAAAAATGAAACGAAACCCATTCGGAGGCCATTATCCTAGAGTCAAACATTTAATACTGCTGCAATATAACCGACAATGACGGCGATAATAAACTTAAAAGTCCTTTTTCCCCTCTTCCCTTTGTTCCCGTCCCCCCTCAATGTCAGTGTTTAAAAAACCAGGAGGCAATTTAAGCGAAAAAAATCACTGAAGAAAAAAAAAAAACATGAAACCGGGTCCTAGAATTTGAATGGTGTGTGGGTTGAGGCAATAAAATTTATCCGCTCCGGGTATCCTTCGGATACACTCCCACACATTGAGAGGGGCAAAGAAGAAAAAAAAAAAGATTCATTTACATGGGATTGAAATAAAGTTTAAAGACAAACTTTTCCTGCGTTTTTTAAATTCCGTCTTCGTATTGGAAGGAATCTGATTGCTTCCTCCAACAATAGATCCTTTTCGAAGATCACGGGGGCGAGAGAGAGTCGGAGAGGAGTATTTTTTTTCTTTTCGAAAGATGATTACGAAGAAATATTATTTTTCAATTTTTTCTCTGTTCCTTCGTTTTTTTTTTTGTGTCATGAAAACTTCATCGCAGGTTTAACAGTCTGTTCGAAGGAATTTTTCACCTTCGTAGCTTACGGTTCTCTGATTATCCTGCCAGACAGATTAGGATTTAAATTACGGTTAATTTGTGATACAATATCGAACGAGAAATGACTGCAAAAAAGGGCAGCAGCCACAGAGGGAGTTGGTGCAGAGGCTTGATGAAAGAAAATTCTTTCGGTTGCAGACGTCAGGACGGGGATGATATTGATGAAAATGATGTAATCGTAATCCTGCAAAAGTTCTTTTTTTTTTTTGCTTGGGCTGATATAAATTATAAAATTGATTGAGTGAAAATCTTGAGTTCTGGAATTGAGATTTTGTAATTATATTGATGAGACCTTGTGATTTGGTTTCTGGATTTGTCAGTTTTGGTGATATTGAAGGGTTATGGTTTGACCTGCTGTCGGGCGGGGTGTGTGGCTGTGGTGATGTAGCATTTTTCAAGTAAACTGTTCATTGAAAGTACAAAACATTAAGTCGAGATAAGTGGTACTGCTGTGTATGGGTCGTCTAACCACATCTTTATTATGAAACAAATTCAGATCCTGAAAATGTTTTACTAATCCATGTAAAACCTTTCGACATACATTTTTTGATAGATAGATATATTTCGCATTATTGGTTATGTCAAGACCTTTCAAATGATGTATTGCCAGATACGCGCTCTGTAGCGCTTTGTACATAGCTGGAAAATTCAAAAGACAAAAAGGCGGAAGGGAGATATTTGACAACATAATATAATATAGTTTCTTGTACGATTGTTTTTTTTTATTGATTGAACGAAGAGCGCCCTTCACACATATGTATACTTTCCTTACAAACACACATCTCATTCTGATTTTTTTTTTTGCATAAGGAGGTGAAATAACAGTTGTTGGACTGTAATTTTTAGTCTGATGTGTTGAAAAACGGTAGTTCCGTTTATATATATAGATATATGTAGAATGTGAATAAAAGACTTCGTGTTGGTGGTATATGCAAGACAAAAGATTTCTTTATTTGGCAGTGCCATTTATAAAGTTTTAACATAGCTTTATGCAGTGTTATTCTTCGTTGTGTTGTCGGTTATTTTATAACACTTGGGATTTGTGGACTGTGTGTGACGTGTTCCCGGTATGTGTGGCCTTAGTTTGTCGTTGCCGACGTCATTGGATCTCCAACATTCTCCCCCTCTGTGAACCATGTTCGCAATAACCTTTTGTTGAGGGACATCTTCTTTGATCGTTGTCATCACATCGGTTTCTGGACCACCCTGCATCGATGTCTCGGTATCATGGAAATAAACCAAAAATTAGTACATGACATAAACACATAAGAGGACGACGACGAAATGGAACACAAGACAACTGAAATCGGTTATTGTGTTGTTCGTCGTACTTCCGCAGTTCCGCAATCCCGCAGTCCCATTGATGATCGTAGTGAGACGTGTTGTTTAGTTTGTGTTGTGATTTTGGTTTCTTTTTATTTTTTGTGTTTTAGATGCTGTATAATTCAGGTAAGTGTTTGTTTTTTCTTCCTTATTCATTATTTTAATATTCTATATTATTATATTTCATTTTAATCTGTTATCTTATAATACTCATCAAATTTTCGTAGACTAAGTGCGAATGAAAATTCATTGAACGCATTGTTGTTGTTTTCAACACGGTTCGGCTCCACTCGTAGCATCGCACAACCGTGGTTGAATATATGTTTGTGTGTGGTGTGTGCTCTACGCCGTGTGTTGTTTTTTTTTTTTTATTGTGCAACGGGTTCGCTTTTGCTGTTGGCGATGAAACTCGTGCAAGTACAGTGGTGTGCGCAAGTTTGTGTTGTATTTTTTTTATTATTATATTATACATAGAGAAATCTATTACATATATAAATATACCTACATAGCATGCGTTGTTTAATAATGGATACTTAGGGCAAATACTTAACCTAAATTTTCTTGTTTTTGAATTCTTTTGCGTGTGCTGGTTTTGTGTTGATTGTTTACGGGTGCTGGCTTTGTGTTGATCGTGTTGTTGTTTCGTTTGGAAGCGTGTGCTCTTGTTTTGCGTGATAGCCTACGCCTTTTTTTGTGTCGAGTGGTTGCGCTTGGACTTCTGGATCGGGCGTGTTGTTGGGTAGCAGGCAGATTTTGGTGATTGGCCTCTTCAATTCTGTTGTTGCGGTCTTAACTGTCACCACCCGGATTAAGTTGTCCTGACCCGGGTGAACTTGAGTTACACGGCCAAGATTCCACTTCAACGGTGGAAGTCTCTCCTCTTTCAGTAGGACCAAGTCTCCTACTGCCGGTTGTTGTTTGTTTTGCCTAACCCACTTCGGCCGTTGTTGCAATCTGGACAAGTACTCATTACTCCATTCCTTCCAGAAAGATTGCATTAATGCCTGAACCCTTCTCCAGCGGTCGAGATGCGAGATTTTTTCAAGTTGGCACTCTGGCTGTGGAGGGGCTAGCAGGGGTTCGCCAATAAGGAAGTGACCTGGCGTCAACGACTGGTAGCTCGTTATGTCGTCGGACTGAGCACACAAGGGTCTTGAGTTGAGGCAAGCTTCGATTTGCGTCAACAGTGTTGTTAATTCTTCAAACGTAAGTCGTTGGTTGCCTGCGACTCGCTTCAGATGGAATTTAATGGACTTGACTCCCGCCTCCCACAATCCCCCAAAATGAGGCGACGCCGGGGGGATGAAATTCCATTTTGTGCCATCGTTTTCCAGCACTTCGGCGATGTGTGCCCAACTCACCTTGGCCTCAGCAAACTGCTTCCTTAACTCTGTGTCGCTTCCTTTGAAGTTGGTTCCACAGTCGCTGAACAACTCCCTGCATAGCCCTCGTCGTGCCACAAACCTGCGAAATGCCGCGATAAATGCTTGTGTCGTTAAGTCTGTTACCAATTCTATGTGGACTGCCTTTACAGCCATGCACACAAAAATGGCAAAATATCCCTTTAAGGTCTTGGCATTCCTTCCTTTCCAGGTTTTGATCTCAATCGGTCCTGCATAGTCAACTCCCGTAAAGGTGAACGGCCTCGATACAGTTGTCCTGACTGCCGGCAGATTTCCCATAAGCTGCACCAGTGGTTGGGCCCGGAACCTGTAGCAAATGTTGCAGTTGTGTACGTGTTGTCTCACCGTGTCCTTAATCCTCATGATCCAGAATCTTTGTCGTAAATATTCGATCATCTTTTGTGCGTTTCCATGTAGTGTTGTTGTGTGAGCGTCACTGACTATCAGCTCTGTAAGTCGATGTTTTGGTTGCAGCAGTATCGGGTGTTTTTTTTCATACGAGAGAGCGGAATTCGCAAGTCTGCCACCAACACGCAAAATTCCGTTCTCATCTGTGAATGGGTTGAGTGCTGCGTAGCCCTTGTGAGGATGATGCTGCTTGTCGCCTCCATGAAACATCTCGCGTTGAGCTCCCCAAACCAACTTCAGGAGAGCCGTTTGTAACTCATCTGCAGTGAGATATATTGGCCTTGTTGTCGTCGCACTCCGGCGCACTCGAAGGCACCATGCCACTACTCTCGTCGCTCTGTTTAGCGTCGAACACCTGGCTAAGAGATCTTTGATCACGTCGCCAGGATAGTCTTCTGCTGACACGAAGTGAGCCTTGATTGGTCGCACCTCTTCTTCCGTTGCCCAGTATGAGGGTTGCTCCGGTACAGATGCGTTCCATTCTTGCCGGAGGAACTCTGGTCCAGACCACCATAACACATTGTCCACGATGGCCGACGGCATGACTCCTCGAGAGGCTAAATCTGCTGGGTTGAGACCAGATGGGATATGCCGCCACAGAGTGTTGTCGGTGAGGCGCTGGATTTGAGCAACTCGATTGCCCACGAACGTCTTCCATCTAGAGGGTATTGCCTTGATCCATCCTAAGGTGATCATAGAGTCCGTCCACGCCCATACCTTGACCTTCTCGCGGTTGAGTGTTCGTGTTGTGTGCTCCAGAAGTGTTGCCAAGAGTACGGCGCCACACAGCTCCAGTCTTGGTAAAGTAACAGCTTTGAGTGGGGCGACCTTTGATTTTGCGCATAGTAGACGCATGTTTGCGTACCCGCTGTTATCCCTCACTCTTGCATATACTGCTGCTGCATAAGCCCGTTCCGACGCATCGCAGAATCCATGAAGCTCAAGATCGCTGTGTTGGTCTGTTCCAATCCACCGTGGAATCTGCACACGTTGAAACGCTGGAAGATCCTCCCGGAAGTCTGTCCATTCCACCAAGATCTTCTCCGGCACTGGTTTGTCCCACTCTAGACCGCCAGCCCATAGCCGTTGCATGATTATTTTTGCCTTGATCACACACGGAGCCAGCCAGCCCATGGGATCATACAACCTCGCTATTGCTGACAGGATCGATCGTTTCGACACTCCCTTGTCTTTATCGACTTCTCCTTGAAAAGCGAATGTGTCGGAAACCGGTCGCCATTTCAGCCCCAAGGTTTTTGTCTCGCTCCTTTCAGATCCTGGCAGCGTGAAATCCCCTTCCCGGTGTTCCAACGGCACTCCCTCCAAGACTTCACTCGTGTTGCTGACATGTTTGCGTAACTGAAACCCCGCAGTTGCCAGCATGCTCCGCACCGCTTTCAGCTTCTGCCTTGCTTCATCTATGGAGTCACCACCGCTGATAACGTCGTCAACGTAAGTCTCCTCCCTTATGATGGACTGTGCTAGCGGAAAGTTCTTCGATTCTTCCTCCGCCAAATGGAGTAGTACACGGATTGCAAGAAACGGAGCGCATGCTGTGCCGAACGTAACCGTGTTCAGCCGAAACACCTGTAGCTCCTTGTTCGGATTGTCTCTCCAAACGATCAGCTGGTAGTTAGAGTCAGGAACTTCAACTTGGATCTGGCGGTACATCTTCTCGATGTCACCAGTGAATGTGTATTTGTATTTCCTCCATCTGAGGATGATGTCGAATACATCTGTTTGAGTTTTGGGGCCTGCCATCAACATATCATTTAAGGAAGAGCCAAAAGATTTAAAAGTTGCGTCAAACACGACTCGCAACCGTGTTGTGGTACTGGATTCCTTAACGACGGCGTGATGCGGAATGAAAAAATGATACGGGCTTTGTAAAGTGGCGTCCGACCACTCCACCGGACTCATATGGCCTAGTTCAATATATTCGGACAGACATTTTATATATTCATCTCGTTGGTGTGGACTCGCCTGTAACCTCTTCTCTAACTGCCAGAACCGTTTGATCGCTCCTTGCTGTGTTGGGGCCATTCGCGGGTATCTCCCACCCTGGAACGGCAAGCGGACGGAGAACCTGCCATCAGGTAAGCGCACCGTATTCTGTCGAAAATGTTGCTCACAAATTCTATCTTCCTCAGGTACAGCCTTTTCATACGGCTCTTCTTCGACCTCCCAAAATCTGCGGAGCGTGGCGTCGAGATTGATGTAACTTACGAAGCTACGGACGGATTCCGGACGCTCTGCACTCTCGGGCACTTTCCCAAACAGAATCCAACCCAGCTGAGTTTTTTGGGCCGTGGGTCCGCAAACGTCTGTGCACCGGATCACCCCTTCTAGGAGAATCTCCGAATACACCTCGCTTCCAAGGAGTAGATCCACCTTGGCTGGCAGATGGAATGTCGGATCCGCTAACTGCAGCTGTGCTATCTGCTGCCAATGATTGACTTTGATTTGTTGAGCCGGTAAAAGTCCAGTTAGCGATTTTAGAACTAGAGCCTTCATACGCCCTTTGAATGCCGAGTTCAGCGAATTAACTTCCAAGTCAGCAATCCTATGGGCTGTTCCGCTGCTGACCCTCCCCAGTCCGTTGATTTCGACTAGGGCTCTTCTTGCCTTAATATTCAGCCTCTGTAGTGCTGACTCCGTAATAAAGGACGCTTCTGAACCCGGATCCACTAAAGCCCGAAGTGTCAGACTTCCTCCTGCTGACGTTCGTACGCTCACCAACGCCGTAGCTAGCAGAACTTGCCTCTCTGCATAAACATGGAACGTGTTGACGTTGGCTTCCGGTTGCACGTTCGTCATTGGATGGAACTCCGGCGCATAGGGATCAACAGCAGCAAGGTGAGTACGCGTGGTGTTGTATTGCGGGCAGGAACCTGGTCGACTGATGTTCGGCTGCGTTGCTGTCCTGGGGGTGCTAATTGGTTGCGTCCTTGGCTGAAACTGTGGAGTGCCGTTTCGATGCAGCAAAGTGTTGTGACGTTGTTGGCAATAGTAGCACGATTTCCCGCTGGGACAATTACGCCAAAAATGGCTATAGGCCAAACAATTCTCGCACACCTTGGTTCTTTGTACGGCCTGCAACCTTTGAGCCACATCCATACTTAAAAAGGCCTTGCATTCCCTCAATGCATGTTGACCCTTCTTACAGATGAGACACGCTGTGTACTTCGGTTTGCTGTCTTTGATGTGGAACACCTTCGCTTCAAGTTTCGAGTGCTTTGGTTTCTCCCCATTCCCGGATTGATGTCCCACCGCTTCCAAGGCGCGAAACCGGCACTCCAAAAAGTCAAAAAACTCCTTCAGCTTGGGCAATTCTTTGGTTGTGCCCAACTTTTCCTCCCACAGCTGCTGTGTCTTCGTCGATAGCTTTTGGACCACAACAAACACTAGGATAGCATCCCAATGGTCCACAGGTATTTCCAAGTTGTTTAATGAGTAGACAATTTCCTGTGACGTATCTAAAATTTTTTTTATTGCAGATGCCGATTCCTCGCTGCTGCTTGGTTGACTGAACAACAACTTCAACTGTGTATTGACAAGAACGCGCTTGTGGTCGTAACGCTCGTTGAGTATACCCCACGCATTTCGATAGTTGTGGTTATCAATAGTCAAGTGCTGGATCAGCCGCTCCGCTTCTCCACTAACACTGGACTTGAGATAATGCAGCTTTTGCACCTCCGATAAGGATTTGTTGTCATCAATGAGCGACACAAACAGGTCGTGGAATGATCGCCATGTCTCGTAGCTGCCCGAGAAAACCGGAATGTTTATTTTCGGCAACCTAAACTCACTCGGCCGTTGGTCACTGGACACCGGCGAAGGCGTCACTTCGCATTTACCCCTTTGCGGTCTCTCCGGCTCCAGTTTGTCCAAAGCGTCGAGTACAGCTATCTTGTACCGTGAGTATAAATCTAATATTTGCTCATACACAGCTTCTAGATCTTCCACTTTCAGATCTTTCTCCAAATTTTCAGCACCCACAATCTGTTCGTTGTTATGCTCCGCTGCCTTCAGAATCTGCTCCATCGTCTCCACCCTGTTGTGGAGATAATTCGCCTTCTTGAGGCGATTGCTATCGGCTTTCAAAAAGTTATCGAAATCCTGCTTTAACCGTTTAAATAAGCTCATTTGCAGTTGGCCGTAACCCATCTTAACCGTGTTTAGTTTCTAAGTGCAATTAGTTTTTAAGTATAGTGCAGCTATAGTTCTTAAGTACAATAATTTGTTATTTAGTATAATACCCTTAGACGCTTATAGCTATAATTTCTTAGTACAATAATTTAGTTATTAAGCAGAATACCCTTAGAATAAACCAAAACAACAACGCTATGCTAAGTATGTATTCTCTTTATTTCTTTTGTTTACTTCTTTTGTTTTATGTATGATCTTCAATTGCTTAATTATGTGTTGTACAATTAATTATAAGTAGTATTATGTTTGTAAGTATATTTCTATGTTTTGTACGTGTCTTTATATATTCACATGTGTATATATATATATATATATCTACGTGTATATATGACTATCAGTGTTTATATATGTATTTTATATTGATATTCAACATGTATTAACTTCAATTTAAATTCTTTTATTTACAGGCGAGAGGATTAAATGTATATATATGTCTCCCTATATATCTAAGTATACATATATCTCTACATGTGTATAATGTTAAGCAATATCTTTAGGTAGGTATGTATAAGAAATATTGTTCGTACGATACAACTCACTGTGATTAGTTTCTTTCTGAGGTATTTTGTGTTGATTTTCTGTGTTGCTTGTAACACGATGATTTGTCTCGCCTCTATCCCTCCAGATGATCGTCCTTGTGAGTCCGGATTATCTTCCGATTAAATCCACACTCGGGTGTTGTGTTCTGGATGATTTTAAAGTGTGTATCTATCCGTATCCACGTACCACTGCGTATATTGTGTTGGCTGGATCACACTTTTTTAGCACCACTGTAATCACCGGTGCTTTTTTTTTTTTTTTGTTTACTTTGTTAATTGATTTTAAAGTATTTTAATCTTTTGTTTTAAGAAAAGGCCAGAAGGACCAAATGTTGGACTGTAATTTTTAGTCTGATGTGTTGAAAAACGGTAGTTCCGTTTATATATATAGATATATGTAGAATGTGAATAAAAGACTTCGTGTTGGTGGTATATGCAAGACAAAAGATTTCTTTATTTGGCAGTGCCATTTATAAAGTTTTAACATAGCTTTATGCAGTGTTATTCTTCGTTGTGTTGTCGGTTATTTTATAACACTTGGGATTTGTGGACTGTGTGTGACGTGTTCCCGGTATGTGTGGCCTTAGTTTGTCGTTGCCGACGTCATTGGATCTCCAACAACAGTACTCTCGCAGTACACTTTTTATTCATTAAAAATCAAAGGCAGGATAAAATAAAATCAGACGATTCATTTTTATTATCTGCATCGCCTTAAAGTTCTATTGGAGTCTTAGGTTCTCATGTGACGGTTGCATTATACTTGTTTTCTGATGCAATCTGACGAAGCAATTGAGATAATTGATGAAATTTAGACATGTATATTTGAAATTACATTGTGAAGTTTGCAGAGACGATTTTGTAAGTAAGTTTGTTCGCTATCAATCTGATAAATCCTTTTGATGTTATAGATGCGCCTCACTCTGGTCGACTTATTATTGAAAAAATTGAAATCATGGACAAAATTGGGCAGGACCGGCACAAAAACAGCGTTGCAGGCATTCACCACCAAACATTCATTAACAGTTTGAAGAAAGCTGGGTATATAAAGAAGCTTGATTTTTGGGTACCGCCTGAATTACTTCCAAAAAAATTTAATGGACCGAATTTCTATTTGCTATTCACTGCTAAAACCGAACGATCTCAAACCTTTTCTGGCGATAAAAAGTGGATCCCGTACGGCAAAAATGTGCGACAAAATAAATGACGTAACGTGAATCTCCGCAAAGTGTGGCAAAGCCAGCATTGAGATCCAGAAAGGTGGGACAATAGAGCCGCTCATCGATTAACACCATGAAGCAAAAATTGTAGAAATGCGATAAAATAATTTGCATTCATCTCTGGAATACATCACTTTTTTCTAATGGCTAAAAAAACTAAGGGAGCTTAGCTGGAAAGTTTTGTTGCATTCGTTGATCTTAGTCAAACCTTGCACCTAGATATTATCATTTGTTTCGATCCCTGCATCTTGATCTTGATAGTGTATTTTATGCCGTAGATGTCAGTAAAGTGCATATGGATAAGATTTTCGCTCAGAAATCCCGGAAGATCTACACAGATGGAATAATGGCTTTAAAACAAAAATGCCAAAAAGTTATTGATCAATACGGCCCATAATTGGTTTAATAAAGCTCGTTTCAAATATTGGACACATTTTTAAACACCCAATTCTTTTAATTGATCATTCTATGCTAGCAATAATCAGAAGGATTTTTCTACAGGTTGCGAGGATGTTTGGATTTAGTTTCTCCAACTATCAATTTAACCTAATTTTTTTTTAATCAACAACTTTACAAATAAGAACAAACTATTCTCGTTCTTGAGGTTATTTTTTGCCACATTGTTGAAAATAATTTTTTTTGTTTTTAAATTAAATATGACTGAAAATTCCAAGCTACTGTGAAAGAGTAATCCTCTTCTTGGGGGGTGCAGATAAAACATTCAGAAATTGTAGAGCATTATCTACGTAAACAAAATTCCTCCCTCGTTTGCTAGCCTACTCAAAAATTTACATAATTTTCCTTTTAAATTTCTTATAGCCTTCACCGTTTAATATTTGCGCCGATTATCTGTGCATCCCAGAAGTAAATCTGTTATTTGCTTTTTACTAATTCATTTTCAAAGGCATTTGCGTAAAAAATAAATTGCTTCACATCCCCGAATTATTTCTGCATCAGAGATCTCAAATTTCACAGCAGATGGCTACTTATTAATAAACGTTGCCCCGCAGTCGAAGTAATAACAAGAAGCCAACCGGCAAACTCAAGCAACACGCCCGAAAGCGAATCGCCCGGAACGATACTGTGCCCTGCCCTGCCTGTGATTAATAATTACCCTCGCACGGTGTCCTGAAAATAGCCCAACAATTCACCGAACCTCATGAATAAATTGGAAATTTATGAATAATGACAGAGCGCACTGAACGCGTTTATAATCATCGCCATCATCATCGCAATTTCATTCATCAACCGACCGGGCCTTCGAGCCTTCGTCTTCACCGCAAAACGTCAACTGAATCCTTAAATGAGTCCACCATGTCCTTGGCTTTAGATTAATCTCTTAATTGCAATTGAGACAGAGATGAGATGCCTATCGATGAGGACTAACCTTTGGCAGAGGGTGCATTGACGGTGGGTGGAAAGTGGGTGTCAGTTTCAAAAAAAGGATCAAAAAGGGTAATTACTTGGTTTTTCTTTTGTGCTGCTTAACGCGCCAGGTGATCTGATGTCAAATAAATTATTTATCATTTTCGGTTCAAGGAATTTGCCCGTTTTCTTTGGCCCTGTGCTGGGAGAAACGCAAAAAAAAACGGGAGAGCATTTTTGTCACAATGGGCTGAAATTGCTTTCTGCTGTGCATATGAACCGAACGGATGGGGTGGAAAGGAGCGATGGGAAAGGACATGTGTATGGCAGTGTCTAGACGAAGCCATCATCTTTGGGTAAATATTTCTTTTTTACAGTATAAACGAGGGTTTCGTGTGGCTCTTTTTTTGTGTTTTTCTTTAGCGTATTCTTGGAGAATGCGGTGGCGTTATAATCTAGACATCCTGCATTCATAAATATGGATGCGGTGGAAGAGGGTGGCTCCCCTTGGCTGGATATGACGTTTGGAGATGCGTGGGTTTGATTTTTATTCACCCGGCGTGCGAACGTATTTGATTTTACCTGACAAGTTACAAGGAAGTTACGATACAGACAAGGACAATGACAATAAATCAATTGCGGGGAGGGGTACGTGTGATTTTGAGTGACAGTTTTGCTTAGGCGATGCATTGAAGGTGTGGGCGTGGCTGCTTTTTTTCCATTGAAGTGGTAAAGAGACGCCAACACTTAGAGAGAAGTGTGGGTTGGAAAATTGTAAAATTGAATTTCTGGAAATCACTGTAAGCTCAAAACGTGGACTGAAATAGAAATGAGTTCGGAAATCATAAATCGGTCAACAAAAGTGTATGAAATTGACGGAAAAAGTTGACTTGCTTTGCATCATACCGATTTGCATCATTTCCAAACCGCGTGATTCAAAAATTATCTTTGTCTAAAAGATGCGTCATTTTTATTGAATTTTATGTTGTTCACAAGTTTACAGTACATGGAAATTATGGAATTAAAGTACAGCGGGAACCTTTAATTTAATTCGCGTCGTTTCAATTTGCGTCTTGTTTTTCTGATTCTAATTAAAAACCCACAGCGAGGCTCTGCTGTTAAAAGTATAATTTGTAGCCAAAATTGTCAGTTAGAGGCGCAGAACGAAACATAACTAGAAAAATATTAAAATTAGTAACCAAAGTTGTCGTCTAGTACGTATAATGAATTACTAATTTTTTAGCAAAGGGCACTGAAACAGTGTTCGAAAAAGTTGCGAATAAGTAATTTGATTCGTAAACGAAATGGATTAAAGATTCAGCAAATTGCAGTCGTAATTGTGATCTAAACACGGAAACAGAATTATTTTGGGAACATGCAGGCAAAATTGTCAGCTCTAGACATGGAGGATCAAACTTAAAACAAATGCACATCATTTGATAAAAAAAACGAAAGCGTAGAAGACTCTTTGTAATTATTATATCGCTTAGTGTATAAGAAAGGAATTAAGTAAATAAAAATAAAATAAACAAATAATTGAATAGATCCTTCGATGTGATTTGGGGCAGCATTTAGTCAAACAAAAATGAGAGTTTGAAAAATTTAGTGATCAGTGTAATGGTTTGTTGTCGGAATTTTTGAGCTATCAGTTGAAGATCGTCGAAGATGTTTTGAATCTAACTTAAAGACTGTGCAGGAGTTACAGAAGTTCTTTAGAAGCCCTATTTTTAAGAAAATGTAGACAATTTCTTCAATCAATTTTCAACGAAACAGTCCTCATGATATTGATCTGACTCTATTTCAAAAGTACGCTTCAGTTTATTGAAACAGAAATGGTAGCCAAGGTTCTGAGAGTTCGTATGTTTTTATTATGGCACAACTTTACAACTGTCTTAATAATTTTGTGTACCGTACACTATTTTCTAAGCTTTTCTAAAAAGATACGATTTTGAAAGACATTTTCTGCTCTCGGCTGAGATTCCGAGAACAATCCTCATGCCCCTTCAAACCTCATGGTCACTCACACATCCAATGCAAATAGAAAATATATGACATTTTCAAAAGGAGTTGATTTAGTTGATATCACTTCCGGACCACAGCCAGACAGTCTCGGCCTCTCACCTGCTCCATAGACCGCTTTTTTGCAATCAAAACACAGACGCTTTCGAAAAGCTCACTTTTCAGATCAAAATTGTTGTGGATTTTTCTTTCACATCGACTGCCCTAACGCATCATCCTTTGTGTCGGACTCTATTTAGCCCCTGTCTGTCTCTGCTTATCTAAGATTTGTAAACATCCTCGTCCAGGTCACGCAACCTTTCCCACTTTATTTGCCAATTTTCTATGCCCGACTGCAAGTGGCCTGGTTGCGTGGCCATATCTTATGCAGGAGATCCGGCGATTCAATCTCCCTTACGACATCCTTCCCCGTCTCTAATTGTATCCTGCCATATTTTCTCTTTAAAGAAATAACAAACATGTTTCCATCTTTTTTTTTGTTCCTCCTCAAAAAAGTTTTTCTCTTTTTTTTCTGAATCCCGTTCGTCGCAGGGATGCTGTTTTTTTGTCGGCATATGTGTGCGTATAAACACATCCCAGATTTCGCCCCAAAAAATAAAACAAAAAAAAAGGAAACGAAAATCAAAAATAGGAAAAAGTTTCTATTTGAAAATTTATGACATGACGGTGCGGTGCGTATGTTGAAAATTCGATTTGCCACCCTTGTGCCAATATCTGTCTACAAATTTTACATCGATAGATTAAGGGTTGTTAGCATGAGCACAGCACAAAAAAGGAAAAACTGGCAGAAAAAAAGATCGAACCAATGTAATTTTCACCCCCATGATAAACACTCAAAGTATCTATATGCGTACTCAGGCACCATGATTGGACTAATGTAACAATTTGATATGGTTGTTGTGTTACCAAATATTCATAAGGGCGGCTGGCAAATTTTTGCGAAGGGTGCATATTGTCTATGTGTGTGGGCTGTACTGTACGTGCGGAATATTTAAAAGGGGTAATTTGAAGCTCGGTCTGAAATTAGGTGTGAAATTCGCAGAGATATATGTGACAGGACACACGAAGGGCTGCGATTCGTGTAATTTCATCATTCCTGAGGGTGGCTTGCAGTTTTGTGTGCCTGTTTGCTGTTTCTGTTATTGTTTTGGGTGTTTCGTTTAACGGAGTATGGTGCTAAGATGCATTTGCTGTTTTGGAAATTGGCAGTGGAACTGCAGTTGGATGGGAGATTTATTTGAGTTTGAGTGTGCATGACAAATGGTGCTGACCCTCTTCCAAAGGGTGACAGTGCAAGTTAACCTTAAACATTCCATATTCAAAGGGCTCATTGGGTGTGGCAGCTCAGGTTTTATTCTTTTCTCGAAACCATTGAACATGGTGTAAAAAAAATGTTCTTTAACGGGGTCACTGACATTTTGCTGAGACTATTTCTGCAGCAAAGAGCAATTTTGCTCTCCGGTTCAATGTCGAGCTGTGTCCAGTTTCACAGGAGCAGGATTTTATTCAACTGAGCCTTTGTTTTCTTCATTGCCTTCTACTATTTTCTGAGAAAATTTTAGTAAGATGTTTGCTTTTTATTCCCCACAATATGCGTTAGGTTATCTACACTATCAGACTTAGGGAACAGGTAAACAAGGTCCCGCAAAATCTTAACGTTTCGTCTATTTGGCTTTTGAAATTATATGACGAGATTAATTTGTATAGGTCCTCAAAATATTCCACTCCTGAATGTGAATATAAAACATGAAAATTACTGTCTGCTCTTAGAACAAGACTAATATCTATTTCAAACACGAATTGTGGAGCTTACTTCTTACTTTGTCAAAGCAAGGAAGATTCCACAATTGTGGCAAATATTCGTTCGATTTTTCCTATAATTTTGACGAACTATTGTAAATCCAAAACAATATTCAAAATTGTTTGTTTTTAAGGGTTGTCTGACGATCTAAGAGCAAGCTAAACATTTGGCATTGTTCTGTTCGCAGGAGACTTTAATTTAAAATTTTAAGCACAGAAGTTTTGAATTCATTTTTAATTCATCGAACACTCAAATTTCCAACGTGGTTATTAGCAACCAGAAAATATAGTCTTCTCAAAAGATTTAAAGTTATAAGGTATTAGTATAAACACTTGAAAAAAAAAACAAACATTTCTAATATCAATATTTCCGATAATATACAACACACTTACTTACTTACTTATCAGGCATTTAACCCTTGGAGGGTCTGTGCCTGAGCCAAAGCCGTCTTCCAACGTTGACGGTCCCGGGCATGCTGCTTCCAGTCCGGAAGACCAAGCTGTCTTGCATCCGCGATCACCTGATCTCTGTACCGGAGGTTCGGTCTCCCCCTTCTCCTCGAACCAGGAGGCTCGGATTCGAAGACCCTTTTAGCTGGAGCGTCTGGTCCATGCGCTCGATGTGGCCGAGCCACTGTAGTCGACGGATTTTTGCCTTCCGGACTATATCCACATCTTTGTACAGCTCATAAAGTTCGCGGTTATGTCTTCTCCTCCATTCGCCTTCCTCGCAGACTGGACCGAATATCCGCCGTAGAATTTTTCTTTCGAAGGAGCCAAGTATCAGCTCTGCAGTCCTGCTTATCGTCCAACTTTCGGCTTCATACAGTAGGACTGGCAGGATAAGGGTCTTGTAGAGCATGACCTTAGTTCTTCGAGTCAGGAGTTTTGACCCTAGCTGTTTGGACAAACCGAAGTAGCAGCGGTTGCCAAGGGTGATTCTACGACGGATCTCCACTACGATGTCATTCGTGGAGTTTACGTTCGCCCCGAGGTATATGAACTCCTTAACTACCTCGAAGTTATAGCTGTCGACTGTAACATTTTGTCCTAGGCGGTGGGCGACGGATTCTTTCTTCGTCGACAGCATATATTTGGTTTTCTCCTCATTTATCTTCAGACCAGTTCGTTTAGCCTGCTCTTCAATCGCGGTGAAAGCTTCCACAATGGCCCGCTGGGACCGAGCGATGATATCAATATCATCTGCGTAGCCCAGGAGCTGGACCGACTTGTGGAAGATAGTACCTTCCGTGTTGACGTTGGCCCGCCGTACTATTTGCTCTAGCACGAGATTGAAGAAGTCACATGACAGCGCGTCTCCTTGCCGAAATCCGGTGCATGTTTCAAAGGGCTCGGACGTTCTTGAGCCGAACTGCACGGTGCATCGAGTGTTGTTGAGCGTGGTTCGACACAACCGGATCAGTTTTGCCGGGATCCCGAATTCAGCCATCGCACTAAACAACTCCTTGCGATGAATGCTATCATATGCGGCTTTGAAGTCGATGAAAAGGTGGTGCGTATCGACTTGGAACTCGCTGGTCTTCTCCAGGATTTGCCTTAGTGTGAAAATTTGGTCTATCGTCGATTTGCCGGGCCAGAAGCCGCACTGGTACGTGCCGATTAGTGCGGTGCAAAACGGCTTTAGACGTTCACACAGTACACTCGACAGGATCTTGTAGGCGACATTGAGCAGGGATATACCTCGGTAGTTCTTGCACGAGGTAGGATCGCCTTTTTTGCGGATGGGGCAGATAGAGCTGGTATTCCAGTCGTCGGGCATGCATTCGTCCTCCCAAATTCTACAGATGATCTGGTGCATGCTCCATACCAGGACATCGCCTCCAGCTTTGAAGAGCTCTGATGGGATACCATCCGAGCCTGCGGCCTTGTTGTTCTTCAGCTTTTTGATGGCTGTGCCGATTTCTTCAATGCTGGGAGGGGGAACGACTTCATCGACTGGAGGTGGGATCTCTTCGTCCACTACCACTCTCTCTTCTTCATGCTCGTTAAGCAGCTGCTGGAAATGCTGCTTAAAGACATCCACTATTCCCTGCGGGTCGGTGACAAGATTATTCTCGCAATTTCGGAGAGCCAGGGTGCCATGCTTAAAGCCCGCTGCGAGACTTTTGGCCTTCTTATAAAAGGATTGTATTCGGTTTTTGTCCGAATCTTCAATATCCTTGAGCTGGGAGGCTGCGAATGCCCTCTTTTTTCGCCGCAGCGTCTTTTTCTCCTCCCTTCTTCTGGCTCGGTATTCCTCGCGCGCTGCCCTTGTTTTCCTTTGCAACGCTTTTTGGTACGCCTCGTCGGTTGCTCGCTTTTTCTGCTCACACTCGCCATCATACCATGGGTTTCTTGCCGGGGGTGGTTGGTAGCCCATCGTGACATACAACACAACAAAGAATAAATTGGGAAATGTGTCATTTATATGTCCATAACTGTATGGAAAGAATGAGCAACAAAGCAATCTGTCTTAAAATACGAAAATGGTTAAAATCATTTAAAAATTCCTTCATTTATTCAGGAAAATCAAGAAAATCGCATCCAACAAGGAATTTGCCCAATTTACGTTGGGAACAAGACATAATGGAAATAGATTAGTTACAACATCAAATGATATTCTGTACTCAAAACCGGTCAAAACTCGATCTATGAAAGACAGGTTTGCCAACTGCCTTATAAGCCACACCAGCATACCCCAATGTTCCCCCACCATGTTATAGTGAAGGCTTTTTTTTTTACTTTTTCCGGACAAATCTTTTTCTATCGGATTGAAAAAAGTTATACATATTTTCAATAGGCTTCGCAATATGTAGTTTTAGACAAGCATCGAAATACGAGCAGCTTTTAATCATGAAAATTCGTTTAAGTCAAGTAAAAACGAGGTTGAAAACTCTTGCATACGGTAGGTTTTTGTGATAGAACATTTCAACGGTATTTCTGTCTATCTATCACACAAAAAAAGATTGGATTTTTAACTAAAATGTAGGTTAATTTTTAAAAGTCCAACACTTTTATGTACCGCTTTTGGCGACCGGCCTGTTTTGTTATCATCATATGAAAGGAAAGTTTAATATGGAACTGAGATTAGAAGCGAAGTTCTTATTCTTATTGAACGACAGGAACTTTAAAATCCTTCCGAACCCTTTATTTACCCTTTCCTTTTGAAATTTAGAGAAGAACTTAAATCCCTTTTAATAGTGTTCACGACGACGCGGAACAAATTGATGTTTTCCAGATGTTCCTGTGCAGCAAGATTTCAGACAAGTGTCAAACACTCATGACTGCATGTATATTCAAAAATGAAAGAAAAAGAGCTGAATAAGCAACCAGTCAACCGAGGCTCCCTTCCGAAAAAAACTGTTCATGTAGAGTTGATGACAACGTGCAAAACTACACCCTGAACTGCGAGTGCCTTGAACCTGAACTCGAAATCCTTCCTTCGAACTTGTTGTCAATTGACCCCTGAATGATCAATTACCATCGAGCGTTTCGTCCGAAGGGTGTAACTAATCTAAGTTTCCCCGCCACCACGTGCTCCACTAAAAACATGACTAAGTAATTTCCAAGCTTCATGCAGAGTCACTAATCCACCACCCACCCAGCAGGCGAAGTGTGTCCGAACTCTAATGTTACCACTCGACTCCCGAGCACCCTACCGGGAACAACACGTGTTCTCAGGCCGGTCTTTGGTGTTCATTAATGCAATCGATATCACATGAGCCGTAAAATAACTAACTTCCGACAAAAACTCACGTCCATGGCAAACTGAGTTCTTCGTTTCAAACTTTGACAGGAACAAATTAGTGAAGCCGAATAGCAACAAGAACAAAAAAAAAAAAGAAAAGAAGAAAAAATTGCGCCCACAACTCGACAATATAACAACAATTGCCAATCAGTAAATGTCCACTGCTATGACTGATGTCTGCCATGTTTTTTTCTTCTTTGCTTGGGTAGCTTAAGTCGGTCTTTTGCACGCCCTCGCTCGGGAGGATTCCACTTAAATGACACACACAGATACAAACACATGCAAGGAAAATCCAGTAAATTCAAGGATAACGATGAAAAATCCAAATTTAATTGGACTTACAATCGCACAAGGGCGCACTGGGTGTCCTTCTGGGATGACTACAACGACGACGACGACGCGACGTGCCACAGCAACTTCGCCGTCATCGTCAATTGAAGGAAAAACTTTTCGCTTGCCTCCACACACATGTACATCCAACTGAAACTGATATGAATTCACTGGTTGTTGTTACTTGTAGTTTCTACCCCAGATACAATTCCTTTGTTCTTGGAATTCGCCGGCCTGTGCATTGGTCTTGAGCGGTGCGCTTTGTTTGAACACCCACAGCAGGGGGCAGAGAAAGGCTCACTTTTTTCTTCCAAATCCTCAACAAGGCGAACAAATTGATTTATGTCGGCTGGATATTGGCAATTAGATAAGTTTTGTAATATTTTTTTTTTGTTTTTCAAGTTCTTTTTTGCGGGCCATCAATCACGGGGATGGTGGTAGACTTTTGGGTTCTTTTCGTTGTAATAATGGCCAACAGACAAGAGCGGATAATAAGTGTTTGCGTTATTCGCGTATAATAATTGAGCGATGAAAACGACGACGATGACGACGGAGAGCGAAGACTTGACACACACAGGGAACTTGATTGATGATTGATGGCTTTCAATTCGGTGAATTTAATAAAATCAATCAGCAATCAGTAGCAGTTTGTGTTTTTCCAGGGATGGAAGTGTGAGCGTGTGTCACCGGGAAATCAGGACGAATCCAAGTTGACAGCATCTGACAGACAGTTAAAGTGGCAGCATTGGGTTTTTAATTGACTCGGAGTCCAGATTAAAATTCTCCACGGGGTCATGTCTTCGTGGTTTTGTATTCTTTCAAGAGGGAGTGCCACGAAAAACAATTCTGTGGGTCGAACATTTAATTACTTGAAATAAATTCTAGGGACTTTGGAATTTAAAAGTTCGTTCTTTCAATTATTCAGCTTTAATGAATAAGTTCAGTTTTATGAGCTAAAAAATGACCTCATCTGGCTCATATTTGATGAAACCTCATTTGATATTGATGGAAATATGGAGAGACTCCTGACTTTGAAGATCTATTGTACCCCATCCCTTGATCTAAGATTTGAGTACCGTCTTCATAAAATGAAGCCTCATATTCAGAAGGGCTAAGATTCTTCATATTACGAAAAGATTTTGAACACATATTGGGCAAGGATTTAAAGACAACTAACTTACTTAAGAGACTGATGTCCACGACCTTTTCAATCCATGCTCTCAGGGTTACTAAAATTTTGGGGACATGATTATAATTTAGACTCTTGTGTCTATAGAAACTGGTCAAGCCATTGTGTTTGATTTGGGTCACTGTTAAACAAGTGTACCCGGGTTCGAATTCAGCTCGGCGAAAAACATAACAAATAATTTGCATGGCCCTACTATCTTCGGCGCACGCTGACACTGACAGTCCTTCTGTAGTAATTTCATCATGAAAATCTGTACAGTTCGCCCCTCGGAACCGGAAATAAAATAGGTCCCTTCCATACGTGTAAAAATTATACACAAGCACAACACAAGATTATTTATGTGAATGGGCTACAGCGGTATTTCGAGTGGATCCAATTTTTTTAAATGAAACAGTTTCGAATGCAATATGTTTCCTGCTTTTTTCTTATGGGTTCTTACATTTGTATCAGAACTTATACCAGGTAAACATGTTTTCTACTAAAAAAAATATAAGTGACTAAGACTAAGACCTTTTTCGATTCCAAAGGGCAACATTGCATAAAATTAGCAAATTTTTTCAACATACCTCGAGCAAGATATTTCGATAGAATTTCTGTGAAAAAAAATTGTAATGCAGCAGCGACATTAAAAAACTTATAAAAGCATTGAAACTACTGACTCTAAATATAAACTTAAGCTGCCGACGAAGCAAGTTGAACTAAAAAAAACAGCTTCTTTAAGACCAATTATTGTTCGATAGTTTAATACCAGTTTTCTGTTACATGTTCTGCAACTTCAATAAGAAGGTACGCTTGGTACTGAGTTCCACCTGCAATAAGAACAAAACTCGCGCAAAAGCAACAAGAGAAATTTCAGAACGCTTAATTTAGAAGAAGTTCATCTAATTAAGTTCTCCGTCGAACAATCTGTAACATGGTCGAAATATTACATTTGAAAACATTGTGGAACGTCTCTAAACCGGATTTCAAGGGAACGGAAAATAAGTACGAGTTATAGAAAATACGCAAAATGAACGGAAATACATTTTTTTTGTTTTAAAGAAATCTTTATTTTTTTGCTTGGGTTTTGAACTTGTCTGCAGAATCCACCAATAAATTTAAAGACATAGATGATGCCACGAATATTGGTTCTAATATGAAAACTTTCCAATTTTACGTTTACGAAAACGTAGTTCAGTCAAAAAGATTCGGGTTACGATGAAATTAATTAATTAAATTTAAAAAATTTAATTAATTATAATTGAATAATAATTAATTATTTCAATCATTGAAGTATGTATATCCTTGAGTAGGTCGAGTTTTAGAGGTAAGGAGCTAAAAATATATGCAAAATTCAATTCGCCATTAAAGTTCCACTAAGAGAAAGTTTCACTGCAGAAATTTCAAATAGCTAGTGTGCACTATTTTTTAAGTGATTAATTTACACCATAAATCCAAAGTGGATTGTTTCCAATTCCTGCTGGCGGCCCTTACTACAACCCTTTACTGTTTTGCTTATAAAAGACTTGTTTACATAGTCAAGGGGCTTAATGTCTCCATCGGTCTCACCACCACTCACCTTTAGATCTTCTGTTATTTTACGACCTACCAAAAAGCTGCAAATGCCACGCCATTTTTTTCTGTTCCATTTCTGAGGGCAACCCAAAATGAACAACCAATCTGCTGTCTTAATCCGCTCAAAGCAAAACCCTGTCAACGGTTTGGCAAATTTTCCAAATCGTTTACGCCCCCTCATCAACGCGAATCCGTTCACCACTTAATCCTTCCAAAAATTTACCTCAAATCCAACGAAACAAAAAACGAGAACCACGAAAAAATAAAATTACAATGTAAATACTCGCACACACACCCGCATCTTGTAATGGAGGTGTTAAAATCCGCCACCCACCGGCGCGCCCCTCCACCGACGCCATTTCAGTGTTTAAATTCGATTTAGTACTCAAACGCTTAACGAGACACGAAATAAGTTTTCAAGAGAGAAACCGCTTCCCAAATCGAAAATAACAAGCTGGCACCATTTTCGCCTGGAGCGCCATTCCTGCCGCCGCTTCGTCGTCGACGTCACCTCGCGCCCGCAAAATACCAACCAATTCCTCAACATACCGCTGCCGCCAACGCCGTCGCCATCGCCACCATCACCCGCTGCCGAGATAGTAACCAACCACTCAGGTACTTTGCATCTGTGAGTACTCATTGCCATCCATCCTGTGGCGCGACCCTAGATCTTATTTATGCTTGTCGGTCGTTTCGCGCGCGAGAACGCTACCCCTAATGCAAATATCCAAAATTCCAATTTTTCGCCGCCCTCTCTCGCCCCCCGCACGAAGCCTGTAAATGTATCTAGCGTTGAATTGCACACTTATGTGGTGTAATACCCCCGGAACGGTCGACCCAGAAAAAAAAAACACCCAAAAAAGAAAACCTGTATACCAAATCCTCCCCACAAAAGCAGGGCTCCAGGAGAATTTTAAACCCTCTCTCCTCCACTTAACAAATGAACACACACACACATACACTCAGCCACATGCCCGAAATGGTAACGCTCTAGCGCTCCGTCAGTCCTCCGCCGCCGCCTTCGTCGAGCCAGAGACGGACGGGCAGCCACCACAGCTACACACGGACGTAGGTGTACGTACATAATTACATTACTTCACACCACACCACACGTAATCTATGGATGCAAATGTATCTGAAAACAAGTCGGAGTGTACTTACATCTAACACTTAAATAGTATCCAATGCTGGAGTATTGAAAATTCAAATGGCGAGAAGTACACTTATACCATCCGGAGTGCTCCCTGCGTATCGATGTAAAATTGAGAAAGCCATCGCCTGTTTGCGGTACCTGTGAAAGATTTTCAAAAAGAAAATTGAGACTCGAGGCAAACAGGAGATAGAAAAACAAATGTGTGTATGTGTATGTGTGTTGAAAGGATATAAATTTGTTTGGCTGTTATCCTTGCTGTAATGTTTATAATGTGTTTACTCTCGCACTTAACTATGTTAGACTTGGGGAAATTGCATTTCACTTCTGATATTTGAAGTGATAGGATGGATGCGGAGGGCTTCCAAAAAAAGGTAGAGATAAAAAAAAACAGCAAAATTAAAAATGGAGGCCGAAGGATGATCGGGCTTACAGACTAAATTCCGTGTGAGCTCAGCTGCATATTTGCTGCACTTTATTGGTGAACCAAATATTTGGATTGGCTGCTGTTTGATGAGATGCAGCGCGTCGGTGTAATTTGGGTTCGGAGTGGGTGAAGAGTGAACTTGAAAATAATGTTCAGGACTGGGGTCGATTGAAGAAACAGCAGTTTAAGGAATGACATCTTTAAGCAACCGTGAACGGACAAAGGAAAATCCCATGCATTGTACTAGTCCAGCACAAGGTGCAACTGATGCTTCCTTAAATAGTTGAAGTTAAATTAAAGCTGCTTTTACTCTTAATGTCAATCGCCTCATTGTGCAGCGTATGTATTGGTATTGTAAGCTGACACCATATTTTGATCTCACTCACAGATTTTAAAAGACTTGCAGTCAATTGACTGTAATTAAATGACTAATGCACAACTCACTCCAGTGCTCAAGAATTTCGATTGACTGAAGTATTAAAAGCAGTTAAAAAGTACAGAAGTTAAGTAACTTTTAGTCAATTGACTGTTTTCATTGACTGCTAGTCAAAAAATTTGTACTGGCTACTAACTGATTTGATTCAGTTAAAGTACTTTTATAAGTTAAAGTACTTAAGAAAACTACTCTTTTTATTCAATTATTCAGAAAACTCAGACAAACGGGGAAAAATGTATAGTAGGCTATCCAAAGATTTTTTGGTTCTCCTTAAAATTACGAATTTTCTTAAGATTACAAATTCAAGCAGATAACTAGAACCGCCATCAGCTTAGACTGGGAAGCACAATGGGAGCATAATTTCAAGTTAAGAAGCGAGACAAATATGAAAAAGTCACACAGAGACTTCAACACTCAAGGGACTTTCAAATACTTACAGGAGTATCTCCATCGTCCTTTTGCCATCTGGGTGTGCTTGGCGGGTTGGAATCGACGTCGCACTTTAACGAAACTTCAATGCCCTCCCGAAGTGGGTAGCCGAATCCGGGAGTCCTTGATATAGCAAACGAAGGTGTGTCTGAAAAAAAGAAAAACATTAAAACCTCTTTGTTTCTATCAGTCTCCCGTGTCGCTAAATAAATTTTGTTCATGTCGCGCATGCCTCAGCGTCCAACCCACGCGATTCACCGGCGTTACACGGATAATCCCTGGCAACCGAAAATGCCCTTTAATTTGGCAAACACGCCCCGCAACGCACTTAAGTCGACCTCTTAATTGCAAAACTTCTAAACCCCGGCCTATCCTTTCCGTTCAATAGAACAGGACCACTTCAGAAACTTTCCCAACCCCGTCCTGCCTGATAACGATTACGAATTACCTCATTCCGCTAACCGACTCAAGTGCATAAAAAGTCAACCCGAAGGATAAGAAGAGGGTTCGAGAAAAAAAGGAATAAGGGAAAGCCTAAGTTTGGGGCATCGGATAAATTCAGATCAAATCAAAAGCCAACTAATAAGGATTTCAAAGTTATGTGAGTAGCTTCCACCAGAGAATGCCCGCTTTTATCTTGCCACCCCGTCTCCGACAATTTTAAATTGGACAGAAGCAGCCGCCCGGGGTGGGGGAAGGTGAATTCCTTTCTGCTCCGTTGGAAATGGCTACGAAAATCAATTGAACCATCAATTTTCTCCCAAAATCCTTCTTCATTCGATGAATATCCTTTTTTTCTTCTCCGTGCTTGCTTTCTGTCTCTTCGTTTTACTTTTGCACAGCTTTTCACCGTGTGTTCGTGTTAAGCAAAACGAAGGCAACACAAAAAAAAAAAACACAAAACGAAAAAAAGAGAAATCTTTAAGTCCTCGTAATTTGCGTACTTAAGTTAAAAGCACCAAGATAAAAAGCAAAAGAAGAAATTGGGGAGAAATAGAAAAAGAAACACGAGAAATAGAAAATTTATCAATATTGAAAGCGAAGAGGCGGAGTACGACGGAGGACAGGCGCCCACTGTAAAGTGTTCAGACGTAGAAGAGAGATAAGTCCCTTGCCAGTAAGCTCTTCAGCATCTTTAAGTGATTGCAAAGGTGATTGCTTAAATGTCTAATTTAGTTTGAAATGCTTCTACCGTTCAAATGAGATTAGCTTTTCTAAAGGAATATTAGAAAGTGTTGTTTGCAAAGTAATAATCCTCAAGGATAACCTTAAAATTCTTTTTTTTTTGTGCGACTGCAATTTGGCTGAGAAGATTGAAGAAGCTTGAAACCTGCATGGTTTGAGTTTAAGTCGGGTTAACGTTCGAGAAGAGTCTCTTTTTGTTTTACATAATGAGTCTAAGCGGCTTTAAAAATGACTTTTCTTGAGGAGAAGGTGTTCAGAAGCGCTAATTGTTTTGATCTCATCAAGATGTACAATTGATGCATGGAAACGAGGAAGAGAGATTAAGAAAAACGTAACAATTCCTTCAACCTCTCCTATTTTTTAGCATAGTGTTATCAATTAGTCTTAAACTCTTAAGTTGCTGCATCGATTATTTGCAGTAGTCTTATTCTCTTGGCCGCAGTTGTATTTATGTCTTTCCAAGTAGAAGATACAAGACGGTGCAGAGTCAGTTTAAGTACTAAACTCCGTATCAAACTCTGCGTCAGAGAAAATCTAAATAGGAATGTAACCAACACAACCATTTACATTCTCTCAGACAGCAAAGTTGCACTTCTGGCCCTAATAAGCTATGAAGTCATTTTAAAGCTAGTATGGAACTACTGAACCAACTGGAAAGCACAAACAGAGTCTAACTCATCTGGATACCCGGGCACAGGAGTCACGTTTGAAACGAAAGAGTGGACCTGCTAGCCAGGAAAGCCTCCGCATCATCCTTCCATTAATTGTTTCAGTGTTGTTCGCTGTGTTAACATAAATGAACTTAATTTTGTTACATGGCCAACGTTTGGGATGAATTTCATCTAAATGCCTTAATTATTCTGTTTATTCAAAAATGAAACTGATATCAGTTTTAATATTGCGTGAGCAACTCAAAATCGGACAGCAAACGAATTCCTTATTTGTCTTTATGGCTGTTCTTGTAAGATTCATGTGTGACTATCTAATGTTTTTCATAGGTTATAGGTTATTTTGACAACAATTAACGCTCTTAATCTTAACAGAAAATCAATATCATCCCTTCGTGGAACGAAATGAGCAACGCTTTACGCTTTAACAAAGTAGCGAAAAATTGAAAACTTATTTCCAAAGTGAGTGCTGTTGAGATCAAAAGGTGCATTTTTGGACAGTTTTAGCCGAAATAAAGTACCCACCGCGTTCACCCGTCTCGGAGCTCCGATTTGGTTGATGGTCTTTTTTGTGGAAATCCGTGAAGAACCGATGTTATGTCAACAATCCGGGAACGATTGAAGCACTTAAGGCCAATATCATCCTAGCAATGGATGAGCTTAACAAGGTCTTTATTATAAATTAAAATTTAAGTATCAGAATACCCTTTTACGAGGCCCGTCGAAGCACCCGCTGACGTTGTGTTCCCTAATTAATAGGAATGCTTGCTCTTACTCATGGACCCATAATACACAGAAACAAATTAATTTTGTTCATTTAATTGCATTTTTAAAAAGAAACTAGTATTTGCCCCACCCTTTATAATTGGATGTTTGTGTTACTTTTGAGTATTTTCAAGACTTTATCAGAAAAGTGATTAAAGTGATTGTACTTCAATATGGTTTAAGTCCTTTAAGTCATAGGCAGCGAGGAGAAGTACTTTGAGCCTTGATTTGTTGAGAGAGCAGACACTTATTTCCACTTAACTTACGGTAGACCTCAGTCAAAGACTTTCGAAACAGTCCTTTGAATTCTTACCATCTACTTAAAGGCATATCCTTAACCTGGCACCAGAGTTTTTCGCTCCTTATCCAATTAAAACCATTAGCGTGGCTTATGCCACATGTCACTGTTTCATTTGCCTCACCCATCACTTGAATCCAACCACCGTCTGGTTGCCTGGTAACTTCTCCAGCTCCAGCTCCAGCTTACCATTCCCACAAGAGACGCAGACGCCATTTCCTAAATTAACTACGATCTCCTTTTGTTACACACATAATCCACGACAATTAATAATCGTCGCGACATCAAATTAAGCCAACGAAAAACCTTCATTCCGTTCACTGAGTTCTACATTCGCCTTTGCCGGCATAATTACCGAATTCCGTTGTAGGCTTTTTTGCCTTTAAATACACACACGCCTTTGACTTTCATCCGCTTCTGTTTTTCCGCCGGCAAATCCTCCGCACTCTCGTGCATAGACGCGCCATAAAACTGCGGCTAGACGCCTCAACAAAAGCCGAGGACGCTTGTCCCCATTGCGAGTGCGTTATGCTGCAGAGAAAAAGCGAGAAAAACACAAAAACCAAAAACCGAAAACAGAAGACTAAAATAAAAATATCAGGCAATAAAGAGCCACTTTGTGGGTATTAATAAAATAGTGCCGAGGATATCGTTAAATAAGGCTCATAACTCACGCCCGGCAAGCAGGCGGAGGATGTTGTTTATCCTTGAGGATTAATTTTCAATCCTCCGTCGAGATTGCGCTCCAGCAGTGGTGGGTGGTAAGGGAATTAAAATGTCGTCTGTGTATATTGGTGTGAGTCACACTGCAATAATTATAAATGCCCCCAGGAGTCCACTAATATTTTTTTATTTTCTCCTTGTTATTTGTGTATCCTTTTCTGGGTCAATGGCTTTTTATAATTGGCTTCGGGTTGTTGGGTTTTGAGAGAAATCAAAAAGCCGAGAGGTGACTCGGTAACGATGTGGGCTTAAGACTGAAGGAGAATAGTCTGGACAGGAAGGGACGCCAAAAAACGATAAGGTATAAAACAAAAAAAAAGATCGGATGCTGCCCTTTTCTGAGTCGTTGAATGAAAGGAGTCACAGGAATATAGAAAATTGGGACAAATGTTTTAGGAAAAATTCGGGATCCATAAGGTCGCTGAATGTCGCTTTTTAAACCTATTTAAAAGCACAGTATTGGAAAACAAGCTTTAAAAACGCTTTCTGTTTTCAAATAAAAAATCACCTCTCCAGAGGTTCGAATATGAGAACGTGCTTTACTCTCCAGCTATGCAATTTTCCATTACGTAAAATACCTCAACAATTAAGCCACTGAACTACGACCCTTCACAGCAATTAAGTGCCACCCAACTGGCCGATTAAACAGCTTTCCTCTCCTCTTTTTTGTTTTTGCAGCGAACTAAAAATGGGGATATATGCCACGAGTTCACTTTGTCTGGAGCCCAGGAATCGTGGGAATATTAATTTTTTATTTCTTCTTTTTTTTTTATATTGTTGGCTTACTCTGCTTTCAGTGGAGTTCATTGCACCAACGTCAATGGAAAAATTGTTTTCTGTAAATAAAATATCAACTCTTGTTCAAGTGAAAGGGCATGCTCTGCTTGTTTTTTAATTGCGAATACGTTATGGAAGTTATTTAGTATGAAGACAAAAGGAGCATTATTTCATTAAAGTTTTTTTGGTGAGGCATTTCTCCAATTCTTTCCAAAATTGGCAGAAACTCCAGGTTCATTGAGAATCAGAATCGAGATAGGTGCTCCAGACTGAATTGGAAATTTAAAAAGTTTTGGGTGCATATTGAAGTCAGCTAGAGTGACATTACATTTTTAGCATCAAGTACCAGTACAAGGAATTGAAATGTCCTTGCACTTTCCAATTACTTTATAAATTCCCCAAGTATGTACTTGCCATGTTCAACGACGAACATAGGGGTGTGTATTTGGGTTGAAAAACCGCTTTAAATGCGTTATTGTGCTTATTTATGCCAAATTGAGGTATAAATAAAGTATTTTAACTTAAATATCTGAGACTTTAAATAGTTCAATAGATTCTGTTAAGTATTTTTTTCCATTAATACATTCTTCGTCTTTTTCTTTGTCCTTCATTGAATATTGGAGTTTTGTGAACATTTTGTAATAATGATGATCTTGGAGCTAGAGCTTTTTTTGTTAATCGTTTTTTAACAGGCAAGTATCTCAAACTTATTTAAAGTAACCTTCGGATAGTATGGAAAATAATAACTTCTACTACTCCGACTGCTATCAATATTTCTTAACGCTATTAAGAACATCCATATCGCACTCCATTCTACGGCGGAGTTCTAGAAAACGTTCTCTCAAAATTTAACGTGTACAAACATAAATGCTTATTTCTTAGTCCTGCTGTTTCTTTGTATAGCTGTCCAATAGGTAGAATAGCAGTTCAAATAACTTCTGATCGGTGCAGACAAGTTTTATGCATAGCTGAAACCATGAGCTGTCACGGATAAAGTTCTGCATACAGTCGCTAAAAAAAAGTATTTGCACATCCAGTTTTGTTATGATTTCGCGGTAGTCTGAAAGGTTTTAATGGAATATATGTAAAGAAAGAGCAGTAAAAACCCTGTCTTGAAATATACAAATTTAAATCGGTTAAGAACAACTCAGGTTAATCAGAAAAAAACAGCAAAAGTGTAGTCAAAGAAGTATTTGCACCGTTTAGGTTTTGAAAGAAATATAATGGGAAATAAATAAGTTACAACTCAAATAGATGTTTGGAGTGCAGTCTTTTTGTTTCGATAATGGTTTATAACCTCTTTGGCTTCGAATCGATAAGATTGTGAAAAATGTCAAGACTCACCTAAAATCCTTCCCCCAAAAATGCAGTGGTTTAGCCAGTTTTGTTTGAAAGTCTCCTTTTCCTTACTTCACAATCCAAAATAGTGCATGGATTTTTTTATAAGGCTAACGTCTCCTAATCGGTGAGGGGTCCAAAGTTTGGGAGGGACAATATAAAGGGTGATTTTTTAGCTATTATCTTTTTGGTAACACTGGTTTAAACAGCTGACGCACGTTTCGTGTTTTGTTTCACAGTCAAACATCTTCGGTTTGGTCTATAATTTAACCATGAATCGTCTTACAAACGAACCACGCTTGCAAATTATTGAATCTTATTATCAAAATGCGTGCTCTGTTAAGAAAGTTCAGAAAGTTAAGAAAGTGTTCAGAGACGAAGCTCATTTTTGGCTCAATGGGTACGTACATAAGCAGAATTGTCGGTTTTGGAGTGAATATCAGCCAGAAGCATTGCAAGAGCTACCAATGCATCCAGAAAAAGTTACAGTTTGGTGCGGTTTATGGGCTGGTGGCATCATTGGACCGTATTTCTTCAAAGATGATGCGAATCGTAACGTAACTGTGAATGGTGAGCGCTACCGTGAGATGATATCCAACTTTTTTTTGCCCAAAATGCAAGAGCTCGTCTTGCAAGACATGTGGTTTCAACAGGACGGTGCCACATGCCACATAGCATGCGCAACAATGGACTTATTAAGAGGCGAGTTCGGTGAACATTTTATTTCACGTTCGGGACCGGTCAATTGGACAGCTAGATCGTGCGATTTAATGCCTACAGACTATTTTTTGTGGGGCTATGTTAAAGCTTATGTCTATACAGACAAGCCCGCTTCAATTGACGCATTGGAAGACAACATTGGAGCATTTATTCGTGAGATACCGGCCGAAATGTTGAAAAAAGTATGCCAAAATTGGACTAAGCGGATGGAGGCGCCGTCAAGGTCAACATTTGCATGAAATAATCTTCAAACATTAAATTATATGGATCGTACTATCGATTCAAATAAAGATTTCATGCATTCTTCTGAATTTTATGTGTTTTTTTTTTTTACAATAACGATTCTTTCGTAAACATTGCGCGATTTTCCCATTTTTAATGATCCATTTTGTCTCGTTCGAAGAAAACAGCCCCTGCATTTCAAAATTTATGACGTTATGACATTACAAAAAAAGGGTCTGTAAGGGCTTAAAAACTGGCTGTCTTTCAAAGCTGTTCTACCCAGTCAAAGCCAGACGTAGCGAAAATGTTGTCTAAAGTTTTTAAGATTTTCAAAACACATAACGAGGAATGAGAAAGTACTCATGAAGAAAATGCAATAAACAAGAAAACATTTCACCGGACAAATGTCATCAGCCCTCGTCTAGAGTAACACACAATGATGAATGAGCATCTAAGAAGGGCTCTCGTCGAGATTATAATCAACCGTCCTTAGCAAGAATTGCAAATACTTCTATTTTCTGTCTTCTGCAACAAAATGCACTCGTCTACGAATTAAAATGCATCTCCAAGCCAACAACGAAATATACAAAAATCACTGTTCCGTTGTTAGATTTGTGTAATTTCGAGAACACTGCTCTCCAGTTGTCAGTTACACTCGTCGTCTACTTTTCAAAATCATATCAGCAGCTTAAATCAAATCCGAAACAAACGCGATGCACAGAGACACTAAATTCTCTCATCTCTACTGCTCGCAACTAAACTCTCTCGACTCATTCATTTGACTGACTATAAATTGCACGGGATGCTTGAGGGGAGTAATGTTTGTTCCAGGATATGGTTCCATAGCACGAAGCCTTTCATGCGCTGTAAATGCGTCTGGAGTGCTGTCTGATGTAAAGTCACATCATGTGTATGATAATTCGTCGCGTAAATCCTTGTATAGTTAGTTTTCTTTTGTCTTCCCATGAAGGACAACAGATTTACCGTAGATAGAGGAGGAATATTGCTTCCTATGCGAGGCTGTTACTTAAAATTCATGCCCAAGTCGCTGGTCCCCTGCGAAAATTGCATGAGCCATTAAAGTGTCGTTAGATGCGATGATTTCGCATTCATCTCTGGCTGTTAGTAAATCTTCAGATACGCCAGATCCTCCAGATCCAGCCAGATACGTAAGATACGATAGATACGGCAGATATGCCGGATATGCTGGATCCACTGGATCCGCTGGAGTTTCGCCCCCGGAGCAAAGGCAGAATTAAATAGCTCCCTTTGTCTATGTGGGAGGCGAAACGCGTACCGAAAAGTTTTCCTCTTGCCGAGTGGCCTCGACTTTTTTAAACATCAAATCACGTTTTTTCCAGAGGTCGACAAAAGTACGACGATAAGACAAAAATCAGCCGGGATTTGGGCAGTCCCGGCCAGGGTCTCTTGGTCCTCGGTCGCTCTACGTGGGCGTAGACATCGATGGCTAACTATCCGACTGTGTTCAAGGGTAAAATTACAACAAAAAAACAGACAAAAAAGTATCTTTGCCACAAAATCACGTAATTCACCCATGTCTCGGGTGAAATATAACACATGATAGGGGCCGAGAATCAGAGGACAAAAAAAAGCCACCAGGACATCGTCTCACATCAAGCCAAAGTTCAAGCAGTGTCATGCCGGTCCACCTCCTCCTCTCACAGACACATACTCACGGGAAGGACTAAACAACAAAAAAAGAAACGAAAATCGCTGCATGTGTGCATGACCCTCGAATGTTCTGCTCTGCTTTTCAGACACCATATTGGACTTGTTCACCCGCACCCACCCCGCTCACTCACACAAACGAGCGCCAAATGTTATGTCTCCGTGATTTTATATCGCGAAGTTCCTCTGCAGGAAATTTTCCGCCACCACCTTCTACATTCGTGTGTATGTGTAAGTTCCACGTCTATGATTTTGTGCTAAGGACGGAAATCGTGAAAAAATTCTACCCGAATCAACAACCAAAGTTCGTCCTGGCGAAAAAGACGGGCGGGCAAAACTTTAATATTCTATGCGCAAGCTGCGATTTGGTTTTTCGCTACTTCTGCCATTTACGCTTCCTTCTCCTTTTTTTTCTGTCATGTCTCGTTTTATCGGTGGAATCCTTTTTTTTCTGTTTTTGCTTTCTCTCTATTTGTCATCGTACGACTTTGTCAAACAGCGTCCTTTTTTCTCGAGTTTGGGTTGCCACCGAAAGATGACTAAATCGCGGTCCACGAATATGAACGAAAAACTGGAAAAGTAAAAAAAAAACACGCACACAAAAACTTTTCAACACTTTAATTCGACCGTGAGGTAGTAGTTACACGTCCATAATCTGTTTCCATTGGCCGGCAATCCTTGCGGTACGTAACAGATGCAAAACAGGAAAACGCGTTTCAAAAACAAAGCGAAACAAAAACAGCAAACAACAAGGCACGGGACGTAGACGTAAAAGAAAAGGGGTTTTGAAACGTTTTCAGAAACAGATGACTTGTTTTGTCATCAACGCGCTGTGTCAGTTTTTTCACACACATCACTGCTGTTGGTGAGGTGGAAGGGCGGAATCGGGATAGGAAAACTTTGCAGGACATGTTTTATGCGCTACAGCAGAGTCCAGTGTTGATGTTCTTTTTATCTGCAGGATTTCTCTGTAGCAGAATGTTAGCGGGCGTTCTCTTTACTTTTTTTGCGTGGATTTGGAGTCTTATTACGCTGTTAGTGGCTTGTAAGGGACACTTTGCAGTGGGAGCACAAAAAACGAGAGTTTGGAACGATCCTTGAAATGATGATGTAATGTCGTGTTCTGATGGTCGAGGACGAGTGCAGGTGCATTGTTTGAAATCATTCTGGACGTGATGTGATTGACATTTGTAAGCTCGTCGCAGGGGGTCCATTTTACAGACTCCTAAATTCTTGTTGGGCATACATGATGTCACTGAGATTTATTTATTTGTATCCAGAAGTCGAGACCTTTTCTGTTAAGTTTGCAAACATCCTGTAGCTTGTCTGTGCGTAGTTACACTATCACAATTATAAGCTAGTGAACTAGTTAATCGTCTTGAACCACTCAGATTTGACGATCAATACATGTCCCACTAAAATATATTCTGCAGGACTTTAAACAAAGAAATCATAAAACAAAATTCAAAAGTTTTATTAAAATTTGCCTGTGGTAGAGTGCGTTTTCTACAAAACCCTGTACTTGTACTTATTTTTTTCAAGTACAAGCATAATCAATGTACTTAGAAAAATATCTTAAAAAGCGCTTGTAATTGACGATTTTCAAGCACCCAATACAATAAATGTGAAGGGTGTTTTCTTTAGAGCTTGACAACACTGTTTTAATTGGCGGCAATTTTTCCAACAGTCAAGGTTTAATTTTAGTTTGGTTTGGCATCTATAATATAAATATTATAAAACAAAGTCGAAAAAAATGTTTGGGGAGTTTAATCTCAGGAACTACTGAACGGATTTGCATGCGGTTTTCACCAGTAGTATTGTTGGGTATCTATTATGGGTATGGACTACATTGTATAGACATTTAGGCACAGCAAGGTAACGGTATATTGAGATAAGTAAAAAAAAGTCGAGAACTGGCAAACTTCTAAGGCGGGTGCTGTCTAAACAGTTAAAGATACGAAAAAATAATGTACTGGGAAATTGATCGTCTCAAAAAGTTCTAAAAAAAAGTCAGCGGTGGCATATGTGTATCTTTTAAGGTAGACTCACAATAATTAATTTTATGGTTCTGTAAAAATTCGAAAAGTCAATCCGCCCTTTAATTTTCACACCGCTTTGTCAAAAAATCTGAAAAAATTACAAAAAATCGGCTTCCATGAGTAAATTAAAAAAAAACTAATTTCAGCATTCTAGCCCCAATACTTTTGGAGCTTTTGGCCAAAAACGATAAAACGTGAACATGCGAATTTCGAAAATCTAAAAACGCAGTTTTATAGATCTCGGTGCAAACACTAAGAAATAATAGCTATAAAAATATCGATTAGTTGGTGAAATCCGAGAAATAGCTGATTAAAAGATTTTTTTAATCTATAAAATTTTGGCTGAAATCGATGCGAGTCTCAGTGGTGGTTTTCCATGTTCATTTCAACCCCTCTTTTGCTCAACTCAAATTTAAATACAGCTGGCCTGACGATGATCGCGCGGAAACGGTGTTGTGCGGATGAAGGCATATGAGATATGAAAAATGAATATATGTATATATGTATGTATGTGTATAGGTTTATATAAATGTACACATTAGACAGGCAGCGATGAAAGAACGTGGTATTTTTTGTTGGAATATGATAGCCAATGGGAAAATAACATATCTGATGCGTGTTCTGTTCTACAGGAAAATAACAAGGACACTTATTTACTTTGATAATTTCATTGTGTAAAATTACTGAACCTTTGTTGCCGTGGCAAAATCACCGCAAAATATGATTGAAGATATGTTGTACCGCAGACAACAACAACTGTCATCCGATTATGGGAACATTGATCAAAGTACATACAGTCGAATCATTCTAAGTCGAATTTTCACGGGTTAGAGGCAGTTATGCAAATTCAAGTTAGAGGGTTTCATATATATTTTTATTTTTTTTTTTTGTTGAAAATCCTTTATTTTATACTGTAATATTTGCATTGGGCGGCGTAACAGCCCGTTGAGAACCAAAGCCTAGCTTTTTCGCACCTCCACTGTGTTGTGCGCATTATAATTTTGACACATGTGGAGGGGACCTTCTGTTTAATGCCGGTTCCGAACGGCGAATTGCGAAAACTTTTCGTGACAAAAGTACTCCAGGAGAATTGTCAGTCGTTCGCCGGAGGTGGGGCCGTGAAAAATGTTTGTGGTGCTTTTTTTCCCCGACTTTTCACCTAAACTTCCAATACACGCGGTAAATGAAGCAAGAATGCATCTCAGATTCAGATTCATTTTTCAGATTAAAAGCCGATTATTTGTGTGTGCGCGATGCGAATAAAGATGGCTCTCTACAACGATAATGTTCGCTCGAGATGTTCGCGTGTAAGGCCATGTTTGCAAGCTAATACTCATTTTTGCTGTGAACTTCCTTTGCTCTCTCTTTTTTTGCATAGGTAAACAACATTACTGGAATACTAAAAAACTTTAGATATATAGTGCTGCCTGCGCGAAGCCAGGACGGGTTGCTAGTATTAATATGAATAAACAAATTGTTCAAATTTATTTTGAAAATCATGGCTTTGTTCCCAATTTTAATAAGTGAATTTTGTTTAGCGATGAAGCAGTCGTTCACTTCAAAGTGAATATATCCTGATTGGCTAGGATATGGCCCATGTTAAAAAAAGGAGTAAAGTAAGGCATATTGAATGGTAAGCAAATTCTTTACCAACAACAAGCCTAATGCATAAGATTAAGTTGTATTGAAATAAGCCTTATCTTAGTCTTACTTTTTTTGCTGGAGAGCTATACTTTTTTGTTTGTGTTTATACTTTCAGTGCACACATTTTGTTCCCTAATACCTTCGACGAAATGGGCGCTACCAAAATGTGAGCTATTTTTTTTTTTTTTGGAGTGTAGTGTAGAGTGAGTAAGAAGTAGATACCTCCTTCCAATGAATGTACATATTTTGTTCCAATTTATGTTAACGAGAGGCAGTCTGGCCACAAATCACCTACAGCTCATTTGTGAGTCTGTCAGCCCATGTCAATTGACAGAGAATGTTGCAGTTGCTTTTAGAGATCTTTTTGTTTAGATTTAAATTGAACACATACAAAAATTGTACGAGTTGAAAACTGGGAAACAGAGTGTAAAAACTCAAAAAAAAAACTCAAATTCGCAGGCAAGTTAAACAATTTTGCGGCTGGTTATGCTGACGAAAAAAGGTATAGTTAGGCGTTGAACATATTACCGCTTTGCCAATGGTTGAGACACCGTTTTTGTCCACGAAAACTTACACCAATCGTCAAGGGCGTGCAGACACAGATGCACGCCCATTTTTTAAGAAAGATCTTTAGTAATGCTTCAATAATTAAAATTTTCTTCTGATTTTTGTTGTCTAATATAATATGTCATATATGTATTATATATTATATATCATGCTCTAAAATACGGAAAAATTAATTTTTTTCTTTTTTTGAATGAAATGATTTAATGAAACTTTGGAAAAGCATGAGACCTCAAAAAATCCATACCATATTTTCCATCACATAAAGAAAGCTTAAATTGATTGATGCTATGCCAAATAACATAAAACTTTCATATTTTACTCTTGGATATGACCAAGAGCCATAATAATTTTCATATGAGCACACCAAAATTTGAAGATCATAAATATTAATGTCTTCCTAAAATACCTCAAAGATATGGTGTGTGGAAAGTCTTAGATAAAATATTTAAAACTTTGTTTGGCAGCACAATATTAGAGTTTCTATTGTTCTACATCTCAAGTCGTCTTTCAATTTTAATGACAAATTAAATTTAATTTTCGAATTAAAGTGAAACTATCACACCGGCAGATTGTTAAATTCAATTTAAATGCTAATTAATGTTTATTTTCCTACTATGGATTTGTGCAATGGTGTACTTCGTTTTTGAACAATTTCGGTCTGAAAATTGTTTGTTTTATTTCTTGTTCTTTGAGTAGTGTTTTGTTTATGAACCGAACCTCCATGACCTAGTTCGTGTTTCAATAACACAGTGAATAAAAAGCTTTACTTAGAATAGTGTAATACAATTTTACATCTTTGACATTTCATGAAAAATAAAACAAAACCAAGTCAGTTTCCAGTTTTTTTTTTAATCATATTCAGATTCATACCTAACCGAGGGTCAAAAAAAGCACTCTTTGCTTCCTGATCTTCGTGTCAACTGTTTCCAGGAAAGGACACTAACAAACCTCAACTCTCTTTCAAACCCAAAAGCAAGACACACGGAACACGAAAACCTGCCAAAGGCAAAGGGTTTCACAGACGTGCATTTTAATCCCCTCTTAACCCACTGAATGGCGTATAAAGTTTTGTAATGAGATGTAATCATGAGGTGCATGTCATCAAACAATCCTTTCTGCTCGTGTTACTGTCAGATGAATGGTCCTCTTTTGCAACAGCCCTTGCCCGTCCCCCCCGCAGTAGTTGTCCTTAATTTGTTGCAGAGCGCTTGCATTTACGTTTTTTCTCTACCTTCACCATATGTCCTTCGTTTTATGCATTCTTATGTGAGTGCAAACAGGACTTAATGTAGTCCTCCTCCCGCCAGCCCGTCAGTCCGCCTGCACGTCATCCTGACACACTCTTTTCAAAATGCATTTATTCAAGGATCTGTATGATTTCATAATCGCTCCTCTCTCCCACCCCACTCGCTCGCTCTCTCCTGTTCTCTTTCGTCCTCTCATCAGTGGCGCTTACACTCTTCATGTTAAATGAGAGTGCACAAGTTGGTGGTAAAGTGTACCACTTGTAAAGGAGTGTGTAGCTTGTTGGAAGAAGATCCTTGTTTTTCCTTTTTTTTTCATTCGTTTTAATTTTTTTGTATCCCCGGAGTGAATGAGTGAGTGCTTTCCTTGTTCTTCATTTCCAGGACATGCAGGACCAAGTCTAGAAATTAGTTGTATGACAGGGTCATTTAACATTTATTTATTTGAAAAGTGTTATTGTTGTTGTTCGTTGAGGGAAAGACGAGATGCGTCTCCTCTTGGCATAATGTCGGGTGTGTTCCAGTTTCTTTGTGGATTGACGGGTGTGTTACACTTTGGGTCTTGTGTAATGTGAGGCTGTTTTGAACCGGTCGCTGGCATGAATTATGCATGCGAGTTCAATTGGAGTTGGGCGAGAGCAGTTTACCGTAAAGTAGTTTAAGGTTTCATTTCATCGGGGTTAAGTGGGAGCAAGTAGAGCTGCGTGAAGAGTCATTGGGAAGATTGTTGGATACAATTCCAAATGCGATTTGTAAAGTGATCCAAGTGACTCAAGGACAATCTTCTGATCTTGTCAAGATATAAGCATTTTGACAAAGACGGTAATTGACAGCAAACAGATTGCGAGGACTTTCTGAAGTCTCGAAGATTCCAATCACCAAGGCCCCCCCGCAGTGACGTAACTGGGACCAGGAAAACAAGCAAATCGAAACGACGTAGAACGATCTGTTTGATTTGATCGATTTTCCTCTATTTAAATTCCTTAATATTCCAATATATTCTAATTTTGTGATCGACACAAACACCTTCAAAACCACGATAATTTTTAAACGCGTCCTCTATGTTGTGCGCGTTATACTAACATGGATAAATACAATTTAAATTAATTCTTGAATTGAAATCAAATTCACTAAAAATTGCAGTTCAAGTTTTTACCCCAACGATAGTCCTCACGTTTAAAACCTAATACCCAGTTTGGGCTAAAAATTCTCAGTTTCACAGAGAAATCAAGTTCCATCCGAAATAAATGCCTGACAGATTCATTTCGAGCTCAGTTTTAACAATTTTTAAATTGTAGTGATTCAAAATAAAAACAGAGAGAGATAAGTCGTTAAAATAATTAAAAAAAAAAGGAACTGTTTCAGCCGACAATAGGTAGGCAACAGACAATAAATAATAATAAAAAAATAAAAAAAATGACAGGACACAAGCAGGAGCATGGGGGTAGAATGAGGTCTCAGCTATTGTTGCACTCATGAAGCACATCCTATTCATATTTTCCCATAAATTATTTATTTAAAATGTTTGCTAAAAATTAATAAATATTTAGGGATTAATTAGAAAATTTTAATAATTTTTTTATAAAATTTATCAAACGATTTTCCACGTTTCCGGCCTGATTATGGTTTTAGCTATCATTTAATTTGGAAATGGTAAAACATAATGGTGGCTTAGTCCGGCGGTGGATGGATTTAAAAGGATTTTCTAATGTATTTTCTTTCTATAACTATTATAAGTAAATGCTTATAATAAATATCAATTAAAATGTTAAATGTTAAATATTCGTTCTACAGTCAGAGTCAAAAGCAAGTGCACACATTTTCAATCAAAGTTTCATAAAATGCTTCTGGTGGTTCAATTTTAGAATTCTTTGTAGTTTTGAAAAGATTCATGTATGTACCAGTATTCTCTAAAAGTGTAAAAGAAATTATGAAAATAAATATAACAACACAAATTAAACAGAAAGGTAATCAGAATTACTTCGTTTTTCTAGACTAAAAAGGAAATGTATATTCACCGAAAAGTTAGAGGATTTGTTCACATAAAGCGAGCGAGAGTTCCCTAGTCACTCGTCGCTGACGCAATTCACTCGTTACTGCAATTTTAGATAACTTTTCATTGCTATTATTTGACTATTTTTCTCTTGTGTTCCTAAATTATGTAAATTTTCGTTTCTTAGTCTAGTTTTTAGTAATTGCTGTCTTTCTTATTTTGTTTATTTGATATTTCTAGCGGCTTTGATGAGCCATGTTCTGGTTGTCTTCACGGTATAACTACCTCGCATCCTTTAACATCCTTAAAGCTTATCCTAGAGAGAGTAATTAATTGGCCCCCGCCACATTATCCCATCCTGCACGATGACAAAAGCAAACTCGTGTCTGGCATAATTTTATTTGTTTGGTTATGATAATTCAAATTATTGAATAATTTTATTTGACTATATGACTAAGCTATGTGCTTAGCAGACAAACACAATTATTTATTTATTTTATTATTTTTTCCTCAAATTCGCGACAACAAACATTGAACCGATTTTTTATTAGCTGCATTCCCCCAATCACGCCATTGAAATAATTTGTGGAAGCCGCTTGCGATTTGCATTTAAAAAAAACATGCAATTACATATATTGATTTAGAAAAAAACTCACATTGCACGTCCAACAGGAGCGATGCGTTCTGTCGTATCTTCAGCGTCGGGTGCTCCATAACGCACAGAATCCGGGCGTTGTGATGTGCCCTGTATACGGCTGGCAGCCGAGCCTCACTCTTTGCTCCAGAATTCATTTTGTACGGTAGCTTGTCCTGAAAATAAAAAAAGCAAAAATAGTCAACTCCTTACTCCGACAGTACGGCAAGTCGTATCTTTAACTCTCATTTCCGGCATCGGATGTGCCCCGCCCAGAGCCACCACCAGCCCAGCCTGGCCGACATTCGGCTGCAATTTATAGGGTTAATTATACTAAATTGTCCGTATCTTAGTGGCATCTGAAATGCATTCCGTTCGGTGTACACACGAGTGGGCGGGTGGCGGCCCTCTGTATTTCCCTTCCGCCGCAGTCAAAGAGGATGCAGCCGAACACAAAACCGACACATGGTCACAACAATGTCCAAAGCCACTAAACTGTTGAATTTGTGGTTAGGAAATGGACAGGGCGAGGGTGGCGGTGGCCAACACCCGTCGACTGTAGAAAGGCTTCCTCTCTGATGCACAAGAACATCCTTTTCCAATCAATGTTGTATTCAGGCCGAACAAAACAAAAAAACTTCCATCCGCCTGCACGTGGAAAAGGGTGTTCTCTACTTGTCGCCTTTATTAAGTTAGCGAACAAGGCCACCCTTGCGATTGTGCGTGCGTGATGATATCACCATCATCATCATCGTCGCATCTCGTACAACTTGTTCTTACCTTATCCTTTTTGATCTCCTCCAGTTCGAGAACTTCTGCGGCGACTTTTTGCGCGTGCCGGTCAACTCCAGGACTCAAGAGTACCTCCCACGTAAGGGTTGGCTTCGGGTTACCACCCTCACTGATGCATGCCAAATTGAGTTCAGAATTCTCTTTCACAGGTACGAAAATGTTTCCCGCATCTAAGCGACGTGAGTCTATTAGTAAATAAGGGGGTTTTGGACGGTCTGAAAGTGAAAGGAAAACGAAAGGAGTGTTGATAAGAAATATAGTTAATTACAAGCGGGATTTGTACTTGAGTGTATATTGTAAAGTTTTAAGATTGATTTTCTGTTTTGAAAAGGAAACATGTGAGCGGACGACGTAAGTTTCGTCGTCCGCAAAACTTCTCGGTTTAACTAGAAAACTTTGTCAATTTGGAAAGTGTCACAACCAGATTGGATCGGCCGATTGGTGTTTTTATTTTTTGTTTTTTTTTTTTTTCATTCTTTTTGCTTTGTTTTGGAATCTTCTTATGATTTCGGTTCGAAAACTTTAATTAGTAATGCGGATACCTTGTATGTCCATTGGCAAAATGTAGGCAAACTTCGACTTGTTGGTAAAAGGAGAAGATTGACTTCGAGAAATATTTGTCATTCATATTCCAATATGGAAATTTTTATGTTTCCATTAAGGTCGTAAACTAAGAGATGCATGGTTGTCATTCTTCTGCCAATGTATAACTTTACAAGGCCCTAATCTTAGTTGGACTGAAAACTGTACAGGTTATCATAAAACAGGGCATGAAAGTTCAAAGGTATAGCTGCAAGATTTGTAAAAATTTTCTAAAGAAAATAACAAAATTTCTGGCAATTGTTTGATGAATGTACAAGTAGCTCAAGTAAAAATGTGGAACATAAACCTTTGTTGAGTTTTGAATTATTTCTTTGTTTTTATGTTGACCCATTTATTTTTTATGATTTTTATTTTTTTTGTAAGATAATAGTATAAGTTTTCAAACTGCATTTGATTTCTTTTTTTGTTAATTTTAGGAGTTCCGAGAACTTACTTCAAGCTACTGCACGTAGTTAGTACGTCTTATATTTTACGCAAAATATTTCCTGACTGTTTTTTAAACTCCTTTTTTATTGATGTGTGCATTATTTCAAAATACGTTAAAGTTTTTAAACAAAACACACTTTTTTGACGTAAACACCACGTAAATGTAAAAAGAAAGAAAAAGAACTAAAAACTAAACTTGATTTTGTAGGGTGAGCTTTTACTGTGAATTACTTTTGTTGACACATTCTTCGTTCTATTCGAGGCTTTCAAAGAGCTGAGGTATCCTTAAACTGAATATAACCATTTTTATTAATTAAATACTACTTTTAGCAAATACTAATTTAGTTAGTCAAACTGTTGTGGTTATAATAGAAAATGCGTGAGCTCAGTAAATTAAATGTGTCTTACCTAATACTACTAATTTTACAGGTCGCGCATTTTCAATATACGCATTCGCATTCTCGGCTTCACATTGCCACTTGCCGTCGTCCTCCAACATCACATTTGTGATGGTTAGGGCACCATTGATCTCTTTTACGAAGCGGTAGTCGGTTATCCTGGAAGATCTTTCAATAGCATGAACACTCTAGAAATAAAGAAAGAAAAAATAGTTATAACTTGAGTTTACTAAAAAGTGTGTTAACGATTATAGAAAAGGTTGCGGTGCTAAGTTTCATGAGGTAAAAATAAAAATAGTAATCTAGTCAGACTTGTAAGAGAAATCAAAGTCAGTTTCATTTTTTTTTTATTAATGCGATAAAAACTAAGAAAAGACCCCGATTTAAAAAAATGTTAGTCATCATTCCTTTGAGGTCATTGTTTGCAGCATTCAATATTAAGCAATCAAAGCGTTGAAATCGTGTCGTTTTATAGCACCTTGATCTTTCCGGTCATTTTATTATATATGGCGCAGGAACTGGTAGCCTCACAAAAGTGAAGTGTTTAGAGAAGGAACACCTTCGGGTGATCTATGATTCCGTCCACACAGACTGTAAGTGTAGGACAAGATTCAATCTTGAAGTGTACAAGCTGTATAGCGACATTCAGGACGATAAACGTCCGACATCTAAGATGGCTAGCCCACGTACCGGCTCGGAAAATGTTGAATCCACTCCAGATGGTCGGCGCAGTGAAGGAATGCTGAGGAACAGATGATGCACTCAAGTGGAAGCAGATTTTAAAAAGCTTGGTGTGCGGCATAATAAGTAGCTAGTAAGAAAACGAGTTGTTTGGAGAGATTTGCTACTTAAGGCCCTGGTCACCCACCCGGGCAGTAGCGCCACCAGATGGAGTTGAACTAATTTTTAGAATTCAATTGAATTCACGTAATTTGATTTTAGTTCAGCAGTGAATGGACATCCCTTATAGGGCCCATAGACGTGACACCGTGTTCCGCACACGACCATTTGATATTCTGCACACAGTGTGCCCGCAAGTGTGTCGTGTGTGGATTCATCCGGTAGCAGGATCCGCTCATATCCATGGTCCTTCCTTGCCGACGGCCTAAGGTCAAATGATGTGTCCGCACACGTGCGACGTTTGTGTCGAAAGGCGACATCACACCGTGCGGGACACGGAGTCATGTTTTTTTTTTTACATGACACGGTGTCATGGCCCTAATGTATGGCGATTTTGTTCTGATTGAAATATGTTATTACCATAAACGCAAAACCATAACCACCATAAGCGCAACCTAATTCTGTCGCATTTCTTCAAAGTACATGCGTTGACTGGGTTCTTGGCCATCAAATGTTGAATACTGAACCTCCTTTGTAGACCAAATGCGATATTCATTATATTAATTGTAGATCAATTTAAAGTAATGATACCAGTGAGGTATTGATTTAAAACGCCCTGGAGACCATAACAAAAATTAAACTATTTCAAGAACATTAGTGGCAAAATCGGCGCATATTTCGGACTTTATTGCCATTAAAATAAATTTTAAACAGAAAAGTCTCCAGTTGTTCCAGTTTTTATTGCTCATATAGTTTCGATACAATCGTGAATTTTGCTTCCATTCATCTACAAGTTCCACAGCAAACTTTAGCCTACTTTAAGATGCTTTTCTGTGCGTCAAACATTCCAAGAATCTCCTGATTTATATGCACACTTGTCGTTGTCTTATCTCCAAAACGACTGCGTGCATTCAATGCTCTCTGAAAGGATATCCTCGTAGCCATAAATCGGTCACCCTTTTGACTTCTGTTGAGCTCATACAAAACACACAGTAAACTTACAAAACTTCAAGACACTTCACCACGTGCTGTATCTCATCTCGTTAAGTTCAAACCATCATCAACATGGCTCAGTCAACAGCCGCCTGCCTGCTAATTCGTTTTGTCTCAAACGAAACTACGAGTTAAACAAAATTTGCATTAACACCGCAATAATCGTGTAACTATATGAACCTTGAATAAAAGTCCTTCACCGTTCTCTCTCTCAAAGTAAAATATTTATACAAAGTTATATCAGCTTGTTTCCTGCTCACCGTTATTGTTTGCGGCCGATGATGGTGACGGTGGGTAGCTGGGCGGGGTTGGCTTGACGTCGTCCTTTATTCCTCCGAAAAATGTACACTTCCATGCAAACAAATTGGAAAATGATGCATGACACTATGCGCCGAGAATGAGCGTCTCGTCGCGTCTCGTCGCGTCGCTGTCTACAGGGGTAAACTTGTGATTCTGTAAACTTTGAGCCTAATAATTCGTGTTTCGCTGCTGGAAAATTATTTTCTCTGTGCACGGCAAACGGCAAACGAACGCACACCGACACGACACAGGAGAGCAACGCGAGCGTCTGCTGAAACTTTATTATTAATGCACTGTCAACGCTTTAAGATGAAACACCAGCCAGCCAGCCAGGTGGAGGAGAGAATCCAGTCTCAGTCAGGTAGAGACAAAGCAGCGTTGCATATCCGCCACGGGACCGGGAAAGAGACGGTGGGGGTTGATGTGCCCTCCGACCTCCACTGTAACCTATTTGCAGGATTCGTGTCATCATAAAATAAATAAATTGTTATACAACAAGGATTTATGCCCACAAATTTGTGAGATGAAATTCTGTGTTCAAAAGTGGAAGTGGCGGCTCTGCGAGGACGCTGATGGTGGGTGTGGGTGTTTAGGGGTTAGCTTTTGGTTTGGCTGGGGGTTTTCTGGTTGGGGGTTTGGTTTACGTTCGGAGGACACTCTGTTGTAATTTTTTTTTTTTCTTTTTTACTCAACCAGCTGACTGGTTATTTGTGCTCTTGCGGAAGTCAGCAGGGGGCCGGGGTGGTACTTGTCTTAAATTTGAAATTATTGCAAATGAGATGGCTTGCGGTTGTGTGATGCTTGAGAAGATTGCCGCTTGGAGTTGACAGGATTACAGACGTGCTGCGTTTAGGTTTATTTCCGAAAATTGTGTTGCTTAATGGTAGCTTTAAAAAAAGTGATGTTGATTTAAAAATCCGATTTCCTGTGTTTGGGGGAATTATTTCAAAGCTGAATGGTAATTTTACCAGTTTGTTGCTAAATATAGTTCTTTCATGCTATTTTAAAATGAAAAAATGCATTACACCGCAAGCAAAATGGCAGAATCATTCATTTTTAAATCGGCTGAGCTGGGCTCACTGTTTCCTTTTTAATAAATTGGAAAAGGTCTTGGAAAATTTGAGTGACAGAATGCGCTAATGTAAAGCCAGCTACTTGAACGTCGCGACGTTGTGTTCCATAATTAGTGGGAATGTTTGCTCTTACAAGCCTATATGGTCAAATATTAATTTTGTTACTTTTATTGCATTTTTAAAAAGAAACTTGTGTTTGGCCCTCCCTGCATTTGAACGTACAAGGAATTCAAATGCAGTACACACAACAAGCTACAAGGTTTCCCGTTTTTTCTAAAATATTTTACGAAGACACTATTTTTAGTTCAAGTCAAAAAAAAAAAAAATAAAAGCCTTCTTGAGCATAAACATCCCGTAAACTGAACTGAGGGGACAGAGTCCTTAAAGAGAATCTTTTTTAAAAGACAAATATATTAAACTTAACCCTTACTGTGTTACTAGCATCCAGAATGCGAGACAAATTTTAGGAAATCACCCCGGCCTCGGAAATCGCCTCACGACTTCGACAATTAGGAGGCGCAAATGTTTTGTTCGAAGAACTGGGTGAACAGACTGCAATATTTCACCAGCTGTCAAAGCTAGTAATGACATCCAGCTATCAAAACGTTATGTTAACCTTGCTATTCATGCATTTACTGCACGTTTTACGAGCATTACTACAGAATGTTATTAAAATTTACTATTAAGTTTTTAACATTCAACATATTTCCTCATGATGATTAATCGACAACATGGTTTCAATAAGCAGACGATTCGTCATATCGTGGAAAAGTGGACCATAAGTTACCAAGACCTAGAAAGGTAAATTTAAAATGATGAGCCGAAGTTAAACGACCACTGGCACTACCATTAGAGTCCGATAATTGACGCTGAAAACGTTGGCTTTAAATTTGCACTTCTAAACAAAAAAAAAACATTTTTTTCGGACGAGCTTCTATCTCAGTGGTGGTGGCAAGCAAAATTGGCATTATTTGCGCAACCGGAGTTCCAAATTGCTAGACCGACATCAATATTAGACTCTGACTTTTGGGAGCAGGTTATGACATGCTAGCGTCATCGGTTCTAATTTCTGCCATCAATACAGAACGATGTTGACTGGACAAATCCTAGTATTACAAGACAGAGCTCAAAAGCTCCACAAACTACCCCGCTTGTAAAACAGGATGAACTGGACCACCTCACGACTTCAGATTAAAACAGATTTATATAATTAAATAGAAATACACTTAATGAATTCATTAAAAAAAAAAACACAATTTGTGGAGTAAGATGCAATTAACGATAACCAAGTAGGTAGGCAGGTTGTGTGGTGGGCTGCGCAGGAAACCAAGCACTTAGGCCAGACGAGGCCCATTGTGATACCACATGGAGCGGATGCAAAACATCCCACTACTCCAGAAACCAGTTGGAGCTATTGAGGATACGGCTTATGCTGGTGTCAGCTAGTTCGCCGAGATTATTGAGAAAGTAGTAGTAGGCTAAAAGTAGTCCACACCATCATTAATCCACCAAAAAAAATTACTTCGTTTAGAACCAAATTTTAGGATCAGAATCTCACTATTTCCTTGTTATATTCTTATTTTCTAGAGAACGTTTCTTTAATCTAAAAAAGAGATAGAGATATACTAACTTCTTAAAAAATATTTTCTAGTCTCGCAAATCAACCTTTCTCACATGACGAGAATAAAAATTCAAAAATGCAGTCCATATTTTAACAAATTTGGCAAAGAAAAGCCAAAATGATTTTCCTGATTCTTTGGTGAAACGATTTTCGAATTCTTTCATAAATTAAAAACTAAAACCTGGTCTTTAAGTTCGAAAATTGTTTAAAAAGCAGATATCTTTAGAAACGTTTAAACGGAGTCGTAAATGGGTTTCTGCAATTAAATACATTCTGAAATCTGGTTAAAGTAAATAGTTTCAGCCAATTGAACACCTATTATTCAAAATTCATGGGAAGCAGTTGAATAAAATTCAGTGTGACTTGGGGAACTTTAATTCTGATTCAGAAAAAGTTGTTGTCTTTGGCTCTTGTCCAATAAGGCCAAAGAGTGCTCTGACTATGTGCAATCGTCTGATCTAAGTCCGATTCCAGTACAAATACAGTTTATGTACCATGCGGACATAGAGCACATTGTGTCTTCTTTTCAGAGAACTTCATACGCCTGCATGCCTATGAATCCCTGAAACTGCCTGTTCTGGGAATTGTGACAGCTGATTCACATGAAGTTCAAATTGACCACCGACATCCAGCCACAATGCCAACGGCTCATCGTACAAATTTCCAATTTATAACTCGTCACACCCAATCACAAACAACTCTGACCTGGCATTGATTTCTTCTCCACTTGTGTCGAGAATGTAATTCGACAGCAAATAAATTTTTGATTAGCAATTTACGGGGCAATTTATATCCCGATACATCTTTCGGTGAAGTGCGCACATCAATTTCTTCTTTCCATTTCCCTTTCCTCCGCACCACCGTCGTCTTCGAAGTCTGGCCCAGCCCAGGACTCGCTCACTGATCTATTTCACTTATTTTACACCACACTGAGTACTAACTCACGACGTCATATCACAGTTATCACGTAATTTATTGGAGCAGTAATTTTGATTCTTTAAAGCCATCCAAACCACCCACCCCACGTTGCAATAAATCCCTGCCTCCTCCTGCACAACAACGAAGTGTAGCATTCCCATAACCAGTGGCAGCCGGTCCTGGATACACTTCAATACCTGTCAATATTATCAACAAATCATGTTGTCGCGTTCGGTCGCTGTGTTTTCTGGGGGGAATTCCAAGAGAAAACACACCCCGGAGAGAGATTTCTTTAAGAAACATGAAAAGTGTACTTCATTGACAGGCAACACATAAAACGACAAACGACAACGACAACGACAGCGGCACAGCATGGCAAATGTGGCAATGACGACAATTCCAGGAGCGACAGAGACAACTACCCACCGGGAGACGATAATCCATCTTATGATACGGATGGAGAAATTGCCAATTCCCTTTCGAGCGTAACTTTAGACGTTCCAACGGGTTCCAGCGTTCCAGCGTTGTGGATGTCAAGCGACGGCTTGGTGCAGTTTTGTCTCTCCGCTGCGTCTCCACGTCTGCGGCACACACAAGGACCTGGCTAAAAACTCAGCGCTACTCTAAGATGCAATCCCAGCAATCGAATTTTCTGAAGGAGAAAATTGCCAAGTGAAATGATAGGACGTGTGTGTGGGGCAGGGCCGGGTGTCTGGTGTAGGGCGGCCCGCCCTGCTCTTCTGTATGTGAAGGCAAGGAAATGAGTTGAAAATGAATTTCCGCGAAATCGAGTGCATCCTCATGTTTGATTGTTGTCGCTGGCTGTGTGTGAATGACGCTTGTGTGTGGCTTTTATTGTGGAAGACGTGGGTGGGTGTTAATTTGCGGGTGGGTGAAAGGTAACTTGGGTCCATTGTGAGAGGTAATCGTCTTTTGACGCGACTGGCAGGTAACTTGCGGATGCAGGACCTGTCTGAAATGGAGTCTTGGTTTACTTTTTACTATCATCGTTTCCCAGTTGTCTCCTAATATGGATTCGTACTGTCATGGCAGTGTGAGGGAGCGACCGAAGTGCTTTCGGATTTTCCTTTAAGAGTCTTCCATTCTGCCTTCTTTCTTGTATTGTGCTCTATGTAATTCGTAAGACCATCTGAGATGAACGTCTTTCAATATCTATCCATTTCATTTACCTCTAAAAACTCAGAGAAGTTCAAACACAAACTCTGTCTTCGTGTATTTGCTTTTCTCCTCACTGATCATTCAGCTTTTTAACTTAGAGCTGTCTAGGTATACTTACAATGACCGATGAAAACAGCTTAAGTATCTATTCCATTTAAGCCACAGCTATACTTTTTGGAATCGCTGATAGCACCACACAATGCACTTAATTTTTTAATTTATACAATTTTTTGATTTTTTATATTTATATTGGAGCTTTAGAGAAACGCAAGAAATCAAGCCAAATTCTTATGATTTGATTGCTGTTCAAGCTTGGGGCAAAGTTCCCAAATTATCCTTAATTTTTTTTTGAGTGGAGTCATATTTTATGATTCAATTTTCGTTCATTACGACAACTCTAATTTTTTCAAAACTCTCACAGTTGATGACGTAGTCAGTTTTGGAGATATACACCAAAAACAGAAAGATAAACTTCGAATATCGGCCCAATTTGAAAAAAAAAATTTAGTAAGATGAATGTTGGAAATCTGCAGAGTGGTTGAAAGAATCTTCCAATCAAGCCTTTTCGTCGAAAGTATACAATGTTTAGCTAAAAATTCTCAAAAAGCAAAGAGCATGGTTTTAAAAGATTAGTCGGCTTATATTGGAACGTTTTGGAACGTTTATATGACTCTTCGCCCTTTCAGAGTTTGCAATAGTAATTTGTTAAGCCACTGATCTTTACATTCAGACACATTTTATATATAACTCGAACACAAAATTTAAATTTTCTACAATTTATGAAATGTGCTCCCAATCGAAAGAAAAGAAAAAATATAATTTGTCAATTTCAACTACAGATCAATTTCATTTCTACGTCGATTCTAAAAAGAGTTTAAAAGACGGTTAAGTCAAAGGTGGTAAATTTTAGGGAAAAATTGTTTTTTTTTTATTTGACTTTTGCTCTAGTCGTTTCACCAAGTGTGCGCTATTAAAATTCTGTTCTGATGTCCACAAGGGCTTCAATAAACAGTACAATACCATGCACTCTTTTGTGTACATACCTAAAGCTTACAATACTATTGATCATATTACACTCTTAGATAAGCTGTGTAAAAGTGAACTTACAGGTTCAATTCATAAATATTTCCGTACTTATCAAAAAAAATGTCAACAAGTAAAAATTGACGGTGTGTTAAGTTCTATTAGAAAACTACCTCTGAGTGTCCCGTTATGTTTTCAATCTTTATTAATGCATTGTTTATGCAAAACTATTTCTATAAGGTTACAGCGTTCTTTATGTGCCATAGATTACACATACAGTAAGCTCTCAATAATTCGAACCTCTATAACTCGAAAGCCTCTGTAAATTGAAACATTCTCACAGTCTGCAAAAACCTTTGTAAATCGAAGAAAACTTATGCAATTTGGTCACCTCGTTAATTCGAATTAATTAATTAATAAAACAACATGAGAACCTCTATTATTCGAAAATGATAGCTTGTTTAGCTCTATAATTCGAAGTGAGGTTTACTTTCAAAAAAATTACCTAGAAATTGTTGCAAAGCCCATAAATGGGAACAGAGGCATGAAAAATGATTACGATCAGTCCCTTTCAATATGCGAAAGAATGCTTTTCAATAAACTAAGTTACAGAAGGTCTGATTCTTTTATCTGAATTCAGCCGATTGATAGTGGTGCATAGAAGTCTATATGTATGTATGTATGGGGCGGCGTAACAGCCCGTTGAGAGCCAGAGCCTAGCTTTTTCGCGCCTCCACTGTGTTGTGCGCGTTATAATTTTGTCACATGTGGAGGGGACCTACTGTTTAATGCCGGTTCCGAACGGCGAATTGCGAAAGCTTTTCATGACAGAAGTACTCCAGGAAGGTTGTCAGTCGTTCGCTGGAGGTGGGGCCGTGAAAAATGTTTGTGGTGTTATTTTTTCCCCGAGCTGGATTCGAACCCGGGTACTCTCGCTCAACAGTCCGACGCACTAACCGATCGAGTCAACGGCGCCCACGAGTCAACGGCGCATAGAAGTCTACGAGTAGAATTTGTTCCGTCTCCTCTACCCAGAATCCAGCTCATCACAACTTTGCCGTTTTTGTCTGCCTAGAGACATGAGCTTAGTTATACCAGAAATATACCCTCGTCCATGAAGAGTACTCACAGGCCACCCAGCATATTTCTAATCACCTCCCCTTCGCTAATTCTGTTTGTCCTCCTACAAAAAACAAATACCAAACTGTAATGTACCCCTAACAACACCCACCCACCCGCAAAATTATTCCTATTCAGTGCAAATAAATTTATTAAAACTTTCCCCGGCTGTGTGTGCACCGAGTGTTATCCCTCCCGTGCGTTGATTATTATCTCTTTCGCATAATCAAAGCATCTCAAAGTTACTCACTCCATCCTGGCGAAACTAGTAAGCACAATGTAACGTGTGTGTAGTAGTCAAAAAGTTTCTTCATCCCTTCATCGTCGTCTTCATATCTCAGATGATACAACATTAATTTGTTGAACTTAAGATTTTCGTGAACAGATACAAAGTTAGGAAAATTCACTTCACGGCATGTGAAACTATCCTACGTGGCCAATGGAACCTGCGCTTCGTCGATACACAGCAGCACACCACTCGTCCTCTCGTCCTGTGTGTCTATGTGTGTGTATTTGTGCTTTTAAATTAGATACGTGCGCTAGCAAGACATTGTTGTTAACTACACCATACAACACGAAAGCACGAAACAAAATTTTTCTTCTCTGTTGCATGGGTCGTCTTTGAAACAGAAAGAAAGAGAGAGAGAGAGAGAGAGAGAGAAAAAAAGGACGAACAAAGTTGCATTCCGTTTATTTAACGCGAAGACACAAATTTGCGAGTGTGTTGAGTTGAAAGATGTTCACAGACGCGATTCCCGGAGCTGGACTGTGGAGTGGAAGAACATCCTTAGATGACCAATAACCTGCTGCTCACTTTGCTTGTCCTCGTGGATACTTTTGCTGAGTTAAGAGAAAACTTTCCACAATACCTGCGGTGTCTTCAGCCAGCAGGATATGTGCATTAAAAAAGTGGCACTTAATGTTTCACTTTGGCTGCTAGTTCCTCGGAGAGTGTACAACCGATTGGATGATTTTAAGAACCTTTTGACAGTGACGCTTAAAATTCAGTCGACTAAGAACACGGTTTAGCGTGAAGTGGTGTAGAATGTGGTCTTAGAGACTTTCACAGTGTTGCAGGACTGGACGAATCTTTGAGTTATGTGACAAATGAATGTGTAAAATGATATTTGTCTGTTATAACTCGCCCTCATTACTGACAGTAGTATGTCAAGCGTATCCAGTGGTCACTCATAATGAGAAACCAATCGAAAGGTGGAAAAAAAATGCGTTTTAATTAATTTTTTTTTTACCATTTTATCGCGATTCATCAATTCAAGTGTAAAATTACACAATGCTAGTAGTTGTGACGACTCTGAGGTATGCGTTGATGAATGATTGCACAGTGATTGATGAATGTGACTGTAGCTAGTTTTGGAGTTAATGACAGCTACATTCACAAGGGTTTAAAAGGAGATCGTGCTTTTGCATAACATGATTGGATCAACGCGGATCCATGAGTCTGTCTTTAGTCTATGCCGCAAAAAGTTGTCTTCGAATTTTGACTGCAAGTAACTGGGTTCAAAATATTTCAGGAAACAAAGGAAGAGAGAGATTAATGCTGATATCTTAAAAAATTTAATTGTTTTATTGATACGAAATCGAGAATTTGTTTATTTATTAAGTTCACTTACAGCTGATTGTTTTTGACTTACAATCGAACAAAATTACATTCCACTCAAAAAAAGTCAAACAAATTAACTTGTTTTATTATTATTATTATTATAACTGGTTAACTTTTAATTAAAGTTACTAAGCTAACATTTATATAGCACAAACTGCTAAGGTTTCGGCTTTAACTTGTTTTACTTCACTATTTGTTAGAGTTTACATTTCTTTTTTCCTTTCTCATTCTATTTTTTGGAATGCTCCAAATAATGTTGGTAAAAAAACTAAATTTAAGTAAAACAAGACCAAAAGTCCAAGTTCTCAACACCTCTACAGCGCACAGGTCCAACCGCATACAAACAGCTCAAAACTTAAACTAAGTTTTTTTTCAATGTTAAATTGCCGACCCAATACACCAATTTGAATCTCTCTCTTTCTACATTCTAAGCGTTTACGTTTATTTAACTAATTAATGAATCAGTTGTTTGAAAAAATTCCAAATACAACTAGTATACCTTTTTTTTTCTCTCGTTCTCTGCAGTAACAAATTTTGCCTGTTAAAATAGCCACTCATCACCAGGCATGATTCGTGATTTCTTGGCCAAGAATTGAACTCCTTTTTCACAAGATATCAGCACACAGCAGAATTGTTCATGGCTAATAATCTTAAAGTTCTTGTATCAGTTATATTTTAAGAAACATATTTTAGGTCTGTGGTAACCTTTATTCGTTTTGTTTAATGTCAAAAAACGACTTGCAGAGCTTCACAGGAATCGGTGACTTTTTCGGCTTTACTTCGACGTATAACTGATTCGGATTCAGTCACCAAACATTAGAGATCCGGTTTTATTTTTGATATTTATTTTGATAATCAGCTTAGCCACAAAATTTGCATATGTGTTTTAAGTATGTTTCATATGTGTTTTAAGTAATTGAGATTGGACAGTCGTTTGCAGTACAACATAAACGGAGACTATAAACATCGAATCATGAATATTGGCGTATCAATCGCATGTGAAGGAGCCATGTAGTGGTTTCTTTTGAAATTAGAGATTATTTTGATAGTGTCAGTAGTTTCCCACTCAAAATCAGAATGTCAGTGTCATACCTCCGCGAAACGAAATGAGTCTTTTTACACTTGAATAACGTTAGGAAATCTTGAAAACTCGTTTCAAAATGTACTTGTACTTGGCTCACAACGTACATTTACGAACGCAGTTATTTGCTCACTGACGTAGTTCATATTTATTACTTTTAATAATTTGCTAGGCTTTGCAATGTACGTAAAATTGTCACATGTAACAAGTGGGGGAAAAGTGACACACTTCTCTAGATCACTTTTCTAAATTATTGGTAATAGAAGTTTACATCATCACGAGTAGCTATAGCCTTTTTTCCGCAACTGTTATCTCAACAGCACACAAATGTTTCCCTTCACCACACCTTTGAACTGGCTTTACAATGTTGGATGTAGTTCTACCAACTATCGAACATTCTTTGTACAGTTTTTTTTTTCCAATATTGTGGGTGGCTGTTCACAAAATCAAAACCTCATCTAATTGCTTAAGATCCAAAGAAATCATCACAGGAAACAGTGACAATTAACCAATTTAAATGGCAACCGAGCTGTTATTTCAGTGTCTCCTTTCGACCACCGTCTCTGACCGCAAAGAGAAAAACAAAAAAAAAACCAAACCCAAAAATCCGTAAAACCTCAAACCCATTGACCGAAGATAAATCCATAAATCCACGTCAAAACGATTAAAACCACCAGCCACGTGAATGTAATTCGCTGCGGTTGCCACACCATTTGCGGATGTGGTTAAAATCTCTCGAAAAGAGTTGTTATCTACTTCCCACCATCGCGCATTGCATTGCATTCATCGCTTACATCCGCGCACCACTTGGATGAACCGAAATCCAAAAATAAAAGCAATCGCAAACTATTATCTGCTCAAAAATACTGCTTGAAAGGATTCCAACTAACTCCCTGGCCACGGCGCGTGAATCTACCGGAAACCATGAAGGAAATATTTGTAACGTCCTTTTTTTTTTGTGTTGCTGTTGTTGTGTTCCCCACTCGATAAGCTACTCGAAAACCGACGGGAGTTTATTCCCTAAACACAGTTCCTCAACTACCTGAACGGGTTTCCCGCTAACGTGACGATGCACCCAGAACCTCACACCCACACTCGACCGTAAACAAATGCGTTTTGTCAATTGCCGTGCAATGTACGCGAGCTGCAAGGCACGTGAGGAGAGGAAATAGGATACTGGATGCACAGGATGCACGCGCTCAGGCATCTACTCGGCAGCGGATCATTACTAAGCCAGCGGCAGAAGAAATAACGATGGCCACCGCCGAGTCTACGGTCTATCGGATTTGCGGGCATGCGATTCACGTGCTGTCCGTCAACATGTCCACTCGGGATATTTCACACTGCTCATTACGCGTCAACGACGCGACGGTTTGAGTTACTTTCATCAAAAAATCATCGCGGTCCCGAGTGCTGGCTACTGTTGAATAATAACTCTTAATCGCCAATGGTTTCCTAATACGCGTGTAAACTGAACGGGCAGTCGAGTCGGAGGATTAAGTGGCTGCGTTTGGCAGAGTCAGTGAGCGAAAAAATTTGCGTGGTCTATTGTTTAGAGGCGGTGGATGGACAAGAGATTTCAGTGGACTGGCGGTGTTGGCAGAACGACTTAGCTTTTGGGCGAGGATATGACAACAAAGGATTCGTCGAGGATTCGTCACTCAAACTCAGCACTGAATGCGGAGCTCTGTGCGACTTATCTGGGACCTTAGTTGATGAGAGACGTCGCGTGAAATGAGGTACTTTGTGAGTAATTGAACAATATAGGCTCTTAGGAGTGTTGCACTTCACATAAACAGCCCAATTTCACAGCTACTGGTTAAACTGGATGTTTTATCAAGAGCTGTTTTGCAAACGATCAAAGGCAGTTGTTTCCAACGACTTGAAACGCTTGTGATAATATGTAATTCTTTCTGATGTGTTCAGATTTTTTGAAAAGGTTTGATGAGTGTGTAGGAAGTGCCTAAATTTGCAACTCAAGTTAAGTAAGCAAGGCTTTTAACTAAGTAAGGTTTTTTTTATAAAAAAAAAAGACATTTTATGTAGCAAATGAAGTCATCTGAAAATCACAGCCAAAGGGACAAGTTTTCATATTATACAGACAGGAATGATGAGGCTATACAATTGGTCGGTTGATTCATCAGTAAAAGAATCCAATGCACAAGGACTTCTGCAATATTTTCACCAAAGGCAACCCTAAATGCCTGCAGTTAAAAGACGCAGTGATTGCATTAAATGACTGAAAATTATAGCAAACTTACAAGTGCACTGACTTACAGTCATTTTAATTGTTTAGTTGACTTCTTAGTCAGAATATTCAACCAGATTGGTGACTGTAGTTTTGAAGTCGAAGTCGTAAGTCGATCGTCGGCGGTAGAAAAAAGTTCCGGACCACATCAGTATTGAGTGTAGTTTTGTCATCTGTTAAAAAACATTTTTAAGATCAAATGTTTTCCGTCCCATGATAAGTTGGCCTCAGAAGACACATAACATTCAACAAAAAACGATGTCTGTTTTTCGGCCTAAGCAAGAGCCTGCCAAAAATTATAATCAAACCAAAAGTTGTCAGTTTTCTGTCCATACAAAGTTAGAAACTGCATCAACCAAATCAATTTCTGTCATTTTAGTTGCGAGAAGAACGACTAAAATATGGCTATGAAATTCACTAATCTCTCAGATTCCAATCAAAACTCATCCATGCTATAACAGACAAAGTTACAAATACAGACTCTTGAGGAGTAAAGTAAAAGTTCATTTTGTTTTCAAACATGTGCTTCCTTGAATAACCTTTGCTCTTCTGCTGAAACTCTCTAGCAGTTAAAACTATGAATAAACAATTTCCTGCTGCTTTTTTCGAGTCGCGAAGATGCATATTAAAGGACTCCCATAGTTTACATACCTTGGGATCTATCTTTTGCTATGGTTTATCGAATCAACCTGGAAAATGCGACTAAATTCAGTTCACTGAACAAGAAAGTAAAAGATATCACGCGATGTAGTAGTTCAAGAAATTAATTCTTTCTTGTGGTACCTCTGTAAGCGATAAAAAAAATATAGAATATACCTCTGTATAAGTTTTGCATAAGTGCAATAATGCCGCTTAGGTTCAAGAAATTCAGGTATAATGACACCAACCAAAAACCTCATTCGAATCATTTAAAGCTTCCTATCAAATTTTCCATCAATCTCCCTTTTCTTTAAACATTTCTCTACTACTCACTGTGTGACAAAGAAAATAAAACACCAAGATAACGACAAAATGAAACGACAAACGAGAAAAAGGACTTCTCCCGGGGGTAAATAAAAATAATTTATGAAATAAGAGCCAACTTTGCAGTGAAATCCTTTTCTTATATCTTGCGGTTGTAATGAGTTTCAAAGTCCTTTTTTCTTTTATTTTTTTAAATTTTTTTTTGCTCCAAGAGATCGCTTTATATCGTGTGGGGAAACGCATTCACTGGAAGACGCAAAATAGCCGTAAGGGCCGAAAAGTGATTAAGGGAAGCGTTTTTGCATTTGAAGGATACCGGAGTGTCGTGTGTATCTTATGTCGGAGAAATTTACGGTGATTGTGTGGAGGTAGAGATGTTATAGGGAGTGGTTTCTCTAGAAATTTTAGCCAAGAAGTTGTGGATGAAAAGAAATTGTGTGAAAGATCGACATGTGGACTCTGTTTGGAGGAGAGAGGAGTCGAATTTGTAGGAAATGTTGCTCGAAGGCTGTGCTAGTGAGTCGTGAGGTACATTTTCGTAATTATTTTCAAAAATAGTCCGTCTTCGAATGGTCGAAAGGTATTAACCGTGATCTGGGCAGTCAAATTTGAGTGTTAATTCAAATTTACTTTTCGAATCTCATAGAAAAATAGATCAAAGAGTTGACTTCTACGATCAGGTTTGCTAGTAAAATGAAAGCTTAACGAAACGCCATTAATGTTACCGCCAGGTTGCAAGGCTTAAACCTCAAACTTCAGACCGAATTACCATCATTTGACGAATGGGGCCGACATATTGTCATTTTCGGAGAAAGATACGTCACATTATGTCACCAAATATACGAATTCTGTTTTGACATCAATCTTGTTATTTTTCCTGAGTAACTGGAGTAATTTTTAGCAGAATTAAAACATTTTTATATTTTCCTGCTCTTTCTTTCCATATATTACAAAAACCTTTCAGATTACGTCGAAATCATCAAAAAACCGGAAGTTCAAATACTTGTTCCAGCGACTGTAGGTACGTGGTCCAAAAAGCATACGAACGTCAAGCGTATGGTCCAGTCGAGTCCTTCAGTCTATTGCAGAAAATATGACGGAAAAAAATAAAGCCGTTATCTACCTCTAAAACACAGTTTTGAAACATGTGCAAATTCTTAATTAAGTTTTCCCAAAAACATATCCAACCGGACCACGATAATGTGACTATGATGTGAAACAAAATTTCGTCGAAAAACTTCTTCATGTGCTCTGCATGTCTGCCTGTGTGTGAGTATATGGGTGTGAGTGTTTTGTACACTTCTGCACGGGTCTGTTGTGTGACGTTGCGAAAGTTTTAATTGTTTAATTTTAGTTCAAAACTAGAAGTTGTGGCAGGACGATAATGATTAGAGTACTACTGCTTCTGGTGGCTTCTTTCAAATGCACATCTATGTGTGAGTGAAATGCATTTGCTTATGGTCCTAAACGAGGAAATGCTTGTGGATATTATTTAACTTTCACAAAATTCACATGTGCTCTTCCGTGTGTTCATGGTTCGTCCTTCGAAAGAAGAAATACGACTTATGTGTGAGTGAAAAGTCGTGTGTGATGTTGAGTAGTTTTTGTGAATCGCGAATGATAACCGAGCTTAGGAGGGATGCTTACTAATTGGTTGGTTTGGCCCAATTTTTCCACTCACTGGGGGAAAGTTTTCTTGTTTCTTGTTTTTCCTGTTTTCTTCGTCATTTCTAATGCAGGAGGTAATTTGGTGTGGAGGCAAGTGCAAAAGGATGTTAATGATCCTTCATGAATCCATATAGCACTAGCTTGCTTTAAGGTGTCGTTTAAGGTGCTGTTACACCGGTATTTAGTTTAATGGATGTTTAGTTAGTTTGATGCAGTTCTCTAGACCAACAGTTTTTAAATCGAAAATTAGCGATTTTTTCACGTTTTTAAAATAAAGGGTTTTCCAATAAGGACTTGACAATGATTTTTCTACAAATGAAGCTGAAACCATGCACATTCGGCCGAAACTGCTGCTATTTCGCGTTCAATGTTGGCTCTGAGCTCTTCCAATGTCCTCGGCTTGTTGGCATTAACTAATGACTTAACGTAGCCCCAAAAAAATATAGTCTAGAGCAGGTAAATCGCATTAACGAGGGGGCCAATCGACTGGCCCATTTCATCAAAATTACTCTTCAATAAATCGATTCTAACGTGTGCTGTGCGGCTTATGGCATCATCCTGTTGGAACCACATGTTGTCAACGTCCATATCTTCCAATTTGGACTAAAGATAATCCGTAATCATGGCAGGATAACGCGGGCCATTCACAGTAACGTGACGATCATTATCGTCGACGAAAAAAGTATGGCTCAATAACAAACCGCGCTAAATAGTTTTTTTTTTGTGGTTGCAGTGGTGATTCATGAAGCACATGTGGATTTTCACCCGATAATCGCATAACGTCAAAAAGTATCTCTTTAAGTTGCGGTCACCGACTCCGAATTTCGGAAGAAAATTTTTATAATTTGTAGATTTTGCAGGAAAAAGTAAGTTCAAATTAGGCATGGTTGAAAATTTTGTGTTCCAAAATTTGGTGCTCAAAATGGTTGCCCTTTTTCAGTTTAACAAGTTGCTCAGTTTAGTTTGGTAGAAAATCGAGCCAATTATGGTCTGGCATTTATTGGTCTTCCTTATTTTTTAATTTTTTATTAAATCTTGTTATTTATTGACATGTCATATAGTAATGAAGTCCTTTTTTTAATTTTGGTGGCTTTGCCGATGCTAACAAAAGATTAGCAAAGATATTTTGGGAGCTATGTTCCTTAATTGGACATCACTCTTCAATTAAAAGACTGCATTTTAATGAAAGCATTCTAAAGATTAGAGGATGTTAGCAATGTTAGGAAAGATTCCCTCATGTTGTTTAATGAAAGCTTGGCGCACTTATTGTATGCACTCAAATTGCACCGGCACAACCTGCCCTACAACGGACTACAATTGGATTTCAAGTCTGATTCTTCTTTCCAAAAGTGTACTCAATTCGATTGCAAATTCTTTCTCTCATTTTTTAATTAAACTGTACGAAATTTCTCGTAATATTGCAGATAAATTTCAGCCACCTCGCTCAAGACTAAAACTTTTGTAAAATTAGCTTCAATCAACTGAATGAATCAATAATCACTCCTCTTAACCGTTAAGCAAAGTGTGAAATGCAAATTGCTCGTAAGCCCCGAAAGTCGATGCCGGGCTCTCTCACAAAGCAACTGAAAAAAATTAATTTATAATTTCAACGCAAATTCAATATGAAAGTTCTCTCGCTTTTCCTAGCACCTCGTTCCACAGGAAAAAAAAGTTCCCCTTTTCGAACGCTAATTGTTAATTAAAACACAAACCGTCTGCACGCTTGAGTAGATATGATAATTTAACATCTCATATCCCTTTTGCAAAAAACAAAATTTCAAATAGAATTATAAACTTTAATTCGCTATTTTGCCATCACTCATTGGCCAATACAAAATTTAACTTTCTGCTTAATTTGCGCATTCCCTCGAAATAAATAGATTTAACTCGCTCGACAGTAATTTTCTCCCATCCCAGCCCGTCGAACAATGGGGCCACGACTTCAACTCTAAATCCACAACAACACAAAAGCGAAAACTCAAAAAAAAAAACGTCAAAAAAGACTACAAATGTTGTACACATTCCAGTCCGTTCAATAAAAACCCACCAAACAGAAATTTTAAGTAAAAGCCATTATAAGTGGACGGGGGCCGAGAATCCCCCGTCGAACGACGACGAAGCACAAAACAAAAAAAATGGTCCAAAACAAAACATTAACCACGCACCAAACTTTTTCCTTGCTCTTGTTACGGAACGATAATGTTTTTTAATAGTTGCCTTCCGGTGCCAACACACAAAAATAGAACCTTTCCCCGACATGCTGCCCGCTCCACCAGAGATTTTTCCCACTTTCGCCCTTTCGTCTGTTCCATACAAAAACCGAGCGGAAGGAACAAATTTTCCGTATTTGTTGCCATTGTACAACTTCATTCATCCTCCCACCACCAAATTTGGGACTCGGTCTCACTTGAAGTGGGGGAGAGAGAGAAACTTTTCTGCGGGGGATGAAGGGTGGGAAAACATTTTTCAATAATGAAATTAATTACATTTTAACGGTATGTATATGAATCCTGCGAATAGTTCGAGATGTACGTGAGAAAGATTCGAAATCGTTTGCCCGCTACTGCGGCGGTCAGCAGTGGTGACCCTCGTTTCCTCGGGGAAAATTTTTGAGTGTGGAGTTTGTCAGTTTTTCTTTTGGTAGAACGATAACACACATCGCCGTGCATTATGAAAGTAATTGTTGGTTCGGAGGATTAAATTGAATTACTGCTTCAAGGGGACATAATGAAGTGAGAGCACTGTGGTGGATTTCCTTGAAACGAACTTTGCGCTGGGGGTTTGGTTGTGAATGCATGAATAGGTGCTAATAACTTTCGCTGGAAAGTGAATGGCTGTGGTTAATGAACGTTAACACCTTTTGGTAGAAAATGAAAGACAGGCTCTTTTTTTGCCAAGGACATGGGTCTCATTCAGTTACTGTCGGAAGCCGTATCTCGGAACATGAGGAAACAAAAAAATTTAAATGTTTTCAAGAAGTTTTTAAACACGTACTTACCATAAAATAAAAATAAATAAACTCATTATTTAACTTAAAAATCCTCACACACAAAGTCTTTTCGGGAAAGTTTTTCATTATTCAGTTCTGCGTTTAAGTAATCATCATGAATTTGCTTATTGTTCAACTCTTAGAACTAGAAAGTTCGTACTGTAGTATTATATTTTTTTTCTTTTTGTATTTTTAAACTGTGGACAACTGAAGCATGTTTGAACGGCGGCTATATTTTCTATATTTGCAAAAACACTAGATCATAAAAATCATCCCCAGTGCATTATCCTTCTTCTCCATGTTTAATTCCCCTAAGTGCACACTAACGATGAAATTATTTGATTGCAAACAATTTTCATACGCTTTTTCAAACAAACTGATTCGTGATTTAAGTAATATTTTTCCAGTAATCTTCCAGTTCTTAAAAAGCCTGAAGGATTTTAAATATGCATGGATAGTCTCCTACTTTCTTAGCTGAGCTCAAATTTATTTGCTTTTACTGAGTGAAAGTAATCACTTGCTTTTTCCACATTTCATTTTGCTCTTTGAAGCAGTTCAAATTTAAAATATTCAGTATATGACAGTTAGTGCTAAGCTGTTAGCACTAACATACCGAAGCATTAGTCAGGAAGCATTAGTTAGTTCGCTTGCAATAAAAAATAGATTGTCACAGAAATTACGGAAAAAACAAATGTTTCTGCTTTGCACTACCGTTTGTCTAGCAATCATCTTTAACATAACCTTCTACAAGTTTCTAAGCTCTCTTTCAATAGAGCCTTTTAGTGTTCATTCGGTTCAAATAATTATCTCGTCCGTCGCATAAATGACTTTCTCACTGATTGAATAAAACCACTTAACTTCTCATTTCAAGAAATCCATCGAACACGAATGAGTCTTCAGATGTAAATTTAATTATCCCCGCAATTGTTTTATGGACGGGCACAAAAACCAATCAACAGCTCAACCAGAATTACTCCGCAGTTAATAACCAGCTCACCTCTGCATCATAACTTCGCAACAATTGTTCATTTGTTTCAAATGTATGCAGTGTCACGGCATTCAAAATGTAATTTTCATAGTAATTAAGTTGATTAAAAAAGTTGCATCCATACAGATCTGTGGATTCGTTTTTCAACAAAAACTTTTATATGCACAACTTCATGAATTCCATAAATACTCGGCCAATCAGCGGCCAGTGGATTATCTATTAAACAACTCAAATTACCTGCTTAAAATCACGAATAATTACAATTCACAGTTTCGCCTTTTCGCGCATTCGATTGCGAGAAGAGAAAAAAAATGTATAAAAATAAAATAGATCGTTAAATCAAAAAAATATGAAAAAATGTTCGCTCTCGTCCTCGGTGCATTGGTTTAATTGAAAGTCCAATCCAGCCCCTTCGATGATGCCAAAGCAAACAGTCACACACATAGCAAATGGCATCACTTGTGTTCATGCATCGAAAACCCTAGTTATCGATGACGTACAGAATTGTAAAGTATACAAGAACACATATACATAAGTTTTTGAAAAATAAAAATAAAAACCGTTTCATTAACTCAATTACAGTGCACATCCATTCGAATGCTTTCTCTCCCCCACGTATGTGTTTATTTGCAGAAGGTTATTTTGAAAAAAATAAATAAAAATGTTAATCGATAACCATACACACACAGACACACAACCGTGTAAGCGCGGCACTTTAAGTATCACGGCCGAACGAAAGAACCATGACGCACACAACGACAGAGAACATTATCACCTGTAGCCTGAAGCGGGTAGCTTTTATAAGGACATTAAAGGATTAAATGGAATTGTGAATTCAATTCGAGGATTATGAAATGAAAATGGCCCGATTGAGTACTGGAAAACATTCGTGCACACGCTCTGGACGTACTTGAGAGATGCAGAGCGTTGGAATCTCTCCTCCTGTTCGATGTTGTTGTCGACAAAGGCACGCAAGGATGTGGGATGGCAGCGGGAGGCAATAACTGCATAATAATAATGCAATCGTGAATTTCCATATCCTGCGGGATATATTCACAATTCTTTTTTTATTATTGTTTTTTGTGTGTATCCTTCATTGAGGTCCTTTATAACGCAACGATGTGCAATTTATAACTTTAAACTGATCCTGTGCACTCAACCCGGCGTCCATTTCCTGCGTCAAAAGCGCAAATTGCATATTTTTTTCTCTTTTTTCTTTTTTTTATTTTCTGTGGAGCTCATTTACAATGCGCTCAGAAGGAAAGGTACTCTTGTTTATCGGTGACTACTATTGGACGGAAATGACAACAGGACGACGGCAAATGGGTGATAAAAATATATGGGTTCCTTCAAAAGCTGCACGTGAGAGGATCACGTGGGTTTCGTGGTGGATGGTGTGAAACTGAGAAAAGGATGAAAGGCTCTTCTTCTTATTGAACTGGAAATGAGTTCAGTTGTTATTTGCTATGAATTCGATGAGTGCAGGAAAAAAAAAAAACAATCTCTCACTCTGATCTTCTTGAATACCATCGGCGATTAAAAATTCTCTCACGGGCACTCTAGGATTGGGTCTTTACACAAGTAACTTGAAAATTATATGGTCAAATCTATGGAGGGGTTTTTTGAACAGAGTTCGGGCTTAGTTTTCACGGGTTCACGGGTTTTGAGCGTTTTTGAAGCCAACTCCAGCCTGTCAAATTGATTCAAATAAAAAGAAAGAATTACTTTAAAATACTGGATACTCGTGGATGACTTTTCTACTTGGTTTTCGGAATAAGCTGAGATCAATGTGCGTACACTGTCCGGACAATAGCTGGGGAGTTCGATTCTCCAAAACCACAACGCCTTCTACAAAATAGTTGATTAAATAGTCTCTTTCCAGGAACTTCATCGCTTATACATGGAAATTATTATACCTAATACAATAAACCAAAAAAAAAAAAAAAACAATTCGCCAATCATTTTCGGTAATTTTTTCTACTGCTTTTTTGCGGCCCACTCGATAGCGCTAAATTGACAAGCCGTATTACGCTGCAGCTTCAACAAATATTTGACTTCAAAATAGATCTTGACAGATGTTGACAACGTCACAGTCTTAAGGATTCCATTGTTAATACCCCAAAAACAGTTTAAAACATTTTCTAAAAAAAAAACAGCCATTCATTTGACTGCGTAAACAAAACTCTTGAATGACAAGTCTCTGAATTTTCGATTTCGTTAATTTTAAATCGAAAAGTACCAACTTACGTCAAATTGAAGGAACTCTCTACGCCCACCGCCCAAATCTAATTCCCAACAAAAGACGAGAGAACAATTTTTATTTTTCTCCTACACAACAGAAGCGTAAAAAAAGAAAAGAAATTCTAATTTAAATTCCGCTATTTGAAGAATTCTCATTTAGATATTTGTATGCGGTAATCCTCTTCCGTTGACACTCACAAAACAGCTATTATCCAACATCGGAATTTTTAAATGAAACCCGGAAACCCTTCCAACGACGAAAGACACACCACGACACAACGAAATAAAATGGCAAAATGAGAAAAAGATAAAAATCAAAACCTCAATGCAATTGAAGAGAAAGAAAGGAAAAAGTAGAACTTCGTACACAGATGGATAAATAAATAAAGAAGAAAAAAGTAGAAGCCCACCCCTGTGACGTGAAGCATTCCTTGAGCTCCTTCCCCCCAAAAGAAGAAAAAAAAAGTCTCTCGTCCTTCATCGTAATGAAATAAATTGAACGTTGTTCCTTGTTTTACATTTGAGTGACACTAATGCGATTTGCAGTGTTCTAATCGATTTGGTCGTTGTTTTTCTCATTTTTATCCAGCCACCCCGGCCGTGGCCACACAGGGACCACGGAGGAAAGGCACAAAACACACCGAAACGAAGAAAATAAAAAGTCCTTGCCGGGGCTGATCCTTTTGAATATGAACCAAAAATATTGAGCCAACCTCCGTAGCTCCTTCGTCGACTGGATTAATACTTGACAAGCTGAATTCTCTCAGTTGCCAGTCAGTTGAAAGGACGACGACGCGAGGGTTGATGATGATGTAGGACTGCAAATTGTGCATGGGAGGGAAGAGATTGGAATTCGTTTATCTATCGTTTTTCTAGTACATTGAGCATTGCATCCTTTTTATTTTTTCTTCCTCAATCTGTATATCTGTTGTGATATGTGAATTTATCAAATTTGGAGCGTGGGAGTGCAATCGAGATGCAAATGATAGGAATTCATGATTCAATCATCGAAGTTGCGCGGCATTTTTTGGGGGCTTAGAGTGGCTGGGTATGCTGCAATGCAACAGGGTGGTGGATTCTACCAGGAGATTTGGGAAAAAAATCGTTGAGGTTCCGCTCCGAGTTTGATGTAACGTGAGTTTGAAGTGCACGCTAGGCTGTGAATTTGTGGAGGATTTCCTCGTTTTCGTTGCAGGATGTGGACTCGTATCGATCAAAATGCTGTCAATTATGAGTGCTACGGACTCTAAACGCGTTACATTTTGCCTTTGGCAAAGAGAATTGGCCAAAAAGTGATGACCCAATTTCAAAGACACGTGTAGATGCAGTGATAGAGAAGGAATTCATGCATTTTTACCATGTTTCATTAAAAGCTCTAGATAGAGCTCAAAAGAATGGATTAGACAGGTCGCTGATCATGATCCCAGCGTTAATATGCACTAACATACTTAAAGCTTGGAAGGTATTTGCAAACAAGATTTATATACAGTTGGTAAAAAAAGTATTTGCACACCTAGTCTTTAGACGATTTCTCAGTAACTTGTAAGTTATGTAAATATAAGTTGTAAGTTTAAGTTATAACATTTTTTCAATTGCTTTACATAACAACAATAAAAGCTCTTTCAAAATTTTTGAAACGTACCGGCGGCCAAGAACACAATTCTAAGAAGTCATAGTTATTTCATTTTTTAGAGCGTAGAGTTGTAGCCCTCCATCTGATATCAGAGTGCACTTTATTCAATCATATTGTACTTAAACGTTTTTGTTTAGTGAGACATGGGTACGTAGGTAGGTTGTGTGGTGGGCTGCACAACACAGCCAAGCAGACGAGGCCCATTGTGATACCACATGGAGCGGACGCAAAACATCCCACTACTCCAGAAACCAGTTGGAGCTATTGATATAGACGCTCATGCTCATGCTGGTGTCAGCTAGTTCGCTAGTTCGAGATTATGGAGAAAGTAGTGACCAAGATGCCTCTTTTTCTAAAAGGTGGAGCGAGGTTTCTTCCTCTTCTTCGTCTCTGCAGCTTCTGCAGAGGTCGTTGGTCGGGAGGCCCAGTCGGGTAGCATGTTTGCCAAAAGTAAAGTGCCCAGTAATGACACTGATTAGGTTCCTAACTTGAATTCTACTGAGTCTTAGGAGACTAAATGAGCGTTCAGGATCTAGCTTGGGTCAGATTTCTCTGTTGACGCGGCAAGTAGCGCCATTCGACCACCTAAGATTGGTTGCCGCGATGGCCTTGGTTTTGATGTAGAGGAGCGCGGTAGCAAGTGGCGCGCAGAGACCGACCTTATCCAATTGAATGGTTTCACTCGTTCCGCGTCTGGCAAGATCAGCGGCCAGGCAGTTCACCGATATGTCACAGTGTCCCGGCACCCACATGAGGTGAATGTTAAACTGCTCTGCCATCTCATCAAGAGATATGCGGCAGTTAAGAGCTGTTTTTGAGTTGAAAGTTGATCGCAGCTTGACTATCAGTACATATCGTGAGAGAAGTGCGAGATATCACGTAGTACCTTAGCCCCGACAAGGCTTCTTTGCTCGCCATTATCTCCGCTTGAAACACGCTGCAATGGTTGGGGAGGCGAAATGAGATCTGGATCCTTAGTTCTTCGGAAAAGACCCCTCCACCGACTCTGGATTTCAGTGAGACAAAATTTTTTACACTTTTTTTTGAAAAGATCATCGTAGCTTAGGCAAGATTGTCAAATTGGCACTAGTTTTCAGAAAATGCAAAAAAAAGCGTCTTTTAAATTCACATTTAAGTCTACCAGTAGGGACTACCGACAATTCACTTGAGGGTCACACAGTTAGCTGCAATCGTCAGTAAGTCGTTATGCGCTGTGTTAATATCAGGAGCTTGAATATTTAAAATGAAAAAGAGCCATTAGGAGGACAAGTCCTCCCCTAACGATGAACGTGCATGAACGTAGAAATAGAAGCTACTCACCAATCCATTTTTGTACCACGAACTCACGGCAATATCCAAGTCGACCTCGCACACCAGACGCACCTCGGTATGCTGCTCCGCATACACCACCGACATTTCCTCGTCGTGATCGTCGTCGTAAGGGCCTCGGATAATCGGTCGCAATGGCATTGCTATCGGCTTGCTATTTGAATAATACTCATCGCTTCCTGCAGCAATGCCCGATACATCGGCCCCTCGTGCCCCGCCCACAGCACCGCTGCTGTCACCCCCACCGCTGTCGAACTCTTCGGCATCATCGATTATAATTATCGGCTCCTTCTTCTTCAGCGCCCTTATGGCCTTCTTCTGTGCTCTGGTCTTGTTGGTCACGTCCACTTGGAGTGGAGGCGCCAATGGCAGGATGCTACTACTTAATCTACTGTTACTACTTCTACTGTTGGTGTTGATTTTGGTGGTGGTGCCACTGGGGGTCCTCTCGTCCTCGAAGGACGATGACAGCGACTCCTGCGATAGATAGTGCTGGGAGTAGAGCAACGCGGAACTGGACAGCGCTGGAACGGATGCCAATGGAGAGGTGTCCGCTGGAGATTTCGATGGCGATAGAGAGGATGTCGAAGATAAAGATGCCGACAACGAAGCGGACGACGACGACGACAGAGATGAAGACGATAGAGACGAAGACGAAGATGAAGAAGGAGAAGCTGAAGAAGATACCTTAGTCTTGTTTATTCTAATATCACTTTTTCTAATATCACTTGAACTGAGTAACTTGTTGTTGTGGTTGTTGTCATCGATGGTAAATTCTTCGCTGCTGAGCACGCCGCTGCTTGTGAGCGAAAGGTCAAGCGACTTGGCGGTATCTCGCTTGAATCGGATTCGATGAAGTTGTTTTTGTTGCTGTTGCTGTTGCTCAAGCGACTCTTGAGCTGCATCCTCGCTAGGTGGACCCTGTTGATCGAGATAGAGCTGCAAAAATTGTTGCTGCAATAGATTTGTTGTTGCTGTGAATGAATTATTTGAGGTGGAGGTGCTGGTGGTGGTGATGGTTGTGGTGGTTTTATTGGTAACACTTGTGGAAGGATTTGATGATGTCGAAGGCATGTGGGCTATCACTGCCGCTGTTAATTGGTGGAAGGAAGTGGCTACTGGAAGTGGTGGAGGCGGTGGTGGTGGTATTTGTGGTTGGAGATGTTGCTGCCCTTTGGGTAGTGGCTGTGACTGTGACTGTTGGCTGTGATTTGTTTGTTCGTGTTGTTGCGGTTGCGGACGTTGGACTCCGTTCAAGCAATTGGCACATGGATAGGCGGCAGACGTTGCCTTATGCTCGCTTTGTGTCTTCTTAGTATCACCTAGTATCCGCGATGGTGTGTAGTGTACTTGGCCGTTCGGGGATGTGACGACATCGGGCGAGTGAGCAGGAACTTGCTGCCGCAACTGCGGTTGCAGAGTTATGGTGATATTCTGTTGATTTGTTGTTTGTATACCTTAAATTAAAACATGGAAATTGATTAGTTAATGAAAATCGTTGAAGTGTACATTTTTTAATGACTAAAGTGTTGCATTTCTTATAAAAAAAGAGACATTTGAACTTCTTTTGATGGCAATTTATTGAATTAGTTATTTATTAAGCTCTTGAGCCCTTGTTGCTCAGAAAGGGTGTTTTCAACCACAGTCACAGTTCTAAAAAAATCACCCTAAAGTTTTTTTTGCAGTCGACCTGTTCTCAAATACAGGGTCATTCATTTATGGCCTTCAAAATTAAGGCTAAGTAAAGCAAAAACAACGATACATTTTCGTTGTTGAAATGTACGTTGTTTAATGTTGTTTCATTAAAAAGTTTGAACTTTGCCTTTAAGTGTACAAAATAATATTATTGAAACAGCCCTCGGGAAGATTGACAGTATGCGATTTTTGCGACGTAATTGTTAACCGCTTTCTCCAACATTTTATCGTTATCTCTTGAGTAATGTTGGTTTTTAACGAGTCTGGAGTATCGGGTTTATCCGCCGACCAAAAAGATCGGCCCATTGGCACCTTCTAATCGCATGCTGGGAATGTCCTCGTGGGGGTAAATTAAATTATATTGCTCTTAGCTTAGCGGCAGAATCCAATTTAAATTATATAATGGAATAAAATTTTCATTAAAAATATATCCCTGTTTTACTTAGTCCTACTTTCAACACCGAAAGTGAATGACTTATGAATTTAAATCACCACCAAGTTTTAATAATTTTACCTCATTGTTCGATTGTTAAGCGATTCATTGTCGCAAATGGCCAACACTTAAATGAAATTATAATATTTCAAATGATGGTTTAGTTTGAAAAGTGTTAAATGCCTGCGCTTATAACTTCAAATCTCGAAATAAAAGACGAATCTTGATCCTGCTTAAGAAATACAATAGTCTCTTCGGCATATTAAATTTTTTTTTTTAATCGAGTCTGTAGCTTGAAATCTTTTGTGGCTGATGCCACAAATGTTTTCTTTCAAGTCCCTCTCTGAAAACTCTTAAGCAGCACAGTTTTTATGCAAAGGAATTGTGGAATTTCCCTTCCGTCTCACCGTGACAATAGTCGTAGACATTCTTTTGAACCACGAGACGCTGTCCTAGGTCGGTGTCAGCGCTACATGCCACAAATTTTACGCCCGCTCAACCGCATCGTTCCCCTTCACATAACTGTTTCCGTGCGACATATTTCTCCACACAAAACTGCCAACGGAATGGCATCGTAAAACGGAAAAATTGCAATGCATGTCCCGGAGAAGTTCTGGGGTACTGTTCTGAGTTCCAGGAAATCTGTTCAGCCTTGAAGTCGTCACGTACCCTTCTCACATGCATTAACTGCCATTTTCCGTGTTGTTGAAAGTCTCCCATCACACCAAAGGACTCACTCAAAGACATATCCAATTTCAGCAATTAGACACAAACACCTCTCCACCGAAAGTATATCAATTAAATGCTGCAACTCACCCTCACAACCACCCACCGCCTCATCCTTTGTAATTAACCGCCATGCCACTCATCACTGCACCAACACCCTTCATTATCTCCATTGCCGTATAACCCACGTGAAACAATAACTTAATTCAGGAATAAACATAAAAATTCCACATCATCAGCATTCTCGCACGCAAACACCTGAAGCGCACAGTGAGCCCAGCAATTAAGAATTCAAATCATTTGTCGTTTACCCCAGAGTCGCTCTGTCTGCCCCGTCTAACACTCCCCTAAGCTCAGCTAAGCGATCCCCACACATTCTCATGCACACAAAGCATTCCTCAAGTCCCACCCTCAACTCCCACCTGCCACACATCGCATGTGAAGGCATTACAAAGCAGCAACATCAGCGTCGCGGCACCAGCAAGGACACTCATTGAGAATGGCACCGCCACGGCACGCGTACTATTACGCTAAAGACGCGTGTAATTAAGAGACTCTATAAAATGTATGAAGTGCTTGTAATTATTTCATCGCGTTTAGGTACCGTAAATTGCCACCTTCGTCACACGCACATACGCAGGCAAAGCATTAGCGCGCGCCCCTAATAATTTCATGCCCCCGCCCCACACCACCTTCCAAGAATTTGTCACCTTGTGTCAATGGTATTTTTGGAATGTTCCTCTTGTGTGAATTTGCGGTGGCATAACTGACGTAATGACACATCGGAGACATGTGTGTGACATATCTGTGATAAGGTATCGATATCCTGGTTTCGATGGCCTCCTCCTCCTTGTCGTCCTTTATTTGCCTAATTCATGGGGGAGCACAAAACTTCCGACAGATACGAGACGGCCGTGACAGCCTCCCCCCGTGGCCGCCTGCTGCTCTCTCAGCAATTCGCATCATGTCAGGATGACATTTCATTTGACGCAATATGTCTCGATGGAGTCGCTATTTGGCAAATGGTAATGGAAGCGAATAAGCAAATGAAACTTCAATCGGCATCGTCGGTAGTTGATGGAAGACGGTGTGCCATTGGCTTTCCATCGAGGGAGTCCTGGCCATTTTGCTGTTGTTAGCGTGTCGCCTGAGTTGTAGTGTCGCCTGTCCATTCAATCAGCAGGAAGTTTGAAGCCAAGTGAGAGTGAGAGCCAAGTGAGAGTAAGAGCCAAGTGAGAGTGAGAGCAAAGTTGAGAGGTGGCAAGCCATTAGATAGAATTGTTGTAGCGTAGACGACGAAGGACAAAGTCGATTCGATTGGACCTGGCCAAAGGCTTTTCAATAAGGATGCTTTTTACAACTTTTCAGTGCGTCAATCCAGACTTATAATTGCTATTTTCATAAGCAAATGCTGCTTCTAGTATTAAACCCATTATTTTTTTTTAAGAATAGTGAAAAACAAAAATACCTGTCTTCTTTCAGAAACATCTGAAACATAATCATCATCGTTTTAAAACTAACGACATTTATTTTCGACAATTGCATTTGTGCCAACCTTAAGTGTATATTCCACATGAATATACACTCAACTCCTAAATTTTTAGTCTTAATAATGGTCTCACTAGTCAGCTTTAACGTAATACTATAAGGGTGAATTCATGCTGTATGTTTCCGTAATGAAACAACACAAATGCTGAAATACCAAGAATATTGCATATTTGAGTGCTCTTTATTTTATTAAATTGGAAATCTGTCAATCGGAATTGTGGCAAATTCTAGGCAAAAGTCTTGGCTTAAAACTTCACACCAAATTAATTTCACAGAGGAAGCCTTTTAATCACTTGAAACGAAATTCAAGTGAAAGTTTCTTCCGAAATATTCAGGTAGTTTTACTCAGCATAAAAGTTTGAAATAAATCTCGAAATTCATCGGAAAAAAATCTTTACTGTTAAGGTTTATTGTCGACTTAGTGGCAGCATTCCAAGGGAAATCAACTAGATAGCATGAATTTAATGAATTTCATGGAGGTGTCGGTTTTTAGTTTTTTTTTCACCAGAAATGGATAAATAAATAATGACATTTTTCTCATGGACTTCAATGCCGTGGATTTTGCGCTGATGCGCCTTCCTGGAAATACTTTAAACCTGTTATTTAGGTCAACAGCTCAATAAAGTCAATGGGACTCGAAAGAAAACAATGCTATGTCAGACGTGTGTAAGTCGATTGAAACAAACATGTTAGCGATGCAAGCATAATTGAGGTTACAATTGACATTATCTGGGCTTTTAGTGCTTCTTTAATATTTTTATGTAGATATATGGATATTCACATCCATAACTCAGATCTGCTCAATGAGTACATGTTTAAGGAGCACTATTTTAATATGACTTGACAGTCCTTATCGTCAAATTCACGTGTGCATAGCGACGAATTTGATGTCTTTTAAATTCGATACCTTACTCGATGCCTGCTTCTTCGTTTTTGTACTCATGTTTTGAATTACCGAAATAGCTCTATTTAATGCTGCGCTATTCTTCTAAATATCTCTTAAATATCCTTTTACCTTTATGCTTTATTGAATCTTTCTTTTAAGGTGATATCAATTTACAACAGACGGTAGGTAATGTAGATTTTTTTTTCTTAACTAAAATTGAGTTATAATATAGGAAACCAATAAGGATTGCTTAATAACGATAATAGTAAGGTAGTTGCATAAAAGTCTGCCTCATTCAGTTTGTCCTGAACTATTTGTAACATTAAAGTTTAAATATTTTTTCAAAGTTCAAAGATTAGACATTAAAATTTAAAGAAGGCTTCAAATGCCTTCTCGATGCGTGGCGTTACAACTCGTTGAGTTGCTAGCTTATTCTACAGAAGTGCTTATTTTTCCATCAAATTGATCACGTTTGGAATATACATATTAGTGAAGCCCAACTCCTGGCCAACGTCGTTTGCGTGCGAATTCACGTCGTTCCTGCCTTTATCATGTCAAAAGTCCGAGCAGGTTCACTTGCCAATTTCTCTCCACGAAGTCCAAGCCCATCTCGCCAATTTATTTTCATTCCTGTCATCCCTCCCCAAAGTCATGTTTTCGACTTATCCACAGTCTTGTTGCGACCTTAAGTGGCTTCCCTGCTATCGCAATTGAATCTAGGCCAACGTGCTCATGAGCCCAACTAAAAACGTGCAAATACCAGAAGACAGACACAAACACGAAAAAAAAGAGAAAATAATTCACCTCGTTATCGACCATCCCCTCATTCGAAGGAGCGAGCATCAATCAAATTACGATGCGAGTACCTTCGTGCAGGCGGCGCGCCGCACCATCAGACCAGCATCAGCCCGGCAAAGGATAACGACCGCAATAAGCATGCGAACAATTTTAATAAACTCAAAATCAACAAACCGAAAGAGCACGGAAAAGAACCAAAATGCAATGAATATTTCCACACGAACACATCCTTTGAGACTCCGTGCAGCTGAAGCTGAAAGCTGAAACACAATTCCTTGAGAGTCCTTCCGCCAGTTGTTGCTTGTAAATATTTCATGAATCGACTTTGTGCTCTCGCTCCTTGTCTTATCCTCATGACTTCCAGAGGAGTAAGAATCACAAGACGGAGAAAAAAAAACCGCCAGATGGAGGTGATCATTAGCATTTATTCTCTGTGTGGAGCAGCAGTTGTTTCTTTTGCGACAAAATGATCCTTTTTAGTCCTTGGTTAGGTGGGTTTTATGTGATGCAATATCAATTGATGGGATCTTGATGGGTTTTTAGATGATTTATTTGGGGGGCAGAGTGAGGCGGTCCCCACATCACCGTCCTGATTTAAGACATCGTCCTTCGTGGGCAGTGAAATTTATATGACGCCTTGCGGAGGAGGTCTGAACACAGGCAAAACGGTATTATTTATTGCCAAAAATGCCACTGGGCATTGAGACACATCGGGTTTGGTTTGGTTTCTTTTGTGTGGGTGGTCGGTGGGAGCTTTTTGCAAGCAATCACGCCTGCACGAATCCTTACTGTCACTTGGAACAAATTTATTGCTTCCGCCTCTTGGTGTTTGGTTATTTGGTCATTTCGGTTGTTCAAATAAAAAGCTACTGAACGCTTTAGGTTTCTGCGAGTGCCTTGACAGTCTAAGTAGGTCAACCGTTATCATTCTATGGGCGATTGTGATCTAAGGCTGGCCGGGCTGCACAGTTGGGAGTGGGAGGGAGAATCTAAGGATGACGAAGGTATGCAAACGAAGTCAAGCCAAACTTGTGTGGGGCATGCATTGCAATTTTTACGTTTTACGATGCGATTCCGGTGGCGGTTTTGTGTGGAGAAATATGTCGCACGGAACCGGTAATGTGAAGCAGGGAAGGAGCGATGCGGTTGAGCGGGCGTAAAATTTGTGGCATGGTGCGCTGACACCGAGCTGGGACAGCGTCTTGTGGTGGTTTCAAAAGAATGTCTTTACGACAATTGTCACGGTGAGACGGAAGGGAAATTCGAGAATTCCTTTTTACAAAAGTGTTTTTTTAGGAGTTTCCAGGCGAAAGATTAAAGTGCATTTTAGATAGACTTAGAAGAAATGTTTACGGCTCCACACACTGGAGCTGAAACGCTAAAAGCTGGCGTAAAATCAATCGTTGAAGCTAGAAACTTGGAATTTGGAATGGTTACTCTTAATGTTAGTACAGAGACATATTTTAATTTGCGAGAGACTTGCCCACTAAAACACACACTTTTTCAAAAAAGGCTGAGCAACAACCACTTTAATTTATTTTACTTTCATCTATCAAGCAATTGTGGATTGTGGGTGGTATTTAGAACGACTTTTACTGGCCACTTTTGGAACTTCCAAAACATGTAAAAGTTTCCCCTGCAGTTGAAATTTGTATTTGGGGTCTGTTATTTTGCTAATTTTATATTCTTTAACTGCTAAACCTGCTGCATTAAATGCGTTTTACAATTTGATTTTTGCTATTCTAAAATTCTAGTCCTACTGAATAGGTTTTGTAAATCTATCGTGTCGGAAAAGTTTTTTTTTTTTCATTTAAATTTTAATTAATTTCATTTTGAAAAATTTTTCTTGTGTAGTCAGAGTCGAAAGAAAGTTTATACCCATGCTTCGTACATTCAGAGACTCATAAAATAAACTATGGTGCTTCGATTTTACAGCAGAAATAATTAAGGAATAGTTGCCCATTTCTACAACTTGGCGAATTAATTATTATCTACTGCAATCACACTTTAATATGCTTGGTTATTTATGTGAAAGTTTCGATACCAGTACCTATTCTATGAGACTTTCTTTTGAACCCGATTGTATGTAGGTACGCCTGCTATAAATTCTTCGAATGCGAAAAGGATTCTAGTACGGGCAGTTGGTCTGAAATCACTGTAAACTGGAAGAGAATGATTTCATTCGAAAATTGATAATGTCATAGTTATAAGAAAAAAACAGAAAAAAGAAGAAAAACAAATTGCTAATATAATACACATTTGAGAGCTACTTAACAAACAAGAAACTTTACCGGGAATTGTTCTAAATTTTTTAAGAGAAAGTTTCTCTGAAGAGCAGATTTTAAAATATCAATAATTTCTAAAATCTGAAAGGACATAAAGATTCACGAAAAAAAACTTTCCTCTGAGCTGATGAATTTGTTTGAAATGGGCAATTTTTTAATAATTTTCATTTTTTAATAATTTTCCAAAATTAATCTTTGACTCCTCACTTTTTGAACCTTTTAAAGTTGCGGTGTAAGTCTCTGAATGTCTTAGAATTTTAAAAATGCCACGCAAGATAAAAAAGTAATTGTGGATCTCTCGGCTGGGATATAAGAAGGACTTTACAATTGAAATAATTAACATTTTTGCCTGCGCTCATGCGGATATTCTTTTTTAAACTTGTCCTGGTTCTTATCAAAAGCTGACGTCAGAGAGAAATGACTTTTTACCACAGGAAAATATTAAATCTTGTTAAATTAAGCTCAGAAAATACTAAATGTTATTAAGTTCCCTAATTTTTCCTTAGCCTTCCTCCGTTCCCCGGCTTTTGAATCAAAAGCAGCGTTTTCTAAAATATCTTCTAAAATATGAGACACAGTTTTGAAATTAAGTGACTCTAGTTTTTGTATGTGATTTTAGGTAAAGCAAACATTTTGTTTGTTGCAGTAAATGAAGTAAAACTAGTCGCCTGGGTCAAAATAGCGGGACGGATGATTAATCATTATTAATTAACCATGCAACCAACACAAAGAGACAAGTCCTTTCCTAACTCCAAATCTTGTGAACCTGTAAAAATCGTATATGGCATAGATTTTTGGAAAAATACCAAAATTACCTCTTTCCAAATGTATTAAAGTCAATCATGCGCCAGCCCCACAATTCTTTCACTTTCTGACGTCCACCACAGACAATAAAAATGGGACTTTAGGCCAAATACCCCGCCAACGGCAATAACACTCGACACTGGCTAGTCCCGCACTTGACCTTTGCTTTCGGGGAAAAATCGTAACCGAAAACGATCCAATTTCCAAGTACACAACCTTAAAACTTCCCCGAATCGTCACAAAAGAAAACATAAGCCTCGCAGCCCTAAATCTTTTCTACCTTCTTGGAAACCGACAAAAAAAAATCCAATTAAGTGTAATTTTGAAATCCCATCATCAAATAAAACGAAACCATTATAAAGTCTAATCAATACAAGAGGCCTGCTTCTAGGACACCGTTAGCGGCACAGACACCGACAGAAGCAATAAGCACACGTCCTTGTCACCACTCACGTTCCTTCAATCAAAAGATATCTTATCATTCAGGTCACAGCCCACCTAACGACTTAAATAGGAGTCAGTTAAGCGTGCATTATTTTCCTTCTTCCTTCCTGCTAAGACGACGAGTACATCCCTCTCAATAAAAAAAACGAAAAAAAACACCCGATGAAATGAAATATGAAACTGCTGTAATGGATGGCACAATATGACACAGGACCTCCCACGAGCGCAGAGGCAGAGCTCCCTCTTCCTCTCTCAAGTACGCACAACAGCACACACAGTACCCTTCATTCATTCATTTATAGATTCACCTTCCAAGCGGAATAATCGAATTCCCGAACACATCCTCTGAGCACAAAGATACCCACCCCCACAGCCACATCACCACCCACACACGAACGAACGCACGCACTCCCAAGTATAATGGAGTAAATCAACTGGTAGTAATAAAATCATAAAGCAAATATTAAATAATCATTTGTTTAGCGATCGTGGACACCGTGAGTGAGGCACGGAGACTGAAAAAAAAAATATCCGGAATCCGGATTTTAGAAAATAAATTTTTCATTTGTTTCTCAGTTCACTGAGCCCGGGCGCTTTGTGGCGGAAGGAAATTTGGGTCAAAAGGCTGATAAATACCTGATGTGTGTGGGTCGAGGCTGGATCGGGAAATTGTTTTGCTGCTTTCAACGAAACGAGGGTGCCTGGGGATTGATGTCTTGTGTGATGAAACCACGAAATCAACCCCCTGTTTTGTAGGTGCTCGTTAAATTGATGGCTGGTTGGCGGTTTATTGTTCGTTGCAAAGTGTCATCGATAGCTCGAGCTTGACGGCGTTTATTGTGGTGAACTTCAGTGAAGCGCAGCACATTCGACGAGGTGGTGGCTGAAAACGAACAAAGGGCAGAGTATTGCAGCAGCCAAATTGATTGGAGCTGTTTTCGAACAAAAGAATCGCTAAGTCGTCTTGATCACACAATTTGTGTGAGACAAGCGAGTAACTAAGCTGAAAGCTGATCCATGCGATTTACTAAGCAATTGACCTTTTGCGAAATAACGAGGATTTTAAAATAGTTTTGAATTTAAATAAAACAGATAGGTCTAATAATGGAAATATCGGATTGAAGGTTACTTCAGCTGCAATCAATAACCCACTTCGTTCTTTTGACCTCCGGCAGCACACATCCAGCTATTATGTAATTTTTACAAACCAATTTTTACCACTCTTCCATCAGCCGAAAAGCCAGCAGTTTGGCGGTTAATATTTGTACTGAACGTTCGTAGTTTGTTGACATCTAAGCAATCACCCTTTAAATCAAAATCCGGAGTTATTGAACCGGATGTTTAAAGTGGCTGTTGGACTTAAGCATTTGTCACCAACTAAACGCCTAATGAGCTTTATTCAAATAACAAATTGTTTGACTAGCTGTGTGACATTTGAGATCATCTAAGCTGGAACCATAAGCCATAGTACCGACTGAATCGGAGTCTGGCTACTCACTTTATTTATTTAGTAGAACATAGAGACCTCTATGGACCGTAAACTTACGATAGTTTTTATCAATGAACAAATACGGTCTAAGCACATATCGATGATAAATCCAGTGACCGCCATTTTTATGTTGCTAAAAAAACTAATCAAACAGAAAAATTTTCACATTCATTTCGTATATTTGAGGTTGAGTTTTTTTTTTTAAACTGATAAAAAAAAAAGTCCTTTGAAAGCAGATTCAATGCTGTTCAATATTTTCTTTCTCTTTACATATAAACTAATTTGGCCTGAGCTTCCTGCAGCAAAACACTTGAAAAATGTATTTTAACAGACAATTCCATTGCTTTCGTATTCTTAGCTTCTATTCAATAAAGTATAAAGATAAAGCACCCTGCTTAAGACTTTGTAGAGTCATCAAATATAGCTTACATGAAATATTTTGTTAAAAAAATATTCCCGAAAAAAGGGAATTTTAGTAGCTTTTTGAATGGTCACTCTTGCACAGGCAAGTTGTCCGCAACGTTTTCAATTGCTATGTGCATCGTAGAACTCCGTATTACTGTCAGTTTAAACTAACCTTTCGTTGAAGCACTTAATAGAAAAAAGATATATGATACAAAAAAGAAGAAAAATACCCTAATATGAAAATGCAAATCATTGACAGATGGTGGAGAAGGAAACGAAATTCTTATGTCCTCAATCAATTTTCCCACAATCCAACAGTGTGTTATTTCTGCAAGTCCAAAACTTTAAATTTAAAATTCAATTAAATGTGAGAGTTTGGAAAATTAGTTTGAAATTTATTATTCCTCTATACTTTTCTATTGTGGCGCTAATTTACAATTGTCTTTGTACAATCTGTTATGTAGAGACATGGTATTTTCACCTTACTTCTAAAATATTTTACAATTTAAAAGTAATATATCACAGAATTGAAGAATTTGAAGAAAAAGCCACTAAAAACTTTTATGTCAAAGGAAACAACAGCAAAAAAACAAATCAAAGTATAGAAATTATATATTGCATGTCATTTCATTCAATTTTAACATTTCTTCTGCTGACTGTTCTATTTTTATTGAATTTTATGAAAAATATAAGCGAGAAAAGCATCGTTAAGCAGTATCAGTTCACATGGTCATTCCATGATATTGCTGATTTTCCTAAAACTGCCCCGAAGAATACTCAAATACTCAATACTGTAATCAAGTGCCAAACACATAGGACGGAAAGAAAGTGTGAATGAACTTCACTTAGCCTGCCCACTGCAGTCGATTTAAAATTTCCTGCATTCCATCGATTTAGAACGTTTGAAAGCAAAACTTCCCTGGGGTCAAGCAGTGGTCGGCTCCCCGCCACCCACTTCACTCATCGTTTAATGAACACCCTGAATGTGCATTCCAAACCACCTCAAATGCTCTCTCACATGCAAATATCTCGGTAATACCCCAAAATGTGCATCTTCAATCACAAAAGCCGATATTAATCTTCACAATCGCCCGACCATTCACACACACACTTGGACACTCTCGGTCCATGGAAATTCATTACAAACTGCAACATCGTATACACACTCTCAAACGGATACTCCGATGTCGTCGTCGAAGCCAACTGCCTTCTCGAGGTCCCTACAATTGTCTAAGCATTGATGAAAAATTCCCCGGGGCAAATATTTATAGCAATAAAAGCACTTATCCTTGTACCCTAACATTAAGCTTACACAACATTCAAAGTATCCACCGGGAGAGAGAGAAAGGAAACCATCAGAAGCACTTTGGGAGTGTAAACACAGGGAGGCGTCTTCTTGCTCCTTGGGAACCCGTGGATGGGAAACTTAAAAGGGAAAACGGCCCTGGATGAATATTAATTACCATTTGAAAGGTTGTCATGCTGGTGCTGCTCGGTATATTTATCAATGCATAGACACCAGACGCACACAGAGCTTAGTTTGTGTTCAAGGGTGTGTATAAAAGGTGTTCACTAAGAGGCGGCCTGCAGGGGTGAAATTTATTGACCATCACTCAACTCACACGGGCTACACACGCCGCAGTGTTCAGTAAGAAACCCTAGACTGCATCCACAACCTAACAATTTGTTTCGTTCGAAGCCCAGGAATACATCATATCGACAAAAGAGGGGCGGCTGGGGCAACAACACCGAGCCGAGCCCTCAAAAATCTTCTCTTACAGATGCGGCGTCATATCTTCGGCGAAAGGCAGAGCCCCCATACAAAGGGTATAACAACATAAAAGCTATTTTATGACCAGCGTGTAGCCTTGCCTTCCTACCTATGGTGTTGGAATTTTATGGTGTAACAGGATGTCTGATGATTGTGTTGATATGGGATAATGATGATTAGGTTAATGTCCTTGAGGCATTGGTTACGACGTCGACGATGGTGGTGCTGGTGCCGTTGCTGGACCGTTTTGGTGGTTTGGAAAACCAACAAATGTGTGTGTTTTGGAAACGTACGCCCGTCCTCTCGTCCGCCCACACGCTGTGTAGATATTTGCACTGGTATCGGGAGTGGGGAAGGAAAATGAGACATTCTCGAGTTGGGGTAGTTTGAAGCCTCCCCAGAGGATATTTAATCGATTTTAAATGGGCTTTTGTCCACAGCGAGAGAATTACATAACTGCTCAAGTGCAGAACCAACGAAATGTAACGCTTTTGCCTTAAATGCCCTAAAGGGGATATGTGCCTATTGCGCGGACGGACCCCGTCCACATATAATTGTAATGAAATTTTTATCAACGCTGCAGTAGTGGAGATTCGGATTTGAGTGGTCGCCGAGGAGTCGTTAAACAGATGGAATCGCTTTTGTAACGTTGGGGTGGAGAAAAGTGTAAGAACTCAAACGGTTATCCTCCGAAAAAAAAATCCTATCTTTGACGAATCTTGACGGGAAATGGCAAGGTTTATGTGGGATGTTATTTGTTGAAGGACTTGAACAGTTTATCCCACTTGATAAGTTATCTCTTATTCGACTTGCTTTTGGGACTAAAAAGGTACATGATCAATTTGAAATACAAAAATCCCTTGAGCTCATTTAAATTGAAACAGTTGTGTGGATCAAAACGTTCACATTAAATTGTTTGAATTAGTAAAATATGGTCTTAAAAGTTTGTGCCCGCCATTGTAGCAGATATTTTGAGCTTTAAGTTTTGTTGGCAGATGATATACGATATTCCTCCTTATTTCAGTACGAACATTTTTTTCTTAGTGTTTCGGGACAGTTTGACGTCTAACACTTAACTTTTCACACATTATCGAATATTCACATAAAACACCATCACCAAATTATTTTTAATTTAACTTCAAATCAAGGTTTGTCCGCTGGGCAATTGTCCCAAAACTGTTTGCTTTGTTGAGTTTAAGAAGGATTATCCCAACAAGCTTTTTGTCTCGCACTGAATCTAGAAGGGCACTTAAAACTTGTACCTTAATAAAAGCAAAACTTAAAATTTTTAAATTTATGGTTAAATGCCTAGCTAGTTACTAGAAATGGTAGTCATTTGACAAAGGCATTGTTCATTTTAGAGTTGTTGCTAAAAAGAGTTCTGAGGCTTTTCTGACGTAAGTTCAAAATGTATTTACCCTAATCTACGATTTCTATGCAATTTTAAATAATGGTAATATCAAAGAATCGCGGCAGAAATGAAAAAAAAATGCAAATATCTAGGAAATTATGATCTGGAGGTTAAAAATGATAGATTCATGTGACTAAAACACAATCTTAAAAGAACTGAAGTACTAATACACTAGCAATTTTTGACGCGGTGGTTACGCTTCAGTTTTGATGAAACCTGCATTTTTTCCCGTTAACATGACTGATCCCGCTTATTTGCACCGAGAATTAGTGAGGCATCTCCTTAAATTTAATATAAATTTTTAGTAGCAAGGCTAACATGTAAGATGATCATTGTGCACTTAGGAGACATATATCATATATCGTCCACACTGAAATCTATAGATGCTGTTAGGAGAAGACTAAGGACAACTTATTAACCGATTATCCAAGCCTGGGCCTAGTCAGATTCAAAACAATCTACAAATCAACTGCAACAGGAACCGACCGCCTAGAGACGTTGTGAAAGTCTTAAGAACAGCGTTTAGATCCTATATCAAAGAACACTGGACAATGGATATATAGGTCGCAGTACAAGCGGCTAAATAATGGTCCCTAAAGTTCTTAATTCAATTAAAGGAATTATCTATCTAACTCTTTTCGAATGAATATAGTCACGAAGACCAATTGAAAACGCATTTGCTGCAGAGTCAGTTTTTGGAACGCGTTTCACGAAATTCATTAATTCGAACTTATTTTTGTGCAAAACAACATGAAAGACTCTATAATTCGGAAATGGTGGACCATTCGGACCATACTTTTTTTTTAACAACAGTCACAAATGCGTTAAAAAATAATAAATTAAGATTTTATTTAAAACAAAAAGCGTTGTTTAAATAAAATGTTAATTTATTTATTCACAGGACGAATGTGCTTACACTTTGCTTAAGGAGTCTTTTCCTTTTATCAGAGAGTGGTTTCTTACAACCGCAATCACGCTCCGATAAAACTAGTAAAGTATTAAGAAGAACATTGTTCGACACTGGAAGCTCAGTTGAACTAAAAAAGAGGAGAGTTCTTAACAAGCAATGAAAAGCAATTCTGAAACGTCACTGGATGTTGTCAATTATGACTCCTCATAGTTATAATTTTTTCCAAGTCTTTTGATGGCAGATATCTACTTTTTTGTCGATAAAGGAGGAATATTTATGACACAGCTTTGTGTCAAACACTGCCAAAACCTTTTCGAAAACATTTTCACTTTGTCCCAATGCACATTTTGAAATGGTTTTTTTTTCCAAAAATATCTTTCCAATGGATTTTTGAAAATTCAAACAAAATCGACGCATTTTATCCCCTGAAACGAAATACGCAAAGAAAATAGTCAGAACGAGTTCACATCAACATGATTATTCTTCGAAACGTACAGAAGGAGCAAAAAAAAAAAAATTAATAACACGAAAGGGACGGTCAGACCCCACACATCGCCCACCCACTCGATTGCTAATAGGCAACGATGATGACTTTTATTGGATGAATTTCGAGTGCTCCGAGATCGGATTCGATGCAGTACGCGGACACAAAAGCGAAAAAAGGCTGCAATCAACGCAATTTACTTACTTACACAAACCCAAAGCAAAATTGAGAGCGACTGGCCCCGGCGGTGAATTGCCTGCCTCCTCCGCTTTACAGAAACCAACAATAAAAACAGAACAGAAACTGCACAAATGCAAGGATACGTGTGGATAGTGAATGAGTCACAAGAGATACGCCAGGAGTTTGAGAGAATTCAGTCAGCAGTCAGAAATCAAAAACAATAAAAAATTAAAGAAAAAAAAATACAACAACAACAGGGGGTATGCAATTTGAAGAGCGGGCGGTGGTGGGAGACTTTTCAAGGATGTCTGCGTGGTCGAATATGGAACAGAAGTGGATAGAAAGGACTATTATTATTTTATGTCAGTAATCGGAAGAGTGGAAAAATATGTGGATGCAACCGAGCGTGAGAGGTGCTTGGAGCTCTGTGCTCTATTCCGCTCAAGGAGGAGACACTTAAAACGTATTTCGAGCGACTACTTTGGTGGGTAATAATATTTTTAAAGTGAGATAGTTTTCTGCGGCACAAGAGCGGGTGCATTGTTACGCCGCGGAAGCAGTTGACTGTTCACTGATACATTTTTTTTTTACTTTATGAGATTTTTTTGTTTTGCTTTTTTTTAGGGAAAAATGAAGTGCCCTCGAAGTGATCCTTTGAAAACATTGTTTTTTTTTTCCTGCGTTTTTGACGGCGGAAATTGTTTTTACAACAGTAGGCGTAGCCGGTTGCCTGGGTACGCGGAGAGGCTCTACTCAGCTGTGTGTGAACTGAGTCAGGTGGATGGAGCTTTGTCAGCGCTCTTGTTAGGGGTGCGTTCGCGAGGTAGATGGATTAAATTTGTTGTGGAAGGTCGGATTTTTATGATTTTCACTATAAAAACTCAAAAGGAAAGAGATTTGCCCAAACCAGCAAAAGTTGACAAGTGGAAATTTTGTAAAAAAAAAAATTCCGGGATTGTTCTAAGCCCTCAGAGTATAGACATTGGAAATTTTTACTTGATGGGCATTGTTTCCGATGTGAATAAAGGCCACTCTGCATAGTGTTCTGTTCTTAACCAGTAAATTAGCTTTAACGCATATATGTAATGTAGTCAGAGAAAAAAAACTGTTTTGTGTGGTTGTAATGGGTCATGTAATGGGCATTTGTCATTATCAATAAAAATTTCATGCGTTCTTTTAATCTTTTTATTGCAGCAAAAAAAAAAAAATTACTATGCAGCTTAAAAACGACTTAAGATCTTAAGACCTGCCGCTTGTTCTCTAATCTTAAGGAACACCTCTTTTCAACCCTTAAGCTGATCTTTACCATTTTCTTAATTGATGACTTCATTTTTATGTTAAGCATCGTCTCTTTTGTTATATCGCCACAGCTTCAGGAAAGAGTTCAGCCCAAATAATTGGGCTTAAACAAACGCTTCAGAAGACTTCCAGTCGGTCCTGTAAATTTGTTGATTGTTGATTTCATTGAGACATAATAAAGACTAAAGCCACTCCTGCTCAGTCGTTATATCCCTATTTTTGACTATTTGACTTTTGATCAAAAGTTGTGAACACAAGAAGCCTAGGTACGCTTATAAAGGAGGAGTGAAAAGCTGAGCAATTTTAGGTTTCAGGCTTCAGCCTTGATTCAAAATTTAACTCTTACTCCCGGCAACATTAGACGAATTGCCTGACTGTATTCACCTCAACCAAAAGCAGTTCCTTTCTCGTCCATTTTCTAAGTTGTCCGATATACACTGTCCCCTCTTTCAGTCTTTCCATGAATGAACCAGTTTTTTCAACTCCCCTAAAAATGATGCATCTAGCTCTTTCCCCTCATGCAGGAAAAAACTACCACCGCTCGAAGCAACCCTCATTTCCATTCCATTTCCTCAATCCAAGAAAGCACAGAAATCCCTTTTTATGTCAACTCCACATAGTGCAACAAAGTCCTTCATCCCTTGCATTGTTTCTCTTTCCTCCAGGAACTTAAACGAAATTAAATTAAGTTACTTAACCCCCTCGCTCGTACTTAACCGAGTAACAATCCAACTTAACCTCTTCCAAATTGAAAACGGCGCCATTTCTATTAAAAATGCAACAAATTTTCTCCTCTCCTTTTTTTTGAGGAAAGGAAAGGAACTTCTAAAACGTTGAACACTCAAAGAGAAAATACAGAAAGAAGAGAAAAGTAATAGGCAAAAGTATAATGGCAAAAGGAAACGAAGAAGAAAGTAACCATTTGCCTGCACCTCCTTCAGCATAATTGAAACTAAAAGAATACGTCTCTGGTAAATGCGTAGACAAAGTCGCACAGAGTCCTTCACTTTAGATCCCCTCGTTTTTTGATTTTTTTGTGCGCAACCAGAGCAAAGAGGAAAAATACTCACTCCTCACAGACATAAGCGAAGGACTTTTTGGCCGAGAAGTTCTCTCTGTCTGAAAGAAAGGGAGCGAGAATGAGTACTTGCAATTGAAGAAAGATAGATTCTTAGCAGATTGAATTACTTTGATTTTTAGGAGTCGAAAGGATGCACCTTTTCAAGACCAGAATAGGCAAGCGTTTGCCGAGTTCTGATTCTTTAGAATGGAACGGTTGAAGCGAATTGATTTCACACTTTGAATGGCGTTCTACTTCACATTCTGTGCATCTGATTTGATTGAAGTCCTAAACGAGTTGGGAGATTCATGAATGAAGGACAGAGAGGTTTCGATTCTGAAAACCACATTCAACAGGAAAGAAGGCCAGTTCAATAACTGATTCAAAATATTTACTGGAAACTAGGCGGAAAATTGCAGAAATTGTTGATCAGGATTGAAAAGCACCCTACTTTAAGTGTCTTCTTTAGCACCGAAATTCAAAATTAAGTTCTTCTAAATTTTCAAAACTAAGTTCTTGTGGTTTCTAGGTTCTTGTAAAATTGAAGCGTTCTTTAAGAAGGAGGCACATTGTGACGTTCGATTCGAACATCTTTCTTCCGAGTGTCTATTATAAACTCCTGGGTTGCCTACAAAAACCTAGAGCATTCTTTAAATTTGCACTTCTCAAGTTCCTAAAAGACAGCCAAGAGCTTTGCGAATTTCAGCGAACTTTGCAGTATTATTATTTCAGCAATTCAACAATGCTTCTTTATTATATTTTTGTTTCTAATTAGGATTAGGATTAGGCTTCTGCATCCGACGGACGCGTCTGCATCCGATTGGTGCGTTTGGGACAACACCATTTCTTTCCCATTCAGGTCAATCAACCAAAGAACTCAAAAGTTTTAACCCATAGCTAAATAGATCACTAAAAAGCAAAGGCAAAACTTGACCTCAACTTTTTTTCGGATGTGGTTTTTTGTGAAGCGACGGAGAGCCCAAATATTTACCAGACGTGCCTTTGCGTGACGCTAAATACAAAATTTTGGCTAACTGACGCACAGAACAGACTCGAAATCTGACGATTTTGTATTTTGACAACAGACCCATTGAGAAAAAAACAAGCTTTATGGTAAAGACAATTTCTCGACAAAACAATGACGGCGAGTAGAACAAATTTAATGAAATACTGACATTAAAAATGGTTCATTCGGCGAGTTGGACCTGGATTTGTTCAGGGTATTATTAATTTTTCTAAAAATCAAAACTCCTTTTCATGTAAAGCAGCAGTTTTAGGATACGTCTTGGCTATATTGCAAAGAATATTTTGTATGAAAAAAATTAAATTAAAAATCGTAATGCTCGCAATGTTAGTTTGCCAAATTATTTATTTGGTGTCCAAAAAAATTTGGATGCGTATCGCCTAGGACAAAATATGACAATAGGTAGTTAAGGAGTTCTTATACCACGGGACGAACGTAAATTCTACGAACGACATAATAGAATAAATGAATGAATAAAAAAGAGGATAATTAGTTTGAAACTTTGAGTTAAGAGGTATAATTGCCAAAAGTTAGTACTGCAATAAACAAAAAAAAACATATTTTTAAGAAATAACGAAGTATACGATGCAGACGACGACATACTCTTCGAAAACTGCTTCCGCCACACTCTTGGTAGCCACACATAAAGACCAACATAATGACAAAATAAAAACGCGGAAAAAAACATTAGACGAGAAGTAAGCATGTATATGGAAAGACGTCTTCCGTCAAAACAACATGTCTCTATGCAGACAGCTGAGGAGCTATGGAACATTATACCCAAGTAACTCACTTTTGGCTTTTCCTAAACGACTTCAATTCACCTCATCATTTCTCCATCCTTTTGAATTTCAACCAAGCATGTATCTCTGTCCAAGGTTTAACCCATTCCAATTTAAGTGCGGTGCGACTAAATGTGTTGCATGTCAATAGAACTCCCACGCTGTAGTGCCACCACTAGCCACCAGATCTAACACTCATTTGGGTGATATTGTGCGCAATTACTCGAGTGCATCGTTGGCTTTAACCCACCGCACCACATGTGGGTGGCTGAAACAACCAAATAACTCAACAACCCCACCCAAGGCAAACACTCGAGACCGAAGGAAAAAAGTAAAAAACAACCTCGCCCAAAAACCCGTGTAAACTTACTTCCCATCCCCCAGAAAAAATCAATTAAAATAAAACTCGAGACGAACCAGCACACAAAAAACCAAAACCAAAAAAAAAACCTCATCCGGGATAAACCCCAAAAGCCAATACGGTTTCCTTGCATGTTCCGTCGAATTCACCTTCACAAACTACATGCCATAGGTGCATTCATCTTCCTTCCTGGCCTAGATTTTCATGCTAAAACATGGATTTGCTTTTGGCCTGGTTGAATGGATCCGGTCGTGTGTGTGAGTGGATTCCAAAACACACGAAGGGCGATCAGCCTGCCACCAATCGAAGGAGTGCGGAGTCGTAGTCGTAGTCTAAGACTTCCTTAAACTTCCTTATTCCTGTTTTTCTTCTTCCTTTTTTTTGTATGTACAGATAGGTGGCCTATGTTCGGTTCAATTTCCCAGGCCAATTGAAATATGCTGCCTCAGGAGCGGCTTCGTCTTTCCACGAAGGACGGAGAACCTCTCTCTTATACACTCACGCCGCCGACCTATTTTGTAGAGCATGTCAGAGAAATGGAAGATTGATTTTCGGCTTTGGAAAATTATTTCAGCACAGAGAGATGGGATACTCTGCACTTTAATTTTTGGCCTAGAAAATGTATGGCTCAATAGTTGGCACAGTTCCAGTGAGCAAAAGAAACATCCGTGTCCTTGTCTCTCCACATCTCAGGATTCACTGGAGTCAAGTAAAATGTTGCCACAAGAAAATCAGTTTAGTATTTCGGTGCAGAAAAAACCATGAAAGAAATTTAATAAAATTACTGAACAACTTCCCTCTGCCAGCACCGTTCATTAGCAGCTATTTGCAAGTGTCGAAAAGGACACTTCACCAGTACGGTTACTCGGAAGTAGTAGATTAGCGGTAGTAGAGAGCAATTTTGGTTTTTTAATTCGTTTGAGTGCATGGTGGCAACGAGCTCCATCTATCCACCAGATTAAGTGGATTTATTTAGAGTGATCATATAACGCGAAGCCAAGTGGGCCAAAATAGATTTAATTAAAAGCCATTAACACTGATTGGATGGTTGTTGAAATAATATTGAAAGGGACAGACAGAAAAATTGTCGCCAGGATATGTGATAGGGCGATTGAGAGACAGACATGGTGACAGTTTTCGAGCTGGAGCTGATTTAATTTGGGTTAATTTGCCATCGTATGTGTGTCGGTTGTGCATTAAGGATGAGCAATCGAGGTGAGAGGTGAATGACTCTTCAAGAATGGTGTGTGGTGTGTTTGTGTGTCCTCTTTTCATTCAGTCTCTGTGATTGTGCATTGATAGCCTGGAAATCCTCACCCAGTTCTGATGCATCTTCTGTTGAAAACTGAATTAAACGCTCGGAGTATCTCTTATAGCCACAGAGGCTTTTCATATGTCTGAGCTGATGAACAGATGCAGAGAAAGACAACACCACTCAGGTGGTTTTGTTCTCTGTATGGGGCTGGGAGTGGAGGAAGTAGGGCGCCATCTTGAGAGCGCCCTGTTGTCATTGGCAGCCTTTTAGACGACATCAATGGGGCTGGCAATGTTAAGCGGTCATTTGATTTATGGCGATAGACAAGGGTTAGGTTTATGGTGTAGGATATTTTGCTAGTTACTGTACTGCAGCAATATTTCAAATATTCCAACGATTCCTTTATTTGACTGGCTAACGAGCTATGTAATAGAGAATCCATCTACTAATAAGATGTTAGAGTAGTTTTTGAAAAAAAAGCTTTAATTGCAAGGGCTTAAGCATTAGAAGAGGAATGAAGAATGAAACCAGTCATTCAAGATTTAACACGATTGCATTTTAACTTTAAAGCACTCACCACTCATTGCGGTCCGGAAGACCACAAATCATGATCCCACATTGTACATAACCTTAACGTGCTGAAGTTATGAAAATGTTTCTGATAAAACTTAGTTTCTCATATTTTACCTGGAGTAGATAGGAACTTCTACCGAATTGCGATCGGTACACAAATTTATCAAAGCATGTGTTCATTAATCATCTTATCCAACAACATTCATCCATTTATGAGCTCTAATCGAATCAGCTTTCATCGAATTTGATGCACATTCCTTGCAAACAATATTTGTTACAATGTTGCAGTGAAGTGAACATTAAAAAATTAATTATAAGTGATACTATTGTCACGAATTCGAAGAACTTTTTTCGACACCCAAACAAATAAAAAGTTATGAGGTTTAGTAGTTCGAGAAATTTACCAAAAGAACACTATAATGAGAACTGCAATAATGCCAAATAAAAGTCCCTCTGTGAAGACTTAACATACTCAACTAGCATGAATGAATTAACTGCATGCTGCAACAATCTAAGCCAGGACTCACCCCGCCATAAGGATAGCTTAAAAAGAGCGGCTATGACTTATTTGGTCTTAAAAACAGAGATTCTGTTTTCTCGTCCTTCAGAGCTATCAAATTCGAAGCCTCTCCTAGCTTGCTCTTAATTCGTTTGGTGGAGCCAAATAATATTACCCAAAAAATGTTTACTATTCCGACTGTTATACTCATCTTTCGTGGGTGCGGTGGATTGTTAAGCAAGAGTATCCAGAGTCAAAAACAGCCCCCCCAATATAATGCCCCACCTACGAACTGCGAACGACTGACAATCGTCCTCGAGTTATAGTAAAACTTCGCGATTCGCCGTTCGAAACCGGCAATAAAAAAAAATTATACTCCACACGGGTCTCAACGCCCCCCCAATGTATACTCATCTTTCATACAGCTCCCGGTTGTTTTTTCTATTTAACTTGGCGTTTATTATCGTTGTGTACGTATGAATCTGCAATGACGGTGTTCATTGATTTGCTCTATGTTCTCCTTTTCCAACTGCAAAGTTTACGTGAGCTTGTATTCATCGATATCATCTCTGTCTGCATAGCAGCTGACTGTGACTCAGAATTCCCATAGCTTCCAGCGCCATGGACAAATCGATGCGGATCTCGTTTCTAGTAGAACGTTACGAATTTATTCAAACTTATAGAAGTAGTTACGACATAAAAATTCGTCCAAGTGTTCAATTTTGGAATTTTTACTCCGTCTTCAATGAAAAGTCCCAAACATCAGACGATAATCCGTGACCGCTTTAGAGTCACGAATTCATCCTATCCCAAGGACAAGGGTAGCTCCTGATGACATGATCGAATCGTGACATTTTTCTCGGTGCACTTAAAAAATTCAAAAGACAACCCCGAGAGGCCTGCCTTGACCGTCTAACCCACTTACAAGCTTTCGACCTCTTCACACGCTGTAATCACTTTTGAATAAATCATGACCTTGCGGCTGTGCCTGCCCCACCGACACACTCCCCAAGTGGGATTGCCAACGAAATCGAAGCCTCTGTAAAGGCTGACCTCATTTTTTATTCACATCCTTTTTGCGAATTACGTGGTTCCCTTTTTCGTCGTCCATTTAAAATCCTTAATTCGACTTCGATGCTTTCTCTCAACCGCAGTGGAATAAATCGCTTCCACATCCATCAACAGGTGGGCAAAACCCAAAAATTTACCCGTTAAAAGCCACTCTCCCAACACTCTCAAAACATGGCATATATATTATTTCCGTGCAACACATTAGGATAATTCACAGCCATTCAACAGACCCCAAAGACCGACCTCCCGACAAACTTTCCAACCTGAAATGTTGCCTTACGTCATGCGATCTGTCAATCTGTCAGCACATCCATTTACACCCGACGTGTCTGTGCCTCGATGACGACGTCAGGACGAAGAACAAAGTTTTTAGTAGCTCCAACCTTTCTGCCTGCTGACATGCATTATGTCATCTCACTGGAGGGGCACGGCGTTGAGTGCATTTGAAGAGCGGCCCACCCACTTCGGCGACGGTAAGTGGATCAGTTGCATTAGGATGCAACAATTTCCTTCAAATGTCCTTCCCCACCAACTCCCGCCCGTTTATGACTTTGATGACAGCTTGCTTAGGTGCTATTTTCCGCTTTTCCACTCTTCTATTTTTTCACCCTCTCGAGTTCTCTTCAGGCGACTTAAATATGCAAATTTTGTTGCACATGTTGTTGCATTAGAGAGTGGGCTGTGTGCGATGCATTTATTCGCAACCAACAGGAAACTTGGTGGCAAAGTTTCACTACTGCAGAACTGTGTTTAGTGGCACTTCCCCTTAAGGAGTTGATAAATCTTTTAACACTTCTTTCGAGAGTGTGTAGTCAGTTGATGACGAGAGCATCTTCTTTCAGCACACTCACCGACACACACAGAAAAAATATAAAACCAGTGACAAGATGTATCCTCACATGAATTCCACTTAGCGGTGACTGACATTCGGGACCATCCCCTCGTTTCTATGATGACGCCTTGAAAGATTTATTTAGCTGCAGCCAATGGTGAAATTGGAGGAAGCCTCTCCCACAAATCCCAGGTCGCACAGGACTATGACTGCAAAAAATATTGCGAGTCGAGGAGTCGTAAAAATTCAGCGACTCGGGACCACAATCTGCGGAGTTCAATCGAATAATGTGTATCCTCTTTCGGGTGGCAGCGCTGTAAATGACGGTGTCTCGGTGCCAAACGAGCCGAGAGTTCATGCCAGGGTGACGATATTCAGACGGAAATGGGCGAAGACGTGTAATGAAACCGCCGGGAAAAGGAGCATGAACGTTTTTAGCACAGGAAGGGGGCGGTCTTTTCCTGGCAGGGTGAACAAATTTTAGCACATGTCCTGGAGAAGGAAGTTTAGTGATTTTGAAGTGAAAGACTTACCCTTTCCGGCTGTCTTGGAAAGGGTAAAATGAGCACTGCACTGACACTGTCTTGTAAGAGTCAGGCTTCTTTTATGGCGAAGCGAATTCGCGTCGCGCAACTACATGCTTAGTCATGAAGGTCTTTATGGCGAAGCGAATGTGCGAAAAGCGAATTCAGCAACTGGATGCGATTTCGAGCGATCAGTAGCGAAAAGAAATTACAATCAAAATATTTTGAATCAAACCAACGAATCGCTCGTGCGTTATAGAAAGGTGCATCGAATTTGTGCGGAAAGTCTTTCTTTGTGAGATCTTCACCACCTCGATTATCACAATCAAAACAAAAAGTAAATGTAATTTATAATTTTCTTTCTCACCATCAAAACGCTAATGACCTAAACGAATCGCTCCGCCATAAACACTCTGGCTATGCCATTGCTTGAAATCACGCGAAAGTCATCACATGGCGCGACGCGAATTCGCTTGGCCATAAACGTAGCCCTTTAGCTTTAGAATTTACAACGTCAGTTGAGAGACATACATCTGTTAATCATTCAAGATAGCGAAACAACGAAGGTGATAAGTGGATTGATCTAGAAATGGTGAAAATAATGAGGAAAGCTTATCAACTTAAACGACTATAAAAAGTGTTTTTTTTTTGCCGAAATTTTATAAAGAAGGGACGAGCTCTCTTACTGCTAGAAGACGTCAACGGTAGCAAATCTTCATTGAGAAGTGGAATTTTAGATGCTTTGCCATCCACTGAGTCCACAGTATTTTGGTATCGTCAGATAAACAGCAATTTCTTTAGGTCACATACGATTTTTCAATACAAAGTGAAGTCTATCTCCAACCGTCCTGATGCCTGTTGGCGGACATTCGACCATATCGATAGTCACTGAATTTAAGTTCCTGGTTCAGTTTCGAGAATTTAAAGTCGGATTTTAAATACTCCGAGGTAGTACTTATGCTGAAGCCTGTGGATCTTTTGCGAACTTAAGTGCAACATCTCTACAAAACATTGGCCAGTTCAAACGGTAGTAGGTCGTTTCCTTAGCGACTCCCGACTTTAGTCACTAGACGTTGAAAAGTCGACTTTAAATGCCAACTGTTTCAAAAAAAAGGAAGTAACACCTACAACATTTGCACATTGAATGTAAACTTATTTCATTAAATAAATTTGCGTGAGTTGGATCAACTACTTAACTCCGCCGTATGCAATGGTGTTTTGGCATCATCGGCTGAATAACAAACAACAAATTTGACAGGTGGCCAAGAAGCATAGCCGCTACAGACTGTCGACATAGACCAGTCAGATTTTGAAAATTTTTGAGTGAGGAAAATTATGCGTGTTACATTCAGTCACTTTGAGTAGAGTGTTTTGAGCTAACAGATCTCTAGTTCTAGAGTTTCAGCTAATAGAACTTTATTTCAGTTTTAATAACTAGAGGTACAGACAAGACTTAGCTCCGTTATTACCTCATTCTTGTGGTGCCAGTCTTGCAACGACTGGTTTCTTCCAAATTTGCCGGCTTACTCACGAACATAGACTAGGAAAATATTTGTTCTGTTCAGATCGTCTGACCACTTAACCGCCGAAAAATTGCAAACGTACATAGTTACGTTCAATTGGAAAGCATTAACTAAGCTGATGAGACGCAGAGATATTCACATAACTTCGGATTAATAAATAATAAAACGCGAATAAAATCACTAACGGGAATGAAAGTCAAAGTAATATTTGATAAACTTCAAAAACCGAAAAATACAGTAAACTCTTGATAATTGAAATCTCTATAATTCGAAAACCGCTATAAATAGAAGCATTCTCACAGCCTGAAAAAAATTTTGTAAATCGAAGAAAATCTATGCAACTTGGTACCCCTCGAATTTCGAAGCTATGTTTGTGCAAAACAACATGAAACCCTCTGTAATTCGAAAATGATGGCTTGATTACCTCTATAGTTCGAAGTCAAGCTTATATTTTTTTCTTCAACAACCGTTAGCGTACGTATTTCAAGTACGCGATGAAAGTGAGCAACATTTTTTCATTGAAACCTAAGTAATTAAAAAATCTTTTTTCTTGGTCCCATTAAATCGAGAGTTCACTGTATTTTAGTTCCGTTCTGCGCTTGTAGTCGAAATGGCGTCGTTCGTGACGACAGAAAACGTTCAATTTGAATTGTCACTGTACTTCTAAATACACAAGTAAACATAAACAATGACAAAAAAATTGGCTCACGCTTTTTTTTATTGGCACATGCGCAATATATTAATAAACTTCACATATTTTTACTTATATTGTATTACTTAGGAAAATGCTACATTGTGCAGTAAAAGGGTTTAAAAAATAAATGTAGAGTACCTAATTTCCATTGATAAAAATTTCCTCCCGCGAGCCCATTAGTAGTGGAACACGCGGTCAAGAAGATGACAATAATGATAATGAAAAATTTCCTTTAAGAAAAGAACTTTACTGAGAGTGATCATACGTTCTTTCGACTTTAAAACCAAAAACGATCATTTCCTTAAATCTCGCCACATACTGAATCCTTTTTGAACCTCTTCTTAAAGGACCAACCTTGTGGTTAACTCAAACTGACATCGATCACACTCAGCTCAAAGACCACCAACTATCGCCAAAAATCCCGAGAGATGTCTTCATTTCATAACGAAATTTGAACGTCTGCCAAAGCAATAAACCAAAAAAGAAAATACAGCCTGCCTACACACACCACACACACACACACGAGCAATGTGAGGTTAACAAATTTCGTTTTGTAGGATTTTTATCAGACGCCTCTCGCACAGCGGGTCGTGTGTCGGAGAAATAAGGATTCGTTATATGTAAATGAAATAGTGTCTCATTCGGTTGTCTGCCCTGGAAGCGACGAGAGAAAAGATTGCTCCAGCACAATGGCTAGACTTTCACACAATTCCGGTTCCCATTTTCGGCTGAAAACACACTCGCACACTTCACTCCACTCCTATTCGAGGCAATTGCAGGCCTGTTTGCCTTTTGCACTCCCTCCCCATTGTGTTTGTGTGTGTATTTCTGGCCATGTGAGCTATGGCAGTGCCAGCGCAATGTTGGAGGAATCACACCGTGTAGGTATTATGATTCAACTGTACGAAGATTTACGACAACCGAGACTAAAATGCGCTCCACTTAACTGTCCTTTTTTTGCAGGCGTTTCCTGTGGGGCTTTGTTGTATAGTTGATGGTTAACTCGGTTTGAAAGCATGGCAGGAGTGAGCGCCAAAAAAGTAAAAAAAAAAACTAAAACACAAATTGCATTGGTGTTCATTCGTTTCGAAATGTATTCAGTTCGGGGGGAGGCACACAAGGCACAAGGCACAAATATTTAATTCTGGCAACAGAAAACAATATCACAGATAGTTTTCAGTGTGAGGTCTGTAGTCGGAGCGTGTTGGGTTGTAGTTGACAGGCAGAGACGGTGAGGTATTCAATTTTAGTGGAGAGCGTGTGTTACTGCCGCACAACAATTCGCTGCACGATAATTCGTTTGTAAAGTTTACGATTTGATTTTTTGATTAAAAAAGTGCAGTACATGAAGTGACATCGGCACTGTGTGACGCGGGTGACGTGATGTGTTTGTGAGACGTGGACAGCGTTTGATCGCTTTTCAGTTGAACGGACGGTAATAGTCTGTGGATTTTTCTTGCATATTTTGAAGAGTTTTCGTTCGGTTTGGATGGGGATTTCACTGTACTAGTTTGTTTTAAATTTAATTTTCACGTTTACAGGCTTGATAGGTAAGAAGGTAGGTCTATGTGGGCGGCTGCAGAAAGTCCAAAGAAGCACTTGGACCAGATTATACCTACTAGGGATGGACGCGTTACCCGCCGAACGCTCCCGAAGCTGTGGAGCTGCCCGATGCAGACGCAGCTCAAATCAAACACACTATCAAAGAAGTTCTGGCCGAGATGTGTTCTTCTACGAAGCACTGAGGCATCGCACGAACAAAGGAGGTGGGAAATCGATGCCTCCTACTCTTCATTCTTGGAACCTCGATAAAAGTCAGTTAGGGCACTTCTAGTCTGCTAGCATATTAGCCTATTACGCAGTGCTCCGTAATGACGCCTATCATGTCTCCAATCGCTAGTCTGATCAGCCGCGGAAGGCAGATTGTCCGTTCGACATCCAGTGATTGTCTTTGACATTTTGTGACATTTTTCCGTCTGAGATTGTTAGTCTCAAGTGAATGGAGCCTAATGGCTAGTCTTGTTGTATCGATGGACATGACCGGAATATCCTCCCGAAGGAGAAAAGCATCTCCGGAGAGTTCATCAACGCGGCAATTATCCAGGATGTCAGATAAGGTGAATGTTGAAGTGCTGGGTCATCTCATCTAGAGTTTGGCGGCACTACTTAGTAATAAATGTGACAAAGTCTTGGGATTCGAATGCAGCTTGACTATAACTATAAATGCTGGAAATTATATTGCGTTTTAGCGCTTCTTTGATCACCAAAACCTCTATGAAAAAATCGTTTCAATATTCAGGGAGGCGTAAGGAAACGTCTATATTAAGGTGACTACAGTATACCGCCTCTAAGACTTCCGTGGACCCTTAAGCACAATAGGATCTTTCACCCAGTTTGTTCGTTAGGGGATGCTATAAATAAACATTCTTTTGAATAAGAACAAACGTGGAGGGTAGTTCGCGATCGATCCGATCCGACCGAACACTCTCAGGATAATGGAGTGACCCGTTTGTTGATTTTTGAGCACGATTAACAAAACTTTTCAAGTTTCCCTCACAAAAACGTTACACAATTTTAGGCTTTAATAAAAAGTCTTAGTATAGTTTCTCTGATGTGAAAGACTCGTCCATATAAAGAGGCAAAGATTCAAAATCCTTAAGCTCTACCTTAACCAGCTTTCCAAATACTTTCATATTTATCCAGTACAATGAATGAATTTGAGCATATTAGTCCTCCAACCCTAATATTAAACACGCGGATCAATAAATATTACACTGCGACAGTTTGCGTTTTGGTTTATTTCTCAAAAGTACGAAACTCACCCAGTTTCGAGTCTCTCATAAAATGTAAGCAATGTTCCATCAGAAGGATATGCATCAAAAGTTCAGATAAAAGAGCTCTACGGCCCAACCAGAAGTTTCGACTTAATGTGTTCACCGGTTGCATGTTGCCGGTTGGACTTGAAGACCACACGCTTCCCACAGGACACTGGTCCACTGCAAACTGCGGCACACCACATAACACTACACAAGTTAATCCTTAAAAACAAACAGTCCATTCCTCATATTTAACTTCGGATAAATTAGCCACAGGACATCATCATCGTCCTGCATCGACCGACAGAAGATTCTAAAATTTCACCTGCGGGACAAATAAAAAGCAAATACGCTTCGAAAATTTTTATTTCATTCACTCATCCTTTGAGAGAAAAAAACGAAAAGGAAGGACCATAAAACAAACTCTCAAACTAGCTTCGGCAATTGTGTCTGTGTTTGTGTTTGTGACTGTGCCTGTGAAGCCACTCGTGCTCCGTTCAACGTCATCGTAATTTCATACTTGAGGCCATTCGAAAAATTGCTCCTCAAACCATGCATTTGATTGGGGTTGTGTAAGGAAGAGTCTCTGGTCTCGTGCACAAATCGAGAGCTACTCTTACTGCAACTACTATAGCTGCTTCTTGCTACCGCTGCTGCTAACCCAGAAGGCGGGTGAGGAGTGTGTTTTCCCAGGTAATAACATCGTCCTGACCGAAAGGATGTCTCGAGAGTACGTGGCTATGCATATGCGTCGTGTAAACCTTCGTCGCAATGAGTTAATTCCGTTGTTTTACCCTGCAGGGTTAAATTTGATTTCTGTTTTTTTGTTTTATTTTTTGTCTTGTGCTCTTTTTGTGTTTTTCTGGTGTTTTTTTCGTGTTTTTATTGCCGACAATAAACCACGATATCACACATACAGTGAGTGTGCACACGACAGGGATATTTTGTGTGCATGCTTGTCCAATAGTGCTCATTTGGCCAAAAGGCTTTTATTGCCTTCTCTGTCGCTCTCGCGTGTGGGTGGGAGGCGAAATGGGGGGCGAAGGGACGAGTCATCGTCATCGCACAACATGCACGGATGTTCGTTGTTGTGGGCAATGAAAAACAATTTAAAGGAGGAAGCCGGGTGATATGGAGATTGTTATACCGTCTCATGGTTAGCCAGGATGCCCAGGATGTGTGTTGTAATATGTGTGCCATTGTCCCCATTCGTCTGGACCGACATTATTCCTGGTGGAGTGATGATGGCGGGACAACGGCGGGAAAGTGGACAGCTATAAGAGGGGTCCTTTTAAACGTCTGCTATGGAGGACTCCCACGGCATGGACACGCTGGCAAACCGAACCAAGTGAAACGAATGGAAATGGTTTCAAATTTCCGGTGCTGATTTATCATATTCGCAGAAGTGTCGAAAGGTTGTAATGAAATTACTTTTCCCAATTACTCTGCCAATGTGTCGCCCCATTCTGCTCAGACCTCTCTCGTCGCACACAGCCATAAACTTTCGTGTACAAGTTTTTTTTTTTCTTTTTTTTGTTGTTTCGGCACCGAGATGCCAGCCGGTGTTGAATGGTTTCCTTTTTGGGGAATCTATTGGTATGGCTGCCACCGTTGTTTCATTTGCGACCAGTGGTGTGAGGTTAATTGGTTAGATTGCAGAGTGTGTTGGGTAACAAGTATTCAGGACGAGCAGGGTCCTGGGAGATGGGACCCGGGTATTGGGTGTTGGGTCACTGTGCACGGTACAGTGTGTGCAGCAGGACTACGGGTGGTCTCTCTCCGGCGTCATTTTGGTGGAAAGGTAATGAAATTTTCTGGGACCAGGCCAGCTGCTTAACTGTGCATGGGCTGAGATACGAAAATTGATTGGTGTCTTCGAGGCTCAACTTTAAGTTAGGGTGCGTGATGAAGTTCAGAGTTGGTTGGTATGACCTCGACGGTCTTTAAAACTTCTCACTTTGAGTATAGAGGAGTCTTTCAAGTTCAAAAAAAATTACAGTAGGATATTTATAATATGTAAATAAAATAATAATTTGACACATGTGGAAGAGACCTATTTTTTAAAGTCGTAACGAGGAGCTGCGACAGTTTTCCCATAACAGAAATAGATACTCCAGAATTGGAGAAATCATTTGCGTGAAAATTGCTTTTGGTGTTGAATTCGAATTTAACGTACGGTCACGGCGGCTTCATCCACACCTCTTAAAAGATTGGAAGATCATCTAGGATCTCTTGCTTGTGCCCAATTAACTTCAGGGACGTATAAACTTAAAAAAAAACTCAAAGCAGTCATTCGTAAATCCGACATATAGTCGATTTTTCTCAATACATCTAGTTGCTTTTCATCAAAATCGCTAAATTTATTTCAAAAAATAAAAAAATATAGTGTCTTTGGTTTTAGTGCAAAAGAATCAGAATGATTTTGAAAAGAACAACGAAACTACATTTTCTTTACAGACTGTTCTATGTGAAAAATGTTTCCAGACTTCGATCGCAATGTGAAGCTATCTGTTTTAAAAGTCTTCAATACTAAATCTTCCTAGTTAACATCCTTCAAAGAATGTCAAATATTTTGGTAACGTGATATGTAAATATTGATCTTCAAATAAACAACCCTATTTGATGTATTATTCCCAATTGCCATTTGTTTAATATATTTAGTTGTTCAGGTTCCGCTTAAAATCATTTGGACATCAGTGTTTGGCTGTAACTAAATAGGCTCCGCTTAAAAAACTTGTTGGCGTAAGTAGCCAGCAAAAGTAGATCCAGGAAAAATATTCATACTTAATTTATTGAAAGTCATATGAATCTTTCTTAATAAAGTTATTAGGCAAGCTTATGCAACAAGGCACATTCAAAATCTAGTCTTCTATGGCTACCAATGACGATGTCAAGCAAATGTGTCTGCAATTGACTGCGCAAGAAATCAAGTGGAATCAAAATATCACGAGATATTAAGTCAATGTTTTGCAAACAATACATCTTGTAAACATGAACTTCGATACAAATGGGTTCAAAATTTGTTTTTCAAGCATAATTTTTTGGATCAGAACCATGCCTTGAAAATCTAAGTATAAGTACAAATACCATTTTCCGTATTTTAATTTTTATAAGTATAAATACAACTGTATTCGTCTGGTTCCTTGGTACTTAGACTTAAAGAAACTTGGTACTTGGACTTGGAATCAATTGTAAATTGAATTAATTGGAAACTTGAAAGTCAATAACCAAGGAATTGTATTTATAAAAATTAATGGTATTTGTACTTGGATTTCAGTCCAAAGGTACTTCATTACTTTACAGCTCTGACCAGGACTTACAGGTGACACAAGCTGGGTAGTAGCGAGCACTGAAACGAAAATATTAGCGGGTATCAAAGTAAACCACACTGAATTCTTTAATTCATATTATTTTTTCATTGCTGAACAAATCATGCCCTTAACAAATGTAGGATTCACAATATAAGCTTAAGTGGTAACTTCTAGGCTTTAGAAGCTGCTTCAATGGTGATTGGTGAAAAGAAAGACTCACCGAGTTCTATTTCCAAGGGAAAAAATATCAACAGACTGAATGTTCTTGAGTCGTTCAACCATCCCTGTTTTCAATAAATTAATATAGGTGGATTTTGAATTAGACTTCAGTTCAGAAAATAAGGCCAAAAATGCTCAAATGTTTCCGTTCCCATGAAGAACTAACCATCTGCTTGCCCAAATTTTGATCTATTGGCCTACAAACGATTGATACATTTAAGAGACTTAAGATTGTTCTATACAACTTTTTAGGTTTGAGTCGTTGATATGCACAAAAGAAATTTGAAACATAATGATCCAAGGCCCCGTACTGCAACCATTGGGAGCTGCTAATTTTTTTTGTAATTTTAATTTACTTTTTATTTCGTTATAAAGGTTCCATTAGTTGTCTTACAATTTACATAAAGAAGTATAGAGATATGATTTGTAATTACAATCTTTCTACTGAAAAACAATTTTTTTTGTAATTGAAAAAAGAATAGAACTATGAAAAGTTTATTGAGAAAAACGAAAGAAAAACCTCAATATTTAATATAAGGATAATACATCATGAAGCTATGGAACTGTTCGATTCGTTGTTTTTATTTATTATTTTTATGATAATCGATGTCCGACGGTAATCTGACTTTTTTTTTTAACTCCGGTTGTTCACGAGACAGTTTTTAAAATAAAACGTTTCACTTTAAAAAGGATCTTTTCTTGCCTGCACCACGGTACTAACTCTAACCCAAAACATAACACGTAAATCTCATCGTCCTTACAGCAAATGAATCACAAAAATCATTCCCCCGTCCACAGGCATTGTTCGATCAGAGATGCCCTTAAATTTAGCCGAAGCTTGATGGGTATCCATGCGATTGTTTCACACACACACATAGACATCTCCTCCTAATCGAATGTTGACTGCCCGTCTGAACCCAGTCAAATCGACTTTCTATGTTGAAAACACAAAAACCAAAAGCAAAAAAAAAAAAAACGAAAAAATAAAAAAAAAGGAAATATTACACATGAGATATGTGTAATTGCGAATGTCCTGCGGAATGTCCTCTCTCCTTTTCAGCGAATTTCCCCATCAGAACATCCCATTTATGTTTATTGTTTCAGTGGCGTTGGCAGTGGCTACCGCCGCCACCTTCGTCGGTCGCCGAAGGAGCGAGTTTTTGTTTTACTTTTACTCTTGATAAGGGCCAACTTTATTGTTATGTCTTTGTTTTTGTTGCTTTCGTGTTATTGTCATGCAGAAAGGATATTTTTATTAGTGCCCACACACAGACAGACGGACGTGGGATTGAGTTTCACATTGATAGCTTCGCCCAGCGGGATCACATCATCATCATCATCAGCATCCGCATCAGCTTTGGCATTGAAATTTATTTCGGTCAATTATTACCCAAGATAAAGGCGCTAGGACTGTACAAAGGATATCGATTAGAGAGAAGGGTTTCATTACCGGGCAGACAGACGTATTGACTCCAGCGAAAACTTCTACCAACCACAAAAAAACTTTCTACATTAATTTGTGGTATTAAAATTTACGACTTTCGAATACAACCATCAGACGGCGAGGGAGATGAAATGCGTGCGTATATCATTCTTAGCGAATATCCGGAATTCATTTCGAAATAAAATAGAATTTTCGGTCATATAATTCATTATAATCGATGGCATCTCATCCTTTATGGTCGCTGCCATTTCGGGGAGGATCCCTTTTCGATATTCGCCTTTATTTGGTGGTGCAGCAGAAGCAGGGGAACTCCTGCTCGAGCAAAGCCACAGCGGTTGAGTTGCATATGCATGCTAAGAAGGACATCGTGTGGTTTCAGTTGTGTTTTTTTTTCTCTTCTTCACTTTTACCAGTGTCCTGTGTCCACCCACTCTTTATGTCACATTGATCCACTGATTTACGGCAATTGTGTGACTTTCCCAGGATGGAGAAAGAAAAGAGAGAGAACGAGAAAAAAAAAAAAAAGATTCAAAGGACGATGATTGTTCTGAACTGTTGATGACTGCATCTGGATGTGGAACGGAACGGAACGAGCGGTTCCATAAGTCCCTGTATTTTCTTCTCGCTTGCTCGCCGAATGGGACGTCATTGGGCGGTGGGCGTTGGGTGGTAATAAATTTTCAAAGAGAAATCAAGAACGTGACGAAATTTAATTTTGTCCAGCTTCCAGTGCGGATGGATGAGTAAGTGGTGGACACCAGACTGGTGTGACTCCATAATGCATTCGACGTTCCTCGCCGTTGTTGCCGCTGATGGTGCCCAGTGCGGGTGCAAGTGTTGGTGCTGGTGCTGGTGCTGATGGTGCAGCAGTGGGCGTCAGAGTGTGAAAGGAATTTTTAAGTTGAAATTATGATGACTCTTTAGATACTTTCGAAGGTGGATTGTATTTCATGCTGAAGTATCTCGATGCAGAGATTGAGAGGCGTATGTGGAACGTTGAGTGGCTCGAGAAGGACAATGTGGTTCGGCTACGTTGGCGAAGTTTGCCAACGCAATTGAAGTGCGGTTTCAAGATAGCTAGAGACTACATTTTTTTTTATTTATTTTTTGAATTTGATTTGTGGTTGTTCATCCAAAGAGATAGACGTAAAGGAGGTTAAGACGAAATTGTGGACTATAAATCAACTATCTTTTAAAAGTTTCATAATGCCTCGCTGAACAATGGGGATTACAATAATCGCAAATCAAAGCAAGGCCTTAAATCACGAGCTACTAGAGCCTTATGCTTCTTTATGTATTCTTCCTCCAAGGAACTGAGTCAAAGAATAGACGAGGTACAGGACAAAAATCAAATAGGATTAGAAATTTATTCAAATAAGGCATACACATGCCACTAATAGTGCTTTCATCCCATGGTGGGATTTTTAGCTAGTTTAGTGCTTTGTTTAAGACTTTTTTTTATAAATACTTTATTTAGTTATTGCTTTTGACGACCATGTCGTTGATAAGTGTTGTTTAGTACCTACACAAGTTCCCCGGCTTCTAAAATACAGATTTTTTGGTAGACGAAATTCCTGACTATTTAAAACTCTCCATTGAATAAATTCCACTTAGAACGCTAATAGTTTAAATACAAATTTTTGTGTTTTAAATTAGAGCTCCAGATTTTAAAAGAGTATTTATTTACACATGTACACGTGATATGTGTTGTCGTGGCACCTTAGACACGGGTTCACAAATATTTAACTATATTGCGTAAGCACAGCATAAAGGCCTATTCATGTCTTCTGCAATGATCAAAAAGCCCTAAGTTTCAGAATAGGACTCGAAATCTTTTGAAGAACTCGTAAACGTACTTGAATCTATGCACATCCTTACAAACATTGTGAGCCGTGAAGACTCATTGGTATGCCAGGGCTACCAACTTTAAACCGCGAAATGTATGACCCTGTATAAAAGACAATTGGAGAGCGATCTTTGAATGCTTCCTGAGTAAAATGCTTTATTTGTAATTGAACTGTTTATTAAAAGTTATTAAAATAAGTTGGAACTTCACAGATGATTAAATTTAAATACTGCCTCTGAGGTTAATAGCCTTTCAAACAAACATTAATTCCTTATTTAGTTTTGAGTGCGAGATTTGAGCTTACATAAATATGGCCTCGAGGTACACAAAGAAGAACTTCATATTCTAGATCGCGCTTATGGCTTCTAAAATATTCCTATTTAGTGCATGCTACAAAGTTTTATCTTTTTTTGTAAGCCATTCAAGTTCGATGACTCTACCCCAAAAGCGACGTTTCCGTGAAGGCGCAATGCACTTATCATATAACTTCCACGGCTATCAATGTGAAAACACAATTTTTCAAAGTTAAAATCCTTTTGGCCTCTGCTAGAACAACGGAAGCAAATCATCCATCCCTCCTCCACATGCGAAGGACAATGCACTGAAACCAGTTTACACCACATCGATTTTAGCCTCGTCGAGGATGTGAGCCAAATTGAAGTCATCTGCCTGAATTTAACTCTGTGAGCAGAGTGGTCTAACACTCCTGCTCCTCCTGGTAGTCCTCGTCCGAAACACAAATTTCAATTTCCTCAGTTCCCAGTGCATTCGTCTAATTGTCCTCGCATCGCATACCGGATAGGTTTAACACAAAAAACGGATCAGCTCTGAAACTGTATGTAATCCACTTGAACAAGAAATTATTTTCACTTTACCATCGAATTCGAACGGGAAAATTCTCTCGGTCTCTTCCCTGTCCTCTCTCGTTTCCTTTTTTTAGGGTGGAGGGAGGAGGATTCGTGTGTGTATGGTAAATTGCTTAAAAGGACATTCAAAGGGATCACTTCAGAGAAGAGATACTAACTCTTCCTGTAGTGAAGTACAAAATTTGAATATGAGATCATTAGAAATTTAAGGATTAAAGGTTGACTGCACCTACTATCCGCATATTCACACATATTTTAACCCCCACATACATACGTAGAAACCGAAACAGAGGTGAATTGGCCGTTGTACCAATTCCAAAAGATGAACGAACGAAACGAAAGAAAACCGAAAGAGAATAAAGGTTCAAATGTCAAATCGTTAGATGGAATTGAAAACGGAAATTGAAGTGGTCTTTTAGGAAATTAATTGACCATTTCCCGTTTCGGACAGGTTTTATACAGGAGATATCTACACGTGTGTGTGCATTCGAAGGGCTATTAACCCAGAAAGATCGGGTGCAGAGATATGGACTGAGTGGATGATAGATTTTGTGTTTTTTTGGATTAGTTACCTTTTTTTTGGAACATGTTCGGTGACGGAAATAGGTGAACTTTTTATGTTTCGCTGCGGCATTTGAATGGTACCAGGCAGTGAGGTTTTTATTTCCCTGCCATTTCGCTCTGGTAACAAGACAATTTTCAGTAAACCAATTTGATAGTTGAACGAGGTTTGGAGAAATGTTGGGGGTCCTGCTGATTTAGAAGGGCGGTTTTTTTAATGGTAGTTGTAATGTTTGGGCGAGCATGCTGATTTGCATTACAACATTTAAGTAGTTTATGACAATAGGCTTATCAGGATTGAATCCGTTTAGTTATCTGTTTTCTAGGATAATGGTGGACATTTTGTTGAATTAGTTTTTCTATATTTCATGGAGATTTCTCAAACATTCAGCACAATGACCTCGAAATCAGCGCTCAAACTAAATCATGTTACTGAATAGCTTTAACTCACACCTACAAGATGGGTTTCGGGAACTATCAGATTGTCTAAATAATGACCCTGAATATGATGAATCACGTGTACATAATTTGATCTAACAATGAGTAAGTCTCAGTCATCGACTTTGAGGTAAAAGTGGTTTGGTCTAATTTTTAATTAAAATGTTTTACACAGACTTTGGGATAACGATAAACTGAGTTTCATGTAGAAATTTAAAGCCTAACTTTGGTAACCAGCCACTAGCATGACCTTCAACACAGACGAATCTGCAGACGATTTCTTAAACGATACGATAAAGCTTCGGAGCTAGTGACTCCAATTATAAGAAAATAAGATACTGTAGTAGATGGGATTTTAATAATAACTTCAGAGGAATACCAGTTTTGTTATATTTTAAATCGGATTTATTCTTTATAATATCAACTTAATTCTTTGAAAAGCGAACTTATCTCTCTCGTTGTGGAAGGCAAGACAGAGACATCTGTCATGGTGGGATATGTCAGCTGAAGGATCTATTTGAAGCGTTGTTTGTTGTCAAACCCAGAGGGCGCTGACTCACAACAGGGATATTACATTACTTTCGATTTTAATTTTTAACACTACAATACCAATATGAGAGAAGCCATTTCACCCCACGAAGGATTAAGTGCAACCCTGCGATTTTTGGCAACTGGAAGTACTACATTTTTTTACTGCAATATCGCCATTAAGTCTAAGTGCAATTATACCTGAAACTTGTAAACTAATAACAAAAGTCGAAGGAATTCATCGCCAACTGTAATTAAAATGATGACTGAGCACACAACCGAGCTCAAACGTATTTACGATACGAGTTTAGGTGATAACCAAACTGAAGCTTTATGGAAACTCCATCAATTTCAGTATAAGTTAAAAGCTTCAGTTTTCGCAGTTAGACATCAGTTTAACTGATAGCTCAACTGAAACTGAAACTGAAATTATCGTCTAAAAGGGGCTTAATACAAACGGAGCAACTGCAAAAAAAAAAATGATCAGCGATGCTAATTAGTGACTAGTTTTGTTTGAGTCATAAACAAAAAACCACACTACTGATTGAGAACTCATTTAAGTTTAACAAAAAATAGTTCTCAACTAGCCACTGAGTCCGGTCTTCTTTTGTTGTACAAATATCACCAGAGCTCTAGAAACGGCCAATAGAGATAATAGACCCAATAGAGATAAATTATTCATCTCGATGGTTAACAAAAGTGCAACATTTTTTTGTCAACTCAGACGCAGGATCTTTCAGCAGCGAAATATTCAACACTTCTTAAGATAATCACGAAAAGCAAAAATCTTAAATCACATTCAGTATCATTCGATGAACGATCAATGGCAGTCATCCACCGTAGAAAACTTTAATTTTTGAAGAGTTTAGCTGATAATGGACTACTCTATCCTTTGTGTGTTATTTATTTAAAGCCATTTCTGCCAAATAGATTCTCATGCATCTTTCCGCTGTTAAATTTGTCGGTTTTCTTTGAATTTAAAATATGAATTTTGACAAGAAGTTGTGATGTGAATCGGATAAGCAATCCATTAGTACAGCAGCCATTAAATTTCATATTTGATAATACTGAAACACGATGGCATACCTTCTTTGCGTGGTATTAACCCAAAATCTCATAACGGCACTGCTCTCGAACTCTAATGTATAAAGCCACTCAACGTTTGAAGTGAAATCCTATGCATAAGCTTCTCAAAAAAATCCCCACTTCACTCCAAAGCTCCCTTTACATACATGCACATAACTCTCCCACTGTCATCCTAGAATTTCAATCCACATTCACCTGAATTGATCGTGTTTATTGACTTTAAATAATCTCCTAAAAAAGAATGAACAATTCCCACAATAACTCACCCATCTGCTGAATCCCCCGAAAAAGGCTCAAACCCCACCACAACACTGCATCTGTGAAGTATAGAAGTCTACACACCACCCCGCGGAAGGTGCTCGAGGCCATAAAAAACCGAAGAGCCCATCATCAACAAAACAATGCTATATTTTTTTCAGTAAAACTGGCAAAAAGACACATCTACATACATATTGCGCACTTGACGGTAGTCAATCTCTTCCTCAGTAGACTTCCGCAGCCTCCTGCTCCTTCCTGGGAATTTCCTTATTTCATTCCGGGGATTCAAATGGAGCCACCCGACAAAGCGACCAAATCCCTATGCCACATAAAATAAAAAAAGCACACGACAGCCACCATAAAACAGGATAAATCGACTCGCATAAGTAGCGATCCGACAACGACGACGATCCGACACCCCGTTCGGGCCTGTATGTGGGAGGGGGCCTGTGTATATGTATATGAGCTAGTTAAAGCTGATTGAATAAAGAAATCCCACCTCTGCCGCCACCGCCCAACGTCAGTGTCATTTATTCAATTCCAATTCGAAGGAATCGACGACGACAGAGAAAAAAAACACACTCACACATACCCCCAAGAAACCGTAAAAGAACCCAAATTGAATAAAGTTAAATTTTATTTGAAGTCCTTTCAGGACTTCCCCGCCGGAGGTGGGGTGTGGTGTGTACACTTAACGCTGCCGGAAGATTGAATCGTTGTCAAATTTTTTTTATGTACACTCCCTTCAACGCCACACCACACACTCTCAAATAATCAAAGAAAGTACGTACCACATGTTCACAAGGATATTCCAGGACGAATTTAGATTTTGCACTTTATCACCGATACTTTCATTTGCTTGTTATCTAGCTGTGAATGGAACAGGCACCGGAGAAGGACGAGCAAAAAAAAGGACGAAGTGACTGGGTTGGGGAGGTGTGTGTCCTTATATAAGGAACATTTGCACCAAAACACAGACACACCGAGCGACCGGGTATCATGTGCGAATGGCGACGACACAAAGGAGGCACTGGCGTTGACACTAGGATGATGCAACAACGGTATAAGAAACCAATCTAATTCCGAAGTGTAATCGAAATGTAAAACGTGACTGGGATCGTTTTTGTGATGTGCGGTCAGCAAAAAAGAAAAAAAAAAGGAACGAAAATAAAATAAAAAAAATGTCCAATGGCTGCTCGACTAGGCGGTGGTCGCTCGGAACACATTCCAATTGAGTTTTACACGTACAATTGAGTTAGTTAGCTGGTAAGAAACTCTGCGAAATGTCCTTTTTTTTCCTCTCTTTTTTCTGTTGTGCAAAAATGTTCTCTCTTCTATTATTTTCTTTTTTTTTTTTGTTCTGGCTTTTTCCAACTTTCACAAGGAAGCACACACAACGAGAATACAACGAGAGAATGATGCAAAACGCGAATTAGAGGAGGGCGGCTGTGGTGACCGGGACTCTGGGCGGGAACGATCCTGTGGCGTAGGCTAAATTCAGTGAACTGAGAAATCAAATTCGTTCGCTTGAATCCTTTTTCGCTACAGGCAATGACTGCAGAGAGAAAGCGAACGAGGAAGGAGCCTCGTCGGGAGAATTGAAAATAGTGTGGTGGCTTGTAGTCGGGTTGGTGTTCCACTATCTAGGGAATTCAATTTATTATAAACAAATAGTCGGGGGGATAAGCGATGTGAAGTAAGTCCGCGGTTCTTTGTCTTACTGGTCCTGAGGTGGTTCGTTAAAAAAAATTGGCAAATAAATGGTGGCTCTTTGCGTTTGCCGCTAGTAATTCAGAAAATCTCTGTATCTTGAAAAGCAAAAATGTTCGGTGCGAATATTAACTTTTTCTGTTACAATAATACTTTAAGTCAAAGAATGGGGGACATTTTTCTCAAACTGCATCTTCGAAAAGCAGCTCTGCTGAGCCAAGAAAAAGGCACTCGTGAGAACTAACCTCATTTTTGCTTGTTTCTCGATGAATTTCTAGAGATATGGACTAAGAACTTCTGGCCGGTGTAGCGATTAACTGATGCAAGTCGTTTGAATTCAGTAAACGTCTCCTACACGTCAACAAAAAAAAAACAAAAAACACGTCTAAATGATCTGTTAATAGAATATTGAAGTCGTTATTATATCACGATCTTGGGCTTGCGACTTATATGTTACAACGTCAGATCGCCAGCCAAGCATGGAGCTGCTGGGGCTATATGTTAATGGTATCTTCCAAGAGCATCCTTTATTTAAAAAGACAAGTCGCTATAGCAACGAGTGCCTACATTCTTTGGTACCAAGATTTCATGGTAGAGTATTTCACAGAGGTTTTGCGAGAAGCGGGGGTAGTTTATGCTTCGAGTATTAAATACTGTTTTCAATAATCACGAGTGCCCCATAAAATTTCTCGTACAGTGGAGAAAATGCTATTATTCCGAAGGTTCCAACAGGTTTTCTTGTCTAGATTCACAAGGACAGCCTACTTTCATAAACCTTATATGAGAATTTGTTAGAGATAGTAGACAGACCAATTAACTCTTACCAACGCAAATTTGGACCAGCTTTACAAGACAGTAGAAAGTGTATGGAAGGAGGTGCTATGAATATAATAGACAACTTTTTTTTGGTTAAAAAGATGTACGTCTGTGCTGAAGGCAATAGGCTTTCAACTAAATATAAATAATTTATTACTTTTAAAAAAACTAGGCCTTGTTTTAGTTTATCACTGTGATTTTTTGAATTTAGTGAATTTTTAAACTTTTTGTAAGGAAATGGTCTAATGATCACATATTAATTTTGTTTAGTAGAGCTAAGAAAATGAGGAAAAGAAGCTAAACTAAGCTAAGAAAATAATTTACTAATTTAATTTGGACTGAAGCAAATAATATAGAAGTTGTTGACCTGAAGCCACATTCGTTTGTACGTGTAATGAGTGCTTCCACAAATGTTCTATACAAACGATTTGAGGTTAGCGTTGAAAATCGGAAAGCTGATGTACACTGGTCACCGTGTAACTTCATGCGTCTTCAAGTCTTTCCCGCCATGTTATTATATTTTAAGCATGATTAATATTTTTATTTCAACGAGTTAAGTGGAAGGCATGACATTATTCTATAGTGCTTCTAGGAGTGGCCAAATGGCCATGCTGGCGTAGTTAGGGTTTAGTCAATTCACATACCCACGTTTCGATGGTTCGAAACGATTCAACAAAAAAACTAAAACTTGAAATGTAGTCCCAAAAATTTAAAAATTTATTTCTGTACAACAACTGTATAGCACAACTTTCGAGCTATAACACATTTACTCATCAAAGCACCGGAAGGTCTGCATTGCAAGCAAAATGAATGATATTTTTGAAACGGCGGATGACATCAAACAGTTTATTTCCAGATTTGAACAAAACCACGACAAACGTAGTTAAATATTTTTCTAATAGCCTTGATGAATTTTTAACATCAACACTCACACTATTTAAAAACAGCATTCCAAATTGCTTCAAAGGCAGGAGTTTCCAACAACTCCCCCCCATACCCCTGGTGCTTTGCAATTATTTGTTCAATTCTCAGAGCTCAAACCCAGCACAGTGCGTGGCTTTTCATCCGTGCAAGTTATAAGCTCCTTTAAGGATTAAGTGCAAATACATTCATTCCAACAAACGCACTTCCACCACTCCCCCGAGAGAGAGGGAGAGAAAAAAATCAATTCTATGAATCAGCCTCTCATCCACTGTTAAAAATAAAACCGCCCCATCCGTCCTACTTACCATTGATTACCCCCAAGCTAATCCGAGGCAATGGCTTCATACCCTCGCCCCCACGCCGCTCAATTTGCCGGTACAATTTGTACACTGCCGATACACATGTACACCGAGAGTGCATCACCCTCTCGTATAACATCTAGAAATCAAATTAATTAACTACGAATGTTCCATAAAATTCCTGCCCCTTTGTTCATCAGCTCTGAACGGCTCTTTCTCTCTACGACTACGTGGAAGCGTAGCAGTCCTTTCTTTAAGACAATGGCACAGCGATGATAAAAGCCGGATCCGGGAAAGTGAAAAACTTCATTAGTACGGATACGAATAACCGGCAGCGCCGACCGACGCGCCACCGATTACTAAATCCTCGTCGTCCATCAATTGCTTCGATGGTAAGACGTCTGGGTGGGTGGGAGTGTATGTGTGTTTACGAGCACGTTTCAATTCTCTTTCGTCTCATTCGTGTATATCCTTGGCCACGAACTCGGTACAAACTTCAGGATTAATGAAACCCGTGCTTAAGGTGATCTATAAAAGTGAATTGACGGCTTCTGTCGAACTAATAAGAGCGAATGAAGAGGAAAACAGAAGCCCCTAAAATGAAAACAAGGACTTACACACATACACACCCCCAACAAAGGGGGAGCAAACGAAGAAAGTGTTTTGTGTGTTGGAATCGATAAAAACATCCTAAGCTACAAGATAGCTTTCTGTGTTTTCTATTTTTTCTGTTTTGTTTGAGCTTCCTATTCTTCTCCTCATGCGAATATCCTTCGCATTCATTTAGGGCTCTTTGAGAAATTCGAACTGCAATCATTTAGGGAGGTTACTAACGGTAATAGAACGAACGATAAATAAACAACGAATCAGAAGCTAAACTTCCTTTTTTCCTCAAGTCATTCAGGACGGGCCAGGACATGGAAACACTGCTAAAATAAAAGGAAAAAAAAACAAGACAAGAGAAAACACAAAAAAAGAAGAAAATGGAAAATTCCACGAAAAGAAAAGAAAAACATCTTAGAAAATGGTTGACTGCTCGTTATACCCAAATGAAACGTGGCAGGCGAATGGAACGAAGCGGGCGCAGAGCGAGAATTTCCTCATCCTGCGGGTCCGTGTTTTTTTACGGATGAGTGGCGAGGCGAAATTGTGCGACATGCACCACCTCTCCGTTGTCATGTAAAATGAAGACATGAATACGATTGGTTGCCGATTAAAAACGATCCTTTGAATATCTAATTCGAAACGGTGACCCTGGTGGTGGCGGCACCAGGGAGGCATTATCCTTGGCCACCCCCCACCGACCCGATCCGATTCCACGCGGGGGATAAGGACGTGATTTGTTTTAAGTACCTTACCGGGGCTTTCAGTCTCTGTCGCTTTGAGTGAAGTCATTGTGTAAGGACATTTCATTTGTTTTTATATCCTTTTGAGTCATTTCGGTTCCGTCAGTTTGGGGTAAAATCGGTTTGCATTTTATAGGTGCCAAGAGGGAGATTTTTTCCAATTATGTTAATCAGCTTGAGAGCAGAACACGTAGAATATTCGGTGAGCATTTGGCGTGTGTGTGTGTGTGGGAAAGAAATTAACACCGAACGAGGGTGGGCAGTGGCGACAAAATTGGATCTACTCAATGGAATTGGTTTTGAAGGGAATTCAACTGCAGGGCACTAATTTGAAAAATACGAGGTGGTAGTTGTTGTTTCGATACGTGGATATAATCGAAATTGGAAGTTTTTATTTCGAATGAGATTTTTGATATTGATTTAATTAAATGGATAGTTTTCATTATTGAATGTTGCCGATGTTGTTTTGGGAGTTCTGAGGAACTACATACATGAGAGGGTGCTCTGTTATCTGAATTAATCCTTAAATAGAAGCCAAGACATTCATTTCATGCTAAAGGTTGTCCTTTCAAGAGTCTTCTGTTGAAAAATTGACTGGCAAGAGATGTTACTTTTTTCTGGAAGAACCCCGGTACGTTCAACAACACAAATCTGTAAAATATTTTGTTTGTTTTCTGTTTTTGGGTCCTGGCTTCATTTACATTATTTCTGAATCCTTTTTCTTGAACTTTGGTAACCAATTGGTGTGAAATCAGCCCAAGGAGAAGCCGAAGTTTCATTAAAGCTATCCCGAAGCAAGTTTACGTCTTGCTTGTACGTCTGCAAAAATACCGAAAATTAGGTCTTTGATGAAAAGAAGATCTTAACAAGTCTTAAAGATGTTAAATGGCACACCAAAATCAAACTAAACATAAAACCTTAACACGAAGAGATCAAAACAGCTCCGACAATTTTTGAGCTTCATAGACGCAGGTGAACTAAAGAATATTTATAAAGCCGCTTCATAGACCTGACTGAGTCACTACTCCTGGTTAGAACAGTTCCCCTTTTTGTCAAACCTCGAATAATCTTTTTTTAGTTTAAGAAAACCATGCAGCATGCTTAAGCAGCGTTCGAAAATATTGAAAACTGTGCTGTGTGCTGTGTAATTCACAGTGCGTTTTTTTTAAAAAGAAGTTGTGTTATCAGCCGTATAGGCGATGTTAATTAGCCGCTTCGGAAGTCTGAATTGACTCCTTCGGACTTCTTGTGGAAGGACTGATCTTATGCCAACAATCCAAACAAGCGTCGCTGACAAAATTACAATAAATGGGAATTAAAGCACTGAAATACGTGGGAATCATTAATTTGCTCTGCGTCTTTTCGTTTTGTGTCGTGTTTTACTTGAGCAAACACAAAGTGATTTTTAAAATACTTTAAGCCTGTCTGGCGGGGGTACGACCGTGTTCAAAACGACTGGCTACAACGTTTTTGTAATCGTGGCAATCTAATCTTTCATTCGATACTGCATTCAAGTGGTTATATAAAAAATTCAGATTTTGGAAAAGTTGACGTATTCAGCAGACCATTATAACCATCAGCCACTACAAATCACTGCAGGACTTGCGGATTTGATATCGTCTGCCGTGGACCTTCACGTTGGTATATGTCATTTTTGGTTATGCTTCCACGCCCAAAATTTGCTGTGGCTTCTTGGTCTATTAGGCGGTTTTTGACAGCTGAAATCAATTCGAAATCTTTTCAATAGTTTTTCTATTTTGTAAGCCATTTCTTAACGATAAAGCACATAATACAAACCATAAATAAGTCAATCAGATTGTCGGTGAATGAGGAGTTTTCTAGGAACTTTTCGTTCGATCTTTCTTTTGATCAAAACTAACTTAATTGACTAGTGACGAAATAGCAGGTCTCTCTTTTTAGTACAAGGACTTCTCGCAGTATATACAATTCTAGCTCAGGTAGCACAATCACGAAGGACACTTAAGCGATATCAACACAAACATACCTCAAGGTGAAAGTCCCACAAGGAAGTATCAAGAAATCTGTACGTAATGACTTTCTAAGAGTTCACATCAAGATCTTAATCACTTCAAAGAAACAAAAGAACTATTTTTATAACCCGGTGTTTTCTCAATCAACTCGGAAATATTGTCCATATTTTTCTAGAAAACTGTTAATGGTTCTAGATTTCAGTGAATGAATTCTGTTTCATGAACGGTTATCTATTCCGTTCGTCTTTAAACTAAAAATTATACCATTAAAACACTATGTCTTTTTTCAAGCAGCGATACAATTTGTCTTAATCTTCATCAGCCGCTAATTTTAACCAGAGTGACTGCAGATTTACTATTTTTACTGCGACGAACCTAATGGACAATTTGTTTTTTTTTTCTAAGTATACACACAAACCGAAGTCACTTCAATTAAAATTTCAGAAGATATTTGATAAAAAAAAAATACTGCTTCTCGGCCAAAAAGAAGCATTCGGCACGAATGAAGGTTAAAAAAAATCTAAAACTAGCCTGCGAAAGACGCTCTCTTTTCTATCTCCACCCATTCCAGATCCACCCATTCACGAATTTAGTTTAAAGGTTCACTCACGCGTCATTCATCGTCCATCACGGCACGTGACCTCTCCAGGATTCTGTTTACTTACTCAAATCAAGAACACCATCACATCAATTTTATTAGCTTCACTCCGCAAAGTGCCTTCTCACAAACGAAAACAGAAAGCGGCTGCATGAAGAATTCGATTTAACTGGCCATGTGTCCGATCCCAAAGTGTGGCCGTTTAAGAGGGCGTCCGCAGTATTTCCTAATTACTCTACTGCTGTTTCTGCTTCGATAGAACTCAACACGTGGCATGAATTTTATTCCTTCCCGAACGAATCGAATTCGGAAATCACCCCCACCTGTCTAAATTTAGACACACTCCAGCGAATCATCTCTAGTATGACGTCGTCCCATCAAAGCGTATTCGAAGAAAGTTTAAAAAAAAAAGGACCTTCACTCCTCCCTTATTCGTCCTGACAGTGAGTGATATGGCATTTTCACAGAGCCCCCAGATACCATCATCATCAAGTTTCCACTGCTGCATTCCCGTGTAACAGAATAAACATCGATGATTCTATCTAAACGCACATAATGCCATCAAAAGGATTTCACATCCTCTGCACTTTGCGACCATGGTGGGTACCTTTTAGACCCGTGTGGACAAATCCACGGTGAACTTAAGCCATGAAAATGCACGCAAAAGAATGACGTCTGTCGTTTTATTTTTTCGAATCGCTTTGATGTTACCTTTTTTTTCGCTAAACGCTGCACCAAAGAAAAAGGAACACAAAAAAAAAGGAAATGGAAACTTGCAAAATTGACGAAATAAATTCCTTGAGAGAGAAGGACGACCTGAGGTGATTGATGTTTCTGTGGATGGTGTAATACATTCAGAGTAAGGATATTCAAATCAGGGAATCGGGACGGATTTTTCTTTTGCTACGCTTGTCGCCGAAGTTATCCTTTTAAGAGATTAATGAGATTGCAATAAATAAAATGGCGAATCGACTGAAGAAAGGATTTTTCCTTCCAGTTTGCGAATTTGAAAATCTTTCGAATGTAAGTCATCGATTGTGGCTTAGCCTGAGGGGAGGTGGCTGGAGTTGTGTCATCGAAAGAAAACGGTTGTGGCGAATTGATGACGTAAGGCAGTTAGTTGCGATAAAAAAAAAGGCGTCAGGGAGCTGGGAATTGGTTTTGAGTTGTTTTAGTAGGACGTTTCCAAAAGGAGAATAGAGAAATTTTCGGTTGCAACATATTAAAAACATCCCGACTATGGAAAACGGCAGATTGTTCATTTAAATAGTTCAAAATTATCTATTTGTTTTGCACCAACTCTTAAATATCCGTAATCAGTGTAATGCGGATTGAAAACGTAACTAAATGTATGGAGTGTGGTTTGTTAGAATTTTTTATACTGCGTTATCGACATTAGCACACTCTCACGAATGCGTTTCTATAAGACGCGGATATGAAAATATTTGATCCGTAGTCAATCCGCCATTTTCTATAATCGGCATGAACATTTCTATTTTACTGAATCTTTCATTGATGATTATTTAAGCTTTTCGTTTAAGTGATTGCCTCGACTGTTTGGCAGAGGAACAGTTTTGAAAAATGGATACTTCAATTGGCTCTAAAAATCTTGTTAAATGACAACTCTTATCGGCTTTGAGGACAATTCGACAGCAATCGACGAACTAGGAGCCATGGAAATACAATGAGAAATTATTGAAAGCGGTTAAACACGATAACATTTATCAAACCCAGCCCAGCGCTGGTATTTAAAAACTTTATGCAAAATATGTTTTATCGGATAAATACAAGAAAATCGGTTTTCAATCAAATTTCTTTTCGCTTAAATAAACAACATCCAACAGAGGTCCAAATGGCTACAGTGTGAAATAAATGCGCTTCTTCTGGTATACTTTAAGAAAGACATGATAATGCTATTTCACAAACGGCGCAAATCTACTCATGACATACCTCAAGACAATTCAATTCGGTCTGACATTAATGGATATTTTTGAATCGTATCTAAAAAATCTGTGATCAAAAGAGATCTGACATAGAAATTTTGTGTTTCCACTTGTCTGATCGAAAACAAATCTAAAAAAAAGTCACAATAAAAATAATCTTTTTATCGTGTGGTGGTATGTTATTTGAGTGATGGTTCAGAATTCCCAAAGACTGACTTAAATTCAAAATCAGCCATTTTATCTTTCTGTCAGCCCATGAAATGTAATTTGCGTCATGATTCCATGAAAGTCTCTAGGGCTCCCCTCGAACACTCCAGTTCACTTCCACTTTTCATTTGATGACTTTACTGAAATATCTTGAGTTTATAATACTGGTGAAATTCCTTTAATCTGTTTCCAAGAATTGAAAATTGAGAGAATTCTGTTAAATGTTTCTTGAAAGGCTACTGGTTCATTGAAAGCCATAGAAGCCGTTGCACTGAACCTGAGTACTTTCAGTTCTGTGGAGATATTTCGCGTAACTCAAAACAAGACGTTCGTGTAAATGTAGACATAATTTTAAAGCTTGACCAGTAAAAGTAAGGACTCAAAAGATTTTCTCTAAATTTAACATGACTTCATATGGATTACAAAACTCATGCCACCCACTCGTCCCCAGCCAATTAAATTTATTAAATACACCCCAAAGCAAAGCGTCTCTCTGTTTATTGAAAAGTAAGTCCGTTCTAATTCGGCATAAACCGCTCATAAGACGTTGAATTTTCCCAGAGATTAACTTTACCCACACCTAATACTTCAACGTCATAGAAAGGCTTACTGCTTTCAAAGTTCTTCGAAAGTTTTACGTTTCTCACTTTACAGAACTTTTAAAGAAAAAAAATGAAACCTTCTTGGGAAAAGCAGGAGAGTACGCAAAAAATGTGAAACTACTGCGATAAACAAAAAACATAAACAAATTGTATCCCGACAAATAAAGAACCCTCCACTTGAGAGAGATGCAAACTTGGCCCTTCACAGCCAACTTCCTACATGTATACACGTGCAGGAGTCTCTATTTCCCCTTTTGTAAGTCTAATGGAATTACACAAAGGACATGAGAGCGCATTACTTTAAGAAGAAAATTTCATACCACCCCCGCAGAGGGTGAGATAGCATCGTCATAAACTATCGAGAAGATTGAAAAAGGAGCCTGCAGGACATGATCCTTTCTGCCTCGCACATTAAGACATGGGACAGAGATTATTCCCCATTATCCTTATGGTAAATATGAATTTCCCCCACATCCTAACTGAACAAGGATCTGAACAAATTTATGCTAATGGAAGGCATTCCTCGTGCATATTAACAGCGAGGATGAGGACGTCCTTTTTCCAGAGGTTTCTGTTGTCTGTATTCATGGCAAATACTGATATTGTCTCATCTAATGACCTCCTTTGGCTCTTCATAGAAATTGCGACTCGACTGAAGCCCCATTGCCAGTGATCAGAGAACAAACTTCATGTGTCCTGTCAGCGGATATTGATTAAAAAAAAAACAAAAACGAAACTTCAGCCAAGGATTCTATTCGTTTTTCTATTTGATGCATCTTGACTCGTCGACTTGCATCTCGGTTTCCCGGTGGTGAAGCACACAAAAGGGGAGACGACGGCAAAACACATCGCGCTGAATATTTTCTTAGCGACACTGAAGCGACGGGGAATACCGACGTCGACGTCGACTTCGCCATTTTTATACTGTTATTGCCCTAAAAGAATTTAAATTCATGGCTGATAATACTTGAAGTTTATTCATGGTATCATCCCGGATTGTTGGATACGGCGGCGGATGGTGAATGGCGGATGGCGGTAGATGGAATGTGCAGGTCCTTGAAAACGAGTTTTTCTCGCATTATACTTGTGTAGGGGGATTTTCTCGAGGAGAGACATCATTTTCTTTTTCTATTCTTTTTCATTTTTTTTTGTATTTTTGTATTTTGTTATTTGAGAAATACCTTGGGTGGTATACGACGGATAACTGACCTTAATAAAATAAATGTTAATCTGTTTATTTGTGCCGTGTAGATGGATATGAATGCGGGAGGGCAATCGGAGATTACCTTTTTGAGCGAAGGAAATTTCACTTTTTTTTATTGTTACTTACTCGCTAGAACTTGAAAAGTCATGAATATCCACTTACCTGTAAAGAGAAGAAAAGAATGAGTTTTATTTAGCAGAGAGAATAACTTTTTTTTTGTATTTAAAATTAATGAAAATACTGAAGGAGTTCTGTGAAGGTTGTCTTAGTTCAAGGGTAAGTTGTGAGTTTAAAAAGCGGGCCGGCGAGACAGGTCCAGGAAAATCAAAATTTCATTACTGAGCATGGCTTTCCAATTAAGAGCAAGTGTCATATTCGGATAAATCAGCGAAATAACCTTTTGGAGGAGTAAACTGTGGACACACTTTTACCAATTTCAAGATGAATCGCCTTAAAAAGGTAGGTAAGAAAATGAAATTCGTATAGCCCCTCTGTGGAATAGCTTCAAGAAGACCTGTCAAATAATTAAGTATTGTTAAACTTGCGTATATTTCAATCACAATTCATTGAGATCTTTTAAGTACAAGTACGTTCCTATGTACTTGTATCTACAAATTTCAAAGACTGGATGGTCACATTAATTATTCTTGTACTTGTAATTCCTTTCAAAGTAATTCACAATCTAAATACCGGATTACTTAAAAAATTATCGTAAGTACTTTTTGATTAATAAGTTTCAAGAACTTTCAGTTTCTTTTAAAGTAATTCATTTCGTGTACTTTGAATTTTATTCGAAATTTCAAAGCAAAAACTAAGCCGTAACTGTACTGTGAAAACTATGTAGCAAAAACAAAAACAAAGTCAACATTTACATCACAAACGTTAGTAAGCAGTATACAAAACTTCGTAATTTTATAGGTATATAATAAATTGATGTTTAATGGGAAACTTTAATAGTTTCATAACAACAGACAAATGAAATAGCATGGATTTCACCAAATTTTATAACATTTTGGTTTATTTTGGATTTCTTGCAGGGTGATTTTCAGAATACATTTTTCTTATATTTCAAGCAGTCGCGCATTCCAGACCGCATTTTGCCACTCTAACCGTCAGTAGAATCTCCGAACCCCACAAACCTGTCATCGTCAGACTTAAGATCATAAAAAAAACCAAAATGTCCTGCAGACGCTCCTATAAAAACCGAAATGACACAATTCTGACCCAAGTCCTTCGCCTCATCAAATGTGTCAACACGAATTAATTAAACACCTCAATCGGAGAGTTAATGAAAATCCGCATGGCGCCAACCTCTGGCGCATGTTGAGCTTACTTCGCATCCATTTTCTACTGAGGTATTCACGAAGGATGTGCATCGACATTCAACACCCATACATATTCACACGAAAAAGCTAAATCCATAATCCATTCCCATTTAATCATTATCCTTTCAAACAACATTTCAGCGAATTCAGCGAAAAGCCATAAGGGGCAGAGACTGAAAAACGATTTCTTTCATTTCGTCCTTCGATGCAAAAAAAAGGAGAGTGGATAGAAAACTAACAGCGCAATTTCTGCTGACATTAGCAAAAGCCAACCGGTAGGGGGAGGGGAGGAAAATTTCAATTAAAATCCCGTTAAAAGAAAATTATATTCTTTTCACCGCGCACTGCAAGGAGGTGCATGAATCTCGCGTCTTTTCGATTTATTTTCTCTTTTTTTTTGCTAAGCAAACCGTGTTTCGTTCGTATCCTGACATGACCAGTTATTGGAAAATTCATAAATTCCCAAAGACTTCTTCACAAACACACACACACACACGTGAGAGGAAACCCGGATGAGAGCACACCAACGCTCGAAATTCATATTATTGGCTTTATTAAAGGATTCTCGACGATATAGCAGAACGAAAAGCTCTTGATCCTTATCATTCTTCGAGAACTTATAATGGACTTTGTCAGGACGAGCGATGGCTCTGTGTGTGTGGGTTGTGCACCTTCTTGATGGTCGATCATCGGTGGGTCGATGGGATTACAATCCACCCTCCATTAGCAGACACCTTTCATTGGAGGTTATTAAAATAAATTTATATCCGATTACCACCCGGAGGGTAATTGCAATTATTGCTTTGTTCGAAATCCACAAAATTCTCAGACCACGAGGTGGGTGTCGTCTCCTTCCATGGATAAGGATCAACGCGTTTCTTTCGCTTTTGGTTTTGTGAGCCTCAGCCATTTATTTTGTATGGAAAATTGAATTCATCTGCGGTTTTTAGCTTCTGCACTCGCCTTCGCCTGAGTGTCGACGATAATTTCCTCTCCTGTTGGGATCCTTCTGTGTGTGCCGGAAACTATGTCCAAAGGGAACACCAGGATTAAAGGAAAGCAAAGCAAAAAAAAAAGAATATCTCCTCCACAAAGATTAAGTGCCACCACGATGGGAAAGGATCACCATGAAAAATTGAGTGAGACAGAGCACAGAAATCGTCGGGCCGAAGGACTCACTGACTATTCCAGTTTGAGACCCGTGGCTTTTCCTGCTTTTAATAGGATTTTTCTCGCTTGCTTTGTTGAATCCTATCGTCTGATACACAGAGAGAATAAATCGTTCTCGTCGCATGCAAACAAAAGCGCGTTAATGATGACAAAAGGACCAAAAAAAGAAAGCGGATTCCGCACACTCAATGCCCTTGGGCGAGCGATTTATTACGATGCTCTGTGTGTGTGTTTGTGTGTTTGGCGACAATATTTGCTGCTTAAGCGAAATTTAATGCAATAAAGCCACCCAAACCCCCCATCATCGATATTTTCCTAGAAAAAAAGGTTTCTTATAGCGAAACGGGAACAATAATCATCGTTTCAAGGATAATTTTCGCCATCCAAACACACACATTGATGTCTGCTATTCCTCATAATAATCATCCCACTCATCAACTGTTTATTAATTCAAGTGTGGTTGCGAATCGTAATGAGGGAAAATTATTATATTGCATTTCGAGGGATAATTCGCCGCCTCTCGTCCTTGGGTTGGGGTGACTTTGTGGCACTTTTATGACTTTTCTTTTGCCAATTGTGTTCGATTTTTTTTTTGTTTCTTGTTTTGTTTTTCTCTTCACGTGGCCTGTGTTCATCCCATGGTTGGAATTTTTGGGGCCAGGCCATGGCTTCACACAGGACGTGCGATGTATTGTAATGAATTCTGCGAAAAATTAATTTGGTTTTATTTCAATGAAGAGACCACCAGCTGTGCCGATAAGAGGGCTTTCTATATATAGTATAAATTCTTTTTGTTCTTGGTTGCAATGCGCCGGTTCGGCTCCATACACGTGCGGATAAACAGAGTAAGTAAATTCGTCTGCGACGTCAATGGAGTTTTTGTTCGACAACCAGACGGGGTTTAAGCCGTAACAAAATGCTCGAAATTCATGACTTTAATTAGGTGGACTCACAACCGTGTGTCCTTGGTCACAGAAGTGAAATCTAAGCCACTGTCTTTGTTTTAACGAAGGAAACAATTGTCTAGAGAGTGGGATGTCAAGCAAAAGAATTATTTTGCAACCATATTCGACTAATAGAATAATTTGATACTAATATATGATTGGACTGCTTAATTTTGAACAATATCAGGATCTGTGGTCTTAGTGAAGTTATCGGCTCCAGTAAATTCGTAAAGCTAATTAACATCATAACATCGTTGTATTGCTATTAATGTTCCACTTCACATGTTAAATCTTCCACGACTATTTTATTTTTATTAAAAAATGTTAAAATTTGAAACCTTTATTCAAATTAAAATGAAATTAGTTTGAACTCATCATTCTCAATAAAATTGAGTACAAATTTTGGTCAACTTTTTAGGATCCACAAGTTTGCAGAATTTCCACACAAAATCGAATCCGAAAAATAACTGTAGAACACAAAACTGGAAAAATAATTGATCAAAAATTTCTCACAAAAAAAAAAAAGGCGGTCAAGTGTGAGTTTTACTCACGCACCGAGGGTTTCGTTCTTTCGTCAACAGATTAGAAGTAAGGAAGTAATTTAAGTTAAAGCAACTAACTACGGCTACCTGCCGTTTTCGAATAAAGCTAAACAAAAGAAAAGTCGTTCTCATTTGCTGATCGTGCCAACCGTGTGAAAATTGATTTAGTAAACTTAAGGGAAATGGTCTCAAGCTCCGTTGAACAATTAATTAATTGAAACAATTAATCAGCAGTTCATGAAATTTAGCTTATCAAGCAGCTAAGCAATTCGAATCATAACGTATTCGGCAGTAATAAATAGCCACTTAGTCATCTAAAACACTGATGTGGTACAGTCACAAACATCCAAGAAATTAACAAATCAAGCACAGTAACAAAAAAAATTCAAATTTTACAATAGGATCTATTATTTGACTTTTGGCATGTGAAAATCACATTGAAGCAATAACAAAAGTAATGTTCAAATTTGTTTTTGTTTCTTTAGAATTCTTCATGTTCACTTTCATTCAGTGACAAAATTTAAAATCTTTCCAACAGCATAGCATATTCATATAAATCGCAACCAATAGAAAAGAACGTATCAGGAAATGGTCTGAGCACACATACACGTACAAATAACTGATTCTCTTATTTTCTTCAAAAAAATTACAATAACAAAGCTATTATGATCAATCATTTCGTTAACTCCCCTTCGGAGAAGAAAAAAAAATAAAAAGTAAAAAAGGGCAAATCGGACAAATCGAGGATCGAACCCAGGACCCCCAGCTATAACCACTCCACTAACGCCACTTCGAAATTCCGTTGTCTTTTTTGGTATAGGAAACGCGTAGAAAACTTTGTGTGTGTGAGATAATCGCTAGTTGCCCTTTTTTAACAAAATGCTCATATAATTTAAATCATTAATATTTCAAAAAATAGTGTGAAAATATTTTTTTTTCGTATAACATTTTTTTATTCTATTGATGAGATCTACAAAATGGCGTTTTCGGATCTTTAAAATTCGTATGTCATTGTTTTTTTGGTTTTTGGCCAATAACTCAAAAACTGTTTGAGCCAGGATGCTCGAACTAAATTTAAACTAAAGATTACATCGAGACCTGCATTCTAGATTTTATTCAGATTTTTAAACCCGCGGGTGTGGAAATGCGAGGGGGGGGGACGCTTTTTTTCGCACTTAAAGCTTAATAAAAAAAAAGCTCGAAATCAAAACTGTATTTTATTTTACAAAACCTATCCAACGGTACCTAACTCAATTAATTCCGGTAAAAATTTTTTTTAAAGAAATTAGTTATTAACTTATTTTAGTACGAATAAAAAATCATATAAGATTTCTATGTACATTTGCAATATTGCGATGAGTTGCCCCATAGCTCCAATTTTTTTGAGATTTTTTGGCCCATTATTTTAGAAAATAAGGTATGGGGCATGGTACACAAGTCGGTTTTTTTGAAGTTTGAGGGCTTATAACTTTTTACCAGTAGGACTAAGATACCAACTGTCATACAACTTTTCGATCTAGCTACCATTATCTTTCCAACGATACCCATATCAAGTATCTAAGAAAAAAAAAACTATTTTTTGATTTTAGTATTAGTACTAACTTTTTCACTAATAAGTGACTTTCTTTAAACTTTTTTTCGGAACTTTCTTTGGGCAAGTGAAGTACATCATCTGTGAAAATTTCATTTCTTAATTCCAGGTGGTTCACCAGGTACCTAGATTAAGGCTTAATGACAGACAGACAGACATTTTTGTAGTCTCCGCCCCGCCCCCTTTCCAATGACACCCATATTGACCACAAAAGTTAATAAAAGTTTTTTCAACGGTTAGTTTCAGTACTAACTTTTTCTTTAATCTTCGACTAATTCCGGAAAAAATCCCTGATTTATTTTTAATCGTATTCACCGTTATACCTGTACCTTACAAACACTTAAATATGACAATTTTTAGGGTTTCGTTTCAAAGGAATAACGAAACCCTTATAGATTCACTTATGTGTCCGTCTCTATTTTGTCTGTCTGTCTGTCGCCTTTACATATTTGCTAATAACTTCTGAATCCTCTGTAGTTAAGGGATGAAATTTGGAATGGATATGTATCTTGGCAACCCAAAAATAAATCAGGAATTTTTTCCGGAATTAGTCGTATATTAAAGAAAAAGTTAGTACTGAAACTAACCTTTGAAAAAAATTTTATTAACTTTTGTGGTCAATATGGGTGTCATTGGAAAGGGGGCGGGGCGGAGATCACAAAAATGTCTGTCTGTCTGTCATTAAGCCTTATCTTAGGTACCTGGTGAACCACCTGGAATTAAGAAATGAAATTTACACAGAAGATGTGCTTCACTTGCCCAAAGAAAGTTCCGAAAAAAAGTTTGAAGAAAGTCACTTATTAACGAAAAAGTTAGTACTAATACTAAAATCAAAAAATAGTTTTTTTTTCTTAGATACTTGATATGGGTATCGTTAGAAAGAGAATTATAGCAAGATCAAAAAGTTGTACTACAATTAGCATCTTAGTCTTATTGGTAAGAAGTTATAAGCCCGCAAACTTCAAAAAACCGACTGGTGTACCATGTCCCATACCTTATTTTCTGAAATAATGGGCCAAAAAATCTGAAAAAAATGGAGTTATGGGGCAACTCATCGCAATATTGCAAATACATCCAGAAATCTCTTATGATTTTTTATTTGTACTAAAATTAATTAATAACTAATTTTTTTAATTTTTTTTCTTAACGGAATTGATTGAGTTAGGTATCGTTGGATAGGTCTCGTAAAATAAAATACAGTTTTCATTTTGAGGTTTTTGTTCCGAGGCTCATTCTAAAATCTAGAATGTAGGTCTCGACGTAATCTTTAGTTTAAATTTAGTTCGAGCATCTTGGCTCAAACAGTTTTCGAGTTATTGGCCAAAAACCAAAAAACAATGTTATACGAATTTTTAAGATCCGAAAACTCCATTTTGTAGATCGCATCAATAGAATAAAAAAATTTTATACAAAAAAAATTTTATTTCCACACAATATTTAGAAATATTAACGATTTAAGTTATGTAAGCATTTTGCTAAAAAAGGGCAACTAGTGATTATCTCACACACACAAAGTTTTCTACGCGTTTCCTATACCCAGAAAGACAACGGAATTTCGAAGCGGCGTTGGTGGAGTGGTTATAGCGCTCGCGCTCTGGTCTGAGGGTCCCGGGTTCAATCCTCGACTTGTCCGATTTGGCTTTTTTTGCTTTGTATTTTTTTTCTTCTCCGAAGAGGGTTTCTCGAATATTTTGTATGACAGTTTTCTTCTCTCTCAGTTTTCTTAAAAGAACAAAGCGAAGCAAAGAAATGATTGATCGTAATAGCTTTGTTGTTGTAATTTTTTTGAAGAAAATAAGAGAATCAGTTATTTGTAGGTGTATGTGTGTTCAGACCATTTCCTGATTTGCTCTTTTCTATTGGTTGCGATTTATATAAATATGCTGTTGGAAAGATTTTATGTTTTGTCTCTGAATAAAAGTGAACATAAAAAATTCTAAGGAAAAAAAAACAAAAAAAATCCTAGTGCAAAATTTGAATTTTTTTTTGAATTTCAAACACGAGTACTTGATTTGTTAATTTCTTGGATGTTTGTGACTGTACCACATTAGTGTTCTAGACGATTAAGTGGCTATTTTTTATTGCCGTTATGATTCGAATTGCTGAGCTGCTTGGTAAGCTAACTTTCATGAGCTGCTGATTAATTGCTTCAATGGAGTAGCTTGAGACCATTTCCTTTAAGTTCACTAAATCAATTTTTACACGGTTGGCACGATCAGCAAATGAGAACGACTTTTCTTTTGTTTAGCTTTATTCGAATACGGCAGGTAGCCGTAGTTAGTTGCTTTAACTTAAATTATGTCCTTACTTCTAATCTGTTGACAAAAGAACGAAACCCTCGGTGCGTGAGTTAAACTCACACTTGACCGGTTTTTTTATTTAAAAGAAATCTGGCTCATCGGTTTACATACAGTCAGAAAGTGGTATGGCTAAGGGTTAAGTTAAAACCTAAAACTTGCGATGTATAGTTCTTGTGTTTGTTACTATAAATTATATTTGAGCAAAAGATTTCGAAGAACACACGCGTTTAGGTGCAGTTAAAACAAATGATTTTTTTATTAAAAAGTTAATCCGGCAACTGGCAAAGCCATTGATTTGTGTACAACATGTAAAAGAAAAAAAAAGAAAATAGCCTAAACAAAAACAGATACCCAAAATGACTACAATTGCTGTACGTATAATTTTTTTAAATAGTGTAACGTCTTTGCGAAATTTCCTAAAATTTTGTTCAGCTCCTCACTCAAAGTTTTAAAGAACCTCATTTTAACTTTTGATCGGGATTGCAACCCGATCTAAAGTGTTGCCTGACTTCAGGCAGATAAATTTGCTTTTAAAGCCCACCAATTGGTCGCTGATTGGCTACCACTATCTCCTCCTCACTTGCATAATCCAATTTCGCCTTTACAACCTTCCAAGTCACCTGGGAACCTACACTTGCCATTTAATCACCGTCATCAGTGCGGATTGATATTCAAATCCCCTCTAAATCTTCCACCTTCTCCTTTTCGAGAGAGAACTTCCTTTTCTTTTGTCCTCGTTTTTGCCAGAATTTATGCAAATCTCGTTATCGCAATTTCTCGCCACACACTAACGTGGCCAAATCACCAGCAACTCCACCCGCTCCACCCGAAAGTCAACACGTACAAATTGCCACACCATTAATTTTTTTTTCTCTCTACCAAAGGCCTCCTCCGCTCGCTGATGGTGGTAATGTCATGCGAAATCAAACAGATTACATTAAAATCCAATATTCTAATGAGCGTGTTGAAGATGTCTCTCGCGGTTTTTTATTTTTTGAGCTCGTCCAGATCCACGCCGAAGATGAGCGCCACCGAGTGAGTGTCCTGGAACATCCATTTGACTAATGAAATGCCATAAAAAAAAAGCGGGAGGCAAAAAAAAAATCGGACATAAAAAGTTTGTTTTATATCATCAAGGATTCCAGGAGCGGGTCGACGAAAAAAATAGAAAAAGGAACGAAGAGAAAAAAAATTATATTCCCTCCAATAGAATTAAATAATTTCACTTCCTATGTTGCGCTGGCCTATAACTACGCGCCACGCCAGTCATTCAGCGCGTAATAAGGACGAAAATTTATTTGAATGTTGAGAATTTATGATCAAACTAAATTTGCATAAATGGATGTAACACCATAGCACACAGGAGCGTAGTGCGGAGAGAACAAAAAGGATAAAAGCGAATCCGCCGTGGATATCCTCCGTTTGTTTGGCGAGCGCGCCGAGGCTGCTCTCATCTATCACTGGGTGTATCCTTCATGTACTTGTGGGATTTTTTTTTGTTTCAACTTCTGACAGAGCCCCATATCCATCCCTTCGCCGGTGGTCATTGGTTTTGTTTTATTCGGGGCAATAACGTTGATTATTTTGTGGAATTTACATAATTTTTTTTTGCATGTGCATGTCCTTAAGCCACGTAAACACACAAAGGAACTAGACAAATGTCCAAATTTAAATCCTTTTGTGGAATTACGTGCGGGATTAAGCGTTTTAATGCAATTAAAGTGTGTTATGTTACGTGGCCTGGCAGGGTGGAGGGCAAAACATAATCCACTCTGACTAAGGAGTCGTTGAGTTATGGGCTTTTTACGGTTTTTTTCGTTCGTTCGTTGGTGTGCATTTGCGTTGGCTTTTAATTAAATTTGTAACGTCTTTTCAAATGGGTGCGGACAGTTGAAAGTCGTTAGTCTGGAAGTGCGATTAAAAGTGGCCATATGGGTTGGAAAAGTTGCGGCCATGGATTGCCTGTCCTCTAAAAGGCTGTAAAACCCTTAAACCGGGCTGCAATAAAAGGAGAATGTGAGCTTAAGGCGGCTGTCATGGTAAAAAAAAATGTCAAGTGAAAAGGACGTGGCTCATAAGTTTGGTTAAAGGCTTATTTCACTTGACATGTAATTTTAAAGAAACAATTTTTTCCAGAGGATAAAGTTTATACTAGACAAGGCTTGTCGGACAATTTTACACTGTCTGTTTTACGGCCGAGTAACCAACAAAAAGTCGCCACCACACCAGAAGCTAGACTTGACGACTTTCTTTAGATTTAGATTAGATTTCGTTTCACTACAAAATTTCACAATATCAGTTAATATTGCATGGCAAAATATCAGTTTGGTCTCAAAATGTTTTTAAACACCACAGCTTTATCAATTTGTTTTATTGTAGATACCAACTTCAGTCAAATTAATTTATTCGAAACTATTGTATAAAAGTGCCCCTTCCAAGTTCAAAATTGCCCCATACGTGGTCCACATATGTAATGTTTGTATTTTGTATTGGGCGGCGTAACAGCCCGTTGAGAGCCAGACCCTAGCTTTTTTTCGCGCCTCCACTGTGTTGTGCGCGTTATAATTTTGTCACATGTGGAGGGGACCTACTGTTTAATGCCGGTTCCGAACGGCGAATTGCGAAAGCTTTTCATGACAGAAGTACTCCAGGAAGGTTGTCAGTCGTTCGCTGGAGGTGGGGCCGTGAAAAATGTTTGTGGTGTTTTTTTTTTTCCCCGAGCTGGATTCGAACCCGGGTACTCTCGCTCAACAGTCCGACGCACTAACCGATCGAGCCAACGGCGCGTAATGTTTGATCAGTTTTGAAAAAATGTTCAAATGTTCCTCTCTCTCATCTACTTTAGAAAACATTTTTCTCTTTTTGGCCAGCTTTTCACATTACGTTTTAGTTACAATAACTAATTTTCTGGAACTCAAGAGTCGAAAATTAAGTACCAAGATCTAAAGTCAACGTCAAAAGTGAGTGTACAGTCATCTGATCAAAGTTTATCCTAAAAAATAACCAGGAGTTGTAGTAAATATAGGCACATCTAATTAAAGGTCGGCGGTAAAAGTCAAAGTGGATATCCATGAGTGAGTTCAATATGCCTTTGTTAGATTAACTGATTCTACGATTTTTCCTTTATACTTTACGATTTTATGAGTAATTGAAATTATCCTGATTAATTTCATAAACTCCATTTCATTAACTTACAGAAGTTTTACTCTTTAAGATTCTAGAAACCTTAAAAAAACAAGAAAAAACTGCCTCAACATATTCTCGACCCCGTGACATGCACTTGCCGATGTCAGTTGTTAACCTTGCAGCTGGAAAGTCTCCAAGTCCTTTCTCTGCACTGATGCTCTGCTGCACATTATTTCAGTGTATCAAAGGCGGAAGTGCATCCTCTCAACATTTCCAAAAAAAAAACACTAACTTACCCCTAAAGTCGTTGTCCTTTTTAAAGTGAAACTTTGCTTCGAAATCCCTGCACACACAAACACCACACCCAGCGCTTCATTCGAATCCTTATTTGGAAAGTTCAAACACAAATTCCTATTCACAGTCACGATTGCGAATTTGTCATGTTGCATCATTGGTGATTTGTCATGACTGACGGTGGTTAGATTCGGTGACGCCTTCCGATGGCCCCCAACACCAACACGCACAAAGGGCAATCCCTTGCCCAAAAGCAAACCGACAAAAACACCAACAATAACGAAAAACGGAACCAATATCATTTATTAATGTCCCACATCATCGGCATAGTCGTGGATACAAAACAGCCACCCACCCTCACTTGTCGATGCGCCCGACGAGGATCCTCGTCCTCCTAATACAATGCTGGGAGGGCCAATATTGGATATTAATATTATCACTTTTTGCGGCCGGGATGAGTTCCGTTCACCTGGAACGATGGGAATCGATTGGGTGGCGGTGGGTGGCGTACTTGAACCAATCGAATCGGTTGCCGTTGGGCCATCGGGACGGCAGACAAGGACGTGCCAACACAGACATAGATACCTCGTATATCCCATTTTAATATTCTGATTAAAATGTATGGATTTCCGAGACATGACAAAGCACAAAATCACAGTAGACGCAATGTACTAGGACTCGTACTCAACTCGTACTCGTCCTGGCTGGCCGTACGAATATCTCTGTCTGAAATGCAAATATCTGTGTAATTATTTTAATATCCTTGTTGTGTTGCTGCTGCCGATGCTGGTGATGTTGTTGTGTGGTGATGGTGGCTGTTGTTGTTGTGTTGTTATTGTTGCCATCGAAAGATATCGGCTCCAAAAAAGGAATCGGGTGACCATCAGTCTCGATGCTAAATCAGAAACCAGTTCAATAGATTAAAATCGGTTCATTGGTCTTACGAGCGAACAAGCGGGGGCTGGGGGTGGACAGGACAGGATGACGTCTGCAGGCGGGGTTGCAGGAAAGTTTTCGGGCTGCACACGGCTGCTGTGTATTTTGGTGAGGGTGAGGATGAGGGTGGGTGGATGTGGTTATGTGATTTCATGGATACCCGTCCGCCAACGAAGCGACTAACCGAGCAATCCTTTCAGTCGCCACATGAATAGGTTCCTGTCTAGTCGGGATATCCTTGCGAATGAGCATAGATTCTGTATTCCAATCTATTTCATGGAAACTAATCAGTTTCTAGAGAGGAGAGTATATTGAAATGCATTCGCTGCAGTGCTAGTTCTGGTGAGCGGTAGGTGGGCTTGGTATCCTTTTGTCGTTGACAGCCATTGGGCGGGTGCGTGTGTGTGCGTGCGTGTGTGATGCTGTGAGATTTTACGTAACAGAATGAAGCCTGCTACTTTGCAATCACGAGATACTTACAACGTGCGTCCTGGTGATTGACATATTGATAACTTGACACTAGTTGGTTGGTTAGTTGTGGAACTAATTAAAATGGCTAGAATGGAAAAAAAAAAGGAATCACAGGGTATCGATTAGAGTGTTGGTTTTAATTCCCTTTCCCTTTTTTTCCACCCGAGTTCGATGCGTGTTTCATTTTGCTCCATTGAACTCTTGCGGTAACAATGGCGCGCTTAGAGACAAAAGGGCGCAAAGTTTCGCAATGAAAAGACCGCATGTGGAGCGGGAGAACATCCGGATATTTGCCGGATCGTGAGTTATAATGTGGCTATCGATTTCACGATTAGTGACTTGGTATATGGGACAAGTGCTCTTACTCGCAGCAAGTGCTGAATCGTTCTATCGGAATGGTGTATCGCAACGATCCTATGGGAATTGTTTTCACGTTGCAGTGTTTAAAGAGGGCAAATTCAAGTTTGTGAACTATGCATTTGTGCGGGGGGTTAAATTAGCCGATGAAGGTGAACGAGGTTGTATCCTGGATTCCTCTGATTTGTGCTTTACCACTTGTGCTTTTGGGGGAGTAGCAAGAGATATATGTCCTTATGCGGTTTTTGTTGGCCTAAATAGGAGTGATAATAAATAAAGAAACAGAAGTAATTAAAATATACTTTTTTTTATTTCTGGCACAGTTGCATAGATTTATTCTTTTAATTTAGAGGTACTATTGATTGGAGCTGTTGGTATTTTTACTTTTACAATAAAAATTATATGGACAATAAGAGATTTAAAACAAAGCTTAAACCGCAGGATGATCAAATTTTCAATGGCCAAAAAAATAATTTTCGCTTAATAATGATAATCTGTACTGAAAAGTTAATATATATATAAAAAAATTAGGCGGCTGGCGGCAAAGCCATGTTAGCTTATTTTTTGTACATTAATATCATTCTAAAGTTATGACTACCAAGTCAAAAAGTCGACTAACTCGACTGAGCGGCTCAAAGGCAAATTAAAGCAGATTCGAGCTACGATTTCAGTCTGGCACGTCAAGGTTTAATAATCAAGGTAGGTGCAGTCGGTCTTGTTCTCGTTACGATTGTACAGATTTCGGAGACTTTTTAGGTTTATAAAGGTATGAATATTTTTGACACATTTATTAAAAATTCAAAAATAGCTCACAAATATCCACGTGAGTAGTGAATTTCTTTTCCAACCAATCATTTCGGAAATTTTCTCGAAATTGTTTTAAATTGAGAGGATAGATTATGGCTGCATATTTATGGAGTCAATATTGGACGAGATTATTACATTTTTGTTTAATCATGCTAAACTATTTTGAAATTGATTTCTTACAAGAAATTTCTTCGCGAAAGTGTAAAAACTATTGGTAAAACCACGTTGAATTGCAAAAACGATGGTAAATACATAAATATGAATTTAAGGCGTGATCTACTTGAACGGTTTCTTTTTAATCGAAGTTTATTTTGACACTGATAGCTGTATCCGGGTGGAAATCTTGACAGAATGTTAGTATCATACTTCCGCGGACCGAAATGAGTCGCTTTACGCTTGCACACATTGAAGAATATTCAAAAAAAATTTCCAAAGTGAGTGCTGTGTATCCCAAACAGTGCGTTTTTAGGGATTCGTTCCAAAGGAATAACGAAATTCTTATGGAAAAACTTTGGTGTCTGTCTGTAATTATTCGCTTAGAAGGTCTTGTTGACTATGCAACATGTTGCATGTTGATTTTGGTCAAAAAATTATCTTTTCTGATGACACACATTTTCATCTCAGTGGCTACGTTTACAAAAAAAAAGTACCGCATCTGAGGCCAGAACAACCCGCATGTTGTTGTCGAGAGGTTAATGCCTGCACAGAAAGTGAGAGTTTGGTGCATGTTTTTCTTTATAAATGAGGCTGGGAACAACCTTTCGGTCAACGGTGGGAGATACAAAGCCATGTTAACCGACTTATTTTTTTTAATAAAATTGATGACATGGTTTTGAATGACCTCTGGTTCATGCAGGATGGCGCACGTATCATATTCAATCGTTTGCGCACCAAAGTCCTAAATCTTGTTATTAGCCGTTTAAGTGAAGTCATTTAGCCGCTTCGGAGCTGTGACTTAACCTGTTTGGACTTCTTTTTTGTGGGGACCGTTGAGGATCGATATTACATGTTACAATGTTACAACAACCCGGAAACGATTGAAGCACTTAGGGCCAATACCATCGCAGCAATCGTTGAGATAAACCCGAAACCGTCAGCAAGGCCTTTGGAAATTGGAAAGACAGAGTGACGAGTGACGAATGTAAATATTACTCATTGTATATGGATCCCAAATCGATTTCGTTACAGGAATCTTTCTTACATACATATGTGTGTACAATCGTATACCTCCAAGTACCCCAGCTTAAAAGAATAAAAGTCATGTCTCTACTATAGAGCCTCCTTCATATTCCTTGTCCTTTTAACCTTTTAAGTCTATGTATGTCGTTACAACTCGCGTTTTAGAGGTTTTCCACCACTTTACAAATCCTTCTTTGTCGTTTATTCGCCCAAAACATTGCTTTCAAAAATGAAAATCCACCCCAACTGCGGTTTGTCTGCGATGGACATGAGATTTCCAGTGAGAAGCACTTTTAGAAAAAAGTGTTTGTTTTTTATCTTTATGAAAAAAACACATTGATTTCAATTTATTTAATTGTATTAATTCAGGATTCTATCTAAATAAATTTTTCGTTATTGTGTTGAATTTATTTGTCTACTCAGAAAATATTTTTTTAGCTATAAAAAAACACACACCGTAGTTGTCTAGTGGAAATGTATTTTTTTATGTACGAGGACGAGTACATGTGTCGTGCGGATACAAATGATGGCTGGAGAGCCTTAGCATTTTTATCTGTGGTCGCACTCACAGGTGAATGAACCGCGTAATACACAGAGAACGTTAGCTACAAAAATACAGATTGAAACAAAGCGAGTGGATTGTTTAGATTTCTTCTGCGAGAAATTAATTCAGTTGAAAATACTTCAACAACAGATTCAATGATCGCTTCACAAGTGTACCACCGCTCTGGAGGGCTCTGCTTCCATGTTTGTGCGCCATAGAAGCATCAGCACGCGTCCTTCGATGTGATGGTGAGAGGTTAAGCTTTTTCAAATTAAATTGCTTAAAGGGGGATGTCGGATAAATCGAACTACACAATTCTCTGGTTGTGCAGCGCTCATAGAGAGTATTGAAAAATGTGTGAAGTACTGCAGCTCTAGGAGGAATGGGTGAAGTTTTCACATTCGAAATTATGGCTGAAATGTTCGATACACTTTTTAATTCGTTTCAAAACTCAGCGTGTGCTGCTTTCAAAAAACCTCAGAATTTCATTATCCGCACTTAAAAACAGAATATATTTAATGTTCAATTTGATTGAAGGTCGATGAGAAAGTAACCAGACGACCCAAATTTCTGTTCTACGACCTTTCCATTCTACTTCCACATGAAAATCATCTTAATCCCGGTCTCCCAGAAAAACCAAGATTAACTACGAAAAAGAGAAACTAAACAAAACTGACTAACGAACCCAATGCCCAAAAGATTACACCAACGCATAGCCAATTTGTTTTATGCCCTAAAAAACAACAACAACGGAAGGAACGACAGCGACGAAAAAAAAAGAACCAGATAGCCCCAGTTCTACTTAATGAAGACCCATGTAATCCTTGAAATAATCCGAAAACTCATTTGTTTGCCCGCCGGTCGTTGGCATCGCCGCCCAGCTTTTGAAGTATAATTTTGTCCAAGCACAAAACAATTAAACAGAGCACACAATAAGGACTCTTTTAAAAGTGTTAATTTGTTGTGGTGATGAGAGTCCTTCCCTTGTTAAAAACCGTACGCAGTGTTCCTGGATTGCCACAAAAAACAAAAGCAAAAAAAAAAAAAATTCAAAGCGATTAAAAAGGATCATCAATCAACGTCCAGGAGTAAAATAAAGCTTTGTCTATAAATTAGGAAGTTAATGTTTTTTTGGGCCTGTAACCTTGCCTTTCGTCAAAGAACGAAAAAACAAAAAACAAAAACAGAAGGAAGAAAATTGTGTTGGAGAGGAAAAATTAAAAAACTGTCTGGGCCAGTCGCTTTTGTTTTGGTTTTTTAGTAATCTAAAACGAGTAGGGTGATGTATCTCACTCGACGACATGGGCTGATCGAAATTACACAATGGGCAAAATATTTTATGAGGCTCACACGAGGACACGACCGAATTGGAATTTCTTTTGGAGTGAAATTAAAAGTTTGGAGATAGGGAATTAACTGGACAAGTATTGGATGCAGAAAATGGTCACAGAAGGGAGAAGATGTATTGAGTTGGTTACATCGGTTTCTTGTAGGAAGCCAAAGTCATCAAAAAATCTCCTTGAAGCTCCTAACTGTCCAACAATCTCGCTAAATTGCGTGTCAATGGTCTTGTCATGAACGTGTTCATGTTTTTAACATTTTATATGCTGAATGAAAGCTATAAGAGTTAAGTATGTCTCCTTATGCTCCAAAAAGTAAACCCTTCTTTACAGATGAATAGAATGGGTGTGAGGAAGATCAATTTCATAGAAGCAGATCTATTGTAGATGCTCAAGAAGCAGAGACTGACTATCCCCAAAAAGCACTATCTAAATGTGTTCTCCTCCAAACAAACGAAGAAAAACAAACTTCGAGATGATAATAAAATACTGTACATAATATTCAGTTCTATAAAAGTCGATCGAATCGTGTAAGTGTCCCAATTGGTCAACTTCTTTATTCCAGTGGAAAGAAAAATTCTAACAATTTTGTAAGTCCTAAACAGCGCTTTGATCGCGAAAACAAATTACAGCGATCAGTGACGAGCATGACACGATTGTTCAGTCGAGCTCGATTAATTTCTTTTTGACGGTTTTAACCCTTAATTGATGTCGTGAGAATAATGAACACTTCTATAGTTCTTTGTACCCAACTGTTTTCAAATGTGATTAAGATAAAGGTTTGCTTTTTCAAATATATTTTTTTACTTACAGCCACAGATGTGATTTTTAAAATTTGCAGCCGTTAACAACCTCAACTTGTTAAAAGATGTGAACACATTTCGTAGACGTCTTGTAGAAAGTAATTTGAGGGTATATAAATGCCTCCTTTAGCTTTTAAAAAGCTTCCATATTTTTAAATGAAAAAAAACTTAATTGATTTGAATCAGAAGATATATAAGCTCTTTAAAGAGACCCAAATACAGCTCTTAAAGCAAAAAATATGAAATCAACCATAAAGTATGGTAGAGGTTGTGAAATGTTGCATGGCTCTAAGTGTCTGCGGAAATTCGAATTCATAGAACATACCATAGACGAATTGAGTATGAATATTTTTAAAATAATTGTTTGCAGTTCACCAGAAATATAATATTAAGTCTAACTTCGTGTTTTTACTTCATACAACCGAACAATCACACGAGCAGCACACCTTCTATTTATTGCCTTTATAAGGTAATAAGAATGAAATTGTTGAATTGATGAATGAAATTATAAGAATGAGTGTTACAGAAAGTAGCCGTTTTAACAAGTAGGAGCTAAAATTACAAGTTTAGGCAGCTTGGGATAGTATTCAACCATATTCAATCAAATAACTGGTCAAATCTATGCTGCAGGGGTTACAAGTTATTGTACCGGTGGAGATGTCCCAAGGTGCTAATATTTCATTTCTTGTTGTTTTCCTTTTGCAGTTAAGCCATAATCTGAATTTACTTTTAGTTTTTTTTTTTAGAGTGTATGCTCAATTTTGTGTGTTGATATGAAGTATTTATTTTATATTTTGCTAGGAAATGTCTTGTTTTATAACCTTGTTTTTTTTTTTTTTTTGAGTCGAAATGCAGAAAATTATGCATTAGTGTTCTGTGTATGCTCAATTTTGTGAGGTACTGTATAGAGATGTCCATGAAGTCCATGATAACCTTAAAGCACCGTCAGAAAAGGTAGTTCTTTGCCTAATAATAAATAACATACTGTCAGCCATTTTTATACGCAAATTTAGTAAAAACTCAATAAAAAAAATTTTGTATGAACATAATTTATTTAATAAAGAAAACTAAACTGGAAAAAAAAACATAAACCATTTTATGTACTCAATTCATTTTTAACTTTAATCTGTATAAAAGTTTAACTGTTTTTTGAAATAATATCTGTTTAATTATTTAATCAGTCAATTAGTGAAAAATTTAATCTGAACTTACTCAAGAACTAATAACAAAACATAAAACTGCAGGAAAGCTTTCATAAGACTTCGCAGAAACAAATAACTTTTATGATTAATTTCTTGCAATATATAAAATTGAAAATTGAAAAAAACACAAAATTTTCATATGAAAAAAAGAAAGATAAGAAAATATATAAAGTTCCTCTTGGAATTACGACACTTTTAATGAAAAGTTTCATTGGAATTCTTTCTTAAAATGAATCAATAAGAACGCTAATGTATAGAAAGGTACTTGCATGTATGGCACACTACTCTACCTATCAATAAACGAAACATGCGCCGACCACATCAGTTAAGTGTTAGAAATTTCAAGAGAAATTAGAAAAGGGAATATTTAGTAAAATTTTTCTGTTCTGTAAAGTTTTCACTAATCTTAAACTATTATTTTTCTTTTCAATCACTTCCAATGGCAACCCTTTTTGTCTTACTGAATCACGTAACTTGTGGAGATTTCAAAAATTGTGTGATTGTTCGGACACACCCTTAACATACAACTGCAAGGGAACACGTCGGTTGCTAAACATGATGAGCCCACGTTTTGAAGCCAAATATGCCACATAAACAACACATAACATCGCATGTGATTGGAGGTATCTACCTGGAAACACTGACGCAAGCTTAACTCTGCAAACATTGCAACCCCATTGCACATGAACCACAGCGATCTAAGCACCATAGAGCATCATCATAACTCGAACCAATAAATTCCCGCGGCCCATTTCTTCCCTCATCCTTGACAACCAATTCCACTCCGCGCTAATCCTGCAAACTTCCCCACGAGCACGATAACCGCCGCAAAAGAAGCGCTCTGCCGCACACAAAAGCGCAAAAAAAAAGGCAATTCGCCGTAGCAACCCTTTTCCCTGCACCACCCTCGGGCAATAAATCAAGCGTATCTCTTAACGGTTATTAAACACACATTAAGCAATCCAAATGCACCCTGTGCGGGGTGTGTGTGCATCGTTTGTATGTGGGCATTGAGTGCGCAATGCCCACATACAAACATACACCGCGAAATCCAGAACCTGGACCCCGAAACCTGCACACTATCCTCTGATGAATGTAGCTAATCTGTGCGCTCAACGTAAATCGCGGTAAATAGCACAGTGAATTCTGGGGGGGTCACGTGTAGTGGCGGCGTTACGCCAGTAAATTACAACTTCTAATCCCATCAATGACATTGCCGCGCGAGCGACTCACTCGTGCCAATGTCGCCGACACCATGAGCAGAGAGTGTCACCGCCATGAGAACGTTCCCAAATACGCGTACCTTGAAATTCTCCAACATAATCACCCCTCAGGATCAATGGCGAAAGGGGCGAAAGCGTTTTGCTCGAGTGAAACGGAGTGGCAACCATTTCGTGGGCCAACCGTCAACCGCACTCGAATTTAATTTCGACCGCCCCGAGGGAGTACACGCGAAATTCTTCTCGTTTTATCGAATTATTTGCCGTTAAAGCGTGTCAGGACTCTGTAATACACGGTTTTTTGTTGTTGCACTTTTGTCGTCTTGAGTCGTCCTGCTCTGCCGCCAGGCACTCAAAAGGCGAGTACAAATGTAAATGAACAAAATTAACCCGTGATTATTATGCGCGTGTGAGTGTTTTCAAAAAGCCTATTTGCATGCATTAAATCGTGCTACGATTTGAAGGGATTAAAGCCAGGGATGCAACGACTCAGTCAGAGGGTAGTTTAAGAACTGGACTAAGATCCGGCGCAGATACGGGGACACTGATTTTTGTGTGTTGTTCTGTATTTGCATTTATTTGCGGTCACATGGGAAATGAAGGGTGGATCTTTCTATGAATTCGTTCCAAAATCTGTCACATTCATGAATTCCAATTGTCCCTTTTCCCACCACTGAAAGCAACCAACAACGCTATGATGATTATTCAACTGATTCCCACTCGCTTCAATTCCTTTTTCTCATTTCCAACTTGCTGATCCTGACAGGTAGTTTCCTCGTCGCCTGTTTTTTGTTTTAAATGGAAACCCCGACAAAACTGTAATTGCACATGCTACAAATGTCACATGTAACACTTCTTAAACAAAATTGTTCCTTCTCGATTAATTGTTCCTTTCACCCCAACAATAATGGCCACCACATTGACCAAGAACCATCAGAGCCCACCCATTTAGCCACCCACCCACACTGCCACAAAGAAAGAAAAACGATCACTTTATTGTAAACTTCAATGCACTTCCATTGCCGGCATTCAACTTCAATGTCTAAAACAAAGGACATTTGTTCATCCCTTTTTTTTTTGTGTATGTCTCTCCTTCTCTCTGTGTGTTAGAGTTCTTTTCCTGCGACCATTCCTTCTACTTTCTTGTAGAAGCGACAGTTTAAAAACTGTTCAAGTGGAATTTTATTTCATTCTATCATTTCAAAACGACAGGGGATGCGATGACCGCCTGAATCGTTGGAAAACGATTTTCAGAGGCGCTCTTTCTCTCCCTCTGTGTTGCCAACCCATTCGGCCATTAAAAGGTATCATCGTCGTCATCGGGAGCGCTCTGCAGCACCACCAGTAACCGTTGCGCAAAATTGTTGCATTGCTGTTGCACACTGACACTGACCACACACAGTCGTGTCCATGAGTGTCTGTATACACATATACCGATCCACAATGTGAGATATTTCTCGGATTCAAATGGTCGGAAACAGTTTTCCGTTCCGTTCAAAAGGCACCCAGGCACGGCCAGGATACGAAATGAAAGTCGCAGTCGCAAAAAAAAGTAAATGAACACAGAAAAACGAAAAAAAAATGAGAGTGAGAGAACACGAAAGGACCTCCATGAAAGGGAAGCGAACAGCACACACATCGACAGGAAAGAAAAATAAGAAATCAGGAGTCCTTCACGGAGAAGTTAAATTACGGCAGGATCAAGCAAAAGGACATCTTCTACATGGCGGCGCTTCGTAGTGGGGGCATATGTACAGTTAAATTGAAATAAAAAGTCATGTCCCGGTACTTTGTCATGCTTAGAAATGACAAAATGAAAGGAAGGACTCACACACGCCGCATGCCTTTGTTAATTCAAGGACCTAACGAGATGCTTATAGGGCCAGTGCAATGTTTCCCTTTGATGTGCACACAGACGCACACCACCTCCACCCACCCCTTCCACATGGTAAGCGTGCATATTTAAGTGGCCGTGCTCTTAGCGTTCCCACGCTAGCTTTCATGCGAGGAATCCGAATGAGAGAACGGCTGTGGGTCATATTTGTAAAGCTGATGATTTGAAGTAATGGAGGCAAATTATATGCAGCGAAATGTGGAACGAGGATTTTTTTTTTTTTGTGATAAAAAGTAGAATTTTGGGACATGAATTCGCTGATACATTATGCAGGAGGACGGGGACCTCCTCTTGAGATGGAGAAATTATTCTTTTGAGTTCAGTGGCTTGGAAAGCGACACTTCCAGGTCACTTCTGTGTCATATGCTGACTGATTCGATCGCTGATTTTAGAGAGGGGCTGATGGAATAGACGTTAATGAGCTGAAAGCGTCGAGATATGCCTCCAAGCGTTTGAGATATCTTTGAAATCTAAGACAGCGCTTTAAAGATCTGTGAAAAAACATTGTTAGGGTGAGATAAAACCGTTTATCGAGGGCTTTGGTTACACAAGCATTTTAAAATCTTCTTCTTTTGTAAAGAAACTTTTTTTTTTGTTAGAGGATTATTATTTAATGTTTCTTAACATTCCTTTCGGCAAGATGAGCTCTTAGCTTGAAGTCTTACCAAAAGGTGGATTAACAAGAAAAAAAATGTTTTTGACTTTGTCTACAATATTCCTCTATTCCTCTTAATGATTAAGACAGGAAATGAGCTATAGTTCCGACGAATGTCCATAAAGAATCGCTTGGTCGTATTATGTTAAAGTCTGATTTTCAGGTTCATATCGGGACCCAAGATTCTATTATTACTATTGGACAATGTGGAAAAGAGCGTAAAAGCCCGAATAGGGCCAGAGCCTAGCTTTTTCGCAAGAGCAGCGATACTGGGGAAAGGAATTTGTAAGTCTATAAACAGCAGGTTATGACTTGAGCTTGACCAGAACCGAATGTCTTCCAAGGAACTTGCAAAAGCATTAAAGCGAGGAGAAGGTGTGTGATTTGCCCCAGTACAAAAAAATGATTTTTGAAGTACTGTAAATTTGACAACGTAAAGTAGATGTGAAAAACTGAAAAGGGGAAAGAATGAAACACATTTCTGTTGTTCTTGTTTGCTGCGAGGCTTCTGAGATAACCAAACAAAATTAAACAACAGTGATAGTTGGTAGAGAGCCTGCTAGGAGATAAAACTTCCAATTCAAATGCAAATGGTGAATAACAATACAATAGAACGAGCCGCTGAAGCCTCACATCGAAAAGAGTGAAGACAAGCGAAAAGATCTTTAGCTTGTATATTTAAAAAAAAATGTACAAGCTAAACAAATCGGTTTTATTTATTTTATTTTTTTTTATTTAACTAAGAACTTTTATACTCTATGAGGAACTTTTCACGTCTACATGTACTTAACGACTCCCTAACATTTAAGCTTAAATCGCACTTGCCGATAATGTGTGGCTGGCCTCCGATCCCACGGTAAGCGCAGGGCAAAGGCGGTGCCATTTGTTTGGCGTCAAGACGAGTGGATCGCGTGAAAATGCGTATGTCTTAACCTAACACGGGAGAGATCGTATTAAGTCGAATGTAGGTCGATCTATAATTGGCGTAGCGAAACTGACAAGCGCAAGACTGAGCGTTCAAATCCAAGAAGCTTCGTTTTTTTTCCATCACCATTGAAAAAGAGTAAGAGTATTTGGCCAAAAAGGTCAAATTCATAAGGCGCAAATAGACACTATGAAGTCGTTTTACCGTCTCTAACCTCACGCCGCCTCTGACTTTGACAATTCCCCTTTATGGTTGGTTGTAGGAGAAGTTTTACTGGTACTACAGATTTAAGTTTGAGACAACTCCGCGTTGTTGTAACGTCTCTGATGAACCAACTGCCGTTAGATATGCTGTTTTACGAAGAAACTATGTTCAAAGACGACTTTATTTTTTTGGCTTAGTGATTACCAATGAAATGAACTAAATTTAACTAAGCCAAGGTCAACATGTTAGAGATTACAACACTTTTTGGTTTATTCCTGGAATGCGATACCCTAGTTTCGAGTCAAAACTGTGTCGCAAGTTGCAAGCCACTACACAGATTCAATACCTCTCTGAAATCACTGAAAATAAAAATCTACAAACCGAATGCTTCTTCATCTAAGCAGCAACAGCAGCAGGTGCCGTGACTTTTGTACATCACTCGAAAGCGGAAGCGACATCACATTGAATATTTCAAAAGTCTTTTGTCTCCTCCAATTATGTACATTCCTTCTTAAATTTACTCAAATCCGTATTTATAACGAACCGAAAATTATTTTCTGTAGGATAGGAAGGCGCCTCGCACCACCGGCGACCGCCTCGACAGATATCCAACACAAGTCGTCGTTCGACGCAAAAATAATGAACACAACTTCAACCGCATGCACTCACCCGCAAAATTCAAGCTCGAGGCATGTGTGTATCTGTAGATGTAGTGTATTCTAAGTATCTACATCATCGCATGCCACATATTGGCTTTTGGCACCAGCCCTGCACCAGTGCCAGCGACAGTCAGGACCATCTCCACGCCAGGAACATCTTCACCATCAGTTCCAGATCCAACTTCAGCGCCACCAGCGACTGTATACGGCAACAGCTACAACATCAAGGACGGCTTCGGCTTGCGGTTCCTCCAAGTGATGTTCTTTTATTTTTTTGGTCCTTCGACATTATCTCATTCCCTCGTTTTTTTTTTCTGTTTTCCTTCTATGTGTGCATGTGTTGGGGTATTTGGAAAATACCAGTCTCTTGCATATGGAGACAAATTTTATATCAAAAATGTTTTCTTTTTGTTTGCGTTGTTCTTTTTTTTTTTAAGGGGGTAAAATTTTGTGTTTTTTTCTGTTTTATAGAAACTATTGCAGACATTTTTGACAGGATGTAAAACTTTTCACAGCCACATCCGCCTTAGTCTTGCGGCTGAGGGTTGAGGACTCTCTAATGGGCGGCAGGGTGGAGTTAGTGTTGAGTGGAGAATATTTTCATAGCTCTTCACACAGAGTTTCCCTCGGTGCCCCCAAAATTGAGATGCGGACTCAATGAATGTGGGTTGACCAGAGTGCAGCCGGAGAGTGGTTGGTTTGTGGGGGAAAATTTAACTTTCTAAAAGTCCAGCTGGTTAATCGGCAGATGGAAGGACCAGATGAAAATATGAAAATGACCGGAAAATTATTAACATGCAAAAATTTAAATTATTTTCGAGTATCCTCTGTATTATCTGAAGTAATTGGCAGAAGAACAATAAAGTGCAGGATGTACGACGACAAAATTTTGCGGGCACACACAGACGTTGTGTGTGTTGAATTTTAAATTGATTTTCTAAAATGAAAAGGGTGGGTGGTGGTACGACTGTTTTGGAAATGCCGGTCACGTCGGATGTTTCTGAGATGCCGGGCGAGAGTTCATTAGGCGGTGGTAATGTAGAAATGCGGTCAGAAAGTGCATTTGAAGGTTTTGGAACTAAAAAATGTTGTACGAAGGCACTTCTTGTTCCAGATCGAGTAAAGGGACACTGCCATTTATTTTTGAGCATGTTTTCAGGTTTAAAAAAGATTGTGTATAATTAGAAAACAGACTGTTTTCCGTCACAGTTTTCAGCCAGTTTGTTTTTAAAAGTTCTCGAATCGACTTTTCGATTTTTTTATCGTGGTTGAGCCAATAGACATCTGAGGAAGAGTGGTTGAATTCAAAATCAACAACACTATTACATGTTAAACTAAAGTAGGTCCTGGTCAAGATCAAAATAAACGTTTTCATCTTTACAATGATGCCTAGTTAAAATTTTTCGTTAAAGACACTTCGACTATCCAAATGCTTGAAGGGTCGCCCTTTTATTCATTCCACAAAAGGTCTATGGGCATTCAAGAAACAAATTTTCACTTTAAATAACCCACTTTAAAAAGTCTTGAAATTTCTTAAGCCTTAAACTTCATCAGAAATTTTCCAAGTCGTTATAGGCGCGACTTCGATCTGAAAGGTTGAAGGTGAAAATCACGAAGTTTTTATCGTTCGCAATTGTATTTCCATTTTATATATTTGTAAAGGTTGAACTTATTTTAAGTTAGAGATAAAATAGCATCGTAAAAGAGCACTGAAGATGTTCAGCTACAAGTACCAAGAGATGAAAGAAGCGGAGATCTGTTCTTGAACGAGATGACTTTTCGCTTGCCTTAGTTTTCGCGAAGTAGTATAATTAAGCATTTCACCGCTAATTAGTCCCCAAGCTTATTTTTCCAGCCCGTTTATGCGACAATCCTTCACAAAATCAACCCCAGAACCGATTTCTTCCTTGGAAACCCACTAAGCCAAGTTAATTTTCCCAACTTAAATGTCAATACCAAGAAAACTCGCAACTTCAGATGTGGATAAGCTATCCAAGTATCTCGGATCCTTTCCACACGCCGTAACTCCGACACATTTAATGTCTCTTTTTTGCGTCTTTCCTTTATTAAGCCATAAATCCTTTAATTGGCATAAGTGGGAAGAGACAATTTTTTTTCTCATTCGACGTTTGTCTGCGATTTCATTAAAGAACGAGGAGAAAAAATAAAAAGATCCGACATCGGTGGAACTAAAATTTATGTTCCCATTGCCCTACGAGAGCAATTTGCTTCCGAGACCCGTCGAGCAGAAAGATACACTTACAAACATACAAGTGTCTTTGGATATTATCCACGAACTTTTTTGTTTCTTCTGACAAAAACAAAAAAGAAAAACTACAGACGTCGTTATTTAAATTTTTTTCTGATTGAAGTACAACCAACGCGCATCCTTTTTGCTGTCCGTCTGGCAGGAAGTAGCTAATGAAAATCCTCTTCAAATATGATCATAATTTGTTTTTTATTATTATTTAATACAACTGCCAAGAGTCGTTATACATGTGTACCGTGTTTTTTTTTTTTGGTCAACGCTCAAATACCAACGAGGCAACTCGACACCACCCACTAGACGCCCGCTTCCCCCCGGGCACTCTGCTACCACAACCACCCACACTCTGACGTTCGACAAATTGCGATCGGAATGGGAATGGTAATTCATTTCGTAATATAAATAAATGGACTATAAATTACGCCGACAGGCACTAAAGCAGAAAAAAAAGCAAAAACAAAAAAAAAGAGGACAGCAAAAAGCAACAACAAAACGAGAGACAGGAGGAGCTTCAATGGAGGAAGATGCTACCAGGATACCAGCCATTTGCCATTATTTTGTTTCGGTTTGCTTTAATAGTGAAATTTGATGTTAAATTCAATTTATTCGTGTGCACGGGTGGTGGAAGAGAAAGTGTGTGCGGCAGGAAAGGACACTGGGGAAACGGTTGGAGATGATGCTTGTGTCTTAAAGATTCATATTCCACGTAAAAAGAATTGCTACTGTATTAAGTTCAATGCTTAATTTTTTTTGAGTCATTGCATTTTATTTAAAAATTTACCTTCGAGTCACGTTTTTCGTGAATTGTGATAATTGTTTTCGATTTCAAGTGAAATTCAAATTTGCAGCTTGAAGTGCGTTGAAAAGAGATCTGTAGGTTGAAAACTAAAACCGAACAGATTCTTTTGAAATGAAAATATACCAATCACCATAAACACTAAAAACACTAAAATACAATTCAAAATTGTGGCTCCTTCTGAATTCTAGTGCTAGGTAATTTCTATTATTGCAACAAAAATCAATGTGTATTCAATATTTTTTTTCCTCGTAAGTAGTTAATTAGAACAATTTTCATCCCATTATTTTTATAACTTTAAAACAGCAATGAAAAACAAGATAGCAATTTTCATGGTGGGTTAATCGGTTAGTGCGTTGGAATACGAATGCTCGGGAAAAAAGCACCACATTTTCCACGGCCGTCGAACAATTTTAATTTTTTTTATTAAAATCCACTTTTTATTTACTCACTTTAATTTTCAGTGATTTCATTAGGAAACAAGTTATTAGAATTCTTTTTTGTCGTTAAATATACAAAAAACAGAATCTGGCAAAATGTTGAAACCGACTAATGGAAAGCATTGAAATAATGCGTCAAGAGTGGTTTCCGGTCAACAAAAAAGCAACTTTCAAGTTGAAGTTGGATAGCAGCTACAAAACAGATGTTTTTATACAAAAACTTTGTCAAACCTCAAGAGAACGGCAATCCCTTCTTAGAACAACATAGAATTTCACGGCTACAACCATTATAGGTGTGGGCAATTATCTAGGAACTTTTCTTTGCTCTAAGTCATCGCTCGGGAATATCGTTTAAGATCAGCAATAAATCATTCAAGTTGGAAGAGGCAAATGGTTTAAAAATTAAGAAAAAATGAAAAACGATTATGGTTAAATGTGCCCGATGAATTCCGCCATAATTTCCATGTTCTGCGAAAAGGAGTGCTCTTGTTAAGGCAGCAAGGTAGAGCTGGGATAATGATGATTTCAGCAGTAGTATCTTCCAAACAATTTTATTTCCACTGCTTTTCCACTTCTGATATTTTGAACATTTGGTACGCTTATGCCAAAGCTGCCAACCTATCCTTTCAAATGTTTGTTTTTTAAATAGAAGGATGAAAAGAAAGGGCATCACTACAATCATAGACAGTACAGTAAACAGAATAGTTCATAACCAACTTATATTTTCAACGAGATTCATACAGCTCAGAAAGGAAAAGAGTACTTCCAATGCATTAATCTCTCTGTTCAGCATTGGACAGCATTGTCGATAGACTTGAGAATTGTTGTAAATACATCCTTCTGAAGCAATCTACAAAGTAGGTGGTTAGTTTTACACCGTGGGGTACTTTTGAAATGACATTAAATACAAAGTTAAAAATTCCTTCAAGAACGATAGAGTTTGTAACCCGTAATGGAGTAAGTACTCATAATTAAAAACATAAATCTCTTAAAAAACTTAAAATTAAAAAAAAAAAAAACAAACAATTTGCTAGACTTTGCAAGATTGAGGAAAAGTTTCAAACTATTTAGTATTTCAAGAATTTAGATGAAAATTATCGAGGTGATGTTTCAACCAGTTATCACGGAATATATATAAATATTGAATTAAATGGTTTCCATTCCGTTTTTTTTTAGTTTTGTGTGGCCCAATCAAAACTGTTTAAAGTCTAGATTTTCTGCTATCCGCACTAATTTTTGTGATATCTAATTTATAGCGGTCCAAGAATTGCCAATAACTCATGTTTGTTAGTCTCGAATGAGAGTTATGGTGTCAGTTCAATAAAGACTAAAAAGGAATTGTTTTTAACAACCCAGAACAGTCATCATGATTTTTACTTTCTAATTATTTCATTATGTTCTTTTTCTTTGAAAACCAGCTGAGTTCTGTTGCGTTTTCAAACATTTTTTACTCTGAGAGTCTAGAATTTAAGTTTCAAACATATTCAAGAAATCCAATGTATCGGGTATGTGTCTAATCTTGTTTAATCATTTAACTTATTTTATTCAAAAAAGCGTTCAAAGTGTTCAAGTATACGTATGCAAGCCGTCGATATCTGATATCGATGAATATATATTCATATATTTCGATCCCTTTCTTCATAACACACTGTCCCCGTGCAATTGAGTATCCCCCCCCGAACCAAAAACAATAAACATCTAACCACTTTCACAAATTTTTATTTTCTTTTTTTTTAATTTTTTTTTTTTTAAAGCACCACACCCTTACCGCCATTGTGGAACATTTATTGCAACATTTTTTGGTCTAATTAAAAATGTTGACTCAATTGATTTATGAAAATGGTCTGAAAAAGGATATCACCACCACGGGCGTACCATCCTCACCCCGCTTCTAGCAATTTCGACAAAACTGTCACATTTTCGAATAATATTCATAAATCTTGAAGAGCTTACTCATATTTCATAGAAATTTCATCGCAAATTGCATAAAACAAACTTGAAAATGAATTATTGCCTTGCATATCCTTTTGCGCTTAACTCTTAAGCTCACACACAGCCAACAAACACACTACCACACACAGACTAGACAGTAGTGGCCAATGCCGCCGCGCCATCATGCCACAACTCAACTGCGATCCTTGTCAGTTGTAGTTAATTATAAATTTTGTGAAATTATTTGATTTTGAGTGACTGTTATAAATCGTTGGCTCTGGAACACACTCACCGCTATTGCCACACAAAATTGATGTTGCATAAATCCTTTGGCGTTACTCTCAGCCACTGCTACTGTGTCGGTGGTAGATGTGCTCGTGTCCTGTTCGGACATTCGTGGGGGCGTAAGGGTGCTGATAGTTCTCAAGCATAATTAAATTTATGTTAAGCTTAACGCTACGATGGAACATGACGTTTTGTTAATTATTCAACACTACGTGTCAACTAGGGGGTGACCGTCGTCGTCGGTGGGGTGGTGGTGGTGGCCACCAAGGCGACTTGAAGTGGTGCGTGAACGATGATTTATGAGCGAGGCGAGCTAATCTAATTCAATATCGACTGTCACACACACAGAGAGACAGCGAAAAAAGTGCGAAATTCCGTGTCAATCGCCAATCAATGAGGCTGAAAACTTGAGAGAGAGAAAAAAAGAATCTCATCACACTTCCAGCAGTCGGACAAATTATCACGTCATTAGTCACAGCCCCTTGCACCTCGTGGCCGAAGGACGTTTTGCTTCTTTGATTTGCCCGATTCGCCTGATTCGCCTTCGTTCAGCGGGAGCGGTGGTGGTGGCGAGGGCAGGTTGTCCACCTGCACAACCAGTTTTATGATGATGAACGATGGCCGATGGTTGATTGGTATTTCAATTTGCGCGCTGGCCAGGTGCCATGCCAATTACCGATTATCACTTTCATTAAATTAACACCCAGGATAATTGATGAGCCAAAGGGAAGTCAAGCGCCGCCTGGTGAGCATGAAAAGAACGGCAAAGGGATGTGATTTGCACACACAGTAACACGGCAAAATGCGGCGCGTTCAAGTGTAGTAATGAAGGTGCAATCAATTGAAATTTGCTTTTAATTTGCTTAGAGCCGGAGGTAAGCCTGGGTGATGGTTGGGGGAGCGGCTTAATGAAGTGTTAGAGGAGCGTTGTTTTCCGAAGCACGAACGAAGGCTGTTAATTGGAGTTAATCCGATGAATTCGAGTTGATCATCTCACAGAGTGACTTTCACCTGTGTGACGAGGCCTCGTCTCAGTGTTTCCATTGATTTGATTGCGACGCAGGAATTGGATAGAAAGAGTCCTCAGTTGGAGGTTTACTCCACTGATTGATAATGGAAGGCGCAAAGAACCTCGGAAGTGTATCGTGTTACAACGACAACGATCGGAGTTTGATTTTTCACGCGAGTGCGTGGAGGAGGAGAGAGAGATTCGCGGAATAGTCGTTAGTTGTCCTGGTACTGCTTTTGCCGTAAGGTTCTTCTTGGAGTTCAACTTGAAATTTTAATTGACTTTACGGTGAAGATTAGAAGATAGATTAGATTAGGTCTTGGTTTCGCAAACTGATGTTCTCACAAATGCAACTTGATCAAAGACTAATGCTTGCAATACAAGAAAGAACCAGTTTTGGTGGAAATGTTTTTCCCAATATAAAGAGGTATCTGGATCAAAAGGTACAGAAACTGAGTTCAAGAATAGAACACGCCGTGAAAGTATGACATTGCTTTTTTGGGCAAATTAGTCTTGACGATGTTCAAATTACCAAACCAGTCCATTTTTTCATCCATGGACAACAAATTTCCATAAGAACAAAGTGCTCTTTAGAGTGCTTACCTACTTTTGTGACTGACTGTATGTAAATGGAAGAACAAAGTCCTCCATATTTGCGAATTCGCCCCCTTGGATTGAAAATTACGTAATTTTATTCGTATTCTTTCAGTCGAGGGTAAAGACGAAGTATTGGTCAATAAAAATTTGGAAAACTAATTGCATTTACACTGAAAATTATGTGAAGTATTCTGGAATAATAGAAAATACGTACGCGAATTATGTATTTAGAGAGCAATCAATTAGTTTAACAATGTTTATTTATTTATATTGCACGAAAACCGATGCGACTTCTTTCAGTAATCAATCCACACTGAAGGAAGATCAATGTGGGTTGATTACCATTTGTTCCTTCCTAAAAAAAAGAAAGGCTGGGGAGAGCAATCGTGCCCGATGCTCCCAAGTCCTGAGAGTAGCACTCGCAGGTACTAAGCGTAGCTCTCGCAAGTGCTGAGCATCGTTACGTGCGCAACTCGCGCCTCACTCAAATTTTCAAAACGAAATAGAGCTCGCGAGTCAGCTTTTCTTTAATCAGCTGATCCTCGAGATTTTCCATCCCCTGAAACACATTCTGTAAGAAAACTATTTGATTTTGGAACTAAAATCACTCAAATAATCGCCTTTCCGAATTAAAATTTCGTTTGTAAATTAAAAACAAATTATACACATTATATACATCTGTCAAACGCCCGAGCGAGTAGAAAGTCTACATTTCGATTTGTACAATATCTACGCTTACGTGTATTCTACTTCAAATGTCAAACTCGGACCAACCGAATGCGCCGTTGCGATTTTGGCTTTGAGAAGAAAATTTACATTTACATTTACTTTGTAAAATTGACAAAACTTCATTTTTGCACCACAAATAAAATGAGATTGAAAATTCGTTTTATGGTTAGTATTGGTTGAGTGTGTACTTAGCCCAAATTAGCTATAAATTGAACCAGCAACACATTCATAACAAAATATTATGCATCAAGCTTAATCTACTTATCTAGGCTTTTTGAGAAACAAAACCTTAGAGAAAAGATTATAAGTACCGGAAGCATATAATGTTTCGGCATGAAAGTGTTAAGACCAGGCTAGGTGATTAATACGATGAATGACAGCTTAAAGTAAATTTGTTCGTCCTTTTATACAAAAAAAAAAATATCTTTCATAAAGAAACAGTGGTTTCTACGAATTATATTAAAAACATTGAGGCAGTAAAAATACTTGCGGTTATCGAAGCAGTAAAAATACTTGGAATTAAAGCTTACAAGACGATCTTAGGTCAACCAATTACAGTGAACTATTCAGCTTAGATTTTTATAATTGACCATTGAATCAAACCAAGCTTCTGTACAGATGACATTAAGCCCAATATTGTCGGTCAAATTTGAGAAAATGGTAATGTAGTGATTAGTAAAAGACAAAAAGGATGATGAGCAGAGGTTCGTTTACCCCATAAACAAATTTGCTTTAATTTTAATGGAGAGAATGAGCCCTTAACATACGGCACCTTCTTGCAGAATTTCATCCTTAAAAGTGCATAAGCTGGATTTAATGACAGGTCGACAAACACAGTTAAGCCGAATGACTGAAGAAAGAGACTCACAGTCGGAAGGACAACAGAAACGCAATCAATGGAATTTCATTTTTGGTCACTAAACTCAAAAAGGACACAAAACCTGAGCCCCCTGAAGAAGAATCCTCTTGTCCTTGCCCGAAAAACATCGAGTATCCTCAAACTTTTCACACTCCCCTAACCAAAGTAATCATCTCCTAAGTGTGTGTATGTAGGTGCAATAACGACAACTCTTAAGACTTTTCAAATGCGACTTGTCTCCGACGGATCCTTTTTTTCCGTCTCCGTGCCCGTCGCCCTTCACCGGTCTCTGTTTTCTCTGTGCAATTGAATATAAGTCGAATCAGTTGACAGCTTGGTATCTTGTTGTACAAAGCACATTAAGTGCATTGAATATCGTTGGCATTTGTGCTATTCAATCCCACCTCTCATGACTTGAAATCCTTCTTCGTTGGCTCTTGTAGACGCTGTTGATTTTCCACCTCTTTGTGGTGTGTTGCTTTTTCAAATAAACTGAAAAATCTCTCTTTCTGTCTGCTCCTGCACACCGGAAATGTGGAAATGTGAAGAGACAGAGATAGGATCCGTAAAAAACAAACCCGTTTCCCATGCGTGTCTCTCCTGGTGAAATTCTGTGAATTTTTGTCACGGTTTTTTTGGGCGGGGGGTGCAAATGCAAGGAATTCCGTTTGTGAAATGCATTCTCAAGGATCACAGGAGTGTGTAATTTTCTTTTCTTTGGTATATTTTTGTTTGTTTATTTCTCTCCGTGCGTTTTTCTACCAATATTTCGTTTTCTGTGCTGAAGTTTACTCGTCCGTTTGTATATTTTTACCATTTATGAGTTTTCTGCACGAGGACGCGTGTGTGTTGCAATTCTCGAAACGTCCTGTCTCCGGGTGGGTGCCGTCTCTGCCTCCATCCACATTCCTGTTTCGTTTGTTTCGCTGACTGACAGAAAACTTAATAGCGTACCGTGTGTCATTCGTCTAGAGTCTTGTTTGGATTCCCCTCCTATGAGTGGGTGGTCGTCCTGGTGGAGTACACGCCCAAACCGGCCTCATGCGAACGCCTGCACATTTTAATGCTGAAAAATGAAAACAAATGCACATCGTTGCAGCGTGTCTTTCGATGGCGGAAAGCTTCGTTGGCAATTTTGAAATGGCTCTTACTCGAATCTGGGTGGATGAGGATGCAATTATTCGGAATAATTGGAGTCCTTAAAAGGATATATGCATGTACATACGTATGTACATCCGTGCCATTTCGAATGAAAGGGAGAGTCTGACAAACACACCCACACACAGGCAGACACCTTCGCCCGCAAGCAGATGATAATCTGAAGTTTGTAGACAAGCGTGTTGTTCTGCGGTATACGAGGAGTGGGTGCACGCTGATGCCAAAGTGACAGTTCACTCATAATTGTCAGAGAGATTTCGAAATGACACACTGGCGCTGTCAGAGTGACACGTGGATGCTAGTGACAGGTGACCAGCGGTTGATGTTGCGATAATTATGGTGGGGCTCGTGCTGGCGCGTCGGAGCGTTGGCGTCGTGGAGTGATTGCGGTTTATCTCTTAATGAAGTTGCCCAATTGCGCTTCGTCGTCGTTAGTGCATTGTCAGAGTTCTCCTTGAAGGTAAGACGTGGTGGTTGAGGATGAGAGCAAGACGATTGTTGCTTGTCTTTTTCAGGACTGTAAATGTCTGCGAGAAATGGGAGCACGTAAACATTGAATTGTTGTCGGGGACTTTTTGTGTTAAGTCCAATTCAGTGGCAAACAAAAGGAGTAAAGGGTTGGGCGACATTAGCTTAAGCTCCTTTGCGTGTTACATGGCATACGTTTTACGTCACCATTCAAGTGTCAGGACACCAGGGAATGGTAAAAATGCGCATGCAGTTGATTATATGACAAGATAGACAAATTAGGTCAAAGTGAGTTGAGGGAAAAATAGGATTAGGAAGAAGTAGGTTGATGGGCCTGTAGATGATTACTGTAGAGTTGGCATTACAACTGTGATTGTCGGCATTTAATTTGTCGCGCAGAAAACGAAATTAAACAAATACAAAAATCAACTTGGGAATGTGTAGGACATATTACAGGCTGTATTTGAGACAGCATCCGTAGAATTGCAGAAGTTCAAATGGTATTTCAAATAAGTGTTTGTGAAAAAGACTCGAAATTGAGTTAAATCTGCTTCTTCGACTCATAAATTAGGTTTTTTTTACTTGTTCGAACCGTGGTTGGGTAATTACTTATTTGTGGAACGAACTATTGACCGGACTAAACTTTAATTGAGACACTTGGGAATACCTGTCAGAAAGTAGCTACACACTGTTACTTGCAATATTTGATGCTTCAGTTGAAACTTTCCAACCCCGTTTTGAATACTTTCTTGCACAAATTAACCAAAATAGTAGTTAAATACAAGTGTATGCAGCAAGAATCTTTTCAAAAATCCTATAAACATGCTCTCACGTAACTTTGATTGTTGTTTTGGCACTTGTTAGAACAAATTGTGAACTTGTCTATGAATTATGAATTTGTCTGTAACACCAGTTACTACCAACAAAAATTAGAATAAACCAAAAAAAACGATTAACTGTTAGCTGGATACGTCCGCGCCTTCAAATTCCAAATGAATCAATATTACATTAAATTTATTTATTTCCGTATCTTTTACAATAGACTTAAGTCCTTTAGAGCAAAAGTTTAATTAATTCAATTAATAAGTTATTTTAAATATATGTCAAACTATTCTTATTTTACAATAATTTCGTATCAATTTAAATGATAGGTATTAATTAATATTTGAATAAGTTTTTTTATTAATTTTTTTTTTTGTCTATGGAATAAATCTTGTTTATTTTGTTTTAAATTAATTTTTTTATTTACAAAATTTTAAGGAAAATAAGGGTTATTAGCTCAATATCTATTTTATCGAACTTCAAAGTACATCGTAGTTTTTTAATGTCTAATGGTAGAGAGTTCCATTGTCTGCAGAGAATTCCAAGCATGCACAAAGAACTGGCGCTTAGTTGCCAAACATTTATATGTTGGTTGAATAAAGTAAGTGAATTTGAAAAAAATAATTTGTTGCATAAGAAACGCGGATTCTTTTAGTGACTGCTTTACTAAGAGTTTTTAAGGCAATGTAATTCAGGTATACGTTTAGTCTACACCCTAGTAAATTTCAAAACGTTTGATATTATTAAAGGCAACGTTTAAGTATCTTTTAGATACGGAACTTAAGCAACAGAAAATGTGTGCACCATGTGTGATTATCGAAAAAAGTTTTTTTAAACCGGAATCTTATGTTCTGTGGAGTGAATTGCTTTGAATAAGATAAACACCGATGGCTACCATAAATTTTTGCCAATTGGATTTAGTGATCCCAGTTTATAGTGGAATCAAACTAGATTCCCAAGCTTTTGGCTTTTTTAACATATTCATTCAGACTAAACATTTAGATTTAGTTGCGTTTAGTTTTAAACCGTTTTTTCTGACCACATTTTGTTCCTGTTGTCTTTCAATTTAAATGTTTTCGCCCATTTACTCAGACAATAACGATTGTAACATAATTATTTAAACTTACTGAAAAACGTGTAAATTTTCTTAGCTGGGCTCTCATCATCTAACTTTCCAGACGACTGCCGTCAATGCTATCGTCAAAAGTTTGCTTCAGGTTCCACTATCGTCATCGTCTGGCCTATCGTCACAGTTTGAGAGCTACTAAATGCTACATTCCTAATGTCCAAATAAAAGCTGATTGTCATCTTTCATTATCCTTTCGTATATTTCCCCACACCTGTAGGTCGAATGTGAGAAGTAAAAAAAAAATTTTCTTCTGTGAAAAACAATGTATAATGCAAAAAAAACATCAGCAAAACTATGCTTTTAGCATTCAATCCAATATTTCAATTTTACAATATTTTTCACAATTTGCTCAAGGACAATAGCAAATTAGGTATCGTCAGAAAACTATAGGTATCGTCGAGACGATAGAAACGATATCTTTCTGTCGATATCGTTTTTTTTTATGCTTATAGGAAACCACAGCTAAGCTATCGTCAGACGATAATCGTCTTATATGATAAGAGTCCTGGCTTAAGTGTTCATTTCATCATTCCTGCATTGGATATACTTATAATTTAAGCGAGAGTACCCGGGTTCGAATATAGCTCGGGAAATAACACCATAACCAATTTTCACGGCCCCATCCCAGCGAACGACGGATAATACTCCTGGAGTACTTCTGTCACGAAAAGCTTTCGCAATTCGCCATTGAGTACCGACAAAAAACTTTAGGTCCCCTCCTCGTCCTGTCAAAATTATAAGGAGCACAACACAGTGGAGGCACGAAAAGTTGGGTTCTGGCCCTCCGCAGCTGTTACGCCAGCAATGATGAAAAGACGAGTACTTTTCGACAACCCTCTGCGGAAGATTGTTAAATTATCTCACGCACCAATCATCGAGTAGTTTAATTGATAAATTCAACGCAAAATATTCATTTCTTGAGAATGTAACAATTATAGCTACGAAGAAAATTATTGCTTGATTTTCTAAAAATAATAAATTTAACACTAGCGCCAGAGGCTATTGGCTCTAGTTACAAAAAAAAAACGTATAGGCTGTTAGAAGATTTGCATTTCTGGCATGAAATCACATCAAAAAAATCGTTAAACTGGAAGTTTATTATTGTCTCTGCCTAAATAGACTTCCTATCTTTCCTACTAGATAAATAACCATTTTCTATGCTGCCAAAAGTTTTTTTAAGGACAGCAAAAAGAGGTCAATTTCACAGATTCTTGTCATCGAAGATACGGTAAAAGTTTTTGGCATTGGCAAAAAAATGCAAATCCTCTTTTAACCGCTGAACACCCACCGATGGGTACACCCTGTCACACAATGCCATGCCATCACCGGAAGAGATTCTGCTAACGCCCGTAATCACGTCAAATGCGGGGTACCACATTCACTGCAAGGATATCTTAAGACCTGATTAGCCCCAATCACATCGTGCTGACTCCTCTCTTCGAATGGATCACCTCGTTCGAGAAAACCTCGACAAAAGCACCACCACCCGGTAATCTCCAGATAAGAAGCTTTCACGGCTGTTTACTTCTTTACACACACAATTCCCGACCAAAAAAGGGGAGAATTCTCTTGGTGCAATTCAAAGGACAAACGGATTTGAATCTTTGCCTTCCACCACGCACACACAACCACACACACGCCCACCTCCTGTTTTCTTCATTTTTTAATACTTTCCCCACTTAGTACGAAGGCCAACTTCATCCTACCACATTGTCAATCTTTTTTTTAGCCCCTCCGGCCAATTCATTTCAGCTGTCAATTCAAAAGGGATACAACAGCAACACAAACCCTCAGCAAATACCTAAAATGAGACTTTCTTTTCAAATGTGTGTACAGAGACGAGGACGACTGACTGACTCCTTCCCTCAAAATAAAAAAAAAGAAAAGTAAGTATCTCTCTCCAGTTCTCCAGTAACACCGCCCGGGGGCATTACGAACTGAAATGAAAATGAGAAGAAAACGAACACACTCACACAAAAGGACGAAACAAATTTCAAAGGATATGCCATTACCCGACTCCCCACGCACACTGCCTCGTGCTCTTCGTGCTCCTGCCACATTGAGCACATTAATTAGAAAGACATTTACGCATGTAGATTGTTTAATCAGCCCCCGAGGAAGGCAGTGTGCCTTGGTGAGTTAAAAAGAAACTACGACTACGAGGGAGGCCGGTGAAAGGCACACCAGAGCCTTTTGTCGAGATACACACACCAAACAAGAGGAAATGGGATCAAGTATTTTTCTTTTCGATTGTGTTCAGAATCCTTTTTTTGGCGAGGGGAAGAAAGAATTCGAGCCAGAGATACTAGCTTCCCTGCGTGATTGAATTGAGGAGAGGTGGTTCCTCCGGTCTGTTTATCCTACTGGTCGCAGGACACTTAACTAACTAACAGACTCTAAGGAGACACGTACACAGTGCGCTGGCTCTCCTCTGCATTTTTTCTTTGCTCAAATTAAATAAATACGAAAAAAAGGAGTGAATTTGTGTGCACGTCTTGCGCCTCCAGCTGCGAGAAGGGATGGGCTCTGTTTGCCGGTTACTCACAGAGTCCTGGCTCTGGCAGCGCCTGCATACCGACGACGGAACGTAATCTGCAAATGCGACACAGTTGTGTGTTCTTGTAATAAAAATTAATTTATGGAGTGCGGGAGAATATAAATTAATTTTAAATACTTTCCCACTGAGAGTGTGTACTGCAGTTAAGTGATGGCACTGGGGGATGATGCGCTGCGGAACAAGGGCGCAAAGGCGGTTGTTGTGTGAGTCTCGTAGTAGTTTAACTAAAGTGCATCCTTGGGTAGTTGGAAGTGAGAGAGAGTAAACGGTTGTTTATTTGCGGAATAAAGGACTACACAGGAGTTGTAATGTTTAATTTGAACAAAACTTCTTCACTCACACTCGGTTAGGTGCACTCACACAATGGCAGACGCAGAGAATGAGAGATTCAATTGAGTTTTGAACTTTGGGGAGTGACTCAGGCTCATGCATTCAACAGGATTAAGAAAATGACTTTCCCGGGGATGCAATTGATTCAATGAAAAACTAATTTACAGTGCCTATTTGTTGAACAGTACCCCCCTAGTTAAATATTTGTTACGCCATCCCCACGCCTGCCGAAAATTCTAGGAATCCAACCTGGCACGGTAGTTTTTCCATCATCCCACCCCCCAGAGAATGTTTAACTCTGTTGTCTGTAGGTTGAATTCCAATCATTTTAAAGGGGTGAAATGAGCTGTATGTTATTTCGAATGTTCCCGCATGCAATGAGTCTCCAGTTCGGACGCCACCAGGGGCACTTTTCAGGCGGTGCCTTGTTTTCAAATAATCCTTATTGGGAACATTAAAGTTGCCCAATCGCAACACTAAGCGGGATGAACTGATCTTCTGTCTTCGGTTTGAAACCTTCAAAATGTGGGCAACGACGTCGTTGATTGGTTTGTGCAAAAGTTGTTTGCTAAAGCATCAAGAAACAATTTTGACTTGAATTCGGAAGCAGCTTTCGGAAGCAGTACAGGTTTAAAGCATGGTGTTCTCATTTAAAATTCCCATTAAAAGTTGCTTGGCTAAAGGCTACTCAAAATTAGTTTAATTTACTCACGATGGTAAATTTAAGGCAGCTTTTTTTAAAGAAATAAAGGTCGTTACACATTTTTCACGGCCCCGCCTCCAGCAAACGATTGACGATCCTCCTGGAGTACTTCTGTAACGGAAAGCTTTCGCAATTCGCCGGTCGGCACGGGCAGGGGGAGGAAGGGAACTGTAGGTCCCCTTTACATATAACGCGCATAACACAGTGGAGGCGCGAAAAGCTAGGCTCTGGCCCTTCGTGGGCTGTTACGCCACTAATGATGATGATGAAAGGTTGTTAATTGGAAGGATTACTTTTTTCTCAGCAATCGTTAAGCTATTTTTTCATGCGCCTTTTTACGGCTCATTTTAAAGAAACAGATCCAGTGTCCACTCCTTACAAGCATGACACTCACAGGCAAGTCAATTTTTCTTCAAAACGCAGCCTAATTTCGAAAAAAAAAAAAACGATACATCACAATTTAAAAGTATAATTACAAAAACAAGGTCAACAAGTGATGATGACGATGATGATATGTTTTCTCATTTTAATTAAACACTGGGACATCTCGGCATATTCACATAATTCACATCAAGATTTCGAATGAGTTGTCGTTAACCTTGAATGCAGCTTGTACCTAGTTGCAGATCTCACACACTTCTGGACACATCCCCAATGGCAAAACTAGAGCTTCGTGGTTAAGTACCGAAAGTAGAAGAACACTTAAAACACATCAAATATGCATAGTCTTGAAGTAGTATAAAAACCTCATAAACTCTAGAAATAAAACCAAGTCCTCTAGGACTAAAACTAAAGTGAGAAAAAGTTTATCCTTCAGTTTAAAGGCTAAACTTATTCAAAAAGCACTTACTCTGGTGTAGGTATTTCGTTTTACTATTTTTTTGGTTTACTTACCTAGAAGAAAAGAAAAAAAAATTAATTAGTTTTTACTCATTTAAGTTTAGATTATTCTAATTTTTCAAATTAATTAGCGCGGTGAGAGGTTTCATGTGTAAAATGAATGCACTTGCTAAAGCGTATTTTATAATTGCAATTCCAATGAAACAACGATAAAAAAAATAATAATAAAGAAAAAAGAATAATTGCCGACATGCACTCAGACAGCAATAACGTAAGACAACTTTAGTTAAAGAAGGATTGCACTTCAGGGGACTTTTTTAGACGCTTTGAGACTATAGCTTAGAATGTTGACGGTGTTCGTAGTCTCTAGTGTGCTGGGCCATTTTCTTTTAACCAAAATGCTCAGGTTCGTTTCTAAAGTTTGTTTTGCGAATTGTTTAAGATATTTTATGAAAATGCTTTTTTAATAAGCTATTTGTCACCTGATATAAGGAGTTCCCAATATAAGTAATTCCACAAAAGTACACTCTGCGACAACTGATTGAGACACGCCTTCGATTTTGAGGTTTCTTAATAGTTTTGTTAAGCACCTGTTACAGATGTTACCATTAAATAGCCAGTGTTACTTTTTATCTTAATTATTATAATTCAAAGTCAAATGCTTCCGGTCTTGTCTGTGAATTTGTAATTTTTCCTCAGTTGACCCCGGAAACTAGTTGAATTGAGACAGGCTGTGCATATAGTGAATTGGAGTCTGAAATTTGAACTGCATGGCAGTTTTCAATGTTTCAATCAGAGAACAAGTTATTTAAAATATACAAAAACTAGCAACCCGTCCTGGCTTCGCGCAGGCATCACTATATATCTAAAGTTTTTTCGTATTCCAGTAATGGAATACCAGAAAGTGTTAATGAATTTAGAAATAATTTGGGGTACTGCACCACTTCTTCTACATCTCAAGCGCGGTCAACTAAATAATAGACTTTTGATAATGAATCACATTTGGCAAGAATTAAATCATTAACTTAATTGACTTGCTTATTTGTCTGCCACAAAATAGCCCTTCCCTCAAACCAAATGAATTAGTAGATAAGTTTGCAATATCCGGATATATTTTCTCAATCATTTCTAAAGCGCTCGGCACCAAAACAAAGATATTTCTGAAATTTACCTTCCCATTTCTTACTTCAAATTTTTCTGCTCTCATTTCAAGCATATTATTGGAAAGTGATGTGTTGTCTCTTCCATATGCAACACTTATGTATATTAGTTTGAAGTTACGATTCAATGATCATTGTTTTTTCTCGCATGTATTCTGCATATAATAATAAGGCCAGGAATTTAATTTTTTTTTTAATTTGCTAAAGAGAGGTTATTTCTCTATTTACTTGAAATAAATTTCCACAGAACATACAGGCGAATTCCTCTAAGTCGAACCTCAATCCCCTCAATCGCCCATACAAAAAGCATCCTCTAAGTCGAACTCCCTTAAAGTCTCAAATCCCTCTAACGCGAATACATTCTTTCCAGCCTTAGTCTACTTTTAATACCTCTAACAATAAGTCGAATTTTATTTCTTTGGCTGAAAAATAGACAAAAAAATGTCTCCTCACAACTTGTAGCAAGTACGCAAACTCGCATTATCTGACTCACCCGTCGTTGTCGAGAGCCATCTCTAGTCGCATCGCCACCCACAAATAACCAGCTTTTAGTCTGAAAACAGATAGGTATCTGAGATGCATTCTTGCTTCATTTAGCGCGTGTATTGGAAGGTTACTTTAAAAACGTAACATAAAGACGTCTGCCAGTATAATTCCAATTGCAAATATTACAATCCAAAATAAAGGATTTTAACAAAAAAAAACCCTCTAACTTGAATTTCCGTAACTGCCTCTAACTCTAACTAATTTTGATATCCCGTGAAAATTCGACTTCGAATGATTCGATTGTATGTATGTACTTCGATCAATGTTTTCATAATCGGATGACAGTTGTTGTCTGCGTTGCAACAAATCTTCAATCATATTTTGCGGCGAAATTATCAAAGTAAATAAATGTCTCTGCTATATGCCTGTAGAACAGAACACGCATCAGACATGTTATTTTCCCATTGGTTATCATATTCCAACAAAAAATACCACGTTCTTTAATCGCTGCCTGTATTTCTAATGTGTACATTTATGTAAACCTATACACATACATATATACATATATCCATTTTTCACATCTCATATGCCTCTATCCGTACAACACCGTTTCTGCGCGATCATCGTCATGCCAGCTGTGTGCAAATTTGAGTTGAGGAAATAGGGGTTGAAATAAATATGGAAAACACCACTGAGACTCGCATCGATTTCAGCCAGAATTTTATAGATTAAAAAAATCTTTTAATCAGGGATTTCTCGGATTTCGCCAACTAATCGATATTTTTATATCTATTATTTCTTAGTGCTTGCTCCGAGATCTATAAAACTGCGTTTTTAGATTTTTGAAATTTGCACATTCACGTTTTATCGTTTTTGGCCAAAAGATCCAAAAGTATTGGGGCTAGAATGCTGAAATTAGTTTTTTTTTAATTTACTCATGGAAGCCGATTTTTTGTAATTTTTTCAGATTTTTTGACAAAGCGGTGTGGAAATTACAGGGCGGATTGACTTTTCGAATTTTTACAGAACCATAAAATTGGTTATTGTGAGTCTACCTTAAAAGATACACATATGCCACCGCTGACTTTTTTTTAGAACTTTTTGAGACGATCAATTCCTCCTTACATTATTTTTTCGTATCTATAACTGTTTAGACAGCGGCCGCCTTAGAAGTTTCCCAGTTCTCGACTTTTTTTACGTATCTCAATATACCGTTAACTTGTTGTGTCTAAATGTCTATAAAATATAGTCCATACCCATAATAAATAACCAACAATACTACTGGTGAAAACTGCATGCAAATCCGTTCAGTAGTTCCTGAGATTAAACTCCCCAAACATTTTTTTCGACTTTGTTTTATAATATTTATAGATGCTGGTCTAAAGTAACGAGCTCACAATCAATACAATGCATCACGAGAGAAACGACCTCCATATTCATAAAGTTAAAGGCAGTATCAATAGAAAAATCAAGTCCAGCTGTTTTACAGTCCAAAATAACGTAAACTCTCGATTTACGCTACAATTGGAAAACCTCTATAAATAGAAATATTCTCAGTCTCCTGAAACAACTCTGTTAACCGAACAAAAATTCTGCAATTTGGTCCCGTCGTCAATTCGAATTTATTGGTGTGTAAAACAACATGAAAACCTTTATAATTTGAAAATGATGGCTTGTTTACCTCTATAATTCGAAGTAAAGTTTACTCTTCGTTCTTCAATAACCGTTTGTTAAAATGCGTATGTACATGGCGAAAGTGAACATAAATTTTTTTTTCTGAAACCTCTGTAAATTTTTTCCTGGTTCCATGAAATTCGAAAAACGCAAGGGCAATACAAGGTTCTGCCGCCGCAGAGCGTCATCAAAGAACTGAGAGGCCATTCCCTACACAATTCTCAGAACTTTAAACTCGGATTCCACTAGAGACAGTGGGAGTGACATTTCTCCAAATCCTTTGAGGCTAGCAGACGACTTTCATCAATGTCGCCTCAATACCAGCCCACAACTCAAAGTCGTCTCGTCTTGTCAAGTAAAGTGTTTGACTTTATCTGAGACCTCAAAGACTGGCATCATGTGTAAGGTCTTTGTATTACTTCGAACTCTCTCTCTCTCCCTTTCAACCTCTTCTCCGACATTCTCTGAATACAAAGTGTGTCGATTATTTAGAAAGCCACCCAACGTATGGCGTATAAATCAAACGAAATGAAAAGATTCTTTTCCCGTTCCCAGAACACAAAACTATTTGACAACCTCAACACAAGACGCAGAAAACGAAAAACGAGATAAAAAAAATTCCAAAGTCAAAAGTCAATCTATTGATCTTTGAGATTAACATTCCAAAGGCTAGAGACCAAGTCCTTTAATCGAATGCATATGTTACAAAGCATAGACAAAATATATGTATGTACGTACGTTTTTTTTTCTCGTTGTTGTTAACAGCAGACAGGCAGACATCCCCAGAAACAGAAAAAAAATTGAAAGAAACTCCTCTTGCATTTAAATCAGGATACGTAAAAAATAAATCGAAAAACCGGCATACAACGAACATATTTTTTTATAGGACCGAAGAATTACTCTGGCAAGGAAAAAAAGAGGAGAAAATTGTCCTTTAGAACGGTTCACTCTCTCTCTCTTTTTAATTTTTTCCTCTTTCATTGCCTTACAATACAAGTGACGAAAAGGATAACAGTCGAAGTAGGCAACATTTATACAGATGATTGAATTTCAACGCAGGGAGTCAGAGGACACGACGAGTCCTACGAATTAAATCACGTCCGCCTTTCCCTTTTTTCATTTGAAGTACATGTCGGCGCTTTTATCTGGTTAAGGGGAGTCCTTAGGTCGTTAGGTGCTCTTAAGTGCTTCTCGGTGATGATGCAAGTTTCACGTTGGAGTGACTTGTGACATGATGATCAGTAAGGCTTGATAAGGACACGATTGGGTAGGTCAGGTGTGGGTGCCAGACTCAAAGAAAGTTTTTTTTTTGTATTCGTGTTGTATAGGAAAGAAGAGTCCTGTAGCATTTTCGAGATTTTTTGATTGATGTCTGAGACAAAACTCACCTCTTGAATGTATGTACAGGTAGTCTGTGAATTTTAACCACCATTTTAGGGCCTCTGACAAACAAACCGAGAAACGTTAATGAGTTTGGAAAAATAACTTGGTATTAATAAAAAAAATATAAGTTTGCGTTTGCGCCACAATTATGTTAAAGTAATGGCAAGCTTAATTTGCACATATTGTAACCAATAAAAAAAGTATTTAATTAGTTGTTCTTCGATTGTTTACTGCATGATTAAAGCGCATTGTTTAGTTTTTTTTTAACTATAATTTATTAACCTTTCTAATTACAAACAAGCATTTTGGGTTTGGTTAAAAGGAAACGTTTGGTTGCTATTTGGATTAATTGTTCTTTTACTTTATTATTCTTTCTACTTAATATGTTTAGATAAATTAAAAAGAACCAGGAAATATGTGGTACGTTGGCACTTAGCCTTATATTACATATGTTAAGTGACGTAGTTGTGTCACCCTCAACAAAAACATCACACCAGCCGTCCCGTTAAAGCTGCAACGAAAAAACAGACCCCAGCTCGTATCTCATTGCAGCACTTATGGTACCATCGAAAGATCTTATTTCCAAATTTACACCACCATCAATTCATTTGAAACTCGACTCCGTCTGAAACCGATCCGAAGCCCTCATTCGCACACGATATCTCATCAATCAGACACCGCACCGAGCACCCGGCCACCGATTCCTTAGCAGTTTACCTAAATTGGACCTCATTCAAGCATCTTATTATTCTTTAATTACCTCTCACGAATAATAGCGTCTCAAATTTCACAATTCTGCTAGCCAAAGACAGCGCAAAATAATTAACACATCCTTTGCATTCAAATGAAATCACCTCACCCCAAAAATCACTATCCCTCGAATTAAATTAACCATTCGCCCATCCGAACAAGGACAATAAACAATTTCATAATAATAATAATAATTATTATTATTATCCTACTCGGCAGACGTCGACATTCATGGCACACTCACATGACATCCTGGCATGTCCTGGCAACGCATAAACCGTGTCCCTAAGTATAATGAAACGGCAAATACTACCGCCCCGCAGTATAATCTACCAGCTCATATTGTGCTTGGAAAATTCTGACAAATCCTTTTCGTATTCATCTGTTAAAAAGTTAAGGACGTGCTTGCACCCCGCCCTGTTGGGTGATTAAATTGTGAAGGGATTGTGTTTTCTTTTTTTGGCAGAAGATAGAAGAGAACACAAAACACAAGACAAGAAAAAGGACGAGCAATGAAATTATGAAGTAGATGTGTGTGCTTGAGTTAAACACAGACGTATGCGGAATAGTCGACGAGGGTCGGGAGAGAATAGTCATTGGCTTCGAAATTCGCGAGACAAACTACATAGGACTTTTATTTAGTATTCAGAACCTTGCAAACAACAAAAAAATATTAAAAATGCTGCCAAGTTTTCAAGAAAGCGTTAGCCTTTTCGAGCCGACACGACAACGACCCAGTTGATTAATTCATCTACCAGTCAGAAACCATACCCGAAAGTCCAAGAGGCTGAAGGACTCCGTTCTTCGTGTAATTATCTTTGAAAACGTGTACGCACGGCGAAAAATGTTTTTCTTGCTGAATCAACATAAAATTAATGAAAGGGCCCGCGTCACTGGCGGCAATGACGTGGAACGTGACGTTTTAATAGTCACAAATGATAATTCAACAAATTATCCTGAGTGGGTGAGCCCAAAAAAAAACACTTTTTCTTCTTTAAGCATCCCCTTCAGACTGCAATGCAGGACTGGTGTGGAGGAGTTTAGGTCTCTTGAAGAAAATTTTCAATCAGGACTCATATTTTCACGTCCGCATGAGCACTCGATTGAGAGTTGGGCTCTTTCGCTGCGCAAAATTTTTCGTTTGTGTGTGTCGTGTCCTCTTAACGTTGAGAGAAATGCGGCATAAAGGTCTGCAGGAGTTTTTGAGTGGATAATTTATTAATCGGTAATCAGTAGTTTGTCCTTTTGACAATGTTATTCGAGAGTTTTCTTAATTTTCCAAATGGATAGTCGGCACCTCGTCGTCGGGTGTTAGTCTGGACATGATGGGGGTTTTAATTGAAGTGGCCCACGCATTGATGCGCCGGGACTGGACTTTTTCGAGAGGCTATTTTCGATTAATATGTCTGGATACATTTGGACGCCATCTTGTGTACCTTATAATCGATTCAATTTATTAGTCTCACCGGTTTTGGTTGGTTTTTATTAGAATCCAGAGACGAAGTATTGGCACAGTCTAAAACAATAATAAAAGTGTCTTGAATTGGTGTCTTTCTGAAGTCTCTGCGAAGTCATGTGGCACTCAATTTGTCGAATATTGAACTACAATCTTCGAACGACGATTCTAAAGGCATTTCAACAAAAAGCGCCTCCAGGAACTTGCTAATCATCTGTCGGACTCTCGCTAGAAATAAAAATATCGCTCTTGGAGACCATTGAATTTCTTTCAATAGCAATTCGATCATTATCATTACATTATTTCAAATGCGTTTATTTAAGGTATGTAGCTGAATAATCCAACTCCGGGAAAAGTAGAAACAATGTTCAACAATGTTCAATGACACTGTTATATGTTTAGTGGAATATCAATTTATTTACATTGTGCCTAAATAAATAAATACATATGTAAATCTCTGAAGTAAACTGCTCAAGGAGCAACTTACATTAATTAAATAAATATTTTGCTTTGAAAAGCAATAGGGACTATTTGTTTGTTTTTGCCCTTTTTTGTTCAGTCACAAGGACATTTCACTTACAAGTTTGTTTCAAAAAGCGCATGATTTACCACAATAAAAGGATTTGAGAATTAGGAGCAGAAGAGCCATTTTATTACCGTGTCTCACTCCTTCCCACTGCAGTGTTAATATACGCCCGTCTGCTGAATTATCTTTCGCTCTTTAGTTTAACGAGAGCAACAATATCAAGATTTTCTTGAATCTAACCCACACTTTCCACTCTGACCTTTGGTCGCACTCCTGCACTCAGTTGTTGAGACTGAGGCAGCTCCGCCCCCTGCTTACGCCCATCCTCAAAGGCTGACCTCTCGACATGTAACTAAACCAAGTGTCTGTTTAGCCAATGTCCATTTATTCTCGCCATAAGGAGAAAAGTGAGGTCTTATTCCTTTTTTTGTTTGGTTATTTAAAAAAAAAACCCATCAAGACCGCCATTTCCAGGTCCCCTTTTGAATCGCTGCAAAATCGCTCCCTGTTTTTTTGCAAAACCAACAAGAACAGGAGCAGAAAAGAGAGAAGAAAATAGAGGAAAAAAAGTAAATGAAATGAAAGTCATTATCAGCACGTGTCCTCGAAGAAGAGAATGATATATTATCCTTGTTTGTTATCCCCCTCTTTAACATTCCGCCCCAATCCACTATCCGTGGGTTCCAAAAAAAAAAAAAAAACTTTCCCCATAACTACATTACTACGTTCGCGTGTGTGTGTGCCTTTAGGATGTCCGTATAAATATTACTTTTCTGCAGGATGTTGCTATGACCAGGATACAATTTGATTTAATCTCGATGAAGTGAACGAATGACAGGATACCCGAAATTAGGACAATGTTTTGTACTTTTCCTTCCTTCCACCCCAAACCACACTTGCACACACACGCACACACACTCGATCGACGTCGTTATGCGTCGAAGGGCGTTCAACCGTTATGACTCCTGAATATGAGGACGAACGTATATTATCCGTTTATTGCTCTGAAGCCTTTATACACTGGATTTTGTGTGTTTTTTCTCTCCTTCATTTTTTTTCTTCTTTTTTAATAAAAATTCCAATGCGATAGCCCTTGGCTATATCAAAGAGTTAATGGCTCTTTTACTTCACCCTCTGTGCTCACTCTAGAAGCACATACAAAGAGAAAGTGCCAAAGTAAATGCTCCACCAAAAGGACACTTTAGCACATGTGGAATTTATTGTTTTGATAAAAGTCCTTTATTGGGAAAAAGTTTATTTGGCTCGGATCAAATTTGGTAGAGTTGATAACACTTTATTTTTGGTAATAACTTACAAATTGTAGGCTATTCTCGAAGGATGTCCTGTTAGGTTGGCAGCAGTGACAGGATATGGGTTTTTATTATAAGATTTGTTATGAAGGATCACGTGTCGTGTCTGTTTTGTGTTTGCCAAAAATAAACTGTACTTCGGGATGAGAAAGGATAAATGGCATTTGTGCATCGTTGTGAGCAGCGGACAGATACTAATCGATTTTTCGTGATCAGGGAAGGTTTATGGATGGTGGAGAGGTCCTTCTATCGTTTTAAGTGCAGGGGAATTGAGGAGCTGTAAAGACTACAATGGACTCTTTCCAAGGAGGAATGAGAGCGTAAATATCAAGACAATAATGCTGAAAGGAATTATTACCACATATTTTTCCAAATAAAGTGTCAATGTCTGTCATCGTGCGACACTGGCGATTTCTAAAAACACTTTGATTTGTTAATAACGGGGTTTGGGATGAAGAAAAGTTGGCTTCGCAATGGTTTATGAGGCAAAATGCTAGCAAATAGTCAGCGATTGGTCATCACCAATTTTAAGCAATATCTCAGCAATGATAAAAGTAGATCGAACCATAAAAAAGGAATTGTCTACGCAAGTTTTGGAAGAGTTTTCTGGGCGTTTTGATATTCTTCCCTGAAATGAACTACTTTTCATTTTCGATCACTGTTGTCCCATCCACAGACAATTCCTTACCACTCGACCTCATCCACTTACTTGGTCAGCAGTTGCGAATGTCAACCACCAGTGGAATATCGACCAAATATTTACCGACGAGATACTCTCCACTGACAACTATGGTAACACCACAAAACCCTTCACCGCAAATAATTCACAGAAATTAGAAACAACCCAACCACCCGTCACTATTGTACGTGATCTTAGTACGAAATGAAAATGACTTCTTATCAGACTACAACATAACGGTATATCATGACACAAGCAAAGGTCAATAGTATTAAGTCACCTTCATAAGCTTTATTAATTACATTTCGCCGAAAACCCACAATCCGGCGCAATTATTTACTCTCAATCTCGTGCACTGCCGCAACCACTAACCATGTCTCGCTGCTCCCCCCGCCTTCCCAACGTACACCGCCTCGTGAATTATTTCAATTGAACGCAACCCGCACTGACCAGCGTGTGTAATCATATTTATCATCATAATTAATCATTTCGCCATCCATCATTATAGCGCCATTGTGTCAAACGAATCCGACATAACTCGGGGAGCAACAATAACAACAACAGCACGTCGTCGAAGCAGCACACCAATAACGAGTATCCTGATGCCAGCGATAATGGTGTTGATGATAATGACAACGACAACGACAACGACAAGGACAACGATGATGATGATGATGGTGACACATACTCTCGGGAGAAGTCCCGAGCCTCCTGACAATCTCAATACACATCCTGCTGCTCATCGAATACACTTCAATACTCATTTCCGATAATATTGTGAAAGTGTGTGACCGAGTTTGCCGACTATCCACTATCCCCCCCATATTGAGAACGTATCCTTCCCGCCGTCGTCGTTCGTCGTTGCCTGCAGGACAAAACAGAGAAGCGACGTTATTCCTTTTATTCTCGTATCTATGGCATCTAGGCTTGTAAATTCTTGGATCACTAATCAATTGAAATCTATACAATAATTAATCAAGACACATCCCAACACACACACACACGCATAGATCACATCCTGAGAAAAGAATCCAAGTTTTCTCGACAACCCCCCAAAAAGTGCAACTTTACCAAATCGATGTCGACCCCTGTGTTTCCGGCGGTTACATGGAAACCACACAGATGCCTTCGACTGTGAGTGTGTATGAGTAGGGCTGGTCTTTTTGTCGGCGGTAACTTAATTTATAATGGAATGCCGATCTATCTGGGCCAACGTACTTGGTGATGAGTGGCAAACAGAAATTTGTTCCATTAAGGCACATTATGTCGGGAATTAGGGCGTAGTCCTGGAAATGGATTTATATGAGGATGTGAAGTATACTCGAACAGAGTGGAGTGAAGTCCTTTTTGCAAAAGCACCACGATGTGCGATTCTCTTGGTATCAAAGTGAGTGGTCCTTTATGCAATTGAGGCCAGATTCCTGTCGATTCACAGAGGTCCTTTGACTCGGAAGCGGAAGATTTCTTTTTTTTTTTCCTCTTCGCAAGGGAGATTTATTTCGAAGCTGGGAAATGGATTCAATATCAGAAATCAAAAACAATTAATAGTTAAGAAAACTGAACGTGTCTCTGTCAATACAAAATTTTTTGACAGACAATGAGATACTTTGCTGCATCTCTATATTGCGCTCACAAAAAGTCCGCACTTCTTTTGTGTAACTCACGGAAGGATAATGATTGAGGGTGTTTTCTCCACCTCATAGTTTATGACCATGTCCCTGCGGAACAGAGATGACCAGCATCATGTCAGGCAATAAAAACACCACCCGCTGCAGCAGACGTCAGAGAAAAACCATAAACTGTCGTCGAATCGTGTTTATATTTTAATACAAAGTTGAGTCATCGTAGAATTGGTGCACAGGACATCATGGGGAGTTTGTTTAAAGCCTTAACAGTTCACCAGTCAGTCGAGGATTAGAGCTCATGGAACGAAAAATGTTTTAAGTCGGGGTTTAATTTGATTTTGGTTATTTTATATTCTTTGGTATGTTTTACTGCCAAGGTAATGAAAAACAGTTTAGTTCTGAAATGTACTGACAATTGAGGAGGGAAAAGGAGTGTGTTCATGTATTAAAGGATTGAAATCTTACTCTGCTGGTTGCAAAACAGTTTCGGAGTCAGTGCTAGTAAATCGTTTGATCAAATTTGATGAAGCAATAAAAGTAGAAACACAATGCTGCGTGCGTGCGTGCGTCCGCTTACAGATCGAGTAGAAACAACGTAATCTTATGGGGGTAACACAAAATGCGATATCGTGCGTGAGCAGTGCGTTGTATCGTAAATATCGTAACGCAGATCCCAACGCAAAAGTAGAGTTAGTCTCTAGCTAAAGACATTAGGTAGGTAGGTAGGTCGTGTGGTGGGCTACGCAGGGCAGCCAAGCACTTAGGCCAGATGAGGCCCATTGTGATACCACAAGGAGCGGATGCAAAAGCATCCCGCTACTCCGGAAACCAATTGGAGCTGTTAATAAAGCGGAGGATACGGCTTATGCTGGTATCAGCAAGTACACCGAGGTTGTTTAGAAAGTAGTAGCCAAGATGCCTCTTTCTACGGTTCGCGAGGGCGCTGCAGGTTCCTAAAAGGTGGAGCGAGGTTTCTTCCTCTTCTTCGTCTCTGCAGCTTCTGCAGAAGTCGTTGGCCGGGAGGCCTAGTCGGGTGGCATGTTTGCCAAAAGTGGAGTGCCCAGTTATGACACTGATCAGGTTCCTAACCTGAATTCTGTTGAGTCTTAGGAGACTAAGCGAGCGTTCAGGATCCAGCCTAGGCCAGATTTCCCTGGTGACGCGACAAGTAGTACCATTCGACCACCTAAGATTGGTTGCCGCAATGGTCTTGGATTTGATGTAGAGGAGCGCGGTAGCAAGAGGTGCGCAGAGACCGACCTTATCCGGTTGGATGGCTTCACTGGTTCCGCGCTTGGCAAGATCATCGGCCAGGCAGTTCCCCGAGATGTCACAGTGTCCCGGCACCCACATGAGGTGAATGTTAAACTGCTCTGCCATCTCGTCAAGAGATTTGCGGCAGTTAAGAGCTGTTTTTGAATTAAAAGTGACAGACTTCAGGGACTTTATCGCAGCTTGACTATCCGTACAAATCGTGATAGAGGTATGCGATACCACGTTGTACTTTAGCCACGACAAGGCTTCCTTGATCGCCGTTACCTCTGCTTGAAATACGCTGCAATGGTTGGGAAGACGAAATGAAAACTGGATTCCCAAGTCTTCGGAGAAGACTCCTCCACCGACTCCGGATTCAGTTTTTGATCCGTCGGTGTAGATCACCAGAGATTCATTACTTATAGGTATGCCTTCACTCCAGTCAGATCTGGAGGGCAGGCTGAAGGAGAAACTTCTCTTGAAAAGAGTTCTGGGGCGAGTATAGTCTAACTCCCTGAAGGGGAGATCTATAGACTCAAGAATGGTAGAGTGACCCATGCATCTAGAAGGCCACGATTGAGCGGCTCTGATCCTTACAGCTGCACAGGCTGCGACCTGCTTGCCGAAGATATCTAGGGGTGGCAGGTGAAAGATGATTTCTAGGGCAGCTGTGGGTGTGGTTCTGATTGCGCCACTGATGCAAATGCAGGCAGATCTCTGCACACGGCTGAGAAGTTTGAGGTTAACACCCTTTTCCAGGGCATTCCACCATACTACGACTCCGTACAGCAGTATGGGTCGTACAACAGAGGTATATAGCCAATGGGCAATACGAGGCTTTAGACCCCATTTACATCCGATTGCTCTTTTACAGCAGTAGAGAGCTGCTGTGGCCTTTTTGACCCGTTCAAGGATGTTGGGTTTCCAGCTTAGCTTGTGATCAATGATGAGACCTAAGTACTTGGCCTTATCCGTTAGGGAGAGGCTAGTCCCGAAGAGTCGGGGAAGGTCGAAGCGAGGGATTTTGTACTTCCTAGTGAAGAGTATGAGCTCAGTTTTTTGGGGGTTTACCCCGAGGCCTGATTCTAAGGCCCATGCTTCCACCTTGGAGAAGGCATTCTGAATCAGTTCACTGAGCGTATTAGGGTATTTTCCGGAGATGGCTATTGCAACATCGTCTGCGTAGGCGACAACAGTACAGCCCTCCCTTTCAAGGATACAAAGCAGCTCATTCACCGCGATGTTCCATAGTAAAGGGGAGAGAACCCCTCCTTGAGGGGTGCCTCTGCTCACATAACGCCGGATGGTGGCTCCACCCAATTTGGAGTTGATGACCCTGCTCAGCAGCAGTCTATCAACTATTGCACAAACGTATGGGGCCACACCCAGCCTAGAGAGCGCGCCTGTGATGGCACTAGGCTTAATGTTGTTAAAGGCGCCTTCAATGTCGATGAACGCTGCGAGCGTGAATTCCTTGCGCTCTAGCGATCTCTCAATGGGGCTTACTAGCGAGTGGAGGGCCGTTTCTACCGACCTACCCTTGCTGTAAGCGTGCTGTGAGGAGGATATCAGTGAAGGGTTGATGATATCCCGAATGTGAGTGTCCAATAACTTCTCAAATGTTTTGAGGAGAAAAGACGACAGACTAATGGGTCTGAGATCCTTGGGGCTGACGTGCGAGCATTTGCCCGCTTTGGGTATGAAGACCACATTTACCTCTGTCCATGATCTAGGAATGTGGTTCAGTTCCGCACAGCTCCTGAAGATTGTGAACAGCCATGGAAGTATGAGGTCCAGGACCTGCTGAAGCTCAGCAGGGAAGATGCCATCAGGACCCGGTGCTTTATAGGGCTCGAATGAGTTGACAGCCCACGTTATGGCGTTCTCTGTCACCCATTCGGCGGAACCGGTTATCGGCAAGTAAGTGGGAGCTCTGCCTCGATCTACAGAACTACCTGGAAAGTGAGAATCCATAAGCAGTTCAAGGGATTCTTTACAGGAGATGGTCCATGAGCCATCGTTTTTCATGAGAAGACTAGGGTTCGGTGGGGTGGTGGACAAGACTTTCCTGAGCCTGGACACCTCCTGGATGCCTTCTATTTTCTCACAGAAGAGCCTCCAGGATGTGCGTTGAGCTTTCCTTAGGAACGTTTTGTATTCGCCTAGCTTCCTCTTATAGGCGTCCCAGTCCTCTGCCTGACGAGAGAACTTAGCTTTGTTAAAAAGCTTACGACAATCCTTTCTTAGGAGTCCTATTTCCTGACTCCACCATGGTGGGCGAGATTTCCGGCCTGGTCTGGTTATAGGACAGGATGCAGACAGCGCATTACATAGGACTTGAGTTAACTTGTCAACAAGTAAGTCAAGGTCAGAATAGTTATTTGGAGGGGAGCTTGACAGGTTACATAGTCTAGAACTCACGGCTTCCCTGAAAAGTGCCCAGTTGGTATTCCTGTGATTCCTATAGGCAGGATGTGGGGGCACAGATTCCAACAGGCTGTAAGTGATATAGCGGTGGTCCGAGAAGGAGTGCTCATTCGAGACTTTCCAATCTCTTACCTTGAGGGAAAGACTTTCGGAGACAAGGGTAATATCGAGAACCTCTTGTCTGTTGCTAGTGATGAAGGTGGGCTCACTGCCCCTATTGCAAACTACGAGATTAGTGCTAACTACATAGTCGAACAATTGCTCACCTCTTTCATTAATATCTGAGCTGCCCCAGATGGTGTGGTGGGCGTTGGCATCACAACCCAGAATGAGCGGTTGCTTCCGGTTCTCCGCTTCCGCGATCACTCCCCTCAGAATGGCCGAAGGGGGAGGCCCTGGATAGTCGTGGGCCAGGTAGGCCGAGGTCACCCAGAATTTACTTGAGCGAGCCTCGATGCATACCGTTGTAGTGTCTTGATCGCTGAAATTGGAGATTAAAAATGGTTTAAGGGACGCCTTTGCGAGAATACAAGATCTGGGTTTACCTGCGTTGCTCACATGCGCGAGTATGTATCCCTTGGCCCTTAGACCTCGCACCAGATCGCTAACGACCCAGGGCTCTTGAATAAGGACCAGCTCTTCTCCGGTGCGGGAGATCCGGAGAAGGAGGGCGGCCGAGGCCGCTTTGGAGTGGTGAAGGTTAATCTGAAGTATCCGCAGCATTGCAGATAGCTTCGATTACCGTGACATTTGCCTCATCCGTGTCGGAATCCATAAATGCATCCGAAACGACGGGACTGTCACGACCACTGCGATGTTCCAGATCCGATAGCTCGAGGCCGTCCAGATCTGGTTCGGATGTCGCATGCGACGTAGTGGGGGAAAGGGATGGCAAAGTAGGATAGCCAGGAGGGAACCGAGGTGGGACGGTCGAAGAAGACGGGGGACAGGAGACGCCCGTCCCAGTGCTCACCGTGTCTGACTCCACCCGAGTGGGGGCCGCTACACTACCGGCCTTATCGACACTGGTGGAGGAAGCGGACTTCTCCCTGTTTGCGTCCTCCTCGTCCTTTTTGTAAACGTTCAACGTGACATTCACAAAGCCGAAGCTAATGATGCCGTTGGTGCGTGCAAGAGGGGCCAGGGACTCCGTGTTGATGACTATTACCGCCGATCTGGAGTCCCCGACTGGTTCCCTTAGCTTCGCCACCTTCCAGTTATGGGTAGGAAGCTCAGGGTTGCAGTACTTAATGATGTTAAGGATAACTTCGGGGTTATCCACCCGTGCAGGGAGCCAGGCTCGAGTCCTTGGCCTGTTGGGGATCTCGTCTCTATTTACAACTTCGAGACGAGAGCCTTTCCAGAGTTCGCCGATCCTGCTCAGGGCCATCTTGTAGATATTGACGGACCTCTGATCGGCGAACGCAACGAGCTTGACGTGGCCTTGATGCCAGCCAGCGTCACAACACTTGGGGGGGGGACCTGGGTGCTCGAGAACTAGAGTCCAGTAGAGCTCCGTGACGGCAGACTCCACCTTCCTCCAGTTCGCCGGGGAGATGCTACCGTCGATGTCATTACGGTCGATGACAGCCAAGACGATGTCACCCTTGAGCATCTCACTATAGGATGTTCCAGCTGGAACGGAACTACCGCCGCTGGCCTTCATCCTTTTGGGGTCCGTTAAGGACTCCTCCGCAGACCTTTGCCTCTTGGACGTGAAGTCACTAGACCTGGGGTCCGCAGGAACTGCACTGGCAACTTCAGTTGCCCAGGCGAGCGACTTCTTTCTTTGGTCCGAGAGCTGATCAGGGTTGATGCCCTTGAAACGCTCCAGGATCCGCGCTGCCGCTCTACGTGCCTTGTAGACAGAGTTGGAGGGGCCAATGCCTCGAGTGGCCTTAACAGCACCTCGAGATGGCAAGCGTGAGTCCTTAGAAGATGCTTTGCTAGTGCCAGGTATGGGCGCCAAAGCACTAGCTGCAAGCATGGCAGAACTCGGGGTTTTAGTCTGAGAGGGCTCCACGCGGCTGCTGCTAGTGCCAGGTACGGGCGCCAAAGCACTAGCTGTCAGCACAGCGAGGGATGGGGTTGAAGAGATAGGCCGCTCTTCACGGCTGCTGATGTTGCTAGTACCAGGTTCGGGCGCCAGAGCACTAGTTGTCAGCGAGGTAGACGATGGGGTTGAAGTAGTAAGGGGCTCCACGCGGCTCTTGACATTGCTAGTGCCAGGTTTGGTCGCCAGAGCACTAGTTGTCAGCACTTCAGGAGCTGAGGTTGAAGTAGCGGGAGAGCCTGTAGAGGATGCACCGCTTGATGCCGAGGCATCGGATTTGGTTTTTTTTGTTTTTGTTTTTGTTTTTAAAGGATTCATTTGGTCCCACGAGTAGCGGAGAAGGGAAGGTCCGCCTGTGCAGAGATCCGCAGTACACAGGTAAGGCTGGCTAATCCGGAGTGTCGCCAGGTGCTCCGGATACTCCGTTCGCGACTGGGCTATTTTTGAGATGGGCCCCCAGCCAGGCTGATCCTCGGCACGGGTCGTATGACACCTTGATCCGGCCCATCGGAGAGAGAGGAAGTTAAGGGAGGGAGATAAAAGGGGGGGGTTGACTATTGCTTAGCTTCAGGCCTCATCTTCAGCGCAATCCTCCCCGAAGGAAGGTTGCTCAGAAGACTCATCGACCTTACTAAGCCCCCGCACCACGTCAAGGTGAATAGTCTCGCGGGAGAGCTAAAGACATTAAAAAGCTGACATTTCTCAGCTGGTTTGAGTTCAAGTATTCGTTGACTACTTCGATTATAGCAAAATGTATTTGCAATTGTTTCGATCTTTGTTCATTTTTTAAAGAAGAAAATAATTGCACTTGAAGAACATTTGATTTTACTGCATTTGGATTTAATTTCATGCATAGACCCGTATTAGATTAAGTTTTCGGGCCCATTTCCGTCCGAATACATGTTCTTTGCTTTCATGCTTGCAGACAGCATATCCGAAAAGAGCAAATAAATGAACACATAAAAAAAAACGCATAATTCCAAATTATATGCATCCATATTCCTTTTTGTTGTTTTTATTCCACCACTTACAACAGTTCAAAACAATCAACTCAACGCACGAAGTCACATTGTGTGTTGGAATTTGCGTATTATCGTAAAGCCGATATAACGCGCCCAAAATTCGGTCCAACGCACGCACGCACTCACGCAGCATTGTGTTTCTATATTAACTACGACAAGCGCATGACAAACGTTTCAAAAAATCAATTGCATTAGAGGATTGACCTCTAAGTTTTTTTTTTTTTAGCGTCTACTAAAAGTAAATCTTGGTTCATTATGTTCGGAAATTTGTATTACTACGCAAGCTGTGCCCTTCTTGTACGCTGGTAGCTAGGCTGAAATTGCTGGAAAAATTACTGAAAATGAATCATAATAAGTTCAAAATAGACTTTAGTTCCTACAGCAACTTTAAAACAGGTGCACGGTTACCCTAAGAGTTGCTTAATGAACGCCGTTCAGAGGAACGAAACAGTTTACGCACAGGAAAAAAAAAAAGAAATTAATAAGTTGTCTAATGAAATAAACACCACAAAGTCAGTTCTGAATTGATGTAGACCTATTTAAGGAGACTGCCCAGAGATAAAATCGTTGCAAGTCGTTGAATTAACAATATTTTCCTGATTAAAGCTAACGTAACAAACTCAATAGTCCTACTATCGTTCACGTTCAGTCTAGCAGCATTTACAGTAAACTTTCGATTACTCGAATTTCATAGGACCAGGAAAGAAATTCAAATTATAGGGGTTTTCGAATTACTGAGGTTTTAGAAAAATAATGCTGCTCACTTTCGTCATGTACGCATTTCACGTACATCCTAACGAATACGTACTACTCTTGTTTCCCTTAGTCGGCGTTGTTTTTGTCTGCAGAGCAGCTGTCTCGAATGGCGTCCTTTAGAAAAGCTCAAATTGCAGCTTACGACTACACAATATGGCCAAAATGGCTGATAAGCTACAAACTTAGCATGAATGTGACGGCTTGATCGGCTCGTAACACCATCCGTTTAGTTTCTGTTAAATTCTCCACGTGCAGGCAACTTTGTCAACTGTGAGTTCTTTTGTTAAAAGACTCAATTAGGCTTTGTGCACTTAAAGAGAGACTTTTCAAAGAAACGGCGACTCAGCGGTCCCCTTAAAGAAGAACACTAAACACACAAGGATCGCCTCTCCACTGGTTGAAATCGCAGCTTGCGTCATTCACTCCGATTGTATAACATTCAAAGTCCACTTACATCTTCCGCTCGTCCCCGTTCTGACGTCCTGTCAAACGAAACCACCATTCATCCCGACGTCCACTCCACAACAAAGCGAGTCGGCAACTTGCGCTTGAGTATCTCTCTGAAAGGAATTTCCATTGTCCTTGAACTTCGGAGTAATCATCTCACAATAAATGTCTGCCAACACAAATAACCGCAATTGTCCTGTCTCCCTGCAACCACAACTCCAGCGATCATTGACTCGGCCACCCACACCACCACCCTACATTCAGATTTCATTAACGCACACAAACCCCCGACGAATTTAAATATTTCCCAACAATAACAATTTCCAACCCTCGTTTAAGGACACAATCACTCGGAATATTATCTCTGACCCTTACAACAGAGTAAAATAAAAACGATTTCCACAGACAACGTCCTGAAATAAATTTTCTATTTATCCACGTATCCTGCGCCTCAGGACAAAAAACTCCAACAAAAAAACAAAAAACGAAAAAACTTGAAGACAGTAGGACATTAAGATAATAAAATTTGTTCATCGTGCAGGAAAGTAGCCAGCAAAAGAACACACCCCACTCACATACACGAGACAAAATGTAACAAAAAGGACGAAAAATCCTCCTGACAATTCTATTACACCACCATCTCATAACACTTATGGCATCCCACTGTGCTTGGTGTTTACGCGAAACTGGCTTAATGAAAGTGAGAGATCCTCTTTATGCATTCAAAAACAGTAGGACCGAGAGTGAGCCTTATGAGATTGTTCAAAGTACAGCCACGGCGAAAAAAGGACACAGGCTTTTGCAGGAGTCAAGGAGAAAGACGAAAAAAAAGAAAAAAAAACACCCAACCAGCCTTTTCTAAAACACAGTAAAAGGAAAGAAACAAATACGCTTAATAGTATCCTTGTGCGGATTGTCGCCTTTTCCCGTCGCGCCGGCTCGCCCCCTTTGCAAGGGTTTGTTTTTTGTTTTCCTTTCTTTGAAGGGACGTGGAAATACCATTGGGATTGTGTGACGCTGGCGTTTTTACTTAAAATTTTCCTTTCTTTTTTGTTGGCTGCCCTTAACTCGCCGAAAAGAAGGTCATATTAAGTAAACTCGTCGTGAGTTGAAATAATTTTAGGTTAAGTTTACTTTTTAACACGTAGGTACCTTCGGGGATGAACGTTAAAATAACCAAACCCCCGGAGGGTAGCCGAGCCAACCCTGAACGAGACCGGTGACGGTGGTGATGACGGGGGCGGACTGCGAGCTTCAGCACTTGAACTTTTGCATGAAGTTGAAAGTGATATCGTCGGAAAATTTATTTTTTTCTGTTCAAGGATACGATGATGTAGGTTAAGGTTTCGCCAGGAGTCTCTGAGTGGGCCATGACATTGACGTCTGTGGCACATTCTTTTCGGCTGAGATTAGGATGTCGATGGGTTCGTTTCTTCTTTTTCTGGAAATTGGTCAGTGATTTATCCCCGGAAAGTGAAGGATAATCTCGGTTCAACAAGGGGACACCATAATCGCCCACTTGGCTGATTGATTTCTGTGTCGTCACTCCGGAGATTGGAAATTGGAGGTGTGGAGGTAGGAGGATAAATTGGGGAAGCGAGGAAATGAGTTGACAAGGAGAGGAAATTATGATTGGAGGTGATGACGACTTGTTAATGATGGCAGGGTGTTGACAATTTAATAGGAACGAAAAAGTCATCATGCTAAGAAGCAGTTCTCAAAATTTAAACACAACATTCAGCTGCAATGAATTAAAATGTGTGTCGCAGTTTACAGCAGTATGCCAAATTTAATTTTTTTTTTCTGCTCTATTATAATGTTGGTGGGCGCCGTTGGCTCGATCTGTTAGCGTGTCGGACTGTTAAGTGAGAGTACCCGGGTACAAGTCAAGCCTGGGGAAAAAACACAACAAACATTTTTCACGGCCCCACCTTCAGCGAACGACTGACAATCCTCCTGGAGTACTTCTGTCATGAAAAGCTCTCGCAATTCACCGTTTGTAACCATCATTAAAAAGTAGGTCCCCTCCGAGGGTGTCGAAAATTATAACGCGCACAACACAGTGGAGGCGCTTGTTATGCTTGCGTATCTACTGTCTAAGATTTTAATAAAAAATCGAGAGAACTCTCAAAAGCTTTTACATTTTCAAAAAAAAACTGCATTTAAGGTTTTTTCGTGAATGTTATTTTAAGTTTGTTTTTCTATGAGTACAAGGCCCACTCCATGGTACTTACTTACTTTTGTGACTGACTGCGTGCAATCTGATATGTTTGGATTGAAGTCTGCAGACTGCTGCAGAAATTGTCATCTAGAAGAATTTGAATCAGAAACTGCTTTTATGAGTCGTGTGAAAATACTCAACTTAACGCGTGATTTCCCGTCTCTATTGCTGCATGAAAGGGCAGGTGTTATTCAGATTGGTGAAAGAATTTAAACTCTCAACGAAAACTATTTATTTATTATTTTTAGTTATTTATCATTTTTTTTTTGGTAGTTATTATTTACTGTGTGTTATTTGATATTAACTCGTTATATATTTTCTGTTTTTTTATTAATTCATATGAAGGTTTCCATAGTTTACCTCCAAATGTCATTTAAATTACTGAACTGTACTTCGCAAAGGTTGAAAATTGTATTTTCAGCAGTAAGGTTGTATAAAACCATATCTCTGTGGAGGCTAGAGCAACATTGCTCAAATATTGTTATACTATGAAGAAAAGATAAACCTATTTATCTGATTCGCGTGAATTTCAAAAAAAAATTATCAGAGAGGCTGGTCTTTTGCAAAATGAAAGTAAAAATTGATTGTTTACAATAGTATTCAATAAGCTGGAAATACTTGAACAAAAAATTGCTAAATATAGTAACTTTATCGACAAACCAAGACTAAGTTTGGCAGAAATCCAACAAATCGTTGCAAAGATAGTTCTAAAACTGCTGCTTCAGCTATGTTCTCCTATGAATCATTGTTTTGTATCCCAGTCGATGGAACAAGTTTCCATTGTTACCCGCTGATTCATATGAAATTAAATCGCCAGCCCCTTCCAAGTCGTTAACTGAAACCACACAGCAGTACTGCAGCCCGCCCCCCGATTGAGCCCAATAAAAGAACGCGATACTCTCCATTAACCGCATAATCGGTCTTCCATACACACAACAACTGCAAAAAGTAATTATAAGCAACCGCCAGCAATTTCGAGCAATCTTCTTCGAATCCATACCAAGACCCATCATCGGGTGCCTACAGAGCCAAAGAGAGAAGTTTCACAAGTTTCAGAAAACTTCACCTAAACCTTCTGCATCGAATTGCATTAATTTTCTCTTGCTCCTCGTGCCCTAAATGCACACAAACAAACAAACACGCGCGAGTTCTGGGAAACTTATCTCAAGGAATTTAAAAAAACATATTTCCCGACCCACGGGGGCCATATCCTCCACATGGTGTTACACATTAACCCAATTCAATGAAATTGTGCTGAACATCTATTCAGCCAGCTCTGCTCTCTCGCATTGCAAAACAAAGAGTGAACTTTTCTTCTAAAGAAACATTTTTCCATTCGCAATTCCATTTCCCATGTGTTTTCCGGGATTCTTTTTTCCGATTCTTTTCTTTTTTTGTGCTCTCTATACCTGGCGCCAAAACTAAAACTCACCAGCACATCCATAATTCATAAATTGTACACAGGGCACCATTTTTGACGAACGGTAAAGGAGCGCGCAAACGAATGCCGTCGAAGTGGTGGCTGGTGGGTGGTTGGGTTGATGCACCTCTTTCATCGGCAGTCATAGTGTGTGCGGTGCTCTGGTTGATCGCAGGAGATTTTCAAAAAAACAAAAAAAAATTCCAGAAAACTTTTCTCAACGGCAACGATGTCTGGCAGAGAGACAGAGAATCTGTTTGTCTGTGTGTTATTAGGACGAACACCTGATACAATTTCCACATTAAAATGAAAGTTCTTTCTTTGCTTTCGGTGTGTGTTCTCGTCTCTGTTCCCGATTGCATCCTTATCAATCACATGGCACAGCCAAGAACCGAAAAAGAAACGAAAACGGATGAACTTTTGGTTGCTCACAAAAAAAGCGTTCAGTGTGTCCTTTAATTTATGCAACATCCTCGAGGTTTTCGGTTGTCAGTTTGAGACGGCTTCTTCCTTTTTCTTTTTAAATTTTTTTCCTGATGTCGATAGTGAGGAAGGTCCATGGAAAAGTTTTAATCATTCAATTTCTGACACCAGATTTCGGATCAGATGATGAGAGAAGATGGAAGCGGTCGCGGTAGCGGTAGCGACTGATGCCGCACACGTTGCGTCATAAATGTTGCACGAGATCCATATTTAGTTCTGAACTTGAGTGCCATAAGCAGCGCAGTATGCAGAAAAGTTTACTTCAGCCAGCGGGTGGATGTGCGCCAGCTGTTGAGAACTTTTAAACTCCATTGGTTTCAGACAGTCTGTTCTGCAGTGCGAGGCTGGTGGCCGTTATAGATCTCTGCACTTTATTGGGGGTTCAGGCAAATAGGACTAGCCATATAAAAAATAATGTTTAGCAAACATTTTTGTTCATTCAACGCTTATCATTGTATAAAGTAAACATTTTTAGTCAAATTTTAATAAACGAAAACAAATTCGAATGGTTATGGAATTTTCAACAAATGCAAATGGTTTTAATTTATAGCAAAGCTTGTAATGTAGTTCCTTGAAGTTGAAATCTTGGTAAGTTGTTGACGTCCAAAAATGGAACTAGCAACTGTTTGCTAAAATTGTGAGAGCTAACGCCATTAGGACATATTCCGAGAGTACTACAGCTTTATGGTTGCTCTATCGAGTGAGAACTCCTATGTTCGAGTCTGGTCCAGAGAACATCGAATTATTTTTTTTTACATCACGCGAATCCTGCAAATAATTGCCCCACCCCCGAGAGTTCTTCTTCTATTAAATTATCGCAAGTGCTTACATAAGTTAAAAAAAAATAAATATTAGCTATGGCGCAGTGTAAGTTTGGTTTTGGCCGTACATATGCTGTCGGTGTATTAGGTCTGAAGTTTCCGATATCACGGGTTAACGTGAACGAGGACAAATCTTTGGCCAATTTATTTTCAGAATTTCTGTAATCATTGCCGTCAGACAACACGAAATGATCGATTACCGATTAATCGAAAATTGGTGTCTGTAAAAAACAATAGGAAATATCCACGGTATCCTATCCTGAACCTAACTAAAGGTTAACCAACTGTGGCTCACAGCTTAATTTAACCACACTACAAATGACTAAATGGAAAAAGCTCATAAGAAAGTATGTACATTTTTTTCTGAGCTTAAATTATATTATATTTTTGGATCCGATGGGCGATATTATGTATAACTCATCCCAAAATCAATCAAATTAAAAGTGCTCGAGAGCAAACACTAAAAGCGAACAATTTATATATTGGTATAAAATGTCAGCAGCGGAAGTCGAAAAACTAATTTTTTTTTTAGCGTACAATAGAAGCAATGGTATATTTTACCATATTGAAAAATAACGTACACCAAAGTGGAGAGGAATTGGGAATAAAAGATCTTGTTCGGGATTACAAAGCAAATGATCCGAAAAATACTTCGGGATTTGATCGAAATTGTTTTATTTATAATTGTAATTATGGAATCACATTAAGTTTCCAGATCTTAATGCGATTGAAAATTGTGTGGACCATTTCGGACACAAGTAAGTACTCGCAAACGCAAGATATCGAATAAAAACCATCTGAGGACTGCTTACTTAAAGAAAGAAACCTTGTGTAAAAGACAAAAAACTTAAAAGTACTCGTTATTCAGTTTTATTTTCTATATTCTAGAAGTGGGTAAAATAAGTTGAGATTTTCCATATGTTAGAGTTTATTTTTTTTTTCTCTTTTAGTTAATTTTTCGTGTAATTTTAAATTAAAAATAAAAGTAAAGTAGTTTTTCTTTTAGTTTAAATCTCAACTAATCTTTTGCATTTTCAGAAGCTTTAGTCGCTTAAAATTGTAATTGTGGAGTGTGGGCCATTGTACATAAGCCGATCTATTAGCCTATTGCCTGATTTTTCTTGATGGAGGGATTCATAAACAGGACCGGTAAATTTCTACAGTTCTACAACAAAATGAGCCATCAGTTTTGCTAAGCAATTTGCGTTGAATCTTCTACCCAGATTTTGTTTTCTAAGCACTTCTACCACTTATTTAGAAACTTGCCTCTTCAGCCCAAACGTTTAAATCAGAACTGAGTAAACTTGTTTCAGGAAATATACAGACTTAGAGAAAAACGCAAGAGTGAGGTGCAGCAATGCCTTTGAATTGATTGAATTCAATTTTTCATAAATGTTCAAGCTTTAAGAAAATTCTATGGACACGGCCAAACCCGTAAATCGCCAGACACCTTTGGTGGTCAATGAAAAAGAGACAAGGAAAGAGAAATATCCACGTCTGAGTGAGAAATATCCACGTCTGAGTGAGAAATATCCACGTCTGCTGCTGCACACACTGTCCCTCCTACAAAAAAAGACGTCACAAACCCCTATGACTGCTTATGCTAATAGCGCCAGCATGCATAGAACATGACGTGCCAGTGCATTCAGACAAAACCAAACCACCCAAACAAAGCCCGGCGGGCGATAGTCGAGAGCGCATCTTCTGAACGACCCATAGCAGCTCCTTGTCAGCCGCTAGGCAACAAAACGAAATAAAAAGGGAAAAATTGGCGATAAGAGGATCTCGTAGGACTTTCGTCTTCTCCGCATTCGTTTAGGAGGCTGAATTTTTACTTGCGGGAAACTTTTTAGAGAGTTAAAAGGCACATCCGAAGAATTTACCAAAGAAATTGCACACAAAACGCTAAGCATTTCTCTCCGCACTTCCGTCGTCCTCGTTCTCGTCCTTGTCGTCACCGAAGCACGCCCTCAGCCTCATTGTTCGTGGTCCTAAACGCACTCCACCTGTGTCGAGACGATGCACTTTCGCAGACGAGTGTGTGCTGAGTTACTTTTGATGGGAGAAGATATCTCCCATTCACCCTCACCCTTACCCACACCCGCACTCTCTCTCCCTCCTTCAAAAAACCGGAACAAATTTTCTTCCTCATAAATGCGATATGAGAGACTGCCGAGTGCCTTGAGTTTTTCCTCATCGTTTTTCAAGGAAAATTTTTACACATGCATAACAAATGGCATCGCTTCCAGTTCTCAGGACCTCCGGTGGGTGGATGGGGTTGGGATATTTGTTTGGAGGGTAAAGTTTTTGCAGGTTGTTAGACAGAGAATTTCAGGCAATGGAACTTACAACTGCTCTGGGTGTGTGTGTGTGTTTAGTTTCTATGGTTGAGTAATTGTGACACATTTATCTCGGTTTGACTTGGCAGGATATCGAGGACGAAGCACGACTTTAGTCGAGATGGTAAATTGCATTTTTCCATGGAAGTAGTTAACTTAAAATTTGTTGTAAATTGCGGCAATTGCTGGTGTAATTTGCGGAGTTGTGACTGCAAGAGAGAAGATGGAAAAGGTCGATGTAATTGAAAGAGAATTTCTGGTGTGTGATCTAGGGGATGCCAAACATTTGTTTGTGTTGTTTTTTTTTGTGCTGGTCGGGGACAATTGGAAAGAAATTACCTGGAAAATTTGCTAAATCACATTCGCAGGTGTACGTGAGTATATCTTGCCGGAGGCACCTTATTGGGAATGAGAAAAGAATGGTTGTCGCAGAAAATCTTGCAAAGAATCACAGCGATGGGGCTATGGGTGAGACTGATCATTTAATATGGTTGTATAGGAGGGAGATTTTAGACCAATTTCAACTTTTTGAGATGAATCAAATGCTTTAATTTTTAGTATTTGGCTTATAAACAGGACCCTTCTGTAGACGTTGTGCACAAATTTTGCAGTACTAAAACGAATAATTTTACAACACTGCTCTTTTAGTGAAATTATCCGATTTTTATGTGATCACTGAACTGTGGCGTGATTATTTCCAAACAGCTCTACTTGAATTAATATAAATATATCGCAGTTGCGACAGGTTTTTTTTTGTGTGAAATAAATGTGGTGCTACTTTTTTTTCTCATCTTCTTCGTAAGCGCGCCTGCTGGGACCAATTTCGATCGCTTTAGGGTAAAAGCGTCTTAAAGTGGAGAATTACGTTTATAAGAAGCTCTGTAGAAAGTGTGTTCTACTTGACTTGAGGCAGATTATTCCGTTTTAATATTTGACTTTGAAAAAAAAAAAACTCTGATACGCACATTAGACTTTCTGATTGGCCTTTGAGTTTTTAACTTTTTTTTACTTTTGTACAAAATCCCAATGTCTTTTGAGCCATTTCTGATTTATAAGACTTTATGGGACATATTCTTTTTGTTTATTATTGATTAGGAAAATAGCATCTTGCCAAAAGAAGAAACATATACAAAAACAAATTATCGCTTCAGGGTTGTTGGGAAATGTCTAAGTGTACAAAAAACTTGCCCTCAATTTCCTAAAACTTGACTTTTACCATTTTAAATTGGAGGCAACGTTCACCGTCAAGTTCTTCCATGATCTACTCCTTTGCACCAAACTAACTCACAGTTATGCAAAAGTATTCATCAAACTACTTCCATTGGAGAAATTAAATATTCCACCCCCAGCCCAGGACATCGAAGATCGACAACACCCATCGTGTCGTTAAAAATTTTCATCACATTACCGACCGAGAAACAAAACTTTCCAATCACTTTGACATCGCCAACTCTTCAGGATCGATATGAAATTATTGAAAATGTCCTTTCCATCTCGTCCTCTTTCTTTTTTCTGTCTATCTGTGTAACAATCTCGATAACAATTTCCGCTCCGAGAGACAAAGTGGAAAAAGTTTTACTGTCGGCCACAAGCCCTTAGAGCAATATTCAATCATACTTAACCTCAGACACAATTGAGACCAATAAAACCGACACAAATCAAATACAGATCAAAGAATAAATTAATCACTGGCCGAGGCGGAGGACGCCATTACAGGCAGGAACAACGCTCTGGACCGGGAGGACCATCCGCAGGAGCATGTCGAATTCAAGGGAAGGTTAATTCCATTAAACGCATTCGAAAGTTTTTCCTTATGAACTTTCTCCTTCGATCCTTGTGAGTGAGTTTCTCTTCTCCTTTTTTGTTGTCTCTCATTTTGTTGTAATTTTAAAATGAAATTTATTTCCTTTCAGAGAGTGAACAAGGGAAAGAGAAAGGGAGGGAGAGAGAGAGAGAGAGCGAGTGAGAGGGTTGTAGGGCGGCGATGTCATTCTGCTTTGGGATATAAAATCCTTAGCAAAGCGTTTTACTTCGTTTCTTTTTTTTTTGCCTCTGCTTGTCCTTCGCACAAATCAGGTTCATTCTTAAGAAGCAATAAAATTCTAATGAGAAAACTTTTTCTCATTTTCGTTTTTAATTTACGTTTCGTTGTTTTACCTTTTTTTTTAAGAGTTTTGCTGTTTTTCTTTTTTTCTGTTCCTTTTTATTTTCTGTCGTTCACTTTGCAATTCACGCGACAGAATCAAAGTCCGTGATAATCCTGCCGAGAGCAAGAGAGGAAACGAAAGGACGAACGACGTCCGAGAAGAGAAAAAGTTGCAGGACGAAACAAAAGCGAGCACTTTGTAAGAACATTAAAGCAGTGGTCAGCGGAAATGGAGGTAAATACATTATGGATGCCATCGGGTACCGCTCATTTCCATTCGCAGCAGGGTGTGTCGAAGAGCAACAAAAAAATTATGTAAAAATCAATGCCAGGATAGGAATAAATTAAAACAAAAACGACAGGAATTCTCCTGAACTGTTTGAAAAATAATTGCAGCTCAAATTCGACAAAAAGGACAACGAAAGATACACGTTTGTTATTTTTTTGTATCTCCTGCCACGGAAAAATAATGAGGATGACTTGTGGTGAGGATAGTTAAACGAGAGATGAAAAAAAAAAATAAATGTAAGTAAAACTTTTAATGTGCAATATGAAGTTTGTGCAACTACTTCGCATCTTCACAGTAATTATTGCAAAAAAAACAAAAATATGAAATACAAAAGCAACAAAGCAGGACACGCTGAAATGCGCACCACTCGAGAAATAAAAATTAAGTGATTCACTTTGGAAGTTTTTCACAAAAAAAAAACTTAGTGAACATTGAATGTAGGGCACGAGAGTATAAAAACTTTGGACTCGACGCCTTTTCGTAGACTAAAGAGAAAATTAACGATTCATGGTGTAGTCCATTTTGGGTCATTTTTTTGACAAGGGAGGAGGTCATGCGCGAATTGTCAACTCCGAAAGCAGACGCGAGTTGCCACCTCATCGACCACAACTAAGAGACCAACGTGTTGATAACGCTACAGGCTTATACGAAAGGTCGCAGCAATCCTTTCAAACTGAACCAAAAATCGTTCCTTAAATTGAATACCTAGATAACCTACACAGAACTGAATAACTACAACCACACGTTCAAATACTACATTTTAATTTTATGTAGAATAATAAGCAATATAAAGATTTTTATTACTGGCAATTTTGACTTAGTCGTCAAAGACTTGTAAAAGATCATGCTAGAAATTTTGGATTGATCATAATGTTTCAGTCGTCAACCGAAGATGTCGAGAGGCTAAAACGCCATAAAGAGTCTCAGTTTTCAGTAGTTGGCAGTGAAAAATATTAAAAATGAAAAACAGCTAGCACTTTCAATTTCAATTTCCAATATCTCAGTCTGGAAAATCCAGCATATCAGTGCAAAGTAAGTTGCTAGTCTACTACCTTTTCTAATTTTAATACAGTATTTAGATTTTTACTGCATCAACTGTCTTATAGAGGAAAAAAAACTAAAAGATGGTGTACACATTTCGAAGTTAAAAAACGGGGGCAGTTGTTGCCCTACGCCTCACTATTTAAGTGTTCATAGCTTTAATTTCTTTACCAAAGGTCACAAGCTTTAATTCATAGCTTCAATTTCTTTACCAAAGGTCACAAATCCCTTTTTTATGTTCTCAAGCTACATAGAGGCGAAAATAGAACTTATTGTAGATTAAATTACATTAATTAAAACGAGTTAATGATGTATTATTAAATATAAATCCAATTTATGCATTATTTTTGGATTAAATACACCGAAGTCGACAGTACACAGTCTCTTTTGTGCATGATACAGGAAACGGAATACTTAATAGCTTCCAGTCAAAAATGAGGCTGCTGCGGCTATAATATGATGACTAGCAGCATGAAAAAAGCTAACACCATACAATTTTAATCAATTTTAAAAAAAAAGTGTTCATAATGGTAATCTGGATAAAAATTTCTACTCAAAGTCACGTTTCAGCCTAAAACATACCACTCAAATAGTGACTTTATAGTTGCCAAATAATACTCTAAATGCCTTGAAAGCATCGCTTCAATCACGAGAACTTAAGTCCATACAATACCTTAAAAAATTGTTTAATTAACGTTAACGTGTGCAACAACGTTACATATTTTCAATATACTTGCACCTTAAGAACTTGCAGGAAAAGGACGAAAAGAAATTGTCTAATACAAACAAATAAGTACATTGCGTTCTAAATTGCGTTCTAATTTTAAAGCAAAAATCACTTTCTTTTTGTTTCTTTAGTGAACACGTAGCTCAAAGTGATAATGCGACAAACAAAAGTTTAGAGCATAATTTTTATTTTACCGGAACTCTTAAAAATAACAAAACATTTAAAATTCAGTGCGAAAGCATACATCTACCATTAGTTTACGATAGAACAAAAATCATAAAACTCATCAACATAAAACCCAAACATAATTCAAAACCCAACAAAATTACTAATACTTTTGTCTACACATATTTGCATACGTTTGCTTATTTTAGTTGCTATTTTTTGACGTTGTATTGAATCGTAAAATTCGATTTGCAGATTTTATTGTGCGCTTTCTCTGCTGCAAAATGAAAAAAAGGAAACCTCTCCGAACTCCACAGTGTGTTTGTGTTTAGTGTGTATTTTTCGACTTCAATGTTCGTAATACCAGTTAGTATTATGTCTGACACTGTACATGCTGCTCATTTCCGGCTCTCAACAGCGTATTGAGAAAACCTTTTTGTTACAGAGATTGTTGGTTGTATTGGCTGTCAGTCGTTCACAAATGTCGGGGTCGTAAAAATTGTCTTTTCCCCGGGCTGGACTCACCAAACACACGCCTTTAAAAGTGTAAACTATAAAAAGTTTCAAGAGACATTACTATCAATCAGATTAAAAAAAATATTAAGAGTTAAAAAAGTTTAACAGCAACGACTGCATGTATGTTTTTTAGGTCAGAGGGATGGAGAAGATTTTAAAAAGTGTGGACAACTTTACAATTTTTAGTATCAGTACATGTCTTTTGTTTTTATGACCAGAGAAAACTATATAGCGTAGGCACGGCAAGAGGCAACTGAGTTGATTTTCTTTAAAAAATGTCATGTGGACAGTTTCCTTAAGTTTTCGTTTTACGCTTTACCAAACGTTCAAATATGAAATACCAACTTTAGATGAAAGATCGCGAATCTATGCGCATACCCGGATACGGAATTTCGAAAATTTGGGAAGAGTGTTGCGGAGTGTCTCACTTCGCAAAGTGTTATTATCCTATAGAAGAGCTATCAAAAAAGTGTTAAGTTCATCGCTTGGACGAAACTGTAAACATACAACAAATGAGTTTGAAACCAAGCTTTAAGAAACAGTACCTTTTACCCTGAATAACATTCTCTAACTTGCAGATAATTTTTTTAACAATTAAAACCTTTTGATTACTTCATCCTAATTCAATTAGGTGGAAAGACCTTCTCAACAATTTTTGCTTCTACGCATTTCGAACCTAATATGATCATAACAAGAGTCTTTCTGTCTCAATTTCATGCAAGAATTAACTCAGATTCTTTCTTTAGAGGGCCCACAGTCTTTCCACAATAGCTTTCTCCCCATTTATCATCTGGCGTGTGAGCCCCAAGATCGGCTTTGACGACCCCATCACTTCTGCATCTTAAGTCCCTTCTCAAGTTACACCAACTGCTCAAATTATGACATTGCAGACATTATTTACTACGTGACTATCGCCACAAAATCACTGAAGTCCCACAAATCACTCGTCTTCCACAAAACAACATTCACTGCCAGCTTTTCTTATCTTTCCTGCCCGCAGGAGCCACTTTCACATGCAGATTTTCCTTCATAACTAATTAATTTGCCTTACGACTTTTTTCTTTTCGCTTTGCTTTTCATTTTCATTTACCCTCAAACAAGAACAGAAAACAGAAACGCCGCCACCGAAATGTGTAAGATTTTTTATCCGTTTAATTTAAACGGTACTAGCTGTCAAAGGATAATGCTCTCTGTGCCTTCACGTCACTCCATCTTTTCTTTGCTTTCCCCTGTAATCCTAATTAATAGGTTTTCATCGATTTTTACTCGTTTTCTCTGCGTATGCACATGTAAGCCTTGTTGGCCTCCTACTCTGTGGTATGCCCACGTGAGCATTAGAAATCCTTTTTTTTCCATTCCAGCTCAACCTTCCAGCCGACGACGTCACAACTCATCCGAACACAGGATGACTTCCGTAAACAACAAACTTCGTTGAGAAATGAATGAAGCGAAGGATACAAAGGATCCCAGAAATTGAGTTCAATGTGCCTTTCACATTTGTTTACCTAATCCTCGTTAAGAAAAAAGCAAAGACCTTTAGCTGAAAGCAAATGCAGTTAACTAGATGAAAGGACATGTCGAAGAAGACGAAAACAAGGACGAGTTGAAAAAAAAATCACTTAAATGAAGAACACAATCGCACCGAATTGAAACGTGCACAAGGAATGCCGTCCATCACCTTTGCCAGGGGAGTGTGCATTTCACTCGATACACTGACGTCCTTATTTTCTGTGACCGTGTATGTGTGTGAAGGATGTGAGGATTTTCAAAAGAAGTATAATTAATCAGAGAGATCAAAGTGTTTGCATTTTACAACTCGAAGTTAATGAAAGTGTTTACATTTTCCCGTGATCATCGACAGCGGGGTAGTTGAACCGTGTATATATGTGTGAATCGGTGGGTGATGAGATTCGAGGGGTGGAACTTTAATTGGTGATGTGTGTGTAAATGTATGCTGAGCTAGGTGGGGAGTTTACTTAAAGTATAATAGCTCAGGGCAAACGAGGTAATTTTGTATCATCGGGATGAATTGAGCAAATACAGGGTGATACTGTTTGCTAATAAATTTTAATGAAATCAAACAGACCGTAAATCACAGGGGTGGGCATTCATTTCGGTGCATGTGAATCTATTTGAATGGACTAGAGATGAGATTTCCAAGGAATAAAAGTCGGAAATTTCGTGGGAAGGGGACGAACAAAAGACGCCTGATTAATTGTCGCAATTGTTAGTTCTTGTTTAATTTATTTGACGAAAATTCTGTAAAAATGTTACTCCTGGTTATGAGACCAAGAAGACGTCTGGTCAGTGATCTAATAGTGTCATCAAATTGATTGGTTTCAGAACAAACTGTGTTGCCTCTTTTGGCATTTTTGCCTTTTTCAAAAACAGAATGGTTCTAATTCCCGAGCTCTGCAAGCCTATAACCCAATCCTTCGTGGTTTTTAGGCAGTCTCCTATGTTTTTTTGTCTGCGGGTTATTTTGATACTAACAGCTGTTTCCCACTCGAAATTTCGACAGAAAGTCAGTATCATATCTCAGGGGAACGAATTGAATCGCTTTACGCTTGAACAACGTTGACCCTCAAGCAGTGCGTTTTTTTTAAAGAAATTATGTTAGCAGCCGTCTGGGTGATGTCAATTCACAGCCTCAAAGCTACGATTTAACCCCTTCAGACTTTTTGTTTTGTTGAGGAGAACCATGAAAGACCGATGGTTTGCAATCAATCCGAAAATGATTTTAGCAGTGTTAATAATAAAAATAATAAATACATAAAAAAAAAAATGTTTGTTCATTTTACTGTACTTTTAAAAAGCGACTTCTGCTTGGCCCATTTGAATAACTAAACCCAAAATCTAGAACACTTTTTTTATGGCCTTGATATTTTTAACACATCAATGTACTAAGACTATCTATTTATTGCAGACATTTAACGAAAAATCTTTTTGCTAACAAAAATACATGTTTCCCGGTTTTATTCTTCTTCTCAGATGATTCCAATTGAGTGTTATATCGTAGTCTAAGATTGGATGGCTTTATAGTAAGTTAACGCCTTAAGAAAGAGGAGATCTAAAATGTGTTAAGGCTTTTTTTTTTTTATTTTAACTATCTGTGTAGGAGTTCTCTTAAGAACATCAATCTCTTATGTCCGAATCACATGCAACTGTCCCGAATCCACCCACTTACGACCACTCCTTCAATTTCATCGTATTCCTAAATTAACTTTTGATGGAATTCTTATCGATAACTCACTTAGAATTGCCAAATAAAAATGCTAAGTGATGCCTAATTTAAAAATAAAATGGAAAAAAAGAAGCAAAAAGACAATTTGCTATAGAAATTCATGAAGCAATCCGTACATTATTCCCATAAATAGAGATCAAAAGGACTCTATGAAGGGTTTCTTTTACCGCTGCTTTAGAGTTACTTCTGGTTCGTTGACAAATGGCATTTTATTATATTTTTTCTTTTTTTGTGCTTTCTTTTCGTTGAATGGAAAAGAAGAAAAAATTGAAAGTTCTCATCTCTTACAAAATAGTAGAAGGAAGCAGTACAAAGATCCTGAATGGGAACATTTGTACGTGTGAGTGAGTATTTTTATCTTCAGTCGTTTAGGGGTAAGAAAAAAGAATGACTGAGAATGGAAAGGAAAAATAAAATGAGAACGAATTGAGTTTGTGTTCTTTTCTTTTTTGCTGGCAATAGCCAATTAAAGTTTTGAAGACTCAAATCAAATATGAACCGATTTTGTAGATAAATTTTAGAAAATTATTACTATCGATATTTTATTTGTTTGATGTTCGTTTTTCGTTTTATTGACAAAGAAGATAAATTGGCAGAAACACAAGTTTTTGATTGAATGGTGAAGGAAAGTTACCAGATGTGGAAAAGGAGTAACCCAATTGGTGCATTGTACGTGTGAGAAATTCAGGAATGCACGTGGTGCAAGAGCCATAAGGTGGACAAATAGTCGGGTGAAGATGTGCAAGATGCGCCATCTTGTTAAGGCCACTTAACGTCCTTAATTGATGTCAAGGTAAAAACTCCCAGTGATTTTTAAGATCTTTTTTTGAACAGAGCAGGACGTACAACGAAAATATAAATGCAAACAAGACGTATCCTCAGTTCCATCAAATCATAAAAAGTATAACACCTCATCTATTCAATTGCCCGTTTTTGAAAGGTCAATAGCTTGGAAACGTTAGAATTGGAAACGCAATATCGATCTTAAGCCAATTTTCAAAATTTCCTACGAAGTGAGATGGGTCTGCTATTCTTGCAGACATTGAAATTACTCTTTTCTTTGATTTTAATGCGCAAAACTTGACATGATTCTTAAAGAATCGTAGGAAAGACGTGTCAACACTTGAAATTAAGAGCACCACCTCACTTATCGAGGTTGCCGTGCACAACCACCCACCGACCCACTTCATACATTCGACAGAAATGACCCAAATTGCAGTCAAATCCGGAAATTAATTGGATCTCATCAATCCACGTAGCTGCCGGATGGCACTCGCGTTCCTTCGAAAATATTCGCCGGGACAAGCAGCACCTCAGACTAAGACTAAGACACTTCTCGACTTCCACACCTTGATCCACCCCCGTCAACTGAATCAATTGGATTAACCACCAGTCCACACACTGTCTACAGAATTTAAGTCTCAAGAAAGTGGCTGCTAATCTCCACCAGAAGCCACATAAATCAACCCCAACACCAACCTCAAACAATTTCTAGTTTTGTTTTGCTTGTGTGCGTTTTTTGGATAAGTTTGGATTAACCGTCATTTTAAACTCCGCATCAACCGTAAATTTGTTCTGTTCCACCGCCACCGTCGACAACGCCAAAGAATAAAAATCCGATTAATTTACAGAAAATAAAAAAAAATAAAATGGAATGCCACACAAAATTGTTATTGAAGCTTCGCATCTGTTATCTCCCCTGTGACAGATACACAGGTTTCCGTTTACTTTTCCTCGTGTATCTTATCAAGCAGCTCGTTCATCCTCCCCTCACGGTGTTATACTCGGTTTCTATAATAAAATTGAAAAGAAAATGAATCCTTTAGGTCGTGCTATAATTAAATGTTCTTCAAGAATTTCACTCGAAAGATTATGTTGTGGCAGATAACAACAGACGGAGGATTTTCAACGGCTAAGGGCTGTGTGGGCGGTATGTGAAGCGATGCGGGGTGGGGCGTGGCAAGGTGGGATGGGGTGCGTACGCGTAAGGAAAACGAACCCGTAATGGTGATAATAGAAATTGGATACGATGATGACTTTTGCGGAATTGGTATGAGGGAGCCGAGTATATGTATCTCATCGCATGGTTCTCTGGCGAGAAGAGAGAAACTTAATTAAGGGAAAATTCGTCCCGTGAGGGTTCAACTTTGAAGTACCTACGTGTGGATTTTTTTTCTGTCGGTATAGAACGATTCACGTGTGCGTGTGCGGAGGATGAATCAACGTGAGTTGTAATTTGTTAATTTCCCATTGAAATTAATTTTTGAGGGTATAATCATTTTGAATTTTCATTGAAGAGAGCGGTGAAAAATTTTGGAAAATAGTTTAATTTACCGGTGGTGGGTGGTGGGAGCGTAAAGCTAGGCTCTAGTCCTCCGCGGGCTGCTACGCCACCAAAGATGATGATGAGGGTGAGTGGGTCCCTCCTTTTGTATTTACGAAAGGAACTTTACAAGTTTTAAAACATTTTAGTTGAGTTCCTAAATGAGATGGCAATTACCTTTCAATGCTGTTGTTGCCTATAGGAATTTCAGAAATTACTCAAAAATTTCTCCTGAAAGTGTCAAAACAGGGAAAAAATTGCAACTTTGAGACTTTTTCTTTGCAGGAGATTCTTAAAAAATACAGCAAAATAACTTTGATTTAGGTGATTTTAACATTTGAGCCAATGATTGTTAAAACTACATAGGAAACACATTTTTCGAAATCACTTTTATCACTTATATGTGGAGCTATGCGTTAAGAGTAAAAACGACAAAATTCGATACCCAAAATACATCCAAATTTTAATTTGAATTTGAAAAATCGGCACCAGCAGTATCTATATTTTATATTACAAAAAATAAAAAAAATCACAAAATATTTTGTCTCTTCCATAAAAAAAATGTCGCCTATGTTGTAACAATCATCGATTCATTTAAGACACGAACTGATTGGTCTACACTACAATTACTTTGGAAATAAGTTTTCAATATTTCCCAATGTTGTTCAAGCGTAAACTCATTTCGCTCTGCGGAGGTATGATACTGACTTTCTGTCAGTGTCAAAATAACCGGTGAATTAAAAAAAAAAACACTAGATAGCCCACTCTTTATATGGGATTCATTATTCGGTTCGTGTTGTTTTGATCTGTGTCGTATTTTTCTGGTCCTAATCATCAATGCAAAACGTGGCTTTGGTGTGCAGTTTTTTTGTTTACCCATGACTAAGAAGACTTCTCAGTTTTGTGGAAGAAAAGAACGTAAGAAAAATTGAAATAAAACAATATAGTAGAAAAATAGAAATATAGAAATATAGAAATTATACCTAAAGTCCAAACAAAGAAACAAATGAGCCGTGCAAAGAAATTTTCCGAAACTTCACGAATAAAATTGAATCGCACTTAAAAACAAACTTAAATAACAAACGAGTTTGTAGGTGATGAACGTTTTTTTTTTTGCGATAAACCTGGCATGGAGATATTCATTTGTAGCGTGCATGTGCTTGAAAGTGACGCATTAAAACCAAAAAAAGGGAATTTATCAGAACGTGATTCTGCTGTCTAAAAAAAATTTCGAAACTCGACAAAAAAAAGCTGTTGAATTTAGCGTGTATGTCAAGCATATGACAAGTCAAAGTGCTAATAAATCTGCCCATCATCGGGACGTCCTTTTTGCGGACCTAACTTAAATCAAGCTGTCATCATACGTACAGCCGGGTTCAACAGGGAAGGGGACATCAGTTATGCAAATCAAAACACAAATTTTCTCTAGTCCCACTCAAAAAGCATATTTTCTGAAAACAAACTTAGTACTCGCTTCAGTGGGAGTCCACCATCACCCAAAACAGAGACCGTGACATGGAACGCATTAAAACTTGTGACAACTTTGACCCACTCGACGTCTCACTCAAGGGCTGATTTGTGCCCAACTCGAACACTTAAACTATTTACTAACATCTTTCCAGGTCATACTGATTATGGATGCTAAAAGTGTTTACACAGCCGCATACGAATAAATCCTTCCCAAAAATCTTCCCAAACTGTTCAAACAGAATGGGGGGTGGGGGGATACAGAACAAAACCCCAACGAAGCAATTCAAAACTTCGTCTGCTCCTCTGCTGATGGCGCAAGCAAGTGACTTGTGTCAACAGCAACCCCTTTCCCATCAATCAACTCCGAAAAAAAGGGACAAATCTCCGCAGGACGTACGTACGTTCTACCAAAAAAAAGGACAGATGAATCCTTTGAACTCACACACAACATCAGCCCACCACATGAGGTGATGAGGACTTGAAATGTATCCCACTCGACTCCCTCCTCGTATTAATAATAATTCCAAGAAAAATCCTCTCTCATTGTCATCCTGCGTGGCGGCGTCCTTATTACATCTCTTTGATGGCCACGCGACGATGATGGCGACAGCGACGCTTTTCATCGAAGTTAACTGCGGTGGACTGTCTCGTTGGAGGAATGATGACTGTCAGGGTTTTTCTTTTTTTGTAAAGTCCGTCCGCGCGGTATGTTTAACAGCTGTCAGAAGTTGAGGCGGAGGACTGCTGCACATTCCTTTTTATCCCTCTCCTTGAGAAAACGACTTCAAAAATGTATACATAAGAACCTCCGTTTTGAGTCCATTATCATAACGGACTTCATCCCCCACTCAGGGGTTGGCTACAATTATATAAGACAGACGAAAGATTCGTCGTCGTCGTGGCCTGGACACAATGAAATGGTATTTTTCTTTTGTTGCTGTTGTTGTTGTGTTTCAGAGTCCTCCTCCTCCTCCTCCATTTGGCCCTTTTTTCACGAGGGGCGTGGTGGTTTGGGGGGGTGAAATGATTAATTGCAAACAAATATCCTCTTGACATTGGGACATTATTGTGATGTCTCCGTGGCCGTGACTGATGACGAGTGGGCGGACAGCGCCAGAAAAGCTGGCAACATGAAACCCAGCGTAATGAATGAAAAGCAAAAACCCGTCCGTTCGTCCTGAGCCTAGCCCGCTGGCTGTACACGAGTCCCCATAACAGACGCGGAGGGAAAGATATATCATGAGATATCCGAATTTGTTTACATTTATTTCGTCTGATATTTGCTAAAAGGATAATATTCGAGTCTGTTGTTTTAGGGAAATGATCAGGAAAAACGTTTTCACCAGCCAGACACCGACTCACACATGTCAGCGTGTAAATAATGGATGGCCGTTAGGCGCATACTTGGTTTTAGCTTTCCTTAACAGTGACCGTGCATGTGCGTGTGTATCGAGTGTCCCTGTTCTGTGTAACTACCGATGCCCGTGATTATTAGACAGCTCGTGGAACTGGTATTCGATTGAGTGGTTTGTTTTTACATGACTGCATTTTATCGATACGTTGATTAAATCACATGTATCTACACGTGTGGATGGACTCACTCAGTCCCTCTTTCAACCACCGCGATGTGTATCTGGACATTTGCATCCAGAGCGAAGGTCGGCGGGACGGGAAAGTTGGTTTTATTAAAGTAGTTTGCAAACACGGTTGAGTTTTCCAAGAATTCGAGTGGCGGATTTGTGTTTAGGCACTCGTTTTAAGAGGGATGTGGATTCGGAGTCAATGGCCATTCAAAAAGCCTAAAATTAATCGAATTCGTGAAATTCCACATGAAATTTTTATAGTTTTTTTCCGTTTTTTGGGAATGGTTCGTTTTTGCAGTTGTTAGGAGATGAATTTTTATCCAAATGAAGACCCCAGATCACTGAATTGAAGCTGGAATTTGTTTGGATTCGGAAAATAATTAATTATTTCTCGACATACAGAGCTGATCTCTGTGACTTTGGCCAATGTTCTTTTTTAAGCATAATAAATTCAAAAAGTTGCAGGAAATCTATTGGTAAAACTAAGAATACTATAGTACGAAAACAATGATGAATGATGATTACTGGAAATGTAAAACGAAAAGAGAAATATAAGTGCTATTTTGATTGAATTAATTTCAAAAACAATTCCACTAAAAATGAACTTTGGTATTCTCTTTGATTGTTCATATTTCTCTTGAAATTGATATAAATATTCTTTTTCGTTCATTTTAAGAATTCATTTATAAGCAATTCAACAAAAATTTCGATATTAGTTTTACTAATGGTTTTTTAGTTGAAATAGTGAACAAAATCAATTTTCAAATCTTGAGTTGAAAACAACTCTGAAGCTGATCAACTCTTAATTTTTCGAAAAGTTGAACAATAGTGAACAGAATCGCCCCTAATTAAGCCTTTCATGCCCAGTGTTGTTTGTATACAACATGAATTTCATTTATTCAGAACTGAAAAAATACTAGCGCATTTAAAACCAAGCGCAATTTGTTTTAGGTTCCTGCTTAGAACTATTTTAATCCATTCAATACTACTTCAGACATTTATTGGTGTAATAAGAATGTTATATTTAATATCCATTACTTTATTTTTGGTATAGGGCAATACCAATAAAAAGTTGCATTTCAACAGATCTCCTAACTAATATGTTGTTATTATAATAATAACTTGTTTTAAAATCGCAAAAGCACTCAGAAATTAATTCGATTGTATGTATGTATTTTAAAATTTAAAACTTCCTCTTTCAATGGTTTCGAATTTGATGCAATTTTAGCGAACATAGAGGACCAGTACTAGAGTATAAATATTTTTTTAATTTGGCTTAGTTGAGACCTCATAAGCTAGATTTTAACAAAAAATATTTTCGTTTTTTTTGGAATAAAATGTGGACATGAAAGGGTTACTTACTATGCCTTTGTCCAACAGATTTTCAAGGAGTTTGTCTTAAAAAGCGTTTTCAAGAAGGAGACTTGATGTTCTGTGGTGGTCATGTTGCTCTAATTGCGTTTGTCTAACCTGTTGCTGCGCCTATTTTGTGGCAGTTTATATAATATATTATTCTTATATTTCAATTTTGTCAAAAAATTTACGGAAAAAAAAATAGTTTTCAAATATGAAAATGAAATTGGACTGAAATTTTCAATACACATTACTCTTGAAAGATATTTTTAAATTAAAGGATTAGTCAAATATAAATTCAAGAAATAGTCACTTTGCCTAAAAGCATTTATGCTGCGTTCCAATAATTTTGTATGTAAAGTATGGACAGAAAATCGGTATCATACCTCCGCGGAAGAAAATAAATCGCTCTACACTTAAACAACTTTGAGAAATATTTAAAACTTATTTCCAAAATGAGTGCTGTGCCAAACAGTGCATTTTTTGAAAAGAAATTTTGGCCGAAATGATGGACCACTTCCAATTTGAAAATCGTAGAGTTCGGTTGTGTTTCTACGTGACTACAAAAAAATAAAAATAAAAAACACGTGTTGAAAAGTGGCGTGTGAATTTCGCCTCATATAAAAAAAAATTTTTTTAATTCTTTTTTTTTGTTGTTTGCTCTGTGGTTCTCGCAAAAAATAAGTCTTTTATCTTCTCCATGGAGGAGAATTCTCCATCAAATTTCAAACCGGTGCCTCCCGACAAAAGTACGCATAAAACCATTAATCCGACGCTGTTGCCCTCCCAGCTACTAAGTGCAAGCAAAAAAAAAAAGATTAACGACTGCATACTTGGTATGGATATGGGGGACGATTCAAGTCCTCCCATAGTCAACCATGGCGCAACTAGTGCGTCTCCCACTACTAGTCGAACCGATTCAACTGCTTCGGCCCAGCTGCTGGGCAACTGCATACATGTGGGATTCATTGGAAACAAGGACGTTTCGGCATCTGGACATTCCCAAACCGCCGACGTGCTGAAAAAGATACTCTCCTCCGGTCGCAATCTTCCTGAGGCTTCATCCAAACCGATGCGCAAAAGACGCCAGGCTGACTTGCAGAGCGCCAGCAAAAAAAAGTCAACAATAATGTTCGACCCGAACAATAAATTTGACCTGCTGAGGGAAGACGCTGCATTTCCTCAAGATCTCAAACTTGCCAATGAACAGCAGCAACCAGACGGCAGCCGAGTGAGCAGCAACCTTTCCAGCGGCAAGAACCTCTCCAACATTAACACCAGCAGCAATAATACCAGCAACACATCTGCTACCAAGCCGCTACCATGGTGCCCCCCAATATTTGTGAAGGGCGTGTCGGCCAAAGGCATCTTAGAAGTGGTAAGGGAAACTAAGTTTAACATTAATAATTTAAAATTTATTAACAATGGCTTTGACAAGCTTAAAGTTTTTGTGAGGGATGTTGAGCTCCATGCGGAGCTGATGAACATATTTAAAATGTCAAGGGTGGAGGCCTTCTCCTTCACCCCCAAACCATTACGGAATTACAATATTGTACTTAAAGGTATTGCCAGCTACTTCACTGCGGCCGAGATAAAAGAGGAGCTACTCACTCGGGACCCCTAATTGAGGGTGTCTGTAAAACCTTTTGAGACCTCTTGGTCCAAAAAAAGTGGAATCCAACTGGATTTGTTTTTGTGCACATTGGAGGACAGAGACAGTTTCCTAAATATCAAGCAGATTAGGTATCTCCTGAACCATAAAGTAACTTGGGAGAGCGTTAGGAGCTCAGGGCTGAAACAATGTTTCAGATGTCAACGTTTCGGACACATGTCCAAATACTGTACGGCCGAGCCAAGGTGCGTAAAGTGCGAAAAGCCGCATGAGGAGGGCAAGTGCGAGCTTTCTGCAAGCTCCGACATTTCAAAAACCTTCTGTGTCAACTGTAACATGCCTGGCCACCCGGCTAGCTACAGGGGCTGTCCGAAATGGATAGATTTTCAGAAGAGGAAAGAGGCAACCGTTGAAGCCTCTCGTAACAAAAGAACCCTGATCCGTAATCAGATTCCCAAAGTAGTAAATGCGCTCCACTCTAACGCTCTATCCTTTGCTGATGCTGTCAGGGGATCTAAGAGCTCCACACAAAATGCTAGCTCCGGAGGCGACTTCTCCGAATTTTTCTCGGAGTCTATCCGACTCTTCGGTTTGCCTCTCGGTGAACTTTTATCGAAAATTAGGGACTTCTGGCCTAATTATAAAAAAATGGACGAAAGCAAGAAACAAGCAGCTTACCTCTCCTTTGTCCTCTCCCTCTCCCTTTCACCATGATCCTTAACCTCATCTCCGTCAATATCAATAGTCTTTCAAAAGAAAAACGAATTGAATTAAACTTGTTCCTGGAGGATCAGACCCCTACAGCTCTGCTCCTTCAAGAAACCTGTTTATCCAACAGTGCAAATAGATGCCGTTTCAATGGGGACTTTGACCTAATAACAAACAATGATGGTAGAGGTACCGGCATCCTTATGCAAAACTCCCTCACCTTTTCACAACACTTCTTTAATAGCAACACAATCTCTGCAACAGTAGCTTCTATCCCAATCTACCTTGCCAATCAGGCCCCTAAGACCCTTGCTCTTGTCTCCATTTACATCCCTTGCAGTACAGGCTTAGCTCTCTCGCCCTCCCTAGATGAACTCCTCTATTCTCTAAGTGGGTTTGACTTTATTATCATTGGGGGTGACTTCAACTCCCGCCATACGCTGTGGGGTGACTCGGTGGCCAACTTCAATGGCACGCATCTGGCCAGTTGGTTTCTTGATCACTGCGTAGATTTTGACCTGGTAACACCCATAGGTCCCACCAGACCCAGTTCCGGGTCCCACATAGACTTCTTCCTAGTCTCGTCAAACCTACGTTCCGCTAACAACATTGCCTGTACGACCCTAGAACCGCTCTCAGACCACTTCTCAGTGCTTCTCAGCATCAAACTCGAGAACTCCTCCACCTTTCCCGACTCACCTATCCTCCGTTTTATCCCTAACGGCTATAAACATACTAATTGGAATAATTTTAACAGATCCCTAGACTCCGACTTAAGTAATATAAAAATTCCTTCTGACAGAAACCTAACCAATTGCGAAATAAACCAATACATTGAAGTGCTCACCTCTATACTAAAAAAAGGAATCTCTAAACTTAACAATAATATTACTCCGCGGCCTAACTGGCTAAGAGTTTCAGAGTTCACTATTAGCCTTTTCAAAACCAGGAAAGTTTGGAAAAGAAGGCTTAAAGGAATTTTTCACCATTTCGGCGACCGCCACAATACTAGCTATCTGGATCTTTCTGCGCAGATTAGCTGCTTAAATAAAATAATTAAGGACCAAGTTAGGCTGGAGCTAAATGCACGATTCCGTACCCATCTCTCGAACCTCAAACCGTCACCCAATGTTTTTAAAGCCATCAATCAAATCACCGGTCGTAAGAAGAGTCCCAATCCTAACTGCCGTTTATTATACGCGAATAGATCATTCACGTCGGCTAAGGACAAAGCGCAAGCCTTCGGCGAATACTATGCGGACCTTTTCCCTCTCCGCACCCCTTCTTCTGACATAGTTAATACCATCACTGTTCAAACCTTCATTAGCTCTTTTACCATTTGGAACCAAAACCTCACCCTTCTGAATTTCTCACCCCTCAACAAAGCTGACAGTGTAAGCAATGGTAACTTTACTTCTATCTCCTCCGTAGAGTCCATTATCTCCTCTTTGAACAACAAAAAATCGTCTGGACCGGATAATATCTCAAACTTTATAATCCGCAAGTCCAAGACAGTCCTCGCAAAATACTTAACCCCCCTTTTAACTGTATCAATAATTGCTACTTCCCATCAGCCTGGAAAGAGGCAAAATTACTCCCTATAAAAAAAGGTAATAGCCCTAACAGTGTCGAAAACTTCCGCCCCATTTCCATGTTGCCAAACTTAGGCAAGATACTAGAAAAAGTAATCTTGGAAAAAATTCAGTGGCTTTCTGACGACTTGGAACTGTCTCAGCATCAGCAATTTGGCTTCAAACGTGGACATTCTACCGAGCACACAGTACTTTACCTCCAAGACAAAATCTTAAAGATTAAAAAAATGCACAGTCGCCTGTGCACTTGATCTGTCAAAAGCTTTTGACTCTGTGTGGCACGAGGGCTTAATCTACAAATTACATCTCCTCAATTTTCCCCCTAATTTAACTAAAATCGTCAAAAGTTTTCTTTCAAACCGAACTCTCAAGGTATTTTATGAATCCTACAATTCCCTACCCATTCCGATCAGAGCAGGTGTCCATCAGGGATCTATTCTTGGCCCTCTTCTATTCAACCTCTACCTCTCCGACTTCCCAGTCCATCACTTAAATTCCGAGGCTGTGCTTTACGCCGACGATACCATTTTGTTTAGTCACCATGAAAGACCCCAGGAAGCGCTAAGCGATATTAAATCCTACCTAAACACCATCTTGCCTTATTACAACAGATGGGGGATCAACCTCAACTTTAGTAAATGCGAACTGATTTGCTTTAGAAACGCTTCTGGCAGAGGCCATCGACTTGCGGTTCGCGAAAGCCGTAACCTCGACCTCCAAATCGATGGTACAGCGATCCCGCGAAAGAACTGCATCAAATACCTCGGCCTGCATCTACATGAACGCCTCAAAATGAATCCCCATGCCAGAAAGGCTCTAATCAAGTTAAAAGTCGCAGCAGCCAAACTTAAAATCCTCCTTAACTCCAAATCGGTAGAAAAAAAAACAAAAATCCTCATCTACAAAACACTAATCCGCCCGCTATTAGCCTATGGGTTTCCGATATGGTACCAGATTACCCCAAATGTAGCTGTCGAGCTACATAGATTCGAACGTAATATCATTAGAAGCTGCATCTCTAAATGGAAAAGACCGGGAGGTAAATGGCACAGAAACGCTACACTTTACCAAGACTCGGGTTTAACACCTTTACTCGAGTACCTTGTCTGCTTGGTGAAAAAGAGGCTTTCTGGCCTCCAATTCCATGAAAATCCACTTCTCAAAACTGTTTTTGAAGAAAACATAGGCTGGTCAGTATCGGAGCGGTATTACTCCTCTCCGATCAGCATCCTCAATGAGGGCTCAAACTCTTTGTTCTCCTCGCTGAACGATTTATCTACGGCAGCGTTTTACCAGAAGCAGCTACCTAACTCGTACAGAGGCTAAAAAGCTCATCATCCCCTCCACAACATTTGCTAGACTGATATAACTCAACGAAAGTGATAGTTTAACGGTATCAGTGTACACTAATTTAGTCCTTATGAAAATAATAAATATATCTACCTAGAACAGTCCTAAGTTAAGTTAGTTTTAATCACTGTAATCTATTTTTACAGAGTGTTTAATACTCTGTGGCAACTTGAAATAGTCTTAAGTAAATGTAAATATCTGTACTTGGTACATATGTAAATATTTTTCTAAACTAATGAATTCAAAGGCACAAGCTTTGAAGAACCACAATTATACTTTAGAAATTAACTACTACCTCGTGTTTCTTGTTACAACTTTAACTTATTGTAAAATCTTGTACTAACGTTTAAAATTATCTTATACCATTGAAGCTAAATAGTACATAAATATCGCTTAGCTGTCAATTTTAGTTTTTAGTGCATTTTTGCCAGCTCTAAGGTATTTACCTTATGAATTCAAATTGTATCTGCTATAAAAATTTGCTGCAAGATCTTTGTTACACTTACTATATTATGGTTATTCTTCCAAATAATTACTTTAATATTTCAAAAACTGAATTGTCAAACACATACCTATCTTACTTGCTCACTTATTAGTTTCGAATTAGGAGCGTTGCCGCTCTTTATCTCCCGTTGTTGTTTTATTTTTAAGGTTGTTATAATTTATTTATTTATTTATTATTTTTTATTATTCCTTACATGCGTTCTTATTGAGTGAACGCATTCATATTAATTTTCAGTAGAGAAACTCTCCCCATATATTACCTATGTTGATTTACCTATCAATAAAAATAATTCCTACATTGATTAGCTAGACCACTTCTAAATCAGCCGCCTTAACTTAGAATAAGTGCTATAATATTTATATGTTATAAACCTACACTATGGAATGTAAAAAGAAAATCTCAATAAATATACATACATACATACATACAAATGATGGACCCCACCGCGCTTGCTGTATGCAAGTTTATGCAAACATTTTACAGCAATCATGGCCCCCGTTGACTTTGTGTGCGCACAGACGTGAATGTGGCGGTTGGAGCCGATGGTGTTAGACGCCATCGATCTCAGCTCAACAGTTCCCGCACTAGCCTGAGGAAAGTTCTGCGCAAAGATCTCGGATTATTCGGACTCACTTTCATCATACGCAAACTTTTGTGGAGCACTGTACGCATTTTGAAGAGCTTCTAACCCCGCTAGAAAGTTGTATGTACTCGAAAAAACTTGCGATTGAAAGTGGGTTTTTGTTATCATATTCTGGCAAAGCACCGTCAAAGGAAGTCATTTTCTGAGAATTACGCATTTCACACGTGTACACAAAGTTCTATCATACTTTATCTAAACGGTTTCATTTAGCGACCTTTCAGTTGTTGACTCGGCGCAGTGGTACAATATACAATCAACTACAATCCTTTTTTCTAGTTGAAACTTTCACCAGTCCAAATCCAGATTTTTAAAACCCGAACAAAGTTTCGCCAATGAAAATCAGCTCTCTGTTCTTCAACCACACAAACTTCAATGCACAATCGACGCTAACGCCGTTGACCCAAATTCGTGCAACAGAACGAAATAGCTTCAGGTTTACGCATCAGGATGAAGTCATCCTTGAACTGAAAAAAAAAACTTATCTTCCATTTCTTGAACCAAATCGACCGTGTACAAAAAGCTTTCCGACCAGTTCATCACAAGCGATCTTAATCACGTCGATTCCAAACCCACCACCCACTGGGGTGTGTTCATAAAAGAACTCGATTGTGCAATCCAATCAAACTGAATCCCCATATCTAATTTACCAAAGCCCCTAAACTTCATTTCCAAAAAAAAAAAAACTTAAATCCGAGTACAACTCGGCCAACATAGAGTTCACAAATTAGTGAGCCTCCCTCTGCCACCCACTGCCACCCTCACACTGTTGTTTCGTCGGCAACCCACAAAACTTTTACCAATTCTCAACTTTTTCGCTACTTTTCTTCTTACCCTCCTTCCTTGCTTCTTTTTTTGTGATTTTGTTAACATAATCAACGAGAAGAATAGTGAAAAAAGAAACTCAAAGAAGTAGAAAACTACATCGAGGGAAAATTCTTCATAGCAGTTTAAATTCCATCGATAGCCGCAACGGATATTCGATTAAAATACTTTAAGGCAAACAGGATATTTTGCTTTCAGGCAAAACCATTACATATTTTGCTTCAAAACTTTCCTCAAGATGGACAGGGGGGAAGACGACACATCAGCATCTCGGCCGGTTGAGAGTGTCTTATTGGTTTGTTGCTGGCTCGTCCATTGCCTCAACTTCCTGTTTTAGAGATGGGTGGGGGCAAAAATTAAGAAATTTTCCAAACGAAGCCGTTCGTTCTTCTATTGAATGAGAGCTGGCGGTCAGATCCGACCAAGAAAATAAACTTTCCAAGTCAAAAGGAAGAACAGACGAGCATTTGAAGTATCCTGACCAAAAAGGAAACTACTTTGGCCACTGTATTGCTTCTAACTGCTGTCCATGGCCAGCCCGGGGTTTGTCTGGGACAACTGAAAGCCCCAAAAACGAAACCGCTACGAAAATGTGTGAAAATGACTACTACTGCTGTGTGTGTGTGTGGGACAGGGTGTACATGAAACTGAGTTTTTTTTTTGTTTCATTTGGTTTCTAAACAGATTCTAAATGTAGGATGTGGTCAGTGAGTGCGGCTTTGGAGTGTGGCCAAGTGTATCTGGGACAGTGGTTTTTTTATTCATTTGGTAATGGAGGGGAGGGGTCAAAATTCAAATGAAAGCGGGAAAGAAAGGCTTGAAACTTTTTCGACCTTACTATTCCATCGGTGAACTTTGTATTGCAGCGAAGGGTCAGTTTGAAGAGCGTTTTAACAGAAGGCCAAGAGAGCTGAACAAATCAGGATGTCTGCAGTTGTTGGGAAATGGCGATGCTCAAACGGCTGCCTATCATGACGAACTGAAACATGAGAAATGAATAAAGTTTAAGATCGGAGGCTGCCCCAAATGCTCGTCAGATAAAACGAAGATTAAAATGGTTAACCGGCTTCAAAAGCAAGGATAAATACAGTTGCTTCTAAGCTATTTATTAGGTTGTCCGCCTTTTTGTTTTTTGAATTTTCCGGCTATGTACAAAGCCAAACTAATAATGCATAGCGTCGTTTTGTAGGTTATGTCAAGACTTTTTAAATGATGTAGTGTCAGATACGAGCTCTGTAGCGCTTTGCTAGAAATTCAAAACACAAAAAGGCGGAAGGGAGATATTTCACAACCTAATATAATGTCAGCAGAATAGAGCGGGCCTCAAGGGAATCCTGAGTTTTTCGGGAAATTGATTTATTCAGTAATCAACTTCGCTATGAACAATCAATTTTAATTGAGTATTCGTTTTGGATTTACAAAGAGCTGATTATGATATGAAGGAAAAAAGTAAAAGAAAATCTTTGTTTAAGGCTTCATGTCAAAGTTGCATTAATGCAAAGAGAGTTTAATTCGGAGAAAAAGTTGACCGAGAGTACCCACTTTTGAATACGCTGCTAATTACTTTGTAAAGCAGCATCGTGGTTACAGAGGCAAAAAAGTAGAAAATTTAGAAACATTCCGTACACTAATATACAAAATATCCCACCTAATTTATTCTCTATGATTAAACCTGGTTAGACTTGGTTCTGTGTTTTCAATTCTACATAGCTGAAACAATTTCCTCCTTTTTCCATAAATGGCTTGGATCTGCTTTACAGTATCACGAATCTCTGTAAGATTTGTCTTTAATGTTTGTTTACACTTCTCCTTCTCTTTTGAGCTGCTAATTCAAAGATCAAGTGGAAGAAGAGCCTACGATGCAACGAAAATAAAGATACACTCCTAGTAGAAAAGCGTAAACTCACTCCTGCCTATTTTGAACACTTATCTGTTCAATTGTAGACTACTTACATAGAAGTACAGTTTTTTTATGTTAATTTTTTTTATAGTTTCTGCTTTCTTTTGATTAGACGAACACAGACCTGTAAAATTCAAGTACAAGTACCAGTATAATTCCTTATATTTGATTTTTTTAAGTACAAGTACAATTCCTCTGTACTTATACTTAAAATTTCAAATACACATTCCTAGTAATTGTGCTTGTTTTTCATTGGCTAGCTTTTGGTGGTGAAAACCATTGTTTTCTTTGTTCACGGACTTGTTCACGGTTAAATTGTACTTTTTTTTTTTTTGCTTTCTGTTGCAATTTGTCTAAATTTTAAATTGGTAACAATTATTTCTTAAGCTGTGAGTAAATAAAAGCTGTGGTAAAATAAATAACATATGCAACCCAAAACTTATAAGATTAAAGTTGTTTGTGATACTGAGCTTGAACGAGCTACTTGATAAAAGATAGGCAGGATATTATTGTGTATGCAAGAAATTATGAGTTTTTAGTGCAAGCTGTTTGTTGCTCTGATAACTGAGTTCGCTGCATTTCGCTATGTGGACTGGCCAAGCCGAACTCAAAGAAAGGAGGATTTGGGCTTATAAACGTTTGTCTTGTTACAGTTTTCTTCGCCAAACTAACATATGTTAACAATGGGATCTATGGATGGTGTGTATTATAATGAGATAATTTAGCAACACTTGCTAGGTAAAACGAACTTCATTTCTGTCACGAGAAGTTACGAGTATAATTGGAAGTACCTATTAACTTTTTAGCTTATCGTGTTTATTTTGGTTGCACTTAGTCCTTTTACTTAATTACTCTTACAACAAAGAAAAGGATTAACCAGACCGAAGCCGACAAACTTACTGGAAAAAAATGCTATGGACAATAAAAAACTCAACCTTTGAATTTTCATTGAATTTTTTCTGTGGTTAGAGTAATTAATTGAAATATTTAAATGCTGCATCCCACAAAGGTTTGTTTTTAAAAATTTTAAAAGTGCGCAAGTCTGCCGGTTCCAAAACTTCAATTTGGCTCGAAAAGTCACAGCCCAATTTGCTCAGTATATTTTCTTTCATAGATTTTGTAAAGAGGTCGACCAATTGTACATTGTCTTAAGAATTCTTTTATTTAAATACAAAGCTGTTACACAAAAAGGGTCAAACCTACTCTCAGAATTATCAAGCCCCAAAAGTTTTGGCTGAAAACCTTTATAATAATACATAGACCTTAAATGAACTAGAGCTCATTACAGGTGCACCTCCAAAATACCGCCTTGACAAAACTTCCTACAACAATTTTCCATAATTCACCACCCTGTGCCACCTCACAATATCTTAACCAACCTCCCACCCAAAAAAACACGCCCACAAAAACTCAGCTGCCCGCCCTACTTGGCCTCTTTCGAATGCCTCGCTCTCCATTCCATTAGTGTCCTTCAGATTTTTATGTGTTCTTGTCCTTAATTTCCACGACAGAGACTCTCTTCATCGTCCTTTGATTTTTGTACTCGTATTTATTTGCCGTCTTGTTAATTTTGAAAAACAGACCAACAACAACAGAAAAAAACGAAAACGAAACGACCACCACTGCCGTTGGAGTTTTTGAAGGATTCGGGGCAGGAGTTGATTTTCGAAACTACAAGTGTATCTTTTGCTCTTTTTTTTTTCTTTTGTGCAATTTGTATTGCATAAGGACTTCCGCTTATGCATTTAGAATTCTCAAGTTTAATTTATACTTAAAACAAAGCAACAAAAGAAAACAAAACAAAGAAGAGATTCCACAAAAGGATACAATGAACACAAGTCCGGAAGTTTCCCCGCTGCCAAGTTGGTGGTTTACTATTCCAAGAGGAGCAAGCTAGCGAGTGCATTGTTGAATATTGCCGCCCCTGATGAATGAGGGGAGCGTGTTTACTTTAAATAAGCTTCAATTAAGCGGAAGAAACAATGTGAAATGCATACCAATGAGAGGTAGTAGTTTGTTGCGAGAAGAATTGTTTCGTCGATGGGCAAAGATAACAATAGACTGGCGCGGTAAATGAGTTTGGCCGTGAGCTGCTGATGAGCATCGCAATGGAGCTCACATTTTGATGGTCATAAAAGTCAAAAAGGTTGTGCTTTTTTTATTTAAGAAAACAACATCTTTTTTAGATTTGTAAATTGAGTTACGGAAGCAATGGATGACTACGAAAGAACCAGTCTACTTTCGTTTGCAGACAAAAAAGGAGAGATGATAGCAGTTGAAGACTCGAAGTGAGTGAAAAACAAGAAAATCAAACAATGGATTCGAACGAGAAAGAAATAAAAGGTACTTCATTACATGCAGCTAAGAAAGCTGACTAAAAGGTTATGGAGGGTTGTCAAAAAACTTGCCAAAACTGGCTCTTTGAATTGAACATCGCTGTGTTCTCTATAAGTTCTCTATATAAGAACACGATTTTTACGACATATTGTAGACTGTGAAATGAGAAAGGAGTTTTCCAATAAAAACTCTATAACGTTTGGTGACTAAATTCGATACAACTGATTAAGAAGCCAATCAGTCAGAATAGAAAGGTACGTCACAGAACTGTGGGAAAATGTGAAGAAAAACTTCAACTTCAAAACTTTCTCGCAGAGGACAAGAATTTGGCTTTTTACCGACAATTCAACTTGGTTCATTTCGGGACTTGGGACTTGGGCACTATTTTTAAGCCAGCGCAACAGATTAATAATTCACTTGTTACATTGTATGCCGCACACAAAACGATTTTGTGTTCTATTCATCCATAAGGTGTCTTGTGTTAGTAAAAACATTGTGCTTAGACCTTTCTTGTTACCTGATTCCTGTCTATTTAGCAAGGTTTTTCTCAACTTTACGTGCACAGAAACTTGACACTTCAGCGGATTTCGTTCCAAAGGAATAACAAAATCTTTATAGAACCACTTCTATGTCTATCTGACTGTCCGATTCATATAATCGCTTAAAATTTTTTAGTATTATGTATGAAAAAGTATGGAAAAATATTGAATTATAGAGCGTCTCATAGCTCAAAATACTGAAAGATCTTGTATGATTTTGTATTCGTGTAGAAAAAATCAAAAACTAAATTTTAAAAAAATTACTGCAGCCATTGAGTGCAATCCACCTCACCTGGAAAGGTCTTGTACAATAAAATAAACCTTGCATTTTGAAGTTTTATTCGAATGTCCCGTGTTTGAGATAGTCCGCTTAAAAGTAAAAAAAATTTCAAGAAAATATTTGTTTACAAAATGTCAAAGAAAATATTTTTTGCACGTAGGAAACGATTTTCTTGTGTATAGATTGATTTGGAATAAAAAGAAGAATTTAACTGAACCTTTTTTCTTACTTCATCATCATCATTAGTGGTGTAGTGGTGTAACACCCCACGAAGGGTCAGAGCCTAGCTTTTCGCACCTCCACTGTGTTGTGCGCGTTATAATTTTGACCCATGTGGAGGGGACCTACAGTTTATTGCCGTTCCAAAAGGCTAATTGAGAAAGCTTTCCGTGACAAAGGTACTCCAGGAGGATTGTCAATCGTTCGCTGGAGGTGGGGCCATGAAAATTGTTTGTGGTGTTTTTTCCCCGAGCTGTATTCGAGCCCGGGTACTCTCGCTTAAGAGTCCGACGCACTAACGCCCACTTTTTTCTTACTTCATTTGCCCAATATTAGCCCCTTAAAGATTGGGGCGAAACCCACATCACACTTTTTTCCAATCTATCTAGTTTCTATGAGAAGTTTTTTATACAGCTGCGTAGTTACTCGTACATGGTTTGCTTAGACTAAAATGCATTTGAGGTAGTCCTTGTTCTATTCTTATGTAACGTAAATTGTCCAAAATTTTCTTCTTAATTAATAACAATTTTCAAAGACTATTTCGTTGAAACGATGCTTTACGAAACAAGGTTCTTAACTGACTTGAATAATTTCTCAATCCTGCGGACCTTTGAAGACGAAATCTTCATCAAATTCTCTCTAAACATAAACGAATCCAATAAAAAACCTGCGTGACTCCAATTCAGCACGAGAAACGTCCGAGACAAACCACAAAAATCGCGAAGCGTCCGAAATCTACTCAAAAGAAAAAAAAAAACCTGACCAACAAAAGATTTCCAGCCGTTAAGGTCCATTCCCACCCCTTCCACTACATAAAAAACGACGACATCTAAACAACAAAACATCGTTCATCTTCCGCTAAACGAACTCGTGCCGCGTGCTCAGTGGCAATGTGCCACCGGAAGTCAGAAAACCGCATTTTCAGGGCCAGCAGAGCTTACGGACGCCTTTGACTCGTTACTTTGAGTAACGTACAAAAGATACACCGGGTCTCTCCGAATCATTTTATTACTCAGTGACCCACAAAAAAACAGAATATCCTTTTTTTGTGTTGTTAAAATTTAATAGAAGAACAAATAAAAGGCGCTCCACCAGCGGCACTAGCGAGCTGTTTGCTTTACCATCTCGTCCTTTTTTTTTTCTGCGCACTCTGAGTCCTCTCACCTCTTTCAAGGAACTCATCAGCGAGGAAAAAAAATAAAAAGAACTCTGAGAATCTAAAGTAAAATTACTGCCAAAGGATCAGTAGAAAATGAAAAGGAAAAAAAAAATTAAACAGGTTAAGGAAGGGGCGGAAAAAAAGGAGGAAAAAAAGAATATTCAAAAGGGTTGCCCGGCAGGGAAAAATACGAAATAATATGGCACTCGGAGTCCCCCAACCCATTTTAACACACCAATAATTACAGAGAAGTAACAAAGTCAATTGGAAGCTAGTAGACGGGTTGGTATTTAAAGAAGCCACTCTTTCGCAGCGATACTAAAATAGACAGGACCATCTGCGGGGTTACCACCCGCCCGCTGGATGCGATAACGATATTCGAGAAGTTAAAAAAGAATATCACTCCGGTTGCTAATGGGAAGTTGCCTCTGCTGGTGTTTTCTATTTTTTTTTCTGCTGTTTATTTGGTAGCCGTGCAACAACCACCACCCACCGAGGGGAAGGAGAGATGAAAAGTTAAAAGGGCAATAGCACGGCACAACCTGAACTGCACACCTGAGAATTAATGTCTGGCTCTAAGGTTGCTAATGGGATGAGCAGCGGGGGACTGCTCGTTGGGCGATGGTATTCGAACGGAGAACGGCCCGCTCGAGAAAAAGGATTTCCGTAAAAGTGTTCGGGGGAGCCCGCTCGTTGAATTCTGCTAAAATGATTCGCATAAGAACCAACTCTGATCCAACCTCCCATTAAACTTGGGCAACAGTTAGAAGCCAGCAAAAAAAAACTCCTTAATTGAGTGAATGAACAGGTCCTGGTGGAGGTTATTCAAGTCAAGGCGTCATCGTCGTCCTCATCGTTGTTGGTGTGGCCGCTTTTGTTCCCTTGCTGTGCCGTTGAGTGATGCATTAGCTGATGTTTAGTCGAGTTTGTGAGAGAGGGCGAAAAGCGAAAAACAGGCGAAACAACAAGAAAACATTTCACGCGGTTTCCAACATTTAAATTAAACGGTGTGAGCGCGCGGCGCGTTAGCTGTTGGGTGGCGGTATTTTTTTCTTTCTTCTTTGCTTTGTTTCCTGTTTCTTTGGGAAGTTCCTTTTCGACTCTTTCGCGGAAGATGTATGTATATATGGGAGATATCGAGAAGTTGTTGTTTTTGTTCACGTGGCTGCTTAGGGGTTTGACCTTTGGGGGGTGTTCCCCGATATCAAGGTATCGATTTTTTCGGTGTGACTGAGTGGAAACAAGTTTTAATTGAATGCGCAAATACCCATCAGTCTCGGGAATTTTTATAGCGTCCATTAGCGTTTTAGTTTAATTTGTCGGGTAATTTTTTAGAGGCGTCTGGTGTGAAGCTTGAAATGAGTCGTTTTTTTTGAATAGGAGATTTTTTGTAGAGGCGAGTGGAGGTTAAGGTTTTGTGGAAACCCGTCAAAAATGGAACTAAATTTTAAATCGGAATTAAATTTAACAATCATGTATTTTTAATGAAATGAATAGTTATTAGCTAAAAGAACAATTGTTATTCTTACAGTGTGTTCTCCAATAGAATTATTTCCAGCTTATATTTCTAAAGCAAACCTCTTAAGTTCAGATAGCAGACTTGACCGTCTCTTAGCCCGTTTGTGCTTGGGTCAGCAAAAAAAGTATGCGTTTGTGATCGGTCAGACCCATGATATCGTCCCTTAGTACAGTCAGATCGTTTGGTGGATAGGAACTGCAAGTACGGCTGTATTTACGCTGAATCGCCTTTAAAAGGCAATTAATTGCTCTACCCAAGAGAGAAGAATATGAAGCAAAAGCTTATCAATGACAGTTCGTGATCTATACCGAGGGACATACTGGCATGAGCATATGCTTTAAAACATTAAACATGCGGTACTCAATAAAACTCCTTCAATTCAGTAATGTTTCATCCAAGTCCAAGGGGCAGAGTAATAGTAGTAGGACATCGATCGCTCTCTACTGGGTTTCTGAACATGAGAAAGGCTGGGACATCGATCAAATGTACACCACAACTTGATCCGAAAACTTTCAGGTCATAGCTTGATTGCGATCGGCATAGGACTACAATATCGAAAAAGCGCACAGGGTAGTCGAAATATAAGTCTCTTTTTAAAAATGCAATAAAATTGACGAAACTAGACTTTTTCTATGTATTATGGCTTTATAAGTAAAAGCAAATATTGTCACTAATTATAGAACACAATGTCAATCAAGTGGCTGTGTCAGCTGACTTTGCAGTAGAGTATTCTGTCACTATAATTCTTCAAGATTTTGTTGATGTTGTCGGGCTGTAGTTCAGAAATTTCTTGGATGACATTGGCCTTAAGTTCTTGAATAGTTTCTGGATTGTTGGTCCTTCACAGTTTCCCAGAAAAAAAGGTCCGAAGGGGTCAAAAAGTAGCTCCGAGATGTCCCATTGACGTCCCAAGACGGCTGATAACTCGATTTTTTAAGTACGCACTATTTGGGCTACACGGCACTCACTTTGCGAAAAGCAACCACTTGATAGCCCATACAAGATCCTGCATTCACATTCCTAGGTGGTCAAGAAAGTAAACGATCTCTGATATCAGACTAACCCAATAGAATCCTATTTGGAATCATATCTGAAGACAAGTCCTTTCACATTTTCAAATTCTTTCACAACGCAATTTTTTTTGCTACTTTCCTATCTTTTATCGCTTTTGCTAGGAAATTTGTTAAAGTATACGAAAATTGGGAAATTTCTTTTTCGGCATGTTCGAAAATGTTAAAATCTCATTAAGAAAAAAGCGCTGATAAGTCTGACCTTCAAGACGGATTTAAGCCTTGCTTGCTAAACCATTTTTCACATACTCCAGAATGCACCTAAGTCTGTCCACCATCACAGAAACGTCCCAAGACTTCTTGCAGAATGTCTAACAAACAGCTTCCCGCACCAGCGTCGTGGAATGGAAACTGCAGCTCTGTGCCACGTAAACTCCAAGTCGATATTCCAATCAAAATGATGGTCTCTATCAATTCACTCAGAGTGTCTCGCAATCTCCTGAGACCCTTACGAAGCCACTTTTCTTTATTCGATTGCCTCTGCTAAGGGACAGACACCTCCCCGGTTAAATATTCGACCTGTTTGATTACACCTCTGGGATGGATTCAAAGAAAAAGAACATCCCACCCCTCAGCTCACACACTCTCACATGTAACACTCAATTCCCGGCGACAACTTCACAACTTCAACTCTCTCTCCCATGTCATTTGACTGGTGCCGGAACCCCCGCTTTCTAATAAAAGACAATCTCGCCAAATGTATTCCAAGTACATGCAGGAAAACTCTTTTATTGCGCTACACACACCCCCGTGAGTGAGAGCTAGGATAATGCCCAAAAGCGACATGACGACAAAGTTAAATTGCATGTTGTGTAAATAACAATTATTAACTTTCTTTTCTCGTTCTTTCTTTCACTTTTGTTCGCCCTTTGCTGTCCGTTTTTTTATCTCACACACACACACAGGGACAGATAGCGATGATTGTTATTCGTGAGCTTTGCAGTTAGCCGAGCATCAGTCGCCGTTAACGGGTTTTTGAGTGTCCTTCGCGTTCCCTTGACGATTGGAGCTCGGGCTCACCCGGGCAGAAAGAGGTGCGGGTCTTGCAGGACTATAAAAAAAAGGGAGAAAACTTTAATAACAAGTTTGAGATACTTAAGGAGACATGGAAAAAAATACGAGAAAAACGTATTTGAAACGACATTCAAAAACAATTTCCTGGGATTTTCCTTTTTTTTTTCGAGTGTCATCGTCTCCTTTTTCGTCGTCGCTCTGACGCAAAAACAAATTCTCATGTTTCCTTCCACGATCGTGTCCAACAATTTTGTGTGTTCCCTTTCGCACTTTTTCAATAATTTAAAGCTTTATCCTTTTGCCTTTTGACTGGCGCATCGTTCAACTTCAATCCTGTGTGGGTGTTAGTGTGTGTGTTTTTGGGTGGATGCAAAATGTTATCTTTCCTTTCAGGGTTACTGAGCGGAATACCAAAAACGACAACGACAACGACGACGATGAGGACGAGGACGTGGAAAGAAACCAACAGCGAGGAAAAAAGGACTAACCGTTATTTTCATTCAGAACCCGTTCAATTTTTTTTTGTCCCCTCTCGCACAGTTTTTGGTCCTTTATTTCCTGTATGTGAGAGTTTTCACACATTCCAATCTAGGACAAGCAAAAATGCTGCAGAAAAACAAAGCGCCCAAGCCCATGAAAGAAAAAAAAAACAAAAGCGACAAGAAATCCCTCTGAAAGGATGAATGACATAAAGCCGAGGCCTGAAAGAAGGAAACGAAACGAAACGGAGCGACGAAAAAAAAAAGAATGAATGTTCTTAACTTATACGTGAGAGGATACTTGTTGTAAGTGTGCGTTCGGGATACGTGTGAAGCATGGCATATCCTTATTTGAGAATTAAGCCTCAGCCTACTTATCTAGGCATCAATAAAAACAAAAGGATTCTAGGGAATCCTCGGCAGCCACTCACACACATACAGACACCGTAGCGTCGCTCATCCTGTCGCAAGACATTTATAAATTAAATTGGGCCACCCGGTTTTTGTGTTGTGAGGGTGGTGTATGTGTGCGATTGTGAGTGTTAGTGCCAGTGGGGTGGTGAAGATAAATGTGACCTGACTGACTGCGATTATCTGAACTATTTTTCATAGTGCAACCCTTTTTTAACATCCTTTCTGTGCCTCTAGACAGCAATCCTTTTAGAATTTAAAGCCTTTTCTACTTTTTTTTTTTGTATCTCTGCTCTGCTCTGTATGAACTTTCAAGGACCCCTCTCCACTTTGGCGTCTTTCAATTCAGTTAGTGAAATAAGGTGGGGCCAGGACACAATGTGAGTGTGACTGGCTATTTTCTCTGTCTTCTACACACATAGAAAAAGAGAGGACTCGTCCAAAAATTACGTTTATAACGACATGCTCTAGATACACCACAAGAAAAAAAAACAAAATGAGTGTATAACAATCGGGTTAAATACGTAAACGGTTCCGTTTCCATGACTTAGATGGATAACAGGACGATATTTGGTCTGGAGTTGGCAGGGTGGATGTGTCCTTTTGTTGAATTGATGTGGAGCGGTTCTAAGTTGGATTGGTGAGGATTTTGTTTCCTTCCCTTTTCTCGAATATTGGTAATTCTTTCTTTTTGTCTCTCTCTTCCTCGTTTGTTGACTTATCAGGGCGTGGGAGTTGACTACGTGTTCTTTATCCGCTGCAAATGCAAAATGTGTTGCGAGGAGGATTTACCGATTTAAAAGAGACTAGAGACTCGTTGCAGGATACGCATCGTAAAAAATGAAGAAGCTCCGGTTCATATGGATGTTGCCAAGAAGAATTCAGAATTGCTTTGCTTGAGGTCCCCTCCGAGGTTTTTAATGTTCAGGTACTTTTGCGTTTCTTTTGCATGACAAACGAATTAAGCTGGTTGTCAGACGAACTAAAGTCAGTTTGTTAAGGTTTTAAAGGCCCAGGTTTTGTCTTAATTATCCCAGCCAGTGTCTTTTTTTTTTGTTTTTAATAAAATCGAGTTATCAGTCGTCCTTGCACTTTTCTTTGTGCCAAACAGTAAAGGGTCGATGTTATGCCAACAATTCGCAAACGATTCAAGTACTTAAGGCCAATATCATTGAAGCAATCCATCAACAAGGTCTTGAAAAATTTGAGTGACAGAATGCGAAGATATTGGTAAGTTGACAGATACTTAAACGACGTTTTGTTCAATAATTAATTGGAATACTCTTGCTTATAAAATCATAATACATGGAAACATTTAACTTTGTTTATTTTATTACGTTTCTTGTACTTGTAAACATCCTTACTTATCAATCGGCATGGATTAGTTTTAAAAGATTAAGGATGAATACCAATCTTTATTTAGGATTGAAAGTCATTACAGCGAGATTTTGTAAGTATGGCGTAAGTCGAAATTTCTTTTTTGGCGTTTTGAATTTCTTAGTACGCCTTCCAATCTTGCAAAGTATTAGAAAGAGTGATTTACTACTGTAAGTATATGTTTACTTTTCAGTTTCTCAGAAACATTCTGGATTATGAGTACATGAGTACAATTTCAAAAATTACGTTACTTCAAAGCAGAGTTGTAAGCTACTTAATTAATTATCTACTGTTGTACCGAGTAAGTACCTAGTGCTCTGTACTTGTACTTAAAAAAATAAGTACATTCAATGTACTGAACCAAGTGCAAGTACTTGTCAAGTAATTTTTCTAAGTACATTGATGAGTACTTGAATGTTTTTTAAGTACATTAATAAGAAGTCGGGAATCGAATTTTCCCAATCGCTAGCGTTTTAACAAAATAGTTCGTAATGTTGAAAAAAAAAAACGTATTATTATTGATAATTAAACGATGGTGTAAGCAACGTAAACATTTGATTACCAAAGTTTTGAATTGTATTTAAAAAAAATATTCCTGCACCCTTCGATGTAATTAATTCATTTTAAGAAGATTATTATTGTTTTAAAATTTTGCCTGTCCCATTATTTCTTTGAGCTACTGTATTTCAAGATTTTCGAAAAGGTTTCTTCAACTTGTGGCTACTTTTCCGCGTTTTTCTTGTAGGCATTGGTTTGGCTTCTTTTACGATCTTATTTTGGTCGTTTTATTTGTCTTCGGGAGAGAAGATAGAGAAGGCCTACCGTCAAAAACTAAGAAACAGATATTCTTTTTGCATTTCTTATTTTTCGCCTTTTCTTCAACTGACTAGTTCCTTCTTCATGTGATTTGACCATACATATAGCGACTAAAAAAAATTCTAAATGCTTTTGAATACCTTCTCTACTTTGCCAATTAGAAAGTGATTTGGAAAAAACTATTTGTGTTTTTTAAGACTTTTCTATCTGCTGGTTTTAATAGTTCTCACTAGTGACTGAAAAGTTTAGTGCCTATCCACCTCGAGATTTCTACTACAAAACATTTCAACCAAAACAACGTGTGATGATGACGTGCATCTAACGAACATGCAATCAAGTCACTTAAGACGTACCAAGAAAACAAACGTGTTCCTGTCTTCCTTCTTTCCTGACAAACCACTGGAAGATAAAATAAAGACTTGAGATAAATGTGCACCTTCACAGCAAAGAGTCAAGAGTGTCGTTGAATGATCTGCGAATGTTTCACTCAACCTCAGTTACCCAAAAAGCACTCTCTCCTTAGATAATTTAAAACATTACTACGAAACTTAACTTGATTAAGAACTTAAACCCTCCCACTTTACCTAAATCACACATTTTCACCCACTACCACCCCGAACTCAGGAAAAGTCAGATCCAAGCCGACTGCAGATGACTCCAACCCTCGGAGGATATCACCCCCGTCTAACAAAAAAATCAGAAACTTACATGACACCCAACACACAGCATCAACAGCAGTTAGCAGGATAACATTCAGAGTCCTTGTTGGAAAAATGCACCCTCAAGGATCACACCGAGACCCCCGCCGCACACAGGCAACTTGGCATTGTCTAAAATGTGCTTAGGATTACCATCTGCCCGCTCAATGTGTCGCTGCAAGATTTCTATCGCTTCGGAAAGTAACACGATGAAAACACAAACCCACACACTCTCCCACTCACACACCCAAAACTAAAAGCCGGTGTGCAACACACCATGCAAGGTGTCAAGGACTTCTTTATCTCGGTTACGTCGTTGTCGTTCTCGATGTCGTAAAACAAAACAGCGCCGGCAGAAAACCAAAAAAAAGACGCTAACAACGAAAACTGGAACTAGCGACGACGATAATTACGATAAGGACTCGCATTCAACACGACGACGACGGGCGTAGGTGAAATTACTGTGTTCCCTTCCTCTCCTGCGTGGGCGAGAAGGATATGGTTATTAGAAGGACACACATCCTCCTTCCAAAAAAACACAAAACAAATGTATGCACATTTTAAACTTTTGTTCGAAGTGAACTCCCCGTGATGTGAATCCTGCGATGATCACAGCACTCTTCTCAAACACACTCACGTACGGTCGCATAGAAACGAAGCCATATAAACGTCCATTAGGCTGCAACACAACAGAAACAACTAAAAAGGATTCATTTCATATTTCCGTGGAAATCTCGATATTCTGGTAAGGAAATAGGAAAATAAATGGAAATGAGAGTGCTTTTCAACGGCAAACTAAGAATTTTATCCTTTCATTTCTGTTTTTTCTTTTGTTAGTGCGGAAAGGATTTATATGAAAATGAAATAGTTCTGTTTTCTAAGTGCAAACAAGGAGATTTTTGTTTAGATTGACGTGGACATAGATTTGAATGCACGTGTTTTCTGTGTTGGTTTTTTGAGCGACATTAAATTTGAGAAATAAAAAGAAAAAGAGCTTTTAAAAGGGGTTGGTGTTGGTGTTAGAGTACGCTGTAAGTCTATAAAAAAAGCTAGTTTCTGAAAAATTGATAAACAGTCGTTAAGAGCTACATCTTAATTATGGCCAGAAGCACAAATACATTGCTCTAGGCAGGAAAATATGGTAATGTCATGTAAAACTACTGATTTCAAGACAAGAAGAAAAGTAAGAAATATCGAAATAAACAAACAGCAAAACGTAATATATAATTTTAAGAAAGGTATGGTTGGCGGAACCATTATCTTCATTTCTAAAGAAACCAAAAAAGTACATTGCGTGTGGTATTTACAAAAAATGCTGAGCTGTTGGTCAGGTCTATCACCTGTTCGATCATATTTTTAGTAAATAGAATTCATTTCGCCAATGTTCGAAACGAACAGGGCGCGTTTTTTCCCTTTTTTAAATTTATTGTTTTATTGCCTACAAAACTAATTTAGACTTTATAGTGGAGCTACTTCACGCCAATTTGAACAAATTAGCATGCCATTAAATCAGTCGCCTTGGTGATGCACTACAACGCTCACTTCATGGACCCTTGCTATTATGACTCAGAGCCAAATTTCGAATCATATCTTTGTCTCTGAGTTATTTTTATTCACAAATTGTCGTTTTCACAATTTTCATACTTGAATCACTTTACAATTTAGACGTTTTATTAAATGGTCCTCAATTTGCTACAAAGGAGACACAATCAGCCACCACGTCCTCTCACAGATAACTGCAATTGCAACCGCATTTCAGTAAACAAAAATTCATTCCACCCCATTTCGAAAAATCAAAACTGAATAGTGTAACACAAAAAAAAAGTCCACAAATTGAATCAGCGGACTCTGTCCAAAGGACGCATAGCCAGAAAAAGAGCGACAGATGCGCGTCCATAAGGATAACTGCAAATCTATTGTGTCAATTAATTTGGTTTGCGCTTTTGAATTCGCCCATTGTGTCCGTGCGGCTCATGGGGGACATGATGTCCTGTCAATGCGAAAGTCTCCAAGGACTTGAGTTGGTGTTTCATGAATTATTTATTTTGATTGACATGTAAATCACTTGCGTTGGTTTGCGGTCATTTTATTTGTGTAACACGTTGGGACAAACATTTTGCGAAACGGTATCTCGAGGAGGACGACGACAGATGCAGCGCGTGGTCTTTAAGTATGACATTATGATATTGTCCTGGCGGCAGCTTTGTGTTGATGCTTACTAGAGGTGTGCTAGCTGATGATAGAGGTTAAAAGGGACTGAGTTGAAAGCAGAGTGAGGACAGAAAATTCTGCAACAAGTCTAGCTAAACATTTTTGGAATTTATGTTTTAAGTTGAAATTTTGATCGATTTTTGAAAATCGATTTTAGTGGAGCCTTATGGTGCAGTCGCAAGAGAATTAAATCCACTGCCCGAAGAAGGGTTACAAAATTGCCAAAAAAAAGTTTACAAAAAGATTGAAGAAAAAAAGAAATGTTTCAAAAATAGACACAATGGTATAGGAATTGCTATAGGAAAAAATGGTCCCAAACTGTACCAAAGCAAATCAAAAAATTTTCAAATATTCTAGACGAAATTAATATTGGTTCATTATAAAGTAATCAAATGAGGAAAGAGAGCTAGATGAAACTAGAGATCCCCCAAAATGACTCCGGTAAAATTTTTAAATTTAAACAAAAATTTCAAAATATCTTAAATTAAATTACTTACATTGCAATAAAATGAAGAACAATAATATCCAGAGGCGTCGATCAAATGTCGGTCTCATGACGACATAACTTCGAAATTGTTGAATGCGATTTAATCCGTTCGCCAAATGTGTCCACTTAACCCTCGCCAACTTTTTTGAATAAAATCTCTTCACAATAGCTTCGAAAAAATAGAATCACACTAAATTTAAATTTGATTTAAGCTTTAGCACTCTCAGAGGACCAAAGATGACACAGATCCTTTTTTTGGAGCGATCAAACTTTTCACAAAACACTTTTAGTTTCTCTTCCGTCTGATGTGTTGGAGTCTCTCACAAATATTCTGAAAAGAGATACAAATAAAATTGTTGAAAAACCAATACACGTGTAAAATAAAAAATAAAACACGAAAAAAAGCAGACAATCTTCGGGAGTCTCTTGGGGACATCAACAGATTTGTGCGACTTTCATTCGAAATTTTTATGAATTTTCCAATGGGAAATCCTTTTTTTCGACTTTCCTTTCATTGATCTCTCTCTCCCTCTAGCCTATGGGATATCAATGTTAACAAAAGGCCTGAGACTGTGGGAGGGCGACTGTAAGGCGCCAATATTTGTTTGGGTGGTCCACGCGCAAGAACGACCGAATGGGACAGGACAAAACAAAAAAAACAGAGAACTTGTAATGTGACCCTAGTTCGGCGTCATGTCGATGCCAGACGACGACAGAGTGCAACAAAAAAGGGATGCCTACTTATCTAGGACTTATGTGAGGAATTTTTAGTTTTATTTTTTTCAACTTTTTTTTCGTGTAAACAATGAGGGTTGGCTCCTGCTTCTGTGTGCGAAAAGAACGAACTGGTGTGCCAAGGGAATTATTGTTAGCGTGAAAGGAATTTTCTTCCGTAAGCCGTATGTGGAAATTCGCAAATGGAAAAGCTGAAAAGGACGTTTTTTTTTGGGTGTATGCGTTGTGACCTCCAGCAGAGTGAGAGAAAGAGAGAAAAAAAAAATACATCCTGGCAAATGGAAAAATTCTTTAAATTTCTAAGGCAATGAACACAATGACAATTGAAGGGCATGCAAATAGATAAATTGTTCCTCCTTAGTTACAGTGGGAGAAGGGTGCACAGCCACACACATCCGACGCTGTCGTGTGTAAGGGATAAGTAGTGACATCCAACGCAGTGATGGGTGAAATCGCTGGTGGGTGGAAACAATTGATCCAATTTACATACGTTAATGCAGAGATTATGCAGTGAGGGTGGCGGCTTTTAAGGATTTCTATAGATGGATGTAGATGTTTAACGACTAAGACCGTGGCACACTCGCCCTGCCGATGATGAGGATTTTAGAGGATCTGTACCTTCCCCGTCTACGACAAACGCGAGCAAATCGAAGCCCTGGAGACTCTGTAATTTGTTTGGCTTTCAATTTGTATCATACTTTCGTCATGAGTCTTGAAAACAGGAAACGATTGTAATCAAATAAACAGGGTTTCCAGCAGAACACTCGGATAATGTATGGATAATGTACGCTTTGACCGCTCCAATACTCAAATGCATTCTTCTTTATCAGTTTCATTACTCTTTTGTGACAAGAAACTGAACTTCTCTAATAGTTTGGACTTCCCTCAACTGAAAGAGAATCAAAGGAATGCCTTGTCTTTGTCTCTAAGGGTATTTTTTAATCGTAGGCTAAGTCAAATTGAAGATAAAAAACAGTCACTTAGCTTTAGAACCTTCATGCTGCGTTCTAAAAAGTATAAAAGCACAGGTTTGGCCACTTAGTGGTTTCTATTTAAATTATGGGTTATTTTAACGTTGACGGATATTTAGCGCTCGAAGTTCTGACAGCAATTCAGTATCATACCTCGGCGAAGAGGAATAAGTCACTTTATGATTGAACAACGTTGGAAAAATTTGAAAACTCATTTCAAAATGAACGCTGTGTACCTCAAAGAGTGGGTTATTTTTAAAAAGATTGTGATGATTTGAGCCGTTTTGGCAATGTCAATAACCCGCCTCGACTGTATTTCTTCTGGACTTCTGTTTGTCAAAATTATATTCTTCATTTTATTGTATTTCTAACAAGAAACTTGTACACCCGTACATGTGTTTTCTATTCAACCCACTTTCACAAGCAGTAATCAAAAAGATAAACTCGCGATTTCGAATCCGCTTTGGGACTGAGAAAAGTTCAAACTCGGATAAAGAATTTCCCCTTAAAAACCATCACGGGGCGACTTTGTTGCATCATCCGGCCATGTCTGACTAAAATTTAAAGGCCATTAGTCGAATTTTCCACCAGACGTTGACCACTACAAGCTCTGAAAACTGCCCATCATCAAAAGGACATTCGTCAAAGTTCCCCTTACCAAAAAAAAAAAAAAATACACTCCCCTGCTTGTCCTTGTTCATCTAACCAAACACAAGTCACCAACCAGAGTCCTTCAAATTTTCAAATGCAATCCCAATCCGAATGACGAAGCAACACGTGACTCACCGCCCGCCTTCAAAACCCTCCTCTTTGTCCACCCGTCCGCACAGAGGTAAATCACAGCAGCACATGGCAAACATTTCACGTAATTGACAAATCCCCTTGTCCACGTCACCGATAAGTCTTTACCCAATCCATTTCCAAACAACTGAAGGGGGTGGCTGTTGGAAAAACACCAAAAGTGAAAACAACAACAACAACGAGAGAGAGAAGAAAAAAAGGGCTTCGGCATAAACACCCGGGCTGTCAAAATTCCAACCAACATCTCATCCCATTGCAAACATAGAAAGCAAATCAAATATTCACCCCCATCCCCTAATGTGCTTGTTCACTTCACCGAATCGACGACACATGAGTGTCTGTCCCTCTCCACACAAACACACGCACACCCACGCGAGAGCGGGCGTCGAGATCACTTTGCACAAATAGATCACCCACTTCATCCCCCTTCGACTGTGTTTGGATTAAAATTAATTAATTTTCACATTACCGCCGTTGTTTTTGTGTATGAGCGCACCCACACACACAGATTTTCTCATTCATCCTGCGCGCTGCCATTCTCACCTTCAATCGGCACCCGAATTTGCCGCACCGAGTTCCGAAAATAATCATCGACTATATGCCGCCCTATCTCTCTCTCTCTCTCTGTCTCTCTCTCTGTGTCTGTCTAGTCTTATGTCCTGGCAGCTCTTCGACGATAAAACCGGATTTGCCAGGACATCCGGTTGACTGACTGACTCACTGGCCGGCTGGCTTCTCTGTTGTTTTTGTCAATTCAGGATAATGTACCTGATGGTCGAGAGCACGCATATCCGAATTCAATGGAGACATTGTTGTCTCCTGCAGGACGGGGGTGTTCGTCTACCCGTCTACCAGTGTGTGTGTGTGTTTGGGATGTATTTTTGTTTACATTCTTGTTTACCGAACGGATAACGTTGCCTAATCCTTTGGTATCCATGGTATTTTCAGAAATGGCACAAGTGGAAAAGTATGACAAGTCCTGGCCAACTCGATTCCTATCACGCGATCAATTTGTCAAGCAGTGTGTATAATCGAGATGGATTACAACCAATACGCACACGCATGGACCGAGAGTGGGAGGCGAGTTATTACATAAACGTTGAGAGGAACACGTGTATCACGAGAGTTTACTGTTGATGTTGCTCCTATTGACGTCAGACTTGAGCGAAATTTTGTAACTCGAAGCTAAAGAGCCTCCTAATGAATCATTCAATTGCCTATCAGCGTTTCTGCGAAGAGTAAACAGACGTTACGCGGCGGTTAAAAATATACTTCCGAGTAACGAAGATTTAGAACGGCGTCCACCGGCATCGTCGGTTTTGTGACTCATTAGGTGGTGGATGGAAGTGATGACTTCAGTGGCTTTTTCGTCCATCGGAAAATTGCTAGAAAATGATGAAACTGCAGACTGCAAGGGAGAGCGGATGACATCGCAAGTGAACACAAATGACAACAGAGACGTTCCTTTTGATTCTCGTGGAATGCAGTGCTGGTGCGGGTGAGTTAGTGGTTACAATTTGTGTCGCATTTGAATTTCAAATTGCGCTGATGATCCAAGAAACCTCGAGTCAGATTAGAAGTTGAAGCAAAAAGTGGTCTGACTCCACTTTTACTTCACCTGAAAGGTAAATTGTAACACGAAGCTGTTCGTCGGTTGAAATTGATCAGACTTATTCATTTCTAGGTACAATACTCCCTCGATAATGTGAACAAATTAAAACAAGGCCTTTTCGAATTTTGGAGGGATTCATATTACTGGAACTTTTTTCACTTACTAAACTGATTGAAACGATTTCCAAATTGATTAAAAACAAGATAGAATTTTTTAAATCGCTGCCTCAATATTTGAGCCGTTCAGAGCACACATCGATTATACCGACTCCATAAAACAGAAATATCATATTTTAGAGATAACTTTCCGGAAGTTCACTATAGAGATGACAATGTTAAGTTTTGCCAGTTCACATCGTCACAGATAAAATTACATTATAAAGGCCTACTCTATGATTACGTAGTACTACCCAGTACAGTGTGCTTGTACCTGGTTTTGAAAAATAGAAGTAAAATTTACTGCTACTACTTAAAACCGTCAAGTACAAGTGAATCGATAACTGTTAAAATAACATAAGTGAAATTTTTGTTGGGTATAGGAGAGACAAGAAACAGTATTTTTCGTAGAGCAAAATTTACTCTTGATGCTAATATCGCATTCAAATTTGAACGTGTTTTAGGTATCCAATTATATCTTTTTGCTGTCAACGCAAAGCTTTGCTCATAAGCAATGTAACAACGTAATAAAAGTGATTACTGAAAATGTGTTACTTATTTTTATTTTTTACCGAAGAGTTGAAGTTAATGTCTTAGAGAACTAATGTTGCAGTTCATAGATTAACACACTATTCTAAGGCGGTAAAAGCATCCTTTGGTGTGACACACTTGTTTCTTTCCACTTGTATTATCAAGAGAGGTGAGCCTGTGGTCACATACGGGTGAGCCTTTGGTCACATATTTGGTCATATAATAAGCTGGTTAACTCTTGCGTCGAGGAGCAACTCGTTGTTATAGCCCCAACATTAGCGTCGATATGTTTGAAATGAAAGTTTGGAATGAAAGTTATTTGTGAATTTAAAGCATAAAATAGTCTAGAAAAAGATCCTAATGCACGCAGTTGAATACACCACAAAAAAATGTCCAACGCACAAGCGAACAAGGCAAATAAATGCGAGCATAGTAATAACAAGATGAACGTTCCGAAAAAATCAGTGAATAAAAATGGGTTGCCATCCATCTTACACAACCATCCAATATTGGAAGATCTCTAGATATTCATTAATATTAGTACAAGACTTAAACAATTTGAATATTTGTTCACATATTTTGCTCAAAAATAAATGGGGAATTGTATGATAGATCGCGAAATTTTAAAAAGTCTCATTGTTTTAAATTCGAAGAAATAAAAACCAATTTACGTTTAGCGGAAAAATGCAATGAAAATTTCGTTTTTTCCACGAACCTTCAAAAAGCACAAAATACAGAAACATTGCATACCATCAAAATGAAACTAAGAACAACAAGAGTAACTAGAGCAGAGGGTATGTTAGTTATTTTAATAAATGTATATCAAAATAGCTAAAATTTTTTGTTTTATTTTTTACTCCAAGTTGGGTTAAACAAATTCGATTGATTTCGCTTAGCCGGAAACAACAAGTTCGTATAGAAATAAAGTGCACTTGCTGAATGAGGAACAACGAAATGAACTCAGCAATGTTTTGTTCTTGTTTATTGCTTCGTTCTGGATCTGGAATCTGGATGCAGTTTATTTTGGAGACTAAGAAACAAATTGAACTTCCACAACTTAAAAGAATAAATAGTTTCATTCCCGAACTGAATTTATGTGTTTTTGTTAGACCAGCAATTGATCTTGTTTGAAAAACTTCCCAACGAAGCATCTCACTGAAATTGAAGCATTCTCAGAAACACTCAAAAGGGTACACCTTAGATTACTTAGTTCCTAGTACTTTTTTTCTCAGGACTCCTACATCAAATCCCATCTCCTTCCCCGAACGAGAAGTTTTAGAGTCAACATACAAAATTCATTATCCTGTTCGTTCATTGAAAAGAATGAGCACACCTCCATCATCAATCATACTCCGTCCGCTCCTTCGATGTGCATTCAATTTTCTTTCATCATTTTTCTCCGCCTCCCCCAACTCCACGTACATATCGAACTTTCTTCCAAATTATGTGTACGCTGGATTTCTCGTCTCGAGGAACAACAAAAGGGCAAAAATTAATCACACACATCCAGATCCTTCCGATATCCCCTTCTTGACCAGGCAGCGGGGAGATACCGACTATCGGATGACCTTCACAATGCACAGCCTTCATTCCAAGCCACTGGAGTGAACAGAGCTTCCACTCCTTAAGGGTGATGAAATAATTTCCATCAATAAAAATTCCATCCACCCCTTGGAAAATTTCAAAATCTCAACAAGCAGCAAAAAAAAAAAAGAAAATTAAAGCGAACCGGGCGAAGAGGGCTTCGGCTTGGAGAGGATTTCATGTAACAAAAGGGAAATTGGCACAGGATTGATGAATTGACGCTGCACTGTAGTCGTGGTTGGTTGGGTTTTTGCCACCCTCCCTCCCGATCTATTGTTTGTCACATATTGTAACATTGTTGCGGCAGGCATAGGCTTCGGGTCCTTGTGAACTTCGCAGCGCTGCCTCACATTCATTCAGCAAGTGAGTGTGTTACAGATTCTGTTTTTTGTGCGCCTCTCTTTCTCTTCATTCATCATTCTCATGGGGCGTGGGGGTGGGCAGAAAAAAAGGAATGGAAATAAACGTGTGTTCCTTTTTTTCCGCCCATCCTGCATCCCGCACGCCAATTCGACGCTTGGCTGCTGCAATATCTTCTTCTATCCTCCAATTCTCCGACACTATGCGTTCAATCAAAAGCCTTGTTGCGGTGGCAAGTTCGGGCTACCAAGTGGGGGGTGGGAGGGTGAGCAGATGAAAAATCACAAATGTGGTCGTGGCGGCGGGCGGAGGGAGGCGGGGAGGAGCACAATTATTGTTTCCATTGTTGTAAGGTTTTTGTAGGCTAAGAGTTCAAGGATGAATTTTCGCTGCCGCTGCTTCATCATCCACGTAGAGAGGCGCGCACGAGTCGCGTATGGCGAAAGCCACGCTGGGGATGACATAATTCTTTGTTTCATTGTTGTTATTGTTGCTGTTGCTGTTTTTTTCCCGTCCCCCCTCTGTGTCGTCGTCTGTTGGCGCTTGAATTCGACGGACGGATGATGAGGCTGCCACACACGAGGGGTGTGGAGATGCGTTTCCCTCTGTGTGAGATTGGGGCACGAGATTTCACTCACACACACACATACACGCAGGACAACAATATGAATTTTCAGAATTAATGATGCTTATTGTCTTTTTCCGTGCGCTGGCTGTGAACGTGTGTAAGACGAAGCATATTTTATTCGCCTAGTGAATCTGTTGCTATGGCGATGATGGATGGCGCGGCTTTTCGCGTTGCAGAGTGGTGACGCAAGCCTGGCGCTGCTGGTGAGGAGCGATTGTCATCTGGAGATGAGTTTGGCAAGCAGCTGGCGTTGCGGTGTGTGAAAGAAAATGGAAGCTCAACGGCTTGCACGGGTAGGGTAAGCGGTTGCAGCGCAGAAAATATGCAGAGAAATCTGATGCTTTGAGCTTTATATGGGACTTAGTGCATGAGGTGAAACCTGCGGAAAGAATTAGGACGGATCTCAAGAAAGTTGCGGTGGAAAGGGGCGGGACGTACATCACTCGACACAATTTTATGAAAAATTAATCAAATGGATTGAAGAATATAAACGACAAGATGCTGTCAACATCCTCGCATCTGCGGTCGTTGGAGTGGATAGCAAAAAAAAATTGGAGAAAATGAGAAAAACATAAAAAACTTCATGCATTTCCAGAGTTGGTTACCTTTCCTTTAATCAACGTTGCCAAACGAGTTAGAATGAGCTTAAAAAAATTGTTTCTCATAGTCCAGATATGTCATAAGCATGTCTTCAACTCATTCAAGCGGTAGCTAAGAAGATCGTTTAAGGGTGTTCATCCCAGACCAGCTCATCCACAAGTTTGAATTGTTGACCGTCGAAAAGAATTCAATTAAAATGTTTCCAAATCGCTTACATCGATGTTTCAGACACAAGAACCAGTATCCTAGATAAAGAGATCTAAACGTAACACCTCGTACCTTCCTAAGACCCCACCCACAATCAAAAATAAACTTCCTGTCCAAACCAAATGACACAGATCGACTTCAACTGTTGACTCACGCGCTCTCTTTAAAACACAATTTGTACAATGCGTGTTATCAAATTTTCATCAGCGTGTCAATTTTAGCACAAACATAGCTGTGTGTGTTGTTTTGTACTTTTTTTATTTTATTTTATTCAATCTGCTTTCGTTTTTTCTTTTTTTTTTTTTTTTGTTATTTTATTATTATTATAAGTTATAGCAATAACGAAACAAAACAGCTGCATGTGTCACTCACATGTGTTTATGACTGAGTGGATACATTAGAAAAACAACATCAATAAATTGGAACATAAACACGTTCGCACACACCCGCTCTCTCACATCCTACAAAATAAATTCTAAAAAAAATACCCATGCCCAAGACAGACGGAGTCTTATCCCCCGCCCCTCAAAAAAATCCAGCACTGGCAGCACCGAAAAAAGCAACGTACACACATCCTGCCACACACACCCAAACCCACCCATCGAGAGAGTGTTGCTTTGTTACCGATAAATTATAAATGATTCGTGTAAAAAGCTGTTCACACTTCATTCAAAATGAATGTATGGCAAATCTTATTAAGGATACCAAATAGCAGGACTCTCTGCGAAGCTATTGCTGTAAGAACTTCAACTATCCCCCCGGGCAAACAGGATAGACAGCCCCACACACGGGAGTGTGTGTGTGTTGGCTGCTTTATTGTGTGTTTCGGGTATTAGATTCAATTATTCACAGGACGTTAGTTTCGAGTAGAAAGTTCATCGGTTGAGCATACTAATGGGGCCGGGTGTGTGTCTGCGTGTGTATATGGACAGGATATCCGAAATTATTTTCTGTTCATTGAAATTCAATCATGTTCCACAGTCTGTCAGTGCGAATCAAGTGTTAAGAGAGGTGATGTTTGAAAAATATATATTTTTCCTCTAACTCTCGAACGCGTCGTACCTGCTGTTGCTATTGCGCGGCGGGACTGAAACAAAGTGTTTAATCTGCAGGATATCTCTGCTGCTCCTGTGCTTCGGCTCGGAATTGGATTTATCGAAATAAACCGCTATGGGAGAGGTGGACAAAAAGGACCCAAAAAAAAAGAAACTGTCAGATTCACTTAATGTATGCAGCTAAGCTTTTTAGACCGTTGTTTAGGTTGCTCTCTTTCTTTTTTCCCCGGCCAGGTGGTGGATTTCGTTTGAGCTTGAAAGATTTTTTTTTTCGAAGTCTGTGAATGCTCAAAAGTGAATTTTTAATTTCATTATCCTCGCACATGCGATTGTTGCTTTAGACAGTTTGAGTGAAATCCGTTGCCAGGTGAAATCGAATTTTCCCAAGCGGTTTCAGTTCTACAGATTTGAGAAGAGTGAAACTAACGGTGTATAGACGAAGTTGATAGAAAATTGGAAATTAGTTGATCCCTGCGATAGCCCGAGATGATGTCCATAGAAGAGGATCACGATGGGAGATGTGTTTTTGTTTCAAATTGACCCTATCGGGGGTTTCTAGGTAAGTGATACATTTTTCTGACACCGCCTACTGTTTTGCTCCGATTTCCTTGAACAGGATGGTGGGCGAAGCGCGTCTATTCTTATCAAGGATTCAACTGCGAAGCATGTGTAAGCAAGTTTAAGGGATACATCCACGCGCAGCGGTGGGCGTTGCCTGGTATTTCTGAAAACAACTTTATGTGAGTCTTTATTTCGCTAGAAAAAAAAGTTCAAGAGTAGATTAAGTAAGTGGAACGTCAACTTGCTGATTTTCTCGGAAGGCACCCCTTTTCGCTTTTATATATTCTTCAATTGAATAAATTCTGATAAAAATCACTTTCAATTTGTCTAATGAGCAATTCCAGAACCTAGGTATCGTTCGAATTCCACACGCATTTCAGATATGTTTTGTTTTCAAATTTTAGGAAAAGAATTAAGAAGCAATTTTCTGTTACGTATTCCCAATGAAGAACAACTTCTGCAATGGTCGCAGTCGAATCCTAAACTTGTTAATGCTTTGTTATCCTTACGACCAATGACATTATATAACCTTTATCCTTTTTATTAGACAAGGTAAATGTTATGAATTTGTCTTGAAAATTTAGAAGTGCTAAAGAGAAATGCCGAGTTACAATGAAAATCTTTGCTCAAGTGGTGGGATTGGATAAAAGTAACCCGACATGAAAGTTTCTCAGATTATTATTGAAATGGAGCCGACGCGTCAGGCCTACGCATCCTCGTAACTTATAGCTTTCTTTGTTTGTTACATTATTAAGTTTAATTAAGATGTCTTATTGGTTTCTTATATGCATTTGGATTTTTAGTTACTGGTTTTAACTAAATCCTCAAATTTTAGCAGTTAAATTTTTATAAATTAATTACAAAACAATAATTATAGAAAAGGTCTCGGCGCCGTGGCTGGTTGGTGCGTTCGACTATTCAGCGAGCGTATTCAGGTTCGAACCCATCCCGAGGAAAAACACAGGGCTCTCATCACGTAACTTTTCAGACGATCATCGTCCAGACGACTGTCGTAAACGCTATCGTTAAAAGCTTGCATCACGTAACTCTGACTGACATTTACTTAAACAAGGACTCACACCAAAGCTCTCCATGGTTTGGAGAGAAAATATGACTTGGATATATGGTTATAGGTCGAATGTGGGCATTCAAAAAAATATTTTTCTATTGAAAAAGAATGTTTAATGCAAAAAAACATTAGCAAAACCATTTTTCTGTTTTAAGTAAAAAATTTCACAATATTTTCCACAATTTGTTCTAGGGCGATAGCATTTTTCAATTCATTTCATTTTATTCATTTATTCTTTCTTTTTTTTTAAATATTGTACAATTTCATAATAAAATAACAAAGTTGATAGGTATCGTCGAGACGATAGATAGATTGTTTTTTGAAGCTGACGTGAAGCGCAGCTATCGTCCAAACGATATCGTCAGACGATTGTCGTGTTACGTGATGAGACCCCAGGAAACAACTTCACAGCCGCACATCCAACGAATGTGTGACAATCTCCCTGAAGAGCTTATATCATGAAATGCATTTGTTGTTCGGAACTGATATTGAAAAGTAGATCCCAAATTATATTGCTCAAAACACAGTGATTGTACAAAGGGCCAGGCTCTGGGATAAGTCGCTAGACAAAGAAGAAGGAAGTAGGGAAGTCCTCGAGCCAAGCGCAGTCTCTTGGGAGAGATTTTAATATTACGAAAGTTCTTGAGGATTCAGCTCTTCGTTAATCTGAGTCTGTAAAAGTATAGGACGAAATTCGTTGCAAAGCGAACTTAGAATTTTCAAATACACTAAAAAATGCATTAACAGATTAAAAGTACCTATCTATCAATAACAACTTTTCGAAATCACTCCTATGACGGTAGAATTTCATACCAAAAAAAACCTACATAAAAAATGTCAATCAGCCCAGCTGTTGAATGACCCCACACACACCCATCGGCTATAAATTCTTAGCACGTACTCCGGACGCGTAATCCCCCTCCCGACAATAACCTTTACTTTTGATTAAACAACAAATTCAGAGTTATTGTCTCACTTATTGTCATTAGCAGCAATCACATCGCCTCCGGCAACGGTAAGCACACCTAAGCTCATTAAAATCTCTAAATACTCGAAAATGATTTAATCACAGCTCTTCCGGTAACCGTTACAATTCTCAAAGACCTCATTCCACCTCCAAAAGGACTCGGTAGAGATTCACAAATGCACATAACGTCTAATGGGCACAAATTAATACCTTCTAAGCGTCCCTCCATGCGCATCGAACAAAACACCCACCTTAGGACACCTGTATTTGGCAAGAAGAGCGCACTTCGCCACCACCACCCTCGTCGACCACGGAGTACACACTCATAATTGGTCAATTATATGGCAAATTAATGAAAATTGCCTACCACTACCCAAACCCGGGCAGGGAGTCGGGTCGGTCACCGTCCATCCCTCCGCGCTCGAGTATGCTGTCCACGCACTACCTACCTACCCACGGCGGCGTGCTCTCTTTCCCGCTCCTGCCATAAGCTCGGGCGATCAATTTGCTCGTTAATTTCAGAGCTCGTAAAATTTTAGCACCGCACCATTTGGAGGCGAGTATCTAAGTGGCAAGTATCTGTGTCGTCGCAACTAACTAACACACTAACTCAATGTTCGGCAGTAAATTTCGATTTTTGGAAAAAGTGTCATAAAATTTGTTACCACAAAAAAAATGTCTACCCCCCCATTACACCTCGAAGGAAAACGACGAATTCGATTGGGGTGGTAGGCACTTTGCCAGGGATGTCAGTAGGACCGCGTGAGGCAACGTCTATTGTTGCTCCCGCACGCAATTACTATGCAAATTTATTTTTATAGTTTTCTGTAAATTACGTTTATTACGATGAAGCGCAAAATTATTATACACGGCCACTGGTTGACCAGAAAAAAAAACGAAAATAAAAAAGAAAACGGAACACGGCGAGTGAGAGAGGCACATTACTGTTATTATCTGTCATATAATATTGAGCGTCGTCCTGCCCACTTCCGCCCTCCGGTGTGTGTTTGTGGTCAGAGGATGTGTTGTAATGCCGTCAAAGGCATCCTCTCTCGCACACACACAGAGAGACAATCCGGAAAAAAAGCGGAGGACATTATTTACAATGTGTCCACTTGACAGCTGGCCAGGCCGTGTTTTAGGGGCGGCGAGATCGTTGAGTAATAGGCCCTCTGCGGCCTGCGGAGGTGCTGGTCGCACGTATGGTTTTTGATTTACATTATAAATTAGGATGGGTGTTAGGTTAGTATGTGGGAAAAATGAAAGGTGAAAAAAAAATGTTATGATGGGATATTTGTATTAGCTGCTGACAGATGAGTGGGTGTGGTGAGTGGGCGGAGGGAGGCATTTGATACTGTACCACCTACGAGGTAGCGATAATGGGGCAGAGAAAAAAAAACTAATCAGTTATATTTGAGTTATTTTTTCTTGCGGAGATGACACTTAGGGACACCCACGAGGAATCTTTTCGTTGGATTTCAAACGAGTTTTTGCGTCATTTGCGGAAGCTTTTAGGCGAGCTCGTTCTAACTGTATTAATTAAGGTCTGCGTACATTTTATCATACTTCAGCTTTGTTCCTGAACTTGAGCAAAGCTTCGTCGTTATGAGCCCAAAGAAAATGCGGTACGCAAAAGTAAATCTGCATTTGATTTCGATGTTGATGTCCCTGTTTAATGCGGAGACAAGACAAACGAATTCCTCGACTACCTCAAGGTCCTTGCTGCTCCGTCTGAGACGTCAGTTATGTGCATCCTTTCGTGATAACAGCTAGTACTTAGCTTTGCCCTCACTTGCCGCGAGACACATTTTAGCAAACGCCTCATTCACTGTGTTCGGCCAATAACGCCAATATCATCCGTGTATGCCAATACCAGAACCGAGTATGAGTTTCGCATGATCTCTTCTTGCCTGAAACCTTTTCTGACACTTAAGATCTCGGTGATGAGTTCGTTACCGACTATGATGGAGCAGACAGAGTTCTCCAGCGCCATAATACACAATCTGACGAGTTTGGCAGCTGCATTGCATTCGACAATTTTTAGCAATACTATACTTCATTCATCCGCTCAAATAGATATAAGATATTATCGAATAAAAGAGTGTAAGGTTTCTAATATCGTGCACGGCACTGTATATTAGAAATCTTTTGAGTAGATCAATGTTGATGTTTTTACACTTGCTTCAGCCCACGATTCGTCAGACACGATCAACTTTGATCAGTAACACGATCGGTTTTTATTAGTCGCATATACAAGTTGTTTTTTTCCAAATTACCCAAGCCTTAGAGACTTTCAGCCATACAACCAAAATCTATAAGCAAGGCACTTCGGTACAAAGGCTGTTTAAGACCCAGTTGAGCTAATTAAGACACCTTTTTTGCTTCTTTTTTTATGGCCGAATGACAGAGTCAGTAAGAATAAATAGAAATTTTCTGTCTTAAAAAGACGATGTGATCCGCTTTAGGAACACTTTAATACGAACCAACAATCCTAACAGGTGTTTTTATTGTTTAACAAACGAAAAAATCCATCTCTTTGTCAAATTTTAATTAAATCATTTACTTATGCATCAATTGAGTTTAATTAATAAAATCAAAACGATACGCGGCACCCTTGGGCACCCGCGGGCCTTAACTCTTACAAGAAGAAAATAAATCCAAATCTTGAAAAATGAAATTGGAATGCGGGACCAAACATCCGCCTCAACTCGAAGCCCTTGAAATTAGCTGCTTCCAGAGATACCCCCCTTCCAGCTCTTTTTTATTTATTGACAAGCCCCTTAAATACACAGCAGATGCATTTTTTATGCCGGAAATTTCCTCCGAATTCCAGCCATCCCACCCATACCCGTTTAGCGAATTAAAGAGCAAATCACGGCTCTTCCAATTTTCCATTTCATATTTCACTTTGAAAATTCTGCTTCCCATTTGCTATGATTAAATAAATCAACAAAAAAAAAGAAAAACGAAATAATGTTTTCACACTTTCCTCGCACTATCGACTACCGCCCAGTGAGGAGACGGAGAAAGTTCCCACGTGCCCCAGCAACACCACCCACTGTGAGCTTTCCTAAATCTGTCAGCCATGTTTCCGGTTAAATTTTTTACACATTTATTTCCCCTGATTCCTTTTTTTTCACTCCGCTTATTTTTTCAGCACATCAGCGTGTAAAGCCCGTCGAATGCCAGAAATTGAATACACCGGCAACGGGGAAACAGCGATGGAGGAGTGCAATATGTGAGCAAAACAAGGACACATAAGATGCACCACGAAGAGGCAGGATGCATGAAACCGACCCGAAAAAACTTATTCCAACATCCATATTCAGTCGCCACCCACCGACGCCCGGCAGTCGCCGTCACCGACGCCGCCGATGCCTCTGGTGGTGCCTCCCGACCGCTTGTAGCATCCTTTGTCCGATGGCTGCCAAATCACTTGCCCTTGGCCCGTTAAAATTTATGCGAGTTGTACGGTGGTATGAAAAAAAAACCACGTGAAGTGCATCCTATTTTAGAGGTATGTGTTCATATGTTCGGGCGGGAGGGAGTGGGGTTGGTGTGTTGGACGTCCAGGATGAAATTGTGAATTTATTTTTTTTTCATGTCGATGGGTGTATGTGCGAAGTCTGTAGCCACATCCTTAACAGCAACTGCAGCAGAACGAATAAATTGCTTTAATTTTCAACTGCAGTCAATGTGCAATTGAGATGGTTCGAGATACTCTCTCCCTCTATCTCGCTATCTCTCCCTGTGTCTGTCTTTCTGTGGGTTGTGTTGTGTAATGGAGCCAATTTTCGAGGACGAAAAGCCAAGGGCATGGATGGGAATCTCCGCTTCGTTTCGTTATTTTTTTTTTTTTTTTTTTGAGTGAAAAGCTTTAAGGAAATTCCCCAGCGGATCGTTCTGAAAGAAATACCAATTTAGTTTTGAAGTGATAAGTGCCAAGGCGAATTAATTCGATGGGCTACTTAGAGGACGAATAATTCAAGAACGCGATGAGGCTGCTATGTTCTGCGATTGGTATTGGGGGGAGAGATTTATGCCAATTTGCTGCAACCGAATGGGAACATATTGAAAATTGGATCAGAAGTAAGAAGCAAAAGTGAATCCCCTACGAAGGATGTTCAAAGTTGGTTAGTGGACTTATATTGATTGCGATTCAAGTAGAGATCACACGAGATGTTGTTACTGAACATTTAAAATTGGTGTCTGCTTAGCTGGAGAACAAATTTAAGACGAGCCTTGCACATAGAACTTAGGCTAACAAGTCTTGTTAACGACCTGTCGGGACGTTTTGTTTTTTTATATAAAATATTTTATTTTTCATTCTCGTTTTTTTTTAGTTTTAGGTAACATTTATTTAAATCTTCTAAATTTCACATTTTGAAAATTTGTTAGATATATGCTTAAGCTAGGCTAGCTAAGCTAGTTAATTCTTGGGTTCCATTTAACCATTTTTGTCCAAAAAGAGAATTACAGTGTTGCACATTGAGTACACTGTACACTGAGATCAAGGTAGGTGTTTACGGTTTAATTAAGTTGTGGCAGTGATTTAACCCCTTTATGCGCTGTGTTGTTTGTGTACAATATACATTTCATCTGCTGAAAATAAAAAAAAAACAGTAAAAGTATCTAAAGGTCATTCTTTTCTTAATTACTTAGTAAAATAAGACTTTGCTTAGTAAAATAAGAATATTTGGGTTCTTTTACGTTTCTGTTGAAGTGGAAAAAAAAATTTTAAATAAAATTTTTATATTAAATAAGAGATTTCAAGGAACTCCACACTTTTCAAGTAAGACGCGATTGCTAAACAACAGTGGCTATTCTCAGTTTGTAGCTATGTTTTAAAAACAATCTAAAAGTGAGATATTTTGTCTCTCAAGGAACAAATAATGCCACACCAATTACATTATGGAGACACAATTTACTGTGGATTATATTTACTAGTTCATTAAAATAATGAATAAACTAGCAAAAAAAGTCGAAAACTAAATAACAAACATTATTTGTAATAATTATTTAAGATTTATTAATGGCCAAAAATTTGTTTTATTTCCGAAATTGTTACTATTTTCCGTTCTTTCATACATTTGCTTTCATTTTAAAACTAATGGTCTTCTTTTAGGCATTCTTGATAAAACCAGTTCCGATACAGATTTTGAATATGATAGATAAGGTACAGTAGTTAATTAATTAAATCAAAATTAATTAAAACACGACGTTTTCGGACTATAAAGGATTCATATTATTGGATCATTTTTAAGTACTCACTAAACTGAGTGAAACAATTCAAATTCATTAAAAACAACAAAATGTGTTTTAAAGTGCACTTTCAATATTTCTTAATTTAAAAAAAAATAACGAAAATAGAATAATTTAATTCATTTTAAAAAATAGAAAAAAAAATATGAATAAATGTATCGGCGTCCTCTTGTTCCACTTGTTCATTTTTCGGTAATTTACGATGACTATTGATTTACTCAAGATGAATTAGTTTCGAAAAAGTGCAAAGAAAAGGAATAGGTACTGGATGACATCCCAGTGACTAAAATAGACAGAAAAGTGAGATGCGCATCATTTTCAGAAGTGCAAAGGTTCAGCGTTCTGTAAAACCGCGGCCAGAATTGGCTACTAGGTAAAAGAAATCAAATAGAGTTCGACAGATCTGGTTTAAATGTTACTAACAAAAAAGACATGTGTCAAATAGCACAACACGATGATGATAAAAAAGGCCATCAATTTTACAAGATTGTATTTTTAAAGACAATCATCTTAATAGAATAGTCGGAGGCGAAGAGTTTCTCGTTAGCCTTGCAGAAACATCTGGCAGTGACGATATTGTATCACACTTCTTCGGCGTTGAAACGAAAAGTTTTATTTTCAAGTAACATTGACACGGCCTGCATTTTCAAAGTCGACGGCATTTAAGAAAGATCTATTCCTCGATTAATTTTCATTCACTTAATACTTTTAGAAAAATTAATGGTTGCAGCTAAAAGGGGCAATTGCCCAACGCCTTTAATCGTCATTCAAAATCATTATCAAAATCGTTCCTTGTCAACTACCACCCGATTACAGATAGGTCGAAACTCCCCCCTTTTTTTTGAAGCTCAACTGCAGGTTCACAAATTCATCTTTAATGTAGTGAAAGTTATGAAAGTCTTTTTTGTCCATTTTCAGATCGTTGGCCTGGCTTTCGGAAACTTCACTTACTTCATTTCTTCATAATGCAAATTCCAAGGCATGAGCCGTAATAATTTGTTGCATATCTCTCATCATGAAAATCACAGCGGGCTCAATAATTGCTGATTGATATGTTTGTTGCAGCTCTCTTTGTGAAATCCATTCGTTCCCGTTTGGGCATAAACTGAATCCCACAGAGAATTGCAATGTACCCACAAACCACGCGAGGGGATTTCCATGTAATTGTAACTGTTCCGAACTACCTTAAAGATCCAAGCGCCCAACCCCACTCCCCACTCTTTGGAACAATAACACAATTCTTGCTGGCCGTTCTCTGTTTATGTCATTGGGCCAAATTCCTGGACCACATCTCGACCGATAATCAATGCGGGAGATATTTTGTCGGCCAACAAAACTAGCAGTTTGCCAAAATCGATTCCGTGGTGAGTAATGATACACGTATGCTGCACAATTGCATGTGTGGGTTGACCAACTAAAGCTCTGTCAACATCAAATCAAAAACACACACACAGCTCCCAGGACTCGCTCGCACATGACATCGACTCAAAAGCTATTTACTCTGCATTCCTTTTTGTTCTTCTTGTTCGTTGTGCTCGCAAATGCTTTGTTGTTTGTCGTTTGTTGTTTTTGTGTCGTGTTGTGTTGTTGGACATGTCCCATGCTCCTTGATTACAACTATCATATGAGAGAGTGTTTGTGATGGAGACACGGAAAGAAAAACGTGCTTTAGTCATGTGTGGTAAAAGGCACAATTGTGAGGTTAGCTGTGGTGAGTCTTTTGTTGGCAGCGTTTTGTGCCGTTGTGTCATTTTAATACGCAAGCTCCCTCCCCCACCCGGTGGGATGTATGCACGCACATGTACTAATTGTTTATAAAATGCGTATGGCCGATAGCCAGGATGCAGTGTTTTGTGCAACGACTGGAGATGAGCGTGCCATAAATATTCTATTGTGTGTTGTGCTGGTGCGTTTTCAGAGCATCCCGAGAGAACGTGACGTTGGCATTATGGATTTAGTTCGAATGCCCAATGGGCCAAGGTCTTTACGAGAAACTGCAAGAGATCCTTTTTGGTAAATCTTTTCTGCTACGACCGAGTTTTTGGTAAACTTGGTCTCAAGGATTTGATGACGAGGACAACTTGCTTCGTGGGTATAACTAATCTCTTAAGGGGTGGACTTGAAAGGTGAAAGGTCATTGAAACTCGGATGTGTTTAGGAACATTCACAAAATGCACGAATTCAAGTTCCCAAAGTTAATGTGTTTGGAATTCGATAGAACGTGGTAGAAGTTTACTGCCAATAACAGACCTTGCATAATCAATCTGATAACATTTTTTCATCGTGACTCCCATATAAAGACCCAAGCAATTAAAAGGAGCTCTACATTGGAAAAAGAAACGTAAATTATAAAATTTTGAGTCTCAAAAAATGTCGGAAGAAATCGGTTTGCAAAACAATTTAGTTGAATTAAGAAACATACTAAAAAGCTGAAAGTATTTTCCTAAATTATTTAATTTATATTTTTCAAGTCAACTCCAATGGCAATTAAGAAGACTTTTAGGTCTTTAAACAGGGACAAACTGTGATCGATGACGACAGTATATCGGGTCAAGGGTCAAGCAGCAACAATCAAAAATCAGACACCGGCGGTCTAGGATCAATGACCACCGATCTAGATCGTTTATCAAAGACCGAGTAAGTTTTAAATGTGAATATTCGACAATTCTTTTACCGTCATTTTAAATATTTTTCAATGATTTTCATTAGAAAAAAGTATTAATCCTGATTTGTGCTGTTTGTTATTGACAGATCTTTAAAAAAAATCAACAATGCGCCTGGATTGTAAATTATTTTCTGTCTACCTTTTATGTGCCAAGATTTCGAGTTTCTGCCAAAGTTTTGAAATTCGCGTTTAAAATAAGTTAAGAAGAATTAAAAAGATATACTCAGGCAAGATTAGATTTTAAAGCAACAACGAACATGAACTGACAGTAAACATTATAGCCGGTTCCCTCTAATTCGAATTTTCACAGGGTTCCAAAATTAGTGTCAGATAGAGAGAGTTTTGGAAATATAGAGTTAGAGGGATGACATTTTTCTGCTTTCAAATTTCATGTGTGCGTTGGCTTCGATGTTCGCCTTGCAGGGCCATGCTCGCGAGTAAATCCTTAGTTTTGCTACGAACATTGTCATCTTTCTCTTTTTGAAATAGTTTAACAAAAATCAACACGAATGGAATTGTTCGCGAAATGTGTTCGTCGTGTTGGGCCACCTTAAGAGAGTCAGAGGATGCGAACGTGCGTGCTTGATACAAGACGCGAGAGGAAATTTTTTGTTAATTTTTCTGCAGAAGAAAAAAAATTGACTTTGAGATGATACAAAAGCTTCAAGTTTTTGGAGGAACTCTTCACTTTAAGCAAATATCTGAGAAAAACCATCAGCAGCTTACTTGTCTTATTTAAGCACGAAAAGCTGGAAAGGTCACCATTCTCTGAGTAAAAGCTGGACGTTTCAAATTCATATGCTCATTATAAGTTTTGCAGACGCCTGAAACAGCCGAAACCAAATTCCAGGGAATCTGTCTGAAGTTTTAGGCAGTTATTAAGTCTAGAGAAAACTGCGGGAGTCAACGACTTTTGCCCAAAGAATCGCGATTATTGACTCTGTCCAGAGACCAATTTCTTCAATAAGGAGTAGTATCCAGAAAGTCGTTCAATACCAATTACCCCTCCTTAAATCCTAAACGCTCAAACTGACGTCCATGCAATTCTAACAAATTTCACAGTAATTCATCACAAACAATCGATGCAATCAGAAAACATCACTCCGTCCTCAAATTAGTCCCGATAACTGAATAATTGCCACATAATAATACACGCATCCCACTTCAGCTAACTTTTAATCACACACCGTGACAGTCGCTTAATTGATGGTCGCACAAAACGTCATTTCTAAGCAAAAAAAAGGACTCCTCAGTACACCACAACACAGGACAACGTCCACAACGCCACACAACAGCGAACGCAATTGCAACTCTCACACCACCCCCCCAGCAACTCTACACAACTTTGACCGGAATACACAAATTCATCGATTGAAACAACGACAGAAATGAACAAACACACCACGCAAGCGGAACAAACAAACAAAATGAATGAACACAAAAAGCAGATAACAAAACAACAACAACAAACAAACAGCAAAAAAAAAAAAAAAGGAACGAAAATAATAATAACGGAACCCGCACAACGAGGTCGGGGTCCATGAGCAATCTATCAACAACAAAGTCCGCCTGTCTCGGACAATACAAGTGCCATATTTCTCTATCCGTCGGATCCGCGAGGACACCCTTCAGATACACACGACGACGACGAAAATACAAAATACTAAATAATAAAAAATGCAAAAAACCATCCACCCCCTGCGATCCGGTTCATTTGTCCATTTGTCTATTTGTCCATTTGTCCACCCGCCCGGCCGTTCGTCCGTCAGTCCGTCCGTCTACGGGTGGCAACAACAGAGAGTGGAGCGCGCGCACATATTTAAAATTATTCATGGAATAGAACTGAAAATCTCCTAGTATGACAAATTCGCCAACAACGCCACAAAAATATCGTCAATCCCGCTCAATTCCACATCTCCACATGAATGGAAACTCCATCAATCATCGTCTGCTCCAATATGTCACTCTCTGTGGGGGTGGGTTGATGGGGTGGCATTCGGGAAAAGAAAAATAATCCAACACAACAGCAACAACAACGAGTGTATTCTCTCGTGAAAACTATTTGAATGTGTGTATCTGCATCCACGTCCGATATTTGAAGCCAACCTTCATTTCCATGGGTGGAATTGGTTTTACAGTTCCTCGCTCGGGGTGGGTTGAATAAAAATTCTTTTTTTTTGTTCCTCCTTGCGCCCTCTACTGTCGATATTTCGCTACTCAATCTCGTGTCAATGAATAGTATCTCGCAAAAACCGAACAAAGCACTTCCCGGATGGATGAGATGAAATAGTAGAATAGCGGCATGTGAAGCGGCTTTAAACAGAGATATAAAAATGTGAGTGCGTGTAATTGACTTGGATTCGATGGATTCAATTTGAAAACCTGAAATTTTTTTTATGTATCGGTTCTCTCACCTGTTACGTGGATTCCGTCCGGCGGATGAAATGAGATTTTGTGAGATTTTTTGAAAAAGCGCCTTTTGTGTTACGTTGCTAAGCCGGAGTCAATTTAATTCACGTGAACTCGTTACGATTTGGGAACGGATACGGATATCGTGGTGGTCGTTTGAAGCCTCTAAAATTGGACTAGTCGTCTCCGTCTGGTCATTGCATCTATTTACACAAGCATGCGTCTGACAGCATCTCGACATCTCAAGTGTCGGTCATTTGCACCCGTTGGGCATGTAAACCTGGTCTTGTATCCTTTGAAAGTGCTCAGTGAGCATTTAAAGTGCTGCAGGCGCGTCTTTGAACCGGGGTGTTGTCTGCCGCATGACAAAGGACCAAATGTCTACGAACGAAGTGCTCACCCCTGTGAAACTGCCCCAAGGTGGGGGTGGTGCCAGACGAATGGGTTGATTATGAGAGTATTGTTTTACGGAAGTGTCGGGAGTGTGAGAAAAATAAAAATACTCCTTGGAAAGTTTGAGGGCAAGTGCGAAGAAAGTCAATTGTCGCCAACGACGAGAAGTCTTTGCCCTGTTACTACATATTTTGAAAAAAAAAAAAAAGAAAAACAGAACCAAGCAAAATCGTGTAAAGAGACACGAGTGTAGCGAAAACATCAATGACTCGGATTTGAACTGACATCGAGTGGAAAACAATGATAGTGTGGCGTGAAACTGCAAAAAATCATCTTCAATTTTAGTTCTATGGAAAAAAAAATCCAACATTTTGCGATAATAAAGAAGTACTAGTAGTGATGTGTTTTCTTAAACTACCCTTTGGTAATCACAGAGAATTGTTATTATTTTTGAACTTTATTGATCTGTCTATCTGTATATATAAAAATTAATGTTTGTTTGTTTGTGCCTTATAGACTTCTAAATGGTACGAGATAGAGCACTGATGTCTTTGGCAACTTTGTTCAGAATTCTGTCAAAAAGATTTTGGGGGATGGCTCCGATTGAGGTGAACTGGGGCTGGCTTTGAAAGTTCGCCTGATCCTGTCCAGTGATATATCAACCAAAAGGTCTTTGACAATGAGATTGAGCTTTCTTTCGGGTTTTTCAGTGAAAAGTACCGTTGGAAAGAAATGAAGCTCCAAAGTTGTAAAGAGGGTGCCCCTTGTGACTTTTTTAAAATTTGGTTTATTTTATGCGTAGCAAGGCGCGCCGGTTACAGCTAGTATACAGTAAAATTGCAATATCAATAATATACGTCGTGACGTTCCTGCCAACCCGAGAATTTAATTTTTCTCGTAATTGAGCCCATTCGAATAAAGTTTGAAAGATTTGCAATTGCAGTATGACCTCGAGTTTCCTCGTTTTTTTTACTAAATTTTGTGCTCGTTGACCAATTCAACGACATGGAATCACCCCAAACACTCTCCACGGCCTTTTTTGATCATTTACTGATCCGTAATGTGTGGTATTTGTTGAAAATGTTGATTTCGAAAAATATGTAATAGTTGATAAGTGAATTTCTTGCCGACCTTCCATTAGCATTTGTCACAGACATGATTGAAGACAGATAAAACGTATTCCCCTCCATCCATGTAATCATAAAGTTTGAGAAATATCTTCACAAATTAGACATTACTGCAGCTCGTTTTGATCAAACTGATGTTTTTAGTTCTTCAAGACTCTTTCAGACTTTACGAACAAAAAAACTATTAACCGGAAAAATAGCAAATCTTTTTGAGATTTAAATCCTCGCAAAAAAGGGGAACAAGCCCAAATGAATTAACCGAAAGTTTTATAAAGTTTATCAATGGCATAAATTGTATTATTCCTCATGTTCATCAAATACATGTCATTCGATTGGTTCATTAGTGAGTAATATTAAACATTCATGTCCTATATACAAACAGCTTAAAAATTAGTGTACCGCTCACTTACGCAGATTACACGAACGTTGTCGTATGTCAAGATTTGTTAGTCAAAAAAACAAGATTATACTCGCAAAGTTATAACAACAAAATTGCTATCTTAGCATTAATGTGATGCATATTCATAGTCGCAAGTTCCTAATAATTCATCATTGTTTGCATGTGAGAACTCATTAAATCAACGGAGCATTATTCACTAATAACTTAAATTCCTTGACGAACCTACTTACAAGAACTGTGACGGAGTTATAAGACGACATAATTTTTTTTGAAATAACGATTGCTCATTCTTTCGTGGCAAGAAATCCGTGCTGAAGGTCTTTTTAAACTATACCAATTATTAAGCTGAAAGAAAACCAAGTAGCACATTAGTCTGTTCGTTCTGTTCATCTAAAGCAGCATTGACTTTTAAAATTTCACATTATTTTGAGTAATCTTATTTAAAAAAGAAAAAAATGTTTATAATTGTAAGATTTACACTGATCGTATGGCACGAAATGCAAGTGTATTAATAAATTCTTTTTTTTAGTTGCATATACATATATATATATTTATTCGATAACTTGATGAAAGGACGTTCGATTTGATTTAATTTATTACATTATTTTCAATAAACAAAAAAGTAATATCTTAATAAATAATAGGTTCAACATATTCCCTCAAAACACAGTCCTGCTTGGAAAACAAAATTTTCGATTTAGGATACCTGCACGGCGACTGAAACTTAAAGCACGTTTAATTCCCTTTAAGAATCAATTGTCCTTACAGTCATCTCGACAATTCGATTCCATCACGCTCAGCTGAGCAGAGTCTTCTACGCCCAACTGATGCCCATAACTCTGTGAACGAACGGAGCGCAGCTGATCCAAAGCATTTCGCCTCTAATTTGTCCCACGAGCCACAAAAAGTATCTCCACACACACGCACGGACGAAAAAAAAAACTTCCCAAATCCTCTTACATGAAGCTCCTCAAATAACCTCACACCCTCCCACACTCACGCCCACCCGACGAACATGTATCTGACTCCAATTTAGATTCTTTTCACCACGTATTATCCCCGGAATTGTGGCCAGTGCGTGCATTAGGACTCATTCTCCAAACTGAAATTAAATTTTTCCGCATGCTGATGGAGAGGACTCCGTGTGGGTGTGTGACATCACACTCATGCAAAAAAAAAAAAGAGCGGCAAACAAAATGAAAGAAACCGTATACATCATATACATATGAGGAGAGGAACCAATTCAATTATCTAACCCTACCACAAATTCGATTACGCGAACAAGTGAACATGCTGAATGTAATGATTTTGGTCATCCGAACGATACACAGATACCCACGCACACACCCGAGCAAATATTTATCTGCGGAGCTGCATGTGACTGACTCCCGTCCACGTCCTCGTCCTCGTTGCCTGCTTAGTGTTGTGGGTGGATGTACAAAACATCGTTGACCCTTAAAATAGGATTATTGTACATTATCACAAGGATAAAACTGGAATCTTATTAGTCGAACACAACAGAAAGGATTCAGCCTGACAGGACATGTGTGTGTATGTCGATGTGTGGCTATGGGCGGGGATGAAGAACCGTCGGGTGGTGGGTGGTGATTTGACCGCACTGAATTGGATTTCGTTGGGGTTAAGTGATGTTTTAAGCACGTGATGAAAAATCTCATCTCCTTCTCGTCGTCTTAGGGCTCTCATTGTGTGTCCTCCTGTGGTCCAACCGACGGAAGACGACGACGACGACATATCGTTGCACAATTATTTAATTAAATTCAATTCACTACCCAATTAATGTGCTGAGACTGAGTCTCTCTCGTGTGTGTGTCTGTTGGGTTTGTGGTTTTTTGTCACTCAGCAAGACTGTTTTGTTCCGTGCCACCTGTCGACCGCAAGTTATTACACTCAAATACACGCCCAACTCCCACGCACACGACACACGAACGAAAGAAAGCGCAAGGACTTTATCCCTTTTCGTTTCCCTTTCTCAACCTCCCACCCACCTGTGCTTATTTACATTTTATTTTTAGGGGCGCGCGCGTGAAGCCACCTACCGGGCGAGCCGCCGGCGGCAGGGGTTGAAGTATGTGAAACCTGAAAGCGTTACGGATTTATACGTCTTGCGGTTGACATAAATGACAGTGGCGGTAGTGGCGTTGAGAGTGTAACGTGAGAAGAGCCGCTCCCACTTAAGTTGATTACTGTAACACGCTATTATTCGTGGCGCGGTGAAGTCGTTCTCGTCTTCGCATGTCGGTGATGTCGTCGTCGTCGAAGCGAGGATACGCCGACGTTGCTGCCGGCGGTGTAGAAGGAGTCTCCGTTTTTGCAGCCTAATAAAAGTTGAACGTTTTGAATTATAACGTGTTTCTTTTTTTTTCGGGTGGGTGGTGGTGAAGCGGCCGCTGCTCTCTCGTCGTTGTTTGACTTTGGGTTTTTTTTCGGGTGGTTGGGGTTTATTGCAGGTTTTCATTTCATGGCAAAGGTTTATTATGTTAAATCTTGTTTAGTGCTGTTGTTGGAACAGTTTGTTCTCGGGTCGTTTTGTGGGGTGTCATGCCTCGATAGTGTCACTATAAATTTACTTAAGTCACACACCACCACGTCGGGTGGTCGGTCTAAGGGTGAGGTGTGAGTTAATTTTTATGACCAATGCGTCCATGCATGCGAGGTGACGACAGACGGGGCGATGTAAGATTTGTATCAAAACGTGTTGACACGGTTGTCTATCTGATTGAATTTGGGGTGGCAATTTTACGGTGTTTTTGGAAAATCCCTTCCGGTTTCATGTTTCAGATTCGGTTTTTGGGTGGCGGATTGTAATCGGAGGATAAATTACAGTTGAGATTGAGGCGTATGAAAGTCACAAAATTGCCTTCTTTATGCTTAACATTGGTAGCGGCTACTAGACATTTTTACATTCAACTTGATCTTCACCGTTTTTTAAGGTTTCAGGCTATAAAGATTGTTATTTTTTTTGAACCTGCAAAGGTTATTTTAAGATTACCGTCTGATCTGAAAACTGAGGACTATTCCGCGAAATAAATTAATTGGCGCAGCTTAATAATTCAATAATGGTTATTGTTAAAGACTTCAAAATGAACTGACTCGATTGTACATCATTTAGTTAATAGTTAAGTTTATTCTTCTGTTATATTCTAGTTTTAATTGTGTGAATGTGTGTGCATGAATAAAGCTTTATATATTTACATATATGTATATAAGTTATTTAGTGGAGACTTAACAAACAACAAAAATTTGGCAAAAGCTATTATGTTTAAAAAAAAATTTTCCGGAATTCAATTGACGGGATGTCATTGGCTTGTCAAATAATACCTTTCATTGTTTCTTACGCTACCGATATTTTGAAATAGTTGGAAAAATAAGTGCTTCTCAATTGCCCAGTCTGATAGCAAAGGCTTAAGATTTTAAAAATAATCTAAAAGGTTTTCCAATAAGACTAGGTCGATCTTGAACTGTAATAAAATAAGCTGTGTGTAATATTCTAACGAAATTCTGTTTTTATTTGACTTCAGGCTTTATGTATGAAATACAACATTAAAATCGGTGCCGAGTTTCCATGGAAATTATTAAGCCCCTAATGATTTTTTTGATTCTTGCGCATTGTGAAACAGAGGACTTAACCCTGTACAAATTTCTGCAAAATATAAGCTAGATATCATGATTCCGAATATTCCGAAAAGTATCGATTTCAATTAAAAGGGCTAGCTTTCAAATTTTCAGTGCTCAGTTTACTGCATTTCCTAAAAGATACAGTAGGTCGCAATAGTTAGTACACGACGAGAGAGGTGCTTTGTAGTTACGCAAAAACAAATTCGATATTAAATTTAGATCTTATAGCCCTGTTATGGCACACCTCAGTGATGCCTCATATCTCACAGCAACCCCATCAAAGTGTGGCGAATTCACAAATTGACAGGTTTTCTGATTCTAACCCAAAACCGTCAAAATTGTGATCTGCGGTCTTCAGCTGTTCACAACAAAAAAAAAAAAAAAGGAATATGGCGTACTATCACAATTTTCCCCTCACTGATATTTGTGAGTTATGACTACATTACGACCAAAATAGGGGCATTCATCTAATAAGTCATTTCAAAGTGCTTATCAATCAGTGAACAAATACAGCCGAAGCCCTCTAAGTCGAATTTTCACGGGATACTAAAATTAGTTCTAGTTAGAGGGATTTTTCGACTTAAGTTTTTTTAAGAATTTTTCGAAAAAGTTCGAGTTCGAGGGCTTTTCGACTTAGAGGGCTTCGACTGTATAAAAACCACAATATGTATACCAATTTTACTAACAAGAATTTTTTTATCTCTTACTAAAATCAGAACAAACAAGTGTTAGTAAGGAAAGCAGTAGCGAGAAAACAACATTTGCAACAAAATGTTCACGAAATTCTGTACTGCAGCACCAGATTCCTACACCAGCAAAACTTTATAGTTGGTGAGATCGTAGTCCAAAAGAATAAAAGAAATTTTTTTTATATTTATTTACTGACTAAAATGAGTCAGTTCTAATATACCAAGTACCTTGTACTTCGCAAGAACCATGGGACCAATAATTCTTAGAAAATACGTTCCGCAAAATTGACAGAATATTTGACATTTACGACTTCTGTTTGACTACACTTTACTAATCTCTTTTCAATGTTGTGTATGATATAGTCACATAAACAAATGTAGGTACAATAAACAACTTCGTTATTGTTCCAGCAGCAGAATTCAACTAAGAGAACTCGGGTTACTTTTCAAATAAATTTTATTGATGTGATTCTTTCGTCTGCAGAATCAATGGACAAATTTTCTCTAGAAGCCTTTATCCGCGACACTTAAGTGCAACTTTCAACTACCCAACAGTTCTTGTTCGTATTTTGCAGGCAAGGATGCAAAAATTCGAAAAAAATCTACGCTTCAACCTACAAAAGGATTGTGTGAGATGTGTTTTTCAAATTTTGACAACATGCATAAGGAGACCTTCTGCCTACTTCTAGCCCAGCACAGAAATGTAAAGTCTGTTTACGACAATACAAAGAGTTAGAATCGCGAAGAGTGCTTGGCGTTCACCGGAATGGAATAAACAATTACTAAAAACTACATATCACTCTACTATTTTTAAGGGTTTCGTTCCAAAGGAATAACGAATTAGAGAATCACATAGGTGTCCATCTGCCTGTCTGTCGATTTTTTTGATATAGAATTGTGTAGTACTTTTATCAATATTTGCGAGCAAACTAAACTCATAAAACCCATATCATTCAGAACGACACCAAACAAAACCAAAGCTTTTAACGACCTCAACTTAAATTCTAAACACGTTCTGTTTGAGTGAAACCGCACAGAATGAAGCCAAATTTCGACACCTCGTTCGTCTTCCCTGACACAATTTTCTTTCGAATAAATCGTAGCAACAAAAGCTCACCGCAATACGCAAATTCCTCTTCATCCAAAATAAATTTCCTCAAAGTCGTCCCTCCAAAAAATGTTATCTCACATTTAATTCTGTTAATGAACTTCTTCACTCAGTCAACACCAAAAAGCCATTCTCGGACAAAAGGAAACGTCCAGCTCACAAAAAAAAAAAAAAAAAAATGAGCAAAGAAAATAACAAAAAAAAATGAGCAAAGCCACTGAATGTAACTCTGTGGGCCATAATCTAAACATTTGTTCTTCAAAGACAAATTGTTCCACTTGGAGTTGATTGAAATGGTTACTTCCGGAGCCGGAGCTTCTCCTCCACCGCCACACAAAAGTTTCCCTCACTCCCTCTTTCTCGCCGAAAGACCCAAAGCCAAAGTCGAAACCAAGCCGAAGTCGGATACATAGAGACTCGATACATAGAGACTTGTTCTTCTTGTTCCATGACATAGTTTCGCTTATTTATTCTTCGGTGAGATTTACTTTATCTTTTGGGACAATTTACATTGCGGCTTAGCTTCTTCGTCTCCCTCCGGAGATGGAGTGGAGTTTGTAGAGGAAAGCCAGGAAAAAAAAGGAGCCACCATGAAAATCAGTTAACCAACATCATCAGATACATTTTAGTCCTATAAATTATATTTTTCAACTTAAAGTCTCTCAACGGGGGTGGGTAACAACTCACCATCTCCACCGTCGAGCAGAGATAAGAACAGCAATGAAGAGCACTCTCTCGGTGTAAGGAGGTCCGCTTTGCTGCGAAACGATGATGAAAGTCACGCTGAGTGGCGGGCGGAGGGTGGGTGGATGGAATCCAAGAAAAAGATTGTGCGGACGGGCTGGACAAACAAATGATAACAATAAATTATCCCCTTGAGATTCTCCACAACTCCTTGGCACTTGCAGTTCAGTTCAGTCCGGTCCAGTCTCTCTCTCTCTCTCGTCGTTGTCCTCGCCGTCTCATCGGTTGCAGGACTCTCGGACTTGGACTCCTTCGAGTAAATTTCCCCCAGACTCGACTCAACTCTACAACTGTGTGTATACAGAGTATTCTTCCGGTAATATCGGGCGAAATGATACGTAGCTTCATTACATGATTGTGGCCCCGAAAAGAAAGCAGCTCACCACCCTTATCCGAGAGAGAGCGGTGTCCACCACCACCCTGCCGCTGCCTACCGACGACGACCACTGGGACAGGGTAGTTGAATTTCAAAAGATTTATTATTTCTATACCCTGGAGAAGAAAAACACGGTCAGAGGACGCTAGGAACGATAAAGCAAAAGGAAAACTGACCTTAGCCAATATTATGTGATACTTTTGTGTATGTTAGTCTCTTTCTATCCCTCTTGGTCTGTCTGTCGCTGTGAAAGCGAGACAGAGAGAAACAGAAAAGGAGTATATTTACATTATCCTTGAGTTATATTTCACTTGGGAGAATTTTTCTCGGTCGTATTTTTTGTACTTTTGTACATTTGAATTCCCGGGTTTGATGTTATTCTTTGGCTCAATTGTCCTAAGCGAGAGATGATGATGTTTGGAAGGATTGACGACGGAGTGGAGAGGAATAAAGAGGAGAGGATCTGTGGAATGATTTCTGTAAAAGCGGAAGCGGAAACGGAATGTTTCTTCTCGTTCTCCTTTTCGGTCGCGCGAAGTGAACGAGGACAGTGTGCAATAAGATAGCAATTTATTATTCTAAAGTCGAGCGTGGAGTGGGATTGGGGGGTTATGAAAACAAAAAGTGACCTTTAAAGCCAGCTGCTGGCATAAGGATTGTCGTGAGCCGATTTAAAGGACTCTGTGTTTTTTTCCTCTTTATTGGGGCCATGTTTTGTAATGACTTCTCTAAATTGAACTGGAGCTAACGGAGATTGGGGGTGTTGTTTAGCCACGCCTTGATAGACATAGCAAAGGTTCTTAACCTTCAGAGGCTAGTTGATGGAACGTGCAAGATCGTCCCAACGTCAGTTGCTTTTGAGATAGGTAACAAAGTCTTTATGTCAAAAATTCCCACTCAAATGCTAGATTCATTTATAAAGTGATATAAGAGAGAATAGGTTCTCTTTAGAGAAAACAAATACCAATAAATGCGCCATAGCCTCTTGCCTTTCACTTAACGGGTGAAGAGCAAATCCCAGAGCCCTGAGACGGCAACTCCCTATCCTATACTTTACCAACAATTTCAATTTGTTTAGATTATTATCAATATAAAAGAACACAATCAGCTTATTGCGAGATCCATGAGAGTTTTCTGCAACTACACAAAAGTAAATTACATGCGATAAAAAAAGACCAGTTTTTCAGTAAAATTTCATACATACAAAAAAGTTTTTTAAACCAAAGCATTTTATTATTTATTATTGAAAACTAAGTAATTACTTAGCACAAATAAAAGCTAGAAAATGATTCATTTTATAACAACAAAAATAATTTTTTTTTCTGAATCCGTTTTCCGACGACAATAAAACAGCGAAAGTAACATTCTGGCACTAATATTCTTAATATCCCGGGAGATTTTCTTGTTTTAGACTGTATGCATTGTCCAGTACTATAACGAAGGATAAATACAGGTGGTGTAGAGGTAAGATACGGTCTATACAACAGCCTCTGAAGAAAACATCATTATGCATTTCCTATCTTTAAATTTACCAAAACAGACTAAATTCAGTCACAAAAGTAAGTATACCCCATAGAAAAAAACAGAAACTACATACACTATCGGAAACAAACTATATATACAGTGCCTCCAGAAACTATTCGTTCACTGATCCATTTGAGAAAAATGGTCATAGAAATGAAACTAAAAGTCCAACAAAAATCATATTTACATGCTTTTATTCTGCTTTAGATACTGAATAAAATTACATAAACAGAAATACAATGTCATGAGTATCTACAAAAATGTTCATTAACTTTGCATTTTAAATCTCCAGAAATATTCGCTGACACTTGCAATAACTCAGTTCGAAGTTCACGGAGCATCTTATTGGCCCAACTTTTTTTTCTAATAACATTGAATGAAAACCAACTGTTTTGAGCAACAATTTGCTACCATTCAGTACAAACATCCATTGGTTCCATTCATTAAACCGACTTTCAAGCCAGTTTTGTTGGTACTCTCATGTTTTTTTTTTTTTTTTGTTTTTTTTTTTTTTGCAATTTGCCCTGAAATGTCAAAAAATTTTGGATTCGATTTGTATCTGCTGATTTAAGTAGATGGATTGAAACCATTTTGAGGTATTTGAAGGTAGCCACATTTGAGTAATCTCGGATATGATCTATGATACTAAGATAGATCATATCTACTATGATCGTTATGTTAAATGCAAATGCAGTTGGTGTCTCGGCCCTTCTGACCTACACTAGTTTAGGGACTAGTCTTAAGAACGCTTTTATACTCTTTATGGTGCATCACACTATCAACTTTAAACTTTCATACCTATGTCATACTTTCGTGAAAGTGTGTAAATAAATGACAGATATTTTATTTCAGCAATATGGCCAGCAATATCAACTGTAAGCTGTTATATTTAAATGCAGTTGAATGTTTACTCTATAATCTTACTCAAAATGAAAATCGTAAATATTCATTTATATAAAATTTAAGAAATAATTCAAAACTCAGCTCATTATAGTAATAAAGCTCAAAGTATTGAGCGACTGCATCTATAACGTTGAATAAAATTACAAAAACAACACGATTTTGAAACAGTTAAAAAACAGTAAAAACAGTCCAGTGTCGCACAGTTAAAAAACAGTCTGATTGTTTTCTTTTTATCTCCTCTTAAAATAAAGTTTCTCTACTCTCTACTAAATTTTCTAATTTTCTATTTAATTTCTAATTTTTTTTTTTTAATTGAAAAGAATCATGCTGTCTCTTAACGAAGTGTAATCCAACTAGGTGGTACATTTTGGAACTTCGGGGTCCATCGTTCTTTATTGAGATAAATCTTCACTTTCAAAGGTAACCCAAAAGTTGGTTTTGGCGCACAATGGCCCTAGCTTTGGCCTAAGTGTATTAAATTTCCAAAATGTGCTTTTGTAACCTTTAAAAAAAGAAAAACGAAATTTGAACATTTAATTACCCACCCCAAGAGCTTCAACGAATTTTGAATGACATCACATTTTTGAATGACAAATGACGACGTCTCAATGATGAAGTCAAGAAAGAAATGAGAGAAGACGATTAACCCGTCAACGTTACAAGGACAAAGCGCCATGTCATGTTCATCTCACCACAGCGACAAGCTGCTGAATGATATAAAAATTCACACAGACCCCATCCTGATCCCTCTCAAAGACCCTCAATGAACCAAAAATATGTTTCCCGTGCCGTTTTTGGCAACTGGTTGATCGGAAAAGAACTTAAAGCCACCCTCCCTCCGGAAAGTCATAAAATTCATGTGTGTTGGCAGTTTATTTCCTCACCAGAAATAGATGCTGACTCCTCACGATTCGGAAGCAGAAAAGATCAATTCTAATCCTTGCAAAAAGGACCTTCCTCCCTCGTATATCGACATTGCTCTTCCCCCCGTTGAATGAATTCACAAAAAGCATTAAATGTCGACAACTTGTCTCCTTCTCCGACCGAAAAAAAAAAGCGGAAAGCAAAAACCACTTGCATAACAAAACAAAGCAATAAACCGAAATCGAATACATCATCACTATGCAAATCACTCATACAGATAAAAACCTTTCATATCCTCCCTCCCCCCACTCCCATGCCACGGCCCAAAATAGAAACTCGCAAGATGACGATGACGATGACGATGACGATGATGATGATGATGAAATTGAATTCGTCCTGATTTCTTAACATAACCCCCGTGCTCTGGATACACACCCAGCGCAGCGCCCGTCCGCCAGCCTCCCATTTTCTTGTGGTGGAATTGTATCAATGATTTCATTAAGCAGTGGTGGGTTACACTGTTGTTACAATATACACGCGCACAGCATGTACACACAGCAGCCAACAACGACAACGACGACGGAGAGGATAATGAATTCACTTAAATTTACTCAAAGGATGGCAACGAATAAAAAAAGAAAAAGAAACGAGGACGACGAAAAACGAAACTTACACCCTCACTCACCCCAACGCGCCCCCACTCGTCCTACATCAGCAGCGCGATGATCTTCGGAGTGAAGAGTGTATGTTGGGTTAGAAGGACTCATTGCTGCAAAAAGCAAATCCATTTGCCAAGGATACCAAAGTTGAAAGCTTTCAATTTTATTATTATTTCTTCTCTCTCTCCTTCGTCGTTGTTGTCGTTCTTTCGTTCTTTGGGTCGTTTTTTTTTCGACCCCCAGTTGGGGGTGTGACGTGTTGGGAGATGGAAAAACAATCGCGCGAGAAAACGCAAATCTACTGGACGCTGTGAAGAAAGGACACACGCCTGCCAGGATAACATAAAAAAATTACCAAATACAAAATAAACGGATCGCCAAAGAACGGGGAGGAAATTGTTGATGAGGAAGAGACTCGAGCACCCTCAAGCATCCAGAAGAGTACACGTGGGTGGTTTAAAGAAAATGGCAAAATTCCTAAACTCAAGTCTCAGCTGAGAGGAGATTTGCATAAGACCCTTCTCCCCAATGGGATGAAAGCAAATCTCAGTAAAGAGGAACGCAGCCAGTTTCCTACCGTAGCTATCGCCGATGCTTCTGTGTCTGCATGTGGTCGCTCTTGTGTCTGTCTGTCTAACTGGCGTGTGTTGGTGTGTTTTGGGAATTTAACACGACAACTTTTTGGTATTTTACAAACGAAGAACATGACACATACAAGAAAATGGTACCAAGCCGCCGCCGTCGTCGTCGCCGCCACCGCCACCTCACGCCGCGACACTGTAGTTATTCGGGAAGTGTGTTGAGTAGAAAGGTGATGGGAGGAAAATTCATTCCCTCCCTCTCTCTCAGTGCCATTCAGGAGTTCTCTCTAAGTCTTCTCGAAACACACACGGATATTTCTTGCAACTTGGCCGACACCCGTCATCCCACCCGCGCGCAACTCTCCCGTCGGGAAAAAGAGAACTTGCCGAAAATCGATTTAAATCCTTAGAAATGCTCAGACCATGTTCGTGGATGTTCTTATAGACAGCTGCTGTTGGGGATTGCGTCTAGTTGTACAGTGAGTCAGAAGAGATCACGCGCGAGTCTTCTAATGGAAGCAGGACACCAAAACCATTTCGATCGGACTCCTTTTTCGAGGTTTGTTGAAGAACTAAACTGACGAAAATTCAATACTTATCGGTTACAAGATTTTTCAGTCCTAAATTAAAAAAAAAATGACTTCATGTCCTAGGGACAGGCGTAAATATTCATGGGAAATAAAATAAAAAAAAATAAATAATACAAATTTTCGATAACCTGGATAAAAATTAGAAAATTGTTTGTTTACAAGAAGCTTAAATTTTGTGACGCAATCCTGTGACTCAACAGAGTCTACAGGAAATTGGCAGTGATTCGACAGTCAGTTGTTGTCGTTAAATCTCTAAGAGGAAACTTTACAAAATGTGGAATGTTTTCTTCAAACACAAGTTTGCTTCAAACTCTTACCTCTTTCTGTCATCCCCTTCTAAAAAATTTTTAAATCAATCGTGAAAATTGCAGTTCAAATAGATCAAGGCAATTCATTAGACATCTTTAACGTTGACCGTCAACAGTTACTGAGACAAAAAATTTGATGAACATTCTCCTAAACTTAAGAAACTTCGCCATTGTGTTCATAGTGTGTGAATTTTTGCTCCTACTAGTAAGGCCATAATACAAGAAAAAGTTTAATATTGTTCATTTAATTGAATTTTTAAAAAGAAACTTGTATTTTTCCCCGTATGGTTAGTCTTTTTTCTAACACATTTTAATATAGAAGATGTCATTTATACATAACGAAAAACACGTCTTTTTCCGTTTTAAAGAAATCGTATTATAGTTTGAAGCTTTTCACACTGTTATTTTTAGACTGCAAGTTTGCAGAAAACAGGTTTTTCTTTTTGTCAATTCAAAGGACTATAGTTATTGGCGCAAGAAAATAAAATTTTTATGAATATCTTCACTCTCAGTATGCGTTCTTTTATTACCTGACACAAAATCCTTATTGGCAATAAGCATTGCTAGCATAGCAACCAAAACTTGTAAATATCTATCTATTTATTTGTTTATTATTTATCTACATTGTTCATAATCAATTCAGAGTGTTGCTTAATGAGTGAACGTGTTGTAAAAAATTTTCAGATTGCAAATTAGTTCTTGCACAGTTTTGAATTAAGCAGAAATAGACTTGTGAAACAAATCTGCATTTGTATTTATTTAGAAATAAAGCAAGCATTTAGGAAACTTATCAATTTCTTTTAAACCAAAAACGAATGCACCGAACAAAAAAGCGCATGCCAAATTTAAATAAAGTTTAGTTGTTTTGTTCAAAATTTAGGAAAGGAGTTAAAAGGAGAATGGGGACAGTAAGCCGGCAAATTCGATCAAAAATGTGGAAATAACAATAAAGAAAAAAACGAAACCGCGAAATCAAAATCGCTTCTCATGGCAAAATCAGTATTGTAAGTAATTTTAACAAAGATTTCAGCCGAAGGTCTCGCAACTTGTGCTCTTTAATTTTCTATATTAACATTTCAATTTAAATTATAAGTTAATAAATTATAATAATAATAATAATTAAACAAAGATTTTAAATTTGACTCTGAGACAATCGTGAAATGAAGGACTAAGTTTTGCTAAGGAAATACTTTTGAAAACAATAAAATTGGAAAAAGAAAATTCAAGATTCGGGTTGATTTTCAGAAAGAAATCAGGTAAATACCATTTAAATTAAATGTTTGAGGTGAATTTGATAATTTCTGACCAATGGTCAGATAACGTCGACAACAACAAGGGACAAAGAAATCTCTTAAAATTGAATATTTGCATTCGACTAAAAATTCTTTACCTAAAATTTTAGAAATAATCGTTTTAGGTTACCGATAAACTTTTTTAAGTGCTGAGATGGCGTTTGAGACACCACATGAATAAAATGTTATCTACTTGACGAACACAAACCTTTTCAACAACATCAAGGTCTCCTCCGTGATTCACTGTACTTCCGAATTTCATTCTTTTTTTTTGCTATCCTCTGAAATACCATGGCATCACACATCCTTATGATAATGATGAGTATGTTGACTAGGACCATGAAGATATGAAAATCCTCATGTTCCTCGATGCCCGAGTACTGGATAAAAGAAAGTTTGAGCACAAGAAATAAATAAAAAAAAAAGAAAAGAAAAAAATCAATTTCATCCATTTACAAGGATACATTCGGTTGCTATTAAGGATTATAATACGTATGTACATTTATTTGCACCACCGCGTACCACACCCAAAGTGATATCCTCTCCTGAAAGGCAAATGCAGCAGCACACTAGTCCTTTCGACTCCTTCTCAGCAGCCAGGATGTTGAGGAAAACTTTATTTCTATAGCTTTGGCTGTTGCGTGCCCTCTACGCCCCGCCAACGCCTTCCCGACCGGCGTACGCTCCCGTTTTTGCTCCTTCCCTAAGTCATAATGTACCAAACCGAGCACATAATTTTGTGTCTTTTTCTTCGTTTTATATTTTTTTTATTTTTTTGTTATTCCGCTTGTATAAGTCAAAGAGCTGCGAGAGAAAGAAGAAGACTGCAGCAAAGTCTAAAGGATAACAAAGATGGTGGCGCAGAGATGAATGTCGAGAGAACGAACGGCATAAATCGCCTTAAGGAATGCAAAGTTTTACAGTTTTTTTCTTTCTCCTGATGCTTTATTCGTAATTTTCAAGACAGATATTCTTATGAAATTATTTACTTAAATTTAACAGACTGAGGTGGAATAAAAAGTCTTTCTCTCTCTCTGACAGCGGCCAACCTCGACGACGGTTTCTGTAGCTGGTGGATCCTTGACGAGATGGATCCTTGGTGAGATGCTTAGTAGTTTAGTTCGTCTTCTTGCTTGTTGATTGTGCTGAAGGGACTTGAAGTAACTTTTCGAAGCTAAATTTTGTTATCAATTACAATGGAAGAAGGTGCTTTACAAAAAGAAACAGAATGTTGAGTTAGTGTTAAATTCACGTTTCTTGGAAAAAAATTGTTTTACATTCTGTGGAGGCGATATGGAACTTAAATAAATATCGGAGCTTTTTTTACACGCTCTGAAAACTAAGTAGATTGATAAAAAAAAACCTTGAATCCTTCTTTGAATTGGAAATAGTTTTCTGTGTTTTCATAAATTTTTTTTGTTTGCTAAGTAGTCAGGATCCCTTACCAATAAGATAAGAGTCGATTCTGCTAAGTTTCAATCGAATCTGTCATTTTGTAGTTTAGATTAATAAATCGAATTCAGTTTATGTCACAACATAAAGACACGATGTGATTTGGTCAAAATTAACGTAAATTAATGCTTGAGGAAGTTGAAATAAAACAAAAGTACTGCTTCTCCAATTTCAAAACAAAAGGAAAAGGTCAAATCAAAAGTTGGGAATTCTTGGACAGACGTAACAGACTGAACACCTTCTCTAATTTCAGTTTCGGAAATATGCAAAAGGACCTACAAATACACATGTAATACCTTAGTTTGGGACAAAACGTCACGGCACAAATTCCACAAATTTGATTTCTACGAGTTAAAACGAAACTTCAAATCGCCAGAAAAGAAATTTAAATAAGTTTGTGTATTTTGTGATATTTTCTATCGAACTTTATATTTCCCAATTTATTACCATGCTTGATATGCATTTGAAGTAAAAAATCAGACTTTGAAACGTTTTTGAAACAAATTAGAGTTTTAACGCATTACTCAAGCTATTCAAAAGTAGAAAAAAATGTGAGCCATTTCCTGCAACTACAGTCGATTTAACAATCGTAGATTTTATGTTTGCTGACATTCTTCATTCCTGATCATAAGCACATTTACAAGCTCTTGAAAGTAAATCACCATCTCCCAAAGAACTACCTTCTGTTGGAAAAAAAAATTGAAAGAGCGAAAGAAGGATGAAGATTTGTGTTCATAAAGTCTTATAGAAAAGAAAGAAGTTTTTTTTGAAGCTTGTTTCGTAATAAGTCTTTAAGCTTTTTTAAATTCCACTGGATACTTGAGCTGCTGTAAGCAAAGGAATGCATTTTTGACAGGCTTTGAATAAATTCTAAAAGAAATGAAAACAAATTTCTAATTTGTTGAATAGAAAATAGCATTGTTTTTCATCCAAAAAAAATGATGAATAATTTCAATATGAAATTTGAAAATTCACATTGCGTTCGATCCAAGCCAAACGGAATGAGAACGTTTCATAGATTCTGAATTTGGATTTAAATCCAATACAATAAGAAATTTTAAACGTCTAAAGCGAACGTCTAAGTTCCGGATAAGTAGAACGAAAGAAGTTAAAAAACAGAGTTCGACAACGCTCACGTATCAAACAGCTAGTAAGCTGATAAACTGCTCAAGAGCGTGTGTAATTTCAAAAAATTCTCACTTGCGACCGAATCGATGAATAATGTGTTTATAGCATTCGTCCGCTAGTGAATTTTTCGTGCCAAGTTTTTTTTTCATCAATTTCCAAACCCTGGGTAAATATCTGAAAGCCTATGAGCTTTTGTGAAAAATTGTACAATCTTATATCTGCTAGCCTGACCAATTCCAACTGAGACACATTATCCTTACTCATGTGCTATAATGTTTATAAAATAAAATAAATAAAAAATCTGCGTAACAGCCCATACAGGGCCCGAGCATAGTTTGTTCGCACCTTCACTGTGTTGTGCGCGATATAATTTGACACAAGTGGAGGGGACCTACTGTTTAATGCGAATTGCGAAAGCTTTCCATGACAGAGGTTACCCCAGGAGGATTGTCAGTCGTTCGCTGGAGATGGAACCGTGAAAATTGTTTGTGGTTTTCTTTTCCCGCGACGCACTAACGATTAAGCCGCGGCGCCCACTCATGTGCTATTATGTTTATATCATACGTAAAATTGAAATATAATGTAATTTTATAAAATCTCAATAAATACATATATACATAGATTTGTAAAGAACAATCGTAGAATGGCGATATCGAGAATTTCATAGACGTCAGCAAAAACGTTGCTTCGCCGCTTTGAATGTTTAAAAATGCATTTAAATCATTTATTCTCAAAGGAAATATGTTCGACATCTATTTTGGATATTTCAAAAATGCTTTCACAAATCCCTTTTCATTTAAAACAACTGAACTGATTACTCCTCAACAGTAAAACAATTGAAGAAAGAAAATCTCTTTCCTCTCATTTCACAGCAAAAACCCTACTGACAATTTTTCAAAAAATAAATAAAATCGATCGAACAGAAAAAAAAATCAATAGCATTCTTTTATTTTTTGCATTCAATTAACTCGTATTGTGTTGAAACAGGCGAATTATTATTCCATTTCATCACGCTTCGTGTGGAAGCGTGAAAGCGACCAGCCCGGATTTCCAGTGGCGATTTTTTCCATCGCCATCGCTACATGCTTTTGTATTGAACTCTATTTGTAACGAACCACAAACAGTTTTTCACCTCGGGTACAATGCAATGCAAAAAAGTTCGAGTTGGAAACACCAAACGCATGTTTAAGGCATCACCGTTGGAAACAATTGACTGAAAATCATTTGAGTGTGTTATTTTTTGTTTGGTATGAAAAACTTTCAAAATGTATGGATCTCTTTTGTAAGAGCAACGAACAAAGAATCGTAGTGGTTACGAAAAACGTAACCTTTTTGGCAACAGTGGTACGCAGATTTTGAAAGAAAATTGAGAAATGTGATTGCATTAAGTGCATGGCGGGAAAGTGTGTTTTGAATTTCATTTGTCTGATAAGCGAGAAATGGCAACAGTAAGTTTAAAAAAATTGGTAAGCTAAAAAACAAACACATCCAGTAATTGGAAACGTTCCTGTGCTTGATCAAATTACATGAATATGACGAATATTGTCAGAGGCAATGGTAAAAATGCACCTTTTTTAATTTATTGTATTTGCAAGTGAGTAATTTGGTTCCCAGGAAATTTTAATCATTTGCAAATTAACACAGCAAATTAACATATGTAAAGGGAGGGCTGACTGGTGGTTTCTTTTTAAATCATAGGTCATTTTGGCACAGACAGCTGTTCCGACGCTCGATCTTGACAGTCAGTATCATATCTTCGCAGAGCGAAATGACTCGCTTTGAACAACGCTGAGAAATATTAAAAACTTATTTCCAAAGTGAGTTTTGTGTAGCCCAAACAGTTTTTTTTTTAATCGTGTTATCAGCCGTATTGGCGATCGATATTGGTCGGCCCGGAGCCAACAATCCCCAAACAATTCAAACACAAACTACAAGCAATCCACAAACTACAGTCCGAAACTATCAAAAGCTTGAGCTGAAGGTCTTAGCAGCAACGGTTCTTTCATCATCATCATTAGCGGCGTTACAGCCTACGAAGGGCCAGAGCCTAGCTTTTCGCACCCCCACTGTGTTGTGCGCGTTATAATTTGACACATGTGAAGAGGACCTACAGTTTATTGTGTAAAATAAAGAAAAATACAAATTAAAAACTTGAGTGGAAGAATCCGCTTCGAAGGCAACAAACATATTGCATTTTTAAAAAGGAACTTGTAAGAATAAATCGCTTTTTGGAAGTTTTAGTCAGAGTCACATAATAGTTTATTCATACTTTAAATATATTTGCTGGTAATCTAACGCCACTGTCCTTATTTTCAGTTCTTCCCGTCACTTTGCTAATTTCAAACATTTCCAAGTATACAGTTTTTATTGCAACTATATGCGACTCAATCGTAGTAACAAACGATCAAAGAATTTTTAATTAAATGAACGCTTTCCGCTTAAAAATTCCAATGCAAGTTAACCTTATATAAAACTACAATCCTGTTGATGCGCTAACTACAGATCTCGAAAAAAATTGTCAGAATCACTCAAACACAACGCTGCACTTATTGCCAACAAACCTTGAGCATTGGAAATATGCCCTCAGAAACTTGGAAACTAATAACGTGTATTAATTCGAACGCTTTAGGGCATTCGCCTACAGAAACATTTGAGTGAAGTGTAAGAAATTGCTTAGAGCATTTCGAGAGAAATTAATGACGAGGCGTGGTATGAATCATGCAAAATACTATTTCGTGGAAAATTCAAGTGAAGTGGACTTTTTGTGTCTTAAATCATTGCAAAATGAGCCCGAATATAGAAGTTCGCAGACACATTTAGTTAAAAACGGTATTAGGTGTCCCAGCACAGACGTACACAAACTTAGATATCATACAAAAGAAAAATTAAACTTAAAACAACAAAGTCTCTTTTAGGTAATATGTTTGCTTCTGTTTTTATAAAGTCTTAGAATTAGAATTTAATGGAAAGGGTTTTTTCAAAGCCGATTTCAAAGCTTAAAACCTTGTAACTGAAACAGAGATAAATAGCTTTAATGTAGAAAATATATTCCCGTCCGAAAGAGACATCAGTTATAGCAACATAAAAAACAACAAAACTTAAATGCAATAAAAATCTCTGCGCCTTCACTGACTACAGTCGTTTATGAAATTTTGTTTGCAGACTGGATCTTATTTCAATATGCTATGAGAACCCAGCATCACACATAAAAGATTTGATAAGATCGTAAACGAAATTTAATGCCAACCGCTTTTCTTGAAGATAATCTAAGACGTTTGATGGTAAATAAAACACGACAATAATAGTCTACAACGATTTTAAGAGATGAAAAGATAATAAATTTATGGACTTGGATGGGAATCTACTTCAAGATGATTCTTTGTGACCTACCTTAGTTCCGAAGAGCGAAACTGCACATAAGAAGTCTCCTAAGACGTAGCTGACATCCCAGAGTGGATGGTGTGAAGACGTCAAGATGTGGTTCAGTTCTTGAAACAGAAGGAGCCTGTTCGTTGCTGGTCCTTAGGTTTCCCTATCGTCTTCAAGACCAAAAAAAAAAAACAAAAAGCAAAAAAAAAACGTAGATGGAACCGTGGAACTAAAAAACCCGAAGATCTTGAAAACGTAATTGAGAGACATGAATCACAGTTCGGATAGATCTGAGGTGCACTCAATTGAGTGCACAACAGAGGCCAGGTAAACTACACGTTAGTAACTAAGCCACAGGCGAAAAGAAGCTACAACGAGCCTACATCTTCCTCACTATGCAGATAGAGAATTCCCAATTACAATAAGCTCTCGATAATTCGAAAACCTCTGTAGAGGCATTCTCGCAGTCCCCTGAAAAACCTCGGAAATCGAAGAAGACCTACACAATTTGGTTCCCTTATTAATTCGAATTTATTTTTGTACAAAACAACATGAAAACCTCTGTAATTCGTAAATTATAGCTTATTTACCTCTATAATTCGAAGTCAAGTTAACTTCTCCTTCTTAAACAACCGTTAGTTGAACTGCGTACGTGACAATAGTGAGCAATATTTTATTCCCTGAAACCTCCGTAATTCGAAGTTTTTCCTGATCCTATTTTGGAACTTTTCATAAGTAGTCTAGTTTTCAAAACTTTTATTTTTTTCTCAAAAAGTTGTAAGAACACTTACAACAATAGATCCAACAACCTAATAGTAACAGAAAGATAACCAAAATGACTTCATTTTCCTAGAATCAAAACCAAGTGAACGCTTAAATAACCCGACCAAGAACTCAAAATTAACTCTCCGATGCATGATTTTTTATTTTCAAAAAAAAAAAAACGAAATATTTCTAGAAAGAAAATTGCTTGGAAAACAAAGTTTGTTCAAGCAAAATTCACAAATTTGTGATTTACAATTATAAAAACCAAACAACGCAGTGATTCATATATTCATCACCATGCTTTAAGGGCCTCTCCGACTCAAATAAATTATTCTCAATCTATGAAACATGCATAAAAGTAAATTATTTGCCCAAAACCCAGAGAATATAAAAATATTTTTCCAACATTCTTTTGTAAAAAAAACTTTCAATTCATTTTTTCACCGCCTAAATTGTTTTATTCATCTACTCACACCACAAGCACCCTACCCTACACCCACGCTATATAAAAAGGAGTAGGTACATATGTGTAAGCAGAAATTGCAAATAAGAAAAACAAATAACGAACAATTCAAGGATTCCAAAATAGAAAGCCGTTTTAACTTCTGGCAAGAATTTTACGAAATATCGTAAGGCCTAATGAATCACCATGCACTAGAGGGTTAACTCCATGCATGCTATCATTTTGTATTTAAAATAGCTTCTGAATATTTTACCTTTGATCCAACTAACTTTTTAGTCGATTCGACAAGATACAAGCGTTTCATCTACTAAAATCGACATCAACCACTATTTTTCTGTCTTCCGCATACGGACCTGTCTATCAAAATACTCACATGAATTTTTCTTTTTCTTTAATTTTTACTCTAATAAAAAAAATCGAATCTAATCTATTCTACTAATTAGATTGAAGCCTTGTTCGAACAGATGATTAGTCCTTTACCTAGGTGTCCAAAGAAACCAACCATTTCTTAATTACGTGTGCTGTATTCTTCAGATCCCTGTCCTATGAGAGGATTCATGACCCATCTAATCCCAGCTTTGAAAACGTGGATGGGAAGTTTTTCTTTCAGACGTTTGAGAATAAATGAAGCTGTCAAAAATTAAGAAAAACCATGAGAACCCTCTGACTCTGGCAAAAAAGCCGTCTTAGCGGCATTCGATGAGTTTCTGGGTTTCTATGAGCAGGTGCCCTCTTAAATGTGCAAAAATGTTGCTCACTTCATAGTTCGCAAAACTGGGTTCTTCATTCTGCTGGTTTTAAATTTGGCATGGCAGGTGTAAGGAAAACAATTTTAGTACACTTTTTCAAAAAAAGGGTGTTTAGTTTAGTGGACTGCAGTTAGTTTAGTTTAGTATTCATTGCTCACCGGGCCAGATTCGGATCTTGGCATTCTCGACACATAGTCATAAAAGCATGGGGATTTCCAGTGGTGTCTTGTTACGGTCACTAAATCGCTCTTTCCGCTCCTACAATCACTTCTGTGCTGTTGCCGTTTTCCCGTTAACAGACAGCAGTCCCACATGAAGAAGTACCTTTCTCGACTCAGAGAACATTTAAAATCTCCTTCAACCCTACCAAAGTGCAACAGCAAAAAAAAAAATTAAAAAAAGCCCTTTCACAACACTTCAGTGCCCACATTTAAATTCACCAGCTTAACCGAATCTCTCACGGCAAGAAAAGATGAATGAAAAATACCTTAAATTTCGAGTTCCCTCTCTTTTGCCACCAAACCGGAAAATCCGTCAGACCTTCCGCACAAAAGATGTGCAAACACCGTTTAAGCATATCAAAGGAATTTCATCAAAACATCCTCCAAGGACCTAACACCTTTATTCCCACCCACTCTCACAAAAAAAAAACTACCACGGTATGCACACAAAACCAAAAGCAAAGGACGAAAAAAAAAAACAGAATTATTTATATATTCCAACTAAACCAAACAAAAACGCATTCATTACGCGATACACAATAACACTGCACACACAAACAGCAGCAACAGCAGCTTCGACGACGACGACAACAACGACGACGGCTACATCTACGATCCCCGCGGTAAAATTCCGCACAAAGGTGTAAAACCTCCTTCGCACAAAAGAGTAATTTTCCGCAGAGGAAAAAAAGGACGAGGCAGTGGAGAAAAAATAAATGCAAAAACTGTTCGTTTACCCTCCGTGCAACAGGGGAATATAACAAACCCAACAAAAAGGGATATTTTTAACGATGTAAATAAACAATGTAAACAAGCAGCAGAAACAAGGATAACTAAATGGCAGCCGAAGCAAAAGTAACACAAATAAACGTTCCCCGTCACACACACACACCCAGAGAGAGACGGAGCAGCTGGAGCGTAGTTATACAGGATTCAAAGCCAAGGCGAGGCGCGATCCCTGCACGTATGACGTATGAAGTTCCTTTCACCTGGCTGAACATCGCCTTCAAAGCGCCCATAACCACCGCGACGATAACGACAACGACGATGACGGCTGAGTGAAAATAAAATAAACATCACCACGCGCAATGACAAGTGATTTCAACGACAAACAAAAAGGGGTCCTAGACAAAGTCGACATCGACATAGGAAACGAGGGAACACAATGTTCTTTTTTTCCTTTTTTCAGAGAAAAATCGACAACGAAATTAAGTAATATTCCAAACGAACAGGTTGTTGCCAGGACATTTGGGGAGGAGAAAAAAGCACACACTCAGACACACAGTTACACAAAATAACAACAACAGCGATTTACCTGGAATTGAGATGTCCTTGGGGAAAGTTTTGCCGGTAGTAATTAAATATCTGTGATGCTGGTGAAATTGTTGTTGAGGTTAAAGTTTTCCCTTCGAACGTTATCCTAGCACTTTATTTGGTGACAGGTCAAAACACAAACGCATACACAGACAGGCGGAAAGGAAAAAAAGCAATAGAAAATTCACAAAGGATCGGACTGAGTTGTATTTTCTTCTCCACTCAATTTTAATTTAATTCGAGATAAAATTTACTTTGCTCTCTTCTCTGGCTTCAGCTTTAGAGCTGGCCTTAGCTTTGATATATCCTTCGACAAGGATGTTAACTCGTCACAGACACAGGCGCGCACAAAGACCCACACACTTGCACAGGCACACGCGACGAGTATTTCCTGTCGAGTATTTCCAATGAATTTTTAATTGCAACGCAATGTTTACACAACGGATGATTTATACACCATTAAATTGGGTGCACGGATTCGGATTAAAACCAAGAAGAAAGGATGTGAATTTTTTTTTTTCGTTTTGAATTTTCGCCCCCAACTATACACGCACCGACACACAAGGGGGGCAGAAAACACACACACACACGCGAGAAAACACGAAGATTGCTGCCGAGATTTCACGATGAGAAGACAAATTCCTTTGGCAGGATGTGCCCGTCGCACACACCGCACACCGCACTGGTATGCGTCGTCAGCAGGATATGACGATGATCGTTGGAGTGAGTTTTGAGAAGCACCCAGGCAGGACCTTTTAAGCTTTGTGTGTTTGTCAATTAATTTTTAATTAGTCCTTCGAGTTGAGGAAGGCGAAGATGTGTTTTCTTATTTTTCGTGTTGTTGTTTTTCTTCGTCTTTTTGACGTTCGTTGCTGTTCGACGATAGGAGGAGAAGAGAAAATCCGTGAACCGAAATTCCTGGCTGACTGTTGTTGTTGCTCAAGGATGAGGAAGCAAAAATTCGAAGAAAGCTACACAACAGCGGAGACGAGACGACAGCGATGAAAACCCGACGAATGAAGAACAAAATAAACAACCAGTAGCAGCAGCAGGAAAGTAGAGAGATAGAAAGACGAGAAAAAGGAGGAGAGAAAAAGGATATATCGAGATGTTTTCAACTCTCATGCACTGGTAGTAGGTCCTTTCTTTCGTTTTTCAATTAAATTCAAACTGACAAATCCATTTTGTGCGGAAAAAGAAAACGCAAACGCACAGATGACACGAAGACTGCCCAAGGCGTTTCGCTTTGAGGAAAGCGAAATTCTTTTCAGCTCTTCACACGATTTATTTCACACGCACAGGTTAATTGGGCGAAGAAATTTCACACGATTTTCCCACGAGTTGAAGTTGATTTCCCGCTAAACACAACCTCCACGGATGAAAACGACTCGAGAACTGATATCACAGAGAACTTCCACGAGAATTGTGAGCAGCAGCGCTTTGGAAAAACAACCGACGACTGTTGGGGGTTGGGAAAATTCCCTTCCGGGAAGTTTTCATCCTTTTCTGTCTCCGAATGTGGATTGTGGAACTTGTTGTGGACTTGACTCTTTTCATCCCCGCAATTAAGAGAACGAGAGCGCATTATGCACCGCGGTTACATGTCGAAGTCAACCCTCCCTTTTAGCGGTGGTGACTTCTCGGTTAAGGATTCTCATTTGCAACCAGTCACAGTATCGGCTCTCCTCGACCTATAAATATCGAAGTTGATGTCTTTTAGGTGAATTTTGTCAATGTCATGAAAAAAAAAAACGTATTTCTGTTCACCCTCCCCCCGTGTGTGTGCGGATTCTTGTTTTTTTCCGACCGTTGGGTGATTCCTTAAATGTCCTTGCAGCTGGTGCAAATTGATATCAAGTGTCTCGAATGGTTTTAGAACGTTGTGGAGGGTAATTTATTGGAAAACAGGACGGAAATATAAATCAAATGATTCTTCTGAGGTTTAGGTCTAATGACAATTTTTTTTTTGCCGGCGGATAATCGTGTGAGGTCTGTGGGGTGGTGAATGCTCTCGTCACGTTTTGTTTTGATGGGCGGGCGGGACTGACAATGTGAGTGCATTTGGCTCACATTATTTTGAGGATTTTATTTGAGATGAAATTTGGACAGGGAGAGGCTTCGATGAGTCAGCTAACAGTTAATTAGATTAGGCTTAGGGGAAAATAGGGCTGGTAGCTGATTTGAATCGAGTAGCCAGAGCGACTATGCAGTTTAAAAAAACTGTGAGCTGTGAGAACAGGGACATGTTTAAAATTTCAACTAATCCTTCACGTCGACGAGGATCTGAAGACGTGCGTCGGCGATTATAATCGTCACTGAGTGATTGACAGAGCTAAAATACTCGAAACTAGTCGAAAGACTGCTGACAAGAAGGAAATAGCTTTTGGGTTATTTCTTTGTCTGTGGGAAGTACCCAGAAAAGATCCAGAGTTAAAACGAAGCAGAAACGTTCGAATTCTCCCATTAGAAGTTGGAAGAATCTTTTCGAAAGGTCAGCTACTTTTGAGTTCATGGATTGCTTGGATGATACTTGAGTTTCGGATTGTTAGCAGAAAATCAAACCTTCGCGGTTCCCCACAAAAAAAAAGTTTGAGCCAGTCAAATCGCAGCACCGAAGTGACAAACAGACATTGCCAAGATGGCTGTTAACACGATTTCTTTTCAAGAAAAAAAAAAACGCAATCACACAGTACAGCACTCACTTCGGGAATAAGTTTTCAGTATTTCCCAACGTTGTTCAAGCGCAAAATGGCTTATTTTGTTCCGCGGGGATATGATACTGACTTTCAGTCAAGGTTTGGAGCGTGACACAGCTCTCGGTGTGAAAATAATTTATGATTAAAAAAGACACCACTAGAGGGCCCACTCCTTAGTTAACCTAGCCTCGGTTGTCCACTCATCTGCATCTCAGTTCTATCCGAACTGTGATTCTTTTCTGTTAATTACGTTTTCGAGGATCGGTTCATGTGTAGTTTCATTCTCCTAAACTCAGGTGGGTCACAAAGAATTATCTTATAGTAGATTCTCATCCAGGTCCACGAATTTCTACGCTTTCTAGCTATTAAAACCATTGTAGACTATTATTGCCGCATTTTATTTACCATTGAGTGTGATTTTCATCTTCCCGAAGAGTAATGAGCCATGAGAAGGCACGATTTGTGTAGACAAACCGAAGAAAGATGACAGAGGCTGAAAATTTCGAGTTTTTTTTTTTTTTGAATACCAGAAGTTTGATAAACATTTCTTAGAGTACAAGCTGGCTTGCAAAATTTAAAAAAACAAACTAAGTGCGTTGATGATCTTCAGTGTCGTCGAAGATTCTCACTTGACACCGATCTTGGAGCCACTTCAGGATCGTCTATGCCACCGAATTCGGACGCCGAATTAACGCGATAATCTCCGATAGTCATCATAAATCATTTTTAATAAGAACTATTTAGCCTATGACCACTTTTTGTCACTAATCTGTTTTTAGCAAGTTTGGAGCAAAGCATCAAAAGAACCAAAAAGCTGGCTTCATCAAAAATGAGGGCCGTAAGAGTTACAAAGAAAGGCAAGAAAGTAGCCAAGTTCGTACTCTAAGACTCTAAAATCTTCACCTTTCCTGGCGTCTACGCAAACATTCAAAAATAGCCTTGCTCTATGATTCTGAAAAAGTTCATAAGTCGAAGTTGACGAAGTCAGACCCTCAAAACTGAAGGCACGTCGAGGTCAACGAGACGCCGAAATGAAGGTGAAAAATTGCAGACTGAACAACTCGCACTCAACAATTAAAGCAATTCACTAAAACATTACATGACCCCACATCTTCAAGCAATCACATCTCTCCTTAGCAATCACAACTATCGAGTCCACCAAATCCTGGAAAAGTTATTGCCCTTTTAGCGGTCGCACGCCAGAGGTGGGCACTCCTTAACTCCAAGACGTGACCGGAATTCGCAGATGCTCCCAAATCATCCTCTCATCCATCCTCTACCCCGAAATCCGTCCAATCTCAGGCAAAACCGTCAATCCCACGGTCTCGTGTTATCGAACATTCATGAATCATAAAAAGACCCCCCACAAGGATATCAGAAAATGCATTTGAGTCCCCAACAGGAGATCGCATCGACGACATCTCTCCAAGAGAACCGAAGGGCGGAATGGCACCATCAAAAATTCGCAAATTACATCCGACCACCGTTGCTTTTCTCTTTGAGTGCTCTTAAGAGCACCAAACCAGTCGCATCATTCACTGCGCATGTCTCACCAATGTCCTTCCAGGGCATGCTCCTGCAAGTCCATAGAAATTCCACGAGACACCGCATGGTTGTCAAAAAAAAACATGAAGCAAAACGCAAAAGAAAAGGACCAACACTCTCCACCTTGATAATGACATGCGGGACAAGAGTCCTGCAAGTCACTTATAAATTTTGAAGTCCTCTCCCCTCACCACTAGCATTGGCGCGATAAAGAGCATTTTATCCCGAATAAAGAGGCCAACTACCGTCAGGGGGAGTTGTTCTTCCTAACAATACACACGTCTGAGCACACACCTTCCACCTGCTTAGTCGGAAATTGTTTTTGACTTGCGAGCACCTCTCTCAGTGGGGTTTTTCTTGGCCGCAGACAAAAACATTTCGGGCAATTTGTTGAGATTTTCTTCTTCTCGGGCGGTAGGGGTGGGGGATGGTTTGCCGTTGATTTGTTGCGACATTGTTCGTTGGGTGATTTAAGTTGGTGTGGGAATTGTAAGGGCTGGCGGGGAAGACGTTAATCATGAGCGGAAGCTGCTCATGAGTTGAGCCAATTAGTGGGTGGTTGGAGATTGAGTTAACTTTATCTTCAACCTTTTTCCACAAATTGCCTTGAGTTTAAACGATTAGTTAAAGCTTTTGCAATGTGAGCCAACAAGTTTTGAAAGACTTCCTGAAATACCTTACACCACAGTCATCAAATAACATGAACTCGCCCACTATGTTACACAGAATACAAATCAATTTCGTTTCTATTGTTGTTTTAATGTTGTTTTTAAAAATAATCCCTTAATATCAAAACCTAAAAAATTCCTGAAACACCTTCCTGGCAACGACCTACAACCTTATACATATGCGTTGGACTTTTTCCGGCCTTTGATGAGTGTCCATTTTGGCTCCTCCTTTCAGAACCCTCCTACACCGAGTCAACTGGCCTGACGCAATTTTTCAACGAATTTAAGCTAAACGCAGCCAAAGGGGCTTCTCAAAATGCTAAAGAGATTTAATGATCTTTGGCAGGGTTCAAATTTACTTAACCTCCTGAATGTTTTCCAAAGTGTTTATTAATTAAGTTTAAGTTTTAGCAGTAATTATTTTGTTTATTTCGTTTAGAAACTAACATGGTGTTATCGCTTGAGAAGAAAACGAACAACACCCTCATTAAAAACAAAAAACAAGTCGAATTTATTTATATAAGCTGCACATTTACTGAAAATATAATCGAAGCTGCATTTAAGACACATCATACAGTACAGTACAGACAAGAAATTGTTGTTTATATGCCGTATCGTACATTCGTCGGAAGTAAATGTGTCACACATCATACGTGGAATTGATCACACATAAGTCCTAAGGACCTCAGACCGATCAACTTGTCGTCCTTCTCCTTAAAACTTTTAAGTAACTAAAAGACGTCCACATTCGTGATATCATTAAACCTGTCTTGATATCCCCTTCACAACATGCGTACAGCAAAGGAAAGTCAACAGAAACGGCCCTTTACTTAGGTGAGCTTATTCTATTCACTAGGAGATAGAAAATTCCTCACTTCGACCACCATCGACTCTTCGGCATTAGCCTATTGGAAACAGAAAAATATTTGTTCTTCGGCCTTATTATCGATTACAAGCTCAACATCCTGAGGCGGTCATAAAGGCCACAGCGGCTCTTTACTGCTGTAAAAAACCAGTCGGATGTAAATAAACCTAAAGCTAAAGCAAATTACGTATACGCATACTCGTATAGTGGAAGCCCCTGTCAATTATAAACTTCCTAGCCGCGTGCAGAGATCTGCATCTTTATCTTTCAATCAGAACTACGTCCACAGCTGCACTAAGGATTAGAATAACGTCCTCGTGGCCCTTCCCTTACACAGGCCACTCCACTATTCTAGAGTTCAACAATCACACCTTCAGGTGACTTCTCTTTAGAAAAAAAATTCTCATTCAGCCTTCCCTTCAGATCGGACTGGAGTGAAGGCCTCCCTATAAGAAATTAATCTCTTGTGTCATACACCAATGAATCAAAGACTGAATCCGGGATGCAGGTCTCATTTCGCTTTTCCAATCACTGCGGAAATAGTCTGCAAAGACTGTACAAGGTTCTGTTGGCTTTGATTACTACCCGCGTATTTCTTCTTCCAAGTTATTATACGCGGCTACAACTTTATGGTAGTTGAAGGATTTCCCCCCTCCCATATGCCGTACTGGGCATACCTTCTAGAATTCGTGGTCTAATGGGTCGAATGGACATAACAGACTCATAAGAAATTGTAAAGCCTAAGTCCTTTTATAATTAACTTCATGACTTTAATGACTGAAAATCTATTTAAACCCTTAAAATAAATACATACACTCAAAATTGACGCAATGGCTTTAAAAAATTACTGCAAATTCACGACAATTCAAAAAATTGCAAAAAGCGCTTTGTACATAGCCGGAAAATTCAAAAGACAAAAAGGCGGAAGGGAGATATTTGACAACCTAATATTACTTTCATATTCAATTCAAGCTGCATAAATGAGTCCGATTCAAAGCTTTGAATCAGTAACAATTGCTCCTTAAGTTGAATTTTTAATTGTAATTGTAATTTTTAAACTGAGGTCACCTCTAGGCTTTTTCAAAGTTTGGGTATTGACCGAAAGAATAAGATTGCTAATACAAGCTGCCGAGATGAGATTTTTGCGTTCTGTTGTGGGAGTTACTCGGAACTTTTGCTAATTTTCGGAAACACAGCTAATTCACGACTGGCGAAAAAAAAAGTAATCTAAGTCACTCAAGCGGATTGAACAGCAGGTGTCGCCTGGCAACTTGAAGATGTGCGATATGGCATGATCGATGGTGTGGAGAGAGCTCAATGCTGGGCAGCTGCTTCTTCGATCGGAAAGGACTATACTTCGAAGGTTTGTTCACGTGGCAAGAATGTCCACATCATCATGATCTCTGAGGAGGCGCCTTGAATGCTATTCTGGAAGGCGACCGCTCGGTAGACCCAGGACGGTTGGACTAAATCCAAAAACTCTCCTGATTACGCTTGAATATATGTACCTCTTGATCAGTTAGAATAGTGATAGAAGTACTCCAGGAGGATTGTCAGTCGTTCGCTGGAGGTGGAGCCGTAAGAAATGTTTGTGGTATTTTCCTCGAGCTGGATTCGAAGCCGGGTACTCTCGTTTAACAGTCCGACGCACTAACCGACTAAGCCACGGCACCCCCATTTATTTTGCCTATAGTATAACAATATTCAAACGATGTGCCCTAGCTTGCACAGAGATATGGTCTTAGAACTTGACTTTATAAAGTTGAATTGAAATATAATTTATATATACGGAATTATTGAAAATGAAGCATATCAAGGAGAAAACTTCTGAAAATGCAATTAACTAGCTACTACTACGATATGCAGTACAATAATTTAAAGGATGTTTGGAGGAAAACTAAGTGGGCGCCGTGGCTTAATCGTTATTGCGTCGGACTGTTAAGCGAGAGTACTCGGGTTCGAATCCGGCTCGGGGAAATAACACCACAAACATTTTTCACGGCCCCACCTCCAGCGAGCGACTGACAACCCTCCTGGAGTACTTCTGTCATGGAAAGCTTTAGCACTTCGCCGTTCGCAACCGGCATAAAACAGTAGGTCCCCTCCACATGTGTCAAAAAAATATCGCGCACAACACAGTGGAGGCGCGAAGAAGCTAGGCTCTGGCCCTGTATGGGCTGTTACGCCGACTATTTTTTTTTTTTTTTTGAGGAAAACTGTGAAAAAAAACTGTATTTGAGAAAGTATTAAATGACTGCACAAAGTAAGCAAGAAGTGTATTTAAGTATTTAGTTTCATGAATGATTTCAAAACTACTAGATATATTACAACAACAGAAGTACACAAGAACAATATACAAGCAAAAGTATGAAAAGATTATTTCACGAAACTTCTGATTGTCGCATATTATAATGAATATTGGGCTATGAAACCAGGAGCATGGTTATGAATGTTACAGACACTGCTCGCCCACTCTATCAAGCGAAGTTTAAACTGAAACTGAAGACAATAGTAATCGCAAACCCTAAAACGTTTTAGCAAATAGGTCCTTGATTATCAAGGAAATTATACAAGCTACTCTGGTTGCCATTTTAAGTGAACAACTTTTTAAATTCTAATTATCGCTTGAAAAACGTGTGAAACTAAGTAGACAATAAAAGAATAAGTTGTTGTTATTTAAATAAAAAATATCGAACAGAAAACACCTGCGCGCAATCAAACGAAACTCAAAACAATCTCCACGAAAACGATGAGCTCTTTGGACACTTTCATGGCAGCCTTAAAACTACGAATCGTATTCCATCATCCTCAAAACGCACATAAAAATCCGCAATAAGACGTTCTCCTCCTTTCTTCACACTTAACCACACTCGACACAATCGACTGGAAGAGCACAAATCCCAAACGTATCCATATCCACCTCTCAGCCACTCCCAACCAAGCAGATCTATCGGATTATTAAAAACTTTAACGGATCCCCGATTCCCGATCCCCCTGATCACACACATCCACGCCTCCACTAGCAACCTGAAAAAACAAAAAAAGAAAAAAAAAAAGAAATCCAGCAACAAAATAAATTCGCCCAAGGGAAGCATACGAAAAAAAAGGAACTAAATAAAAAGTGTTGCTCCTATTTACACTTTAAGTGGTAATTAAAAGTTCTATGTTCTTTGCCAGAGCCTGGCCACCACCACACTCACTCAACGTCGCCCACCGCTCGCCACCCGCCGTTGGGAGGAACTTTTTGAGTTTGTGGAGTAGATTTAACTGCCAGTGTACCAGGACTCCTTTATCCCACCCACCCGAAAAAAAAGTAGAAAGGTACAACTACTATGGGATAATAATATTGAAAACTTTACCACATCCAGAGGTGGGTGTGTACACATGTAGGTGAGAAGAGGTGTGGGTAGCAAGCAGACGATAAAAATAAAAACTACCAAGAGGCAAGGAAGCAAGGAGGGTGAACAGAGGCGAACAGGCGTAAAAAGGATATTTCCTCTTTTCGCATTTAAATTTTATTGAAGCGTAATCCACCACCACAAAAGTGACTGTGTGTGAGTGGAGCTAGTCCGCTTGATTGGCGCAAAGAGATGGAGTACTAAAAGAGCCAGGTGTGTGAATAGACCCGGCTTCAAGGATGTGTTTTTCATTTAGTCTTTGACTAGGCGGCAATGTCGGTGGGCAGACGGGCGGTTAAGTGTCGGGAGCAAGGCGTAAGGAAACTTTTATTGATAATGAAGTTACACCTTTATCTAGACGCTCGGGGCTCGGTTTGTCACTTTGTTGCAATTAAGTAGAGTGTTCGAAAGATGGAGACGGCGCGGTGGTGCATTTGGGGGTTTTCGTTTGTCTTCCTCAGAAGGGACAACGCCTTTGAACCTACTGGCAAGTGCCTCTCATTGACTGCAGTTGGACACTTGGAGTTGTTTGTAAGGTGAAGCCGATATCGACAGTTGGGAAAAAAACACGGAGTTTTTAAGTGCAAACGACATGAATGATTAAAGTTTTTTTAGAAGCAGGAGGAGGCAAACTCTCCGATGAAGTCATTAATGTTTTTGGCGGGCTAAATCTATCCTAAACTTTAGCATAATCAATTGAATTTTTAGCAAGAGCACTCAAGTTGGGAGGCTAAGGAACTAAAGTACAAACTGGTTAAATGTATGTTAAAGAACAATAGAGTAGTTTTTCCTGGTTAGAATAGAAAGTGCCTGAAGATTGAGTTAGTACCGATATAAGGTCTGTGGATTTATTTGCGTCAAATCGTATCGTGTTATAATGCAGCACAGACTGGTCTTGAAACATTCTTTTGATTGAGCTAAATTCCTTTTAATATTCAAAGTTAAAAAATTAGTTGATTATGAAGTAGCAAGACAAGAAAATTTTATTAAAACAAAAGAAACTTGAGGCTTAAAGAGTCGAAATTCGTTGTAGTTATGAATACCGAAAAAAGAATTACTCTTAGCAAGCATTAAAGGGAGGACTATTCTACGACCATGGCTGTATGCAAATGTTTCTACGTAAACGTTGGTCGTTGAATGCATGTAAAGATTTCCTTTCATTAATTATCATTGAATTTTTTTTTTATGGCTGTCACAGCTCTTATGAGGTTTAATATCAACAGATTCTGAGGAATTGATTCAGCCAGGTTGACTTGGCTCAAGAACTCTTCAGGCGAACTCGGTCTACGTAGCACACAAACCCTTCAACAACAGCTGTAGAGTTGATTAAAAACTTTTTTAATTCAAGAAGAAGTTGTTTAAATGTTTCTTATAGCATGTTTCGGAAAATTTATCAATACTACGTCAATAACAACTTTATACTTGTTCTGCAAGCCGTTTTTTTCACAACTCTCCTGCTATGCAACTACGTTTTGATGCATCCATGCAGCAATCTAAAAAAATCAGGTGAAAAAAACTTCTTAACTGAATGCATCTAAAGTGGTCTCGGGATAATTTAGGATAAGACAAAATATATCACGCCCTCACCGCCAAATAATCGTAAGCGACAAAATGAAAATAAGAAATAAAACTAACACGAATCCTGCAATCTTGTACTTTGACCGTAATTTTTTTTGAAGAAATTGACATGATTCAAGAGCACAGTGATCAAATTTAAGTTCTTTTACCTAAAATTCAGATTTCATGCTCTTACGCACAGAAGGCGAATGACATTTTACAGTATTCCTGAATATGTGCTTACATTTTTCTTGGTGTTAAATAGATAAGTCAATCAAGCAAACGTTAAGCGTTATTGGCTCTGGCATAATGTTTATACTTCCGATGGATATTAGAATCGACAGTTTGGTAAAAAGGTTTCCCGAGGTGTTCGATTATTAAAAGAATGTTGATATTCAAAGTGGATAAATTTAATCACGAGTAAGGAAAAAGTGAGGTTACATTGAATATATGTGTAACACCAATAATGAAAATGTTCATAGGTGAAACATAAGGTTTGCCGTCACAAGAAAAAACACATTTTTTTTCAAGAGAAAAAGGGCACACTGTCAAATAATCCTTATTGTTTATTTTCGAAATTAAAAGTAAATTATTTTTGTCCATTTAAAGTTCAAAACTATCTTTTTTTTAAATATTTTTCTTCGAAATCTGAAACTAAATTCATTCGGATTGAAAACGTTACAAAATGAATGGAGTGCGGGTGAGTTGCGTTTTCAAAGTTTTTTTAAATACTTTACTGACATCCGATAACTGTTACAATTGCGTGTTCAATAATAATAAATTCAATCGAAATAAAATATTCTCGCCGTAGTCAAACCGCCTGATTCCAAAATCGGAATGATAAGCAATTTCCATGACAATGTGCGTATAATATCACCTAAAAGATAAGGGCATTTGTAAAGACGCCATGAGTCTTAAGTCAACCGCTCGAAAATGGTTAGAAATTGTAGCTTATCTTAATCTCAATCTTAATCTTAATCTGACAGGTTGACTTGAATGCCACTGAAATGCCGCGATATTACATTACTTTACTTAAACAGATCGAGCTATAACCATGGACAGATAAACATTATACAAATCTGCGGCTTTAAACATTAAAGGTTAATAAACTCAAATGAACTGCTTATAAATTCAAATGCGTTATGGTCAAATATTCGATTATTAATTTGTCGGCGAATAATTCCAGAGAAAAAAAACTAATTATTATTTCAAACCGAACATTAAAAGAAAAATACCCACACCTATTTCGACCACACATATTTTCGAAGACTCGTAAAAATCGAAGACACTGGTGGAGAGGTTTTGACCACCAACAGTCCTCCTCGAACGAGAAAGTTTTGATTCAATTTATTTCAAGCAAATCTCCCTGAAAGATTTTACCGACGCCATCATAGATTTTCTCAAGGACAACACATCCATCCCATAAAAACGAAACATATTCCCTTTGAATAAATTCATTTATAAATTCCAAGAAAACCAGTTCAATTTTTCCTAGAAAATACCCCAAGCCCAGCAACTCCAGCACCAAAAAATGTAATAACCAACCAGTGCCACACCCACTCGCCTAATATCAAATTTGATTCACTCCAAAGTTGACACACTAACCCACTGTCAGGATGCCTCTCCTTCGATTATTTCTCCACGGGATTGTCAACTCCGTACATTTGTCATCACAATTGTCCCGCACGGCACACACTCTCACCCTTCTGAAGGAAAAAAATTGCCAATTTTGATATTTTCAAAAAAAAAAATAAATTTCCAAACAGTCAACCCTTCTCAGCCGTAACCCATTCGAACGTGGCAGTCAATATATCATGTCGCCTTGATTTCTTTCGAAGTGTGCTCACGTCTCAATCTTTTCCTTTTCCTCTTTTTTTTTCAAATTCGTTTTTCCGTTCGGTTATCCTCGGCCTTAGCCGGATGCAAACCACACAAAGGACCTACCGACCTGTCTGCCAAGTGAACACAACACACCCAGAGATAGACAGACGAAGTGTGATTGTGGCAAAATGTAATTATCCTTACGCCAATAAGCCATTCGGAAGAAATACGACGCGGGTAAATAAAAAATAAAATTTAAAAAATAAATGTATGTATAAATCCCACCGAAAGGGATCTCTCTACAAAAGTGTCAAAATATTGAATAAGCCAAGGATTAAGTGTATTCCCTTATCCCCGTGGAAGCCGCACTGCAAAAGGGTGCTCGGTGCCGAGCCACGGCTCTGTGCTAGGGGGGAAGAGTCCTTTTTTTTCCGCTGCCGCCGCCGAGTAATTCAACTGTCCGCAACGGAGCGTAGCGCGAAATCTCCTTTTTCGACACTCGACAGGACCAAAAAGGGTTCTCGTTATTGTTTTCGATACCTTGTTTTGTTTTTTTCGCTCTTCGTTTTTGGCTCGTTCTTTTTTTTTTGCGGTCGGTCGGTGTACCCCACACCACATAGACACACAGGCGGGCCAGGCACACACGTGCACACTAAATTATCTATCCGATTCGGTGAGCCGGTTACAAAGCAACCTCGGGAAAATTTTTGTTTTTCACAGGACACTCGGCTCACAGTAACGGTGGCCGGGTGGCCACTGCTACTTGTGGACTAGTGGAATTTAATTTGAATTTAAGTCGTCCTTTGTGAGCGGTTTTTCATATTTCATTTTCCATTTTTGTTTTTCGTCCTTCGCCCTTTACCACGCTTCGCTTTCGCTTTCGCGTTATCAAAGCTATTTTTGTATTAATAAGCAGCGAGCACAAATTAAGCTGCGTTTAATTTGGGAAAATTATAATTGTATCCTTGGGCGGGAGGCGACAGTCTGAGCCCAATTAGAGGGACAAGGATAAAGATTTGACAGGTTGATTGAGGGGCTCCCGCTGGCTGGGGGAAATTGCTTCTCTCGGTGCTGTTGTTGAATTTAAGGCGAAAAGTGTCTGCGGTTGTGGCCACCGTGCCTTGATGATGTGAAGCGTCAACGAGGCGGCTTAAAGAAAGGCGTTTTTTTGTTGAAATTACGGAGGGTCAGCTTGGCATGCAATTTTTGTTTTTGTGGTTCTGTTTTAAACAGAATTAAGAAGAACAGGCAGGGGTTAATTGCCTGTGATAGATCAATCCAATGGAAAGTGTAACTTAAAGTAACATGAACAGAAACGAAGGAAAAGGCTAACATTTCCGCTCAGTTTTTGAAGAATGGAGAGAATAATGGTTTTAGTATTTCTGGCATTAAACCAAGCTAAGAGCCTAACTCAGAAATGATGAAATTGTGGGATGTAAAGAATTTCTCTGCATAACACAACTACGAGTCAATTGATTTTAATGGATATAAACAACATTAAAAAAAAAAACTCAATGTGAAAGCGAGTTGTTGTTTAAGACATTTTGGTAGAGCTTAAACAAAAATAAGTTTACCAACCTATTTTATAAGTGTTATTTTCAGACCTTCGTAAGCCTTCAACAAAATTAAACTCACCCTATGTAATGAGAACTCTCTGCACGTAAATTTTTAACTACACAAGTTTTCATTGCAATTCTGCCACTAAACAAACTTTTTTACTTTATGTATAAAAAATAGTTCACGGTACTTAATAAATAAATAAATATATAATATAATAAATTCTTTGATGTGTAAAGTAGTTTTAAAGACTTGACTTGAAATCTAAGACTGGAAGAATTGACATAACCAAAAACATCAAACAGAATAAAGCCCCCTACACACGGTCAATGATACTTAATAATATAACTTTAACGCGTCATCAGGCAAATGACTTTGATCGATTATGTTCTTTTCAAGGTTTTTGTCAAGTAAGGTTGGTACATTGAACCCAAAATATGGTTGGTAGGCCTAAATGTACCAACAAAAATTAATAATATTAATTAAGAAGCAAGATATTTGATTTTCGAGAATATGAGCGGGACATGATGGCTGAGCAATGGCTGCCATTATTTAACTCTCATCCGAATTTTATTTTTACACTAGCAACCCGTCCTGGCTTCGCGCAGGCAGCACTATATATCTAAAGTTTTTTTTCGTATTCCAGTAATGGAATACCAGAAAGTGTTAATGAACTTAGAAATATTTTGGGGTAATGCACTGCTTGTTCTACATTTAAAACGCGGTCAACTAAATAATAGACTTTTGATGATGAATCACATTTGGCAAGAATTGAATCATAATATCATAACTTAATTGACTTGCTTATTTGTCGGCCACAAAATAGCCCTTCCCTCAAACCAAATGAATTAGTGGATAAGTTTGCAATAATTTCTAAAATGTTCGGCACCAAAACAAAGATATTTCTAAAATTTACCTTCCCATTTCTTACTTAAAATTTTTCCGCTCTTATCTGAAGCATATTATTGGAAAGTGATGTGTTGTCTCGTGTTACGATTTTTTATTTGCAGCCATAAGTATGACTTTTTCAGTAAAACATAGACTTTGCTTTAATGCGTCTTGCTAGACGTTTTGTGGAGCATTGCAGCCTCGTCCAAATTATTGAACCGCAATCCCCCATCAATTCATCAGAATTATTCTACTTGGAAACCTTGCAAGCACTTGAAATATCGCCATTACAAAATTGTAATGGAAGTTTAAAAGCAAAGTTAGTAGTTCATTCGCCATCTAAAAGTGTGGGTCTAATTCCAGACGATACCACAGCAAAAGCAGTCTTCCCGCTGCCTCCAGTAGCATTCAAAAAGAAAATGTTCCCCTTGTTATTGTAGACTAATAACATAGTTAAATAATAAATGATGTTTTCCCCTTTTCAAAAGACACTCGTTTTGAATCGCTACAATAAGTCAGTAATGATCATTGTTCTCGCATGTATTCTGCATCGTTTGATGTTATAAGGCCAGGAATTTAATTTTTTTTTTAAATTTGCCAAATAGGTTATTTCTCTATTTACTTGAAATAAAATTCCACAGAACATACAGTCGAACGTCTATATTTTGGCATTCCTTTCAATCTCCCATACAAAACCATCCTCTAAGTCGAACTACCTTAAAGTCGTAAATCCCTCTAACCCGAATACATTCTTTCCAGCCTTAGTCTACTTTCAATACCTCTAAGTCAAATTTTATTTCTTTGGCTGATAAATAGACAAAAATGTCTCCTCGCAACTTGTAGCAAGTACACAAACTCGCATTATCTGACTCACCCATAGTGGTCCTAAACGATAAACACATTTCGCGAACATTCATTTCGTGTTGATTCTTATAGTGCAAACACGTCGGAGAAAAACCGAAAGTGGTTGCCCTTATTGTTGTTTACCTATGCAAAAAAGAGAGAGCAAAGAAAGTTAACAGCAAAAATTAGGATTAGCTTGCGAACATGGCCCTACACGCGAACCTCGCAAGCGAACATTATCGTTGTCGGGAGCCATCTCTAGTCGCACCGCGCACACACAAATAATCGGCTTTTAATCTGAAAACAGATAGGTATTTGAGATGCATTCTTGCTTCATTTAGCGCGTGTATTGGAAGTTTATTTTAAAAACGTGACATAAAGACATCTGCCAGTATAATTCCAATTGCAAATATTATATTACAATCCAAAATAAAGGATTTAAAGAAAATATATATGAAACCCTCTAACTTCGATTTCCATAACTGCTTCGAACTAATTTTGAAATCCCGTGAAAATTCGACTTCGAATGATTCGATTGTATGTACTTCGATCAATGTTTCCATAATCGGATGACAGTTGTTGTCTGCGTTGCAACATATCTTCAATCATATTTTGCGGTGATTTTGCCACGGCAACAAAGGATCAGTAATTTTACACAACGAAATTATCAAAGTAAATAAGTGTCCTTGTTATTTTCCTGTAGAACAGAACACGCATCAGATATGCTATTTTCCCATTAGTTATCATATTCCAACAAAAAATACCACGTTCTTTTTCTATATTTCTGATGTGTACATTTATGTAAACCTATACATACACATACATATATGCATATATCCATTTTTCACATTTCATATGCCTCTATCCGTACAACACTGTTTCCGCGCGATCATCGTCATGCCAGCTGTGTGCAAATTTGAGTTTAGCAAATAGGGGTTGAAATGAACATAGAAAACACCACTGAGACTCGCATCGATTTCAGCCAGAATTTTATAGATTAAAAAAATCTTTTAATCAGCGATTTCTCGGATTTCGCCAACTAATCGATATTTTTATAGCTTTTATTTCTTAGTGCTTGCTCCGAGATCTGTAAAACTGCGTTTTTAGATTTTAGAAATTCGCATATTCACGTTTTATCGTTTTTGGCCAAAAGCTCCAAAAGTATTAGGGCTAGAATGCTGAAATTAGTTTTTTTTTAATTTACTCATGGAAGCCGATTTTTCGTAATTTTTTCAGATTTTTTGACAAAGCAGTGTGGAAATTACAGGGCGGATTGGCTCTTCGAATTTTTACAGAACCATAAAATTGGTTATTGTGAGTCTACCTTAAAAGATACACATATGCCACCGCTGACTTTTTTTTAGAACTTTTTGAGACGATCAATTTCCCAGTACATTATTTTTTCGTATCTTTAACCGTTTAGACAGCGCCCGCCTTAGAAGTTTGCCAGTTCTCGACTTTTTTTACTTATCTCAATATACCGTTAACTTGTTGTGCCTAAATGTCTATAAAATGTAGTCCATACCCATAATAGATACCCAACAGTACTACTGGTGAAAACCGCGTGCAAATCCGTTCAGTACTTCCTGAGATTAAACTCCCCAAACATTTTTTTCGACTTTGTTTTATAATATTTATAGATACGAATAGGTTCTTGTACTGAGGACACAAAATTTTATTTGGAAACCAAAAATTGAATTTAGCCTCCATATACGGATACAAAACCAGTAAACAAAAAGTTTGGTAAAATATTATCGTCGTATGGACGTGATTTTTCATCAATATGACCTTACAAAAAAAGTCGTCAATGCTGCAGGGTGGGCCAAATACAAGATCCTTTTTAAAAAGGCAATAAAATGAACAAAATAAGATTTTCTAACAAATATGGAGCAAAGTGTCATTTAAGTGGTTGTTGCCTCTGAGCAGCACATTCTGTCACTCAAATTTTTCAAAACTTTGTTAGTTTCGACTGTAGCTCAGAATCGTATGATGCTATACCATAGGACCTTCGCGGTTCCTAACAAAAAAAGGTTAAAGGGATCAAATTGCATATCCGAGGCGGCGAATTGACATCGCCAAGACGGCGAACAACAACATTTCTTTGCAAAGAACGCACTATTTGTATTCCAACACTTTGGAAATAAGTTTTCAAGATTTCGAACTAGATCGAGTTTTCAAGAAGCCACTAGATGTCCCAACCTTTACTTGTTAAGTAACAATGTTCGTATTTGGGGAGCTTAAGGATTGAAAAGTGAAATGAAAATAGTAAAATTAAGTGCATGGATTCAGTCCATGGATTGCAGCGTATGCAGCTATGTCATTAATTTCGAAAGGGGACTTCTGATTTGAAATCTAGACATTTTTGAAAAGCAGTTCTGAAGAGTACTAAAGGTCGTTTTACTAAAAACTGACTATCTTGAAAAATCACAAAATGGTTCATCTTGAAGAGGAGGGTCAGACTGTGTCTTCCTTATACAGTGTGGCCCTCCAACTTGGTTCTCCTTAACCGAACATAACGTCATGAAATTTTGTAACAAATAAATCGCTTTTTTTAGACGGACTCACACGTGTGTGTTTCTTGAAAAGAAAAGCAACTCTTCACTTTTAACATCCGGGTACATCCTTCCCATCGTTTTAGAGTTCCAAGAGTCGACTAATTCGTAAAACCTCAAACCCCTCCGACTTGTCACATTTACACCCCATGCAATAAAATGTTATTTCAAAATTTTGAAAATTGCCAAAAAGACGAGGCACACTTGTATTGATTGTGAAGAGCACGCAAAGTACGCTTTCTCCTACCCCGCCTCACATTTGAACAACTCCGTTCCTACTGTCGTCCTTGCCTTTGAAGCCCCGCGTCATATGTGCACGCACACACTTAACACACTTGTGACGATCAACCCTTAATACCCCCGCACCATCAAGGACGAGACGTCTACATTAGTTCATGTCATCGTTTTATGTGCTCACCCAACACACACACATGAACACCTGGGTTCAGGACCACGATGAAGACGAGGACGTCGAGGATGCCTTCGAGAAGAGTGAGGTTTGCTATCTGACGGGTTAAACTTTTCTACAAAGTATTATTCTAGAGCTCACAGGATGCGGATGTTCTACTCGTGTGACCGTGGATGTGTGCCGGTGTGTCGGTGTGCAGATACGCCAGGCAGGCAATGTAACAATTTATTCCTCTTGTAATTACCAAACCACAATGTTACAAAATTTTTAATGAAGCCATAATTTATGCGCGCCTCGCTTTGCCTCGCCTCTTCGCTCGTCTGTTGTGTGCTTGGCAGAGTCCTAGAAAAGGCCAAAGCTGATGATGTTCCCTTGATATGTGTGAATGGAGTGTCGGCTGTGGGGTTGTGGGGTGGGGGATGCTGGGAGCTGTGTTGATGAAGCAAGCCGTTGCGATGGATACACTCTTTTTTGTTTTTTATTCTTGCCTCTTTTTGATTTTATTTTGAGTTGTTTGTGAGTGGTTTTTGGGTTTTTTGTTTTTGCTTTTTCTCTCTCCTGAAAGTGTGTTACTATGACAATGTGTGCGGTGTGGGGTTTTTGCGTGTTGCGGGGTGGCCTGCGGTGTGAATTGCATCCGTTTGTTGAAAGTGTGAACACTCTCAGATTTTCGGATGAAATAATTTCGATTTGATAAAAAGTAGGGATGTTGTGAATTAGAAGGGCTTTCTATTTGTGGATAATACGCACATACTGTATTTTATTTTCAGCTTCAAATATTATATGTTCATGCATCCAGAAAAAAAGATAGAGCTACAAAAGTTGTTAGGGGAGAGAAAACACGCAGTGGCAATGAAGCTTCGTCAACAGCAAAATGAAGATTCAAAATGAAAAAGTTATAAATCACTTCATGACTTTAGATTTAAGGGAATTAATTATGGATCGCAGTGCTTCACGAAGTGCAGAGCTTAAACAAATTGTTAAATTATCGGAATTCGATAGTACTTAAAGCGTCTGAGAATCTTTATCGACCTAACATACATACATAAATGGTTTACATACCTAACTGATTAAAAAGATGCTCATATTGAGTAAGCTTAGTAATCTACCGACGAAATCTTGTATCTAACATACAAACTCGCATAAAGGTATTCAAAATAATCTATTACTTACAAACATTCAATACCGAATTGATAAAAATTAATTAGTTTTTGAATAAAGTATGTATGTATTATAAAACTTGCAAAACACCAAAGCTTTGTAAGTTTCATTGGAATAAATAATCAATAGAATTTCTTACAGCAAAGGTCTAGGTCTAGGTTTCACAATTTTTAAATGAATGATCAAATCCATTCGACTATTTGGGGATGTTAAATTAGCTTATGAGACCATTTAATTGAAAAGCGTGGTCGGATTTTACAATTGAAGGAGGTTATCAGATAACAATTTCAGCCTAAAATCATTCTTTATCAGCACTATTTTGCTCACATAAGATTGAAAAAGCACAAAAGTGTTGTAATTTAAGCATAATCTGCTATTATATATACTCATCATTTCCAGTGATCCAGCTATCACACATCTGATACGAAAAAATGAAACTCCGGAGACATCAATATCAATCAATTTGAAGCTGTTGTTTTTGTTTGCGTGATTCCTATGTTTTAGGGTGTGCTCAATTCGAAATGGCTTCATTTTGCGCTTGGGCGTCACGTTTACTGACAATGTAGCTATGTATATATGGGTCACTTCACGGCAAATCACGAAGCCTCTATGGAGAGTTCTGAAAGACCCCCTCCATTTTTGGCTCAAAATTGGTACAGTTACTTATCGGAGTAGTTCAATTAATGGGACAAAAAACTTTTGCAGACATCGGTATAGTTTGCGAGTAACGAAGGTTTAAAAATTTAAAAAAAAAAAACCAAACTCAGCGGTTCTTTAATACTTACTTTAATACTTAGCTTGTCACAATTAGCATTTTTTTAAATTCAAAACATGAAAAAATTATTTTCTGTAGAAAGCATTCACGCGTGTTGCATGGACCTCTCTTCGCGGACTTGAGAGAGCGCAGAGCAATGCACTTTTTCAGTACCGATAAAATTTCTATTAAGAACCGCATAAAGCACCTGTTTCATAAGTCAATAACTCCATTTCCTCTACTGCTTCGTCGCACTATAAACAGCCAATATGACCGCAGCCCCCACCGCACCTCCTTGAACGAACTCTTCCATCTATCAAAATCTGCTCGATTCCCGAAGGAACACCACTGACCCAAATCAGCTTCTTCTTCTCGAAACCCATCAAGTTTCCAACGTCGACGAACCGTGGGAGAATTTCCACACAACAACCCCTGAGAATTGTCCCTACGCGTGATGCCGTAAAAACCAAAAGCGAGCACTTTCTTCCGAATTCAAGGAGTCTCAGACCAACCCACAAACACAAGATTCACTGCACTTCTCCGCCCCAAGGAGACTTCAATTGTACTTCTTTAGCACCGCATCGTATCCCGTTGAGGTCTTAAGCAAAACCAACTCTTCAACGACTTACGACCACCCCCAGTCAGATGCCGTTCCCGTTCGTGGTCTACCAATAAAATTCACCTCGACTTCCTCGGTTCCTCGCCAGTGTGAGTGTTGTCCGTGTACACACACATATCATTCAAATCTGTAATCGAGCTGTGTTTATCAAAGTGGAAATATTTACCCATCAACAAATTAAATTCTCACCTTCCGAAACCTCAATCCCAACTCCGAGTGCAACCCCAACAAAAACAACAACAAATCTCCAATTTCAATTTATTACAGCACACCACGAAGTTTCAGAGTAGAGGACGAGGAAGAGGACTTCCCCTGGCTGTTGTATCATCTCTGTTCAAGGACCTAAGGACTCCTCCACACACACACATACCCGGGACCGCCCGGTCGGAGTGTGCACAAATTAAATTTCCCGTCACTGTCTTCTTCTCGTCTCATGAGTGTGTTGTGTTTGGTGCATCCTCCTGCCATTGTTGGTGGCATTAGAGCAAATCCTTCTCGCATTACACATCCTCTCCAACCGCATCCTTCGAATTTGAATTTTGTTAAATTTGTCCTTGGCAAACACTTTCCGCCGACTAACAAGGATTCGTTCTCGTGCCAGCATTCTGCATCGCGACAGCGACTCAACGGTGGCTAGCCTCCGCTCCCAAAGTGTTGTAATGACGCCGCGCGTCGTTCGAGATGCAGGCGCATTTGCATTTAATTCATTTGCAACTCCTTCGGCCGACTCCAGTGCCCAAGTATCATTCATTAACATGCTTTGCGCGCGTGTGTGTAGGTGGAGACGGATCCAGAGTCAAGTATGCAATCATTGCTGCTGGGATTCAAAGCACCAGCAGTCCTAGGAACTACATCCGACAAACGTAAGTGATTCCGTGTGCATTACAAAGTGTTAGAGCCGTGTAAGCAGATCCTTCGCATCGATCCTTGGGAGTTTGATTTGCTAAAGTCAGTTCAATAATGCGATTCAATTGAAAGAAGACTCGTTGATGGTCTTACCATGAAATGGATACTCGATGGCCAGCAACGTGATTGCGAACTGGTCCACCTCAAGGACCTACACGAACCTTTGTGTGCAAAATCCAGTTTCGTATCCATTGCCATTGCCATTTGCCGTTCCGTTCCGTTTCGACAAGGACAAGAGGATGTTTGTTTGCTAAACCTTCCGAAGCTCAAATGCATCCACTTGGCTCGGTGTGCGTGTGCGTGCGTTTGTAATTATTTACTTACGTGACTTTAACACGCAATAAGACCTGAGACCCGGAGACCTGAGCCTCCAAGACACAGGACGACTGTGGGCCGTTCACCGGGCGGAAGGATTTAGTTTTCAAAGCCCGTTTATCCTGTTAAGGAGATAAAATGTCTGTGCCCATTTATTACCAAATTTGTTAGGATTTTACATGACACGGAGTCGAGTGTGCTGTGTATACACACACGCACACACACACGAGCAAAAAACAACTCCTTGCTGATGGAATTAAATGGTTTTAGGTGCGTAATGATTTTGAGACTTTGAAGAGACAGCAGACAATCGAAGGACGTCGGTGGCTGGGTGAGGGTGTTAAACTTTTGGTAAATGCCGACAATTTGTATGCCAATAGAATTAAAGTGGATTCACTTGATGGGGTTTTAATGTGTCCCTGGTGCGTTGTTCTTCATGAGTGTGTGTGTAGGTGGGTGGCAGGGGAGATTCATTCCCTTTATTGAGCTTTGTGTAACAGGATCCTGAGTTGCACTGCGCTCTGACTTTGTAAAGTTGTGAAATGAGAGAAATCATATTTCCCAGTGGGTGTGGAATGAGTGTTCGAGGTGGAGGGCATAGGTCTGCTTAAAGCAGGAAGTATCTTCTAATTGCTGAAAATTATGGGAGAGAGAGTGTGTGATGAAGGGGAACTGCTGAAACAAAAAGATAGTGTGGACATGGTTAGGAGGAAAGCTTGAAAGGAACTGGGGGTGGATTTGAAGCAGAGTTTGAAGATATTGAGAATTTGTTGCTTAACCTTCGACACATCATAAGATAAGTTGTGAATGATGAGCTGAAACTGCACAAAAAAGGAAGTTGCAAACGATTAAGCCAGTTTCGACCGTTGGCCATAGTTTCCAGTTTCGACCGTAGGTAAAGTTTGTGATTAAGAGTTAATTAATTGTATTTTAAGCAAGAGGAAATCAGGCAAGCAAAAGGGTTCTTAAACGCTATAGAAAAACCAGACTCAAGTGTGGTACTCAACACTTTGCATATTGACCACACAATTGCCATTGATTTCTAAGAAATAAAATTACCTTTGTTTAAGGTTGGCGCTTTCATCAAATTCGTGTGTATCTACCCCTTGAAAACCACAAACGCAGATGAAGTAGTTACCAGATTGTAGCGAGATTTTCGAAAATTCAATTTAATTTGTGAGCCCTTTCACATCTGATAAGTTCGACGGCTATTGTCAGTAACGTCAAATCTAGCACACCAAGATTACGACGGTGGACAGGATTACGACACTCAAGTGGAGTGCACAAACCAAACCATCATCTCCGTCTTCAGTAAACTGTCAGTTGACGATCCTAAAAAGTGGTTGAATTTTTGTTAAATACAATGGTGGTGAATGGTGAACCACTAAGATCACAGCCAATAGACTTCTTTTAGGTGTTGTGATGCGTGACTGCTTAGATTCCAATGACGATATCGGAGGAAGAAATGATTTAAGATTTTGTCCAAGAAACGAACTTTGACATCGTGCAAAGCGCAAATTGTTCAACTCAAAGCGGAAAACATGAAGCATTTTAATCATGTCGTCAGAGGAAAAAGACCAAAATATACCGGCAAATCAAATAATTTATTTTTAAACTACAAACGGATGCCATACAAACTGTTTAATTACCAATTTTCACAAATGTGAAACAATTATAACTGTAAAAAAAACAATAAATTGTGTACAATTTGAAATCACTAAAAATAATTTTGCTGTAGCTTTTCTCCCGAATTAATAAAAATCGAAACTGTGTTTTAAAAAATCATTTTGTGTTGTTTGTAATGAATTTTCAAATAGTTTTAATCAGTTAAGTACTGAAAAACAGTTCGAGTAATGTGCATCCCCCTAAAGTTTGAATACGCCTTCTTTTAAATAGTTTCTATTATCGAACGACTACCGTAATTGCATCCGGTAATATTTTTGAAGAATCGTGAAAACTTGGGACAAGTTGCATATGACTCATGAACATGGTAGGAATCCAAAATGATTTCAAAATAACTGCAGTAGCGACAATTTTTTAATATTAGGTATTAGTCTGTGGATACCACTAAAAAATCCAAAATGAAATCAAAAGTTGCGTGTGTCATCATTGCTTCCTTATCAAATTTTAATATAAGTAGTTACGAGAAACACTGTGAAGAGTGATGGCGAATTGTTTGACCGTGATTGATCTGTCTAAAACCAGGCGGAAGTCAATCCCCAATGGGGAAAAATTAACTTATTCTAAAAACATGAATGCATGAAAAGAGTCAAGTTCTTAGGCAGCAAAAAACTGTGTTTAGATTGTAGCCGTTCAGTGATTGTAGCACAAATCGATTAACTCCATAAAACAAAAAGTTGAGGAATGCGATAAAATAATGTTAATTAAAATAAATTACTAATCGATTAAATTACTGAATCGATTTGTGAACTAAACGCTTCTTACAAGTAATTGAGTTAAAAGTGTAATTATTGTGGTCCTTGCAGTAAACTTAAATTACTTTCTTAGGTACGGTTTTTTGAATATAAATTCAAAACAACATCCGTTGTAGTGTTGCGTTACCATGCTTTTTTACCACCTAATGCGAGAACAACATGAACGTAACCAAAGCCAATAACATGACTACACGCAGGCTTTCGCATTGAAATGTAAGGAACTCCCCTGATTCATGTAACTGCGTGAGTGGTGACAACGACGCTGCTCACATCGACCACATCAGATCGCCGCTCTAATTAAATCTATTAAGCATTCTAACGCCCTTCGTGTGAATACCGAGCTCGGACCACGTCACATTCCATCACGCCGCCGATCAGCGACACCGTTTACATGAACTTTTCCACACAATCACTACCGCTGTACTCTAATTGCCGCGCCGCAGATCTCTCTTCGCGCCCGACCAGAACCTGACAAATCAACTCCACTCAGGCCAAGAGCCGTCCTCGAGCGGTGTCCACAACTATTCACCAGCATCAGGTCCATCATAATGTCGATAGCGGTTTTTGCGTGACGTTAAATTCGCCTCGTCACTGAATTAGATACCACCCACCTCGTCCGTCCGCCGCCCCCTAACAAAAACCATGGACAATTTATCTCCACATGCACATAAAAAGGCGCGCACATTAAAGAGGTCAAAATCAAATCAACGCCATCACCCCTACTCGCCTCCCTGTTGTGCCAGTTCCGATACACACCGGCGAAAGGATTTAAATCGCAGGACCATAAATAACGTTATTAAAAATCGCAAAAAGAGATTAAATTTTTGTTTAAATGCAAATTCCGATTCACGCTAGATACGTGCGTGTGTGCAGCGTGACGGGATAACACTTAAAAGAATTAAATTAGATCAACGGGTGGGTTGGGGGTGACCACCATCAACCCCATTGCCGCCAGCAAGCGAAACGTTTGTCCTGGATTTAGTGTTTGCTGTTTGGTTTGGGCAGGCAACGCCGACCAATTAATTATTTAATAGTTTTTCGCTTTTTTTTTTTGTTCGTTTGTTTGTTTTGTCGTTTTTACCGTTTTTGTGCTTTTGTTTGACGGTCATTCTGCCACTAATACTCGAATTGTATCTAAATGAAGACCGACAAATTGAAAAAAAGCAAAAAAACTGAAATTGAAATACGATTAACACCCGTTGGCGTGCTCTTAGGTGCTTAGTTCATTTGAATTATTGAAGTGGTTTTTGGGTGGGAGGGCGAATTTACGAAAATTGGCAAAACGCATTTTAGGCCGGTCGCTCATTTCAATTGAATTTATGGCGGCGGGTGTCGTGGTGCTCTGTATGGGGAGAGCTTAAGTGGATTACACGTGCACCAAGGTGCATCCTTTCACTGACAGCACTCGAATGGGGGAATATGAGAATCCACAAGAGCGGTGGTCATTGCTAATTTATTTATGCTTCATTATCATTATTAAGCTTAAGCAAATTTTGGCAGTACTTGAGGCTGGGCGGGCTGTGGTCATCACTGAGTTTAAAAAGGAATCGTGGGAGAACTTGGGGCTTTCATTAGGATATTTCGTTTGTTATTACGATAATTATGGAAATAGAATCTCTCAATTCTCAGGTCGTGTTATTTTGAATTAGATTTGGATAGGTAAAGTTGTTTGATACCGCTAGGTTATCTCCGCCCGAGTTATGGTTCAGTTTCCTCTCCTAGGGTTCCATTCCAAAGGAATAAACAAAACTTTTGTACCCACTCACTTCAGTGTCTGTTTGTATTTTTTCAAATTTTTGAAAGGGATATTGTTGGAAGGATTTTATCAGCCACATCAGAAAGTTGTACTAGTAGGAATTTTACTCTAATAGTAAGGAGTTATAGCCAAAATGCCGTTAAAGAGTGCGTGACCCCTACTTTGTTTTCTAAAATAATGGGCCCAAAAATAAAAAATAAAATTGTCTTATAGATAGTTGGGGAGCGATATTTAAAAAATACTGAAAAGTTTTCTACGATTTTTTATTCATACTAGAATAAATTAATAGCTAATTCTTCTTTGAAACCCATTGAGTAAAAGACCATTGGATAGGTCTTGAAAAATTAAGTAGGGGTTTCATTCTTTCTTCAAGTTTTTGTTCTAAAGTCCCATTTACGAGATATTGAGTTTTCTAGTCGAAAAAAGTTGGAGTGCAATAACATGTGCACCCTCTGATCTGTGCAGATCTGTTGCCCCCTTGTGGTTTATATGGATGTACATGCCTTTCAATACATTATGCCTTTAGCTTTTTTTTCGAACTACTTTCGAAATTGATGACAAGCATTGTTTCGGCTATTATCGGCTAAAGCGATTGTTTTTTTATGTGATTTCTGTGTAATTCATTGCATTGCACATCTAAATTAACTTCTACCTATATGAAAGCCAACTCGTTTATTAGACTTTTGTATTTTTTTTTAGCATTCTATCCAAACTTTTCAAAACATAAAAAAACTGTCTGTGCAAACACATTTTTACTGTACACACCACTGTATCTTTGAGCCTTGTGGAACGCCATATTTAACTTTTTCTTCGTCACTCATATACTCACCAATTTTCAATTTTCACTCGAAATGATCTGTTGCTACGATTGTTACCAAATCATGCCAATATATGACTTCGAACTCCTATTCTATGAAGCTGTCTTAAGATTTGATTTTTGTTCAGATTGTTGAAGTCGATAAGCAGAACTGCTGAGCTGTGATTTCTATCCAATGGTTCATTTTGTTGGCAAAGTCTCCAAGCAATCTATTTATACTTTTTTCTTTACGGAACCAAATCGATTTTTTTTCAAAAGGGTGCACTGTTCGATGAATATGCACGTGTTTCAAAGCTTTATCGACAACTGGCAGGATTGAAATTGATTTGTAATTTTATATCTTTAATGTTTCATCTTTCCCGCCGTTTTTGTGTATTGGTCGAGCTATTGATGGTTTGAGCATGTTTGGAATCGATCCTTAATGTAGGCCCATGTTGATCAGCTTTGATTTTGATTTTCATACCGTTGGAGACATTTTGTTATCTTTTATTTTGCCAACAAACCTTTTTGTCGACCTAATCCGAAATGAATAATAAATATTAAAAAGTGTCGATTGTCATGAGAGTTTCTTTTCTCTTAAATTGTATCAATTTCTAGATAATTCGTTCGTCAGCGCCTTCATTGACCCCCAATTAACTCGTCTATCATAGTGATCCACGGCGCATTTTGCATTGTTTCGCCTTAAACTCGTCCTGATCCGCCTAACACTAGAGACCTTAAAGTGCAAGAGAATTTGGCCCCTTTCCAGCTTGGCAGACAAATAAATGCTTTATGAAGATACTTGAAGTCTAAAACTAAACTCCAATAACTGCAGGTCCACCAAACTTGCCCTTATACGTAACATATTCCTCACCGTAACCCTTGCGGTCTCAACTGCACACCCCGTTGCGGTCTTCATACTCTTCAGGTTTCCAACATTCTGTAAACGTGCTCAGAAAATAAATCACACCAAATTGCTGCATCATCGTAATTTCCTTCTGCACGAAGTGGAAAAATAGAAAAATCAAAAATCTCCATTGCAGGAGAGCAACATCACCTTCCTTTTTATCATTTTCATCGTTTGTGTGTGTGTTGACCGATGATGTTGACCGAAAGCCAAAGTCATCTCATTCGTTCATTTATCGAAAACTGAAATGCACACCAACTTTGTTAATATTCTTCAATTGAAATATTTAAAGGAAAAGACATTGCAAAGCTGAGATTTGTCAGCCGAAAGGACTCCTCCCAACGAAAGGAGCTTTTGAGAAGGGAACTTTCAACCGTTTGTCATTTCGTCGCTGTCTCTTGACCTTCATCGCAGACATTGGTTAACCAGCCAACGACAACATCACTTCCTTTGTCAGACGAGACATTCTTCTCGTCGAAAAAACAAAAATTGTTTACTTCGAGTCTGGATCATGAACTTTAACTCAAGTACCAACAACTTCATTCCGCTTTTGACAAATTGTTCTCACATCCTTTTTGGACACAAAAACCAACAAAAAGACACTAAACGGCACATAATTCACGCTCAAATAAATAACAATTCCACGATGCATCACCAGTCATCACCAAAAGGTCCACCTGAAGCAATTTGCTACTCATCATCGCCCTTCCCGCCCCTCTGACAACCGACCACAATTCGGACTCAACGTGTATCCACAGCCAAAGCGAAAGAGAAAGCGCATGGCCAGGAATGCAGAACGACCTTTTTTCTCTTCCCGTTCGCTTTGTTTTTCTGTTTGTTTCTTGTGTTTATGTGTTTTTGCTCACCTGCCTCGGTCTACTTCAGTATTCATTGCGGTCCTGTGTCACCTAACCCATAACCCCATCGCTCCAAGGAGCCTCCGTCTGTTGTGCTAGCATTTAACCAGATTCCTAATAAAACTGTCCATTGTGGTTGCTACCAATAAAATTTCATTAAACTACAGGGAATTTAGGCAGGCGAGCAGTCCGGGCCGGACTTGCCGCTTGGCCGGTGAGCATATCACCCGCACACACACACACCCAGGGAGGCAACTCTTCCAGCGACTGGCGCTTAGAAAAGGATCCTTAAAAGGCAGTGTGTGTGTCCTAAATTCTCTTTTTTTCCATTTCTCCCAGAAACAGAAAAACTAGCACTAGAAAAAAAAAGAGAAAAGGAATTCCTTTGCAACGAGTGGACAGAAAAATGGTCGACGAAGAAGAGACCAACAAAAAGGCTAAAACAAGGACGAAAAACCAAACGAAATGGGGCATGAAACTCGCCCAAAACAAAAAAACTGCATCGTATCGGTTTAGAAAGTTTGTTTGTCGGATTGTTCTGGGGATGTGTGTGAGCTGATGGTGTGTAGTTCTTTCATTGGAAATAGTTTTAAGTCAGTTCTTGATTGGGGAGGCACGGTGGTGGGCGGCAGTGGATAATCCATCCAAATAAATGGTCATCCGTTGGCATTGTTGTCCCTCTGACGGTTTCTATAGACCCGGCGGCATGTTTTAGAAGAGAAGTTCCATCAAGCGCGGCGGTCATTCGTGTGGGTGTGTGCTCGGGAAAACTATTTAAAGTGAAACTCATTTGCATTGAAATTATTCGGTTATCCATTTGGAGCACCTGCTTCGATGAACACGAACAGACAAAAAAAAAAGAATTTAGTTTTTTTTTGCGCATTCGAATTCTATGCAAATTGCGTGGAGGTGGTTTTGGGAAAGTTATTTTTTTTTTGTGAAATAATTTACGCCAAAAGGCAGGACTGTCACAGTCCACGTTGATCTAGTGATTGCTTTAAAGGCAACGAGCGTGACTAGTTGCAAATTTGATCGAGCAAGAGAGCGAACCAAAGCCAAATTAATGTGACAGCTGCATGGAGTGCCTGAAAGTTTATGTCGACGCATTTTTAGAAAAAAATAACTCACTGCTTTAAACAGAAATAGCTTTCGACATTCGTTCAATTAAAAAAAGACTTAGCAAATAAATGAATGACCAATATTGTTGCTTTTCAGAAGCCAGTCACAGTTGTTGCATCATATTAACTAACATTCATCCTTAAAATTTAGTCCATCATTTTGCGAGAAGTTTGAAAATGCAGAACTTGCTCTTCGTAATAAACTACCATCATAGATAATAAACTATCCACATGATCTAGTGATTGCTTTAAAGGCAACGAGCGTGACTAGTTGCAAATTTGATCGAGCAAGAGAGCGAACCAAAGCCAAATTAATGTGACAGCTGCATGGAGTGCCTGAAAGTTTATGTCGACGCATTTTTAGAAAAAAATAACTCACTGCTTTAAACAAAAATAGCTTTCGACATTCGTTCAATTAAAAAAAGACTTAGCAAATAAATGAATGACCAATATTGTGGCTTTTCAGAAGCCAGTCACAGTTGTTGCATCATATTAACTAACATTCATCCTTAAAATTTAGTCCATCATTTTGTGAGAAGTTTGAAAATGCAGAACTTGCTCTTCGTAATAAACTACCATCATAGATAATAAACTATCCACATGTCGCACGCCCATCTTGTTTCTAAGGACCTCAAATAATAAATGTTCCTAGGCCTCTCAAGTAATAAACAGAAAAATTGAATTGCCTAAATAGTCGAATAGCACAGTTATGTGAAATTCGACAATTATGTCCAAGAACTCAATCGAATGAATAAACACTTAGCAAAACAGCAAACAAAATTGCTAAATGGAATTAAGTTCTTCTGCCGCCCACTGGAGCAAATTTCCAGACTTAGATTAATTATAAATACTGGAAAAAGTACAGTTAACTCTCGATAATTCGAACCTTATGGGGCCAACAAAAACTTCAAATTACAGAGGTTTTCGAACGGAGATTTCAGAAAAAAAATTATTGCTCACTTTCGTCAGGTGCCTGCGCATTTCAGCTACCGGTTGTTAAAATAGTAGTAATAGAAGTAAACTTGACTTCGAATTATAGAGGTAAACAAGATATCATTTTCGAATTATAGAGGATTTCACGTATGTCCTCTATCATCTGGACTATAATATGAAATATTATCTTGTCCACGAATAAAGGGAAAATACATCGACAGGCAACTAAAAATCTAAAATGCCGGTATTAATATCTTATTATCCGTCAAGAACATACTACCCTAAACATGTTTTTCCATGTCCTTCTGATCACTGTCACCGTTGTAATTGACAAACAGTTTACTGGGCACCTTTCTTGGATGCCTATCAGAGCTGATTTTGCTTTTTAAATTTGTATGAGTGTCTTAGTGTTGTATCTTGTGTTGTTTTATGGCTTTTGAATTTTGAAAAATGAATTTGTCCTTCGACTATGCAATTGAAATCGTAGAAGTTATAGGTCTCCGCCTCCCAGTCAATAAGTCTGAGTAATCTTATTGCATTCATTGTTTGAAGAAAATATTTTTCTTTGCTTTGATAGTTTTATCGAACTTTATTAAAATAACCGTCCAAAAATGTTGGGAGTTGACAAAATTTGCCGTTGTCTGTTCTTAAAGACATGAACGCATTGTAGACAAATATTTACAAAAAATTAATTTTTTAGTACAGCACAGCAATCGCATCTAATTTTTTTGAATGATTAAGCACAAGAACCCTACACTTTCTCCTTTCCTCAACCTACGTATACACGTCTCATCCCAGACCTTCAGACGAATGATAAGCCGCGAATCGTGCATGTTAGAAACACGAAAGATACTACTCTTTCACAGATTTGACGTCCTTTGACGAAAACCATAAAAAAAAGGCCTCCAGAGTTCGAAATGTATCACACCAGGCCACCAATCATTCGAAATAGATGACAGAAACTGAACTAGTTCAGCGTACTTCGGAATTCATCGAAACTCTTTTTAGTGCACCTTCGAGATCAGGACAAACTTAAATACTGTGGCTGGGTCCACAATTTTCTAAAATTTCTTTTTTTTCTCGGCAGAAAGATAGGGAGAACCATACCCAAGCCTCATTAAATTTTTTAGTCGAACGCGACTTGTCGTCTCGAACGCGACTTGCTGTCTCGAAACAGCTCCATGGTCCTGAGATGTGTGTATGTGTGCACGATATTAGGAAACATGATCCCATTCATATTCCTCACAAAAGACCACCACCACACACACGTTCTGCGAAAATTCACCTCAAAGTGAGACGCAATTATAAATTATCATCCGTCTCCGCATTCCTAATCCCTCGCACTTTGCTGCAAAACTTGCCTTCACACCCTGCCAGCTTAGAACTGATCCAAGCGACGACGGAGGCACACAATGCCAGGAAGGTGTGCTCCACAAAAGGAGTCCTTCTCCTCATATCCCTGTTCATCCCTGCCGTCATCATCGTCGCCGTCATTATAATTGGGATCAACGTCATCATCGTCGCACCGTCGAAGTGCGTGGATGTGCGCTGCTGGGAAAAAATCACACACACACACGCACTTAAAAGCAATTATCTCAATTTTGGAGTCACTTATGATGCCACTTCGCCCCTTCTCACCACCCCGCAACCCCATCCACACTGCGGCGCAGTCATCTGCGCGTTTCGAACGCTGGCAGCGGATTCGCGGCAGCTGCAAAACGTCGGTACGTCGAATGGTGCTTATCATCCTCATCATCACCGTTATGCAAAAGTTAAATATGAAGAGCGCGCGAGATGAGTAAAGCGAGGCGCACACAAAGCGCTGGTGAGAGTGACGATTAGACACGAGATTACACCCGTCCTCGTTACTCTGGGCGTAGATTGGAGGGAGTTGGTGTCGACGAAACAAGTGTCAGCCTGGATCGGTACGTGCCAAAAAAAACTTAGTATTCATACCATCGCACTTTTAGCACCCTCGACACCTTTGCCACCTTCAGCACCTTCAGAATCTCACTTTTCGGAATTGTCACGAAAACTTCATTTTTCCACGCGCTCCAGTGACGTTAAATCTGTCAATTCGAAGAGAAATGACGGTGTAATCAAAGGGTGCTGCGAAAGCGGGCGACGGCGGGGTGAATTTGACACACTGATGTTTCCGTTGTCGCAGGTTAAACTTTTGAAAATTCATCTCGAACAAAAAAAGGATTCGCGGCGCTGGGAGGGAAGCCAAGAAATCACTCCTAACTGCATAGTTAGCTGGCAAATTCTTCAACCTTCGTCGCCCGCTTCAATGCATTTCCTGAGTATGTTGTGATGAGAAGAAAGGAAAATAAATGGAGGGAAAAAAGTTTGCCCCAAAACTTTGGCTTGCAACAAAATTATGCTATTTTTGAAGTTTTTTTCTCACTTCTTTGGATTTTTTTTTTATTTTGATTGCGTAACTTTAAGTTGTACAAGTCACAGGGGAAATAACTTAACAGAATAGGTAATGAGAGACTTGCACTGATTGACTTAGTGCTGATGAATGGGTATGCGAGAGGAAAGAACCCAAGTTTTGGAAGAAAAGGACTGATGATGATGAGTATTTTTTTGACTTAAAAAAATGTGTCAAATCAGCAGATGGATTTCTGATTTATGTAACGATCAGGTCGGGGAAGATGGAAACGATCGCACTTTCTTTCGTTTTCTCTTAAAGGAAATAATTTGGTGTCTAAACTCAAACTATAGAGCACGTAATCAGCTTTGAGTCCGGCTCGACTAAACACGATTCAATTTTTTCATTGGCATTCGTTGTCTATGAAATGACTAACATTTTTCTGAACTAGCAGTGATGAGCAGCTCAGTTCCATTTGACTCACAATTTAGAAACGATCATACATCTGTTTTTTAAGCAACCTGAACTTGGTCCACTACATCCTTTTTATTCTGTACCCAAAAAAATTTAAAAAATTCATTTCCATTTCAAAAATTCCAAATGCTCTTATATTTTACACACTTTATTAACTCGTTGTGTCACAAAATATGTAAACAAATCCTGGAAGTTAAATTTTACCGACTTTCCACTTTTCGATCAATCTCAAATTTTGCATACACGTTTCATTTGCGTGTTAGCTAGGTGATGTCATCCTAAATCCATTTAAAAAATGGCGACCTTTTTAATGCACTCGCATGATACATGATATAATATAATGTTATTTGAAGTCCACTACGACTTGCTTGTTGTTTTCCCATTTATGTTTTAGTTGATAAAAATATTGCGAATAAAATGACCAAAAAACTCCAAAAGTCATGGAGAACATCAACGCAAAGAAAATGGAGATAAGAAAAAGAATAACAAAATCGCAACAAAGAAAAAGCGAAATTGAGTGGGAGAGACAGTGAAAGAATTAATTACAAGACTTATAAAAATACAAAGAGAAATTTAACTGTATCATGAATCAACTATAACAATTTTTTCTGTAAAAAAATTTCTTAAGAATCAAAATTTTAACATTCAAGTACAATACTATTTCGAAACTCAAAATTTGGAATAAATATTTATAGAAAATGCAGTATCTCATACAAACCAAGCTACAACTGTGGTCATCATCGTCATCAGAATCTTCTTAACCGTGTGTTCCACTAACGGGGTCGAGGGAGCAATGCACGCAGAAGAGATCATCAGGCAACTCGATCCTCCGCCGCCGCCTCTAACTCATCAGGAGGTATGCCCATGTATGGATTTGGTCCAGCCATCTTAACCTGAGTGTACTGACGGGATTGCATTCAAGGCGCGCCTCAGAAGTAGTGATAGGGACATCAGTGCCACGTCTAGACCTTTTCGTTCGGAGAAGCAGCTGCTCTACATTAAGCTCATCGTGCACCGTCGAGTTTCTCACCTTATCCTGCCAAGTTACTCCCGCAACTGTGGCAAATATGAAAAAATATAGGTCACCAATTTTAGAGTCTTGTTCCAAACGAGTCAACGAAACCCTTATAGTATCACTTAACGGTGTCTGTCTGCCCGACACATAAAACCGCTTATACGTAGTTAAGGAATGCAATTTCGACTTAAGGTGTATCTTATAATAATATAAATTAACAAAAAGGTTTTAAAACTTCGTAATAAAATCAGATAACGATACAAACTTACTGTACAAGGTTGACTGGAAAAAATTATAAGCTGCAAATTTTTATATAACACTGTGCTTATATTCTTATTTTTTTTTACTAGTTTTTTTACCCACTTCTATTTATCCACTTAAAATAACGTTTGTTCTGTTTCAGTCTCAGCGCACAAAGAATATGCGCACAAGAAATATGCCTTAGTGATGTGTTACTAAATATAAGGAATTCTTAAGCAATATAGTACCGTTGATTTGCTGACGCGTTGTGTCGTCTTCTTTTTACCGTGGTGGTAAAAATAATAGAAACAAAGGAAATTCTCAATGTTTATCAATAGTTTTCACATGCAGTTTAGTTTTGTTTCCATCTTTTTTTCGTAAAGTATTATATACCTTAGTATGTATACCTTAGTTCAGTCTTATTATGGGTATTCAATAAGATATGTTATTTCGTGTATCCCTTATTTAAACCTTAGCCTGATATACCTTATTAGATTTTCTGCTTAGCTATGCAAGCACTTACACTTATCCCTACACAACCTCAGTGTTTAAGCGTGTGTGGTTTCATGAGTGGTCTAAGCTTGCAACATGGGTTGTTGCCGAAGACTTCCTCTGTAAGTGTTGATCGCACGCTGCCTTAAATTCACCACACACTTTGCTGCGCAACACAGGGCACACGCACACAGGCACAAGCAACACGGCGGTCAACTAGGTGTCCAACTCTAGGAGCGTGTGATTTCTGGATGACATTTGGTGGCTTGCCGATCGCGGACTCGTTTGTGGGGAAGTGTCGTGTGCTTTCTTTTTTTTTTTTAATCAAAAATTTTTACAATCCACTACTTGGCGTTGTAAATTGTACTCAACCTAAAACAGCTTTCGAGTCATGCCGGAAGACCTCACCTAAGGTGCGTCAAACTAATCTCCTCACATTTCCCATTACATCCGAACACGTTGTTATGCAAAACTCACGAGCACTGTCCTTAACAAGACATGCGGCGATTTTCCATACAACCACACCAATCCAACAGGTCTTACAAGGCTAAGCCTAACTTCCACACTCAAATTCTATGGCGTCAGCACAATAAATCCCGCAATAAATCGCTTAACTTACGCCCGATACTTTACGCAGGACGACCAAATGACAACAATTTCTCAATTCGCCTACTTATTGCCATCCACAGGAATGAATCCCAATTAGAGAGAACGCATAACATCGTCCACCGCACGCATATACCCACCCTTCTCCCAGTATGGATAAAAGGACATTTTCATTTTGGTTAATTAGTTCATGGCCCCAAGATTGAGGACCATCAACCATCCGGACCGAAGGCGGCAATGTGTTGGCTAATGAGTTCCCGCTTCCTTGTCGCTTATTCAGATTTTGACTACCTTCACATACACACACACACATGCGAGCATGGGACTCCCGCCGAGTATCCTTCACCGTCGTCAACGAAGCCCCATGTCACCCCAAAGTCGCGCCCATCCCAGGAGGGGACCATAAAACTTACGCCGTACGTTGATTACTTCCCAAGTGGCGCAAGGACGAAGACACCGTCGCTAGCCAGGACGACGAGTTCCGCCCGAAAATACTTAATTTCTCGGAGTGAACTGGAAATCGAAATCGTAGGCAATGAATCGAGATGGAATTAACGCAGAGCGACGTGTGTGTTGATGGCACACATGTGCACATAAGTGTGTTTGTGGAAGTCGTCGATCCATGTGTCAGCACTTTATTTTATGGAGAATCCTGCCGCATACGTGGAGTACTTACTATCCAGGCTCTGGTGGCAGGCCCGCTGCTGAGAGCTAAAACAATTCGTTAAATTATTTTATCTCGCTGGCTGCTGAATGCAAAAATTAGTGGGAGTGCCACCCTCCCTGCACCAACCCATCGGTCGGGATGACGGCGGTGGTGCGTGTATCCTTAGAGACAGAGAGCGAGGCAGGATAATTGATGGAAATTTTATGCGAAACGAATTCAGGATGTTTCTTGTGCGCAAATTTAATTTTATTTTACAGCACAAATGGCTGAGTGGGGAAAGGATATGTTTGCGTTTAATAAAAATTTATAACAGTTTGAGAGCGAGTGTGTTGAGTGTGGAGGCGGGACGATCTCAAGTTTGGATCACCGTTGAAGTTGCGAGCTTTTTGAGGTACAAAGGGTGGAAATTTAAGGGTTTTGGGGTTTATTTAACCTCTTTAACTGAGCTGAGTGAGAGTTCGATTGTGGATGTCTTTTAGAGGCTTGACTGTCCTCCGTGGAAATGACGCATTACAATACGCAGGTACAGTGAGGTGCACAAATGTTGAGCCTACATCATTCGGTCTTTTTTTCTATGAAGTGTAATTTTTTGCTCAAAATCGTTGTCAGCTGCTCCAAGGCAAAAACTGAGAAGCGATAACGAAGTGTATGGTCAAGTGCCCTCAATTGATGAGCCAATTGGACTTTATAATCGGATGCCTGGGTGAAATGTAGAGCTCTTGAGATCGATGACGAGTTAATGTTCACGGATGGAGTTTCAAGCTCTCGGCTACAGCGACCACATTCTCGTCCGTGCGTCTCACAACCGTACGACAACGGGGATCATGAGTGCTGTCCACCAGCATGCTAGTCTGACGAACATTTTTCATAAGCTTGCCTACAGCAGGCACGGTGGGTGCTTCCTTTCGGCCAAAACTTCTTTTCAAAAAATGCACTGTTTGGGTTAAGCAGCACTCACTTTTGAAAAAGTTTTCAATATTTCCCAACGTTGTTCAGGCGTAAAGCGACTCATTTCCTCGGAGGTATGAAAGCCAGTACTTTCTGTCAAGATTTCAAACACCAAACAGCTGTCAGTTTCAAAATAACCTACGAAACCACGATACTGTCCATGCTTTATTAATTGAAATATTGCGTATATTGTTTATTGACCAAGCCATTCATCGGTAATGAACCTCAAACCTGAAAATAATTTTCTTTTCAAACTTTATAGAGACCCCATCAAATATGTTTACATTTGTAAGCTTCAGTTACTGCTTTGGACCTATCTTATGACTACACAGGCCATGCTCTTCACTTAAACTTCGTCAAAATGTGGTCTAAGAGATTCTTGGTTGTTGTTAACTGTGCGAAGTCGACTGCCTTCACTTATTTGGAAATAAAAGACTGTGATAATTTAGTAATTCGACCTCGGCTTTAACTCGCTGGCATGGAAACATTCGTTTCTCATTTTTTTAATTTGAAGTGGTACATTATACAAAAACTGTTTCATAAAATGTCTAATATAAACGTAAGTCTATGCTGAGAGAATTGAATTGAAATCAATTCATAACTGGGGTAAGCAATATTTGGTTACCACTCAGCATTGCTGCTTATCAGACAATTAATTTATAACAACTCTAAATTGTACTTTTGATGAGGCTTGTAAGTTCCTAAGCTTAACGTCGTTTCCAAGAGCAAGTGCTCAGCACTTTTCTTTCTTTGTCAACCCATAAGTAAATCCTTAACAACTCTTTTACTACTTCTTTTTACCTGAAATCCAGTGCATCTTCAAGCTCATGTGCACCATTCTCGTAGGATATCCCATTAAACTAAGGAACTCACTCTTGTTAAGAAAATTGTTGGCTTCCAGCCAAAGAAGAGACTCGAACTGGATAAAAATTGTCTGCAACACAGAAAAGTCGAAAGTATACCACAAACCTTTCCGATTTCAAATAGATGTGACCACAGTCAATGTTTTCCATTAAATTTCCACACCCTCCTCCTAAACTTGGTTGCCTCTTAATTCTATTTTACCTTAAGATAACACACACACATACACACGCCCACCTTAAGATCACTTCCATAACAACACCCACAAAAGACTTTAAGACCAACAATGAGCTTTAACAACCCCTCCACACTGTTCTAACTCAGAGAGTTTAGTCAAACTACATACACACCCGTGCATATCCTTTTCCCAGTTACACAAAAACTTTCTTCAAACTGAAAAGGAAAAAGCCAAAGAAGCAAAAAAAATATAGAAAAGAGAAAGGAAACTTTTATTACCTTCAGCCAATTTCCTAGGCGAAAAGTTTAATGATCGGATTTTGCGGTATATCCCAATGACATCCGCCTCAAACCCACCACTCCTACCACCGCCCACTCATTTAGTTTAACTCACTCAAGGACGACGACACAGTGGATAGGAGAAGGAAAAAAAACCTGAGGTGTATCTCTACAATCCTCTGTTCCGTTATAAAATTTGAAAATTCCTATAAAATAAACCAAAGCACGGCGACACACACATACCCAGCCACAGACACTACTGATACACTGATGTACTGATACACCCTGTAAAATTAAGTATTTAATTATGTTAAGATTTATTTCGTTTTTAACAACCGAGGAGAAATGGCTCGAAAGGATTTTCCAGAACTTTTGGGCTGCTTGATGGCGATGCTGCCGCTTCTGGTGACGCTAGTGTGATGACGGTGGTGACGGCGAGCTTCGTCGGTAGGTGGATTCGTAATTACCCACCATGAGTTGTGGTGGATTATTGTCTTAAGGAAGAAATTGCAGGATGTATACACACTTCGGTGTGTGTATGTGTGTGTGTGTGTGTGTGTGTGTGTGTGTGTGTGTGTGTGTGTGTGTAGAAGGACGAAATAAAAGAATCACCTCCTCCCTGGGTCTATCTTATCTCTCTTTGAACGTGCGGTGGCGGGCAACTCTCATCCCGTAAATTTAATTCGCTGTGTCTTTTCCTTTGCAAATCAGTTTTCAGGAGGCGAAAATAATATCCCATTGCCACCACACAGGGCACATGAGAAAAGTTTTGCGTTCGTGGCATTGGCGCTGGCGATTCGTTCGAGGGGCGGGAGGTTGACTCGGAAAGTGTCGGAGATCAAGAGATTAAGGACCTCATTGTGTACTTTGCTTCATTAAGTCACTTTTCAGTGTGAGATGTTCCGGTACGCTATGCGCAAAAACAAAAGGGACAAAAGAATATTTTCTCTTCAAACCACCCACCGGGTGTGGTGTGAAAGTATCTTCAATTTGGTGTGCCTTATTAAATTCATTTATTTGTGTGGTTTTTGGTGTTTTGGTGGATGTCGAGTGGCAGAAGGGCGGACGGGCGTGCGGAGACACGAGCTCAACATTTATTGTCCCCACAAACGGAACTGGCAGCATAGTTAATGCGGAGCATGCTTTTAGTTAGTTAGGGGCGGTCCACAGTCGACAGTCGAGGAAGGCGTTCTTTAATGATATGACATTCGAAAAAGTTTTGCGATGGGGTTTTTGATTATATGCTTCAGTTGCGGAACGTCGACGGAATGGCAGCGGTGCAGGGGCATGAAAAGTAATCTTAGATTTGTTGTGCTTGGTTTTACTTTGGGTTAAGTCCTGGTGTTAATAGTTTGCCGTTAGGGTGATTATTTACACGGAATGGGAACGGGTTTCATGGGTGTCTAGGTGGCAGGTAGATCAGTTTGTGAGGTGGCACGTGAAAGGATTAAAAGAAATGGCAACAGCGGTCATGTGAATGGCGACTCATAAATTACCTGAGGTCAGATACTCTGATATTGCGTAATTTTCGCTGTCCTGGACTGGAAAAAGGGGTAGATTTATTGTCAGCTGTATTGAAAATTCATTGTCATGAACTGGCCTGAGTTTTGGTGCAAAAGCTAAGGTTTGGCAAATCTGAAACACTGTAGGTCAATAAAACATGAACACTTTTACCAAAAAGTGCTAAGCGTACTAAGCCTAGGACGTCCAACGCTTCAGAAGTTTAATAACTGAACAGGGCATTTTATCTTCTTTCCAACCAAGTCCAAAATGGACTTTTATTTTTAATTATGAGTTTTGGGAACGTTTTACATACATCGGCCTCATAGTACGACGGGCATTTCTTTAACTCTTTCATGTATGAATTAATTTTGCTTTGTTGAATAAATTAATTTTGCTTTTGCTGAAACGCTTTAGGGTTGTTTGAGTGTAAAAAGTGATCGCTAGCAATACTTAAAGTAAAATGTATATAATACCACCAACCTTGCAGCTATTTTAACAGAAAGAAGCTCAAGCATGTGGGTTAAACATTAATTTAGTAAAAATTTAATGAGTGTGTGAGTTTTACTCACACAACGTCAAGGCTACTTTAACAGAAAGAAGCTCAAACATGTGAGTTAAAAATTAATTTACTAAAAAATTAATGAGTGTGTGGATTTTACTCACACAACGCCAAGGGCTTCGTTCAGCCGCAAACAAATTTGTACTAAGAACGTAATGTAAGTCAACATTCAAATAAAATAAAAAAATTAAAAAATCAAAACAGCTTCAGTAAAATTCTTCCTTTCATTTCGAACGAAACTAAACAGAAAATTTTGTTCCCATTTGCTGACAAAATTTCCGCAAAAGCGTGAAAATTGCTCAAGGGCTGAAATGCCCAAACGTGACACTAACAATGTCATCAATTCATCATATTTAACAGAAAACTGATCCGATTAAAATCGCCAATATTTCGAAAAATATTGAGAAAATAATTTTTTTAATCTTTAAAATTCGCATGTCATTATTTTTTAGTTTTTGGCCAATAACTCGAAAACAATACGAGCCAGAATGCGCAAACGGGCGTGGAAATGGGGGTGGGGAAGATGCCTTTTTCGCTTCGAAAACTTAAATTCCAAAAAGTTCAGAGTGGAAACTGTATTTTATTTTACAAGATCTATCTAACCCTACTTGAGTGAAATTTGGCAATTAATTAGTTTTAGTATAAATAAAAAGTAATAAATAAAAAAAAAGAAAAGGTATGACGACTTTTCCATATTTTTGGGATATTGCAATGGGACGCCCCATAACTCCAGGTTGTTTCATATTTTTTGGTCCAATTTTTTAAAAAATAACCCGAGCACCACGGTACGCAAGTTATTTTTCGGCAGTTTGATGGCTAATAACTCCTTACCAATAAGACTAAAATGGTTACTGTTTTACAATTTTATGATGTAAGTGTTATCATCTTTCCAACAATATGTACATCAAAAATATACAAAAATAAATTTGTTTTTGAATGTTCACCTCTAATCACACCACCTGGTACCAGCATTTGAACCATGCCGAGTACTGTATGTTAAGGTGAAGGGAAGTAAGCTAACAAGAAAAAGAAAGCCAAAAAAAAGCTAAAAAACTGACCAAGCTCAATTGTCCTGGTCGGCTTTGGAGGTCGGCTTTGACTACTTAAAAACCTACTAAGCTTCTAAAGAGACGTTTTCTTTAACCACATCCCCCTAGAAGTATACTACTCTAAGCTAGACTAAACTAAACTTATTCTATAGGGAAACTTGGTTGGGGTGACAACTCCCGAAGTTCGCCCAAACATATGCTACGCTAATACTAACCCTAACTAACCTACGTCGGTTTCCAAAGCCGACGTCGCCAAACTATCGTGGCCTGCCTGTTGGTGTTGGCAGCGGCTGGCCTTCCCCACCCATATTGCTCACTGCATGTTGCAACTACCTATGGTCACCTCCACTGGCCCACGTTATTGGGAGGTGACCCCTTGGACGATCGACTCGGTGCAACTGAGTTACGTCCTCGTCGTCATACCTCAAGCGGACGGCCTTCCCTGTGTTCACACCCCTTTTGCGGAGCTCACACCCATTGCATCATGCTTCGATACTCCTAGAAGAAAATCTTTTTTTTTTTGGATTAACAATGTAATTATAAGAATCCAGAAATTTGAAATTTTCAAAAAAGTTGAAGTATAAAAAAAGGGAAAGAATATACAATAATTTTTTTGTCTACTATTGAAAAAAAAAAATGATACCATGATTTTATAATAAGCGAGGGAATTCATGTGTGTTTGTAAAAAAAATATGTATGGTAGGTACAGAAAATTTCATTGAAACAGATAACCTAGTGAGTGGATAATCTTAAATAATTCATACCCCCTCTCTTTTTTTTTTTTTTGTATTGTATATTATATTTCAAAGCGTGTATATGAATACATATGGGTATATGTATAGGCATCCAAAGGCTCTTCCGCCCTTAACGATTGACTAATGAGGACTAAGTCGAACGCCCTCTAAGTTGAAAATCCCTCTAACTCGAATTTTTTCGCCGTATTTTGGCATTGCCTTCAATTTTCCATACAAAATCCATCCTGTAAGTCGAACGCCCTCTAAGTCGAAAGCCCTTTAAGTCGAATACATTTTTTCAACTATTGGTCTATTTTCAATTCCTCTAAGTCAATTTTTTTTCGCAGAAAAATAGACGAAAAATTTCCTCTCGCAACTTGTATCTAGCATGTAACTTATAATGCATGCTCTGACTCTCTTTCAATTTGGTACTGGACGACGAACACCTTTCATTTCATGTTGATTTTTTAGTGCAAACACGGCGGAGAAAAAAGCGCATGTGGTTGCTCTTATATTGTTCACCTATGCAAGAAAGAAAGAGAATGTTCACAGGAAGAATAAGGATTTGCATGGCGACCTACACGCCAAAAATCGAACCCAAAGAACATGAGAAAATCGAAACTAATCGTCAACGGTTCTCGAAGCACTGTTGGGCGAAAACAATTCTCGTCTAGGGCCACATAATCGTCGTCTACACACAGCCACAAATGCGCTGTTGGTTATTTGTGCACACAACCATGCGGCTCTGTATGAATAACTGCGCTGCTTATTCATTGTGTTGTTGGCTGGCCTCAAACTTTTATTTTACTTTTATTATAAAAACAGTTAGGTATCTGAGATGTTTTCAAGCTTCATTTAGTGAATGCACTTAGAATCCGGATGAGGTCCAACACTGCCTTTTTAAAAAAAAGACCTTTTTTAAAAGGCTTCATTCTCCAATTTTAAAGACTCGATCCAAAATTACAAGCTTCCTGAATAAGATAAACAAAAAAAATATGAATCCCTCTAACTCGAATTTTTCGAAAAATCCCTCTAACTCGAACTAATATTCCGTGAAAATTCGACTTAGAGGGCTTCGACTGTATATACTTTTTTTTCGATTTCGATTTCTATCCAAAACAAAAAAATTATGAACCGGCAGGAATGGCGGACTTCTTACGGGCCTTGTGGTGCGTTGATCGCGTGATTGGGTCGCGCGGCAAGGGCGTTATTTTCTTTTTTCCCCTTTTTTGTGAAGCGTGCAAAAAATGGAAATTCGTTTGCGAAAAAAAAGATCCTCATATGATGGTAATTCCAAAAACTGAACTAAGAGGCCCCGGCCGATATAGCATAATCCATGTAAACGCCGGTGCCGTGATTTCCCTAAACGGCACAGAGGGAAATTTTATCTCCCTCTCTTGCACTAGACCATTGCGTCAAGTTCTCTACTCCCCACCAACATACCTAACTTAACCAATCACTAAGACCCGTACTATAAACTAATAATCTAACCTTTAAATGTGTGGTTTTTGTCAATGGTAATTGTGATGAGAGATCGCAACGTTGTTCTCTCTGCGGGCTGAACAGCGAATTCACCACGCATCAAGTTCATCCTGTTGTTCATCACAGTCTTCACTGATCGTGATGCCAAGAATCAATTACCAAGTCTTCCCATGAGGAAAGTTCCGAGTTCCAATCTCAGATACGTACAAGTAAATCATTTTTCCCCCCTTTTTTTCTTTTCTCTTGTGTAATATGCGAACAACGTTGCGACGGATGGCTTCCAGCGCGGAAGACTTAGATTCCCTCTCGTATACAACAGGTGAGTAGAGAGTGTTTACCTATGAGAGGGGGCACTCGTGTGAAGTGCATTACGCATTTCTCGGGAGAACATCTCTCGTCAAGTATTTTCTCCTGTTGGTTTTCTTTCCCAGTGTTACTTCTGTACCAGGTACTTAACAAAGGCTCACGCAACAAGTGATGGCTGACTTTCAACGTTCGCCTGATCCTGTCGAGTGATATATCAACCAAAATGTCTTTGCAAATGAGATTGAGCTTTCTTTCGCGTTCTTTTACGTACATATACGATGACTTTTTTTAAATTTGATTTATTTTATGCGTAGGTGCGCCGAAAATAATGCATAATTTATTTCTGGGTTGCACAGAAACACCTTCAGTCCAAATTTCATCCCTTATCTAACGACTACTCATATGTTATAAGCGCTTTTGTGAATGGGAAAGACAGACGGACACTTCTAAAAAGAATATAAACTCGCATCTAGTACAAACTTTTCGTTCTAGGGCAAATGTCTCCTATAGATCCTGCTGCTGTATCTCGTGTTTTTAGTACCAAACGACTGTAAGCTCACTTTTAACACCGGCTATATATAATAACCCATTACCAGAGTAATTTTTGAAAAGTTTTGAAAAACAAAAATAAACACACTTAGAAAAGTTTGTGTCTACAAAATGTTTCTCTTCACTATCTCGAACGATGCACTTGATCAGGATGAAAGCTTGTGCTCTCTTGCCAATGAGCTTGATTGTATGCAATGCGGAAAGAATTCACGATTTACTGGATCCTTATCAACTTTTTTTAGAACTTCCACTTTTAACAATCCTGCTGCATCCTAATATTCCTGCTGCCTATCAAAATATTCCCACAAACTACCAGTCAAATTAAAGCCTGGTAAGAGTAGATTATCGTTCATTTGTCAAGGTGTCCAAAAAAGCAACCACTCCCTAACTATTTCTGCTGCATTCTTCAGATTGTTGCTCTACTAGAGGATCCATGGTCCACCCAGTCCCAACTTTGCAATCTCTGATGAAAATTTCTCCTTAAGATGGTCAAAAATCAATTTTATTAATTTTAGTATTGATAGACTAAGCTCTTATCACCGAACTCAGCTATGCAACCTCAACTATACGCGAGTCACTATAAGTCAACTAAAACCTATAATAGTAACTCGGGTATATTGAGCAATGAGCCCGTGGCTCGGGTATAGTCCAAGTGATAAAGCTGAATCAGGTATTAAGTTCCGTTCGTGATTTTATTTCATGGCTAAAGAAAATACTGTTTTCTTCGTCTCTTTTGAGCAATTACAAAGCACTTTGGGTTAAAAGCTGCACCGCACAGAGATTTGAAAATCCCTTTGTGGCTCAGTTATCTTAGAACTTCTGCGTAGAACGTCATTCAAGACCTGCTTGAAAATGTATTGTTGTTTCATTAAATATACTTTCACCACGTCACCTCCCACCCCACCTACTCTGAACAACACAAACCGACTCAGCCACTTGAGCTAAGTGGATATCTGCAACAAATCTGCAATTGTCACAGTGTCTGTTCAATTTGGTATCATCTTCAAAATCAAATACTGCCTAATCGACAAGGCCTCAAGAATTTGCATAACGTATCCTGTTCTCCCTCCTCATGTCCGTGTGTCTCTCTCGCCTGGTCCTTTGTAGCGATGTTGCGGTATCAAATTGCTTTCATTAATTTGAGTAAAATTCCAGGAATGTATGTGAGCCAGCAACAACACTCTGCGACGAATGTGTATGCTATACGCCCTTAACAATGCCATTGACGTAATTTTAATTAATCTTTAGATTATGTAGGACATAAGACTTAAAACTGCACACATACACACACATTACTAGTCGCCCTTTGTCTGTGTCTTCTTCGTTGGAAGGACCCCGACCGAAAGTCACCTGCCGCCGCTATCGAAGCCACTGATGAGGTAATCACAAGTAATTAATATTATTGATTACCCCTGAGAGAGAGAGGGACCGAAGATGGTTTTGCTGTAAATGTGTTGATTAAGAGTGCGGGGGGCTGTTCAGAGTGCTTGGCAACTGATTGACCGAAAGATGTCACCTCCAAGAGGAAGGGCTCTCCATTGAGATGGAGATCCATCCGCACACATGTGTACGTGCAGGGATAACATGATACCCCACAGGGCGGGGGGAAGTGGAAAGCATTGCTCCGAGGAACGTTGTGACACCCGACGGGCGATAGTGTCATTATCATCTTGTTGAATTGAAATGGAGCAACCTTTGGCTCTCTGGTTCTAGCTCCGTCTTGACAGCGACGGTGACTCGGAACCCGAATCGGGTTCCTGGGTAGTCGTGCATTAAGTGTGATACAATGCAGATGGACAGGCACTTGGCTTTGTTGTTGTATAAGACTATTCCGTCCTCAACTGGATTCGGGGGTATATAATTTGCGCTGATTAGATGCTTAATGGGCTCCTTATGTAGGAATCAAATTAACGCGTGAATCTAAATGTGCAGAGCGACAGAGGACATGGCACACGCAAATCTGACAATCACTTCGGGGCGATTATGACATAAATAGATTTTAAAAGGATATCATTATCTTGGGGATGGGAGCGGAGGCACGTGTCGATGCACTGTCAATTAATAGTTAATGGGTAATGGGGGGCGGGCGGCTGCACGTAATTTGAGATTCAAGCGACTAATTAAAAGAGTACGGAAGGTGACTTTAAATTTAAAGCACATTGGATGACAACTAACGATGCGTCGTGTGTTCAGGAAATGAGCAGTTCAGTAATTAGTCGGAAATCCTACAAGCCAAGCCTTTCAGTAAAACAAAAAATCTACTGACTGCAAGCAATTTTATGGCCGGAGTGAATTTAAATGCTGAAATGTTTTCATTTTCATATTTTTTATCATAAGTGCAATTAACACCGGCTTAGTTATGCCAACAAATCATTGTACTGAATTCTCATAACTTTAATGGCATTTGAGCACTATTGTCGTTTAAGCTCACAAAACTAAAGAAACTAGTTTAAGAATTAACTTTAGGGCTAAATTCGTTTCGTTTCAACTAATTGCGATTAAGCCTTTCATGACCGCATTTTATTAACACTAGAACCACTAGGTAAGGTTTCAAATATTCTTTTTGAACTAAGAGACTTCTGATGCACAATAAAATTAACTGACATTAGGTTTTAGCATGAATTTAAAACACTTAAATTGCAATTGCGTCAATATTTTTAAGTTATTAGCAGATAAATTCAAATTGTACCTAAACAACACCGGCTTTTGAAGGGTTAAAAAATATTCTTGATCTGTAATGAATGAAAAGTAGTTCACTTAAACCATCAAAAGTTTGACTGTATTTGAAAATTGATCGAAGCAAAACTTTATATTAAATCGTTGACAACTCGAAAATCAGGATGAATATCAATTTTCTTTAATTTAAAAGCTGTGCACCATACACTTTTACTTTTAGTAGGCACTTTTAGTTCAGTGTTGCGTCATAATGGGATTTTGAAAATGCAAAAAACGTGAAACACTTAACTTTAACTTCTGTTAACAATTTTTTTTGGCTTAACCGTGCCCGTTCAAACGAAAAATCGAGTTAATCTCGTCGTTTAAGTTAAACGACAGAATTCTGCCGGCTAAACTTGGGTTTAAGTGAAAAAGTGACAGGTTTGACACAAGGACAAGCGCATTGTGATCAAGAAAGAAACTAATTGACGAGTAATTTTGTAATAAAAAATTATATTTTAAAGTATGGAAAGTGACTTCAGTGATCACAACAAAAAAAGCAATATTAATATTAATTTTTCTGATAAGAACCATCACCAGTTGCACACAATTTTCGTTTGTCTGCAGCATGTTGTTTTTTTTTTTTGCTCCAGTCCTTAAATTTTCTTTCCTTGTACGTAAAGGGTGGCAGCTGCAATGATTCGAACCACTCTTCAGAATAAGTTCTTTGTTTTTTCTGGTTTTCAGCTCCAAAACGCAAACCAATTTCAGACAATAGAACCAAATGATATCCAAAGTCTAATTTTTTCGGACACAACTTCCAAACTTAGCTAACTGGAAGTTTATTTTTGACTGTGAAACCGAACGAAAACGAAAAGCTTAAGTTCTTGTTTAGGATTAGCTAAACTTTAGTTTAAACTTTCACTGCGAAATATTTAGATAATTTGTATAATCTTTTCCATCTGTGGGTTTCGTACAACATTTTTACATTGATTGAAATGAAAATGTTTGATTAACAAAAATGAATTTGTTAACGGGAAAACAATGTAATCTGTAAGGATTTCCTTGTGCGCCTAGAAAATCCACTAGAAAAATAATCGTTGTATCTACGAAGCTCATTTTCAAACATTTTTTTAGTTCATATTCTAATAACAACATATATTTTAGAATAGCACTTTGTAAATAAACGCTAAATGATAATGTGTAAACCAGTCATTTGTCAGTTGAACTGCCAATCGCCATTCAACTTCAAAAAAGCGTCTAGAAAGCTTTATACAACCGTTTGCTCAGAAATCAGGTAATAACTACCAATGTAGATGTAAATAGAGACCTCGAAACTCTTGAATTTTAGAACCTTTCTATCTTGTGTATTTGCTTTCATGAACGTGCCATGAGCTTCTCGTTTCTGTGTAGTTATAATGCTGAATAGAAGGTAAAATAAGATGAATGAAGGTATAAACATATTCGGAAAACTCCCCTTCCCGCGCCAAAAAAAAAAAACGAAATGAAGTTATGTTCACACTCTACATTGAGAATCCACGACCATCCATCCGGTTGCCATGCCATCAATCAAACTTCAAGTGGCTGCCATCGGGCATCAAAAGGAACAAACCCCATCTCGCGGTGAGAGGAAATAGCTATCGCGCCCATCATCGGCCATCGGCAAATGTTAAAGACTTAAGTGGCTTCCATCAAATGTTGACATAAATCTGCCACTGCCTCCCCTCCCATGCCGCCTTTCAATGTCAGCTCCTTGAGCCTGACATTTCCTAAAAGGATATTAAATTACAAAATAATGTTCGCCTAGTGTCCTTCTCCACACAACACACGAGAACGGGTGCCGCCATCGTGAAAAGGATTTCTCCAATAAACTCAAAATAGAGGTGTCTAAGGATATCACACACACATCGCCGCGCTGCCACTCCCATAAATGTATCAACAAATGATCAATCAATCACCACCGATGAAGGTGTAGCAAAATTCACTCTCGCTCCGGATATGGAAGGTAACTGTTTCGATGCCAAGACCATTTCCTCCCCCCAGTCATGATGAATGATCAAACTTTAATTCATGGTTTGATTGGAAATGGCAGCGCGGAAGGGGGCTGAATTATTAAGAGATTCCTCTGCCATCCGGTCACGCTTCGGCTGCACCGGGGGTTAAGTGGATTTCACAGTTTTTTGTTCCCGAAACTGCATCGCAAAAAGAAAGCCGAAAAATGCTCAAAATTCTTTCCTTAAATTCCGTGAGCATGGCGTGCCCGTGCCCATCCTCTACATGGCTCTGTGTTCATGTTTCGGTTTCCAATTAGGCCTCAAGGATTTGCATGTACTTCCATGTGTGCAATGTTGACATTTCCGTCAACCAAATTCCAAACACATCGAAACATAATTATTATGTTGATGCAATTATGAAGTTAATACCAAAGCACATTAAGGTGATTATGTGAATGTGTTTAAACATCCGTGGAGGTCGGCCTCCTGCAGGCGGTGGTGGCGATGGAGGCACCACCGTGTGGAAGACGGGAAACACATCTACACACAGCCCCATTTGCATGTGTTTAGTGTGTTCCCGTCTCTCGCAGTGTGGAATAACTCGTCGTGAAATTTGCGAAATGGAATTTGGGAAATTCAAAGTTCATGCGGCTGCTGCTCTAACGGGCCGGGTTGAGGCGGAAGGAGGCCTTTAGTTCAGTATCGAAATTCAAATCATTAAGTGATTTGTGCATGTAGATGTGCATGTTCCGACGAAAGAAGGATTAACACTGTCGATGCGGGGAGCAACGGCACAGCGGCACACACAACACTGACCTTAATTACAGCCCCGTGGGGCTTTACCTGGGCACAAGTGCGAAACTTTCGATGGGAACTGCTGGAATCACTGCCTGGACTGATGCTGGTTGTGTGATCTGCGTTCCGAATCTTTTGTGAAATGTGTGCCAAATTACACATCAGGCAGAGTTTTGAGTTAAATTGAGTCGATAGGGAGACAACGTGAAAAACCGTGCAGAGCAGTCTGAGCTAAAAGCAGCTTACGCGGTTTTCCAAGCCTCTTTTGAAGGTAGGTGCAACGTTGGCAATACTACAATAGGTTGTCACGCGGACTCTATAAACTGTCAATGGCCTCCCGATTCGTAAAAATGTTGGTTAAATTTCACCACCAAATAATCTCTTCCCCTGAATCAAAGGTCTGCGAAACTTTAAAAATTGCACACACTATTCTATTCGAAACCGATTATCCTACGAAAATATTGCAGATGCAAAAATCATCATCTGCCCAATTGCTTAGCATTAAATCTTTTACAGCCTGCGAAAAGAATTCATTGTTATAGAACTTCACTTACAAGTGGGTAAGGCTTCCAACTTTCATCCCGCAAATGGTTACTGGTGAGCAATTTATCTGTTCTTTTTATAAAATTGCAAATTTCAAATCTGCTGAGTATTTGAGTATCAAGTAACGTAAACGTAACGTTATCATTCGCCGAATCATCGAATAGTATTTATTTCAAATGGCTGCCTCAATCGGATTGACACAACGGCATTTTGTTGACTCAATTTGTCGGTACATTTTCGATTGTACTGGCTCCTATTCCACAAAAACTGAACCAGTACTGTAATTAAGTGATGTCATTATCTTTTGCTGTGTGGTCTTAAACGACTCATTGCGAAAAGAAATTCAAACAGAGTCCATTTGCAACTTTTAGGTGATCAATTACCAGGAATAGAAGCCCAAAGGCCCTTCAAAAATATGCAAAAGTGATCTGCGATTCTATTTCTAATCCTTATTCTGTGAGAAGGTAGAATAGAGTGCTGCTATGAAATGTTTTATTTTCTATTAGAAGGCAGAAGGTTTCTGTGACTTTATGCATGTCTCGGAGTAAATTAACCCTTTCAGTACAAAATTGAGAATCAATGTTTGAAAAATCGTAATTTCTTTTATTTAGGCTAGTTGTATGCTAAATAAAAGAACCGCATTTTTACTTAAAAAAAATATTTTAAAGTTCAGTTTTAGAATATTACCATACAAGGGACTAAAAGGAACACTTTTTACCAAATAATGAAAAAGTTGTGTGTACATATCAAGCTCGTTTTTGAAAAAATAGCTAGTACAAGTACGAAGTGATCGCGGATGCAAGGCAGCCTTAACTGTTAACGGTGGAAAGCGGCCTTAGCTCAGGCATAGACCTTCCAACGGTTAATTGGCTGATAAGTCAGTAATGGACAAGACTCCAGAGATCATTTTCTTTAGCTTCGTTGTGCTGTCAGGATAGGATTTCTGCGTTAGGGCAGATTCCTAGAAAGTGACTAAGTTATTTATCGCACTGTAAATGTTTGTGGAAGGAAAATATGTCTTACCAAAACACCGCAACGGAGTGTTTCACGATTATTAGCAGACGCTTTCTATGTACAACCCACAGAGTTCCAGCCCATCGCAAATTCCCAAAAAATCACTCATGCCACATCAAAGGCGCCTCAAACTATCCCAGTGCGCCAAGTTCGTGACTTATTTGAATCCTCCCGGCCCCGTCTGCGGTAAGGGCTACCATGCTATGCAACTATGCGTCGTTTAAACATTTTTTGTCAACACTTCGTGTCCCTTCGGCACATTCTAGACTGCGGACGGAGTCCTGGTTACACGTCATGGCAGTCAGGTGTAAAAAAAAAGTGGAATGTTTAAAACGCTGTCGAGGCATCTCAGTCCTTCATCATTAACACCACCACCACCATCATCTGCCTCGTTGTCGTCGTCATCGCCGTCATTGTTGCCGGATGCTTGTTTATCATGAGTGTTCCGAAATTAACCCAAATCTTTCCGCAACATGAGTTGACATGAATATTTAAATGACAGAGGGAACGGCTCCAGCTGAAAACTTCTCTGACAATCCATCCGAGGCGGGGTGGGGACAGAACGGGTTGCTCAGATTTTCCTTTATTCACCGTGGGCCTTGAGGCCACGACGACAACGACACTATGGCGACGCGCAAACAGCGCCGAGGCTATACACCATTTTTTAACGCTCAGATCCTTGTTTTCGTTAATTTCTTTTTTTTCCTCTCTCCAGTCTGTTTCTACTTCGTTCGTTTTTCGTGAATATCCTGAGGATATTAGCGATGGATTTACGTAATGAGGTGTAGGTGATTTAATTGCAGCGTACGCGCGTCTCGTTGTTCCGTGTGCAGTCGCTGTTGACTTGTGTTTGCTGTGCTGCATCTGCAGCTATGCACACACACACAAGCCCAGTCATCTAAGGTGGCTGCTTATGCCGGAGCAAGGATAATCCAAACTAATGAAGTCCCTCATATTAGGGGCGTCGAGTGGGTGGGTGAGGTGCCATTGACCTGCGCTACGGAAACTTTTTCGGATCCACAACTAAGCCGACGAGATGAGCTTGTGCTTCTGGTGCTTGTGGCTATGGGCGGAGGTGCTTTTGGTGATCATAGACAGCTCCATGTGCTGACACAGTTTGTTTTCCGTCGTCGGTGGGGTGGCTTAAGGCGACCGAGGAAGTTTTCAATTGAAGCCAAGCGAACGCGACGCTTATGTGAAAGTTATTAATATGAAAGCATGTAATTAATTTTGGCTACAGACTGTTTGAGGAGCATCCCATTTGTGTGAGGGAAAGGCGTACTAGCCCTCCAATCAGGTCGATAGAGGTCATAAGAGGTCTACACTTGGTGGAGCCACCAGACCAGGAGTCAACAGGGTTTGATTAAACATGCGGTTTTGAAAAAATGAAATGTTATGAAACTTTTAGAACGTATTTTTCATTAAAGAAAATAAAAGGATATTATTTTAAAAAGAGTTGAATTTTCAATTTTTATGAAAACAAATGGGAAACTGGATGCTCAGAAATTGTAACCTGACTCTCCATTTCAACCAATTCGGGAGTACTTGAACGTGCTGACTATTACGGCCTATAGTGGTTGTTAAAACTTAAAAAAATCGAACGGTATGAAATCGTGAGACCTTGAAGTGACCTCCATGGAACGTGTCCTTTTCTGAAGAAATTTCGGTCCATTCCTCTAGAAGTACAGTCTTGAAGTGTTTTTCTAGTTATTTGAGATCTTCGTACCTTTTTTCCACAACATCTTTTTCCTTGCCAGCCAGCCAACCTTTATAAGCCATGCGGCCCCATACCATAACACGACTTTTATCATGTTTTACTGTACAGTGCCAAGTCCATCGCCTTTTACAGAAATGCCTTATTTTCCGATCAAAACATCTATGTATAAGCTTTAATTTCCTTTAAAATTGTATTAAGATACTAAAATAATTTTAGAGTCTATGGCGTAAAAACCGAAACAATCGCAATCTTTTCATAACTCGATTTAGGCGCTTATTAATTATGGCCACAGAAATTCGGCCAATATAAATATAATTGCTCAAAAACACTTTATACATCACATTATACAACATTGAACAAGTCAATATGAACGGCACTCTAACTTTGGCAACAAATTTTCAGTTTAAAACGAAGCGTTTTTCTCGACTATGAAAAATGTCCTTTCGGAGTTCCTGTTGGATCGTCACTTGAAAAGAGTCAAAAGAACCTGTCAGCTATCTAAATTCATCATCAGAATTTTGCCAATGGAACTGAGCTGAACTTAATAATTTGTCTAGCAATCTGAGAGAGGGTCTTGAACGTGAGTGCGACTATTTTCTATCTATTAAAAAAGTAAAAACCATTACAAACATAAGACGAGCTGGCTTCAAGTAAATCCATGCGACTATGCCTATTCAAGAATGATGACAGTCAACAGCAACGAAGTCTGAAGGTCACTCAACCAAACGCGTCACCCAACCCCCTTCGACACTTGACTTCTGTCCACCGCCGCAATTAACTGCACATTTCCAAAATGACTTTCCAATGCCCCAGACTGGACCAACCTCACCGCCACTGCCTTCGATCGCCTCAACGACTTCAGTGTGTACTCAGGATGTGTCCACAAAGCTGGTCTAAGCCTCTTTCTGTGGAAAAATTTATTTTATTTCAGTTCCTGCCGTCTGACCCTTTCAACCAAACCGAGAGCGAACATCCTCCGGGACGCAGAAGTGTCCTGAGGGTCCTTTCAAACGTAATATATTTTGCAAGGCCGCCTTTTATTGTCTCTCGGGTTCTGCTCGGGTTGGCTCGTATTTTACTTCTTCCCGGAGTGTGAGGTACCGTCATGCGGCTTTGTAACGATTCTCAAAAATCGCTGCCACATATGTGGACAAGTGGATTTGTGTTTGTCCCTCAACTCAAAGAGATTTGAGTCCTTTCCTTTCGCCCTCTTTCTCGCCCACTCAACTGTTTGTTTACAGCAAACGACAAAAGGACGAGACGAAGACGAATCCTCTGGGGTGCATTCGCTTCTAATTGTCCTGATTGTTTGCAGGAGATAAAATATAATTTCAAATGCAATTCCATTTTCGAAGAGAATTAAACATGATTCCAGAATTGTAAACAGTAATCGTGCACTGTCGGTGGGTGTGAGGGTCGTAGTCGCGCGGTTGGCAATTGTTTTTGGCGCGAACGAAATGAGCGCTGTGGTGGTTGTGTGGGTGCGTCTCTGTCTGGGACGCAGAACAGAACAGTCCCGGACTGAAAAGATGAACGGAGTGCGTTATCCTGTGTAATTGTCGTTTGTCCCGGGATGGAAGAAGCTTTGTAACTTCACCACTATTTGGCTTGCAATACGCCTGGGGGTTCTTCTATCTGTGAAGGGACACTGTCGTCTTTGTCTCGTTGGTTTTTTCGTTTCTCCTTTTGGTTTTTTTGTGTGAGTCTGTGCGTTGTCGTCCCCTTTTTGTGAGAAAAGGTGTGAGCCAGGCGGGCAAAGGATCCTTTGTGTTGGCGCGTTGGAGATGTTATCGTGTCCTCAATTTAAGTTCATATCCGCAATGAGTTTTGAAACTTCTTTGGCAGGGGTAGGTACTTGTGCTCGTCTCGTTCTTGGCGCGTGAGGTTAGCGTCTGCAGTTGGCTTAATGAATTGTGTGCGACTGGGGGTAGACTGTGTCTCTGAGGGGCGGGGATTTATTTGAAATTATTTTGCGCTCTTAAGGGGTTCGTAGTGATGGCATCGGAACGAGATTCGGCGGGAGATATGTCCGACCGGAGATTTTGGGGGACGATAATGGAATCGCCCTCTAGCGCGATAAGCGTTTGTTAGAAATTCAGGTCTCTTTTAAGGGGATTTAAGTATTAGAACGCACTTTTGTTTGAGAAAAGAAACGTTGTTGGCATCCCGCGTCATAGGCCGACATAAGTCTCAATGACTCAATGACGACATCGTGAAAAACTTCATACCCAGGGCTTTCGAAAGATGCAATGATACGGAATATTTAAATTCAATGATTTAATATTCATCCCTGCAGACAGTCGTAACATTGTGAGTAAAGCATTCCCCACCAGGAACTAGTATAAAATGACCCTCTTTCCGTCATTTCAACCATTTGCACCCAACTTTTGAAATTCTTAGTAAGCCAACTTAAATCAAATGCATTTCTGTAAAGTTATACAGCCTTTTTGGAGACATAAAATCATCAGAGCAGCTGCCTATGCTGTTAACTCAAGTATTACAAAATACTTAAGGAAAACTATCTAAAACTCAATATCTGGTTCAGAATCAACAAAACTCGTTAGCGACATGTAGGTAAGCACAACATAAATTTATTGTTTGTGAAAGGGCAGACCAGTGAAGTAGTTTACTCACATCTACCTAATCAGATCAACGAGTGAGCGGGTGAATTATAGAAATAAAAGTTGAATCGTCTTCGCGGAACATTTTTTTCTTTTTCTAAGGACCTTCATGAGGAGATATATCCTATAATATAAAAACTCAATTTTTTGGCGATAAAACATTACACCATTGAGTTATTCCGATGAACTTATCTTGAGCTCACAACTTTTAAAATTATGAAAATGAATTCCTATCGCATTAATTAAGTATGTAAGAGGAGGTATACGAGGTTTTATAAATCTATTGACAACTGAAGCATTATTTTTCCATAATTTAACCTTCCAATTGAACACATACAAAAAAAGTTATGAATATTGTATGCCTAGTTACCATTTAGCAACTAATTGAAATCAACACTTTAGTTTGACCTTTAATGCAAAAATAAACGAGGAAAAAGTAATTTGTTTTTGAAGAGCCATAACTTTGGTTCTAATAGTGCAAATTTCTTCCATTAACCCTTTACTGCACAAGCAGCCATATAAACCATTATGATCTCAAACCATAAGTTACTAAAAATTCGCAATCCATTGGAAGGATATCATTTTGTCTTTGTTTTATTCTCTTATGCAATTGCAATGCAATTTTTTTTATTTTATTTTTTGTCATTGGAACATGGTGCGGGCAGCAGAGGATTAAAGTTGAATCGAGAGCCTCAAGTTTGTACTTTATTAGGGTTTTTGGTTTGATTCGTAGTTCAAAAAGCATTTCATTTACGAGCGCTTCAAAAAATTCATGAAAACGTAGAAATAATTTTAAGTTCTTTATTTTGACTTGGAGCAAAAGTAAACTTTTCCGCGTTGTGATGCATCGATTTTTTGTTATTCGAATACTATAATATTTTAACCCATTAAAAAAATTGCATCGACGTGCGCCTCAGTCAAGGTCATTCAAAAATTTTACTTTTTCAAACTTTGAAGCTTAATATCTTGAAAACGAAACTCTTAAAAAAAAAGTTGATAGCGAAACCTCTAAGACCTTTTCAACGATATATCGATGGATTTTTTTTTAGAAATTACTATTGGCCCTAACTTTTTTTGTTAATTTAAGACTAGTTCCAAAAAAATCTTAGTATTTGAATTTGTTGCCTTTGAAAGGGAATTGTTGCCACGAATGTGGCAACAAGTATTTTGACAGTAATTCAGGAATCATCGAACACTAACTCATCATTTTTACGCACATTTGTTTGATTTGTTGTTCAAAACTCTCACATGTATTCACAGACACAAAATGCTATTAAAAACGCTGTCAAATAAAATCAAGGGGTAAAAGAAGAAGAAGTTGGGTATCTGTATTGACTCATTTGTGATCAACAGTCAAAACATTTTTAAGAAAAAAACCCCACCATTATTAGTCCCGGACGGACGAGTTTTCAAACTGGAGTTCCTTTTCCATTTATCCAAAATTATCGCTTTCGTCAAAGCTGCTGATGAAAGCATTTGATAGCAACTAAGCCCTCTGATGACCGACCATAAAAAAAACAGCCGAACATCAAAACCCACAGAAGACCCAAAAAAGTTGTCAAAACCACTGACGTATGCGTTCGGCAACCACACTAATCGAAAGCACTCAATACCTGCAACTTCAATTTTGTTTATTGCCCATTACTGCCAATGAATATTGCCTCCCTAATACCGCTCTCCAGCCCTCAGCCTCACACCCCATTAACCTCCTAAATGACCATTCAAATTTGATGCCGAAAAAAAACCAAAAATTCCTATCGAACAACACACCCCACATCCTGCTCAAATCACATCCACTTAACGGAAACATGAGAATAAGTTTCCAGTGGTCCCCTTTTGAAAAATGACACGACACCTCTCCCGCTCTGAAGCCAACGAGCCACGAATCAGGATCTTAGCCAAAATTGAGATATTCATCCCGACATAAATTGTTATCTTAAAGGATAATAGGTTATCGTGCAAACAGCCTCCGATTGCCTCCCCGCCTCCGGGCATTCACACACACACCACCACCATACCCCTGCATGACACACAAAGTACATGTAATGCCGTCATTTTTTTTTCTCCGAGGGACATTATCTGCGGCGATGTGTATGTGTGGAATACACATGAAGGACGTGGTTCTTTCCACGGCCATGTCCTTCATCCTGTGCAACTCTAAAAGGAGATGACGGGTGTATGTTGTGTGTATGTGTTGGCAAATATGCAAATTAATACAAACTTGACACTTCAACGGTGTATCCGAAGGAATTTTAATTAAGGAGGTAGCGTTAGGACTCGCATACGTAATAAGCACACAAAAGAGGACATTTTCAGTCCCAGTAAAGTTGGAAATGATTTCCGTTTAAATTGCGTAGGACTTGATCGTATTTGTGTATGCACTGCCTTCAGAGAAGGACGGGGCGGATGACTGCCACCGGCTACAAGGACTTTATGTTTTATTAAATAAGTTTATGTCAACGAATGAAATCTCAGAAATCAAACGGAGGGCGAGAACGGGCCTCCGCCTTCGTTTCTCTTCAGAGACCGTAAAGAAAGATGCTGCTTCTTCTTCTTCTGCTCCTGCTCCTGCTGCCCTGGGTGATGTGTTCGAATGAAAGTGTGGAACGAATGAATTAGAGAATATATGCTAATTTTAAGGGCATTTGTGGTTAAGATGGGACCCGGGGAGAGTGTGCGTGATGTGATGTAAGGACGACATTTTTGGGGCATTTGTCAAATGGAAATGTTATATTTTTTTGTTTGTTTTATATTCACACCGACAACGGCAGGGCGGATTACGATTTGGAGAGAAAGTGAAAGGAAATTATGATGCGGGTATAGCAGTGAAAATAACGACAGGAATGTGGTGCAAAGGACATTCGGTATCTGAGAATGTAGTGGATGCTATCCAGGGTCGTGAACTATAAATTGAGTTTTATCGACTGTTGGAGGAGCAATTTATAGGTCACTACTTTTTATCTCCTGCTTAGATAATGATCCATATTCTCATTCGCACACGAACTTTATATGTGAGTTACTGCATTTAAACTAAACGGAATACTGTGAGCTCGAATAAAATAAAACCCATCTCAGTAAATAGACTTTTTTCTGTAATCAGTAGCAGCTAACCCGTAATAAACTTCATGTTTAGAACGTTCATATTTTCAGAAAACTGAAAAATTGCTACAATCAATCATTCCTTTATCGAAGACAACACCTTCCAATTGTACCAAATATCGTTCAATAGTCATACTTCTGCACCTGAGCAAGGTTTTCAGAACCTTCATGTGTACAAACTTCCATTCCATTCCGACAGCGTAAATAAAAGTTCGGGCACGGTTTCTCAGGTTTTTCTAAGACTTTTTACATGACAAATTTGTTCAAGGTAAGTTTTAAGTTAAAAATCAATCATCGATAAAATTATACGCTGGAAGTCTGGAGGCGTGGTAAGGTACTTTCTTACAAACTCCAGCCTTGTGCCTCCTAATTTTGTTGATCAATGTTTTTTACGCATGATCTTAACCCAATTTCAGAGATGGTTCTCAATACCATTTTTGGATACACTTCTGAATTTGTTTGGTCACTATTGTTGTCGCAATAAGCAGTTCTTGATCCACCATTTGCTTGATGTCTCGTTTGTCTCTTGCAGAGATCTTAAATGGGTCGCAAGATCTTGCTTTTGTTTGCAGTTATCGTACATAAAGCGATTTGTTGTTCGTTGAATTGTTGGCTTGCTTTTTAGGTTTGTTTTGATTAACCACAGACGTTTAAATAGTCCTTTGTGAGAAAATTTACCCGACGCACGCAAACTTTTGTGGATTGAGTATTACAACATTACTAATTGTTTTTATTATAACTCTTGAATGGATGAGAGTAATGAAAATCTTCACAAATTTCTCCAAGTTCCTTGCAAGTCTTTGATTCTTCCCAAATGCCAACCCGCAACGGGTGGTACCACCTTCGTAGCCGCCGCCCAACCAGAAGGAAAAGTCACCTGATAGCAGAGGACGGAACCGGAAGGAAGCCCAGAAGGACCTAGCACGGCTTGTGATAAATGTTACCAAATACACAAACAGATCCCAGGTACACAATGAAAACATCGACGATTTACAATAAGTAAAATAATGATAGTTTAATTCAGGAACAATTCACTTAGTATTACAATAAAGAAAAAAAGGATTTGGCAACGAAATTAATTCACGAACATGCTAATTAGAACTACCAGCACTTAAGTATCATTTCAAAATATATATGGCAAAATATGAAAGCTTTTACACAGCCATTTTATACTTAACGAAATATAACATATGTAATATAATAATCTTCGAATATAGAAATAGGGTAAATTACAAATTACTTATTTATTTTTCAACACGGCTCAACCGATTGGAGGGGGGCCGTCTAGTAGCAAAACACTTATCAAGCCAAAAGCCGTAACCGAGTCGGATAATGCCAAGGCCTCTGATAAAAGAAAGGACTTTACGTCTAAGAGACCCCGTTCAAACGAGGAGATCCCCAAGGCTGCGAAAAAAGCGAAGGCCATCGAACACTCGATGCAGAAATCCTTCAGTGAGATGGCCAAGGATCACCTAGTTTACGGGATATCCGACCTGAATAATGAAGAAGTAAGGATAACTGGGGATGATTGGAGGGCCTTAAGGCTTATGCTGACGGAGGCCATGGCTGACCTTCTCAAAAAAGACCCATCAGTAACTCCACCCAAATTCGCCGATGCAGGTTGGTATGTGAACGGTGCAAAATTACTCCGGTGCGGAAACCAGAACTCAATCGAGTATCTGAAAAGGGAAGTATCTAAATTGCAACCGTGGCCGAACGCCAACAAGGTAACCGAAATCGAACCGTCAGCTGATTCAGTTGAGGGGGAAATGAGGGAGCTCTGCAAGGAGAATTTAAGTAGCGACTCCTCTGAATCAGAGGAGGCGGATACCACTATCGTGGAGAGATCTGTACAGACCGGATATGTTCCTAAGTCTAGTACAGATTAACCTCCATCACTCAAAAGCAGCCTCTGCTAACCTAACGCTCCGTCTTCAAAGAAGCGGAGAAGACATTGCCCTAATCCAGGAGCCATGGGTCACAAGCGACCGCACAGCAGGATTGAGGGTAAAAGGCTATACGCTATTTAGCGTTAAAAGCACAGGTAAACCAAGAACCTGCATTTTAGCTAAAAGCAGTCTAAAAATATTCTTCCTTCCAAATTTCAGCGACTCAGACTCTGGAGTTAAGTGGAGAGAGAGGGAGAAAGATCTGGGTCTCCTCGGCGTATTTGCCATACGACGACGAGGGACCAATACCGGCAGCGACAATAAGAAATGCCATAAAAGCGGCAGAGGAGGCCAAAAATGCGAATGCGCACCACACAATCTGGGGAAGCAGCAACATAAACAAGAGAGGTGAGAGTCTTTTTGATTTCATAGTAGACACTAACCTTAGTATTTGCAACCTGGGCTCAGAACCAACATTTATTAACAGTATAAGAAGGGAGGTTTTAGATATCACCCTAATCTCTAAAAATCAGACGATAAACGTCAATAAATGGATGGTATCTACCGAGGTATCCTTTTCGGATCACCGCTACATACAATTCTCCATAAATCTCAGGACAATGCCTGTCGAAATCTTCAAAGATCCGAGAAGAACAGACTGGCAATCCTACACCAATGGTTTGAAAAACAGGCTAGACAGCAGACTCGACACTAAACCTGCATCAGGACCAGAGGTAGATCTGCTAGTCAATATCCTAACTAAAGCTATGAACTGCTCCTTCTCTGAGGCCTGCCCAACTAGCAGGCGCAAGGTAGGGCGGAGGCCACCATGGTGGACCTCTGGACTTGCAGAGTTAAGAAAAGCCAGCAGGAAACGCTACAATCGCGCTAAAGTGCCCATGGAGAAGTCTGATTGGGACTTTTGCAAGGTAGCCTACGGACCTACAAAAAGGAATTAAGGAAAGAGCAGAGAAAGTCATGGAGAAATTTCTGTGGCAACATAGAAAAGTCCAATGACTGTGGCCGACTGCGGCGAATACCTTCCAAAACCTCCACCATGCCATCTTTTCTACAAACCACGACCGGAGAGTGGACGATGTCTGGCGGTGATACTCTAGACCAGCTAATCGACACACACTTTCCAGGTAATACTTATTCGATGGATAATTCTGGAGTGACCCACACGCAGTTGCCTGGGCCTCTACCCGACCGACTCATAACGCTGAGAAAGCTTAGGTGGGCGGTAAACAGTTTTGAGCCGTACAAGTCCCTGGGACTGGACGGTATAAGACCGGTGGAACTCCTAACTGGAGTATGGTGGAACTGAAAATATGTAGCACCCCTGTTGCTACATATTTTCAGGAGTTGCATCAAGCTAGGTCACACTCCAACCTTGTGGAGAAGATCGAAGGTGGTGTTTATCTCCAAATGTGGGAAAGCAAACCACAACTCCCCAAAAGACTTCAGGCCCTATCATCGTTTCTTATGAAAACGCTTGAAAGACTGATCGAGATATACTACATACGTGAGAATATCTCACAACACGAACTATCCCAGGCCCAACATGTGTATCGCAAAGGGTTCTCAACGGAGACGGCACTCCACTCTCTGGTAAGCACTATAGAAAAATCCTTTGAGCACAAAGAATTCACTATGGTAGCATTCCTGGATATAGAGGGAGCCTTCAACAATGTAAGCTCAGAAGCTATTAAGCAAGCACTATACAAGCTTAATATAAACAGAAGTCTCTGCGACTGGATTAACAACATGTTATCCAATAGGATCGTAAGAGCCGAGTTAGGAAGTCACCATATCAGTAGGGCGACCTGTAGGGGAACACCACAAGGAGGGGTGCTATCACCGCTATTGTGGCTATTAGTGGTGAACGAAATTCTGTTGGAGCTTAGCTCAGTTGGATGTAAGCCAATCGCCTACGCAGATGACATTGCAATAGCCGTCACGGGAAAATTCCCAGACACTATCAGAGATGTCATGGAAACAGCCCTTCGTAGGCTAGCAGCATGGACAGATAAAGTAGGACTTGACGTTAACCCGTCATAAACAGAACTAATCCTGTTCACAAGAAAGTACAAAATACCTTCCCTGAGACCACTGAAGTTCAAAAATAAAGAACTGGGTTTCTCGAAAACCACCAAATACCTTGGTATTATACTCGACAGCAAGCTCAACTGGAAGCCAAACATCCAGGAACGTGTGAAGAAAGCGGCAGTGGCACTATACACCTGTAAGAAAGCCCTTGGCTCCAGGTGGGGTCTTCAGCCAAATATCGCACACTGGGCATACACTGCAATTGTAAGACCTATTCTGTTCTATGGAATAATCGTCTGGTGGCCAGCACTAGGCACAGGCGATAACATAAGAAAGTTGGGTAGGATACAAAGGACAGCGTGCTTGTGCATAACCGGATCAGTACAATACACCCCCTCGGCTGCCTTGGAAACGATGCTACACATACTTCCCGTACACATACATGGGAAATACGTGGCCACAAGGTCAGCAATCAGGCTAAGGGATAGCAGAAGGTGGCAAGGACACCAGACAGCAGGTCATACTGCTATTCTTCGTAATAACAAAATCCCATCTCGCACAGACTACCTTCCACCTCAGGAGGATTTCGATAGAAACTATCGAATAAGGATACCGAATAGAGAGGAATGGGAGGAAGACAGTGTGAGAAACCAGGCTGCTCTGGAAGTTTACACGGATGGTTCAAAATCAGAAAAGGGCACGGGCGTGGGAGTCTTCTCTGAATGACTAAACATTGCGAAGTCCCTCAGGCTCCCGGACCACTGCAGTGTATTCCAAGCGGAAATAACAGCTATTCATGAGGCAGCGCGCTTGCTGTCCATGGGTTCGATAGATGGTCTGTCTATTGTACTCTACATAGACAGTCAGGCGGCCATAAAGGCTCTGGAAACACCATTGATAAGATCAAGAATGGTAAAACAATGTCGCCAATCTCTTAAAGAGATGGCGGACGGATGTAGTCTCACCCTGTGCTGGGTCCCTGGGCACACGGGTACTCTAGGCAACGAAAGAGCTGACGAATTAGCAAGAATAGGAGGGGAATCGGACTCAAATAATAATCAAGGGACCCCCGGGCCCTCCATGCAAGAGGTTGGTTCACAACTAATTGCAACAGGACAGAGCAGCTGCTCTCGGTAAGCAGGGCAAACATAGGCAGACTAGTGGGAGTTCTAACTGGCCACTGCTTATTTGGCAATCATGCCAAAAGATTGGGAATCCCCTCCAATGATTTCTGCAGAAGCTGCAGAGATGAGGAGGAAGAAGAGACAGTACTGCATCTTCTAGGAACATGCCCAGCACTCGCACGCACGAGAAAGCGCACTCTAGGTGCATACTTCTTTAAGGAGTTAAGCGAACTCGCTAGCATGGATGTGAGGCGCATCAGCGGCTTCATAAACAGATCCAACTGGGTATAGCCCAGGGGATACAAGGCTACCAACGTTGGCATCAAACAGGTAGTATGACATGCCTGGTAATATTTTTGGTTTGGTGTATTTGCAGGAAATCTTTAGGCTGCGAGTATAGGGCAAGTGGAAATAATCCGGAGGCGTGAAGTGAGCCTGCGTTACAGCGCAGGCAATCACATTTACCTAAGACCTAAGACCTTGGGTCTTCTAAACTTTTACGAACTTCTTTTAACTTTCAGGGACTGCGTTAAAGTTTAAAAATTGGAAGTCATTGGGTTATAACAAACTCTTTTGAATTCCTTCTAACTTTCAGGGACTCCTTTAAAATTTAAAAATTTTCTTGGAAGTTGCTATGTCTTCCCAAATATTTTGAAGCGCTTCCTAGCTTCCTTGAATTCTCTTGAACTGAAAAATATTCCTTGGTAGTCTTTGGGTCTTCCCAAACTTTTTTAAACTTCTGTTAACTTTCACGGACTCCTTTAAAGTTTAAAAAATTTCTTGGAAGTCCCAGGGTCTTCCCAAATATTTTGAAGCGCTTCCTAGCTTCCTGCAATTCTCATAAATTGCAAAATATTTTTTGGAAGTCTTTGGGTCTTCCCAAACTTTTTGAATTCCGTTTAACTTTCAGGTACTCCCTTAAATTTCAAAAATTTTCTTGGAAGTCCCTGGGTCTTCCCAAATATTTTGAAGCGCTTCCTAGCTTCTTTGAATTCTCTTAAACTGCAAAATATTTTTTTGGAAATCTTTGGGTCTTCCCAAACTTTTTGAATTTCGTTTAACTTTCAAGGACTCCTTTAAAATCTCAAAATTTTCTGGGAAGTCACTTTATCTTCCCAAATATTTTGAAGCGCTTCCTAGCTTCCCTGGACTCTCTTAAACTCCAAAATATTCCTTGGAAGTCTTTGGGTCTTCCCAAACTTTTCTGAACTTCTTTTAATTTTCATGGACTCCGTTAAAGTTTATAAATTTTCTTGGAAGTCCCTGGATCTTCCCAAATATTTTAAAGCGCTTCCTAGCTTCCCTGGACTCTCTTAAACTCCAAAATATTCCTTTGAAGACTTTGGGTCCTCCCAAACTTTTCTGAACTTCTTTTAACTTTCATGGACTCCGTTAAAGTTTAAAAATTTTCTTCGAAGTCTTTGGGTATTCTCAAACATTTTAAAGCGCTTCCTAGCTTCCTTGAATTCTCTTAAACTGCAAAATATTCCTTGGAAGACTTTGAGTCTTTCCAAACTTCTTTGAACTTCTTTTAACTTTCATGGACTCCGTTAAAGTTTAACATTTTTTGTGGAAGTCCCTGGGTCTTCCCAAACTTTTTTGAATTCCGTTTAACTTTCAGGGACTCCTTTAAAATTTAAACATTTTCTTGGAAGTCGCTATGTCTTCCCAAATATTTTGAAGCGCTTCCTAGCTTCCCTGAACTCTCTTAAGCTCCAAAATATTCCTTGGGAGTCTTTGGGTCTTCCCAAACTGTTTCGAATTCCGTTTAACTTTCAGGGACTCCTTTAAAATTTAAAAATTTTCTTGGAAGTCCCTGGGTCTTCCCAAATATTTTGAAGCGCTTCCTAGCTTCTTTGAATTCTCTTAAACTGCAAAATATTTTTTGGAAGTCTTTGGGTCTTTCCAAACTTCTTTGAACTTCATTTAACTTTCATGGACTCCGTTAAAGTTTAACATTTTTTTGGAAGTCCCTGGGTCTTCCCAAATATTTTGAAGCGCTTCCTAGCTTCTTTGAACTCTCTTAAGCTCCAAAATATTCCTTGGGAGTCTTTGGGTCTTCCCAAACTGTTTCGAATTCCGTTTAACTTTCAGGGACTCCTTTAAAATTTAAAAATTTTCTTGGAAGTCTCTGGGTCTTCCCAAATATTTTGAGGCGCTTCCTTGCTTCCTTGAATTCTCTTAAACTGCAAAATATTTTTTGGAAGTCTTTGGGTCTTCCCAAGCTATTTTGAATTCCGTTTAACTTTCAGGGACTCCTTTAAAATTTAAAAATTTTCTTGGAAGTCCCTGGGTCTTCCCAAATATTTTGAAGCGCTTCCTAGCTTCTTTGAATTCTCTTAAACTACAAAATATTCCTTGGAAAACTTTGGGTCTTCCCAAACTTTTTCGAACTTCTTTTAACCTTCATGGACTCTTTAAACTTCAAACATTTTCTTGGAAGTCCCTGGATCTTCCCAAATATTTTGAAGCGCTTCCTAGCTTCCTGCAATTCTCATAAATTGCAAAATATTTTTTGGAAGTCTTTGGGTCTTCCCAAACTTTTTGAATTCCGTTTTACTTTCAGGTACTCCCTTAAATTTCAAAAATTATCTTGGAAGTCCCTGGGTCTTCCCAAATATTTTGAAGCGCTTCCTAGCTTCTTTGAATTCTCTTAAACTGCAAAATATTTTTTTGGAAATCTTTGGGTCTTCCCAAACTTTTTGAATTTCGTTTAACTTTCAAGGACTCCTTTAAAATCTCAAAATTTTCTGGGAAGTCACTTTATCTTCCCAAATATTTTGAAGCGCTTCCTAGCTTCCTTGAATTCTCTTAAACTGCAAAATATTCCTTTGAAGACTTTGGGTCTTCCCAAACTTTTTTGAACTTCTTTTAACTTTCATGGACTCCGTTAAAGTTTAAAAATTTTCCTCGAAGTCTTTGGGTATTCTCAAACATTTTGAAGCGCTTCCTAGCTTCCTTGAATTCTCTTAAACTGCAAAATATTCCTTGGAAGACTTTGAGTCTTTCCAAACTTCTTTGAACTTCTTTTAACTTTCATGGACTCCGTTAAAGTTTAACATTTTCTTGGAAGTCCCTGGGTCTTCCCAAATATTTTGAAGCGCTTCCTAGCTTCTTTGAATTCTCTTAAACTGCAAAATATTCTTTGGAAGTCTTTGGGTCTTCCCAAACTTTTTCGAACTTCTTTTAACCTTCATGGACTCTTTAAACTTCAAACATTTACTTGGAAGTCCCTGGATCTTCCCAAATATTTTGAAGCGCTTCCTAGCTTCTTTGAATTCTCTTAAACTGCAAAATATTCCTGGAAGACAAACTTCTTTGAACTTCTTTTAACTTTCATGGACTCCGTTAAAGTTTAACATTTTCTTGGAAGTCCCTGGGTCTTCCCAAATATTTTGAAGCGCTTCCTAGCTTCGTTGAATTCTCTTAGACTCCAAAATATTCCTTGGAAGTCTTTGGGTCTTCCCAAACTTTTCTGAACTTCTTTTAATTTTCATGGACTCCGTTAAAGTTTATAAATTTTCTTGGAAGTCCCTGGGTCTTCCCAAATATTTTGAGGCGCTTCCTTGCTTCCTTGACTTCTCTCGAACTGCAATAATATTTTTTGGAAGTCTTGAATTCCGTTTAACTTTCAGGGACTCCTTTAAAATTTAAAAATTTTCTTGGAAGACTCTGGGTCTTCCCAAACTTTTTCGAACTTCTTTTAACCTTCATGGACTCTTTAAACTTCAAACATTTTCTTGGAAGTCCCTGGATCTTCCCAAATATTTTAAAGCGCTTCCTAGCTTCCCTGGACTCTCTTAAACTCCAAAATATTCCTTTGAAGACTTTGGGTCCTCCCAAACTTTTCTGAACTTCTTTTAACTTTCATGGACTCCGTTAAAGTTTAAAAATTTTCTTCGAAGTCTTTGGGTATTCTCAAACATTTTAAAGCGCTTCCTAGCTTCCTTGAATTCTCTTAAACTGCAAAATATTCCTTGGAAGACTTTGAGTCTTTCCAAACTTCTTTGAACTTCTTTTAACTTTCATGGACTCCGTTAAAGTTTAACATTTTTTGTGGAAGTCCCTGGGTCTTCCCAAACTTTTTTGAATTCCGTTTAACTTTCAGGGACTCCTTTAAAATTTAAACATTTTCTTGGAAGTCGCTATGTCTTCCCAAATATTTTGAAGCGCTTCCTAGCTTCCCTGAACTCTCTTAAGCTCCAAAATATTCCTTGGGAGTCTTTGGGTCTTCCCAAACTGTTTCGAATTCCGTTTAACTTTCAGGGACTCCTTTAAAATTTAAAAATTTTCTTGGAAGTCCCTGGGTCTTCCCAAATATTTTGAAGCGCTTCCTAGCTTCTTTGAATTCTCTTAAACTGCAAAATATTTTTTGGAAGTCTTTGGGTCTTTCCAAACTTCTTTGAACTTCATTTAACTTTCATGGACTCCGTTAAAGTTTAACATTTTTTTGGAAGTCCCTGGGTCTTCCCAAATATTTTGAAGCGCTTCCTAGCTTCTTTGAACTCTCTTAAGCTCCAAAATATTCCTTGGGAGTCTTTGGGTCTTCCCAAACTGTTTCGAATTCCGTTTAACTTTCAGGGAACTTTCTTGGAAGTCTCTGGGTCTTCCCAAATATTTTGAGGCGCTTCCTTGCTTCCTTGAATTCTCTTAAACTGCAAAATATTTTTTGGAAGTCTTTGGGTCTTCCCAAGCTATTTTGAATTCCGTTTAACTTTCAGGGACTCCTTTAAAATTTAAAAATTTTCTTGGAAGTCCCTGGGTCTTCCCAAATATTTTGAAGCGCTTCCTAGCTTCTTTGAATTCTCTTAAACTACAAAATATTCCTTGGAAAACTTTGGGTCTTCCCAAACTTTTTCGAACTTCTTTTAACCTTCATGGACTCTTTAAACTTCAAACATTTTCTTGGAAGTCCCTGGATCTTCTCAAACATTTTGAAGCGCTTCCTTGAATTCTCTTAAACTGCAAAATATTCCTTGGAAGACTTTGAGTCTTTCCAAACTTCTTTGAACTTCTTTTAACTTTCATGGACTCCGTTAAAGTTTAACATTTTCTTGGAAGTCCCTGGGTCTTCCCAAATATTTTGAAGCGCTTCCTAGCTTTTTTGAATTCTCTTAAACTGCAAAATATTCTTTGGAAGTCTTTGGGTCTTCCCAAACTTTTTCGAACTTCTTTTAACCTTCATGGACTCTTTAAACTTCAAACATTTACTTGGAAGTCCCTGGATCTTCCCAAATATTTTGAAGCGCTTCCTAGCTTCTTTGAATTCTCTTAAACTGCAAAATATTCCTTGGAAGACTTTGAGTCTTTCCAAACTTCTTTGAACTTCTTTTAACTTTCATGGACTCCGTTAAAGTTTAACATTTTCTTGGAAGTCCCTGGGTCTTCCCAAATATTTTGAAGCGCTTCCTAGCTTCGTTGAATTCTCTTAGACTGCAAAATATTCCTTGGAAGACTTTGGGTCTTCCCAAACTTTTCTGAACTTCTTTTAACTTTCTTGGAAGTCGCTGGGTATTCTCAAATATTTTGAAGCGCTTCCTAGTTTCCTTGAGTTCTTTTGAACTGTAAATATTTTTTGGAAGTCTTTGGGTCTTCCCAAACTTTTTTAAATTTCTTTCAACTTTCAGGGACTCCTTTAAAATATAAAAATTTTCTTGGAAGTCGCTATGTCTTCCCAAATATTTTGAAGCGCTTCCTAGCTTCTTTGAATTCTCTTAAACTGCAAAATACTCCTTGGAAGTCTTTGGGTCTTCCCAAACTGTTTTGAATTCCGTTTTACTTTCAGGGACTCCTTTAAAATTTAAACATTTTCTTGGAAGTCGCTATGTCTTCCCAAATATTTTGAAACGCTTCCTAGCTTCTTTGAATTCTCTTTAACTACAAAATATTCCTTGGAAGTCTTTGGGTCTTCCCAAACTTTTTTGAACTTCTTTTAACTTTCATGGACTCCGCTAAAGTTTAAAAATTTTCTTGGAAATTGCTGGGTATTCTCAAATATTTTGAAGCGCTTCCTAGCTTCTTTGAATTCTCTTAAACTACAAAATATTCCTTGGAAGTCTTTGGGTCTTCCCAAACTATTTTGAATTCCGTTTAACTTTCATGGACTCCTTTAAAATTTAAAAATTTTCTTAGATGTCCGAAGAAGGTCTTCCCAAACTTTTTTAAATTTCTTTCAACCTTCAGGGACTCCTTTAAAATATAAAAATTTTCTTGGAAGTCGCTATATCTTCCCAAATATTCTGAAGCGCTTCCTAGCTTCGTTGAATTCTCTTAGACTGCAAAATATTCGTTGGAAGACTTTGGGTCTTCCCAAACTTTTCTGAACTTCTTTTAACTTTCTTGGAAGTCGCTGGGTATTCTCAAATATTTTGAAGCGCTTCCTAGCTTCTTTGAATTCTCTTAAACTGCAAAATATTCCTTGGAAGACTTTGAGTCTTTCCAAACTTCTTTGAACTTCTTTTAACTTTCATGGACTCCGTTAAAGTTTAACATTTTCTTGGAAGTCCCTGGGTCTTCCCAAATATTTTGAAGCGCTTCCTAGCTTCGTTGAATTCTCTTAGACTGCAAAATATTCCTTGGAAGACTTTGGGTCTTCCCAAACTTTTCTGAACTTCTTTTAACTTTCTTGGAAGTCGCTGGGTATTCTCAAATATTTTGAAGCGCTTCCTAGTTTCCTTGAGTTCTTTTGAACTGTAAATATTTTTTGGAAGTCTTTGGGTCTTCCCAAACTTTTTTAAATTTCTTTCAACTTTCAGGGACTCCTTTAAAATATAAAAATTTTCTTGGAAATCGCTATGTCTTCCCAAATATTTTGAAGCGCTTCCTAGCTTCTTTGAATTCTCTTAAACTGCAAAATACTCCTTGGAAGTCTTTGGGTCTTCCCAAACTGTTTTGAATTCCGTTTTACTTTCAGGGACTCCTTTAAAATTTAAACATTTTCTTGGAAGTCGCTATGTCTTCCCAAATATTTTGAAACGCTTCCTAGCTTCTTTGAATTCTCTTAAACTACAAAATATTCCTTGGAAGTCTTAGGGTCTTCCCAAACTATTTTGAATTCCGTTTAACTTTCATGGACTCCTTTAAAATTTAAAAAATTTTCTTAGATGTCCGAAGAAGGTCTTCCCAAACTTTTTTAAATTTCTTTCAACCTTCAGGGACTCCTTTAAAATATAAAAATTTTCTTGGAAGTCGCTATATCTTCCCAAATATTCTGAAGCGCTTCCTAGCTTCGTTGAATTCTCTTAGACTGCAAAATATTCCTTGGAAGACTTTGGGTCTTCCCAAACTTTTCTGAACTTCTTTTAACTTTCTTGGAAGTCGCTGGGTATTCTCAAATATTTTGAAGCGCTTCCCAGTTTCCTTGAATTCTTTTGAACTGTAAATATTTTTTGGAAGTCTTTGGGTCTTCCCAAACTTTTTTAAGTTTCTTTCAACTTTCAGGGACTCCTTTAAAATATAACAATTTTCTTGGAAGTCGCTATATCTTCCCAAATATTTTCAAGCGCTTCCTAGCTTCCCTGAACTCTCTTAAGCTCCAAAATATTCCTTGGAAGTCTTTGGGTCTTCCCAAGCTATTTTGAATTCCGTTTAACTTTCAGGGACTCCTTTAAAATTTAAAAATTTTCTTGGAAGTCCCTGGGTCTTCCCAAATATTTTGAAACGTTTCCTAGCTTCTTTGAATTCTCTTAAACTACAAAATATTTCTTGGTAGTCTTTGGGTCTTCCCAAACTTTTTTAAACTTCTGTTAACTTTCACGGACTCCTTTAAAGTTTAAAAAATTTCTTGGAAGTCCCAGGGTCTTCCCAAATATTTTGAAGCGCTTCCTAGCTTCCTGCAATTCTCATAAATTGCAAAATATTTTTTGGAAGTCTTTGGGTCTTCCCAAACTTTTCTGAACTTCTTTTAACTTTCACGGACTCCGCTAAAGTTTAAAATTTTTTTTGGAAATTGCTGGGTATTCTCAAATATTTTGAAGCGCTTCCTAGTTTCCTTGAATTCTTTTGAACTGTAAATATTTTTTGGAAGTCTTTGGGTCTTCCCAAACTTTTTTAAATTTCTTTCAACTTTCAGGGACTCCTTTAAAATATAAAAATTTTCTTGGAAGTCGCTATGTCTTCCCAAATATTTTGAAGCGCTTCCTAGCTTCCTTGAATTCTTTTAAACTGCAAAATACTCTGGGTCTTCCCAAACTTTTTTGAACTTCTTTTAACTTTCATGGACTCCGCTAAAGTTTAAAAATTTTCTTCGAAATTGCTGGGTATTCTCAAATATTTTGAAGCGCTTCCCAGTTTCCTTGAATTCTTTTGAACTGTAAATATTTTTTGGAAGTCTTTGGGTCTTCCCAAACTTTTTTAAACTTCTTTCAACTTTCAGGGACTCCTTTAAAATATAAAAATTTTCTTGGAAGTCGCTATGTCTCCCCAAATATTTTGAAGCGCTTCCTAGCTTCCTTGAATTCTCTTAAACTGCGAAATACTCCTTGGAAGTCTTTGGGTCTTCCCAAACTTTTTCGAACTTCTTTTAACCTTCATGGACTCTTTAAACTTCAAACATTTACTTGGAAGTCCCTGGATCTTCCCAAATATTTTTAAGCGCTTCCTAGCTTCCTTGAATTCTCTTAAACTGCAAAATATTTTTTGGAAGTCTTTGGGTCTTCCCAAGCTATTTTGAATTCCGTTTAACTTTCAGGGACTCCTTTAAAATTTAAAAATTTTCTTGGAAGTCCCTGGGTCTTCCCAAATATTTTGAAGCGCTTCCTAGCTTCTTTGAATTCTCTTAAACTACAAAATATTCCTTGGAAGTCTTTGGGTCTTCCCAAACTTTTTTGAACTTCTTTTAACTTTCATGGACTCCGCTAAAGTTTAAAAATTTTTATGGAAATTGCTGGGTATTCTCAAATATTTTGAAGCGCTTCCTAGCTTCTTTGAATTCTCTTAAACTACAAAATATTCCTTGGAAGTCTTTGGGTCTTCCCAAACTATTTTGAATTCCGTTTAACTTTCATGGACTCCTTTAAAATTTAAAAATTTTCTTAGATGTCCGAAGAAGGTCTTCCCAAACTTTTTTAAATTTCTTTCAACCTTCAGGGACTCCTTTAAAATATAAAAATCTTCTTGGAAGTCGCTATATCTTCCCAAATATTCTGAAGCGCTTCCTAGCTTCGTTGAATTCTCTTAGACTGCAAAATATTCCTTGGAAGACTTTGGGTCTTCCCAAACTTTTCTGAACTTCTTTTAACTTTCTTGGAAGTCGCTGGGTATTCTCAAATATTTTGAAGCGCTTCCTAGTTTCCTTGAGTTCTTTTGAACTGTAAATATTTTTTGGAAGTCTTTGGGTCTTCCCAAACTTTTTTAAATTTCTTTCGATTTTCAGGGACTCCTTTAAAATATAAAAATTTTCTTGGAAGTCGCTATGTCTTCCCAAATATTTTGAAGCGCTTCCTAGCTTCTTTGAATTCTCTTAAACTGCAAAATACTCCTTGGAAGTCTTTGGGTCTTCCCAAACTGTTTTGAATTCCGTTTAACTTTCAGGGACTCCTTTAAAATTTAAACATTTTCTTGGAAGTCGCTATGTCTTCCCAAATATTTTGAAGCGCTTCCTAGCTTCCCTGAACTCTCTTAAGCTCCAAAATATTCGTTGGAAGTCTTTGGGTCTTCCCAAACTATTTTGAATTCCGTTTAACTTTCAGGGACTCCTTTAAAATTTAAAAATTTTCTTGGAAGTCCCTGGGTCTTCCCAAATATTTTGAAACGTTTCCTAGCTACTTTGAATTCTCTTAAACTACAAAATATTCCTTGGAAGTCTTTGGGTCTTCCCAAACTTTTCTGAACTTCTTTTAACTTTCACGGACTCCGCTAAAGTTTAAAAATTTTTTTGGAAATTGCTGGGTATTCTCAAATATTTTGAAGCGCTTCCTATTTTCCTTGAATTCTTTTGAACTGTAAATATTTTTTGGAAGTCTTTGGGTCTTCCCAAACTTTTTTAAATTTCTTTCAACTTTCAGGGACTCCTTTAAAATATAAAAATTTTCTTGGAAGTCGCTATGTCTTCCCAAATATTTTGAAGCGCTTCCTAGCTTCCTTGAATTCTTTTAAACTGCAAAATACTCTGGGTCTTCCCAAACTTTTTTGAACTTCTTTTAACTTTCATGGACTCCGCTAAAGTTTAAAAATTTTCTTCGAAATTGCTGGGTATTCTCAAATATTTTGAAGCGCTTCCCAGTTTCCTTGAATCCTTTTGAACTGTAAATATTTTTTGGAAGTCTTTGGGTCTTCCCAAACTTTTTTAAACTTCTTTCAACTTTCAGGGACTCCTTTAAAATATAAAAATTTTCTTGGAAGTCGCTATGTCTTCCCAAATATTTTGAAGCGCTTCCTAGCTTCCTTGAATTCTTTTAAACTGCAAAATACTCTGGGTCTTCCCAAACTTTTTTGAACTTCTTTTAACTTTCATGGACTCCGTTAAAGTTTAAAAATTTTCATCGAAGTCTTTGGGTATTCTCAAACATTTTGAAGCGCTTCCTAGCTTCCTTGAATTCTCTTAAACTGCAAAATATTCCTTGGAAGACTTTGAGTCTTTCCAAACTTCTTTGAACTTCTTTTAACTTTCATGGACTCCGTTAAAGTTTAACATTTTCTTGGAAGTCCCTGGGTCTTCCCAAATATTTTGAAGCGCTTCCTAGCTTCTTTGAATTCTCTTAAACTGCAAAATATTCTTTGGAAGTCTTTGGGTCTTCCCAAACTTTTTCGAACTTCTTTTAACCTTCATGGACTCTTTAAACTTCAAACATTTACTTGGAAGTCCCTGGATCTTCCCAAATATTTTGAAGCGCTTCCTAGCTTCCTTGAATTCTCTTAAACTGCAAAATATTTTTTGGAAGTCTTTGGGTCTTCCCAAGCTATTTTGAATTCCGTTTAACTTTCAGGGACTCCTTTAAAATTTAAAAATTTTCTTGGAAGTCCCTGGGTCTTCCCAAATATTTTGAAGCGCTTCCTAGCTTCTTTGAATTCTCTTAAACTACAAAATATTCCTTGGAAGTCTTTGGGTCTTCCCAAACTTTTTTGAACTTCTTTTAACTTTCATGGACTCCGCTAAAGTTTAAAAATTTTCTTGGAAATTGCTGGGTATTCTCAAATATTTTGAAGCGCTTCCTAGCTTCCTTGAATTCTCTTAAACTGCGAAATACTCCTTGGAAGTCTTTGGGTCTTCCCAAACTTTTCTGAACTTCTTTTAATTTTCATGGACTCCGTTAAAGTTTATAAATTTTCTTGGAAGTCCCTGGATCTTCCCAAATATTTTAAAGCGCTTCCTAGCTTCCCTGGACTCTCTTAAACTCCAAAATATTCCTTTGAAGACTTTGGGTCCTCCCAAACTTTTCTGAACTTCTTTTAACTTTCATGGACTCCGTTAAAGTTTAAAAATTTTCTTCGAAGTCTTTGGGTATTCTCAAACATTTTAAAGCGCTTCCTAGCTTCCTTGAATTCTCTTAAACTGCAAAATATTCCTTGGAAGACTTTGAGTCTTTCCAAACTTCTTTGAACTTCTTTTAACTTTCATGGACTCCGTTAAAGTTTAACATTTTTTGTGGAAGTCCCTGGGTCTTCCCAAACTTTTTTGAATTCCGTTTAACTTTCAGGGACTCCTTTAAAATTTAAACATTTTCTTGGAAGTCGCTATGTCTTCCCAAATATTTTGAAGCGCTTCCTAGCTTCCCTGAACTCTCTTAAGCTCCAAAATATTCCTTGGGAGTCTTTGGGTCTTCCCAAACTGTTTCGAATTCCGTTTAACTTTCAGGGACTCCTTTAAAATTTAAAAATTTTCTTGGAAGTCCCTGGGTCTTCCCAAATATTTTGAAGCGCTTCCTAGCTTCTTTGAATTCTCTTAAACTGCAAAATATTTTTTGGAAGTCTTTGGGTCTTTCCAAACTTCTTTGAACTTCATTTAACTTTCATGGACTCCGTTAAAGTTTAACATTTTTTTGGAAGTCCCTGGGTCTTCCCAAATATTTTGAAGCGCTTCCTAGCTTCTTTGAACTCTCTTAAGCTCCAAAATATTCCTTGGGAGTCTTTGGGTCTTCCCAAACTGTTTCGAATTCCGTTTAACTTTCAGGGAACTTTCTTGGAAGTCTCTGGGTCTTCCCAAATATTTTGAGGCGCTTCCTTGCTTCCTTGAATTCTCTTAAACTGCAAAATATTTTTTGGAAGTCTTTGGGTCTTCCCAAGCTATTTTGAATTCCGTTTAACTTTCAGGGACTCCTTTAAAATTTAAAAATTTTCTTGGAAGTCCCTGGGTCTTCCCAAATATTTTGAAGCGCTTCCTAGCTTCTTTGAATTCTCTTAAACTACAAAATATTCCTTGGAAAACTTTGGGTCTTCCCAAACTTTTTCGAACTTCTTTTAACCTTCATGGACTCTTTAAACTTCAAACATTTTCTTGGAAGTCCCTGGATCTTCTCAAACATTTTGAAGCGCTTCCTAGCTTCTTTGAACTCTCTTAAGCTCCAAAATATTCCTTGGGAGTCTTTGGGTCTTCCCAAACTGTTTCGAATTCCGTTTAACTTTCAGGGACTCCTTTAAAATTTAAAAATTTTCTTGGAAGTCTTTGGGTCTTTCCAAACTTCTTTGAACTTCATTTAACTTTCATGGACTCCGTTAAAGTTTAACATTTTTTTGGAAGTCCCTGGGTCTTCCCAAATATTTTGAAGCGCTTCCTAGCTTCTTTGAACTCTCTTAAGCTCCAAAATATTCCTTGGGAGTCTTTGGGTCTTCCCAAACTGTTTCGAATTCCGTTTAACTTTCAGGGACTCCTTTAAAATTTAAAAATTTTCTTGGAAGTCTCTGGGTCTTCCCAAATATTTTGAGGCGCTTCCTTGCTTCCTTGAATTCTCTTAAACTACAAAATATTCCTTGGAAAACTTTGGGTCTTCCCAAACTTTTTCGAACTTCTTTTAACCTTCATGGACTCTTTAAACTTCAAACATTTTCTTGGAAGTCCCTGGATCTTCCCAAATATTTTGAAGCGCTTCCTAGCTTCCTTGAATTCTCTTAAACTGCAAAATATTCCTTTGAAGACTTTGGGTCTTCCCAAACTTTTTTGAACTTCTTTTAACTTTCATGGACTCCGTCAAAGTTTAAAAATTTTCCTCGAAGTCTTTGGGTATTCTCAAACATTTTGAAGCGCTTCCTAGCTTCCTTGAATTCTCTTAAACTGCAAAATATTCCTTGGAAGACTTTGAGTCTTTCCAAACTTCTTTGAACTTCTTTTAACTTTCATGGACTCCGTTAAAGTTTAACATTTTCTTGGAAGTCCCTGGGTCTTCCCAAATATTTTGAAGCGCTTCCTAGCTTCTTTGAATTCTCTTAAACTGCAAAATATTCTTTGGAAGTCTTTGGGTCTTCCCAAACTTTTTCGAACTTCTTTTAACCTTCATGGACTCTTTAAACTTCAAACATTTACTTGGAAGTCCCTGGATCTTCCCAAATATTTTGAAGCGCTTCCTAGCTTCTTTGAATTCTCTTAAACTGCAAAATATTCCTTGGAAGACTTTGAGTCTTTCCAAACTTCTTTGAACTTCTTTTAACTTTCATGGACTCCGTTAAAGTTTAACATTTTCTTGGAAGTCCCTGGGTCTTCCCAAATATTTTGAAGCGCTTCCTAGCTTCGTTGAATTCTCTTAGACTCCAAAATATTCCTTGGAAGTCTTTGGGTCTTCCCAAACTTTTCTGAACTTCTTTTAATTTTCATGGACTCCGTTAAAGTTTATAAATTTTCTTGGAAGTCCCTGGGTCTTCCCAAATATTTTGAGGCGCTTCCTTGCTTCCTTGACTTCTCTCGAACTGCAATAATATTTTTTGGAAGTCTTGAATTCCGTTTAGCTTTCAGGGACTCCTTTGAAATTTAAAAATTTTCTTGGAAGACTCTGGGTCTTCCCAAACTTTTTCGAACTTCTTTTAACCTTCATGGACTCTTTAAACTTCAAACATTTTCTTGGAAGTCCCTGGATCTTCCCAAATATTTTAAAGCGCTTCCTAGCTTCCCTGGACTCTCTTAAACTCCAAAATATTCCTTTGAAGACTTTGGGTCCTCCCAAACTTTTCTGAACTTCTTTTAACTTTCATGGACTCCGTTAAAGTTTAAAAATTTTCTTCGAAGTCTTTGGGTATTCTCAAACATTTTAAAGCGCTTCCTAGCTTCCTTGAATTCTCTTAAACTGCAAAATATTCCTTGGAAGACTTTGAGTCTTTCCAAACTTCTTTGAACTTCTTTTAACTTTCATGGACTCCGTTAAAGTTTAACATTTTTTGTGGAAGTCCCTGGGTCTTCCCAAACTTTTTTGAATTCCGTTTAACTTTCAGGGACTCCTTTAAAATTTAAACATTTTCTTGGAAGTCGCTATGTCTTCCCAAATATTTTGAAACGCTTCCTAGCTTCGTTGAATTCTCTTAGACTCCAAAATATTCCTTGGAAGTCTTTGGGTCTTCCCAAACTTTTCTGAACTTCTTTTAATTTTCATGGACTCCGTTAAAGTTTATAAATTTTCTTGGAAGTCCCTGGGTCTTCCCAAATATTTTGAGGCGCTTCCTTGCTTCCTTGACTTCTCTCGAACTGCAATAATATTTTTTGGAAGTCTTGAATTCCGTTTAACTTTCAGGGACTCCTTTAAAATTTAAAAATTTTCTTGGAAGACTCTGGGTCTTCCCAAACTTTTTCGAACTTCTTTTAACCTTCATGGACTCTTTAAACTTCAAACATTTTCTTGGAAGTCCCTGGATCTTCCCAAATATTTTAAAGCGCTTCCTAGCTTCCCTGGACTCTCTTAAACTCCAAAATATTCCTTTGAAGACTTTGGGTCCTCCCAAACTTTTCTGAACTTCTTTTAACTTTCATGGACTCCGTTAAAGTTTAAAAATTTTCTTCGAAGTCTTTGGGTATTCTCAAACATTTTAAAGCGCTTCCTAGCTTCCTTGAATTCTCTTAAACTGCAAAATATTCCTTGGAAGACTTTGAGTCTTTCCAAACTTCTTTGAACTTCTTTTAACTTTCATGGACTCCGTTAAAGTTTAACATTTTTTGTGGAAGTCCCTGGGTCTTCCCAAACTTTTTTGAATTCCGTTTAACTTTCAGGGACTCCTTTAAAATTTAAACATTTTCTTGGAAGTCGCTATGTCTTCCCAAATATTTTGAAGCGCTTCCTAGCTTCCCTGAACTCTCTTAAGCTCCAAAATATTCCTTGGGAGTCTTTGGGTCTTCCCAAACTGTTTCGAATTCCGTTTAACTTTCAGGGACTCCTTTAAAATTTAAAAATTTTCTTGGAAGTCCCTGGGTCTTCCCAAATATTTTGAAGCGCTTCCTAGCTTCTTTGAATTCTCTTAAACTGCAAAATATTTTTTGGAAGTCTTTGGGTCTTTCCAAACTTCTTTGAACTTCATTTAACTTTCATGGACTCCGTTAAAGTTTAACATTTTTTTGGAAGTCCCTGGGTCTTCCCAAATATTTTGAAGCGCTTCCTAGCTTCTTTGAACTCTCTTAAGCTCCAAAATATTCCTTGGGAGTCTTTGGGTCTTCCCAAACTGTTTCGAATTCCGTTTAACTTTCAGGGAACTTTCTTGGAAGTCTCTGGGTCTTCCCAAATATTTTGAGGCGCTTCCTTGCTTCCTTGAATTCTCTTAAACTGCAAAATATTTTTTGGAAGTCTTTGGGTCTTCCCAAGCTATTTTGAATTCCGTTTAACTTTCAGGGACTCCTTTAAAATTTAAAAATTTTCTTGGAAGTCCCTGGGTCTTCCCAAATATTTTGAAGCGCTTCCTAGCTTCTTTGAATTCTCTTAAACTACAAAATATTCCTTGGAAAACTTTGGGTCTTCCCAAACTTTTTCGAACTTCTTTTAACCTTCATGGACTCTTTAAACTTCAAACATTTTCTTGGAAGTCCCTGGATCTTCTCAAACATTTTGAAGCGCTTCCTAGCTTCCTTGAATTCTCTTAAACTGCAAAATATTCCTTGGAAGACTTTGAGTCTTTCCAAACTTCTTTGAACTTCTTTTAACTTTCATGGACTCCGTTAAAGTTTAACATTTTCTTGGAAGTCCCTGGGTCTTCCCAAATATTTTGAAGCGCTTCCTAGCTTTTTTGAATTCTCTTAAACTGCAAAATATTCTTTGGAAGTCTTTGGGTCTTCCCAAACTTTTTCGAACTTCTTTTAACCTTCATGGACTCTTTAAACTTCAAACATTTACTTGGAAGTCCCTGGATCTTCCCAAATATTTTGAAGCGCTTCCTAGCTTCTTTGAATTCTCTTAAACTGCAAAATATTCCTTGGAAGACTTTGAGTCTTTCCAAACTTCTTTGAACTTCTTTTAACTTTCATGGACTCCGTTAAAGTTTAACATTTTCTTGGAAGTCCCTGGGTCTTCCCAAATATTTTGAAGCGCTTCCTAGCTTCGTTGAATTCTCTTAGACTGCAAAATATTCCTTGGAAGACTTTGGGTCTTCCCAAACTTTTCTGAACTTCTTTTAACTTTCTTGGAAGTCGCTGGGTATTCTCAAATATTTTGAAGCGCTTCCTAGTTTCCTTGAGTTCTTTTGAACTGTAAATATTTTTTGGAAGTCTTTGGGTCTTCCCAAACTTTTTTAAATTTCTTTCAACTTTCAGGGACTCCTTTAAAATATAAAAATTTTCTTGGAAGTCGCTATGTCTTCCCAAATATTTTGAAGCGCTTCCTAGCTTCTTTGAATTCTCTTAAACTGCAAAATACTCCTTGGAAGTCTTTGGGTCTTCCCAAACTGTTTTGAATTCCGTTTTACTTTCAGGGACTCCTTTAAAATTTAAACATTTTCTTGGAAGTCGCTATGTCTTCCCAAATATTTTGAAACGCTTCCTAGCTTCTTTGAATTCTCTTTAACTACAAAATATTCCTTGGAAGTCTTTGGGTCTTCCCAAACTTTTTTGAACTTCTTTTAACTTTCATGGACTCCGCTAAAGTTTAAAAATTTTCTTGGAAATTGCTGGGTATTCTCAAATATTTTGAAGCGCTTCCTAGCTTCTTTGAATTCTCTTAAACTACAAAATATTCCTTGGAAGTCTTTGGGTCTTCCCAAACTATTTTGAATTCCGTTTAACTTTCATGGACTCCTTTAAAATTTAAAAATTTTCTTAGATGTCCGAAGAAGGTCTTCCCAAACTTTTTTAAATTTCTTTCAACCTTCAGGGACTCCTTTAAAATATAAAAATTTTCTTGGAAGTCGCTATATCTTCCCAAATATTCTGAAGCGCTTCCTAGCTTCGTTGAATTCTCTTAGACTGCAAAATATTCGTTGGAAGACTTTGGGTCTTCCCAAACTTTTCTGAACTTCTTTTAACTTTCTTGGAAGTCGCTGGGTATTCTCAAATATTTTGAAGCGCTTCCTAGTTTCCTTGAGTTCTTTTGAACTGTAAATATTTTTTGGAAGTCTTTGGGTCTTCCCAAACTTTTTTAAATTTCTTTCAACTTTCAGGGACTCCTTTAAAATATAAAAATTTTCTTGGAAATCGCTATGTCTTCCCAAATATTTTGAAGCGCTTCCTAGCTTCTTTGAATTCTCTTAAACTGCAAAATACTCCTTGGAAGTCTTTGGGTCTTCCCAAACTGTTTTGAATTCCGTTTTACTTTCAGGGACTCCTTTAAAATTTAAACATTTTCTTGGAAGTCGCTATGTCTTCCCAAATATTTTGAAACGCTTCCTAGCTTCTTTGAATTCTCTTAAACTACAAAATATTCCTTGGAAGTCTTAGGGTCTTCCCAAACTATTTTGAATTCCGTTTAACTTTCATGGACTCCTTTAAAATTTAAAAAATTTTCTTAGATGTCCGAAGAAGGTCTTAACAAACTTTTTTAAATTTCTTTCAACCTTCAGGGACTCCTTTAAAATATAAAAATTTTCTTGGAAGTCGCTATATCTTCCCAAATATTCTGAAGCGCTTCCTAGCTTCGTTGAATTCTCTTAGACTGCAAAATATTCCTTGGAAGACTTTGGGTCTTCCCAAACTTTTCTGAACTTCTTTTAACTTTCTTGGAAGTCGCTGGGTATTCTCAAATATTTTGAAGCGCTTCCCAGTTTCCTTGAATTCTTTTGAACTGTAAATATTTTTTGGAAGTCTTTGGGTCTTCCCAAACTTTTTTAAGTTTCTTTCAACTTTCAGGGACTCCTTTAAAATATAACAATTTTCTTGGAAGTCGCTATGTCTTCCCAAATATTTTCAAGCGCTTCCTAGCTTCCCTGAACTCTCTTAAGCTCCAAAATATTCCTTGGAAGTCTTTGGGTCTTCCCAAGCTATTTTGAATTCCGTTTAACTTTCAGGGACTCCTTTAAAATTTAAAAATTTTCTTGGAAGTCCCTGGGTCTTCCCAAATATTTTGAAACGTTTCCTAGCTTCTTTGAATTCTCTTAAACTACAAAATATTCCTTGGTAGTCTTTGGGTCTTCCCAAACTTTTTTAAACTTCTGTTAACTTTCACGGACTCCTTTAAAGTTTAAAAAATTTCTTGGAAGTCCCAGGGTCTTCCCAAATATTTTGAAGCGCTTCCTAGCTTCCTGCAATTCTCATAAATTGCAAAATATTTTTTGGAAGTCTTTGGGTCTTCCCAAACTTTTCTGAACTTCTTTTAACTTTCACGGACTCCGCTAAAGTTTAAAATTTTTTTTGGAAATTGCTGGGTATTCTCAAATATTTTGAAGCGCTTCCTAGTTTCCTTGAATTCTTTTGAACTGTAAATATTTTTTGGAAGTCTTTGGGTCTTCCCAAACTTTTTTAAATTTCTTTCAACTTTCAGGGACTCCTTTAAAATATAAAAATTTTCTTGGAAGTCGCTATGTCTTCCCAAATATTTTGAAGCGCTTCCTAGCTTCCTTGAATTCTTTTAAACTGCAAAATACTCTGGGTCTTCCCAAACTTTTTTGAACTTCTTTTAACTTTCATGGACTCCGCTAAAGTTTAAAAATTTTCTTCGAAATTGCTGGGTATTCTCAAATATTTTGAAGCGCTTCCCAGTTTCCTTGAATTCTTTTGAACTGTAAATATTTTTTGGAAGTCTTTGGGTCTTCCCAAACTTTTTTAAACTTCTTTCAACTTTCAGGGACTCCTTTAAAATATAAAAATTTTCTTGGAAGTCGCTATGTCTCCCCAAATATTTTGAAGCGCTTCCTAGCTTCCTTGAATTCTCTTAAACTGCGAAATACTCCTTGGAAGACTTTGGGTCTTCCCAAACTTTTTCGAACTTCTTTTAACCTTCATGGACTCTTTAAACTTCAAACATTTACTTGGAAGTCCCTGGATCTTCCCAAATATTTTTAAGCGCTTCCTAGCTTCCTTGAATTCTCTTAAACTGCAAAATATTTTTTGGAAGTCTTTGGGTCTTCCCAAGCTATTTTGAATTCCGTTTAACTTTCAGGGACTCCTTTAAAATTTAAAAATTTTCTTGGAAGTCCCTGGGTCTTCCCAAATATTTTGAGGCGCTTCCTAGCTTCTTTGAATTCTCTTAAACTACAAAATATTCCTTGGAAGTCTTTGGGTCTTCCCAAACTTTTTTGAACTTCTTTTAACTTTCATGGACTCCGCTAAAGTTTAAAAATTTTCTTGGAAATTGCTGGGTATTCTCAAATATTTTGAAGCGCTTCCTAGCTTCTTTGAATTCTCTTAAACTACAAAATATTCCTTGGAAGTCTTTGGGTCTTCCCAAACTATTTTGAATTCCGTTTAACTTTCATGGACTCCTTTAAAATTTAAAAATTTTCTTAGATGTCCGAAGAAGGTCTTCCCAAACTTTTTTAAATTTCTTTCAACCTTCAGGGACTCCTTTAAAATATAAAAATCTTCTTGGAAGTCGCTATATCTTCCCAAATATTCTGAAGCGCTTCCTAGCTTCGTTGAATTCTCTTAGACTGCAAAATATTCCTTGGAAGACTTTGGGTCTTCCCAAACTTTTCTGAACTTCTTTTAACTTTCTTGGAAGTCGCTGGGTATTCTCAAATATTTTGAAGCGCTTCCTAGTTTCCTTGAATTCTTTTAAACTGCAAATATTTTTTGGAAGTCTTTGGGTCTTCCCAAACTTTTTTAAATTTCTTTCGACTTTCAGGGACTCCTTTAAAATATAAAAATTTTCTTGGAAGTCGCTATGTCTTCCCAAATATTTTGAAGCGCTTCCTAGCTTCCTTGAATTCTTTTAAACTGCAAAATACTCCTTGGAAGTCTTTGGGTCTTCCCAAACTGTTTTGAATTCCGTTTAACTTTCAGGGACTCCTTTAAAATTTAAACATTTTCTTGGAAGTCGCTATGTCTTCCCAAATATTTTGAAGCGCTTCCTAGCTTCCCTGAACTCTCTTAAGCTCCAAAATATTCGTTGGAAGTCTTTGGGTCTTCCCAAACTATTTTGAATTCCGTTTAACTTTCAGGGACTCCTTTAAAATTTAAAAATTTTCTTGGAAGTCCCTGGGTCTTCCCAAATATTTTGAAACGTTTCCTAGCTACTTTGAATTCTCTTAAACTACAAAATATTCCTTGGAAGTCTTTGGGTCTTCCCAAACTTTTCTGAACTTCTTTTAACTTTCACGGACTCCGCTAAAGTTTAAAAATTTTTTTGGAAATTGCTGGGTATTCTCAAATATTTTGAAGCGCTTCCTATTTTCCTTGAATTCTTTTGAACTGTAAATATTTTTTGGAAGTCTTTGGGTCTTCCCAAACTTTTTTAAATTTCTTTCAACTTTCAGGGACTCCTTTAAAATATAAAAATTTTCTTGGAAGTCGCTATGTCTTCCCAAATATTTTGAAGCGCTTCCTAGCTTCCTTGAATTCTTTTAAACTGCAAAATACTCTGGGTCTTCCCAAACTTTTTTGAACTTCTTTTAACTTTCATGGACTCCGCTAAAGTTTAAAAATTTTCTTCGAAATTGCTGGGTATTCTCAAATATTTTGAAGCGCTTCCCAGTTTCCTTGAATCCTTTTGAACTGTAAATATTTTTTGGAAGTCTTTGGGTCTTCCCAAACTTTTTTAAACTTCTTTCAACTTTCAGGGACTCCTTTAAAATATAAAAATTTTCTTGGAAGTCGCTATGTCTTCCCAAATATTTTGAAGCGCTTCCTAGCTTCCTTGAATTCTTTTAAACTGCAAAATACTCTGGGTCTTCCCAAACTTTTTTGAACTTCTTTTAACTTTCATGGACTCCGTTAAAGTTTAAAAATTTTCATCGAAGTCTTTGGGTATTCTCAAACATTTTGAAGCGCTTCCTAGCTTCCTTGAATTCTCTTAAACTGCAAAATATTCCTTGGAAGACTTTGAGTCTTTCCAAACTTCTTTGAACTTCTTTTAACTTTCATGGACTCCGTTAAAGTTTAACATTTTCTTGGAAGTCCCTGGGTCTTCCCAAATATTTTGAAGCGCTTCCTAGCTTCTTTGAATTCTCTTAAACTGCAAAATATTCTTTGGAAGTCTTTGGGTCTTCCCAAACTTTTTCGAACTTCTTTTAACCTTCATGGACTCTTTAAACTTCAAACATTTACTTGGAAGTCCCTGGATCTTCCCAAATATTTTGAAGCGCTTCCTAGCTTCCTTGAATTCTCTTAAACTGCAAAATATTTTTTGGAAGTCTTTGGGTCTTCCCAAGCTATTTTGAATTCCGTTTAACTTTCAGGGACTCCTTTAAAATTTAAAAATTTTCTTGGAAGTCCCTGGGTCTTCCCAAATATTTTGAAGCGCTTCCTAGCTTCTTTGAATTCTCTTAAACTACAAAATATTCCTTGGAAGTCTTTGGGTCTTCCCAAACTTTTTTGAACTTCTTTTAACTTTCATGGACTCCGCTAAAGTTTAAAAATTTTCTTGGAAATTGCTGGGTATTCTCAAATATTTTGAAGCGCTTCCTAGCTTCCTTGAATTCTCTTAAACTGCGAAATACTCCTTGGAAGTCTTTGGGTCTTCCCAAACTTTTTCGAACTTCTTTTAACCTTCATGGACTCTTTAAACTTCAAACATTTACTTGGAAGTCCCTGGATCTTCCCAAATATTTTTAAGCGCTTCCTAGCTTCCTTGAATTCTCTTAAACTGCAAAATATTTTTTGGAAGTCTTTGGGTCTTCCCAAGCTATTTTGAATTCCGTTTAACTTTCAGGGACTCCTTTAAAATTTAAAAATTTTCTTGGAAGTCCCTGGGTCTTCCCAAATATTTTGAAGCGCTTCCTAGCTTCCTTGAATTCTCTTAAACTGCGAAATACTCCTTGGAAGTCTTTGGGTCTTCCCAAACTTTTTCGAACTTCTTTTAACCTTCATGGACTCTTTAAACTTCAAACATTTACTTGGAAGTCCCTGGATCTTCCCAAATATTTTTAAGCGCTTCCTAGCTTCCTTGAATTCTCTTAAACTGCAAAATATTTTTTGGAAGTCTTTGGGTCTTCCCAAGCTATTTTGAATTCCGTTTAACTTTCAGGGACTCCTTTAAAATTTAAAAATTTTCTTGGAAGTCCCTGGGTCTTCCCAAATATTTTGAAGCGCTTCCTAGCTTCTTTGAATTCTCTTAAACTACAAAATATTCCTTGGAAGTCTTTGGGTCTTCCCAAACTTTTTTGAACTTCTTTTAACTTTCATGGACTCCGCTAAAGTTTAAAAATTTTCTTGGAAATTGCTGGGTATTCTCAAATATTTTGAAGCGCTTCCTAGCTTCTTTGAATTCTCTTAAACTACAAAATATTCCTTGGAAGTCTTTGGGTCTTCCCAAACTATTTTGAATTCCGTTTAACTTTCATGGACTCCTTTAAAATTTAAAAATTTTCTTAGATGTCCGAAGAAGGTCTTCCCAAACTTTTTTAAATTTCTTTCAACCTTCAGGGACTCCTTTAAAATATAAAAATCTTCTTGGAAGTCGCTATATCTTCCCAAATATTCTGAAGCGCTTCCTAGCTTCGTTGAATTCTCTTAGACTGCAAAATATTCCTTGGAAGACTTTGGGTCTTCCCAAACTTTTCTGAACTTCTTTTAACTTTCTTGGAAGTCGCTGGGTATTCTCAAATATTTTGAAGCGCTTCCTAGTTTCCTTGAGTTCTTTTGAACTGTAAATATTTTTTGGAAGTCTTTGGGTCTTCCCAAACTTTTTTAAATTTCTTTCGACTTTCAGGGACTCCTTTAAAATATAAAAATTTTCTTGGAAGTCGCTATGTCTTCCCAAATATTTTGAAGCGCTTCCTAGCTTCTTTGAATTCTCTTAAACTGCAAAATACTCCTTGGAAGTCTTTGGGTCCTCCCAAACTGTTTTGAATTCCGTTTAACTTTCAGGGACTCCTTTAAAATTTAAACATTTTCTTGGAAGTCGCTATGTCTTCCCAAATATTTTGAAGCGCTTCCTAGCTTCCCTGAACTCTCTTAAGCTCCAAAATATTCGTTGGAAGTCTTTGGGTCTTCCCAAACTATTTTGAATTCCGTTTAACTTTCAGGGACTCCTTTAAAATTTAAAAATTTTCTTGGAAGTCCCTGGGTCTTCCCAAATATTTTGAAACGTTTCCTAGCTACTTTGAATTCTCTTAAACTACAAAATATTCCTTGGAAGTCTTTGGGTCTTCCCAAACTTTTCTGAACTTCTTTTAACTTTCACGGACTCCGCTAAAGTTTAAAAATTTTTTTGGAAATTGCTGGGTATTCTCAAATATTTTGAAGCGCTTCCTATTTTCCTTGAATTCTTTTGAACTGTAAATATTTTTTGGAAGTCTTTGGGTCTTCCCAAACTTTTTTAAATTTCTTTCAACTTTCAGGGACTCCTTTAAAATATAAAAATTTTCTTGGAAGTCGCTATGTCTTCCCAAATATTTTGAAGCGCTTCCTAGCTTCCTTGAATTCTTTTAAACTGCAAAATACTCTGGGTCTTCCCAAACTTTTTTGAACTTCTTTTAACTTTCATGGACTCCGCTAAAGTTTAAAAATTTTCTTCGAAATTGCTGGGTATTCTCAAATATTTTGAAGCGCTTCCCAGTTTCCTTGAATCCTTTTGAACTGTAAATATTTTTTGGAAGTCTTTGGGTCTTCCCAAACTTTTTTAAACTTCTTTCAACTTTCAGGGACTCCTTTAAAATATAAAAATTTTCTTGGAAGTCGCTATGTCTTCCCAAATATTTTGAAGCGCTTCCTAGCTTCCTTGAATTCTTTTAAACTGCAAAATACTCTGGGTCTTCCCAAACTTTTTTGAACTTCTTTTAACTTTCATGGACTCCGTTAAAGTTTAAAAATTTTCATCGAAGTCTTTGGGTATTCTCAAACATTTTGAAGCGCTTCCTAGCTTCCTTGAATTCTCTTAAACTGCAAAATATTCCTTGGAAGACTTTGAGTCTTTCCAAACTTCTTTGAACTTCTTTTAACTTTCATGGACTCCGTTAAAGTTTAACATTTTCTTGGAAGTCCCTGGGTCTTCCCAAATATTTTGAAGCGCTTCCTAGCTTCTTTGAATTCTCTTAAACTGCAAAATATTCTTTGGAAGTCTTTGGGTCTTCCCAAACTTTTTCGAACTTCTTTTAACCTTCATGGACTCTTTAAACTTCAAACATTTACTTGGAAGTCCCTGGATCTTCCCAAATATTTTGAAGCGCTTCCTAGCTTCCTTGAATTCTCTTAAACTGCAAAATATTTTTTGGAAGTCTTTGGGTCTTCCCAAGCTATTTTGAATTCCGTTTAACTTTCAGGGACTCCTTTAAAATTTAAAAATTTTCTTGGAAGTCCCTGGGTCTTCCCAAATATTTTGAAACGCTTCCTAGCTTCTTTGAATTCTCTTAAACTGCAAAATATTCCTTGGAAGTCTTTGGGTCTTCCCAAACTTTTTTGAACTTCTTTTAACTTTCATGGACTCCGTTAAAGTTTAAAAATTTTCATCGAAGTCTTTGGGTATTCTCAAACATTTTGAAGCGCTTCCTAGCTTCCTTGAATTCTCTTAAACTGCAAAATATTCCTTGGAAGACTTTGAGTCTTTCCAAACTTCTTTGAACTTCTTTTAACTTTCATGGACTCCGTTAAAGTTTAACATTTTCTTGGAAGTCCCTGGGTCTTCCCAAATATTTTGAAGCGCTTCCTAGCTTCCTTGAATTCTCTTAAGCTCCAAAATATTCCTTGGGAGTCTTTGGGTCTTCCCAAACTGTTTCGAATTCCGTTTAACTTTCAGGGACTCCTTTAAAAATTAAAAATTTTCTTGGAAGTCCCTGGGTCTTCCCAAATATTTTGAGGCGCTTCCTTGCTTCTTTGAATTCTCTTAAACTGCAAAATATTTTTTGGAAGTCTTTGGGTCTTCCCAAGCTATTTTGAATTCCGTTTAACTTTCAGGGACTCCTTTAAAATTTAAAAATTTTCTTGGAAGTCCCTGGGTCTTCCCAAATATTTTGAAGCGCTTCCTAGCTTCTTTGAATTCTCTTAAACTGCAAAATATTCTTTGGAAGTCTTTGGGTCTTCTCAAACTTTTTCGAACTTCTTTTAACCTTCATGGACTCTTTAAACTTCAAACATTTACTTAGAAGTCCCTGGGTCTTCCCAAATATTTTGAAGCGCTTCCTAGCTTCTTTGAATTTTCTTAAACTGCAAAATATTTTTTGGAAGTCTTTGTGTCTTTCCAAACTTCTTTGAACTTCATTTAACTTTCATGGACTCCGTTAAAGTTTAACATTTTTTTGGAAGTCCCTGGGTCTTCCCAAATATTTTGAAGCGCTTCCTAGCTTCTTTGAACTCTCTTAAGCTCCAAAATATTCCTTGGGAGTCTTTGGGTCTTCCCAAACTGTTTCGAATTCCGTTTAACTTTCAGGGACCTTTAAAAATTAAAAATTTTCTTGGAAGTCCCTGGGTCTTCCCAAATATTTTGAGGCGCTTCCTTGCTTCCTTGAATTCTCTTAAACTGCAAAATATTTTTTGGAAGTCTTTGGGTCTTCCCAAGCTATTTTGAATTCCGTTTAACTTTCAGGGACTCCTTTAAAATTTAAAAATTTTCTTGGAAGTCCCAGGGTCTTCCCAAATATTTTGAAGCGCTTCCTAGCTTCTTTGAATTCTCTTAAACTGCAAAATATTCTTTAGAAGTCTTTGGGTCTTCCCAAACTTTTTCGAACTTCTTTTAACCTTCATGGACTCTTTAAACTTCAAACATTTACTTGGAAGTCCCTGGATCTTCCCAAATATTTTGAAGCGCTTCCTAGCTTCCTTGAATTCTCTTAAACTGCAAAATATTTTTTGGAAGTCTTTGGGTCTTCCCAAGCTATTTTGAATTCCGTTTAACTTTCAGGGACTCCTTTTAAATTTAAAAATTTTCTTGGAAGTCCCTGGGTCTTCCCAAATATTTTGAAGCGCTTCCTAGCTTCTTTGAATTCTCTTAAACTACAAAATATTCCTTGGAAGTCTTTGGGTCTTCCCAAACTTTTTCGAACTTCTTTTAACCTTCATGGACTCTTTAAACTTCAAACATTTTCTTGGAAGTCCCTGGATCTTCCCAAATATTTTGAAGCGCTTCCTAGCTTCCTTGAATTCTCTTAAACTGCAAAATATTCCTTTGAAGACTTTGGGTCTTCCCAAACTTTTTTGAACTTCTTTTAACTTTCAGGGACTCCTTTAAAATTTAAAAATTTTCTTGGAAGTCCCTGGGTCTTCCCAAATATTTTGAAACGCTTCCTAGCTTCTTTGAATTCTCTTAAACTGCAAAATATTCTTTGGAAGTCTTTGGGTCTTCTCAAACTTTTTCGAACTTCTTTTAACCTTCATGGACTCTTTAAACTTCAAACATTTACTTAGAAGTCCCTGGGTCTTCCCAAATATTTTGAAGCGCTTCCTAGCTTCTTTGAATTTTCTTAAACTGCAAAATATTTTTTGGAAGTCTTTGTGTCTTTGCAAACTTCTTTGAACTTCATTTAACTTTCATGGACTCCATTAAAGTTTAACATTTTTTTGGAAGTCCCTGGGTCTTCCCAAATATTTTGAAGCGCTTCCTAGCTTCTTTGAACTCTCTTAAGCTCCAAAATATTCCTTGGGAGTCTTTGGGTCCTCCCAAACTGTTTTGAATTCCGTTTAACTTTCAGGGACTCCTTTAAAATTTAAACATTTTCTTGGAAGTCGCTATGTCTTCCCAAATATTTTGAAGCGCTTCCTAGCTTCCCTGAACTCTCTTAAGCTCCAAAATATTCGTTGGAAGTCTTTGGGTCTTCCCAAACTATTTTGAATTCCGTTTAACTTTCAGGGACTCCTTTAAAATTTAAAAATTTTCTTGGAAGTCCCTGGGTCTTCCCAAATATTTTGAAACGTTTCCTAGCTACTTTGAATTCTCTTAAACTACAAAATATTCCTTGGAAGTCTTTGGGTCTTCCCAAACTTTTCTGAACTTCTTTTAACTTTCACGGACTCCGCTAAAGTTTAAAAATTTTTTTGGAAATTGCTGGGTATTCTCAAATATTTTGAAGCGCTTCCTATTTTCCTTGAATTCTTTTGAACTGTAAATATTTTTTGGAAGTCTTTGGGTCTTCCCAAACTTTTTTAAATTTCTTTCAACTTTCAGGGACTCCTTTAAAATATAAAAATTTTCTTGGAAGTCGCTATGTCTTCCCAAATATTTTGAAGCGCTTCCTAGCTTCCTTGAATTCTTTTAAACTGCAAAATACTCTGGGTCTTCCCAAACTTTTTTGAACTTCTTTTAACTTTCATGGACTCCGCTAAAGTTTAAAAATTTTCTTCGAAATTGCTGGGTATTCTCAAATATTTTGAAGCGCTTCCCAGTTTCCTTGAATCCTTTTGAACTGTAAATATTTTTTGGAAGTCTTTGGGTCTTCCCAAACTTTTTTAAACTTCTTTCAACTTTCAGGGACTCCTTTAAAATATAAAAATTTTCTTGGAAGTCGCTATGTCTTCCCAAATATTTTGAAGCGCTTCCTAGCTTCCTTGAATTCTTTTAAACTGCAAAATACTCTGGGTCTTCCCAAACTTTTTTGAACTTCTTTTAACTTTCATGGACTCCGTTAAAGTTTAAAAATTTTCATCGAAGTCTTTGGGTATTCTCAAACATTTTGAAGCGCTTCCTAGCTTCCTTGAATTCTCTTAAACTGCAAAATATTCCTTGGAAGACTTTGAGTCTTTCCAAACTTCTTTGAACTTCTTTTAACTTTCATGGACTCCGTTAAAGTTTAACATTTTCTTGGAAGTCCCTGGGTCTTCCCAAATATTTTGAAGCGCTTCCTAGCTTCTTTGAATTCTCTTAAACTGCAAAATATTCTTTGGAAGTCTTTGGGTCTTCCCAAACTTTTTCGAACTTCTTTTAACCTTCATGGACTCTTTAAACTTCAAACATTTACTTGGAAGTCCCTGGATCTTCCCAAATATTTTGAAGCGCTTCCTAGCTTCCTTGAATTCTCTTAAACTGCAAAATATTTTTTGGAAGTCTTTGGGTCTTCCCAAGCTATTTTGAATTCCGTTTAACTTTCAGGGACTCCTTTAAAATTTAAAAATTTTCTTGGAAGTCCCTGGGTCTTCCCAAATATTTTGAAACGCTTCCTAGCTTCTTTGAATTCTCTTAAACTGCAAAATATTCCTTGGAAGTCTTTGGGTCTTCCCAAACTTTTTTGAACTTCTTTTAACTTTCATGGACTCCGCTAAAGTTTAAAAATTTTCTTCGAAATTGCTGGATATTCTCAAATATTTTGAAGCGCTTCCCAGTTTCCTTGAATCCTTTTGAACTGTAAATATTTTTTGGAAGTCTTTGGGTCTTCCCAAACTTTTTTAAACTTCTTTCAACTTTCAGGGACTCCTTTAAAATATAAAAATTTTCTTGGAAGTCGCTATGTCTTCCCAAATATTTTGAAGCGCTTCCTAGCTTCCTTGAATTCTTTTAAACTGGAAAATACTCTGGGTCTTCCCAAACTTTTTTGAACTTCTTTTAACTTTCATGGACTCCGTTAAAGTTTAAAAATTTTCATCGAAGTCTTTGGGTATTCTCAAACATTTTGAAGCGCTTCCTAGCTTCCTTGAATTCTCTTAAACTGCAAAATATTCCTTGGAAGACTTTGAGTCTTTCCAAACTTCTTTGAACTTCTTTTAACTTTCATGGACTCCGTTAAAGTTTAACATTTTCTTGGAAGTCCCTGGGTCTTCCCAAATATTTTGAAGCGCTTCCTAGCTTCCTTGAATTCTCTTAAGCTCCAAAATATTCCTTGGGAGTCTTTGGGTCTTCCCAAACTGTTTCGAATTCCGTTTAACTTTCAGGGACTCCTTTAAAAATTAAAAATTTTCTTGGAAGTCCCTGGGTCTTCCCAAATATTTTGAGGCGCTTCCTTGCTTCTTTGAATTCTCTTAAACTGCAAAATATTTTTTGGAAGTCTTTGGGTCTTCCCAAGCTATTTTGAATTCCGTTTAACTTTCAGGGACTCCTTTAAAATTTAAAAATTTTCTTGGAAGTCCCTGGGTCTTCCCAAATATTTTGAAGCGCTTCCTAGCTTCTTTGAATTCTCTTAAACTGCAAAATATTCTTTGGAAGTCTTTGGGTCTTCTCAAACTTTTTCGAACTTCTTTTAACCTTCATGGACTCTTTAAACTTCAAACATTTACTTAGAAGTCCCTGGGTCTTCCCAAATATTTTGAAGCGCTTCCTAGCTTCTTTGAATTTTCTTAAACTGCAAAATATTTTTTGGAAGTCTTTGTGTCTTTCCAAACTTCTTTGAACTTCATTTAACTTTCATGGACTCCGTTAAAGTTTAACATTTTTTTGGAAGTCCCTGGGTCTTCCCAAATATTTTGAAGCGCTTCCTAGCTTCTTTGAACTCTCTTAAGCTCCAAAATATTCCTTGGGAGTCTTTGGGTCTTCCCAAACTGTTTCGAATTCCGTTTAACTTTCAGGGACCTTTAAAAATTAAAAATTTTCTTGGAAGTCCCTGGGTCTTCCCAAATATTTTGAGGCGCTTCCTTGCTTCCTTGAATTCTCTTAAACTGCAAAATATTTTTTGGAAGTCTTTGGGTCTTCCCAAGCTATTTTGAATTCCGTTTAACTTTCAGGGACTCCTTTAAAATTTAAAAATTTTCTTGGAAGTCCCAGGGTCTTCCCAAATATTTTGAAGCGCTTCCTAGCTTCTTTGAATTCTCTTAAACTGCAAAATATTCTTTAGAAGTCTTTGGGTCTTCCCAAACTTTTTCGAACTTCTTTTAACCTTCATGGACTCTTTAAACTTCAAACATTTACTTGGAAGTCCCTGGATCTTCCCAAATATTTTGAAGCGCTTCCTAGCTTCCTTGAATTCTCTTAAACTGCAAAATATTTTTTGGAAGTCTTTGGGTCTTCCCAAGCTATTTTGAATTCCGTTTAACTTTCAGGGACTCCTTTTAAATTTAAAAATTTTCTTGGAAGTCCCTGGGTCTTCCCAAATATTTTGAAGCGCTTCCTAGCTTCTTTGAATTCTCTTAAACTACAAAATATTCCTTGGAAGTCTTTGGGTCTTCCCAAACTTTTTCGAACTTCTTTTAACCTTCATGGACTCTTTAAACTTCAAACATTTTCTTGGAAGTCCCTGGATCTTCCCAAATATTTTGAAGCGCTTCCTAGCTTCCTTGAATTCTCTTAAACTGCAAAATATTCCTTTGAAGACTTTGGGTCTTCCCAAACTTTTTTGAACTTCTTTTAACTTTCAGGGACTCCTTTAAAATTTAAAAATTTTCTTGGAAGTCCCTGGGTCTTCCCAAATATTTTGAAACGCTTCCTAGCTTCTTTGAATTCTCTTAAACTGCAAAATATTCTTTGGAAGTCTTTGGGTCTTCTCAAACTTTTTCGAACTTCTTTTAACCTTCATGGACTCTTTAAACTTCAAACATTTACTTAGAAGTCCCTGGGTCTTCCCAAATATTTTGAAGCGCTTCCTAGCTTCTTTGAATTTTCTTAAACTGCAAAATATTTTTTGGAAGTCTTTGTGTCTTTGCAAACTTCTTTGAACTTCATTTAACTTTCATGGACTCCATTAAAGTTTAACATTTTTTTGGAAGTCCCTGGGTCTTCCCAAATATTTTGAAGCGCTTCCTAGCTTCTTTGAACTCTCTTAAGCTCCAAAATATTCCTTGGGAGTCTTTGGGTCCTCCCAAACTGTTTTGAATTCCGTTTAACTTTCAGGGACTCCTTTAAAATTTAAACATTTTCTTGGAAGTCGCTATGTCTTCCCAAATATTTTGAAGCGCTTCCTAGCTTCCCTGAACTCTCTTAAGCTCCAAAATATTCGTTGGAAGTCTTTGGGTCTTCCCAAACTATTTTGAATTCCGTTTAACTTTCAGGGACTCCTTTAAAATTTAAAAATTTTCTTGGAAGTCCCTGGGTCTTCCCAAATATTTTGAAACGTTTCCTAGCTACTTTGAATTCTCTTAAACTACAAAATATTCCTTGGAAGTCTTTGGGTCTTCCCAAACTTTTCTGAACTTCTTTTAACTTTCACGGACTCCGCTAAAGTTTAAAAATTTTTTTGGAAATTGCTGGGTATTCTCAAATATTTTGAAGCGCTTCCTATTTTCCTTGAATTCTTTTGAACTGTAAATATTTTTTGGAAGTCTTTGGGTCTTCCCAAACTTTTTTAAATTTCTTTCAACTTTCAGGGACTCCTTTAAAATATAAAAATTTTCTTGGAAGTCGCTATGTCTTCCCAAATATTTTGAAGCGCTTCCTAGCTTCCTTGAATTCTTTTAAACTGCAAAATACTCTGGGTCTTCCCAAACTTTTTTGAACTTCTTTTAACTTTCATGGACTCCGCTAAAGTTTAAAAATTTTCTTCGAAATTGCTGGGTATTCTCAAATATTTTGAAGCGCTTCCCAGTTTCCTTGAATCCTTTTGAACTGTAAATATTTTTTGGAAGTCTTTGGGTCTTCCCAAACTTTTTTAAACTTCTTTCAACTTTCAGGGACTCCTTTAAAATATAAAAATTTTCTTGGAAGTCGCTATGTCTTCCCAAATATTTTGAAGCGCTTCCTAGCTTCCTTGAATTCTTTTAAACTGCAAAATACTCTGGGTCTTCCCAAACTTTTTTGAACTTCTTTTAACTTTCATGGACTCCGTTAAAGTTTAAAAATTTTCATCGAAGTCTTTGGGTATTCTCAAACATTTTGAAGCGCTTCCTAGCTTCCTTGAATTCTCTTAAACTGCAAAATATTCCTTGGAAGACTTTGAGTCTTTCCAAACTTCTTTGAACTTCTTTTAACTTTCATGGACTCCGTTAAAGTTTAACATTTTCTTGGAAGTCCCTGGGTCTTCCCAAATATTTTGAAGCGCTTCCTAGCTTCTTTGAATTCTCTTAAACTGCAAAATATTCTTTGGAAGTCTTTGGGTCTTCCCAAACTTTTTTGAACTTCTTTTAACTTTCATGGACTCTTTAAACTTCAAACATTTACTTGGAAGTCCCTGGATCTTCCCAAATATTTTGAAGCGCTTCCTAGCTTCCTTGAATTCTCTTAAACTGCAAAATATTTTTTGGAAGTCTTTGGGTCTTCCCAAGCTATTTTGAATTCCGTTTAACTTTCAGGGACTCCTTTAAAATTTAAAAATTTTCTTGGAAGTCCCTGGGTCTTCCCAAATATTTTGAAACGCTTCCTAGCTTCTTTGAATTCTCTTAAACTGCAAAATATTCCTTGGAAGTCTTTGGGTCTTCCCAAACTTTTTTGAACTTCTTTTAACTTTCATGGACTCCGCTAAAGTTTAAAAATTTTCTTCGAAATTGCTGGGTATTCTCAAATATTTTGAAGCGCTTCCCAGTTTCCTTGAATCCTTTTGAACTGTAAATATTTTTTGGAAGTCTTTGGGTCTTCCCAAACTTTTTTAAACTTCTTTCAACTTTCAGGGACTCCTTTAAAATATAAAAATTTTCTTGGAAGTCGCTATGTCTTCCCAAATATTTTGAAGCGCTTCCTAGCTTCCTTGAATTCTTTTAAACTGCAAAATACTCTGGGTCTTCCCAAACTTTTTTGAACTTCTTTTAACTTTCATGGACTCCGTTAAAGTTTAAAAATTTTCATCGAAGTCTTTGGGTATTCTCAAACATTTTGAAGCGCTTCCTAGCTTCCTTGAATTCTCTTAAACTGCAAAATATTCCTTGGAAGACTTTGAGTCTTTCCAAACTTCTTTGAACTTCTTTTAACTTTCATGGACTCCGTTAAAGTTTAACATTTTCTTGGAAGTCCCTGGGTCTTCCCAAATATTTTGAAGCGCTTCCTAGCTTCTTTGAATTCTCTTAAACTGCAAAATATTCTTTGGAAGTCTTTGGGTCTTCCCAAACTTTTTCGAACTTCTTTTAACCTTCATGGACTCTTTAAACTTCAAACATTTACTTGGAAGTCCCTGGATCTTCCCAAATATTTTGAAGCGCTTCCTAGCTTCCTTGAATTCTCTTAAACTGCAAAATATTTTTTGGAAGTCTTTGGGTCTTCCCAAGCTATTTTGAATTCCGTTTAACTTTCAGGGACTCCTTTAAAATTTAAAAATTTTCTTGGAAGTCCCTGGGTCTTCCCAAATATTTTGAAACGCTTCCTAGCTTCTTTGAATTCTCTTAAACTGCAAAATATTCTTTGGAAGTCTTTGGGTCTTCCCAAACTTTTTCGAACTTCTTTTAACCTTCATGGACTCTTTAAACTTCAAACATTTACTTGGAAGTCCCTGGATCTTCCCAAATATTTTGAAGCGCTTCCTAGCTTCCTTGAATTCTCTTAAACTGCAAAATATTTTTTGGAAGTCTTTGGGTCTTCCCAAGCTATTTTGAATTCCGTTTAACTTTCAGGGACTCCTTTAAAATTTAAAAATTTTCTTGGAAGTCCCTGGGTCTTCCCAAATATTTTGAAACGCTTCCTAGCTTCTTTGAATTCTCTTAAACTGCAAAATATTCTTTGGAAGTCTTTGGGTCTTCCCAAACTTTTTCGAACTTCTTTTAACCTTCATGGACTCTTTAAACTTCAAACATTTACTTGGAAGTCCCTGGATCTTCCCAAATATTTTGAAGCGCTTCCTAGCTTCCTTGAATTCTCTTAAACTGCAAAATATTTTTTGGAAGTCTTTGGGTCTTCCCAAGCTATTTTGAATTCCGTTTAACTTTCAGGGACTCCTTTAAAATTTAAAAATTTTCTTGGAAGTCCCTGGGTCTTCCCAAATATTTTGAAACGCTTCCTAGCTTCTTTGAATTCTCTTAAACTGCAAAATATTCCTTGGAAGTCTTTGGGTCTTCCCAAACTTTTTTGAACTTCTTTTAACTTTCATGGACTCCGCTAAAGTTTAAAAATTTTCTTCGAAATTGCTGGGTATTCTCAAATATTTTGAAGCGCTTCCCAGTTTCCTTGAATCCTTTTGAACTGTAAATATTTTTTGGAAGTCTTTGGGTCTTCCCAAACTTTTTTAAACTTCTTTCAACTTTCAGGGACTCCTTTAAAATATAAAAATTTTCTTGGAAGTCGCTATGTCTTCCCAAATATTTTGAAGCGCTTCCTAGCTTCCTTGAATTCTTTTAAACTGCAAAATACTCTGGGTCTTCCCAAACTTTTTTGAACTTCTTTTAACTTTCATGGACTCCGTTAAAGTTTAAAAATTTTCATCGAAGTCTTTGGGTATTCTCAAACATTTTGAAGCGCTTCCTAGCTTCCTTGAATTCTCTTAAACTGCAAAATATTCCTTGGAAGACTTTGAGTCTTTCCAAACTTCTTTGAACTTCTTTTAACTTTCATGGACACCGTTAAAGTTTAACATTTTCTTGGAAGTCCCTGGGTCTTCCCAAATATTTTGAAGCGCTTCCTAGCTTTCTTGAATTCTCTTAAGCTCCAAAATATTCCTTGGGAGTCTTTGGGTCTTCCCAAACTGTTTCGAATTCCGTTTAACTTTCAGGGACTCCTTTAAAAATTAAAAATTTTCTTGGAAGTCCCTGGGTCTTCCCAAATATTTTGAGGCGCTTCCTTGCTTCCTTGAATTCTCTTAAACTGCAAAATATTTTTTGGAAGTCTTTGGGTCTTCCCAAGCTATTTTGAATTCCGTTTAACTTTCAGGGACTCCTTTAAAATTTAAAAATTTTCTTGGAAGTCCCTGGGTCTTCCCAAATATTTTGAAGCGCTTCCTAGCTTCTTTGAATTCTCTTAAACTGCAAAATATTCTTTGGAAGTCTTTGGGTCTTCTCAAACTTTTTCGAACTTCTTTTAACCTTCATGGACTCTTTAAACTTCAAACATTTACTTAGAAGTCCCTGGGTCTTCCCAAATATTTTGAAGCGCTTCCTTGCTTCCTTGAATTCTCTTAAACTGCAAAATATTTTTTGGAAGTCTTTGGGTCTTCCCAAGCTATTTTGAATTCCGTTTAACTTTCAGGGACTCCTTTAAAATTTAAAAATTTTCTTGGAAGTCCCTGGGTCTTCCCAAATATTTTGAAGCGCTTCCTAGCTTCTTTGAACTCTCTTAAGCTCCAAAATATTCCTTGGGAGTCTTTGGGTCTTCCCAAACTGTTTCGAAATCCGTTTAAATTTCAGGGACCTTTAAAAATTAAAAATTTTCTTGGAAGTCCCTGGGTCTTCCCAAATATTTTGAGGCGCTTCCTTGCTTCCTTGAATTCTCTTAAACTGCAAAATATTTTTTGGAAGTCTTTGGGTCTTCCCAAGCTATTTTGAATTCCGTTTAACTTTCAGGGACTCCTTTAAAATTTAAAAATTTTCTTGGAAGTCCCAGGGTCTTCCCAAATATTTTGAAGCGCTTCCTAGCTTCTTTGAATTCTCTTAAACTGCAAAATATTCTTTGGAAGTCTTTGGGTCTTCCCAAACTTTTTCGAACTTCTTTTAACCTTCATGGACTCTTTAAACTTCAAACATTTACTTGGAAGTCCCTGGATCTTCCCAAATATTTTGAAGCGCTTCCTAGCTTCCTTGAATTCTCTTAAACTGCAAAATATTTTTTGGAAGTCTTTGGGTCTTCCCAAGCTATTTTGAATTCCGTTTAACTTTCAGGGACTCCTTTTAAATTTAAAAATTTTCTTGGAAGTCCCTGGGTCTTCCCAAATATTTTGAAGCGCTTCCTAGCTTCTTTGAATTCTCTTAAACTACAAAATATTCCTTGGAAGTCTTTGGGTCTTCCCAAACTTTTTCGAACTTCTTTTAACCTTCATGGACTCTTTAAACTTCAAACATTTTCTTGGAAGTCCCTGGATCTTCCCAAATATTTTGAAGCGCTTCCTAGCTTCCTTGAATTCTCTTAAACTGCAAAATATTCCTTTGAAGACTTTGGGTCTTCCCAAACTTTTTTGAACTTCTTTTAACTTTCAGGGACTCCTTTAAAATTTAAAAATTTTCTTGGAAGTCCCTGGGTCTTCCCAAATATTTTGAGGCGCTTCCTTGCTTCCTTGAATTCTCTTAAACTGCAAAATATTTTTTGGAAGTCTTTGGGTCTTCCCAAGCTATTTTGAATTCCGTTTAACTTTCAGGGACTCCTTTAAAATTTAAAAATTTTCTTGGAAGTCCCTGGGTCTTCCCAAATATTTTGAAGCGCTTCCTAGCTTCTTTGAATTCTCTTAAACTGCAAAATATTCTTTGGAAGTCTTTGGGTCTTCTCAAACTTTTTCGAACTTCTTTTAACCTTCATGGACTCTTTAAACTTCAAACATTTACTTAGAAGTCCCTGGGTCTTCCCAAATATTTTGAAGCGCTTCCTAGCTTCTTTGAATTTTCTTAAACTGCAAAATATTTTTTGGAAGTCTTTGTGTCTTTCCAAACTTCTTTGAACTTCATTTAACTTTCATGGACTCCGTTAAAGTTTAACATTTTTTTGGAAGTCCCTGGGTCTTCCCAAATATTTTGAAGCGCTTCCTAGCTTCTTTGAACTCTCTTAAGCTCCAAAATATTCCTTGGGAGTCTTTGGGTCTTCCCAAACTGTTTCGAATTCCGTTTAACTTTCAGGGACCTTTAAAAATTAAAAATTTTCTTGGAAGTCCCTGGGTCTTCCCAAATATTTTGAGGCGCTTCCTTGCTTCCTTGAATTCTCTTAAACTGCAAAATATTTTTTGGAAGTCTTTGGGTCTTCCCAAGCTATTTTGAATTCCGTTTAACTTTCAGGGACTCCTTTAAAATTTAAAAATTTTCTTGGAAGTCCCTGGGTCTTCCCAAATATTTTGAAGCGCTTCCTAGCTTCTTTGAATTCTCTTAAACTGCAAAATATTCTTTGGAAGTCTTTGGGTCTTCCCAAACTTTTTCGAACTTCTTTTAACCTTCATGGACTCTTTAAACTTCAAACATTTACTTGGAAGTCCCTGGATCTTCCCAAATATTTTGAAGCGCTTCCTAGCTTTCTTGAATTCTCTTAAACTGCAAAATATTTTTTGGAAGTCTTTGGGTCTTCCCAAGCTATTTTGAATTCCGTTTAACTTTCAGGGACTCCTTTTAAATTTAAAAATTTTCTTGGAAGTCCCTGGGTCTTCCCAAATATTTTGAAGCGCTTCCTAGCTTCTTTGAATTCTCTTAAACTACAAAATATTCCTTGGAAGTCTTTGGGTCTTCCCAAACTTTTTCGAACTTCTTTTAACCTTCATGGACTCTTTAAACTTCAAACATTTTCTTGGAAGTCCCTGGATCTTCCCAAATATTTTGAAGCGCTTCCTAGCTTCCTTGAATTCTCTTAAACTGCAAAATATTCCTTTGAAGACTTTGGGTCTTCCCAAACTTTTTTGAACTTCTTTTAACTTTCAGGGACTCTTTAAAATTTAAAAATTTTCTTGGAAGTCCCAGGGTCTTCCCAAATATTTTGAAACGCTTCCTAGCTTCTTTGAATTCTCTTAAACTGCAAAATATTCTTTGGAAGTCTTTGGGTCTTCTCAAACTTTTTCGAACTTCTTTTAACCTTCATGGACTCTTTAAACTTCAAACATTTACTTAGAAGTCCCTGGGTCTTCCCAAATATTTTGAAGCGCTTCCTAGCTTCTTTGAATTCTCTTAAACTACAAAATATTCCTTGGAAGTCTTTGGGTCTTCCCAAACTGTTTCGAATTCCGTTTAACTTTCAGGGACTCCTTTAAAAATTAAAAATTTTCTTGGAAGTCCCTGGGTCTTCCCAAATATTTTGAGGCGCTTCCTTGCTTCCTTGAATTCTCTTAAACTGCAAAATATTTTTTGGAAGTCTTTGGGTCTTCCCAAGCTATTTTGAATTCCGTTTAACTTTCAGGGACTCCTTTAAAATTTAAAAATTTTCTTGGAAGTCCCTGGGTCCTCCCAAATATTTTGAAGCGCTTCCTAGCTTCTTTGAATTCTCTTAAACTGCAAAATATTCTTTGGAAGTCTTTGGGTCTTCTCAAACTTTTTCGAACTTCTTTTAACCTTCATGGACTCTTTAAACTTCAAACATTTACTTAGAAGTCCCTGGGTCTTCCCAAATATTTTGAAGCGCTTCCTAGCTTCTTTGAATTTTCTTAAACTGCAAAATATTTTTTGGAAGTCTTTGTGTCTTTCCAAACTTCTTTGAACTTCATTTAACTTTCATGGACTCCGTTAAAGTTTAACATTTTTTTGGAAGTCCCTGGGTCTTCCCAAATATTTTGAAACGCTTCCTAGCTTCTTTGAACTCTCTTAAGCTCCAAAATATTCCTTGGGAGTCTTTGGGTCTTCCCAAACTGTTTCGAAATCCGTTTAAATTTCAGGGACCTTTAAAAATTAAAAATTTTCTTGGAAGTCCCTGGGTCTTCCCAAATATTTTGAGGCGCTTCCTTGCTTCCTTGAATTCTCTTAAACTGCAAAATATTTTTTGGAAGTCTTTGGGTCTTCCCAAGCTATTTTGAATTCCGTTTAACTTTCAGGGACTCCTTTAAAATTTAAAAATTTTCTTGGAAGTCCCAGGGTCTTCCCAAATATTTTGAAGCGCTTCCTAGCTTCTTTGAATTCTCTTAAACTGCAAAATATTCTTTGGAAGTCTTTGGGTCTTCCCAAACTTTTTCGAACTTCTTTTAACCTTCATGGACTCTTTAAACTTCAAACATTTACTTGGAAGTCCCTGGATCTTCCCAAATATTTTGAAGCGCTTCCTAGCTTCCTTGAATTCTCTTAAACTGCAAAATATTTTTTGGAAGTCTTTGGGTCTTCCCAAGCTATTTTGAATTCCGTTTAACTTTCAGGGACTCCTTTTAAATTTAAAAATTTTCTTGGAAGTCCCTGGGTCTTCCCAAATATTTTGAAGCGCTTCCTAGCTTCTTTGAATTCTCTTAAACTATAAAAAATTTCTTGGAAGTCTTTGGGTCTTCCCAAACTTTTTCGAACTTCTTTTAACCTTCATGGACTCTTTAAACTTCAAACATTTTCTTGGAAGTCCCTGGATCTTCCCAAATATTTTGAAGCGCTTCCTAGCTTCCTTGAATTCTCTTAAACTGCAAAATATTCCTTTGAAGACTTTGGGTCTTCCCAAACTTTTTTGAACTTCTTTTAACTTTCAGGGACTCCTTTAAAATTTAAAAATTTTCTTGGAAGTCCCTGGGTCTTCCCAAATATTTTGAGGCGCTTCCTTGCTTCCTTGAATTCTCTTAAACTGCAAAATATTTTTTGGAAGTCTTTGGGTCTTCCCAAGCTATTTTGAATTCCGTTTAACTTTCAGGGACTCCTTTAAAATTTAAAAATTTTCTTGGAAGTCCCTGGGTCTTCCCAAATATTTTGAAGCGCTTCCTAGCTTCTTTGAATTCTCTTAAACTGCAAAATATTCTTTGGAAGTCTTTGGGTCTTCTCAAACTTTTTCGAACTTCTTTTAACCTTCATGGACTCTTTAAACTTCAAACATTTACTTAGAAGTCCCTGGGTCTTCCCAAATATTTTGAAGCGCTTCCTAGCTTCTTTGAATTTTCTTAAACTGCAAAATATTTTTTGGAAGTCTTTGTGTCTTTCCAAACTTCTTTGAACTTCATTTAACTTTCATGGACTCCGTTAAAGTTTAACATTTTTTTGGAAGTCCCTGGGTCTTCCCAAATATTTTGAAGCGCTTCCTAGCTTCTTTGAACTCTCTTAAGCTCCAAAATATTCCTTGGGAGTCTTTGGGTCTTCCCAAACTGTTTCGAATTCCGTTTAACTTTCAGGGACCTTTAAAAATTAAAAATTTTCTTGGAAGTCCCTGGGTCTTCCCAAATATTTTGAGGCGCTTCCTTGCTTCCTTGAATTCTCTTAAACTGCAAAATATTTTTTGGAAGTCTTTGGGTCTTCCCAAGCTATTTTGAATTCCGTTTAACTTTCAGGGACTCCTTTAAAATTTAAAAATTTTCTTGGAAGTCCCAGGGTCTTCCCAAATATTTTGAAGCGCTTCCTAGCTTCTTTGAATTCTCTTAAACTGCAAAATATTCTTTGGAAGTCTTTGGGTCTTCCCAAACTTTTTCGAACTTCTTTTAACCTTCATGGACTCTTTAAACTTCAAACATTTACTTGGAAGTCCCTGGATCTTCCCAAATATTTTGAAGCGCTTCCTAGCTTTCTTGAATTCTCTTAAACTGCAAAATATTTTTTGGAAGTCTTTGGGTCTTCCCAAGCTATTTTGAATTCCGTTTAACTTTCAGGGACTCCTTTTAAATTTAAAAATTTTCTTGGAAGTCCCTGGGTCTTCCCAAATATTTTGAAGCGCTTCCTAGCTTCTTTGAATTCTCTTAAACTACAAAATATTCCTTGGAAGTCTTTGGGTCTTCCCAAACTTTTTCGAACTTCTTTTAACCTTCATGGACTCTTTAAACTTCAAACATTTTCTTGGAAGTCCCTGGATCTTCCCAAATATTTTGAAGCGCTTCCTAGCTTCCATGAATTCTCTTAAACTGCAAAATATTCCTTTGAAGACTTTGGGTCTTCCCAAACTTTTTTGAACTTCTTTTAACTTTCAGGGACTCTTTAAAATTTAAAAATTTTCTTGGAAGTCCCTGGGTCTTCCCAAATATTTTGAAACGCTTCCTAGCTTCTTTGAATTCTCTTAAACTGCAAAATATTCTTTGGAAGTCTTTGGGTCTTCTCAAACTTTTTCGAACTTCTTTTAACCTTCATGGACTCTTTAAACTTCAAACATTTACTTAGAAGTCCCTGGGTCTTCCCAAATATTTTGAAGCGCTTCCTAGCTTCTTTGAATTTTCTTAAACTGCAAAATATTTTTTGGAAGTCTTTGTGTCTTTGCAAACTTCTTTGAACTTCATTTAACTTTCATGGACTCCATTAAAGTTTAACATTTTTTTGGAAGTCCCTGGGTCTTCCCAAATATTTTGAAGCGCTTCCTAGCTTCTTTGAACTCTCTTAAGCTCCAAAATATTCCTTGGGAGTCTTTGGGTCTTCCCAAACTGTTTCGAATTCCGTTTAACTTTCAGGGACTCCTTTAAAAATTAAAAATTTTCTTGGAAGTCCCTGGGTCTTCCCAAATATTTTGAGGCGCTTCCTTGCTTCTTTGAATTCTCTTAAACTGCAAAATATTTTTTGGAAGTCTTTGGGTCTTCCCAAGCTATTTTGAATTCCGTTTAACTTTCAGGGACTCCTTTAAAATTTAAAAATTTTCTTGGAAGTCCCTGGGTCTTCCCAAATATTTTGAAACGTTTCCTAGCTTCTTTGAATTCTCTTAAACTACAAAATATTCCTTGGAAGTCTTTGGGTCTTCCCAAACTTTTCTGAACTTCTTTTAACTTTCACGGACTCCGCTAAAGTTTAAAAATTTTTTTGGAAATTGCTGGGTATTCTCAAATATTTTGAAGCGCTTCCTATTTTCCTTGAATTCTTTTGAACTGTAAATATTTTTTGGAAGTCTTTGGGTCTTCCCAAACTTTTTTAAATTTCTTTCAACTTTCAGGGACTCCTTTAAAATATAAAAACTTTCTTGGAAGTCGCTATGTCTTCCCAAATATTTTGAAGCGCTTACTAGCTTCCTTGAATTCTTTTAAACTGCAAAATACTCTGGGTCTTCCCAAACTTTTTTGAACTTCTTCTAACTTTCATGGACTCCGCTAAAGTTTAAAAATTTTCTTCGAAATTGCTGGGTATTCTCAAATATTTTGAAGCGCTTCCTAGTTTCCTTGAATCCTTTTGAACTGTAAATATTTTTTGGAAGTCTTTGGGTCTTCCCAAACTTTTTTAAACTTCTTTCAACTTTCAGGGACTCCTTTAAAATATAAAAATTTTCTTGGAAGTCGCTATGTCTTCCCAAATATTTTGAAGCGCTTCCTAGCTTCCTTGAATTCTTTTAAACTGCAAAATACTCTGGGTCTTCCCAAACTTTTTTGAACTTCTTTTAACTTTCATGGACTCCGTTAAAGTTTAAAAATTTTCATCGAAGTCTTTGGGTATTCTCAAACATTTTGAAGCGCTTCCTAGCTTCCTTGAATTCTCTTAAACTGCAAAATATTCCTTGGAAGACTTTGAGTCTTTCCAAACTTCTTTGAACTTCTTTTAACTTTCATGGACTCCGTTAAAGTTTAACATTTTCTTGGAAGTCCCTGGGTCTTCCCAAATATTTTGAAGCGCTTCCTAGCTTCCTTGAATTCTCTTAAGCTCCAAAATATTCCTTGGGAGTCTTTGGGTCTTCCCAAACTGTTTCGAATTCCGTTTAACTTTCAGGGACTCCTTTAAAAATTAAAAATTTTCTTGGAAGTCCCTGGGTCTTCCCAAATATTTTGAGGCGCTTCCTTGCTTCCTTGAATTCTCTTAAACTGCAAAATATTTTTTGGAAGTCTTTGGGTCTTCCCAAGCTATTTTGAATTCCGTTTAACTTTCAGGGACTCCTTTAAAATTTAAAAATTTTCTTGGAAGTCCCTGGGTCTTCCCAAATATTTTGAAGCGCTTCCTAGCTTCTTTGAATTCTCTTAAACTGCAAAATATTCTTTGGAAGTCTTTGGGTCTTCTCAAACTTTTTCGAACTTCTTTTAACCTTCATGGACTCTTTAAACTTCAAACATTTACTTAGAAGTCCCTGGGTCTTCCCAAATATTTTGAAGCGCTTCCTAGCTTCTTTGAATTTTCTTAAACTGCAAAATATTCTTTGGAAGTCTTTGTGTCTTTCCAAACTTCTTTGAACTTCATTTAACTTTCATGGACTCCGTTAAAGTTTAACATTTTTTTGGAAGTCCCTGGGTCTTCCCAAATATTTTGAAGCGCTTCCTAGCTTCTTTGAACTCTCTTAAGCTCCAAAATATTCCTTGGGAGTCTTTGGGTCTTCCCAAACTGTTTCGAATTCCGTTTAACTTTCAGGGACTCCTTTAAAAATTAAAAATTTTCTTGGAAGTCCCTGGGTCTTCCCAAATATTTTGAGGCGCTTCCTTGCTTCCTTGAATTCTCTTAAACTGCAAAATATTTTTTGGAAGTCTTTGGGTCGTCCCAAGCTATTTTGAATTCCGTTTAACTTTCAGGGACTCCTTTTAAATTTAAAAATTTTCTTGGAAGTCCCTGGGTCTTCCCAAATATTTTGAAGCGCTTCCTAGCTTCTTTGAATTCTCTTAAACTACAAAATATTCCTTGGAAGTCTTTGGGTCTTCCCAAACTTTTTCGAACTTCTTTTAACCTTCATGGACTCTTTAAACTTCAAACATTTTCTTGGAAGTCCCTGGATCTTCCCAAATATTTTGAAGCGCTTCCTAGCTTCCTTGAATTCTCTTAAACTGCAAAATATTCCTTTGAAGACTTTGGGTCTTCCCAAACTTTTTTGAACTTCTTTTAACTTTCATGGACTCCGTTAAAGTTTAAAAATTTTCTTCGAAGTCTTTGGGTATTCTCAAACATTTTGAAGCGCTTCCTAGCTTCCTTGAATTCTCTTAAACTGCAAAATATTCCTTGGAAGACTTTGAGTCTTTCCAAACTTCTTTGAACTTCTTTTAACTTTCATGGACTCCGTTAAAGTTTAACATTTTCTTGGAAGTCCCTGGGTCTTCCCAAATATTTTGAAGCGCTTCCTAGCTTCCTTGAATTCTCTTAAGCTCCAAAATATTCCTTGGGAGTCTTTGGGTCTTCCCAAACTGTTTCGAATTCCGTTTAACTTTCAGGGACTCCTTTAAAAATTGAAAATTTTCTTGGAAGTCCCTGGGTCTTCCCAAATATTTTGAGGCGCTTCCTTGCTTCCTTGAATTCTCTTAAACTGCAAAATATTTTTTGGAAATCTTTGGGTCTTCCCAAGCTATTTTGAATTCCGTTTAACTTTCAGGGACTTCTTTAAAATTTAAAAATGTTCTTGGAAGTCCCAGGGTCTTCCCAAATATTTTGAGGCGCTTCCTAGCTTCCTTGAATTCTCTTAAACTGCAAAATATTCCTTGGAAGACTTTGGGTCTTCCCAAACTTTTTTGAACTTCTTTTAACTTTCAGGGACTCTTTAAAATTTAAAAATTTTCTTGGAAGTCCCTGGGTCTTCCCAAATATTTTGAAACGCTTCCTAGCTTCTTTGAATTCTCTTAAACTGCAAAATATTCTTTGGAAGTCTTTGGGTCTTCTCAAACTTTTTCGAACTTCTTTTAACCTTCATGGACTCTTTAAACTTCAAACATTTACTTAGAAATCCCTGGGTCTTCCCAAATATTTTGAAGCGCTTCCTAGCTTCTTTGAATTCTCTTAAACTACAAAATATTCCTTGGAAGTCTTTGGGTCTTCCCAAACTGTTTCGAATTCCGTTTAACTTTCAGGGACTCCTTTAAAAATTAAAAATTTTCTTGGAAGTCCCTGGGTCTTCCCAAATATTTTGAGGCGCTTCCTTGCTTCCTTGAATTCTCTTAAACTGCAAAATATTTTTTGGAAGTCTTTGGGTCTTCCCAAGCTATTTTGAATTCCGTTTAACTTTCAGGGACTCCTTTAAAATTTAAAAATTTTCTTGGAAGTCCCTGGGTCTTCCCAAATATTTTGAAGCGCTTCCTAGCTTCTTTGAATTCTCTTAAACTGCAAAATATTCTTTGGAAGTCTTTGGGTCTTCTCAAACTTTTTCGAACTTCTTTTAACCTTCATGGACTCTTTAAACTTCAAACATTTACTTAGAAGTCCCTGGGTCTTCCCAAATATTTTGAAGCGCTTCCTAGCTTCTTTGAATTTTCTTAAACTGCAAAATATTTTTTGGAAGTCTTTGTGTCTTTCCAAACTTCTTTGAACTTCATTTAACTTTCATGGACTCCGTTAAAGTTTAACATTTTTTTGGAAGTCCCTGGGTCTTCCCAAATATTTTGAAGCGCTTCCTAGCTTCTTTGAACTCTCTTAAGCTCCAAAATATTCCTTGGGAGTCTTTGGGTCTTCCCAAACTGTTTCGAAATCCGTTTAAATTTCAGGGACCTTTAAAAATTAAAAATTTTCTTGGAAGTCCCTGGGTCTTCCCAAATATTTTGAGGCGCTTCCTTGCTTCCTTGAATTCTCTTAAACTGCAAAATATTTTTTGGAAGTCTTTGGGTCTTCCCAAGCTATTTTGAATTCCGTTTAACTTTCAGGGACTCCTTTAAAATTTAAAAATTTTCTTGGAAGTCCCAGGGTCTTCCCAAATATTTTGAAGCGCTTCCTAGCTTCTTTGAATTCTCTTAAACTGCAAAATATTCTTTGGAAGTCTTTGGGTCTTCCCAAACTTTTTCGAACTTCTTTTAACCTTCATGGACTCTTTAAACTTCAAACATTTACTTGGAAGTCCCTGGATCTTCCCAAATATTTTGAAGCGCTTCCTAGCTTCCTTGAATTCTCTTAAACTGCAAAATATTTTTTGGAAGTCTTTGGGTCTTCCCAAGCTATTTTGAATTCCGTTTAACTTTCAGGGACTCCTTTTAAATTTAAAAATTTTCTTGGAAGTCCCTGGGTCTTCCCAAATATTTTGAAGCGCTTCCTAGCTTCTTTGAATTCTCTTAAACTACAAAATATTCCTTGGAAGTCTTTGGGTCTTCCCAAACTTTTTCGAACTTCTTTTAACCTTCATGGACTCTTTAAACTTCAAACATTTTCTTGGAAGTCCCTGGATCTTCCCAAATATTTTGAAGCGCTTCCTAGCTTCCTTGAATTCTCTTAAACTGCAAAATATTCCTTTGAAGACTTTGGGTCTTCCCAAACTTTTTTGAACTTCTTTTAACTTTCAGGGACTCCTTTAAAATTTAAAAATTTTCTTGGAAGTCCCTGGGTCTTCCCAAATATTTTGAGGCGCTTCCTTGCTTCCTTGAATTCTCTTAAACTGCAAAATATTTTTTGGAAGTCTTTGGGTCTTCCCAAGCTATTTTGAATTCCGTTTAACTTTCAGGGACTCCTTTAAAATTTAAAAATTTTCTTGGAAGTCCCTGGGTCTTCCCAAATATTTTGAAGCGCTTCCTAGCTTCTTTGAATTCTCTTAAACTGCAAAATATTCTTTGGAAGTCTTTGGGTCTTCTCAAACTTTTTCGAACTTCTTTTAACCTTCATGGACTCTTTAAACTTCAAACATTTACTTAGAAGTCCCTGGGTCTTCCCAAATATTTTGAAGCGCTTCCTAGCTTCTTTGAATTTTCTTAAACTGCAAAATATTTTTTGGAAGTCTTTGTGTCTTTCCAAACTTCTTTGAACTTCATTTAACTTTCATGGACTCCGTTAAAGTTTAACATTTTTTTGGAAGTCCCTGGGTCTTCCCAAATATTTTGAAGCGCTTCCTAGCTTCTTTGAACTCTCTTAAGCTCCAAAATATTCCTTGGGAGTCTTTGGGTCTTCCCAAACTGTTTCGAATTCCGTTTAACTTTCAGGGACCTTTAAAAATTAAAAATTTTCTTGGAAGTCCCTGGGTCTTCCCAAATATTTTGAGGCGCTTCCTTGCTTCCTTGAATTCTCTTAAACTGCAAAATATTTTTTGGAAATCTTTGGGTCTTCCCAAGCTATTTTGAATTCCGTTTAACTTTCAGGGACTTCTTTAAAATTTAAAAATGTTCTTGGAAGTCCCAGGGTCTTCCCAAATATTTTGAGGCGCTTCCTAGCTTCCTTGAATTCTCTTAAACTGCAAAATATTCCTTTGAAGACTTTGGGTCTTCCCAAACTTTTTTGAACTTCTTTTAACTTTCAGGGACTCTTTAAAATTTAAAAATTTTCTTGGAAGTCCCTGGGTCTTCCCAAATATTTTGAAACGCTTCCTAGCTTCTTTGAATTCTCTTAAACTGCAAAATATTCTTTGGAAGTCTTTGGGTCTTCTCAAACTTTTTCGAACTTCTTTTAACCTTCATGGACTCTTTAAACTTCAAACATTTACTTAGAAGTCCCTGGGTCTTCCCAAATATTTTGAAGCGCTTCCTAGCTTCTTTGAATTCTCTTAAACTACAAAATATTCCTTGGAAGTCTTTGGGTCTTCCCAAACTGTTTCGAATTCCGTTTAACTTTCAGGGACTCCTTTAAAAATTAAAAATTTTCTTGGAAGTCCCTGGGTCTTCCCAAATATTTTGAGGCGCTTCCTTGCTTCCTTGAATTCTCTTAAACTGCAAAATATTTTTTGGAAGTCTTTGGGTCTTCCCAAGCTATTTTGAATTCCGTTTAACTTTCAGGGACTCCTTTAAAATTTAAAAATTTTCTTGGAAGTCCCTGGGTCTTCCCAAATATTTTGAAGCGCTTCCTAGCTTCTTTGAATTCTCTTAAACTGCAAAATATTCTTTGGAAGTCTTTGGGTCTTCTCAAACTTTTTCGAACTTCTTTTAACCTTCATGGACTCTTTAAACTTCAAACATTTACTTAGAAGTCCCTGGGTCTTCCCAAATATTTTGAAGCGCTTCCTAGCTTCTTTGAATTTTCTTAAACTGCAAAATATTTTTTGGAAGTCTTTGTGTCTTTCCAAACTTCTTTGAACTTCATTTAACTTTCATGGACTCCGTTAAAGTTTAACATTTTTTTGGAAGTCCCTGGGTCTTCCCAAATATTTTGAAGCGCTTCCTAGCTTCTTTGAACTCTCTTAAGCTCCAAAATATTCCTTGGGAGTCTTTGGGTCTTCCCAAACTGTTTCGAAATCCGTTTAAATTTCAGGGACCTTTAAAAATTAAAAATTTTCTTGGAAGTCCCTGGGTCTTCCCAAATATTTTGAGGCGCTTCCTTGCTTCCTTGAATTCTCTTAAACTGCAAAATATTTTTTGGAAGTCTTTGGGTCTTCCCAAGCTATTTTGAATTCCGTTTAACTTTCAGGGACTCCTTTAAAATTTAAAAATTTTCTTGGAAGTCCCAGGGTCTTCCCAAATATTTTGAAGCGCTTCCTAGCTTCTTTGAATTCTCTTAAACTGCAAAATATTCTTTGGAAGTCTTTGGGTCTTCCCAAACTTTTTCGAACTTCTTTTAACCTTCATGGACTCTTTAAACTTCAAACATTTACTTGGAAGTCCCTGGATCTTCCCAAATATTTTGAAGCGCTTCCTAGCTTCCTTGAATTCTCTTAAACTGCAAAATATTTTTTGGAAGTCTTTGGGTCTTCCCAAGCTATTTTGAATTCCGTTTAACTTTCAGGGACTCCTTTTAAATTTAAAAATTTTCTTGGAAGTCCCTGGGTCTTCCCAAATATTTTGAAGCGCTTCCTAGCTTCTTTGAATTCTCTTAAACTACAAAATATTCCTTGGAAGTCTTTGGGTCTTCCCAAACTTTTTCGAACTTCTTTTAACCTTCATGGACTCTTTAAACTTCAAACATTTTCTTGGAAGTCCCTGGATCTTCCCAAATATTTTGAAGCGCTTCCTAGCTTCCTTGAATTCTCTTAAACTGCAAAATATTCCTTTGAAGACTTTGGGTCTTCCCAAACTTTTTTGAACTTCTTTTAACTTTCAGGGACTCCTTTAAAATTTAAAAATTTTCTTGGAAGTCCCTGGGTCTTCCCAAATATTTTGAGGCGCTTCCTTGCTTCCTTGAATTCTCTTAAACTGCAAAATATTTTTTGGAAGTCTTTGGGTCTTCCCAAGCTATTTTGAATTCCGTTTAACTTTCAGGGACTCCTTTAAAATTTAAAAATTTTCTTGGAAGTCCCTGGGTCTTCCCAAATATTTTGAAGCGCTTCCTAGCTTCTTTGAATTCTCTTAAACTGCAAAATATTCTTTGGAAGTCTTTGGGTCTTCTCAAACTTTTTCGAACTTCTTTTAACCTTCATGGACTCTTTAAACTTCAAACATTTACTTAGAAGTCCCTGGGTCTTCCCAAATATTTTGAAGCGCTTCCTAGCTTCTTTGAATTTTCTTAAACTGCAAAATATTTTTTGGAAGTCTTTGTGTCTTTCCAAACTTCTTTGAACTTCATTTAACTTTCATGGACTCCGTTAAAGTTTAACATTTTTTTGGAAGTCCCTGGGTCTTCCCAAATATTTTGAAGCGCTTCCTAGCTTCTTTGAACTCTCTTAAGCTCCAAAATATTCCTTGGGAGTCTTTGGGTCTTCCCAAACTGTTTCGAATTCCGTTTAACTTTCAGGGACCTTTAAAAATTAAAAATTTTCTTGGAAGTCCCTGGGTCTTCCCAAATATTTTGAGGCGCTTCCTTGCTTCCTTGAATTCTCTTAAACTGCAAAATATTTTTTGGAAGTCTTTGGGTCTTCCCAAGCTATTTTGAATTCCGTTTAACTTTCAGGGACTCCTTTAAAATTTAAAAATTTTCTTGGAAGTCCCAGGGTCTTCCCAAATATTTTGAAGCGCTTCCTAGCTTCTTTGAATTCTCTTAAACTGCAAAATATTCTTTGGAAGTCTTTGGGTCTTCCCAAACTTTTTCGAACTTCTTTTAACCTTCATGGACTCTTTAAACTTCAAACATTTACTTGGAAGTCCCTGGATCTTCCCAAATATTTTGAAGCGCTTCCTAGCTTTCTTGAATTCTCTTAAACTGCAAAATATTTTTTGGAAGTCTTTGGGTCTTCCCAAGCTATTTTGAATTCCGTTTAACTTTCAGGGACTCCTTTTAAATTTAAAAATTTTCTTGGAAGTCCCTGGGTCTTCCCAAATATTTTGAAGCGCTTCCTAGCTTCTTTGAATTCTCTTAAACTACAAAATATTCCTTGGAAGTCTTTGGGTCTTCCCAAACTTTTTCGAACTTCTTTTAACCTTCATGGACTCTTTAAACTTCAAACATTTTCTTGGAAGTCCCTGGATCTTCCCAAATATTTTGAAGCGCTTCCTAGCTTCCTTGAATTCTCTTAAACTGCAAAATATTCCTTTGAAGACTTTGGGTCTTCCCAAACTTTTTTGAACTTCTTTTAACTTTCAGGGACTCTTTAAAATTTAAAAATTTTCTTGGAAGTCCCTGGGTCTTCCCAAATATTTTGAAACGCTTCCTAGCTTCTTTGAATTCTCTTAAACTGCAAAATATTCTTTGGAAGTCTTTGGGTCTTCTCAAACTTTTTCGAACTTCTTTTAACCTTCATGGACTCTTTAAACTTCAAACATTTACTTAGAAGTCCCTGGGTCTTCCCAAATATTTTGAAGCGCTTCCTAGCTTCTTTGAATTTTCTTAAACTGCAAAATATTTTTTGGAAGTCTTTGTGTCTTTGCAAACTTCTTTGAACTTCATTTAACTTTCATGGACTCCATTAAAGTTTAACATTTTTTTGGAAGTCCCTGGGTCTTCCCAAATATTTTGAAGCGCTTCCTAGCTTCTTTGAACTCTCTTAAGCTCCAAAATATTCCTTGGGAGTCTTTGGGTCTTCCCAAACTGTTTCGAATTCCGTTTAACTTTCAGGGACTCCTTTAAAAATTAAAAATTTTCTTGGAAGTCCCTGGGTCTTCCCAAATATTTTGAGGCGCTTCCTTGCTTCTTTGAATTCTCTTAAACTGCAAAATATTTTTTGGAAGTCTTTGGGTCTTCCCAAGCTATTTTGAATTCCGTTTAACTTTCAGGGACTCCTTTAAAATTTAAAAATTTTCTTGGAAGTCCCTGGGTCTTCCCAAATATTTTGAAACGTTTCCTAGCTTCTTTGAATTCTCTTAAACTACAAAATATTCCTTGGAAGTCTTTGGGTCTTCCCAAACTTTTCTGAACTTCTTTTAACTTTCACGGACTCCGCTAAAGTTTAAAAATTTTTTTGGAAATTGCTGGGTATTCTCAAATATTTTGAAGCGCTTCCTATTTTCCTTGAATTCTTTTGAACTGTAAATATTTTTTGGAAGTCTTTGGGTCTTCCCAAACTTTTTTAAATTTCTTTCAACTTTCAGGGACTCCTTTAAAATATAAAAACTTTCTTGGAAGTCGCTATGTCTTCCCAAATATTTTGAAGCGCTTACTAGCTTCCTTGAATTCTTTTAAACTGCAAAATACTCTGGGTCTTCCCAAACTTTTTTGAACTTCTTCTAACTTTCATGGACTCCGCTAAAGTTTAAAAATTTTCTTCGAAATTGCTGGGTATTCTCAAATATTTTGAAGCGCTTCCTAGTTTCCTTGAATCCTTTTGAACTGTAAATATTTTTTGGAAGTCTTTGGGTCTTCCCAAACTTTTTTAAACTTCTTTCAACTTTCAGGGACTCCTTTAAAATATAAAAATTTTCTTGGAAGTCGCTATGTCTTCCCAAATATTTTGAAGCGCTTCCTAGCTTCCTTGAATTCTTTTAAACTGCAAAATACTCTGGGTCTTCCCAAACTTTTTTGAACTTCTTTTAACTTTCATGGACTCCGTTAAAGTTTAAAAATTTTCATCGAAGTCTTTGGGTATTCTCAAACATTTTGAAGCGCTTCCTAGCTTCCTTGAATTCTCTTAAACTGCAAAATATTCCTTGGAAGACTTTGAGTCTTTCCAAACTTCTTTGAACTTCTTTTAACTTTCATGGACTCCGTTAAAGTTTAACATTTTCTTGGAAGTCCCTGGGTCTTCCCAAATATTTTGAAGCGCTTCCTAGCTTCCTTGAATTCTCTTAAGCTCCAAAATATTCCTTGGGAGTCTTTGGGTCTTCCCAAACTGTTTCGAATTCCGTTTAACTTTCAGGGACTCCTTTAAAAATTAAAAATTTTCTTGGAAGTCCCTGGGTCTTCCCAAATATTTTGAGGCGCTTCCTTGCTTCCTTGAATTCTCTTAAACTGCAAAATATTTTTTGGAAGTCTTTGGGTCTTCCCAAGCTATTTTGAATTCCGTTTAACTTTCAGGGACTCCTTTAAAATTTAAAAATTTTCTTGGAAGTCCCTGGGTCTTCCCAAATATTTTGAAGCGCTTCCTAGCTTCTTTGAATTCTCTTAAACTGCAAAATATTCTTTGGAAGTCTTTGGGTCTTCTCAAACTTTTTCGAACTTCTTTTAACCTTCATGGACTCTTTAAACTTCAAACATTTACTTAGAAGTCCCTGGGTCTTCCCAAATATTTTGAAGCGCTTCCTAGCTTCTTTGAATTTTCTTAAACTGCAAAATATTCTTTGGAAGTCTTTGTGTCTTTCCAAACTTCTTTGAACTTCATTTAACTTTCATGGACTCCGTTAAAGTTTAACATTTTTTTGGAAGTCCCTGGGTCTTCCCAAATATTTTGAAGCGCTTCCTAGCTTCTTTGAACTCTCTTAAGCTCCAAAATATTCCTTGGGAGTCTTTGGGTCTTCCCAAACTGTTTCGAATTCCGTTTAACTTTCAGGGACTCCTTTAAAAATTAAAAATTTTCTTGGAAGTCCCTGGGTCTTCCCAAATATTTTGAGGCGCTTCCTTGCTTCCTTGAATTCTCTTAAACTGCAAAATATTTTTTGGAAGTCTTTGGGTCGTCCCAAGCTATTTTGAATTCCGTTTAACTTTCAGGGACTCCTTTTAAATTTAAAAATTTTCTTGGAAGTCCCTGGGTCTTCCCAAATATTTTGAAGCGCTTCCTAGCTTCTTTGAATTCTCTTAAACTACAAAATATTCCTTGGAAGTCTTTGGGTCTTCCCAAACTTTTTCGAACTTCTTTTAACCTTCATGGACTCTTTAAACTTCAAACATTTTCTTGGAAGTCCCTGGATCTTCCCAAATATTTTGAAGCGCTTCCTAGCTTCCTTGAATTCTCTTAAACTGCAAAATATTCCTTTGAAGACTTTGGGTCTTCCCAAACTTTTTTGAACTTCTTTTAACTTTCATGGACTCCGTTAAAGTTTAAAAATTTTCTTCGAAGTCTTTGGGTATTCTCAAACATTTTGAAGCGCTTCCTAGCTTCCTTGAATTCTCTTAAACTGCAAAATATTCCTTGGAAGACTTTGAGTCTTTCCAAACTTCTTTGAACTTCTTTTAACTTTCATGGACTCCGTTAAAGTTTAACATTTTCTTGGAAGTCCCTGGGTCTTCCCAAATATTTTGAAGCGCTTCCTAGCTTCCTTGAATTCTCTTAAGCTCCAAAATATTCCTTGGGAGTCTTTGGGTCTTCCCAAACTGTTTCGAATTCCGTTTAACTTTCAGGGACTCCTTTAAAAATTGAAAATTTTCTTGGAAGTCCCTGGGTCTTCCCAAATATTTTGAGGCGCTTCCTTGCTTCCTTGAATTCTCTTAAACTGCAAAATATTTTTTGGAAATCTTTGGGTCTTCCCAAGCTATTTTGAATTCCGTTTAACTTTCAGGGACTCCTTTAAAATTTAAAAATGTTCTTGGAAGTCCCAGGGTCTTCCCAAATATTTTGAGGCGCTTCCTAGCTTCCTTGAATTCTCTTAAACTGCAAAATATTCCTTTGAAGACTTTGGGTCTTCCCAAACTTTTTTGAACTTCTTTTAACTTTCGGGGACTCTTTAAAATTTAAAAATTTTCTTGGAAGTCCCTGGGTCTTCCCAAATATTTTGAAACGCTTCCTAGCTTCTTTGAATTCTCTTAAACTGCAAAATATTCTTTGGAAGTCTTTGGGTCTTCTCAAACTTTTTCGAACTTCTTTTAACCTTCATGGACTCTTTAAACTTCAAACATTTACTTAGAAGTCCCTGGGTCTTCCCAAATATTTTGAAGCGCTTCCTAGCTTCTTTGAATTTTCTTAAACTGCAAAATATTTTTTGGAAGTCTTTGTGTCTTTGCAAACTTCTTTGAACTTCATTTAACTTTCATGGACTCCATTAAAGTTTAACATTTTTTTGGAAGTCCCTGGGTCTTCCCAAATATTTTGAAGCGCTTCCTAGCTTCTTTGAACTCTCTTAAGCTCCAAAATATTCCTTGGGAGTCTTTGGGTCTTCCCAAACTGTTTCGAATTCCGTTTAACTTTCAGGGACTCCTTTAAAAATTAAAAATTTTCTTGGAAGTCCCTGGGTCTTCCCAAATATTTTGAGGCGCTTCCTTGCTTCTTTGAATTCTCTTAAACTGCAAAATATTTTTTGGAAGTCTTTAGGTCTTCCCAAGCTATTTTGAATTCCGTTTAACTTTCAGGGACTCCTTTAAAATTTAAAAATTTTCTTGGAAGTCCCTGGGTCTTCCCAAATATTTTGAAACGTTTCCTAGCTTCTTTGAATTCTCTTAAACTACAAAATATTCCTTGGAAGTCTTTGGGTCTTCCCAAACTTTTCTGAACTTCTTTTAACTTTCACGGACTCCGCTAAAGTTTAAAAATTTTTTTGGAAATTGCTGGGTATTCTCAAATATTTTGAAGCGCTTCCTATTTTCCTTGAATTCTTTTGAACTGCAAAATACTCTGGGTCTTCCCAAACTTTTTTGAACTTCTTCTAACTTTCATGGACTCCGCTAAAGTTTAAAAATTTTCTTCGAAATTGCTGGGTATTCTCAAATATTTTGAAGCGCTTCCTAGTTTCCTTGAATCCTTTTGAACTGTAAATATTTTTTGGAAGTCTTTGGGTCTTCCCAAACTTTTTTAAACTTCTTTCAACTTCCAGGGACTCCTTTAAAATATAAAAATTTTCTTGGAAGTCGCTATGTCTTCCCAAATATTTTGAAGCGCTTCCTAGCTTCCTTGAATTCTTTTAAACTGCAAAATACTCTGGGTCTTCCCAAACTTTTTTGAACTTCTTTTAACTTTCATGGACTCCGTTAAAGTTTAAAAATTTTCATCGAAGTCTTTGGGTCTTCTCAAACTTTTTCGAACTTCTTTTAACCTTCATGGACTCTTTAAACTTCAAACATTTACTTAGAAGTCCCTGGGTCTTCCCAAATATTTTGAAGCGCTTCCTAGCTTCTTTGAATTTTCTTAAACTGCAAAATATTTTTTGGAAGTCTTTGTGTCTTTCCAAACTTCTTTGAACTTCATTTAACTTTCATGGACTCCGTTAAAGTTTAACATTTTTTTGGAAGTCCCTGGATCTTCCCAAATATTTTGAAGCGCTTCCTAGCTTCCTTGAATTCTCTTAAACTGCAAAATATTCCTTTGAAGACTTTGGGTCTTCCCAAACTTTTTTGAACTTCTTTTAACTTTCAGGGACTCTTTAAAATTTAAAAATTTTCTTGGAAGTCCCTGGGTCTTCCCAAATATTTTGAAACGCTTCCTAGCTTCTTTGAATTCTCTTAAACTGCAAAATATTCTTTGGAAGTCTTTGGGTCTTCTCAAACTTTTTCGAACTTCTTTTAACCTTCATGGACTCTTTAAACTTCAAACATTTACTTAGAAGTCCCTGGGTCTTCCCAAATATTTTGAAGCGCTTCCTAGCTTCTTTGAATTTTCTTAAACTGCAAAATATTTTTTGGAAGTCTTTGTGTCTTTGCAAACTTCTTTGAACTTCATTTAACTTTCATGGACTCCATTAAAGTTTAACATTTTTTTGGAAGTCCCTGGGTCTTCCCAAATATTTTGAAGCGCTTCCTAGCTTCTTTGAACTCTCTTAAGCTCCAAAATATTCCTTGGGAGTCTTTGGGTCTTCCCAAACTGTTTCGAATTCCGTTTAACTTTCAGGGACTCCTTTAAAAATTAAAAATTTTCTTGGAAGTCCCTGGGTCTTCCCAAATATTTTGAGGCGCTTCCTTGCTTCTTTGAATTCTCTTAAACTGCAAAATATTTTTTGGAAGTCTTTGGGTCTTCCCAAGCTATTTTGAATTCCGTTTAACTTTCAGGGACTCCTTTAAAATTTAAAAATTTTCTTGGAAGTCCCTGGGTCTTCCCAAATATTTTGAAACGTTTCCTAGCTTCTTTGAATTCTCTTAAACTACAAAATATTCCTTGGAAGTCTTTGGGTCTTCCCAAACTTTTCTGAACTTCTTTTAACTTTCACGGACTCCGCTAAAGTTTAAAAATTTTTTTGGAAATTGCTGGGTATTCTCAAATATTTTGAAGCGCTTCCTATTTTCCTTGAATTCTTTTGAACTGTAAATATTTTTTGGAAGTCTTTGGGTCTTCCCAAACTTTTTTAAATTTCTTTCAACTTTCAGGGACTCCTTTAAAATATAAAAACTTTCTTGGAAGTCGCTATGTCTTCCCAAATATTTTGAAGCGCTTACTAGCTTCCTTGAATTCTTTTAAACTGCAAAATACTCTGGGTCTTCCCAAACTTTTTTGAACTTCTTCTAACTTTCATGGACTCCGCTAAAGTTTAAAAATTTTCTTCGAAATTGCTGGGTATTCTCAAATATTTTGAAGCGCTTCCTAGTTTCCTTGAATCCTTTTGAACTGTAAATATTTTTTGGAAGTCTTTGGGTCTTCCCAAACTTTTTTAAACTTCTTTCAACTTTCAGGGACTCCTTTAAAATATAAAAATTTTCTTGGAAGTCGCTATGTCTTCCCAAATATTTTGAAGCGCTTCCTAGCTTCCTTGAATTCTTTTAAACTGCAAAATACTCTGGGTCTTCCCAAACTTTTTTGAACTTCTTTTAACTTTCATGGACTCCGTTAAAGTTTAAAAATTTTCATCGAAGTCTTTGGGTATTCTCAAACATTTTGAAGCGCTTCCTAGCTTCCTTGAATTCTCTTAAACTGCAAAATATTCCTTGGAAGACTTTGAGTCTTTCCAAACTTCTTTGAACTTCTTTTAACTTTCATGGACTCCGTTAAAGTTTAACATTTTCTTGGAAGTCCCTGGGTCTTCCCAAATATTTTGAAGCGCTTCCTAGCTTCCTTGAATTCTCTTAAGCTCCAAAATATTCCTTGGGAGTCTTTGGGTCTTCCCAAACTGTTTCGAATTCCGTTTAACTTTCAGGGACTCCTTTAAAAATTAAAAATTTTCTTGGAAGTCCCTGGGTCTTCCCAAATATTTTGAGGCGCTTCCTTGCTTCCTTGAATTCTCTTAAACTGCAAAATATTTTTTGGAAGTCTTTGGGTCTTCCCAAGCTATTTTGAATTCCGTTTAACTTTCAGGGACTCCTTTAAAATTTAAAAATTTTCTTGGAAGTCCCTGGGTCTTCCCAAATATTTTGAAGCGCTTCCTAGCTTCTTTGAATTCTCTTAAACTGCAAAATATTCTTTGGAAGTCTTTGGGTCTTCTCAAACTTTTTCGAACTTCTTTTAACCTTCATGGACTCTTTAAACTTCAAACATTTACTTAGAAGTCCCTGGGTCTTCCCAAATATTTTGAAGCGCTTCCTAGCTTCTTTGAATTTTCTTAAACTGCAAAATATTCTTTGGAAGTCTTTGTGTCTTTCCAAACTTCTTTGAACTTCATTTAACTTTCATGGACTCCGTTAAAGTTTAACATTTTTTTGGAAGTCCCTGGGTCTTCCCAAATATTTTGAAGCGCTTCCTAGCTTCTTTGAACTCTCTTAAGCTCCAAAATATTCCTTGGGAGTCTTTGGGTCTTCCCAAACTGTTTCGAATTCCGTTTAACTTTCAGGGACTCCTTTAAAAATTAAAAATTTTCTTGGAAGTCCCTGGGTCTTCCCAAATATTTTGAGGCGCTTCCTTGCTTCCTTGAATTCTCTTAAACTGCAAAATATTTTTTGGAAGTCTTTGGGTCGTCCCAAGCTATTTTGAATTCCGTTTAACTTTCAGGGACTCCTTTTAAATTTAAAAATTTTCTTGGAAGTCCCTGGGTCTTCCCAAATATTTTGAAGCGCTTCCTAGCTTCTTTGAATTCTCTTAAACTACAAAATATTCCTTGGAAGTCTTTGGGTCTTCCCAAACTTTTTCGAACTTCTTTTAACCTTCATGGACTCTTTAAACTTCAAACATTTTCTTGGAAGTCCCTGGATCTTCCCAAATATTTTGAAGCGCTTCCTAGCTTCCTTGAATTCTCTTAAACTGCAAAATATTCCTTTGAAGACTTTGGGTCTTCCCAAACTTTTTTGAACTTCTTTTAACTTTCATGGACTCCGTTAAAGTTTAAAAATTTTCTTCGAAGTCTTTGGGTATTCTCAAACATTTTGAAGCGCTTCCTAGCTTCCTTGAATTCTCTTAAACTGCAAAATATTCCTTGGAAGACTTTGAGTCTTTCCAAACTTCTTTGAACTTCTTTTAACTTTCATGGACTCCGTTAAAGTTTAACATTTTCTTGGAAGTCCCTGGGTCTTCCCAAATATTTTGAAGCGCTTCCTAGCTTCCTTGAATTCTCTTAAGCTCCAAAATATTCCTTGGGAGTCTTTGGGTCTTCCCAAACTGTTTCGAATTCCGTTTAACTTTCAGGGACTCCTTTAAAAATTGAAAATTTTCTTGGAAGTCCCTGGGTCTTCCCAAATATTTTGAGGCGCTTCCTTGCTTCCTTGAATTCTCTTAAACTGCAAAATATTTTTTGGAAATCTTTGGGTCTTCCCAAGCTATTTTGAATTCCGTTTAACTTTCAGGGACTCCTTTAAAATTTAAAAATGTTCTTGGAAGTCCCAGGGTCTTCCCAAATATTTTGAGGCGCTTCCTAGCTTCCTTGAATTCTCTTAAACTGCAAAATATTCCTTTGAAGACTTTGGGTCTTCCCAAACTTTTTTGAACTTCTTTTAACTTTCGGGGACTCTTTAAAATTTAAAAATTTTCTTGGAAGTCCCTGGGTCTTCCCAAATATTTTGAAACGCTTCCTAGCTTCTTTGAATTCTCTTAAACTGCAAAATATTCTTTGGAAGTCTTTGGGTCTTCTCAAACTTTTTCGAACTTCTTTTAACCTTCATGGACTCTTTAAACTTCAAACATTTACTTAGAAGTCCCTGGGTCTTCCCAAATATTTTGAAGCGCTTCCTAGCTTCTTTGAATTTTCTTAAACTGCAAAATATTTTTTGGAAGTCTTTGTGTCTTTGCAAACTTCTTTGAACTTCATTTAACTTTCATGGACTCCATTAAAGTTTAACATTTTTTTGGAAGTCCCTGGGTCTTCCCAAATATTTTGAAGCGCTTCCTAGCTTCTTTGAACTCTCTTAAGCTCCAAAATATTCCTTGGGAGTCTTTGGGTCTTCCCAAACTGTTTCGAATTCCGTTTAACTTTCAGGGACTCCTTTAAAAATTAAAAATTTTCTTGGAAGTCCCTGGGTCTTCCCAAATATTTTGAGGCGCTTCCTTGCTTCTTTGAATTCTCTTAAACTGCAAAATATTTTTTGGAAGTCTTTAGGTCTTCCCAAGCTATTTTGAATTCCGTTTAACTTTCAGGGACTCCTTTAAAATTTAAAAATTTTCTTGGAAGTCCCTGGGTCTTCCCAAATATTTTGAAACGTTTCCTAGCTTCTTTGAATTCTCTTAAACTACAAAATATTCCTTGGAAGTCTTTGGGTCTTCCCAAACTTTTCTGAACTTCTTTTAACTTTCACGGACTCCGCTAAAGTTTAAAAATTTTTTTGGAAATTGCTGGGTATTCTCAAATATTTTGAAGCGCTTCCTATTTTCCTTGAATTCTTTTGAACTGCAAAATACTCTGGGTCTTCCCAAACTTTTTTGAACTTCTTCTAACTTTCATGGACTCCGCTAAAGTTTAAAAATTTTCTTCGAAATTGCTGGGTATTCTCAAATATTTTGAAGCGCTTCCTAGTTTCCTTGAATCCTTTTGAACTGTAAATATTTTTTGGAAGTCTTTGGGTCTTCCCAAACTTTTTTAAACTTCTTTCAACTTCCAGGGACTCCTTTAAAATATAAAAATTTTCTTGGAAGTCGCTATGTCTTCCCAAATATTTTGAAGCGCTTCCTAGCTTCCTTGAATTCTTTTAAACTGCAAAATACTCTGGGTCTTCCCAAACTTTTTTGAACTTCTTTTAACTTTCATGGACTCCGTTAAAGTTTAAAAATTTTCATCGAAGTCTTTGGGTATTCTCAAACATTTTGAAGCGCTTCCTAGCTTCCTTGAATTCTCTTAAACTGCAAAATATTCCTTGGAAGACTTTGAGTCTTTCCAAACTTCTTTGAACTTCTTTTAACTTTCATGGACTCCGTTAAAGTTTAACATTTTCTTGGAAGTCCCTGGGTCTTCCCAAATATTTTGAAGCGCTTCCTAGCTTCCTTGAATTCTCTTAAGCTCCAAAATATTCCTTGGGAGTCTTTGGGTCTTCCCAAACTGTTTCGAATTCCGTTTAACTTTCAGGGACTCCTTTAAAAATTAAAAATTTTCTTGGAAGTCCCTGGGTCTTCCCAAATATTTTGAGGCGCTTCCTTGCTTCCTTGAATTCTCTTAAACTGCAAAATATTTTTTGGAAGTCTTTGGGTCTTCCCAAGCTATTTTGAATTCCGTTTAACTTTCAGGGACTTCTTTAAAATTTAAAAATTTTCTTGGAAGTCCCTGGGTCTTCCCAAATATTTTGAAGCGCTTCCTAGCTTCTTTGAATTCTCTTAAACTGCAAAATATTCTTTGGAAGTCTTTGGGTCTTCTCAAACTTTTTCGAACTTCTTTTAACCTTCATGGACTCTTTAAACTTCAAACATTTACTTAGAAGTCCCTGGGTCTTCCCAAATATTTTGAAGCGCTTCCTAGCTTCTTTGAATTTTCTTAAACTGCAAAATATTCTTTGGAAGTCTTTGTGTCTTTCCAAACTTCTTTGAACTTCATTTAACTTTCATGGACTCCGTTAAAGTTTAACATTTTTTTGGAAGTCCCTGGGTCTTCCCAAATATTTTGAAGCGCTTCCTAGCTTCTTTGAACTCTCTTAAGCTCCAAAATATTCCTTGGGAGTCTTTGGGTCTTCCCAAACTGTTTCGAATTCCGTTTAACTTTCAGGGACTCCTTTAAAAATTAAAAATTTTCTTGGAAGTCCCTGGGTCTTCCCAAATATTTTGAGGCGCTTCCTTGCTTCCTTGAATTCTCTTAAACTGCAAAATATTTTTTGGAAGTCTTTGGGTCGTCCCAAGCTATTTTGAATTCCGTTTAACTTTCAGGGACTCCTTTTAAATTTAAAAATTTTCTTGGAAGTCCCTGGGTCTTCCCAAATATTTTGAAGCGCTTCCTAGCTTCTTTGAATTCTCTTAAACTACAAAATATTCCTTGGAAGTCTTTGGGTCTTCCCAAACTTTTTCGAACTTCTTTTAACCTTCATGGACTCTTTAAACTTCAAACATTTTCTTGGAAGTCCCTGGATCTTCCCAAATATTTTGAAGCGCTTCCTAGCTTCCTTGAATTCTCTTAAACTGCAAAATATTCCTTTGAAGACTTTGGGTCTTCCCAAACTTTTTTGAACTTCTTTTAACTTTCATGGACTCCGTTAAAGTTTAAAAATTTTCTTCGAAGTCTTTGGGTATTCTCAAACATTTTGAAGCGCTTCCTAGCTTCCTTGAATTCTCTTAAACTGCAAAATATTCCTTGGAAGACTTTGAGTCTTTCCAAACTTCTTTGAACTTCTTTTAACTTTCATGGACTCCGTTAAAGTTTAACATTTTCTTGGAAGTCCCTGGGTCTTCCCAAATATTTTGAAGCGCTTCCTAGCTTCCTTGAATTCTCTTAAGCTCCAAAATATTCCTTGGGAGTCTTTGGGTCTTCCCAAACTGTTTCGAATTCCGTTTAACTTTCAGGGACTCCTTTAAAAATTGAAAATTTTCTTGGAAGTCCCTGGGTCTTCCCAAATATTTTGAGGCGCTTCCTTGCTTCCTTGAATTCTCTTAAACTGCAAAATATTTTTTGGAAATCTTTGGGTCTTCCCAAGCTATTTTGAATTCCGTTTAACTTTCAGGGACTCCTTTAAAATTTAAAAATGTTCTTGGAAGTCCCAGGGTCTTCCCAAATATTTTGAGGCGCTTCCTAGCTTCTTTGAATTCTCTTAAACTGCAAAATATTCTTTGGAAGTCTTTGGGTCTTCCCAAACTTTTTCGAACTTCTTTTAACCTTCATGGACTCTTTAAACTTCAAACATTTACTTGGAAGTCCCTGGATCTTCCCAAATATTTTGAAGCGCTTCCTAGCTTCCTTGAATTCTCTTAAACTGCAAAATATTTTTTGGAAGTCTTTGGGTCTTCCCAAGCTATTTTGAATTCCGTTTAACTTTCAGGGACTCCTTTTAAATTTAAAAATTTTCTTGGAAGTCCCTGGGTCTTCCCAAATATTTTGAAGCGCTTCCTAGCTTCTTTGAATTCTCTTAAACTGCAAAATATTTTTTGGAAGTCTTTGGGTCTTTCCAAACTTCTTTGAACTTCATTTAACTTTCACGGACTCCGTTAAAGTTTAACATTTTTTTGGAAGTCCCTGGGTCTTCCCAAATATTTTGAAGCGCTTCTTAGCTTCTTTGAACTCTCTTAAGCTCCAAAATATTCCTTGGGAGTCTTTGGGTCTTCCCAAACTGTTTCGAATTCCGTTTAACTTTCAGGGACTCCTTTAAAATTTAAAAATTTTCTTGGAAGTCTCTGGGTCTTCCCAAATATTTTGAGGCGCTTCCTTGCTTCCTTAAATTCTCTTAAACTGCAAAATATTTTTTGGAAGTCTTTGGGTCTTCCCAAGCTATTTTGAATTCCGTTTAACTTTCAGGGACTCCTTTAAAATTTAAAAATTTTCTTGGAAGTCCCTGGGTCTTCCCAAATATTTTGAAGCGCTTCCTAGCTTCCTTGAATTCTCTTAAACTGCAAAATATTTTTTGGAAGTCTTTGGGTCTTCCCAAGCTATTTTGAATTCCGTTTAACTTTCAGGGACTCCCTTTAAATTTAAAAATTTTCTTGGAAGTCCCTGGGTCTTCCCAAATATTTTGAAGCGCTTCCTAGCTTCTTTGAATTCTCTTAAACTACAAAATATTCCTTGGAAAACTTTGGGTCTTCCCAAACTTTTTCGAACTTCTTTTAACCTTCATGGACTCTTTAAACTTCAAACATTTTCTTGGAAGTCCCTGGATCTTCCCAAATATTTTGAAGCGCTTCCTAGCTTCCTTGAATTCTCTTAAACTGCAAAATATTCCTTTGAAGACTTTGGGTCTTCCCAAACTTTTTTGAACTTCTTTTAACTTTCAGGGACTCCTTTAAAATTTAAAAAATTTCTTAGATGTCCGAAGAAGGTCTTCCCAAAATTTTTTTAATTTCTTTCAACCTTCAGGGACTCCTTTAAAATATAAAAATTTTCTTGGAAGTCGCTATATCTTCCCAAATATTCTGAAGCGCTTCCTAGCTTCGTTTAATTCTCTTAGACTGCAAAATATTCCTTGGAAGACTTTGGGTCTTCCCAAACTTTTCTGAACTTCTTTTAACTTTCTTGGAAGTCGCTGGGTATTCTCAAATATTTTGAAGCGCTTCCTAGTTTCCTTGAGTTCTTTTGAACTGTAAATATTTTTTGGAAGTCTTTGGGTCTTCCCAAACTTTTTTAAATTTCTTTCAACTTTCAGGGACTCCTTTAAAATATAAAAATTTTCTTGGAAGTCGCTATGTCTTCCCAAATATTTTGAAGCGCTTCCTAGCTTCTTTGAATTCTCTTAAACTACAAAATATTCCTTGGAAGTCTTTGGGTCTTCCCAAACTTTTTTGAACTTCTTTTAACTTTCATGGACTCCGCTAAAGTTTAAAAATTTTCTTGGAAATTGCTGGGTATTCTCAAATATTTTGAAGCGCTTCCTAGCTTCTTTGAATTCTCTTAAACTACAAAATATTCCTTGGAAGTCTTTGGGTCTTCCCAAACTATTTTGAATTCCGTTTAACTTTCATGGACTCCTTTAAAATTTAAAAATTTTCTTGGAAGTCCCTGGGTCTTCCCAAATATTTTGAAGCGCTTCCTAGTTTCCTTGAATTCTCTTAAACTGCAAAATATTTTTTGGAAGTCTTTGGGTCTTCCCAAGCTATTTTGAATTCCGTTTAACTTTCAGGGACTCCTTTTAAATTTAAAAATTTTCTTGGAAGTCGCTATGTCTTCCCAAATATTTTGAAGCGCTTCCTAGCTTCTTTGAATTCTCTTAAACTACAAAATATTCCTTGGAAGTCTTAGGGTCTTCCCAAACTGTTTTGAATTCCGTTTTACTTTCAGGGACTCCTTTAAAATTTAAACATTTTCTTGGAAGTCGCTATGTCTTCCCAAATATTTTGAAACGCTTCCTAGCTTCTTTGAATTCTCTTAAACTACAAAATATTCCTTGGAAGTCTTTGGGTCTTCCCAAACTTTTTTGAACTTCTTTTAACTTTCATGGACTCCGCTAAAGTTTAAAAATTTTCTTGGAAATTGCTCTGTATTCTCAAATATTTTGAAGCGCTTCCTAGCTTCCTTGAATTCTCTTAAACTGCAAAATATTCCTTTGAAGACTTTGGGTCTTCCCAAACTTTTTTGAACTTCTTTTAACTTTCAGGGACTCCTTTAAAATTTAAAAAATTTCTTAGATGTCCGAAGAAGGTCTTCCCAAAATTTTTTTAATTTCTTTCAACCTTCAGGGACTCCTTTAAAATATAAAAATTTTCTTGGAAGTCGCTATATCTTCCCAAATATTCTGAAGCGCTTCCTAGCTTCGTTTAATTCTCTTAGACTGCAAAATATTCCTTGGAAGACTTTGGGTCTTCCCAAACTTTTCTGAACTTCTTTTAACTTTCTTGGAAGTCGCTGGGTATTCTCAAATATTTTGAAGCGCTTCCTAGTTTCCTTGAGTTCTTTTGAACTGTAAATATTTTTTGGAAGTCTTTGGGTCTTCCCAAACTTTTTTAAATTTCTTTCAACTTTCAGGGACTCCTTTAAAATATAAAAATTTTCTTGGAAGTCGCTATGTCTTCCCAAATATTTTGAAGCGCTTCCTAGCTTCTTTGAATTCTCTTAAACTACAAAATATTCCTTGGAAGTCTTTGGGTCTTCCCAAACTTTTTTGAACTTCTTTTAACTTTCATGGACTCCGCTAAAGTTTAAAAATTTTCTTGGAAATTGCTGGGTATTCTCAAATATTTTGAAGCGCTTCCTAGCTTCTTTGAATTCTCTTAAACTACAAAATATTCCTTGGAAGTCTTTGGGTCTTCCCAAACTATTTTGAATTCCGTTTAACTTTCATGGACTCCTTTAAAATTTAAAAATTTTCTTGGAAGTCCCTGGGTCTTCCCAAATATTTTGAAGCGCTTCCTAGTTTCCTTGAATTCTCTTAAACTGCAAAATATTTTTTGGAAGTCTTTGGGTCTTCCCAAGCTATTTTGAATTCCGTTTAACTTTCAGGGACTCCTTTTAAATTTAAAAATTTTCTTGGAAGTCGCTATGTCTTCCCAAATATTTTGAAGCGCTTCCTAGCTTCTTTGAATTCTCTTAAACTACAAAATATTCCTTGGAAGTCTTAGGGTCTTCCCAAACTGTTTTGAATTCCGTTTTACTTTCAGGGACTCCTTTAAAATTTAAACATTTTCTTGGAAGTCGCTATGTCTTCCCAAATATTTTGAAACGCTTCCTAGCTTCTTTGAATTCTCTTAAACTACAAAATATTCCTTGGAAGTCTTTGGGTCTTCCCAAACTTTTTTGAACTTCTTTTAACTTTCATGGACTCCGCTAAAGTTTAAAAATTTTCTTGGAAATTGCTCTGTATTCTCAAATATTTTGAAGCGCTTCCTAGCTTCTTTGAATTCTCTTAAACTACAAAATATTCCTTGGAAGTCTTTGGGTCTTCCCAAACTATTTTGAATTCCGTTTAACTTTCATGGACTCCTTTAAAATTTAAAAATTTTCTTGGAAGTCCCTGGGTCTTCGCAAATATTTTGAAGCGCTTCCTAGCTTCCTTGAATTCTCTTAAACTGCAAAATATTTTTTGGAAGTCTTTGGGTCTTCCCAAGCTATTTTGAATTCCGTTTAACTTTCAGGGACTCCCTTTAAATTTAAAAATTTTCTTGGAAGTCCCTGGGTCTTCCCAAATATTTTGAAGCGCTTCCTAGCTTCTTTGAATTCTCTTAAACTACAAAATATTCCTTGGAAGTCTTTGGGTCTTCCCAAACTTTTTCGAACTTCTTTTAACCTTCATGGACTCTTTAAACTTCAAACATTTTCTTGGAAGTCCCTGGATCTTCCCAAATATTTTGAAGCGCTTCCTAGCTTCCTTGAATTCTCTTAAACTGCAAAATATTTTTTGGAAGTCTTTGGGTCTTCCCAAGCTATTTTGAATTCCGTTTAACTTTCAGGGACTCCTTTAAAATTTAAAAATTTTCTTGGAAGTCCCTGGGTCTTCCCAAATATTTTGAAGCGCTTCCTAGCTTCTTTGAATTCTCTTAAACTACAAAATATTCCTTGGAAAACTTTGGGTCTTCCCAAACTTTTTCGAACTTCTTTTAACCTTCATGGACTCTTTAAACTTCAAACATTTTCTTGGAAATCCCTGGATCTTCCCAAATATTTTGAAGCGCTTCCTAGCTTCCTTGAATTCTCTTAAACTGCAAAATATTCCTTTGAAGACTTTGGGTCTTCCCAAACTTTTTTGAACTTCTTTTAACTTTCATGGACTCCGTTAAAGTTTAAAAATTTTCTTCGAAGTCTTTGGGTATTCTCAAACATTTTGAAGCGCTTCCTAGCTTCCTTGAATTCTCTTAAACTGCAAAATATTCCTTGGAAGACTTTGAGACTTTCCAAACTTCTTTGAACTTCTTTTAACTTTCATGGACTCCGTTAAAGTTTAACATTTTCTTGGAAGTCCCTGGGTCTTCCCAAATATTTTGAAGCGCTTCCTAGCTTCTTTGAATTCTCTTAAACTGCAAAATATTCTTTGGAAGTCTTTGGGTCTTCCCAAACTTTTTCGAACTTCTTTTAACCTTCATGGACTCTTTAAACTTCAAACATTTACTTGGAAGTCCCTGGATCTTCCCAAATATTTTGAAGCGCTTCCTAGCTTCCTTGAATTCTCTTAAACTGCAAAATATTTTTTGGAAGTCTTTGGGTCTTCCCAAGCTATTTTGAATTCCGTTTAACTTTCAGGGACTCCTTTAAAATTTAAAAAATTTCTTAGATGTCCGAAGAAGGTCTTCCCAAAATTTTTTTAATTTCTTTCAACCTTCAGGGACTCCTTTAAAATATAAAAATTTTCTTGGAAGTCGCTATATCTTCCCAAATATTCTGAAGCGCTTCCTAGCTTCGTTTAATTCTCTTAGACTGCAAAATATTCCTTGGAAGACTTTGGGTCTTCCCAAACTTTTCTGAACTTCTTTTAACTTTCTTGGAAGTCGCTGGGTATTCTCAAATATTTTGAAGCGCTTCCTAGTTTCCTTGAGTTCTTTTGAACTGTAAATATTTTTTGGAAGTCTTTGGGTCTTCCCAAACTTTTTTAAATTTCTTTCAACTTTCAGGGACTCCTTTAAAATATAAAAATTTTCTTGGAAGTCGCTATGTCTTCCCAAATATTTTGAAGCGCTTCCTAGCTTCTTTGAATTCTCTTAAACTACAAAATATTCCTTGGAAGTCTTTGGGTCTTCCCAAACTTTTTTGAACTTCTTTTAACTTTCATGGACTCCGCTAAAGTTTAAAAATTTTCTTGGAAATTGCTGGGTATTCTCAAATATTTTGAAGCGCTTCCTAGCTTCTTTGAATTCTCTTAAACTACAAAATATTCCTTGGAAGTCTTTGGGTCTTCCCAAACTATTTTGAATTCCGTTTAACTTTCAGGGACTCCTTTAAAATTTAAAAATTTTCTTGGAAGTCCCTGGGTCTTCCCAAATATTTTGAAGCGCTTCCTAGTTTCCTTGAATTCTCTTAAACTGCAAAATATTTTTTGGAAGTCTTTGGGTCTTCCCAAGCTATTTTGAATTCCGTTTAACTTTCAGGGACTCCTTTTAAATTTAAAAATTTTCTTGGAAGTCGCTATGTCTTCCCAAATATTTTGAAGCGCTTCCTAGCTTCTTTGAATTCTCTTAAACTACAAAATATTCCTTGGAAGTCTTAGGGTCTTCCCAAACTGTTTTGAATTCCGTTTTACTTTCAGGGACTCCTTTAAAATTTAAACATTTTCTTGGAAGTCGCTATGTCTTCCCAAATATTTTGAAACGCTTCCTAGCTTCTTTGAATTCTCTTAAACTACAAAATATTCCTTGGAAGTCTTTGGGTCTTCCCAAACTTTTTTGAACTTCTTTTAACTTTCATGGACTCCGCTAAAGTTTAAAAATTTTCTTGGAAATTGCTCTGTATTCTCAAATATTTTGAAGCGCTTCCTAGCTTCTTTGAATTCTCTTAAACTACAAAATATTCCTTGGAAGTCTTTGGGTCTTCCCAAACTATTTTGAATTCCGTTTAACTTTCATGGACTCCTTTAAAATTTAAAAATTTTCTTGGAAGTCCCTGGGTCTTCCCAAATATTTTGAAGCGCTTCCTAGCTTCCTTGAATTCTCTTAAACTGCAAAATATTTTTTGGAAGTCTTTGGGTCTTCCCAAGCTATTTTGAATTCCGTTTAACTTTCAGGGACTCCCTTTAAATTTAAAAATTTTCTTGGAAGTCCCTGGGTCTTCCCAAATATTTTGAAGCGCTTCCTAGCTTCTTTGAATTCTCTTAAACTACAAAATATTCCTTGGAAGTCTTTGGGTCTTCCCAAACTTTTTCGAACTTCTTTTAACCTTCATGGACTCTTTAAACTTCAAACATTTTCTTGGAAGTCCCTGGATCTTCCCAAATATTTTGAAGCGCTTCCTAGCTTCCTTGAATTCTCTTAAACTGCAAAATATTTTTTGGAAGTCTTTGGGTCTTCCCAAGCTATTTTGAATTCCGTTTAACTTTCAGGGACTCCTTTAAAATTTAAAAATTTTCTTGGAAGTCGCTATGTCTTCCCAAATATTTTGAAGCGCTTCCTAGCTTCTTTGAATTCTCTTAAACTACAAAATATTCCTTGGAAGTCTTTGGGTCTTCCCAAACTTTTTTGAACTTCTTTTAACTTTCATGGACTCCGCTAAAGTTTAAAAATTTTCTTGGAAATTGCTGGGTATTCTCAAATATTTTGAAGCGCTTCCTAGCTTCTTTGAATTCTCTTAAACTACAAAATATTCCTTGGAAGTCTTTGGGTCTTCCCAAACTATTTTGAATTCCGTTTAACTTTCATGGACTCCTTTAAAATTTAAAAATTTTCTTGGAAGTCCCTGGGTCTTCCCAAATATTTTGAAGCGCTTCCTAGTTTCCTTGAATTCTCTTAAACTGCAAAATATTTTTTGGAAGTCTTTGGGTCTTCCCAAGCTATTTTGAATTCCGTTTAACTTTCAGGGACTCCTTTTAAATTTAAAAATTTTCTTGGAAGTCGCTATGTCTTCCCAAATATTTTGAAGCGCTTCCTAGCTTCTTTGAATTCTCTTAAACTACAAAATATTCCTTGGAAGTCTTTGGGTCTTCCCAAACTTTTTTGAACTTCTTTTAACTTTCATGGACTCCGCTAAAGTTTAAAAATATTCTTGGAAATTGCTCTGTATTCTCAAATATTTTGAAGCGCTTCCTAGCTTCTTTGAATTCTCTTAAACTACAAAATATTCCTTGGAAGTCTTTGGGTCTTCCCAAACTATTTTGAATTCCGTTTAATTTTCATGGACTCCTTTAAAATTTAAAAATTTTCTTGGAAGTCCCTGGGTCTTCCCAAATATTTTGAAGCGCTTCCTAGCTTCCTTGAATTCTCTTAAACTGCAAAATATTTTTTGGAAGTCTTTGGGTCTTCCCAAGCTATTTTGAATTCCGTTGAACTTTCAGGGACTCCCTTTAAATTTAAAAATTTTCTTGGAAGTCCCTGGGTTTTCCCAAATATTTTGAAGCGCTTCCTAGCTTCTTTGAATTCTCTTAAACTACAAAATATTCCTTGGAAGTCTTTGGGTCTTCCCAAACTTTTTCGAACTTCTTTTAACCTTCATGGACTCTTTAAACTTCAAACATTTTCTTGGAAGTCCCTGGATCTTCCCAAATATTTTGAAGCGCTTCCTAGCTTCCTTGAATTCTCTTAAACTGCAAAATATTTTTTGGAAGTCTTTGGGTCTTCCCAAGCTATTTTGAATTCCGTTTAACTTTCAGGGACTCCTTTAAAATTTAAAAATTTTCTTGGAAGTCCCTGGGTCTTCCCAAATATTTTGAAGCGCTTCCTAGCTTCTTTGAATTCTCTTAAACTGCAAAATATTCTTTGGAAGTCTTTTGGTCTTCTCAAACTTTTTCGAACTTCTTTTAACCTTCATGGACTCTTTAAACTTCAAACATTTACTTAGAAGTCCCTGGGTCTTCCCAAATATTTTGAAGCGCTTCCTAGCTTCTTTGAATTTTCTTAAACTGCAAAATATTTTTTGGAAGTCTTTGTGTCTTTCCAAACTTCTTTGAACTTCATTTAACTTTCATGGACTCCGTTAAAGTTTAACATTTTTTTGGAAGTCCCTGGGTCTTCCCAAATATTTTGAAGCGCTTCCTAGCTTCTTTGAACTCTCTTAAGCTCCAAAATATTCCTTGGGAGTCTTTGGGTCTTCCCAAACTGTTTCGAATTCCGTTTAACTTTCAGGGACTCCTTTAAAAATTAAAAATTTTCTTGGAAGTCCCTGGGTCTTCCCAAATATTTTGAGGCGCTTCCTTGCTTCCTTGAATTCTCTTAAACTGCAAAATATTTTTTGGAAGTCTTTGGGTCTTCCCAAGCTATTTTGAATTCCGTTTAACATTCAGGGACTCCTTTAAAATTTAAAAATTTTCTTGGAAGTCCCAGGGTCTTCCCAAATATTTTGAAGCGCTTCCTAGCTTCTTTGAATTCTCTTAAACTGCAAAATATTCTTTGGAAGTCTTTGGGTCTTCCCAAACTTTTTCGAACTTCTTTTAACCTTCATGGACTCTTTAAACTTCAAACATTTACTTGGAAGTCCCTGGATCTTCCCAAATATTTTGAAGCGCTTCCTAGCTTCCTTGAATTCTCTTAAACTGCAAAATATTTTTTGGAAGTCTTTGGGTCTTCCCAAGCTATTTTGAATTCCGTTTAACTTTCAGGGACTCCTTTTAAATTTAAAAATTTTCTTGGAAGTCCCTGGGTCTTCCCAAATATTTTGAAGCGCTTCCTAGCTTCTTTGAATTCTCTTAAACTACAAAATATTCCTTGGAAGTCTTTGGGTCTTCCCAAACTTTTTCGAACTTCTTTTAACCTTCATGGACTCTTTAAACTTCAAACATTTTCTTGGAAGTCCCTGGATCTTCCCAAATATTTTGAAGCGCTTCCTAGCTTCCTTGAATTCTCTTAAACTGCAAAATATTCCTTTGAAGACTTTGGGTCTTCCCAAACTTTTTTGAACTTCTTTTAACTTTCATGGACTCCGTTAAAGTTTAAAAATTTTCTTCGAAGTCTTTGGGTATTCTCAAACATTTTGAAGCGCTTCCTAGCTTCCTTGAATTCTCTTAAACTGCAAAATGTTCCTTGGAAGACTTTGAGTCTTTCAAAACTTCTTTGAACTTCTTTTAACTTTCATGGACTCCGTTAAAGTTTAACATTTTCTTGGAAGTCCCTGGGTCTTCCCAAATATTTTGAAACGTTTCCTAGCTTCTTTGAATTCTCTTAAACTACAAAATATTCCTTGGAAGTCCTTGGGTCTTCCCAAACTTTTCTGAACTTCTTTTAACTTTCACGGACTCCGCTAAAGTTTAAAAATTTTTTTGGAAATTGCTGGGTATTCTCAAATATTTTGAAGCGCTTCCTATTTTCCTTGAATTCTTTTGAACTGTAAATATTTTTTGGAAGTCTTTGGGTCTTCCCAAACTTTTTTAAATTTCTTTCAACTTTCAGGGACTCCTTTAAAATATAAAAATTTTCTTGGAAGTCGCTATGTCTTCCCAAATATTTTGAAGCGCTTCCTAGCTTCTTTGAATTCTCTTAAACTGCAAAATATTTTTTGGAAGTCTTTGTGTCTTTCCAAACTTCTTTGAACTTCATTTAACTTTCATGGACTCCGTTAAAGTTTAACATTTTTTTGGAAGTCCCTGGGTCTTCCCAAATATTTTGAAGCGCTTCCTAGCTTCTTTGAACTCTCTTAAGCTCCAAAATATTCCTTGGGAGTCTTTGGGTCTTCCCAAACTGTTTCGAATTCCGTTTAACTTTCAGGGACTCCTTTAAAAATTAAAAATTTTCTTGGAAGTCCCTGGGTCTTCCCAAATATTTTGAGGCGCTTCCTTGCTTCCTTGAATTCTCTTAAACTGCAAAATATTTTTTGGAAGTCTTTGGGTCTTCCCAAGCTATTTTGAATTCCGTTTAGCTTTCAGGGACTTCTTTTAAATTTAAAAATTTTCTTGGAAGTCCCTGGGTCTTCCCAAATATTTTGAAGCGCTTCCTAGCTTCTTTGAATTCTCTTAAACTGCAAAATATTTTTTGGAAGTCTTTGGGTCTTTCCAAACTTCTTTGAACTTCATTTAACTTTCACGGACTCCGTTAAAGTTTAACATTTTTTTGGAAGTCCCTGGGTCTTCCCAAATATTTTGAAGCGCTTCTTAGCTTCTTTGAACTCTCTTAAGCTCCAAAATATTCCTTGGGAGTCTTTGGGTCTTCCCAAACTGTTTCGAATTCCGTTTAACTTTCAGGGACTCCTTTAAAATTTAAAAATTTTCTTGGAAGTCTCTGGGTCTTCCCAAATATTTTGAGGCGCTTCCTTGCTTCCTTAAATTCTCTTAAACTGCAAAATATTTTTTGGAAGTCTTTGGGTCTTCCCAAGCTATTTTGAATTCCGTTTAACTTTCAGGGACTCCTTTAAAATTTAAAAATTTTCTTGGAAGTCCCTGGGTCTTCCCAAATATTTTGAAGCGCTTCCTAGCTTCCTTGAATTCTCTTAAACTGCAAAATATTTTTTGGAAGTCTTTGGGTCTTCCCAAGCTATTTTGAATTCCGTTTAACTTTCAGGGACTCCCTTTAAATTTAAAAATTTTCTTGGAAGTCCCTGGGTCTTCCCAAATATTTTGAAGCGCTTCCTAGCTTCTTTGAATTCTCTTAAACTACAAAATATTCCTTGGAAAACTTTGGGTCTTCCCAAACTTTTTCGAACTTCTTTTAACCTTCATGGACTCTTTAAACTTCAAACATTTTCTTGGAAGTCCCTGGGTCTTCCCAAATATTTTGAAGCGCTTCCTAGCTTCTTTGAATTCTCTTAAACTACAAAATATTCCTTGGAAAACTTTGGGTCTTCCCAAACTTTTTTGAACTTCTTTTAACTTTCAGGGACTCCTTTAAAATTTAAAAAATTTCTTAGATGTCCGAAGAAGGTCTTCCCAAAATTTTTTTAATTTCTTTCAACCTTCAGGGACTCCTTTAAAATATAAAAATTTTCTTGGAAGTCGCTATATCTTCCCAAATATTCTGAAGCGCTTCCTAGCTTCGTTTAATTCTCTTAGACTGCAAAATATTCCTTGGAAGACTTTGGGTCTTCCCAAACTTTTCTGAACTTCTTTTAACTTTCTTGGAAGTCGCTGGGTATTCTCAAATATTTTGAAGCGCTTCCTAGTTTCCTTGAGTTCTTTTGAACTGTAAATATTTTTTGGAAGTCTTTGGGTCTTCCCAAACTTTTTTAAATTTCTTTCAACTTTCAGGGACTCCTTTAAAATATAAAAATTTTCTTGGAAGTCGCTATGTCTTCCCAAATATTTTGAAGCGCTTCCTAGCTTCTTTGAATTCTCTTAAACTACAAAATATTCCTTGGAAGTCTTTGGGTCTTCCCAAACTTTTTTGAACTTCTTTTAACTTTCATGGACTCCGCTAAAGTTTAAAAATTTTCTTGGAAATTGCTGGGTATTCTCAAATATTTTGAAGCGCTTCCTAGCTTCTTTGAATTCTCTTAAACTACAAAATATTCCTTGGAAGTCTTTGGGTCTTCCCAAACTATTTTGAATTCCGTTTAACTTTCATGGACTCCTTTAAAATTTAAAAATTTTCTTGGAAGTCCCTGGGTCTTCCCAAATATTTTGAAGCGCTTCCTAGTTTCCTTGAATTCTCTTAAACTGCAAAATATTTTTTGGAAGTCTTTGGGTCTTCCCAAGCTATTTTGAATTCCGTTTAACTTTCAGGGACTCCTTTTAAATTTAAAAATTTTCTTGGAAGTCGCTATGTCTTCCCAAATATTTTGAAGCGCTTCCTAGCTTCTTTGAATTCTCTTAAACTACAAAATATTCCTTGGAAGTCTTAGGGTCTTCCCAAACTGTTTTGAATTCCGTTTTACTTTCAGGGACTCCTTTAAAATTTAAACATTTTCTTGGAAGTCGCTATGTCTTCCCAAATATTTTGAAGCGCTTCCTAGCTTCTTTGAACTCTCTTAAGCTCCAAAATATTCCTTGGGAGTCTTTGGGTCTTCCCAAACTGTTTCGAATTCCGTTTAACTTTCAGGGACTCCTTTAAAAATTAAAAATTTTCTTGGAAGTCCCTGGGTCTTCCCAAATATTTTGAGGCGCTTCCTTGCTTCCTTGAATTCTCTTAAACTGCAAAATATTTTTTGGAAGTCTTTGGGTCTTCCCAAGCTATTTTGAATTCCGTTTAACTTTCAGGGACTCCTTTAAAATTTAAAAATTTTCTTGGAAGTCCCAGGGTCTTCCCAAATATTTTGAAGCGCTTCCTAGCTTCTTTGAATTCTCTTAAACTGCAAAATATTCTTTGGAAGTCTTTGGGTCTTCCCAAACTTTTTCGAACTTCTTTTAACCTTCATGGACTCTTTAAACTTCAAACATTTACTTGGAAGTCCCTGGATCTTCCCAAATATTTTGAAGCGCTTCCTAGCTTCCTTGAATTCTCTTAAACTGCAAAATATTTTTTGGAAGTCTTTGGGTCTTCCCAAGCTATTTTGAATTCCGTTTAACTTTCAGGGACTCCTTTTAAATTTAAAAATTTTCTTGGAAGTCCCTGGGTCTTCCCAAATATTTTGAAGCGCTTCCTAGCTTCTTTGAATTCTCTTAAACTGCAAAATATTCCTTGGAAGTCTTTGGGTCTTCCCAAACTTTTTCGAACTTCTTTTAACCTTCATGGACTCTTTAAACTTCAAACATTTTCTTGGAAGTCCCTGGATCTTCCCAAATATTTTGAAGCGCTTCCTAGCTTCCTTGAATTCTCTTAAACTGCAAAATATTCCTTTGAAGACTTTGGGTCTTCCCAAACTTTTTTGAACTTCTTTTAACTTTCATGGACTCCGTTAAAGTTTAAAAATTTTCTTCGAAGTCTTTGGGTATTCTCAAACATTTTGAAGCGCTTCCTAGCTTCCTTGAATTCTCTTAAACTGCAAAATGTTCCTTGGAAGACTTTGAGTCTTTCAAAACTTCTTTGAACTTCTTTTAACTTTCATGGACTCCGTTAAAGTTTAACATTTTCTTGGAAGTCCCTGGGTCTTCCCAAATATTTTGAAACGTTTCCTAGCTTCTTTGAATTCTCTTAAACTACAAAATATTCCTTGGAAGTCCTTGGGTCTTCCCAAACTTTTCTGAACTTCTTTTAACTTTCACGGACTCCGCTAAAGTTTAAAAATTTTTTTGGAAATTGCTGGGTATTCTCAAATATTTTGAAGCGCTTCCTATTTTCCTTGAATTCTTTTGAACTGTAAATATTTTTTGGAAGTCTTTGGGTCTTCCCAAACTTTTTTAAATTTCTTTCAACTTTCAGGGACTCCTTTAAAATATAAAAATTTTCTTGGAAGTCGCTATGTCTTCCCAAATATTTTGAAGCGCTTCCTAGCTTCTTTGAATTCTCTTAAACTGCAAAATATTTTTTGGAAGTCTTTGTGTCTTTCCAAACTTCTTTGAACTTCATTTAACTTTCATGGACTCCGTTAAAGTTTAACATTTTTTTGGAAGTCCCTGGGTCTTCCCAAATATTTTGAAGCGCTTCTTAGCTTCTTTGAACTCTCTTAAGCTCCAAAATATTCCTTGGGAGTCTTTGGGTCTTCCCAAACTGTTTCGAATTCCGTTTAACTTTCAGGGACTCCTTTAAAATTTAAAAATTTTCTTGGAAGTCTCTGGGTCTTCCCAAATATTTTGAGGCGCTTCCTTGCTTCCTTAAATTCTCTTAAACTGCAAAATATTTTTTGGAAGTCTTTGGGTCTTCCCAAGCTATTTTGAATTCCGTTTAACTTTCAGGGACTCCTTTAAAATTTAAAAATTTTCTTGGAAGTCCCTGGGTCTTCCCAAATATTTTGAAGCGCTTCCTAGCTTCCTTGAATTCTCTTAAACTGCAAAATATTTTTTGGAAGTCTTTGGGTCTTCCCAAGCTATTTTGAATTCCGTTTAACTTTCAGGGACTCCCTTTAAATTTAAAAATTTTCTTGGAAGTCCCTGGGTCTTCCCAAATATTTTGAAGCGCTTCCTAGCTTCTTTGAATTCTCTTAAACTACAAAATATTCCTTGGAAAACTTTGGGTCTTCCCAAACTTTTTCGAACTTCTTTTAACCTTCATGGACTCTTTAAACTTCAAACATTTTCTTGGAAGTCCCTGGGTCTTCCCAAATATTTTGAAGCGCTTCCTAGCTTCTTTGAATTCTCTTAAACTACAAAATATTCCTTGGAAAACTTTGGGTCTTCCTAAACTTTTTTGAACTTCTTTTAACTTTCAGGGACTCCTTTAAAATTTAAAAAATTTCTTAGATGTCCGAAGAAGGTCTTCCCAAAATTTTTTTAATTTCTTTCAACCTTCAGGGACTCCTTTAAAATATAAAAATTTTCTTGGAAGTCGCTATATCTTCCCAAATATTCTGAAGCGCTTCCTAGCTTCGTTTAATTCTCTTAGACTGCAAAATATTCCTTGGAAGACTTTGGGTCTTCCCAAACTTTTCTGAACTTCTTTTAACTTTCTTGGAAGTCGCTGGGTATTCTCAAATATTTTGAAGCGCTTCCTAGTTTCCTTGAGTTCTTTTGAACTGTAAATATTTTTTGGAAGTCTTTGGGTCTTCCCAAACTTTTTTAAATTTCTTTCAACTTTCAGGGACTCCTTTAAAATATAAAAATTTGCTTGGAAGTCGCTATGTCTTCCCAAATATTTTGAAGCGCTTCCTAGCTTCTTTGAATTCTCTTAAACTGCAAAATACTCCTTGGAAGTCTTTGGGTCTTCCCAAACTGTTTTGAATTCCGTTTTACTTTCAGGGACTCCTTTAAAATTTAAACATTTTCTTGGAAGTCGCTATGTCTTCCCAAATATTTTGAAACGCTTCCTAGCTTCTTTGAATTCTCTTAAACTACAAAATATTCCTTGGAAGTCTTTGGGTCTTCCCAAACTTTTTTGAACTTCTTTTAACTTTCATGGACTCCGCTAAAGTTTAAAAATTTTCTTGGAAATTGCTGGGTATTCTCAAATATTTTGAAGCGCTTCCTAGCTTCTTTGAATTCTCTTAAACTACAAAATATTCCTTGGAAGTCTTTGGGTCTTCCCAAACTATTTTGAATTCCGTTTAACTTTCATGGACTCCTTTAAAATTTAAAAATTTTCTTAGATGTCCGAAGAAGGTCTTCCCAAACTTTTTTAAATTTCTTTCAACCTTCAGGGACTCCTTTAAAATATAAAAATTTTCTTGGAAGTCGCTATATCTTCCCAAATATTCTGAAGCGCTTCCTAGCTTCGTTGAATTCTCTTAGACTGCAAAATATTCCTTGGAAGACTTTGGGTCTTCCCAAACTTTTCTGAACTTCTTTTAACTTTCTTGGAAGTCGCTGGGTATTCTCAAATATTTTGAAGCGCTTCCTAGTTTCCTTGAGTTCTTTTGAACTGTAAATATTCCTTGGAAGTCTTTGGGTCTTCCCAAACTTTTTTGAACTTCTTTTAACTTTCATGGACTCCGCTAAAGTTTAAAAATTTTCTTGGAAATTGCTGGGTATTCTCAAATATTTTGAAGCGCTTCCTAGCTTCTTTGAATTCTCTTAAACTACAAAATATTCCTTGGAAGTCTTTGGGTCTTCCCAAACTATTTTGAATTCCGTTTAACTTTCATGGACTCCTTTAAAATTTAAAAATTTTCTTGGAAGTCCCTGGGTCTTCCCAAATATTTTGAAGCGCTTCCTAGTTTCCTTGAATTCTCTTAAACTGCAAAATATTTTTTGGAAGTCTTTGGGTCTTCCCAAGCTATTTTGAATTCCGTTTAACTTTCAGGGACTCCTTTTAAATTTAAAAATTTTCTTGGAAGTCGCTATGTCTTCCCAAATATTTTGAAGCGCTTCCTAGCTTCTTTGAATTCTCTTAAACTACAAAATATTCCTTGGAAGTCTTAGGGTCTTCCCAAACTGTTTTGAATTCCGTTTTACTTTCAGGGACTCCTTTAAAATTTAAACATTTTCTTGGAAGTCGCTATGTCTTCCCAAATATTTTGAAGCGCTTCCTAGCTTCTTTGAATTCTCTTAAACTGCAAAATATTTTTTGGAAGTCTTTGTGTCTTTCCAAACTTCTTTGAACTTCATTTAACTTTCATGGACTCCGTTAAAGTTTAACATTTTTTTGGAAGTCCCTGGGTCTTCCCAAATATTTTGAAGCGCTTCCTAGCTTCTTTGAACTCTCTTAAGCTCCAAAATATTCCTTGGGAGTCTTTGGGTCTTCCCAAACAGTTTCGAATTCCGTTTAACTTTCAGGGACTCCTTTAAAAATTAAAAATTTTCTTGGAAGTCCCTGGGTCTTCCCAAATATTTTGAGGCGCTTCCTTGCTTCCTTGAATTCTCTTAAACTGCAAAATATTTTTTGGAAGTCTTTGGGTCTTCCCAAGCTATTTTGAATTCCGTTTAACTTTCAGGGACTTCTTTTAAATTTAAAAATTTTCTTGGAAGTCCCTGGGTCTTCCCAAATATTTTGAAGCGCTTCCTAGCTTCTTTGAATTCTCTTAAACTGCAAAATATTTTTTGGAAGTCTTTGGGTCTTTCCAAACTTCTTTGAACTTCATTTAACTTTCACGGACTCCGTTAAAGTTTAACATTTTTTTGGAAGTCCCTGGGTCTTCCCAAATATTTTGAAGCGCTTCTTAGCTTCTTTGAACTCTCTTAAGCTCCAAAATATTCCTTGGGAGTCTTTGGGTCTTCCCAAACTGTTTCGAATTCCGTTTAACTTTCAGGGACTCCATTAAAATTTAAAAATTTTCTTGGAAGTCTCTGGGTCTTCCCAAATATTTTGAGGCGCTTCCTTGCTTCCTTAAATTCTCTTAAACTGCAAAATATTTTTTGGAAGTCTTTGGGTCTTCCCAAGCTATTTTGAATTCCGTTTAACTTTCAGGGACTCCTTTAAAATTTAAAAATTTTCTTGGAAGTCCCTGGGTCTTCCCAAATATTTTGAAGCGCTTCCTAGCTTCCTTGAATTCTCTTAAACTGCAAAATATTTTTTGGAAGTCTTTGGGTCTTCCCAAGCTATTTTGAATTCCGTTTAACTTTCAGGGACTCCCTTTAAATTTAAAAATTTTCTTGGAAGTCCCTGGGTCTTCCCAAATATTTTGAAGCGCTTCCTAGCTTCTTTGAATTCTCTTAAACTACAAAATATTCCTTGGAAAACTTTGGGTCTTCCCAAACTTTTTCGAACTTCTTTTAACCTTCATGGACTCTTTAAACTTCAAACATTTTCTTGGAAGTCCCTGGGTCTTCCCAAATATTTTGAAGCGCTTCCTAGCTTCTTTGAATTCTCTTAAACTACAAAATATTCCTTGGAAAACTTTGGGTCTTCCCAAACTTTTTTGAACTTCTTTTAACTTTCAGGGACTCCTTTAAAATTTAAAAAATTTCTTAGATGTCCGAAGAAGGTCTTCCCAAAATTTTTTTAATTTCTTTCAACCTTCATGGACTCCTTTAAAATATAAAAATTTTCTTGGAAGTCGCTATATCTTCCCAAATATTCTGAAGCGCTTCCTAGCTTCGTTTAATTCTCTTAGACTGCAAAATATTCCTTGGAAGACTTTGGGTCTTCCCAAACTTTTCTGAACTTCTTTTAACTTTCTTGGAAGTCGCTGGGTATTCTCAAATATTTTGAAGCGCTTCCTAGTTTCCTTGAGTTCTTTTGAACTGTAAATATTTTTTGGAAGTCTTTGGGTCTTCCCAAACTTTTTTAAATTTCTTTCAACTTTCAGGGACTCCTTTAAAATATAAAAATTTTCTTGGAAGTCGCTATGTCTTCCCAAATATTTTGAAGCGCTTCCTAGCTTCTTTGAATTCTCTTAAACTACAAAATATTCCTTGGAAGTCTTTGGGTCTTCCCAAACTTTTTTGAACTTCTTTTAACTTTCATGGACTCCGCTAAAGTTTAAAAATTTTCTTGGAAATTGCTGGGTATTCTCAAATATTTTGAAGCGCTTCCTAGCTTCTTTGAATTCTCTTAAACTACAAAATATTCCTTGGAAGTCTTTGGGTCTTCCCAAACTATTTTGAATTCCGTTTAACTTTCATGGACTCCTTTAAAATTTAAAAATTTTCTTGGAAGTCCCTGGGTCTTCCCAAATATTTTGAAGCGCTTCCTAGTTTCCTTGAATTCTCTTAAACTGCAAAATATTTTTTGGAAGTCTTTGGGTCTTCCCAAGCTATTTTGAATTCCGTTTAACTTTCAGGGACTCCTTTTAAATTTAAAAATTTTCTTGGAAGTCGCTATGTCTTCCCAAATATTTTGAAGCGCTTCCTAGCTTCTTTGAATTCTCTTAAACTACAAAATATTCCTTGGAAGTCTTAGGGTCTTCCCAAACTGTTTTGAATTCCGTTTTACTTTCAGGGACTCCTTTAAAATTTAAACATTTTCTTGGAAGTCGCTATGTCTTCCCAAATATTTTGAAACGCTTCCTAGCTTCTTTGAATTCTCTTAAACTACAAAATATTCCTTGGAAGTCTTTGGGTCTTCCCAAACTTTTTTGAACTTCTTTTAACTTTCATGGACTCCGCTAAAGTTTAAAAATTTTCTTGGAAATTGCTCTGTATTCTCAAATATTTTGAAGCGCTTCCTAGCTTCTTTGAATTCTCTTAAACTACAAAATATTCCTTGGAAGTCTTTGGGTCTTCCCAAACTATTTTGAATTCCGTTTAACTTTCATGGACTCCTTTAAAATTTAAAAATTTTCTTGGAAGTCCCTGGGTCTTCCCAAATATTTTGAAGCGCTTCCTAGCTTCCTTGAATTCTCTTAAACTGCAAAATATTTTTTGGAAGTCTTTGGGTCTTCCCAAGCTATTTTGAATTCCGTTTAACTTTCAGGGACTCCCTTTAAATTTAAAAATTTTCTTGGAAGTCCCTGGGTCTTCCCAAATATTTTGAAGCGCTTCCTAGCTTCTTTGAATTCTCTTAAACTACAAAATATTCCTTGGAAGTCTTTGGGTCTTCCCAAACTTTTTCGAACTTCTTTTAACCTTCATGGACTCTTTAAACTTCAAACATTTTCTTGGAAGTCCCTGGATCTTCCCAAATATTTTGAAGCGCTTCCTAGCTTCCTTGAATTCTCTTAAACTGCAAAATATTTTTTGGAAGTCTTTGGGTCTTCCCAAGCTATTTTGAATTCCGTTTAACTTTCAGGGACTCCTTTAAAATTTAAAAATTTTCTTGGAAGTCCCTGGGTCTTCCCAAATATTTTGAAGCGCTTCCTAGCTTCTTTGAATTCTCTTAAACTACAAAATATTCCTTGGAAAACTTTGGGTCTTCCCAAACTTTTTCGAACTTCTTTTAACCTTCATGGACTCTTTAAACTTCAAACATTTTCTTGGAAGTCCCTGGATCTTCCCAAATATTTTGAAGCGCTTCCTAGCTTCCTTGAATTCTCTTAAACTGCAAAATATTCCTTTGAAGACTTTGGGTCTTCCCAAACTTTTTTGAACTTCTTTTAACTTTCATGGACTCCGTTAAAGTTTAAAAATTTTCTTCGAAGTCTTTGGGTATTCTCAAACATTTTGAAGCGCTTCCTAGCTTCCTTGAATTCTCTTAAACTGCAAAATATTCCTTGGAAGACTTTGAGACTTTCCAAACTTCTTTGAACTTCTTTTAACTTTCATGGACTCCGTTAAAGTTTAACATTTTCTTGGAAGTCCCTGGGTCTTCCCAAATATTTTGAAGCGCTTCCTAGCTTCTTTGAATTCTCTTAAACTGCAAAATATTCTTTGGAAGTCTTTGGGTCTTCCCAAACTTTTTCGAACTTCTTTTAACCTTCATGGACTCTTTAAACTTCAAGCATTTACTTGGAAGTCCCTGGATCTTCCCAAATATTTTGAAGCGCTTCCTAGCTTCCTTGAATTCTCTTAAACTGCAAAATATTTTTTGGAAGTCTTTGGGTCTTCCCAAGCTATTTTGAATTCCGTTTAACTTTCAGGGACTCCTTTAAAATTTAAAAAATTTCTTAGATGTCCGAAGAAGGTCTTCCCAAAATTTTTTTAATTTCTTTCAACCTTCAGGGACTCCTTTAAAATATAAAAATTTTCTTGGAAGTCGCTATATCTTCCCAAATATTCTGAAGCGCTTCCTAGCTTCTTTGAATTCTCTTAAACTGCAAAATATTTTTTGGAAGTCTTTGTGTCTTTCCAAACTTCTTTGAACTTCATTTAACTTTCATGGACTCCGTTAAAGTTTAACATTTTTTTGGAAATTGCTGGGTATTCTCAAATATTTTGAAGCGCTTCCTATTTTCCTTGAATTCTTTTGAACTGTAAATATTTTTTGGAAGTCTTTGGGTCTTCCCAAACTTTTTTAAATTTCTTTCAACTTTCAGGGACTCCTTTAAAATATAAAAATTTTCTTGGAAGTCGCTATGTCTTCCCAAATATTTTGAAGCGCTTCCTAGCTTCTTTGAATTCTCTTAAACTGCAAAATATTTTTTGGAAGTCTTTGTGTCTTTCCAAACTTCTTTGAACTTCATTTAACTTTCATGGACTCCGTTAAAGTTTAACATTTTTTTGGAAGTCCCTGGGTCTTCCCAAATATTTTGAAGCGCTTCCTAGCTTCTTTGAACTCTCTTAAGCTCCAAAATATTCCTTGGGAGTCTTTGGGTCTTCCCAAACTGTTTCGAATTCCGTTTAACTTTCAGGGACTCCTTTAAAAATTAAAAATTTTCTTGGAAGTCCCTGGGTCTTCCCAAATATTTTGAGGCGCTTCCTTGCTTCCTTGAATTCTCTTAAACTGCAAAATATTTTTTGGAAGTCTTTGGGTCTTCCCAAGCTATTTTGAATTCCGTTTAACTTTCAGGGACTTCTTTTAAATTTAAAAATTTTCTTGGAAGTCCCTGGGTCTTCCCAAATATTTTGAAGCGCTTCCTAGCTTCTTTGAATTCTCTTAAACTGCAAAATATTTTTTGGAAGTCTTTGGGTCTTTCCAAACTTCTTTGAACTTCATTTAACTTTCACGGACTCCGTTAAAGTTTAACATTTTTTTGGAAGTCCCTGGGTCTTCCCAAATATTTTGAAGCGCTTCTTAGCTTCTTTGAACTCTCTTAAGCTCCAAAATATTCCTTGGGAGTCTTTGGGTCTTCCCAAACTGTTTCGAATTCCGTTTAACTTTCAGGGACTCCTTTAAAATTTAAAAATTTTCTTGGAAGTCTCTGGGTCTTCCCAAATATTTTGAGGCGCTTCCTTGCTTCCTTAAATTCTCTTAAACTGCAAAATATTTTTTGGAAGTCTTTGGGTCTTCCCAAGCTATTTTGAATTCCGTTTAACTTTCAGGGACTCTTTTAAAATTTAAAAATTTTCTTGGAAGTCCCTGGGTCTTCCCAAATATTTTGAAGCGCTTCCTAGCTTCCTTGAATTCTCTTAAACTGCAAAATATTTTTTGGAAGTCTTTGGGTCTTCCCAAGCTATTTTGAATTCCGTTTAACTTTCAGGGACTCCCTTTAAATTTAAAAATTTTCTTGGAAGTCCCTGGGTCTTCCCAAATATTTTGAAGCGCTTCCTAGCTTCTTTGAATTCTCTTAAACTACAAAATATTCCTTGGAAAACTTTGGGTCTTCCCAAACTTTTTCGAACTTCTTTTAACCTTCATGGACTCTTTAAACTTCAAACATTTTCTTGGAAGTCCCTGGGTCTTCCCAAATATTTTGAAGCGCTTCCTAGCTTCTTTGAATTCTCTTAAACTACAAAATATTCCTTGGAAAACTTTGGGTCTTCCCAAACTTTTTTGAACTTCTTTTAACTTTCAGGGACTCCTTTAAAATTTAAAAAATTTCTTAGATGTCCGAAGAAGGTCTTCCCAAAATTTTTTTAATTTCTTTCAACCTTCATGGACTCCTTTAAAATATAAAAATTTTCTTGGAAGTCGCTATATCTTCCCAAATATTCTGAAGCGCTTCCTAGCTTCGTTTAATTCTCTTAGACTGCAAAATATTCCTTGGAAGACTTTGGGTCTTCCCAAACTTTTCTGAACTTCTTTTAACTTTCTTGGAAGTCGCTGGGTATTCTCAAATATTTTGAAGCGCTTCCTAGTTTCCTTGAGTTCTTTTGAACTGTAAATATTTTTTGGAAGTCTTTGGGTCTTCCCAAACTTTTTTAAATTTCTTTCAACTTTCAGGGACTCCTTTAAAATATAAAAATTTTCTTGGAAGTCGCTATGTCTTCCCAAATATTTTGAAGCGCTTCCTAGCTTCTTTGAATTCTCTTAAACTACAAAATATTCCTTGGAAGTCTTTGGGTCTTCCCAAACTTTTTTGAACTTCTTTTAACTTTCATGGACTCCGCTAAAGTTTAAAAATTTTCTTGGAAATTGCTGGGTATTCTCAAATATTTTGAAGCGCTTCCTAGCTTCTTTGAATTCTCTTAAACTACAAAATATTCCTTGGAAGTCTTTGGGTCTTCCCAAACTATTTTGAATTCCGTTTAACTTTCATGGACTCCTTTAAAATTTAAAAATTTTCTTGGAAGTCCCTGGGTCTTCCCAAATATTTTGAAGCGCTTCCTAGTTTCCTTGAATTCTCTTAAACTGCAAAATATTTTTTGGAAGTCTTTGGGTCTTCCCAAGCTATTTTGAATTCCGTTTAACTTTCAGGGACTCCTTTTAAATTTAAAAATTTTCTTGGAAGTCGCTATGTCTTCCCAAATATTTTGAAGCGCTTCCTAGCTTCTTTGAATTCTCTTAAACTACAAAATATTCCTTGGAAGTCTTAGGGTCTTCCCAAACTGTTTTGAATTCCGTTTTACTTTCAGGGACTCCTTTAAAATTTAAACATTTTCTTGGAAGTCGCTATGTCTTCCCAAATATTTTGAAACGCTTCCTAGCTTCTTTGAATTCTCTTAAACTACAAAATATTCCTTGGAAGTCTTTGGGTCTTCCCAAACTTTTTTGAACTTCTTTTAACTTTCATGGACTCCGCTAAAGTTTAAAAATTTTCTTGGAAATTGCTCTGTATTCTCAAATATTTTGAAGCGCTTCCTAGCTTCCTTGAATTCTCTTAAACTGCAAAATATTTTTTGGAAGTCTTTGGGTCTTCCCAAGCTATTTTGAATTCCGTTTAACTTTCAGGGACTCCCTTTAAATTTAAAAATTTTCTTGGAAGTCCCTGGGTCTTCCCAAATATTTTGAAGCGCTTCCTAGCTTCTTTGAATTCTCTTAAACTACAAAATATTCCTTGGAAGTCTTTGGGTCTTCCCAAACTTTTTCGAACTTCTTTTAACCTTCATGGACTCTTTAAACTTCAAACATTTTCTTGGAAGTCCCTGGATCTTCCCAAATATTTTGAAGCGCTTCCTAGCTTCCTTGAATTCTCTTAAACTGCAAAATATTTTTTGGAAGTCTTTGGGTCTTCCCAAGCTATTTTGAATTCCGTTTAACTTTCAGGGACTCCTTTAAAATTTAAAAATTTTCTTGGAAGTCCCTGGGTCTTCCCAAATATTTTGAAGCGCTTCCTAGCTTCTTTGAATTCTCTTAAACTACAAAATATTCCTTGGAAAACTTTGGGTCTTCCCAAACTTTTTCGAACTTCTTTTAACCTTCATGGACTCTTTAAACTTCAAACATTTTCTTGGAAGTCCCTGGATCTTCCCAAATATTTTGAAGCGGTTCCTAGCTTCCTTGAATTCTCTTAAACTGCAAAATATTCCTTTGAAGACTTTGGGTCTTCCCAAACTTTTTTGAACTTCTTTTAACTTTCATGGACTCCGTTAAAGTTTAAAAATTTTCTTCGAAGTCTTTGGGTATTCTCAAACATTTTGAAGCGCTTCCTAGCTTCCTTGAATTCTCTTAAACTGCAAAATATTCCTTGGAAGACTTTGAGACTTTCCAAACTTCTTTGAACTTCTTTTAACTTTCATGGACTCCGTTAAAGTTTAACATTTTCTTGGAAGTCCCTGGGTCTTCCCAAATATTTTGAAGCGCTTCCTAGCTTCTTTGAATTCTCTTAAACTGCAAAATATTCTTTGGAAGTCTTTGGGTCTTCCCAAACTTTTTCGAACTTCTTTTAACCTTCATGGACTCTTTAAACTTCAAGCATTTACTTGGAAGTCCCTGGATCTTCCCAAATATTTTGAAGCGCTTCCTAGCTTCCTTGAATTCTCTTAAACTGCAAAATATTTTTTGGAAGTCTTTGGGTCTTCCCAAGCTATTTTGAATTCCGTTTAACTTTCAGGGACTCCTTTAAAATTTAAAAAATTTCTTAGATGTCCGAAGAAGGTCTTCCCAAAATTTTTTTAATTTCTTTCAACCTTCAGGGACTCCTTTAAAATATAAAAATTTTCTTGGAAGTCGCTATATCTTCCCAAATATTCTGAAGCGCTTCCTAGCTTCTTTGAATTCTCTTAAACTGCAAAATATTTTTTGGAAGTCTTTGTGTCTTTCCAAACTTCTTTGAACTTCATTTAACTTTCATGGACTCCGTTAAAGTTTAACATTTTTTTGGAAATTGCTGGGTATTCTCAAATATTTTGAAGCGCTTCCTATTTTCCTTGAATTCTTTTGAACTGTAAATATTTTTTGGGAGTCTTTGGGTCTTCCCAAACTTTTTTAAATTTCTTTCAACTTTCAGGGACTCCTTTAAAATATAAAAATTTTCTTGGAAGTCGCTATGTCTTCCCAAATATTTTGAAGCGCTTCCTAGCTTCTTTGAATTCTCTTAAACTGCAAAATATTTTTTGGAAGTCTTTGTGTCTTTCCAAACTTCTTTGAACTTCATTTAACTTTCATGGACTCCGTTAAAGTTTAACATTTTTTTGGAAGTCCCTGGGTCTTCCCAAATATTTTGAAGCGCTTCCTAGCTTCTTTGAACTCTCTTAAGCTCCAAAATATTCCTTGGGAGTCTTTGGGTCTTCCCAAACTGTTTCGAATTCCGTTTAACTTTCAGGGACTCCTTTAAAAATTAAAAATTTTCTTGGAAGTCCCTGGGTCTTCCCAAATATTTTGAGGCGCTTCCTTGCTTCCTTGAATTCTCTTAAACTGCAAAATATTTTTTGGAAGTCTTTGGGTCTTCCCAAGCTATTTTGAATTCCGTTTAACTTTCAGGGACTTCTTTTAAATTTAAAAATTTTCTTGGAAGTCCCTGGGTCTTCCCAAATATTTTGAAGCGCTTCCTAGCTTCTTTGAATTCTCTTAAACTGCAAAATATTTTTTGGAAGTCTTTGGGTCTTTCCAAACTTCTTTGAACTTCATTTAACTTTCACGGACTCCGTTAAAGTTTAACATTTTTTTGGAAGTCCCTGGGTCTTCCCAAATATTTTGAAGCGCTTCTTAGCTTCTTTGAACTCTCTTAAGCTCCAAAATATTCCTTGGGAGTCTTTGGGTCTTCCCAAACTGTTTCGAATTCCGTTTAACTTTCAGGGACTCCTTTAAAATTTAAAAATTTTCTTGGAAGTCTCTGGGTCTTCCCAAATATTTTGAGGCGCTTCCTTGCTTCCTTAAATTCTCTTAAACTGCAAAATATTTTTTGGAAGTCTTTGGGTCTTCCCAAGCTATTTTGAATTCCGTTTAACTTTCAGGGACTCCTTTAAAATTTAAAAATTTTCTTGGAAGTCCCTGGGTCTTCCCAAATATTTTGAAGCGCTTCCTAGCTTCCTTGAATTCTCTTAAACTGCAAAATATTTTTTGGAAGTCTTTGGGTCTTCCCAAGCTATTTTGAATTCCGTTTAACTTTCAGGGACTCCCTTTAAATTTAAAAATTTTCTTGGAAGTCCCTGGGTCTTCCCAAATATTTTGAAGCGCTTCCTAGCTTCTTTGAATTCTCTTAAACTACAAAATATTCCTTGGAAAACTTTGGGTCTTCCCAAACTTTTTCGAACTTCTTTTAACCTTCATGGACTCTTTAAACTTCAAACATTTTCTTGGAAGTCCCTGGGTCTTCCCAAATATTTTGAAGCGCTTCCTAGCTTCTTTGAATTCTCTTAAACTACAAAATATTCCTTGGAAAACTTTGGGTCTTCCCAAACTTTTTTGAACTTCTTTTAACTTTCAGGGACTCCTTTAAAATTTAAAAAATTTCTTAGATGTCCGAAGAAGGTCTTCCCAAAATTTTTTTAATTTCTTTCAACCTTCAGGGACTCCTTTAAAATATAAAAATTTTCTTGGAAGTCGCTATATCTTCCCAAATATTCTGAAGCGCTTCCTAGCTTCGTTTAATTCTCTTAGACTGCAAAATATTCCTTGGAAGACTTTGGGTCTTCCCAAACTTTTCTGAACTTCTTTTAACTTTCTTGGAAGTCGCTGGGTATTCTCAAATATTTTGAAGCGCTTCCTAGTTTCCTTGAGTTCTTTTGAACTGTAAATATTTTTTGGAAGTCTTTGGGTCTTCCCAAACTTTTTTAAATTTCTTTCAACTTTCAGGGACTCCTTTAAAATATAAAAATTTTCTTGGAAGTCGCTATGTCTTCCCAAATATTTTGAAGCGCTTCCTAGCTTCTTTGAATTCTCTTAAACTACAAAATATTCCTTGGAAGTCTTTGGGTCTTCCCAAACTTTTTTGAACTTCTTTTAACTTTCATGGACTCCGCTAAAGTTTAAAAATTTTCTTGGAAATTGCTGGGTATTCTCAAATATTTTGAAGCGCTTCCTAGCTTCTTTGAATTCTCTTAAACTACAAAATATTCCTTGGAAGTCTTTGGGTCTTCCCAAACTATTTTGAATTCCGTTTAACTTTCATGGACTCCTTTAAAATTTAAAAATTTTCTTGGAAGTCCCTGGGTCTTCCCAAATATTTTGAAGCGCTTCCTAGTTTCCTTGAATTCTCTTAAACTGCAAAATATTTTTTGGAAGTCTTTGGGTCTTCCCAAGCTATTTTGAATTCCGTTTAACTTTCAGGGACTCCTTTTAAATTTAAAAATTTTCTTGGAAGTCGCTATGTCTTCCCAAATATTTTGAAGCGCTTCCTAGCTTCTTTGAATTCTCTTAAACTACAAAATATTCCTTGGAAGTCTTAGGGTCTTCCCAAACTGTTTTGAATTCCGTTTTACTTTCAGGGACTCCTTTAAAATTTAAACATTTTCTTGGAAGTCGCTATGTCTTCCCAAATATTTTGAAACGCTTCCTAGCTTCTTTGAATTCTCTTAAACTACAAAATATTCCTTGGAAGTCTTTGGGTCTTCCCAAACTTTTTTGAACTTCTTTTAACTTTCATGGACTCCGCTAAAGTTTAAAAATTTTCTTGGAAATTGCTCTGTATTCTCAAATATTTTGAAGCGCTTCCTAGCTTCTTTGAATTCTCTTAAACTACAAAATATTCCTTGGAAGTCTTTGGGTCTTCCCAAACTATTTTGAATTCCGTTTAACTTTCATGGACTCCTTTAAAATTTAAAAATTTTCTTGGAAGTCCCTGGGTCTTCCCAAATATTTTGAAGCGCTTCCTAGCTTCCTTGAATTCTCTTGAACTGCAAAATATTTTTTGGAAGTCTTTGGGTCTTCCCAAGCTATTTTGAATTCCGTTTAACTTTCAGGGACTCCCTTTAAATTTAAAAATTTTCTTGGAAGTCCCTGGGTCTTCCCAAATATTTTGAAGCGCTTCCTAGCTTCTTTGAATTCTCTTAAACTACAAAATATTCCTTGGAAGTCTTTGGGTCTTCCCAAACTTTTTCGAACTTCTTTTAACCTTCATGGACTCTTTAAACTTCAAACATTTTCTTGGAAGTCCCTGGATCTTCCCAAATATTTTGAAGCGCTTCCTAGCTTCCTTGAATTCTCTTAAACTGCAAAATATTTTTTGGAAGTCTTTGGGTCTTCCCAAGCTATTTTGAATTCCGTTTAACTTTCAGGGACTCCTTTAAAATTTAAAAATTTTCTTGGAAGTCCCTGGGTCTTCCCAAATATTTTGAAGCGCTTCCTAGCTTCTTTGAATTCTCTTAAACTACAAAATATTCCTTGGAAAACTTTGGGTCTTCCCAAACTTTTTCGAACTTCTTTTAACCTTCATGGACTCTTTAAACTTCAAACATTTTCTTGGAAGTCCCTGGATCTTCCCAAATATTTTGAAGCGCTTCCTAGCTTCCTTGAATTCTCTTAAACTGCAAAATATTCCTTTGAAGACTTTGGGTCTTCCCAAACTTTTTTGAACTTCTTTTAACTTTCATGGACTCCGTTAAAGTTTAAAAATTTTCTTCGAAGTCTTTGGGTATTCTCAAACATTTTGAAGCGCTTCCTAGCTTCCTTGAATTCTCTTAAACTGCAAAATATTCCTTGGAAGACTTTGAGACTTTCCAAACTTCTTTGAACTTCTTTTAACTTTCATGGACTCCGTTAAAGTTTAACATTTTCTTGGAAGTCCCTGGGTCTTCCCAAATATTTTGAAGCGCTTCCTAGCTTCTTTGAATTCTCTTAAACTGCAAAATATTCTTTGGAAGTCTTTGGGTCTTCCCAAACTTTTTCGAACTTCTTTTAACCTTCATGGACTCTTTAAACTTCAAGCATTTACTTGGAAGTCCCTGGATCTTCCCAAATATTTTGAAGCGCTTCCTAGCTTCCTTGAATTCTCTTAAACTGCAAAATATTTTTTGGAAGTCTTTGGGTCTTCCCAAGCTATTTTGAATTCCGTTTAACTTTCAGGGACTCCTTTAAAATTTAAAAAATTTCTTAGATGTCCGAAGAAGGTCTTCCCAAAATTTTTTTAATTTCTTTCAACCTTCAGGGACTCCTTTAAAATATAAAAATTTTCTTGGAAGTCGCTATATCTTCCCAAATATTCTGAAGCGCTTCCTAGCTTCGTTTAATTCTCTTAGACTGCAAAATATTCCTTGGAAGACTTTGGGTCTTCCCAAACTTTTCTGAACTTCTTTTAACTTTCTTGGAAGTCGCTGGGTATTCTCAAATATTTTGAAGCGCTTCCTAGTTTCCTTGAGTTCTTTTGAACTGTAAATATTTTTTGGAAGTCTTTGGGTCTTCCCAAACTTTTTTAAATTTCTTTCAACTTTCAGGGACTCCTTTAAAATATAAAAATTTTCTTGGAAGTCGCTATGTCTTCCCAAATATTTTGAAGCGCTTCCTAGCTTCTTTGAATTCTCTTAAACTACAAAATATTCCTTGGAAGTCTTTGGGTCTTCCCAAACTTTTTTGAACTTCTTTTAACTTTCATGGACTCCGCTAAAGTTTAAAAATTTTCTTGGAAATAGCTGGGTATTCTCAAATATTTTGAAGCGCTTCCTAGCTTCTTTGAATTCTCTTAAACTACAAAATATTCCTTGGAAGTCTTTGGGTCTTCCCAAACTATTTTGAATTCCGTTTAACTTTCATGGACTCCTTTAAAATTTAAAAATTTTCTTGGAAGTCCCTGGGTCTTCCCAAATATTTTGAAGCGCTTCCTAGTTTCCTTGAATTCTCTTAAACTGCAAAATATTTTTTGGAAGTCTTTGGGTCTTCCCAAGCTATTTTGAATTCCGTTTAACTTTCAGGGACTCCTTTTAAATTTAAAAATTTTCTTGGAAGTCGCTATGTCTTCCCAAATATTTTGAAGCGCTTCCTAGCTTCTTTGAATTCTCTTAAACTACAAAATATTCCTTGGAAGTCTTAGGGTCTTCCCAAACTGTTTTGAATTCCGTTTTACTTTCAGGGACTCCTTTAAAATTTAAACATTTTCTTGGAAGTCGCTATGTCTTCCCAAATATTTTGAAACGCTTCCTAGCTTCTTTGAATTCTCTTAAACTACAAAATATTCCTTGGAAGTCTTTGGGTCTTCCCAAACTTTTTTGAACTTCTTTTAACTTTCATGGACTCCGCTAAAGTTTAAAAATTTTCTTGGAAATTGCTCTGTATTCTCAAATATTTTGAAGCGCTTCCTAGCTTCTTTGAATTCTCTTAAACTACAAAATATTCCTTGGAAGTCTTTGGGTCTTCCCAAACTATTTTGAATTCCGTTTAATTTTCATGGACTCCTTTAAAATTTAAAAATTTTCTTGGAAGTCCCTGGGTCTTCCCAAATATTTTGAAGCGCTTCCTAGCTTCCTTGAATTCTCTTAAACTGCAAAATATTTTTTGGAAGTCTTTGGGTCTTCCCAAGCTATTTTGAATTCCGTTTAACTTTCAGGGACTCCCTTTAAATTTAAAAATTTTCTTGGAAGTCCCTGGGTCTTCCCAAATATTTTGAAGCGCTTCCTAGCTTCTTTGAATTCTCTTAAACTACAAAATATTCCTTGGAAAACTTTGGGTCTTCCCAAACTTTTTCGAACTTCTTTTAACCTTCATGGACTCTTTAAACTTCAAACATTTTCTTGGAAGTCCCTGGATCTTCCCAAATATTTTGAAGCGCTTCCTAGCTTCCTTGAATTCTCTTAAACTGCAAAATATTCCTTTGAAGACTTTGGGTCTTCCCAAACTTTTTTGAACTTCTTTTAACTTTCAGGGACTCCTTTAAAATTTAAAAAATTTCTTAGATGTCCGAAGAAGGTCTTCCCAAAATTTTTTTAATTTCTTTCAACCTTCAGGGACTCCTTTAAAATATAAAAATTTTCTTGGAAGTCGCTATATCTTCCCAAATATTCTGAAGCGCTTCCTAGCTTCGTTTAATTCTCTTAGACTGCAAAATATTCCTTGGAAGACTTTGGGTCTTCCCAAACTTTTCTGAACTTCTTTTAACTTTCTTGGAAGTCGCTGGGTATTCTCAAATATTTTGAAGCGCTTCCTAGTTTCCTTGAGTTCTTTTGAACTGTAAATATTTTTTGGAAGTCTTTGGGTCTTCCCAAACTTTTTTAAATTTCTTTCAACTTTCAGGGACTCCTTTAAAATATAAAAATTTTCTTGGAAGTCGCTATGTCTTCCCAAATATTTTGAAGCGCTTCCTAGCTTCTTTGAATTCTCTTAAACTACAAAATATTCCTTGGAAGTCTTTGGGTCTTCCCAAACTTTTTTGAACTTCTTTTAACTTTCATGGACTCCGCTAAAGTTTAAAAATTTTCTTGGAAATTGCTGGGTATTCTCAAATATTTTGAAGCGCTTCCTAGCTTCTTTGAATTCTCTTAAACTACAAAATATTCCTTGGAAGTCTTTGGGTCTTCCCAAACTATTTTGAATTCCGTTTAACTTTCATGAACTCCTTTAAAATTTAAAAATTTTCTTGGAAGTCCCTGGGTCTTCCCAAATATTTTGAAGGGCTTCCTAGTTTCCTTGAATTCTCTTAAACTGCAAAATATTTTTTGGAAGTCTTTGGGTCTTCCCAAGCTATTTTGAATTCCGTTTAACTTTCAGGGACTCCTTTTAAATTTAAAAATTTTCTTGGAAGTCCCTGGGTCTTCCCAAATATTTTGAAGCGCTTCCTAGCTTCTTTGAATTCTCTTAAACTACAAAATATTCCTTGGAAGTCTTTGGGTCTTCCCAAACTTTTTCGAACTTCTTTTAACCTTCATGGACTCTTTAAACTTCAAACATTTTCTTGGAAGTCCCTGGATCTTCCCAAATATTTTGAAGCGCTTCCTAGCTTCCTTGAATTCTCTTAAACTGCAAAATATTTTTTGGAAGTCTTTGGGTCTTCCCAAGCTATTTTGAATTCCGTTTAACTTTCAGGGACTCCTTTAAAATTTAAAAATTTTCTTGGAAGTCCCTGGGTCTTCCCAAATATTTTGAAGCGCTTCCTAGCTTCTTTGAATTCTCTTAAACTACAAAATATTCCTTGGAAAACTTTGGGTCTTCCCAAACTTTTTCGAACTTCTTTTAACCTTCATGGACTCTTTAAACTTCAAACATTTTCTTGGAAGTCCCTGGATCTTCCCAAATATTTTGAAGCGCTTCCTAGCTTCCTTGAATTCTCTTAAACTGCAAAATATTCCTTTGAAGACTTTGGGTCTTCCCAAACTTTTTTGAACTTCTTTTAACTTTCATGGACTCCGTTAAAGTTTAAAAATTTTCTTCGAAGTCTTTGGGTATTCTCAAACATTTTGAAGCGCTTCCTAGCTTCCTTGAATTCTCTTAAACTGCAAAATATTCCTTGGAAGACTTTGAGACTTTCCAAACTTCTTTGAACTTCTTTTAACTTTCATGGACTCCGTTAAAGTTTAACATTTTCTTGGAAGTCCCTGGGTCTTCCCAAATATTTTGAAGCGCTTCCTAGCTTCTTTGAATTCTCTTAAACTGCAAAATATTCTTTGGAAGTCTTTGGGTCTTCCCAAACTTTTTCGAACTTCTTTTAACCTTCATGGACTCTTTAAACTTCAAGCATTTACTTGGAAGTCCCTGGATCTTCCCAAATATTTTGAAGCGCTTCCTAGCTTCCTTGAATTCTCTTAAACTGCAAAATATTTTTTGGAAGTCTTTGGGTCTTCCCAAGCTATTTTGAATTCCGTTTAACTTTCAGGGACTCCTTTAAAATTTAAAAAATTTCTTAGATGTCCGAAGAAGGTCTTCCCAAAATTTTTTTAATTTCTTTCAACCTTCAGGGACTCCTTTAAAATATAAAAATTTTCTTGGAAGTCGCTATATCTTCCCAAATATTCTGAAGCGCTTCCTAGCTTCGTTTAATTCTCTTAGACTGCAAAATATTCCTTGGAAGACTTTGGGTCTTCCCAAACTTTTCTGAACTTCTTTTAACTTTCTTGGAAGTCGCTGGGTATTCTCAAATATTTTGAAGCGCTTCCTAGTTTCCTTGAGTTCTTTTGAACTGTAAATATTTTTTGGAAGTCTTTGGGTCTTCCCAAACTTTTTTAAATTTCTTTCAACTTTCAGGGACTCCTTTAAAATATAAAAATTTTCTTGGAAGTCGCTATGTCTTCCCAAATATTTTGAAGCGCTTCCTAGCTTCTTTGAATTCTCTTAAACTACAAAATATTCCTTGGAAGTCTTTGGGTCTTCCCAAACTTTTTTGAACTTCTTTTAACTTTCATGGACTCCGCTAAAGTTTAAAAATTTTCTTGGAAATAGCTGGGTATTCTCAAATATTTTGAAGCGCTTCCTAGCTTCTTTGAATTCTCTTAAACTACAAAATATTCCTTGGAAGTCTTTGGGTCTTCCCAAACTATTTTGAATTCCGTTTAACTTTCATGGACTCCTTTAAAATTTAAAAATTTTCTTGGAAGTCCCTGGGTCTTCCCAAATATTTTGAAGCGCTTCCTAGTTTCCTTGAATTCTCTTAAACTGCAAAATATTTTTTGGAAGTCTTTGGGTCTTCCCAAGCTATTTTGAATTCCGTTTAACTTTCAGGGACTCCTTTTAAATTTAAAAATTTTCTTGGAAGTCGCTATGTCTTCCCAAATATTTTGAAGCGCTTCCTAGCTTCTTTGAATTCTCTTAAACTACAAAATATTCCTTGGAAGTCTTAGGGTCTTCCCAAACTATTTTGAATTCCGTTTAACTTTCATGGACTCCTTTAAAATTTAAACATTTTCTTGGAAGTCGCTATGTCTTCCCAAATATTTTGAAACGCTTCCTAGCTTCTTTGAATTCTCTTAAACTACAAAATATTCCTTGGAAGTCTTTGGGTCTTCCCAAACTTTTTTGAACTTCTTTTAACTTTCATGGACTCCGCTAAAGTTTAAAAATTTTCTTGGAAATTGCTCTGTATTCTCAAATATTTTGAAGCGCTTCCTAGCTTCTTTGAATTCTCTTAAACTACAAAATATTCCTTGGAAGTCTTTGGGTCTTCCCAAACTATTTTGAATTCCGTTTAATTTTCATGGACTCCTTTAAAATTTAAAAATTTTCTTGGAAGTCCCTGGGTCTTCCCAAATATTTTGAAGCGCTTCCTAGCTTCCTTGAATTCTCTTAAACTGCAAAATATTTTTTGGAAGTCTTTGGGTCTTCCCAAGCTATTTTGAATTCCGTTTAACTTTCAGGGACTCCCTTTAAATTTAAAAATTTTCTTGGAAGTCCCTGGGTCTTCCCAAATATTTTGAAGCGCTTCCTAGCTTCTTTGAATTCTCTTAAACTACAAAATATTCCTTGGAAAACTTTGGGTCTTCCCAAACTTTTCCGAACTTCTTTTAACCTTCATGGACTCTTTAAACTTCAAACATTTTCTTGGAAGTCCCTGGATCTTCCCAAATATTTTGAAGCGCTTCCTAGCTTCCTTGAATTCTCTTAAACTGCAAAATATTCCTTTGAAGACTTTGGGTCTTCCCAAACTTTTTTGAACTTCTTTTAACTTTCAGGGACTCCTTTAAAATTTAAAAAATTTCTTAGATGTCCGAAGAAGGTCTTCCCAAAATTTTTTTAATTTCTTTCAACCTTCAGGGACTCCTTTAAAATATAAAAATTTTCTTGGAAGTCGCTATATCTTCCCAAATATTCTGAAGCGCTTCCTAGCTTCGTTTAATTCTCTTAGACTGCAAAATATTCCTTGGAAGACTTTGGGTCTTCCCAAACTTTTCTGAACTTCTTTTAACTTTCTTGGAAGTCGCTGGGTATTCTCAAATATTTTGAAGCGCTTCCTAGTTTCCTTGAGTTCTTTTGAACTGTAAATATTTTTTGGAAGTCTTTGGGTCTTCCCAAACTTTTTTAAATTTCTTTCAACTTTCAGGGACTCCTTTAAAATATAAAAATTTTCTTGGAAGTCGCTATGTCTTCCCAAATATTTTGAAGCGCTTCCTAGCTTCTTTGAATTCTCTTAAACTACAAAATATTCCTTGGAAGTCTTTGGGTCTTCCCAAACTTTTTTGAACTTCTTTTAACTTTCATGGACTCCGCTAAAGTTTAAAAATTTTCTTGGAAATTGCTGGGTATTCTCAAATATTTTGAAGCGCTTCCTAGCTTCTTTGAATTCTCTTAAACTACAAAATATTCCTTGGAAGTCTTTGGGTCTTCCCAAACTATTTTGAATTCCGTTTAACTTTCATGAACTCCTTTAAAATTTAAAAATTTTCTTGGAAGTCCCTGGGTCTTCCCAAATATTTTGAAGGGCTTCCTAGTTTCCTTGAATTCTCTTAAACTGCAAAATATTTTTTGGAAGTCTTTGGGTCTTCCCAAGCTATTTTGAATTCCGTTTAACTTTCAGGGACTCCTTTTAAATTTAAAAATTTTCTTGGAAGTCGCTATGTCTTCCCAAATATTTTGAAGCGCTTCCTAGCTTCTTTGAATTCTCTTAAACTACAAAATATTCCTTGGAAGTCTTAGGGTCTTCCCAAACTGTTTTGAATTCCGTTTTACTTTCAGGGACTCCTTTAAAATTTAAACATTTTCTTGGAAGTCGCTATGTCTTCCCAAATATTTTGAAACGCTTCCTAGCTTCTTTGAATTCTCTTAAACTACAAAATATTCCTTGGAAGTCTTTGGGTCTTCCCAAACTTTTTTGAACTTCTTTTAACTTTCATGGACTCCGCTAAAGTTTAAAAATTTTCTTGGAAATTGCTCTGTATTCTCAAATATTTTGAAGCGCTTCCTAGCTTCTTTGAATTCTCTTAAACTACAAAATATTCCTTGGAAGTCTTTGGGTCTTCCCAAACTATTTTGAATTCCGTTTAACTTTCATGGACTCCTTTAAAATTTAAAAATTTTCTTGGAAGTCCCTGGGTATTCTCAAATATTTTGAAGCGCTTCCTAGCTTCTTTGAATTCTCTTAAACTACAAAATATTCCTTGGAAGTCTTTGGGTCTTCCCAAACTATTTTGAATTCCGTTTAACTTTCATGAACTCCTTTAAAATTTAAAAATTTTCTTGGAAGTCCCTGGGTCTTCCCAAATATTTTGAAGGGCTTCCTAGTTTCCTTGAATTCTCTTAAACTGCAAAATATTTTTTGGAAGTCTTTGGGTCTTCCCAAGCTATTTTGAATTCCGTTTAACTTTCAGGGACTCCTTTTAAATTTAAAAATTTTCTTGGAAGTCGCTATGTCTTCCCAAATATTTTGAAGCGCTTCCTAGCTTCTTTGAATTCTCTTAAACTACAAAATATTCCTTGGAAGTCTTAGGGTCTTCCCAAACTGTTTTGAATTCCGTTTTACTTTCAGGGACTCCTTTAAAATTTAAACATTTTCTTGGAAGTCGCTATGTCTTCCCAAATATTTTGAAACGCTTCCTAGCTTCTTTGAATTCTCTTAAACTACAAAATATTCCTTGGAAGTCTTTGGGTCTTCCCAAACTTTTTTGAACTTCTTTTAACTTTCATGGACTCCGCTAAAGTTTAAAAATTTTCTTGGAAATTGCTCTGTATTCTCAAATATTTTGAAGCGCTTCCTAGCTTCTTTGAATTCTCTTAAACTACAAAATATTCCTTGGAAGTCTTTGGGTCTTCCCAAACTATTTTGAATTCCGTTTAACTTTCATGGACTCCTTTAAAATTTAAAAATTTTCTTGGAAGTCCCTGGGTCTTCCCAAATATTTTGAAGCGCTTCCTAGCTTCCTTGAATTCTCTTAAACTGCAAAATATTTTTTGGAAGTCTTTGGGTCTTCCCAAGCTATTTTGAATTCCGTTTAACTTTCAGGGACTCCCTTTAAATTTAAAAATTTTCTTGGAAGTCCCTGGGTCTTCCCAAATATTTTGAAGCGCTTCCTAGCTTCTTTGAATTCTCTTAAACTACAAAATATTCCTTGGAAGTCTTTGGGTCTTCCCAAACTTTTTCGAACTTCTTTTAACCTTCATGGACTCTTTAAACTTCAAACATTTTCTTGGAAGTCCCTGGATCTTCCCAAATATTTTGAAGCGCTTCCTAGCTTCCTTGAATTCTCTTAAACTGCAAAATATTTTTTGGAAGTCTTTGGGTCTTCCCAAGCTATTTTGAATTCCGTTTAACTTTCAGGGACTCCTTTAAAATTTAAAAATTTTCTTGGAAGTCCCTGGGTCTTCCCAAATATTTTGAAGCGCTTCCTAGCTTCTTTGAATTCTCTTAAACTACAAAATATTCCTTGGAAAACTTTGGGTCTTCCCAAACTTTTTCGAACTTCTTTTAACCTTCATGGACTCTTTAAACTTCAAACATTTTCTTGGAAGTCCCTGGATCTTCCCAAATATTTTGAAGCGCTTCCTAGCTTCCTTGAATTCTCTTAAACTGCAAAATATTCCTTTGAAGACTTTGGGTCTTCCCAAACTTTTTTGAACTTCTTTTAACTTTCATGGACTCCGTTAAAGTTTAAAAATTTTCTTCGAAGTCTTTGGGTATTCTCAAACATTTTGAAGCGCTTCCTAGCTTCTTTGAATTCTCTTAAACTGCAAAATATTCTTTGGAAGTCTTTGGGTCTTCCCAAACTTTTTCGAACTTCTTTTAACCTTCATGGACTCTTTAAACTTCAAGCATTTACTTGGAAGTCCCTGGATCTTCCCAAATATTTTGAAGCGCTTCCTAGCTTCCTTGAATTCTCTTAAACTGCAAAATATTTTTTGGAAGTCTTTGGGTCTTCCCAAGCTATTTTGAATTCCGTTTAACTTTCAGGGACTCCCTTTAAATTTAAAAATTTTCTTGGAAGTCCCTGGGTCTTCCCAAATATTTTGAAGCGCTTCCTAGCTTCTTTGAATTCTCTTAAACTACAAAATATTCCTTGGAAAACTTTGGGTCTTCCCAAACTTTTCCGAACTTCTTTTAACCTTCATGGACTCTTTAAACTTCAAACATTTTCTTGGAAGTCCCTGGATCTTCCCAAATATTTTGAAGCGCTTCCTAGCTTCCTTGAATTCTCTTAAACTGCAAAATATTTTTTGGAAGTCTTTGGGTCTTCCCAAGCTATTTTGAATTCCGTTTAACTTTCAGGGACTCCCTTTAAATTTAAAAATTTTCTTGGAAGTCCCTGGGTCTTCCCAAATATTTTGAAGCGCTTCCTAGCTTCTTTGAATTCTCTTAAACTACAAAATATTCCTTGGAAAACTTTGGGTCTTCCCAAACTTTTCCGAACTTCTTTTAACCTTCATGGACTCTTTAAACTTCAAACATTTTCTTGGAAGTCCCTGGATCTTCCCAAATATTTTGAAGCGCTTCCTAGCTTCCTTGAATTCTCTTAAACTGCAAAATATTCCTTTGAAGACTTTGGGTCTTCCCAAACTTTTTTGAACTTCTTTTAACTTTCAGGGACTCCTTTAAAATTTAAAAAATTTCTTAGATGTCCGAAGAAGGTCTTCCCAAAATTTTTTTAATTTCTTTCAACCTTCAGGGACTCCTTTAAAATATAAAAATTTTCTTGGAAGTCGCTATATCTTCCCAAATATTCTGAAGCGCTTCCTAGCTTCGTTTAATTCTCTTAGACTGCAAAATATTCCTTGGAAGACTTTGGGTCTTCCCAAACTTTTCTGAACTTCTTTTAACTTTCTTGGAAGTCGCTGGGTATTCTCAAATATTTTGAAGCGCTTCCTAGTTTCCTTGAGTTCTTTTGAACTGTAAATATTTTTTGGAAGTCTTTGGGTCTTCCCAAACTTTTTTAAATTTCTTTCAACTTTCAGGGACTCCTTTAAAATATAAAAATTTTCTTGGAAGTCGCTATGTCTTCCCAAATATTTTGAAGCGCTTCCTAGCTTCTTTGAATTCTCTTAAACTACAAAATATTCCTTGGAAGTCTTTGGGTCTTCCCAAACTTTTTTGAACTTCTTTTAACTTTCATGGACTCCGCTAAAGTTTAAAAATTTTCTTGGAAATTGCTGGGTATTCTCAAATATTTTGAAGCGCTTCCTAGCTTCTTTGAATTCTCTTAAACTACAAAATATTCCTTGGAAGTCTTTGGGTCTTCCCAAACTATTTTGAATTCCGTTTAACTTTCATGAACTCCTTTAAAATTTAAAAATTTTCTTGGAAGTCCCTGGGTCTTCCCAAATATTTTGAAGGGCTTCCTAGTTTCCTTGAATTCTCTTAAACTGCAAAATATTTTTTGGAAGTCTTTGGGTCTTCCCAAGCTATTTTGAATTCCGTTTAACTTTCAGGGACTCCTTTTAAATTTAAAAATTTTCTTGGAAGTCGCTATGTCTTCCCAAATATTTTGAAGCGCTTCCTAGCTTCTTTGAATTCTCTTAAACTACAAAATATTCCTTGGAAGTCTTAGGGTCTTCCCAAACTGTTTTGAATTCCGTTTTACTTTCAGGGACTCCTTTAAAATTTAAACATTTTCTTGGAAGTCGCTATGTCTTCCCAAATATTTTGAAACGCTTCCTAGCTTCTTTGAATTCTCTTAAACTACAAAATATTCCTTGGAAGTCTTTGGGTCTTCCCAAACTTTTTTGAACTTCTTTTAACTTTCATGGACTCCGCTAAAGTTTAAAAATTTTCTTGGAAATTGCTCTGTATTCTCAAATATTTTGAAGCGCTTCCTAGCTTCTTTGAATTCTCTTAAACTACAAAATATTCCTTGGAAGTCTTTGGGTCTTCCCAAACTATTTTGAATTCCGTTTAACTTTCATGGACTCCTTTAAAATTTAAAAATTTTCTTGGAAGTCCCTGGGTCTTCCCAAATATTTTGAAGCGCTTCCTAGCTTCCTTGAATTCTCTTAAACTGCAAAATATTTTTTGGAAGTCTTTGGGTCTTCCCAAGCTATTTTGAATTCCGTTTAACTTTCAGGGACTCCCTTTAAATTTAAAAATTTTCTTGGAAGTCCCTGGGTCTTCCCAAATATTTTGAAGCGCTTCCTAGCTTCTTTGAATTCTCTTAAACTACAAAATATTCCTTGGAAGTCTTTGGGTCTTCCCAAACTTTTTCGAACTTCTTTTAACCTTCATGGACTCTTTAAACTTCAAACATTTTCTTGGAAGTCCCTGGATCTTCCCAAATATTTTGAAGCGCTTCCTAGCTTCCTTGAATTCTCTTAAACTGCAAAATATTTTTTGGAAGTCTTTGGGTCTTCCCAAGCTATTTTGAATTCCGTTTAACTTTCAGGGACTCCTTTAAAATTTAAAAATTTTCTTGGAAGTCCCTGGGTCTTCCCAAATATTTTGAAGCGCTTCCTAGCTTCTTTGAATTCTCTTAAACTACAAAATATTCCTTGGAAAACTTTGGGTCTTCCCAAACTTTTTCGAACTTCTTTTAACCTTCATGGACTCTTTAAACTTCAAACATTTTCTTGGAAGTCCCTGGATCTTCCCAAATATTTTGAAGCGCTTCCTAGCTTCCTTGAATTCTCTTAAACTGCAAAATATTCCTTTGAAGACTTTGGGTCTTCCCAAACTTTTTTGAACTTCTTTTAACTTTCATGGACTCCGTTAAAGTTTAAAAATTTTCTTCGAAGTCTTTGGGTATTCTCAAACATTTTGAAGCGCTTCCTAGCTTCTTTGAATTCTCTTAAACTGCAAAATATTCTTTGGAAGTCTTTGGGTCTTCCCAAACTTTTTCGAACTTCTTTTAACCTTCATGGACTCTTTAAACTTCAAGCATTTACTTGGAAGTCCCTGGATCTTCCCAAATATTTTGAAGCGCTTCCTAGCTTCCTTGAATTCTCTTAAACTGCAAAATATTTTTTGGAAGTCTTTGGGTCTTCCCAAGCTATTTTGAATTCCGTTTAACTTTCAGGGACTCCTTTAAAATTTAAAAAATTTCTTAGATGTCCGAAGAAGGTCTTCCCAAAATTTTTTTAATTTCTTTCAACCTTCAGGGACTCCTTTAAAATATAAAAATTTTCTTGGAAGTCGCTATATCTTCCCAAATATTCTGAAGCGCTTCCTAGCTTCGTTTAATTCTCTTAGACTGCAAAATATTCCTTGGAAGACTTTGGGTCTTCCCAAACTTTTCTGAACTTCTTTTAACTTTCTTGGAAGTCGCTGGGTATTCTCAAATATTTTGAAGCGCTTCCTAGTTTCCTTGAGTTCTTTTGAACTGTAAATATTTTTTGGAAGTCTTTGGGTCTTCCCAAACTTTTTTAAATTTCTTTCAACTTTCAGGGACTCCTTTAAAATATAAAAATTTTCTTGGAAGTCGCTATGTCTTCCCAAATATTTTGAAGCGCTTCCTAGCTTCTTTGAATTCTCTTAAACTACAAAATATTCCTTGGAAGTCTTTGGGTCTTCCCAAACTTTTTTGAACTTCTTTTAACTTTCATGGACTCCGCTAAAGTTTAAAAATTTTCTTGGAAATTGCTGGGTATTCTCAAATATTTTGAAGCGCTTCCTAGCTTCTTTGAATTCTCTTAAACTACAAAATATTCCTTGGAAGTCTTTGGGTCTTCCCAAACTATTTTGAATTCCGTTTAACTTTCATGGACTCCTTTAAAATTTAAAAATTTTCTTGGAAGTCCCTGGGTCTTCCCAAACATTTTGAAGCCCTTCCTAGCTTCCTTGAATTCTCTTAAACTGCAAAATATTTTTTGGAAGTCTTTGGGTCTTCCCAAGCTATTTTGAATTCCGTTTAACTTTCAGGGACTCCTTTAAAATTTAAAAATTTTCTTGGAAGTCCCTGGGTCTTCCCAAATATTTTGAAGCGCTTCCTAGCTTCTTTGAATTCTCTTAAACTACAAAATATTCCTTGGAAGTCTTAGGGTCTTCCCAAACTGTTTTGAATTCCGTTTTACTTTCAGGGACTCCTTTAAAATTTAAACATTTTCTTGGAAGTCGCTATGTCTTCCCAAATATTTTGAAACGCTTCCTAGCTTCTTTGAATTCTCTTAAACTACAAAATATTCCTTGGAAGTCTTTGGGTCTTCCCAAACTTTTTTGAACTTCTTTTAACTTTCATGGACTCCGCTAAAGTTTAAAAATTTTCTTGGAAATTGCTCTGTATTCTCAAATATTTTGAAGCGCTTCCTAGCTTCTTTGAATTCTCTTAAACTACAAAATATTCCTTGGAAGTCTTTGGGTCTTCCCAAACTATTTTGAATTCCGTTTAATTTTCATGGACTCCTTTAAAATTTAAAAATTTTCTTGGAAGTCCCTGGGTCTTCCCAAATATTTTGAGGCGCTTCCTTGCTTCCTTGAATTCTCTTAAACTGCAAAATATTTTTTGGAAGTCTTTGGGTCTTCCCAAGCTATTTTGAATTCCGTTTAACATTCAGGGACTCCTTTAAAATTTAAAAATTTTCTTGGAAGTCCCAGGGTCTTCCCAAATATTTTGAAGCGCTTCCTAGCTTCTTTGAATTCTCTTAAACTACAAAATATTCCTTGGAAGTCTTTGGGTCTTCCCAAACTTTTTCGAACTTCTTTTAACCTTCATGGACTCTTTAAACTTCAAACATTTTCTTGGAAGTCCCTGGATCTTCCCAAATATTTTGAAGCGCTTCCTAGCTTCCTTGAATTCTCTTAAACTGCAAAATATTTTTTGGAAGTCTTTGGGTCTTCCCAAGCTATTTTGAATTCCGTTTAACTTTCAGGGACTCCTTTAAAATTTAAAAATTTTCTTGGAAGTCCCTGGGTCTTCCCAAATATTTTGAGGCGCTTCCTTGCTTCCTTGAATTCTCTTAAACTGCAAAATATTTTTTGGAAGTCTTTGGGTCTTCCCAAGCTATTTTGAATTCCGTTTAACATTCAGGGACTCCTTTAAAATTTAAAAATTTTCTTGGAAGTCCCAGGGTCTTCCCAAATATTTTGAAGCGCTTCCTAGCTTCTTTGAATTCTCTTAAACTACAAAATATTCCTTGGAAGTCTTTGGGTCTTCCCAAACTATTTTGAATTCCGTTTAATTTTCATGGACTCCTTTAAAATTTAAAAATTTTCTTGGAAGTCCCTGGGTCTTCCCAAATATTTTGAGGCGCTTCCTTGCTTCCTTGAATTCTCTTAAACTGCAAAATATTTTTTGGAAGTCTTTGGGTCTTCCCAAGCTATTTTGAATTCCGTTTAACATTCAGGGACTCCTTTAAAATTTAAAAATTTTCTTGGAAGTCCCAGGGTCTTCCCAAATATTTTGAAGCGCTTCCTAGCTTCTTTGAATTCTCTTAAACTACAAAATATTCCTTGGAAGTCTTTGGGTCTTCCCAAACTTTTTCGAACTTCTTTTAACCTTCATGGACTCTTTAAACTTCAAACATTTTCTTGGAAGTCCCTGGATCTTCCCAAATATTTTGAAGCGCTTCCTAGCTTCCTTGAATTCTCTTAAACTGCAAAATATTTTTTGGAAGTCTTTGGGTCTTCCCAAGCTATTTTGAATTCCGTTTAACTTTCAGGGACTCCTTTAAAATTTAAAAATTTTCTTGGAAGTCCCTGGGTCTTCCCAAATATTTTGAGGCGCTTCCTTGCTTCCTTGAATTCTCTTAAACTGCAAAATATTTTTTGGAAGTCTTTGGGTCTTCCCAAGCTATTTTGAATTCCGTTTAACATTCAGGGACTCCTTTAAAATTTAAAAATTTTCTTGGAAGTCCCAGGGTCTTCCCAAATATTTTGAAGCGCTTCCTAGCTTCTTTGAATTCTCTTAAACTACAAAATATTCCTTGGAAGTCTTTGGGTCTTCCCAAACTTTTTCGAACTTCTTTTAACCTTCATGGACTCTTTAAACTTCAAACATTTTCTTGGAAGTCCCTGGATCTTCCCAAATATTTTGAAGCGCTTCCTAGCTTCCTTGAATTCTCTTAAACTGCAAAATATTTTTTGGAAGTCTTTGGGTCTTCCCAAGCTATTTTGAATTCCGTTTAACTTTCAGGGACTCCTTTAAAATTTAAAAATTTTCTTGGAAGTCCCTGGGTCTTCCCAAATATTTTGAAGCGCTTCCTAGCTTCTTTGAATTCTCTTAAACTGCAAAATATTCTTTGGAAGTCTTTTGGTCTTCTCAAACTTTTTCGAACTTCTTTTAACCTTCATGGACTCTTTAAACTTCAAACATTTACTTAGAAGTCCCTGGGTCTTCCCAAATATTTTGAAGCGCTTCCTAGCTTCTTTGAATTTTCTTAAACTGCAAAATATTTTTTGGAAGTCTTTGTGTCTTTCCAAACTTCTTTGAACTTCATTTAACTTTCATGGACTCCGTTAAAGTTTAACATTTTTTTGGAAGTCCCTGGGTCTTCCCAAATATTTTGAAGCGCTTCCTAGCTTCTTTGAACTCTCTTAAGCTCCAAAATATTCCTTGGGAGTCTTTGGGTCTTCCCAAACTGTTTCGAATTCCGTTTAACTTTCAGGGACTCCTTTAAAAATTAAAAATTTTCTTGGAAGTCCCTGGGTCTTCCCAAATATTTTGAGGCGCTTCCTTGCTTCCTTGAATTCTCTTAAACTGCAAAATATTTTTTGGAAGTCTTTGGGTCTTCTTCTTTGAATTTTCTTAAACTGCAAAATATTCTTTGGAAGTCTTTGGGTCTTCCCAAACTTTTTCGAACTTCTTTTAACCTTCATGGACTCTTTAAACTTCAAACATTTACTTGGAAGTCCCTGGATCTTCCCAAATATTTTGAAGCGCTTCCTAGCTTCCTTGAATTCTCTTAAACTGCAAAATATTCCTTTGAAGACTTTGGGTCTTCCCAAACTTTTTTGAACTTCTTTTAACTTTCATGGACTCCGTTAAAGTTTAAAAATTTTCTTCGAAGTCTTTTGGTATTCTCAAACATTTTGAAGCCCTTCCTAGCTTCCTTGAATTCTCTTAAACTGCAAAATATTTTTTGGAAGTCTTTGGGTCTTCCCAAGCTATTTTGAATTCCGTTTAACTTTCAGGGACTCCTTTAAAATTTAAAAATTTTCTTGGAAGTCCCTGGGTCTTCCCAAATATTTTGAAGCGCTTCCTAGCTTCTTTGAATTCTCTTAAACTGCAAAATATTTTTTGGAAGTCTTTGGGTCTTCCCAAGCTATTTTGAATTCCGTTTAACTTTCAGGGACTCCTTTAAAATTTAAAAATTTTCTTGGAAGTCCCTGGGTCTTCCCAAATATTTTGAGGCGCTTCCTAGCTTCCTTGAATTCTCTTAAACTGCAAAATATTTTTTGGAAGTCTTTGGGTCTTCCCAAGCTATTTTGAATTCCGTTTAACTTTCAGGGACTCCTTTAAAATTTAAAAATTTTCTTGGAAGTCCCTGGGTCTTCCCAAATATTTTGAAGCGCTTCCTAGCTTCTTTGAATTCTCTTAAACTACAAAATATTCTTTGGAAGTCTTTGGGTCTTCCCAAACTTTTTCGAACTTCTTTTAACCTTCATGGACTCTTTAAACTTCAAACATTTTCTTGGAAGTCCCTGGATCTTCCCAAATATTTTGAAGCGCTTCCTAGCTTCCTTGAATTCTCTTAAACTGCAAAATATTCCTTTGAAGACTTTGGGTCTTCCCAAACTTTTTTGAACTTCTTTTAACTTTCATGGACTCCGTTAAAGTTTAAAAATTTTCTTCGAAGTCTTTTGGTATTCTCAAACATTTTGAAGCCCTTCCTAGCTTCCTTGAATTCTCTTAAACTGCAAAATATTTTTTGGAAGTCTTTGGGTCTTCCCAAGCTATTTTGAATTCCGTTTAACTTTCAGGGACTCCTTTAAAATTTAAAAATTTTCTTGGAAGTCCCAGGGTCTTCCCAAATATTTTGAAGCGCTTCCTAGCTTCTTTGAATTTTCTTAAACTGCAAAATATTCTTTGGAAGTCTTTGGGTCTTCCCAAACTTTTTCGAACTTCTTTTAACCTTCATGGACTCTTTAAACTTCAAACATTTACTTGGAAGTCCCTGGATCTTCCCAAATATTTTGAAGCGCTTCCTAGCTTCCTTGAATTCTCTTAAACTGCAAAATATTCCTTTGAAGACTTTGGGTCTTCCCAAACTTTTTTGAACTTCTTTTAACTTTCATGGACTCCGTTAAAGTTTAAAAATTTTCTTCGAAGTCTTTTGGTATTCTCAAACATTTTGAAGCCCTTCCTAGCTTCCTTGAATTCTCTTAAACTGCAAAATATTTTTTGGAAGTCTTTGGGTCTTCCCAAGCTATTTTGAATTCCGTTTAACTTTCAGGGACTCCTTTAAAATTTAAAAATTTTCTTGGAAGTCCCTGGGTCTTCCCAAATATTTTGAAGCGCTTCCTAGCTTCTTTGAATTCTCTTAAACTGCAAAATATTTTTTGGAAGTCTTTGGGTCTTCCCAAGCTATTTTGAATTCCGTTTAACTTTCAGGGACTCCTTTAAAATTTAAAAATTTTCTTGGAAGTCCCTGGGTCTTCCCAAATATTTTGAGGCGCTTCCTAGCTTCCTTGAATTCTCTTAAACTGCAAAATATTTTTTGGAAGTCTTTGGGTCTTCCCAAGCTATTTTGAATTCCGTTTAACTTTCAGGGACTCCTTTAAAATTTAAAAATTTTCTTGGAAGTCCCTGGGTCTTCCCAAATATTTTGAAGCGCTTCCTAGCTTCTTTGAATTCTCTTAAACTACAAAATATTCTTTGGAAGTCTTTGGGTCTTCCCAAACTTTTTCGAACTTCTTTTAACCTTCATGGACTCTTTAAACTTCAAACATTTTCTTGGAAGTCCCTGGATCTTCCCAAATATTTTGAAGCGCTTCCTAGCTTCCTTGAATTCTCTTAAACTGCAAAATATTCCTTTGAAGACTTTGGGTCTTCCCAAACTTTTTTGAACTTCTTTTAACTTTCATGGACTCCGTTAAAGTTTAAAAATTTTCTTCGAAGTCTTTTGGTATTCTCAAACATTTTGAAGCCCTTCCTAGCTTCCTTGAATTCTCTTAAACTGCAAAATATTTTTTGGAAGTCTTTGGGTCTTCCCAAGCTATTTTGAATTCCGTTTAACTTTCAGGGACTCCTTTAAAATTTAAAAATTTTCTTGGAAGTACCTGGGTCTTCCCAAATATTTTGAAGCGCTTCCTAGCTTCTTTGAATTCTCTTAAACTACAAAATATTCCTTGGAAGTCTTTGGGTCTTCCCAAACTATTTTGAATTCCGTTTAACTTTCAGGGACTCCTTTAAAATTTAAAAAATTTCTTAGACGTCCGAAGAAGGTCTTCCCAAACTTTTTTAAATTTCTTTCAACCTTCAGGGACTCCTTTAAAATATAAAAATTTTCTTGGAAGTCGCTATATCTTCCCAAATATTCTGAAGCGCTTCCTAGCTTCGTTGAATTCTCTTAGACTGCAAAATATTCCTTGGAAGACTTTGGGTCTTCCCAAACTTTTCTGAACTTCTTTTAACTTTCTTGGAAGTCGCTGGGTATTCTCAAATATTTTGAAGCGCTTCCTAGTTTCCTTGAGTTCTTTTGAACTGTAAATATTTTTTGGAAGTCTTTGGGTCTTCCCAAACTTTTTTAAATTTCTTTCAACTTTCAGGGACTCCTTTAAAATATAAAAATTTTCTTGGAAGTCGCTATGTCTTCCCAAATATTTTGAAGCGCTTCCTAGCTTCTTTGAATTCTCTTAAACTGCAAAATACTCCTTGGAAGTCTTTGGGTCTTCCCAAACTGTTTTGAATTCCGTTTTACTTTCAGGGACTCCTTTAAAATTTAAACATTTTCTTGGAAGTCGCTATGTCTTCCCAAATATTTTGAAACGCTTCCTAGCTTCTTTGAATTCTCTTAAACTACAAAATATTCCTTGGAAGTCTTTGGGTCTTCCCAAACTTTTTTGAACTTCTTTTAACTTTCATGGACTCCGCTAAAGTTTAAAAATTTTCTTGGAAATTGCTGGGTATTCTCAAATATTTTGAAGCGCTTCCTAGCTTCTTTGAATTCTCTTAAACTACAAAATATTCCTTGGAAGTCTTTGGGTCTTCCCAAACTATTTTGAATTCCGTTTAACTTTCATGGACTCCTTTAAAATTTAAAAATTTTCTTGGAAGTCCCTGGGTCTTCCCAAATATTTTGAAGCGCTTCCTAGCTTCCTTGAATTCTCTTAAACTGCAAAATATTTTTTGGAAGTCTTTGGGTCTTCCCAAGCTATTTTGAATTCCGTTTAACTTTCAGGGACTCCTTTTAAATTTAAAAATTTTCTTGGAAGTCCCTGGGTCTTCCCAAATATTTTCAAGCGCTTCCTAGCTTCTTTGAATTCTCTTAAACTACAAAATATTCCTTGGAAGTCTTTGGGTCTTCCCAAACTTTTTCGAACTTCTTTTAACCTTCATGGACTCTTTAAACTTCAAACATTTTCTTGGAAGTCCCTGGATCTTCCCAAATATTTTGAAGCGCTTCCTAGCTTCCTTGAATTCTCTTAAACTGCAAAATATTTTTTGGAAGTCTTTGGGTCTTCCCAAGCTATTTTGAATTCCGTTTAACTTTCAGGGACTCCTTTAAAATTTAAAAATTTTCTTGGAAGTCCCTGGGTCTTCCCAAATATTTTGAAGCGCTTCCTAGCTTCTTTGAATTCTCTTAAACTGCAAAATATTCTTTGGAAGTCTTTGGGTCTTCTCAAACTTTTTCGAACTTCTTTTAACCTTCATGGACTCTTTAAACTTCAAACATTTACTTAGAAGTCCCTGGGTCTTCCCAAATATTTTGAAGCGCTTCCTAGCTTCTTTGAATTTTCTTAAACTGCAAAATAATTTTTGGAAGTCTTTGTGTCTTTCCAAACTTCTTTGAACTTCATTTAACTTTCATGGACTCCGTTAAAGTTTAACATTTTTTTGGAAGTCCCTGGGTCTTCCCAAATATTTTGAAGCGCTTCCTAGCTTCTTTGAACTCTCTTAAGCTCCAAAATATTCCTTGGGAGTCTTTGGGTCTTCCCAAACTGTTTCGGATTCCGTTTAACTTTCAGGGACTCCTTTAAAAATTAAAAATTTTCTTGGAAGTCCCTGGGTCTTCCCAAATATTTTGAAGCGCTTCCTAGCTTCCTTGAATTCTCTTAAACTGCAAAATATCTTTTGGAAGCTATTTTGAATTCCGTTTAACTTTCAGGGACTCCTTTAAAATTTAAAAATTTTCTTGGAAGTCCCTGGGTCTTCCCAAATATTTTGAAGCGCTTCCTAGCTTCTTTGAATTTTCTTAAACTACAAAATATTCTTTGGAAGTCTTTGGGTCTTCCCAAACTTTTTCGAACTTCTTTTAACCTTCATGGACTCTTTAAACTTCAAACATTTTCTTGGAAGTCCCTGGATCTTCCCAAATATTTTGAAGCGCTTCCTAGCTTCCTTGAATTCTCTTAAACTGCAAAATATTTTTTGGAAGTCTTTGGGTCTTCCCAAGCTATTTTGAATTCCGTTTAACTTTCAGGGACTCCTTTAAAATTTAAAAATTTTCTTGGAAGTCCCTGGGTCTTCCCAAATATTTTGAAGCGCTTCCTAGCTTCTTTGAATTCTCTTAAACTGCAAAATATTCTTTGGAAGTCTTTGGGTCTTCTCAAACTTTTTCGAACTTCTTTTAACCTTCATGGACTCTTTAAACTTCAAACATTTACTTAGAAGTCCCTGGGTCTTCCCAAATATTTTGAAGCGCTTCCTAGCTTCTTTGAATTTTCTTAAACTGCAAAATAATTTTTGGAAGTCTTTGTGTCTTTCCAAACTTCTTTGAACTTCATTTAACTTTCATGGACTCCGTTAAAGTTTAACATTTTTTTGGAAGTCCCTGGGTCTTCCCAAATATTTTGAAGCGCTTCCTAGCTTCTTTGAACTCTCTTAAGCTCCAAAATATTCCTTGGGAGTCTTTGGGTCTTCCCAAACTGTTTCGGATTCCGTTTAACTTTCAGGGACTCCTTTAAAAATTAAAAATTTTCTTGGAAGTCCCTGGGTCTTCCCAAATATTTTGAAGCGCTTCCTAGCTTCCTTGAATTCTCTTAAACTGCAAAATATCTTTTGGAAGCTATTTTGAATTCCGTTTAACTTTCAGGGACTCCTTTAAAATTTAAAAATTTTCTTGGAAGTCCCTGGGTCTTCCCAAATATTTTGAAGCGCTTCCTAGCTTCTTTGAATTTTCTTAAACTACAAAATATTCTTTGGAAGTCTTTGGGTCTTCCCAAACTTTTTCGAACTTCTTTTAACCTTCATGGACTCTTTAAACTTCAAACATTTTCTTGGAAGTCCCTGGATCTTCCCAAATATTTTGAAGCGCTTCCTAGCTTCCTTGAATTCTCTTAAACTGCAAAATATCTTTTGGAAGCTATTTTGAATTCCGTTTAACTTTCAGGGACTCCTTTAAAATTTAAAAATTTTCTTGGAAGTCCCTGGGTCTTCCCAAATATTTTGAAGCGCTTCCTAGCTTCTTTGAATTTTCTTAAACTGCAAAATATTCCTTTGAAGACTTTGGGTCTTCCCAAACTTTTTTGAACTTCTTTTAACTTTCATGGACTCCGTTAAAGTTTAAAAATTTTCTTCGAAGTCTTTTGGTATTCTCAAACATTTTGAAGCCCTTCCTAGCTTCCTTGAATTCTCTTAAACTGCAAAATATTTTTTGGAAGTCTTTGGGTCTTCCCAAGCTATTTTGAATTCCGTTTAACTTTCAGGGACTCCTTTAAAATTTAAAAATTTTCTTGGAAGTCCCTGGGTCTTCCCAAATATTTTGAAGCGCTTCCTAGCTTCTTTGAATTCTCTTAAACTACAAAATATTCCTTGGAAGTCTTTGGGTCTTCCCAAACTATTTTGAATTCAGTTTAACTTTCAGGGACTCCTTTAAAATTTAAAAAATTTCTTAGACGTCCGAAGAAGGTCTTCCCAAACTTTTTTAAATTTCTTTCAACCTTCAGGGACTCCTTTAAAATATAAAAATTTTCTTGGAAGTCGCTATATCTTCCCAAATATTCTGAAGCGCTTCCTAGCTTCGTTGAATTCTCTTAGACTGCAAAATATTCCTTGGAAGACTTTGGGTCTTCCCAAACTTTTCTGAACTTCTTTTAACTTTCTTGGAAGTCGCTGGGTATTCTCAAATATTTTGAAGCGCTTCCTAGTTTCCTTGAGTTCTTTTGAACTGTAAATATTTTTTGGAAGTCTTTGGGTCTTCCCAAACTTTTTTAAATTTCTTTCAACTTTCAGGGACTCCTTTAAAATATAAAAATTTTCTTGGAAGTCGCTATGTCTTCCCAAATATTTTGAAGCGCTTCCTAGCTTCTTTGAATTCTCTTAAACTGCAAAATACTCCTTGGAAGTCTTTGGGTCTTCCCAAACTGTTTTGAATTCCGTTTTACTTTCAGGGACTCCTTTAAAATTTAAACATTTTCTTGGAAGTCGCTATGTCTTCCCAAATATTTTGAAACGCTTCCTAGCTTCTTTGAATTCTCTTAAACTACAAAATATTCCTTGGAAGTCTTTGGGTCTTCCCAAACTTTTTTGAACTTCTTTTAACTTTCATGGACTCCGCTAAAGTTTAAAAATTTTCTTGGAAATTGCTGGGTATTCTCAAATATTTTGAAGCGCTTCCTAGCTTCTTTGAATTCTCTTAAACTACAAAATATTTTTTGGAAGTCTTTGGGTCTTCCCAAACTATTTTGAATTCCGTTTAACTTTCATGGACTCCTTTAAAATTTAAAAATTTTCTTGGAAGTCCCTGGGTCTTCCCAAATATTTTGAAGCGCTTCCTAGCTTCCTTGAATTCTCTTAAACTGCAAAATATTTTTTGGAAGTCTTTGGGTCTTCCCAAGCTATTTTGAATTCCGTTTAACTTTCAGGGACTCCCTTTAAATTTAAAAATTTTCTTGGAAGTCCCTGGGTCTTCCCAAATATTTTGAAGCGCTTCCTAGCTTTTTTGAATTCTCTTAAACTACAAAATATTCCTTGGAAGTCTTTGGGTCTTCCCAAACTTTTTCGAACTTCTTTTAACCTTCATGGACTCTTTAAACTTCAAACATTTTCTTGGAAGTCCCTGGATCTTCCCAAATATTTTGAAGCGCTTCCTAGCTTCCTTGAATTCTCTTAAACTGCAAAATATTTTTTGGAAGTCTTTGGGTCTTCCCAAGCTATTTTGAATTCCGTTTAACTTTCAGGGACTCCTTTTAAATTTAAAAATTTTCTTGGAAGTCCCTGGGTCTTCCCAAATATTTTGAAGCGCTTCCTAGCTTCTTTGAATTCTCTTAAACTACAAAATATTCCTTGGAAGTCTTTGGGTCTTCCCAAACTTTTTCGAACTTCTTTTAACCTTCATGGACTCTTTAAACTTCAAACATTTTCTTGGAAGTCCCTGGATCTTCCCAAATATTTTGAAGCGCTTCCTAGCTTCCTTGAATTCTCTTAAACTGCAAAATATTCCTTTGAAGACTTTGGGTCTTCCCAAACTTTTTTGAAATTCTTTTAACTTTCATGGACTCCGTTAAAGTTTAAAAATTTTCTTCGAAGTCTTTTGGTATTCTCAAACATTTTGAAGCGCTTCCTAGCTTCCTTGAATTCTCTTAAACTGCAAAATATTCCTTGGAAGACTTTGAGTCTTTCCAAACTTCTTTGAACTTCTTTTAACTTTCATGGACTCCATTAAAGTTTAACATTTTCTTGGAAGTCCCTGGGTCTTCCCAAATATTTTGAAGCGCTTCCTAGCTTCCTTGAATTCTCTTAAGCTCCAAAATATTCCTTGGGAGTCTTTGGGTCTTCCCAAACTGTTTCGAATTCCGTTTAACTTTCAGGGACTCCTTTAAAAATTAAAAATTTTCTTGGAAGTCCCTGGGTCTTCCCAAATATTTTGGGGCGCTTCCTAGCTTCCTTGAATTCTCTTAAACTGCAAAATATTTTTTGGAAGTCTTTGGGTCTTCCCAAGCTATTTTGAATTCCGTTTAACTTTCAGGGACTCCTTTAAAATTTAAAAATTTTCTTGGAAGTCCCAGGGTCTTCCCAAATATTTTGAAGCGCTTCCTAGCTTCTTTGAATTTTCTTAAACTGCAAAATATTCTTTGGAAGTCTTTGGGTCTTCCCAAACTTTTTCGAACTTCTTTTAACCTTCATGGACTCTTTAAACTTCAAACATTTACTTGGAAGTCCCTGCATCTTCCCAAATATTTTGAAGCGCTTCCTAGCTTCCTTGAATTCTCTTAAACTGCAAAATATTCCTTTGAAGACTTTGGGTCTTCCCAAACTTTTTTGAACTTCTTTTAACTTTCATGGACTCCGTTAAAGTTTAAAAATTTTCTTCGAAGTCTTTTGGTATTCTCAAACATTTTGAAGCCCTTCCTAGCTTCCTTGAATTCTCTTAAACTGCAAAATATTTTTTGGAAGTCTTTGGGTCTTCCCAAGCTATTTTGAATTCCGTTTAACTTTCAGGGACTCCTTTAAAATTTAAAAATTTTCTTGGAAGTCCCTGGGTCTTCCCAAATATTTTGAAGCGCTTCCTAGCTTCTTTGAATTCTCTTAAACTGCAAAATATTTTTTGGAAGTCTTTGGGTCTTCCCAAGCTATTTTGAATTCCGTTTAACTTTCAGGGACTCCTTTAAAATTTAAAAATTTTCTTGGAAGTCCCTGGGTCTTCCCAAATATTTTGAGGCGCTTCCTAGCTTCCTTGAATTCTCTTAAACTGCAAAATATTTTTTGGAAGTCTTTGGGTCTTCCCAAGCTATTTTGAATTCCGTTTAACTTTCAGGGACTCCTTTAAAATTTAAAAATTTTCTTGGAAGTCCCTGGGTCTTCCCAAATATTTTGAAGCGCTTCCTAGCTTCTTTGAATTCTCTTAAACTACAAAATATTCTTTGGAAGTCTTTGGGTCTTCCCAAACTTTTTCGAACTTCTTTTAACCTTCATGGACTCTTTAAACTTCAAACATTTACTTGGAAGTCCCTGGATCTTCCCAAATATTTTGAAGCGCTTCCTAGCTTCCTTGAATTCTCTTAAACTGCAAAATATTCCTTTGAAGACTTTGGGTCTTCCCAAACTTTTTTGAACTTCTTTTAACTTTCATGGACTCCGTTAAAGTTTAAAAATTTTCTTCGAAGTCTTTTGGTATTCTCAAACATTTTGAAGCCCTTCCTAGCTTCCTTGAATTCTCTTAAACTGCAAAATATTTTTTGGAAGTCTTTGGGTCTTCCCAAGCTATTTTGAATTCCGTTTAACTTTCAGGGACTCCTTTAAAATTTAAAAATTTTCTTGGAAGTCCCTGGGTCTTCCCAAATATTTTGAAGCGCTTCCTAGCTTCTTTGAATTCTCTTAAACTACAAAATATTCCTTGGAAGTCTTTGGGTCTTCCCAAACTATTTTGAATTCCGTTTAACTTTCAGGGACTCCTTTAAAATTTAAAAAATTTCTTAGACGTCCGAAGAAGGTCTTCCCAAACTTTTTTAAATTTCTTTCAACCTTCAGGGACTCCTTTAAAATATAAAAATTTTCTTGGAAGTCGCTATATCTTCCCAAATATTCTGAAGCGCTTCCTAGCTTCGTTGAATTCTCTTAGACTGCAAAATATTCCTTGGAAGACTTTGGGTCTTCCCAAACTTTTCTGAACTTCTTTTAACTTTCTTGGAAGTCGCTGGGTATTCTCAAATATTTTGAAGCGCTTCCTAGTTTCCTTGAGTTCTTTTGAACTGTAAATATTTTTTGGAAGTCTTTGGGTCTTCCCAAACTTTTTTAAATTTCTTTCAACTTTCAGGGACTCCTTTAAAATATAAAAATTTTCTTGGAAGTCGCTATGTCTTCCCAAATATTTTGAAGCGCTTCCTAGCTTCTTTGAATTCTCTTAAACTGCAAAATACTCCTTGGAAGTCTTTGGGTCTTCCCAAACTGTTTTGAATTCCGTTTTACTTTCAGGGACTCCTTTAAAATTTAAACATTTTCTTGGAAGTCGCTATGTCTTCCCAAATATTTTGAAACGCTTCCTAGCTTCTTTGAATTCTCTTAAACTACAAAATATTCCTTGGAAGTCTTTGGGTCTTCCCAAACTTTTTTGAACTTCTTTTAACTTTCATGGACTCCGCTAAAGTTTAAAAATTTTCTTGGAAATTGCTGGGTATTCTCAAATATTTTGAAGCGCTTCCTAGCTTCCTTGAATTCTCTTAAACTGCAAAATATCTTTTGGAAGCTATTTTGAATTCCGTTTAACTTTCAGGGACTCCTTTAAAATTTAAAAATTTTCTTGGAAGTCCCTGGGTCTTCCCAAATATTTTGAGGCGCTTCCTAGCTTCCTTGAATTCTCTTAAACTGCAAAATATTTTTTGGAAGTCTTTGGGTCTTCCCAAGCTATTTTGAATTCCGTTTAACTTTCAGGGACTCCTTTAAAATTTAAAAATTTTCTTGGAAGTCCCTGGGTCTTCCCAAATATTTTGAAGCGCTTCCTAGCTTCTTTGAATTCTCTTAAACTGCAAAATATTTTTTGGAAGTCTTTGGGTCTTCCCAAGCTATTTTGAATTCCGTTTAACTTTCAGGGACTCCTTTAAAATTTAAAAATTTTCTTGGAAGTCTCTGGGTCTTCCCAAATATTTTGAGGCGCTTCCTAGCTTCCTTGAATTCTCTTAAACTGCAAAATATTTTTTGGAAGTCTTTGGGTCTTCCCAAGCTATTTTGAATTCCGTTTAACTTTCAGGGACTCCTTTAAAATTTAAAAATTTTCTTGGAAGTCCCTGGGTCTTCCCAAATATTTTGAAGCGCTTCCTAGCTTCTTTGAATTCTCTTAAACTACAAAATATTCTTTGGAAGTCTTTGGGTCTTCCCAAACTTTTTCGAACTTCTTTTAACCTTCATGGACTCTTTAAACTTCAAACATTTTCTTGGAAGTCCCTGGATCTTCCCAAATATTTTGAAGCGCTTCCTAGCTTCCTTGAATTCTCTTAAACTGCAAAATATTCCTTTGAAGACTTTGGGTCTTCCCAAACTTTTTTGAACTTCTTTTAACTTTCATGGACTCCGTTAAAGTTTAAAAATTTTCTTCGAAGTCTTTTGGTATTCTCAAACATTTTGAAGCCCTTCCTAGCTTCCTTGAATTCTCTTAAACTGCAAAATATTTTTTGGAAGTCTTTGGGTCTTCCCAAGCTATTTTGAATTCCGTTTAACTTTCAGGGACTTCTTTAAAATTTAAAAATTTTCTTGGAAGTCCCTGGGTCTTCCCAAATATTTTGAAGCGCTTCCTAGCTTCTTTGAATTCTCTTAAACTACAAAATATTCCTTGGAAGTCTTTGGGTCTTCCCAAACTATTTTGAATTCCGTTTAACTTTCAGGGACTCCTTTAAAATTTAAAAAATTTCTTAGACGTCCGAAGAAGGTCTTCCCAAACTTTTTTAAATTTCTTTCAACCTTCAGGGACTCCTTTAAAATATAAAAATTTTCTTGGAAGTCGCTATATCTTCCCAAATATTCTGAAGCGCTTCCTAGCTTCGTTGAATTCTCTTAGACTGCAAAATATTCCTTGGAAGACTTTGGGTCTTCCCAAACTTTTCTGAACTTCTTTTAACTTTCTTGGAAGTCGCTGGGTATTCTCAAATATTTTGAAGCGCTTCCTAGTTTCCTTGAGTTCTTTTGAACTGTAAATATTTTTTGGAAGTCTTTGGGTCTTCCCAAACTTTTTTAAATTTCTTTCAACTTTCAGGGACTCCTTTAAAATATAAAAATTTTCTTGGAAGTCGCTATGTCTTCCCAAATATTTTGAAGCGCTTCCTAGCTTCTTTGAATTCTCTTAAACTGCAAAATACTCCTTGGAAGTCTTTGGGTCTTCCCAAACTGTTTTGAATTCCGTTTTACTTTCAGGGACTCCTTTAAAATTTAAACATTTTCTTGGAAGTCGCTATGTCTTCCCAAATATTTTGAAACGCTTCCTAGCTTCTTTGAATTCTCTTAAACTACAAAATATTCCTTGGAAGTCTTTGGGTCTTCCCAAACTTTTTTGAACTTCTTTTAACTTTCATGGACTCCGCTAAAGTTTAAAAATTTTCTTGGAAATTGCTGGGTATTCTCAAATATTTTGAAGCGCTTCCTAGCTTCTTTGAATTCTCTTAAACTACAAAATATTCCTTGGAAGTCTTTGGGTCTTCCCAAACTATTTTGAATTCCGTTTAACTTTCATGGACTCCTTTAAAATTTAAAAATTTTCTTGGAAGTCCCTGGGTCTTCCCAAATATTTTGAAGCGCTTCCTAGCTTCCTTGAATTCTCTTAAACTGCAAAATATTTTTTGGAAGTCTTTGGGTCTTCCCAAGCTATTTTGAATTCCGTTTAACTTTCAGGGACTCCTTTTAAATTTAAAAATTTTCTTGGAAGTCCCTGGGTCTTCCCAAATATTTTGAAGCGCTTCCTAGCTTCTTTGAATTCTCTTAAACTACAAAATATTCCTTGGAAGTCTTTGGGTCTTCCCAAACTTTTTCGAACTTCTTTTAACCTTCATGGACTCTTTAAACTTCAAACATTTTCTTGGAAGTCCCTGGATCTTCCCAAATATTTTGAAGCGCTTCCTAGCTTCCTTGAATTCTCTTAAACTGCAAAATATTTTTTGGAAGTCTTTGGGTCTTCCCAAGCTATTTTGAATTCCGTTTAACTTTCAGGGACTCCTTTAAAATTTAAAAATTTTCTTGGAAGTCCCTGGGTCTTCCCAAATATTTTGAAGCGCTTCCTAGCTTCTTTGAATTCTCTTAAACTGCAAAATATTCTTTGGAAGTCTTTGGGTCTTCTCAAACTTTTTCGAACTTCTTTTAACCTTCATGGACTCTTTAAACTTCAAACATTTACTTAGAAGTCCCTGGGTCTTCCCAAATATTTTGAAGCGCTTCCTAGCTTCTTTGAATTTTCTTAAACTGCAAAATAATTTTTGGAAGTCTTTGTGTCTTTCCAAACTTCTTTGAACTTCATTTAACTTTCATGGACTCCGTTAAAGTTTAACATTTTTTTGGAAGTCCCTGGGTCTTCCCAAATATTTTGAAGCGCTTCCTAGCTTCTTTGAACTCTCTTAAGCTCCAAAATATTCCTTGGGAGTCTTTGGGTCTTCCCAAACTGTTTCGGATTCCGTTTAACTTTCAGGGACTCCTTTAAAAATTAAAAATTTTCTTGGAAGTCCCTGGGTCTTCCCAAATATTTTGAAGCGCTTCCTAGCTTCCTTGAATTCTCTTAAACTGCAAAATATCTTTTGGAAGCTATTTTGAATTCCGTTTAACTTTCAGGGACTCCTTTAAAATTTAAAAATTTTCTTGGAAGTCCCTGGGTCTTCCCAAATATTTTGAAGCGCTTCCTAGCTTCTTTGAATTCTCTTAAACTACAAAATATTCTTTGGAAGTCTTTGGGTCTTCCCAAACTTTTTCGAACTTCTTTTAACCTTCATGGACTCTTTAAACTTCAAACATTTTCTTGGAAGTCCCTGGATCTTCCCAAATATTTTGAAGCGCTTCCTAGCTTCCTTGAATTCTCTTAAACTGCAAAATATTCCTTTGAAGACTTTGGGTCTTCCCAAACTTTTTTGAACTTCTTTTAACTTTCATGGACTCCGTTAAAGTTTAAAAATTTTCTTCGAAGTCTTTTGGTATTCTCAAACATTTTGAAGCCCTTCCTAGCTTCCTTGAATTCTCTTAAACTGCAAAATATTTTTTGGAAGTCTTTGGGTCTTCCCAAGCTATTTTGAATTCCGTTTAACTTTCAGGGACTCCTTTAAAATATAAAAATTTTCTTGGAAGTCGCTATATCTTCCCAAATATTCTGAAGCGCTTCCTAGCTTCGTTGAATTCTCTTAGACTGCAAAATATTCCTTGGAAGACTTTGGGTCTTCCCAAACTTTTCTGAACTTCTTTTAACTTTCTTGGAAGTCGCTGGGTATTCTCAAATATTTTGAAGCGCTTCCTAGTTTCCTTGAGTTCTTTTGAACTGTAAATATTTTTTGGAAGTCTTTGGGTCTTCCCAAACTTTTTTAAATTTCTTTCAACTTTCAGGGACTCCTTTAAAATATAAAAATTTTCTTGGAAGTCGCTATGTCTTCCCAAATATTTTGAAGCGCTTCCTAGCTTCTTTGAATTCTCTTAAACTGCAAAATACTCCTTGGAAGTCTTTGGGTCTTCCCAAACTGTTTTGAATTCCGTTTTACTTTCAGGGACTCCTTTAAAATTTAAACATTTTCTTGGAAGTCGCTATGTCTTCCCAAATATTTTGAAACGCTTCCTAGCTTCTTTGAATTCTCTTAAACTACAAAATATTCCTTGGAAGTCTTTGGGTCTTCCCAAACTTTTTTGAACTTCTTTTAACTTTCATGGACTCCGCTAAAGTTTAAAAATTTTCTTGGAAATTGCTGGGTATTCTCAAATATTTTGAAGCGCTTCCTAGCTTCTTTGAATTCTCTTAAACTACAAAATATTCCTTGGAAGTCTTTGGGTCTTCCCAAACTATTTTGAATTCCGTTTAACTTTCATGGACTCCTTTAAAATTTAAAAATTTTCTTGGAAGTCCCTGGGTCTTCCCAAATATTTTGAAGCGCTTCCTAGCTTCCTTGAATTCTCTTAAACTGCAAAATATTTTTTGGAAGTCTTTGGGTCTTCCCAAGCTATTTTGAATTCCGTTTAACTTTCAGGGACTCCCTTTAAATTTAAAAATTTTCTTGGAAGTCCCTGGGTCTTCCCAAATATTTTGAAGCGCTTCCTAGCTTTTTTGAATTCTCTTAAACTACAAAATATTCCTTGGAAGTCTTTGGGTCTTCCCAAACTTTTTCGAACTTCTTTTAACCTTCATGGACTCTTTAAACTTCAAACATTTTCTTGGAAGTCCCTGGATCTTCCCAAATATTTTGAAGCGCTTCCTAGCTTCCTTGAATTCTCTTAAACTGCAAAATATTTTTTGGAAGTCTTTGGGTCTTCCCAAGCTATTTTGAATTCCGTTTAACTTTCAGGGACTCCTTTAAAATTTAAAAATTTTCTTGGAAGTCCCTGGGTCTTCCCAAATATTTTGAAGCGCTTCCTAGCTTCTTTGAATTCTCTTAAACTGCAAAATATTCTTTGAAAGTCTTTGGGTCTTCTCAAACTTTTTCGAACTTCTTTTAACCTTCATGGACTCTTTAAACTTCAAACATTTACTTAGAAGTCCCTGGGTCTTCCCAAATATTTTGAAGCGCTTCCTAGCTTCTTTGAATTTTCCTAAACTGCAAAATATTTTTTGGAAGTCTTTGTGTCTTTCCAAACTTCTTTGAACTTCATTTAACTTTCATGGACTCCGTTAAAGTTTAACATTTTTTTGGAAGTCCCTGGGTCTTCCCAAATATTTTGAAGCGCTTCCTAGCTTCTTTGAACTCTCTTAAGCTCCAAAATATTCCTTGGGAGTCTTTGGGTCTTCCCAAACTGTTTCGAATTCCGTTTAACTTTCAGGGACTCCTTTAAAAATTAAAAATTTTCTTGGAAGTCCCTGGGTCTTCCCAAATATTTTGAGGCGCTTCCTTGCTTCCTTGAATTCTCTTAAACTGCAAAATATTTTTTGGAAGTCTTTGGGTCTTCCCAAGCTATTTTGAATTCCGTTTAACATTCAGGGACTCCTTTAAAATTTAAAAATTTTCTTGGAAGTCCCAGGGTCTTCCCAAATATTTTGAAGCGATTCCTAGCTTCTTTGAATTCTCTTAAACTGCAAAATATTCTTTGGAAGTCTTTGGGTCTTCCCAAACTTTTTCGAACTTCTTTTAACCTTCATGGACTCTTTAAACTTCAAACATTTACTTGGAAGTCCCTGGATCTTCCCAAATATTTTGAAGCGCTTCCTAGCTTCCTTGAATTCTCTTAAACTGCAAAATGTTCCTTGGAAGACTTTGAGTCTTTCAAAACTTCTTTGAACTTCTTTTAACTTTCATGGACTCCGTTAAAGTTTAACATTTTCTTGGAAGACCCTGGGTCTTCCCAAACATTTTGAAGCGCTTCCCAGCTTCCTTGAATTCTCTTAAGCTCCAAAATATTCCTTGGGAGTCTTTGGGTCTTCCCAAACTGTTTCGAATTCCGTTTAACTTTCAGGGACTCCTTTAAAAATTAAAAATTTTCTTGGAAATCCCTGGGTCTTCCCAAATATTTTGAGGCGCTTCCTTGCTTCCTTGAATTCTCTTAAACTGCAAAATATTTTTTGGAAGTCTTTGGGTCTTCCCAAGCTATTTTGAATTCCGTTTAACTTTCAGGGATTCCTTTAAAATTTAAAAATTTTCTTGGAAGTCCCAGGGTCTTCCCAAATATTTTGAAGCGATTCCTAGCTTCTTTGAATTCTCTTAAACTGCAAAATATTCTTTGGAAGTCTTTGGGTCTTCCCAAACTTTTTCGAACTTCTTTTAACCTTCATGGACTCTTTAAACTTCAAACATTTTCTTGGAAGTCCCTGGATCTTCCCAAATATTTTGAAGCGCTTCCTAGCTTCCTTGAATTCTCTTAAACTGCAAAATATTCCTTTGAAGACTTTGGGTCTTCCCAAACTTCTTTGAACTTCTTTTAACTTTCATGGACTCCGCTAAAGTTTAAAAATTTTCTTCGAAGTCTTTGGGTATTCTCAAACATTTTGAAGCGCTTCCTAGCTTACTTGAATTCTCTTAAACTGCAAAATGTTCCTTGGAAGACTTTGAGTCTTTCAAAACTTCTTTGAACTTCTTTTAACTTTCATGGACTCCGTTAAAGTTTAACATTTTCTTGGAAGTCCCTGGGTCTTCCCAAATATTTTGAAGCGCTTCCTAGCTTCTTTGAATTCTCTTAAACTGCAAAATATTCTTTGGAAGTCTTTGGGTCTTCCCAAACTTTTTCGAACTTCTTTTAACCTTCATGGACTCTTTAAACTTCAAACATTTACTTGGAAGTCCCTGGATCTTCCCAAATATTTTGAAGCGCTTCCTAGCTTCCTTGAATTCTCTTAAACTGCAAAATATTTTTTGGAAGTCTTTGGGTCTTCCCAAGCTATTTTGAATTCCGTTTAACTTTCAGGGACTCCTTTTAAATTTAAAAATTTTCTTGGAAGTCCCTGGGTCTTCCCAAATATTTTGAAGCGCTTCCTAGCTTCTTTGAATTCTCTTAAACTACAAAATATTCCTTGGAAGTCTTTGGGTCTTCCCAAACTTTTTCGAACTTCTTTTAACCTTCATGGACTCTTTAAACTTCAAACATTTTCTTGGAAGTCCCTGGATCTTCCCAAATATTTTGAAGCGCTTCCTAGCTTCCTTGAATTCTCTTAAACTGCAAAATATTCCTTTGAAGACTTTGGGTCTTCCCAAACTTTTTTGAACTTCTTTTAACTTTCATGGACTCCGTTAAAGTTTAAAAATTTTCTTCGAAGTCTTTGGGTATTCTCAAACATTTTGAAGCGCTTCCTAGCTTCCTTGAATTCTCTTAAACTGCAAAATATTCCTTGGAAGACTTTGAGTCTTTCAAAACTTCTTTGAACTTCTTTTAACTTTCATGGACTCCGTTAAAGTTTAACATTTTCTTGGAAGACCCTGGGTCTTCCCAAACATTTTGAAGCGCTTCCCAGCTTCCTTGAATTCTCTTAAGCTCCAAAATATTCCTTGGGAGTCTTTGGGTCTTCCCAAACTGTTTCGAATTCCGTTTAACTTTCAGGGACTCCTTTAAAAATTAAAAATTTTCTTGGAAATCCCTGGGTCTTCCCAAATATTTTGAGGCGCTTCCTTGCTTCCTTGAATTCTCTTAAACTGCAAAATATTTTTTGGAAGTCTTTGGGTCTTCCCAAGCTATTTTGAATTCCGTTTAACTTTCAGGGACTCCTTTAAAATTTAAAAATTTTCTTGGAAGTCCCTGGGTCTTCCCAAATATTTTGAAGCGCTTCCTAGCTTCTTTGAATTCTCTTAAACTGCAAAATATTCTTTGGAAGTCTTTGGGTCTTCCCAAACTTTTTCGAACTTCTTTTAACCTTCATGGACTCTTTAAACTTCAAACATTTACTTGGAAGTCCCTGGATCTTCCCAAATATTTTGAAGCGCTTCCTAGCTTCCTTGAATTCTCTTAAACTGCAAAATATTTTTTGGAAGTCTTTGGGTCTTCCCAAGCTATTTTGAATTCCGTTTAACTTTCAGGGACTCCTTTTAAATTTAAAAATTTTCTTGGAAGTCCCTGGGTCTTCCCAAATATTTTGAAGCGCTTCCTAGCTTCTTTGAATTCTCTTAAACTACAAAATATTCCTTGGAAGTCTTTGGGTCTTCCCAAACTTTTTCGAACTTCTTTTAACCTTCATGGACTCTTTAAACTTCAAACATTTTCTTGGAAGTCCCTGGATCTTCCCAAATATTTTGAAGCGCTTCCTAGCTTCCTTGAATTCTCTTAAACTGCAAAATATTCCTTTGAAGACTTTGGGTCTTCCCAAACTTTTTTGAACTTCTTTTAACTTTCATGGACTCCGTTAAAGTTTAAAAATTTTCTTCGAAGTCTTTGGGTATTCTCAAACATTTTGAAGCGCTTCCTAGCTTCCTTGAATTCTCTTAAACTGCAAAATATTCCTTGGAAGACTTTGAGTCTTTCCAAACTTCTTTGAACTTCTTTCAACTATCATGGACTCCGTTAAATTTTAACATTTTCTTGGAAGTCCCTGGGTCTTCCCAAATATTTTGAAGCGCTTCCTAGCTTCTTTGAATTCTCTTAAACTGCAAAATATTCTTTGGAAGTCTTTGGGTCTTCCCAAACTTTTTCGAACTTCTTTTAACCTTCATGGACTCTTTAAACTTAAAACATTTACTTGGAAGTCCCTGGATCTTCCCAAATATTTTGAAGCGCTTCCTAGCTTCCTTGAATTCTCTTAAACTGCAAAATATTTTTTGGAAGTCTTTGGGTCTTCCCAAGCTATTTTGAATTCCGTTTAACTTTCAGGGACTCCTTTAAAATTTAAAAATTTTCTTGGAAGTCCCTGGGTCTTCCCAAATATTTTGAAGCGCTTCCTAGCTTCTTTGAATTCTCTTAAACTACAAAATATTCCTTGGAAGTCTTTGGGTCTTCCCAAACTTTTTGAACTTCTTTTAACTTTCATGGACTTCGCTAAAGTTTAAAAATTTTCTTGGAAATTGCTGGGTATTCTCAAATATTTTGAAGCGCTTCCTAGCTTCTTTGAATTCTCTTAAACTACAAAATATTCCTTGGAAGTCTTTGGGTCTTCCCAAACTATTTTGAATTCCGTTTAACTTTCAGGGACTCCTTTAAAATTTAAAAAATTTCTTAGATGTCCGAAGAAGGTCTTCCCAAACTTTTTTAAATTTCTTTCAACCTTCAGGGACTCCTTTAAAATATAAAAATTTTCTTGGAAGTCGCTATATCTTCCCAAATATTCTGAAGCGCTTCCTAGCTTCGTTGAATTCTCTTAGACTGCAAAATATTCCTTGGAAGACTTTGGGTCTTCCCAAACTTTTCTGAACTTCTTTTAACTTTCTTGGAAGTCGCTGGGTATTCTCAAATATTTTGAAGCGCTTCCTAGTTTCCTTGAGTTCTTTTGAACTGTAAATATTTTTTGGAAGTCTTTGGGTCTTCCCAAACTTTTTTAAATTTCTTTCAACTTTCAGGGACTCCTTTAAAATATAAAAATTTTCTTGGAAGTCGCTATGTCTTCCCAAATATTTTGAAGCGCTTCCTAGCTTCTTTGAATTCTCTTAAACTGCAAAATACTCCTTGGAAGTCTTTGGGTCTTCCCAAACTGTTTTGGATTCCGTTTTACTTTCAGGGACTCCTTTAAAATTTAAACATTTTCTTGGAAGTCGCTATGTCTTCCCAAATATTTTGAAACGCTTCCTAGCTTCTTTGAGTTCTCTTAAACTACAAAATATTCCTTGGAAGTCTTTGGGTCTTCCCAAACTTTTTTGAACTTCTTTTAACTTTCATGGACTCCGCTAAAGTTTAAAAATTTTCTTGGAAATTGCTGGGTATTCTCAAATATTTTGAAGCGCTTCCTAGCTTCTTTGAATTCTCTTAAACTACAAAATATTCCTGGAAGTCTTTGGGTCTTCCCAAACTATTTTGAATTCCGTTTAACTTTCATGGACTCCTTTAAAATTTAAAAATTTTCTTAGATGTCCGAAGAAGGTCTTCCCAAACTTTTTTAAATTTCTTTCAACCTTCAGGGACTCCTTTAAAATATAAAAATTTTCTTGGAAGTCGCTATATCTTCCCAAATATTCTGAAGCGCTTCCTAGCTTCGTTGAATTCTCTTAGACTGCAAAATATTCCTTGGAAGACTTTGGGTCTTCCCAAACTTTTCTGAACTTCTTTTAACTTTCTTGGAAGTCGCTGGGTATTCTCAAATATTTTGAAGCGCTTCCCAGTTTCCTTGAATTCTTTTGAACTGTAAATATTTTTTGGAAGTCTTTGGGTCTTCCCAAACTTTTTTAAATTTCTTTCAAATTTCAGGGACTCCTTTAAAATATAAAAATTTTCTTGGAAGTCGCTATGTCTTCCCAAATATTTTGAAGCGCTTCCTAGCTTCCTTGAATTCTTTTAAACTGCAAAATACTCTGGGTCTTCCCAAACTTTTTTGAACTTCTTTTAACTTTCATGGACTCCGCTAAAGTTTAAAAATTTTCTTCGAAATTGCTGGGTATTCTCAAATATTTTGAAGCGCTTCCCAGTTTCCTTGAATTCTTTTGAACTGTAAATATTTTTTGGAAGTCTTTGGGTCTTCCCAAACTTTTTTAAATTTCTTTCAAATTTCAGGGACTCCTTTAAAATATAAAAATTTTCTTGGAAGTCGCTATGTCTTCCCAAATATTTTGAAGCGCTTCCTAGCTTCCTTGAATTCTTTTAAACTGCAAAATACTCTGGGTCTTCCCAAACTTTTTTGAACTTCTTTTAACTTTCATGGACTCCGCTAAAGTTTAAAAATTTTCTTCGAAATTGCTGGGTATTCTCAAATATTTTGAAGCGCTTCCCAGTTTCCTTGAATTCTTTTGAACTGTAAATATTTTTTGGAAGTCTTTGGGTCTTCCCAAACTTTTTTAAACTTCTTTCAACTTTCAGGGACTCCTTTAAAATATAAAAATTTTCTTGGAAGTCGCTATGTCTTCCCAAATATTTGAAGCGCTTCCTAGCTTCTTTGAATTCTCTTAAACTGCGAAATACTCCTTGGAAGTCTTTGGGTCTTCCCAAACTTTTTCGAACTTCTTTTAACCTTCATGGACTCTTTAAGCTTCAAACATTTACTTGGAAGTCCCTGGATCTTCCCAAATATTTTGAAGCGCTTCCTAGCTTCCTTGAATTCTCTTAAACTGCAAAATATTTTTTGGAAGTCTTTGGGTCTTCCCAAGCTATTTTGAATTCCGTTTAACTTTCAGGGACTCCTTTAAAATATAAAAATTTTCTTGGAAGTCGCTATGTCTTCCCAAATATTTTGAAGCGCTTCCCAGCTTCTTTGAATTCTCTTAAACTGCAAAATACTCCTTGGAAGTCTTTGGGTCTTCCCAAACTGTTTTGAATTCCGTTTAACTTTCAGGGACTCCTTTAAAATTTAAACATTTTCTTGGAAGTCGCTATGTCTTCCCAAATATTTTGAAGCGCTTCCTAGCTTCCCTGAACTCTCTTAAGCTTCAAAATATTCCTTGGAAGTCTTTGAGTCTTCCCAAGCTATTTTGAATTCCGTTTAACTTTCAGGGACTCCTTTAAAATTTAAAAATTTTCTTGGAAGTCCCTGGGTCTTCCCAAATATTTTGAAACGCTTCCTAGCTTCTTTGAATTCTCTTAAACTACAAAATATTCCTTGGAAGTCTTTGGGTCTTCCCAAACTTTTCTGAACTTCTTTTAACTTTCACGGACTCCGCTAAAGTTTAAAAATTTTTTTGGAAATTGCTGGGTATTCTCAAATATTTTGAAGCGCTTCCCAGTTTCCTTGAATTCTTTTGAACTGTAAATATTTTTTGGAAGTCTTTGGGTCTTCCCAAACTTTTTTAAATTTCTTTCAACTTTCAGGGACTCCTTTAACATATAAAAATTTTCTTGGAAGTTGCTATGTCTTCCCAAATATTTTGAAGCGCTTCCTAGCTTCCCTGAATTCTTTTAAACTGCAAAATACTCTGGGTCTTCCCAAACTTTTTTGAACTTCTTTTAACTTTCATGGACTCCGCTAAAGTTTAAAAATTTTCTTCGAAATTGCTGGGTATTCTCAAATATTTTGAAGCGCTTCCCAGTTTCCTTGAATTCTTTTGAACTGTAAATATTTTTTGGAAGTCTTTGGGTCTTCCCAAACTTTTTTAAACTTCTTTCAACTTTCAGGGACTCCTTTAAAATATAAAAATTTTCTTGGAAGTCGCTATGTCTTCCCAAATATTTTGAAGCGCTTCCTAGCTTCTTTGAATTCTCTTAAACTGCAAAATATTCTTTGGAAGTCTTTGGGTCTTCCCAAACTTTTTCGAACTTCTTTTAGCCTTCATGGACTCTTTAAACTTCAAACATTTACTTGGAAGTCCCTGGATCTTCCCAAATATTTTGAAGCGCTTCCTAGCTTCCTTGAATTCTCTTAAACTGCAAATTATTTTTTGGAAGTCTTTGGGTCTTCCCAAGCTATTTTGAATTCCGTTTAACTTTCAGGGACTCCTTTTAAATTTAAAAATTTTCTTGGAAGTCCCTGGGTCTTCCCAAATATTTTGAAGCGCTTCCTAGCTTCTTTGAATTCTCTTAAACTACAAAATATTCCTTGGAAGTCTTTGGGTCTTCCCAAACTTTTTCGAACTTCTTTTAACCTTCATGGACTCTTTAAACTTCAAACATTTTCTTGGAAGTCCCTGGATCTTCCCAAATATTTTGAAGCGCTTCCTAGCTTCCTTGAATTCTCTTAAACTGCAAAATATTACTTTGAAGACTTTGGGTCTTCCCAAACTTTTTTGAACTTCTTTTAACTTTCATGGACTCCGTTAAAGTTTAAAAATTTTCTTCGAAGTCTTTGGGTATTCTCAAACATTTTGAAGCGCTTCCTAGCTTCCTTGAATTCTCTTAAACTGCAAAATATTCCTTGGAAGACTTTGAGTCTTTCCAAACTTCTTTGAACTTCTTTTAACTATCATGGACTCCGTTAAAGTTTAACATTTTCTTGGAAGTCCCTGGGTCTTCCCAAATATTTTGAAGCGCTTCCTAGCTTCTTTGAATTCTCTTAAACTGCAAAATATTCTTTGGAAGTCTTTGGGTCTTCCCAAGCTATTTTGAATTCCGTTTAACTTTCAGGGACTCCTTTAAAATTTAAAAATTTTCTTGGAAGTCCCTGGGTCTTCCCAAATATTTTGAAGCGCTTCCTAGCTTCTTTGAATTCTCTTAAACTACAAAATATTCCTTGGAAGTCTTTGGGTCTTCCCAAACTTTTTTGAACTTCTTTTAACTTTCATGGACTTCGCTAAAGTTTAAAAATTTTCTTGGAAATTGCTGGGTATTCTCAAATATTTTGAAGCGCTTCCTAGCTTCTTTGAATTCTCTTAAACTACAAAATATTCCTTGGAAGTCTTTGGGTCTTCCCAAACTATTTTGAATTCCGTTTAACTTTCAGGGACTCCTTTAAAATTTAAAAAATTTCTTGGAAGTCCCTGGGTCTTCCCAAATATTTTGAAACGCTTCCTAGCTTCTTTGAATTCTCTTAAACTACAAAATATTCCTTGGAAGTCTTTGGGTCTTCCCAAACTTTTCTGAACTTCTTTTAACTTTCACGGACTCCGCTAAAGTTTAAAAATTTTTTTGGAAATTGCTGGGTATTCTCAAATATTTTGAAGCGCTTCCTAGTTTCCTTGAATTCTTTTGAACTGTAAATATTTTTTGGAAGTCTTTGGGTCTTCCCAAACTTTTTTAAATTTCTTTCAACTTTCAGGGACTCCTTTAACATATAAAAATTTTCTTGGAAGTTGCTATGTCTTCCCAAATATTTTGAAGCGCTTCCTAGCTTCCCTGAATTCTTTTAAACTGCAAAATACTCTGGGTCTTCCCAAACTTTTTTGAACTTCTTTTAACTTTCATGGACTCCGCTAAAGTTTAAAAATTTTCTTCGAAATTGCTGGGTATTCTCAAATATTTTGAAGCGCTTCCCAGTTTCCTTGAATTCTTTTGAACTGTAAATATTTTTTGGAAGTCTTTGGGTCTTCCCAAACTTTTTTAAACTTCTTTCAACTTTCAGGGACTCCTTTAAAATATAAAAATTTTCTTGGAAGTCGCTATGTCTTCCCAAATATTTTGAAGCGCTTCCTAGCTTCTTTGAATTCTCTTAAACTGCAAAATATTCTTTGGAAGTCTTTGGGTCTTCCCAAACTTTTTCGAACTTCTTTTAGCCTTCATGGACTCTTTAAACTTCAAACATTTACTTGGAAGTCCCTGGATCTTCCCAAATATTTTGAAGCGCTTCCTAGCTTCCTTGAATTCTCTTAAACTGCAAAATATTTTTTGGAAGTCTTTGGGTCTTCCCAAGCTATTTTGAATTCCGTTTAACTTTCAGGGACTCCTTTTAAATTTAAAAATTTTCTTGGAAGTCCCTGGGTCTTCCCAAATATTTTGAAGCGCTTCCTAGCTTCTTTGAATTCTCTTAAACTACAAAATATTCCTTGGAAGTCTTTGGGTCTTCCCAAACTTTTTCGAACTTCTTTTAACCTTCATGGACTCTTTAAACTTCAAACATTTTCTTGGAAGTCCCTGGATCTTCCCAAATATTTTGAAGCGCTTCCTAGCTTCCTTGAATTCTCTTAAACTGCAAAATATTACTTTGAAGACTTTGGGTCTTCCCAAACTTTTTTGAACTTCTTTTAACTTTCATGGACTCCGTTAAAGTTTAAAAATTTTCTTCGAAGTCTTTGGGTATTCTCAAACATTTTGAAGCGCTTCCTAGCTTCCTTGAATTCTCTTAAACTGCAAAATATTCCTTGGAAGACTTTGAGTCTTTCCAAACTTCTTTGAACTTCTTTTAACTATCATGGACTCCGTTAAAGTTTAACATTTTCTTGGAAGTCCCTGGGTCTTCCCAAATATTTTGAAGCGCTTCCTAGCTTCTTTGAATTCTCTTAAACTGCAAAATATTCTTTGGAAGTCTTTGGGTCTTCCCAAGCTATTTTGAATTCCGTTTAACTTTCAGGGACTCCTTTAAAATTTAAAAATTTTCTTGGAAGTCCCTGGGTCTTCCCAAATATTTTGAAGCGCTTCCTAGCTTCTTTGAATTCTCTTAAACTACAAAATATTCCTTGGAAGTCTTTGGGTCTTCCCAAACTTTTTTGAACTTCTTTTAACTTTCATGGACTTCGCTAAAGTTTAAAAATTTTCTTGGAAATTGCTGGGTATTCTCAAATATTTTGAAGCGCTTCCTAGCTTCTTTGAATTCTCTTAAACTACAAAATATTCCTTGGAAGTCTTTGGGTCTTCCCAAACTATTTTGAATTCCGTTTAACTTTCAGGGACTCCTTTAAAATTTAAAAAATTTCTTAGATGTCCGAAGAAGGTCTTCCCAAACTTTTTTAAATTTCTTTCAACCTTCAGGGACTCCTTTAAAATATAAAAATTTTCTTGGAAGTCGCTATATCTTCCCAAATATTCTGAAGCGCTTCCTAGCTTCGTTGAATTCTCTTAGACTGCAAAATATTCCTTGGAAGACTTTGGGTCTTCCCAAACTTTTCTGAACTTCTTTTAACTTTCTTGGAAGTCGCTGGGTATTCTCAAATATTTTGAAGCGCTTCCTAGTTTCCTTGAGTTCTTTTGAACTGTAAATATTTTTTGGAAGTCTTTGGGTCTTCCCAAACTTTTTTAAATTTCTTTCAACTTTCAGGGACTCCTTTAAAATATAAAAATTTGCTTGGAAGTCGCTATGTCTTCCCAAATATTTTGAAGCGCTTCCTAGCTTCTTTGAATTCTCTTAAACTGCAAAATACTCCTTGGAAGTCTTTGGGTCTTCCCAAACTGTTTTGAATTCCGTTTTACTTTCAGGGACTCCTTTAAAATTTAAACATTTTCTTGGAAGTCGCTATGTCTTCCCAAATATTTTGAAACGCTTCCTAGCTTCTTTGAATTCTCTTAAACTACAAAATATTCCTTGGAAGTCTTTGGGTCTTCCCAAACTTTTTTGAACTTCTTTTAACTTTCATGGACTCCGCTAAAGTTTAAAAATTTTCTTGGAAATTGCTGGGTATTCTCAAATATTTTGAAGCGCTTCCTAGCTTCTTTGAATTCTCTTAAACTACAAAATATTCCTTGGAAGTCTTTGGGTCTTCCCAAACTATTTTGAATTCCGTTTAACTTTCATGGACTCCTTTAAAATTTAAAAATTTTCTTAGATGTCCGAAGAAGGTCTTCCCAAACTTTTTTAAATTTCTTTCAACCTTCAGGGACTCCTTTAAAATATAAAAATTTTCTTGGAAGTCGCTATATCTTCCCAAATATTCTGAAGCGCTTCCTAGCTTCGTTGAATTCTCTTAGACTGCAAAATATTCCTTGGAAGACTTTGGGTCTTCCCAAACTTTTCTGAACTTCTTTTAACTTTCTTGGAAGTCGCTGGGTATTCTCAAATATTTTGAAGCGCTTCCCAGTTTCCTTGAATTCTTTTGAACTGTAAATATTTTTTGGAAGTCTTTGGGTCTTCCCAAACTTTTTTAAATTTCTTTCAACTTTCAGGGACTCCTTTAAAATATAACAATTTTCTTGGAAGTCGCTATGTCTTCCCAAATATTTTGAAGCGCTTCCTAGCTTCTTTGAATTCTCTTAAACTGCAAAATACTCCTTGGAAGTCTTTGGGTCTTCCCAAACTGTTTTGAATTCCGTTTAACTTTCAGGGACTCCTTTAAAATTTAAACATTTTCTTGGAAGTCGATATGTCTTCCCAGATATTTTGAAGCGCTTCCTAGCTTCCTCGAATTCTCTTAAACTGCGAAATACTCCTTGGAAGTCTTTGGGTCTTCCCAAACTTTCAGGCTCCTTTAAAATTTAAACATTTTCTTGGAAGTCGCTATGTCTTCCCAAATATTTTGAAGCGCTTCCTAGCTTCCCTGAACTCTCTTAAGCTCCAGAATATTCCTTGGAAGTCTTTGGGTCTTCCCAAACTGTTTCGAATTCCGTTTAACTTTCAGGGACTCCTTTAAAATATAAAAATTTTCTTGGAAGTCGCTATGTCTTCCCAGATATTTTGAAGCGCTTCCTTCGAATTCTCTTAAACTGCGAAATACTCCTTGGAAGTCTTTGGGTCTTCCCAAACTTTCAGGGACTCCTATAAAAATTAAACATTTTCTTGGAAGTCGCTATGTCTTCCCAAATATTTAGAAGCGCTTCCTAGCTTCCCTGAACTCTCTTAAGCTCCAAAACATTCCTTGGAAGGCTTTGGGTCTTCCCAAACTTTTCTGAACTTCTTTTAACTTTCTTGGAACTCGCTGGGTATTCTCAAATATTTTGAAGCGCTTCCTAGTTTCCTTGAGTTCTTTTGAACTGTAAATATTTTTTGGGAGTCTTAAACAAACTTTTTTAAATTTCTTTCAACTTTCAGGGACTCCTTTAAAATATAAAAATTTTCTTGGAAGTCGCTATGTCTTCCCAGATATTTTGAAGCGCTTCCTTCGAATTCTCTTAAACTGCGAAATACTCCTTGGAAGTCTTTGGGTCTTCCCAAACTTTCAGGGACTCCTATAAAAATTAAACATTTTCTTGGAAGTCGCTATGTCTTCCCAAATATTTTGAAGCGTTTCCTAGCTTCCCTGAAGGAAGGCTTGGCCTTGGAAGGCTTTGGGTCTTCCCAAACTTTTCTGAACTTCTTTTAACTTTCTTGGAAGTCGCTGGGTATTCTCAAATATTTTGAAGCGCTTCCTAGTTTCCTTGAGTTCTTTTGAACTGTAAATATTTTTTGGAAGTCTTTGGGTCTTCCCAAACTTTTTTAAATTTCTTTCAACTTTCAGGGACTCCTTTAACATATAAAAATTTTCTTGGAAGTTGCTATGTCTTCCCAAATATTTTGAAGCGCTTCCTAGCTTCCCTGAATTCTTTTAAACTGCAAAATACTCTGGGTCTTCCCAAACTTTTTTGAACTTCTTTTAACTTTCATGGACTCCGCTAAAGTTTAAAAATTTTCTTCGAAATTGCTGGGTATTCTCAAATATTTTGAAGCGCTTCCCAGTTTCCTTGAATTCTTTTGAACTGTAAATATTTTTTGGAAGTCTTTGGGTCTTCCCAAACTTTTTTAAACTTCTTTCAACTTTCAGGGACTCCTTTAAAATATAAAAATTTTCTTGGAAGTCGCTATGTCTTCCCAAATATTTTGAAGCGCTTCCTAGCTTCTTTGAATTCTCTTAAACTGCAAAATATTCTTTGGAAGTCTTTGGGTCTTCCCAAACTTTTTCGAACTTCTTTTAGCCTTCATGGACTCTTTAAACTTCAAACATTTACTTGGAAGTCCCTGGATCTTCCCAAATATTTTGAAGCGCTTCCTAGCTTCCTTGAATTCTCTTAAACTGCAAAATATTTTTTGGAAGTCTTTGGGTCTTCCCAAGCTATTTTGAATTCCGTTTAACTTTCAGGGACTCCTTTTAAATTTAAAAATTTTCTTGGAAGTCCCTGGGTCTTCCCAAATATTTTGAAGCGCTTCCTAGCTTCTTTGAATTCTCTTAAACTACAAAATATTCCTTGGAAGTCTTTGGGTCTTCCCAAACTTTTTCGAACTTCTTTTAACCTTCATGGACTCTTTAAACTTCAAACATTTTCTTGGAAGTCCCTGGATCTTCCCAAATATTTTGAAGCGCTTCCTAGCTTCCTTGAATTCTCTTAAACTGCAAAATATTACTTTGAAGACTTTGGGTCTTCCCAAACTTTTTTGAACTTCTTTTAACTTTCATGGACTCCGTTAAAGTTTAAAAATTTTCTTCGAAGTCTTTGGGTATTCTCAAACATTTTGAAGCGCTTCCTAGCTTCCTTGAATTCTCTTAAACTGCAAAATATTCCTTGGAAGACTTTGAGTCTTTCCAAACTTCTTTGAACTTCTTTTAACTATCATGGACTCCGTTAAAGTTTAACATTTTCTTGGAAGTCCCTGGGTCTTCCCAAATATTTTGAAGCGCTTCCTAGCTTCTTTGAATTCTCTTAAACTGCAAAATATTCTTTGGAAGTCTTTGGGTCTTCCCAAGCTATTTTGAATTCCGTTTAACTTTCAGGGACTCCTTTAAAATTTAAAAATTTTCTTGGAAGTCCCTGGGTCTTCCCAAATATTTTAAAGCGCTTCCTAGCTTCTTTGAATTCTCTTAAACTACAAAATATTCCTTGGAAGTCTTTGGGTCTTCCCAAACTTTTTTGAACTTCTTTTAACTTTCATGGACTCCGCTAAAGTTTAAAAATTTTCTTGGAAATTGCTGGGTATTCTCAAATATTTTGAAGCGCTTCCTAGCTTCTTTGAATTCTCTTAAACTACAAAATATTCCTTGGAAGTCTTTGGGTCTTCCCAAACTATTTTGAATTCCGTTTAACTTTCATGGACTCCTTTAAAATTTAAAAATTTTCTTAGATGTCCGAAGAAGGTCTTCCCAAACTTTTTTAAATTTCTTTCAACCTTCAGGGACTCCTTTAAAATATAAAAATTTTCTTGGAAGTCGCTATGTCTTCCCAAATATTTTGAAGCGCTTCCTAGCTTCTTTGAATTCTCTTAAACTGCAAAATACTCCTTGGAAGTCTTTGGGTCTTCCCAAACTGTTTTGAATTCCGTTTTACTTTCAGGGACTCCTTTAAAATTTAAACATTTTCTTGGAAGTCGCTATGTCTTCCCAAATATTTTGAAACGCTTCCTAGCTTCTTTGAATTCTCTTAAACTACAAAATATTCCTTGGAAGTCTTTGGGTCTTCCCAAACTTTTTTGAACTTCTTTTAACTTTCATGGACTCCGCTAAAGTTTAAAAATTTTCTTGGAAATTGCTGGGTATTCTCAAATATTTTGAAGCGCTTCCTAGCTTCTTTGAATTCTCTTAAACTACAAAATATTCCTTGGAAGTCTTTGGGTCTTCCCAAACTATTTTGAATTCCGTTTAACTTTCATGGACTCCTTTAAAATTTAAAAATTTTCTTAGATGTCCGAAGAAGGTCTTCCCAAACTTTTTTAAATTTCTTTCAACCTTCAGGGACTCCTTTAAAATATAAAAATTTTCTTGGAAGTCGCTATATCTTCCCAAATATTCTGAAGCGCTTCCTAGCTTCGTTGAATTCTCTTAGACTGCAAAATATTCCTTGGAAGACTTTGGGTCTTCCCAAACTTTTCTGAACTTCTTTTAACTTTCTTGGAAGTCGCTGGGTATTCTCAAATATTTTGAAGCGCTTCCCAGTTTCCTTGAATTCTTTTGAACTGTAAATATTTTTTGGAAGTCTTTGGGTCTTCCCAAACTTTTTTAAATTTCTTTCAACTTTCAGGGACTCCTTTAAAATATAACAATTTTCTTGGAAGTCGCTATGTCTTCCCAAATATTTTGAAGCGCTTCCTAGCTTCTTTGAATTCTCTTAAACTGCAAAATACTCCTTGGAAGTCTTTGGGTCTTCCCAAACTGTTTTGAATTCCGTTTAACTTTCAGGGACTCCTTTAAAATTTAAACATTTTCTTGGAAGTCGATATGTCTTCCCAGATATTTTGAAGCGCTTCCTAGCTTCCTCGAATTCTCTTAAACTGCGAAATACTCCTTGGAAGTCTTTGGGTCTTCCCAAACTTTCAGGCTCCTTTAAAATTTAAACATTTTCTTGGATGTCGCTATGTCTTCCCAAATATTTTGAAGCGCTTCCTAGCTTCCCTGAACTCTCTTAAGCTCCAAAATATTCCTTGGAAGTCTTTGGGTCTTCCCAAACTGTTTCGAATTCCGTTTAACTTTCAGGGACTCCTTTAAAATATAAAAATTTTCTTGGAAGTCGCTATGTCTTCCCAGATATTTTGAAGCGCTTCCTTCGAATTCTCTTAAACTGCGAAATACTCCTTGGAAGTCTTTGGGTCTTCCCAAACTTTCAGGGACTCCTATAAAAATTAAACATTTTCTTGGAAGTCGCTATGTCTTCCCAAATATTTAGAAGCGCTTCCTAGCTTCCCTGAACTCTCTTAAGCTCCAAAACATTCCTTGGAAGGCTTTGGGTCTTCCCAAACTTTTCTGAACTTCTTTTAACTTTCTTGGAACTCGCTGGGTATTCTCAAATATTTTGAAGCGCTTCCTAGTTTCCTTGAGTTCTTTTGAACTGTAAATATTTTTTGGGAGTCTTCCACAAACTTTTTTAAATTTCTTTCAACTTTCAGGGACTCCTTTAAAATATAAAAATTTTCTTGGAAGTCGCTATGTCTTCCCAGATATTTTGAAGCGCTTCCTTCGAATTCTCTTAAACTGCGAAATACTCCTTGGAAGTCTTTGGGTCTTCCCAAACTTTCAGGGACTCCTATAAAAATTAAACATTTTCTTGGAAGTCGCTATGTCTTCCCAAATATTTTGAAGCGTTTCCTAGCTTCCCTGAACTCTCTTAAGCTCCAAAACATTCCTTGGAAGGCTTTGGGTCTTCCCAAACTTTTCTGAACTTCTTTTAACTTTCTTGGAAGTCGCTGGGTATTCTCAAATATTTTGAAGCGCTTCCTAGTTTCCTTGAGTTCTTTTGAACTGTAAATATTTTTTGGGAGTCTTCCACAAACTTTTTTAAATTTCTTTCAACTTTCAGGGACTCCTTTAAAATATAAAAATTTTCTTGGAAGTCGCTATGTCTTCCCAGATATTTTGTAGCGCTTCCTAGCTTCCTCGAATTCTCTTAAACTGCAAAATACTCCTTGGAAGTCTTTGGGTCTTCCCAAACTGTTTTGAATTCCGTTTAACTTTCAGGGACTCCTTTAAAATTTAAACATTTTCTTGGAAGTCGCTATGTCTTCCCAAATATTTTGAAGCGCTTCCTAGCTTCCCTTAACTCTCTTAAGCTCCAAAATATTCCTTGGAAGTCTTTGGGTCTTCCCAAACTGTTTCGAATTCCGTTTAACTTTCAGGGACTCCTTTAAAATTTAAAAATTTTCTTGGAAGTCCCTGGGTCTTCCCAAATATTTTGAAGCGCTTCTTAGCTTTTTTGAATTCTCTTAAGCTGCAAAATATTCCTTGGAAGACTTTGGGTCTTCCCAAACTTTTCTGAACTTCTTTTAACTTTCTTGGAAGTCGCTGGGTATTCTCAAATATTTTGAAGCGCTTCCTAGTTTCCTTGAGTTCTTTTGAACTGTAAATATTTTTTGGAAGTCTTTGGGTCTTCCCAAACTTTTTTAAACTTCTTTCAACTTTCAGGGACTCCTTTAAAATATAAAAATTTTCTTGGAAGTCGCTATGTCTTCCCAAATATTTTAAAGCGTTTCCTAGCTTCCCTGAACTTTCTTAAGCTCCAAAATATTCCTTGGAAGACTTTGGGTCTTCCCAAACTTTTCTGAACTTCTTTTAACTTTCTTGGAAGTCGCTGGGTATTCTCAAATATTTTGAAGCGCTTCCTAGTTTCCTTGAGTTCTTTTGAACTGTAAATATTTTTTGGAAGTCTTTGGGTCTTCCCAAACTTTTTTAAACTTCTTTCAACTTTCAGGGACTCCTTTAAAATATAAAAATTTTCTTGGAAGTCGCTATGTCTTCCCAGATATTTTGAAGCGCTTCCTAGCTTCCTCGAATTCTCTTAAACTGCGAAATACTCCTTGGAAGTCTTTGGGTCTTCCCAAACTTTCAGGGACTCCTTTAAAATTTAAACATTTTCTTGGAAGTCGCTATGTCTTCCCAAATATTTTGAAGCGCTTCCTAGCTTCCCTGAACTCTCTTAAGCTCCAAAATATTCCTTGGAAGTCTTTGGGTCTTCCCAAACTGTTTCGAATTCCGTTTAACTTTCAGGGACTCCTTTAAAATATAAAAATTTTCTTGGAAGTCGCTATGTCTTCCCAGATATTTTGAAGCGCTTCCTTCGAATTCTCTTAAACTGCGAAATACTCCTTGGAAGTCTTTGGGTCTTCCCAAACTTTCAGGGACTCCTATAAAAATTAAACATTTTCTTGGAAGTCGCTATGTCTTCCCAAATATTTTGAAGCGCTTCCTAGCTTCCCTGAACTCTCTTAAGCTCCAAAACATTCCTTGGAAGGCTTTGGGTCTTCCCAAACTTTTCTGAACTTCTTTTAACTTTCTTGGAAGTCGCTGGGTATTCTCAAATATATTGAAGCGCTTCCTAGTTTCCTTGAGTTCTTTTGAACTGTAAATATTTTTTGGGAGTCTTCCACAAACTTTTTTAAATTTCTTTCAACTTTCAGGGACTCCTTTAAAATATAAAAATTTTCTTGGAAGTCGCTATGTCTTCCCAGATATTTTGTAGCGCTTCCTAGCTTCCTCGAATTCTCTTAAACTGCAAAATACTCCTTGGAAGTCTTTGGGTCTTCCCAAACTGTTTTGAATTCCGTTTAACTTTCAGGGACTCCTTTAAAATTTAAACATTTTCTTGGAAGTCGCTATGTCTTCCCAAATATTTTGAAGCGCTTCCTAGCTTCCCTGAACTCTCTTAAGCTCCAAAATATTCCTTGGAAGTCTTTGGGTCTTCCCAAACTGTTTCGAATTCCGTTTAACTTTCAGGGACTCCTTTAAAATTTAAAAATTTTCTTGGAAGTCCCTGGGTCTTCCCAAATATTTTGAAGCGCTTCCTAGCTTTTTTGAATTCTCTTAAGCTGCAAAATATTCCTTGGAAGACTTTGGGTCTTCCCAAACTTTTCTGAACTTCTTTTAACTTTCTTGGAAGTCGCTGGGTATTCTCAAATATTTTGAAGCGCTTCCTGGTTTCCTTGAGTTCTTTTGAACTGTAAATATTTTTTGGAAGTCTTTTGGTCTTCCCAAACTTTTTTAAACTTCTTTCAACTTTCAGGGACTCCTTTAAAATATAAAAATTTTCTTGGAAGTCGCTATGTCTTCCCAAATATTTTAAAGCGCTTCCTAGCTTCCCTGAACTCTCTTAAGCTCCAAAATATTCCTTGGAAGGCTTTGGGTCTTCCCAAACTGTTTCGAATTCCGTTTAACTTTCAGGGACTCCTTTAAAATTTAAAAATTTTCTTGGAAGTCCCTGGGTCTTCCCAAATATTTTGAAGCGCTTCCTAGCTTTTTTGAATTCTCTTAAGCTGCAAAATATTCCTTGGAAGACTTTGGGTCTTCCCAAACTTTTCTGAACTTCTTTTAACTTTCTTGGAAGTCGCTGGGTATTCTCAAAGATTTTGAAGCGCTTCCTAGTTTCCTTGAGTTCTTTTGAACTGTAAATATTTTTTGGGAGTCTTTGGGTCTTCCACAAACTTTTTTAAATTTCTTTCAACTTTCAGGGACTCCTTTAAAATATAAAAATTTTCTTGGAAGTCGCTATGTCTTCCCAGATATTTTGAAGCGCTTCCTTCGAATTCTCTTAAACTGCGAAATACTCCTTGGAAGTCTTTGGGTCTTCCCAAACTTTCAGGGACTCCTATAAAAATTAAACATTTTCTTGGAAGTCGCTATGTCTTCCCAAATATTTTGAAGCGCTTCCTAGCTTCCCTGAACTCTCTTAAGCTCCAAAATATTCATTGGAAGTCTTTGGGTCTTCCCAAACTGTTTCGAATTCCGTTTAACTTTCAGGGACTGCTTTAAAATTTAAAAATTTTCTTGGAAGTCCCTGGGTCTTCCCAAATATTTTGAAGCGCTTCCTAGCTTTTTTGAATTCTCTTAAGCTGCAAAATATTCCTTGGAAGACTTTGGGTTTTCCCAAACTTTTCTGAACTTCTTTTAACTTTCTTGGAAGTCGCTGGGTATTCTCAAATATTTTGAAGCGCTTCCCAGTTTCCTTGAGTTCTTTTGAACTGTAAATATTTTTTGGAAGTCTTTGGGTCTTCCCAAACTTTTTTAAACTTCTTTCAACTCCGTCAAAGTTTAACATTTTTTTTGGAAGTCCCTGGGTCTTCCCAAATGTTTTGAAGCGCTTCATAGCTTCTTTGAATTCTCTTAAACTGCAAAATATTTTTTGGAAGTCTTTGGGTCTTCCCAAGCTATTTTGAATTCCGTTTAACTTTCAGGGACTCCTTTAAAATTTAAACATTTTCTTGGAAGTCGCTATGTCTTCCCAAATATTTTGAAGCGCTTCCTAGCTTCCCTGAACTTGTTGTGGAGCCAGGGGACTGGCCACGGGGGCACTTCGGTGTGGTGGAGGGAGCGGCGGCATGCTAGTCCATGGCACGGCCTAGCTCGTCGGACGGGGGGGTTCTTGCTCCCCGCTAACCACACCTCCTGGTCACAGCAAAAAAAAAATATGCCGACTAATATTTGAATAGGGGGAGGGAAGTACATTAACTGAAGGAAACCGAAAAAGAATAAAAACTTGACCAGGCTCAATTCTCCTGGTCGGCTTTGGAGCGTGACTGCTTAAACACATAGGCTTCTAAGGAGACGTATTTAACTACCTCTCCCTAGAAGTATACTACTCTAATCTACTCTAGCCTACTCTAAAACCTACTAGGGATTTTGGTTGTTGTCACCGGTTGTTGTCACCGAAGTTCGCCTGTACGCCTAAACCTATGCTACACTAACCTTAATGCTAACTAACCTACGTCAGTTTCCAAAGCCGACGTCGTCAAAACATCCTGGCCTGCCTGTTGGAATTGGCAGCGGCTGGCCTTTCCCACCTTCGTTGCTCACCGCTTATGGCATGTGGCAACTTCCTAAGGTCACCTCCACTGGCCCACGTTATTGGGAGGTGACCCCTTGCACGAACAACTCGACGCTACCGGTTACGTCATTGTCGTCGTGCCTCAAAGCGGACGGCCTTCCCTAGTTATTTGGCACACACACCCTTATCGGAGATTAGCACCGACACATTATGTCTACGACCCACAAGGTGAAATTAAAAAAAAAAACAGCTGATCATGAGGTAAGGTTTACAATTCGCATAATTTTATTTAGTTTATCTTAAGGATCGTTTACATTAAAGCTAAACTTAAAAGGTAACGCAAAAAAAAAAAATTCAGTCGTTATTAAAGACAAATGAAGATGATGTGTGCGTAGTAATTCAGTTAGGTTTTTTTTGTTTTTTTTTTTTTTTTGTTTTTTTTATAATGGCTGAGGGTAGATATATCTAAATATTATTCTGGGTTTTAAGGCGGTTTCGTTCTTAACTTCTTGATGGCAATGGAAAACCATACACATAAATAAACAAAATTTACTTACTGGTTATCGTCTGTCCCTCGTCGTCCTGCGCGCAGCACTTGATGGAGACAGGTACCTATAACTTCACTTTAGCACATATATAAAAAAAAGAAATTATGGAATTAAAAACGCCACCACCGCGTACCACTGGTACATACATAGATATATGTATATCACATTTATATATAAATCAATCCAAATTGGAGACTAAGGCAAAAACAATTTTCTTCTTCACACGCACCACTTCACTTGAATTATAATTCACAGTAACTTAATCGATCTAATTTGAAGCAAACCACAAGGTAAGATATCAAAATTTAAAAAAAAACAAAAATTCAAAATCAACCAAAAGGGTTGAAGCTTAACTAAGTGGGGTAAGTTCACAATTTCAAAAAAAAAATTTTTTTATTTCCTTTTTTTTTGTTTTTTTTTTTTTTTTGGTTTCACTAGTTTACATGGATCTTAAATAAAGTGAGTTGGTCTTTCTCCTTTTTTTTTTTTTTTTTGTTTTTGATAGGCTGTTGGGACTTTCGAGTTAGTTTTCCCGACGATATGGGGTGATTTCGGAGGGACCGTTACCTAACGGTTCGGGTAACTGTGGGGATGATCGGGCGATTTCTGAGCAGTTCGCTACAGATATACTGACGGGTTTTATGCAGAGACGAGTGTGAATCCTCCTCCAATGTAATGGGGATTAGAGAGGAATCAGCAACGCGGGCAGAGAAGATATATACAGCCCGGCGACTTTCTTGCGCACTTTCCTTTTTTTTTTTTTTGCTTGTTACAACTGATATCAGTCTATTAATACTGGCTCTAAACAGAATCCCGCCGTGACTTCGGTCTCTTATTATCGCTGACGACTGTCTTCGTTCGTTAAAAAAAACCGTCCAAAGAACTAAAGATAACTAAAAGAAAAGAGAGAGTGCCTGTTCCCACATGCTCCTTTTATACCACGGCGCCGAGCTTTCCTTCTACGGCACGGTGGGAAATTTTAGCCCTCATCCTCTCGTCGGGGACCATTTTATCTTATTCTTTTACTCTCACTAACATACATAACTAACCTTGACTAACACAAAAGTGATCTACCTATAATCTCGATTTAGACGGGGGTGGGTTTCGTCAATAGAGAAACTTGATCGCTCTCCGATCTTATTATTGAAAGCTTGCAACATTGTCTTTCCGCTAAATATATTCTTCGTCTCACCACAAATTCACCACACTTAGTTGCTTACAAAAAAAATGTTGCTCTCCTCGAGCTGTCAAAACTAATCCATCTAAAACCATCGGATTGCCATCAAAGGCATCTCGCCTTCAATGAAAACAAACAAAAAAGGAAAAAGGAAAACCCAAAAAAAAAAAGGAAGGGCACGGGGACCGCAACAGGAGGAGAACGCTTGCGTCGGGGTCCTGGGATTTCGGGAACGGGTACGTGGGGTGCACTCATGGGGCTTACATTGTGTATTCCCCCTGAGTGCACTCCCCTTGAAAATTTTCTTTCCTTTGGATTGCTTTTCCCTCTTTTTTTTTTTTTTTTTTTCCAGCCACCAATCAAGGCTCACGCAACAAACTCTTTTAAGCTCCAAAATATTCCTTGGAAGTCTTTGGGTCTTCCCAAACTGTTTCGAATTCCGTTTAACTTTCAGGGACTCCTTTAAAATTTAAACATTTTCTTGGAAGTCGCTATGTCTTCCCAAATATTTTGAAGCGCTTCCTAGCTTCCCTGAACTCTTTTAAGCTCCAAAATATTCCTTGGAAGTCTTTGGGTCTTCCCAAGCTATTTTGAATTCCGTTTAACTTTCAGGGACTCCTTTAAAATTTAAAAATTTTCTTGGAAGTCCCCGGGTCTTCCCAAATATTTTGAAGCGCTTCCTAGCTTCTTTGAATTCTCTTAAACTACAAAATATTCCTTGGAAGTCTTTGGGTCTTCCCAAACTTTTTTTAACTTCTTTTAACTTCCATGGACTCCGCTAAAGTTTAAAAATTTTCTTGGAAATAGCTGGGTATTCTCAAATATTTTAAAGCGCTTCCTAGTTTCCTTGAATTCTTTTGAACTGTAAATATTTTTTGGAACTCTTTGGGTGTTCCCAAACTATTTTGAATTCCGTTTAACTTTCAGGGACTTCTTTAAAATTTAAAAATTTTCTTGGAAGTCCCTGGGTCTTCCCAAATATTTTGAAGCGCTTCCTAGCTTCCTTGAATTCTCTTAAACTGCAAAATACTCCTTGGAAGTCTTTGGGTCTTCCCAAACTGTTTCGAATTCCGTTTAAGTTTCAGGGACTCCTTTAAAATTTAAACATTTTCTTGGAAGTCGCTATGTCTTCCCAAATATATTGAAGCGCTTCCTAGCTTCCCTGAACTCTCTTAAGCTCCAAAATATTCCTTGGAAGTCTTTGGGTCTTCCCAAAAATTTGGAAGCGCTTCCTAGCTTCCTTGAATTCTCTTAAACTGCAAAATATTCCTTGGAAGACTTTGAGTCTTTCCAAACTTCTTTGAACTTCTTTTAACTTTCATGGACTCCGTTAAAGTTTAACATTTTTTTGGAAGTCCCTGGGTCTTCCCAAATATTTTGAAGCGCTTCCTAGCTTCTTTGAATTCTCTTAAACTGCAAAATATTCTTTGGAAGTCTTTGGGTCTTCCCAAACTTTTTCGAACTTCTTTTAACCTTCATGGACTCTTTAAACTTCAAACATTTACTTGGAAGTCCCTGGATCTTCCCAAATATTTTGAAGCGCTTCCTAGCTTCCTTGAATTCTCTTAAACTGCAAAATACTCCTTGGAAGTCTTTGGGTCTTCCCAAACTGTTTTGAATTCCGTTTAACTTTCAGGGACTCCTTTAAAATTTAAAAATTTTCTTGGAAGTCCCTGGGTCTTCCCAAATATTTTGAAGCGCTTCCTAGCTTCCTTGAATTCTTTTAAACTGCAAAGTATTCCTTGGAAGACTTTGGGTCTTCCCAAACTTTTGTGAACTTCTTTTAACTTTCATGGACTCCGTTAAAGTTTAAAAATTTTCTTCGAAGTCTTTGGGTATTCTCAAACATTTTGAAGCGCTTCCCAGCTTCCTTGAATTCTCTTAAACTACAAAATATTCCTTGGAAGACTTCGAGTCTTTCCAAACTTCTTTGAACTTCTTTTAACTTTCATGGACTCCGTTAAAGTTTAACATTTTTTTGGAAGTCCCTGGGTCTTCCCAAATATTTTGAAGCGCTTCCTAGCTTCGTTGAATTCTCTTAAACTGCAAAATATTCTTTGGAAGTCTTTGGGTCTTCCCAAACTTTTTCGAACTTCTTTTAACCTTCATGGACTCTTTAAACTTCAAACATTTACTTGGAAGTCCCTGGATCTTCCCAAATATTTTGAAGCGCTTCCTAGCTTCCTTGAATTCTCTTAAACTGCAAAATAATTTTTGGAAGTCTTTGGGTCTTCCCAAGCTATTTCGAATTCCGTTTAGCTTTCAGGGACTCCTTTAAAATTTAAACATTTTCTTGGAAGTCGCTATGTCTTCCCAAATATTTTGAAGCGCTTCCTAGCTTCCCTGAACTCTCTTAAGCTCCAAAATATTCCTTGGAAGTCTTTGGGTCTTCCCAAGCTATTTTGAATTCCGTTTAACTTTCAGGGACTTCTTTAAAATTTAAAAATTTTCTTGGAAGTCCCTGGGTCTTCCCAAATATTTTGAAGCGCTTCCTAGCTTCCTTGAATTCTCGTAAACTGCAAAATATTCCTTGGAAGACTTTGGGTCTTCCCAAACTTTTGTGAACTTCTTTTAACTTTCAGGGACTCCGTTAAAGTTTAAAAATTTTCTTCGAAGTCTTTGGGTATTCTCAAACATTTTGAAGCGCTTCCTAGCTTCCTTGAATTCTCTTAAACTGCAAAATATTCCTTGGAAGACTTTGAGTCTTTCCAAACTTCTTTGAACTTCTTTTAACTTTCATGGACTCCGTTAAAGTTTAACATTTTTTTGGAAGTCCCTGGGTCTTCCCAAATATTTTGAAGCGCTTCCTAGCTTCTTTGAATTCTCTTAAACTGCAAAATATTCTTTGGAAGTCTTTGGGTCTTCCCAAACTTTTTCGAACTTCTTTTAACCTTCATGGACTCTTTAAACTTCAAACATTTACTTGGAAGTCCCTGGATCTTCCCAAATATTTTGAAGCGCTTCCTAGCTTCCTTGAATTCTCTTAAACTGCAAAATACTCCTTGGAAGTCTTTGGGTCTTCCCAAACTGTTTTGAATTCCGTTTAACTTTCAGGGACTCCTTTAAAATTTAAAAATTTTCTTGGAAGTCTTTGGGTATTCTCAAACATTTTGAAGCGCTTCCTAGCTTCCTTGAATTCTCTTAAACTGCAAAGTATTCCTTGGAAGACTTTGGGTCTTCCCAAACTTTTGTGAACTTCTTTTAACTTTCATGGACTCCGTTAAAGTTTAAAAATTTTCTTCGAAGTCTTTGGGTATTCTCAAACATTTTGAAGCGCTTCCCAGCTTCCTTGAATTCTCTTAAACTACAAAATATTCCTTGGAAGACTTCGAGTCTTTCCAAACTTCTTTGAACTTCTTTTAACTTTCATGGACTCCGTTAAAGTTTAACATTTTTTTGGAAGTCCCTGGGTCTTCCCAAATATTTTGAAGCGCTTCCTAGCTTCTTTGAATTCTCTTAAACTGCAAAATATTCTTTGGAAGTCTTTGGGTCTTCCCAAGCTATTTCGAATTCCGTTTAAATTTCAGGGACTCCTTTAAAATTTAAACATTTTCTTGGAAGTCGCTATGTCTTCCCAAATATTTTGAAGCGCTTCCTAGCTTCCCTGAACTCTCTTAAGCTCCAAAATATTCCTTGGAAGTCCTTGGGTCTTCCCAAGCTATTTTGAATTCCGTTTAACTTTCAGGGACTTCTTTAAAATTTAAAAATTTTCTTGGAAGTCCCTGGGTCTTCCCAAATATTTTGAAGCGCTTCCTAGCTTCCTTGAATTCTCTTAAACTGCAAAATACTCCTTGGAAGTCTTTGGGTCTTCCCAAACTGTTTCGAATTCCGTTTAAGTTTCAGGGACTCCTTTAAAATTTAAACATTTTCTTGGAAGTCGCTATGTCTTCCCAAATATATTGAAGCGCTTCCTAGCTTCCCTGAACTCTCTTAAGCTCCAAAATATTCCTTGGAAGTCTTTGGGTCTTCCCAAATATTTTGAAGCGCTTCCTAGCTTCCTTGAATTCTCGTAAACTGCAAAATATTCCTTGGAAGACTTTGGGTCTTCCCAAACTTTTGTGAACTTCTTTTAACTTTCAGGGACTCCGTTAAAGTTTAAAAATTTTCTTCGAAGTCTTTGGGTATTCTCAAACATTTTGAAGCGCTTCCTAGCTTCCTTGAATTCTCTTAAACTGCAAAATATTCCTTGGAAGACTTTGAGTCTTTCCAAACTTCTTTGAACTTCTTTTAACTTTCATGGACTCCGTTAAAGTTTAACATTTTTTTGGAAGTCCCTGGGTCTTCCCAAATATTTTGAAGCGCTTCCTAGCTTCTTTGAATTCTCTTAAACTGCAAAATATTCTTTGGAAGTCTTTGGGTCTTCCCAAACTTTTTCGAACTTCTTTTAACCTTCATGGACTCTTTAAACTTCAAACATTTACTTGGAAGTCCCTGGATCTTCCCAAATATTTTGAAGCGCTTCCTAGCTTCCTTGAATTCTCTTAAACTGCAAAATACTCCTTGGAAGTCTTTGGGTCTTCCCAAACTGTTTTGAATTCCGTTTAACTTTCAGGGACTCCTTTAAAATTTAAAAATTTTCTTGGAAGTCTTTGGGTATTCTCAAACATTTTGAAGCGCTTCCTAGCTTCCTTGAATTCTCTTAGACTGCAAAGTATTCCTTGGAAGACTTTGGGTCTTCCCAAACTTTTGTGAACTTCTTTTAACTTTCATGGACTCCGTTAAAGTTTAAAAATTTTCTTCGAAGTCTTTGGGTATTCTCAAACATTTTGAAGCGCTTCCCAGCTTCCTTGAATTCTCTTAAACTACAAAATATTCCTTGGAAGACTTCGAGTCTTTCCAAACTTCTTTGAACTTCTTTTAACTTTCATGGACTCCGTTAAAGTTTAACATTTTTTTGGAAGTCCCTGGGTCTTCCCAAATATTTTGAAGCGCTTCCTAGCTTCTTTGAATTCTCTTAAACTGCAAAATATTCTTTGGAAGTCTTTGGGTCTTCCCAAGCTATTTCGAATTCCGTTTAAATTTCAGGGACTCCTTTAAAATTTAAACATTTTCTTGGAAGTCGCTATGTCTTCCCAAATATTTTGAAGCGCTTCCTAGCTTCCCTGAACTCTCTTAAGCTCCAAAATATTCCTTGGAAGTCCTTGGGTCTTCCCAAGCTATTTTGAATTCCGTTTAACTTTCAGGGACTTCTTTAAAATTTAAAAATTTTCTTGGAAGTCCCTGGGTCTTCCCAAATATTTTGAAGCGCTTCCTAGCTTCCTTGAATTCTCTTAAACTGCAAAATACTCCTTGGAAGTCTTTGGGTCTTCCCAAACTGTTTCGAATTCCGTTTAAGTTTCAGGGACTCCTTTAAAATTTAAACATTTTCTTGGAAGTCGCTATGTCTTCCCAAATATATTGAAGCGCTTCCTAGCTTCCCTGAACTCTCTTAAGCTCCAAAATATTCCTTGGAAGTCTTTGGGTCTTCCCAAATATTTTGAAGCGCTTCCTAGCTTCCTTGAATTCTCGTAAACTGCAAAATATTCCTTGGAAGACTTTGGGTCTTCCCAAACTTTTGTGAACTTCTTTTAACTTTCAGGGACTCCGTTAAAGTTTAAAAATTTTCTTCGAAGTCTTTGGGTATTCTCAAACATTTTGAAGCGCTTCCTAGCTTCTTTGAATTCTCTTAAACTGCAAAATATTCTTTGGAAGTCTTTGGGTCTTCCCAAACTTTTTCGAACTTCTTTTAACCTTCATGGACTCTTTAAACTTCAAACATTTACTTGGAAGTCCCTGGATCTTCCCAAATATTTTGAAGCGCTTCCTAGCTTCCTTGAATTCTCTTAAACTGCAAAATATTTTTTGGAAGTCTTTGGGTCTTCCCAAGCTATTTCGAATTCCGTTTAACTTTCAGGGACTCCTTTAAAATTTAAACATTTTCTTGGAAGTCGCTATGTCTTCCCAAATATTTTGAAGCGCTTCCTAGCTTCCCTGAACTCTCTTAAGCTCCAAAATATTCCTTGGAAGTCTTTGGGTCTTCCCAAGCTATTTTGAATTCCGTTTAACTTTCAGGGACTTCTTTAAAATTTAAAAATTTTCTTGGAAGTCCCTGGGTCTTCCCAAATATTTTGAAGCGCTTCCTAGCTTCCTTGAATTCTCTTAAACTACAAAATATTCCTTGGAAGACTTCGAGTCTTTCCAAACTTCTTTGAACTTCTTTTAACTTTCATGGACTCCGTTAAAGTTTAACATTTTTTTGGAAGTCCCTGGGTCTTCCCAAATATTTTGAAGCGCTTCCTAGCTTCTTTGAATTCTCTTAAACTGCAAAATATTCTTTGGAAGTCTTTGGGTCTTCCCAAACTTTTTCGAACTTCTTTTAACCTTCATGGACTCTTTAAACTTCAAACATTTACTTGGAAGTCCCTGGATCTTCCCAAATATTTTGAAGCGCTTCCTAGCTTCCTTGAATTCTCTTAAACTGCAAAATATTTTTTGGAAGTCTTTGGGTCTTCCCAAGCTATTTCGAATTCCGTTTAACTTTCAGGGACTCCTTTAAAATTTAAACATTTTCTTGGAAGTCGCTATGTCTTCCCAAATATTTTGAAGCGCTTCCTAGCTTCCCTGAACTCTCTTAAGCTCCAAAATATTCCTTGGAAGTCTTTGGGTCTTCCCAAGCTATTTTGAATTCCGTTTAACTTTCAGGGACTTCTTTAAAATTTAAAAATTTTCTTGGAAGTCCCTGGGTCTTCCCAAATATTTTGAAGCGCTTCCTAGCTTCCTTGAATTCTCTTAAACTGCAAAATACTCCTTGGAAGTCTTTGGGTCTTCCCAAACTGTTTCGAATTCCGTTTAACTTTCAGGGACTCCTTTAAAATTTAAACATTTTCTTGGAAGTCGCTATGTCTTCCCAAATATATTGAAGCGCTTCCTAGCTTCCCTGAACTCTCTTAAGCTCCAAAATATTCCTTGGAAGTCTTTGGGTCTTCCCAAATATTTTGAAGCGCTTCCTAGCTTCCTTGAATTCTCGTAAACTGCAAAATATTCCTTGGAAGACTTTGGGTCTTCCCAAACTTTTGTGAACTTCTTTTAACTTTCAGGGACTCCGTTAAAGTTTAAAAATTTTCTTCGAAGTCTTTGGGTATTCTCAAACATTTTGAAGCGCTTCCTAGCTTCCTTGAATTCTCTTAAACTGCAAAATATTCCTTGGAAGACTTTGAGTCTTTCCAAACTTCTTTGAACTTCTTTTAACTTTCATGGACTCCGTTAAAGTTTAACATTTTTTTGGAAGTCCCTGGGTCTTCCCAAATATTTTGAAGCGCTTCCTAGCTTCTTTGAATTCTCTTAAACTGCAAAATATTCTTTGGAAGTCTTTGGGTCTTCCCAAACTTTTTCGAACTTCTTTTAACCTTCATGGACTCTTTAAACTTCAAACATTTACTTGGAAGTCCCTGGATCTTCCCAAATATTTTGAAGCGCTTCCTAGCTTCCTTGAATTCTCTTAAACTGCAAAATACTCCTTGGAAGTCTTTGGGTCTTCCCAAACTGTTTTGAATTCCGTTTAACTTTCAGGGACTCCTTTAAAATTTAAAAATTTTCTTGGAAGTCCCTGGGTCTTCCCAAATATTTTGAAGCGCTTCCTAGCTTCTTTGAATTCTTTTAAACTGCAAAGTATTCCTTGGAAGACTTTGGGTCTTCCCAAACTTTTGTGAACTTCTTTTAACTTTCATGGACTCCGTTAAAGTTTAAAAATTTTCTTCGAAGTCTTTGGGTATTCTCAAACATTTTGAAGCGCTTCCTAGCTTCCTTGAATTCTCTTAAACTACAAAATATTCCTTGGAAGTCTTTGGGTCTTCCCAAACTTTTTTGAACTTCTTTTAACTTTCATGGACTCCGCTAAAGTTTAAAAATTTTCTTGGAAATAGCTGGGTATTCTCGAACATTTTGAAGCGCTTCCTAGCTTCCTTGAATTCTCTTAAACTGCAAAATATTCCTTGGAAAACTTCGAGTCTTTCCAAACTTCTTTGAAATTCTTTTAACTTTCATGGACTCCGTTAAAGTTTAACATTTTTTTGGAAGTCCCTGGGTCTTCCCAAATATTTTGAAGCGCTTCCTAGCTTCTTTGAATTCTCTTAAACTGCAAAATATTTTTTGGAAGTCTTTGGGTCTTCCCAAGCTATTTTGAATTCCGTTTAACTTTCATGGACTCCTTTAAAATTTAAAAATTTTCTTGGAAGTCCCTGGGTCTTCCCAAATATTTTGAAGCGCTTCCTAGCTTCTTTGAATTCTCTTAAACTGCAAAATACTCCTTGGAAGTCTTTGGGTCTTCCCAAACTGTTTTGAATTCCGTTTAACTTTCAGGGACTCCTTTAAAATTTAAACATTTTCTTGGAAGTCGCTATGTCTTCCCAAATATTTTGAAGCGCTTCCTAGCTTCCCTGAACTCTCCTAAGCTCCAAAATATTCCTTGGAAGTCTTTGGGTCTTCCCAAGTTATTTTGAATTCCGTTTAACTTTCAGGGACTCCTTTAAAATTTAAAAATTTTCTTGGAAGTCCCTGGGTCTTCCCAAATATTTTGAAGCGCTTCCTAGCTTCTTTGAATTCTCTTAAACTACAAAATATTCCTTGGAAGTCTTTGGGTCTTCCCAAACTATTTTGAATTCCGTTTAACTTTCAGGGACTCCTTTAAAATTTAAAAATTTTCTTGGAAGTCGCTATGTCTTCCCAAATATTTTGAAGCGCTTCCTAGCTTCCTTGAATTCTCTTAAACTGCAAAATACTCCTTGGAAGTCTTTGGGTCTTCCCAAACTGTTTCGATTTCCGTTTAACTTTCACGGACTCCTTTAAAATTTAAACATTTTCTTGGAAGTCGCTATGTCTTCCCAAATATATTGAAGCGCTTCCTAGCTTCCCTGAACTCTCTTAAGCTCCAAAATATTCCTTGGAAGTCTTTGGGTCTTCCCAAATATTTTGAAGCGCTTCCTAGCTTCTTTGAATTCTCTTAAACTGCAAAATATTCTTTGGAAGTCTTTGGGTCTTCCCAAACTTTTTCGAACTTCTTTTAACCTTCATGGACTCTTTAAACTTCAAACATTTACTTGGAAGTCCCTGGATCTTCCCAAATATTTTGAAGCGCTTCCTAGCTTCCTTGAATTCTCTTAAACTGCAAAATACTCCTTGGAAGTCTTTGGGTCTTCCCAAACTGTTTTGAATTCCGTTTAACTTTCAGGGACTCCTTTAAAATTTAAAAATTTTCTTGGAAGTCCCTGGGTCTTCCCAAATATTTTGAAGCGCTTCCTAGCTTCTTTGAATTCTTTTAAACTGCAAAGTATTCCTTGGAAGACTTTGGGTCTTCCCAAACTTTTGTGAACTTCTTTTAACTTTCATGGACTCCGTTAAAGTTTAAAAATTTTCTTCGAAGTCTTTGGGTATTCTCAAACATTTTGAAGCGCTTCCTAGCTTCCTTGAATTCTCTTAAACTACAAAATATTCCTTGGAAGTCTTTGGGTCTTCCCAAACTTTTTTGAACTTCTTTTAACTTTCATGGACTCCGCTAAAGTTTAAAAATTTTCTTGGAAATAGCTGGGTATTCTCGAACATTTTGAAGCGCTTCCTAGCTTCCTTGAATTCTCTTAAACTGCAAAATATTCCTTGGAAAACTTCGAGTCTTTCCAAACTTCTTTGAAATTCTTTTAACTTTCATGGACTCCGTTAAAGTTTAACATTTTTTTGGAAGTCCCTGGGTCTTCCCAAATATTTTGAAGCGCTTCCTAGCTTCTTTGAATTCTCTTAAACTGCAAAATATTTTTTGGAAGTCTTTGGGTCTTCCCAAGCTATTTTGAATTCCGTTTAACTTTCATGGACTCCTTTAAAATTTAAAAATTTTCTTGGAAGTCCCTGGGTCTTCCCAAATATTTTGAAGCGCTTCCTAGCTTCTTTGAATTCTCGTAAACTGCAAAATATTCCTTGGAAGACTTTGGGTCTTCCCAAGCTTTTGTGAACTTCTTTTAACTTTCAGGGACTCCATTAAAGTTTAAAAATTTTCTTCGAAGTCTTTGGGTATTCTCAAACATTTTGAAGCGCTTCCTAGCTTCCTTGAATTCTCTTAAACTGCAAAATATTCCTTGGAAGACTTTGAGTCTTTCCAAACTTCTTTGAACTTCTTTTAACTTTCATGGACTCCGTTAAAGTTTAACATTTTTTTGGAAGTCCCTGGGTCTTCCCAAATATTTTGAAGCGCTTCCTAGCTTCCTTGAATTCTCTTAAACTGCAAAATATTCCTTGGAAGACTTTGAGTCTTTCCAAACTTCTTTGAACTTCTTTTAACTTTCATGGACTCCGTTAAAGTTTAACATTTTTTTGGAAGTCCCTGGATCTTCCCAAATATTTTGAAGCGCTTCCTAGCTGCCTTGAATTCTCTTAAACTGCAAAATATTTTTTGGAAGTCTTTGGGGGTTCCCAAGCTATTTTGAATTCCGTTTAACTTTCAGGGACTCCTTTAAAATTTAAACATTTTCTTGGAAGTCGTTATGTCTTCCCAAATATTTTGAAGCGCTTCCTAGCTTCCCTGAACTCTCTTAAACTTCAAAATATTCCTTGGAAGTCTTTAGGTCTTCCCAAGCTATTTTGAATTCCGTTTAACTTTCAGGGACTCCTTTAAAATTTACAAATGTTCTTGGAAGTCCCTGGGTCTTCCCAAATATTTTGAAATGCTTCCTAGCTTCTTTGAATTCTCTTAAACTACAAAATATTCCTTGGAAGTCTTTGGGTCTTCCCAAACTTTTTCGAACTTCTTTTAACCTTCATGGACTCTTTAAACTTCAAACATTTACTTGGAAGTCCCTGGATCTTCCCAAATATTTTGAAGCGCTTCCTAGCTTCCTTGAATTCTCTTAAACTGCAAAATATTTTTTGGAAGTCTTTGGGTCTTCCCAAACTATTTTGAATTCCGTTTAACTTTCAGGGACTCCTTTAAAATTTAAACATTTTCTTAGAAGTCCGAAGAAGGTCTTCCCAAATATTTTGAAGCGCTTCCTAGCTTCGTTAAATTCTCTTAAACTGCAAAATATTCCTTGGATGACCTTGGGTCTTCCCAAACTTTTCTGAACTTCTTTTAACTTTCTTCGAAGTCGCTGGGTATTCTCAAATATTTTGAAGCGCTTCCTAGCTTCCCTGAACTCTCTTAAGCTCCAAAATATTCCTTGGAAGTCTTTGGGTCTTCCTCAAACTTTTTTAAATTTCTTTCAACTTTCAGGGACTCCTTTAAAATATAAAAATTTTCTTGGAAGTCGCTATGTCTTCCCAAATATTTTGAAGCGCTTCCTAGCTTCCTTGAATTCTCTTAAACTGCGAAATACTCATTGGAAGTCTTTGGGTCTTCCCAAACTGTTTCGAATTCCGTTTAACTTTCAGGGACTCCTTTAAAATTTAAACATTTTCTTGGAAGTCGCTATGTCTTCCCAAATATATTGAAGCGCTTCCTAGCTTCCCTGAACTCTCTTAAGCTCCAAAATATTCCTTGGAAGTCTTTGGGTCTTCCCAAGCTATTTCGAATTCCGTTTAACTTTCAGGGACTCCTTTAAAATTTAAAAATTTTCTTGGAAGTCCCTGGGTCTTCCCAAATATTTTGAAGCGCTTCCTAGCTTCCTTGAATTCTCTTAAACTGCAAAATATTCCTTGGAAGACTTTGAGTCTTTCCAAACTTCTTTGAACTTCTTTTAACTTTCATGGACTCCGTTAAAGTTTAACATTTTTTTGGAAGTCCCTGGGTCTTCCCCAATATTTTGAACCGCTTCCTAGCTTCTTTGAATTCTCTTAAACTGCAAAATATTCTTTGGAAGTCTTTGGGTCTTCCCAAATTTTTCGAACTTCTTTTAACCTTCATGGACTCTTTAAACTTCAAACATTTACTTGGAAGTCCCTGCATCTTCCCAAATATTTTGAAGCGCTTCCTAGCTTCCTTGAATTCTCTTAAACTGCAAAATATTTTTTGGAAGTCTTTGGGTCTTCCCAAGCTATTTTGAATTCCGTTTAACTTTCAGGGACTCCTTTAAAATTTAAACATTTTCTTTGAAGTCGCTATGTCTTCCCAAATATTTTGAAGCGCTTCCTAGCTTCCCTGAACTCTCTTAAGCTCCAAAATATTCCTTGGAAGTCTTTGGGTCTTCCCAAACTGTTTCGAATTCCGTTTAACTTTCAGGGACTCCTTTTAAATTTAAAAATTTTCTTGGAAGTCCCTGGGTCTTCCCAAATATTTTGAAGCGCTTCCTAGCTTCCTTGAATTCTCTTAAACTGCAAAATATTCCTTGGAAGACTTTGGGTCTTCCCAAACTTTTGTGAACTTCTTTTAACTTTCATGGACTCCGTTAAAGTTTAAAAATTTTCTTCGAAGTCTTTGGGTATTCTCAAACATTTTGAAGCACTTCCTAGCTTCCTTGAATTCTCTTAAACTGCAAAATATTCCTTGGAAGACTTTGAGTCTTTCCAAACTTCTTTGAACTTCTTTTAACTTTCATGGACTCCGTTAAAGTTTAACATTTTTTTGGAAGTCCCTGGGTCTTCCCAAATATTTTGAAGCGCTTCCTAGCTTCTTTGAATTCTCTTAAACTGCAAAATATTCTTTGAAGTCTTTGGGTCTTCCCAAACTTTTTCGAACTTCTTTTAACCTTCATGTACTCTTTAAACTTCAAACATTTACTTGGAAGTCCCTGGATCTTCCCAAATATTTTGAAGCGCTTCCTAGTTTCCTTGAATTCTCTTAAACTGCAAAATATTTTTTGGAAGTCTTTGGGGGTTCCCAAGCTATTTTGAATTCCGTTTAACTTTCAGGGACTCCTTTAATATTTAAAAATTTTCTTGGAAGTCGCTATGTCTTCCCAAATATTTTGAAGCGATTCCTAGCTTCTTTGAATTCTCTTAAACTACAAAATATTCCTTGGAAGTCTTTGGGTCTTCCCAAAACTTTTTGAACTTCTTTTAACTTTCATGGACTCCGCTAAAGTTTAAAAATTTTTTTGGAAATTGCTGGGTATTCTCAAATATTTTGAAGCGCTTCCTAGTTTCCTTGAATTCTTTTGAACTGTAAATATTTTTTGGAAGTCTTTGGGTCTTCCCAAACTATTTTGAATTCCGTTTAACTTTCAGGGACTCCTTTAAAATTTAAAAATTTTCTTAGAAGTCCGAAGAAGGTCTTCCCAAATATTTTGAAGCGCTTCCTAGTTTCCTTGAGTTCTTTTGAACTGTAAATATTTTTTGGAAGTCTTTGGGTCTTCCCAAACTTTTTTAAATTTCTTTCAACTTTCAGGGACTCCTTTAAAATATAAAAATTTTCTTGGAAGTCGCTATGTCTTCCCAAATATTTTAAAGCGCTTCCTAGCTTCCCTGAACTCTCTTAAGCTCCAAAATATTCCTTGGAAGTCTTTGGGTCTTCCCAAGCTATTTTGAATTCCGTTTAACTTTCAGGGACTCCTTTAAAATTTAAACATTTTCTTGGAAGTCGCTATGTCTTCCCAAATATTTTGAAGCGCTTCCTAGCTTCCTTGAACTCTCTTAAGCTCCAAAATATTCCTTGGAAGTCTTTGGGTCTTCCCAAACTGTTTTGAATTCCGTTTAACTTTCAGGGACTCCTTTAAAATTCAAACATTTTCTTGGAAGTCCCTGTGTCTTCCCAAATATTTTGAAGCGCTTCCTAGCTTCCCTGAACTCTCTTAAACTCCAAAATACTCCTTGGAAGTCTTTGGGTCTTCCCAAACTTTTTTGAATTCCGTTTAACTTTCAGGGACTCCTTTAAAATTTAAACATTTTCTTGGAAGTCGCTATGTCTTCCCAAATATTTTGAAGCGCTTCCTAGCTTCTTTGAATTCTCTTAAACTACAAAGTATTCCTTGGAAGTCTTTGGGTCTTCCCAAACTTTTTTGAACTTCTTTTAACTTTCATGGACTCCGTTAAAGTTTAAAAATTTTCTTGGAAATCGCTGGGTATTCTCAAATATTTTGAAGCGCTTCCCAGTTTCCTTGAATTCTTTTGAACTGTAAATATTTTTTGGAAGTCTTTGGGTCTTCCCAAACTTTTTTGAAGTCCTTTTAACCTTCATGCACTCCCTTAAATTACAAAAATTCTCTTGGAAGTCCTTTGGTCTTCCCAAGTTTCTTTGAGGTGCTATTTTACTTTTTACTTGACTCAAAATGCTTGCTTTTCGTGCTTTCGAGATTTGTAAAAATTTGTGTACATTGATTTCTTCTAAATTTTAGACGATGACATTGTTAAAAAAAATTGAAAAATGGACCACAAACAAAAGAGACTAACCTGCCCAAAGGCGGCTATAGTTTTTCGAGCACACTACACAACCGACCTCGGGTACAGAAGAGGTACAATTGTCCAGAGCATGAGTAGATCAACAGCAGATCCACTTCATTGAAAATCTCTGCAAAACTCACTTCCTGCTCTAATTTTTTTTTATCGGTATTTCCTTTCTTGGACTACTTCAAACATTCGACGAGTCCTTTCTTCCGTCATCCGCTCCCACTTTTCTTCCATCCACAGATTGTCGCCATCTTTTGAAAAATCCGTCAAGTGCACGCTGCACCCCATGTGCTTTTACTTCAGCATCCACACGGCCGTTTATTTTAGAAAACACCGAATTGCCCCCGGCCGTTGGCAAGATTAATTGGATTATTTATTTATAGGAATGTTCCATCCACCCACCCACCCAAAAAACTCTCCACCTTCATTCAATAGCGACACACATACACAATGAGAATGGAAATTGCCTCGCATTGATGCAATGACACCCGCCCTCATCAGGCATTATAAATCCCAACACATAGTTGACTCTGTTCAAACAGAAAGAAGAACTATGCAACCACCCACCACCCCCGATCCGGCTCCTGCTCCTGTCAACTCCTCTCAATGACAGTCCACTTCATTAGGAGGATAACAAATAACATTTTGCCGCAGTCTACAATTTTCGTGCGCTCAATTAAATTTGCATTTTTTTTGTTTCCTTTCCTTTTTTTCTTTTTCTGTTTCACGTTTTTTATTTTATTTCTCGTTTCGTTTCTCGTTTTACGTTGCTTATCTCTGGGCTTTTGTGATTTCCATTTTTTTTTCGAACTTTTTTTGAATTTTTAATTTTCCATTGTTGCCTGTGTTTTGGTGTCATAAAAAAAATTGTTTCCTCGTATTTTCTCTCATTTTCATGTGGAAAATCGAACCCACCCCTCCCGAAAAACAGGGTGTCGTTGCCGCAGCATTATTAAATGTCCATTTGGCCAACTCTCAATTGCTGATTGTCGATCGCAGATGAACAGTGGTCTCTCGTTCCCAGTTCCTCATTTTTTTAGTTATCCTCCGCCTCGACAATTTAAATGAATGCAAAAAAAATTGGAAAACACAATTTCATGTCAATAACAAACAAATAAATTTATTTATGACTTCATAGACCATAAAAATTAAGCCAAAATAAAACAAATAGAATTGGGGGTGGGTAAGTGGGCGAGTAGGCATGGCAGCCGTAATAAATTGTCCTGGATGAGATTGGGTAGGGTGGGTGCGCACAGCGGCGCACTCACACACGTGGGGCTTGGATGGCATAATCAGAACAAAGATTCGGCCACAATCAAATCACTATTCAGTCGATTTAAAATTGGCGGCAATTCATCGTGATTCTTGAAAAATCCTGGTGGGGCGGCGTCCAATGCTGACACATAAATAACCACAGTTGTGATGAGAAGTAATGGCTAGATTTTGGAGTTTAATTGAGGTGGGTGTTCTTGTATGGACTGTGAGTGATCCATTTTAGGTGATTGCTCCCGTGATGACCATCCAGCCTCCAAGTGGTGTTTTAATAAATTTGAGGATCTACTGTGTTAAATCACTGTCGTTATGGTCTCCGATGAAATGCATAGCCACAGGACAAGGCTTTAAATTTTAATATACGACTCAAATTGATTTTGGCACTATAAACTGCACCGAAAAAAAAAATTTACATTTTAAATCCAGACCGCCAAATCAAAATAAAAACCAATCCATACAAAATTTTATATTTTGCCGCAATAGTTTCTTTTATAGGGAAAAACGGGCGGAGCAAGCACCTACGAGTGGAGTTGATGAGTGAAGCGAACAGCAGGCTTAGCCCCTTTATTCCAAAGAGCAAGCGAACACTATTTGCAGCCATTGCACCCCAAAACAATACAGTTCCATATCAAGCTTCATAGAAAGTAGCAGAGTAGCAATATCAGAACTCGATCACGAAGCTCGTAGAATCATTTTAAGCAATCGTAATATTTCACAACACACTTTTAGCAATTGCAAACTAATCCAAACTTTGAATTTGCGTACGTTTTAAAATGAAAATAGAATTCACACATTCAAAGAAAGAATATATACTTTATTATTAAAATTTCAAAATTAATTTAAAACTGATTTCATTTTAAACTGTCTGTTCAGAGCTGTCACGCGTAGAAACGTAGAAAATTTCAAAGTTGGGCCACTAATTGCATTGCTGTCTACTCTGTTCTTTGAAAGCATTTTCGATGTGTCCATGTGTTTTATAAACGTGTATATTTTGTCGAGCTCTCTTGTTTTGATTGTACGTAATGCAAAGTTAATTTTTGTGCACAATTGAATCAAGCCATCGGATACCGATTTACCATTGTCCTTCATGAACCAAGAGACTTGCAAAAAAAAAACACTTACAATTGTTTTTAGTATTGAATCTGACTTTACTTTGTGATTAAAAAAAAAAACTATCAAAACCAAGAGTCATTTCGTTTGAGCTATTAATGGCAACATTTTATGTTAAGTTTTGAGGAGGTAATGCACATATGCACAGTACAAATAAATAAATCTTTCTAGTCATGTTTTTTGAGAAGTTAGTGTACTGTACAGTTTCATATAAGCGTATTATTGCTCATATAATTTTAGATATTAGTGTCAGGAAATACTTTCCTATATCAATTTTTTTCTTTTAAACAGTTTTCTTATATCAGTTTTATTTAGTGTTAACTCATATAGGAAAGGACATGGTGCATTGTATCTTTTAAGCATTTTTTTCTTATATGAGTTTTTCTTATATCTGTTATGTGCTGTAAATGACAAAGAGAAAAATAATTCGCTGGTTAGAACATTCTCCTTTCTAAATGTCAATGAAATTGACTGTACTATTAAGACACAACTTTTCATCTTTCTAGTATCCACAACACTTTACAAAGTCCTCTTCACGATGCCTAGCTTCATACTATAAACTTGATCGTGTAAGTTTTTAATATACTTGAACATCCGAAAGTGTTTCCTCTTGTTAGTTACTTTTACTCACAACTGTTCATGAAAAACCTCAAAGCAATCAATAGCATTTCGTTTTTTTTGTTTTTTTTTTTTTCGCTTATTCGAAATCGCTCCGTTTTTATTGAATTTTTGTTTTTGGTCATAAACCATCACGGGCGATTAATTTCATTACCCACGCTCGTGCCTGTGGCCAAAGACCAAACCGAGACCCCTACGCTGCCCTTCCATTGTGTCATCGTTACTCACGCCTTAGTGGAGACGGATATCCTTGTCCCACACGCACGCATGTTGCAAGGATATTTATGAATGAATTAACTTTGGTTTTTGATGTTCAAAAATTAAATTGCAACGTTCATCAAATGGAAAATTAAAAAATGCAAAAATCAAAAAGTGAAAAATTAAAAATAACAAAAAAGAAAACCTCAAATTCAGTTGAAAATTTTATTTCGAAATTGCTGCAGTTTTCTGAAAGTTCGCCTGTAAAATGCTCAGCACACAAATTCAACGTTCTATATCCTAAGGCAGAGAAATGTCATCGTAAATACCGTTGCATATATGATCGTTGCAAGGCTCCGACGGAGGACAACGGTTGCGTACGCGGTCGACGTAAAACAGGGCTCGGCACCGGCGCTTGACTCACAAACGCAGACTTCTACCTCGCGGCCGTTGGAGTATTTTTGAGTGTAACATCCGTTGGATGCATTAACTTTGGCGCACATGTAGGTAATGTTTTCGACTGTCGAAGGACGAGAGAATTATTTTTTTTTATCGTTTTCTTTTTGCTCTGCATTTTTTGAGACACACTCACTCACCGGCTTGATTGTAGATGTATGAGTACTTTATGCAGGATTCACCGCGCACCAATCGACATCCTATTTCCAGGGGTTTTTTACTAAACTTCTTCCACATCAGCGCTGTGTTGGGCTCTCTGCTGTTGGCTGAAAGTAAATAATTGAATTAGCCGAGTCCAGTGATATTGTCGAAGGGGAAATTTCAATTAAAAAAGAAGAGTGGAAAAAATGGTGTGATGCGAAGTGGAAGGATATCGGTTTGGCTTAAAAAACTGACCGGAGAAGGGGAGAAATTAAATTGCAGCATTTTTTATTGAAGCCAATTTGAAAACACAGAGCAACGGAAAACCATTACTTTTCAAAATGGCTTTTCGCAAAGATGCTAAAGCAAATATAAATCTCTAGCACTTCGGCTAATGAATGTATTTAAAAATTATGAACAAGCCATTTTTCAAAAGATTTTCGGTTTTTTTAGTGAAAAATGTAAGTTTTTTGAATTTTTCCACAAGACCACAAACCTACCATTGCAACAATTTACTGTGCCAAATTTAGATTCAAAGTTGACCCAGAGAAGACCTCTTAAAAATATTTAGCTTAATAAATTTGAGAGTTATGATAAGGTTCAAAAATAGCCCAAGCTGATTTTTGTAAAAAGGTTTTAGTGATTTGTTAGAGAGTTGGCTGAGTCGTTTTATTAAATGTCTCAAATAAAATCAGCACTAATTTGTGATCTGTTAGTTAAAGTGTATTAATTTGTTTTTGAAGCAATGTTTCTGTTCGAAAAAAGTGTTTTTTCTACCGTATCATAGTTCGTTATGTCTGCCATTCATTTCTATTCATTTCTATTCTGTAATCATTTCTGCAATGTACCAAATGTTATGTCTCAAGGACAAAATTTATCTGATTTGGTGAACGTTCAGTGTATGTTCAGCGACCGTTCACTGAACATTCATTTGCAGTTCACTGGACATTCATCGAACATTTATTGAACGTTCACCGAACATTAGATTTAGATTTACATATTTATTAATCATGAAAAGCTTCTACTGTTAGATACATGACATTTTATGAAATAGTAAAGCAAATAGATTTTTCCACGTTTTGTACAAAATCGGGAATTAACGGCCTAATTCCATATAATATACGATCGAATTGGATTATCACCATAGATTAAACAACGGCGCTGATTTTAAGTTATTTCTAGGTTGAGGAAAGCGTTAGAGCGACACCACTAAAAGCATTTTATTTTGATGGCAAAACGAGACTTGAACGAAAGTTCTTCTTTAAACTTCCACTGATCATGTCTTCTCTCTGCACACATCATTTTCACACACTTTATCGCTTTTCATGGACGAATCACTTCTTTCCACGTCCAAAATTAGCAAAAAAAAAGGCAAAAGTTCAAGGCACACCCACTCCTTCTCGTTGCCCCAGAAATTAACTTGAATTGACGTCCAATCAATTCGACATCACTTAAAAAACACTCGAACGACAAACAAAAGATGTTCCCCAACCCCAGACAAACAAAGAAACCCACTTCCTGACCCACTTAACCAGCCACTTCAAGACGAGCCACTTCTCTGACCTCAAATCACCAACGAGTTTCACATCACCAAACGAAATGATCAAATCCCAATCCAAATCCGTCTCCAAATGAACGTCCACCCCGGTGCCGGATGTGACCGGAATCCCTCCGCCCCGCCCATTAATTGACCCATTAATTTATGTCCACCACCACCGAGCCGAAAACTTTTGAACTCACTTGTCGCCACTAATGGTCGCCGACACGGGACATTCTTCAGGTCCTGTCGGAACGTTTCACACGTCAGATTTTTTATTTCGCTGTCCTTGTCGAACTTCTCGCCCAGCCATGTAAACCGATAACAATACGGGTAATCGCTTTGTTTCGCTGCATTTGGCTTTTGGGACGACGTTGACGTCGCCGTCACTGTCGTTGCCGCTGTCAGGACTAGATCGAAAGTTAAACTGTTAAAAGTTAATCCCGACGAAACTTAACTCCCCGCCGATACCTTTTTGTAATTGAGCCAAAGTTCCGGACAGAATCACTAATAAAATCTGCCACCGCCACTGTGCCATTTTTTTGTATCTTTTTTTTTTTTTAACTTTCCACCCGTTAGAGCGTGTAGTGCACTTTGAAGCGCTCTTGCTGTTCTACTACGTCGACGGAGGAAGAAGAATCGTCCCCAACTATCTTTCTCATCGACAACGACAACGACGACGATGATGATGATGATGAAATTTGCGATGATATCTTATCGCATGTCGATGCGATACGACCCGGATGGGAGAGGGTGTTTGGAAAAAAAAAAACCTGGGGACGAAATATCTTTTTCTTGCGAGGGTTTGCTACTTTTCTGCTCTTCTTTTTCTTGTTATCTGGTGTTTTACCTTTAGAGGGGGCAGAGATGGGGATCGATAGAGCGACAAGATATCGGAGCATGAAAAGTTATAAGAGTTCATTTTCCGGTATTTGTGTCTTTGATTTTATTTACACGGGATGTTCGACGGGTGCGGGGGGTCAGTGTTTGCATGAGAACCAATTGACGAGGTGAACTGATTGTGGGTGGTGATGTTAGTCGGTCATGCGTCAATCCCCTGGCAATGGCGAGTGAGGCTCTTTGAAAAGACGAAATTTTGAAGCTGTGGTGTCGAATACCTGGAAATAAGCGGGTATACCGTATGTGTGTATTAAGCTTTAATCGTGTGATCATTGGCCAAACTTTAATAACCTTCGTTGTTCACATAAACAGAAGTCCAACTGCTTTTCAAGATACAGTAGTCACTCGATAATGGTTTTCAAGATACAGTAGTCCCTCAAACTGATTAAAATAAGGTGTTTTCGGATTTTAGAGGTGCTCACATTTCAAGACAAAAAAAATAAATACCTAGTAATAACTACTCAATCAGTTCATCCAAAAAACTAGAAAAAATTATTTGAATAGTAGTATCAATTCTTGGTAAATTAATTTGGACTGTATAATAGCTTGATTTGATCTCTATAGTGTTTTCGGATTTTAGAGGTGCTCACATTTCAGGAACATTTTCACTGTAACATTGTTCATGGTTTAAAACAATTTTTGTGTGCATTTATCACAACACAAAATAATTTTTAAAAGCAAATATATACCTAGTACTAACTAATCAATCAGTTATACCACTATTAAATTTATATTTCTAGTTTCTGCAAAAAAGGTTTGTTTATTCTATTTTAGAGAATAACGAAAAATAAAAATACTTCAGGATCATTTAAATCATTTATCAGGAAAATTTAAAAGATCTAATCATCGTCGTCGCTTTAAAACTAACGAAATTTACTTTGGAGAATCGCATCTGTGGCCATACTTATTTCATGAGGGTATAACTCCAAATAGATCATACATTTCTTGAAACTGTCTTGTCAAGCTCAGCTTCAGGCAGTGTCCCGCTTCACTGGATAGACGGAACTAAATCTTGATCTTTCCAGTTGTCTTCGGTAGTTCACATTATAGAGCTAGTAAAGTAAAGCACCTCCCAGGAGCAAACACATGTTTTTGCTTGTAGCGAATGACAAAGAGATCTTATTGATTTATTTTGTCAAAATTGTTAGTAGAGTTTATCAATACGGCCTGCATCGCTTCACACTTATTACGTGGCCACCCTTGGGCTTCAGTCTATTTTTGGAACGGTTTATGGATACACTCATAGAACTTACTACACTGAGATAACTATATGAAACGCTGAAGATCTGAAATATCTTTGTTGAAATAAACATTTCAACGCAGGGAACTTCAATTTACAAATTTGATATACTCTCAAGAATTAGAGCGCATTACTTTCTCAAAAGAACGCTCTTAATCTTCGTGAAAAGTACCAAATCCCATCGTATATCCTAATTACTGAAGCCCCATTTTCCCCTCCCCTGTAACACATCCTACAAATAGATTACACACTCTAATCCTCCATCATCCATCCTCCCCCATTCCTCCCATTCCACATAATTAAGCATCCGGTCAAACTCCAATTCCCCACCCACTTACACATCCGGAACGCCATCCGGTCGCCCCAAAATTTAGGTCAATTAAATTTCGCTGAATTTAATTGAAAAGAAACGTATTAAGCCCGCTCGGCCTAATGAACACACACTATCTCCACTCGACCGCCGCGGAGCCGAAACAAAAGAAAAAGGAAACTTAAATTGAAACTCTTCTCGTCTAATTACACGGATATTCCATATTTCATCGTTCTTGTGATAGCAGAAACAAAATGAACCCGAAACTTAGAGTCGAAGTCTTTGGGAGAGTACAAAAGGACGACGTTTCTTTTTTTCTAGTCACACTTAGCTGGGGCTCATTAGGACTTAGGGAGCCGCAATCATCCCTCATTATTGTAGATAAGAAAACCGGAAGTCCTTTTTATGTGACAAATTTATTTTAATGTCTTTGTTTGCCTTTATGCCGCTATGAAGTTCTCCACATAGAATTGACCTACAGGCAAAGCAAAGAGAGAGATTAGTCTAATGAATCATTAGAGGATGTGCCTTTGTGTCGGGCGGCAATGAGTTCTCTTGTTAGGACAATCAATTGCTGGGTGCATTCAATGACGAAGAAACTCACGCTTTACCGGAGAAAAGCCGGGGGATAGTCGGAAGGGGGTGTTGGAGGTGTATCCCGAACATTCCTGCCAGGCGAACAGTGCTTTAAGTCGTAAAAACCACGTTATAAAGTTTCGAAAGATGATAAGCCGTTGACGCAGCTGCTCTGTCAAAGGGTCTACTCCCCTACTCAAGACCTTAAAGAGCAATGTGCTTTACCTTGGCCAATTCAATCGACTTCTGTGACATTAATTTGCAATTATCGACTTACTTTATCGTTCCTTATCTTGTGATTGAGCTCCATTTCTTATCGCAAAGTATTTTACTCATGAAAAGTTGAAGAAAAACGGAAATTGAGTGCATGTTGTTTATTAAGAATGCATTTTCTTGCGATTTTAAGTTCGAAAGTGACACTTCTTTCACTTCAATCAGTTACTGTTGCTTTTTCAATTGAGTCGACTTTTCTCTTTACGGCTTTTCAAGTTCACAAAATCAATCGCTAAACACCACACACGTGTACAACGCTTGAGCTATAATGACTTCTTTAACTATTTCAATTTGGGCTCTACTACTTAATTATCCTTTTCACCTTAACATCTCCACAGAAAACAAGCTTTTCATAAGACCAGAATTAACAATCAATGCTTTTTTTTTTTTTTTTTTTTTTTGCCTTGAGGGCGATGTGGAAACCTGATAGGCAGGTGGAACAGGCCCGTTCTATTCCAAGTAGTGTGAGACTTTCACCCACTAAAACCGCATCTTGACCTCTTCTCCTTGACACCATCCACTCTGGGACCGCTTTCGCATTACTTCAGAGTGGTGTCGTTTTATTCCCCCCAAAGGGGACCGGCTTCATCATCGGGTTAATTAATTAATCTTGCCGGTCAGGCTGTAATCGATCTTCATTTGGGGGGATGCTATATCCTTCCTCTCTCATTTTAGTTCTCAGCACTACTTCAGCGTATGTCGCGATTTTGGTCCAGTGGGTGCTGCTGGATAGCATCTTTTCGACGACGGTATCAGGTGATATGCTGCCTATCTCCGCTTCCAACCTGGTCCTCTGCACTGCCCACCTGCTGCATTCGAAAAAGGTATGGTAGGCGTCGTCTTCTTCGGAGTCTTCGTACTGGCAGGCAGCGCTCTCTTTCTTGCCCATCTTGTGGAGGTACCTGTTGAAAGCCCCATGTCCGGATAGCAGTTGGGTGACGTAGAAGTTGACATCACCATGTCTCCGCTCTGTCCATGCAGCCACATCTCTGATAAGCCGCGCTGTCCATCTTCCTCTAGTTTCAGCGTCCCACCTGGCTTGCCACCGCTGCCTCGTTCGCTCCTTCGCAGCCACCATCGCCGTTGTGGTACCCGCTTCCCTCTTGTGGTCGTGGACGTACTTTCGTTCTGCGGCCAGTAGATCGATAGGGGTCACTCCTGCTATAACGAGAGCAGCTGGCTCGGATACAGTACGGTAAGAGCTGATAATCCGTAGAGCTCCACGCCGTTGCACGGCAGCCATTTGTCTTCTGTAGGACTCCTTATTGAGCGCATCAGCCCAGATCTCACATCCATATAGTAAGATGGAATGGGTGATGGCCATGAGGAGCTTCCGCCTGGACATGGTCGGGCCTCCGATATTCGCCATGATCCGGGAGAGTGAAAAGGTAACTTTTGCCGCGCGCCCTACTGCCACTTTTATTTGTTCCCGGTAGGAGAGCTTGCAGTCCAGGTGCATGCCTAAGTACTTGACTACGCTCTTGCTAGTGATGGGCTGGGATCCTACCAGAAACTCAACTTGGCGCGGGATTCGTCGGGTTGTAAGTAGGACTATCTCCGTTTTCTCAGCCGCTAGCTTTAGCCAATGGCTTGTGAGCCATTCCTGCACTTGCCCCATTACTTGGTTCAGTTTCAGGTTTGCTTCTTCTGTGTCCCCTGCGGTGATGACAGCGCCTACGTCGTCGGCGTATCCCACGAGAAAGGTGTCTTGTGGCATGTCCATACGCAGGATGCCATCATAGGCTATGTTCCACAGGTCTGGTCCTAGGATTGAGCCCTGTGCGGCACCTGCTGTGACCTCTTTGCATCGTTGGCCCTCCGTGGTTTCGAAGAGAAGCTTGCGGTCTCTAAGGTAGCTCCGAAGGATCCGTTCCAGGTATTGTGGAACCTGAAACTGGTTTCGGAGTGCGCCTAGGATATCTTCCCATCGAAGAGAATTGAAGGCGTTCTTGACGTCCAGTGTTGCCAGGAGTACAACCTTCTTCGTGCGGCGGTTTCCTTGCCGGGCAATGTGTACAGCATCGGTGACCTTCTGGATTGCGCTTATCGTGGAGTGGCCTCGTCGGAAACCATGCTGGGCCCTCGACAGACCGCCCGCACGCTCGACCGCCGTTTGAAGGCGTGCCTTTAGCAGCTTCTCCAGTAGTTTTCCCGTCGTGTCCAACATGCACAGGGGACGGTAGGCTGATGGAGACTCAGGATCACCTTTCCCCTTGTTGATGAGGACCAATCGCTGGATCTTCCAAGGTTTGTAGAAGATCCCCTCCGTTAGACAGCTATTGAACACATTTAGCAGCAATTGGGGGCAGATTTTTGCGAGGACCTTCAGGGCCTCACCCGGGATGCCGTCGGGGCCAGCGGCCTTCTTGTTTTTTATTGTCATCGCGGCTATCCTGAGCTCCTCTTCGGAACAATCAATGCTACTTAAAATAATTTTTTTTATGGCAATGTTCAAAAGTCTTAAGGATTAAGGCAAGGGTTTACGTCATGGCCTCGGCGCTCAGCAAGTACAGCTATGACAATTGAAGTGCTGGGCCATCTCGTTTAGAGCTTAGCGGCACTTTAAGCCGATCTTAGAGGTAAAAATGACCGAGTCCTCGGATTTGGTTCAATGTCTGAACAAAAATGATGGGAATCTCTCTTGGAAACCACATTGTGCTTAGCCAAGACAGAGCTTCCATGTCTTGACCTTAGGAGGCTACAATGGTGGCGGAGGCATAGAGAAATTTTCAGATTTCAACCCCCGAAGTACGCTCCCACTCCCGACTCCCGAGACTCCATTTTTGATTCGGTCGTGAGAATTTTAGTGGACCCTGCAGCGCCACAGGGCCTTATACTCTCGTTGAGAATGCTGGAAGTAAACTTTTTGTAGCATGTCATAAAAATTGGGTGCTATGAAACAAGAAATATTTTTTGTCATATACATATAAATATCATATCAATATCATATCAATATCAGATCAATATCAGATCAATATCAGATCAATATCATGTCAATATTATACCCACGCTATATCAGAATGTTTAAAAAATTGCATGCTATTATAATCGTATGCAATAAATTATACTATGCTATAAGAAAGTTAAAAATTGGGGTGATGGTGATGATGATAGTGCGTCGGACTCTCAAGCGGGCCTATAAAGGCTTAAATCCAGCCCGCGGATAAATACCAAAAGCAATTTTACGGCCCCGCCTCTATCAAGTGTTACTCGAAACGTGTGCACACCTGATACTTGTACAACTAATAGGCTTGGTAGACTTTATTTCCTTCAAAACTCCCTAAGGCCACGTACACCACTTATGCGTCTCTGATTTCGCAATGTCTACGTCTTGGCCACCCTTAATCAGAACATAAACCCCTTCTTTAAAATGGAAACCACACTCTACAGAGTCCAGTTTCAGAAATGTACAACCAAAAGGTCACTTACCGCACTTTGTCGCGCTCCCATCACATTTTCTCGCGTTTCGTTTTTTTCTTTTTTTTTCCTAACCACGAATCACCCAATAACTGCGGCTATAAAAGTCTAGAGCCCCACAGAATTCCATTCCAGTGCTGCTGCCATAAAATCGCTGACATTTAAATCGTCTCATTTACCCATCGGCGGAAAACTCTCGCCTTTCCACGAACACACTCATAAATTCCTCGTAATTTCCCCACAATTGTCGCCTTTTGCCTTTTACAACATCGCACCCGAGTCAAACACACGACATTACGCACAAAATACGATCCGACATAATCAATGGCATGCCCTCGACTAACCCTTTCCCACAATTCTCACTCGTCTGCCGGAGCCTACTCTCTTTGCCTGTTCTCTCTTGTGATCGAAACAGGACTAGCAACAACAACGGTTTTGTACGCACTCGGGTTTAATCTAATGAGCTTAGGTCGTATTATTTTATATAAAACAACCCATTCCGTGCTAGATGGCATAAAATCGCCTTTATCTGGCTTTAACGGCCAACAAATCCAGTCCATAACATCCTGGCAAGTGGTTAACTGATAACATCCCGCCGCTGATATACGGACCGCATAACGGAGCCGAAGCCGGCGTTTGGTATAAAACGCCAGCCACCAGCAGCCGGGGACGAATCTATTGCTGCAGATGCCGCCGAGTGAAAACGCGCGTGTGTTTGGGCGTGTGTTGCTACAACGGGCGCGTCGGCAATATTATAAGCACTTCGCATACTCAAATTGCAACAACAGTTACTTACGGCCGATAATAAAGCGTAACCCCATCCCCCTCCCCTTCGGGCGGTGCACACACAGCGGGCAATCTGCGGCATTATTATCTGGCGCGTCGGGAGCTGAGCTGGGCCATCTAAACGGACCGAGATTTCCACTCGAGCACTGGCGATATTTTCGGGAGTTCTTTTGTGGACAAGATTCCGCGGCAAAAAAACTTTAAAGTCGCAACGAAATTTTAATGACACGCCCAACAGAGGTTGGCGGCAGTGAACAGACGCGTCATAATACAAAATGTTATCTCTTCGCTTGGAATTGTGACTACGACGCTGCGGCGGTCCTTTCATTTCATGGACGAGGAGGCGTAGTCGCATCACAAGGAGCTCGTTGGTAGGCCCTGCTTCACTCGATTTGACAGCGTTTAAAATTGATCCATTTATCTTGTCGATAGCGCGTCCTCATGGTCGTCGTCCTTGTCGTCGTCATCGTAGTTGTTGTGTCGTTTTGTGTACATGGTCCAGAGGATTCGTCTCCACCGCCTCCGCCACATCCCTGGGTCTCTTTTGTAATGCGGTCGCTTCATCGTGGAAATTATAAAATTTACTCGTGTTTTATGTTGGATAAAATCTAATTAGGATTTAATTTTACGAGCGGAAAATAAACTCGCATACAGAGACCGTACACCGGGCGGAGTCCTTGTCCTGTTCAAATGATTTAGTCCCAATGCGGAGTTCCGATGGAGGGCACTTCCAATGGGCTGTTTTTTCGTGGGGGTGGGTTCGGTTTATTGTAGGCGGCGGTGAAATATCGAGCAAACACAGATTTTCGGTTTTTCGAGGAACTTCGGGGTGTTAAGTCGCTTTAAATGGCAAATGGAAGCCACAGAGATAATATTTCTGAATGAAATTCCTGGTTGGAGGAAAAGTTTCATATTTCAAGAGCTCTGATAGCTAAAGTAATCTATTTCTTCGGTTTGTCAACAAATTTAAGTGGGCGGAATGCAATTCTGTAAGCTCGTAATATTCGTCGTTTGAGAGTATTTCATCAGTTTCTGGCAGGCAATAACTGGAGTCATCATTCGAATAGCACAATCATTTAAATTTTTTGAACAAAATTTTATTTACCTCTTTGAGCCGTTTTTGTGACATTTCTGATGATGGTAATTTCTATTAAATTAAAAAAAAAACAGTTGAAAATAAGATTTGCTTTCATTTTTCCGGTGTTCTTCTTTTTTACAGTCCGTACGCACCTTTTAAATCAAAATAGCTTTCTTTGATCAACCAAAAATTTGAGCTTATTTGAGTAATTTATTTGGCATTACTTTTGACAGGATAATCAGCTAGAATACAGTACTCTCCGGATAATAGCACATACACATGGGGTGTCATGAAATAACGCCGATTGAAATAAGGCCGACTTTCAAAATTCGGTATTATTTCGCTTTCATAAAGTTTTCGAATTCGCCCGTTTTTCACTTTTGATTTATAAAAACCTTCAATAAAGATTCCTTACAGTTTGTAGAACATAATTCTGAACGACTGAAAAAGAAGGTATGGAGGGGCATACTGCTCACTTTATTCATTAATCATAGCAGCATTAGTTATGAATAAATTAGTTATTACTCATTCAGGACCAACTATCAATCATTAGTCGTAATTCACAATTTAAGACTATATTGGACTATTTTTGGTATGTTCCAAATATGCGGTACCAGAATGGCTAGATTATGGTAGGGAAACTAAAAAGAGAACAAGCTTTGGCTTAAATCTTCCGTTACGGTTGGTACACTGGCCTAAATGTATTATTGAAAAAAAAATATTATTAAAAGAAACGCTTATCTGCAAGTCTATTCTTTAGGCTTTGGGCAAATTCGTCATTAAACAATTTTCCACAGGAGCAGAAGGTGGTAGTGGTATATTGTATTTGAAAAACACTTCTTTTAGTTTCGGATAAGCTTCAAATATACTCAATGTTTGGCGGTGGTCTCTTAAGTACTGCACAACTTTCAACTTCAGTTTCTTGTTGTTGCACAAAATGGACTCGTCGAACATGTACACGTCATGCATGCATGAGGTGTGAATTCCGCGTCAGACGTTTTTCAATATTTTAGTTATTATTCATTCTGTTAGTCATGCGTATAATTGATTAGTTATGACTAACGATTAAATCATTAATCATGACTAACAATCAATCATGTGTATGACAAAACCGCAATCCTGAATAAATCGTATGAATAATTAATTTATAACTAAAATTTTATTCAATTTCGTTTAGTCATTTGTAATATGCCCAACTCTGATTTTAGACACAAAAATATAATGATCTGCGAGTAAACTTCCTAACGATTCGGACGCTGTGGACTACCATCAGAGGGCCAACTTTCGGTACAAATTGATTGCCACGAGAGCCTTTTAGCTTGACGTCCTGTAGAAGTGTATCAGACAGACAGACACACAAAGAATTGATTTTGTAAGGGTTTTATTTTTTCCTAAGAATGAAAATCTAACTAATTAGCGTTTCCCTTTTGTTCTTTTAGCCTTTTTTGAAATCGAATAATTTTTGTTGGTAGCAGTTAGTATTATTGTTTTTTTTATGTTTTGATAGCTTACAACAGCCCAAATTCACATACAAGTTTCTTCCACGTGCAATGGCATACATTTCATTACAGCTTGTCCAAGAAAGGCAGCAATTTCTTCACAAAAAACAGAAAAACAATGTTCAATATGTGTGCGCAACCTTGAAACTTGTTGATGTCTGCTGAAAAAAAAGTCCAGAAATTGCATTGATTTGCGATATGTTCTCTACAATCCCCGTTTCGTACGTGAAAACCTTGCAATCCGATAATAACAATAATAATAATAATTAATAATTAGATGGCCCAACAAACCGCAGTTTAAACAAGCTCCGAAAATTAAAAGACTTCAATGTTAAGCATTTGTCCCCATCCCTTCCATTGTCAGACACCTTGGACCCCTTCTTCAAAAATCGTGTCAATTTTCAGGCAGCCCTGTACCCTTTTACCCCAAATTCCATTATGAACTTCAGACAAGGCCAAACCTTGACCCAATCGCGGTTGTCTGATGTTCAAACGATCTCGAACGAAACACACTTCAAACACCTGAAGGAAAATTTTAATAAATTCTTTTACCAAATTGCCCTCCGCCACGTGGCCAAAATCTTTTGATGAGTTCCACCCACTTCAGCTCAAAGCCAGATACATTCGCATACGATCGAAATTTTCCTCCACCCTTAAAAATTAAACTTTCACCTCGCCTTAAACCTTAATCATCAATTAACGCAACGGCATCAGCTAATGACAACTCTCCTCAAACTCGAACTTTCGAGCCTGCTTTGAAATTCCTCCAACGAACGAATTATTCATCCTGCATTCCAATAAACTCTCGTCCTTCGTCGCTGGCCGTGAGTGTCTGGGTCGGTCTCTGTGCCAGTGAAGAAATACAAGGAACAAGGTGGCCCATCCCTGAAACACAAAAAAAGGGGAGAAGAAGTACTTCCAAAATAAATTAAAAATCCCATTAAGGTCGAAACGAAAATTACCTCTTCATCTCAGACACGAGAAAGAGTTGCGTCGCGTCTTTTCGGGGGTGCACTGTGACGGCGGTCTCTCGCGTCACACAAGTGGCACAGGATGCGGTGGAATCGGTTAATTTACAACCAACCATGTTTTGGAATTTCTTGCCTCCCGCTCGAAGCCCAGCAGTGACTCTCGAAATAGGCCGAGAATTGGAGAGTGTGTGTGTGTGTCTTTGCCTGAGGACTGACACAAAAGAAGAGGATTGCCGCCGAGTCGCGCTGAGAGACAACACCCCCATAGCCATCGCATACATCATCGGTGGGGGATGTGTTCACCAGCCCTCTGCATGTAGCTGGTGTATTTAAAGTCTGTTAACTTTGTTCCCGGGCTATAATTACTCCAAACAGAGGGATAATTAGATTGGATTAGATACCATATACCGCTATACCAATGGAATCCCACTTAAAGCGAAGTTTCGCTCTAACTTTCCCGGAGGAGGTGGAGTAGGAAGGAATTCAGCAGCGGGTGGAGTGGTGCGAAAGTTGTCGGACTGATTTTTCGCACAGCGATAATTATTATTTGCATGTTTTAGTTACACAGATCGCTGTTGACTGAGGCCCGACGCGACGCGGCGTATGTGGGTCTGAGAGTAAAACATCCTTCACACGCGCTCCCACAGTCATCGGGATAATTCAATTAGATTCTCCTTGACGTCGACTTCGTCGGCGGGAGGAGGTGGAGGAGAATGGTTGCGCGTCTTTTAGTGGGTTGATGGGACATTACGTATAATGTACGTTAATTAGACAGCCGCTAAGCACGCTTATCGTTCCATTTCGAGTAAAAGTTTCAATTAAAGTTTTCGGAGAATGTGCGGGAGCAGAAAGTTTATGCGGAATCCCGGGAATTGAATTTAATTAAAATGCGGGAGGCAAAGTGTTTTAAGAGAGAAACAAAAAAAAATGAGAAAAAGAAGCAAAGAAAAACTGTGTTAAGAAGGTTGAGCCTATGCGGTGATGTAAGATGCAAGGATGTCTTAAGTGCTACGCTTGTGGTGGTTCCACGATGTTAACGGCAAAGAACTTGAAGGCAGTGAGGGCAAGAGTAAGTTCCTTCTCTGTCTCAAATGAGGTTAGACCAGCTTCATATTGAAGTCGATTAACTCAGATTTTAGGCGACAGTAGGGCTTTGAGAAAGCAGCAAAAGACTGGATGATCTTGCGTTGAAAAATTTCTTGAATTCTCTTATGTATAATAAAAAGGTGCTCATAATATAAAATCATAGGTTATTTTGTTATAAGCTGTTTTTGACTGTTTTTCGACCAGTGCGTTCTTTGAAAAAAAAACGTTTTATCACGCGTCTTAAGTATGGAAACTGGAAGCTTCAAAACTACGATTTGTTCCCTTTGGACCTTTTTTTTGTGAGGAATCAAGAAGGATGCTATGGCAACTATCCGGAAATACTTCAAGCACTTAAGGCCAATATCATCCAAGCAATCTGTGAGCTAGACCACGAAACCAGCAACAAGATTTTGGAAGATTTGAGTGGCGAAGGCAACAGAAGGAGCCACTTGAACGACGTTGTGTTCCATAATTAATAAAATTTAGTTTTGCTCCTACTTATAAAGTCAATACATGAACAAAATTTATTTTGTTCCTTTTATTGAACTATAACAAATTTAAATGGCATTTGGTCCATCATGCACACATAAAACTGCGCATTGCACTCTAGCCTTCGATTTTATTGCATTTAATTTAATGTTATAAAATCAACGATAGAAAATTATCGTTGAACTTCGTCTACTTGATTTCTTAGTAGTCCCATAATATTCCACATAAAATGACCAACGCTGCTTAACATTGGAAGCAATAGTGAAGCAGTCTTATTGCAGGGGTCACTGTTTTGGATAAAATTTGGCATAGTGATAGCTTGGGATTGATTTCCCAAAGTGAAAGACTGCAAGTTTTCCAGAAAAGTTAGATAATTTTACTCCTAATAACCAGAGTAGACGTTGTGTCTGAAAGGTAAGTGTTTCGAAGTGCTAAGCGACCATACCCAGATTCGAGTCTAGCCCGTAGAAAACCACAAAAACAAAGTTTATGGCCCCATCTAGTTCGAATGACTAACAATCCTAACACAGTATTTCTGTCATGGAAAACTTTTGCAATTCGCCATTCGAAACTGGCAATAAACTGTAGGTCTTTTCCGCATGTGTCAAGATCATGCCGCGCACAATACAGTGGTTCCAGCCACAAGTGCGTACTGCGTCGCTATCTTGTACCACGAATTGTACCGTAAAGAATTTTACGGGCGGGCACCTCGGTCCTATTAGCGAAGAGGAAACTTACAGGAGCTTGGTGTCCAGCCTCTGGAGTCTACTGAGTTTATTTTCGTTATGATCTCTTCGGGGTAGATTTCAACTCATGGTCGTACCGTTCCCAGAATTATCTATCCATGTGTGGTGTTTTGTACAGCAGCAGCTTCGAATTCGTCATAAGGTTTCAGGCTTTGAGTAGCCGTGCAAAGACTGTAGTAGGTTCTGTTGACGTGGCGTGGCAGCCAACGTACTTCTTCTTCCATATTATTATCTGCGGCTACTATCTGAAGCCCCAGATTTTTTTGGCCCCTGCTCGATCTGGATGAAGGAGTTGTGTACAACTTACTTACCTCCTCCGAAGATGTCTGTGTCGACTGCATAAGCCAGTAATTGAGTAGACTGCCCGACGATTGTCCCTCTTCTTGATTTATCAGATTCCCGGATTGCTTTCTTCAACGCCAGGTTGAAAAGGAGGCAGGCCAGTCTTTGTCAGAGGCCATTTAAGATGTCTAGGATGACATATAACTCGAAATTATTAATTTCGTCACAAAATAATTATTTTTTTCGTGTTCAGTAGAGTAGGCTTCTTTTACACTATAGAAAAAAATCTTGATTTTTACTACTTAGGCCGAAAAGTAATAGCCTTATGAAGATGATGCTGATTTCAGTTTGTATTAGGAGTACAACTTGAAAGACGCGTATGTTTTTGTTAAAAAAACTATTTATTTGAATATGAAAACAAAACTTGTGTAAATTAACTTGTGTATACTTTGACAGATGGAATTAACTAGATTTTTCGACACTCTTTAACATACAATAGCTGTCACTGTCAAAAAAATAGCGCGTGTGAATATATTTGAAGTTAGTAACAATGCGCGTCTTTCAAGTTGTACACCTAATATATGACCCACCTTTTCCCGCACAACCATTCAGGCCTATATTAGACTTTCTGAGTCGGTGTAGAAGAAGGCCTCTGGGAGGCGAGGTACATTTCGTTGGCTTAGTAGGCTTCGAACATCGACAAACAGACAGAGTTCATTGTTCTCGCAACATGTCCCTGAATTACGCGTCTAGTTAGTTAAAATTGTTCCAATGGAGACCTTCAGACCTTCAGTGCTCTATAGCAAATTGCCTTCACGCTCACCTCGAGTTATAGGTAGTCTTTTAACAAGGACTAAAAAATCAGCATGGTAAAATTTAAAATCTGACTAAACCAAGCCTAAGTTTCCGATTGCACTTCAACAAACTACCCACGTTGTCTAACGTTGCCACTTCTCTTACTTCTGCCACTTATTTCTAATGACTCCAGACGTCTAAGCGTGAAGCTCCTGTTGTTATCTCCGCCTTCTACAAGTTGATCTTGCGGTTCTAGTCGTCACAGTATCACTGCATTAATTTGAAATCAAGAAATAAACGACTTATAAAGACCTCGATCAGTGCCTGTGTTCTATACATGATCTGCACGTAAATGCATGAATATCAAATTTTCTTGAAATACATAAGTTGTTGACTGCTTTAAAAGATATTTACAGAACCAAGTTTAGGACGTAGATGGTTTAAAGTGAATGATGTTTGTTTGGGATGCAATGCCAACAGCTAAGACGTAGACGTAGATGGTTTAAAGTGAATGATGTTTGTTTGGGATGCAATGCCAACAGCTAAATTTGCTGATTGTATCATAAAGTTGGTGTTTCTGTGACGTATTCTACTCTAGCACAGTAAAGACCTTGAATTTTGTGCCGGATATTCATATTTCTCTTAATCTTCACAAACTTTCTCAGTTATTTTCTGACCAACACCCTTTTCCCGAACGCTTAATCTCTGTGGATTACCCGTCCTGCAACTTTGTTACCTCAAGGCGTAAAAACCGTAGCTGTAACCACCTCAAAATTCGCCTCCTCCAACACCTCCTAATCCTAACATAACCTTAACCCGCCGCGCTGTTCTGTTTATCAAGATTCAGGCACCCGAAAACTTTGTGATTAGCACAAACCCCCCAACAGAATTTCAATGACATAACTAAATTCCTGAAGCTTCTTGACAAACCAAACTACTGACGAAATACAAACTTTCCAAGTAATAATAAAGCAAAGCCCGCACCCCGCCACGCTGCGTTGAAAAAATACTTTTACAGATTTCCACATAATTCAGCCGAATTAATTCCAACGAAATTACTTCCGTCCCGTGAAAATTGGAAGAGGGACAAGTTCCATCAACACAACCACCACAGTGACAGCGTGAATAAATCAAAAATAAACCCTTCGAGTCACTGAGAAATTACCCGAAGAATAACAACAATGCGCGCGCCTTCACTTCAAAGCGCCTTCACGTTCGCCATTAAAAATCCATTTCATAATTAATTTATCGCACTCGAGTCTCAAGCATCACCTTCTTTTAAAATAACAGGTGGGGTGATGAGGAGGAAAAGGACCTCTTTTAGTCCAGCACTCTACGCCCTAAGGTTCGTCTTCATCTGCCACGAAAGTTTCAAGAGGTGCAAACGCCTCCCTTCTCGACGAATACAATAATTCCCCATTACAAAAGGACGACCTCGCGGAAAATGTTTACTTCTTCTCGGAATAGAGATTTACGCGTCCCGCTTTCGGATTTCTCTTTTTCCCTTTTCAATTTTTTTTTGTTTGTGTTCTTGCTGCTTCTGCTGTTGGGTCCTGTTAAGTTAACTTTTTCTTAACGGCCGCAAGGGAATAACTGTGGCAGCGTCCAGGAGTTATGCTCAAATTTTCCTTTGCCTAAAAAAGGAAACGAAAAGAATTTGCATTAATTTCACGAGATAAAATGAAATCTTAATGATTTAACACTTTGAACCTTCTTGAGGAGGAGGCTCTAGTCCGTTTTGGTCGTGCGTCATCTAGTACGTTTATCGGGGCAGTAGCACCTAAATGAGTGTGGTTATGTTTGCTTTAAAATAAATTCATTTAATTGGGATTGGGGGTGCGATAAAAGCCCCACCCCCACCCAAACCATAAAATTGAAAGCGTGTCCTTTTTTTCCTGTGGGTTGTGTGTGTGCACTTGGGGCTGCACACTGCTGCTGCTGTTCGTGAGCTTAAATGTCTCTTGAGGTTGCCACGGCACGAAGGAAAAAAAATCAAAAACGACGACAGGGAGTTCCTCGTCTCCTTTTTTTGCGTGCGTTTTAACCAAAATACCCTCAGACTTTTGCCACAAAACTTTGGAGTCTGGAATTTATGTGAAGGGTTTATCATTTGATCCTTTAATAAATTAGTTCTGAAATAATGGGTGTCCTTTTGCCCTCTCAGATTTGTGTTTTTATGTGTGTGTTTGAGGCGAGGGGTTGGCAAAGAACTCATTTTAAAAGGAAGAACAACGAAAGTTCTTCGGATGGGTAGAGATAATGCCCTGGGCGACGCTTAGGTTAATGTAATGCATTGGCTTAGGGAGAGTAAAACTGTCTTCATCTCTTCATCTTAATCCGGGAAAGTGGATTTGACGAAGATTTGTTACATAGGAGTGGAAAGTAAGGCGTTAAGTAATTCGAGTCTTCTGATCTCTGCGTAGAACTTTCTTAGCTCTGCGAAGATATGTGCCTAAAATCTAGACTGAATAATGTCTGAGAAGTTAATACTGTAGCAAGAAATAAGCTAAGAGGACCGCAATAAGCCTACATGAATAATTGGTGGACATGAATAATTTAACTTAAATGTTTGATTAAAGAAGTTTCTGGCTTTCAAAACTGCTATAGTACTTCATTGTATGTGCTGCCATTGTTTTTTAATAATTTTTTTATCATATTGAATCATTTTTCTATAAAACTGCTCATACCTTCTCAATGAGGCGAGGTAGACCACCCCCCTATAGTAAAAAATTCTTGTTTTTGACCCCTCTACAAAAGGCCATCATAGTTTTTTTGGCGCCAAAGCTAGCGTACTTGTTCTATCGGTTGGCCTCGAAAAATTACGAATACTTTTGCGGTTCGCAAAAGTAACAATATCTAGTCATTATTTTTTTCTGGCACGGTTAAATTAGTAAAGCTTATTGTCTTTAATATTTCTTAAGAAGAAAAATACAAGGAAAAAAATAAAAAAAAATTAGGTTCCTACGCCCAAAATTTGTGGGTGCCGTTGGCTCGATCCGTTAGTGCGTCGGACTGTTGAGCGAGAGTACCCGGGTTCGAACCCAGCTCGGGGAAAAAAACACCACAAACATTTTTCACGGCCCCACCTCCAGCGAACGACTGACAACCTTCCTGGAGTACTTCTGTCATGAAAAGCTTTCGCAATTCGCCGTTCGGAACCGGCATTAAACAGTAGGTCCCCTCCACATGTGACAAAATTATAACGCGCACAACACAGTGGGGGCGCGAAAAAGCTAGGCGCTGGCTCTCAACGGGCTGTTACGCCGCCCAATACAATACGCCCAAAATTAGTCAGTTTATTACATTTTTAAGACGAAATAATCAAATTACGAATACTTTTGCGGGGCATTGTATATGCTATTCATTGATTTTGATTTTCCTATCCAATGAATTTGATTTTCCTGAACCTTTAGGTTGAGAATAATGATGGGTATTTACGTGTATAAAAATATGATGGGTATTTAAGGGTTAAACGTCAGTTGAAACTACTATTTTGGTGTCGGCTTGAGCGTAGTTTGGACCATAATTTTCCAATAGGATCTAATATCACAAAATATGCTTTCAGATTACTGATAGAATTTACCCAATTTCGTGCTACAAGTCAAGTCTTGTTAGGTTGTGCGTTTCCAGTCCATAAATATAATTAACAGGAGAGGTGGCAAGACGCACCATTTCATATTCTTCAATAATATCCCCAAAACACCGCCATTACTCTCGTGAGGTTCTTCTTGATCCAAGATCCGAAATAGCATCGTCCTTTAATAATCGTCGTGCCACTGTGTCTAATAGTATCTAAGAAAAATAAAACCAAAAAACTTACGTACGTACTGTCATGGGTAAAAATAGCCCACAAAATGAATGATTGTACAATAATTTACATGAAATTGTTTTAACATTTTACGTTAGTATTGGTGAATTAACTCCCAATGGGTAAAACTTACCCTTGATGGGTAGTTAAAGGCTAACATTATAAGAAAAAAAAATGTATTTCCCAATTGTGTCAAAAATGTTTTGTATTTCATACAAGATAACAACACAAGGCATGACAGCAAAGTACCTAGGCATTTTTTTTTTTCCAAAATATCGTTTATGTGTTGGATTGGCCACGCCAATCTTCTAACCGAACACTTTTACACCAATTGAGATGAAAGGATTCCATTTAAGGAGCGTCTCTGTCTACGTATGTTTGAGACAGTGTTGGCCCAAATTTAATCTGATTAATGATTAAAAATCAGATTCAAAAAATTTGATTATGATTAATTAATCATTAATCAAAAAATTTGATTACGATTAATAATCATAATCATAATAATTAATCAGATTATTTGATTAACTTTTAACTTTGTTCAAATTGAAGTTCCTTATGTCCGTCTATGAGACTCTGCTTTCATGGGTAGATATATTGAGGCTGGTTTTGCGTTAGCTTACCGCTGGGTTTCGAGCAATAGCGAGGCACGAAAGTTTGTCATCATCATTCTCATCTTCTGTGACAGCATGTTCCACTAATGGGGTCGAGGAAGCAATGCACGCAGAGATCACCAGGCAACCCGATCCTCCGCCGCCGACTCTAACTCATCAGAGAATATGCCCAAACGTAGCCAGGTGAGATTTTGGACTTCTTCCAGCCATCTCAACTTGGGTCTGCTGAGCGGTCGCCTTCCTTGGCGGAATCCGATTCAAGGCGCGCCTCGGAAGTCGTGATGGAGACATTCGTGCCACGCAACCAAATCATCGATGTACCTATAGCCCTTCCGTTCGGAGAAGCAGAAACATCTAAAGCACTGAAACCATTTGGCACCTGAGTGCAATATTGACACCTTCACCTTGTCATTGGTTGCGACGCAACACAAATGTGCATTTATATAATTCAGTGTCACAATATATTATATTATTAGATTACGCGAAATTTTGTTATACTCAATATTTAACATAAAAAGCCATCATGAATTCTGAGGATTACACAGAGCGTTATCGTGATCAGTCGTCTTATGAGTGTTACAGAAATGTGTGGTAAGTTTTCAGGCTATTCATCTAGTCGAACGATTGCACACAAATAGAAAAATGCACCTAATTAACTGGAGATAGTGCCCCTCACATGGTGAAATGTGGTGCATCACTTTTCGTTTAAAATTTGCTTACACATTATTTCTTATTTGTAGAATTAACGTGATTGAGATTAATTTTTTTAATCATAATCAATCTTAATGATTACTTTTAATCATGATTAAGATTACGTTTTTAATCATGATTATTTTAATCATGATTAATGTCATTATGATTAATTTAATCAAATTAATGAATTGATTAAAACCAACACTGGTTTAGGAAAACAAGAAAAAAGCAAATGGGAGCAGATCCGAAGTAATATCCGATATGAAATGGCCATAAAAAGTCCATGCTATTTGCTACTATAATTAAACATAGAACAATAAATACAAGCTTCTTCCATAAAATATTACATAATTTTTCAAACAATCCACCCTTCTTCAGCCTAGCAAGCACTGTTGACTCTCGCTAAAGGTAACCTCCCTTCCCAGCACAAGTTCACGAACAAACCAATAAAACACAAGCGATTTACATAAACACAAATAGTTATCTTATTTATTGTTCACTCATTAGACCCTCAGATCAGTTCCCAATTCTTGTTCATTCCTCCTCTTCATCGTCACTCTGCCCAATGGGCTTAAGACCTCCGAAAACCTTAGCTGGAATCGCCTGCTTCTCTATGCGCACCTTCTTCATCACATCCTCATCAGCCGTCGGCTCGTTCTCCCCATTCTCTTCGCCATTCTCGCCCTCCTCCTCGTCCTCCTCGTCCTCCTCGTCGCTCTCTCCAATGTCTATCTCGTCAGGATTCACTACCCGGTCCTTGTCACCCGTGCCCTGAGTCTCGCCTCGAATAAACATGATATTTGTATTCTGCGGTTTGAGTGCAGCCGCGATCTTCTCGTTCTGCTGCTGCTGCTTCAGCATTTCCGCGGCCTTAGCCTCCAGCAGGCGCATTCCATCCTTGACATTGGGGTCCACAATCGATCCGGACGTCACCATCTGTGCAGCCATCATATTTACCTGCGTGTTGTATGTGGCCTGAACGGAACGCTTGATCCTCAACATCTCACGCATGGTGTCCTCGTTGCCGTGACGCACCTCGAACTCCTTCCAGGTCTGCCAGAACTCGGCGGTGATCCGCGGATCGCATACCTGGCTGCAGTGCGCGTAGATGGCTCTCGCGCGGTCGATTTCGCCCAGCTTCGTCTCCATCTCGGCGAACCGCACGCACATGTCACGCATCCGCTCCTCGGGCAGCGCTTCGATCGCCTTCTCGTAGATCTCCCGGGTCCGTGGCAGCCCGTAGATCTCGGCCGCCTTCTTGATGAAGATGTTGTACATGTCAAACATCTCTTCGGGCTTCACTGCTGTGGTGGCGCGGTCGTAGACCGCCATGGCGTGGCGTGCCAAGCCGTGCTCCTCCTCCAGCTTAGCGTACAGGAGATAGAAGTACTTTGCGAGGTCCGGCGGGCAGTTCTCCAGACACTGCTCGAAGAGGTCTCTGGCCCGCTCAAGCTTCGAGCCACCGTAGCGCTTCAGGAACTTCGTGAGGTACGAGTTCCAGATGTCGTACACATTCGGCCACTTGAACAGAGCGATACCCTTCTCGTAGGCGCGGAAGGCTTCCTCGAAGTAGTTGTGCTCCTCCAAAAACAGCCCGTAGTTGATGATTATCTGCGGAGTGCAAATCTTCAGCTCGATGATGCGGTCATAGACAGCTTTGCACGTCTTAAACGTCCCGAAGGACTCCTCCAAATCGGCATACATCGACCAGACCTTGAGCGACTTGTAGAGACGCATCTGCACCGTCTCCGTCTCGTCGTGGTACGCAACCTTCCGCTCCGGCATCACCGTCGCCCGCTGCATCAGTTTCAACGCGGCGTCGAAATTCTCTTGGCGGATCTCCATCTCCGCCCATTCGCACCACACGGACGCGAGTTCGTCCACCTTCACGTACTCCACCTGCGTGGCCTTCTCAAAAACGACGCGGGCGTCCTCGATCTGCCCGTTGCTCTCGTAGAACTTCGCAAACTCCACCCACAGAGTGTTGAGCTTTCCCACGGCCAACTTCGGCTGGACCGTCTGCACGGCCTCCGTGTACGTGTTGATGATCTCGTGCGGCTTCGACTCGTAGAGCTTCACACGCTTGTGCCACTCGGGTACGTTGTGCGGGTTCTGCCGCAGTAGCACGCTGTTCAGCAGCAGCAGTCGCCGCTCCATGAGGTACTCGAACCGCGCCAGACGCAGCTCAATGTCGATGTCGTCCTCCTCCGTGGCGTTCGAGTCGTTGGCCACCATCTCCATGCGCTTGCTCAGGCTCACCTCCTCGAATTGAGCGTACTCGTCGAAGACCTGCGTGAAGTCCCGCACCGTCGTCACCGTCTGAATCGCCTCCTCGTAAATGTCCCTGGCTCGGTCGAAGAGACCGCTGCGAACGTAGTAGTCCGCCAGCGAGTTCCACAGGTGGCCTAGCTGGTCCGTGTATCTGTAAGGAAAGAGATTGTGAGTTGACTTCATTTAATTTAGACTTTCGCTGTCCCCTTTTACCTCCTTAGACCGCCGCGGATGATCGCGTCCACATTGAGCGAGTGCACCTTGTCGGGATTCTTTGAAATCATCTCGCACAGCTCGTTCCACAACTGGTGGTTCGACTTGCCATGTTTCGAGACGAAGTTCTCATTGTCTACCACCGTCGCCAATTGCTGCGCTGCCTCGTCCAGCTTTCCCACATCGGTCAAGTATTCGATGTACTCCTCGGCGTCATCTGGACAGAGTTTCAGATACCGCCGGTACACCCTGACAGCAGTCTCGGGAATGTCGAATCGCTTCAAGAACTTCAAGTACAGCGGCCAGATGCGGTGGTGCTGTGTGATGGGCAGCGCTCGAAGCGCGCGGTCAAAGACATGTCGCGTCCGTGTGATTTTACACTGGTTTGTCATGAACGTGCCATAGTCCATCCAGATCCTCGGCATTTTGTGCATGAAGACGAGAGCTCGCTCAAAGCAGTTGTTCACCTCCTCGTACATCGGATCGGTCACGCATCGGCCGCGGACCTGCTTCCTCCTCGCTCGGAGATAGTTGTACCAAATCTTATAGGAACCAGGCAGCTCCTTTAGCGCTCGCTCGTACACAATATTCACGCCGAAGTTCGGCGCCTTCGCCTTGTGGTCGATGTAGCGCAGCCAGTGCTTGACGGAGTACGCGTTGCGGAGAATCTCTTCTTCGTATGGGACATCTTCTTCGGGCTGTAAAATGACGATTAGATATATTTCGACAATGGAAATTGGATTACTTACAAATTCAATATCTGCTTGCATCGGTTCTGTGGTTATAGCCATTTTTTTATGTCGATCTTCTTACACGCAAACAAATTGCTGGAAAAAATGAATGGAGGCGGACTTTGCATCAAATGGCAGCTGTCACATGCGAGAGACACCGTTGAAACGTCAAAAAACGTTTGAGAATCTGATACCAGGAAGAGAGATGGTTTATGCTGAGTGAAGGCACGAACCTGAAGTGTTCACAGAGTGCTTGAGGAGCACTGCTATCAATAACTGTTATACGACCTTGTTGAAAGATGTGTATGGGGAGTTCATGTTTAATTACAAATACTTGCTAATGGAATTCAAGAAACCTCAATTACAAATTAACAGAATTCATAATTGAAATCGTTTTATTTTCCACATACACTTTAGTAGAACATACTACCGGAAATGAAATTAGGTCTTTCTACAAGTAATTGTAATTGCTTTTTAATTGCAATCGATTTTCAATTAAAAGTAATTTGTTATTGTAATTAATATTCAATTATAAATAATTGTAATTGCAAATTTTAAATTAAATATTACAACTAATTGAAAATTGTCAATTACACAGGAAAAGTAATTGAAAATTAAATCATTACACCGTCTTAACCACACAATTTTTCCCCAACTACATGACTGTAATCCAAGACCATATAATATTATATGGTCTTTGCTGTAATTAAGGTGAAATAAATTGAGATTTCCAATTAGATAAATTACCCAAATTGGCGATTTTAATTACAATAACTATTGAATTTGAATACAACAATTGGGCGCCGTTGGCTCGATCGGTTAGTGCGTCGGACTGTTAAGCGATAGTACCCGGGTTCGAACTCAGCTCGGGGAAAAAAAAACCACAAAAAATGTTCACCTCCAGCGAACGACTGACAATCCTCTTGCAGTACTTCTGTAATGAAAAGCTTTCGCAATTCGCCGTTCGGAATTGGCATTAAACAGTAGGTCCCCACCACATGTGTCAAAATTATAACGCGCACAACACAGTGGAGGCGCGAAAGAGCTATACCCTGACCTTCTCCGGGCTGTTACGCCACCCAATATAATTAAACCGCGAGATAGTTTTTTTTTTGTCTGTGATTACATAAACTGTCGAAAGCAAGTTAACTTATTGTTGTTTTAGGTATAATAAATAGCGTTGAATTTTTTAAATTATAAAATTTTCTCGTTGCTACTGATTCCGATAGGTCTAACAACAGGAGTCATTTCAGTTTGTCTCTCGGGACCCTAAAATCAAATTAGTTTGCATGTCTATTAATGTGAAAAGAATAAATATTGGGAACCCTTGAGGTCATTTATTATAATATATTCATATAAGTATACAAATAAAATTTTATGTTTATTTAAGCAGCTAGCTGTACCCGCTACTTAGCACTTAATTCTCTCTTGAATTGAAAGTATTCATTAAGACGGATTTTACACGATTTTTCCAGATTTTTAGGCAGAACGATGTGGAAATCAGAGGGGACACTATTTTTTCAACTTTGAAGTTTTTTATCTTTTCAACGGTACTTTTCACCGACGAAGACCTTTTGGTTGATATATCGATATCGACAGGATCAGTCGAACTTTGAAAGTCAGCGTCAACGTCACCTCAATGGGAGACATCCCCCCCCTCCCCACCCAAAAAAAAAATTGGTGGCATAACCTTTTTGACAGAATTCTGAACAAAGTTGCCAAAGACATCAATGCTCTATCTCTTACCATTTAGAAGTCTATAAAGGACAAACAAACAAACAAGAAGATAAAAATGTGAAACAGTGATTAAGTAGACAGATAAAGCAAAAAAAAGTCTATCAATATTTGACACATAGAGTTTATTTTGTCACTAAAGAGACTTTATTTCTTTCTTTGTTCACCCTTTCATTTATATTACTGGATAAAGATTCGTTTCGTCTTTTGATTTACTAAATGCGCGTAACATAATTCTGTGTTATGCTAGCGTTGTTACGTCTTCGTAATATATGAAAGACAGCGTAAGCTCACGCTCGCTAACACAAATGTTCTAACATATTGAACCTCTATGTACATTTTTACACCTGCCATTTAAATTAAAAATTGAAGTTTCCATTTTTGATGTATTTTTCTATGGCTACTAGCCAAATGTTTCAAACAGAGGGATGAAAACACTTGCGAAAACATATATGCCGTATCAAAATATGCCCAAAAAATCTACCGATATACATAAAAAATAATTTCATACTACAAAGGCAATAACCGCCCACCTTTCGAACACACCTCACCATCCACTCCAACTCACGTTCCACACTTCACATATCTGTTTGCCCTGACAGTCAATGACTTATCTCAGCCGAGGAAGGAAAAAAAATAGTTGAACACAATTCACAAGTGAAAAATCTCATATTTATCTAAAAAAAAAACCTGTTCCCTAAATCATAAATACAAATATCCAATTAAACACTGAAAACATTTGTTTTCCGTCGTTCCCATAGAACCCTCTCTAACGGGAATATCTCCTGTTTACTTTTTTGATTGGTCCAACCAGACCACAATCCAATTCACAATTTTACCCCTTCGTACGCAGCTGTCAACTGTCACATTACACACACACACACAAATATAAAGTCCAACTGCGTTTCTATATATTTGCGAAACTCGAGCAAAAATTTTTCACTCTTCCAAGTTCTTCGCATAGAACAGAGGCGCCCGTACAACCTCGTCGCTCATTAACCGTATCATTACTGTAAAGTGTAAATTAACAACAAAAGAAAAAGTGTCATCATTCAGTTAAAAGAAATGGTTCGATTAAAATCCTAACATATTTTACACACACGTTTGTCCACTCAGTTCTCACAATTCATCACAACAACACCAACGACCAAAAGTAGTCACTGCCTTTTCTAGAAGAAGAAACCAAAAAAAAAAAAAAACAATTTTTTTCCCAGTTTTCCCGCAGGAGAATCATACACTAGCACCACTACCCGCTTGTCCGGTAAAAAGAAAAGAACCAGAAAAAGGAAAACGAAAGAAAAAAAGTGCTTTCCATCCGCTATCCTTTTGTTTTTGTGTGTGAAAAGTGCGAAATTACAGCTTCAAGATGACTTATAAACGTTTGGGTCTTGTTCTGTACAAAACTATAGAGTTCTTGTGATAAAAGTTTTACCCTGCACAAATTTTTTTTTGTTCCAAAAGTGTATTTAAGTGTTTTCTCGACTCTCTGAACCACACCACCCCACGAAAATTAACCCACCAAAGTGCAAAAAAAAAATATCAGTGAAACTTAAAAGAAAAATCTTTCCACAAGGGATTCATCCCACCAAGCAAATAAGAAAAAACTCCATCAGCGCTCACAAGTTATATACATCGATCCTGTTTATTTACCACACTCCCATTCCACTGCCTAATGGCAAGTTCGCTAAATAAGACGAGATACAGGCGCAGATTGGCTGCGATCTCGTTTTTATCGAATATTTCATTAGATGGCACACATCGGGACACAAAACTTGGGGTTACAATTGGCTCATTGCATAATGGGACGAGTTCGTCAGCAGCATCGGCTGGTGGAGCCGGAGCTGGATCTGGATCTGGATTATGTGGACTTGGTATCGGTGGAGGAGCAGGCGGTATGGCAGCCGGTAGCGATGGGATGGCATCGTGCTCGCTTGAGCTGTCGGCAGATGCCGATGGCGAGGGCGATGGGCACTTTAGTGAAGTTGAAAATCTGGGTAAACACTTGATAGCCGTTCCGCCGGAAAAGCGAAAGGTCAAGCGACCGATTGGAAAAAGTTCTGATCGATTGTCCGAGAGTAGCGATTCGGACAGTGTGAAGATACCAATGAAAGTGTCGAACATAATGCCATTGCGAGAGAGGTGAGTAAAATAAATGATTTGTTGTTCTTTTGGGTTGATCGTGGTTTCCTCTTCAGGAAAGTCCTTGATTGGAATTCTAATTTGACTGTGTATAATTCTATTTTCGATCACGTGAATCATATTTTTTTTTGTTGGTGTGCCATCACAATTCCAGTTGGGAAGCTGAAAAATTGTTCACTCTAACCTTAAACGAATGTTGATGTTTTTTTTAATCGTTATTTATGTCTTTTTTGTGTTAACGTGTTAAATCGATTTTTTTCATAAATAATGTGGAACTGGGTCTCCGATCGTTTCCGGTTGCTCATCCCAGTCAGGAGAAAACTGCCGCTCGATCGATTTTAGAAAATATTTCGGGTGGGGTGATGTTTTTTTCGCAAAAGAATGTAGTTGACTCATTTTGTGGGGAAGAATCGTTGAAAGTCTTGTAAGCGATGTGGGGTTTTCACTTTGATGATTCTTTTTACTATTTCCACAGCCCTAAAAAGCTTTGACTGCGAAGTCCTAAATCGATCTCACGATTCCCAAGTACAGTGAAATCCGTTTAGTCTGACTTCTCTTAAAACGACCAACTCTCTGTTACGACGCAAACACAGCACAATGTCGGATTACATACAAACTGCAATGAACGCAACTTTAGTTCGTTTTGTAGGTCGTTCACTTTGTGTGACCTAATGTCCCGGTCCCTTGGCCCTACCAATATCCGGACTTTAGTGAATTTGAATTGCATAATTGTCATGTATTGTGTTTTTGTGAGCGACTCAAACTGATACAAAACGACGGAGACAGTTTCACAGTTTTCCGAGATCGGAAACGTGTGAATCCCCTTTCTAAGCTCAAATTTAGATCTAAAACCATTGATACAAAATTTCTTGGACAGTGAGAAATATTTTCTTTCCAGCTCATACACCTGAAACGTAGTCCATGTATGTTTATTATTGAGATACTAAAAAATTAATAATAAAAAAAGGGATTGCGTTCTTTATGGACGGCTGGGAGAAGATACTCATTCCTGAAAATATGTCAAAGATCTCTGGTTAAATCTAATTTGGTTTCAATCCCAACAATATCTCCTAATGTAAAAAGAAACGTAACTCTAATACAGCAGTTTTTTTTGAATGTTTAATTTTACGAAAAAAGGAATTTAAGAGTGTGTTGTTGTTGGGAAGGTTATTTGCCATTGAATTGTAAATATATTTTAGTTCAGCTGGTAATCAGTTAAAAAGCCCAAATCGTAACGCTGCGTTCGGTCGGTCGGCCTTTGACTTTTCGAAAAAGAATGTCAACGCGTGCCAAACGCGTACCAACGCATGTGAAACTTCGACCGTCTGAACGCGCCGTTGCGATTTGGGCTTTAATCTCTTAAACATTTCCCTGTTATATGCAAACCCGATTACAGTTTTGCTTTTTAAGGTTGATCGTACATACCGTATCATTAAGTTAACCAACTTAGGACAAGTTTCAATTGAAGTTTTCTGTCAAGACCATTATATGACCTACGACAATTGATGCTTACTGATGAGTGCTTTCTTCTTTTTACTGAGTGCTGTATGCTTTCTTCTTTTTAACTAAGAAGAAACAGGCCCGCTGTGCTCCGAGTAGTGTGGGACTTTCACGCCACTAAAACCACATTTTGACTTTTTCTCCTTGACACTACTCTGGGATCGCTTCCGCATTGTTTAAAAGTTTGACAGCTTACTGAGCTAAAACAATTAATTTAGGGTAGGTAGGTTGAAAGTACAAGTAATTATATATATAAATATATATATATAAAAAAATATAACGAAATTCCGATGACAAACTAAGAACAGCCGGTAACATTCATTTTCGCTAGCATCGTAAAGATGTCGATTATTTTTTGTGTACGAAGTTTAAGCACACTTGGCACATAAAGCGACTTTGTTTCTCACAAAAAGAATTGTTGCAAGACCCACACCTTATTTTAAATGGCGCATCGTTTTTGTTCCAGCAACGGCAGCAGCTGACTCAATTAATAGGGGTTGGTTTTTCGATCAGGATCTGTATATTTGATAGCAAAGTTGATCAAGTGAACCTCACCTCCATTTGAGCCAGTGTCAATGCCAGTTGACGATGTTTCGTCTTGTTTTGACGCAGTTTTTAGAAGAACATAAGATGTAACATCCACAATATTGAAAATTCCCCAAAAAAAATATATCCTTAGGCCATCGTTTGGTTTGTCTTGAAGCACTGTAGCAATGACAAGGTGATCCAGCCAAGTTGGTAAAAACATGCACTCGGTATCTAACTGTCCCTAGAGTCTACCGAACCCCGCAGTTTAAATATCTGCGATTTCACAACTCGCAAATAAATAAATAAATGACTGACAAGTAGATGTCTACTATTATAATACGAAAAAACGTTGAGTGGCGTGGACATCTAGCTAGTTAGTTTTAAAAATATTTTAATAACCTCAGTGTAGGGTTAAAGCGTTAAATAGAGACTGTTATAGTTTAATTTAAGAAATTGTGAAATGCTTCTTATTGAACCAATTACTTCGATCAGCACTCTATATGCTTGTTGGGGTTGGGGTCAATATCCTATATCTCTATTTTCCTGATAATACATGAATTTCCTTTAAGGTTAGGCTTCTATTGGTGTTAATCACTGGCGAACTCCTAGTTGCGCACTTCAATTCAAATATGTCGAATCAAATGTAATTGGACAAATATCTTATTTAAATTTGCTTTTGCAATAAATCTGCTTAGTCAGAGGGAACTCTAAAACAAAAAAATACAAAAAAATGGCTAATAGAAATTATTTTAATATTTTCAGTTTCTTAGAACGTATTTGCACAGTCAAAACTTATTTAAGCAGGTCCATGACTATTTAAATTCACTCAGCTTTTCACGTAATGTTCTTTGTCTGCCTCTTAAAATTTATTTAATTCTTTGTTTCCTCACCTTTCTTTAACTAATCGTACTCATTATCATGGCGTAACAGCCCAGGAAGGGCCTGAGCTTAGCTTTTCGCACCTCCACTGTGTTGTGCGCGTTATAATTTTGACACTAATCATACTGCAACTCTCTAGTAAATGTGTACTAAATCATGTGGTTCTTGTCTCCTTTTTTTTCCAACTATCCAAAATGAAATATCATCTGAAAGTTAACTGGTCACAAGAACGGAGCGTGTCACCACAATTGACCCATGAATTTGCTTAACAACCCCCCATCCAACCCTAGTCGAAAACATAATCAAATTAATTTGCAAAATGGTCATTTAACGAGTAGTTTGACCATAACGTGCACCCTAGTCTCGTAGTGACTGAATCAATTGTGTGAGATTTTTAAATCACACAAATTGATCACCATACATCACAATCAGCTGGTATGATTAACGAATAATTCGTGTTCGTTCTGCTTTATTTGAGTGTTTAGTCGATGCTCAGTAAAATATGTGTAGTTGTGTTGTTGTCTTGTCCAGCTATGTCAAAGCCTGTCGAAGTGAACGGCTACCATTCTGAGTCGCCATCCCACCCTTAAGATGGTTTATTGTCCCTGGAGGTTAGTTTGCAACTACCAACTTTGCAACTTCAAGGTTGTCTTATCGTCTCAACTTTTCTTAATGCGACTGCTCTTACAGTGTCGAGGTAAGAACGTGCAACGCCCAAAACAGTTGAATGGTACTTATTTCCCAAGACAGCACGTTCTGCGGCGTGTACGTGTTGAAAATAAAGCAGTTCCTTTTAAAATAAAACGCATAAAACACTCCAACTTGCCGGCATAAGCACACATCGGTTAAAAGCCGCGACGAAATTCACCACGACCCCAATCAAGTGAAGCAAGCTTAACAACATTTTCCTACTACGTAGTACTACTCCACCACCGTTTATAAGCCGCCTTCTCGTCTGTTTTGTCTGGCAAAAAAAAAATTGCATTATTGTATACAGAAGTTTCCATTTGCAGCCCCCAATCCAGTCGATGGTGTGTTGCACTTTATTCTGCCACCATCCCACGCCACAAGCACTTCCTGAGCGTCTGAGCTGTTGCTTCCAATGCTATATGCGCAGTATTAACTTGCTGTTGTTGTTGTTTGTGATTTCGATGTTTTGGGTAGTGGAGCTGGTGCAATGTTTTCGCAATAAACACACACCCCGTCGTCGTCGTTGCTCTGTCCGACATTGAGAATCACGCGTAGAACATCACGTTCGAGCGGAGGGTAGTTAAATCCACTAATCTAATTTGTGTTTGTTGAAAATGTCTGTCTCTAGTATTTATGTTTATGTTGGTGCATATTTATTGAAGAATATTTAAATACGGAAATTGTCTATGATGATTGTCACCTCACTCATTTGGAAGGACACAAAATAGGGGTTTGTTTTTTGTTTTTCCGCATCCAAGGCAGAGGCAATGCTCGTCTTTGGTGTTCGAACCTTTGGAGCAACCTAGGTTTAAGTGCAAGTGAAGGAAAAAAAGATCATACCTTCACTCATGGTTATATGAATCGGAAAGTAATTGATTCGACTTCGTGGAGTATACCTGTCTTGCCATGGATCACTTAACTAGGCTTCATTTGGACGCGCTCATGGGTCGCGAACGGCCTGGGTTTGTTGAAGTTTTTTTGAAAAGAAGATGGTTACACTTGGCATACCTCCTGATGAGTTCGAGTCGGCGGCGGAGGATCGAGTTGCCTGGAGATTTCTTCTGAATGCATTGCCCCCGCGATTCCATTAGTGGAACTCACGATCATGACTCAGGCGTTCTTATTCATTCATTCATTTCATCAAAATGTATTTTTGTTGGCTATGGTCAAGCTCTTAATTTAAAAATAATTGAGATGTTGGGGTTTTTAGACTACAACTGCACATTTGTTTTTCATACTTTTAGACAATTACTATTAAATTATTTTAATTTAATGTCTATTAATTTTGAAGATCGCAGCGAGTCTGCAACATTGGATGTGTTTCTACGCAGTGTTACTTTTTGCGCTTCGCATCACACGCAGAAAATTCACTCTATAAAATGCATACCAGAAAATTCTTAAATTTCTGTCCACATCTAAAATAACTGCGAGTATTGCGATCTCTCTTGTTGCGATTGAAGCAGATGCTTAAAAACATTATTGAGATATTCAAAAATCGAGGCGGTGTTTCAATCAATTGTTGCGTGGTTGAACTCGGACACGATACGTTCGAGTCTAAGTTCAACCCTGCGATTATTGCTTTGAAATTTTACAAGCTGAGAATCAAACACAGAGGTGTTATGAAAACTAGAAAACGTCATTCTTCACAAACGATATCAATTTTTGCACTAATTTTTTTTTTGAATTCCCGAATACAAATTCTGGAAATAATATAAATTCTCTTTTTCTTTTTTTCAATTTACGGTTTTCAATTCAAATTTGAGTTGAGATGCCGATGTGTCGAATATTTATTTCGGGATCTAAATTGGTGGATATATACATGGGCGGCGTTACAGCCCGTTGAGGGCCAGAGCTTAGCTTTTTTTCGCTATTATTCTGCATATAGCTCAAAAATTTTGTGTGTTGCATATCGTTCTGCAATATAACTTCACTAATTTTTGTTGCGAAGTCAGTCGGTTTTTTACAGTCGCAAGCAAGCAACGTTGTTTTATGTTCCAACTATAATTTGTGATAAGTCGCGTATTGGTCTGCACAATATACAGCTATGGCTAAAAATGCGCGCAACAGAGGAATTATTACGGTTCTTTCTGGCGCGCTTCCATGTTCTGTTACTGAAAATGAATCTCATTGCCAAAACATCTTTGAAACCTCGATAGCGCTTAGCTTTGCTGTTTTTCCATTCTAAAGAAGTCTGATTGTATCCTTAGAGCTTCAACAACGCTTGCGGCCTTTGTGAGTAAAATTAAACTTATCAACTGAAAAAAATGTCCTAGACACTACCCGTCGCCATCCGACAATCTAATCTAGAAATAATAAACTTGTTGACGAGGATACCGATCATTCACGCCGAAAATGCCAAACGTTCAATGTCAGCTGGAAGTGCGCTGCTGTACGTAGTATGGACCAGTCTTAATTGCGGTGTAGTGTAAATAGATTCTCTGGGATTAGTTCACGGCCAGTGTGCCATAGAACTTTATGCTGTCAGTGTTTGATTTGTTTTGCGTGAGCAATTGAGCCACAGAAGCATGAAGGAGCCTTGATACTAATGAACTCGGCGATGTGATATTCTTACGCATACGAGTTTTTATTTTTTTTTATATTAATGTGTGCGAATTCAAAGAATTATGTGCTCGGGTGAAGGCGGCAAACCACTTTAGATGCAATGTGAAGAAATTCTTGGATATGTTTTTCTTTTTTTTTGCTTTAAATGGGTTAACGTTTTTCCATGAATGGGAAATGCTTAGAAACTTGTGGATCGTCAAGGCAAAAGCGACTGTGTGAGGAAGCGTTTCACAAGGTGACCTATTTTCTTTTTCGGAAAAATTGTGTGTTTTAAAAATACGTCGAGTTTTAAAAGATTAAAGTTTAGCAATAGACGAGGAAGTGATGAAAGGAGTTCGTTTAAGGGGGCCTCAGTTGGCTGAGTGGTAAATGAAAGCTGAATACCTAAGAGTGAATGAGTCTTGTAGGTGAATCAATTTATCAGAAGAGTCTACGAGTTTCATTTGATTGTGGGTCATTGTAAACTGTGGCAGGAGAGAGCTTCTGCAAAAAGTAGTTAAACTCAGCTATCAGTCTTATCATTTGACTTGTCAATTGTCTTAATTTATGTTCTAACCATAAAACATATTTCGTTCATTCGCTCTAAACCTAGTAAATTATCATCCCGAATGAATAAACAAATTCATCTCGCCAAACAACGACATGAACCTAGACATGTAAGCCAAATAGCAATTCAATCCGTGATCGGCTTAAACCATTGTCTGTCGAGCTGCAAGACACCTAATATCACCCCAACAGATCCGATTTCAGTAATCCACCCCCACAGACATGTGTCTTAACCCAAATAGCCATAAGACACCAGTTAAATTGTCATCCTAATAACTATAGACACCCGAACAAGTGTGGCCTCATTAACACGTATCACCAGATGGAATGCAAAGCCAATTTGACGTGATCCAAAGAAAATTCACGAAACACCATCGTGCTAATCGATACTCAATTGTTAATATCGTTTCTAAAATAATAATAAACTAGTGTTCGTCGATGTTAGTCGTTTATCCATAAAAAAATCAATTACTGCGAATAGTTCACTGCTGTTGTTTCGCACGAAAGCCGGCAAACGAACAGAGAAAAAAAAAGAAAACAGCAAGTGGTGCACATCGGCATGGACACCAACATGCACATGCTCAATATGCGACTGCCTTTACGTGCACGAAGAAAAGCTCATGGTTAACTCGGGCTATTGACTCGAAACTTATGCGACAGGAAAAACAAGGTCAATCCGAATGTTAGAGAACACACATGCCTGTCTATTACTGACACTACAGTCTGACTTAGAGAAAAAGAACCATTATGGGCTCGTGTGTAAACTAGTTTTAGATGTAAATTTTTGCATTTGAATTTAATTTGAAATGATTATAGTTTTTTTTTTATTTTTATGACATAAAATAAAGAACCTTTCAGGAAATTTGGACAGATCGATTAATCGAACGATGCAAGGTTGGACATTATGGCGCATGGAATCACTCAAACTTACTAGAACACATAAACGGCTGCTAGGAGGTGGTTGTTTCCGCTATAAAATAATCGGAAGCCTTAAAAGAGAAAGTCGGTCAATTGCTACTTTTATTTGTAGGAGATTTATATGATTAGTGCGAAGCTGCTTAAATTCTGGAAATTGACATGAAATTGTTCTTAATTTTTCTATAAGTCAAGTTGTGTTTTTTTTACCAATTATACTAGGTGATGCAAAATTAATCATCTAATTTTGTTTTTGAATTACTTTTTACTAAATACAAATGATTTTGAGTGATGGAAATCTTTATTTGGACCAATACATTTTTTTCTGCCAAATGAAAAACGTGTGTTAATACACAACCGTTTTATGACATTTTCCACAAGATAGCCGACCACCTAAATATCTATAAGTGGTCCAATATGTGCGGTCATCTAGATTTTCCAAAGTGGTAGGCTGGTGCTTATCTTTGGTAACTTTGACAACTGATGACCCATAACAAGTGGAAAAGCTGTCGTTTATCTCAGGCCTCTGGTCAAAATTGTAAAAGTCATATAAGCGACTAAAAGAAAGAACAAAGAAATCACTGTTGAGTTTTTTGCGAAGCTTCACAGACATATAAGGCTTTACAGAGCTGACAAAATCCGATCCCATGGTTCTCGAGTTCCAATGGTGGCCTATATTGCATAGGCACGTCACCTTCCATTAGCGTTCTGATATCACGAGCTGGTGTAGGAGACTTCCTTATTAATCAAAATGACAAGTCACTGAGCTCCGCTAATGTGAAGATTTTTACTTTGTGTCTTTGAACGAAGCTGAAATAAATTAAACAGCAAATTTTATAAGAACTTACCGAAACCAGTTCAGTTCATCCACCAAAACTTCAAACTATATGCAGAGATATCGATATTTTTTAAATAAAAAAAAATCCATTTTATAGGGACTCGGTAAAAAAATACTTATTCCTCCGCAGTCCTTAAACAAACTGTGCATTAATTAATATTTATTAAATTTAGATTTCACAACACTATGGCGCTAGTGTTGACTAGTTTCAACCACAACTCTGCATTTATGTTGGACAAAAATTCCTCAAAAACAAAAGCCACAGTCTTTATCAGAGGATTATGTGAAACTGACGATTTGTTCTTAAGTTGGTGGCACATGGGCACATGGCACGTGCATTTTGTGAGCTGTTTTTGTCTCTAATGATGGGTGTTTTTCGGGAGTAAAACGAGCTACAGATAAGGATAAAACTCTTTTTGGCTTGTCGACGTAGTGTCTAATGAAACTGAGTAACGTAATCATGAGTGTATTCCTCTAATTGCAAAAATTCCTTGTTATTGATTAAAGCTTGTCTCTTCTGATGAATTAGCACCGATAATGCCGACTACTTTTTAATTAAGAGAGAAACAAAAGGAAAACAGAATTTTGCAACTACAATTTAGCGGCATAAATACTTCATTCGCCTTCCGCTCACCAAACAGTTCTCGTTAAAATGAACTTCGCGAAAGTCGTTTTATCTTCACTGCTCCTCGCAGCTATTGCTACTCTTGGCAGCGCCGATGCAGCCGCAAGGATCGTCAATGGACAAGAGGTTGACAGCTTACGTCAATTCCCGCACCATGTCTATATTTTCACTATGAAAACGTATCGCGGTTGTGGCGGTTCAATTCTAAACGACCAATGGATTCTTACATCAGCTCTCTGCATCCGAGACAGCCCCAGGCTTGAGATAAACTTCGGAAAGCAGAATCTGTATGACGAAACAGCTGGGTACTACACCATTTCTGTGAATAGTGATCAAGTCTACGTGTATCCGACGAACTACGATGATCTTGCCTTGGTGAGGCTGCCCATGAAGCTGGTCTTCTCCACCAACATTGCTCCAATCAACATTTCGTCACTATCACTGGAGTCTCTACGTAACCGGTTCACTGTCATGGCAGGTTTTGATGATGGTCCCTACCGGCTAGAAAATCTTCAGTATGGTATGTTCAACGTTTTGGATAACAGCGTATGCAAGCAGTCAATTGGCCAGAGTAATTTCGATGAGTATACTCAGCTTTGCACTAAAGGCTGGGGCAACACCCAGAGTGTTGGTTGTAAGTCAGACTATGGCAGTGGTTTGGTTGTCGGTTGGCCAGCAAAGAACGAACTCATCGGAGTGTTCTCCATGTACACACTGAACTGCGATCCTGCCAATCCTTCTGTTTTTACTTATGTCGCAAAGTATTTACCGTGGATTCAGAGCATGATCTCAATGAAGAATCCCTAATTGGCTTCAGCAGCGACTACTACACTTTTTTTTAAAGAATAAAAACTGCATATGAAAAGTTGAGTGCGAATTCTAGCTTAAATTCCAGCTCACTTCTTTGAGACAAATAAATATTATATACATGAATGTATAAGATTGCAAACTTTAGTTTAAATTAAGGTTATTTTCGGTAAGACATACGTAAATTTTTAAAGTATTTTTTTATTTGTATTTCACCGAGTTAATAAAGAAAGTGACCGACATCAAGATTTGCCGAAACCGTTATGCAAAAGTATTTTGAATTTTGCTTTTCTCCGTATTGAAGTATCTCTAAGTATCTCTGTCTAAGAAATTAAGTCAATATAGAAGCGTATTTTGTTCCATTTACTAATAAAATTTGTCTCTTATGATATTGCAAAAAAATAAAAGCGGTGTTCTTTTCTAATGATTTGCGACGAATCATAATTAAATCGGGCTTAGTATATGAAAACCAGGCGCTTTTCCGTGTTTAGTGGAGCACTTGCAGGATCATCCACTTTGAATTATTGGACTTATGACGAACAAATATAATGAGTAACACCACCTTAAGGAAAGTGGCTTTGGATTATTAACGAAGAAGGTATTGCACTAACGACTAACAGCGGGAAAAATTAGTGGATGAGTGAGATAATAAGTATTGCCTCTATCATCGTATTCTTCCTGCTCTGCTCCATTGAAGTTTTATTTATTCTGATTTGAACAACTTAAAAGTGAATAAAAAAACTTTAAATTTTGTCTGATGCTGTCTATAGAATCATCTCTACGTATTCTGTGCAAAAATCAATTCAGTTTAATCGACCCGGCATTGAAAATTTGCATACTATCATCGATTGAAAGTATTTTTCTTCTGTTTGAGTTTTATGCAAAATTTAGGTTTCAATAAACAACTTGAACTTATTCTTTATACTTCTTTGGAAGTAGTTTTATTTGGAAACTAGTCTTATGAAATATTAAGCTATTGTTAAATTTTTGTAAAAATAATAGTGGAGTAACTTCGGGTATTGTGGAATACCTATTTTATTTTTACATGTTACATACAGATACCATGCATTAAATGAGAAATTTTAATTACATTTTGAATGAAACGTTACCATCGTCAGCAACAATCTCAGATAGTTGGGGTTATTTTAAAGATTATTATTTATTTTTGACTGATACTACCTCAAAAATCGAGATTTTTAAAATTGCACGCTAATGTGGAATGCTATTTCCGAATTAAAATTATAGACTCAACTAAGAAAAATAAATATAGGTACAGTCAAATCCCTCTAAGTCGAACGGGACATAAAAATTAGTTCGAGTTAGAGGGAGTTCGGCTTAGAGGGCTTTCGACTTAGACTGATTCGACTGGATTCCTTTATTTTAATTATAATATATATATAATGCGCATCATAATGCCCTGTATTGACTTAAGTGCAAAAGTTTGAGAAAGGATTCTCCATTTTCCATTTGTAAATCCTCTAGCTCTATCGAATGGCGTTGCACTTGGAGCACGAATTCTTAGCGTGTTTTTATGGCGCATAAGAAATCTGTGTATCTGAAAAGCGATTCGGGATACAATTTTACTTGCTACTTGAAATGCAAGGAGAGGAATTTCACTCCTGGTTAGACAACTAAAACTAACTAAACTCCATCTCTACCCAGGCAGCTTCTAAAGCATTTTCGAACTAAAAAACCGAAAAAATAATAAGCGGCTAATGTGGAATAGTATGGAATGTGGAACAAGTATACGATTCCACATTACCCTCCTCAAGGTATTCTACATTACCCGATTTGAAAACTATTGCAAACTACCCATAACACAAAATATGTCTAAAAACCACAGACTACCCAATATAGACACCCATCTGAGCAGCTGTTATTTCCCCTTGCCCATCGATGAATTTGACAATAATTCTCGAATGTAGCTGAAATACAGGAAGCATTTTGACAGTAATTCAGAAAGCACCGAACACTAGCTCATCATTTTCATGCACATTTGTTTGATTTGTTGTTCAAAGCTCCCACACGTATTCACAGACTCAAAATGTTAGAAAAAACTCTGTGAAATAAAATCAAGGGGCGAGAGAAGTAGAAGTTGGGTATCTGTATTGGCTCATTTGTGCTAAAAACTGAATGATTTAAAGCAAAATAATTGAACTTGACATATGTTCAATTAAAACTAGACTTGCACAATTAAAGAAATTGCTCATTTTTCATCCGAAAAAGACTTATACAAAAATGCAGAAAAAAAGTCATGCACCCCTAAATAATAACTTAGATTGATTCAGACACAACGGTTGGTAATATCAAGAAGAAGAAAAGCGTAGCACTTCTTTTATGCTGTTTACATTTTGAAAAAAATTAAGAGTAGCTAGACCTTCTGCGGTTTAGAAAATAAGACAGTATTCCACATTAACCGCATATTCCACAATACCCGAACTTACTCTAATAATCTAAAAATCTAAAAATCTCGATCTGAAGGTTTATAAAAAAATGGTATCCACGGCTTGTACAAGAGATCTCCCGCGTTCGTCCCGGTGGTATCGTTTTACTTAAGATGCGTATTTGTACACTAAATCGCTTGTCAGCTAGCCATTTTGGGAGCACCTGGAGTGACTTCGGCGCTTTCATTTCCCGAAGTGTCCTCATTTTGTTCATGCTCATTGATGCCTTCTACGATAATCCAGTCTCTAACTTCATGTATTCACATGTTCTATTCAGTATCTGATCAAGGAGGATTCACATGTTCTATTCAGTATCTGATCAAGGAGATCATCAACTCGAAACTGAGTTTCGGGTAGTGTTCTTTATAGTTTGACAAGTGTAATTAGATCTTCATCTTCCCTGTTGTCTTTCGGAGTTGAAAATAGTGAGATGACTAATGACTTGTCAGAAGTTCGCATTATAGAGATGGCAATGTAAAGTCATTTCGATTCACATTTCAGATAAACTCAAATTATCGGTATTTCACATTATCGAGCTGTATCACTGTATCACTGTAATTGAGGTAAAAATAAATAAATTAGGCTAAAAAATACGAGCAACGCAAACAGATTGCTAAGGTATATACTTAGGGAAAATAAACATATGCAGATTTGCATCTAGATGCCCACCTAGGACTGTTGCACGCCACCAATTTTATATCTTTTTTTATTGGAAACTGGTCTAGTTTAATGCATTTTTAGGATGCGCCCAAATTGAGTCGAAAGAGTTAGGTAATCTTTAACATTAATACAATTCCTGAGATTTTTACTAATTTACAATAATGCGGCTGGGATAAGTTAAACCGTAGATTATAAGATCCTAGTTTTATTGAAAAGTTCATGTTTTTTTTTTAAACAAAGTTCTATTACACTTTTGTGCCCTCATTCCTTTATTGGGCACGCATGACGTAAAATAAATAATTAGCCAACAATAAAAAAGAATCACCTCTCTACCGCAGCCAATTTTTCAGGGTGTAAATTAAAACACAACGATTTGTCGTTGATTGCTCATTCGCCAACTGCATTTGTTGTTTGCGCTACAAGGGAAACACACAATCTGTCTGTGTCAACAGCACTTAGTGTAAGGTATTCCTCTCATCAGCTGCATTACCTGAAATATGAAAAAAAAAAAGAAAGCACTCAAAAGAGTAAAATTTCTAATTTTATTCAATCTAAACGCTCGCCATTCAGCACGCAGGCAGGCACGCTACCACCAAACACAAACCAATCATCATTAAATTTATCATCATTGTTTTTTTCCCTTTTCAATTACGTCCCCCGAGATGAGTTTGTTTATGAAATGAACAATTTGTATACATCTCTGTTGATTCGAGGGCAGATGTGTTTTGCCTCTAATCCCTCTTCTGTTCTTAACTGGCCTATTAGTGACTTAATATGATAAAGAGTGACCGGCCGTGAGTCACACGCGTCGTCATTTGGCATGTGTGTTCGAGATCTGTCAATGGAAATTGAAGAAAATTAATTTCGTTCAGTCGAAAATAGCATTGTTATTGTTTTGTGTTTTATGTCGTCCCCATACTGGGTCATTGCAGTGCTAGACACAAGACACACGCAGGGAATGTGTGCACGGCGACAAAGCCACAAGGGTCTATAAACTTCCTTGAACCAAAAGCTCTGTGTACACGATTTTATTTACAAAAGAATTGCAGTGCAACTGAATTGCAAAAGCAAAAAATGTATCTCTTGGACAGAGTGGTGAAGATTGGGGCGGGAGGGGCGAGAAAGTGGCGAGTGGCAACCCTCTTTAGTTGGCTCTAGTGTATGGTGGAGACTTGTAGCTTTTTTTTTTTTCTCAACAGAAACGGTGCCAAGTAATGTTTTAGTCGCGCCGGTGATTGCACAGTGTGGGTGGAAAGTCGGGTGATCGTTAACCTAGATTTTGGTTTGGTGGAATTTATTTTTCGTCGTATCTTATTGAATAGGAGATTATGCGCTATTTAACCATCACCAATCAATTCAACCGTCGACAGTTTCTCTACAAATTATTTTCGTGGACCTTTATCATGTCTTGATACTTGTTCAATTATATAGTGGGATCCAATTACTATCTAGAAGCTGTAACTTCTTCTATAATTTTTAGTCACCTAATGTTGTCATTTAGTCTTCTGACTGCAGTCATTTGGTATATTTTTGAAACAAGTGCGTTTGGTTAAGAGAGAACCTTTTACTACGTTTTATATCAAATGATGCTTTGAAGGTAGCTTGTCTACTGCTTCTGTCGAAAAGCAAGCCGTTCACCCTAAAAGGGTTGGTGTTATTATCTGTTGTAAGTGCACTTGCCCTAATTCGAAATTTCACGGGATACCATAATATTTTCGAGTTAGAAGGAGCTTTAAAAAAATTCGAACCAAAGAGAAAAACATTTTTCCTGATTTAAAAAAAACCTAAGCTGCTTGCAAATTGCGGAGCTTCTGTTTTTATAATTGTACCAGTTACTGGCCAATTACTGGCACGCATACTCCCGAACTACTTGAAAACGGCTTTGCCTACACTTTTATACTCACAGATGGGTAACAGTTCCTTTTGTTTTGATGAAACGGTTCCCATAGTATATTTTGACTACCCTCGATTTAAAAAAAAAAATGTTATCAATCCTATAGCTGAAAAGCAGATAATTTTTACATGGCTCCTTCATCGTTTCAAGACATAACTTAAACAACTTACGGTCACCCCCACTGACCCTCTGCTGGCAAGTTACAATGGAAACATATGTATTTGTAGAGGTTAAGGACGACTTCCTCAATATTTTGCGATTTAAATTTTGCAGTACAGCTTTTATCTCCGTAAATATCTTCTTTCAGTGGGTTTTTTTCTTTCTTTATGCATTCTTTGTTTTGTTGATGGTTCTTTCCTTAGAACAGCAACGCAAAAGGTATTATCAAATTATTTTTTTGTTCACCTTTTTGGTCAATTACGTAATTTCGTTTCTTCAGAGTTCATCCTTTCCTAAAGAAGAACCAGAACACACCTGCACTTTGGGCTAACAACAAAAAAGAACTGGTTTTAAATTTTCATAACATCCCTATGCGCTGAACAGCATTTTAATGCGTAAATGTGCCAAATGGTACAACGCAAAAATCACTGACATTGCCACATTGAAATTCAAGAACACCATCAGAGCTCAGAGATATTCAAGGCCAAGATCACCGGGTGCGATGCAAAAAGAGAGCACAACACAACACTATGTGCTCGTATTTCCTCTGGTTCCCTTAAAGATCCAGAGATTTATGCATGAAGATCACCCTCCCGTTTGCTGCCCCTGGCTTCTTTATTATGTGCGTTTCTGAATGAAATCACCACTCTGTTGTGTATGTTTACGTTTTGAGAATTTCATAACCTTGAGTTGAATTTGCAAGAACTGTCCATCCATCCTATCCCTCCATCCAGGTGTGTGTTTTGTGCATATTCTCTTTTGTGCTACTAATTCGAATGACGTAATAAATTTTGAAGAATGTTTTCGCGTAAATTTCCACTTGAAAACTTGCTGACGCTTAGTTTAAGTTTATTTGTTTGCGTATGTGGCTAATTGTGCTCTGGCCATTCCTCGAATTCGGATTCCTTTAAAGAGCTCACAATTCGTACAGAGAAGGGTTATGCGAGTGTGGATTTTGATATCAAACAAAAAGTCAGAAAGAGGAAAAAAAAAAATAAGACGTTGTTATTTATATTTTGCTTCCTATCAGCAGAAGTGGAAGTATCGAATGAGGCTTTGTAATCGTTGTTTTGTTAACTTGTATTTTTGTCTTCGGTTTTGTTTTGTATGTTGTTTTTCTTTTTTTTTTGTGGCAAATTTTCATTCCCGTATCGTATTCTGATCAAACTGCTGAAAACTGAAACACGAGACGGAAAGATTTTCGTTGCATACTGTGGGTATTTGTTTTTTTTTTTTATTTCTTCTTAAAATAGAAATCGGCTTTCAGTGAACTTAAGACCTTCAAGGTTAATTGGAGACTATGATTTATTTGGGTTACAAGTGAAATTCTTTAGGTCTTCTGTAAACTTTTGTTCCTAACTCCTGTAGCGACCTGAAAAGACTCACAAAGACTCGAACGATCTGTGCACACATTAAAACCACTTTACTAGAGTTTGAAGTTATACTTGAGAGTATATTTCTACGTTTGCAATATCTTTTTTGGCTCGGCAATCTTTCTAACAATCATCGATTGAGCATGTCGTTATCAAACATTTTTAATGTATTATAACTTCGATTTTACAGAGCTAGCTTAGTAGAGTACATCTAATACTTTTGGCCATTTTATTATCATACCTTATATAGCCCCTGGGAAAATATTCTTTTACACTTCACCAAAAACAAAGTAAAAGATCCCGAATAGCTAGGTTTTAGAACCTAGCATAAAAAGGTTTTCATAAGAAGTTGAAACTGTGCAGTCACTCCAATTATCAACTCCGCTAATAAATACAACATAGGCCTTGTAAAGGCCTTGCTAATTTTAAAGGCAATTCGAACGGTGACTGACTAATTTTTCTGACAATATTGGTCATGGCATCTGACTTGTGTCTCATTCATTGAATCATTCCACTTCATTTCAATTCATCCGGCTTTGGTCAAAACTCCTTATACAGGAAGCAACAAAGTATTACACTTGGGTTAGTGGCTGGCTAGGGCAATGGAGGCCTACAGCCACATTTAGGCCAGATTAGGCACATTGTGATGCCACAATGCGGATATCTACTCCGCACTCTATTGGAACCATAAGAAGAGAACTTTTTACTCTCCGGATCTAGTTGATGCTGATATTGCTCAGATCGCTCAGACTATCAAGCTTCGTAGACTATCGAGCTTCGTAGAACTAACCTAGAGCCTTGCACGAATATATGTAGAAGGTGAATGATATTTTTCTTCTCCTCTTTATCCAACTTCTGTGTAAGACACTGGCGGGGACACCACCAATCAGCAGGCATGTCTGCCGATGGCGCAGTGCCCTGTAGTGACGCCTGTGTCCTTCCCCGTCATGATCCTTTATAACTGGTCTGCTCATTCGAAGGAGGCAGGTTGTGCGTTTAGTGCTAGCGAAATCTGTTTGTAATGTAAACACGTTGAGCCTTTTGCGACCTGTGGTTGGTAGTCTTAAAGCTGTGAGGCTATGCACTGTAGAGAAACTGCTGCAGGAAGATACAAGGAGTAAAACTAGTAGTTGTTGTTGTTTGTTCGAAGTTGTTTCTTCAAAAGGTTGAATTTATCATTAGATGCTCCATCGTGGTCCTGGTCTTTGAGATAAAAATCTGTCGCCAGGTCACATTAAGCGTATAAAAGAATAGAAGTTTGCTAAGGAATTAGAGATGTGAGCAGTTTCAAACTGAAAGTTGCGTACATAAAAGCTTTAAGGATTGAAGGTACAGCACTCCCTCGATAATGTGATCCAATTAAAACAAGCTATTTTCGGATTATAGAGGAATTCACATAACTGGGCCATTTTTGTCAGTACTGATTAAAACGATTTTTAAATAAAAAACAAGACAAACTGATTTTTCAAAGCATAATTTCAATATTCACTTATTCAGAAGAAAAACGAAATAATTTAGCTCGCCTTAAGAGACTGAAAAAAAGTTTTATGTCGGCATAAATATTTTATTTTATTTTGAATTTTTTGAAAAGACTACTAAGCTAAAGCAATAGTTTCTATATTTTCTAATTTAAATTATTCGCTATCCCAAAGTCTTCAGTCATTATTCTTCCAGTGAAAAGGTGGAATGAAGATTAAAATTTGAAATTCCTCTTTTTTGAGCGATTCTTTTTTTACAAATAAAGTCTTTAGTTGCAAAGAATTCATTGTAATTCTACTGTTTGGTAAAATTGTTTGAAGATTAAAATTTTCTAAACGAAACCAAAGCCATTTGGTTTCTTGGACTTAACGCCATCAAAAGTCACTGTAACCAGATTGCGTAAAGAGCGCAAATAGATAAACAAACCAAGAAAATTAGTGACAGATGAAAACCAACGATAGATCAAGTGAATAAAAGTCGATTACTAAAAAAATACTCTAAAGCACAATCAAATCTGACAAACTATAAAGCGAATGAATGGTCAAAGTGTGTCATTCATCACTTCCAATGTAGACTTGTTTCTTAACAGTCTTAAACTCCACCGACTATCGTACTTGAACGTGATATTAATTTAATCTTCACATCTTGACTGATGCCGCTTCGCATCGAACTCAATCATCGGCATTCACTTGTGATAAGCTGAATTGATTTTTATATAAAACCCCTTTAATGCACACACTCAGTAGCGATAAGGCGTGTATCTCTTATTTAATTTTCTTTTTTTTCCTTCATTTTCGACCGTTGAAAAAAGTATTTGTGAAAATAAATAAATGTGCAAGCTTAAGGCCTATCCCATGACACGATGTATGGTGATAGGTTCTAGCGGATTAAGTGTCCACTAAGCGATTGTTGTCGTTTTTGCTTCTCTGTTGTTTTTCTAAATATAGAAAGTATAAAAAAATAAATTAAATGAAATCCTTGACAGCACGGGTAACATTGGATTATTCTAGTTTAATTTGGAGTACATGATTTTATTTCTATTTACAAGTGATATCAGGCATGTTTGCAATTTAGCACTTAGGTTCATAAACAAAGGAAACAAAAGTTGATTATTGTATTTAAACTGTGAGATCTTAAGGCTTAAACTAATTATAAATTTGTTAAAAATTTTATGGGTCAACGAAACTGTAATCAGCTGCGAATAAAAGCCATTCCTAGAACCTACAACGTGAGGAGTGAAAAAAAGGCGACATCATTGTAGACGTCAGAAATTGAAATGTTTGTTTGTTTTTTTGCCTTTTAAACAAGAACAGAATAATAACATTATAAATGATAACAAAATTAGATTGTTTACAGTGATAAGACTAGTAGTTGTCTGAGATATGGCAGTTGGATAATGGTGTGCAATTGAAAGCAATATGTTTCGAAATTAAATTTAGAAATCTGCGACACAACTGTATGTAGAAATTTGATTTATCTTTTAGGTCTTGACAGAGTTGATGGGTATCTTTAGTGAAAACTGCTGCAAGCTTTCTTGATGACAGAAGGAGTCCGTGAACTGAACGAATCGCAAACAGTCAACACATTTTTTTTATATTAGGGAGGGCGTGTACTTTTTCGCACAATGAGTCTACCACAGAAATGATCACAATAAGACAAAATAAGCAACAGCAACAGAAAACTCATGTTATGATAAGCGTGTATCTTCGAAGTCACCTAATTAATTGGGCAGATTTTTAATCGTGAGAGCAAGAACCGGTCAGAAGATTTCGGCGTACATACTATCATGTAGAACAGAAAACTCTGTTGCAACGGTATGTTTGGACTAAAGTTGCGTGAATCTGTTTCGTATGCTTTCTTGTGTGGGTTAACTTATGCTGCTAAAGATTTTGTTGACAATTGGGCCTGAGACAGTGATAAATTTCGCTTCTTAAAACTGGCGTTGAGGATTGAGTGGTTATCATACTAGCAGACCACAACTTGCCAAGCAATAAGTTAAATAACAAAGGGTTGAAAGTCTTTGCGCCTATTTTTCGTATTTGTTTCATTGTTTACAACACACATTCTATTCTTAAAGTTTATTTATCATCATCTTCAGTTGCTTCCTGCGATCAATCTCCCTATGTCGTAGGGCATTTCCTCTCCCGTTGCGCTATTCATCACCATTCATCAATCTCATCCAGTTGCCCACCACCGACCAACCCAGGGTTCTTGTTGATACAAGTAGCCCTTAGCAGCAATTCCTCGCCCACTCAATACAAACGATGTTCCTAAGAGATCCACAACACCTCAGCTCACCCATCAAGGCTGGTTCTTGAAACTAATTTCGTAATGCTGTGTCATGGCATAACTCAACTGCCGCGGCACCACGCTCATCTTTCAATGGCAAAATATTTCATTAATACAATTTCATTCATCTCACAACGAAAAGAAGCGGATGTTTATATTTTCTTGAGATCCTCTTCCTCTTGGCGTCCAAGTCCGTAGCCTCTCTCATGCGAGTAGTAGTAGTAAACACCTGCAAAAGGAAACTACGTAGCAAAACTGTACACGAATGAGAAGAGGCAAAGCATAACAAACAACATTTCATGAAATTTGATTCCTATGCTTCTTATGTCATCAAGAACTGCGCGAACAGGAATTTAAAAGAGGAGAAGTGGAAAGAGCAAAAAAATAAAACCCAAGTCTTGATGGCATCTCTGATTCTTATGGTTCTTATGTCATCATGAACGGCGGATTTTGTTTTTGTTGTAATTCTCTACCTCTTTTAAATTCCTGTTTCTTTTTTTTTTGCTGTTGCTTCTTATTTTATAAACATTTACCGGCAGCGAAAATTAAATTTGCTTCTTTCCTTCCTTTACAGCTGAATGAAAAGAAATAAAAAAGAAGGAAAATAATCATAATTACAGGGTCGACTGTTGGCGGGAAACATTTCTGGACTACGTGGTTGTTGTTCTTGGTTGTTATTTTTAAAGATTTCTAAAAAATTGGCAGCTTTTTTTTATATCAAATGAAGTATACCAGAGCTTCGCTTTGCGTCGTTGGTTGAGACCAGAAAAGCATGACAAAATTGAATTAACAATTCCAATATTTTTTAATTCTATAATCCTATAATTCCCATGTATTGCAATTTTGTGAACAAACTGCAATAAAAACAACGCAGCTTCGAAACTACGATAATTTTTATACGACCCAACTTCGAGACGGGTATTTAAGTGTGGAACGTGAAATCCAATTTTTTTAAACTAAATGTATATTCTGGAACTCGTTGATTCCAGTTTCAAGACTCAAACAAAAAAAAAAAATTGGATCCAGATGAACAGCATTATTCTGTTTGACTTTTCATGTAGTCTCAGAATTCACAAGTCTGTTTCAATAAGTTACAAACATCGGTCTACGGTCGGTTAGTATCCTATATTCACACAGGCTTATGAGACAAAAGTTATGACAAATAGGACCTCTTATCCGTGATTCATTGTGAAGCACCGGAGGGCATTTGAATGTTGTCATATCGACCATAAAGTACTTGTGCCTGGGCTAGTGCTGTCTTCTAATCTTGGAGGGGCCAAAAAGGCTTTTCATTCATGCAAGCGAAGTAAATGTACCATTTTATTCAACGGACTACACCGACGTTTATGTACATACAAATCAAAGAGCTTGGGGATATGTCCCTCGGTTTCATATTGCAGTACCAACCGGGTAAAAGTCTTGTAGATAACGTAAAGAGTTTAGGCCCTAATTGTTTGCACAAGACCAAACATGTGTCTCCAAAAATTATGTGAAAATAATCTTTTTTTTTTTTTCAAAATTTATGTCATTCACGCATGTCATTGGATCATTGTTTTTTGGTTTTTGGCCAATACTCGAAAACTATTTGCTCAAAACAGTTTTAAACTAAAGATTACAAGACCTACATTTCGGTGTATAAATTAAAGGGCGGGGACGCCTTTTTTCGACTTTAAGGTTCATTATCTCGAAAACTGAACTTCAAAACAAAAAGTTCAACAGTTCTATAAGGCTTTCGTTATTCCTTTGGAACGAAATCCTTAAAATAATTTAGCTAAAACCTCATACACAGTTTATTTAATTTTAACACTGAGTTGAGCAGCTTTATATTTAATCGTTGCATGATTCACATGGCGTGACAACCCACCCTCTCAACCCCGTAGTGGCTGATGAGGCTAATGCCAGGCTTATTATCATGACTTCCGAGGCGCGCCTTGAATGCGTATCCATAAAAAAACCGACCGCTCGGTAGATACAGAATGAGAGGGTTGGACCAAGTCCAGCTTTTGGACGCTTGGGCATACCTTCTGATGAGGTAGATCCAGGAAGATGATAATGGAAATTCTTTATTCAAGAAATTTTGTTCGTCTGTTATTTAAAAATCTATTGTTGAGAACCTACTTATTTCTTCAATGGTATTATTTTTCAAGTGAATAAATGCCGGCACCGCTGTGATTTGCTTTAAACAGTTTTTTCATTATTCTTGAGCAGTTTAGACTCTATTATGACATAAGGTTCAGTCCGCTAAATCGAAGAATCAACAGTCTTAAAACTAAATCTATCATGATTATCATGAACTATCAAACCGAAAGATTCATCTGACTGTTGTCAAGATCTAAATTCTGGGAAAAGACAATTGGACAACAGTTTGATAAAATATACCATTTTTGAAAACCATAGAATCCTCTTTGCCCATTGTAGTATTTTTCTTTTCTTTTGTAATAATGGCAGTTGTAAATGATTTGTAACAATTGCAATTTACTAATTACTTTGCATCATAAAGAAAATAATTTTTAACAAAATCTGCCGTTTATTAGAAGTTAATTTATGCGCATAAGAAATATAGCATGTCCGACTTGCAATCATGTAGTGCACTTCACCATTGAGACGTTGACAGTTTTTCATGTGTCACCAACAACATGTGGAGTTTTGTTTGACTTTGTATGCGGATTCGATTTAAATAAATTGTATTCCAGTTCCGGTCATGATTTTTTGAAGTCTGTGATGTCACCAAAGTAGAAAAAAGTCCATCTGAAGCAACCTTAAAATTGAAGTAATAAACAAAACGTAATACATATCTATGTTCTTATCTGTACTCTTTATTTTATGAAGTGAGTACAAAAAATGGAGTCAACTGAAGACTCATGCTTATCCCTGGATCATGCTTTGAATCCATGGCAAGTACTTTGCTACATAAGTAAAAACAGACGGTCTGGAAGAGTCGCAGCTTGATGAATACATCGAGAACACTCCGATGAGCTCGTTCTTTGCTGGCCAACCGACAACCAAACCACTGCCAAAGTCAGAGTCGCATGGAACATTACCGCTGTTGCCCCAGCCTTGAGTGCAGACCTGAGTGTACTCATCGAAGTTACCATTGCCAAGAGATTGCTTGCAGACACTGTTATCCATAACATTGAACATACCGTACTTGAGATTATCGTCTGTAGCATTGTTCTTCTCATTAAAACCAGGCATGACAGTGAATCGATTACGCAGAGACTCCAACGATAACGATGAGATGCTGATTGGAGAAATGGTATCTGAGAAGACCAACTGCATGGGTAGTCTGACAAGAGCGAGATCATCGTAGTTCGTTGGATACACGTAAACTTGATCACTATTCACAGAAATGCTGTAGTATCCAGAATCATAGTCGAGCTCGTTTTTCTTTCCAAAGTGTATTTCAAGCCTGACACTGTGCTTGATGCATGCGGCCGATGTAATAATCCATTGGTTGTTCAGGATTGAGCCGCCACACCTTCGATCTGATTGATATGGAACAATGTAGGCATGGTGAGGGAATTGACGCAAACTGTCAACTTCTTGTCCACCGTGGAGCCTTGCGACAGGGTCAGCACTGCCAAGAGCAACGATAGCTGCCAAAAGCAGCGAAGCGGATACGACTTTCACGAAATACATTTTACCGAAAACTGTTTGATGAGTGAAAAGTGACTGTTGTATTTATATAGCAAAAATTCGTTTTGTAGATTTGCTGTTCTTTCTTCCCAGAAGAACTTAATTAAAAAGTTTTCGGTATTATCGGGGCTAATTCATCAGCAGTGACAAGGTTCAATTAAAAGAAGCAATTTATTTGGTGTGCAGTATTTAAGCGGGGTTGACAAGCGTTTTCCTGTGTTATACATGATTTCTTTTTCGTTGAGAAGTCGTTTAATGATCAGCTGAGCAGGTGGAAAGTTATTGCAGATATTGGGGTTGCTATTTTGTGTCTAAACATTTTTTTAGACACAGCTCGTGATAATGTTTTTAGACACAGCTCGTAATAATGTTCTTTTGTCTTGTCTTTGGTCTTTCCGTTGAAAGGTTCATTTGCTGTGAACGACGTGTTAAGTTGTAGAAAATCAGTTTGAGGATCTGTATGGCAGCGGACGCTATCAAAGGTCTAAGATATGAACCATATCACGACGTTTGGGTAATAAAACCAGGAATGAATGTATTATTAGGTGTACAACTTTGCTGTAACTTACGTCCAATATAAGGTAGCTTCATACAATTTGCTTAAATTGTCTTTCCTGAACTTGCAATACAGTAAACGACTTAAGTAAGCCATTTGAACCATTATTGTTTTAAAGCGATTCGATTTTTCAAAAAGAAGCTCCGGAGATGTACTGACGTAGTTGTTTTTTCAGGTGTTTTAAACAAGACCTAAACATCATTTCTGCAACGAACTCTGCAGAAAAAGGCCACCAACTCAGACGTGTCTGAGTTCTTCAAGAACCTTCAATCAAATACAGACGGTCTTGCAGATCTTACCACTATCAGGTTTTGCTTTTATCTAATTTGTAGCAGACGTATTGTCCAACTGTTGTTATTTAACAAAATGATAAGATATCGTAGGATGGGATTTTAGTAGAGAGCAGAGTAAATATGCCCGAGACTATTATCTTTGTAGACAACAACTTGAAGAGAAGACAAACCATCTATTGGAGGTTATTTGCAGTAAAAGTCCATTGATCTCTTTAGTACATGACCAGCGATAAAGTTGCAAAATAAAAATTTTGTTGCAAATAGAAATTTAATAGAAAAAACATTTTATTTGTACCAGTTTTAAGTTTTTCGTCGTCTTTCATTTTTCAAATATCGAAATAAACTTTACGATAAATTAGAAAAAAGTAGAAATCAGAAATATTTTCACAGCAATATCCTCAGGTCCCAATTTCCTGGCCGTAAAATGTTTGAACTTGTAGTATTTCTCGGTCTTCAATGCTTTTCATAAGGGCTCCCTCTGGTAGTTGCGTCCTCCAGAAGGAGCCCCGTTCTCCAACTCCACCTGCAAAAATGCTTATACATGACAAATTTTATTGTGAAGGTTTAACAGTAGATTGTCGTCGGTATTTCTGCAGTCAAAGCATGCCCGGATCTTAATAGAACATCAATTTGATGAAAAGGACTTGGATTCAGTGCCTTTACATGAGAAAGAAGTACACTGCATTATTTCGCAACGACATCTTTAACAACAGACACTTGTCGAGACGATTTCCAGTCCATCGTGCAATTTCACTTCAGTTTCTGCACACCGAATAGTTGGAAATCCTCAAAACGACAGAATAGAGAACAGCCTTTAATGGCACACATCAAAAGACTATGACCTCATCCAACTGAGTGTACGAAACAAGGGGTCAGAGAACGTGTTGAGTGTTACTTGACGCCAAGGTCCACAATAAGAGTACGAGTCAATGGAGGTCGCTCGATAAACGATTAAAACGAACAGCAAACGAAATTTAATAGAAATTCAATAACTCTTTCATAAATACTTAAATTTTTTTTTATATTTCAGAACACATTTCAGGGTATTGGGTATTTATTTTTTTTAATGTCGTGACACATTTTTCGTAACGAAAAACCTGCAGGGTGTATAAATAGAACGTTTCAAGACCACCAACACCTAGCGAACTGAGATTATTTCATTCTCAGGTCGTAAAGCATTTCTTGATTACACGGAAAATTGTTTACAAGACAATTTGTGTGTTTCTATGCCCATGTTCTCGAGCCACATAACAATTTACAGCAATGTTTCTATTTTTTGTTGTTTTATTTTCGTTGTCGTTTAATAAAAAGAATGCCAACTTTAATTAATCTAAATTGAAGCGAACACAATCGATCAATTAATTTCTGTGTACAGCATGGGATACGAACGTACAGAAAATTTTGTTGTGTAATTTAATTAAGAACCTGGCTATGAATACGCCAACGAACAATAATTTTCTTGTTATGAATATCAAGAGCGGAGACGAAAGAGAGGGCCCTTTTCTGCCGATGAAGACTAATTGAGCTCGGTTTTTTTGAGATTTTGTTGGCAAAATGCTATGGAATACGAAATGATTAAAATTATTTGATGTAAATATTATTTTAAATATTACATCTCAGCAGTGTCGGTGACCTGAAATTTCAAACAATTGGATTTCAATGATATCCTAGTCTGGTGTGCTTATATTGGAGGCAAAATGGAAATGTTAGATTGTGTGTTTATGTTCAAACTGTTAACTTGTTGCGTATTGTTTCTTTATTTAACTGAAAAGGCTACCCCTGAAGTGATGTGGCTAAGCTGGATAGGCCTAAACATTGAGCAAACTGGTAACATGTTATGGCTTATTATTTTGTTACTCCACAGCTCTTAGCGACTTTTAGAAAATCAATTATAGGTGGAAACGTTTTATTTTGTAGAACTAAATACAGGTCTTGAGAAAACATTTCCGGAAATGATGCTCTGCATTATCGTCCTTTTGCTAGGAGACAGATCAGAACATTCTGATGACTGACGAACCATGGGGGTTCATCAGAGGTCAAATGGATGACATTTAAGAGCACAATAAGAGTACGAAACAAATTAACCGAGCTTTCTTTGTCTGCACTTCTGAGGCCATTAGCTTCTGAGGCTTTGTTGCCCTTTACTCAGTTTACCGCCTTCTGTATTTCCTCAATGCTTGGTGGGTTTTTTTTTGTAATGATAGAGCCGTAATTTTTTTGGTGAGCTGACCGTTGAGCAATTCTTTGCACTGCACTTCCCAGCGCTCTACAAAGCCTTTAGGATCTGTGGTCAGATTACCATCTACGTCCTCACAGTACGTGCGGACGAGCGGTAAAACTCCCGCGCTTGGTGCGGACTTCGCTCCCTACTTCATATTCTTCTCGCAGGCTTTTTTCTTCTTTTCTGGGCCTTCTATATTTCACTTAACATCATCTCTGGAATGACCTCGGTCGGGACAAAGGCATTGCAATTAATAAAGACGTTGCCTTCATAATCACTGAAAGGTCAATTAGTCCTGCCTGTTTATAGAATTGTCTTAAAACCTAGCCATGGAATATTTTTGACTTACACAAAATGTAAATGAAAATATTTGAGCCAATGAACTGTATGTAACTGAGCGCGACAGTTTTCGTTAAAAAAAAACTAGGACTTTTCGTACCTTAGTGAAAATTTCCCTATACCTGTGACTATTCTATTTGTTTAAATTAACTTTATAATACATTTTTTTACAGAACGACTTTAAGCTTGTTTTCATTTTCTTAAAATTTTCGCCATTAAGTCGACGTATGTTAAGAAAGATAATAAATGAAAATACCTGTCAAACCCGTATTTTAAATTTCAAATAATCTACTATGGCTGATGCAACAATGGTGAATTTTGACCTACACGCTCACTCGGAGCATTCATTCATAATTTCTACACACGACTGACTCACGGATGACATTTCTTCCCGAGCTCTTTCGTAAACCCACACACTCGACTTACACTTTTTTTTTTCTATTCCTTCAAAAACATGTGGTTCACCCTCATAAATCAAATGCTTACAAAACGTTTTGTTGACATTTCTACCAGGCAACCACAGACCACCAAAAAGTATCAAATTTCTTGTCCCAAAAAAGAAGAAAAAAAAAACACCATTGCTTCGAGGTCTGCAGAGACCTGTAGGTAAACAAGCAAGCAACAGGTATAAATTCTTTCCCTACCCCAACTTCCATGAACTGAGTGATTCTTCCAAACCAATGATCGTCTTCTTAGCTTACTTCTTAACATTTCTGTTTGCCTGGCTAACTAGTCCAATTAATTAACCCATTCTAATTGATCCCACACTTGTCGTGTTGACTTTAAAAGTACGCACACTCCTCCGATAAAGGTAATTTCCAAATCAATTTCCAAAGACCTCCAGCGGGGATTTCTTCTATTAATTAGATTTATATTGGTGACAACTTTTTTAACACCTCAACAAAAACCTAGACCAATTAACTCTGAGCATTTGAGCAGGCGTTCAGAAAATGTAGCAGCAACGACCCGACGAGATCCGAAAGTGTGGTTATTTTCCCTCACGCACTACAATTGATGCGTTTTTCCAAAAATAACCTACACGAACGCATTAGACGTATGCATTGATACGCATGCACGTACGCACGGAAAAGAAAAAAAAGAGAAAGAAGAGTTTTTTTTCCAAAATTTCTTTGCGCCGAGTATTCGGGTGCCCACTATGCGTGTTGCACCGCCCTATCTACCTACACACGCATCTAATGTGACCGATCTGCCCTTTGAATTTTCCGAAATACTTTCTCCTATTTCTTGTGTTTACGATCGTGTTGTATGCCCTCTTCGTTTCTGCTGCTAGCCTGATAGAAAATTGATCGATTTCGAAGGGGTGTTGAAAAGTCTACATTGTGCACGATGCACATTTCGAATGTATTGGGATCTGAAAATCGATTCTTGTTTATAAATAGACCCTTGAATAGGCACTTTGTTCAATTTGGCTAGGAGGGGAAGTCGGCGCGTTAATTTTTGATTGGATGCAACATTGTTGTGCAGGTTTGTGTTGAGTTAATGTTCGTAATGATCGCCGTCGTCGATAGCACGACAGAAGCATTGTCGTGATAAATCTTTGTTTTAAAGCTAGCGTCTGGGGGTTTTCAGACGGCGGGAGAGATAACCGATGCTGTTAATGTGATGCTGACGGGACATTCTTGAAATTCTTCTTTTGTACTAATTGAATGTGCACTTCTTACCATAAAGAAATTTAAAAAGAATAGATAGTCCGTATAGTCCGAATGTTTATAATATGTTTATAATTTAAAGGGATTTGTAAAAAAATTTGCAAAGAAAACATGCCAAGAATTGGAGAGTTCTCCAATTTGAAAATTGCCTATTAGAGAGTCAAAATTGTTTGCAATTGCTTGTATTGGCGAGACAATTAGTTCCTCGTCAAACGTTTATAATTTCCTTCTGTGTATGATTCTCTTGGTTAAAGGATGACGCTTAGAAGTGGCATAGATCGGTCGAAGCCTCACAACATGATAGGGGCAGGCGTGATAAGACCCAGATGTAGACTTCACATCTCAGTAATTCATCAAAATTAGCTGAACTGTATGCAATCAATGAAGCCGAGTACCGCATTATCGAAAGAAAGGTAGTTAACACAAAAATATTTATATTCTCTGATAGCCAACTATGTAGCCAGTACAAGTTTCAAAAAGAAAGAAACATGCTCCTTTTCTTTTTAAAAGGTGCACATGTCGGTTGAACTGCACAGCTTCGTGTTTTTTTTTTTTTTTAGAATTTTTTGATTGCATGCAGTTAAGAAATCAGTGTCAGTAAGCTAATAAAAAAGGAATCTGTTGATCAGTAAGCTAACAATGTGATTGTATATATAATAACTCCAAGATGCAGTTACTGCGTTGTATTAAAAAAAAACATCCATCAGATCCAAGGCTCATATCATAACAAGTTCAGGTGGTCAGTACTTCAACAACCGCTGAAGGGTGTACCATGTCTGCGAGCAACGATCTTAACACGTGATTTTATATTAATGCAAACATTCGCTTATCTGCTGTTTATATTAATAATTGTTTTTTTTCTTTTTAATTACAGAACATTTAGCAACGGTGCCAGTGACGCAACATGTGTGCCAGAAAGGCGAGCACGTTTGAATACAGCTCCAATACGTAGCAGTATATCGAGTGCAGCCAGTAAACGCCCATATATCATTGGTTCAAACATAAGTCATGTTACTGATGACAGCAGTACCGAAAGCCTAACGCCAGGCGGACGTGGGAAAAACGTCCAAATCTCAGATACAAAGGATTTAAAATTTTTGAATGCAGCAGCCCATAAGAACTATCCATATAAAGATGAACGTATCGTTATCGTATCGCGCAAGGTACCATTTTTCATATTCTCTGCTTTGCCTTACTACAAAGGGAAGAACGGAAGGTGAGTAAAAAAAAAAAATTGCAATCTTCAGATGTGATTACACTTGACTGACAAAAACTCGGGTTTCCTCTCCTTAGAGCTGAATTGCGCAAAGAGGGACGTCGGCGCAACACGTCCGGATCGCGACCACTATCTGCTATTAATGATGCACCATTTGATCCCTTTGACCTCTTGGGCATTGAAAAGGGCGAAAACGGACAGGTATGGGTTTCTCATCTGTATATGGTGCGGTAATGAACATTTTTTCTTGTAGGACATCTCATATGGTCACCTTTTGGTGCCATCACGACAATACAGCAAAGAAAATAAAAAACACACGGCACTGTCCCTCACAGAGAATAATTTTGAAATAACCGGAACAGCTGCACTGAAAAATCATGGAATTGCAAGGTATTTTTTTTACACTTTTGCATTTATATTAACTCTTATATTCATCTTCTCTGCGCTTATTAACTGCCACACTCTCTAAATCATTTAACTCTACTCATAATTCATGTTGTTTCCATGTGGAGATGAGTTGCCGTATCCATTCTATCACAGTTTGAGATGATATCTTTTTGGCAATCTTTCTGTCCACATTCTATTTTAACGCATATGCATTTAAGAAGAAAGTTACTTTTCAATGTAAAAAAAACAATTGTGAACATTTTGTTTTTGATTTGTTCTTTGTGTGATTGTGTACTTTGTTTGGCTCTACAACTCATTGTATCACCTAACTATAAGAAATTTTCAAGTTATCCCGTAAACCTATATTAACAGCCAAATTGTTTTTTTAATACTAACATGAAAATGTACATACGCGACCCTGCAGAGCGAGATCAATGAAATAAATGCTAAACTTTTTTCCGAATCTTTGTTACAATAGAGAATTTAACTAGCGAGAAATTTTTAAACTCATTTGTTTAGGTATCTAGTAATAGTTTTACTTTTTTCAATTTTGAGCTCAAATTATTTTAAATATTATATCTGTGACAATAAGACAATAAGACTAGCGTAGCCTATGTTGAAAAAAGTGATTTCAAGAAAATTTTATTTTTATCATATTGGTTTGTATAACCGTTCAAACAAAAGTGGTTACCTTTGTAACGGAAAAATCTTTTTAAATAAGGGCAAGACAGAAATGTGGATTTCGAAGTGCACATGAATCTGTTGAAAAACAGAAATATTTTTATTGTTTTATTTCTTTCACTATTATTAAGACTACTGAATTTTTTGAATTTGTGTTCGGTATAGAAAACGAAAATAATTTAGAGCCCCTCGTGCCGTCCCCTTTTAATTGACAAACTAAGTGTATTTCTCTTAATCCAGAACTTCACAAATCACTTGGACCTGACTGTACAATTTTATTTTAAGCTATAAAACAAATAAAAGCAGCAGCAGCAAGGTATTAGTTTTTAACTATACAAAGTGTGCTGCTTTCTTGTTTTAATGTATTCCGCAGAGGATTTACATTTTACTGGGTGAAGTTCATGTCTCGTACAATGCTTTTACGTGTATTCTTCAAATGTGAAAGTCAGACCGACCGAATGCGCCTTTAATTTTTATGACAACAAGGTTTGGTAAACGGCACATAGTAATATTAGGGTTCTGAATCGAACTGTCATTCTTCTCCACTCAATAGACTTTTAAATATGTAGCTCTTATTGGGTGTAATTTTTTAAAGATCGCCATAGATGCGATAATGCTCGTGGAACCGATTTAACATCGTCACCATTTCGGGGGACATCTGCGCTATAGTGTTGTTAGCTTCAGGCCAAAAAAAATCATAAGCATCAACACAGCCAAATATCTTGTTGCTCAGTATAGGATTGGCAATGAACAAAAAAAAATCAAAAGATGTAAATGTCTGTAAAAGTTGAGTCAACACGTAATGCCTGTACATGTAGAATGCTTTAGATGTCTCTAGATATCCCAAACCTATCTTTTATTTTGAGTTTCTATTTTCTCTACACTTTTCGGGGACTTAACGGTATTGGTTAGCTCTTTAAAAAAAAAAAATCCGTCTTCTACTGTATTTTAATCGGGAACCTACTTGTGGAACTACAAACGAATCCCTTGTAAATTTTCTGTTGTATATATTTTGTCAGTGGTTTAAATGAAATTCTCTTCTATATCTATATTATTGAAAAAAAAAAATCAAAAACAAAAAGAAATTTAGAACAAAAAAATAAAAAATACAAAACTTTTAAACCTCCAAAAAATTTTTGCAGGACAAAAGTTATAACTTGGCAAAAAGGCAAATGGTAAATTAAATTTAATTTTCAAATTTGTACATTATATTCTACCATATAAATATACTTTCTACTATTATTATTAACAAGAAGAACAACAACGTGTCGTCAACGTATTATTAGAACTGATTGGCTACTAACTAAATTTGTTTTGTAGTTAGAGTAAAAAAAAATTGTAAAAAGATTTCAATTGTTTTCGAGGTTTATATAATTGAAATGAACGAGAGCTTGGTTTAATTTTTATTTACTAACTAAATTTAGTGTCTTATAAATTATATAAAAGAGTTCGTCGAATTAATGTGAATCTTTTGCGTTTAAAAGAAAATGCAATACAGCTTTTAATGTTTGAATTAAACTTACCATAATCTTTTCTAGACGGTGTTAAATGTTGAAGAATAAAACTTTGTCGTCTTTGTCGTGTATATCCGCATGCATATATGTTCATATGTATGCTCCAGTGACCTCTGAAAAATGGATTGTCTAATGGTTAAGTTGTTGTTCTTGTACTTTTTTTCTCTCTCGAATATATGTGGTTTCAATTTATCTTAGCTTATCTTATCGTAGCTTGTATTAGTTTAAAAGCTCTTTGACAAAGATTAGAGTTTAATATTGATTGTGTTAGAGCTAGCCATCGGCGATCTACCTCGCTGGACTTGTTTCTAAGCCACTTAAAGTTTTTGAGGCGGCTAAGTGCGACTTCGTGTTTATTTGCAAATGAAATGTGCGAAATATCCATCAAATTCGCTGTCTCTTTCACATCTTACAGGCAACTGGTCGCATAAGATTGTGTTAAAGAGCTGCTGTTTATAAGCAGACAAGCCCCATGGCCTTGCAAAATATTATATAAATGACATTAACAGTCTTGATTGAAGTCGTTCAAATTATTAAAAAAAATTATTGAAAAAAACGAAGAAGCATTTCAGAAGTTTTCACTTTTTTAACCTTAAAAAAACGTCTACATCAGATTACAAACCGATAATGGTTTCCTTGATCTAAATGGTCCGCTGTTTACTTGTCATCTTGAGACTGTATTTAAAAAAAAAATCTATCTCAAACAATGGCTATCTGAACCTACGTCCAGATGTACAATTTGCACTGTACAGAAAGCACTAAATCGTTTAGCATACATCGATTAATTTCAACACAACACTATTTAGATAAAAATTATTTCAATTGAAAATAGGCTGAATTGAATTATTCAAATCAATGAGTCTCAATGGAGAACAATGAAAGAGATAAAAGGTACAAGAACATCAATATACATTAAAAAAAAAATTGCGGTCCATTTATTTTAGGTCAGTGTTTGTTATCTATCACTTTTGTCGCTATCATAAAATGTGTGTATCGTTGTGGTTTATTTTATTTGAATTAACATTTTTTGTTCTCATATTCAAAATTAAAACTTGTGCATGCTAACATAATCATTGTGTAATATGTATGATTATATTTTAATAATAATTTTTTTTTGGATCAACTTAAAAATTAATAAAAATTTACAATATTTAGGTGCTTTACATATGACACTCATGCCAACAACCGTAATAGTGCGGCAAGTCCATCGCCCGATATTAAGTCACTGGACGTTGATGAAGTTGGAGACACAGTCAGAGGATTTCAGGTAAATATTGTTATTAAAGTATAATTGAACTTGGTAGACGTCTTAGATGTCTGAATATGAAATGAGCTGACAGTCAGCTCTGTTCCTAAACTCAGGCAAGTGCAGCTTGTAGAGTAATATCCAGGTCCAGTTCTGAGGTTAATCAAATCATAGTGGACGTGTCGTTTTCCATATTATTTAAAATGTTTTTCTTTTATATCAGCTTATCTCTTACTTGGTTGTTGCTGGTATTGTTTGTCCCGTTAATAGAGATCATTTGTAAGGCATTAAAATTAACTAAAGTAAACATTGCATTTTCAACACAACTGACGGAAAGTCTGGCCTCTGAGACTTATAAAATGTTTTGTCGGCATCGTCGACAATAGTAAATCCGATATGCCATGGAATATTAATGATTTTATTTCATCCGTAAAAATAAACTACGTACATTTATTTTATTATACACGCACTTTTCTTAGAAATAAAATATGTTAGTTGACTTTATTTCGGGAGTAGTGATAAACCGCTTTAAGCGGGATTGTTATGTCTTCAGCATAGTTTACGCATGATTTGTTTGTGTTGTATATTTTGTGCGTAAAAGAAGTCAGGCGGTGAATTTGCCTTCTAAAACTAAGATGTCAGATACAATAAGCAGGTTCAATAGCAGGTCTTGAAGGCTCTTGCCGTTAGCCTAACCTTGGGATAGTAACAGGGATGATACAGCACCCCAACAAAGAAAAAAATTCTCCATTCCACACATTCACGCTATACGCTCTTTTTTTCAAATTTAAGTTTTACCAAAAATTTATTTTAATTAATTTAATAAAACGTTTTTAAAAATAAAAGTTGTATGTGGCAGCCAGGCCAGCCAAGTATTTTTATACTTAAGTACATTTTAATTGGCAGGAATTAAGGAATTGAATGTACTTGAAAGGAATTAAGGAATTAAAGAGTATTTAAGATAATTTTTTAAGTAATTTGGTACTTAAATTGTGATTTCAATTACTTTGAAAGGAATCACAAGTACAAGTACAATTATTAGGACTGGGTATTTGAAAATTTTAATTACAAGTACCGAGGAATTGTACTTGTACTTAAAAAAATTGAAGTACAAGGAATTATACTGGTACTTGTACTTGTACTTGAATTTTTCAGGTTGGTGCCAGCTCGCCCCTATTGTTATTCAGGTATGGGAAAATTGTGTTGGTATCCTAAGACTAATTGCAGGATAACAGTCTGGTTTAGCAACTGAAAAGAGAAACGAACGATTTATAGAATCACTTCGGTGCTCGACGCTTGTGTAGAACTCGCATTTGACTGACTTTTTTAACGTTAATTTGGTGATCCAAAGATGGCTAGATTACTGAGGTCATCTTTATTAAATATGCTGCAAGTATTATTAAAATATGAATTCTCTTATTTAAACAGGTACAACAACATTCACAAGTAGACATATATGTATTACATTGCTAGAGTCTGGAATATACTGATTGTAAATATTTGAGAGCCTTAAAAATATGTCAGTCAATCTTAGAAAATATTTACAATAAAATAATTCATTATCAGTTATTTGTGTTTGATTAGTTTATCATGAACGATTGTTCCTTGCAGATTGTTAGACGTACACGTTCTTAATGCACGATTTCTTTTACTGTGCCATACAGTTTAGGGTAACCTAGAAGAGAATACATCGTTTGTCTTGTGCCAACTGCACTTACGAAATATTTTACTATCATGGTATGTAGATCATAATTTTGAATACGTCGACCCTTTTCGTACATAACCGAACTTATCTTTTGAGGTAGTATAACATCTCCAATAAGGATAAGACAGCATCACTAAGACAGTCTGCCTTTTGAGGAGTTCATTTGAGCAGTTCGATTAACTCTACTTTTTGAAAAATCCTAAATTTAAGTGTCAAAGCACTTGGTATAGTCATTACTTTTTATATATACAACAACTTTTCTGAATAATAAATTATTATTATTATTAAATGACAAAAATAAAAACTCTAGCCGAAGGCATTTGTTGCTCTGGCTATATTTTCTAGCTGTCAATTTTTAAATTTTTAGCTAGCTTCAAATAAATAAATTAAAACCTAATGTATTTCAAAGGCGAATATAAAGTGTTTCATCACTTTTGTTCTTTTGTAGAGTTAATCGATGTGTGGACTGAGCGGCTGATCTTACGTGATGATATCTAGATATATGTGTATTCAACAGTACATCTAGACCACAGCATATTCCTAATTGGTAAAATGTCCTTCTCTTTTCAGTTCCAACAGTATTCGGCTAACATTTTGGATGACCCGGAGTTGATTGCTGGCAAACACCGTACTTTGCTCACTTTTACATCATATATGACATCTGTAATTGATTATGTGCGGCCATCTGATCTTAAAAAAGAGCTCAACGATAAGTTTAAAGAGAAGTTCCCTCATATCCAACTGACACTGAGCAAATTAAGAAGGTAAATAAAAATTAATACATATACAGTGTTACAGAATCGGGCCAAACATAGTTGAACAAAAATCGCATTAAATGAAAAAATATTTTCAAATTGGTACTCGAGAAGACTCGGGAATATCCCAAACCGATCTACAATTGTTTTGTAGACTTGGAAAAGGCTTATGACCGAGTCCCTCGAGGTAAACTCTGGAGCGTTCTGCAGCAGTATGGGATTAATGGGCCTCTGAACAGAATAGAATCGAGTACTAATTTCATCGAAATTTAAAAAAGAAACCAGCTCGAGGTTCCAAGGGTTGTAATTAATTTAAATTAATTTGCACTGAGCAAACTCGCTGAAGAAAATATACAATTTGGTCCAGCCGTTTTCAAGTCTTAAGCATTCGAATACTCATTTCTGTAAATTTTTAAAAAAAGAAAGCTTGAATTCGCTCTATTATAACCGAATAAATATTAATTACAAGTTTCGTAACTGAGACGAAATATTTAAATTGTTTTATCCTTTTCAGTATCAAACGTGAAATGCGACGAATTAATAAAATGGATCCAAGAGTAGATCTAGTGACCATCTCTCAAGCTTACGTTTATTTCGAGAAGCTAATTCTATCGAATTTAATTAATAAAAACAACCGAAAATTGTGTGCCGGCGCATGCCTATTGTTAAGCGCCAAAATGAACGATGTCAAAGGCGAGTTACTTAAAAGTCTGATTGAGGTAACATCAACCACACATAAATGTAACCCATTTCAATCTTAAAATTAAACTTGTTTCTTTTTTTTTAGAAAACGGAAAACGTATTCCGCTTGAATCGCAAAGAACTGATTGCATCCGAATTCGCAGTCCTTGTTGCACTTGAATTTAGTTTGCACGTTCCCATTCATGAGATCCTACCCCACTATCACAGGTTGCTCTACGAATCATAGGACACGTTCTACAGACACTTGTTACGTGTTACACATTTACTCGTTTTATAACAAAACAACAAATCTGACAAAAAAGTGTTGACAGGCAATAAGGACCACTACGCGGAAACGGATTAAAATAGTATAAGTTGTTAAACAATAACACAGGAGTAAACTATATATATATACATACATAGTATAATAAATATGTATTTGTCTTTTTGTTTGTAACGTCTGTAAATGAAATGAATTATTTTGTATAAAAAAATGTTATGTTTATGTTAAAAAAAAAAAAAAACAGATTCTATTATATATTACTCTGTTCAATGTTACGTTTTATAGTTTGGTGTTTTTTTTTTAATTTTTCTTTATTGATTTATCTGTTACTTTGAGTTGTGAGCTATAAGCGAAGATCATAATAATTTTGTGTTTTATTGTAAGAAACCAACACCAATAAGTGAAAAAAAGCTTTTCTAAAAAAAAAATTTAATACGAATATGACGGATTTTTTATACTGCTATGCTAGATGTATTTATACGTGATGTTTAAGAAGAAGAGATAAAGATAAAACCTTTTTTTAATAAGTAAAGTAAAAAATAAAAAAAAATAAAAACTATACATAGGTTGATGTAGCACTCCATACATTTTAAACTTACATTTATATACGTGTGTACTTATATGACACACAAAAAGAATATTTTTTAAAGCAACTTATATCCAAGCAAAAGAAAAAAGAAAAAGCAACACAAGCTACACATTACAATGAACGTAGATTTCTATTTTGTAGCAATAAACACAATTTCATACTTAAAAATTAAAATTAATACCAATAAGAATACATTAGTGTGTGTGAAGTGCAGAGTCCGTTCGTTACACAAAATTTGATTATATCTACTGCAGAAGTTAAAAATGACGAGCAGTAACTTTTTTGTGTGATTTTATTTTACAATGACAGGAACAAAAACCAACAATAACTAAAATGCATATGAACTTCAATTTAAAATACAATAAAATACAAAATTTAAGTGGCCTTTGGATGTTTTATTACTTTTTATGACTGTATCACAAACTTGTGCTGTTTCTATTTTTATTTACAGTGGTCCAACAAGTGAGTATTGACCTTCATACAGTGGAACTATGTACGTTATTAAATAAAAATATCTCGTTCACCTATATTCCGAATTTCACTTAATTGGAATACAAGAGGTATACGTACTGTACGAGTATCTGAAGACAGTGTAGCTTATGTCGAAAAAAGTGATTTAGAGAAAAATTAATTTTTATCATATCGGTTTATATAACCGTTCAAACAAAAGTGTTTACGAATTTTACGATGTCTTTGTAACGGATAAATCTCTTTAAATGGGGGTAAGATAGAAAAGTGGATTTGAAAGTGCCAATGAATATCCATTGAAAAACAAAGAAATCGCTTATGTCGACATAAGCAACTCTGCCTTATTGCCACATACATATTTTGATGATCATTGTAATTTTGTTTTGAAGATGGAAATCCTTGGACTGCGTGTCCAATATGCCAAATTTTTCTGAATTTTATGCATTTGGCGACTTACAAATTAGGACCAGAAAAAGACGGCGCAGATCGAAAGGAAGCAGAATTTCAATTCCATAATACCCGAGTATTGCCACTTTTCGAATGACGCAAATTGAGATAAAACAGAATCCACTTCTAAACCATTATAATTTTTAAACGACACAACTTCGAAACGACTGCGCTTCGGTGTATTAAACGCTTGTTTCATAGCCGTTAAGTTCTTATTCGCAGACGAAAATATATAAATTCACAACATAAATTCATGGGAGAACATTTAGATCCAAGGTTCATCGAAGAGAACAAGTGAATGTCGATGTTGTAGGATTTAAGGTAGAACCTTACACACCTCGTTAAAATGTCTTCCTTCCAGTAACGGATGTTTCCTAATTGGAAAAAGGAAATATGTGGCACAATTATAAATATTTAAAAATCAAAGAAAGTTATTTGTGCTTGATTAGTTAGATTGGACTCCAATCCAATTCGTGGTCTCAAACTTCAACACTTTGCAAGATATAAAAAAAAAATAAATAAACAAAAAGTTTAGATTTTCGTACCATTAAGAGAATAAAACAAAAGAGAGAATAAAACAAAAATTTTTAAATCTTTCAAAAAGTTTTTAAATTTTGTCATATATGGCTGCGTGTGCAGTAAAGGGTTAATCATTAAGTTAAATCTGTAAGAGGTTCGGTTCAAAGGAAGATATGTTATCAATTAGTCGAGCTGGAAAGGAAATCATCTTTTAACGACCCATCTTTTGTGATAAGTCGACCAGCTTTATATCTGTCTACATTTCTTATACGTACCATCGCATGAGTGACATTCATCAGAGCATCACAGTGGATGAAAACACTTTCAGCAACATTGATGCAAAAGTATTTTGTTAAAAAAAAAGGTTTCCGTGGAGCAGCATTGTAAAAGACTGGAGTCACTCAAAAAAAAAACAGTCAGCAACTAGTACTTATTTTTGGACTATACACTTAATGTAAGCAGTCAACTACAAGTTAATTAACTGCAGTACTTTTTAACTGCTGGCAGTACCTTAGTCAATTGAAAGTCTTGAGTACTGGAGTGAGTTGTACATTGGTCAGTAAGTCGTTTAACTTAAGTCAATTTAATGCAAATCTTTTAACCTATCTTAAGTTTGAGGTAGAAAACAACGTAGGCATAGTGCACTAATTAATTATTGGTGCAGTACTACAAAGACTGCAGACGTTACAACTCTTTCATGGAGAAGTTAAAGCATTTTAACATGTGTTTCATACAAGCAGCCAGAGGAATCTGAAACACCATAATTTTCATCAGTTGTCTCTAGCGATAACCGTCTAAGCCGAATAAAGACAAAATGGAGTCTGATACGGTTTTTACGTCATAGAATCTGATTGATTGGCTGTACAATCAATCAATAAAGCAAATTTTAAAGGAAACTAACCGAATTTTTATTCACACTTATTTCGATTCCTTTTGCTCTATTCCTGATTTCATCCTAGTATTTAGAAAATTCATGAAAAAATTAGACGATTATTGCTTGTGGCCACAGATAGCGCCGTGGGTCCACCGACCCACGCAACATATATTTTCGTATTTTGCTTTTGCTACTCTTAAGTTTTATCTCCTTGGAAGATAAGTAATCTAACGGTGGATCCTGCGATCATTATCAAATTCCTTCCTGGCTTATTTCTGATATTGCTAAAATTAAACGGTGAAAAAGTTTCAGTAAGCTTATGCGTTAAAAAAATTGAAGAGGATTTTTTGTTTTTAAAAGTTTTAACATATTACCTTTATCACGCACAAATTTTCTACAAACTGGCTCATCTTCATCTGGTTTTGTAGCCTTTTGCAGATTAAAACAAAGTTTTCTGTCCTAGTAACTAGAGCTTAGTTGCTATCACCTTTGTAATTATTTTAATTAATTAAAAAAGTTAATAATAATAACACTAATTATTTTAAGTATTTAATTATTTGCCGACTTTTAGTTAGTTTTGACATTTTAATAATAAACTCAAAGTGAAAAGATGGAGTAAAAGCAATCGGAATAGGATTACAGAAGATATCATGTTACTTCCATAGAAATTAAATTAGTGTTTAATTCGGACTGTAGAACATAGTTGATGATTCCTTAAAAGTTACTTAATTCAAAAAGTAAGGGCTAAGGGGGAAAAAAATAAACAGAATAATGAACATCCGGAACGAGAAGTGAATGGGCTAAATGGAGACCGAAAACTACTGCAATAGAACAAACAAAAAAACATCCTTGTTTCAGCAATTCCCAATACAATCTCACGCCGCAACAACAATAGCAACAATCAACTCCGTCACCAAGTGGTAAGTAATCCCGATTTTCTTTGTCCCAAGTTCAATTAGGCGTGCATTTTGAACAGGTCCTCATGAAAAAATGAAATCTTCCAGTGGACTGTAGGATGCAGAAGATTTCTCCAGTTCCATGTTGAAAGGGGTTATCTATTTTTAACATTTCAAATCTTCGAGTTCTGAGATTTTTCTAGTGAAAAGAAAAACTACCTGCTTACTCTATCTGCCCTAGGCGAAGTACCTCTGCAGTGTTCTTTGAAGAAATTGAGTCCTCCATAAATCACTGACATGTGTCAAACAATCACAGCAGGAAACCAATTAGCGTGTAAATAAGGAATAGGAGAACAGGCGACATAGACGGAGCGTTTGAAAATTTCATCAGCACTTGAATTGAATCTTGTGATTGGTTGTAGTCTACAACCAATCATGCATGTAGCACGAAAAGATCTACGTGACTTAAAGTCGGAACAGTTTTAATGTCCCACCTAGAAATGGATTTCTTTGGTGATACATCGATGCCTGCTCATTGATGTGGCAGGTAGAAAGTCTATTTCCGAGACAGTATTATGTGAGTAGATTTATTTTGGGCCTTTGGTCTGCTCGTTCATATGTTGTGACATAGAGCAGTGCACGATTATAATGGAGCAGAAAAAATAATTATGGAGGAGGGTACTGCGATGATTTGTTAATGTAATATACACAAAGTGTATAAAGAGCATCTGAGTAATCATAATTCTTTCGACAAAATTTAAATCTTCTACTGCACAAAAAACGTAAAAAAACAAAAACGTAAACGTTAACTGCTAGGATTTCTCAACTGCAACTGGAAAGTAGATAAATTCGATAGCAAGGAAAATAGAAAAGCCAATTCTTTGACAAAAAAAAATTGCGGCAAACAGATGTTGATACAATCTGCTAGATAAGTCCAATCGCTCATTAAACTAAGTTTACTCGATTCTTCATCATTACTGCTCCTATATTTTTCAATAAAGTTCCGATTGCTATTAGACAAACAACACATTTATATGCCTTTTTGAAAAAAGTAAAGTAAAGTATTGGCAGTTTAATAAATGTAGAGACTAGCTTTCGACGGGTGTACTAAAATACACAAAAAAAAAAATTGGCTTTTTATATGTACCTATGTAAGTTCATCTCGTTATGCTTGCTTGCTCTGTAATTTTTCACCCCACACTCCACAGAATTGCTTCGCATTTCATTCGCCACTAACTTAATTAGTTACACAATGATTATCTTCTTCTAAAAAATGTTGTTATAAAGTACATATGTTGTAAATTCAGTCTTAAGTGAATGAATAAATGAAAATCGTTCGATATCAATATATCGTTTGAATACAATGGCTCGGATAGACCAAGAAATCTCGGGTGCGAAATTTGCGTGTCCGCACCAATAAGAATTCTTTAAAGTTACTTCCGGTGCTCAACATATTGGGCCATCTTTTTAATATAATACAAACACTTCTTCAAAAATCCAATTCGATTCCCAAATACAGGATTTCATACTGAACTCTAACTGAAAGCAACAAAGTGCAATAACTGCCATCATCCACTAGATGTCGCTGTCATTAGCAAAGAGAAATGACATCATTTTGACATATAAGTCATTTTTACCTGGCATTTTTGTGTGTCTCCCAAGAAAATACACTTGACTGTTTTCGTAAACTTTTTCTCATTTTCACGGTGCACTACTATCAATTTATTCCTTAAAACATCCAAATGGCAGATCCAAAGTTCGAGAATCTTCCCGGAATTGTAAAAATACACTATATCCGGGCTTTGTATTTTAATTCAAATTGTCTCCCCCCTCCATTGCAGGCCTACGACCAGCCCGATGTTTACGAGACTCCGGATGTTCCCGAGACGGAAACTTCTGACTACTACGAAGAGGAGCCGGAAAACGAGTCAATCGAGCGTCTGCACATCTCAACAAAAGACTCCTTTAGCAGATTTAAAGGAAAGCAGCTAGAAGGCAATGTGGACTTCTCCGATCGCATCGGCAAGAAACTTCGTAAAGGCTATGAATCATGGTCCACGGACTATGAGCTAGCCGGGGAGGGTGAAAAGGAAACGCCTGTCCAGAAGTGCCGTCGTTTGCAGTGTGAAATGAACGAACTTATGGACGAAATCGCCTCCTTGCAGGCAGACAAAAAGGTAGAGCAGGAGGAGAGGGAATCCTACGACGCTGTGGCCACAGTGATCTCAACAGCTAAGAAAGTCTTGGACTCTCTTCGGCTAGAACAAGTTCTGGGAAAGGAACAAATCGCCACAGCGACTGACAAGGAGGTGAAGACATTGATCAGCCAGGTGGAGGAGTACAAAAAGTCGGGTGTTCTCACGGCGATTCAACCGCCAGGCTCTGACTTGGCTGCGTCCACGCGAGTTGCGAAGCTCGAGCATCGTCTGCATCAGTTGGAGCAAGCTGTCGGTGCACAGCCAGAGAAGCTGAGTCGCCTCGCTGGAACTACCGGTACTTCTAATCTCCTCGAAGCAGTCCGTCAGCTGAGCACTAAAGCCGCCCTACTGCAGCCCAATCAGCTGGATCAGATCGAGGCGCGCTTGGTGAATCTTGGAACGAAAATGGACGCAATCGCTGAGAAGTCGAGTGGCTCTGCAGACGACGCCAAGAGGGACCAGAAGGTGTGCGAGCTTTACGACATTGCAAAGAAGACCGAGACAGTGGCGGAGATCCTACCGGACATCATCGAGCGGATGCAGGCATTAGAGTCGTTGCATAAATATGGTAAGTGTCAGGTATTGTGCTTGAAAACATAACGCACATCATGTTTCTTTCAGCAATGAACTTCGCCAAGATAATCGCCGAAATCGAGGAGACACAAAACACCATCACCCACAGCCTGGTGAACAACAAGAGCTTGTTGCACTCCGTGCAGGAGACCTTTGCGCAGAACATCGAGACAATTCAGAAGGAGGTGACCAAGCTGGATAACCGCATTAGTGCTATTCCAATCAAGAACTAGGCATGTTGCGTCAAATGACGGTGGTCGGTGTGTGATCAGATGCTTAAAGTATTCGAAGTTTTTTTTTAACCCCGCAAAATATATTTATTCAATTCAATGCGTTCCTTGAGAACTTAATAAATTAGTCTTTTAAATCAACGTGTGCATTTCGTGTTTAAGTCGTTGAGGACAAAACAACGAAATAATTCTTAGCTCCAAAGGCAGAGTGGCTAAAGTCGACTTAAGTCGCTTGCGAGGATGGCAGGTTGGTGAAGATGACTGGTTGGCAAGGTTGGCGTATTGGCTGGGATGTCAGTTGTGCTAGATGTCTTCCTCTGACGAAACTGTTTTTGGATTTTGCTGACAGCATTCATCATCATTGTTATCTTGACTTGTCCGCTATGTTCATTAGTCGGCCATCTTCACTTGGCAGCCATCTTGCATAGTTTTCTATTTTGACTCTCTATCTTAATTAATCTCTAATCTTGCCAGATTGGCAATTCGCTGTCTTAGTCCTTAAAATCTGCAGAGTTGCAATCTTTACTAAATTCAACTAGCAGATTGTATTCATTGATTTCATTTAGAAACTGTGACATCAAATTTTGTAATCACCACTTGTTTGATCTCAAAACTGAAATGAAATGTTCCCAATTTGAATTGTTTTCAATATTTAGGTGTTAAGGCCTTTTTCTCAATTGCTTAATGTTAACAGAACAGAGCTGAAGGAGAACAACAATGGCATAACATGCTTTAGAGTGACGAAACTACAATTAATTTGTCTCCTTCGGATTCTGAACGTAACGTTACATTACCAAAAGGAACACCACCCACGCTTTACCATGAAAACTGTAAAGCATGGAGCATGGAGTTGTTTTTCGTGATATGGTGTCGGCCTATACACATATTACGTGTTAACGACACCAGGATAAAGTATTTATATAGGGTTATTTTAGAAAACGGCATATTTGTATTTGACGAGGCAACATGAACCACCGATGACACTTTCAGCCGGATAACGATCCAAAGGTTAAAATTCGTTGACTGCTGGGCCACATAAGCGCTCCACCTAATACGCCTCCCCTACAGAGATGAAGTGAACGCAAGACAGCTTGGTCAGCCCACCACCTTTAACGTTGGAGGGCAACCTTGGCACAGCCATAAACACTTCAAGCATTGATTGCCTGATAAATAAAGTAAGGTCATTTACTTGTGTTTGCAGTTTGCAATCTTTCCGATGACGCCACAGACTTTATTTATATAAAATTTACATTTTGCTGTCGAAAAAATTTAGAAAGGTTTTAGTACAGAGATATGATAATAAAATTGTATATCTTACTAGTGAACAACTTGTTTATTGTAATTACGAAGAGTGTGGCAAGAAAATAGAAGAAACAATTGAGGAGAAAAACGATAAAAAAAACCTCAAACTATGAGTAGTAACCGCGGATAAAATGGAAGAAAAAATACGCGGGCGGTTACTTAAAGCCAACAGAACCTACTACTTGCAAGGCTTTTCAAATACAAGAACTTTACCATGAATTCAAAACTGCTGCTATACAAGACATTTGTATTACCAGTACTCACATATGGATCCGAGGTTTGAGTGCTTAGCCAAAGGCACCCTGAACTCTTACCCGCGTTCGAGAGGAAAGTTTTACGGAGAATTGTTGGCCCCATACGTGAGGAAGGACACTTCCGGAGATGGTACAACCACGAGCTGTATGAAATCTACCTCCAAGCAGATGTTATAACGAAAATAAAGCTCGGTAGATTCCGGTGGGCTGGGCTCTTCGGAATGTTCTTTGCGGTACAATTCATGGTACAAGAGAGCGGCGCAGACCACGCTTACGCTGGAAGGATGGCGTAGACCAAGACGCCTGAAGCCTTGGGGTGCCCAACTGGATGGCGTCGGCAAGCGATCGGGATAGGTGGAAGTGTTTGCTGCAGGAGGCCCGGATCGATATAACAACATTTCGAAACAACTATTTTCGACATTATATCTCATAGTTTTTAATATTTTTTTATGAAATTTTTCCAATTGTTTGAAATTGTTTTATCTATCATGTATCGAGCCGGATTTTTTAAAGTTTTGAATTGATGATTTTTTATAAATATTTAAATGTAAAATTTATTAGGAAAAAAATATTTTCTTTAAAGTGCCATAAATTACTGATTTTTTCAAAATTCAAAAGCCCGGTTCGACCGACTATAACTTAAAATATTTTTTTTTTAATTTTGCAAATCTATTATCATTTGCTGCAGCGATCATGCAAACCACAGAACAACTTTCTTTCGTGTTGTAGATGACGTCACTTTTTCAAAATAAGTAAATTTTTTTTTGTTATAAAGTTGAAAGACTAATAAACAATGTGTACTATTTACTTCTGTAAATTCCGATTGTTATCCGTACTAAAATTTTTTTTCTTTCAGCACATTTCTAGCGGCGCTAGATGTAGTAACATTTAAATTGCCGATTTGTAACACTGATTTGTTGTGCCGTGTTTCTTCCGCTGATCTTTTCTCTTGTATCACTGACAGTCATTTCATTAGTAGTCGTAGTATTATGGAATGGTATTTAAACTATCTATCTGCATTCAAATTATTTTCGTAGATACACAAGTGTAAACAATGGCCATGGAGCCTCTATTTCCACCGTACAACCTTTAACGAAATACTGATTCCAAATCGTCTTAAAAGAAATAAAAACTAACATTGACATCCATTTTTTAAATTGTCTTTATTAATTAATTTATATAACAAAAAGGGAAAAGAAACTTAGTTTGCTTATGTAACAAATATTCTTTTTCTTTCAATAAGTATTATTTTAATTTTTTACTTTGTTTTATTTTCTTACAGTTTTCCTCCTTAATTTCAGTTTCACGTTTAGCATTTTTTTGTTTTTTTTATTTTATGTTTATTAAACAGTTATTAAGTTGCAAAAATTAACGTAAGTCATTGCTAAACAATTTTTTTTGTTGTTGTTGTATACACGTAGCTAGTAGTAGTAAATTAGTTAATAGATTTATAAATAATAAAACCATTCAAATTAGTACATAGATTTATGTTTAATACAATACATATATGTATAAAAAAAATTAAAAACGAATCGAACTCTCAGACGTTACAAAAAGCAATATAAGTATACCGTAATTATATTTCTTTTTTGTTGTATTTATATATAATATGTATATATAGATGCATGTATATGTAGATTTCCCATATGAGTCTTTGAATTATTTAATTTTTTTTATTTTAAACTAAAACTATTACATTATATTTACGCTCATTCAATATTAAAAAAAAAAAACATTTATTGTAAGGTTAGAAAGAAAGTAAAAAAAAACACTTGACTATAAACTAAAGACTTCCTGTTTGTTCGGATTTTCGTTTTTTTTTGGGCAAACTTCATCTCTAAAAGATAATAATAAGTAAGAGGGGATATATGCTGTATATATTTATACTAATCTGTTTGTTTTATTTTTTTTGCCACAGGATTTAGTTCTCCTCTATTAAGATGAGGAAGATAGTGTGTGATATAATTTTTTCTTGTTCTTAAGCCTAACGTCACTGGTTTAAATTGATATTTCGGTTTTAGTACTTCTTGTGGTTTATTACTTTTTTTTGGTTAAGCCTGAACGGAATGTAAGTCATGTATAAATAGATTTTGTTTAGGATTTAGGCTGTCGTCGTGCTTATTCTTGGAAAGACGATATATGGCGGTTATCAAAGGGTGTCATTGTCGGAAGATTCTTGTTTAAGTCCTTCTGGATTTAATATTTGGGACAACACGTTGGCAAAATCAAAGTAGATTCTTGCCAATAAAAGCTTTGCAGTTTGAAAACACTTCAGGGAGTTAAACGTGCATATATCTCCAGGCTACTAACAAGAGAGTGGATACGATCACTGATGGTAAATATGAATATGTTAAAGTACGGGAAAGCTAATACATAACATAAAGCTGACACATAGCATTTTGTCGTCATTGCAGTCGACAAGTGTCATGCAAGCTAAAACTTCCATATAATTTCTTTAAACTAAACATATCCATGCACGGAACACAATGACTTATTTACATTCGAAATAACTACGAGTTACGTAAAGGAAGCCTGACATGCAACTCTTTCTCTAACTTTTTAAAGAACTGAAACGGCAAAGCATCCAAGTACACAAAGACCAAAGGATTGTTCAAAGATGGTGAAAGAAACTCTTCTGTCCCAGTATAAAATCATTTTTTTGTTCTTTCTAATCGGCCACAAAGAAGAACATAGCCTTTGAACTAACGATCTGATAGGTCCGCTTAAGATATTTCAATATTTACTGAAAACGGTAAAGCAACTATGAGTATGCCTCAAAGTGTAGTCAAGGGAAGTCATATACATACATATGCATGTTTGAGGGGCTTGAAGCGTTATACCACGTAGTCCGCCCTAGTTTGAGGAAATCGTATGTAAACCCAGAACGGTCTTAATTTCACATACAGAGAGAGGCTTGAAGCCTAATTCCACAAGCCAGCCTTAGTTTGAGGAAGTCTTGTATAATGCTTTAATTCGGCATCCACGTAGTCCGCCTTAGTTTGAGGAAGCCGTATTCCTAATTCCATGTACATTTTTAAAGCAGAAAAGTAGAAAAATGATTTATAATAACTTGCTGCATGAAGGAAATATTTCGAAAGTGGCAGATTTCATTAATTTGTATTTCATACCAAATTATCAGATGAATATCAGGTAATAATAAAACTACATGAATCATCATTAAAACTAATAAAAAATAGAATATTAAATTAATTTACAGTCGAATTTACACAGTTGAGATCCGCCACAATTAAATGAATTATCCAGTAGATAACCTAATGTGAATGGGGTTGCACATTTTGTATTCTTTTTGCAAAATGTACAAACTGATAAAACAAAAAGAAATTAGTCAAAAGGTTTTTAAAATTGTAGAAGGTAAATCAGATGAAAATTGAAAAGATGAGTGGGAAAGATTGAATGTTTACGTGGTTTGCATTTATGATGTTAATTTGGAAGAAGTAGTACAAAGCAACTTTGTGTTTTTCCTTGAGTCTTGGATTGATGGATCTGGATGTTCAAAAAAATGTTAAGCACTAAAAGTGTGTGACTGCAAAAAGGTGTGTACCGCTGTGAAAAATGAGGAAAAAATTGTTCAAAAAACTTCTAAACTATTGTTTAGATATGACAGATATGTTCCTTTGACATGGTAGAAGCAAAGTATTTAGATGTGTCAGCACTGTGGTGACGATAACCATTCTCATGTTCGTTTCGATTTTGTTAATAATACCAACTTGTTGGTATCCCAAGCAAACCCTCTTCTTCATGCCAATATGACAACTCAAATTAGACATGTAAACGGCCGTACCAATCATTTGCTACACGCGAGAAAATTCCCTCCCCCAGTCTATTTTATATTAGTTCCGTATCGTTGATTTCCCTTTTTTAGCCACATCCTTGCAACGCGACACGAAAAATGGCAGTAGTGAGAATATGAATGAGTTGATTAAATGACAAAAAGAAAAACGAAACATTAGAACGATCTTCTATATATTTCATATAAAAAAGAGCATTGAAGTTATATTTAAAAATTTGTTTGTTGTTAAAAAAATAATAATTTTGCTATAGTAAAATAAGTTATAACATATCAGATAAAAAAAATGGTAAAAAAAGAAATTAATTACAAAACAATGTTATCTTGCTGTGTATTGTTAATTAAAAAAAATTGCAAGCAATTCATTAGAAATAAAAAAAAGAACAAAAATATATATGAATAGTTTGCTTTTATATGCATACGTTAAAAAAAAGAACAAAACAAGAAATTAATAAGTTTTAATTAAATTTCACCTTCCTGTTCCCTCGTTTTCGTAATTTTCTCTCATTAAAAAAATAAATTAGTTTTTGTTTTTTATACTTTTAATTACGCATTAATAAATTATATATGTAAAGATAATTTTCTCTTTTAACCAGTTAAGAAAAAATTCAAAAGAAGGAATACTTTTCTTTTCCTTTCACTGAACTAGATACTTAGTATTTGTTTTTTTGTTTTTATTAAAAAAAAAGTTAAATTTTATTTTTCTTCTTAGTACGGATAGGAAATCTTGGGGAGAGCGGGGGCGTAGGAGCGATTACTTTTTTTTGTTAATTTCTTTTTTTGTTTTTGTTTCTTTTATTACCTTTTAATGTATTACTATGTAAATTGTAAATTTAAGAATTAAATGGTCGACACGAACAAATGTATGCTTCTGATTTTTTTATATATATGTATTTATGTATATGTATAGACTTTCACTTTCATCTTCTTTACGTTTGTTGTTGCTTCTTCTATTAAATACCATTTTTTCTTTTTGCTTTGTTTTTTGTCTCGTCTTAAAATCTCGTTGTTGCGGAGATTTTAAGACAATCTTAGCTTTTTTTCTAATTTACCACTCTATTTGAATTCAAATAACTAGAGCCATGTCTTTTTTACTTGGCAGTTGTACTTTTTTGCCTTGCCATAGTGAGTTATGTATTGTGAAAGCATCGATTGTAACTGTAAGATGTTTTGTATGTACTTGTGAGAAACATTTACCGCCTGAGTTATATCTGAAAAAAAAAAAAAAAAACTTTGTAAGTAATATTTACGTTAAGGATGTCTTGTGCAAGTCAACGTTCGATACAGGAATCGAACCCCGCACTCTTGTGAAGAAAGCAGGCTGCTGCCGCTTCGAAAATTCAGGGTTCTAATTTAATATAAAAAGCATTCGGGAAAACTTTGGGTCATTTTTCTCGAAAAAGGAGAAGTGTTGCGGTCTACCACTTTGGGAAATTGGGAGCTATCACTCCCCTATAGGATAGGATAGGAAATCGGTAACCCGGAGAAAAAAGAGAAAACACATTTTTTGAAACCACTTTTATTATGTATTTGTACTGTTTATAGGTAGAGCTTTGTGTTGAGAGCAAAAGCGACATAATCTGATACCTAAAACAAATTCAAATTTGAATGCGTAATCACCATCTACAGAATATTTTGTAGAATATATATCGTCTTTTGTTTCTCATGTAAAAAAATAAAAATGTCTCATGACCGCATATAATTCCTGTCACAAGAATTTTTTCACTTTACCAAAAATAGTAAAAGTTCCCGTATATTCTTATTATATAAGAGGTTTCTGATGCAGATTTAAATGGAATAAAATTGGGTTTTAGAATGCACTTAAGGCATATTTACTGTTATTGCGCAAATTGTTTTGGACATTTTGTATTGTACACAAACAACACCGGCCATGAAAGATCACCTTACTGGATGCTTAAGTTTAATACCAACTTATCTTATAACTTAAAGAAATACAAACAAATTATCATTTTACTTACTTAAAAAACTTATCGAACATGACTTCATCGACTTGACTAGGCCCAGTACCATATAATTTAAATACTTGTTCATTTTCCGGTACATAACTGTATAAAGCTCTAAATTGGCAACCGGCATCTCGAAACAATATCAGGAAGTGTTTCGCCTCTGATCTAGCGATCTTCTCGAGGACTTTTTGTTTGGCATCACGATTCACAGCGCCCGGAAATACACAGTATTCGACGGCATTCAATATAATACCGCGATTTGATTTGGCCGCTGGTTGTTTATAAAGTTTCGGACCTGTAAATTGAATACACAAGTTTGTTATTAGTTTTATTTTCTTCAACTTCTCTCTCAACAGTTCCGACAAAAAGATAAAAAAAATTAAGAACGAAAATGAGAAAATCGAACGTGTTTTATTTTTTTTTTTTCAGGGAGTTATAAGGATTTAGTTTTACGTATTTAATTTTAATGCGGTAGCAGGAAATAACTAAATTAATATATTTTTCAACAAAAAAAAAAAAAAATCTCTGACATCACAAACAAGATCAATAAACATACGCAAACAACATAACAGAATACGCAAAGATATCATTGTAAAAAAAAAGTACAGAACTCAAGAACATCACAAACAATAAGACGAATAATAAGAGTGTATAAACAAATGTAGAATAAAAAAAAATAGTATAAGGAAAAGAAATCATTTTTAAAAACTATACAAACCCGAATACTCCATCATTGAATTTGGATTCGAGGAAGATATATCACTGGATCCGTCGTCAAAGACACGGCGCTTCGACACCAGTCCGGGTGGTAAAGAGCCCGGCCCGGATGGTGAAGGCAAATGCCTACCTGATGGGCCCATTCCTGGTGAGGGTGCACGTCGGGGAGGTGTAGCACGTCCAAGGCCTGAATCTGTATCTAGCCGGAAAAGCGGATAGCAATTGTTTGTTTGTTTGTTTTTTTTTTGTCACACACACACACACCAGAGTCGGATTTTGTTTAAGCACAAACAAAAAAAGAATAATAATTCGTATGTACATGTGGTTGGTTTGTTGTTGATGTTGTTCGTTGTTCATTGCAAAACACATCGTAGATTTGTACAGTTTTCAAAGTGTAATGGATCCGTTTTTTTTCAAGCGACATGATTGAGTTTGATTTGAATTTTGGATTTTGATTTGAGAATGCGAATAACACAAAAAAAAAGAGAAAAGAGAAAAAAAATATTTTGGAGTTAGGCATCAAGCAGTTAATTTTGATTTTTAAAGTTTTTACGTTTCATTCATTATTATTTTTATTTTTATTAGTAAATGAGGGGAAAGCAATGATATGAATATGTTTGTTTATGAAGTGCATCAAACCTATAATGAACAAAACTCATTCAAGATCAATTATCAAAAAGGTGGATATAGTTGATGTGATTCCCGTACACCAGTAATGATTGAATTTGTGGTGGTTATAGATCCTAGCAAAAAAAGCTTGAACTTTTGTCACAAAAGTAGATAACATGCCATGTTCACTTGTTTGAGGGTAAACTTAAAATTGTACTTTGAATCAGTAATTCGCATCATGATTCCATGCTAGTCGTTAGGGGGAGTTAAACTAGAAAGCATGAGTTATCTAACAACAGAGCTGTACAGTACTTAAATAACGTACAGTACTAAGTAAGTTCCCACTACTCTGTATTTGTCCTTGTGCTTTAAAAAAATAAGTAAATTCAGTGTACTGGGTGGTACTGGAAAATCGTCAAGTAATCAAGTCAAGTTTCAAGTAAATTTTCTAAGTACATTGCCGAGTACCTTAATATTTTTAAGTACATTAATAAAAATCTAGATTCAAGATGAACTTAGAAAAGTACTTGCACTTGACGAATTTCAAGTACACAGTACATTATACTTGTATTGGAAAAAAAAAACAAAAACAAGTACAGATTACTGGCTACTTGCAGGTACTGGTAATTGAAAATTTAAAGGTCTGACTAGGAATAAATTTAAAGATCTTCCTAGGAATAGTTTCATCGGTCATCATAATAATGACAGCCCATACGAAGACATTCTTTTGATCTTTAATCAAATCGGTGCACTAATGAAGTTAGTAAAATGAAGTTTTGTTTTTCTTTGCTATACGTTTTAAGCATCACATCTCTTCCACATCATATCCAGGGTGCATGCCTCGCTATACTTTTGTTTGAGCCACATATGGTTACTAATATTTAAATCGCCTGTTTGATCCACTTCTTTACAACCATAATCACAAAAAAAAGAGCAATGTCAAAACGAAGCAAATAAAACAATAAAACGTATACTCAAAGGTAAAAAAGTGAATATGATAAAATCAAAACATCAAAGAATAAAAGAACAAAACAAAGTCACTCTTAGCATTTCTATGTGTACAAATTAGTGTGACATCTTATTGCACATTTATACATATTGCCTCAATAATCACACCAAAAAAAAAAAGTACGTGTCCTTTCCGAAAAAAAAAAAAAAAATCTCATAGTGTAGTTAACCTAGTTAGCTAGCTAGTTAATTTTAGTCTATGTATTCTACTTAAGACGTGTTTGTCTATAACGGGATCTTCCTTGACCCTCTTCTGCTTTTCGAGTGAAAGTGGATTCAAAACGAATTTCAATTTTACTCGAAATGAAATTCAGTGTTCTACAATCCGTGCCTTGCATCTTCCCGAAACAGTTGAGAGATTACGCCAACTTCAATTCTTCAGGCATACAAACTAGCACTCACTTCGTTTTTTGGTTGAAGAAACTTGCCGACGATCAGTAAATTTTGAGATTGCTCTTGGCAGATCAACAGTCGGCAAAGTTTTTAGTTAATTCATTTATTTATTTATTTAAAAAACAGCTAACAACTTCAAAACTAACACCTAATGCATATAGCCAGAGTACCAAAAGCTTTTAACTAAATCAGCAGTTATTAAAATTGTCTTCTAGGTGGACTTAAGAGCAGAGTACAAGGATAAAAGACGAAAATATGTTTTATTTCGAAAAATAAAGAGTTCCAGGAGTTATAGGTTATGATTATACACGCATAATAAATCAGAACTCCAATATGCTACTAAGCTAGAATTGAATGTGAATTTAATTCACATTCATTTGTGAATTTAATTCACAACGCAAAACCTAAGTGAATTCAATTGCAATAAAAACAACGATTTGTGTTTTGCAGAATGCCAAACAATACTTTCGAATATACAAGCAAACTGTACTTGATTTCGTTAATGAAATGCAGAACACAACTTCTAGTTTTGTTGGTTGAATTCACAACTCACCAATTTTCCAATTCAGGCGGGCACTTATATTATAAGTGAACTTTTCAACCATGATAGAAACCTGAATATGATGAGGATATTTGCCAAATAATATATCCTCCTGTTTAGGGCTATTTGGCAACTGACGGACAACGAATAAGCCTCTGCTGTGGCTACGCTCAAAGAAAAAAAAGTTGAAAAGAAATGGTTTCCTTCTTTCTCAAGGAAACGGGAACGTTCGATTAGAACAATTAATGAAATTCCAAAAAGTTGAAAATCCAAATAGAAGCAAGGCCTTCCAGAATATACAAATGCACAGAAATAACACTCCATTTAAACAAAATATGGAAAAAATAAGCATGGGTATTGAAAAATGTAGCTGCTTTTTTGTGGAATGCTATTGGATGCTAAATGGAAAGATGTTTACAATTATTAATATCGATTTTCTTCAAAACTGTACGAATAGTTCCATTTGTAGTACACAGTAGAGAATGGGCCCATCAACCAAACGGATTAGAAATAAACGGAACAACTATTATATGATTATGCATTCACATGTATTCTAGACAGTCGGACAAAAAAAATCATTCAATAATGAAGATCTTCTACACCTAAACATTTTTATTTCTTCCATTTATACTAAGAAGGGCACAATTAACAATAGAAAATCTATTAAAAATAATGAAACCACTCGAAAAATATACAAATACAGACAAAAACCATTTAACCTAAAGTAGGCGATGCAATGCAAAATAAATCGCAAATTACTAAATTTATTACATAACCTAAAAAATATGGCAAAATTTTACACAATGCATACGCGCACGCAGAGATATTTCTTTGAAATAAATTTTTAAATTACCCACAACCAAAAGAGAAGAAGTAAAATGAAATGATATTTTAAATGTAATTGAACAACTCAAAAACTTGTTAACTATTTTGCTCAGATTTTTTTCTTTTATTTTTAGTTGGCATTTAACATAAATGTCATGAAATAGATTTGCAAGCAGGTGATTGCTTTCCAAAAAACATTGATTAACATTGACCATTAGTATGACACAAAAATAATTCAATGTCTATAGAAAGCCATCATGATCCTTGCCGACGTTAAGTAACAGTAGGAAACGCAATGAAATCTTTGGTCGCTGTACGCTAAGTCACAGCAAATTTAAAAAAATCTTAATATAGACGATCGTAATAGATGGAGGTTATTAACTGTTGGAGCATACTAAGTGGTTGTTAACAGTAGCGTAAATGGCCAGGATTGAGCCAACATTTTAGAGGAGCATGGATAGGAAATACAACAGTTCGCAATAACATTTCATGAAAAACTCGAGCAAAATAATCAATTCACAGGAAGAAAATATATAAATTTACTATAAACCAACTAAGATGTATTTTTTTAAAAGAATCAATGCAAAACAAATTAGTACAGATAGATGAAGTAGATGAAAATAAAGAGAAACAATAATAGGAAAAAAGATATTTTTTTTTATAAATATGTAGCAAATTCTTCGCTTTCAGTCTTACCGCACAAATTCATAAGCGAATTCGACTTTCGACCCCGAAAATTAAGGGTGCTTCCTTTAGCAACGGATATACGTGACATTGTGCGACCTCGTTCAACAGTTGGTTCTGGAAAAAGGCCCACAGTTTGTTTGTTTTGTTGTTTTTCTAATAAATTTAGTTTTGATTTTTTTTTGTGTTACAATTGCAAATTGTTTGAATTGATTTTTTTTGATAAAGATAAAAAAATAAATAAAATTACTTTAATTAACAAAATTTTTAATCTTTGCCTACTTGTAAAGTGAGAAAAAACAAATAACAAAATTTAAAAAACAAAAAAATATATGAGATTCTTGTGTGCTAGAATTTAGTTTACTGTAATAAATATCAAGGTATGTGAGAAAAATTAAATAAGTATGTTAACAAAATGTAATTAACATGAATTTATTAACGGACCATTACCATTATTTTCTTTTAAAAATTTCTAATATAAAATTTTTATTGTAGGATGAAAAACAGAAACATTGGCAAATTATTAATTAAATAAAATTCCGCGCCCGCTAAAACTTGTTTGTATGATTTATATTCCCTGGGCCTTTGTCCATTGTTAATTGCGAGAAATAATAAAATATTTTTTTAAATTTTGACTGGGTAAATTGTTGTTTAGTAATACATTTTTATATTCGGTGTTTTTTTGAAGACAGATACAATTTAGTTGCGAAGATTTCCGCGCAAATCGAGTGTTGGATAGAATTTCGAGTTGCAATGTAGGGATTGAGACTATATTTATAAGTATGTGGGAATGAAAAAAGATAATTTTGAATATTGTGTTCAGGACAGCGTTACTGGCATTAATAATAATAAATAGTTAGCCTCACAGCCCATTGAGTGAAAGCGCATTGCTTTTTCGCGTCCCCCCTTTGTTGTGTGCGGTATCATTTTGACACATGGTTTTAAGTTACAGGCATTGTAACGTCGAATATAACGACATAAAATTCATATTTGTTGTTGGAATATAGGACATAATCGCATGTGATTAAGTTACTAAGTTTGTACTGAGACACGAATAAAAATGTGTCAGCAGAAAATAATAACCGAAATCTCTGGCACAGATCAAGGTTCTGAAATAAAGTGATTTTTTAGTATTTTTATATACGACTAAATGGTAGAACAAAGACCAGTGATTGGAGAAGGGTAGAGGCCAGAGCAAATACTTTTCTATCTTTATTTCTTTTGCTGCAGAAATTAGAATCAATTTTCAGAATTTTGATGATATAAACTACTGTCTAAAGCGACGTATTCAACGTTCTCCGGGATGTATAAAAACCGAAAAGCGTCTGTTCAAAAGTAATGGGCTGCAAAAGTATATGAAACAGAGACTTGTATTATAGCATGTCTCCGATAGAGAAGCCATGTGATTTCAATCCTGTAAGCTATTGCAACGTTCGAAGATGGGTAAAAGCTACATTGATGTCGATGCCAGAGTCCAACACACAATAAATACGTAAATTTATAATTTTAGAGTAGTCCAAGAAGTGCCTTGTTTTCTGCCAAGTGTAACCTGATGTAGTTTTGGTGTTCATGTGTGGTGCCTTTGTATTTAGCATGCCAATGCTAAATCTCAAAACATAATTTATCATGCAAACATAAAATAAAAACGATTAAACTCTGTGCATCAAATTACAATAAGTAGTCCTCGGCAGTTATTTTTCTTTTTTTGCATTTGTGTTAGCAGAAATGCTAGTCAATTGTTTTCACTAAACTAAAGCGCTTCAATTAAAACAAATAAACAAAATTAATAACCAAACAAAAAAGCATCAAATTAGATTTTTTACGAATGGGAGGTAAATTATTAGTCAATGAGAGGTGAAAGAGAGACATAGAGAGAAAGAGAGACAGAGGAAAATTAGGACTATCTACCCTCCACCAACCTCTTGAGTTTTTATAAGACCCCCGACGGCCAATTGGCGTGGAACTTGTGCTTGGGTATTCATCTGGTGATTCTGTAGAAAAAGAATTTCAAATATGTTTCGATTATAGTTAGTTTTTTTTAGTTCTATTCTTAGTGTTGTTTGACACCCGATAGTTAAAGTTCATGCGGAAAAACCCGTCTGTTAGAGGAAATTAATGGGCATGCAATCTAAATTCTAGAACAGAAAACATAAACCCTTTCTACGCATCTACAAAGATGCTGCTACAACAAAAATCTCAAAAGTAACTTATAAGAAAAATTAAAAAAAAAAAAAAACTTAAAACAAACTGAAAAACGAAATAAAGAAAATTACCTTTCACAGTAAGGGAGTCTTGTGAGCCTCTGTAGAAATCCCGTCGCATTGAGTTGGAACTCAATTGTCCGTAGCCTTTTTTTTTGTTGAACAATGATGGACACAAATCATAAGTTTAAGAAACAAATGAACAAAAGAAAACAAAACAAAATGTTAAAAGAAAACCAAATAAAATAATAGTAATCAATTATAATCACTAAAAAATTAAACTTCTTGTTTCGGGTTCCAGAAATTATTTACAAACAGACTAACATACAAACAATATCTAGAAAACAAACAAACGTTACCTATGCGTGACGCTAGCGTACCTGTGAGGTTCGTGCTAGACCCCTTTTTGCCTCGACTCGATGCCAAGCTGGAAGCTTCACTTATGTCGACGGATCCGGTTTCGACGTGAATTGTTTTGGGGCGGGGACGAGCCACTTTTTGAGTTCGCAACCGTGGCGCTGCCGGGCTTTGTTGCTGTTGGCTGGTTAAGTGCTTCTGCAATAGAAGATCCGAACGATCGAGAGTTTTACCCTCGCGTTCAGCCTCTTCAATTGCCTTTTTAAGTCTGTGTTGCTCAAGAATGGCTGCTCTTCGAGCCATTTGTTCTTCCTTTTTGCGGGCGCGTTCTTCTTCTTTTTCCCGTTCCTTTTCTCGCCTTTGCATTGACTCGATTTCTTTTCGTGCTTTTGCTTCTTCTTGCTGCTGGCGACGCTGGAGGGAAAGAAGCATGATTTTCTCTTTTTTACGTTCCATTTCATCGACGGATTCCTGTAGGGAAAATAGGGAAGTTGAAGTTTTTGTCCCACAAATTGAATTAGCAAAAATTAAAACACTTACCGGATCCAAATTCGATAATTCCGTTCCAATCACTAAAGCTTTGTTCTCTTTCGGTTCGCTTAACCGCGATAAACTTATTGTGCTATGCAACTGAGGCTGTTGCTGTTGCTGTTGCGAGCTTGGTGACTGTTGCTGTTGATTGGTAACATCTTCCAGGTGACGTCGATCGATTGCATTTAAAGCTTGATTTTCAGTTAGTTGCCTCAGTTGTATAGGCGCATCAGTGTATTTGTTATATGTGGCTTTGTTGTTTTCAAAACTATTATTGCGCTGGAGCTCTGAAAAGCGACAGATAAGGTATATTAATCTCATTAAGTAGAAAAAGATTGTGGTGGAGTGTTACCATTTCGTTCGTAGTTGTTTTGTAGTTGTCCCCTATCCACGTTGTCTAAGCTCTTCTCTTTTTTAGGCGAACGCTTCGCACGTAATGGTGGTTTAGGCCGCTTTGGTTGATCATCATCAAAGGAAATGTAAAATCCTTTCTCAATAGTTGACTCTTCTTGCGGATCCTGAATGAAGAAAAATTTGATAAAACGATAGAATTTAGTCCAACATTGTTACGCAAACGTTTTTGAAGAGTGTATGTGAACTGATTTGAGTTCTCTTTGCATGGACGGACACAATTTGCACAGGCTCGCGTGCAAGGATTTTGCAGGTGAACAATAAATAAACTCTACATGACACGAAATATATTATATTTGCTTGGTAAACGATCGATCACAAGGATTGTTTCAAAACAAAATTTAAAGATTGTACATGTCAAAGCAGGAGTAGTATGGCGATGAAAAAAGTATGTCAATCTTAAATCATAACCACCACAGCCATCTGGAACTTCCAGACTGGAAGCGACAAAATCTATCGCAGATTCAAAAAGCTTTTGTTAAGAAAACTTCAGTTGAACCTAGAAGACCAAGCCTAGCCCTAATCGGGGACTGAAACACTCCTTTTCTTACCTGAAAACTGTTTGCGTTCAGGGACGGCCTCGATGGCGACGGTATTCTGTATGTGAGACTACCACTTGTGATATTTAATTTACTTAAACTGATATCATTCTCATAGTCTCCGTGGAGCTGTTGCGCTCGCATGCTATGATTCACATCTGACATCTTTCGCATGGGCATAGTTTCGATATGCATTTCTATTTGATCCACATCATCTTCGTCGCCAATGAAACAAATACTTTGAGGTGCCATATCATCCGGTGGTAGAGCTGCAGGTGACGACTTCATTTGACGACTTTCCTGAAATTATACAAAAAGTTTTAACACTGAATCATACTAACGTTTTACGCACAGGGAGGCGAAAAAAGCGAGATTGTATAGTACAGCAAATTTTCCATGCGACAAGTGCGAACATTAGGGTATATGTAAACGCTTCTCGCATCGCATCGCTTTCTCGTCTCACTATGTGCGTGTCCTAATAGGCTGCACTGTGAACTTACCCTATGATTGCCCATCATCGACCTGGGTGGCGTCTGCCTTGAATGCACTGGGCTCGAGTGCACCGGGAACAGGTTCTGATAAGATTTCTCTTGGTGTCCATAGTCACCGCCACCGTTCTGGTGCAACATAAATCCACCGCCACTACCACTACTGCTCTGACTATTTGAAGAAGGAGTGGATGACTTCCAGGTGCGTGTGTCGACAACTTTTGGAGCAACATTTTGTGACTGCCATGCATTTACGTCAACCAGCTGCATCGGTTGCGGCTGATACTGCTGCTGTTGCTGCTGGTCGTGGTGTGCAGCCGCCGATTGAGCCCATGTTCGTCGTTGTGCCGGCTGTGGAGAAGACTCATGCAAGTAGAATTGATTTGACTGCGGGGAATTCGGATCACGGCCACGATGTGGTGGCGGGTAGTCATCGTAGTCTGATGGACGGCTTATGTACTGTTGATGTGACTGGAATTGATTTGGCTCCATGGGATATTGGGGGTGGTGCAGCTGAGTGCTGCCATATGGATTATAGCCACCGTTTTCGTACTGGCCCATATCGCCGCCTGCGCGGGAATACAAAGACGCCGGCTGATTCTGCGGTTGTTGCATGTAAGGCGGTTGATTCTGTGGCGGCATTGACACTGGATGCTGAGTGACATATTGACCATGCTCATTGATGTACTGAATCGGCTGCGGCTGCTGCTGTTGCTGTTGTTGTTGCTGCTGTTGATACGGATCTCGACTAGGCGGACGGGAGTTATATGCACTGGGAGAGTTGTAGGCTTGCGGAATATGAGGTGTCGAACCAAAACCTTGCTGCTGCATTGGCTGGCGATTGTATTGACCAGGAATATGTTGTTGGGAACCATATGGTTGCTAAATACAATGAAAGTAAAGTGGGTCAGAGTCAGAGATTAGGGAAAGAGGAAACAAGAAAAACAGTATTTAAAGCAATACAAAGAAAACAAAGGTGACTCGACGCAAAGGAGTAAGACAGAGTTTCCTTGTAAGCACATTTCGAACTAAAGCTGAATAGAGAGATATGGTTATGAGGCAATTTTATTGAGAGAGAGCTATTGATTGATTTTTGTTAGTTGATGGGATGTGAATTATTTCACTTAATTTGAAGGTCATTGGAGTTAGATACAGCAGTATACGTTACCTTGAAGATAGCAAAAGGACAGAGCTTGTTAAGAATGCTGTTGCGAACTTAACCAATTACAGATAATTAAGTTAATTTGCATTTTTTGTTGTTGTACGATTTACAAAATACAGTTCGGATGAAATGGGACGGTGATAACAAGTGGATTTTAAGTGCCTTTCCATTGCGTCGTTGTTAAATTACCTTTTAAGAGTTATAGTAAGACTTACAACTCAAGTACAAAAAGAAAACGTCAACGCAAAACAAATTGGTCATGCAGAACAAAAAACAAAAAAAGGATATTCTAAAAATTCATCTCAAAAACCACTTTACTAAAGTTGCTTTTCGTCTTAGATTGCAGATTATGGTGGAATCATGAATTGCTGGGTTAGATACAGGAGGACCAAATGGGTGTTGCCTGTGTATGTGGATTTCTAGTCTAAAATGTTGGATGCTATGGACTGCTACGTAAGTTACTTACGGTTGGCATTTAGCGAATTAACTTCTTTTATGTTAAGAAATTTCTGAAAGTGGTAAAGTGGATATAATAATGGCATTCAATGAGACATGAGACTCTATGATTTGACTTTGATTTAATTTTGATGCATTCGGTTCGATTCGCTAGAATGTGATCGTTTCGAAGAGAACTTAAACAAAGAAAGGCTCATAAATTTAAGAAACTAAATGGACAATTGTCACAAAAAGAAATAGGGCTGAGAAGAGATCAGTAAACGCTTAAGATATTTGTATAAACTGAAAAATATGAAAGAAGCTACGACTTTTGCGGTACAGACGATCAAATCTTCAAAGCCATCATCAGCCCTTAGATGAAGAAGTCGCTCATACCAGGTATCAGAGTTCCTCACACACATCTACAAAAACATGTGGATTTTCTCTTCTCTTAAGTTAAAATAATTGGGAAGTAGAATTGGTTTCATTTTTTGACAACAGAGAAAACTAAAAAATTGCTAGCGTAAAAAATAAAACTGGTCAATAATTTATTTATTTATTTTTACTCGGAGATAAGATTATGTGGTCGATAATTTATTTATTTATTTTTACTCGAAGATAAAATTATGCGATTCGTAATCGTTGGAAATTGTAGAATGAGGAAAACTATATAAAATAGCCAGGACACATATGCACTTTGTCAGAAAATGCTTTTTTTGAATTTAGCAAATGAACCGATATTATTATAGAAAAATATTATTTTTTGTAAAATTTAGTTGTTTTTTAGGAAGCATTTTACCATTTACATTTATATTAAAACCTTGAGCAGAGTTTTATTGGTCTAATTGGTATCATAGAAGTTTTCATAGAATTTTAAAAAAGAACACTAGGTGTATTTTGTTTTAATGAATCTAAAATTCATATGAAAGCTGGTTTCTTTGAAAGCTTTCTAATGTCTAAAATATTCTCTTTAATGCCTCGTTTAATGATGGACACTTTTGCTTCAAGGACTTGAAACCAGGTTGATCTTTTTGCATCGCATTGATAAGGCCCCGTAAAGAGGTGAATGTATGTGTCGTTGTGTTACTGTATGTTATCTGAACAAAAAACAATTTTAGCGTTATGTGACCTGTACATTGCTATGAGAAACAGTAACAGTATTCAGTATGTCCGACTAGTTTTCATATTTTTTTCATTATTTCAGTTGGTGTAGGCGTAGACGAACTCTGTCTCTAATGGCTAACAACATGCCACATTTGAACATTCCTTCCTGTAAGCTTTAACTTTTCTTTGAGGTTATCAAGTGAGCAGGAAAAGGTATTAGGTTCTAGTGAATGCATTCGATTTACTTCCTTGGTACTCAAACAGGGCTACACGATGTGCTTACTTATATGTGCTTCGGAATTAGAACGAATGTTAAATTCTTCAACTATGGAAAAGGTTTAAGGCGAATGCATATACACTACTGCTAAAAGGACCGATTGATTGACGGCTAAATTTATTAGGAAAACCAATTATAAACTAAGAAACACCAACACTAGTTTTGTGAATCGTCCACTCAAACGTTTGAAATAATTTGAAACAGAAAGAAAAATGGTAGTCATAACGTCGCAGGTTTATAAATCGAATGACAAGGTTAAACATATTTTTTAAACCACATTGCTCCTATTTCAACTGACTGTGGTATTCTCCCCAGCAAAGTAGCCGATCGGGATGAGGTAATAGATTGTTGGTAAAAAGACGTGCGATGAACTTGAATTCGAAAAGAAGACGTTGTAATTTGTATTTTTAGTTTGTAATTGTGAAAAGGAGTTTGGCCTTAACTAATATTAAAGTTTTTGAAACGTAAAACGTATAAATTTGGGGTGCTATGCATCCCTCAGCCAAAAATATGACATGATGATTGAATATAGAACGTTTTACAGCACGCTTTACCGACAACTGTAAGGTTGTGTGTTAAATCGTTTCTAATTAAGATTCAACAGACAATTTAAGGATTTCCACTGTCACTTGAGGCAACACGAAAGCAAAGAAGCCGTCAAATTGAACAAAACAATATAATAAAAAGCTGTATACATCCCTCCCGTTGAAATGTGCAAACAACAAAACAACTGAAACTCCTCTTTTATCCAGCCATTCTTTGCTTCGCCACTAAACACAAGTTTTAAATTCATGAATGTGTTGTGAAATAACTAATGTTCGTTTTACCTGATGCAACATATTCGCAATTTGTTGGGCTTGTATCAATTGTTGTGCCTGCAAATGTTGAGCTTGGATTTGACTTTGTTGTGTTGCTAACCTATGGATATCTTGCTGAATATCCTGCAGATTCGAATTCATAATTGCGATGCTTTGCTGATTGAGTTTCAATGTTTTATTTATTTTTGGTGTTTCAATCGAAAATGAAACGACGGTGGATATGTATGAGAGGGCGAAGGGATCAAATATTTATGTATATGTATCAGAGAATGTATTTTATTTTGTTTGTGTTTTAAGAAAAGTAGAAGAAGAAAAGAAAAAATTCATATTATTCACAAAATAACAATAATCATTTCTTTTTTGTTTATTTTCTTATTTTTTCTTAGATTGACATAGAGATCAAGCATTCTAAGGAGAAAGGTAGGTATAGAGAGAGAATAGAGAAAAGGAATTACAGATTTTTAGATAGTGTTTTTTGTTACCTGATATTTTTCCAAGTCGATTGGATCAATATCTGGAGTGCGTTTCGATTCATTACTAAGTGTTTCCCATTTCATCGAATCCAAACTGGACTCTATGTCATCCTAAAGATGAAATTTTGTTGTTTTTTTGTTTGTGATCAAATTATTTGGTTAAATTTTCATCTTAAATATTAATATAATGTTGTTTAGTATAAATAAATAAAAGCATTCTAAATATAAAATACGAGTAACAGCATGCAAAGGTGATTAGTACAATTCACAACCCAAATACATAGTTACCAGGACAAATACAAGTGGTTATGGGACGTTGCTATTCTACTGAAGGGAACGAAAGGGTAACACACATGACAATTTCAAAGAATACAATAAAATTCTTTAATTTTTTTGGTCGTAAACTAAAAGCTTTTTTTGGAAAATAGGAGTATTTAAGCGTAAAGAAAACATTTCTAGTTGTGTTTTTCTTGTAAAAGAATCAATAATATCAATCGAAAACTCTTTCAGTCCATCATCGATACCTGATTTATAGCATTCGGTCTATCTGGTGCGTTATCACCATTATCTGTGGCTGTGATATTATTGTTATCATTATTTTTTCCCACATCCACCACGGGTTGATCTTTACTCTCACATTCTGACTGCTGTTGGGTCTTCCCCTATAAAAACATTAGCAATGGTTGTTTTTTCGAGATGTTTTAATGATAATCCAGCACCATGAAATAAATTATTAAATTAAAAAAAAAAAGAATTAATTGAATATAAATTAAGGAAAAATAAAAACATGAAGAAATGTGGTGAGCTAGACGAGAGGTAAAAAACAAAACGAATTTGACTGTGAAGGCGGTGCATGCTTTTGTTTTCTTATTCTTATTTTTTTTTTTTTTTTTCTAAGCTAATATGAAATGCTATTTGCTGTCGATAAGAATTAAAACTCTATAAAAGAAAAGAACTTCTGTTTTTTTTTTTCTAAAAGTACATTACCACCACTGTTGAGAGCTCTTCGGATTTTATATGTTCCAATTGCTGGACAAGCGGAATCGGTTTAAAAAATTATTATTGTTACTAAAATTTGTTGAGTTCTGTCGTTGGATGGAAAATATGGATGATAATTTTTTTTATATTTTTTCAAAGTTCATTCTTTGTTCATAGTTGCAAAGAAATATAGAATTTAGCTTTAAACAAAAGAAGATTAAAATTTCATTTGAATGGGTTTTCACCATTGTGTTGTGTTAAAAATCCAGAATAAAAGAAATTCTCTAAAATCGAATTTCCTGTCTGACTGACTACTGTAATATCTTCATAGAGAGTGGTAGTTGAAGTAAGAATGTTTAAGCTAAGTTTAATGTGTATTGTTTTATAATCAGTGAGTGAATTCATCAATTCTTGGATAAAATTTCTCCATACAGGCTTATTGTTACAACCCTAACGAAAAGTTTATATATTGCCTAAAAGGTTAGGGACAAAGGTAAAGATATTTGCACCTTATTCTGATTATTCTTGTAAAAAAAATGTAACAAACCATAATTATAAAATGCAAGATGCAGTAGGTATGCAAGGTATAAATAGGAAGTCTATCAACACTATAACTTAGTTTCACAGCTTTAGTTTGTAGTCTTGAATAATTCCATAACCTTTTTTCTAATATGATTGGAATCTTTTCAATGTTCGTCCTTATTGAGTCAGCACGAGAAATTGATATAAGCTAAGCTGATTTCTGAGGCGATAAAACTTTTTTTTTTATTAAGTACCAAGATAAAGTACAAGTTGTGACTTAAAATTACTAAACAGAAAAATTGTAATTAATTTGTATCTCAACAATATTATTGCATTGCTTTTAATAAAACAACGGCATTAGAAAATTTTATGATATACATCAGATTCTAAATCCTAAGTGTCCGGAGGTTATTTTGTATTGCCATAGTATGGAATTCGTATTTTGTATCTCTATAGGAAATACCGACAATATACTTTCGGAAATCTAAAGTGCTACCTACTCTATATCGGATATTTTGTACTTTGTGTGTCAAAAACGAATGCTAAAAACATTATATCTTTCATTCGATAACTTTTTTTGTTGTCGGATTGTGTTCGTTGTGATGTGGGTTCTAACATTGATTTTTTTATCAGTGGTACTATTAGAAAACATGTGAGTACATTTTCTATTTGAAGTGCCTTTGGATTTTTTGATTATTTCACTTTCCAAAGGAGTTCAAAAACAGGACATATAAAACTCGAGCAAATTGAAACCGTTGTAAAGTTTATGTGCAAAGAATGTAGTCAAGACATAAATTGAACTAGCTTTGGACTCGGTTGGACCGCTGTTCATGTCTACACTGACAAATTTTATTTGGTTATAGAACAGTTATTTTATTATAATTTATATAGCTTAAGTTTATAATAATTTATCCGGTGAAAAGAATTTCAAGAAGTGGCCTCTAGTTTAATGATGGACGGGAATGCGGTTCGTCTTGTTGCACTTGGAAAATTGTATTGGAATTTTTCAATGGCCGACAGTTTTTTTTTTTTATAGTAATATACAATCACGCACAATTTTACATAAATATTAAGTCACCTTTTTTACTTTTAATCCAATTGCAAGTTTAATGTATTTGTTTTGACAGTTTGACTCTCGAAAATTTCTGATGAAAAGGTTGCATCTTTGCAATCAAATCCGAAAGTGATACAAAATGCAAATTGACGTCAGGATCGGATTTAGTTTCCGAATCCGAAAGTGATACAAAATAACCCTTCATGCTTACAAAGCGATGGAAAGTGTCTGAACTAATTCAAACACGCATGTGACCCTTACACGCTGTTGCCACATAACATTCCCTAATCTAATCTAATACAATGCCTCTCACTAAATCAGTGGGAAAAGTTAGATTGACTACAGTTGTGTTAATTTAAAACACCATTCTAAGGTAACTAAAAAAAGAAAACCCTTCAAAGTCTACTCATTAACACACGTTTGAAGTAACATTTATAAATTGAAACTCTGGACCCATTCTCAAAACAAACATAGGTAAATTTAACACACTTTTAGGTAGAGGACAACGATTAGAAACAAAAACAAATAAAAAAAATAAAAAAAAAATAAAACTATCTAAACTTAAAATCACATTTCCAAAGGAACTAAAAAAGAAATAAAATAAGTAAATAAATTTTATCTTATTCAAAATTCGACCGATCAATAAACAACGAGACACTCCAATGATATCTCAAATTGATTTGAATGAGAGTTCTGAATGATTTTATATTTGAATTTGTTAGCAGTTTTATGTTAGTCGGAGAGGTAATCACTCACCTTGTTAATAGCTTGTAAAAAGGCAGCCTTTCCTACCTTTTCCTGATGCTTTGAGAGTGCCACTTCGATTTTACGCTTCTCTTGTTCGATACGGCGACGTTTTTCTTCGAGTTTCATTCGAATCGTGGTTAGTTTTGTGGCATCAACTAGTGGTCTAGAGTCTTCTTCAAGGTAAAGGTCTAAAAACAAAAAAAGTCAGTTGAGAAGATGACGAAAAAACAAAACACCAAATTTACCATTCGGATCACCACATTGGTTTAGCAAAGCGGATTGTTGTTGCCACGTTGTAGTGTTCGTTGGCAAAGCAGCAAATGAAGTCTTCCGTTTCGGCGTAGACTCTTCATCTGTTGCAACTGATGTGTTGTAGGCACTCGGTTTTGAATTATTTAAGTTGCTATGTGATGATAGGTCACCGTCTGCAAAGTCTTTCTCATTGGAATGTTTGATGTTGCGTAGTGATATATTATCAACACTGTAATTTAATTCAAAAATGGGTGTCAAAAATACAATACAATAAAAATAAGACTTTCGTTTGTTAATTAGTCTAAAATGGGAGCCCTTGTAGACTCCCGCGAGTTAAATGGTGCATACAGGCGGAGAGAGATCTGCCCGTAAAAGCCGTAAACGACTCTGATTTAATTTTAGTTACGAGGCGAAAATATAGACGGATATACATACCTTCCTTGACGTCTCATTGAATTCTTTTCAGTTTCACGATCTTGCTTCTCTGAGCCAGAGTCCGTGTCATAGCCTAATTGCAGAGTACCGCGTGCATCTGCAATCGATGATCTGACTGCAACAGCGGGTTCTGCAAAAAAATAATTTCAAATAGAGGTTAAAAAAAAAATCAAATTAATTCATTCAATCATAATACTGACCAACACTCGTATTGGACAACTTCCATTCTTTTTCTCGTTCCCTTTCACGATCCCTCTCAAAACCCCGGCCAATCATATTCAACTGGTCTTGCGATCCACCAAAATTCTCGATTGTAAGCTGTGAATCCTCACTGGAAGAATTACGACGTGATCGTCGACCTGCAGATGATTACACATGTGTAAGTTTTTCTTCTTTTTAAATTAATAACAATTTCAGATGATTTTTTTTTGATATGAAAATGAAAATTATTGTTCATGAAAAAAAGTATGTTTAAGTTTATATATGTTTTTTAGCAAACCACAAAACAGTAAACATTCCAAAAACAGTAAATAAATAAAAGAAAAACATTCTCAAAACAGTTACCTGCATAGCTTGGTCTTCGATTTTGCTCCCAATTACTTGGTCTGCCAGCGGGTACATAATCGCCTGCGCATTTTATAAATTTTGCATAAAATATCGGGCATGGGATGGGTTGTGTTTTTTTTTTTAATTCAAATTTCTTTATTTTGTGTATGTAAAATGCAAGCAAAAAAATATTTTATACACGAATGTTCCGAATTTTCGAATGTTTGTTTGTGAGTGTTGGATTTTACAGTATAACGATTATGAATATATTTTCTGATATGGTTAAGGACGTATCAATTTTGACGAATGTTAAGTTAGCCTTAAATTTGTTTAAGAAAAAATAATTTGGGGGAACAGTTTAAGCATTCAGATCTCACTCCAAACTGTTGAACGACCGATTGGAATCTAAGCAATTCGCCCATTCGATCGATCTTTTTGGGAAGCTGCTTCTTCCAAAGTAGAACTGCATGGTTCGCTACTAGTAAACGGTTAATCATTTATGGTCATGGCAGGATTGTGACTCCGATTAGCACATTGGCTGATCACTCAACGGACGCTGGTAGAGTTGCTCGAATATTCAAGCTATATTGCTCACTAGGAGCAAACGCATTCTGATCAGGTTATTTCTGTTCAAAGTTCACTATAAATCACGGTATTTTCAATGAAATCAAAGTACGTATTTTAACGTGTGATCTTATATTTACTTGCTTGTGGTTGTGATAAATATTTAGTTCATGACATAGAAATTATAAACAAAGTGCATCAACGACATTTCTCACTCTCTTCTGCGTAATTTTATATTATTATAAGCGATCTTGAGAAAGCGTAGCTCCAAGTGTCGCTGTTACTTAAAGTGGACCGTCATTGTAGTGATTGAAATTATATCGGTCGTATGTCAATGAACTGTTTAAATATCAATATTTTGCTACGGCCTTTTTTGATGGACCGAATTGTAGAATGTGAACGCTCTTACTATAAGTTGTCAAATTTATCATATGGAAGTTCAATCTTTCGGTTTTTTAACCTGCTTTATGGATTTATCGTAAGGTGTTAACAGTTGTCGTACAAATTCAGAGCATTTTTCCACTATCGTTTGTGACACTATCAGAGAGTGAACACTAATCAAGCAGAAAGAAAGACATACTATTCTGAAATCCGGCAGATCGGAGATTCCCTTCACTCGTTCGATTCACATGAACAGATGCGTCCTGTTATTGAATCCGCCGGACGCCGTACTACTGACATCGTTCTTTCATTTTAGAAATCTAGTTGTTTCCCAATTCAAAGTTTGGGGTCTTTACATGCACTGGTTTTACTTCATTGCTCTGCGAAGTGTTGCTCCTGTAGTGTTATTTTACAACTCCTCGCAATCATAACAATGACTTGCATCTACTGTCTAAACTAAAGTGACAAACATGTACATATATCGTCATTGTTTAAAACACTAAAGCATAAGGCGTTTTGTATTCCTTTTTTAGATTCGCTTTTGTTTTGGTAAGGCGCGGTCGATTGTTACCTGTTTATAGTTTTTTATTTACGATTTAATTTGTTATATAATAATGCTAAACACAATACGAATAACATGCATTTTTACTGGCAAACTACTCAAACGTATATGAATCCGCAAGGAATTTGTAACGGATGATTTATCGGATTTAAGAATGACGTGAATTTTAATTTATACTACCCACGATCGGGCAATGAACTTTAAATGAATTTTGGAAAAGGTCGTTTTCAATTCATCTCGGCGGTCTAGAGAATAGGGGTGATGAACAACAATTTTTGGGTTGATTTAGAAATATGAAAATGCATCTATTCGGCTGCTTTTAAGGTCAAGCGAATTTGCGTCGCGCGATACGATGACACCCGCGCGATTTCAAGCGATGGTATCATTGACATATTAAATTCGCTTTTCGCACATTCGCACCGCCATAAACACCTTCATATGTAAACATGTAATTGATCGGTTTAGCTAATCGCTCGATGCGAATTCGATCATAAACGCAGCCTTAATGTTGTGTTTGGTCTCATAAATAATCATTACATGAGCGAATGGTTGGTAGAACTCCGGCTCGAAAAATCTTCGAATCCGCCGCTCCGAAGTGGTAGAGGATGCTCGAGGAAGAGATGGCACACTAATGTGAAAGTAGACCTTAGCAAGCTCGATATGCAGTACTTGAAGGAGCTAGCTAGGGACCGAGCTGGTTGGAGAGGTTTGCTGCGTGAGGCCTTGGTCCACCCTGGACTGCAGTGCCACCAGATATGATAGGAATAATCATCACTGTAACAAGAGCATGCAACGCCATGTTTATGCTTCACAAATGAAGTCTGCCAAGCAAGTTGTATGGTGTGAACCAAAGATAACCAAGAGAAAGAGGTAGCCGACTGCGTGGTGTAAACGCAAGCCATTATTTGGTCGCCAAGCAAATCCAATCGACAAATAGTGCAGTGTGAACCCTGCCATGAAAGTGATCGATTGTCCGTCAGAAAAAAAAAACCAAGCTCCAGCTGGATTCCCGAATCAAGGACTGTATTCTCACATCGTCACATCCAATGTCATTTCTTGCTCAAATTTTAAGCTAAGGGATTTTCATGCGAAGGTAACTAATTACTTGGTAATCATTCAGAAAATATATTCATAGATATCTTATGACGAAAAGTAAAAGACTGTATTTCTTTTTGTTTTTATAAAATGTCAAAACGTGCTCTAAAAAGTTTCAAACTTCTATATATAATAAACTGTGTATCATCTCTAAGTTAAATGTGTACGTGTAAAATTGACTAAAATAAGACATAAATTTGTCTTACTTTTTTTCAAAACAAAAAAAAATTTGAATAAAAAAAATTGAAAAAAAAAAATCAAATAACATCAATTAGTGCGAACCTCTTTCGTCTGCCTTCGTTTCCACATTATTTTTTTCTTTTGCTTGGCGTAAGCGTGCAGGAACCAATGGTTCCTGATTATGCATTGATGACAATGTGGTTATACCTCGGGTTTTGTGAACAACAAAGCCTAATTATTCAAGAAGCAAGAAAAATAAAAAGGAAAAAAACAACATTTAAAAAAAGGATACGTTCATTTATACATGTTATATGTATAAAAACAAAAAGAAAGATAAAATGGTTTGTTAGGATGAATGTTAATTACACACAACACACGCACACACACGCGTTTGTGAGAAAGTGAGGTGATGCAAATTGTAAGAAATAAATAAATTAAGAACTTCTGTTTTATGTTGTAAATATCTTTAAAGCAAATTAAAATATACAGTTTTGTATTAAACATCTCACCTTCGTCATTGTTTGTCGAGTAGTTATTATGTTCAACCGTTTGGTATTCTTTTGGTGGTGTCGGTCTGCGAGTTATTACAGTAGCAGATGCTGAACGTGTGACTGTATTTCCAAATTAATATAAAATAAATAAAGAAAAGAAAAATAAATGTAAAGAAAAAAAAATCAAACAAATTTCAGTGTCAGAAATGATAAGTTCAAATAAATTATTAAGCACAGATTCTTAGTGAAAAACAGTGTAACAAGTGAAATACGAACTCTTAATCGTTGCAGTCTTAAGAAAAAAGAAACAAACTTCGGTGTACTTTAAGAGGAGAGCTATTAAATCACCGATTTTTTCGTTGTAACTTTGTGTGCGTTTTAGCCGTGTGAAAAGAGAAAAAATTAAGTGTGTTATTGAATTGTGATTTTTTACCTAACCTAACACCAGGCGTTATGTACAGCTAGAACTAGCACATAACGACTGGTAAGTAAAAACATACGGAGTTGTTATCCTTGCACCGAGCGACTGAGGCAAACATTGTTAATTGTAAACAGAGATTAGGAGATTAATCTAAAAAGTGGAGATAGTCAATTGTACATCACCAGGAATCTTGATGAAATCAATGTGGCGACTTGAGTTATCAATAATGAAAACACTGCTGTTGTTCGTTAGGCTATCGCTTCTAATGTTCTGGTTTAAGGCGCACATATTTACTTGCCTACATGCGGTTGTTCATTCATTAGGTACTTCACAAAATGCTAACGAAACAGCCAAAGTAAAAACTTAAGCAACTTGGTTTAGATCACGCCAATGTCTGACCTGTTACTGTAGACCATATCTGAATCTTGCACACAAATTTCCAGAAAAGCTGCCACATGTAGAATATATGAATAATTCGATATCATTAAATTTGAGCACTATTTCTTAGTTATACACCGATTTGCATAAAGAAGATGTTTTGGCTGTTAAGAGGATGCAATATGTTTGCTCTTTTGTCAAAAGCTTCTTCGATGATTTTAAATTGACTCTGGAAGTGCAAACTGTAGCGTAAAACAAACTGCTTTGAAATATTTGAAACATTTAAGCCCAAATCGCAACGGTGTTGCGATTCTATTTAAATTTCGAATCAATGTCTGCCTGGCTGGTTGCCTGAGTTTAAAACTCAGTAAGAGTGCACCTACAGTGACGTTTTATCACGGTCTACTGAACTTCCTTGATGAGTACCGACGTCAGTACAATATTTAAGTTACGTAAGCCGTTCAGAGCAATTATGGTATTAATCATTATTATTCCGGAAAGCGATTATACGTATTAAAACTTATGACGATACCAAATGCCTTGACACTTAAATTTGAGATTTTTCAAAAAGTGTAGTATCCACATATAATCTTTAATTATTCCTTAGTTATTTATTTTCTACAATTTTGTTTGTTATAGGTGGCCGAGTTATGCTTGGAACTTCTAAGCCAAAGAAGTAAAATGATGTATTGATTCATTTTTAAGACATCTAGTTTGGGCTCGTCACTATGAAAATCTTTATTGTAATTTAAGTTGAATTTAAGTTAGTTTTTTACTTTTCTGCTAAAATGTAAGATCCAAACACTTACTTGCTGAGAAAAGCTTAGGTCAGCTTCAACAAAGAAACATTTTTCAAATTCCTTCAAATTTGAAAGCGTTTATTATTGTTGAATTGGCGAACCTTGAGTCTGTTCAAATAAAGTAAGCTCTGATCTTTAGCTCCTAAATGGTCAAACAAATTTTATACACACAATCAAAAAATCACAATTCAATAATAACTTTTTCAATCTATTGAGATATAAGAAAGTTGAGTTCTATAAAAGTATTCACTACTTGAATTCAACAAGAATTTGTTAAATATTAAAACTGTTAGTGGGAATGCATGCGCAAACAAAATGAATGAAAACAAAAAAAATGTATTGTAAATTAAGAAAGAACTTTGCAACTCAAAAACAAAGAAAACAAATAAAAAGAAAACTCACTAATAAGGAGAATTTGTGTTAGTGGACAGCTAGATAGTTACAAGAAACAGACAAAGGACAAGTTTTTTTTTTCTACCTCTTTAACCCATAGCGGAATTGGCAATGCACAATAATAAAAAAAAAAAACAAGCGGAGTGATTCAACTTTTCGTGGAATGGATAAGTTCTTAGCAACATAATGAACTTTTGTAGATCCAGTCAATGAATTTTTATTTTCCAATTGCAAAAAAAATTGGTCAAGATTTATTTTAGACCATGCACATTAGGTAAGCACAGTAAAATCTGTAGTTTTATATATAATTTTGTGTGTCGGGAAAGTAAAAGAGGAACTTCTGATTACTAATTGAAATAATTATAATATGATATAGCAAATTAGCCAATGTTTACTTTACTAGATTATTAATTAGCAACAGCAATAGAGTCGTCGACAAGTCTTCTCAAATTTGAAAGTTTTATGAAACTAAATAAGTACACTCAGCTAAATTCAATTAAAGACAACCTATTTTTCTTTGAAATATAATAGATTTTTGATGCTTTGTGTTGCTTCTAACCTATGCAAAACTTTTACCCAAATGAAATTAGAAAATAGTATTACTCTGTTGTCACTAGTATTGCCAGAAATTTTCGAAATAAAAGCCGGATTAAGATAACTCTGCAGTTCATGTGTCCCGGGCTAGTTGTGAGCGGTTTTTATGCAAAGAAAATTTTAAAGTGGCAAACTGGTCCACTGGATTTAAACGCGATCGGAAACATGTGGGGAAATCTGTCTTGTGTTATTATTCAGGCTGTCGCAATTTTTGCGTCTGTTACAAGGAATCTACATCACTTGATATACAAGAATTTGACTATATTTTCACTTTACTTTTACTGCATTTAATTGAAAATTTGGCAGCAAAAATTGAGTATTGTTTTTAGTTTAATTAACTAAAAAATATTTAATTTGAGTCATTTCTGTTCATTGGACTATAGTTAATAAATGTTTAAATATAGTTATACGTAAACAATTTTTTTACGATATTTCAAAGAAAAATAGGTAGCCCTAATTAAATTTTGCCGACTGTATAGTGAAAAAGTTAGTTTCAATGAAGATTATTTAAGTTGATAGCCTAGTTTGCGGTGTATTCTTTGGAATATAAGAATATAGAGTATTGTTCAACATAAATCAGCTTTGTCCTGTATCCTGGTCACTAGTATTTTTAAACACCAAATTGATTTGTCGAAGTTAAAATGGCGGAAACGAACATAAAGGTCGCAATCTACATGAATTTGCGCTCTATGTTGTCACCATAACTTATTTCGTTCCAAATGTCAGAAAGGATGGGTTTAAGTTCTAAAGTGTTGTTGACTATGAACTGAAGCAAGAAAGTGTAACAAAGTTTAGTTTTGAGGTAAACTGTGGTAAGAGCGTAAAGCTCCAGAATGCAACGACTTTTATGTAATTTTCTAAACGTGTCTTATGTATATAATTTTTACCCACAACTTTTACAAGTCTCCGATCTTTCATATGTTATGTATAAGTTTGCTACTCGTCGTCATAAAATCTATTTACACCCCTGCCTACTTAGTTTACATATCCACCGCGGCTTACAGACCTTTTGATTTTCTGGGATTTCTTTTTATTGTAAACAAATTCATTGACCACACCTGGCAGCTTAACTAAGCATAAACTTGTTAGTCGCTAAACATAACAAAACGAAAACAAAAAACATAACACAATCCTTTAAATAGACACAAACACAACAGAAAACAAACAAAACTAGAAAAAAAAGACAACCAAGAAAGAAGAAACAAACAACGTTCACAATAACACTAAAACTAACTACAAAAACTATTAGTTTTTTTTCTTTTGTATGTATTCAATGTATCAATGTTTTGTTTTAAAATTTTCATTTAAAACTTTTGAAAACAGTTTTTTTCACAAACAAAATCAAAAAAAGGAAAAGAAAAGAACAAAAATGCTTTGCATAGAGAAAAAAACAAATAAACGTTATTAAGTTATATTAAAAGACCTTGGAATGGAGGTCGATTCAAGGACGAACCGGAAGGTTGTGGTTGATCTAAATCACTTCTTAGGTCAGGAATTGGTGTGACTGGTTGACATGTTAGACCTCGTCTATGGCATATTCCATGCTCATTGGCGCCAGCGTTATGTTTTTGGACGACATCTAGTGATGAGCCGATATTAAATTTCAATTTTAAGTAATTTTTTTTTGTTTTCCACAGTACCGTGAGCGAAATGGGTGAGAAAAATAGATGAGAAGAAGAAAACACAATGGTTTTTTGATTGGTTGTTGCTGATTTCTTTTTTATAAGTATTTTTTTTTCTTAAACGTATGTCTTAGTTGCAATTGGAATTAGACATAGCTTTGTTTCTAGTATAAAAGTTCAAGAGGAGAGTTATCATGAAATTCCCGGCAATGGCACATTTTCTTTATTTAAAAGTATACCGTAATGGTACACTTGGTTGACCTAAAAGTATCTAATTTAACTTGCTGTTATAACACGAATTCGAACGATTTTTAATTGAATTGGCCGATGTCATTTGATACAGTACAGAGCGTGGATCATTTACTTGATTCGCTCGACTGAAAAGCAACATTAATGAAAGCGGTTTGCGAGTTATATCAATGGATTCCCACCTTGCCGCACGAGCGAACACAGACATCCCACCCAGATAGCGTCGGTTTGTCTGGTAAGCCGTGTGAGAATACGATCTGAGGCATGATGTCCATTCTGTCTGGTATGTCTGATTTACCTAGAGAGTCCAAGGTGGATGGATTGTCTTCTACGTTGTAATTTAATCCATCCAAGCTTAATGCAATTAATTTTTAGTATATTTATTTGGTATATCAACACAGATTATTCAATATAAAAAGACCAAATTAAGTTACGTTTAATTTATTATCAATTTAACTGCAGTAATAGCGAGTATTGTACGAGAAGACTATACTAGAACTACGCCACAAATATACCAATATAAAAACAGAAGTACGAGCATTAAAGACATTACAGCCTACTAAGGAGTACAATACACTGAAAGTACACAAGAGGTTTTCCTTAATCACACAATTTGGAACAAACCAGAGGAGTGACAGCACAATGGGTCAACCTATGGCCTAATTGGTCTGCGAATCTTCGCGGCGGTCACACATACCTAAGACCTATTTCGACAATCAATTGTTCTAGCTAGCACGATGAACTGCGTCTCCTGATGGCGCTCCATTTTTCCTGTTATGCGATTAATTTCAGTTTAAATATCTGCATCATAGCAGAATAAAATTCATGGCATCGTATTAGAAATCAAACAATGGTAGTCAGTGATCAATAGGATGTTAAGCAATGCAAAAGATTTGGTGTTCTCGGTATTTATGTTCCGCTCATAAAAATTGAATCAAAATTAAATTGAAGACTTCAAAGAAAAAAGTAGAAAAAAAAAGACAAAAAAAAAAAAAAAAGAATCACGTAGTTGTGCAACAATGGAACAAAAGGCATACGTACCGAGAACTAAACTGCGATGGGTGCAGTCAATATTTTGTTATAAAAGTGAAATTGAAAACTAAAAATCTATTTGTCTCTGTGGAGCTACAAAAATGTAAGGTAAAGAGCTTCTTATTACTTTAAAACTTTAGACTGATGATAGAGTGGGATATATTTTCTAGCTACAGTGCCAAACCCCCTTTTAAATTCGATCCAAATACTTGTGACTTTTATTCAATACCAAAGCTATGTCTATTTCCTTTCGTTTTTTTTTAGCAATTAAATTTGTGCAGTTTGCTTTCATTTTGTTTTTTAAGGAACTCCATTTATAAAAACTAGATTGGTGAAATTGAATGAATAATTTCTAGTCAAAGCGAATTGTTAAAGAGAAATTATTATTTTGTAAGTGTGTGTAAATGCTAAAAAATAACAACAAACAGAAAAAAAATATGAATATGAAAAAAATGTGATTATTGTGACAATGTGGTCTGCTGGATGTTCTTATACAAGAATCCCTTTGGTGGACTCACCTGGGATTGGTTCACCTGTGTCTTAAGGATTACAAATTTGTGAATATGGAGAGAATGTATTTCATGTATTTGTTGTGTAAAAAAAAATAAAATAAATCAAATGATTAAACAAAACAATGAGCTTAAATAAAAATCAAGGCTTAAAAAAACAGAAACAACAAATAATATTTTTTGCAAACGCAAACATGTAACCATGATGCTACGCATTGAATGAAATATCGGGCTTAAGCAAGACAAAGTTTGTACATAACATGAGTACTATATATCCACGTACAAAATCTTTGCTGCCTACAGAGACAGAGATACAAATAATTGAATGTAAGCACTTTTACTACTCAGACAATTACGTCACACCGCACGGATAGACATGATCGGGTATGGACACTGTAAAAGCATGTACACTGTGAGATTTTGAACTACTTGCGGCGAATTTGAACCCAAATGTATGCACTGAAACTATAATACACGCAAGCTATAAACAATTCTATCAATTAGAATATCATAGAGTGGACGAATCTACATAAAAGTTAAATATATATCAAGTCTTTTTTCGCCAAAGAGAAATAAGAAATGCTGCGAAAATATCAACACGAGCTAAAAGTTCAGTAAAGTATTAGATTGAATAGATTAGCAGTTATAAGCTTCATAAAGCCTCCATGCATGTTTTTCCATTGAATGAGAATGTAAAAAAAGCTCGAGCGTTAAGCACACGAATCACTGGAATAAAAGCTTGTTTGTCAAAGATTGACCAGAGCAATATGGCCAAACTATGAAGATGCCAGAACGACAGTTCTACTCTTGCACGTCAAAAAGTCTCTGGCAAGTGTAGTTGGTGTAATCACAGCCTTCAATGTAATATACAAATAAGGTGTAGAACGCTCTCAAGACATTTACAAGATTATTTCTTTACATTTAGGAATATTTTCATTTAGAAAGAATTCGCCGCATAATTATTCGCTGTCCTATTACAACCAAATGTCGTCCACGTCTATATTTTTAAGTGGTCGGACGGAAATTTATTATTGTGTATTCATTGTGTATCAAAGCGACGACTGTGATGACCTCACCAACTCCGTTTTCGAAGAAGTACGGATCAATGACACCTTCGAAGCAAAAACACAATTTTTTGCCAAAGTATTAATACCGTTTGGAACCTCATTTCATCAATGTACCACCAACTTGCCATTAAAACACGCCGTGTCGTTCAAATGATTTTTCGAATAGTTTTCAGGAAGCAAATGCAATAATAATAAAATTTCATTATTTTGGTGTACTGCTGAAAAAAAAAAAACAAATTTATCCAGCAATCCGGCGAGGTATCCTTATGGAAAAGATGCGTAAACACTGACGTATCCTTATTAGCCTTTAACGGCCGATTAGCCCCATTACGGGAATATGATGATCATGCACTGACAAGAAATATATTGAATTCTTATCTGAATAGATTAATAGTTTTAATATTTAGAATTTTACCTAATCTGTCGTAAAATCTGTAAAAAACTCTCGGCCGTTAAGCTCATAATTATCGTAAAAGTAAAAACATTCACAACTAGTTGTAGAACAGATGATGCACACAAGTGGAAACTGATCTGAACAAGCATGATGTACGGCGTTAGAAGCAGTTGATTAAGGCCGAGCTGATTGGAAGGGATTTGCTAGATGAAGTCTCGGTGAACTTCGGACTGGGAATAATAGTGCAGCAAAGTAATTCTGATTCTTCTGATACTAGTAAAAGAAGCAGCAGAAGCAAGTGCGTCGCAATATTATTAGAAATGCGAACTATGTTTTACATAATATCTATTGCGTGGAATTTATTAGGATAGTAGATTAAGCTTTCGCTGCGCCTGGAGTGCATGTTATTAGATTAAGCTGCAGCTTCATTTGGTGTGCATGCCTTAGTTAACAAGCAACAATAACGTCAAATAAAAAAAAAAACGTTGTTGCATATTATTTTACTGGCTTTTATTGCTACGGTAAACAGTGAAGCTGATGACCGAGCATACAGACGTAGAATCAATCTGTGATCATGGAAAAGCATTGCAAGGAAGATAATGCATAACTATTTCATATTATCAAACGCCAGCCTTTTAGAAACAGTAGCAAGATATTGGCTTTCATGCATAACGTATCATAAGTTCTTTAGCCGAAGAAGTATTAGACTGAGACTAAATATAGCCGCAAGAAGTGCACATGAGTAAAATAAAAAACGACGCCCTCTCTCTCAAGTCTTAAATAATTTCAACAATTTGAACGAACAATTCCAAGATTCTTGTTAATAATTCTACCGCTGTTATTGTAATAACCATATTTTGTATCAATTTATTACATTAGGAACAATTTACTAAGGCCCTGCAAACCCAATGAGAAGTGTCCTGAGTCAATCAAAAATGACTCCCACTAAAATAAACCCACCATGTTCTTTAAATAAAAAAGAAGAAAATAATATACAAGGTAAAAAGCAAAATGAAACAAAAGAAAAATTATTTACTGATGATGGCACAAAACAAAAGATTCCTAAAATTAAAGTTCAAAATCGAAAAAAAACCATATGAAATGGATGAGCAAGAGCAAATGATTTTGTCTCAATACAGCTAAAAATTAAAACCATCACCACCAATCAATAAAAGAATAGTCAATATGGCTTAGGACAGGAGTTTACAGTTTAAGGTAAAATCAATGTAAAACTAAAAGAAATGAAAAAAAAAAGGTATTTCTGTTCGAAAACAAAAAAATTAACTGTGAATTGAATTAAATTGAATTTTCTTTGACGCAACAACGCGCAACCGACACCGAAACAAATTTTATTTACCTTGTGCTTCCATTCCTGGATAACACACACATTTCGCTGGATGAATCTCAAACAGGTTAAATAAGTCAGCTAGGAGTACCACCAGATTTTGTTTCATGGATCTACAAAAGAAAAAAACTTTTAAACTTGTTTCGTTTATTTGATCTGTGGCATAGTTTTTACCCTCTCATGTAAGTGATATCCTCTGGTGTCATATGGAACACAGAATATGGCAAATGTTTTTGTGAAAAATTACTAACTAATAAAACGTTGTGAATTGAATCCTCTACAGCGGGCAGATAGTTTATTCTAACGGTAGTCCAAGGAACAACTTTCGGACAATAGTACGATATAAGAAGTGCCAAACACACTCCATCGCAGAGGTCTTGGAAGTCTCGGACTGGGGGGATATCTGGTGCTTGCAGGCGGACGCCCTGTGGAAGAAAATAAGATGAATGTTAGATTATATATTTATTGTTTTTATTTTTTCTTTCAAATAGTAGAATATTATAGATAGAATAATAATATTGCAGGTAACAACAATTAGCTTAATATTGTACTGTACATTTGATGCCGACTAGCTTTCCATGAGGATCAACACGTGTGTAGATTTAAACGCATACAGAAACTATTTTATTTCTATGGTATGTCTATGGATTCAATCGTCTGTCTGTTTGAAACGTGACAAGAGTAATCAAAATTTGTTACCTGTCAAATGTCACTGAGAGGTAACTAGTTAGTAAAAGTGTGCTTAGAATCACCAATGGACTAGCAAGCGCCCCCAAGTTTATAGAAAAATCTACATGTTTTTTTTAACTATACGATAACGACTAATTGAAGGAAAACTAGAAATAACCAAATTTCTGCAAGCAATGCTGTCTGTCGACGAAATTTCGCAAAAAGTTTTGACCAAAATAGTTTCAATAGATGTAAAAACAAGTCCAACATTAGATTAGGTATACAACTTAAAGCAATAAACCATTCATTTAAACTACTCTACGTTCGTGAATAGAAATTAATCTTAGTACATTTTGACAAGCTAGCTTTATGGAATGTCTTGCCCTTTATTTGGTTGCTCAAACGAGGCTTTATGTGGTATTCAAAATAATAAAGTGTATACATAAACAAAACTTCATGCAAATTAGTAACCAATTACTTACACTCTCATCTGTTGCACCATTTTCGACTTCCTGTGCGATACGTTTCTTTAATGCTGCGCAGACATGCGATATCCAAGCTAAAAGCAATTGTTCATAGTTTTGCCCGGGTGCCGTTAGTAAATTACTCCCAGAGATTCTGTAAAATTAATTTCAAGTAAATTATAGTACCATAATTGAAACAATTTGCATTTTTTTTATATTTTACCTTCGTACTGCATTCGGTATTCGATCTCCAGATGAAATTTCTTTTGCATACAAAATCATAAGTGATTCTATCACAGACATGTGGGCGTTCTGTAAAAAATAAAATTCAATTTAATTAAGATCAGCAAAGACAATGAGAGTTTAACTAAAATAAAGAGTACATCTATAGTTCTAACCACTAAAGGAAATGTACGAAACGTATTTCGTTTCCAAATTTACATGGTTTAACCACACAATTTACAATTTATGGTACAGAGATATGATCGATATTTGACTTTTCTACTGAATAATTTTAAATTCGTACAAAAACGAAAAAAATGAAACTGAAAACTATTGTCCATAAAAGTAAGGAAAACTGACGTTGGCAAATGAACTATGAACTGCATTATCGACAAATTTTGAGAAAATACCATCCATACTCCAAAACGTTGAGAGTAAGTCGATTTTCTTTGGTAACTAAAGGATGTGTATAGAATTTAAAAAAAAAATTGTAAAAGCACTCTACAGTTGACTATATTCCACATCTTATGTTTCTGGAATCCGTTTTCAACTGTGACATTTCACATTCGTTTTTTGTCTGACCGGTCGAAATAGTTAAAAACATGGAGGCGAGTTCAAAACATCCCACAATACCCCAAACACCTACCATGCAATACGATCTGCATCATAGCCACAAATAATGTTTATTTATTGAGAGCTAGTATATAAAGCCAGAGCAACTCCGGTTTTTATAACGAAATATCATATAAGATCTGAATTCACCTGAATCAACTTAACACTGCTAGCAATAGAACATCGAAATCAGCAGTGGTCCATCCTTTCTTACATTCATCTCAACTTACTGTTTTAATCGTCGTATTAAAAGAAAACACTGCACAAAATCTTTTAATAGATGCATTTCTTTCAATCAACTGCTCAGAACTTATTAAAATAACTCCACGTAATTTCATACATCTCATCTACGGTAAACAAAAAGCGAGATCTAATCTCCACTTCATTATACAATCTCAAATAGAAGGAAACACGACGATGTGACACTTTTATGTATTCTATTTAATACATGTGTCCCACTTTCTGTCTCAGTAAAATGACTGTCATTCCGTCTTTCTGCGACACAGTTCAAAGTGTACACAACCCAAGTAACTATAATAAATTTGTGCACTCATGTTGTCTACTTGGGAATTACTTATCTATGAAATGTTCCAAATTACAAAAGGAAACAACAACAAATTTGGGCCAAACTAATGAACTAAAGAGTACCGACGCGTCGCCCTTATTTCTTTTATTATTCTTCAATTTTTTTATTTTGCGCGTCTGCAAGTGCAATGGAACTGCACTACTTTAGACGAGAGATGGCAACGGCAAGACAAGACAGCATAGCAAACAAAATCAATATCTTTACAAATACGTTGATTAGGAAAATACGAAAGAAATAGAACGATCAAGAGAAGGAACGGGTGAATTTTCTTTTTCCTGCGATTCACCAGCCAGGACCTCAGGTTTTTGTGATCGATCCAAAGATGCAAACTTAAACAATTAAGAAGAGATAATATAAATGAAAGGCACATTGTCAGTGCATCGTTTAAACTCATTTCTGTGATTAATGGTTTTCTTAATATGAAAGTCGTTGAAGTGATTAAGGCCAACAGTTGGTTGTGTTCGAGTGTAGGTGGGGATGTCCCCAACGGTGACCAGAAAATACATTTTTGATTTGACTAGCTTGACTCCCCCTCAAACTGTTTTCTTTTTGTCATGTATATAATATTGAATTGTTTTCAACTTGAAGAGAGTCCAGGAAGATGGAGGAAAGCCAGTTAGTTTTATATTCCTTTCATTCAGTAATTCAATGGTAACCATTTCTTAAATCGAAACAAATAATTAGCATTTTGTCATATTCGGAAAGTTGATCATGGATTGCTCTATATGTGAAAATGTTTGTGGGCGTTTAGTTTATAAGGTTATGTCCATGTGTAGAGTGGGGATCAAGTGATTTGTGAAAATAAAGTGGAATATTTTGTATATTCTAATCCCAATAAAATCTTTCTATTGATACGACGATTAAGTAGAGGAACGTTCGTTTAATTTTTTTTTTTGTCTGGAAGTATGATAGAATATCGAAAGCTTAGTTTGGACAGACCGAGTGAGTTTTGATCGATTTGATCGTAAAAGTCGGTGGAATTAGCAGCAGCTGTTAATCAGGAAAAAAAGTCGAATAGTAATACAAAATGTAATTTCAAAGAAAACGCCTTAGGCTATCGATAGCAATCACCGTGTGTTACCTCGATAAAGTTGAATGCGTCTGAATTAAGAAAGATAGTCCGAAAAACAAAGATTGATTTAAGCCCCAGTAACAGGTTTTGCTTTTATCTTACAACGAGTAAGAGAAGGAAAAACAGGAGGTACTAATAAAAACGATAATCAATAAGGACATATGTAAGTCAGTGTCCACATAAAAATGACTACACAACATCCTGCATGTTTTGTACACAGTTATGCAGGGTGGATTCAAGATCTGGCTTCGACCATGTGAGAGACTTCTGTTAAGTTCAAAGCATTCTCTTTCCGTCTATGTCATCATTATGTTTTTACGATCATTGGCAGTTTTTATTTGTAGTAAATGCAAAAATACACAAGTAGAATAACAGGTAAGCTTAACTGAGGCGTTTTCATTTTTATGCCGGTTCATTTGTCAGATTATCGGGGAAGTGTATTCAAAAGAAATTTGGATTAAAGACGTTGATTTATGTCAAATGTTGCCGTGACGTAGAGAGGCGCGACAAATTTTCTTTGCAAGTAATGTGTTGGAGTATCAGCAATATTGCTATGAAAATTGTTACTTATTTCATTGAAAAGATCCAAATGTCGGTCAATAGACAGCGGCACCATCAACTATCAAGCTATGTCTCCCACATTTAACATTTAATGGTTCATTATAGTTCATGAGGGTAGAAGAAGAAAAGTGGAGTCAGAGTAAACAGAAATGTCTAAAGGAATACTTTTGGACTTAAATAGTGAGTGGAAAAAAATCAAGCAGGTTTTCTTAGAACTCATTTTAAATGATAGATTTTACACCGCTCTTTCAAAATAAATATGCAGTAGTCAAAATATTCTAATTGCTGTTCGTTTCAAACTGATGTTCATTCATTGCTTGTCTATTTTAATTTTTCTTTTAGAATCATGCGAATTTATTTTTCAATTCGGTAGCTTTTCGGGTCAAATTTAAATGGAAAAACAGACAAAAAAAAGGTACAGCAGTAGAACGACAGCAATAATACTGTACTGCTATCAGTGGAAGGCTATTACTATGCATGATTTTCATTCTGCTTTTTCTCGTTTCTTGCTTCGTCTCAATTCAAGCGTATGCCATCGAAACTCGATTGAGTACATGACTAAGTGGCGTATCTGCACTAGGAGGCAGTCATCCAATTAATTAAACTTAAGAAGCAAGAAAATCTATTTTATGTTGTTTTGCAAGAAAATTATGCTGGTTTAAAAAAGGAAGAACTGCAAATTGCAAGACACACTAAAGTTATTATGAGAGTAACCAAAGAAATAGCTTAATTTCCAACTTCTTAAAACATGCGGCTAGCTCAAAAACAAAGCAGTTCCGCAGTAAAAAGCTGCGGGAGTTCTGTTGGGATGTGCTTATGCACGCAGACTTAGAACCAATTGCTTACTACCTGTTCCTTTCCACCACCGATTTCGCTGGTGAAAAATTCGTTTCAGAGAGGTTGTCGAAAATCGGTTGCTAGTCTTTTGAACATAAGGACCAGGGTTTCTATAAGAGAGGTATAATGATATTTCCATCAAAATAGCAGAAAGCTAACGAACAAAATGGGGCTTAACTTATTATTATTATTATAACAGCTACCAAGGCTTCGGCCTATATTTGACTTACAATTAGATTGGATCATTCTATATATACTAAATAAAGTCCTCAATTTCATACGAAAATAATAGATTACTTTTTACCAAACCTAATATTAGTGCCTTAGAGCGCATTCTGCCAACATTTCCTCTAAGCCAACATTTGACATTTAAAATGTTCTACATATTTTGTCATTCAAAACAGACGCTCCGAAGTTCAAGCTGCTAGACAAATTGCAAAGTATTGGTAGCTCTAAACGATGTGGGATACAATATTAACTCATCCATTAACAAAAAATAGGTTTATTTTGTTGGTTAAGTTTCTGTACAAAAAGCATGTCCCCTTTCTTAGATTATTTCTCATATTAAGAGTTCCTAGTCTCACTTTCATATCTCTCGTATCTATCCCGTCTAATGATGATAATAGCATGAGGAATTTATATCTTACAGCAGAGGAGTAGGCTCCGCTAATATTTTAAAATTGAAGCTGCTTTCACATGCTAAACGTTCCTAATTTGATAAAGATGGCCAGTGACACCAGTTTAGGTAGCCTTTCCATCTCGGTTACGGGAAAAGAGGTAATCCAGTCTCCAAGTGTAACATATAGTTAAGGGATTGTTAAGTAGTCGAAAAATTCGTGTTAAAAAATATCGAAAAACCTTTTTAATTTCTTCAAATTAATAAAAACCTCTCACTTTAGCTCCATATAAAAGCATAGATTCAGCTGTCGCATAAAACAATTTCTGTTTGACGAGTTAGATACATATGTTTTTGCTAAACATACAACGATCTCAAACTGAAGATATTGCACGGTTTTGCTTTAAGATGGTTTCTCATATATTGGTGTTATTAAAATTCCCAGTTGTTCAATACGCTCACAATCTAAACGACCTTAACTGCTATTGCACTTTGATTCGATATTGTAATTCGATTTTCAACGAACCTATCCAGATCAGATAAAAGTAAAGCAGAAGACCATATTTTAGTACCTACCCCAAGAACAGAAATTCTACAGCGAAACTAAGAGTCGTATATTCAATTAGATGGATACTCGCCACAAGTCATCCTAACCATTGCCATGTTTAAGAACGTAAAATTGCAAACTCAAACGCACCATTCACTGAGAAACATGACGTGTTCTTCCTGATTCAACATTCTGTTCGCACAAAATAAAATCTGTTTAGATAAATTTGACTTGATTCGGTATGAGTAATCATCTGTAGAAGTTCAATACATTTCTTCTATTTGTCTCAAATTCTTTAGACAAAAACCAATAATTGATTGCATCTTCGAATTACTAATTCCCCCCTTCATTTGCTACTGCCAAATAAAATTAATGCTGCACCACGAATGGGTGCCAACAAATAAAAAGAAAACAAAAATAAACCACACAATCAATTCCACACGAAAAGAGAAAACATTTGCACTACATGACATCTCTTCTTTATGTAACTCCCCAATCGATTGTGAGAAGAAAAAATAAAAAATAAAAAATAAAAATAGCTAATATTTACTTTTGTGTTTTACTTACAATTCTCAACGGATTCGTTTGAATTAAAACCGTTTCTGTTAGTGGCATTTCCGGAGATTCAGCTACTGGTACTCCTTTTCGTGCCAACGTTTGCAATATAGACCAGTGATTCAGACTTTGGTAATTGGGATCCGAGTATAAATTGGACAATGTCTGGCAATACAATGTTGCATTACCCATTTCCACAATAATTTGTGGTTTAAGACGCTCTTGATTTTCATGATCCCGATAGAAGGGTTCTTTGAGATTGTCTGGAACATGATTATTGAATGCTTTCGATAGAAGCCATTTAACTGAAGCTCTCTGTCGGGCCTGGAAGAGATGAGAAAAAAAGAAAAATATTGTTAAAAGTTTGTAAAGATATTTGTTAAAGTTTGTTATAGGAATGTTGATGGGGAGTGAGATATGTTATTTGTTTGTTATTTTATTGTTGCAGTGTTCAGAATAGAGAATTGACTTTTGACATCAGCCAACAACTGGGAAACACACAAGAGCAAAGCAGACATGAAGACAAAACCACTAAATAAAGATATTGAAGGGAAAGCCAAGTAAAGATACATCTGATCATCCGATCATTTAAAATGTTTGAATTGATAAGAAAAATTATATGCAATGGTGCTGCGCACAACACTTCAAGTTACTTCATCCACCAATCCATATCTGGTAATTCTATTAAGGACTTTATTGATTAGCTATTTTCCGATGTTTGTTCTAAAGCCCTGTGTCCAATCCCCCGAAATCATCGAAAGCAGAAAAAAAATGCGAGGAAGCTGTGTTTGCATTCACAGAACATATCGAAGAGTAAACATATTTTTATGGATTCCTTTCTTCTAACCAGAAAACGTGCCCAATCTGGGTTCTAAAAGTCTGTTGATATATCGTCAATTAATTCTGCTTTCAAATGGCAAGCCGCAACACAACACACGCACGACGCATTCCATTTCCAATGAAATCTAGAAACTGTTCAAAAAAACAAACACATTGCCCGCAGATAGACATATAGTTTGCTATTAGTTTGATTTTCCTGAACTCCCATAGGCGTGCGGTCGGAACACAAACTTACACCCCGCTCCAGTAATGGCTAGACACTAGACTGTTCGTGAATACGTTGGAAAAATAAACAGCTGCAATTTGTTGCTGTAAGCAACATGAAGCACTATGCTGTGCGCTTACAATCGCACGATGACAAGTTGTGCATTTAACTAATTATACTCATAAGGTAATCTACTGCTCCGAGCATAGGATAAACACACAACAGTAGGTTAAATATATAAAGAGTAAATAAATAATAGATATCGTTTTCTATGACGACCTTGGCTAAATGCTTAATCAGCAGAGACAAAATGTAAACGTTTGCAGTTAGGAGCAGAAAAGGGGGACCAAAGGAATGTTGTCTCTGACAGCCGTTTAATTTATAGACGCTACCTGTCGTAGATGTTTCATTGATCGGAGACTAGCGCTTTTAACGTGGGTCAATTGAAGAATTGAGAAATATGCAACGAAGAAATATATTAAAGACAGCGCTTTCGAGTGAAGGCAAGTTTAGAGTTGGTCAAGTCAATTAAAACTACAGGTTTGTGGCAGTAGAAAGAAGTTAAACAAGCATGTCAAGGGTGTAAAGACACCGTAGCGGAGAAAATGAAAGGGGCTTAGTTGGTCTGCAAGATTTTTCGTTGGTGAGGAGATTTCAATGTTCAATTTATATGCTTATAAACCTGCTTTACTTCTGTCTCAGACACGAGCAGGTCGCGTATACACTTCGAGAGGCTAAGAACCAAAATAGCAATGGCTCCTAGTTAGGTAAAAAAATGCTCCTTAAGCAAAAAAATAAATAAAGAAATGGAGACATTAATATGCACTCGCTATAAAAGTTTGAGTATATCTGAAGTTTGACATTATTATGTCTTATTAAGTTCTGAAAAGCAATGCTATGTAAAACTCTGTAATTTATTTTTCCGCAAATCAAGCAGCGTGGAACCGACCAAACAAACTATCAACAAAACTTTAATCAAAGTTGGTCGAAGTTTAGCCAACAGCATCAACTTCTCTCAAATGTGTGTTTTTGCTAAATGACATGCCACACAGTCACCTTCGGCAGCACTTTTCATTTCCAAATCTGTTATCCAACAGCCTGTCATTAGAGTGCCAATGCTAATCAGTGCGTGTGTTGTGTTGTCAGTTGGAAGCATGATACTGCTCTTTTCATTTTTAAATAGCTATAAAATGAGAGGTACTTGTTCTATTTTTGATCTAGAAAGCTAGAAAACTCCCTGATTCATTACTTGAACTGCGTGATATGCAATAATTTCCCATCGGGCTGCATAACACTGCAGTACATACATATTTCAATCCGAAGATAATTAAAAGTCAAGTCAGAGGAAATGATGAGAGATATTTTCATATAAAAAACCCAGCGGGAAAACGTGAGCGCCACTTTGAAAGTGTTATGACATGAGAAACTTTGCCCAGGGCGGAGTTGGGAAAATTCTTTACGCAGAAAACACTCTAATTAAGCAATAACCGATGAACGAAAGTATGTTAATAAATGTTTAATTATCTCACCACTGACTGGCTGGGCTAGAGGGAATGGCGATAATTTATTTGAAATAGTGTTCGCTTTTTTTTTTTTATTTCTTTTTCTTTTTTTGTGAACAGCATCTTCGTGTCTGGCGCTTAAAGGTGAACAGTTCAGTTTGAATATTTATCTGTCGGCAGGCAGACATGAGTTCTCTTGAAATAGAGATGGCGGCAGTATTAAATCAAAGCAACTCCAGAAATAGAGGTGCGGATGCCGGTGCACATGTTTAGGGATTATAACTATAACAAAAAACGAACTATAGACTTAGGAATATTCCATACTTTCTAAAAAAAACCAGAGTGGGCTAGTAGTTCAGATGATTTTTTGATTGAATCGTTATACCACGTCTGGTATAACACATCAATTGATAAAGAAAAGGGAGTGCTATTTAGAGTCATTCCTTTTATTCTTATTCTATCTAGTAACGAAAGGTGGACGCAGATCTGATCCTTCATTCGTTCGGGAGAATAATCCATTGCCAAATATACGGCGCTGAGTTCGAGGAAAGAGAATAGAAGCTAGGGTACCTCTTCTTCTTCGAAGCTGTACAAAAAAGTAGTTCAAAAGATAAAACTGAGGTCTACATTGCGAGCATATTCTTTTAAAACATTGCCACAGATGTCCAGCAGTCTCAAGCCTAAAACAAGTTTAGGTTAGGTAGGAATGACTGGCTGGACAAGATCGGACAACATTAGACCCATTGCGATCTTTCTTATAAGCCGTGCGAGTTTAGGAGGTGAGAGATTGTTTCCTTCTCCTCTTTATTTTTGAAATTTCGGTAAAAGTGATTGCCAGTCACAACCAGTCAGATGACAGGCTAATAAAATAGTAAGCAACTAAAAATCGGTATAATTAGGACATTTAAGAACTGAGACTATATGCGAAATCGACGTGTTGAGTTCAAACCTTTTACTACTCGATATTGTAAAAAGCATTTTTTGGGTTAGGCAAGAAACGAAGAAATAAAGAGGCTTTGGTGGCCTATTGTTGTTCGAGTTCAAAAATCCAAGCTATTGACTATATTGATAAATGGCTCATACTGCCTTCTTCATCCTTTCATCACCGCACCTCATTCCAGCCCCAAGAAAAATATTTTGTGTGCTTGCACTAAAAACGAAGTAAACCAACTTAAATATTCCTATGGACTGAAATTTTGTAATAAACTTAAAATATTTTTACTGCAATTGTGTTTTTTTGCGTTCTCAGCAGAAAAAAATCATTAAAAGCCTCCAAAGTCCGTGCACCATTGTCATGGACATCAAGTTGAGACATTTTCGATCTGGGACCTATTTCACCAACTTACAAATTTGTAATTACAAGCGTTTTTTTTTTTGTGCAAATTTTGTGTTTTATAAATGCCGATGCAACAGAGATTTTGAACACTCGTGATCAACAACATTTTTCCTACAATATATTTGCATTCTCTTCACAAAATTGTAGATCACAAATTTATAGTTTATAAAATAAAAAGCGAAGCTACAAATTTGTATTTATGAATTACAAGTACAAATTTTTGGTTGCGAACTTATAGCTTAGTGAAATAAGTCGCTGGACGCACACACGATTTATGCATGAAGATCAAAGTGCATTTTTTTTCCACTAATCTCTTACCTTGGCCTTTCTCAAGTAAAAGGTTGATATAATCTCATCAATCATAAACATATACATATAATATATCATTTACATAACTGCGAACCTAAGACCAAAGAATCAACTCATATTCCATCCGATGATTCATATCATTTAAATAATCTGCATCTCTTTAAAAAAAACCCGCGTAAGTGTGTACGCACATATCATCCATTCAACCCGATGAGCTCAATTCGAAAATAGAAACTCCAATCTTTTCCCTCAGCACATCCAAAAACAGTATGGCAGGCAAAATAGCCGGGAGCAACTTGAATCTAATAATAACCACTACACCGCATCCGCAAATGCACTCGCGAGAGGGAGCATTATTTTGGAGCAGAAACCCGAAGACCGACCACAAATTGTGGTGGTTTTTGCACCTAAGGGCCAATAATAAGTTTGAAAACACTTTTACCAATAAAAAGTGCACAACACCAACCCAACACACAACAACTCAAGGAATGTAAACTAAAATCGGGCCATAAACCAGGAAGCACATCAATATTAATCCACCGCTTCTACGAATACCACTTGTGCGTTCGATTATTGATGTTGGCAGTAACCAAAGCGCTGCGCCTGGCAATTGCGGATACTTAGAACACATTAATATTCCTAGGAAATTAAATAAAAAGAAATTTAATTTAAGGTGAAGTAATATTTTTTTAGTTTTTCTTACAACATTCGAGTCATTAACAGCAACTGTGGGCACTTCATAAATCGTCCGGAGACTCCAATCTATTGGAGGCACTGCACTGAGATTGAGGACCATCATTAGGTGCGGTGTTCTTGAAATGATTGCTCTCTTTGGTATTGCAGGTGCTTTAGCTCATTCACTGGCGCGCCACGTCGTCGCCGATTTTAACTCTTCTTGTTCTCGCTCTTCTGGGTGGCGGTGATGATGGAAGAAGTCTGTTGAAACGTCTGACCGTTGTTGTGCTTAGAATAGCATCGCAGATTCCAATGTGCATGAATGCATTTTATTTTTTGTGGAGTTTCTGATTCTTTTAGTACTTTTTCTTTCTTTTCTTTCTTTTGCTAGTTTATCTGATCCAACTTGATGGGGATAAAATATGTAATGGAAATTCTTTATTTTACTTTCATTTTTTTAGGTGTGGCGTAGATAAAAGTGTTGGGTTTGAGGCTAAAAAAATCAGCTAAAGAAACTTAACTACCAAAGAATTATTTGGGATTCCTAGAGGTGATGACGGTTTTGATCAACAACCTTTAGGCAGGTGGTAAGGATATGCACCAGTGCTCATTAGGCAGTCATTCTTGCATGTTACAGTTGATTAGAGCTACTGGCCAATTGATGGCAGAGATAGATCGTAAATTTAGGACATACGGGGTAGTTAAGAGCCTTAGGTTGTGTTAACTTGTTTGTGCACACATTTCAGTAAAAAGACATCTTATATGAAGTTCGGTCTCTATGTAAAATACGACAATTTTTTTTATTTCATCTTATTTTGAAATAAATATATTCTTTTATAAATATTTATCTGCAAAGCCGAAGGGACTTGTCTGCAAAAGACTGGATCATGGATCACTTCCTCATTTTATTGTATAAAATAATGTAATTTGAAGATACGAATAACTTCGTAGCGCTAAAGGCATAATAACTTGCTTTGAAGTCATTTCGAAGAGTTTTAGAACGTGGTAGAGAGAAGGTGCGTAAACTATAACAGAAAAGTTAGAGAAAAACGATGGTGAACCTATGGAAAACAATTAATACAACATAAAGAAATTAAGGACAAACCTAGTGTTTCTATTTTTTGTCCACCGTACTTTGGATGTTTGCAACAAATTGTTACAACTGACATGATATAATTGCAACTGTGCAACGAAATTTTCTTGGAATATATTGTAGACAAATTTATCAATTAATTGGTTTCAAACAAATTTCGAAAGTCCGACTAAAATAGGAGCTATCGTTATTTCTTCTGAAAATTCAGAGTTGTTTCTATTTTTTTGGCCATAACTGTAACTCGAGCGAACGTAATCATAGTGACGTTTCGTCGAAGAATTACCCTCGGCAACCGCTCCTACTTCGGTTTCTGCAAACAGCTAGGGTCAAAACTCCTGACTCGAAGAACAAAGGGTCTTCAAGAAGCTTATCCTGCCAGTCCTCCTACATGCAGTCGAAAGTTGGACGATAAGCAGGACTCCGGAGTTGATCCTTGGCTTCTTGGAAGGAAAAATTCGATGGCCGGTAGGTCTGCGAGAAAGGCGAGTAATGGAGAAGACATGACCGCGAACTTTACGAGTTGTACAAAGGTGTGGATATAGGCCGGAAGGTAGAAGTCCGTCGACTACAGTGGCTCGACTTCATCGAATGCATGGACACAAGCAGCTAAAGGGTCTTCCAATCCGAGCCTTCTGTTTCTAATAGAAGTGGGAGACTGAACCTTTGTTACAGAGACCAAGTAATCGTGGACGCAAGACAGCTTGGTTTTTCAAACAGAAAGCACAGCAAGCCCGGGACCATTAACGTCGGAAGGCGGCTTTGGGTCATCCACAGACCCTCTTGCTTGATAAGTTACGAAGTACGAAATAGACAGCAAAGCCAGCTTCATAAAACCTAAAGTATTCCACAGAACCATCAATTTAAAAAGAAAATTGCAAGCAGTATCACAATTTTGACGATGCTACACGACGACAGCACTGTCATTTTCCATATCTTGATCTCAACCAGTTCTGACTTCATTTCATTTCAAAGAGCTTCGCTTTCCACCTGAATTCATTTAATTGCTTCAAATCCACACTTGAAGAATGAAGACCACTTGAAAGTCTTCTAATTGAAACCATTTAGATTTCGTTTTCTCTAATAGGTTTTGTGGTTTTGATGATTTCGCCATGCAGAATTGATGATTGCCGCTATGTTGCAATGATGCATTAGTAAGCACAGTCGACAGCTGCAAATAAGATCCGGGATACGAGTTTCAAGTGCTTTCACAAAGCTTAAATAGCCAATAAATGCATCTTGGGGAATAAACTTTTCTATTTATGTAAATGGCAGCAAAGATCAAAAATGTTTTTGTGTTTCATTTAAGCAGACGAGCATGAAAGTTGAATTCTCTTTGACGGTACCAATTTGGTAATTTTGGGGAATTTTTTTATGTATTTCTTAAAGAACAACAAATAAATAATCGTATAATTTCGAGAGTAATTTTGAAAACATTAACCAATGTTACACCTCCATGCTACGAAATAAAAAAGATCTGTATGCTTCTGGTGGCGAAAACTCTAGAAAACGATGGCCTGATTTGGCCTTTTTATTTTGGCTTTCTCTTCGTACAAGATCTCAACGATCGCTTTCGGGAGACAGAAAAATGTTAGTTGAAACATTTTCAGCATTTCAGATTTTTTAGAATTGGACGCTCAAGCCATTTATGCATCAAGTTCAAAGTGCGTTTTTTTACTTATCTCTCATCTTGACCTATCTCAAGTATAAGGTGATGATAATAATGGATAGAAAACATTTAGACAAACTGTCTTTAATAAAAACATTTGTGTTAAAATGACCTTTTCTATGCTAAGCGGAAGCTACAGAAACTGTACGCTCGCTTAGTTCCTCAGATAGTAAGTATGAAAGGTCGATTTAATTTAAAGATTAAAAATCACGTAATTTAACAACGCCTTTCACTCTAAAATGCACTCAAAGTCCCTTCCCTTGAAAACAAGGCGTGGCGGCATTGCCCTAATAGGCTTCCTTTTTTTCACAAACCTCTTATCCTAAAGCGAACAGAAAAAAAAAAACTTTCAAGTACTTCAACATGAATACTTATGTTGTCTTCTTCATTTATTCCACCGCATCTCTATCCATCGCCTTATGCATACATCATTTCGTCCATTTACTTTCCACATTGGCATAGAAAATCTGTGGAAAAACGGGCAAAAACTCTTTTTAATATTCAAGATGAGACGAATTTTCCTGTTTCACTTCATCTTCTTTTTTTTTACTTCTGTTCGTTTTTCTCTGCTTTTTATCTTGGACTGCACTTTCCTCCACTCGAGGCATAAATTCAACTCTTGCAAGTCTTGCAAACTCTTCGAATGGAATAAGTGTATATGAGAGTTGCATGAAGTTGGGGCGCGGTAGCTGGCGAGACTGGCACAAGCCAGTGACAGTGAAATTGAGAATTGCGCATTTATTGTAAGAATGGCTGCTTTTCCGCCATACGTGTGTCTTTTAATTTAAGATTGTTATGACGCTGTAAAAAAAGATGTGGATAAGCAGACGGGTGAGTTACGAAATTTTACTTTTCAAGTTCGTGGAGAGGTGAGAGTGTGTGGGGTCACAGATATGAAAGTAATTTCAATGAATCTTTTTATTGTGTCTCAACTGGTTTTTAAGTTGAGCTTAAGTTTGATGACAGGTACGACGATCAGAAAGCCGCGGTCATTTAGAAAATGGCAAAAACACAACTCTCTCCACACCCTTTTCACTGCAAAATCACTTTGGATTTATGTTAAATGCAAACTGTCCTCAGTCACACGACGTTGTCTTTGTTCGTTGTATGACTCATGGGGCAATCCTGTGCTTATTAATTAACCTAACAGTGTTCTTCAATTAGTACAATGATCCCAAACAACAACAAGAACAAAACGTAGTCTCGCAGACACTCCGACAAAAAAGGAACACACCACACAATTTAATGGTCGTGTTAAGACCCCGCGTGTACCTGAATCTGTTTTACTTTTATTTAAATCTGTTAATTTTATGAATCACTGAAGCGTATCGCGTTTGCCACACACTAAGTTATTTACATTGTTGGCCATAATAATGATGATAATATCAATTATGTTGTTCAAATTGTAATGAAAGTGATTCAAAAATTAGCCACATGCAAGTAGCAACATATTTGATGGCTCTTCGGCGATTATTAAAATTCCGCCGCGATGAGATGTGTCTGTGTAGGCCATCATCACTCAACCTTCAACTAGTTTAATTGAATTTTATGAGCATTCGTGCTGAGATTTATGGTACAGATATTATTTGAATCTCTGCAAGTTATGAGCAATAATGTGAAGACATTGTTGATCACGTGTAACTGATGTGAGAAGGGCTAACAAAAACATGTATTATTTGTGCAAGTTCACGATCTCCACGAAGTTTTGTGGAATAAAAATCGTAAAAAGGCGAATAAAAATATGCGAGTGTCTCCTTCAAGTCACAGTAAACACCTGCTTGGTATTTCTTTGTTAATTATGCACAAATTTAAAATAACCAAAGCGAATGACGTTAGATATACTTAAGTTATTTTTTGCCGAAGTACAAACATTTTGTTTTTAAGTGTGAATTCATTGTTAAGCGTGAATAATTTTAACACGTCGAATTTTCACCCTGAGAGTAAGGCTCACTCAAGAGCAGGGAGAATTTAACGACGCACAATGGGGACAGAAAGGCGGTAATTATATATCTTTTTGTAGACTAGACCAAAATATACTTTTTGTAAGGTTTTTGGTATGCTGAATTCAAATCAGAAGTCAAAAAAGCTGTACCTTTTCAGGTTTTGAAACTCCGTTATTGGCAGTTTGTTGGCCAATAACTCCTTACCAAAAAGAGTAAGTTGGTTACTGTAGAACAACTATATCATCCAGGTGCCACCCCCTTTCCAATAATACCCCAAATAAAAAATTTAAAAAAAATGTTTTTTTTTCGAATTTAGTATTGGAGCTAATATCCAATTTTCTCTAAATTTAAGGCAAACATTTTTTATTTTAATTTCAAGTCCCAATAAGGAAAAGATTAAACTAAGAAAGACACCTTAAGTCCGTTTTAATATTTGCTCAATCAAAAGTTGCCACGGTTTAACAACAACGGTTTAAGCAAAATTGGGCATTCTGATATTTTTGTCCAACGTGACTTCATAATCGGAAATTTCCTAGATTTCTCATCGTAGCCATTTAATTGTAACGTAGAAGTCATATACTGGTTATGATTATTTATTAGTAGTATGAAATTGCTAAAAGGTAAGTTTTCAAAATAAGACAAGTCTTCAAGAATCCAGAATGCAGAGATCCAAATCAATTATGCAAAAAGAAGGAAACCGTTTTAACAAATAAAATAAGTTCAATAGCATAAGTAAGTAAGTTCAATAGCATAAACTATGCTCGGGGCTGCATATCCGTGTAAATGTATTTGTTACCAAAAGAAAAGAATTCACTTTTTTATTTTTACTAAAATAGTTTTATCAGTGCTATCCATATTACAAAAAGTTAAAAAAAATTGTTAGAAAGAAACACTTCAAATAAAACTAAAGTTTGCTAAAAAAAAAAAATATTAAAAACTTAGAATGTGAAAAACCTCAATTAGCCAGCAACCACAACAAACAATTTTGTTCGTTAAAGGTCAACTAAACTGAAGACCAAGTGAAGAAAAAAATAATAATAAATCCACAAGCAAAATAACATCAGCCAACACAGCCAACTGGGGAAGCGAAGAGCTTGATGGCATCCAGCTTCACCGCAGTACCGCTGGCAGAAAGCATTACTCCGCAAGCTCTAACAGAACTGTGCCCAATTTCATGCGGAAAATTTAAAGAATCCAGCACGCCATTAATACACAATTTTAGACTCATAAAAGCCGTGAAAAAACGTCGAGCGAGACAACGTCGAATTCCAATAATCACTAGTTGTGAGCTCGACAAGAAAGAACGTCACTCCACGTGGTGGATCTCTTTAGACCTATACTCCTGACGTTTCTCTCGTGATCTTGGATTTTTAACTCTCATTTTATTTGAAATGGCCGCAAACAACTCCAGCAGCCAAAATCAAAGACTAAAACTAGTTTTACCATGACAAGTCTTTGATAAGCAGCCAAAAGTAAAAACGGTCGACTAGTTTTTAGTCAAAATAAGTCTCTGATAAGCTTTTTTAGATTTGAAGAAGTCTAAAGTGTTTTTTTTTTCTGGTGCTTGTAGGTGCCGACATCAACTTGATTAACGTGTAAAAGTTTTCGCTTATCTCCATAGACTTAATGAGAAATGTTCACCATACGGATGAATTACTGAAGCAAGTCTAAAACTGTACTAAATTTTAATTGATTTCACAAATTGCCATGTAAAAATACCTAATTTGATTTACACAATAAGTTTTTCAAAGCTTGACATCGGACGTAATTTAATGGAAGGTAAAATTCTTTACTCCGATCTAGTATATAAATCGCACAACTCTAACAACGCGCCGTATACAACAATTTGTCACAAATTATGTGTGCAACTGCCGACTACACATTGTGTTTATCTACTTTAAAACAGAACAAAAAAGAAATTCTAATAAAAAAAATATTTTTACGAGTTCATGATGTCATTTTGTGCTCTAACGTCACTCTGCGAGTGAGTGTTTATCGTTAAGCATAGTGCTGTGAGGTCTTTGTATTTGTGGGTTGTAAAAGGCAAACATATCTTTGAGCGTCTCCTCCTCGTTACTAGTAATCTTTTATTTCTTTCATATTTTTCATATGTTGAGGTTTTAGTTGTGGGTTACGTTTGGAATGTGAAAATCTATTGCTAAGCGTAGATAAAAGCCACTGGGATATTTAAAATGAAATCATTTTTTTCTGTGTGGGAAGTTAAACAGGGAAAAGAACACGTTAAATGAGTTTAAGTAATTGTTTCTGATTTTTGTGGATACATTTAGTTCGTTCATCTAGACTGGGAAAGAATTGGGTTCCTTAAATCCAGTGATTCGTTTAATGCATCCACCCCCATGTGGCTTTAAGCGTGGGCCACAGAACAAAATAGACAAATGGACTTTAAATTTAGGAATTGGGAAAAAGGAAACACGCTCTATGGTACTACATACAGTAGAAGAATAATTTTTATTATTATTGTTATAAATTTAATATTTAGTAAGTAAATTATTTAAACAATATCATAGATGCCAAGGCGTTCGGCAAACGGAAGACGAATGATAAATTCCCAGAAAACTTAAAGAAAACTTAAAGAAAAACATTGAAGGGGCTTAATCCAATTTCGTTGGACTGCCATTAAAATCTATTAGTAAACAAAAAGGTCTTGTATTTAATAAGTCATAATCAATTATAATAATTCATAACCTCAAATGTTCCCACATTATAAAGCTCTACACAACCCTAAAACTACGTTTGCTTCCTCCAAGCAAGTTAAAAAACAAAAACAAATTTAACTATTTCTTCTTCAGGAAATCTTAAAATTTGCAAATCAAATGTTTCCCCTCATCAAAGAAAAACAATTTTAATTGGATTTGCCTTACGTGTGTTCATTCATGCCAGAGAATGGGTTTCGATGTTTGAATTAATACGCCGAGCCACCTTATTAAAATACGACAAATATTCCTCCTCACTTCTTCATCTGTTTTTTTTTTTTTTTTTTACAAAAAAAACATGATTGGTAGGTAGTAAGTAGTATGAAGAACATAAAAAAAAGTTAACCTTTTGTTGTTTTCAGTGGTTGTAAGGAGCATTTCTCTTTAATGGTCGACTCACCCTTTTGAAAGGGTCAAAGTCATATTAACTGTGTAAAACTCTTGCGGTTAATTAGATCATCTGACCATCATTTAAATTGTGATACTGAGGATCGTGTACAACAGCATCGAGAGGTCTTAAGTTGAATAACGTTAAGCCACTGATGATGGATGCAATGTTCAGTGCGCACGCTTGCATAAGGCAATTTTAATTTGATGGGCCAAATTGTGCAATAACACACAAAAGAGTAATTTAAAATTACCATTTGACGACAGTAAATTGGAAAATGTATATATATGGTTTTCTATGACTCTCTTTAGGCTTTGTTTTGTTCGGGATGAAGTTCTTTAAGCAATCGACATGAGGGCAATGTCTTGTTTGGCTTTGTATTGTATTTTTGTCATGCGAGCTATGCAACATGATTGAAAAGTGATCTAAGAGGAAACCACTGCAATGCTGGGTTAAAAGCATATTAGGAAAGCAGCACTGGTAAATCTATTTTTTTTATTTCGTATTTTAAGCATACTACTTAAAAAAAAAGAAACTACAGGAAATAACACTACGACTTATTACAGCATCATCTTTTTAGTTCTTGTTTGTCTGTTGGCCATCAAATTATATTTTACATTAATTTGGCTAATTTGATTTTACTGCTATATAAACCAGAGACTTGCAAATTTAAGCTTTAATAGACACAGCCTAACCGATACACGTCTTTGACCATAGCAAGCACTTCTCTTCTTTCTTAAATGCATCTCCATGCAGTTTGACAACGATGTCATTTAACGTTTTAATAAAACTCAAACTTGCTTATGTTAATGAAAATTTAGTGCTGGAACTATCTTTCAGCACCCAGTAGGCCTGTCTCCGTTGAGACAAATATTCTAATAGAATGCACACAAAACGCACTAAAAAATCCTGCTCCCTTCCCTACAAATAACTTCGATCTCAAAATAAGAAAATAAGCTGTGGGAGACAAGATATAAATAAAATTTAATATTTCTGGGTTTCCTAAATGAATTTGTCACTTATAATTTCGGTATGGCTTTTGTTTTCTTATTGCTTAATCGATGTGAAGCACTTAAAAAATAGAAGATTATAATTTATGAGGTCATTAAGAAGTGAATTCAAATTGATTGATTGTCTCGTCAAATGGGTGAGGTGTGAGCAATGAATATTAATATCATCAAGATTTTTGTAGAAAATTCAGCCTCATTTAATTTTTTGTCATTCATGTAGAACATGTTGCACAACATAGAATGATGTTAAAAATAATCTGGAGCGAAAAAAACTTAATGGGAAACGAGGTCGTTAATGTAATAAAGATAAATATGTTGCCGGCACCATGTTTTGTGAAATTAAAAGGGGTACGGCTCGAAAGTATAGCTGAAGTTTATGTAGAGCACAGCTGTAATTTTGGCTCTTAGAACTTTTTGATTATAGCCGTTGGTTTTTTATACAGAAAGATTACTTTGAAAATAAGAAAAAGTGTTAACTTTTAACCCTTTTATGGTCGAAATTATAGGGTTACGCGTTGAACGTGCATTCAGAACAGGTCAGCCAAAGAGTTATCATTAGAAATACTTATGATACAATATTCGCCATCAAGCTTGCACAGCACATCAAGCTGTTTTGAAAAAAGTAAAACCTTTAGAGAAAAAATAAACATCCGGGAAGAATCAGCTAATGCAAGAAGCTCAAAAGTCAAAAATTAAAATCAGAATTAAAAATAAAAGCTAATTTTATGAAATGCGACAATTCTTTGTTAGCAAATACTTTTATTAGATTATTTTAGTACCTAGTGTTTAGTGCCATCTTTGTTTACATTAACTTCATAACTTTATTCACTGCGGCATAAAATCGCACAGCCTCTTTTTGTAGTCCAGCGAAATTGGATTTTAGGCTAACTAAATGGCAGCAATAAGAGATGTCCTCAGTCCTGTCCTCAGTCATCCTCATTCAGTTCTCATATTGTAAAAAAACAATAGTTACATCCAGCAGGGCCATCAAAATTAAACTTTTTTTCATCAGAACAAACCACCTGATAGCATTCATTTATCCATTTTTGTTAATACCGTTTATAGAAAAAAAAAAAAACCGGTCAAGTGTGAGTTTAACTCACGCACAGAGGGTTTCGTTCTTTCGTCAACAGATTAGAAGTAAGGACATAATTTAAGTTAAAGCAACTAACTACGGCTACCTGCCGTTTTCGAATAAAGCTAACAAAAGAAAAGTCGTTCTCATTTGCTGATCGTGCCAATCGTGTAAAAATTGATTTAGTGAACTTAAAGGAAATGGTCTCAAGCTACTCCATTGAAGCAATTAATCAGCAGTTCATGAAAGTTAGCTTACCAAGCAGCTCAGCAATTCGAATCATAACGTATTCGGCAATAAAAAATAGCCACTTAATCGTCTAGAACACTAATGTGGTACAGTCACAAACATCCAAGAACTTAACAAATCAAGTACTCGTGTTTGAAATTCAAAAAAAAATTCAAATTTTGCACTAGGATTTATTTTGTTTTTTTTTCCTTAGAATTTTTTATGTTCACTTTTATTCAGAGACAAAACATAAAATCTTTCCAACAGCATATTTATATAAATCGCAACCAATATAAAAGAGCAAATCAGGAAATGGTCTGAACACACATACACCTACAAATAACTGATTCTCTTGTTTTCTTCAAAAAAATTACAACAACAAAGCTATTACGATCAATCATTTCTTTGCTTCGCTTTGTTCTTTTAAGAGAACTGAGAGAGAAGAAAACTGTCATACAAAATATTCGAGAAACCCTCTTCGGAGAAGAAAAAAAATAAAAAGCAAAAAAAGCCAAATCGGACAAGTCGAGTATTGAACCCGGGATCCTCAGACCAGAGCGCGAGCGCTATAACCACTCCACCAACGCCGCTTCGAAATTCTATTGTCTTTCTTGGTATAGGAAACGCGTAGAAAACTTTGTGTGTGTGAGATAATCACTAGTTGCCCTTTTTTAGCAAAATGCTCACATAACTTAAATCGTTAATATTTCTAAATATTGTGTGAAAATAAAATTTTTTTTGTATAACATTTTTTGATTCTATTGATGCGATCTACAAAATGGAGTTTTCGGATCTTAAAAATTCGTATGTCATTGTTTTTTGGTTTTTGGCCAATAACTCGAAAACTGTTTGAGCCAAGATGCTCGAACTAAATTTAAACTAAAGATTACGTCGAGACCTACATTCTAGATTTTATTCAGATTTTTAGACCCGCGGGTGTGGAAATGCGAGGGGGGGGACGCTTTTTTTTCGCACTTAAAGCTTAATATCTCGAAAACCGAGCCTCGGAACAAAAACCTCAAAATGAAAACTGTATTTTATTTTACGAGACCTATCCAACGATACCTAACTCAATCAATTCCGTTAAGAAAAAAAATTAAAAAAATTAGTTATTAATTAATTTTAGTACAAATAAAAAATCATAAGAGATTTCTGGATATATTTGCAATATTGCGATGAGTTGCCCCATAACTCCAATTTTTTTCAGATTTTTTGGCCCATTATTTTGCAAAATAAGGTATGGGACATGGTACACCAGTCGGTTTTTTGAAGTTTGCGGGCTTATAACTTCTTACCAATAAGACTAAGATGCTAATTGTAGTACAACTTTTTGATCTTGCTATAATTCTCTTTCTAACGATACCCATATCAAGTATCTAAGAAAAAAAAACTATTTTTTGATTTTAGTATTAGTACTAACTTTTTCGTTAATAAGTGACTTTCTTCGAACTTTTTTTCGGAACTTTCTTTGGGCAAGTGAAGCACATCTTCTGTGTAAATTTCATTTCTTAATTCCAGGTGGTTCACCAGGTACCTAAGATAAGGCTTAGTGACAGACAGACAGACATTTTTGTAATCTCCGCCCCACCCCCTTTCCAATGACACCCATATTGACCACAAAAGTTAATAAAATTTTTTTCAAAGGTTAGTTTCAGTACTAACTTTTTCTTTAATATACGACTAATTCCGGAAGAAATTCCTGATTTATTTTTGGGTTGCCAAGATACATACCCATTCCAAATTTCATCCCTTAACTACAGAGGATTCAGAAGTTATTAGCAAATATGTAAAGGCGACAGACAGACAGACAAAATAGAGACGGACACATAAGTGAATCTATAAGGGTTTCGTTATTCCTTTGGAACGAAACCCTAAAAAGGAAAAGACGGGGTAGTTCTGCATGAAGTAGCAATCCCTATTCCAAGAAAAAATGTGCAACATTGAAATTGTCTTAAAGAAGACTGCTGAGTTACAAGAATAAGGTCAAAATAAGGTGATTTGTTTGCAGATATCAAATGCATTTATTCATAACAAAGCTAAGTGCTGTAGTGGGTCACGAAAAGTTACAAGAACTGGTCCAATGAAGTCGAGTCAACATCATCTACTTGTCTGCAAAATTTTATTTTAACCATTGCATCCAAATACTTCAGAGAAATTTGTGGTGTGAAATTGTTTCCTTACTTGGATTGACTTGCGCCATAGCTTTCTAATACAATTTAAACACAAAAATTCACTAACAACAAAAATCCATTACGCAGCTCACGCTAATTTAAATTTTCACATGAAAAAAGTCTACACTGCGAATATTTTACTAGCTCATGGAGCAGAGCAGTTTCAGCAAAAAATTCCTAACTTGAGAGTGATGAATGAACAGTCTTCTACGATTTAGCTAAAGTAAAGTAAATGACCGGCATATTTCTAAGCTAAGGTTTTACGGTCAATTGAAAAAAAAAATAAGAGTAAATATAAATTCAAGAATAAAAAGAGGAACTTTGTAAGGTCAGATATTAAAGTAGAGCCCGGCGCGCTGATTTTTAGTTCGACATCCATGCTGAACCAAAAGTTAGGCACACTATCTTAATGCAAAAGTGTGTGCATTGTGCTGTGCTCGCTCGAGGCATATGCTGAGGTATGAAATTAAGCATAAGATTTTAATGCACAGGTTGTGTGTGGAGTCGAAATGGATGCTGAACTACAAAATTAGGTACACTATCATATGCACAACGTCTGTGTTTGCTCTAACAAAGTTACATCCTGTGGAAAACAGTCTGCGCATACTTCCAATTTTAGCATATGTGCCGCCGAAGCAAGAACACAAAAAAGTGGTGTGTAATGAATGTTAAATGCAGTCGAATATTGGCTTTAAGTTCACGGTAGAATGAAGTATAAGAAACTAATCACAGATCGTAAATCCAAAATCACATCAACTCAATAATCAATGCCCACACCAAGCTTTTTGCAAGCAATTTTTTTTTTCCAATACACATAATAATCAGACAAATTAAGGCAAGTCACGGAGCGTCCACATATTCCAATGACCTGACCTTCAGACGCGCAAAATACATAGAAGCAGCCCACACATATCTAAATCTCTGACACAATTCAAGATACTCAAACCCAACACTTTTTTTTTGTTGCTGCTACTGCCTTTGTTTTGTTTACCACAACCAACGACGTAGTTTTAGCATTACATCATCATCATTCCTGCTGAAGCTTGGTGTCCCCTAACTTCTAGTTTGGTATCCAAAAATTAAATCACCGAGACACTCCCGACTACCCAAATTGGAATGGAATTAAAGAGATATACACTTGTAACAGAGCACTTTGAATTCCCTTTCCTCAATTATCTCAGCAAGTATTTTTCTTCCGTTTCTTCACTCAGTTTAATTGAACTTTCACTTTGATGGCAAGACTCACATGAGCCAGAGAGACGAGAGCGAGAAAAAAAGGGCCACTACCAAAGGAAATGCACTTCACTTTCACTGATTAACTTCAAATTTTTGCATTTGCCATTTAATTTTTTTTTCAGGGCGTTCCTAAAATGCAGATAGCTTAACCGGCGCACTAATTCTACACATTCACAAACCGGCGACACAAGACACAAGGCACGATAAAGTAGAGAACCGTCGAGACTGCGATCGAACCGAAAACTGTTGCACCGTCGTAGGAGAGCGGCTACTCAGCGACTGAAACAAGCAACACATTCGACAGATGAACAACACAGAGAATCTACACAACAAAATGTATCTTTTCAAGTGAATAGAGATAGATATTGTGGTTTTTTGAGACGGTCGTCATCGAGTTGAGTAGACTAGCTGGTCTGTTGCTCTGATTCAAGTCGTCATTGACTGGATCAGAGAACTGTGCAGAGAATCACTTTTTATTATTTTTGCCACACAGAGGAAGAGGAAGAGACTAAGACATTTTTATGCTAATGGATTTCCATTCACAGCCCGATGCGAAAGGGAAAATCGGGAAGCGCATCCTCTGAAGATTCGACATCTCTTCGACTCTGAAGAGATGTCGATGCGCCGCAATCGCGTGCGCATTCAAAATTACCCACAACCCGGCTAGATGATGTTTAATGTTAAGGTGCATTGTGCCTATTGAAAGAAATTAACTGTGGCTGCTGTTTCTTTTTTTTTTTTTCCATGCAGTAGCTGAGAGTGGAAGCCTTTAGATTGAGTCGTGAAGGGGGAACATTAGTGGAACACGTTTAAATGAAAATTGTTTCGAAGAAAACCAATTTAATGGATGATCGCGCTTTTGTCGACTCGTTAAGCATTTCGAAGTGTCTTTCTGGAGTGGAGAAGGTGCAAAGGCTTGTTGGGGTATTAATATAGGAACGCAAGTGCTCAGTTGAAAGAGAGGATTGTTAATTGTGGTAATAATACTTGTGAGGAATGAACTGAGGAATCCATCAAGTAAATAAATATGTGTACAGTCAACAGTTAAAAGTGGTCTTTAAGGGTTTTAGTTCAACGGACTCGTCAGAATGCAAGGGAATGTGACTACAAAAGAACATGAGCAGTGGACATAGACACAATGAGTTCTTTATAGTTGCAGTTGCTTCAAATATAAGATAGTCGAAGGTAATCGCGCTTGAAAACCGTTCAAATCGTTTTTCTCTTACTGATTCAGACTGTTCTGAATCAAACTTCGAGAAGGCCTTAAAAACCACATAAGCCCTATGTCAATATCTGGCGTTATATGAGCCACTCAAGGTGGGGTACTTTACTCTGGAACATTGCGGTGAATGAGCTGCGTTGTATCTGTTGTTCGAGAACTGTTCTGTTGTCACCTACACAAACGATGTTATAATAGCCATCTCTGAGAAATACCTTAATACGCTCAGTAAATTGGTTCAAAATGCCTTCTCCGAGCACGAAGCATGGGCTATAGAGTCCCTTATCCCCTAGAAAACTGAGCTCATTCTCTCTACTAGGAAATACAAAATTCCTCGCTTCGTCCATCCCCGACACTTCGGGACTAGCTTCTCCCCAACGGACTAAGTTCTTAGGTCTCATTATTGATCACAAACTCAGCTGGAAACCCAATATCCTGGAACGGGTCAAAAAGGCCACAGCGGCTCTCTACTGCTGTAAGAGAGCAGTCGTATATAAATGGTGGAATGCCTTGGAAAAGGGTGTTAACCCCAAACCTTTCAGCCATGTGCAGACATCTGCCTGCGTCTGTATCAGTGGCGCAATCAGGGCCACACCAATCTCCCCTTCAGGAGTTAGATTATATTCGCCCTAGAACTTTTCTCTCCTGCCCTCCAGATAGGATTGGAGTGAAGGCATCCTTATAAGAAATGAATCTCTGGTAATTTGCACTTCAGAGCCGGTGGAGGGGTCTTTTCCAATGACCTCGGAATCCAGATCTTATTTCGCCTTCCAAACCATTGCAGCGTTCCTAGAGAGAGATAATGGCGATCAAAGAAGCCTTATCGTGGTACAACGTGGTATCTCGCACTTCTATCACGATATGTACCGACAGTCAAGTTGCAATCAAATTCTTGAAATCTGCCACTTCCAACTTAAGAACAGCTCTTAACTGCCGCATACCTCTTGACAAGATGGTAGAGCAGTTTAACATTTATCTCATGTGGTTGCCCGGACACTGTGCACCCACTCTGCCTTTGGCAGACATGTCACCCGACTTGGCTTTCTGGCCAACGACTTTTGCAGAAGCTACAGAGACCAAGAAGAAACCTTACTCCACCTTTAAGGGACCTGTAGCGCTGTCGCGAACCATAGAAAGAGGAATCTTGGGCATTTCTTTCTTGACAGTCTCGGCGAACAGGCTGATACCAGCATGAGCCGAATTGTCAGCTTGATTAAAAGTTCCAATCCGTTATTAGAATAGTAAGATGTCCGCACCTGTGGTATCAGAAAAGGCCTTGTCTGGCCTAAGTGCTTGGCTGACCTGCACAATCCACCACACTACATACCTACCTATGTCGATTCTTTATCCATAACCCACCTATGGACCCGCGACACCTCCATGTAGAAAAACACTTTTAACCCCACTGTACCTCAGCAAAGCTCGCGCATGGTGGTCAACCAACACGAAACAAGTTACAAATTGCGAGAGCAATAATTAACACACTTATCTCGAAGAGAGTCCACACACAGATCAAAACGGATAAAGGCTTGCCCCACCTGCATTCTCATTCCGAAAAACTCGAACGCGACTTATATTATTACGCTTTGCGAAAATCATCGGACAACTACAGTGACAACATGAGCAAGTTTTTTTTCTACTTCTCACCAATGTGGGCAGCAGCAGCAGCAGCTGAGACTCCAACTTGGCTTACGACGTTTATTAGGCATTTGCCAGAGGCAAAACCAGGCTGAGCTTATGATAGAGAGATACACTTATTCTACGAGAATAACGACGCAGTAAACTGCTTTCGAATGTGACAGTTGGCTCGAAGATTCGTTTTAACACTGCGCGGGCATCGGGCATATGACACATGAGTAGGAGGCAAGTGTAAATTAGTTTTAGTAGAAGTTCAGCATAAGTGCACATGAGTAAGTTGTGTGGTGCCTTTCTTTTCTTTGTAGTAACTATTTACTGAGCTGCTGTTGTGGTTTTGAATTTGGGTGGAGGTGTTATGTACGATGCACAAGTTGCACAAGTTGACGTAGGTGGATGATTGTTGTATGGATTGTTGCAACAGTTTGTTGGATTAATTAATTAAAGCTTAAGTTATGGCGTGACTTATTTCATCTGATATTTGTCGGATATTGGATGTTGTTGTACAGTGTTGTTGTAATTTATTTACGGTGACAGGCTGTGAATGCAACTTTGGCGGAAAATTGCAAATTTGCTTTGATCGTAGGTGTACGCCAATTGATTTGGTGGCTTGGAAAACGACTTGGAGACAAATTCCAAATGTTTTTTTAATTTTGGAGCATATTTTATACATGCTCGGGGACGTGTTTCTCATGGTTTTGCCGAAATTCACCAAAAGTTAATAAGTTTGCTTTCATTAATGGTAGAAACATGAATAATCATACTTTTACAAATAAAAGTCTTAGCTCAGCAAGATTTTTTTTCCCCAATTCAAAGTATTTTACTACTAGCCACTGTAAAATACCTTAAACAAAAATTGTAATTTTTAATCTAGATGAGAAGAGTCAAAACCCACGCAATGGCTTACATGTTCAAAGATTTGCGTGAGTTGTTACGTGAGTTTACGCTGTCTCTCATGGCTTTCATTAACATCAAGCAGGAAGCAAAAACTGAAAAAAAATTTCCTTGAAGCAATAAATTAATTTCAAATAGTGAGCATATACATAAATGTTTTCTTTTTCTTACTATATTTTAAGTGTTCACTTGTTCTACTTGTATTTAACTCTAGTTATTTGTGCCAACTTACACTATGGACCAATCAGTGGTCTTTGTGATCGGCGTTTCGCCGCCACCATTTGTGGCAACTGTTTCTTTTAAATGACTACTTTTTAAATTTGCAGACTAGATTTGCATCCTTAGATATGTGCAGTGAATAAAAAAAATATACAATATAACGTTGAAAGTTCATCATGGTGTGTTTTCCAAACTATAAACTAGTGCTCTTGATACCCGTATTAACCGATACCTGTATTAACCGGGTACCCGGGTATTACGCGGTTAGCATAGTACCCGGGTATTGAAGCCGGAGTTATAGTCTGCCATCCTTATAAGCTCAATTTTTACCTGAGTTTTGTTCATTACAGTTCTTTCTCCCAATTTTCTTTCCATTTGAGCCCATAACTGTCAGAGGGGATTGAGATCTGGACCATGGGAAGGATAGTGAAAATCATATATGTATGTATATCTGTACATCAATTCAAAAAAAAAATGCATAAACAAGTCATGTGGTTTCGCAAAAAAAAAAAAAGAAAAACAAATTTTTAGCTATGCGATCGAATTACATGTGTTAAAACTTAAGAGTCAATTGATGCTAGCACCTATGCATTATTGTGTTTCACGCATAGAATGAGAGCTGTTCTGACTATGTACCTGACTTCAATTAAATTTTCTTTTTTAATTCAATTCAACTCATTATTATGCATACACAATTGCAAAATTACAAGAATATTATCTGCAAAGCCGTAGATATGTACATATTCATTTTACATAATATTCTTGAGTTCTCTAACAATTACATTTTTTAAGTTTCATAGTTTTATGGATGTTGTTTCAAATATTTTTTTTTTTTTTTTTTGCTTTTTTAATTAGAGACTGCAATGTAAACTTTACTGATCTTGTTCTGAACTTCTCATTTGCCTTGTTCTTTTCATGCATGGTGAAATGTCGAATTTTGAAGCGACATCTAAGATAATTTATTGTCAGACTTTATTCGCTGTAACACCATTATATTATAGTCAAGATTCCAGAAACTCAGCACATGGTTTCATGATGCTTTGATGGCATTTTCGTGTAATTATGTAATAATATAAGTTCTCATTGATATTCACCGCATTGCATTTTATATGTCTAATTAACAAAAAAATACATCTTTGGACGTCTTGCTGGTCTGGTTAAGCATTAGGTTAAAAGCCTCAACGAAACGTACGTTTTACAAGCGCTTTCCAGTGAACATAAATTTAGGATTGACTGTGAAAGATCTTTTAGCGCAGTTTCTTTATAACAGCATTATCTTTAGCTCTTTATTTTGTGAACTCGTAGCAGTTTCACGCTAAATCCAGCGCCAAACCGATTACTATAAAAATTTGTAAGTAAATCAGACTGCTTCAAAATTTATCTAGTAAGTCTATATTAGTTCGTGTAGTTCGAACGAGAATTGTACTTAAAACGTGCAGCTTAATTGGGAGAGAAAAATATAAAAGTATTATGTAGCAGTCTCAACGAAGCTCCAAACAACGAAGCTGCAAACGTTCGATAAGTCGGCCTTTTGTTTTGACAAAGGCTCACTCAATGCGAAGTACACTGAAACATCGTTTTGCGTCATTCCAATTTGCATCATTTTGAAGTTGCGTCGCATAAAAATTATCCTGGTCTCGAATTACGAAAGCTTTTCACCACAGAAGTACTCCAGGAAGATTTCGGTCGTTTCCTGGAGGTGAAGCCGTGAAATTTGTTTGCAGTTTTTTTTTTCGAGTTTGCATCGTTCAAAGATTTAGAATGAGAGAGATAAGAGATAGAGAGAGAGAAAATGAATACGAGAGAAAGGTGAGAATGAGAATTGTAGAATTAAAGGATAGTATTCCCCGGATATAAGCAACCCCTTTAATGGCCCTTTTAACAGCAACAAATTACATTCAGTTAAGATTTACCAACGCTATTCTAATAAGAAACACAATTGTATGCCCATGTGCTATTATCCGGGAGTACTGTCCCCGCTTAGTAAGGATTTAATTGAAAACCCTCTTATAAGCAACATAGGTTTATGCCCTTATGCATGTGCTATTATCCGGGGAGTACTGTACATAGAAATCGTTAGTACGATTGCATTGCATTGAGTTTTTCTGATCTCAATTCACGACGCAAATATTATGGGAAACACGTTCTTATCCATTTATCTATCTAGTCCCGAGCTTGCTACACCATTATGCGAGATGTACAATAGCGCTGCCGCGAATTACATTGAACTTCTTGCCAGAACACGCCCAAATTGCCAAAAGTTAACGTCGTCAAACATATTTTCAATGCCTGAATAAGTCCACTAATATTGAGTTCTAGTTTCCGTATAATAAACACCGAACTACAACAGATTCAAAACCCATTGTACTGTATCGTTGTGCAGGTATTTTCAAGGTCAATGGCCACAACCACTTAATGGTGTAATTGTTATGGGAGAACGCTTAATGATGTCATAATCGTTTCTGACGAAGCCAAATACCAGACGCATATCGAATTAATGAATTTATTTTGCTAATTCGTCGCTGCCTTATTTTCTTTCTTTTAACAAAAAGCCATGATTGGCCCACTTGTTTTCTTTCTCTTGTTAATCTGAAAATTTATTTCATCACATTTTGTTGCCAAGAATCTGTCACTCAATCAAAGAACCATTTTCCGTACGATGTTACCACTTAAACGCGTGCTGTTAGGCCTGTACGATACACATTTTTTTTTTCTTGCAGTACGAAGAATGTTTTTCGAGTGCACTTAACATCGATTATCGATTGATTGCTTTGCAATTTTCTATCGTCCATTACGTCCCCTTTGCAGATTAAACAGGGAATATGTTTTGTTCGTAACGATGAGCGTGATAACTCTTAACTTAAAAGACCAACTTACTAACGAAGAGAGACTTCAAGAAGAATTCGTTTTTGTGTTGTGCTAATCGTATCTTAAGGAATTGGCCGCGGCACAGATGTGTGGTGGCATTATTGGTAGCATTCCTTTTATAATATCGCGTGCTTCCACGGATTTTATTGCACGGACTGCTGAGTAAGTGAATGTGAGGTTTTACCGCTTCAAGTAATTAGAAAAATTGAATTTTTTTTATCACGCATTTTATATGAGTTGATGCCTGGGTAAGGTAGTCTCGAAAAACGTGTTTGGTGTTGACAGGAATGGGATTAGTGGCGTTAGTGTCGCATAAAAGTCGGTCGTTTATGTAATTCGTTGACCTTCTCGCGATTTTTCGTTGATAAACATGCTAATAACAAGGAAAAATATTTACGGAAAGAATTCAGAGAGCTCGAAATTCATAGAACTTGATCCTATGTCTTTGGAGTCGTTGAAATGGTGATTGAGAAAGATCTTAGAGCGAAAGTATGAGTACTCTTTATTTTAGTTACCAAAAAAATGTTTCTAGTTTCTTAATTTGTTGCAAAAATGATTGCGTCCAAAACTAAATTTCCTTACTATGGAATTTATAAAAGCAATTAACTCGTAACTCTATCCTACGGCAGATACGTCTGAGCCTACAGTAACTTGAGTGATATTCTGAAAATGACTAAGTACCTTTTTTGGGAATTCCATTCTTGCTCTTGGGCCACACAAAAATCTGCTGCCGGCTTGATGAATCGAGGTTTAATCTACATCAAGCGTACATCCCAAATGACCGTAGAATTAATTTCTTTGTCCAATTATTACCTTACGCTTTCTTTGTTCTCCTTGCGAATGCTAATAAATCATTGTTAATTCATTAATAAAAAAAAATCTTCTAAGACATAAAACAGTTGATAGATCTCGTATAAGAAAACTGCATTTGAATTAAATCAGGAGGCTCACCATGATTCCCAGGCCGATCAAAAATTGATTTTACAATCAAGTTCAAGACGTAGCCTAGACCGCGTCCTATACATAAATAAAAGTTTAACAATTGCGATGAAATGTCATTGCATATAACTAATTATCTTTATAGACAAACCAAGGGTACACATGTAATCTCTCCAAACAATGAAATTACATGAAGGTAAGAAAAAAAGCGAAACTGTTAAACTTCACTAAATTACCTAATGAAAGTGTCACCTTAGACGTCGTTTGCCATTAACTGCAACTGACAGCATCAGTTTCAATTCACATTCCCAGGCTACGTGCACTTGAAGCGAAAACAAAAGACCACCGGCAATTACTAAGTTACGGGGTCAAGATAAAACAATGACATAATTTGTTCCAAATCCGCTTGAAAGGAGATAAAAAACAACAAAAATACGATTCGCTAATATTTCCAGATATAATAAATCTATGCAAATAACTATTTTTTCTCTGCTGGCTAATGACCAAACATTTGCGTGGATTTTGATTGTCGGCAAAAATCTTTTTTTTTTTTGCGAGCTTTGTTTTCAATGACATTGGACGCTTAGCCAGATACAAATGCGTGGTCAACGTAGAGCACTTTGTTGGATTAAAAATAAATCCAAAAACGGAGAGTAACAAAAAAAAATTAAATTCAGCACCACTTGTCGCACCCACTTATGAAATATATTTTTTGTTTGTTGTAAGATCATGGCTAACTGGGTAGCTTCGTATTTGTGCACGACAACTGTGAAGGTGACAACCACAGGAAAGTTAAAAGAGATTTTTATTTTTTTATGAACTTTTTCATGGAGTGTAAAATGGATGGAGGAAACATTATTTTTGGGACTTTGTAAATAGAAAAGAGGAATATTTTTTTCTCCATTCACTACTGTTCATTTAAAAAGACGTGGGTAGCATATCCATTAACTGTTGAAAAGGCAAACTTGGTCATGAGAGTTTCTGTATAAAGGAATGCAGTGGTCATACAGACAAAAGCATGACCTATGGGTAATTTGCTTCCATCATACTAAAAATATGGAAATATACTTTTTCTTAGGTGTAAATGAAAGGGATTTCATGCTTTTACCGAGTAAAAAGCAAAGAAATGCATTTTCTCAATAGTGTTTTTTTAACTTGCAAAAGATTAGCCACGATTTATAACCACTTAGGAATGTTAAATGGTGGAACGTATTTTTTAAAAGAGAAAAATTGTACATATTTTATGAGTACCGCAAAAAAATCCTATTAATCTGTCTGCCCACTCATACTACAATCCTAATATAAAAAGATAACATTTAAAAATTTCGATGCGGGTAGATTACATTTTTGCACCGTAACATAACGTTTAGTTCATCCCATAGCGCCAGTTCTCCTTAGCAAAAGTGGCCCACTGGTTACAATATATGTATAACAACTAAAAACCTTCATGTCAACAAAGGCTAGGTTCCAACCCGTTTAAAGTTTGAGAATAGGTTACAGAATAACTTTTTCTTGCAATCAGGGTAGTAATAAATTTACTTGACGAACAATAACCCACATTTCTGGACAACTTTTTGAGGAGATTTAATTTAACGTTTCTGTCAAAAAAAAAAAAAAAAAACACTTTTAAGCGGCAAACTGGACATGCTTTGAGCTAATTTACTCAAATATGTCTGTTTAGCAACAAACTCTATGAAATACTTGGGCGGTTGGCAAAATGGCGGACGAAAGAAATCTAAACAAAGTTTGCTATTTCCTAGGTGTCCCACTCAATTACATCAAGTATAGATGACTGGATTCTATTATTTCACATATTACATATTCACAGCCATATTAGATGAACACCTGTAAAAGCCTGATTGGACCTTATTTTCACTAAAGCCTACAAAGTTTACATCGATCGAATTTTCAAAAACACAGAGCAGTTTCAAATTGATGGCTTCAATTGTTTATTTATATATTTTCAGATCAACTACTATTTTTAGAGCCAAAGCTAAACTGATATTATCAGAAAAACACACAAAGACTGGCACATCAACATCCGGCTTCCAGTCCAGACCTCTTGCACCAAGCACTCGATCCCGACGCCATCCAGTAAAGCACCCCAAGGCTACGGGCTACGGCTCCTGGTCTACGCCATCCTCCCAACACACCATGAATTGTACGGCAAAGAACTTTCCGAGTTGGGTCCTTTTCGCTCATACGAGCTAGGTGCCCAGCCCACTGGAGTCTTTATTTCCGTCCGTTCCGAGACGTCTGCTTCGAGGTAGATATCATACTGATTATTGTACCGTCTTCGGAACTGTCCTTCCTCACTTATGGGGTTAACTATTCTCCATAAGACTTTTCTCTCGAACAGTGTGCCTTTGGTTTGTGTTTGTGCTCCTCTCCCTTGATAGTTTTTTCTGTAGTGGTGATGATTCCAACCAACATTTCTTGCACACAACGCCACCACGTACTTTGCCTTTCCTTCATTTATGTATAGCCTAATCAGAACTGATCATTGACTGCACTAAAATCACAATTTTGCGTAGAATATTTGGTCGTGTCCATAGGAGAAGGTATAACCACTTCGCATAACCGCTAAAGTATGTTAGAATGGTTACAACCAAAGCAAAAAAATGTTGACTGCAATAGCTTAATCATATCGATCCAATAGACATCAACGCTGAAGGTAAACCGAACCTGAGGTATAAAGGCAAAAATATTGCGGACATAAGACAGCTTAGTCTTTCAGACTGGAAGCAACGAGCTCCATAGCCCGAGATTGGAAAGCAACAGTAACTCTGTCGTAAACTCTTTATTAGCTGTAAGCGTGATAAGTAAGATCGTCAAATATAACCTTTTTATTATTTAAACAACATTAATGCATATGTTTTAGCTTTAATCTTGGGCGCGATTTTCACGTCTATTCTTCCCAACATCCCCGGTACTTTAAATTAATAAATAAAGGTTAAGGACCTCCAGATTAGACGTTAATTAAAAAAAATTTTGCATTCAATTACTTTTCCTCATTCATTACGACCCCTAGTTTTCTTTAATAGATAGACTTGCCAAAAAGTCACGAATGTCTTTTTGACTGGCACGATATTCCCCAATCGACAGCGCCATTGATAAAAATAAATTATCCAGACGTCTCCGTTTTTCCATTTTGGCAACACGACACACCATCATAAGGGGGAAACTCATAAATCTTTTGGTGATTTAATATTTATCACTCACTTCCCTCCGCGTCAAGTACCAAAGAATCACCCATTAAACGGAAGTGAATTTGCCGAAGGTAGAAGCAGTAATCTTCTCAATCATTCCAATCACGTTCCGAAGGGCAATGGACAATTATTCAAATGATTTTCTTTTTTATTTTTTTATTCTAAGTGGTTATGTCTGCTTCCATGCTCATACATATGTATCTCCAGCCATTGCGTAATCCTTTATTCCTTCTGCTGCAAGTGCTTACCTGAAAAGATAAAAAAAGAAAATAAGTAACTTTAGTTTGAATAGGTTGGAAATGAAAAAAACGATGAAACAATAGTTTTTTTGTTTTGGGTTTTGCGAACAACAATTCATGGGTCAAGGAGAATGGTAAATAATGAGTTTTAGTAAGGCGCACAAGAGGAGGATAGTAAGTTCTTGATTCATTTTCAGTTTCTGTAGAAGTTATGGTTGTTGTATTCAATTTTTAACATACTAAGGATTCAACGTTGCAATGCCTATGTTAATCCGGGGAATGCATTCAACGCTCATAAATTGAAATTCGTCCGGATAGTTTCTTTTTGTCTCGACTTCTGCATGTCCTTGGGCTTCATGTGGGGTCTTGATATTCATTTGGAATTCTACTTTCTTCATAAGTGATGCATACTTTAGTCACCATCTCAGTATGCAGTAACACCCATTGCAGGACTTTTGTACAGGCAGCTGGTTACTGTGGCAATACAAGGGGCTCAAAATTGGCTTAGTTATAGATTTTAACGAAGAGACGTAGTTCTTAGGTTAGAAACCGTACATCTAAGTTTGAAAGATTCATTACTACTATCATTATTGATTTAACTTTACATAAATAAACGGAATAGCATTGGAACTTCCGACTGAGGTTAGAGAGATTCATTTGAATTTCAATAAGGAGTTCAGAGCTTTGGCATGACGTTCATATTGTTGAAACTACATCTGTTATTTACTAAGTCTGTTTTTCCAAATCCTCATGGACATGGTGCAAAACAATAAAATTGCTTGATTGGTTTTTCAAACGAATACAAAAAATGGAGGATATCTCACACATACTTTGTATAACAATAAAACCTGCTAATCCGGAAACTCTATAATCGAATCGGATTCTATTAGGATCGCACGTCATGCATTCCTTCCTATTTTTCATAAAAACTTCCTACCACAATTAGGGCGTTGCTAAATGAATATTTACTTGTCTAATCGGAACATGCAAATTAGTTGACAAATGAAAAAATTCTAATTTTGAAACAGCGAGCGAATTAAAGTTTTCAGTTTTAGTCAATGCAATTGACTTGTTAAAGGCGATTGTTTTCAATTTTCAATAAAGTACTGCATTTAAAAAAAGATAAAGTAAAATGAGTAAACAAAATTACAGTGAGTTTTCGTTTCGGGTGTTCCCAAGATAAACATATTTCTCTAATTTTGGCACAATTAAAAAGCAACCTGCATTATCGGATCACTTTTTTTCAGTCGCAATGGTGCTCTAATTTGACAGGCTTTACTGTATTTTAATTTAAAAATAGAAAGCGCTTAACGAAAGACCTCTTAGTAGCAAGAAGTAACCTACTGTATCAATTGAAATGAATCACAGACCCCGAGTTTGAGCTAAAAGTCATCACGGCAATCAGATCTTACATCTTCGTTTCCCTTGACACAAAGTTTTCTTAAAGACTTTTGGCTAGACTTTGGAATTCGGAAAAATCATCATCATTATATTTATGGGATATCGTATGAAATGCGAACTTCACACAACACAGCGCTCACAAATGCACTTTGTGCACTGAAGTTTAACCACTGCTCTGTTTTCTTATGTCATCGATAAGACTTACGTGTGCATGGTTGGTAAACTAGGAAAATATGAGCATAGTTTTTATAGTTGTGTTCAATATGACGCGAATTTAATTTCAAATAAAGAACTTTTACGGGCAAATGTTTTTGCTTTTAATTAAAGAAAAGTGCAGCTAACTCACGCGGATTACTTAAAAAAGTTTATAATCCCATCTCCCATCGCAAGATGTGTGTGAAAATGGTTTAAGGGTTTTGACATTCGGGATTTCTAAGTTGCGGACAAGGAACGTGAAGTCGGAAACAGATAAATGAATATGAAGACCGTTTATGTTATCTTTCATGAAATATAAGAACCACGGGAAATTGAGTATAGCAACATTTTACTTAACCATCCGGTGCTGGAAAAAGTCCAAAAAGATTAAACGAAGCAGAGTCATTTGTTTCATGACAATCTTTCTTACATAGGGCAATACGGTTCGCGATTTGGTTAAATCACTGAGGTTGGAAGTTTGACCTCATGCCAGTTACTCCCCTAACTTGATTCCTTCCAATCACCACTCATTAACTTCAAAAATTTGCTGAGCAGGCCTTCGAATCATATGAAAATGGTTCATAGCTCACAACTTAAGGGAAAGATTTTAATTGTTACTATTCAAAATGCAAAAAAAAAAGAAAATTACAGCAAACGATAGAGTATTTTTTTGAGTAGAGCACTTTTTATCATTTTTCGAATTAGACACATATTTTAGAAGCAAAAGATTTGTATTTGTAAGAAAAATATCATTGAGGGCTTCAGCGCTAATCTCGCAAATTGCCTATGCCTTCTCCAATGTCAAGACTTTATCTTCCAACAACATCAATCCAATCCGGCCCCCTACTCAAATAGAATGTCATTTATATTTCACATAAAACACAACCACATCGATGACTAATCCACGTCTACTCTGCATGACCGAGTTCAGTCACACGACTGACTGCCCGCATGAAAAAACCATCAACCGAATGGAAAGTGCAGTGATTTGCAGGCGGCGTCGACGCTATCATCAATCATTTGTCAAAATTGAAAATTCACTGAGACAATTACACTTTCTCATATCACAATCAATTGTTTCAAATAAATCGCCTAATCTCCCGTGGTTCCTTTCGACTGCTAAGCCACAGTTTCAACAGCAGTTTTGCAGTCATCTCCACCTCCAGCCAAAAAAAACTGTGTCATCATCAACTGCTCCAGTTAATTTCGGACTCCAGCGACACTTTTACTGGCTGTGTTGCGACTTTCAGCGGAGAAGATGATTGCAATATGCAATAGAACTATCTTCCAAGAAGAGGTGAAGCAACAAACGTCTAGAACCCAATTAGAGTTCAATAAACTTGGGCGCGCGTACTCCACTCCACACACAGACACACACGAAGCAAAGCAATTCTTTTTATTCACAGTTCGTGACTCAAAATTCGCCGTTGAATGTCTTCTTTTTCTCGCAACCGAACATAGACCGACTAAAGAGCAATTCGCAGTCGCAGTCGGGCTCCGCTGCCGCTATACGATGAACTTGAACGAATTCCTCGTGTTCATACACAAGACACAAAAAAGAAGACTCAAACTCAGTAGAAACTAAATTTAATCGTATACAAACTACGAGAGAAGTACACCCAATTGAAGCATCAGCAGCTGTGATCGTACTCTCTTAGACCGCACAGCCGGCACTCGTTTTTTTTTTTGGAATTCTTTGAGTTGCTTCTCGGGGTTTGAGCTGGTTACTGTTCTTCGCGTTTATATCGCATCAGTGAATTTTGCCTAATTGCTAAATCGACCGTGTTCAATATTTGTAGCATCATGCGCAAACATACCGCAAACCGCTCTGCCTACGTCTAAGTCTGCAGCGACTACACCCGGAAGGTAGGCTTGAAGTTGGTCGACATGGCTTGATCGCGCTGCGCGCAACTCGTCTACATGTCATTTAGTTGATAAAACATTGTACAGCAAATTGCGATTATGTTGCAGGACCGGTTCCAAGTCCGGTGAATGATAATGGTTGGAGATTATTAATCAGGGTGTCTAATCACGAAGAAGCAGCAGGTGCGTTGCCCAGTGCGAGGCAATAACCTACGTTAACGTGCTGGACAGACGATCATACCGATCGTTGGTGCACTTGTTAGATAGATCCCCACGGTGCATTGTCGGGGAGATTGCTTAGTAGACTTCCTCCGGGTAAATCACAGCAAGTGATCGGAGCTTTGTTTACACGGGCGTGGGTGGATAATATGAAGAGGAAGTGCATGTGGGTATTTGTTTAGAGTTGCCATAATGAACTTGAGATCTGTAGACTTCGGCAGAGAGCAAGGGATTTGCTGATCTGGCCATGGATTGCATTGCAGCGTTGTATGTGATGAAAGAACCGCCATTTGTAAATAATTTACTTCTTTACTAGGTTAATGCTTTGTTAAATAATGCCTTTGTCAAGACAATTGTAGATGTTCTCATTTATGAGTTGTGCTTCATATTAGTTTTGCACAAGATTTGACAAATTTTAGAAACCAATGCACATGGCACCGTGCAGTTCGGCTCAAGAACGTCCGAGCCCTTTGAAACATGCACCGGATTTCGGCAAAGAGACGCGCTGTCATGTGACTTCTTCAATCTCGTGCTGGAGCAAATAGTACGGCGGGCCAACGTCAACACGGAAGGTACTATCTTCCACAAGTCGGTCCAGCTCCTGGGCTACGCAGATGATATTGATATCATCGCTCGGTCCCAGCGGGCCATTGTGGAAGCTTTCACCGCGTTTGAAGAGCAGGCTAAACGAACTGGTCTGAAGATAAATGAGGAGAAAACCAAATATATGCTGTCGACGAAGAAAGAATCCGTCGCCCACCGCCTAGGACAAAATGTTACAGTCGACAGCTATAACTTCGAGGTAGTTAAGGAGTTCATATACCTCGGGGCGAACGTAAACTCCACGAATGACATCGTAGTGGAGATCCGTCGTAGAATCACCCTTGGCAACCGCTGCTACTTCGGTTTGTCCAAACAGCTAGGGTCAAAACTCCTGACTCGAAGAACTAAGGTCATGCTCTACAAGACCCTTATCCTGCCAGTCCTACTGTATGGAGCCGAAAGTTGGACGATAAGCAGGACTGCAGAGCTGATACTTGGCTCCTTCGAAAGAAAAATTCTACGGCGGATATTCGGTCCAGTCTGCGAGGAAGGCGAATGGAGGAGAAGACATAACCGCGAACTTTATGAGCTGTACAAAGATGTGGATATAGTCCGGAAGGCAAAAATCCGTCGACTACAGTGGCTCGGCCACATCGAGCGCATGGACACAAACGCTGTCTTCGAATCCGAGCCTCCTGGTTCGAGGAGAAGGGGGAGACCGAACCTCCGGTACAGAGATCAAGTGATCGCGGATGCAAGACAGCTTGGTCTTCCGGACTGGAAGCAGCATGCCCGGGACCGTCAACGGTGGAAGGCGGCTTTGGCTCAGGCACAGACCCTCCAAGGGTTAAATGTCTGATAAGTAAGTAAGTAAGCACATGGCACCTTACAAAATTTTGCCACGAAAACAAGTCACCAAAAACATTTTTAAATAAGTAAAACTAGTTGCTTGAAAGTTTTTCTTAGCTACTCCACGCGACTAATGGAAAGAGACTTTTGACCATAAATCTGCTCTTGGCCAGACTCCTTTTTAAGAGCATATTGTATAGACTTTTCTGTCAAATCACAAGTAAGATCACAAAAACACCCATTTAAAGGCAAAAATCTTTTGAATTCGAAAGAAATTCCAATCTTCCGCTCGAGTAATGAGCTTTAATAGAATCGAAGGGTGATGGGTATTTCTGGAAGATTATGAATCTTCTGATTTAAAGAGCGCAAGCATCTTCGACGTTGGGACGTTGTTATTGATTCTGTTAAAGAATCAAATTTACCCTTACTTTACCCAAAGTCCCTTTTATGACCGCACCTAATTCAGGTCGCAGGAAAAATATCCACTTCACCAAAAACATAGTAAAAGATTCCGAACGTTCTTATTGTACTAAGTGACGTCTGATGCAGAGCTAAATGTTTCTGTCATTGTGTTTTAGAATAAACTTAAGACACTTTTACAGCACTGCTACAATATTTTTTAATTGTTAGCAGATGAAATTCTTTTTTTTCAGGAACAATACCGGGCATGAAATGTTAAAAGAATCTCACATTTAAGATTTCTGAACCACACACGCAGTTGAGTTTTTCACCACTAAATAGGTGTTTACTTCTCTCTGACATCCCCATCCGTCGGTGACTTTGCTTTTTAACACTGCATGCTAACAACAGCAACACACCAACTCATCCGACAGTCCCTTCCGTTAATGTGAAGCAAAGTCCATCCACAATACACCACAACAATAATAATAATGGAATGACCAACTATAAATTGTTTGTGGCATCACAATAGTTACATTCAAAAAGATCGCGTACATTAGAAATTGAAAGCAAAGTTCCACAAATGAGCGCCAACGCAATAATTGATTTGAAGTAAGCATGGAATTTAGCTCAAGTGGTCACTAAAGAGTTGAGGGGAGAAGCATGTGAATGACATGGCAACAAATCAAAGTAGAGTATTACGCAAAAGGGATGGAAGTCTGAATATGTTTATTGGAAGTGTATAAATATACGAATAACACTTTCATATATACTGCATTATAATGTACTGCATTTTAGTTCAATGCAGAAATCAATAGACCAATAGACATTGCTGGCTATCGATGGTCAATTGGTTCTGGAATGTTCTTCCTGGAGGGCGATAATGTAGCGTGCCGATGAGATCTAAATGGACGCTTATGATTTTACACAACGCATATTGGGTTAGGAATAATTTAGAGCAGTGTGCCGATCAATTTCAGAAATTTTATTCAAGCATAAAGCAATTGAGTACATAAATCCACTGGGCTGGATGATATTTCTCCTATATTTTTGGAGAGATTTCTTTAGCAAAACCATTGGGTCAGCTTTGCATCTATTCTACTTCCGGACAAGAGAAGGAACATAGCGTTTGGCTAACGTGAAAAAGAATCTTCGTCGGCCTCCTCGTACTGGTTCATAACACCTTTTCCTCTAAGGCCAAGGAAACTCTAGTAGATCGTCAGCTAATGTTTTATGTTTAACCTTTTCTCTGTCACAAACTTAAAAGCATTTCTTATTGCAGCAAAAATAAATTGATCAGATAAATAAATAAATAAATAAAATTTCCTATATCGGAGCTTCCTTACAATCTATGGTATGGCTTGCGAGCAAGAGTGATTTGAAGGCCCAAATTCCCCCCTAATGCTTCAATGGACGAAGGATGCGCTTGAATTTTCTACAGTCTGTATAAATCTAAAGTGATGCGTGCCTGACATTTTGTTCCCTCAGACTTCTAACTTGCAATGTGCATTGGGCTTGTGACTATTCCGTAATGTTTTAGACGAATACAGTCTCTAAACATTTTAATCAGCGTTTCATATTTCTTAAAAATAAGCTGCTTCTTCTTGACTTCTATTTCATTCTTTCTGAATGAATCCTCTTGACTACCCATCTAACGCACATCAATTACTAAAACGAGCTTTACATACTATAGTTAAATGGTAATGCGGAAATATTTGTAACCGCTTGGCAGATGAACTACAGAACAGAGAGCACTCGTATCAATGAAGCTTGCTCGCTGAATAGCACGTGCCATCAACATCAAGAACAGACCTCCAGCGCCATCCTGTGATGATTAGTTCGCCTGTATACAAATTTAAACTAATGAATAAATTTTTTAATTTGTGTACATGACATATGCCCAAGAACTCAACCTGTCAGATTCCAGCCCTATCACTGACTCTGACAGCAGACTGACACTGGTTCTGATGTCATCTTTGGATTCAACACGACTGCTTACAAGAGCGCTACTGCCACCACAGATTGTTGGCAGTGGTTGTTCGAGAAGAAGACGCGCTACAGCGAACTTCAAACACTTTAGTTCTGGATAGGAAGTCCACCGTTCATAAACACGGAAACAAATTTCACTCTTCCCAAATTTGTCAGAAGACTTCACTCTGTATTCACGCGGAAACCAACTTCATGACAACTAAACACTTTTACTAATTCATCTAGGACGTAGTCAAGTAATTAATTTATTTTGACATTGAAATCATGAAAGTAGGACACGCAACGAAGCACATCGCATTTTTTCCGTCTGGGGTATGGGGTTATAAATAGAATTTCGTTTGAATGAACCACCAGAAAGTCCTTGAAAACGCCTTAAATATAAGTAAACCCCAAATACGATATTCTTACACCTCATGCAAATGCTTTAAGTCTAAGTCGATCAGGTTCTGTCGGTAAACACATTTGCTGGATATACTCGAAAAACAAATCCACTTTTAATGGAATGCGTCAACCCATGCAGCATCAATATTGAAGGACTAAATATTTGCAAACCAAAGCGGCGTATCTATGATCTGAAGAAAACAAACGTAATACAACAAGAGAGAGAGAGAGAGAGAGAGAGAGAGAGAGAGAGAGAGAGAGAGAGAGAGAGAGAGATTATGCTGATAAAGACGACTATAAATTAATTTGAAGTAAAAAATAGAAAAATTGTCCACGAATTTAGAATATAGTTTAATGTGAATTTCTGTCGAGACTTATACCACGTCTCATTTACATAAAACTATACAGTCTTGGACAGCAGGATGATTCTTTTTTGACTGGTCATCGCATTTTGATATAATAAACAACAAACAATTCTATAATCTATTTCTGGCAATATGTAGTTAGCACATTCGTTGAGTAGAAAGAAAGACTGTCAAACGTCGTCTATAAGTTCTAGTTTTGTAAATTTTTGACGACTGGAAAATTTAGAAAGAGTCCAAACATCTGTAGACTACAATTTCCATACGTCAATAATACTTGAAATTTGTGAACCAGACAGCTAGACAGACAGAACACGAACAGAAAAGCAATGGAGTCAAAACCAAACTGAAACTATACTTTGAAAAAATTGTGTCGATTTCGCCTCCAAAAAACCAAAAAAGACCAATATTGTTCAAACTTCGCTTTAAAGGCTCTATGTGCGGCCCCTATCATACCCCTATATTTTTTTAAACCAAGTGCATGAGTTATGGTCCAAATAAAAAAACATTTTAGATGTTTTTAATTATGTGCACTCCACTGTATTTTGAAAATTACTTTCCTTATAATGCACCCAACGATCGGAGGGGTCAAACTATAGCACGCACTACTAGTGGAGCTGGACTCTGGCCCTCACGGGCTGTCAGGGAAGGAAATCTTTTTTCTCTTTATTTCACAATTTCTTTTCTATATCAGATACAAAGATATAATCCGGACAAACGATATATAAAACGGAACTGCATTTTGTACAAAGTTGGTCTATTTGACGTCAAACATTAATGTTTTTAAATTTTTTTAAAATAACTTCCAAGCAAAGCTGATGACTATGGCTTGCTGATGGAGTCATAGTCAATTGAAATTATTTTTAATAAGAATGTCGCAACGCACAGAAATTGCATGTAAACATTCCTCTACCACCTATCTGCATGTGCTTTGTCTCGCCAAAAGTCACTTCCATATCGGAACCCAAACTATAACCCCAATGGCCGCAGGTCAATTTAATTATAAACTTTACGTAAATCCTTATATTCCGCCTTCTGGGATAGTGTTAAATATTTTCAAACACGAAAATGTTCGTGAACCAGAACTTGATGAACCTAATTACTTATTGCGAACATGAACTTCTACACGAACACACATCTTCTGTTCCCCCACCCTGTGAATAGAAAACACCAACAAAAACACCTTTATAAAAAATTCACCAGCATATATCGGAAGATTTTTTTTTTCTTTCTTCTTTTGCGCTGACACCACACCCAAACAGTAAACACCTCATCGTTTTGTCGTCTGAGGAAAGTAATCGTACATCGTGAATAATTTCTTCAACCTCTCTTTTTGGTATCGGTGAATTCTTTTCCTATCGGTGTGTGATAAGCGATAAATTAAATTGTAAATAAATTAATTGATAAGTTCTTTTGACTGTTTACCCGGCATTCGGTGGCATTTTTGCAACAAATTTTTACCGGCCTCAAAATAGAAACAGTTGAGAATACGAGGAAAACCTATTCACACCCAAAAGCTGCGGGATTCTAAAGTTAGTTAGTCATCTGCTAAGCATGCTAAGCAATTTTCCTGCTTGTAACTGCATTTCTCATTCCATTGTGAACACAAATCACGTGTGTATCTTGATGGGTATAGACATTGCAGCATGATGAAGCTACCTTTGGACACAATACAAACGGTTTATTTGTATTATCCGGATGCGTCTGGGTCTGGAGGAGTAGTCCAAGTGGAGGAATTGTGCTTGGAATATACAATAGGTGTAAGAAGTGATAATAGGGGGTCCGAATTTCCGGCTATGAAGAGGTTTGCGGGTTCTAAAGGGTGTTTTTCAAAAAAAAAAAACACATAAAATTCAGAAAAATGCATGAAATCTTTATTTGAATCGATAATACGGTCCATATAATTTAATGTTTGAAGTTTATTTCATGCAAATGTTGACCTTGACTGCGCCTCAAATGGTCCATCCGCTTAGTCCAATTTTGGCATACTCTTTCCAACATTTCGGCCGGTATCTCACAAATAAATGCTTCAATGTTGTCTTGAAGCGGGCTTGTCTGTATAGACATGAGCTTTAACATAGCCCCACAAAAAATAGTCTAAAGGCGTTAAATCGCACGATCTAGGCGGCCAATTGACCGGTCCCGAATGTGAAATAAAATGTTCACCGAACTCGCCTCTCAATACGTCCATTGTTGCGCGTGCTGTGTGGCATGTGGCACCGTCTTGTTGAAACCACATGTCATGCAAGTCAAGCTCTTGCATTTTGGGCAAAAAAAAGTTGGACATCATCTCACGGTAGCGCTCACCATTCACAGTTACGTTACGATTCGCATCATCTTTGAAGAAGTACGATCCAATGATGCCACCAGCCCATAAACCGCACCAAACTGTGACTTTTTCTGGATGCATTGGTAGGTCTTGCAATGCTTCTGGCTGATATTCACTCCAAAATCGACAATTCTGCTTATTTACGTACCCATTGAGCCAAAGCCATAAAATGGAAGAAGCGCGCAATGAACTTTCTTAACAGAGCACGCATTTTGATAATAAAATTCAATAATTTCCAAGCGTTGTTCGTTTGTAAGACGATTCATGGTTAAATTATAGACCAAACTGAAGATATTTGACAATGTAACAAAACACGAAACGGTCGTCAGCTTTTTAAACCAGTGTTGCCAAAAAGATAATAGTTCGACTGATAGCAACGCTGCTATGGGGCAGCATGGTTTAAAATTGACAAAATGCCGAAATAGGTCGCATTCATTATCACCATCATCATCGGCGCAACAACCTGTGTCCGGTCCGGCCTCCTGCGGCAAGCACTTCCACCTATCCCGATCGCTTGCCGACACCATCCAGTTGGGCACCCCAAGGCTACAGGAGTCCTGGTCTACGCCATCCTTCCAGCGTAAGCGCGGTCTGCGTCGCTATCTTGTACCATGAATTGTACCGCAAAGGACTTTCCGAGCAGGGTCCTCTTCGCTCATACGAGCTAGGTGCCCAGCCCACCGGAGTCTACCGAGCTTTATTTTCGTTATAACATCTGCTTCGAGGTAGATTTCATACAACTCATGGGTGTCCTGTCTCCGGAATTGTCCTTCCTCACGTATGGGACCAACAATTCTCCGTAAAACTTTCCTCTCGAACGCGGCTAAGGGGTCAGAGTGCCTTTGGCTAAGCACCCAAGTCTCGGAACCAAATGTGAGTACTGGTAATACAAGTGTCTTGTATAGCAGCAGTTTTGAATTCATGGTAAGGTTCTTGGATTTGAAAAGCCTTGCAAGACTGTAGTAGGTTCTGTTGGCTTCAAGTAACCGCCCGCGTATTTCAAATTCATGCTCCGATTTCAAATTCATGCTCCGCTACCTTGACTGTTCTTCAAACATTTTTGTTTAAAATGTTGGTCAAATTAGTCGCATTCATCAAACTAAAACTAAAAAAAATTTCCTATGTAAAGCACACAATGACCTCCTTAGGCAATCAATCATCACAGAAGGGTCAGATTAGGTGGCCACAAATTCAATACAACCTCGTTGGATATCTTTCTACAGAAACAAACAGGGCTAATATCCTATCTTCCTTCCTCCAAAGACAGTCAAAACCACCTCTTAAAATTGAATTCCATGATTAGACGAGAATGCTTGTTTGAAAAGACTTCTCGGGATTCTAAAAGTCAGTCAGTCAGAAGACAGAAAGAAAGAAGTTTTGATTTACACAAGTAATTTATTTATTTGCAATTTGTTATTTTATTTCATTTCACTGGTCAATGTTTTTTTTTCTGTATATGGATAATTATTTTTTACAATATTTCTCACATTCACTTCTGGTATCAAACTTATTGTTTCCTTGGCCGTAGATGAATTTAATGCACTGCTTTGAGCGCGGATCGTAAGACCATTTCTCAAATATTCCCCTGCACGACCGAGTTTCAGGTTCCGAATTGCAATCTTGTGCGAGCAGAACTCCCATAAACATAAACAGCACAGCTAATACTTTGGAAATCATATTCAGACTCCAAAATAAAATAATGTATTTCGAATACGAATTTTTATTATTTACGAAAAATTTCAAAGATGATTTTGATGTATACGGCGAAGGTGACTACGATTACAAAGCGGAAAAGTCAAAAGTTTATAGTCAGAGGAACAAGAGAACGAAGCCAGTGACCGATTTCACACTTTCTTGACTTCAATTACCTCATATTTAATACTTTTCAGCAAAACACAATGTTCACATTACCGGACTGCCTAAATTGCATTCTAAAAACCTCTCTCAGCATATTGTAAAGTTTTTAGGGAAAAATAAAGTCAGATCTAATCTAATCTACTAAGGATCTCAAATCCCCAAGTCAGCCTATAATGAAAACATTTAAATAAATTAAGTGCTTCCGCTTAACCTTAACGCCTCCATTATTGCAGTCTAACGCAACTCCCACCGTTACAGCCTGTCCATACTCTACAGCTCCATTCAATGGCTATCTCTGAACAAGTCTGATTGACTAACTAGACCAGACAAGTAATGTGATTTTCTAAAAATATGAACCAAAATGTGATTAAAAAATTCCAGAACGCTGCATAACCACTTAATATTTTGTGCAACTAACTAAAAGTTCAACAGCAATATTCATAGTCAGCCACCACTAATCTTGCATCAACCCATTGCTTTTAATGTTTTCTTGTGTTGAGCGACAGTCTCCAGCCATCTGTAAGCGACAAAATTACAGTGTCAGGACGTTTGTACTACCAACCCAGACTGTGGGAATCGAAAAGATCTTCAAGTCCCAGCGTAAAAAATAACTACGCGCAGTGCCAAAGGCTCTTTGATTTGCCTACTCTCGACATCAATCTTATCCAGTGCTACTCCTACACCCAACAAACTTCAATTCCCTTACTATGTAGCCACTGCCGAATAGATTAATGCCAAACTAACACTCTTCAAAAGCTCCTAAACGTAAAACAGCATTCCATCAGATAATTCGTGGGCGTTCTGTATCCACTGCACATATGGTCAGCTTGAAAATGAGTCGTCATCGTCGTCGTTCATTGGATTTGTTGCTTTTTTGTACTAAAACTCTAAATAAAAAAAATCCATACATCCATCGACCAACGATCGATGCCACAAATACGCACGAATCAAGTTTTGTTTTATTTTTTTCGCCCACTTCCGTTACAAATAAAGTAGATAAACGAAATAAAATAAATTTTCCAAAGGTGAAGGAGAGTAGAGAACGACTATAAATTCCATTTTCGATAAGCCACACACACTCTCGAGGTACCAACCAAATTATTTTTCGATTATATTCTTAAATAAACAACAAATGAAGATAACTCTCCAGAAACAGACGAGGAGGAAGAGGGGGATAGGAAACATTTTGCGAATAGAACTCTCCAAAACCAAACAATCGATGAAACGTCAAATTCAAAAAGAACATGTCTTTTATTTTTCTTTTTTTGCTTAAGCCAGCAAAATGTCATTCGCTGCACTGAATCATCAATGAAAACAACCGTGGGTGGGTTGAGACGGGGTGAGGGCAAGACCAGAATGGTGTATGTAAACTGAAATCACACAGCGGCGAAGCGAAACAGACAACATCAATAGAAGCAGACATGTCGCGCATAGGGTTGCCAGGTGACTGAAGATAAAAAGTGAGTGAGTGACTAAAAGAGACACTTTAGACGGTTGTTCTTTTGATGCCAATGCTGTGGGCAATGAATCTAAAACAGGGATTTAAAACAGGTCGCCTCAGCGAACGAAAGAACTAACAAGTTAGATTGTAGGACCCTTTGAATGACCAGTAAGGGCAGAGAGAAGTACAAGCGTAGCATAAAATGATGGCCACTGCTGCTTTTCTCTTCAATATATATGTACATGAGTCAAATGAAATAGAAAAAGAAAAATTATGTTATCGTCATCGACAAACCTGCAAATTCAATTTACAATACCCAAAAATATAAAAAAGATCCTTAACTCTATACAAAATGTGAAAACCAAAGAACGATCTTAGGTCAAATTATCCACCTTAACCTAAGTATTTAGTTGTACGAAACCCACTTACACAAAAACGGTGCATCTAATTTTGTAACTTTAGATTTGGATCGCGTCTTTAAATCCACATACAACAGAAGCGTTCTTATTTTACCCCCCATCATGGTTTCGGAGTTTTTTCATGTTCATCTTAAAATACAAAGAACAATAACTTTAAACCGTGGGTCATGACTTCATCCACGATGAAAATATAAAGCTAGCCAAGTTGATTTACTCTCTTGGTGGACGATTCTAAGATTCCCTCGACGAGCAACCTGTGCCAAAGTGGAAATAAATCATTTACGTAATCATTTCAAAGGGCAATAATTAACTGTCGTTGTATTGGTCGCGATATATGGTTGCCAGTCGAATTTTTTTTACATACATACATAAACACTTCTTGGCAGCATCAACGACTTGAAGTCATAAAATCACACCATCATGCTGAGGTTATGTTAATCGATTGAATTATGCAGCAGTAGGTTACGGCTCAGGTTAGAGCGTTGACATTGAAAATATTAGCGGTAACTCGTGGAATGGTCGCGAAAGTGTCAACAGCAAAAAGTTGTTTTTTAACTTGGTCTTGTGTGAAAGGAATTTGAATAAACAAATGCACGGAGATATCACTCAACGAAAGTTATTGGTCTCCACAATTTCTGATTCTTTAACGGAATAACTCGACCTAAATTCTTACCCAGCTTAAAAGCGCTTTACAAACTACTGGGATCAACTTTAAAAGTTTATACCGACTAGACAGTTGTAGACATAAAAAAACGCTTTAGGAATGTCACCAATTGCCGCTAAACTCCTGAACAAAAGCGAAGTGAAAAATTTAACATCGAACAAATGGGCACCGACAGCAGACCAGACAAACAGAAAGTTAAGTGCAAGTTCAGGCATTGACGTCAACGACAGAGACGCTGGCTAGTTTATTGACGCATTTGTGAGCGGGGGTTAATGCGGGGGACATGTGTTTCCAGGGACATCTTTTTATCCAGCCAAACGATTGTAGCAGGGTGTTTGTTGGTAACACAAATTGATATTTACAACGATCCTTTTGTTTCCTCAAGTTCTAATTTACTAAATAAAGTTGCGATCGACCAGCGAAACCAACAACGAAATTTGTTAGCCTTTTGTTGGTTCTTAACTGACCACTTAGTAAGAGTAATGTTACATCCTGAAAGATCTTGAGTGAACATTGCCAGCTATAGAGCTCTTCTACCTTAATCCATCTTTATGAATTTAACTGGTTGAGTGGAATATGCCATTTCTTCTGGGTAACACTGACACGGGTCCCGAGTACGTAGTTGCGGTTCATCACGGCGGGCGACATACAGATGGAATACGGTACAATAGCGCGATTGAGCTAGCACTGTTCAATCAGGGTCTTTCAGGATGTAGCATTAGCTTTTAAGTGGTCGGCAAGTAGCCGACTAATTTGGGTCAATTTTTGGCATTACTACAACCGGGTAGTGTTGCAAATCCTACCCTACATTTTAGGTCAGTGATGACGGTAGCATGTCTAGAACGGAAACGCAAGTTTAGATCATGCCAAAAGAGAGAGCTATCTTCAGAGAATATGTCTTAAAGTGTCGAAAACAAGTTTACAGTGCGAAAATTTAAGAAGCTCATTAAGCGGAGCGTACGGATTTCTCTTAACTCCAAACAGATGAGCAAATAAAAAACTTCAACCGATTAGAGTAGTGAAATAAAAGTACACAGCCTTTTCAAGCTAAGTTTTGACAGTTAGTCGTTGCAAATAAAAAAGTAAACAATAATCTTTTGTAAATAAAAAAAATTTAAAAAAATTAATAGACACTGAAAAAACAATAAGTATTTTTTAGCACAGGGAGAAACAAAACTGGGAGGACTTGTGCAGTGATATTGGATTGGATCTATTATTGCAGGCATCTTTCCTCGTTTACACCCAGAAGGTACAGTATTATGTACAATATATTGATTCTGTTCTCCGCTTTTCGTCTGTCAATATGTCGCCGTTCGTGACCCTGTTTGAGGAAAAACGTATTGTGATTTTTAATTATTTAAACTATTTCAGACAATAATTTCAATAAACAACTACCACCGAATATTTAAACACTTTATTAAAATTTGTTGTCATTTACTTTGCAAAACGTCATGCGTACTTTTTAAACGTCACTAATTTTCCCATGCCTACTCCGCCAATGAATTTTGCAAGCATTAAGCATTTCGACGAGTTATAAAATTAGGACGAGCTGTGTACTGGGCTAAGAGTTGAATTAGCGCTGCTTAGATCATTGGTCAAACCAATGTAGTAGCTTCTTTTTCAATTAAAAAGGTTTGGAAGTTTGAATAAAATACAATCGCCCTACCATTCGCAAATAACTTTTTGTCATTTGAACCAATTTGTTAAGTACAAAAGTGTACATACACCGCGAAAATGTATGAAATTGAAGAAATAGCCCACAAAACGAGTCCATCCAGCCACAATTCAAAGGGTGGAGGATTTTATGGAGTGGTTCCAGGAAAACGACGCTGATTAGAAATGTTAATGGACGAAAGGTATCGAGTTTGTCAGAACTGTACTATTTACCGATAAAAGTAAATACAATATTTTCGGAGCAAAATATAGCTTATAACAAATTTATATTGGCTTATTAATTAGTGCATGGGACTTGCACAACACAGTGGAGGCGCGACAAGCTGGGCTCTGACCCCCACCGGATAGTAATGCCAGTCATTAGATTATATTGCCCTATTATATCATCATCATCTTCTGTGGTCTTATGTTCTCCACTAACAGGGGCAATGCACGCAGAAGAGATCTCCAGGCAACGCTATCCTCCGCCGCCGACTCTTACTCCTAAGGAGCTGTGCCTAAGCAGAACCAGGCGAGCTTTTTGACTTGGTCCAACCGTCTCATTATGATCCTGCTAAGCGGTCGCCTTCCTGACATTCAAAGCGCGCCTCGGAAGTCATGATGACGAGGACATTCGGACACGTGACCAAACTACCGAAATATAGTCCTTTCCGTCCGAAGAAGCAGCTGCTCAACTTTGAGCTCTCCCTATCCCGACGAGTAACTCACACGCAGAAATCTGATCTCGGCTGCTTGTAATCGCGATCTTATTCTTCCGGTCATTTCCCAAATTTCATGACCATAGGTGAGAGTTGGTGCCGAGTTAACCTATACGATAACGAGCCGACCGACAACTTGGCCTTGAAAACAAGCTTGGCTTTCCTAATTACAGATCTTCCAAGCTGTTTCAATACTGTTCCAGCCCGGCCAGCCCTTCGTGAACGCTTAGTATTGCGCCTCTTATCACTCGTGAAAAATATTTCCAGATTTTCAGGAATTTCTAAACCTGTTTCAGTGGTTCTAACATGCAAAGTGCATTCAATAGGAGTTCTGGAAATAACCACAACCTCGGATTTGTCCACATGAACCTTCATCCACATCATTTTACATTACTACACTGATATTGAATTTTTAGCTGGTCCTTATATTGTACGTTTTATAAGGCTGTATATAACCTTTTGTGACTGGGTATATATTCAAACTAATATAAGTAATACAGTACTCTCGGTAGAATAAACAATCCAATAAAGTGAACACACACAAAACAAACTAAAGCGCCTGAAAATATTTGCAAAAAATATTTTTCCTTTTGCGTGCAAGTTTTAACAAATAAATTTGAAATGAAACATCCACTTTATTATTGAAAGAAAAATAAATTTAAGATTCTTGTTTGTTTAAGATCTAGTATCCTTTGACCAACCGCATGTCGACTTCCTGTACTATAGAATGCCTTAAAATTTGCACTTTCGTTAATGTGAACAATCTTGCCTGGCTTCTATTTGTTCACTTTATTGCGAGGGTGCGGCAAATTGACGCAGGCGATTCTTTTTACGAGAGGTCCACTCGACCTACAATCTACGTTTCCTAATCATGACCAACATCTCAGGCTAAGAAAAGCCTTTCATGTAAATTGATGACTCATGCCAATACCTTTCCCGCCTCTCACACCCTACTGACACTAATTAAGTTGCATGTAACAGAAGGCAACAAAAAACACATTCAACTGCTTTCTTTGCCACCAAAAGCATGATGCTCAGAGCTGTCTTTGTTCATTCACAACCCAAACCGATATTAAGCTCGATAGTACTAATTCACTGACCTTGCTCAAAGCCCCCACATCTTCTGTTGGATAATCAAAAACAACCAAATTGTCCCCTCCGCGTGCTTCAGTTGCCACGAATCGAAAGCGATTAGTTCTGCAACGAAACTCACAACAGCTCTTTCAAATGACCCTTTCATAAGGAAGAACACAAAACAAAGGTTTTCGCACATGCGCCTGCCATCAAATCGGCAAAAAAAATTAAAACATTAGCAGTATCCATAGCTTGGCAACCCTAACACACTGCACAGCCAACAACAGCACCAGCAGAAGTGGAAATGGAAGTAGAAGCAGCTGCTTCTGCTTTTTTTTTCTGCTAAACCCGCTGCCAGTTCTTGTTATTGCTATTTTGCTGCGGCTGCTGTTTTGTTGTTGTCGCCGTAGTCGCTGTCGTTGGTGCTGCCCCGACGACTACACCACCGCCTGAGTGACTGATTCTACTCCGTAAATCGGTGAAAAGAGTCAACACATCATCATCGGCGGCAGCATTCCGCAAAAGGAGAAGCAACTTAGACCGAAAAATCACATAAAAAAACCAACACCGACGACGAATCATTCTCCGATGTCGGCTTACGTCACCTCTCGCCGTCACAGATATGTTTTCGATTTACAGGTGAAGACGTCTGGCCTTATTCCCTCCCACCGGCGAGCGTTAGAACCCTGAGCCGCCTTCACACAACCACCACACAAACAAATTCCATGTTTTTTTTTTGTCGTTCGCAAAAAACAGAAAAATTTTTTGTGTATTAATTGCGAATTGAATTTACCTGTCGAATCTCTTGCGTCTCAATATCCATGTCTCTTGCGTTCGTATCCCAACTGCGAGTCTCCACAAACTCTCCAAATGGATTTCGTTGTGTGTAAAGAGGACACGAGGAGCCTCAGCGGGTGTAGGTTCAGGGAGGGGGAGAAAGAAAATAAAAAAAGGAAAAAAAAAAAAACGAATTCTCAGGAAAAACCAAACAAAATTCACGCGACAAAAGCAACGGATTTTAAGGCGATTATGGCTGTCGGTTCGGGAAATGATTTTTTTTTTCTAGACGTTTTTTTTTCTTCTGCTTTTAGCTGGAGGTCGTCATGCGATGATGCGTCGGCGGCGGCTGCTGCAGCAGCTCCTACTCATTCTCCCGGAGAGCTGTAGCTTCAGCAGTTGGAGGAATCTCAAGCATTTCCCCCCGCTGGGAAAAAGCTGTCCGCTGTTCGCAATTCAAACTAGTCGCAAATTCGCACACTTCTCTGAAGTTTCACTGACAAAAAAAAATCTTTTTTTCTTCTATCAAATTTTCTCTCACGAAAAAAAAGAAACCTTTTTTTTTTCCTTTCTTTGACACTTTTTCTCTCCTTGGCCGTGTTGCACTGCACTTTTTTTTTCTCCTATTGCGTTTGTTTGAAAAGCAATTTTACGAGAAATTTAGAATGGAATTTTATTTAAAAAAACAATAAAACACGTTCGCGGGGTGTTATAAATTTAATTTAATGGATTTTTGGGAAATTTTGCGGCACTTTCTCGCACTTAACCGAGGTTTTTCGTGTCCGACGAATTTATTTGCATGGCAGCCATATTACTTTTCATTTGTCAGTTTTTCTTTTTTTTTTATGGCTCCATTGAAGTGATGGGTTCGTTGAGTTTTGAGTTGAAAGTGACAGCGGAGAACGAAAACTAGCGCTTGCGGTTCGATGGAGAATTAATGTGACGGGTTTTCACTTGGGTAAGGTTTTTGTGGCACTGCTATGTGTCGGTAGGTGGCGTGCAGAAATGGTTTGCTTAAAAATGAGAAAGGTTGCTGCACAAGCTACAAAGACAATTGATGTTTTCGAATTAATGTTCAAACATTTTTTGTTGAATCTGGAATGAACTAAACTAAAAAACTAAAAAAATCTTAAATTGTACGATTTGTAGTCCGGTGTGAACCACGCTCTTAGCAAATATACATTTTTGAGCTTGATTTCTTTAGAGGTATTGAAAACTTATAGTTAGTATAGTACTTTATGGGAAATTGAGAAAATTGAAAAGTGAACATTTTTTTTAAAATTCTGCGAATTTGTAATTTTAGTCTCATCAAAGAATATGATTTTACAAATTTTGTGTAGTTTGTAAGAATGTTTTACAAGAGAAAGTTTACTTGTAATGTTTCTACGAGTTTCATTTCTAAGCAAAACTACTGAAAAATGTTTTCACAAATTCATGTTGCAATCTGTGAAATAAAAAAAACGCTCATATAAAATTGTAGTTATGAATTCCAAATATATACAGTCAGTCACAAAAATAAGCATGTACTATGAAGAGAGCTTTGCTCTCATGGGAAAAATAGCCGGTACTGGTACTTTTACTTGGTTTTTTACAACCCTGTTCTTACATAATTTAAACTCCAAAATTTAGAAGATGCATAAGGCTGCGGCCACGCAAAGTCACCAAGCAATGAGTGACTGAGCGATTGAGCTACGACCGGCTGAGCGACGAGTCCGAGCGATAGGTGTATTGAACGCCGTCGCCGAGCGATTAATTGTGAAAATACAATTTTTACAAGGGCTATCATGTGGGTACAACTTGTAGACAAATGTAGTATGCCTATACCAATAACCGACCATCTTAACAATATTATAATTGATTACTATCGGCGGTGTGGAAGTTTCGAAACTGTTTGGCAGTATTGATGGCAAACACTGCTAAATTCAGTGCCCATCAAATTCTGGCTCCATTAATTCAATTACCTACATTATTTTTTCATTTTACTGCAAGCTGTGGCTGATACTGACAAGAAGTTCAACTTCCTTCCACTGCTTTCTAGTGACATTCTTATTTTTAAAATCATTGTGGTCCTCCTGCCACAGAGCTGGGCGGCTTTGTACAGCTGAGATACATTTTTCTGCATTCATTTTTTCCTATTTCGTCGCTCAGCGATTTTCAAACAAATTAAAACAGATTTGATTTCTGAGCGATGCGACGTCGCTCTGTCGCTCAGAAAAATCTCAAATCGCTACAATTTCGTACGTTTTAATTTTTTTTCGTCGCTCTAACGCTCGTCGCTCATTGCGTGGTCGCTCCCTAAGAATAATGAAACTACAGTAGAACCTCGATTATCCGGACTAAAATTCAAAACGCAAAGCAAAAAAACAGAAAAAGAATTCAAATAAAAATCTACTATATTAGTAGGTGATGACTTAAAGTGAAAGGGGCGTGTTGATCGGAGTTGTGACGACTGCAGTCATTTGGCCACATAGTCAACCAAGTCTCTTTCCAGACACTTAAAACAGTCATTTAGTCTTTTGACTTACAGTCAATTGACTGTTGTTTAGTATTTTAGCCTTTTAGTTTAGACCGAATAATCAATTGTAAGTCAAGAGACAAAGTGACTGCTTTAAGTGACTAAAAAGACTGCTACCAGTCTAGAGACAGACTAAAGTTATTTACAACCAAATGACTAGTTTAATGACTTGTTACTTAGAATATCCAAGCTGATTGGTGACTGTAGTCTTGAAGTCAAAGTCACTGAGTAAGTCAAAAGACTTATAAAATACATCTTTGGTAAGCTAACTAAAATTTTTAAAAGAATGCAATTTACCCAGCTCTGGTGCTGATGGTAATGAAGGTTAGTTCACTTGTGACTGCACTGTTTAGGTATCTCAGATTACGATACGATGGCGAAAATATCAAGAACATATTCCAGACAGGAAAAGAAAGCACTAAAATGAACAGAAAAAAACGTAGATTTAGATTTAAATGTCATAGTGCAACACACCGGGAACTAAAAACAGCTCTGGTTCGAAAAACGAACTGGCAGTGTAGCTACAATGAAGAGAAAAACTGGCTTACATCAAATGACGATTATTAAAAATGTATTTTAAGCAAATAAGTCTAGTAAGTATATTTAATAAATACAGTCAAAGCCCTCTAAGTCGAATTTTTACGGAATATCAAAATTAGTTCGAGCTAGAGGAATTTTTCGAAAAATTCAAGTTAGAGCGAATAATATTTTTTTTTTATACTCTACATGTAAGGAAAAAACAAAGGAAATTACTTAAAAAACCTTGTAATTTTGGATTGAGTCTTTTAAATTGGAGAATGAAGTCTTTTAAAAACGGACTCTATTTTAAGAAGGCAGTGTTGGACCTCATCCGGACTCTCAATGCATTCATTAAATGAAGCTTGAACACATCTCATACTTAACTGTTTTTATATTAAAAGCAAATTAAGGTCAACCAACAACATAATGAATAAGCAGCGCAGTCATTCATACAGAGCCGCACGGTTGTGTGCACAAATAACCTATAGCTCATTTGTGGTTGTGCGTAGACGACCATTATGTGGCCCTAAATGACAATTGTGTGTTTTCTCAGGTTCTTTGGGTTCGATGTTTGCCGTGTAGGTCGCCATGCAAATCCTCATTCTTGCTGTGAACATTTTCTTTCTTTCATGAGGAATTAAAAATAGACCAAGAGTAGAAAAACTGTATTCGAGTTAGAGGGCTTTTCGACTTAAAGGGCGTTTGACTTAGAGAAGAGTTTAGATGATTTCAGCAATCTGAAAGATTTTATATATCGAACGAAGCAGCAGAGAAACCCTGTCTTAGAATATAAAAATGGTTAAAATCGGCTGAGAATTACTCCAGATATTCAGGAACAACTCGGGAAAAAATAGGCCTCCTCGAGTACTTCTGTCACGGAAAGCTTTCGCAATTCGCCGTTCGGAACCGGCAATAAACTTCCACATGTGTCAAAATTATAACGCGCACAACACAGTGGAGGCGCGAAAAGCTGGGATCTGGCCCTTCGTGGGCCGTTACGCCACTAATGATGATGATTCAGGAAAAACAACAATAATTTTAGTCGAAAAAGTATTTGCACATTTTGTTTTGAAAGAAATATAATGGAAATGAAGAAGTTACAACTCCAAAAAAAATATTGTGTACAGTCTTCTTGCTTCGATATATAGTCAAGGACGAAAGGATAATGGTATATAGAATGTTGTTCCTATGCAATACTGGTTGTCTATGTTCGCTACAACTGCGTCATATATGAAACTATACATTTCAATTGAAAGGGCACCTTTTACTGAAATACATGTATACCATCGAATTAATTTCAGAATACTTTTGTGATTTTAAAATAAGTTATGTATGAGATCTGTTGAAATGTAACTTTTTATTGAGATTGCCCTTCACCAAAACCAAATACAATATTCTTACTGCATCGAAAAATGTCTGAAGGATTAAAATAGCAAGCATGAACCTAACACGAGTTTTGTTTTAACTGCGCCAATATTTTTTGAGTTCTGAGTAAATGAAGTTAATGTTGTACACAAACAACACTGGGCATGAAAGGTTTTAGAAAAAAAAAGAAAAGAAGATAACTACAGTCGACTCCCTCTAACTCGAATTTTTCCACAAAAATGGGGCATTCCCCTTCCGAATTTTCCACACAAAAACCATCCTCTAAGTCGAACTTCCTCTAATTCAAACTAATTATGATGTCCCGTGAAAATTCGACTTTGAGGGACTCGACTGTATTATCGTTGTGCAAAATATAAGCGAGTTTTTAGTTTTTCTTGTAATATTTCTTGTTTCGGTGAACATAAATATGTACATCTTTTCGACATAGAAGTAACTTGAACTTGAAATTGTTTTTGCTTTATTCCATTCCTTTATTCTTAAGGATAAAGTGAGTTCGATTCGCTTCAATTGTCCCAATTCTCCGATTATCGGTCCAAAAAAAAAATTTTTTCATTTAAATTAAATCTGGGAATTGTAGTGATCAATCAATCAATGTTTTTTTTCACAAATCACTTCTTCCACCTTTGATATTTTAGTTTTCGCGATAAAGCACCCAAAGAACCTCTCATCGTATGTATTGCCGCTCTCTATACATGTGGTTCTCTACAAAAAAAAAAAAAAAAAATGTAATTGTAACGACCTATGTTCCATCTAGATCCTTGCCATTTCCAAAACAGCAATCCAAAACAATTCGCACGTTAAATATCTGCTGTCTTATAATATTTAAAGATGAGATGTTAACCGTTTCATTTTATTTTTGAATAATTTGCATTTGCTTTCTCGCCACTTTTCATCGAACACAAATAAAAAGATTCTATGTGATAACCAGTCCTTTCTTCTACACTACTTTTCGTTTACTGCCATCGCATAAAAATCAAAACACAACTACGCACACATTGAATTTGTAATTTTATTTATTTGCATTAATATCTTTAATTTCATCCGTAATACGTAATTTAATTAAATTGATTAGTATTTATATTAGGGGTTTTCTTTCAAAAGTGTTCTATATAATATTTTATTTTTTTGTTTGCTTTTAAATTTAATAAAAATTCGTAAATACATTTAGAGATTTCTTTCTATACAAAAAATTATTTTACAAGAAAAGAAAAAAACAAATATGACATTCAAGTGACTTAAAATTAAATTGCAATTGAAATATTTACAAAAAAAAAGAAATTTTTTCTTATTAAATTTATTATTTTACAAAGTTCAAAAATATATTTATGTATATATTTATGTAACGTATGTATGGATGTGTGTGTAAACAACAATTGCAAAAACAAATGCGTCACTGTTTTAACAATATTTTCTTACTCATTTTGTGTATAATATAATCGTATATGCAATTAAATATTCTTTTCATTTTTGTTTTACTTTTATATAAACTCTACACTATGAATTGTTTTTTTTTTTTATTTTTTTTAAGAAAATTTCTGGTGAGATTAAAAATTTTCGTGTATACATTCGGTTAAATTTTAAATTTGTTTTTATGCTTTCAAAAAATTTGCATAAATTTTTTTCGTATAATCTTGTGTCTGGGTTTATAAAGGGGTTTGTAGAAAAAAAAGAAATTTAATTTGTTTTTTGTTTTTAGGTATAATGATGGTCGGATTAGAACAATTGGCGGAGTTTAATACAGAAATGAAACCAAAAACATTTTGAAATGAGATCTATTCTGGTCAAGATAGTAAGAAAAAAAGCTACTGTTCATTTATTTTTTTTGTAAAAGCGGTAAGCTATAAATTGGCTCTTAAAAGTCTGAAGTATAGTGTCACTCAGAAAAGGCGTCGAAAGAGTTGTGACAATCGCATACTTTTCTGTAGCAGAGACTACTGTTTTTAGTCAATCACGCGGGTATGATCTTCAAAGCTCTATTGTAGTCCATAAGCAATTATAGTAAACTTCCAGCACATTTTATGGTTTAGACCATTGACAATGAAATCCGATCCATGTTTTCAGGACGATACATTTCATTTTCAGCTTCAGATTTTACTTGCCAACTGCATAGAAAGTTGCCGCACAAAAGAGACAACGCCAGATTGCCTATTTGGCCAAGTAATCTATTCTTGCAGAGTTTTTATTTCGCGTAATTGGTTTACTGACTAGTTTCTTATCTTTCGCTATTTTAGCACAAACAACGAAAAAGTAGTTTCTTGTTAAGATTGTTCATGACGCATTTGAAAGGCATCTGAAAATTAGTTAAAAAATTTTAAGTAGCCTCGACATCAAACATATTTATTAAGAATTTTGTGTCATTAAAAAAATACTAACGCTCTGCCTGCGTCTAGAAGGACTGCTTTTACCACTTTTGCTCTACAGAGACTACTTTAAGGATTTATCATTAAATATTAGACACTAGTCCCTCTAAAAGACTTTAAAGATTCACTATTAAACAGCAGACATTAGAAGCTTATGTTTGCTTCCTTTCAAACCTAGTGTCCTCCTTTTCCGACCACCACTGTCCGCACCTCTTTACTTTATGATTTTGCAAAAAGATGCTATTTTTTTTTTCTTTGTTAAATTTAAATATCACCTTTGGTATTTTGGTAAAGTTTAAATTTTAATTCACTATAACTTCGGTACTCCTTTTTCTTTTACTTTTTTTTGCATTAACAATGAAAATATTTACAAAATTTCTCTTTTCTTTTTTGATATGTTAAAAATATGTGTTTTTCTGTTCGTCGAATATGTGCGCGTTCTTTTTTTTTTTCCTTTTTGTACCGAATATGCGTATGTATAAGTAACGTTTAAGATTTTGCTAAGTGCAGTATTGTTTTGTTTCGTATACAAACATCTTTTTTTCTTGTTTTTTTTGTTTTATTTGAATTATAAACTATCTACTTAGATGAGAAGGAAAAAAAAATTAAATTAAAATTTCGTTAAGTGTGTCTAGTCACACAGACGTGCACACGTGTGATTTTCGTATATAAATATTTGATATGAAGTAAATCACTGTAACAGTTATGTACATTTAAATGGAAAATTTTCTCAATTCATTTAATTTTTGTTTTTTTCTTTAATTTATATTGCACTCTTTTCGCCCCTTGAATTTGAGCCTACTTCGTCGTCGCTCTTCGTGATGAGAATCGTTTTTGTGTGAATGAGAAAGGATAGCTGCTGGGCTTAGTAGTAATATTATTTAGAAGATGTCACCAGCTGACTCGTACTGTATCCTTGAGTGTTACAGGTGGGTAAGGCGAACGGATTAAAGCCTAAGCCACCTACTCCTGGAAGAAAACAAAGAAAACATTTTATATTGACTGACTACTTTGGTAAACATGATTTGCACAGAAAAGCAGAAGAATTAAATAAACAAGAAAAAAGCTATGAATATCGATTTGGTCATAGTTAATACTTTTTTTTAATTTTATAAAATAGTTTTCAACAGATAAGATAACGATGTTGAATACTACTACTACGTTCATGCTACGTAGATTTTATTTTCTTGTTTTTACTTAATTTATTTTACTTTTTAAGAAAAAAAGAAACAGATTTGAAGGCGCAGCAGCTGCTTAAGAAGATTTACAGTGACTCCAGAAACTGTTCACTCAACCAGTTTAAAGAAACAAAAATTCATAGAAAAAAAATACACGCCCTAGAAAAATTATATGTAGGCATAATAATTTTTGCGGAAAATGCTAAAGGATTACTAAAAAATCAAAGAAGGGGAAGAAACACTACTTCATGGAGGTGGTCCTGTGTAAGCTTTGAAAGATATGGGTGATCTGGTTGCACCCTATGATAGCAAAAACTAAATTTAAGAAAAAATATTAACAAAGAACGTAATTATTGGTATTTAAAGAAGACACCTATTTTTTTGGCCGTATTTCTTCGAAGTAATTTTTTTTAATGTTTCTATGTACTAAATTTATTGATATATGTTCATTTTTAGATATTGCATTCAAAAACCTACAACCAAAATTTTGGGTTTCTTAAAATAAATTGTGTACACATATTTTTTTGACCAGCTGTGTATGTAACTTCAATTCAAAATTTGAAGATGTGTAGGAACAAAATATAAGAAAAAATATGAATTTTGCAACAAAACTGAGTTGAAAGTCAAGTATCATCTGACATGGCTCAAAAGAATTAGATTCCATTCTAAATAGATCAATTCACAATATTAAAAAAAGGTGGAGCAATAAGATGCTACATGAATTTAGATCTGAGTTATTATTATGAGGGTGAGCAAATATTTTTGGAGGTTGAAATTTGAAGTTAATTGACATGTTCGTAGGTAACTTAGTTGAAATTTGTAATATTGTGTTCCTGTTTAAGTCGTTTTGTTAAGTACTTTACGCAGAATAAGAGCATCTGCATATGCTGCTTTGTTTCTACAAACAAAATGCCATTTGCAAGTCAGTTTTCCAAGATCGCAAAGCATTTTCTTAAAACATAATTCATTCAACTGACATTTACCTCGGTCAAAGGGATTAAAAATCAGAGTTTGTGTCAGACAAACATACGTACAACCAGTCAATATGTATCTGGTTTACATATGTAGACTGAATGCCTCGCAAATGTGCGATCACCTATCCCCAGGGAATATTCTGCTGACTCTAGTACAATATTTTTAGGTTTTACTACAACCTCGAGTGTGAAGCAATTTAAACACAATTGTGAGATGGTTGTATGCAAACTTGAATGAATTTATGAGAATTGAAAGCAACACAAATCATCACCAAAGACGGCTAAGTGGCCTGCTATAATAAAAGCTGCCTTTTAAACCCCTGCAAAAATTTAAATAATTTCAAGAGAAACCAAAAGAGATGTAAAGAAATTATTCTTCTATGTTCTGCATTTCGAGTAAAAGTGCATTCAAAACGTGTTTCAATTCCACTCGAATTTACATTTTTTCAATCCACTTCAGTCTTCGATTTCTTGCTTCAAATGTCGAGATCGACATCAGCTGTGTATTTAATATACATAAGAAATTAAAATAGAAATCTTGATTTGGAATGAAACTTTCGTGAAAATTTGTGGGTATAGAAAATTCGGAAAAACATCTGTTCACGAGTAGTCGGTGGAAACTTAAGATCATTTGTAAAATCAGACCATATTTTGAAGCAACCCTTGCTTTACACCTAAGGCGAAGAAAGTTGACTTGGAAAAAATAGATCCGAAAAAATAAACCACTCACATTTTAATTGGCCGACCAAGGCTGGCTATTTTTTCAAAGAAACTCGATGAATTCTTGGATTGCGCAAGCCGTTTATTTGACCAGTCTATGTTTCGAACAGTCGAAGTCCCAGTGCTGCTTTTGCTCGTTATCAACATTGGATCCTTCTTCCTCATTTTATTTATTATTAAATTACTATTTCCTTCATCTCCTGACTTTCAAAACCTTATGAAGCAGTTGATGGAGTCGCTCACAACTCTTAAGGTGGGAATAGTATTCTCCAAATTAATAAACTTAGTGTTGCAGTTTTGGGAACTTAAACTGCTTAACCTCTTCGTATTTCTAAAAGCTATGAAAGAGTTTGCGAAAACCTCTGAAGTCCTTTCATTAGTCCAAAAAGAAGAAAATGCACAGAGCAATCATCACATCTTTAGTAAATCCAGTGCAATTTCATATCCTACCCCCAACTCACACGCTAGTCGCTGACCTTCGGTTATTTTTGCGAAGCCTACCATCGAATCAATTGCAAATTGCATTACGCCGAGTGCTCGTCCTTTCAACGCCATTGTCACCTACACCACCTCACGTCACCTCGCCCACCGATCATCACCGATGCCAATCTACTTAAACCGACAAAAAAAACCTGTAAAATTCACCAGGACCAAATCGAATGAAATGAAAACGAAAACAGAAAAATAAAAAAACTCAGGACAAAATAAAAAAATTTTAAATACCATTTTTAAGCCGTGCCCTTTCAGTCGTGTGTGGGTGTGTGAAAAGTTTCTGTTTTTTTTTTTTTGCAAAAGTGTTCAATGTAAAGTGCGTGTGTGTAGAAAGGAGTCAGGATTCAGGAGAACTCGGAACTCGAAACTCTGTCGGACATATCGCATGTCCTATCACTATCCTTGAAGTTTATGTCGCTTAAATTTAAATGTTTGTTTTTTTTGCGTTTTTTTGGGCTCGTGTTTTTTAAACAGCTGCTGTTGCTGATACCGTTGTCGGATTATGCCACGGCTGATGCGGATGATGCGAATGATGATGATGCGGATGCGGATGCGAGTGATGATGGTGATGATGCTGGACGAGTGCTTGATGCCATGGGGACGACACTGTTGAGATTAATGGCGAAAAGGCACTAGCTGAGCGGATTGTTTTATTTTTCGATGTTTTTTTGTGTTGTATTGGTGCACAGAGCAAACAAAAAAAAAAATAAAATAAAAAAAAAAACAGAAAAATAAACATGCAAAACAAAAATAAAGAAAATGAAAATAAAAAATTGGTTTGGAGGAACTACTCACTCGATGTGGAATTGAATACACTGCCGGGCGACGATGACAACGCTCCCATGTTCGGTGCCGGTCCATAGCCGTTTGCAGTGGCCCCATAGGAGCCGCCCGACGAGTGCGGCGTCGAGGCGCTGCTGCAGTAGCCGCCACGTGGACTCACGCTGCTGCTCTGCGCCCTCTGGTACTCGTCTTCGGTCCATTGACCAGTTCCATCCTGAACACTGACGGCCAATTGGCCCGCGTACGAATTGAATCCAGTCGTGCCTCCGGGAGATCTTCAAAAATAAAGCATACCGATTAGACTGGCAGACAGGGAGACCTAAATTTATGACTCACCTTGGCATGGAGTAGAGCGCTTCGACCAAGTCGGCGGCACGTTTGAGGATGATCTCTTTCTGTAGCTTTTCCGGGTCGCCCGGATGGCGGGGGATGAGCTTCTGCAGCCGCTGGAAGCCGTAGTCTATCGTCGGCTCGTTGAGGGCTGCTTAAATCAAAGAAACCATACAGTTAAGAACAGTCGAGCAGACACGAGTGAGAGAAAATACTTACAAACATAGACGAATCGTCCTGGTGATCCCTTGCAAAACTGCTTGCTCTTGTAGGAGAGTGTCACCTCCACAACGCCCGGTATGTGCCGCGGCGGCGTCTGGACGCGTATGGCGTGCGATGTGATAAGCTCGCTCCAGACCAGCATCGTGCCGAAGACAACCTGAAGGCCGTCGAAGAAGTTATCGCCGACAATGATGACGGTGGCGCCGCCGGTGGTCCAACCCTCGCTGGGGGATATCGCCTTGATGCAGGGTGTCGCAACTGGGAGCGGCGGATAGAGTCCTGCTGAAAAGAATTTTCGATTTTTAGTTGGAAATTCTGTGGTGTCGTGTTTGGGGTTGGCTTAAAGGATTTTTCTTGTGGATTTTGTACTTAAGGATCATCATGCACAGTTTGACTACTCGCTACTAGTGGACGCACAGAAACAACGAAACGCAATTGTAATCGAAAAGGGAAACTGGAAATGAGGGCTTTCGGGAAGTCTACACCATTTCGTGGATTTGATTTTGTGGGGCGAGATTAAGTGAGGAACAAAATGAGAAAATGTGGCCTGATGAGGTGTCATTAACGGCGGTTTTCTGCATTCTCGCGTAGTTGGAATGCTGTGCACTTGTGTCCCAGGAGAATTGGTTCTTCTCTGTTAGCAGACAGTAGTGGCGGGTGGTGGAAGGTGATTTTTTTGGCGAGAGATTCAATTTTAAATTAAAATGATACGTGTGGCAGTCCCGCGAATGACTTCTTTTTTTTGTTATTTCCTGAAGGTTAATAATAATGCCATCAAGAAGTTTAGGGACTGGTTGGTTTCTTAACATTTTCGTCAAGGAAATTAAAGAATTAAAAGGAAACGCTAATTTGAAGGCATTTCAATGCATGATACGATCTAAAATTTTGCTGCACTTGATTTCGGAGCTTCACTGGCTCATGAAAGAAGTACAATTCAAAGGGTGCCCCTAAAACGTTAGTTCAAAATTTAATTAGCATCCAAAAAAGGATGCTAATTAAAAAAATAACACAATCAAAATATAAACGGGCAAGAAAAAGGTTCAGGTCTCAAAAAAACATCTTCAATCTGATGATACAATCAACTGAGAAACTTAATTTGATTGGTAGACATGGAGGAACTACAGTTTAAGGCTGAGTCTGATCAACTCTCAAAGGGAGATGTGCATTTTTGGTTAAAACCCTTTAAAAAAAATCGTTAGAATCATTGGAACTGTGATATTAAGACGTTTCTAAACTCAGATAAAGGAGAGAATCACAGAAATGTCTTTCATGAAAAGCTTCCATAAAGAAATCGTTTAGTTAAATTTAATCGCTAATGGTTCTGCTACAGAATTGACGTATTCTTTAACCATCGTGGCAAAATCTTAACAATTTTAAATCTTTCCTCGGCCCGTTAAAAAAACATTCGATAAATTGAGTAAAATCAATATTAAATCAAATCAATTTGAAAGTGAAGGAACTTCAACAACTTGAAATCTTGGCTTCTCTACTCTCTATAACTTGAAGCATCTTTTCTGTTTATATCAAGTTCAGACCTGTCGTTTATTTATTGGAAATTGGAAATTCATTGCTAATTGATTGACGAAAGTCGCTCTCTTAACAAAAAATATGGATTGCGCGCAACTGCGGTTCAAATGAGATTGTGCTGATCAAAAAGTTGCTCAAATTCTTGTTCATTTGATTTTTTTTCTTTCTTCAATCCTTAAACTCTTTGAAATTTGTCTATTGTCCTTTGAGTTTCAAATCGACCAGGAATTCAATCAATTAAAAGACGAAGCGTTGCGTCTTCCACCGTATCCACTGAAATGACTCCAAGAATTGTCTTACAAGGCACCATGCCAAAGCAGGATACTCCACTCCACTCGCGTCATGAGAAAGAAAAATCGAAATAACAAAACAAAAAACAAAAAAAACTCCGAAAATGGACCCAAAACACTTGTCCTTGCGTTTTATGGACCGACGTTATAATGAATTATTTTTTGTCTGGCTATCCCGGTATCAGCTTTGTTATTGATATCCTCCACTGGCCACATGCGAAACAGTGTACGCGAAAGGGCGGGTATATAAAACAAGGGAAAGAGGGGGTTGTCCTTATGCGTCGCCCCCACCTCCTCCCCAACACCGTCGTACACAGGATTTTATGGCAAAAGGGTGGTTCGTCGAAGGGTACGTCTGCCTGCCTGTTTATGTATGTGTTTTAGATATGAAGAAGTTAATGTTGTCCCCTTTTCTGTTATTCCGTTTTTTTTTCTGTCCAGAAGGGTGTTTGCCTCTTTTTTTTGTGGTGATCTAATCCAACAACAAAAAAAGGGGAGCTTAAGCCATAAAAAACCACCCACTCTAGCGGTTGGTGCCGTGACAATGGTCAACATCGAGGATAATATCGCATTAAGATAAAAATACCAAACATAATATGTGGGATTGTTGATATATGTAGTACATACGGGCGTGTGTGTGTAGTACGAGAAAAATATTAAATAAATAAAGGACATTATGTTTGGGTGGAGGGGTAAAAAACTTGGGATAATGGTGGCGGTTGTGTGCGACTTTTGTGATCCTCCTGCCCTGACAAGCTTCGAAATTTGTCTCAAAATTTTTGTTCATTTTCAATTATCAAAAAAAAAATAAAATTTTTATTCGACTTTTTTTCATTTCAATAACTAATTGATTACAAAAACATAAAAAAAAACAAAATAAAAATCAATTTTCAAACACAAATTCAAACACAAATTAGCTACAGACCATCATAGGTACTGTCAGGCGCAAGGGGGTGACCCGAAATGGACAGGGGAGAATTTCCTGTACCTTCCGTGGCGTCCATCCGTTTTGCGCGACGGCCATGCTTCGAATTATTGTGGACAAACATGTTATCAGAAATAGCTAAGAGCGGGCCATCAACTGTCACTTGCGTTGATATCACAACCTGAAAAGAGAGAGATGAAGATAAAAATGTGTTTAGAACAAAAATAAAAGTTGTAAGTGGCTGAGGATCTGGAAACTAAAAATGTTTGGTTTTTATTCGATAATATGGTACATGTCGATGTGAAAGCTAAAAGGTGAAAGTGAAGACAGAAAGAGAAACTGTCAAGCAAAATGTTTATAACCCCTGCAAAATATTTTGGTCTATCTACGTAAATTGGGATTGAGGCACAGTAAGATGATTTTAAGGTTCGTTCAAAATATGTATCGACCTTTAACGTGGAAAAGAAAAAGGAAAATGATGACAATTACTCAGATATAAACGGTTTCATACAAATTTTCGACCCATCCTTCGTTTTTGGCACGCAATCAATTATAAGGAATCTTTTAAAAAAAATCGAAACAGTTTTTGTTTCATGTTCAATAGTCGTCGAATGTATTCATAAGATAGGTTGGTATGGTTCTTTATGTCCGAAAATATCGTATCACTTTTGTAGCCAATACATTAAAGTAGAAAATGTTTGAAGTTTTTAGTTGTTCAGTTTGACAAAGTCGGTCAGGGTCTTACTCTCCATTGCTATTCGATTTGCAAAACCATGAGAAAGTGATTTGCGATTCTACTTCTTATCTGTAAAAAAGTGAAACAGAAAAAAAAGATTTCGAAAATCAATCTTTTTTAGAATGAATTTAAGAGTAAATTCGCATTATATCAGATAGCTAGAAAGTCACAGAATAGAAAAATATATGTTACACTTTTATTACTGTTAAGGTGGTGAGGCGTTTTGAGTCCAAAGGCAAAACGTATCAATGTGCCCCAACTCCCACTACTAAAAATTTGCTGTATTATACACAGCGTATTTGGTCAAATTTATCAAGAATGGACATCGATCACGTACTGCAAAACAGCACTAGAAGCAGCAGTTACATGATGATGACTTACAAAGACTTTCGCTCTGAATTACTATTTAAATATGCCGAAGAAAGGAAATGTTCACCGTGAAAAGGGCGGATTGGTACCTTTATAGGAAGAAAAAATGAATGTTGCGGTAAGAAGCGGCTCTTAAATTTTGCATTATTCAAAAGGTAAAGTTTCATGATCGCACTTTTTTTCGTGGACTGCGAAACTAAAAAACAAGTAGCTTGTCTCTACAAAAAAGTGCACTACTTTATTTAGTTCTCGGTGGCAGTCTTTTACATTTCTTAATAAAAATACACTCTATCTAAAGCTACAGTCTAATCCCTCTAAGTCGAACTCCCTCTAAGTCGAATTTCCCTCTAACTCGAACTAATTTTGATGCCCCGCCATATTTTGACATTCGCTTTCCGAACTTTCCGTACATTTCTTTCTGTATCCTCTAAGTCGAACTCCCTCTAACTCGAACTAATTTTGATGCCCCGTGAAACTTCGTCTTAGAGGGATTCAACTGTATTAGCCAATAGCTTCAAAAAATTGTTACCCTTTAATCTAACTACAGCGTTTTATTAACCCTCGTCTACGAGCGGAACCAAATCAAAAATGAGTAATTTTTCATGCAATAAAGGAGAAGAAATATTTTGTCTTTTTATATGAAGTTGCATTTCCTGTTTCTTCTCTCTGGTGAAAAGGCGAAAACTGTGAGTTGCCTGCCTGGTTGTTTGGATCTCATTTCTCTTTTTTTAAATAGAAAATTAAAGCAGCATAAATGCTTCCCGCGACCCCCTTAGTGGATCATGCGGTCAAAAAGATAAAATGAGAGATACACGCTTTGGTGGTAAGTCGAAAAATCTAAAGAGAATTTCCAATTTCTAAATTCTTATTTACTTTTAGATCTGCCCATAAGATCTGCAAATGGTCGGGCATGAATGAAACTTTCTTCTGTATTCCGCAGTTTGAAGGCCAAAACACAATCGAACAATAAAATGCGATTACGAATGACTTGATAAAATAAAAAGAATGTAATCTCATTGAGAATTTAGAAAATAAATTAGCCGATTAGTATTTTGCAAACAACAACCAATTATAGGAAGCAGCTAAAAAAGCGTGGCATTCCCTACCTTTGACAACATACCTTAAATCAGTGAACTCAATGCCAAACCAAAGCCAAAAAGTTTTGGATAATAATGGACGATACTTAGGTTGTTAATCAAAACCAATAATTATGTAAAAAAAAAAAAAGAAAAATAAAACAAAATGAAATTGCTATGTAAACAGCTAGTCAAAAAAATCGGCTCTGTACATAGTGCCGATTTTGTGAATTCGAACGATTTCACATTAGAATAGCAATACAGCAAATAATTTTTTCCATCAAGATTAAATTAAGCATGAGTTGCTAATTCCTGGGAGCTTTTATTATATGGTTAAATAAATCATTGGGTTATATTATATAATTTATTAACCAGTATTGTACTATACCAATTTCTTTTAGTTATTTTGAAGGAAAATAGGTTGCTTTTAATTGAATTTCACCAAATGTAGGATGGATGACTAAATCAGAACAATCGTTCACACTCATTTAGGATATTTACTTGACTCAAATCGTTATGATTTAGCTAAAGTTTTTCTAAAATGGAAACAATAAAATTAAAATTATCTACGAAAGGTCTTCCTTTAGAATACATGTTGACACATTAAATACAACAGTATTGATTGCGATTAAACTGTCATTTCATCACACTCAGTTATGGAGCAAAATCATATTAAATCTTGTCAATACCTAAAACTACCCACATTTTGTTAGCGTAGCACAATTTTCGGACGGCTTAAAATAACACACGAGGAGGAATGATAAAACAGTTAACTAGTGTTTTTACAGAGCAATTTCCACGAGTTTCTAAAAAAATCCTTAAAATGATTGTATACTTCTAATTTGAGTGACAACATTTGCTAAACACAAGATGCTCCAAGATCTTTCACAAGCAACTTCGACTTGACCGTGGTAAAGGACTGTTGATGGTCAATAAACATGAACAATGTATTTTTATCTTACCTGAAATCGTCGCATATCCCTTGGATTTCCGGCATTCTTCAAACAATTTTGATTGCATTTCAAGAAAAACTTCAAGAAAAATCTGCAAAGAGTAAAAAAAAGAGAAAATATAAAACACATGATAAAGCGATTTATAGAGAAATAACAACAAAAACCGAAAATAAAAAAATTAAGATTCCTCACATATCCTTTACCGCACGCATCCTTAACGATACGCAATCAGTGAACACCAAGCAAGAGCATCATCGCCCATACTCTGTGATTTTATGTCCTCCTCCCCCCACACATAAAACACTTCGTTTTTATGCGCTCCCGCTTCAAGGATGATGACTTTTCATATTGAAAACCCCGCACCGTGTAGTTCCAGGATAAGGCCACAGCACAGCAAGGAGAACGGATATTTAACACGTCATAAAAATTATTATGAGCGTTAATTTTGAAAGGACGCGGCACTGTTTATTGGCCCTTCATGGACAGAGGCGATACACAATGTTGACGATAGTGATGGTGATGGCGGTGGCGTCAGCAGAAAAACAAAAATTAAGGCTGAGTTGTCAGAATCTCAGCACCACCCCCATTTGATTTAAATGTGTGTCATGACGGATTTAAATTTTCAACTTTTCCAGCCACACGCCGCCGCAGCGGTACAAGTGTTCGCGTGTAATTTACACCAATCTCACAGCTCCGCGTCCCTACTTTAAGTGAAATCCCAGCACCGACAGATATGTTCCCGGGGAATTTATTCGGGGTGATTTGGAGAATTACGACTGCCACATGCCCATCTGTGCTGTTGACGGTGCGGCGGTGGTGACAGCGTCTCACACGCTTGTGTCCTAGGTGCCTTAGTGGCGGATGAAATTAAAAATCGATTTGGAGGATTCAAAATATTGACACTTTTCGGTGTGTGTTGTTGTCATGCCTGTGAGCGTGGAGGGGGAGAATGATTTGTTCGAGGGATGAGAGGTGTTGATTTAAATTAGCTGCAGGAATTCTGAGTCATTAAGTCACCGGGAATAATTACAGCAATGATGAGACGGATTTATGATCTTTTGATTGTGTCGAAAGACGTGGATCAAGAGTATGTGTGTAGGGAGGACGTCGAAGTGATTTAAGCTTGTGGGGCAAGTTTTGGGTGGAAATTTAAGTCAAGGCAGATGTGTGAAATACAGGATTCGAGTTATATACTACAGCTTGTGGAGAAATCAACGTAGTCAGCGATGGAATCGAAGTGTTTATCAATTGAGAAACATTTTGGGCAGGAGGTCTCAGTCACAGTTAAGGAAGGGGAGAGGGGACAGATATTGAAATGGAGCGAAATGTTAGCTTAAGTAGCTTAAGTCCTAGACGACCTCGTGTAAAACAGTAAAAAAAAACAAAAAATTCACTGACTAATAAACGTGGGTCACTCGTAAGCTTTCTTTTGAAGTCAGCTTCCAATTTGCTTTTGCTTTCTGTTCGCGGAGACTTTGTCCATTTACTGGCCTACCCTCCATTGATGTCCAAGGGCGTCATAGCTAAGAGTCCGACGGTCTTCAAAACGCAACTGGTAGAATAGTTTTTTTTATTTTTTTCTTTGAAATTGCTCTGCAAGGATGCAAGAAACGCGAGGAACAAAACTGAGCTGAGCTGAGGGCCTGTTCTTTAAAGTAATGTTTCGTCACCTCGAGCACAACTTACGCTTCTAGCCACATTCGCTCTTGACAAGCATGATCTCAAGAACGAATTTGCGAGTCTCCAAAGTGATGGAGAGGATGTGTGCGGAAGAACTGGTAAGAAAATAAAAAAATTCTCATTTGAAATTGGGATTACCGGAGACGAAAGGGTATTCGGGTCCTATATTTCAACGATGTTCGTTGTGCTCATTGAATATTGAACGGTCCTTTTCATTCGCCCTGTGTGCGCCGTGGCTTAATCGTTAGTGCGTCGGACTGTTAAGCGAGAGTACTTGGGTTCGAGTCCGGCTTGGGGAGTTAGAGTTAGAGTTAGGGGGGGGAGGGGGTGGGAATGTGTCGCCTGTGTCACTGCGGCCACGAGTGGGCCTATTGTGACTGCCCCCGCTTATAGCTCACGCAGAAGGCCCGAGTTCGTGATGAATCTTAGGATGCTTTTGGGTGAGCTGGCAGCTATATTTCCTGCCTCTAGGTAGTGCCTGCCAAGGTATCGATGACGAGTACTGACTAAGCAGTTACAGTGACACAGTAAGTGTTCCGCTGTTTCTTCGTCCTCGTTGCACATTCGGCAGGTGTCATCCTGCGTTAAGCCCATCGCTTTTAGGTGTTTGTTAACTGGGCAGTGCCCAGTCAGAAAGCCTGAAACGGTTCGAATCTGACTCCTCGTGAGACTGAGGAGTTGCTTTGCTCTAGCGATGGAAGTAGTTGGCATGAACAATGGGGAAATAACACCACAGTGGAGGCGCGAAGAAGCTAGGCTGTGCCCTGTATGGGCTGTTCCGCCGACTATTTATTTATATATTTTTTTTTTCTTTCCATTCGCCCTAATCCACTTCACCGTTTCAAAGGGGCGTTCTTCGCCGGCGCAAAACCGAACTTACTGTATTGATATACAGAATTAAAAAATGCATTTAAACTAATTTTTTTTAACAAAAATGTACTGCTTGTTAAAGTCTTTACCTCCAAAATCGCAATCAACTCTGTGACTTAAAAGGTGGCATTACTCACTAGTTGGTATTGTGTTTTGAATTTCCGCATTGGTGACCAGAAACTGATCTCATTCTAATTGGAAAGGACATGTTTCAAGGAGAATTTGGATAATTGGGAGAGGCAAACATCGATGTGGTAACGGAACCCACAGAAATAGCTCTTTTCTTAGCCGCAATAGTCTCTTCATCACAATCAAAGAGCTTTTTGATAAATTTTTTTAGGATTGTATGGTGAAAAAAACGAGAAACGCCTCACCGATTCCGAAATTGAAAAATATCTGAGTAAGTTGCGGAAAAATTGATAAAATTGAATTGGCTTAATAATTAGGAATTGTAACTCTATTCGCTCAACACATCAATTGGGGATGGAAACATAAATTGTTTGTGCCATACCTGAGGCAAGACAAATTCTATCCAGTTTCCTTCAGAAATGTCTCAACAGAATTCTACTTTTCTCAGGACTACACAGTTCCGTAAGGATCCTTTTCTAAAATCAGTAAACCTCTCGATTTCATCACACTTATCTGCATACGTCCGCAGAGCCTCTCTCTCATCTTCACCTAAAACAGGTGCTGTCTTAGAACAAAGTCATAAACTAACTAAAACTCCTCCCAAAGGACACCCGAACACATGTAAATCCACAACTCAACACGCAGGAAAACCCCAATCGGATGCCACTACTCAGCCACTTCCTTTCGTCGCTCAGCCTACGCGCCTCCCTCAGCAACTCGACACGCACGAGTGCAGGGTGCTCGTCCCAGCAGGACAATTATGCAAGTATCCGTTTCCCGTTAACTGATTTATTCCCAGCGCCCCCTCAGGACAGAGAGACACTATCAAACCAGCTACCGACAAAAAAAACATAAAACTTTACATCGCACCCGAAATATCATAGCATAAGGACACCCTGCGGTGCAATGTTTATCGCTGCAGCAGGGTGGGTGCGCGAAAAAATAGAAAACAACAAAAACGCGCAGGAAAAAAAAAGAAATGTAAATGAAAATACGCCCAGAGTAGAGCGTCAGCCAAGCAGGACGACGCGGCCAGCTCACACAAACATTCACCGCCTCGAGCAAAACATCTGTTCTGGCGAACGGACGAAAATGTTGAAACTAATCCAACCACATGCACGAGATTATTATTGACATCTCGATTTACAAATTTGCTCAAGTCCCGGACCCCTGGCTGTTCTCCCCTGGCTGTTGCTGGACGCAAGAGTTTTGTTTGTGAGGCTTTGATGAAGGGGAGGAGGCGAAGCCAATTAGGGGTTAAATGACGAGAAGCTTCGACGCAAGTCGTAAGTGGGCGTAATGTAAATAATCAAATTCAATTTGTTCGCACACTTTGGCTATTAGATGGCGGCACAGTGGTGCGCAATGCTACGTTCGCGGACCGGGTGGTCTTGGAAATTAATTTAGATCAGGACGGGGTTGATGCAATGTTAAAGGCGGGGATGAGAATGTTAGAAAGATTATCGGGATGTGGTGAGTGTCAAAATAAAACTATTGAAAAGTTCGAATAAAGGTGACTGATTCGGTTTCTTGTAAGATTTCGCTCAAAATCATTTAAATTATGGACCTTTTGTAATTTTACAGATCTTTGTGTAATTTTTCAGACGATACGTCACTTGCGTCATACTTCCAAAGATCGAAAGAAAGATACATGTTGAGCTTTTCATTTCTTTGCCTACGACTCGAGTGGAACTTAACTGACGTCAGTCTTTCAACTCACGCTCTTCCCCATTCATGACTTCTTTTCGAGTATTTATCACCAAATTTAACAATGTTTACAATGAAAATTCTGAACCATATGCAAAGTAACAGATAAAGTTTCTTGTGTATACATTGGTTTTCGCGCATGATGATGATCATTTTTTTTATTTCCCATATTTATTTAATTCCTGTCTGTATTACAACAATAAAGTGGTTTTTACATGGATTTGGGATGATGGAATGATGATTTTAAGCAAAATATTTTGTCATACAAAATGTGTCCGCTGTTTTATGACACTAGATGGTGTTGCTTCAATCTTTTAGTCCACATAATCTTGCAAAGTGCTTCATAAAGCAGCCATCAGGAAAAAGGAACGCATCAATGACACTCATCACTTAACGTTCGAATTGAATCAAGATAATCGCCGGACTGTTTTAAGGTCACTCAGATTACTGTAAGCATGTGTGTAACCCTAAAACGCTATCGAATGACCTACAATTAAAGTGAAATAAAATTTCCTCAACATTCCGCCTACAAACGAACTGCAGGCCCGCGCCCATTTCATGGCCATCGTGCGCTTCTGCCTTCAGACACCCCAAACTTAAATTTTCGATATCAAAAACAATAACACAAAAAACATTGTCTATGTTTTTGTAATTTTTTGCGCAACAAATTAATGGACTCATTACAAACGCGATACATGCCATCAGCGGGCTTATCACGTTCACACACCAGTTGACCAGATGGCCGGACCGGGCAACATCACAACACATGCACAGAGTTTAAGTGTTTTCCACTTAACGACGCGTATCCCACTAATCTCTGCTGTGTCACTCTTTAAGTATCGAGTTACAAACAACACAAATATCTAGCACTGCGCCAGCGATGGATGCGATCGATGATATACGGCTTTGGGAAATGTCGGATCGCATCTCGACGAGATACAAATTACAAAATTAGTGCCATCGGTGTCTGCGTGTATTTGAATTTGAGTTTGAGTTTTTTTGTGTTTTGAAAACATCTTGACAGGATGCTCGATGAGCACGCTGGCGCTGACAACACAACACTTGTCATAAAACTCAGGAATTTATGCATGCAGCTCAATTTACAGAAAAAAAAAACGTTTGAATTGTAACAAAAATAAGTCGTCCATTCTCCTCCTCCCTTCTCAGCCCCAAACAGCAACAACAACCAACAACAATAAGAAAATGGAGAAATTATAAATTCTATCCACGTGACCCTAATAAATCTTCCTCTACCACGAAATGTAAAATCTTTTTCATTTCGTCGTCGAATGAACACACCGACCTGAAAAAAGCCTCACGGATCCTTGAGCTCAAATCTGCAGAAAAAAAAATAAAGTTGTGTCCTTAGAAATCATCTCCCAGGCTGTGCTCTCCGAACCAATGGAAAAGCCACCAGCAAAAGACCGTTAACGAAAGGGAGCCGAGAAAAAAAAGTACTTCATTATCCTAACGAAGGAATGTCCTTTTTTTCTGAATATACACAAACAGGCACACACATATAGTGACGCACTTAAAGGAAGAAGAGGTACGAAAAAATCAATGAACTGCATAATTGGCCATTTAAATCCGCTTAAACTTGTTACCCACAAATCTTGTGCCAAACATAACAAGCCAAATGATGTACAGTTTCGGGATGTCCTTCAAGGAAAAAAAGGGGAGTAGAGGAGGGAATGGGACGAAGAGTAAAAATTGAAGAAAATTTTCGATTCTTTTTTTTTCGAGTGGGGAGATGGATCCTCTTAAGAACCAGGAGTCTACGAAGCGAGTTCATTTAAAATTCAAGTGTGTTAGTCGTGGTTGAAACGATTGAAGGAAGGCGGAATTTTGGGGTGGTCAGGGATGAGCAGTTTTTTTTAAATTTGGAATGCTGACATTTAAGAGGCCTCCGTCGATGCAAAAAACATATTCGACGCTGTGGCGGTAGCAATGTGCAATATGACTAGTTAATATCCTGTAAAGTCGTAGTGAAATTAAAATAATTTTAGGTTACTGCGGAAATAGCATTCTGCCCTTACTGTTGTGACCAATTAAATAATTTTGTTTTATACGAGCCACGTCATTGAGTCTTTATCGAGAAAGTGTTTGCTCAAACTAAAAAAATTTTATAATGATTACTTTAGTTAAGAAAATGTTTAATAACTGGAAAAATATTACAAAATTATTATTTTTTTCGTGTTCAGGACATTTTACATAGACAGACATAGAAAACAAATTGAAATTTTTTGAGGTGTGGTTTGAGGTAAATTTCTTGGACACATTTTATTGAATTTCAGCGTATTAGAAGGATAAGAAAAGTGTACAAAAACTCAAAAAAAACCTGAGCCTTATCAACCAGGTGGTGTTAAATTTTGTCATGAATTTATGAGACAAGTGCTAAAAAAAATGGAAACACCTTCAGAGGTCCAAGACAACCATAGTTTTTAGCTAAAAATTTTGAACCATTTTTGTTCACTTCAGAGAATTCAACCAAACAAATATTGAAATGATGTTATATTTTGTGATAAAGCGGAAATAATGCTCCGTCTCAACAGAGGACCCAACTGAAAAGACTAAAGGCAGGCTGAAGGTGAATACACACAAAATCAAAATCTATAACATTTCATATTATTTCAGGTTTGCTGAACTTCCTCTTTCGTCAAGAGGGCCTTTTTTTTAAATGTCAACTTTTTCGTTGCTAAATTGCTTAATGAAATGAAGTTTCGTATAAGTAGGTTGTAAGTAAAATGTCTGAGAGTTACTTTAGTTGTAATGAGAAAATAAAATTTGCACTATCTTGACAAAGTGTATAGTCTGATCTTAAAAATTCCCACGTTGATTTTTTAGCTAAAACCTATTCGGCCAGAACGTTGAAATGATCAAAGCGAAGTTAATGTAAGTTCCTTCAAAAGCTACAAACTTTTGTAATATTATTCAGATTTTTTTTGTTTGGCTTCATATCTGTAAAATGGTAAACTGCCTTAAAATGTTCGACAATAAAACTCGCATTAATTGTATAATGTATGTTGATATTATCCATTGAGATGTGCTGAAACTTCTTCAACAAAATTTGTTGAAGTCCCAAAGACTTCAAGGGAATGCTGTTGACCTTAAGTGAATGGCGGGATTTCAAGTGAATGGTGATTTCAAAGAATGCCACTGCCAACCCACTGAATGTCCCGAAAGATTGGCGCAAACAAGTCTTCAAAAGGGAATGGAGATTTAGAAATTAAAGTCTTAGTCCCAACGCAAATTCATGAATTAAAAAAAGCAGTCAATCGATTTGTTTAAAACAAATATATATTCTTTTACGTCACTGTAGCTTTGCAACAAAACAACAGTGAACCAAACATATTGTATTAACATGCCTCAGTTTACCTTTAAGTTAATCGATTTGGTGACAAAAATAGATTTAGAGATACAGCGACGTCAAGAACAACTTCAACCAAAAAGTAAATCAGTGACGACTTTTCTCAGACATGCAAAAGACGCTGACGTCATCTTTCAGATCCTCATGACGAAGCAGAAAGTATCTTAAGGACCTGTCTGATTTAAAGAGTGAAAATGGTACGAACGAATTCTTGATTGATGCTCTGAAATCGCAAGAAATCGTGAAAAGTCGGTGGTGGTGATATCACATTGAATTCGTAAGAAAAGGTAGTGGTTCTAAGATCTCTATAGTGCTTCCGATTTGATGCAAATCAATTTTTGAAACTTCACAGCATGACCAAAGCACTATTCACACTTTAGAGCTAATCTAACATCAAGAGTTTGTGCCTCCAAATAAATCTCGACGATGCCCAGGGTCAATATCTCTTTCTCCGTCTGAAGGCATCTAAAACATAATTCGCTGCTTAAACTTCTAATCACACTAACTTCCACCTCCTAAGTTTATATGAATCAAACAAATTTTTTCATTTCCAGCAAATCCATTTCACAACTGGTCACCCTTTTTCGCCTGTCACCAGTCCCGATCGACTTCTTCCACCGCCACCAGGTGCCGCACATGGTCACGACAAAAAAAAAAGGGAAAATCCTCCGATGGCTGTTTATTTATTTATTCTCCTTCATTTCGCTCATTTATATTCGTGTCGAATGAGTAGAATCACCCATGAAACGATTGAACTTCGTTTTTTTTACTTTTAACTTTTTTTTGCGTGGGGCTCCTGCGAACAAACTTTTCCATTTGAACTTTACGAGCGCGTTAAATGGCGCGGAACGCGTTTAAAGGATGTTTTTTGTGAGTGTGTGTGTCCCCGGGCCGTGTAACAGACTCCAAGAGGGAACTATGTGCCAAGGCAATTAGCAATTAATTAATTTCTTTATCACAACGAATCGGTTCTCGCTGCCACCATCATCACCCCACCGGAAAAACAAAAAGGATTAAAGCGGTAACAAGAGCCATTCAACGGCATCATCAACAACGTATTAAATAATATCATCCACCTACTAATGCCAAAGGACATTTTACACACCAACAATAATCGCAAAGTTCATATTCCCCCAAAAGGAGAACCACCCCATCGAAGCAGCCATCATCTCCCGAAGCGGCAGCAGCAGGCGAGCTATCAATGTCATTGCGTATCCGCCTGTATCCTTGTATCCTTTATTATACCATGTAATCCCAAACACATCGGACGGCAGGGTGGGGGTGTACCAGCACCACCACTACGATGAACGAGGTTATGGGTGACTGGCAGAGCGGTATTATCCTTTCCCGTTTGTGCCTAGACGCCATTCTTGATTTCTCGTGTGCGATACCACCATTTTCTTTTCGGGCGATTTTTAGCAGTTTCGCAGGATCTAAATACTCTCTGCCCCATTGTCCTTTCGTCTCTCTCCCCGAAGTTCGATGATGGCTTCTTGCCGGGGGTATCTTCACCGCCACGAACATGAAGAAGGTGAAGAAGATGAAGAAAACGAAGACGAAGGCGGTACGAAAACGAAGAAGGATTGAAGGAGCTTTTCTCCCGCGACACTTTCACTCTCTCTGACGGTTTAAGAGAAGAAAGTGAAAGTGTCTCTGAGCGGATCTCTCGACTTCATCTTGAGAGTGAAAGTTTTCCCGCAGCTGAATTGCTGAACAGCAGTTTCTCTGTGAAAACACTTTCTTATCATCCGCGGTCTCGTCGTCATCGTCAAGAACCTGAAGGAAAGTTTTTTGTTTTCATGAATGGCTCACTTGCTGGCTGCGACTCTGGCTCCTTATCCCTTTTTTTATTCACCCACTAGGATATTTTCTCGCCGTAGAAAAACTACATCAAGTCATTGTACTCCGCTTGTACATTTGGAAATGAATGCGTGTGCCGCCATTTATTTATGGGCTTTCTCTTCGTTTTTCGGGGGCGCTTCGCTTTTTTGTATGTAACCGGGGAGTACATAACAACAATAAAACGGGGGATGTTTTCTCATTTTCTGTTTCTTCCTTTTTTGCGTGTATATTTCTTCTTTTCTTTTTTTTGCACAACACTCGTGAGGAGGGTGATGGTTGTTGCTTTGGGATTCAAGCCATGCTGCTGGGACCAGGGAAAGCCTTTTTGCCGTCTACACATAGTAAAAAATTTATATCTTCTCTGTTTTGTTGTTGCTGTGCTGTCGTTCCTTGCTGGTCGTCCTTACAATGGGATACCCGTCGTCATCGTCGTCTGTTGTTTATATTGGATTCTCGTTGCAGGATACGTACGGAGCCCCTTTATGTAGCGCGTACAGGTGGAGTGTGAGGTGGAAGTTGGAGTGGGAGAGATGACGGTTGAGATGGACGGCATAATTTAAATGCGTTTTAGATTTCACATTCGACTCATTAAATATGCTCACTATTCAGTGTGAGAATGGGGGGCGGATAGTTTAGTCCTTGATACCTCCGTCAACACTCAGCTGTCAATTATGCAGAAAGTTGAAGGATTCGTTTTTGAAAATTCAGCACGACTCAACCACACGTGGTAGCCGCGTGTGTACACACATGCGTATGGAAAGAGTGTATCATTTGACCTTAGTTGGAGGGAGGAAGGATTGTACGTAAGTGGTATTAATTAGTTTTCAGGTTTATTTGGGACCATTCCTCGGTTATATCATCGGAGCGACTTAAGGTTCGTGTAATGGTGTCTTATCACGAGATAATGTGATAAGTTAATTGATTGTGAATTATTAATTGGGAAGGATTTGAGGACAGAGATGCTGCAGGGGTATACGTGTGCCGATCGTTGTCTGCATGTGTGGAAAGAGGTTAAATTCAGTTTTTTTGTGTCTATTTGAGGTATTGTTGGACTAGAAAGTTTTTATTCGGACCGTTGTTAGAACGGCTTGGACACTAGCCGTCCCATGATAAACTCAACAGAGTCGTTTCTATGAGAAATCATTTGAACAAATGGTAAGTAGGATCTTCGTGTGTTTCATCCCAGCGCAAGAAATTTTGGCACCGAAAACAGCATATGTCTAGCGAATTAACGGTTTGGGTTTAAAAGACGAATAATCATTGCAAATTTGTATTGAGCAGAAGGTAGAACGAGTACTTAAGTAATAGTACCTAGTATTGAATTCCACTGACGTGAGATGGTGTATAATGGCTTTAATGACGCTAAATAGAACCTTCTTAAACTGGCACCTTTATTTGCGTGGGAACTCCAATTTTCTCGTACGATTCTTCTCGGGTGAAAATAGCTTTTGTTAGACAACGTGTATGGACGACCCTCTACTATTTTCGTAGCATTTTCCGTAGAACGCAGAAACTTGTTGCTATAACGGCCAATGTTTGTTTTTTCACACTGGGATTGTTTTAGCACTAAGCTCACGGCAGTCTTTTTAGACACTGTAATTCTTTTTAAAAACACTAACTTGAATGAAAATTGTATGAAAACTCCAGGTTTTCTAATTATGTGCATGGGCTATTTTGCTGATTTCTGCGCTTTTGATTAATAAACGCTTAAAGTTGTGGTACTTGATACAAAACCCATAGTTTTTCCAATTGGTACAATCTTTAGCTACAATAAAAGCCAAAGTCACCTTTCTAAGGTGAAAAGTACATGAGTTATGTTGGAAGGAAAAGGATCATTTTAACTGTTCCTAATTAGTGTACGGCAATGTAGTATTTGCACGTGGCGACCTGAAGCCGCATACAAAACGTCTGACACCCACATTTTTGTAATCAGGACGTTTTCACAATTCATCTTGTGTAATCAATTTGTGTTTATATAAATTTTTCAAAAAGGGATTTTTTACTACTATGCGGTACATCGTGTGACGCCTATGTCACCTATTATGTTCCTTTTGCTTTTTCATTTTTTTTTAATCGGATTAGATCCAGACTTGCACAATTTCCTTTTATAAAAATCAGTCAACACTGATAGCGTTTCCGATTTTATAACGTTCATCTGTATATACCATGGTATGTGCATCCACAAAGCTCCAAAAGACACTCGAACACATATAAATCGACAGCTTAAAACCCCGATCGGAAGCTACTATAAAGTCACTTCCTTTCCACGTTTAGCCTCAGGAGTTTGAAACGCGGGCTCCCTCCACGTGATTGTGTAAATGTGTTTCGGTTGTCACTTTTTTTGCCTTATGCTGGTTGGAAAAAAGGCTTGACGGATGTATGGATTTCAGATAAAAATTCTTTAAGTTGGTAATAGAATGTCGAAAGTTGGCTAAGGAATCTGAGGCAACGCCTGTAGTCCGCTCAAGAATCAAATCTAAAGTCTTTTGAGTTGTTTTTTGGCCATATCGCCGTAGTGGTTGCATTCCAGTCGTATTTTCTTAACCAACCAACAGTTAAAGAGACTTAAATATATTTTTAAAGTTACCCTGACAATAATGGAAAATATATTGAGAGAAACTTTTATGGTCTTGAGGCAACACCTAAGCGCAGCAACTCTTGAAAAGGCTCTAAGATTTTGGTAACTCCGCAGGGTTATCTCCATAGACAAGACTCTATCTCACCCTAGAGGGGCTGTTGTAAAGAGATAACATATAAACGCCTCAGAAAACTCTCTAAGATCCCATGACTTCTTTCAGGCTGCCCCGCATGTATCAGCAGCCCCAAATCGGTGCATTACATGACAACACCCAGTCATATCGCAGCACAAACACGACCGCCTATCGCCGCCAACATACCTCCACTGTCCATGTTCAATATCGCACTGAAGTTAATTTCATGTTTACCCATTTTTAGACATTTAATAGACACGTAACAACATCAGAAGCAACGCGATCGCGCACCGATCCTTTGACCAAACGCCGCTCGATTCACTCTCTCACTCACTCTCGCTGATCAATCGGATCAATCAAGACTGGATGCCGTACCGTCGATGTCTGCGATTGTCATCCCAGATATACACACGCATTTCCTTTTTCTTGCGTCCGCCATCCGAATCATTACGAGTGCGATCGTTATCTTCGTGTTAATAATGATTTTTTGGCTTTTGATTGGAAGTGCAATTCTTTTGCTCTGTCCCGCGTAACAGTTACTGCGATCTCGATATTTATGATTATGGATTCATGTTTCGCTAGATCGCTCAGCACGCACACAGAGACCGCCGCCACGATCGGTAGGTTTGTTGGCAGCACTGGCATCGCTGCCGGCACCGGATAACAAGGTAAACGAGTTTTAACGAGTGAACATTACCAAAATGGTTAATCCGTCTCATCATAGGAACTCCCGGACGCGGCGTGGACCCACAGCGGCCATCGTAGGCTGAATTGTGAATAAGGCCGCGCGGAACAATGCGCGCACTCGAATTCGAATCGAAATCGAATACAATCAATTCGCGTTGAATTCATCATGAAAATTGCAGTGCGCTCTGCGCGGCGGTCTATGTGTCTATGCGGCGGGCATGCGTACTTTTGCCTTAGAATAATTGATGATCCGAAAATTTTTACGCGCAACCGCGAGCGTGATCGCGTCTCGGACCGAGTGACACAGCGCGGCACTCGGCGCGGCGGCAAGCATCTTGCAAAACAAACAAACGATGAGGCGGCATACATCAATCTGCCGGTCTCTGTCTCTCATGACGACGATCGCGGAGGTCCTTGTCGTCAAATTCACTGCTGTGCAAACGGTGGAGTGTCCATGATCTCTGATGATCATGTTTGACGATCGGTGATCGCCCATCGATCGCGCGGTGGCGGTGAGGATTTTTGTAATTCAGAACTTTTCGATGGTGATGATGCGGAGATCCGAGTGCATTTTTACACGTTGCGTTGCGAGTGCGCGTGTGTGGCGACGTAGTGGCTTAGAACAATGTGCCATGTTTTATTGATGAACTTGCCAGTCATCGTTGGCATAGGAACTCTCTCGCTCGCTCGCTGTTTCTATCCGTTTTGGGAAAAAAGAACAAGAATTATGTATGACAACGAATTTTTGATGACATGACAAACAGATGGGTGCCGCGCTTCATTCACTTTTGCTTTTTTGATCACTGAAAAATGCTCCGTGTGAGTCCGGGAATTGAGAGAATTTCGCGATCATGGTTTTGGCCGGTACCGTGGATGATGCTGGGCAAACATACTTCCGAAATGTGTTAAGTGGTTGTTTTTTGTTAGAAGCCGGACAGGAGGCACTCGGATTCGGTTTTATTTGACGGGTTCTTTTTGATAAGCAGGAGAAACCATGGTTGTCTAGGTCCGCAGATTCAGTAAAACAGCTCATAAAGTGATAATTTTGTCATTTCGCCTCTACTCATTCACGTAAAAGATTTCATTCACATTTTCGAAGTGCAAATTTTTCAAATAACCCGATCTGTGTATCGAGCGTTTACATTTTGATGTTTATTTGGTTTTGTTTATTTGTGGTATTAGAGGCTTGTAACTCAGACTTTAGAGTAAATTTAGGTATTCTGTGCTTTTTTATAACACAACCAGAGCTATCTACTATTAGTTCAGGTACAGAGAAGCTAACCGAAATAAAGAAATAAGCTTTGATCAAATGGAGGGGGTGGGTCCATCTCGTCCCGTTTAGGAGGAAGAGGCAATTTAAGAAAAAAATCAGTTAACACGGAAACAAAAATTATAAAAAAAACAACGGCAAAACTTACAATTAAGTACTATACCAATTTTGAAAGGCAGAAACTTGAAAATTTTGAAATGTAGTAGTAGATTGATTGAAATTTTTTTGGTCAATGCTTTTTATTTTGATTCAAAATCGAACACAACAACCGAATGGTTTGATATCTTCTGGTTTTTGAGCAAGACGATAATTACATTTTTTGTTTTATTTTTACATTTACCCGCTCGGAGATACCCTTAAAACCCATTCGTACCGTTTCCATTTTTTGGGGCCAAAGTTATCGTACCCGTGACAAGTTATATAATTGCAGTCGTTCATTCACGAACATTATGCAATTTTTGAATATATGTCTGTTAGTTTGGTTTAAATTTAACAAAACAATAATAACAACAATATTTTGATTTTTTGATATACGCAGTTAACACTCTGCCCATGAGTGTGATAACAAGTAGAAGACGACAAAAAATAACTCGACTTTTTATTTCTATTCGTAAGTCTTGTCGTTATAAAGCCATAAGTTGTGAATTTTGAGCTGTAATTATGTTACATGAAAGTGACTAAATAACAATGGTAATCTAATCTTAAAAATTTCCATAAAGTATTCAAATGTACAAAATAAATTGGAAAATAAAAAAAAAGATATTTTGAATCATTATAATTATAAATAAAAGAAAGAGATTCTTTAGATTTTTAGTTTTTCTTATATCCGTTAAGTACTGTGCTTAAAGATTCCTATGTTTGTTACAAAAATTTGGTCCGATCGATGAAAACTATGACATTATTATAAAATTAAAAAGAACAGTAAAAATATAAAACTTATGGAGTCGTTTTAATTATTATTTGGTAGAATTTAAAGATACTGTCCCAGATTATCTTTTTTTTTTCTTGACTATTAAAATTGAACTATATTAAGTTTTTTTTTGTAAATACAATGAATGTAGTTAAAATCGAAATATGGTATTAGAATTGTAATCTGACTGTAATATGATATTAGATAATCTGCTGATGTCAGATACAATCGTTGGGTTACCACGATTTAGGGTCTTCAAACAAACACCTCTAATTTATCGTCCTTGTGCTGGACACTCTTAGCCAAAGTCAAGCTTTTGGCGTATCCTTATTACCTGACTTCATGGCTAATAAACTTTCGTCTTAGACCAAAAATTGACTGCTTCCAAGAATAAGTCTGAATAACTGGACAGCGTTTTTTGCTTTCTCATTTTGGCGTTAATGTTATTTAATTTTTTTTTGCCTTTTGGCTTAAAAACTACCTCAAATGTTTGCTATGGCTCATTTTGCCTTACTTCAAACTGATGACAGTCGTTAGCACATGTCCGATTCCAAAATGCCCACGACACCAACAAATCCCCCACACCACCCACTCACTGACATCACAAAAAAACTACGACATACTCACTGACAAGTGTGTGAACCGTAATTATCATCGTCGTCCTCATATCGCCGTGCCCCGATCGGAAAACTCACCCTCAAAACGATAATTACCACCGAGCAACAGAAAAATCATCTTAGCCGGCCAATTAAGCTCGTTGATTTATGACCCGACTCGACTCGACTGAACTCAACCCCCGCCGCCCGCTCGCACACCCCAACTGACCTACAGCCGTCAGAGACTAACACGCATAATTATCCTGTACGTGAGTTAGATACGTGAACACGAGCCATCCACACGAGCCATACGTATATTTTTTCTAGTCCTTTAATTTTTTTGTTTTGTTTTTTAATTGTCCTTCCACTGAAAACACACCACCGATGTGAGTTAAATTGCACTTTACACGGATGTAACCACTCATCCCGTGTCCTGGCAAATACCAATCATGTTCTGTGTCCGTCCTGCCACGACTCCGCAGCCGAGGGTACTCTAAAAAATTATTCAAAGGACTCTTTTCTATTAGGGATGGAGGTGGAAATATGGATTAGATCCCCGTGTCGTATCCTCTTCGATATATGAGACCAAGCGACGAGAGCGACTAGAGACAGGGTCGACCGAGAGAAAGAGAGAGAGCCTTTTACCTGAAATATGAATATCCATCTATTCCAGCATTCCACCGCACCGCCTCTGCGGCCACCCCCTCTCAGAGCTGGCCATTACGGTAAGTGGTTATTAATTTTACTATCCGTTTGCGTGTCACGTCGATGCCCATCTCCGGCAGCGGTGCCAGCAGCATGTAGAGTAATAGAAAGCGTAGTTTAGATGTTTGAGCTTCAGTTTTTTTTTTTCAGTCGAGGGGGTGGAATAGGAGGACATGTTTGGTTTTTGTGTGACGTGGCACTGAACACTCGGGTGATGCATGAATTGAATTGTTGTGGGAGATTGATTGAGGACTTTAAGTCAAGGACTGAGACTCATGTGTGGGGGAAGTGAATTGCGGAGGAACGCGCTTTAAATGTTGTTATGTGCTTCAAAGAGGTCTTTCGCCTTTTGGAATTCGTATTTTTCTCTCGCAGAGGAAAACGACTCGGTTTTTCAGGTATGCAAATGCGTATGCAAAACAGTGGTACTCTTTGAACTGGCGCGAAGGATGCCAGTTGCCGCATTCAATGAGATTGGTGGGGATTATTTGAAAGGCGTCATCTGATTACGTAAACTATGGGGTTGCTTAAGCGTGTTTGTGGGAGGCGCGAACAAAGGGTTTCAAGTGGGGGTGAGTTTTTGAAGATCAAGAACAGGAAGTGTGGCGTTCAGACCCTATGAGGCAAGATTTAAAGAACATTACAATTGTCTTCCTCTTTTCATGGCTGACAGTGGTTGAAGGAAAAGTTGAAACTACAACGAAGCATCGTTTTGCGTAGTTAAATAGGACCGGAAAAACAGGACTTAACGAAAACGGATTTAACGATTCACACGTATTTCAATTCCATAACTCACATGTGTTGTAATCTTATGAACGACGCAAACTGAAATGAAACTGACGGAAAATGCTCAAGGTTTGCAAAAGAATTATTATTATTACTATTAATCTTTATTATCTTTTGTTTTATTATATTTTCATTAAAAAAAATATAAGAAAATTAAATATAAACAAACAGGGAGAATGATTATGTCCCGAACAACTTGTGACATCTCCCCATCTCCCCCCCTTACATTTTTTTGGATTATGAACTAAGAAAAATGAAGGGCTTTAGATAAGTAGAGCTTATAAGATTACAAACCGTAACAACGCTTGCAAAAATATAAATTTATATTTTCCATAACCAGAATATAAATTTATATTTTCCCTAACCAGTGCGTTTGCTTGTGGAAAGTTACACCAATATCTTCTTTTAAAAGCAATTATATGTCCTCCTGAATTCCGTAGAGGTGTAGCTGTGATAAAAAATTAGAGCAAATGTATTGTATTTGCGACCACTTATTACAAAGAAAAGAATTCGAAATATCTTGCTTTCCATTCAAACAAAGCTCATTGTTCTGATTTTTGATCTTCAACCCAAGAAAACATCGACTTCAATTCGTACTCCTCGAGATGGTGGACATCAATCAGTTTTACGTGGACGTGGACAACAAAAAATGTTTACGAATCAAACAAAGGAGCCAAAACTGACAAATGTAGTCCGCCCCACACCGCAAATGGCCAACACAGCCAACAGTCCCGTGTATGCGCACCCGACTCAATCCTCAAAAGACTACTTTCCGAAAACGCTCCTTACAATGTGCCGCCCCAAAACACCAGCTCCACCAGCCAATCCAAATTCAAACACAAAAAAACTCCACCCAACCCCGTACATGGCTCGAACTATCTTAATTTGCCCATTCCCATTTAATTTTCGCCATTAAGACGCACGTAAGCACAATCGCCATCCTCGTATTTTGCATTTTCCAACATCAACTCGGTCAACTCTTCGCCTGATTTAAAATTCATTACAGCCGCCACCATTGTCATGTCCTTTTGCAGGTGCTTGTTTAAAACCCACTTAGAGAGAGAGACTCCGAAAAAAATGAAAACACACAAAACAAAGTGTGTAAGAAATCACAGAAAAAAAAAAAAAAACCACAACGATGTCCTTCCAGCCATCCATCTCACACGAAGACCACCCAAGTGTCTTAATTTGTTCCGCCAACTATGGCAATCAAAAGCTGCCTAAAGTTGGTCATTCTTCAGCCAATAAGATACACCACCAGAGCCACGGGATAATTAAAATTCAGCGCGCACAGTTTCGGAATATTTTCTGCTCACTCGCGCGCCCCTCAGTGCGGCACAGCGGCAGAGAAGAAAATGCCGCCACCAAAAGTGATTCAAACACAGACAAAAAGACTAAAAGTATCTGTGTCCTGAAGAAAAACCGAAATGGCCAAGAAGACAAACACACACAAGTAGAGTTGATGGAAAAACCCCTCGGAGCAATCAGTGAAAATCAGCGAGAAAAATTCTGTTCGTTTATCCAAATGGGCAAAGAGTGAGCGGCACATCGGCGAGCTGGCGTATCTATGAGATATGCCGAATGCATGTGTGTTTGCTTTTTGTTTGACCGACGACACATTCTGGATGCACACACGGAGAAACGTCGTCCGCAAGCCGTCGTCCGTCGTGCTTATGGTGTGCTGTGTGCGCCAAATTTGGTCAACGCGTAGAAATGCAGTTTCCTTCGCGTCGAAACAAAAGAAACAAACGCGCAGAGTTTGTAACTGCGGGCCAAACAAAGCCAGTCCGTCTGTCCGTCGAACACATGATGCATCAACGCGACAACAGCAACGTCGACGATGACGACGACTTTGTGTCGTGTGCGCGTGTGGCTCACTCGCAATCGTTGCGTTGCAACTATTTATGAGCGTTTTCAATATCAATCAATATCGCTGCCGCTTTCGTTGTTGTTGCTGTTTTCTGTTGCGTTACAACTGCAGTCGGTCAAATTTAATTGGGGATCGAGAGGTTGCGCGACGCGAAGCGGCGAAGCAGGGCAGAGCGCTTCGCGATGCTAATTGGATTGGACAGAGTGTATTTGTGGGCATCTATCTATCGGATTGATGGTTTTTCTTGATTCTGTCATTTTTATTGTCAAATTTGGCACGTGATAGGAATCCGCTCAGCTACCCGTGCCGAAGAGCGCAGTTGTCAAAGGGATCGGGATCGGGATCGGAGGATGAATTGGCAGCGGCGGCGGCGGTGTTCTATGGATTCGTGTTTCTCGTAATTTTTTCGTGTCCAATTTGTTGTGGTTGTTGATTTTTTTTTTGTTGTTGTGGCGGGTAATCGATGAAGGATTGGAGGATGCGCCAGCAATTAAGGGGACGGCTCGTTGTTGTTCACTGAGCCGGGCTGAGGTATTGGACAATCCAGCTGAGCTCTCAGTGGCTTATGAGAGAATGTGTTAATTTGAGGCTTTTGTTTTTACTTGGTTTCCAAATGACAGGTAATTCGCAACACAGACATTTTTTTCACTCTTAAGTCAAATATAGTAGACGCTCCCTAAATAGAGTCTCACCAAGTGGAACTCATCCCACGTCGAAATTCTCTCGATATCTCTTGCCATATTTTAGCGTTCTCCTCAATTTTTCATACAAAACTCGAATATGTCTGAAAACTCCTTTTAACTTGGATAAGTCATGGTATTTCCTAAAAACTCAACTTAAGGAACCTATACTGCATTGCAAAACAAAAACTTTTTAAAAGCTCTGAACTTTTTGAACACTTGAAATTTTTCTTTAAAAAACCAACTTAAACTTACTTTAGGCTAAGGTCATTGTAATGCCAAAACCCTTTTGTATGTTAAATTGACAATTAAAAATGTGCACTAGATTCAGGAACCTACACAGGAAGTCACAGATTATGTTCGAGACCTATCCCCTAGCCTTAAAAATACTTCCAAGTGTAGCTCAAACGTTAAACTACAAATAAGCTTCTCTTACTGCTTGTGGCATGGTTTATAATCACTGTCAAACTAAGGCAACCTTTTTTCTAGATCCCGACACTAAACTTTACGGACTGGACTATCCATTTCAAAGAGTTTCACTTTTTCTATCCCTGGACTTCTACTTTTATAACTTAAATTTTTTTGTACAGCTTTCAACAGTTTCTACATTGGCTGTTTAGAGTTGCTTCATCCATTTCATTCGACATAAAAGGAAGTTTGTTGAAAGAATAAAGAAAATTTGAAACAAAACATTAAAACAATCTTTGCTTATCAAAATAATATCTAAAGCCGTTCCAAAACATGCAGATAACTTCATTATTTTAATCGCAAAAAAACAGAAAAATATTAATTGTTAAACTTAATATTTTGTTCCTGGGAGTTCGCTTCTATCAAAAATTGGAACAAAAGTCACCTGGTTTAGTCGCCAGACTTTGTTTATTCCAGTACTTATTTTCTTGACATTTAAATGCAAAATGATTTGGCTTTCACACTCTCTAGTAAGTGATTCCAACTTATTTACCGGGAAATAGGACTTCGAGGCGGCTTCATCAATGCAAAACAATTTTTTGAACAGATTCAGTATATCAGGCAAAATTAAAGCTTAAGCTATAAGTTTTCTAGGTTTTATTTCTCAAGAAAAACCGTGTGAAGATGTCAGCGTCTTTTTTATGTAAACTACGTATGGCATTAAAATGCGTAAATTTGACGCTGCAAAAGAACTTAGGAAAGCCTCTCGAACGCACTGGACCTGTTTCGCCCCAATTAAAGCTTTTACTGTTCTCTTTCTGTTGAACCTGTATGTCTACACCTACCGCAACGCCCCAGCAGACCTTCGCTAATATAGACCAGCTCACGTCACCCGCTCCACTGCAACCTGCCAAACCACCTCTGTGTACACACTTCACAAATTACACACCCAACCCCCTCTTCGCACACAGTTCAATCATTTTAACAACGCGTCGCAACGCCCAACCGCACCCAATGACGTTTTTCACACTTTTAATTAACCAAAACAGCGAAAACGAAAATCCTCCAAGGATTTCCACGCATCGTTTATCCCTAACAAGCTGCCACTTAAACTGCACTACTTACGACCTGGCCAATTATAACTGCATTAAAAACATATTTTTCCTCGGCCTAATCACCACCCACCGAGCGCCACCCACTCGCACCGCCTAATTGCAGTCAATCACTCGGAGCTAGCAGCGCGCTAATTCAATTGGGCGCGTGACGGTCACGGCGCGGACGAATTTTAAAATTAGACGCACAAACGCACATCTTCCCTGCCACTGACTGGCAACCGCAACGGAAACAACAAAGTTGCCAACTCAATTATCCGCAACTACAAATCGTCCCTCCCTCGAAAACGACCAAAACGACAAAAGGACACAAGTGTTGTTAACAAATTATGACTGTTGCACGCACGATAAAACACGCCCCCCACCCACACCACTCATCTCACGTGTTGGCCACATCATGTTACATTTATGTGTTCTCATCCTCATCCTCCGCCGCCCGCCAACCAACAACCAGGATCATTAATTGAATCGAATTGACTTGGCGCACATTCGTCCTCACTCAACGAAACACACTCGCACACATAGCACAGCCAGGAAAATTATTTTTTCAAAATTGTTCAGGATGATGCTCTCTCGTTGGCAGGATATGGCAGGATGTATTTGCATTTTCCTTGCAACTCAATTAGCCAAACATAAAATGGTCGCTTGTGTAGAGCGCATCGCAGCGCGGGCGCTTTAATGGCATCGACAGTGGGCGGTGGGATGCGTGCAATTAACATAATTTCTTTGACACGTGACTGGATGCTGGGTGCAGGATCAAAGTTGGTGGATGGAGGCGCGCATGCATAACAAAGCACTCTCAAACCGAGGCCCGTCCGTCGTCTATTTGTCGCGACTTATGAAAGATGATTGATGGTGTCTGGTTACATGGATGCATTCTAAGGAGCTTGTATGTTCGCCAGGGACACGCGGTGGCTGCAAACAATGATTTTGTAGGGGAATGAACGACGCACACAAAAAAAAAAAAGAAGAATTGCATTGTTGGCGATGAAATCAATAGCGGGTCGTCAAGGATATCGGCAACGGGGAGACAAACTTAAGTCTAAGGAGCTTAAAATGTCATTCTACTTACCGATCGATGATGACAGGATCTGAAGGAGTCTCATTTCGGTTACCACAGCTCTTTTTATCACAACAACGACTGGAAAGAAACAAATTTAAAAGGTTTTTTTTTAAATAGTTTTTCTATCGTGTAGTTTTGATTTAAGTAAAAAGTTTTGTTTTTATTGATTTTGGTTTTAAATTTAGGCGACCCTTTTAAGTGACTAAGAAACAAGCCATTACCCAACAATTTGAAACTGAAAAGTTAATATTTTTTTTTTGTGGTTTCGGTTAAAAACATTCTGAAATGCTGGGCATTGCAGTGGTAATCAGACACGGATTGCTTGCAACGTGGAATGAAATCGAACTGGTCACTAAAGTTCTCAATATAACTGATCTAGCAAAAAAAAAAACTTAAATGAAAATGTTCTTGATTGTTAGTTGATTGTCAAACTCTTCATTCTTTACGTCAGAAAAAACAAAAAAAAACATTTTTTTATTTCTTATTATTTCTATTACTTTATTGAATCATTTTAAAAAAGCGTTATAAAAGATATTATATATTTAAAAAAAACATTTCTAAAAACTCAAACTTTCTTAAAAACTCAGAAATTTGATTTTACAATTGTATTAAAGTATAAAGCCCGAAAAAAAAAGTTTTATAGAAGGAATCTTACAGTAAGAAGTTTCGAAAGAATGGAGAAAAAGAAGTTGAAGAAAAAAAATTGAAAGGAACGAAACTTGAGAAAAGAAGTTAAAGAAGTTATTGTTCACCAATTAAGAACTTATAGATTTTCACTTTTCCCATTATTACTTTGAGCTACTGTAGCCACTCTAAAACACAGCAGCAACAGATTCACTGACTGTAATTTGTTTTTAGAATGTAAGTAAATTCAATAAAATCAACGTTTTAACCTTATGTATATGTTCAAAGAGATCTATGAAATTCGCCAAAATCGACCAAAATCTATTATTATATTATTTTTATAAATCGTTACCTTACAATTAAAATTTATAATTAAACGTTATAAGGTACAAACTGCAAAGCTTTCGGCTTAAAATCTCAATTAAGTGCTTCATAACTAAAAATTCAGTTCTGAGACAGTAGGTTTTCAATGAGAACAAAGTGTGAAAGACTTGCAATGAATATGAAATCGAGTTGATTCGACTTTCAACCAAACTAAACAATCAATTAGACATACTGTCAACTAAATTGTTGAGGCTTGTTAGTTAATTTCATCTCAAGCTCTTTCCAAGGCTTTTTTTTGATTTGCCAAAAATATTCCCACCAGATCTTAATAGTAGATATTTTAAAAATTGTATCTATAGTATCAAAAAAAAGGAGAACTACCTGCTGCTGGCTCCCCCACTGCCCAAAAAAGTACCCAATCCCGGCTCCCTCTCCTCCATCATTACGATGATTATACCTTAAAATAATTTAAGTCCTCAAACAAATGAAAGAAAAAAAAAAACTCAATGCAAAAAGTAAAATGTTAACGGTTAAATTATCTCCCGTCCACTGCTTCCAGCTTTAATCGGTTATTTGTTCAGATAGCAATCCTGGAAGCTCTTTGCTCACAAACAAACAAACTAAGCACCGAAGTAAATAAGTGAAAGTCGTTCTTTCGAAAGGACAAGGCTTCTTCGTTCGGACCCCTTTTTTACCTTTTCTGAAGAAGGTAAGCGACAAACAACAGACACAGGAAAGAGGAAGAAAAAGAAAAAAAGGCTCCTTCCGTGCACAACGGCGAACGAACAAAACAAAAAAACACACGCATAATCAATTTAAAGGACAAACGTCAAAAATGAATGGGTATAGGTGAATAAATTCCACGTCCGGACTATGACCAAAGTCAACTTCCAGCCCCCTACCGTTCACACTCGTCATCATCCATTTTGTGTTGTTGTTGTGACGTCCCCGGAGTCCCGGAGAGTGTCCATATTTTCATGGCCAGCAGTGGGCGAAAACAACAAATGGTGGATCAATCATCCACCCATTTCCGTAAGAATAGCCACCCCGGGCCAGGGATGACTGCGGAAGCAATGAACCTGCACCAACTGATTCTCTTCGCCGGATGGGGGTTGCTACGAGAGCCAGCCAATTTTTGTGCCCCGGTCCTGGCAACAACAGCGGCAGCAAAAAAATAAAAAAATTCGATGAGTGAGTGATGATGAAGGGGTTGCCGGGCATCCTGGGGGTTGGAAAGTCCATTGAATTTTGGCATTTCGTAGGCACAAAAGCGAGCGAGACGCGCACCACGCAGCAAAACAAAACAAAAATTCAAAAGGAGACCAAAGAGACGCAAAGAAGACGAGAGGGACACCACCACGAACAACAACAACAGCGGCAGCACCCCAACAACGGATGAGAAGTTCGGAAAAAAGAAGAACAAAAAAATAACGAAACGGGAAAAGAGTAGAAATTTATTTCGATATCTCTGGGGAGTTCACCCTCTTGAGAAATGTGAAAGCGCTGGGGAATATTGACTTTTCTCTCGCCCTCCCCCCACCCATAGAAATCAACCCTCGATGCGGGCGGCCGCATTCGTCGGTGGACCGGGTTGAATGTGCATAGGCTCTCTGTCTTTCTTCTTTCTGTTTCGGTGACTCTTTCCCTCTCTTTTGGCCAGGAGATTCGTAAATAAAGCCAGCCAACACACGTTTAAACACAAACAGATACTTCGCCATCTACGCATCGCATAGACATATTTTTATCTGCGTGTTTGTTTTCCTGCGTGTTGTACTCTTTCATTGTCTCTATCTCTCGACTTGGTTCGGCTCCATTCTCAGACTCAAGGATGTAGTTGGCGATGCGGAAAAGAAATTATTTTTATTCTAAGTAGGTAGGAGGGGGTTGTACGCACGGGAATTGGGAATTTTCTTTCTTTTTGGGGAAATTTTTCCTTGCAGTTGGTTGGTGGACTGTTTGCAGGGATACGAGTATTTTTAGATGCAATTTGTCGGAGTTATGTTGAATCGGAATCTAGGGGCTCCCTTGGTGGTTGCGGTTGATTGCGGTTGACGGGAACGCATGTTCTTGAAAGTGAGGGAATGGGGTCGGAATGCAGTTCGGTGATTGGAGTATTCATTGCCTAATGGCGGGTGATAGATTGCAATGACCCAAAGATCGTTTAACCCAAGACACTGGCCAAAACTCAAACCTTGCTCAACGTTGACTTTCTAAAAAAAATTTAAGGCTTGACGTCGAAGCCTCTTTCACTCTACAAACCCGTTAACACTTCCACTTTTTCTTTGGAATTACTTTTTGAGCTCATGGACAATGGATAATTTGTTTGCCTTACCTTGCCTAGAAAGCTGAACTGTAAAAGGGTATATTTAGTTATTTTAATTGGCATAGGCTAGTCGCTTATCACAGAGACCTATGTAGGTCGCGAGTGCATCCATCATCTCGGGAAGACTTAAGGATTTGCATGGCATAGCGTAATAAATAGCTTTCATGGTAACTTCTTTATTAAACGAACTGATGAAATGGTAACTGAGGGTCCTGTTTTGACTAGCGGTATGCTGCATTCAACCCCTGCAAAGTTTCAAGATTTCTTCTGTCTTATCTAGACAGAGATCCGGCAGTATGTACGAATGTTCCATATAACGCGCGCTTCTGTGAAGATTTTAGCCTCCAATGCTTATAATCATGTTTAGTAAGGAGTGCTCATTGGATTCAAAATTTTGAGTTGAATCTTCCTTTCCTTTCCTTTTGAGACTTAATACTCTTCCTTTAAGAAATTTACATTTCTATAAAGCTCTTGAAGTCTTTTCTAACAGCCCTGGCTATTTCTCTAGATGGTGTGTTTCTCATAACCTATGTGTCAACAACGAGCACCTAGTAAACGTACCAATTGCAAGAAAAACACATTTTTACTCTTCTATAATGCGACTGCTTCCAACCTGTTTCGTAATTTAACCTTTTTTTTTCAGGTGCGAGAGAGTTAAAGCGTCTTTTCTTTCTTGAAAAAAATTAGAACTGTTTTGTCTTCACACGTAGTTGTGTCCGGAAATAAATTCTTTATTGGTTTTGGTTGTTTTGGTGTATTTCTTCTTTTTTTTCTTTAAGTTTCTGATAAATATCTTTAGTTTTCATGGAAGAATATTGAATTGTAAAAACATCAATTTGGCTCAAAGTCAAAGTTAAATTTCTTTGATGGATCGTTTGCCACTTGTCTTTGGACACTAGAATGCTCCTAATTATTTCTTGAAAATCTTTTTTGTTAATGTTCAATTGTATAATGAATGAATGTTTCTATGAAATAAAGTCGAGTAAAATTTGACTTTAGAAACAGCGAGGAAGTTAAGTTTCAGACTTGATGTAGTTGCAGCCAAAAAAAACTTATTCGAGTCTTATTAAAGTCGACTTATCCAGAGAGCATGTTATTTAAGAGCAGCACTACGATCACTAAAAAGGAGTGATCCCGAGACGCAAAACTTCATCGTACAGACAATAAAAACTAGTCTAAATCTGCTTCATTGGTGTCAATAGGCTTATAGCTGTACTTTTGACCGTGGAACTTAATCAAGGCAGCGTAGCCGCTTTTTATGTTCCATTCAAAACAAATCAAATATAGAGATGTGTTGAAAATATTATTGGCACATAAAACATAACTCGTGCCAAAATACAATATTCTCCGCACTTCCAGTAGTTGAGACGAAAGAATTTGTATGTTTAGAAGCTTCACAAAACAACGGAATGGCTACCATAAAGGTTAGTTTCAGCTCCTTCGATTCGAGAAGTCTTCAAATGCATTTTTAATTGTATTTTTTTTTTAAACTAAATTTTACTCACCTGCACATAACTTCGTGCGTTAACAAAACTCGACACATTTCTGGATTTTTGTCCTGGCCCTCGTATACAATTGCCTAGAAAAAAAGAACGAAAAAAAAGTCAAATAAATTCAACTGACATATGTATGTACTGTCATATTAACAAAAATCATTACAAATCCAAAGACCTCCCGTTTCCCTACACTCACACACACTCGCACACGCACATGTCTCTCGCCCAATATTTACATGAAGCTCTATAATTCCGTTATTTGTTCACCCACCACCCATCAATTTCGGAGCTCTACTATTTGCTCGTTTACCCGAGATTAATATCTCTGACCTCAAAAACAAAGAACCAACAAAAAACCGAGAAACTTAGAGACTCTACACACATATCCTTCCACCTGAATACACTACAGGACACTCGATGAATGTGTAAACAAAGGCAAGCGGTGGCCTTTTCGTTTGGCCGTCTGTTATTTACTCAGTATGCCAATTTGTGGATATTATTAGGCACGTTTTTTTTTTCTTTGATTCGTAAATCTAAAAAATACAGACAGAAAAGAGGTGCATGTGGGTGGATGTAGTTTTGACGTACTTTAGTGTTTACGTTGGTTTGGAAAGTGTGAGTGAAAGGTGGAGGAGGGTGAAAGCAACAAGGAAGTCGATGTGTAATGGTCAATACTATTGATTCGTAAAGTGGATTGGAGTGTGTGGACTGGCGCAGAGATTTTTGAGAAAAGAAACTCAAAAAAACTGAATAAGGACACCGACGGTGGGTGGTGAACGAGTGAAAGTGGCGGTGTCCTTAAGTTTCCAGGATAAAAGTTTTAGAAAAAAAACTGACAGGAAACAGATTTTGGCCGAAAATCAAGTAGAAAATGTATTAAGTATCAAGTAGAGGATGTACTCTCAAGGAGCAGAAGTGACGTTCTGGCTTCTAAAGCAGAGAATTTTTATTGAAGTGAATCCCAATAGCCATTCTACGAACTATGTTTTCCGATGAGCGGCCAGATTTAAGTGGAAGACAATTGCGCAAATCTAGGAGTCTCAAAACTTTATTGATGCCTGTTGTATAATTTTCGCCTAGAATGCAGGCAACAAATGTCGGCCTTTAATTATCTCTACCAAACATTTACTCCAGACTGACCAATTTTTTTTTCCACGATGTTCCAAAAAAAATATTAGTAGGTCACTCTGTCATAAGCGGCTAAAGCATCCATTAGCTATTATGAAATAAAGATCCAGCTATTTAAGGATCTAAGAACTCTCGCAAAATCTTTTAGACGCAAATTACTCAATAGTCTACGGGAACGTACAGATTTATGTAGATGCGAAAGGCTGTCTCTAATTTAGTGTTAAATTGTCGTATGAAGCAGCAGATTGATGGCGGTCGTAAGGTGGATCAAAAATACAAAATTCAACTTCACAACATGAACAACTTCTCAACATCGAAAAAGTAGTAACCTATAAAAAAGGGTCGCATTTCGGCTTGCATTCACTTCTTTTCAATTCAATTTTAAATTTCTTCAATTCACAGCTCAGATTGAATTTTCATCAAAAACGTAAGATGTTTCAGTTTTTTGCCAGAGTTAAGATGTTTGACTTCAAGATTACACAAAACGCCAAAAACACTCGTTCTTGTTGTTTCTTTCTTTTGCAGCTCTACACATCGCACAATAACGCAATACTTCGACCGCCACGGTCCTGAACATTGCCAAAACCAGCCAGATGAGCACCGTACCACGCAACTTGCTCGCCGAGATACCCACCCCACAACTTTACGTTCACTCAACCGTGGCTCAACACAACAACACAAAGTCCAAAAAAGAGAGGAAAAACAAAATCATCACATATGTGATAAACACGAAAAACTAAAAACTCGTAACCGCAAGAAGCCTCACGCGCCTACCCACTCCACCCTAGGAACAGCAACAGACACCAAAAGCCACTCAACATCAGTGCGCATCCTTCCTGCTGCCGCTCACCCACCCCACGCCAAATTTGAATGTAATTATTGTGCCCAAGGACTAACCCAATGTAATCCCATACTCTCTCATCTGTAATTACACTGACAGACAGGCTCTATGTGCAAGCACCCCTCCCCCTCCTCTAAAAAAAATAAACTACAAAAATATTTTTATGAATCTCATGTTGACCAAGGAAAAGTTTCTGTCTCTTCCATCTCTCCCTGCTGCCAATTAGATTCTCGTCAGCTCAAAAAAGGACGCAGGTTTCTCTATGAAAAAAGAACGCATATGTCCACGATAGTGTTGTACTGGTACTGGTGCTCTAGTGCACCCATATGTACATTATTATCCTTGTGATCCTTCCCAACAATAGACACAGATAATCGCAAATTAATTTTGAAGCCAGGAACAGCGGTAGCAGGGATCAGTTTACAGTACTCAACGTTGATGATGCATCAAACATAACATCCACCCCTTGAATGCATGCATCCCCCTTTTATGTGTGTGTGTCCTTTGAAGAAGGATAATAATAACCAATGTTTGCTTCTCTTTTTTTGTTCAAGTTGAGGTGGGCTCTGACGTATGTGGACCTATCCTGATGTCGGACAACAGTCAAGTCAACAAGGACTAATGGACTTTTTGTGTTTTATTAGAGACAAGTAACTGTACATGAAACAGAGATTTCCTTTTCTTAAAAAAATAAAATTAAAAAATCACAAAACTGAGAAAGGAGAAGAAATTACCAAGAGAAAGTCGTGTGGAAATTATTAACTGACTTGACTGTGAGTGGCACGTGTCGTTATAACGAATTATAATTGGCTCACGACGTTTTTGGCGTGATCCTTTGTCACGTCAGGACGACGACGGGCGAACGGAAGGATGGGAGGAAGTTTTTTTTGTTTCTTTGCGACCTTTTTTTGGTATTTGCTCGGTACTCGTGTGGCAGTCATAATTACAACTTTGAAATGGCATGTGTTTGGGAATTTTTAATTTAAGATGTATCCGGGATCTTTTTTTGGGGTCTTGCGAGGTATGTTTGAGCCAGGTTGTGATCGTATTTACATTCCGTCCGTCCCTCGGATGGCATTCTTTTTTTATCTTTTTAAATATGCGACATAGAGTTTTGAAATAAAGAGTTTTTGTGTGTGATAACTGAAACTAAAAATAATTGTGAAAAATAGTAAAACCACTCGGGTTTAAAGTATGTAATGTGGGAACGACGCGGAAGAACTAACGAACTTAGATTGGCACCGTGTGACGCTACATTAAAAATGCAGCCGAACTTAGCCAAGGACTTGGAATCAGCGAATCAGCAAACTCAAACAAATCTTGGTCAAAATTACTGTGATTTAAATCCTATCATCCATTGCAAACTCCTAGCAAATCGCCCGACCTCAGATCCAAGACGAACAGGTGAATTCGGCTTATCTCGTTGACGTAGCTTGATACGCTTTAAAATACTTTGAAAAAATATTTCAACTTCTTAGTCTTCGATTTCAAAATGATAGTAATAAAAAAAACAAAGTGAAGAAACAAAAGCTATGACTTCGCACTTCGTGCTGTAGGATTTCAAGCAGCGCAACATTGAATGCATGACTTATTTTTATTATTGAACTGTATTATATTATTACAGTCTTCACCAGCCAGTTTTTTTTTTTTTTCATGCGAATAAACAATTATACTACTTTTTGTTTTTTGTTTTTCATTTTCCAATCATTGAGAAATTTTAATTTTAATCATTAATAACATACTCCGTAAATTCATGTGACAATTTAAAAAAAAAATATCTCAAGGGGTATTTAGGATCTGAAATTTAATCAACTTCTGGATTTTATTTTCAAATCGACGGCGACCCCGTTACTGGAACACGCGGTCAAGTTGATGATTTGACGATGGTAAACTGTGAATCGAAGTTGTGAAAAATATTAATTTTTAACTCTCCCGTCAAATCTAGAATTGAGAATCATTCTAAAGTTGACCAACTCTCTGTTTTCTGACAAACAGAATAATAGTTAACAAAATCGCCCTAAATCTCGTTCTTAAAATTATAGCCGTTCATTTTGTGACTGAGCAAGGTTGAAAGTTATGTACAGAACCTTACACAATTGAGCATACACCCCGAATAAGTCATAATTTAGTTTTTTTTTTTTCAAAAGCCAGTTTAAAAAAGTTATTTATGGATAAGACAAAAACGTTGTTTCGATTGCACATGTTTTATCTAATACATTAAATAGCTAAAACAGCAACAAAGCTAACAAAACATGCCTTTTCCCAGCAAAATAGAAACATCTTATGTTTGTGAGTATGCTCAGTTTTGAGAGGTACTGTATGTCAAACCTTGAAAACGTGTTATTCCCTAGCTGCATTTTCTACTTAGCAAGAAATAGGAAGTCGCTAATCGCTGAAAACGTTGAAACTAAAATATTTGATCCTTAACATGAGTCAAGCAACACAGTGAATCATCTCGAAAGAAATACAAAAAACGATAGCACTGATTTTGATTTTTCTTCTTCTGTTCATTGCTCCGCTTTTCATACAGGCACTCTAAAAAGTATTCAATTGCTTTAGATACACGGTTCTTGTTCTTGTCCTATACGAACAGACTTTCAGCTTTCAGTAACTTTTTGCAAGCGCTCACGTAAGTAAACTAAGCAAATGCTTTAAATTAGGTCTATATCGAAGCCCCGATCTATCCCAATAAATCTGTTTCTTCCTTCATTAGAGCGGTTCACAACACAGCCCTTCAACATGCTTCAATGTCCTTGGAGTAGTCCTCTGGGGATGAACACACTTGAAATTGAAAGTAGGGGTGATTATGCACATCAGGACGTCTTATCTTATGACTTCTTATATTCCCTAATCGACCTCTATAATCGCTCCATCTTCAGTTTCTGGTCTCTTGGGGATATCCTAAGTTTGAACCTGCCCCAGTAACTCTTGTTACCAATGAAAGCAATGTCAAGGACATACCAGCCAAGCAAATGCTAAACAACGTAACATCAACATATCGACCTTTTTTATAAAGCTTTTTGAAATTAGTAATGTCTGATTATTTTTCAAATCAACAAAAATTTACCAAAATTCTAATGAACGAATCTTTCTAGGTTTTACCTTCACAAAATACCCCAAATACTATCTTTGCGTCGTTTCGAAGCTGCGTCTTTCAAAAATTATGATGGTATCGTTTTTCTTTCAATTTGTGTTATTCACAAAATTTCAATACGTGAGAATTATGGATTTGAAATACAGTGAAGTTGTTAATTCGATTTGTGTCGTTTCGATCTGCATCGTATCCTAATTAACGACACTAAGCAAGGCTTTGGTGTACACCTTGCAAGTACCACGTTGCATTGCACACGCAAACCCCCGCAAACCACCCCTATTTACATTTTGAAACATGAATCCACCCGCAACCCTTCCCACTCGACAAACAATCATTACGCTTACCATTCATCTCGCACTGCAAAAAGGATATTCTAATCCTTTTATCACGTGAAATTTCTTTATCACCACACGAGCCGAGCCACCCCAACTCGAGCTGCACGAGGAATTTATTCACCTTATCAGCCATGTGCATCATCTCAGATAAACCCTCGCGACACACGACAACAAGAGCCAGACGCTCCTTGTAACAGGAAACCTGCAATAAAATTGCCTCCGCAGTTTAATTGTTTCACCAAGGACTTTCAGCTGGAAGCGGACGAGTCTAAAAACTGTCAAAAATCATAACCAATGAGTCCTGCAGTTGTTGAGAGTCCTATTTTTTTTTTTTTTTGTGGAAAAAAGGGAACAAATACACCAGCAAATGATGTTATCCTCTCACTCTGCGTTGTACTCTGTTTTCTCCTTCCCCTCCTCGCATTGTTCCTGAGCTGCAACAATAACTTACGAGGCAAACAACAAAAGAGCCACTCGACGCACCAAAAGAGGGGTGAGACACACACCGACACCGGGGGCTGCTGTGTACGTCGAGCTAAAGGAGAAAAAAAAAAGGACAATCGATCGAGGAATCGGATTAAGCTGACAGTTGGCGGTCGAAGTGGGGTGGGGTTCGCCTGATCGCACGAGGTTACAGGTTACACTTTGAAAGGATATGCGAGAGGATACGTTATTCTTTTTTTATTCGGCTTCTTTTATCCTCGATGTGATACAATTTATTATGCAAAGCAGTGGTGATTAGATCAACCCTTGCTTTGAGAGACGCAGAGAAACGTGGTTGGGATGGAGGTTTATTGCTCTTCTCGTATGCGTTAGTCTGGCTGGGTTGCGATTATTCACAGGGTGAGAGAAGTCGCAATGCCATAGGTGTTGCAGATAGATACGATTTGGAGATAATGAGATGGATTATGGGTGTAATGACTCTAAGCGGAAATGGTTCTCACGGAAGCGAAAAGGCCCACAAAGGACGATTCGAGGAGTTGTTGTGTCCTGTGTGGAAACTAGCCGTGGGTTCTTAGTGAGTTGGTTTGTTAGTTTTCTTTATCTTCATTTCTTAATTTGCCATCAGTCAACGAAGTAGAGTGGCACAATTCTATCACGCCTAATGCATTTGAGAATCAAAATGTCGCATTTCTATGAAGAAGCTAAGCTCTGGCCTTCAACAGCTGCAACGCCACCCAATTACTGTAAACGATCGATAAGTCGAACCTCTATAATTCGAAAACCTCTGTAATAAGAAACATTCTTACAGTCCCCTGAAAAAACTCCTGTAAATCAAAGAAAACTATGCAATTTGGTCCCCTCGTTAATTCGAATTTATTTTTATGTGAAACAACATGAAAACCTCTATAACTCGAAACTGATGGCTTATTTACCTCTGTAATTCGAAGTCAAGTTTAGTTTTTTTTTTCTTCAACAACTGTTAATTGACGTACACATTACGTGACGAAAGTGGCAAAATATTTGTTGCCTCCGTAATTCGAAAACCTCTGTAATTCGAAGTTTTTTCTTGGTCCCGTGAAATTCGTATTATCGTGAGTTTACTGTATAATTATTACATATACAATTATTAGAGTCATATCTGTGAGTCGAACTCTTTTCGGAGTCACCTAAACAATAGAAGTAAAGTGGATCCGAACTCGAAAATTGACAGAATTTCTCTTCAGGATTAAAGTTCAATCGACCTCCTTTCGGAACACCTTCATAAATTAGAAAAAGCGGACTTGGAGTTATTTCTGAGTTCAGCATGTAGAAAATCTGTTAAAATTCCCCACAAGACCAACAACCACTGTGGTTCAAATTACTCGCAAACTTTCTAAAAACTGCCTCATAAGTATCCCGCACTCTCCCGCTCCCATTGGATACGTGCATGTACCTTTGATCAAAGGAAAACCCTCTCCCAATTTGGTTTGTACGCCTCTGACCGCCGTTCACTTAAAATGCACTCATTCGCACTCTCGCCGGGGCCTTTTTTGAAAGCCTCTCTCACCGCAACTGCACTTCCAACCCCACACCAAACCACCAACAGCCCGTCGAACTTGCGTCGAATATGGTGCGTTCACGCGTTGATGGTGTTAAAATATTTTTAAATAATTGCTTACGACATAGTGCCAACGATAATTAAGCGATAAAATTAATTCACTTCAACGCCAGGCCCCAGACATGTGGAGAATTTATTATCGTTGTTGGCCGCCACCGACATCGTCACCCCCATCCCCACCCCATCCACACCCACTCGACAGCCACGCACCAACCCCCCAACAGCAGCAGCATCCCACCGCAGTTATGCTGCGCCTTTGGGTTCGTTGGTTTTTTTCCTGATGGAGAGAACTGAGTTCTGGCGTGTATCTGATGGATACTGGATTCATTCACTTAATGAATGCATTTATAATGATTTTGTTTGTTGTTTTTTTTTTTTTATTTCGTATTATTTTTCTGTTTTCCAGTGGGGTCGGAACGGTATGGGGGAAAAAATTAAAGGATCATTGTGTGGTCCTTTTGCCGATGGTAATGGTGACATGTGGCGTTAATTGCAAAGTTTTCCCTTTGGGTGATTTATTATTTGTTGTTGTTGTATTGTATCTTAAATGATCGAGTGTGTTCTTTCAACGCTTTAATTTAAATCGCCTCCACCTCCATCTCCACCCAGCAGAGCCGTTCATTCTGTTGCCTAACGCAGTTCTAAAATTGCACCGAAAACCGCGAGAAAGGATAATGCTGCGCAGGATAATAATGATAATTTTAATAGCTAACGATAAATAATCATCGCCTATCAATGATGGCGATGATGCGATGTTTTTGTCCGTGTCCGAGTGTGTGTGAGGTGTGGGTGGTTGTTTGCCACCCTCTCGATGTAGCTCCGGCTTCTCTGCATCCGATGGCTGTTTACGCGTGTAACGAATGGGTCCCACATTAGCCTATAACTGCACTTTGTGATTAGCTGCGAGAGTGGCGAGTGCATCCCGCGGATTGTTATCTACGAATGGATGCGGACGGGTCCTAGTCAGAGGACGATGTGTGGAGCGTTGCAGTTGTATTCGTTGGTGAAATATGAGCGTTCGTTGAAAAGGGTGGTCGGGTGTTTTTTTCGGTGGTGGTAGACAACGCCACGCTATATTTTTGTTATCGGATGAAGTCTAATTATGACAGTCGCTGGCTTGTGGAAAGGCTGTGGGCCAGCGGGAGCGACAAAGAAATTTAGTGAGGTTTTTGATTAAACAGGTTCTTGGGACAGAGTATTTTGCTAGACTCGCTGCTAATCGTGAGCAAGGGGAATCGGACTTAAAAATTTGTCATTTTAAGTGGACTTTGAGAGTCGAGAAATTAAAGGATGAAAAGGCCCTTACGGAACTATTGTCAGATACCAGATCATGTCGACTAAAAGGACGATTAAAAAGTGTTCAGAAATTGTATAATACTGAAGATATATAATATAAACGCTAAAATCATTTACAAATACAATCAAATAAATTTAAGGTTTTCAGCATTAATATGGATCAAAAAGATCTCAGTAAATCTTTAAGTCTCGTTTAGGCCTCCGAGGGATTTTTAATTTTGAGGACTGTACTTGGTTTGGCCTAGAGCGCAGGGTACAATGCATATGGATACGTGTAAACATTTTGCACTTGTCTCTACGACGCACAGTCTATGAGAAATCGACAAAATTCATATATTTGATTGAATGGAATGGATGGATTCCATTTTTTTTTACACAAACGCTTATATGTGCCCTTTTTTCCAACACAATGTACGGAGACCAATGACAGGAATAACGTATAATTTTTTTAAACTTTTCATGACTACGTGTGACGAACGTGTTCTAGAGACTTCACACCGAATACTAAAAATGTAACAATCTAAGGTAATGAAGAAATAATTAAAATCGGTCATGAAACTAAAAATTGGGACTAAAGTCTTTTTGATTGCATTTATTGAGCAAAATATTTTTGAGTTATTTTTCAAGCCCTTCTTATTGCCAACATCACTCAATGCCAAAGAAAGATAAAAATACAATAGTTTAAAATGTTGATTTTAGTCTTATTGCCTTTAGTAAAATATAAAACTTTTCGAAAATTCAGAAACCGATTATGACACACTTTTATTAAAGTTCCAACAAAGTATGACTTCATTTGCAATTTTTTTTAATATACCTCATCGATCATAGAAACATTTCTGCTTTAGTCTTCTGCGACTGACGTGACTCAATTTTCACAAACCCACGAACGTGGTAGTCCGACAGACACTATATTTTTTCACTTTGTGTTTTGAAAAATTGTTTAGTATTGCAACTTTTAATTAACATACGTTATATGCATATACATTTGTAGAATAGCTGCAGTCAGATGGAGAAGTTTGTCATTTGAAAATATTGCGTACAGTAGAGAATGCAATTGTTAGAGTCCAACTTACAAAAATGTAAATTATTAAAAGATGCACAAGCTTCCGTGAAGTTTCTTTCTTGATTTAATCAGTATACATATTCCTTATGATAGAACAAGATAGATCACAATAGATAGATTTTAATTCAAATTAGTAGCACATTCGAAAGAATATACATACACAAAGACATGAAATGGAGAAAAAAAAATTGCAAATATTGAATGTTGTTACTAAATCATTTTTTATAAATACGCGCGCAACGTATAATTTGACCAATTTAAGTAATATTGTTCTTTCAGAAGCGCAGGCTCTAAACATTTTGGCGAAAAGACAAAGTGAAGCTAAGACGCAGCTTGGATTGCCATTTCAAGCTCTTCAGATGAAGATCAGTAGGTCTCAAAAGGTTCACAAACCCATTATTTGATTGGGTACTCGCGATGGTTCGTTTGAAAATAAGCCGATCAGACAGACAGACAAGCGGGAAGGGGACTTAGAGCAATATAAATTGCAGTTCATTGATGGGTCTAACAAACCTTAGTTTTGCAAGGAATTCTCTAGCATTTTGCTTTAGCAGCATCAAGCGAATGAAAAACAAAACTCTAACTAAGAGCGTCCTCGTCGGAACCTCAGGAAGTTTCTAGTTCAGAAGGAAAAACACATCGTACATCAAGTCGTTGTGGATGTAAGACAGTTTGGTCTGCAGACTGGCTAAAAAACGCCTGGGAGAGTGAAGGATGGAAGACACTTTATGCACTACAACAGATTGTTGCGGTTTTAGTGCGGGTTTGCAATTTGTACCACATTTTTTGTGCAGCACTATAGATCATTGTTAAGACTTTGTTAAGCTGTGGGGCTTTTTCCTGCCACATGAGTTCAAATTACTTTTTGATTAAAGTGAAACGACTTTAAAGCAACTCAGATCATCTACGCTTCTATAGCCTGTAAACAGACCAAATTAGTTAGTTTAATACTTGGTGGTGTAACAGCCCGTGGAGGACCAGAGACCAATTTTTTACGCTTCCGCTGTATGTACGTGTGTAATTTGACACATGTGAAGGGAACGGCGAATTGCGAAAGTTTTCCGTGACAGAAGTACTCTAGAGGGATTGTCAGTCGTTCGCTGGAGGTGGGGCCGTAAAAATTGCTTGTAGTGGCACAATCTGACGCACTAACTATCAAGCCATGGCGCCAACAAAACTTATTATTTTGGTATAATTTAAAAATGAGTCGTCCGATATTATGGATACTCGTTGAAATTTTTTCTGGGATCAAAATACAGGTTGTATTAAAACTAATTGAAAATTTATGCATTGGTAGCCATACCAAATGAAAAAAATTAGCAGTAGCGCAATTGAACAGAATAGAACTGAAGATTTCCATATTGAATGCTGCTTTAAGAAATCAGGAAACACGACCAAGCATGTGTAGCTGAAATCAAAGTTTCTTAAACCTAGGTGAGTGTTAGTCTTAAACAAGTAAGTCTTCTTTTCAATCTTTTCTTAACTACCAGGTTCAGCTGCGACCAATTAAGTTTTCCTATTGTTGATGGTCGTGGAGCACCGTAAAAATGTCCACAAAAATTATTACCCAAGTAAAATTAACTAAATTTTCCGATTTCACTTCGGCTTTCAAATTGTATGACTCTCTTTAAACTCCATCAGAGTCCACCTCCAAGTCCATTCCAAGTCCATTTCCATGTCCTGCTCCAAAAAACACACGACAAAAAATACGTCACTGAACCATCTTCCATTCCAAATTGACGATCCAATATTTACAACCACCTCAACCGAAAAGAGAGCCGAGCACTCAAAAAAAAAAGGACAATTCTCCTTCCCCGTTAGAGGACAATCAATCAACTTGCTCTGTTTGCTTTCACCATCTCTCATTCTCTGTGTGTGTTTCTGTACACTGCTGTTGCAGCAACTTGCAAATGAATTGATGACACAAACTAGACAATCATCCGCTGACCAATTTGCCAATTGTATTCAAGGATAAGACCTCTCCACATCCTGGCCACCGTTTCGTTCCATTTTTTTTCTGTAAACTTCGCGCATCCAGAGCACAGAGAAGGAAAAGCGGAAGTTCCTCTTTTTTTCCCTAAAACGCTGATTTATCATTTTATCGTTAGCACTTACTACACAAACAGTTAGTGTGCAACAACCCCCCCACCTCCCCACAGGACACGAAAGTCTGTAAATCGTTTGCAGAGAACAGAGTAGAATTGTCAACCACACTAAGCAAAGCGGGAGGAATGGAGGGGAGCAGCGTGTATCGTGAATTTTTCTTCTTCTCCTCATCGGTGGTGTATGAGGAAAATTTTTTTTCTGTTATTGTTCCTGTCCTGTGAAGCTCTTCCGAGAAGAGGAGGCAATCTGGTAGAGTCGGCGAGTTGGACATGTCTGTAGAGAGGGCTGCAAGCGAAGGACTCTTACTGAAAGTTAAACAATTTGTTTTGTTAATTGTTAAACAATGCAACAGGAAGGATACAATGATGACGACGGCGGTTATTTATCCTTGCGAATAGAAGAAGAGTTGAAACTTGCTTCTTTTGGTCGCGATAGAACGGTTGCGGGAGGGTGGGTGGTTAAGTGAAATGGATGGTGGTTGCGTGGGCAGCGCGACGGTGGTGAATGCATTGTGAAAAAAACTTTGACGATTCGTAGTCAGGTTAGATGGTTCCGGAAGAATCGATGGTGAACAATAGTCTTAAAGTTCTGATTTAATCTTAACTACACCAAATCCTCAGTTTGAGTCGTTTCGAAGATGCGCCGTTTAAAAAAATCGTGGTTTCGAAGCTGAGTGGTTTTTTCTCGGTCGACCTCAACCGAGGTTCACAAAATTATAATAATTAAAACTATGGAATAGCGAATCGTTAGCTCGGTTTGCGTCTTTTCGATCTGCGGAGTGTATTGCTGGACCTAATTAAGGATGTACAGCGAGGTTATGTGTATCCACTTATTATTTTGTCACTTGTTTTTGATGAGTCCTGTTGAGGTCACCGGTCAACTCTTAAAGTACGATCTCTACAATGGGAAGACAATTCAGTGTCAGTTGACCCTACAGTACAACTTAAATTGCTCATATTTGATGCCAATTCGTAGACTGATATTCTTCGAATGATTCACAGTCCTCCAGACTCTTCTGTGTTGCTTTTTCTTCAGACAGAGAGCAAAATTTCATACGCTGAAATTTATATTATAACCTTCCAAGTTCCAAAGGTGTGCGTAATGTATGATTTACTAACACTTAAGCGCTACTTGTCCCTCTATTTTACTATTGCGAACTTATTTACGAATCCAGACGGAAATTCTCACTGGCAACCGAACTCAGACACTTTTGGACGAGATATAATTTCAGTTTTAAGCATTTTTTTGGCCACAACTTATTTGTGTAGGGCCTTAAAACATTATCATCATCATTAAAATCAAAATCTTCGCCCTCCTACCTCATCTTAAATCAGTACCGCGCAGAAGCAAAGCCAAAGACATTAACAAGAGTCCGCCCTGTCAGGATTTCTTTGTCCCTTGAAGATACACCCCAGCATCCCAAAATGGATTCCGTCACGGAGTTTAATGGTTTGTGATAACAACGGACTATGGGCGATTGTACGCACCCACACTTCGACGCAGAGGGAGCTTAGAAACGCCATTGCGTTTTTTTATGCATCGTTTGTAAGAAAGAAAAAGACGAATTCTGATTCGTGACAGAGTACTTAGTTCAAGCAACGTGTTCGTAAATGAAAGCTTAAGACTGGTTTTGTGTTCTATGTAGTTTGCGTACAGTGTACTTTCGCATCAATATGCATTCGATAAATTCAAATTAAAATTTTATTTCAGTTCATTTCAATTTCAATTTCAATTTCAAATCAAATCAGTAGGTGATAAAGCTTGAAATATGCCAAAAATAATAAAAAAAACTAAGTCACAGTTAATGTTCACCGGAAATTTGTTTTACCGGTGTTGAAAGATCCAAATGAGTCAGTTAAACTTTTCATATTCTAAACAATAAACTTCTTAGGACTTTAATTTAAAAATCAGATCAATAGCTTATTTCATTGCAAGATCTGACTAAGATTTCTTGCGCAAGATCTGACTAAATTTTATTGATCCAGTCGACGAAGTGGTTCTCCAAAGTCCGCCATCCGTTAATACACAAATTCAACAAAGCCGCAACGACCAGTATTGCATTCAGTCGATGTCAAAAGTGGGTATTCAGTAAAGTAATACTCACTTAGAACTCTCTTCCTCGTAGATATAATTACTGTTTCCAGTTCTTAACGATTTATTTTAGTCGATACGTGCATATATCGACTAGCTCCATAAAACAAAAAGTTGAGAAATGCAATGAATGATATACATTGTACATTTTTACTGAAATGAATTACTCATTATGCAATGACCAACAAATTTTTTTTTGTATAATGGTGGTTATCTGTGTTATTCAGGAAAGTTATTATAAATCTAAAAAGTTGTGGCTATACCAAGTGCTTTGACATTTGAATTTAACATTTTTTTAAAATGTGCTGTTAATCGGCCTGTACAGTGAACGGTACCTTTGTTGAATTTATTTTCGAAATTCAAGTTCTCGTCTTGAGGCTTCTCATAGTGGTTCGATGCAGTTATAAATTGATGTTTTCTTTTCATTTCGCGCAAAACTTGTCCCGAATGCTGGCGAAGGTTAAAGAAAAACTACAATCAACTATTCTTAGAGAGTTTAGACTCTCGTTTGAAAGAAACGCAAATGCCGGCCTCTATAAAGTGAAGCTCTCAGAAGTCAGTGATCGAGAAACTTTTGCTTTGTTCCCATGAAAAAGCTGTTATCTGCGACTATTTTGAAACGTTTATTTACAAGGGTTCTTCTCCTTGATAATCTCTCGAGAGTTGATATTCCTTTTGAGTGCGGCAAGTTTTTTTTGCGTGGACAGAGCGAATTACAGATGGGGAAATGTAATGGTTTTTAAAAATGGAAGAAATAAGGAATTAAGAATCAATTTGTTAGTTCATCATAAATTTTTTATAACACATAAATCAATCTGGTAAAATAAATACTGGCTACAAAAAAAATCGTTGTTAAAAATCTCAAAATCTCTCTCTAAAAAATCGAATTAGTGTCGGCTGACCAAAAACCAATTATGTTTTGTTAGTTAAAGGAAGGATGCTGCAAATTTTAAGGAAAGTTTCCAATTCTGAAGCTACATACAACAAGTTGTGTTTACTACTAAAATCTGTGGAACATATCCTACACTTTAATAGTGATTAGTGAAGTCTTTTGTTTCTTGTTACAATGTTTGTTTTGAAAACCACACAACGTATTCTACGACGAGCTAGAAAAGCTACAATCCAACCCTCCGCGGGCTGTCACGCAGATCTTGATTCGCGAAGTTTTTTGAAAAACACAGGTCCAATTAATCTTCGTGGATAAAACTCCTACCCAGGTATATGAAGAAATTCAGCAATGCTATTAATTTTTTAAATTTCTTTCTAGCAGCTAATCACTTGAAAACAAAAAGTCTAAATGAAGACAATGTCTCAGCCTATATGGTTGCAACATTAACAATTTCGACCCCACTTCAAAAAGCCAAGAGCTGTTGTCAACAGAACGACTAAATCTTTTCCGGAAACTATCAGTCTACCGAAAAATTTCTCACCGTGTACAGCCCAAGACCCGCGCGTAGAGCGCAGCGATAAGCTCTTAAACGATGCCACCATTTAGCGTAGGTGCCATCATTTAAATTGCTCCATTCCACCCAACCAGGACACCATAGTCAATATCGTCTTTGCAGGTACGGCACTCGTAGCTGCTCCACTACTCTAAGCGCATTCATATGCAGCTACACAGCTATAAATCTGATCCGAGTGTGCAGCACTAAAAAAAAAACAGGCTCCCCACACAGCAATGCACAGAGCGAGAGAGGATAAGGAAGGATTCTAGGAGGCTACTGACACAAAAAAACGGAAAAAGCGACCCATCACAAAAATAACCCAAAACGACTGCCGGATAAAAATTGTTATAAATAACCCGCGAGAATTATCTCATCCGGAAAAGTGGAGCCTTTTTGATTTATTTACTCATTCATTTGTCAGTTTGTGTCCTAGTAGAGGAGCGCACTGAGCAATTGCCACTCTCGGACGTGGACGCGGACGCTTCAGTGTGTCGTGAAGGAGGAGGGGGCTAGCACAGGACACAGGAAATGAACGCAGAGAGAAACAGGACAAAAAACAGAACAAGCCACCAGCAATTCACGGAAAAAAAGGAAAAACAAAGAATTGCGTCGTTTTGCTTCCACTGCGTTAGCGGATGTTAACAGCGGAGGTGAAAAAGGACACATTAAATGCGAGCAGCAGCAGCATCCGTGCATCCCTTTAAGAGCGACAGCAGCAGCAATCCAATCAGCGGGTGGAAATTCAGTTACGATTAGTGTCCATCTGCAAGGATCTATCGAAGTTCCTGATCGAATTTCAATCGATGGAAGAAGGGTGGCCATCGGGATAAAATTACAAATCCAACGAATCCACCCCGATGTCCTTTTTTTCGATTTCATCGGCGAGGAACTTTTTTTTTTGCCAGCAACCCAAACATCGAAGAGCAATAATAAGTCACGTTAGAAATTAATTACCCATGAAAATGTCCTCACATAAAAGGACATATGGCGTGCACAATCGCATCGCACCCCCACAACAAAAGGCGAATCCTTTTCACACGCACACACACCCCTTTCTCGGTAACTCCTCCGGTTGGACGAACGAACACCGCGCCGGACAACTTAATTTTCTACTTAGACCCGAAGAAATATTACTCACTCTCGACTTAATTAAGTGTGACAATCAATTTTCAATGCGACTTATGGTCCTCCGCAATGCACCCCACAAAAGGACTTACAGGACTCAGTTGAGACACGCCCAATTTTGGTGGAATTTCTGCGAAAATTGCATTTGGCACTTACCTGCTTAGTCACCGAATCGATGAGTCGAACGAAGATGTCCTGCTCCTGGCGGGCACCTGGAATGGAACCATACAAAGAAAGGATATTTTTTGTCAAGTGAGCACATTTTTTTAGTCCTTCGGGACACCAGCAGACACTCACCGTTCGCGTAGAGGAGCTGCAATCGATACTGGATGCCATTGTTGGTCTTTGTGGTGTCCGACTCGGAGTCCTTTTCGATAAATCCAATGAAGGCGGTCCGCTCGATCTCGATGGGCTGACCGGCGCGATCGTACAGCGCGATGACGAAGTGAAAGAAATTCGATTTGCGCAGGTTGCTTGGAGGTTGCTTCTCAAAATGTGCCCGACCGATACCAAGGCTGTAAAAAGAGAGACAAAGAATGAGTGACTTAAGTAGAGAGTTGTGTTAATGACCTTTCCTCCCCCCTCCACCGCTACACAAATGGCACCCTATAATTAATCTATATCCGCAGAAAGGACATGGATGTCGTTATGCTGAGTGCCCGTGTAAACGTGTGTAACCGTAGAAATGTGGATATGTGGAAATGTCAACACGGTGACTCGTAATGACGCAAAAGATATCATGCCCTCCGCCGCGGGTGTGGGTGGCGGTGAAAGGTAACAATTTAATTTAGAAAATGCTGATTTTATCAGATTTAATTATGCAGTTATGTAAAGGAGTGAGTCGGCTCGTGTGTGTTTTGAAGTGGGGTAATTGGTGATTGGTCGGAGTGGGCAAGTGAAGTTGTTTAGGGGATTTTTTATATAATTGGATTGAGTGATTTATTTTGAAATTCTAAAAGTTTTTAACTGTTGGTAATTTGCCGAAAGTAAAAAAACATCTATGTACAATACCGAGATCAGCCAAATGACTACCTTGAATTCGCTGCCAGTCTTTCAAGCGGTCGATCCAAGAACTGTTGACCCAGAGTAATAAAAGACATGTTACTTATTCTGACAAGACGTATCGAATTATAGGCTCACTTTCGTAAGACGATGCAGCAAAGGCTGACAAATCGTACTGAATGTTTTGAAAACCAAATGCCCTTGGTAACTTAGATACTAGCTGAAAAATAGCAATAGTAAAACCAGTTATTGTTATGTGGACAATCTGTACTTGACGCCAAAAGATGATCATAGATGTCTTGAAGCTAACATACAAACCTAAGGGATACATAATAAAGTACTGAGCTTTCTAGACAGCCATTATCAGTTTCACAAAAAAAAATGGCCGCATGACCGCAATTTGACGGTAAACCTAAACTAGGAGTGCCGCTTTATTAGAAGACGACATCTTTTTGATAGATAATCAAAAAGCAGAAATCGTAAGAAATGGAAGAAATCGTTTCAGGAAACTAAAGTCTGGGATCACATAAGATCATCCCACGTACCCCATAAATTAGAGTGTTGAGTTTTTAGACAAGATCATTGACCAAATACGGACTCAAGTCCAATTATTCCTCTAAAAACTGACAAAAGACTCGTCAACTGCTACCACCCTCAGCACGAACAATGGACGAGCTCTGCGACTCACGTCCGATTTTCTTCGACGTAAATATTAAAACACCCCGCCCCATCCCTCTCCTGTAGTGTGCTAAAAAAAAAAAACATTATTTACAGCCCATAAATCAGCTCGAGGCGCATGCGATGACGACCTCATTTTCGAAAAGACACCGCCCCGCACATCGCACGATTTGTTTTATGACACACCAATGAGCGCCAATAAATTTATTTTTATCCCACGACCGCAGGATAATCAGGTAGCTCACCTCCCACCCCCTCAGATTATAAAATTAATTTCCGTTTGATTTATTTCCCATCAGTCATGCCAGTGCCGCCATCGCCACCGCCATTGGCGTTGCTTTGATGTGAAAATTTCAACATCAATTCGCGGCGCCCATCAAAATCCTTGTTAAGTTGATTTCCATGAATTTGCTAATCGACACTAACATGCTCTCTAACAAGCCGCCAGTCGCCAGCCTCAAACACACCCCTCCCCCACTCAACCCTCTACGAGGAGTCGAACGAGTCGATAACGAACTCTGACTGAGAGCAGAGTTTGGAATAAATTTCGTTCCACCCTCTAAAAAAAACACATCCCTAAGATAAATTCAATTTATCGGTTGATTTTTACGCTCACCGCTTCAATTGAGCGCCATTATTCGCCTCCCCGCCCCACTCACACACAGACTGCAGAAAAAAAAATATTCCGCACCGACTGATAGTGTACCTAGATACATATTTTATTCCGACATTATCTGCAGGACAGAACTACTCTCGAATGCGAATAAATTTATAGTTTCCAATTGAAATAGATTCTTTTTGATTTTTTTTTATGTTTTTTTTTTTTCAGTCGAACAAAGCGAATAGATGCATCCATTCGAGCTGAGCTTTTGATCTAATTCCCTTGTTCGGCACCTGCATGAAGAGGTGGCCGTTCTTTTTTTTGACGCAAAATAAAATGGGACTAGGATGAAATATACAATAAAAATATTCGATGATAGGAATGAATTACCGTTATAGAAAAATGAAAATAAAATGATTTTTTGAATGTAACCACAGTGTTTTTTTTTTGGCCGCTTTTTGTATCTCTGGTGGCAATTGAGTTAGAGCTCGCTTAGAATTCCTCGTGGAACTAGATAATAGATAAAATTAAAAATTAATTGAGCTGGATGGAATCGTTTATTGAGCGAGATGGGAGGCTTGTAGGTGGATGTGATAGAGACTGGTAGTAAGGCTTAGAGGCAGAGGCAGTTCCTTTGTAAAGTACGGCTTTGAGTTTCAGAAAAAAGAGTCAGACTTTTAATTTTGAGGAAATTGAAGAGCTGTGGAAAATTTAACAATCCTTTTTGTTGACATTAAAACGAAGTTTTTAAGTTAAAAAATAGGGAATCTAATATAAGTAGTTGGAATATTATTTTCAAATTCAGTCGGTTAGACTTAAGGCCAAAGGAAGTACAGTTAGTCTGCTTATACGAACTCGAAAGAACCGACTAAATGAGCTCGGTAGAATTGTAGTTCTTTATAGGTGATATGCTAAAGAAACGTTAACTTTTGTGCAGAAACCCAAAAAAAAAGAAAAATAGCAATAACTAATAAATGACTAACTAATAAATTTAATTTTGTCTAATTGAATGTCATGAATATTAGATTGCTTTGTTTAAGAAAAGTATAAGCCTTTTAAAAACAATTCGACGTCAGTAAGTCCATTAAAAATCATTCTGAAAGTGACTCAGGGAAGCCTCCAAAAATTAGGGAGATCTAAATGACAATTTAAAGTGAGCCAGTATTAGTTCGCTATAACCGGAATTTTCTTTATTTTAAAGCGCAAGACGGGTTCATTATAACCGAATTTAACGCGTGCCACTTAACGTACAACCGGGTTCGCTCAAAGCGGGCACTACTGTAGTTTAATCTTTACTCCCACTGTTATATGTTACCCAAATTTAGCCCTAGCCTAAGAATGAAGATACTAAAAACTATTTGATTGCTTGAAGACAGTCCTGTAAACAAAAACACTATTTTTTAGCTCTTTATCTTCGTCTAAATCTCAACGTCAAGATTGCCCTGAAACAATATAAGCTGGCGAAAAATCGGTGGTCTGCAGAGCTTGTAAATCATGATGAGAGTATTTTTAGCAAAAAATTAAAAACATGCAAAAAACAGTGAGAAAACATGCACAGATAGAGAGCCCATATTTTTATGTATAGAGTCAATCAAAAGAGTACATAGGATAGGATAGCGCATGCGGTTAAACAATTCCGGCAAAAGACCAAGACCTATTATTATTATTTGTTTATTGAGATATAAAATCCATTTCAGCGGGTTTAATGCAACACCACAATCTTCTGTCGAGATTTTTCTGTTCTTAGTTAAAACTATCATCTGTCAAGCTATTTTTCGTAATTTTCATCGCACAAATTATTGCAAACTCTTAAATCAACTCTGCGAGACTTTACAAGATACATTTTCCTTCGATTTTTTAACACGTTTAAATAAATAAAAATTAAAACCAAATTAACGCGATTCTTTCCACTGGTTTAAGTTATTTTATACAAAATCTGAACATTGTTTGAAGCTGATAAAGTATGGAAAAAACAAATGAGCAATGAAAACCAACTGTTGAAAGGGAAGTCCGTACGAATCAGAACAGAACTTTTGAGTGAACTGAAATTTTTCTTCTACAGTTTTATTATCACAATCGAAGATATGCAGGAAAACAGACAACTAAAACGCTTCTTAACATACATTGGTGGTTTTGGCTACGGTGTTCCACAAGAACTACTGATCTTTTAAGGCTCAAGGCGACAAATCTGACTGACAAATAGTATATCAACATTAATCTTTTAAGCAACAAAATGAACAGGGTGATCGCATAAAAGCATACATAGAATAAAGGACAATTCACGGAGACTCCTGAGTTCAGACCCACCATTCATAACTTTTCGTTTCTCAATCAAGCTTGAAGACAAAACAAGATGAAGGTCGACTCGTGACTTGCTTAGCCGATTAGATTATAGAATACAATAGAATAGATAGTGGATAGGTGTAGTCTGCATCTTACAACGAGCTTTAAGCCAACTTGGTCTTTGGACCTTTCCAGTGACTGCCTAGCGACACAAACTCCTTTTCAGATCTAATTAATCTTTTTTATTAAAATTATAGGGAAATTGTAACATTAGCAGAATTTCTGTAGGTCAGGATATTAAACAATGGGGTTACCAGGACTTTGGCTTCTATAAGACGATTTCCCCTTTTGAAACCTGTTGTATTGTGGTCCAGAAAATACCGCCTGAATGCACTTTTGAATAGCAGTGCGGATAGCTGCAACCAAGAAACGGGAGGCGTACTTTTGCAATATTTTTGCTTTTTCGGAAATTATAAATCGGAGAACTTATTCTCTTATTGTCTGATTCTCACAGCCCTTCGCCCGCAACTATCCCGAATCATTCCGAATTTCACCAAACAGCCACAGCGTCACAAGCCACGAAACCGCGTCCAACAAAAACCCACACGCGACAGCGTCATCACTTGGCTCCTGGCAAACACATCGAAATCGTTTGGTCTGACTTTCGCTTTATTTGGCTACAAATAAACCCGACCACACATTTAAATATCCGAACGAGACCATAAAAAAAGAACGATATGAGAAAGGATTCATGGCCTTTAACGCTAAATCGCCTCACGTAATAGACACACCAACCAACAGCGGCCTCTACACGCGGTTTCTTTTCTTTTCCTTTTTCCACGACGAAGTTTAACACAAAAAAAAAGAACTGGAAGATTAAAACCACCATTCGATTGAACACACACCCATGTCCACTCCTCCAACCCCACAATCGAAATCATCACGGTATCATGGTCTGTTACCGCATCCAATGATCCTCGATATATCCTTGCGAATATAAAACATTCCATGTAACGGTGTACACAAATAATAACGGCACATTTTTTTCCATTTTGTTTTTTTTTTTGTTCGTCCTCCTTCCGTTCTGCTGGCAACCGAAAACACGAAAACAGGAAAAATGCTCTTCGACGAGCATGAGAAAAAAAATTAAACCGTTCACACGGAAGGGTGGCCACTCAACCCCCACCCACCCACCGCCCACTCGGGCAGCCATCACATTTTCGGAGTGCCGCTCCATTCGTATCGAGGAGCAGAACCATTTAATTGGGGGTGATATTCCGATCCATCTCTGGGTAGTGGTGTGCAGCCGCCACTTTTCCAGCGATTGACTCGATGGGAGTCCATCGTCGTCGTCGTCGTCCTGCGGCGTGGTGTGGCAAAAGCCAAGCACAGTTAGCCCGCTTGCATGTAATAACAATCGGCTTTTATCAAATTTAACAAGCATCGCAGGGCGAATGATGGCGAAATGGTAAAAAGGACGAAACGCGCGAGTGTTGTATGAAGCAAAGTCCTCGACGGCGAAGGGATGTGATGGCATTTGGTGTTGTTTTTTTTTTTTTGGTTGTGGATTTCGAGGCCGAGTAGGAAATGTAATGCAAATGACTTCTGAACTACAGCGCGAGAGATGTGGCTCTTAATTAAGTTCCGCTGCTGATGTTGCCGGATCGAAGTGCTACAGGATTCAGGGTCAAGTGGCACGTGCAAGGGGGGAAGGAGAAAGGTGAAGGTGGCTTTTTCGAGATGAAAATAACTGGGCCATCGATGCGAGGGGGAGGGTTCGACTATTGACAGAGCCAGAAGCTTAAAACCAAATAGGATAAAGCTTAAAAGTGGGTACAAGGGGTAGTGTCTTGTTCTTCAAGCTTTACAATTTTTAAAAACAAATAGATTTAAGCCTTCGATTCAGCTTTGAATTCTGTGTGAAGTTCCAAGAAATGCTATGATTATTTTAATTTAAGAAGGCAAAGATGTGTAAATTTAACTGGTCTCGTAAAAGTAGAAGCTTTTAGTTAATTTCTAAAAGCAAGTGAGCAAATTCGTATGTTGAAAATCTGATGAACTAACAGCCCCTTGATTTGCAAAATCTGCGATAAAATGTTATCTTTTACTTTAACCTTAGCTGCTGATGAACTAAAGGAGGAATCGAAAAGTAGTTATCGGACAGGATGAGAGTAGTTAGACGATTTTTCTAATGGTGTTGAGTATTTTTCGAGTTACAATCGTCTAAAGAAGTGTATGCCACAACGAAATAGCACAGTGTTAAAGCTTCAGTGGCGAAATGTCAATGTTGCACGATTTCTATTTGTGGAGCACAACAAAATGTTTAATCTAAATATTTTACACATTTACAAACTCTGTAATGATATTAGACATGTATCCTTAAGTCGTCCAAATATTGAAATGGTAGAGTTAGAAGTTAATTTGCACTATGTTTTTTTAATAAAAAAAATTAGTTAATGAACGAACAATAGAACCTCAGCTGGAAAATTTTTTGAAGCTCCATCGTTGTAAAAGATGTCAACAAAGACAACAGAAGGTATAAAAGGTTTCGACACATTCAAAGGGCATGCTTCTGCAAGTTTTTTCTCAGTGCTTCTAAGACAATACAAGGTTGGCCCCGAAGAAGTCTTCGTATGATGGTAGATATAGTTTGAAATGGAAAACTGTTAAGAGATTTGACGAAGTTTCTGTGCAAAAGAAGGGTACAATGAATCTAGAAAAAAAGGTGTTCAGTTAACTTAGAGAGTTAAAGGTGGCTTTCCTATAAAACTGCACCTTTTTGGCTGAATTGAATCTTCGGCGCACCACAAAATTAGGGTTCACCATTGCAATCAAAACTGAACTTAAGATTTTTGTCGGTTTCAGTAATGCCTTTATCCTGAACCACACAATTAAGGCAGCAAGCTACAGCTACGGCTATGGTGGACAGCTACCAAGTGATCGAGATTTAAAAATGGCGTACAATTGAAACTTCTTTCACTTCTATGAAAAAGTTTGTAACATTATTGAACTCGATAATTGAGTCGTTCAGTGCACAGATCGGCTAGCTCCACTTTTCGCAAAAATCTTACATTAATTTAAGAATGGTGTAGTATAGAATAGTCATCACTTTTTATACAAAAAATTGTTTGGCCATTGAATAATAAGTAATTTACAATAATTCAGTAATTATTTCTGCTCAATTATTGACATCGATGTCATAGGGAATTATTTCAAAAAGATGTTAGTAAATCATACATTTAAAAGAAATATGATTCGAGGCTAGAGGCCACAAATAAGGAACTTCTTTGATAAAGACGATCTTAATGGCATAATTTAAAAATTGCTCTCAAGCCATTAATTTTTTTTTTAATAATATCACTCTTAAATCAGCTCAAAGATACTTCGGGTGTGGTTGCTCTTACTAATATTAATTAATGTACAGCTTATTGCATTTTCAAAAATAAACTTGTATTTGGCCCACCTTATACAAGTTTATGGTAAAACACCCTTAAAAGGCATACAATATTTTAATCAAAAAGAATATGCTCTCGTTCTTCGTCTTATTTTTCGGCGCAGCTAAATATTTCCTTTTTTGCAGTTCATGGAAATTCAAAACCAACGTGCAGGAGCCCCTTTCCACTCTATTTTTAATGAGACGAGGAACAGTCAAGACTAAATTGAATTGAAAGGACTTAAGTCTTAACAGCCGAACTATAAAATTCGGAACAGTGATTCGCCAAGACCTCGAAATTTCTTTAACGCTTTAAAACGTGAACTATACAGTTTTCTTCAGTCTCTTGATCGTCATTAAGAAACAGAATCTAAGCATTCATACATGTTTTTCTCTTACAAAATTTGAAACACGTTTCAATGAGATATGAGTGTCGACATGCATAATATTTCAAATGGACGTTTTGACATTTGGAACAATCGATTCCTCCTGGTCGTAAGTTAAAAGCTGAAGCCAACCAACCGCTGCGAGGAACTTCATGTCTACGAGAAATTCACCAGCTGGCTAAGAGAGTTCCGCCTAGAGAGGAGCACTCAAAAGCAAACTGGATAACCGCTCCACCTCTATCTCCCACCATCCACTGACCACAACCAAATATTTCATTCAAAACCACCGAATTGTAAAAGTATTCACCAATTTCTCTAATCCACACTCCATCACCTGGTGCTCCACTCCATCACATGCACATCCGACCCCTCCTCCGCCAATATGCTTACCATGCCTTGTCTAACTAGTTGCTGCTTTCGGGTCTGGGCCTGTTAACCACTTCCCAGCCATCGTCGCACACCGCACGCGCACTCATCCGACACCCGGCGAAGCAATCGCACTTTGTCCGCCGCCGCCACCGAGCCGCTCATTTCAAATGCACAAGCGGAAAACCGCTGCATTCCGCTTTTTAATTTTCTAATTGATTGCAAAATGACAAAGGCGACAGAGCCACAACAACAACAAGAACGTCCTACACAGGAGCAAAAATATTTCTGTTCATTTTTTGTTTTAACAAATAAAAGGGTTGCGGGTGTCACCCTCAGCCGCCCGTCACATTCGCGTGACACCGTAAATTGCGTGTCGCAGACGTTTTGTCATTCAGTGAAGTGCAAAATATCCTTCAGGACAAAGTTGCTTTCAAATTTTGTTTCCTATTTTTTTTTTGTTTTGTTCGTGTTCATCCATTTTGTGGTGGTCATTTTAATTTTTTTTCAATTTGAATTAAAGATTTTTTTCCGCAGATTAAAGGTGGAGGAATAGATACTTTGATTATTAGCATTTCACCCCAAAGTAATTGAAGTCACTACCCACACCTGGTCTGTAATAAATTTAAAAGACTATTGATTGCGAAATGAAAGCAATACAACAATGGCAATCGAAGATTACACTGCACAGGACTACGACTGGCTTTCTGTTTGGGGGTTTTCGGTTATCCTTGGGTCTCTTTATTGTGTCCCCATGTGCGAGTGCGTCTTATCAATTTGATAAATGTGATTTGTTGCAGTTGTCGTTGTAAGAAAGGTTTTCTCGGGGAGCGTGTAAATCAGGAGAGTATATCCTCCTGTGGAGGTCCTGGGAGAAGGATGAGATGTGCTAAGTGTAACTTTAATCTGAGCAGAATTGTCGAGGAAAAGAGCTGCAATGGAGTTTTGGGTATGACAAAGTGTAGTTGGGTCTTTAAGGTAAGAGAAATGCATTTGGAGTCAAAATTAATCGTCGTTAGTAAGAGTTATGGCCATTTGCTGGAAATAAGTACACACAGTGGGGAATTTGGAGTCCATGGCGACGCTGTAGAGCGTTGGGAAGGCTGTCGGAGAATGTTGAAACAAATGGGCAGAGGCAAAAAAGAAGAGAATAAAAGACATGAGAAGAATCTGGAACAACACGTGAAACAAGCACAAACATCTCGCACAAGATTATAGAACAATCACTGACTGGTATTCATTGAATTGCCAGCCCAGTCAGTCCGATTTTCTAGGTTACCTAAGTTTTTATTTAAGAAACCTTTTCTCTCTAAGGGACATATTTTTTATTTCATGCCCTATTTTTGTGACTATCCCACATCTACCAAAATCGTTGCTCACATCCATATATTTGTGAGCCAAACTGAACCAAATATTAGGAAAAATCGCTTTCGCTCAGCCACTCTTCTCTTCCAGTCTCGCCGAGTTCACTTAGGCTAATTTAAAACGTCAAACAAATGACACAACGACTTCTCGGGTAAAGCCCACTTCGCATTAACACATTTTCATGTGAACCTTTTCGCAAAATCGTGTTAAAGGGAAAATTAAAAGCACAAATAAAGTGCTGCGGAACTCGTTGCATTGCTTCCATTTTCTTGATAATATTTCCGCAACACGCAACACACACATGAGCAGTAAATCCTGTCACGACAGAGTCGGACAATGCGGCCAGACAGAATGGGGGTTTCTTGTGAAACCAGGTCAAGGGGCTTAAATTTTATGAATATTACCAAAGGACACATACAGAGGTAATCTTGATTCATTCAAAGAGTTAACGATTCATTGTTTTTATTTTTGACAGTTTTTCATAAATTCTCTTGGAATTGTTTTAACGTTAGCCAACCTGAATTCTGACATTCTGAACTGGACCAAACGATCTTTAGATGCTTCGAGATGCCTTGAATTCTTAAGAAATCAGGCGAAGTGAGGGGATAGCTTAAAAATTATAGAGCATTGGAGGGATTCCATGAGCAACCTTAAAAGTGACCCTAGTTCCTAATTTGGCTTAATGTCGGGTCGACTAGGCGAGCGATCTAAAAAAGCCAATAATGGATTTTTGAAATTAAATTGCATACTATTACGTTGAAAATAATAAGAGCGAGACGTTGAAATCATTTTAAGTCCTTTTCTGGCAAAAACTTTTTCGCATTGATTGCAAAAAGTAAGTATATTGTACGTACTGTGCAAGCACAATAAGTAAAAATGTGGAGAGAAGTGCTGTTCAAAATAATAGGTGTATTTTGCAGAAACGATTTTAATTTAAATTTACCAAATCAAAAAGCAAGAAAAGAAACTGCTTTTGCCTTTTTTTAAACATTATTTAAGGTATTTTGTAAAATCTTTTGGTTAAAAAGTTTATCGTAGTGGGGCGTGGAAAACACACAACACCCGAAAACAGAGAATTAATCAAAGATACAGGAAACACTAACAGTTGCGGTCAAAATGAATGATATACATGTATCCATTTTATTGAGCTGTTTGGTTTTTAGTGTTTCACTGCTATTATTTTCACCGTAGCTGTAGGTGTGGTGTCTAGGCAGCTGTTAATGTCTTACGCAATGTTGAAAAGCCAAAAAGTACGCGAAGGAAACTCAAAACCTCAAAAGCTATAGCGACTACCTCTAAGATCATAGCAGACGAGATTCAGGTCTCTTTGATTGACGTAACAAATTGCAAATGGCATGCTTTAGCCAACATGGTGGTGCGAAGGTCGCTCCTATTATTTTGAACGCATCTGCAAGCGCTTAAAGAGCTTCCTGACAGTTTCACAATAGTTTTGAGTCTGTTTTGAGATCTTGCTTTTTTATTCCATCAAATCATCTTCAAGCCCATCATAAAAAATTTACCCGAATCACTTCAATTAAAAAAAAAATTAACCGAAATTAAAAACCTTGAGAAACGTTTATAAGAAGAAATAGCTTACATAATTTTTTTCTTTAAATTTAAATAAAGCATTTTACATATCACCTAATCAAGTTAATGATTAGTTTCCTTTACCTTTTTTTCTTATTTGCAATATAAAATCTTATGTGAGCTCTTAACATTATTTTTTAGTTTTATTTCTTCAATTTTAGATCATAAAACAAGATCAGCGAATTTTTTTTTAAATTTCGTCTCGCCAGATGATCGGTACAGACATCAGCATTCTCTTTCTCACCCTTAACTCATCACAGATTACCTTTCACGAAATTTTGAAATTAAAAGTGGACGTTTCCATTGACTTCGTCACACACTTTCAAGCTGTTCTTGGATTTTTGAATTGCATCTGATAGCGAAACGCTTTCGGGAGAAGAATGAAAACTGTAACTAATGGACCTCCCATGTCTCAGAGAAAGGTTTCGGAAGGAGGTCTCGTTTAAGGAAATTTTATGTTTAATTTATATTGGTTTTCTCTCAGTTTTTTTTTGTTATTAACGAATGCAAAAGGTTTCATTATAAAGTCTACGCAAAGGGCGGGCCATCTTTTTAAATTTGGAAACTGACAGCCTTTTCCCTTTTGAAATCTTGACAGAAATGAGTCTCTTTGCGCTTGAATAACATTACAAAATATTGAAAACTTATTTCAAAAGCGAGTAGGTACTGTGTAGCCCAAACAGATCTTTTTTTATTAAGAAATCGTGTTATCCGCCATCTCAATGTATTTTTTTTTTGAATAGAACCGTGAACGACCGATGTTTTGCAAACAGTCCGAAAATAGTTCAAGCACTTAAGGCCAATATCACACAAGCAATCCTTGAGCTACAGCCCGAAACCATCAACAAGGTCTTGGAAAATACGCTACTGCAAAGCAGGAGAGGCGACCACTTGAACGATGTTGTGTTCCGTAATTAATGACAATGTTTGCACTTACTTTATAAAATCATAAAAAAAGCCACAATACATGGAAATAAATTTAATTTTATGCATTTTATTGCATGTTTCAAAGAAGCTTGTATTTGGCCTACTCTATATAAACGAATAAGTTTGGAAACCTTATTGTGGTAGACTGAAATTTGATAGACTCCTCTGTCTATTAAAGATCGCCCTTTATCAAGCTAAAAATTTAAGCTAAAAACTTCATTTAAGATAAAAAAAAATTTAAGTTATGTTATAAACCTAAAAAAATTAATTATAATTTTTTTCCATATACTGAAGCTGAAAAATACGTACATAATAAATAAATTAAGAGGACTAAAGACTAGCTCTCCTGCCAGCACAGTGTTGAGTAATATATAATTTTAATACATGTGAAAGCGACTTACGGCTTATTGCCGATTTCGAATGGCATGCATTATGTTTAATTAACAATTGGTACATTTTATTAAAAAAAAATGTTAAAAGACGTCTAAAAAACTAGGAAAACTCTTACAAAACAAGGGACATATCTGCCTACCTTGACGGCCCCATGAGATATGTGCCTGTCTGACTACTAAATCAAATTCAAATTCAAATTAAAATAAACATGAATCGCCAAGCTGATACGCCTTTCAAAACATGACAGTCATGAAATATCGTTTTTTTTTTGTCTTTTCGATATTGCCTTTAGTTTTTATGTTCTTATTGAAATATTTAAAAATCTTGGTTGTTATCCTTAACTCAATTTCGCATTACCATATTTTTTTATTGTTTTCTGTTACCATACTAACTCTCGATAGTTCGAACATCTACAATTCGAAAACCTCTGTAAGTAAAAGCATTTTCACAGTCCTCTGAGAAAAACCTCTGTAAATCAAATAAAAACTTGCGCAATTTGGCCCCCTCGTCAATTCGAACTTATTTTTATTCGAAAAAGCATAAAAACCTCTAAAAATCAAAAATGTTGGCTTGTTTGCCTCTGAAGTTAATTGAAATAATCTGCGTTAGTTGAGATGCGTACTTGACGAAAGTGAGCAATATTTTATATTTTTTTCTAAAACCTCTGTAATTCGAAGTTTTCTCTTGGTCCCATGAAATTCGAATTATCAAGAGTTTACTGTAGTTTATTTAGTGTTCAGGCTTCTTGTTAGGACTACATGCTAAGCATTACACTTCAATCCTACAAGTCAAAAAAAAAATTGGACCTCAAGCCAATTAAAAAAGAATCTCTAACAATTCTGTTCCATTCATATGTATACATAAAATTAAGAATTGACAAACAGCACAGTTCAAAATTAATTAATATTGGCCATTATTAAAATCGAAATTGACGGTGAACTATCCCACAGCTACCAAATTTGTTGCGTTTAGTAACAACATAAATTGGTAAATTCCCTCAATAAGCTTATGACCTTTGCACTGTTTCTTAATTCAGCTCAATCTTAGGCTGATCTAGAAAAACTAATGATTAATTTTCCTAAAATAGTGTAAGAGGGTACATTGAAGACTGTAATAAAAATGCTTAAGGGGCTTACAGACACGTTCACAAGAGTAAGTACCTAAAGTTTTTTTTGCAAACATCCGTGATCTAAGTGATCCTTGTGAAGGTAGAAATATTAGAAGCACAGTTCAAGAACGAATCAACCTCTTTATTGTTTTACTTGTATCAAACAAAATTAAAATATACAATTTTGTTTTAATTACAAGTCGCATTTTCGTGTCCATTTTCTTCGCCACAGGAGCAACAAAAAAATGTAGAACTGTTTTTGTTACTATACCAGCTTTTATTGCAACAAATAGAAATAGAATTAAAAGAAATGGATTAACATATTAAATAAAGAAGTAGCTCAAAATAACAAATTACACACATAAATAAAAAAACGTAGTACAAAAAACTGAGTCCCACAAACGAGAGAAGTCATCAAGTGCTCTTCTTAATTGAGACCTTATTTCAATCCAAATAAATTCAAAATTCCAGCGCATACACTTAAATTAGTTTCCCCCTTTTTCACAAGACTACCGCTTTAAGGAATTTCAGCACCTCATTTTTTTAAAATTTAATATCATACACAGGCACTGTTTTGGACTCCCATTGAAATCGATTTCAATTGACTTCGAAATTGCAACGAACAGTTTTCTACATATCTGCCCCATAAAAGACAAACCAAAGACTTCTTTTAACCGTTCACAACTTTTCGCTGCCTCGACACTGAGCAGCCCTACACCGACAAATCTCCAAAGACTGATTTTCGACACCAAACACACATTTACACACATATAACAAGGCAGGAAAAACACACTCTTTAAATTTAATCAGAGATTTCCTACGAACCTCAAGGATTTGCTGGTGCGAACAAAACCCGCCGTTGTTGTTGTCGTTCCAATAAACGGTTGCGTTTCCTTCCCGAACATATCTCAAAACAAAACTAAAAAAGCTCCTCGCGTATCCCTTCGCATCATCCGCCTGCGTTTGTTTATCTCGTCTTCAAAAATAAATAAGACGACCGGGAGAAGAGAGAGCGCACAAGAAACGAAGAAGAAGAGAAAAACCTACGCAAGACGCACTTTTGGGTGAACGTCTTTTTCGGCAAAAGAGCGCAAAAAGAAAGGAAATTTAGGAACACGAATTTCCGTCCCCGGAGGGTGAGGTGATTCAGCCAAGGAGAAGAGCCAAGGGAAAAGCTCTCAAAATAAAAACAAACTTTTTTGGGAACAAACTCTCCCCCGAGGGAAAGAGAGACAAAAAGACCCCGAAGGAAATCACTTGGACTTACTTGGTTTGATCGACGGGCTGCATCCAGGCTCGAGCTCCAAGCGGTTCCTCCTTGAGCGACGTCATCGGGCCTCGCGGTTGATTGAGATCGGCACCCGTGGGCGGGAGGCCGAACATCAGCCCGCTGGCCGATCGCGGTCCCGTGGTCGGGTAGAGCTTGCGGCCCCATTCCAACTCAAGGGTCGGCCAGGGCGAAGCCGAGCTAAAGCCCGGCACCGGCTCGTCAGAACGCAGCTTGAAGCAGTTCGTTGTACCGCTCACGGAATAAACCTCGATGGTGCTGCTTCACTTGGGTCTCTTTGTCCGTCTCTAAGGACTTTACTGATCACAAAAACGCACAAAACGCACAAACGCACTGCAATCGCACACACGCACACGTAAAGAGGGGAGACTGACTACACTTGCTGGTGAATTAATAAATTAGCTCCCTTAGCTGTCATCGATTGAATATTTTTGACGCTCAGATGCTGAGTCCTTGTTTTTTTGTGTCGTCCTTTTACCAATACACCACTGAGAATTGATGACACACTGAACCGGAGGAGCACACGTTAATCACAACACAGGAGCGCACCGCACGGCACAAAACACAACACACCAGGGCGCAAAAGGGTAAATTGGGTAAAATTAGTCTCGAAGCGCGCGCTCTCACTACCACTGTGTCCAAATGCCAAAGCCTGCCACCGAGAGTGTTCGTCCCGAGTGACTGTTAAACCCCAACTGAATCCCTGCTGCTGCGTTACAACACAACCGACCGAACCACCAACGTGTGCAGACAACGACCATCCACAGTGCCGAGACCGACAACGGCACACCGACAACGCTACACCGATACCAACAGCGACACCAGAGATGCGATGCAGCACAGCACCACATCAGCAGCACAGTACGCCATACGCCAAAGCAGACAGGCAGTGGCAGCGGCAGCGCAAAGCCAGCAGAGACCAACTCTAGTGGCAGACGAGTTGTCATCGTGTTGACGTCGTGTGGTGGTGGTGGTATGGTGGTGTGACGACGGTGCTGGTGCGGTGGTGGTGGTGGTCATGGTGGCGGGGCCGTTCGCTTCAACCCTCTGCCGAGCGCGTGTGCGAAAGCGGGACAGCGCGATATCGCATGACTACGCACGAGCTGGGAATGTGGGACTGGGCCACAGCGCCGCGCTAGTTAGAAGAGTCTGGCTGCATGTGTCCAGAGACTCAGTTGAAATACCTCCCTGCGGTGCGCGATGCCGCTCTCTTCCATCTCCTTCTCATTCCTTCTGCGAGGACAACCCCTTCCAACTGCGTGACAGCCAACATCCCTTAAGTGTCAACGTAGAAAATTCCCACCACCCACACCACTGGACGCGCGAGCAGGACAGCTAGAGCATGTCCCCGATGACAGATTAGTCCCAGTGACGTTTTCACGCTGCTGGGACCCGCCTCTGCGCGTGTGTGCGTGTGTGTGGGCCATTTGTGGCACGGTCCCCGATTGGTAATTTTTATGCAACGCTTTGGTTGGACTGGTTAGTGGACTTCCAGTGTTCCACTGCCATCTCCCTTGTGAGTTGACTCTCTCTCGTTCGCTCTCATCTTTTTTTGTTCCACAATCCACATCGGCTGTCGATAAGGCAGTTAGGAATAGCGGTGAAGGAATTTGGTTGTTGTGTGCCGTTTGTAGGGCTCCAGAAATGCCAGAGGATTCAGAGTCGGAGCGGGTCGGAGAGGCGGAGACACACCCCGAACAGAAAAAAAAACACAAGGACTCTTTTTGCCATTTGAAAAGAAATCTATGAGTGTGTGTGTTGGGACTGAAATGCGCACCGAAGGAACTCTAGGCTCCTTCAGAGAGAGTGCGCGTTTTTATTTTTTTCCCATTCAGACAGAGGAGAGAAATAAAAAAATGGGAGGGTCCTTCTGTGTGTCAGTGTGTGTTGGAAGAATGAATTAGAAAAAATGAGGTGAAGCTACACGAAGCTACAAGACCGCTTGGGTCCTTGGAGAGCGGTCACACTTTTATTACTTTCGCCTTAATTAAAATCGGCCTACGAACAAGTTAAGTAGATCAAAGTGCACAGGGAGTGAGTGGGAGGGAATTGTGAGGAGGAGGACCAAGGCAGTCCACCTGGGACAGAATCTTCACATAAATTCATCTCCTAAATGTAATTCTCGGCTGATGGAAAAACAATTCGCCGAATCGTAAATGAACTTCATCTGTAAAGCTTTTTTATAGATGAAAACCTTAGATAATGACTTCAGATCTCTGCTGCCTGAACATTCTAATACAAAGATATGATTGTACTTCGGTTCATGCATTAACTCTTCTTTTTTGGAAGCTCTCCAACACCGTTCTCAAAGCATCGACCAGAAAATCTGCATTCAACTCAGATGAACCGTCATATAGGGACCTGTATAGCTCACTAGATTGCATTTGGCAGAGTCTCTTTAATTATTCCTAAATAGAGTTGTTTTTCTGACGGCAGTGCACAGAAGGAGGAGGTTCTTTAACCTAAAAGTTGAAACGTTTTCACAGTATCTAAAAGCCTTTGTATTTGGAATTTTTTAATTCGGAAAACTCGTTCACTTGCAAAAAAAAATTAATAATAAAAGGCGGCTATATTTTTTTTTTAATCAAAATTAGAGAATGCAATGTTTGAACACGTACATATAAGTAGTTATCAAATACATCTCAAATATGTAGAAGTCGAAACAAAACATCAGAATTGGGGGAGTCCTGGAAATTTACATTTAGAAGTCGAGTAAAACCATAAAAAATTGTATTGGGAGAATCTCGGTAATCCACATTTAGATACAGTTTAAGTTGGCAAAAAAACTAAATTGTGGTTTTTGACCACAAAGTTGATGCTGAATTTTCCAAATTATGCAGAAATGTGAATTGCTCATTAATTTGGAAAATTGTTTAATGAGAACGGACCTAACCCCCAACCATTCCGAACTAACGACCTTTTACTATATTTGTATTCGTGTTTGCTGGACCTTCAAAACAAGTCAAAATTACGATTTTTTTAATTTCTTCATAACCTTCGTTTGCATCCAAAATTAGGACCAGAAAAACCTGACGCAAATCGATCAGCGAGCCCTTGATGTAGCGGAAAAAGTGCTCTTCCGAAAGGTTTTGACAACCAGGAATGTAGTTCTGTTGAGAAATGACGAAAACGCGTTAGTTTTTTTCTGAAAGATTCTCGTTTTATTATTATTTTATTTATTATTTATTTATTAAGATTCACAACATCTCTGTACATTAAGTTACAATAAACTTTTGAGTTTGCACAGGCTACTAATTAACAATATTAGATTACAAAATTTAAAGCAAAAATTGACATTTTGATTATAGGTATTTTATTAAACATACAATAAGTAAAAGAAAAAAAAAATGTAAAAGAAAAGATAAAAGAAGAAAAGATGTAAAGGAAAAGAAAAAAAAAAGTTTATTAATTAAAGTCATGATCATGCTAACTACTGTGGCTATCATGCTAACTACTGTTGCTTTTTGTAATTTAAAAACGACGTTATATCTCATAAAAACTCAAATAAAACCCGGTTTCCATGAAGCTTAAAAAAAAGTCATATAAAAAACAAGAAATATGTATTTCTTAGCAAATTAACTTAAATTGCCAAAATTTTATGTTCCGCGTATTAAAAAGAAAAATTTTTTTGGTAATCAGCAAAATTTAAGTCTTAAATAATCATTTGGCATTTTATTTTTTTTTTTTTCAGTTTGTGTTTTTATGTGTAATATGTTCTTTACAATGTAGGACTGATTTGGATTAAAAAAAATGGCATTTAAACTTTAAGTCAACTTTTCGTAACTAGCACTAAAAGTCCTCCTGGGATTTTTCTTGTTTTATCATAAGGAGTATGTATGTATATTAATTAAATCAAAAAAAATCTTGCGCAAATTTGGCGCATTTTTTTAATAATTGGCAATCTGTTGCAATCTCTAACAATTTTCAATAGCGATTAAGATTTTTTTTTTTGAAAAATTAGATTCCAAGAGAAATTCTATTAACCAGCTTACTTTCAGATTATTGGAAAATTATCAAAAATCAGTCATCATGTATCAGTATCATGATCAGTCATTAATATTTTGTTACATAACCATTCACATTGAAATTATGATCATTCAAACTTAAATATATGAAGCTAATCACAAAATAATCCGGAAGGCCAGACTTAGTCACAGTTGCAAGTATTCAAGGTCTAATACCATAGCCGATTGATTTAAACATTTGCTGATTGCGTTAGATCCGTATATTTTCAGTATTCCGTGTAGGTTTTCGAATACGGTTAATATAGACGCAGAAATTAACCAGGAGAAGAACCAAGGCAAGAAATAAGGTTTCTGCGAAATTTGAATCCATCCATTCAAACCAGAGATATGATTTTTGCCGATTTTTCCATACATTCGTCCCACTGTGTGTCGGGGAGATTCTTGTAACTCTTAACCATGGGTCGCATTCAGCGAAAGTGAGCCAGTGTTTGGGTGGTTGTCACACAGTGGTTATCTAGTTTCTAGTGTGAATAGATATTTTTATTTATTTTAATGACTTAGAATAGTTAACATTTACGCAATAAAAAATTCCCCTCCACAGTGACATGACACTCCCATGTTCTCCGTATCAAAATTTTATCGTCTATCCGAGACAAAGTGTTCAAAGGCCAAAAAAAATCGATGTCAAAGAGTTGTTTTTAATCATGGTTGGAAGTTTTAGATAAGAGTTTCAGCAGTAGTGAACACTGGTAATGTAGCTTAAAGTCGTTCGCCTTAAACTCACCCATAAAGTACCGCTCTGACTCGTAAAATGTTTTCTCTTATTAAAATTTAGCCACATGTTATTAACAAAAAAGTTTCGCACACAGTCGGCATGTCTTTTAATTTTTTTCATTCACAAAATTCATTCGCAAGCAGGGTGTTTTGAAATTCCACGAATACAACACTCACATTGTTTAAAACGCTGCTTTAAAACGATTGCTGAGAAGAGGTAAAAACAATTTTTTGATTTGATTTTTTTAAAACCTTCTGATTTTTTTTTAAAATTTATATTCCAGTGAAACAGCGAATGCAGTTTAGTCGAAGATGAAGAAAATTTAACCCTCTAGTACATACTTTCATATTCTAAGAATGTAGAAGACGAAGTCCTTAAGACGTTTTTTTTTAGAAAATTTATATTACTTCTTCTCGAATTCTCGAATCAGTTGTCTTTTCCTCAAGCATCAAAGCGGTTTCCTTAAACTTTACTCCATACACACTCTTTTCTGTGAGGAGGTTATTAGGTATCTAAAAGTTTAAGTAGTGTCTCCCTTTTTCAGAGTTCCCAAAAAGAATTGAACGAGTTCAGTTAATCTGCAGATAGCCTCCGTACCGATTCCGTTGCTTAACAGATCAATAGACGATTCGTTTCCCGCGTATCTACGTGTCAATCGCCCGCAAATGTACACAAAGTCGTCTGTGAAGTTGATCTCGAACGCTTCACCGTGTCTCGGTGTCATGTTAAATCAGATCTCTTTCCAACTTTCCGTCGTCAATTCCATTTTCCAACCCATCGATGTTCGATACCGAGCTTCATCAAAAGTCAACCAAAAAACCGCAGAAAATCTCACACTCCCGCTCCCAAACCGATGCGACGAAATGAAACCTACAATTTTCAGTCCGTCCACCAGCTCAGCAGGGGCATAAATGGACACAGCTCAACACACGCATTCGCTCGCAGATGGACAACAAACGACCGCCCGCCTGTGCCAGTGACTGTGACATCCTTCGGTAGTGTGTCATGTCACACTGACGACACATGGACATTTTAAAAGGTCCACAAGGGGGTGTGGTAATCGCATTAGAGAGTTCCACCGTCGCACCGCACCGCAGTGAAAAAAAAAGGGGAAACAAAAACAACCTGCGGACTCGGAACCGCAAGAGGACCGACTCTACCACCGCATTGGGACCATAAATGTGTTAAAACTTGGTTAAGGATACGTTCGTATGGGTTTGTTTGTTTTTGTGGAGGTATTTTGCATATTACGACGCAGAAGCTGCGGTGTGTGGAGCACACACATACGAGGGGCGAGCTTTTGAATACGAATCCTCGGCCTTTTGTGGACCAAAGGGATTTGAAGCTGTATTCATCAAAAATTCTTTGATTCAGAGATGGAAATTTGTGTATTTACAACGACAAGAGAAAATGGCTTAAAACATGTCAAATAAGTCAGATTTTGAGTAACCCCCAGAATAATCGAGAAACTGAGGAAAAAAGTATCCAGAAGACATCGGCGAAAATACTGCACAGTATTGAAAGGCCAAGCAGCAGGTGAACTGCGAAAAAATTATTCGAAATGTGGCCATTTAGTCGAGCACACAAATTTTGGCGACAATAAATATGAGTCTTCTAAAAGTCGATGAAAATACAAGAGTGGGACAGAGACACAACCCATTCAACAACTATAAGAGGAAGGGAATCGTGGCAACGACGAAAATTTGTACCGAATGACGTGAACTGTTTTTAAATCAGCAATGGAATTTTCTTAAATGCCTCCTAAATTATGGCATAAGAAATAAGCTAAGGAGCAGCTAAGATTTCTGAGTAACACGCTCCTTCTTTTTATTGCAAACACACTATTCGGGTAATTGCGCGCGCCTTTAAGCTCGCCACTCGTGTTTTGTCTTCTTAGACTTTTGGAGACTCCAACGACTTCTACGCCTGATACGACCTCTGCAATATCGCCGACTCCTGCGCCCTCAGAAATTCCTACGACTTTTTTACTTCAGCGAGTTTTGCGGCTTCAGCGAACTCTGCGGCTTTTACTACAATCATAATTCTGGTAATTCTGCACTTTGAACGCATCGGAATCATTTCAGCTCTGCTGCATACACATGGTGGGCCCAGTATAACCTTTTTTTTAATGCAAGAAAATGAACAAAATCTTTTTTTTACATCTATTATGATTATGACTAACAAAGCAAAAGCAATCATTCCTATTAATTACGGAATATGACGTCCTTCAAGTGGCTGACTCAGCTGGGTTCGCAATTTTCCAAGACCTTAGGTGACATTGGCTTTGCTTGAATTTTTTCCGGATTGTTGGCATAACAACGGCCCTTTGCGGTTCTCTACAAAAAAGTCCAACGGGTACAAATCGCAGATCCGAGACTGCCAATTAACATGTCAAAACCACCGATAACACGATTTTTTTTTTTTCAAAAACTGCACTGTTGGTGTACACAGCATTAAGTTTAGAAATAAGATTTCAATATTTCTCGACGCTGTTTAAACGTAAAGCGACTCATTTAGTTCAGCGGAGTATGATACTGATGTTCTGTCAAGATATCCAGCGGAAAGCAGCTGTCAGTGTCAAAATAACTTATTCTTCAAGCGAAACCACTAGATGGCCCAGCTTTTACACTGAACTTTCCTTGCAGAAAACAAAGGATCTAAATGCTTCAACTTCTAGTTTTGACTTGGAAGAAGAAAAACGTACCTTATAGCCAAAAAAGTTTGAAGATGTTGATTTGAAGGCATTGCTCGATGATGATCCGTTACCAACGCAGGAAGAACTTGCAAAAATACTTGGGGTCGTTCAGCGAACCTTCTCCGATCGTTCGCTCAGCTAGAGAGCATGGTCACCATAAACTTCCACCAAAATGCAATGACTTTTGCCTGCTCTTTTCTTCGTATTGAAAACATTATGAATATCAATGATTGAAAACTCCCGCAAAAACACTTCATTTTGCACGAAATTCAACATACTGAGTGAAATAAAAAGTGTCGTTGTTTAACTTTCAGCTAAATGACACATACTGATTTCCATGCAACATGATAGTAGCTTTCAAAAGTATATTTGAAGAGGTGATTCATTGGAATAATAATCAGATTACACTATCTCCTTTTAAGCCTCACGAATTAACCGGAACACATAATAAATTGAAAGTTTCTTCGACGCCGTCAATTATATTGTTTTTAGCCGTGGTCGCTTGGCCCTGGAACTGAATTGAAGAATAGGGTGCATTTCTGCAATCAGTCTTCCTCTCATTTCTCCTTTTTCTTCTTTTACTGAACTTTTCCTAGCCCAATTTTTTCAGCTCCATTTTTTACCTGTCGCTTCGCTCTTAACTGGCGGACGCCCTCTGCTGCGTTATCCCAAGAGCTTAGTTTCAAAAAAAACCAACCAAACCAAACCATTTTAAGCGTTGGACGCAGGGTTTTGTACAGAGCAAATTTAGCCTTTCGCGATATGGGTCTACTACTGAATTGCTTGTTAAGCTCAAAGGAACAGCGGTTCGCAAGAGTAATTCTTTGTTTGATTTTTATGCTGATGTCATGTCCCTTCACTGCCTCAAGGTTCTTGCCTATTGTGATGCTCTGCCTAAAAAGTTGGTGTTGTGTGTTCTTTCGTGATGAAAACAAGTACCTAGTTTTGCCATCGCGACGACGCGACGCTTACCACTAGATCCAATTTGACGTGGTTTCTCGACATGGTTTATTTTTTATTTTGACGGATTGAGTGGAAGGCAGTATTTTGTAGTTCATCTGGGAGTGACCATACGATCACGTTGGCCTAATCGACGGTTCCCTGTATTCGGCCAATCGCATGAATATCATCTGCCTATGCCAGCAGTTGAATAGATTTCGATCGTGCCTTTAATGTAGGTCAGCGAGTTTCCCACCTTTCTTGTTTTAAACCTTTTCGACTCTGAAGGACTCGTTGAACTTGGTACCAACTTTCAGCGCAATTTCTCCATCTTCATCCGACACAATTTGATGAGCTTGCTGGAATACTATCAGCACAGACATGGCGCCGGCCGTATAAATCGTCTCCATGCAAATGCATGCTTTCATATACCTACACCTTGAAATCGACGTGCTGGGCGTCGATCCGCATCTCTTGGGTCTTTTCCAGGATCTGCCGCAGTGTGAAGATTTGGCCTATCTCCTCTCATTTCTGGTGTCTTAAGAATATCTGTGGTCGATGGTCAAATTAGAAGATACCAGCTAAAAAATTAACAATAATCTACAGATAGTACAGTAGTTTATGAGTCTCCTCTTAGAACTATTCTTATACACGTTAAACAGATCGGTTTTTTTCGAGCTCCGTCTTCATACTTTGATTAAAACTCTACATGATTTAGTTAGACTTAAAGTTTTTGTAATTACTTTCAAAGCTTAAAGTAGAAAGAAAGAATCGGCGACCCTCCTGTAATACCAAAATCCCTAACACCTATTTTCTGGCCTTAAGCCAGCATTCTGAATTCTTTTGGATTTTGAGAACGAGGGGTCAGAAATCTTTTTCTGCTACTTTTAATTTCGGAAATAGGATTCTCTTTCGCAAAGATGATACATGACTCGGAGTCTGCATATTTCCCATCACCCTGTGTGTTCCATAGCCTCTTAAACTTCCGACAAAAACAAAAAACCCGCTCATTAGTCTTAAACTCGAGTGATAAATGCATTTACCCGAGACACCCCTGCGGGACCCGACGCCCCGAAATTGACCGCAAATTAATGAATCAATAAGAAATTGCTCATAATCTAATAAATCCTTTTTTTCAGAACACCGCCAGGACCCATATGACTCCCGGCTGCTGAGTGGGTGTTGCCCACAACTTCGATTCCTCGTGTCGGCCCGCTTCCAACATGTCATGTCCTAAGTATGATCATTAATTTTACTTATCCGCACATTTGTTGTTCGTCCCGCTCCTCTGTATCCCATTTACGGTTATTTTTGCATACACACAAAAAAACGGCACATCATTTACAAGAGAGAGCAAAAAAAAAAAAAAGTTAACTCGGAGAACATACACGGTCCCTGGGGAGCGTAGCACATCCTTTCGTTGGCTTCTCGAAAAACGAAAGAGGAGGAGAAATGGAAAACGTCCACATTCCTTTTTATTTTTTTGTGTTTTTCGGAAAAATAAGGAAACACAACATCAAAAGGAACCCCATACACATACGCTGGAAATTTCCCTGCAATTGTGTGCAGGGTGTCCTCCCTCAGAATATTTTGCAACCCTCTTCTTCTCAGTGGAAAGGAGTAAAAAACGAAAAAACAAGAAAAGTGTATCAGGAGAAAAATTATGTCCTTGCATGCTAAACAACATCCTTATAACAACAGTGAGCCTCTAAATAATTTAAAGGACATTTAGCAAGTCTCTCGCATCTTAAATGACTCGCAGCCGAGTCCTTTTCTCGATGCAAAATTGATTTATGACTTTGAACGGTTATTTCTGTGAATTCCTTCTTTTTTTTCTTATTCGCAAAAACTCAGCTAGACATTTTGGCGAACGAAGCAGAGGAGAGACTAAAGGTCCTTGTAATCCAAACTTACTCAGGAAGTCCTTTTGATGTGTTACCTGAGCCATTCTCGTGAATTGTTGATGAATAAGATGTCAGAAAATGTGTGTGTTGTTAAAAATTTTACGGTAATTTAGTTGACAAAACAGCAGATAAGCGCACAATTATGAGGCTGTTGTTTGCTTTGTGCGGTGAGACTCGGTGGGGGAAATCCACGGTTGGGTGTCCTTTCTGCTTGTAATTGTTGTGCAAAATCTGTAAACAGAATCCTTTGTTGTGGACAATTGAGGAGTGGTTGGGAAGCTGTGGGCCAGGTGCCAGGAGTGCGGAACGGATTCGGTGACAGTGACGTAAAGTCCCGAATTGAAAGACAAAAATTGTGTTTGACGATGCCATGTCCACAAATCGGGAAATGATAATCTTTAGAGGAGCTAAGGAAGCGAGGAACTGTTGCATGACAACTCTTCTAGGCACCTTAATTGAAATCATTTTCGTTACATAGTTGTTTCAAAGAAAACATCCTTTATTATCTGTTCTTTTCGAATATAATTTAGCTGTTGTCAAAGATTCACGGTCCAAGTTTCAATATAGCAGAATGTAAAAAAATAATTTTCGAATAAGTTTGCGGCCGTGAATTTGTTATGACTAAGCTAATCGGATTAGCTACAAAGCGCTACAGAGCTCGTATCCAAACTAATCATGCATAGCGTCGTTTTGTAGGTTATGTCAAGACCTTTCAAATGATGTATTGCCAGATACGAGCTCTGTAGCGCTTTGTACATAGCCGGAAAATTCAAAAGACAAAAAGGCGGAAGGGAGATATTTGACAATCTAATATGTTTCACTAACGGAAATGTTGTGCACAAGGCGTGTGTTTTATAGCAAACGCGGTGGTGCTTAAGACTGGACTCTTAAAGACTTGGTAAGCAAATTCAAGATTTAGTAAGCAACAATCTGCATTGAACATTTTTAGTATTGGCTGTAAACATCACCGAGAGATTTAAGCTAATAATTCCTTTTGATGCATAAGAATTGACTTTTGCATACTTTAACTTCATGCATTTTAAGTCGCACCTTGAATATGTACAATTAATTTCAAATAACACGAAGCTCAAAGCTCATGACTGCCGTGGTCCACGTCGTTTTTCCACGACGTGAAAGCCTCAAAGCGTTTCAGACTCGTAAAACTGCCGAAATTAAGCTCTTAGACAACCTTGACTCATTTCCTGGGTATGAAAACAACAACATTTATTTAGCTGAAAGCGAGCATCTATCATTTTGAGCATTATCATTATTTAGGCACTGAAAAATGAGGCAAAAAGGATTTGGCGCGATCACCACTTTGGACTTCAGTTAGCTTATTTACTTGAAATTAAAAAGCACGACCGCTTCGCACACTAGTAGTTTATTGAATATTTTAACAATGCAAAAAAGTCAATTATATAACCTTAAATTCACTATGTAAAGTGTGTACTTTTGACATTACAATTGTTCAGAATTACAGTGTGTTTTATGATAATTCATATTTATCAATAAATATAATTGCGATTTTACTGAAGTTACAAATGAGTTTCTCAAACAGACACAGATTAAAGAGTTGAAATATTAATCTTAGATTAAGCCATGATTATTATGTTTTACATTAGATTGTTCATTACTCGCTAGGGCGATTGGTGAAAAGCTTGCAATCGATTTTCTCTTCATGCGTAGATCATAAATTAATGTTTGATATACCATACGGATATTTAAGTCCAATATGCACCGGTACCTTCTCTTCATCTCTCCCTCGGTACCTTCAACCCGTGCTGTGTCTTGAACTAAATACTTAAGTGTAGCCGCAAACCCTTTAACGCAAGCCAACTAAACAAACAAAATTAATAAAATAGACTTGAATTTTAAGGCAGCAAACCGAACTGACTTCTAAGTATTTTGGCAAAAAACAGGACCGACTCTAGCGACTTAGAGAACATAAGCAAATTTCAAATGGATCCAAATATAGAACAACGAGTGTAAAGGGATATCCACTTCCACTTTTTATTGAATTGCTATTAACACCTTTGCGAAGGTTTGCGAACTAGCTTACTTTCCCCTACCAAGGGTCGACCCCCAGCAACATGCTACCGTAAGCAAAAAACAAACAGAAACAAAAAAAAAACTTTCTGCAATCTTCGTCAGAAAACTTTAATCACTTCCAATTGTCTTTGCTCCGCCACCTCTGTGCTTCCGCATTGTTTCACAATCACTACGAGGATTTTGCCCCCACCCTTCCCAAACACAACAAAACACCGTCCCACCTTCCGCCAGTATGACCATTTAGACTTTATAAAGTGTCCTTAGCAAACAGACGCTAGCTACTTTGTCGCACCCCTCGGGTGTCACACACGCTGTGTGCTGATAAAACAGAGAAACAACACACGACAAAGTGGCAATTTGATTCCTTTTAATGCTGCCAAGGAACTCAAATTGACATTTCATCTCGTCCTTTGTCTGAAATGTGCATTTGCTCCTGTTGTTATCCTGGGCCATGCTCTCGGTGGCAATAACGACGCTCATATCTCACACGGATGGGCTGTAAGACAATTGGCACGTTTGTACTGTTATTTGCTCAAGGAATGGCGAATCATCCTCGGCCAGAATCCACAGGATCCAGGATATCAGTAGATATGTGTGACGGTGTGTGTGTTTGTAGTTAAAGGTTAACCACCTATGGTCCTATTATGCTCTCTAATTGCACTCGGGGGGCGCGTTAAGAGTACATTGCAATTGAATGTGTAATTTCTTCTTTTTTTCTCATTTTTTGTCTTTCTAGTGCTTTTTCTTGGACGATGTGTTGAAGGAAAGTCAATTGTACTTTTGTACTTTGAAAAATGGACAATTTAAGGTAGTAGTCTTAAGTGGAGGTATAAAAAGGGGAAAAGGACCTCTTTGAAGGGAAAGTATCTGTTTCAGTTATGAAAAGAGCTGAATTTCCACAAGATCCGTCTGCGAGGTCTGAAAGTTTTTTTTTTAAACACAACCGCTGTCTGCTTTGCTAAGCGTATAAAAGAACAAACCATGCTTTATGAAGTCAGAACGGATCATGCGTCGTCCTTAGTTGTGCTCTTGTGGCAAAGAGTTTTATATAGCGATAAGATCCTGATGTGTTTTAAGCGGGGTTAAGTAGTTTGGACCTTCTTTCGAAGAACGACCTATGAAGCATCCAGATCGTTTTAAAATGTTTTTTTTTTTTTTATGTGTGACAGCACCGCTGTCGAAAACTCGAATCTGCGTTACACAATCGATGAAATAGTTTTCGTATCAGCGGATTGCTTCTACTCCTTAAACCTAAAATCTGAATCACTAAAGACACTTCATTTCGGCCATTCATACAAAGTCCTCGTCTTTGTACAACGTGTAAAGTTAATTCTTCTTCATTTGTCTTTCACGTAGGCAAAGCCAAGTATCCGATACAGAACTATTAGACTATTGCGGCCATTTCATTTCCCCAAAGTTTCCGCTTTTTTCTCATCAGCAGACGCATCCTCGAACTCACTTGAAACAGTCTCCTGTTAGGCTATTAACTATGCAAAAATCAGGTTGAACCTAAACAACGTCATCCGAATAACATTCGACACACAACCCCTGCCAATCGGCAAACCCCTCAATACTTAACCAAGTGTTTGTTTGTGTGCAAATCTACGATCGCGTCCTTGAGAAGGGGTGGAAAATTATGTTTATTGCCTACCAACACAAAAATATTATTTTTTCCCTCCAAAAAAAAGAAACAAATTCACGTCACTTCCCGAAGGGGGTGAGTTCTAGTCTCGTGTACCTGTTTCAAGGACCCTCTTCATTACATCAATGGCCTCGCAGATGGTGGTGTGAAGACACTCAACCTCAACGATGGCCGAAAGCCGAAAGCCGAGCAGCGACCCCACCGCAAAAATTTGAACTGGTCCAACGAATTTGCGTTCCATTGTTCCACTAGCAGAGAGATGATAAATGACTGACGGCGCGGCGGTGGCATCGTCGTCCTGCCGATGATAATGGCGGCCAAATTGTTGAACAAGTGGCATTTCATTATTTGTAATTTCGTTACGAGTCGTCGGTATTGTCCGTCCGAGTTGTGTGTGCGTATCGCATTCACTGTCACTGCACATGTCACGATTATTGGAATTGAATTACAGCTGCGGGAGGAATTAGACACCTCTCCGCTGTCACGGAATCAGGACGAGCTTGCGGTTTAACATTTGAATTGCTCTTCATTAAGGCAGTGAGTGTGGGGGCTGGGCAAAAAGGACCAATGGAAAAAAAAAGAAATGATGAAATTGATAATTGTTACGGATAACGACATTCGACATTCGATTGTTTGGTGGGAGGTTCCGATTAAATTAACGATGTATTTGCATCTGACACTTATCGCAGGCGGTAGAGGGATTGTTTTTGGGCGGGAAGGTGATGATTACCGAGAATTTCTGCAATCAGAAAGGTCTTGGCACAGACTACTACCCCTTTTTTGACAGGATGGGTTGGAAAGTTCCTCTGAAACCAAAAACGCCAGATGCAGCCCTACACGTAAGCCCTTTTCCGATGCAGGACGCTTCATTGAAATGGGTTTAAAAAGAACTTCTCTTAAAAGGTGAAATGTATTGCGTCAAATATATCAAGACTTGATAATATATAATCTATGTATGCGTTCGTGCTCACCAATGCGAACATTTTAGTGTTCCTCTTTTCAGGTTTTTATGACCGATCAACTGTTTGGCACTCCGTTTGGGTTGTGAGGTTCTCACAAGAAAATACACAAAAATACTTATATAAGCGTTGTTCTTTCACTTAACTCTTAAAATTTGGAAAAAGGTTTAAGGCGCCAATCACCCAATGTTGCTCCATCTCCAAAAAAAAACTGGGAACCGGTTATAGGGTCCAACCACCCAAAGTTGGTCCATCATGCCGTTCTTCATGAATGTAGTTAATGGTTTTATGTAGTCTTATGCCAACTTCGTCTTTTAACGAACTAGTTCTTAAAAGTACATGAAGACGAGATTTTGATAAAATAGTAGACCAATAAACAATGCTTACAATCGTATAAGGGTCGTTTTCAAATGCCAATGTCTTCCAGTTTCTTGCATACGTGCTTGAGCTATCTGTCACTTTTTCAAAGGCCTTGTTGAGCCTTTTCCGGATCGTTGACATAACAACCTACACGTTGCAGCCTTTTAACTGCAGTCAATTAACTGCCAGACATTTTAAAAAACCTTCTCCAGTATTACTGCAGTTAATTGACTGCTTTTACTAACTGCAAAGTTAAAACTTTGTAGTAACTGCTGGCTAACTCTTTTGCAGTTAAATTCTTTTCGCAGTTAAATTCTGTGACTGCATTGACTGCATTGACTGCAGTTCTAGTTCACTGCATTCACACTATTTTGATTGTGATTCATTCCCTCCCCGAAAGCAGGCGAAATGAGCAGCATAAACTAAAGGTTTTGCCAAAAGAGGAGAAATATGTTTCGCCTTTTATTTAACGTCTTCACTTTTGATTAAACTCCTCACGCATCACTTGACCGATGGACCGAAAAACTTTCTATTTTTTCAATGCGGTGTGAATCTAGACCATCCAGACCGGGCATTCAACTTTACACCAAGACCAAGACTATTAAAAACTTTTAAAGCCTCTTATAGATAAACAAAAAAAAAAGTACTCACTATCTTTTTCTTTGGCAAACATTTTCAAAAACATCATGAGCTTCGGAAAGTGATCTCCTACAATCGAGCCTTTACAGATCTGTGCGCTCACTTTGTGTTCCCCGGGCAGTTGAATTACGAGTTTTTTTTTGCGTATGACAAATTTCCACAACTGACGCTGGTAAAAAAATGATAATAGATAAAAAAAATCTCAAAATTACCACTCATAAAGATATTCAACACCCCATCGATTAAAGAAGCGCCTTGCCCTTCTATGCCACTCTATTCAAACGTTCACTTCTCAACCAATACTAATTGCCGCCATAAATAATCTTAGCCCATCGTCCTGCGCCGTTATGAAAATACGAAAAAAAAAAAAACTCATGACAGACGGTCCAAAATCAACTCAACCCAGCCCCACCCCACTGAGCGGACACGAAAAAAAAGAAATCATTTCGAGGGCTTCTGCACACATATTCCACACTGAATTAGATCCGGCAGAGTATCCTTGTGCATTAAAAACAATTTCATGCTGGGTTTTTTTATTATACAAACATATTTACATACACAATCGAGAGGCAGTCCTGCCCTCCAGGATAACAAACAGGAGGGTGAAACATAAATTGCTCGCATGAATTGAGTGCCGAGAGGAGACGCAGGTAATTTATTTGAGATCCTTGAGCCCATCGCAAGCGTCCTCACGATGGAAACTTTTATGAGTTAATTATTTTAATTTTTTTTGATTTCCACGATGACAATGTTGGATTTTTTGTGATGAAAACAAAAAAACAGAAACTAAAAACAGTCGGGTCCTTGACAATGAATCACTCAGGGATGTGACATTCGCAATTTATGGGTGTTGGTAAACTCGTTTTCACCTCTTCACGCTCTCGCAAGGACCTTCTCCGGAGCTCGGTCTGAGTGAGAATTTGCATTTTTATTACAATACCCGCAACGTGAGCGTAATTAGACAGAGGAAAGTGCTTTGACACGTCGACAATTTATTTATTCACGAGGAGTGTGTTCGTCTTTTGTGAAGCTGAGTGTTAGCGCCTCTGTCCTCACTTCAGATCACGGTGTCTTATGAAGTTGAGGTGATAAATTAAAATTCTCGTTGTTTAGATGCGAAAGGATGTGAAGGTCTTCAAGGAGCTGGTAATGCTGCAGCGTTACTCATTTTGTAGTGTGTTGCTTAATTTATTATTGATAATTTGAATTTTAATTTCGTTATGTAAATTTTGTGATTTGTTTTGATAAATATTTATGAAGCGGTGGGGTGTGTGGCTCACGCCATTTTGTGAAAAACTTTGATGGTCCATGTGAAGGATGTGCATTTAACTCAAGTCTTGAAATGCGTAATCTTTTGTTTTTGTGGGTCCAAAGCAATTCTTACAGATAACACGATTTCGGACAAGTACAATCATAAATTTTGGAATTTGACAGCTATTCTTATTACAAAGAGATTTCATGGACCTTTGTTTTATGTTCCGTGTGATTTTTTTTGGATCTTGAATCCAGTTTGATAATTCGTATATGAGAAATTTTTATTCGATAAAGTAAAGACACAAAAGTGGGCACTTTCTTGACTTTTCTCTTTTTGAAAATAAGCTGTTTTCGAGCATTTGAAAGATGTAATTTTCAGTTCAAGTTTGCCGAAAAAAGTTTGGTTCATAGACTTCTTGAATGTCGTATGCTTTAGTAAATGGAAGTTTATAAGAAGTTATTATATTCATTCAGCTGCTTCTCTTTCTAATATTGAATCTTATGGAATAAATTAAGTTAAAATATCTGGCTCAAAGTTAATACTCGTTTAACTTATCTAATCGTTGAAGCCTATTTGGCTTTGTATACATTTTAGGGTTATCTTTAGTTCATTTTGTTAACTCAACACTATGTTTGCACACTTGTTGTTACAGACATGTATTTGAGAAGGCTCTATAGTAACCTTAGAAGTAAAAATGTTTTTTCTGGAGCTGCAACTCAAGCAGTATAGCCCAGCAAAACCTAATGAACTGAGTTATAAAAATCTTGTCCTACGTGGCGTTCCCAAACTCATCTACAAGTTTTAAAATATTTTCTGGTAGTCAGGGCAATACTTTTCTCAAGATAAACCTGATTTAGGTGTAAGCCAAAATGTAGTTACAAGGCTTAAGGCCCAAACCATAGAATCCGTTGCGTGTGTTGCAGTTACAATCCAAAAAATTCGTAGTTGTCGGATTGCAAAGAGGAGCTCAAACAATACGTACGTTGCATGCGGGTTGTCCGACTATACCGACATATTCCGACATATTCCCGGTCTTATTAAATTCACTACAAAAGCAGGAGTGCCGCAGAAAAATATATTTTCAGTTTTCAAATAAAACCAAATATTGATTATATGTTTTGACAAGGAATTCTATTACCAATCTATACATGTGCAAAACTGTTAAATTCATTTCGAGAACCGATTCTCTCAGCGTGGTATGGTCGTTGGAGCCCAAAAGATGGTTGGCAGCACAATGGGCCTAGGTTTGATCTAAGTGTACCAATTTGTTAAAATTATTTTCTAATTAAAACATACGTCCACGGGCCTTTGTCTGATTATCCTTGATTTATGCGAAGAAAAAACTGTCGTTGTATAAAAAACTTAAAAGTTAATCAACATGATCCGACGGGATGCATTCCATTTGTGAGATGTATTTGCTGTCTCCCTCCCTCTTAGTGGGTCTTATGAGCTGTCAACTTTTTGACATGACGCAACGCACGCAACGGGTTTGGACCTTTAGAGTTAGTTAATCACTGGAGCCATGGATGGGCGTATTGTGATATAGCTACAAGGCTTACTTTAACAGCAGTCAAACAAGTAAATCATAAAATATTCCTTGATAATTGGTTCAATAGCACCAATCTTAAAGTTTGTCTCTTAAAAAATGACTTTTACCTTCAGATATAGTAAGATTTACCCCCGTTCCTAGCTCCGAAATGCCACCTGTAAATGAACTGAACAAATAAGTAAAGAAAGGATATTTTTTGCGATGAAGTTAGAACCATTAGAAATATTATACCCCACCAATGACAGCGGTACGCTAAATTTTGTATTTATGAAATTATTTATTTTTTTAATTCAACATATAAACTAGAAATAAGAAGAAAGGAAATAAAATAACTTTAAGTTAATATAAAGTTCAAAAAGTCAGATACATGCGGTTTCGTACAACGGCTAGTTAATGAACTTATTCGCTTAAAAAAAATATATATATTATAAAATAAAGCTACATTGATGCAGCTATTTTTTTGGTGACATCAGGTGAAATTTCCTTCTACTCTTCCAATATTAGTTTTTGCTTCCTTTTTGTTTAACCTGACATTTGATTTTCTAATTTGTGTTTCCAAATGCTCCAAAGAGATTTCAAAAGGATTAATGTCTGGGCTCTGAGGAGTTGTTCCTGTGGCCTTTGCGCAGTTTTACAACCATTTTATTCCTGAGTTAACTACACTGGGGGGATTACCAGTGTCTCATTTTTGATAACTGCTTACACTTCCATTTTTGAATCGCTTAAAGAACTTTCCTGACCTTCCATGGATTTCCTATCCCAATCATAGTATGCTTTCTCAGAAAAGACCAACGGCCCTTTATCAAAATCTTCACGATCACATTTCCCACTCGTCTTGTCAGACAAACTAAAAATTCAAATTAAATCGCATTCACGTGGTGCCCACCATAAAGCACTGCGAACGTGCGCAACAGAAGTGCATCGAAATCAACGTAAGGATACTGCCACATGTGGTCCACGTGTCAAGGATAATTAAACTATGACCACGGCATTTGTTTGCTTAATCGATCGAAGCACGTAACACTGCTGGAAAGGGGGTGAGAAAATTCGAACAAGTGGCCAAGAGGCAGGTTTCCACTTCACTCGGAATGCCTCAAGGACACTCGAACAGTGCAAAGTGTACGGTCGGATCGGCAGGATGCGGAGAGCGTGATTCTGTTTGTGTGGCCCTTTCAATTACGCTAAGTTAATTTCTTAAGTGGATGTTTAAGCCAACACACGTTTAGGATTTTACTCGAGTTCATGAGAGCGCTTGAGTTTTGTGAGAACGCGGATGTTGTGATCTTCGATGCGGGGTGATTAATTAACATTTTGAAAAAAAAAAAAAAAAAAGGAAATAAAAATGAAAGTAGTTGTAAATTTAAGGCATTGCAAGTCCTGCCAAAGCAGCTGAAGAGTGGATTAAGACAATCAAGAGTGTGCGAAAAATAGGTTTTAAGGATACTACGGCTTGGGTGTAAAAGAACAGACGAATGCACAAAGAGAATCGTTACACCGACACGGTGGTTGAATGGAAAACGGGAAAGCCCCGTAAAGGGGGTGATTTTTTGGAATGTTGTACAAATGATAAAAATGTCAACTCGGTGGCGATTTACGCAGTCTAAAATTTTAGTTTATGTGCCAGGACGAGGAGATGGGTTTATTTCGAGCAACGAACCATCAGAAGAAGAGATTGGCTAATATATTGATATGCTGATATGCTGATATGATATCAATGCTTATACAGTGAGACATTGACAATAGGAAAATCATTGGAAAAGACACTAAAAAAAGACAAAGAAAGTAATTAAGGGGGGTGATTTAATAGGTTCGTTCGGTTGGAAAATTAGGTTAAAATTAAGGCATTTAAAATTTTTTGTTTAAGATTTTGATTAGGTGCGGTGAGTAGTATAATTAGACACATATTGCTGGTTCTGAACGGTGAATGAACCTTTTCATGCCAGAAGTAGCTCAGTCGCACGCTGGAGCTGGGGCCATAAAAGTTGCTGAAGGTGTTCCCGGGTTAGATTCGAACCTGAATACAATCGCACTACAGTTTGACGCACTAGTTTACGGGGCCACAAAGCAGCATTTAGAAGTGAAGAAGAAAAAACAGCGTAGTACCAAACAAGCGCTGCTTAACAAGTTTAAAAAAAACGGGCTAAGAAAACAACTAAGTGATCGCAGATGTTCGTGCAAATCGCCATAACAGAGTTATCTTACGTTGAGATGGCTCGCCACCTCAATTTTTAAGTATAATAAGGCATATATGGTAGCATCAGGACGAAATTGTCAATTTAAAAAAATATAAGATCATCTGACGAGATTCCAACATGAAAAAACATTGTAAGTCAATGACCAGAGGGGTCGATTCTGTCTCCCTCGAACTTCTCTACAAAGATCAATCTCTCGAAATTGCACACAATAATAACTAACGGGCTCAAACCTATCCTAGATTTTAAGTGACTTTCCAATACTTTTGCCTGTAGAAATAGCGGTAAAATATAGGAATTAATGGTTGCATTTCCGGTTATGGGACAGGTTTTTCTCAAATTGAGATATTAGGTTTTCTTATAACGTCGCTTACGTAGGCATCATCAAGACTTGTCAGAGCTATGATGGAAATATAAATCGAGACCTTAACATATCAATCTATCAGACTTCTTACAAAATCAGAGATTGTGTTGTGATGTAACTTATTTTGAGCTGTCTAAGCAAACAACAATAGCATTTAACTAACATTTTCAAACGATGCCCTCCGGGAATTTTTAAAGAGTAATTCTCAGGATAATTCTCTCAACAAGACTCTACTGTTGTTCTCAGTCTCATTCTAAACTTCCACACACTCTATTGTGAAATTGTCGCAAGTGACACCTATTATACGTTTTACTCAATTTTAATAAAGATTGAAGTTATAACCGTCTTTTTGTCATTATCGGCTTGTGGCAGAAACCCACCCGTAGACCAAGCAAACTCCACAGTAAATTCATTCTTTAAAGACCACTTCATTGTCATCTTTTCATACCAAATTGAAAACAATTCCTTCAACCCTCGAAATTTTTGGAAATCTCGAAATAACAACAAAAACAACCCCTAAGCGCTCAATTCCGAGCCCCGCCCGGAAGGTATTTGCAATCGGTCACCACCAATTAATGCAACAACAACCACTTCAATGTGATTCTTTTTTCCTTTCTGTTTCCTTTTTTTGTCCTGCCTGCGGCTGCGGGTACAAGTTACACAACGTTAACCTTTTGCGCAAAAAGGATACCCACTGCCAGTGAGTAGAGATGCGATAAGGACTCACCCCCTCGGCGGTGTTGTCGGGGTACAGGGCGCGTCTAACTATCGTACATATGTTAACGTAATTACTCAAGTGCACCGGAGAGTCCGTGCACACTCAACCGGTAACGGGTGGCGGGTGCCGCTGGTGGGGTGGTGAGACTGAGGAGAGGGGGTATCCTGCGCAGGGTGCATCGTTAAGGTCATAAATAAATGCCATTCGAGACAGGAATCGAAAATTGATTAGACTTACTGAATGGGCCATATGTGCGAAATGCGTGGCTCGTTAGGACCCGTCTACGGGTGATTGTTATTTGATGTAGTGGTGGTTCTGCTGTCGTACGATGAAGTTGTAGAGATGTTCTCAAGTAAAGGGGTTATATCTGATTAAGATTTTAAAGATAAGCCAGGAGATAATGCTTTGATTGGAGTAGGCTCCAAAATTTCTAATTTTTTCACCACCAAAGCCGCCAAACAACTTTAATTTACTGAAGCTTTTCAGAAAAAAGCGAAAAATAGTTGTTGGATAAGTTGCCTCTAAAAGGATTCATTTCATGATATACGAAATGGTCACTTTATTCTGCAGTGGAGTGAATGTGGTGAAAATGATCTTGAAGCTGGTCTGAGGTCATCTGATTGTTTGGGGACATTAATAAACTTCCGTTTCAAAAAAACGAACTCTTGCATAGCTCCCAGAACTGAAGCAAACCCTGAGAGCCCGTACGCGAAGCAGGAAACACTTTTCGCCCGTTTGATTTTGCAATTAAGGTTCTGTCTAGAGCGAGCGCAAGTTATGCTTATGCTCGCAAAAACACAACAGTCTAGAAGTTTGGACGAAGAACAAATTTCGAATTCTGAGATAAGCTTGCCATACAAGCCTTCAAAAAGTTCAAGTGAATATCGCAAAAGGTAGAACACCTTTAGATTGATAATCATAAAAGACTTCCTCTACATTCTTCATGCGGTTATAGAACTACCTATAGTAGATGTTCCAAATTAAAAAAAGAACGACTCCCAAGCATTACTTCAATTGGCTATAGGGAACAGCTGTTTCTTTTATATAACATCTAGCTAAAATCGTATAAACTGCTCCCGATCACTGCAAAATTCATAACGAAAAAAAAAAACAAATGATGTGCTGCGACACAACAATTTCTAATATTGACCGTTTCAGTGGAGCTTGTGCGGTTTTGAAGCAGACTTTAAAAAGCAAATTGATTGATCTTAAAAAATGTCTTTGAAACTTACAGGAAGCAAGCAACTTGTAGCCTGGAAGATTACTATGTATTGCTACGCTAATATCAAAACTGAAGCAGTTCACAGAATCATCTACATCAATTTTAGTGACATTAAACTATCTCTGTTGTCCAGGAACAGCAATTTTTATCTAAATTATTATTATATTATCTGAAATGAACACTGTTTATTTTAATTTATTTTATTTTAACTCTTGTTCACTTAATTTGTTGTAAGTTATGCGAGTGCGTTTTAAAGCAGAACGGAATATCGGGACAAAGCACGATTTTCAATAAAATAAATAGTTTGGTCGCCATAGGTTGCGATCATGTTAGAAAAATGTAACTTTATTTTTGAGTATTATGTTAGCATTTATAAAACAGGACAGGAATAAAAAAGACGCACTCACCAATCTTGCAAAATCCGTTTCAGTTACATTGCATCAGCATATAACGAACCTTGCGAACTTTTCGATTCTGAAGTTCAAAAGGAAAAAAAAATGTTTTCATTATTATTATTATTCTAGTGACAAAAAGGTGAATATTAAGAAGCAGTTTTTTCATGAATAACTTTACTATGTCTTAGTGCTCCAGTTACAAGTTTTTACTGTTTTTAGTATTTTATTTACTATGACGCAAAATGTTCATCCAAATGTTGACTAACTTATCCCCTGAATATCCCGCTAAGAGTAGCTGGTATTTTTAGTAGGTTCGGCCGTTCCCAATTAACTTTAATCTGTTTAACGGAATACTGGGGCTGATTGTTGAAGCATTCCCTAAATGTGCCGAATTTGGGATCATAAGATTTACTCTTATGAATTTAAGACCATTTTTATTCGCACTAACTACAATAGCAACGATTTCTTAGTTGTTGTATTTTGAATAAAATTTTTTTACTATAAATTCATTCTTTTGGCCTTTATGGAGCTCATTTTCCCACTTTGAAGCCCAAGTAGGGTCACTTGGACTTGGCGCATTTGAGACAATGTTATTCCTCTGCGGTCACATATTTTCAATTTTCTAGAATTGCATAAAGAACCCAGATATTCATTCTTTCAATTGATTCTAGCCTCTAGTATTATGATTGTGTTAGTATTTTTGAGACTTCAAGTGGAAAGTGATCCAACAATACCCGCCCTACCTTATTGTATATGTATTGATCTAAACCAGCTATCGTGGATGCCTCTTTCTATCGATTCAACCTAAGGTTTCGAAGTCCTCAAAGATTTCATAGTTTTTGAACAACAAGAATGAAGTGTAGGAAAATAAATATTAGGTGTGCACCGTCTTGTGCAAATGCACAAAATGCATTGCGGACTGTTAGGTTCGCGAATTTTGAAAAACAGCCGAACATCCAGTCAGGTGACTGACTTCAAATCTCCAAAGCTTTTTTATCGAATTTTGTATAAATGCACTGACCTTCTTGAAGCGGCGATCAGTACAAAGAAAGAAATAAAGAGTTTACGACCATTTATTGTACGTTTGTTTGTCTTTGATTTTGTTCGCGGGGTATTTTTCCTCTACAAAAGGGAATCAAGTTGTGTTTATATACTGTGAGATCGCCCGCCGGACCATGATTCAGGCGTGTATGAAACTCTTTAAGAACTCCCTTGTTGTTTTTCTTAACTTCAGGCTTCATATAATCTCGTCATCAAGAACTTATTAAAGCTTAAGGAACTCTGGCTTATGGGGCAAAATAGGATGTGATGACAAATCATTTCTGACCCCAACTAATCCGATGGGAAATAAAGTTCGAGCAAGACCCTTAACTCAACGATTCAGCTTTTTTAGCTTTCTCCTTAACAAAATTCTACGACTGCGACCTTTATGGTCGTCCCCCTCCCAACTTTCGTCCGCCACACTTAGCCAGCCACCTCACATCGTCCGACAATCACTCACAGATCTCAATCATATTCCTTGCGAGGATATAAATCACAATCCAGCGCTTTTGCGGCCACCATGCCCGTCTGGATGAGCGACGAGCTGCGAAAGATGACAAACAGCCTCGCCCCGCATAAATCAACCTCCGAGTGTCCCCTTCTCCTGGTTTATCATCATTCCGGCGATGTTATGACACAGACCACCGGCTTGCCCACTTGGAAAGCCTTCATCAAAGAAAAAAAATAACCACCTTTGAGTCCCTGTGTGCCAATTGAATCTGTCAGTTCCATTGTGCGCCAGGACCACCCTGCCAGCTGACGCTCCTGTGTTCCTGGCCAGTGGCCGATGCCGAAGAGGAGGCCAAGTCGATGGCTTCTTTGCTTTGTCAATATTTTCGGTGGTATTCCGTTGGGGCCAAAGTGTGATTGGGCAAAATTTCACGGCCATTCAGGGTGGGAAAAGTGTGTTCAAAACACGCATCAATGTTGACATTAACGTGCCTATGGAATTGTCCTTCGGCTGCTGGTGGTGGTGGTTCTTCGGTGGAAGGATACACAATTTTTGACAAAAGAAACAAAACGGAAAAAATGAAAAATGATGTTGGAAGCGGTGATTTCACATGATTTTTCATATTTTATGGATTTTCTTTTTTTTAATTTTTATATTTTTCGATTTAATCAAAGGACCAAAAAGAGAGAAGGAGAACCGTTTCCTCTGGGACATAAAGTCCTTTTCATGCGAAATTATTTCACAGAAAATTCGTTTATTTGGAAACATTCCATCGGTGTGGTGTGTTTTACTGAGAACTGTTGAATGAATGTGGTTGCAGCGGATCGGGTTTATGGACATTTGAGTTAAATGGAGGACTGCATGGCTGTCATATGGATGTCAGATCTTTTACATTGACGTCAAATGTGGTTATAGAAGATGGAAAAAAAAAATCCGAGACCTCAGAAACAATAATTTTAGTCCGAGGCAGCTAACAGAATTCTTCGCAGTCAAAACAAAATAAAAAAAAAATCCAAATTCTTCTTGACTTGTGTATAAAATTTGCCATTCTCTACAGTTTATAAAATACCTGTGTGTCATTACTTAGGTCTTTCTAAGATAAGACGGACAAGACAGTAAACCAAAAAAAGAAACTGAGACATATATCACACCAACTTTAATTCACAGTAATAGCTAAGCAATAACCGAGCGAGTAGAAAGTAGACCCAGTCGGTCGGATTTACGATATTACGATCTTAGAAGTTGCAACGCCCGATGGCGCTATTTCGATTTGTACAAGCTCTTACGTCAAAACTGCAATAGAGGAGAAATAAATCAAAACAGAATTCAATATACAGAATTCAATCTATTCGATGAAAAGAAGACTATCAGCCGTGATAAATATTTAAAGTGGCCATACGAAAGATGAGTTGCCCTAAACTTGTATTTTTCTTCGGGTAAAAAAATATAAATTGGAAAAACAAATTCCTGACAGACCTATTTTTTACTATTTTTTTATTTTTCTTGAAATATTATTTATGTCAATCGCTTGAAAACATAGTAATAAATTAAAATAAAATTAATCAAAAAATCAAATGAAACATTAAAGAAGTTCTTATTTTACCAAAAAAATGTCTAAATAACCAATTTTTTTCGTTTATAAAAACAATTTTTTCTTAAACGTACTCACAATCAGACGAAATTATCTTCTTGTGAAGTTATGCAAAAATGCGGTTACTAGAGTTATCCGTAACTACAGAGCCTGAACTGATACAAGTCAGTTTCTTGACTGTTGTCATTTTTCAGTTCAAAACTTTAAATTTCCATGTTAGAAGACACTTTAATTCATATAACATCAACAATTGTCTCAAATCAATATCCAAACACCCTAAATTTTTAAAATACTACTCCGATTTGATTATAAAAAAACAACAAAGTCATAAAAATTATTGTTAAGAAAACAAAAAAATAAAAACATATCCCGACATAGCAGAGCGTAGTTTCGATCTACGGACCTCTGGGTTATGGGCCCAGCACGCTTCCACTGCGCCACTCTGCTTGTTGAAAATGTTGTGTCTAAAACCCAGCTGCTGACTTGTATGAGTTGCACGTCAAATATTACCCTTGAACACGATGACTCATACATACATTCTTTTTCCACCGACTGTATAACTTTAGACTAAGCTACTAATTAACATTTATAGAATCACGTGTATTTTTAGAAAGAAACTTTGGTTGAAATTGTTTGGAGTGGTGCAAAACCAAGTACAGTCATGGACATGAATACTGGGATCCTTAGCAAAACCTTTTTGAGGATTTTGACCCCTTCACTGTTTTTGTTCAAATTTGAGGAAATTAAAGTACCATACTCATAGCCCTTCACCGGCTGTCCAAACCCGAGTGAAGTGACAAACAGAGCAATAAATTACCCAATAAAGAGACGCGAAGTGCCAAAGTCATTAAACCCGAAAAAACAGGGTGTGAAACTGTGTGAAAACATCCCCCAAGCTAGAACGACTCACGGATGTGTAAATACAACGCCTTCAAATATGCAAATCATTTGACGAATATCCGCCCCGCCCACGTCATCTAATGGATGATGTCCCAAAACTAATACGACACTAAAGTCCTCCAGAAGTGAGAAATTATTCGATCTAATCTTTTTTATTCGATCGAATTAACACGAACATTGTGTAACCTAAATGACCCCATTAATTAATCTCCAAGTGTGCTTTTGGCGCACGTCAAGGAGCAGGCTCGAGCCCGAGGCGCATAAATAATTAGCCCTAATTAAATGAATTGAATTTACACCCTTTTTATTGACCCCAGAGGTGGGAAAGACACAAAAAACGCGACGCTGAAACATTTCCCATGTGACATGGCATACTGCCAGACACACACACGTCCCAAGTGTCTGATTCCGTCCCCTTAGCCCTCGGAGCGGAGAGGAGGGATACAAAAAAAAAAACCCGAACGCCTATCACACGATCCGACATAATGTCGGACTCTATCTCATTATGTCCATCGTATTCGCATTGCGCGTTTATCTGACGAAAATCAATGTGCACCAATAAATTAATATTAATTTTTGTGAAATTAAATTCAAAGCAAAAAGTCGTCGTCACTCATAACCACCAGCGCACCAGACTCCGGACTCGAAGGAATGCGCCAGTGCAGCTGTAATCGTGCGGACTGATCTGCGGCTCCGATGCGACTCTGGAGTGACTCTGAAGAGACTCTCTCAAGCGACGACTCCTTTTTCCGGTCTTCCATGGCGTGGCTAAACGATCGTCAGAGGCAGGGACCGGGGATTGATCAGAAAAAACTTGTGAACAGTATCGGAAGACATGTGCTGCGGTTGATCGACAGGCGCGACTGCCACATTGGACATTTGCCCGATGATCAGTTGTCAATGTGTGTTCGGTGTTCGTTGGCCGCGTTTTTTGTGGAGTTGCAGATACTTTTGTATCTGATACAAATCCGAGATACGATGCGTTTATGGAAGGCGTCATATATTGTTTTTGTCGTTTTTGTTGTTATTGTTGTTGAATTTACTGATTTTTCTGATTTTTCCTGCAATTTGCTGGTGATACATGGCGAGACATGGAATTTCTGATGACATTTTGCTACAAGTGAACTTCGGTGAACTGCGTCGGGGATTGTGGGCCGATTGGGCAGACGATGGGATTCCGTTGTAATGTTTCAGCCTAATCCGTTGGAAGGACGGACGATGGGGTTTCTTAAAATGGGCGTTAATTTATGCGATTTGTCTTATGTTTACAATGTTTTGGCATTCCTTCGGCGTTTACGATGAATTTTTCAAATTTCAACGAAAATGTTTTTCTCTGTGTATCCATGAGGTTTGCAAACGACCAAAACTGAGCCTGAATCAGAATTTGCAATAAAATAGCAGAGAAATAGCCACGGAAAATCATTTGAAAAAATATTCGAATAGTTTAGGCTCACTCCGTCCCACATAATGGCAAAGCAGAAAAGCAAAATTAAGTCAGTCATTATATATGTGACAATAAGACAGATATGTTCGCTAAGTCGACTTAAGTTGAAGATTACAGCGAACGCTCTATAGTTCGAACTTCACGGAACCGGAGAATAATGCCGATTCACAGAAATACACATCAATTAAACTTGATTTCGAACTAAAGAGGCAAAACAGCCATCATTTTCGATTTAGAGAGGTTTTCATGTAGTTTTGCGTAATAGTAAATTCGAATAAATGAAAGGGAGAAATTGCATAGGCTTTCAAGGGACTATGATGCTTCATGCTTTATTTACAGAGGTTTTCGAATTATTGAGGTTCGTATTACCGAGAGTTCATTAGGTAGGCTTATTCGATGTTGCATAAGCCTACCTAATATAATCGGCCCTATGTTGCCCCATAATCGAATTGTTTCAAGTACTAAATAGCGGCAACCAGTATCACCAGACCGACAAATTTCTACTCCACAACTTCGAGTTGGGTTATATGGCAAGTAGCGTGGTCGCGTGGAACCATATAATAGGTTAGGTATAAAGATTTAAATTTTAAGCCACAAAAAGTAAATAATGCCATTTCGTAAGCAAAGCCAAATAGTCGCTTTTTAGGAACGCCGTGTCAGACACTTGACGGTTATGTTTGGCTGGTTGACCACTAAGACAAATGATTTCTTTGGAAAAATCAGAATATCCATCAAACACTTCCATAGCCGAATTGGCAAAATCTCTATGTTGCTTGTGGTAGTCCGGTTTAATTTTTTTTGCAGCATAAGTAAGCCGATAGGATTATTTTTACTGGCTGTTCAGTTGAGCTGCGAGATTTCTAGAAAATTTTTTGTGGTGTTTTTTTCCCGAGTTGTATTCAAACCCGGGAACTCTCGCTTAACAGTCCGACGCACTAACGATTAAGCCACGGCCCCACACTATTATTGTTTACCTATGCAATAAAGAAAGAGAATGTTCACAGCAAGAATGAGGAATTTCATGGCGACCTACACAGCAAACGTCGAAACCAAGAAACATGAGAAAATCGAAACTATTCGCCGACTATTCTCAAAGCACAATCATGTTGCGAATGCTATTGTCGGCTATGGCCACATAATCGTCGTCTACGCACAATCACAAATGAGCTATAGGTATGAATAACTGTGCACTTATTCATTGTATTCGTAGTTGGCCTCAAACAGTTTTCTTTTAATATAAAAACAGTTAGGTAACTAAGATGTTTTCAAGCTTCATTTAGTGAATGCATTGAGAGTTCGGACAAGGATCAACACTGCCATTTTAAAGTAGAGTCCTTTTGAAAAGGCCTCTATTAGCCCAAAATTACAAGCTTTTTTAAGTAATTTCCTGTGTTTCTTTCTTACATGTACTTTTTTGAATAAAATAAAGGCTTTTAAACAAAAAAAAAAAAATATGAATCCCTCTAACTCGAATTTTTCGAAAAATCCCTCCAAATCGAACTATTTTTTATATCCCGTGACAATTCGACTTAGAGGGCTTTGACTGTAGTTATTATTCAATGGCCAAAGAATTGTTTTTTAATAGCTATTATCTTTATCATTCAGGAAAGTTATTACAAAAAAACTAACGATTTTACCAAATACTTTGACAGTTAAATTTAAAATTTTTCAAAAAGCTGATTTATTCGTTTTATGCACTGATTACCTCATCTACCGATTTTGCTTCTCATTTTCAGGCCCAGGGTTTTTTAAATCTTCATTGGGACGCATACAGTGCAGAGCATAAATGTTCTATTTTTCTCTTTTATTGAGTTAATGGCCTGATCAAGGTTAATTTTTGTGCCATCACTTTTGCTCTATGAAATTTTAGGCCATTTTTTGAAAACTTAGATCCAACTTGTTTTATCAATTCTTAAACACAATTATAATGGAGCCCCTTCATTCATGCTTGGCACCATATGTAGCGATCGAAACAGTTAAGCTAATAGCTTGGTTCTAAAGGCCCATCAGCATTTTCAATAACCCTTAAGCCGCCTCTTCTGTCTTGTTCACCTGCTTACACACACATTTTTGCTACCATAAACCATAACGCTAGTCGAACCACAAAAATTCCTCCCATTCTTCGGTGCAGTCACCCTGCCCTGCGTATCGAATCCGCTGGCATCTGAGCGCCTAAATTTTGAATTCCTCTCCCAGCTATCAACAATCAGACTCAATGCACCGGTGCTGTATCAATTTCCACCATCACCACCGTCATCACCATCAGCATCACCATTTCCGAATCCAAAGTGAGATATTGCAAACGAGATAAATAACTTTATTGGCTGCAACGAGCTGCACGTGTTCGGCATAATTATCAAACGTTGACAGAGATGCCGACGACAACGACATCGCCATCGACATCGCCGTCGTCGCCATCGCCCTTAAATGGCCACATATGCTCCGCGACAGACGCTCGTAAAAAAAGACGAAAAAACTACACAACTCCGACGTCCTGTCATCTTCGGATCAATATCGCGCCCAATAAAACATAAAAAAAAGAAAAGAAACTCAAAGCTTGTGATTTATGAGAAAATTCTTGATCCTGGGGAAAGAAACACCGCTGCCTCGTCGTCCCGCCGCCGCACTTGACACCCAATTAAAACACTCACCACAAACAAGTGAGCGACGCGTCTCCTTATGCGGCCGGCTCTGTTCTTCGAAAGTCCATTCATTCCCCGTAATCTTACACCCCGGACGTGAGGGTATCTCACTCAGATTTTATCGGATTTCGTTGGACACAAATCCACATCCACATCCATCTGTAAATCTGCGAAAATCCTAGACACTCAACGGCAGCAAACTTGTTAATTATTTTGCTTAATTGCCTTTTACAGTTTGTGCGTGTATACGTGGGTCCGTCTGTCTTTTGAGGGGGGTTGGAGGAAACTTTCTCATCATCACCGACCGACAGAGAGAGAGAGTTATGATGTACTCATCCATTTAGCTGAGGTCTCTAGTAGTAAATCTTCTGCGGATGGGTCTCGTTTATTATCCCACATGCCACCCCCACCCACACACACACTATTTATAATTAATTTTAGGTAAAAAGAAGGATCAGGGCAACACTCGTCCCTGGAGAGTGACCTTTTTGGCTTTTTAATGTGTCCGCCGTCGCACATATGCACATAGTCTTTCTCCGAAAGTTGTCGCTCAGCTTCACCCCCAACCGCCTTGTGTTGAATTAGCTCCGAGAGAGAGAGACACATTTTTAGAAGCACAAACTCTCGGATATACAACAGGAGGACATAACGATGCATATAAATTTGATTATTATTAAGTAAGATACATTACGGCGAATATCTAATGCTCGGGGGGTGTTCTCGTGTGTGGGGATACTGTTGCTTGTCGTAAGATAAAGGTGAGTGGTCGGTCGGTTTTTTGTGTTCTGGGAGAAGGGTGTGAAAAAAGGGTTAATACGAAATGTGTCCTCTTAACGAGCTTGGGTGGGAATAATTACCACACGTGTATAACCTGCAGATGACCCAGTTTTATGAACTCCGCCGTAGGCTGTTTTGTGGTTTAAAAGGAGGCCTTCAACTTTTGGTGTCATTGGAATGAGTTTATGAGGTGGAACTAATCATGCAGCTGTTACAGCTAAATTGCACATTTTACGGACTAAGTTTGAGCAGGAATTACTGACTTATTCTTTCGAAACGGCATAAAAAGTGAAAACTACCCATAAATTGCTGTCTTACAAGTTCTCATTTTAGGCAATGTCTAAACTAAGTGGTCTACAACTTGCGTACAGAGTTATCTTTGTCTGAACAACGACTAGACCGCACCGAAACTACGCTGTCAAAGGAAGAACTGAAAGCCTTCTTATATGCTTTTAACAGTGTTCACACCTTAGAACATAACTGGGATGAGTAAAGTATTAAGTCATTTTGGTCTTTCAAAAGATGGCTCAATTACTCAGCTGAGTAAACCAGCGCTTGATTTTTGTACTGATGTTTTTTTCCGTACATTGTATACATTTCTATTTGGCGCCAAAGAAAACTTAACGCGCTAACACTCCTAAGATAAAAAAAAACTGAATTGATTCGGTTGGTTTTAGCGTTTGAAGCTAGTAATCGAGTAGTCCATCAATATATGCTAAAAATTATTGGACTGGTTGAACAATTCTTTAATCGGAAGGTAACAGACGGCTTGCAACAGGAAAAACCTTAGTCATTTTAAGCACAATTCATACCTTGTTCAAGAATGCCTATTTATTAAACACTCGAATTTCATATCCACGATTCCTTAAAAAAAATTGTTTTAGAAGTATTTGCAAGAAATTCATTGAATCCAAGTCCGTAAAAATTGACTACATTGATTACTATTGACTACGACAATAATCAAATTACGTGGAAAGCATACTAAGCTTGTTCTGAATTTAGTGTATTCCCGCTTTTAACATTTATTTCTATACATTTTATAGCAATTTTGAATTAGGAAGACTTTTAGTAAATGGCTGTAGACGTTTCTTTTGACGTTGTGTGCATGATACGTGTTGATTTGTCTTAAATTGCTCGTTCTTAAATTCGGCAGATTTCCATACAGTTTGATTGGTTAAAGGACTTGCTTTATTTTGCTTAACTAAAACACTTTGTAGAGTTGGGTAAGTTGGGATTGCTATCAAATTTACAATGCAATTGTACAATAAGATCGTCTACAGTGCTAGCAAAAGATAAAAAGAAATCGATCCATTAAAAAAAAGAACATTTTCATGAAAAGATCCAAAAAACATTCATTTGGATCGCGAATTTAACTCCCTCCCCAATTAAATGGTATGTAAAACTCCCCAGTTCATCTCGTTCGTTTCCCAAATCTCCGCCACGACACTTCAATCAGTTTGCCACTTAAGTAATTTGAATAAATAACCCATTCACCAAAGACACCCGCTTGGTACGCGTGCTGAAACAGCCTTTCATCCGCAACTGCCGCAGATCCACTCAAATCCTCCGCTCACCTTTGAACCGCGTCACTCAGCACCCCGCCGCTGCGGTGACAACTCTCCAACTGCAGATACCACGCGCAAACGAAGTTAAAGGAGGCTTCCAACCCCTTCTTGCCAACATTAAATCATTTGATTGACAGACACACACAAAAAAGCGCCTCGTGAAATGTAAATCGTATCCCAAGACGTGAAATTCAATTTGAGCGGCGGTCCACCCGCCCGCCACCCCTTTTGCAAGAAGTCACCGAATCTCGATTCTTCCGCTCTTCCTTTGAGGTGTCAATTGAATATGCATTAAAGTTTCCGCCAAGGACTCTCCCAAATCCATGCGAGTGTCGGCGAATTGTGTCCTGGTCGGGGGATGGCTGCCACTCGATATTCCCATTCGCAGTATCGAATTCGATTTATGATGGTTTTCGATTTCGGGTGCCGGCATCGTTACCGTTGCAGACGGAGCAACTATCACGACAGGACGACGGGACATTTGGCTACGTGCGCTGCTGTGTGCGGCAGACTCAGACATTTTATTGGAGGTTATGAAAATTGCAACGGAACGGCATGGCAGGCCGATTGGGAAGTGGATATTTATTGAAAATTGTCCTTTGGCTTATGGCGCAAAGTTGAAAGTGTCGTAGACACTTTGGTGGCAGGTCGGGGGTTGCTTAGGGTCTTGGATTACACGACCACGTGATGTTAGTTTTGTGAATTGGTGTTGGGGCGAATGGGTGCACGGAGTCCTCTGTCCCAATGTATGCCAACCACTCTGCGGAAGATGTGTTGCCACGGCTTTGAGGCCGCGGCATGGTTAGAGGTCGATTTGTTGCAGAGAGGCTGGTGCGCATATGTACGTGACTGGACTGCGTTGCTTCTTTGAAGAGCCTATGAACGTGGACCTGATTAAAAGAAAAAAATCGAACTTGAATCTATTGCCATCTTCTTAAGAAAGACGGCCTTTAGTTCTCAAAGGGCTGTACTGTAATCCATCGATACATACTTGCTATACTTCTGAATTAACGTGGTATTGATTTGCGTCCTAATTTTTGAAAAATCTATCGATGTACCAACGAAAAAATTCGGCATGAGTTGAGTTAACACATCGAATGCCACACCATTTACGAACAAACTTAGTGACGGTCACCGGTAACCTCCATGGCATTCAACGTGTTAAAAACAAAAGTAGCCAAGACAAGTGCGTACTTCAATTAGGAAACTAGAAAAATTAAAGAGCAAACAGCAGATATATTTCGAACACAATAGTAGCTGAACTAAAAAAAAGGGCAAGACTTTTGGTCTGTACCCAAAGAGCCCAAAAAGCTTGCCCATGCATAGCTGACCTTTCCACAAGACGTTGAGGAAAACATTCTGAGAAAAATACCCATTATAGGAGTTTCTAAAGTAGATACGCATTCACTCTTCCCTGTCATAGACATTGGGGAGCCCTGACGAAAGGCGAACGATTAGATAGAGGGAAAGACACGACTTCTATAGAACGAAGAGACTGCCTGATTTCTAAGTAAACATCGCATTGCTCCTCTATCCTCCACCCCCACTACCACACCGAATGTGATGTGAAGCAAATCGAACCCGAAATTTGTAGCGCAAATTCATCACCCCCTTGACGCTCATCACAGATCACGACCTCTTCCAGGTGCCCTCCGGCCGCGGCTCATCCCCCCCTGCCAAACCAAAACCTAAACCAACGACCGGATATTGAATAATAATTTCCCGTTCCCGTTACCATTCCCGTTATCTTTTATGAGTCCCGTCTCCCTGAGAGAGCAGCATCTTGTTATTTATCGACACCAAGTGCGCTCCCCACCCCAAATTAAGAAAAAAAAAAAAAAAATCCCAAACAAGAACAAGAACAAGAGAAATTCCTCGACGATGTCCTCGATGTGTAATAAAGTGTTTTGCATATCGTAAAGAGACTCGAGCGAAGAGACCGCCCCACCCCCTATCTCTGCGTTGCCTATTGATTAAGTTACAAAGCCATGAAATTATCATTTTAAATTCTCGAGCAGATTCTTTTTCGTGGACCCGGCATCGGGTGTGGGAGGAGGGCATGTGCGCTTCTTCCAGGAGCTCCCACGGGCACCATAAACCTCAGCTCGGCTACACAGAAAAACACGCACACACACGCACTGTGCAGCGCTCGGTTAACGAGCGACGCGTATGTGCATCATCCGCGTCATCGTCATTATCGTCTGCGAATGGTGAACCGGGGGAGGACGCGACGCATACACAAATAAACAGCTACTCGAATGGGATGTCAAAGCCATAAAGGGCTCGTAACGGTGGTTGATCTCTAAAATAGAACCGAAATCGGGACGGGGGTGGGTTAATTTGAATTTCTCAATTTTCCGCACGCCTTTCGGGTGCTGAGGAGACTCGTCTCGTCTCGTGTGTGTGTGTGTGTTGGCAGGACACTTGATTGCGCTCTGCGGTCGACGCACTGCCCACGCAATTGCCCCTGGACTCGTCTGCTAATCGTCTCCACGCATCGGGCTTGCGAAGTTGGCAACTTGGTTCAACCGGTACGGTTGGGGGAAAACTCGGGAGAGTTTTTCATCTCGGAAACTTTTCGCAGCATCTCTCTCCGGCCGTCCGTGTTGTGTCGACGGTAATTAGAGGAAAATTTTCAGTTTTCTGTTTTCAATTTTCCCACTGCGTAACGATGCAGGGAAATTTTTCATGTGCACGCTGCGTCGCGCGTACGGCCAAAGTGCGGATGTGCGGATGAGCTGCTCTCCGGTGGGACTGAGATGTCTGAGTGTTGAGACGTGGCTGCGACGACTGTTGCGGAGGTTCCGACGAAAGGATAATGTTCCTGCTTGTGCCGTTGTGTGTGTGTGTCGACGGCCTGGTGGGGCTTCTGATTTAGGTTCGTGAACTTTGGAGACGAGGCGATGTAACGTTGGCGGATAATAGAGGAACGGTTAGGGATAGGAGCTTAGAATCAGCGAGGTTCTCGTGGAATGAGTGCCGATTGTTCAACATGTCCCTTGGGAAGGGGGCGCCGTCGTGATTAAAACCTTCGGTAGAAATTTAACTCAGTACTAAATAAATTCAGTTTAATGTGGCTTCATATTCTATTGTACACACTATATTAGTAGTATCCAGAGGTTTTTCTTCGGCTAGCTTCATTTCATTGCATTTAACTCGAAACTTGCAGCTAAGTAAATCAAATCTTCGTTTATCATGTCAAAAATTAGAAACACCCTGCTTACAAAAACAAGACTTTAGCGCTCTATGGGCTGTTGCGGTAGTCTAATTTTGGATTTTTGTAACTCAATATTATTAAACTTTTCTTAACTATTTCAATATTTTCAAATTTTAAAAAATTACTTTCTATATTTTCTTTATACTTTAGCAGTAGTTTTTAGTTGTAGTAGTTGAGCAGATTGCTTTCTAACACATCGTTTGTTAAGTAGTATTTTCCAAAAATATATCGCCCAGTTTCCTTTAACATCGGGCACCTGCTCGATATCTTTTCGGTCATCCATGTTGCAAACGCTGTAAAGTGCAGAGAGATGCGTATGATATTCAGTTTCAGCAGAGCAATGAAGAAATTTTCTGGATGCTATAACTGTCTATAAAAAAGTTTAAGTTGTGGTTAAGCCGGCTTATGAGATATAGTGATGTCACCGTCGATATTTACTAACTGCTGCAGGGATTCCGGTTAGTTGACCAACAGCACAATATCGTTCGCAAACAGGAGAGCTTTAAAATCGACTCCTGCAAACTCCACGCCTACAGTGAAAATAACGACTATATGGTATACTAGTCTTAACTAGGGTTGGGCCTATTGAACACCGCTGTCTCACTCCTGATTCCGTTTGAAAAAAAAAAACAGAAAGCACTTCTTCGCTATAATTTTGCGCTATTAAGATTTTTCTGCTCCATAGCTTACCAATCAACTAAGACTGTACGAAGACTCAATTTCTGGCCTAATTTGAGTCAATGTGGAAAGTTGTATTGATAACTACTTCAAACATTCACGACTCTTATTCTAGACTAACATTCTTAAAAGAAAAGGAGTTTCAAAGATGACAATTGCTGCTTTTTCGCAAACTTAATCCTCAAAACTTGTTCGGGCTTATCCGTTATGAAGGAAAACCCCGACATTTTTCGATCTCCCTTAATGAAACCCTGTCTTACTTATGAGAGCGTCTTTTCCTGGGAGGTTTTTTAAAAATTGAGTTCTAAGTTTCTACATTGATCCCGGTCAAAATCACTACCAATCAAGCCTAATTAAAGCAATTTCCATAACCAATTCTCACTTCAAACTATTGCGGCTTCCAAAAACACACCGCCGCCTGCCCATCATCCCCTCCTTTTAAATTTTCTAATCCACCCTGAGAATATCAAACAAGTGATCAGCCAGCAGCAAAAAGAAAAGCGTACACACGTCCATTTAGCGACGACGAGGACCTCCCCCCATCCGCCGCCGCACACGTCCACTGAAGATGAGATTAAAGGCCATCAAGTCCTTCTCCAAATTTCTCCCTCTCTCTCTTTGTTCCGGGAGCAATATCAATTCAATCCGCAATTTTCACGCCCATTTTGTTACCCAGATTGCATAAAACGTTTATCGGGCTTCTCCGAGAATCCCTCCGTCCGTTGTGCTGCGACACGCGGCCGTCGCCACGTGCTAAGTGCAGCAGGAAATGTTCGACATGATGATATCTCGTCATCCTCATCGTCATCATCCCCTAAGCAAGAATGTAACGCCAGGACAAACAACACACAGCAGCAACATCCGGAATTATGTCATTATGGGAAGAGCTGACGATTTAATTCCATTGATTTGCCATATTCCGGTCACGAGGGAAGTCGGGGCGGGTACGGGCAGAACAACGGAGAATGATACTGAAAAGGACACAAAGTCGTTGTTGGTAAATATAATCGATGTATAAAATTTTATCAGGATTCAGGATTAACATCGAACCGGATAATTACATGACCCTTTGAACAAACAACTGGGTTATCAGTGTGTGGGCGTGTGTTGGTCTAGTGACGGCGTTCTAAGGACGAAGGTAATGTTCGCATGAAAATTAAAATTAGACTGTGAATGCCACTAGCTTCTCAGGGGCTTCTATTGCGTAATTGTGTTGTACCCTGGGTCAACTGTTATTCTCCTGCACTATGAAGTTTTGCTGATTTTTTCTAAAGAAGTTTGGTACAGACGCAACCCCTCCTTGTGAGTACAAGAACGTAGAGCCAAAAGTCACTACTGATAAAAGAATAACTGCTAGTAGCAGGTTATCAGTACAGCAGGTTAATTCACATGGCGAATGGACAAACTTGAACAGAAAAGTTGTGAACAGATGGGGACATCTTAGTTCCAAATTCCTAATTTTGTTTCCTACAGTGACCTATTCCCTTAGAACTGACTGGGTTCTCAAAAATCTGCTCGTCAGAATCATACACCCGCGTGAATTTAGTTGCCTTACACCTGAACAACATTGAGAAATATTGAAAACTGATATCCAGAGTGAGTACTGTGTAGCCCAAACATTGCGTTTTCGAAAAGAAATGTTGGCCGCGCCTGTTGTATGCACGTTTGCAAAAAATTTGTGAGACTGGCATGCTAGTAGACAACAATCAGGGTCCCCATCATCGTACTTTAAGCTCAGACGAGATTGTCGCCGCTGTAGCCGAGAGTGTGAGTGAGTGTATGGGGGATTACCGGACTTTGAGCTCGAAAAAATCGCACGTTTTTGTAGAGAAGCCAATGCATCCACAGAGAGTGATTGTGGAGTGGTGATCTAAGATAAAAGGAGCAGATCTTTTAAAACAAATAAAAAATCCATAAAAGATTTGGCATTTGTTGCAGGTGAGATAAATTTTTTCCAGAGCTTATTCACCAAAAGGATCATAAATTTAACTAAGGGATTGAACTTTGGTTCTTAATCTCTACATTGCAATTTCTAGTAAATGAGATAAAATTTTAATGTCCAAACGATCGCATTTCCACAAACTGTTGGACTTACCAAAAGTTAGAATGCTGAGCGGCTTGAGTTTTGTAAACCTCGCTGTTAAAAAAAGCAGTGGTGTTTAAGGTCGTCAATATTGAGTGTGGTGACGTTCATTCTAATTTACTGGAGTTTAAGTTTTCTCTTGAGGATCCGAAAATTAATGTGACATGATAGCTTGAATTTTCCTTTATCCTCTGGTAATAATTATTTGTACGATGTGGGCTTCTGTCTGGCATACATCCAATGAAGATGCATATGCAAACATCTTCATTGGATGTATACTGGTCAGAAACTACCCTTCAGAAAGAAACAATCAAAAACTAATTCAATAATCAATCACTTAGTGGTTTGATAGATTTCAAGTGGATTTCATTTAGTCCTTAAAGCGGTATACCTACAGACCCTATTCTCTTTTGCAGCTGACATCAAGCTAAGAAGAACCTTTTTTTTAACTCGCTTTTCTTGAGCAATCTAATTGGAAAGGCCAAAGTAAATGGACTACAGTAGCAATTTTTAGCTGTTAACGACTCACGAATCGTTTTCATAACGAACTTTGTCTCGGTCATCTAAAACCCTGACATAGATGACCGAGCTAAGTGACCGCCGTCTAAACAATTCTCCACCAATTGAGTCCCAATTGTTTGGCAGACAAACCAGTACGTCAAAGGCTTGCTCTGCCTCACTTCTGCAAACAACTAATTCTCTATCCTCATCCATTAAAATTTAAAACATCTCAAACCACTACCCCAAAAAACAAAAAATACAAGAACAACTCCAACAACTGTCAAAGTATCCTTAAAAGTTGTTAGTTTCATATTTGCTGTGTCTTCCGACGTAGAGAAAGTTTTCACTTTTTACGTCTGTTTGATGGAATTTCCCTAATGTGTCCTTGCAAAGTTACCCATTCATTTCTCAAACAAAAAAGGACACTTCCTCCTCTGTGCCATGTCATCCGGGATACATTTACATTTTATCTCACCGGACAAAATACTTAAAAGTGAGTGCTGTACAAAGTTTTTTAAAAAAAAAACTGAAAACACCCACATCCTCCCTCACACACACACCCACTCACATATTCCCAGATGTCAAATTCGACTTTTCGACACAGTAGCGCGTTATTATCCTCCAAGGAGTTTAGTTTTCTCTGTTTTTCTTTTTTTTGGTAGAGTCTTCAATTATTTAACTTGCCACTCTGGAATCTAGGACACTTGTTTGTCGAGTGAATCAAGGATACGCATCGACCGCAGGTCGTACCGAGGAACAATGTCAAATAAAGTCCCGGGACTAAATTATGTATCGCCTCGGCTGACGTTTCGGTTGCCCGCAAAGACCCAACCAAAGACTGCGGCGGCAGCCGCCCCCTGAAAATTAATTTAAAGTCTCGGCGCTTGCGGGCGGAGGCTTCACTATTTACGCAGTGGATGCGTGGGGCAGGGGTGACCCTCGGGGGAGGGTGTTGTTAGTCGTTAGTGATGCGCATTTTTGGTTGAATGTCCTTTTTTTCACATGTCAAAGTCCTTAATGCAGTTTGTGCGACAATTTTATGCAGATTGTCCTTAGGACACGATCGAAATTTCACACCTTACTTGTCATGTGGACGTGCATATCCCCCAGTGAATTACCGTTAAATTTTTTCAAAGATTTCCCTTTCCGATCTGATCCGGTAATCAGATTGCTGGAAGGGATTTTTCCTTGACCGCACACATTCGGAAAAGGAAAGGAATTTTTTTTTGGTGAAAAATGTAAATTTTGTTGTTATAAATCGAATATTCTGCCTGTAATCGCATTTTGTGATGGAAAAGGGAATAAAAATAAAAATAAAAATTTGTGAATATGTTTTCTGGATTGGGGTGCTCCCACGGGGGTTGCTGATTACATTACTCTGTTGTCCGAAGAGTTTTTTTCTTTTTGGTATTTTCTGATGACCCCTTTGATTTCGGATTTTTGTTTGTGGTTTGTGAGAGGCTTTTGGTTTGTCTTTCGCTTCGTTATTTTCTTCAGTAGTGTTGAACGAATTTTAAGGAAACGCGAACCCTTTACCAAAGGACAGAATGTGGAAGCTGTTGTATACCAAACGGTGCTTTACTTTGCAGTTCCAATGCTTTGCATCGAATCATTCATCAGTCACATTCGAGTATCGACTTTTGTCAAAAGTTCTTCTTAACTGATGGTTCAAGAAACTCGAAAGACAACAGATGTGGGATGATCTGCGTTATTGACCGTAGATAGCTTATGAAAAAGACGCTTTAATAAAAAGTTTTGAATGTCGAAGGTATTTGCAAGAATTTGGAAATAGTGAGTGATGATCTAAAATATGTAGCAACATTCCATGGAATCTTAAAGTTTTCCGGATTTCTCTAAGATCGACTAATAATTTTGAACAGGCAAGTTTTTCGTCTACTATTATTCTGCGATCTTATATGGAGTTAAAACCACAGACAACCTAATATAGACACCCAACTGTACAGCGGCTATTTCCCCTCGTCCATCGATGAATTTGACAGTAATTCACGAATGTAGCTGAAATACAGGAAGCATTTTGACAGTAATTCAGGAAGCACCGAACACTAGCTCATCATTTTCACGCACATTTGTTTGATTTGTTGTTCAAAGCTCCCACACGTATTATGTATGTTATAAAAAACGCTGTCAAATAAATTCAAGGGGCAAGAGAAGTAGAAGTTGGGTATCTGTATTGGCTAATTTGTGGTTAAAACACAATTAAGATTATTATGATTGTTGGCTTAAATTAAATAAATATTTATTTGATAAATGTTTAGTACCTCTTGGTTCTCGTATGAGTTTCAGAAATACCAGAATGCTGAACCTTTTTTTTTTGAAAAAATTGATTATTCAAACACACTTTGAGTGTTTATTCGTTACACCTGTTGAATTTAAGACAACAGCATCGCGAAATTCTAAATGTAAGCAGAATAAATCTTACATTTGAAATCGGCAATAAATGCGATAAGTCATCATTAAAAAGAGAAAAAATCAGCAAAGCCTAACAGAAAAACTACGAAGTCCTTACACTTTAGAAAAACAAATTTTATTTTTTATTTGAATACACCCACACAAATGAAGTGCTTGTTTATATTAGGTTGTCAAATATCTCCCTTCCGCCTTTTGTGCTACGCCCTTAGCGCTACTGAGCGCTATCTCCCTTCCGCTACAGCGCTCTGTAGCGCTTTGCATATAACCGGAAAATTCAAAAGACAAAAAGGCGGAAGGGAGATATTTGACAACCTAATATTTTGCTTGAAAATAACATATTTTGTTAACTCTTTTGTTATTTTCACTTTTGAATGTATTAGATAATATACACACAGTTGCAGAAGTAAGTTGGCACCATATTCATTGATTCAAAAACTTCATAGCAAAGTATTACCACGACATATGTACATACATACATTGGATGGCGTAACAGCCTATTGATAGCCATCGCCTAGCTTTTTTGTGCCTCCACTGTGTTGTGCGCGTTATAATATGTGACACATGTGCAGGGGGACCTACTGTTTAATGCCGGTTCCGAACGGCGAATTGCCAAAGCAAACCTCCTCGCTGGAGGTGGGGCTGTGTAAAACGTTTGTGGCGTTTTTTTTTTTTTTTTTTCTCGAACTGGATTCGAACGCGGGTACTCTCGCTCAACAGTCCGACGCACTAAACGATCCAACCAACGGCGCCAAACGATAATAAATGGCAAATATCCAGTTTATTATTTATTTCAAACAAATGGCATGTAGCGTAATTTACTCAGCATAATTTGATGTTAAGAAGCATCTTTGTTAGTGTTTAGTTCCTGATGGCTAAGAACAAAATGAAACAGGAGATTGTGGCTGGTTATATTTATTCTCATATATAAAAAAGAACGCAATAAAAAGAACGCTCACGATCTTCTAATAACTGCGTTGAATAATAATTTAAAGACGGTTCCTTTATGAAAATATTCATCAACGGCCAAAACTATAGCGTCCATTTCATAGCTCACAAATACTGGGCACCAGTGTGAGTGATCGAGTTGGTCTTTGAAAGTAAATGAGTGGAGTCTCCATCAAGTTTGGAGATTCGAAAGTAGATTCCTACAAAGATATATTTTTTTAAGGAAAATAATGCAAATAGTAAGGTCAAAGTTGATTTGATACTGCTCTTTGCGATTTTCCACGTACTATAGCATACTGTCTTGTGTCAAAGAATTTCTACTACCGAATCCTCCAGACGCGTCAGTAAGCTTCAATTTAAATATTTTTTTTTATTTGTAGTTCTTTATAAGTGGAGCATGTGGATCACCTTTGAACGAAACTGAAAGCGAAATAGAAAAAAATGGGAAAGACTTGAGGTAGCCTTCATTCATTAAATGAGAAGAGTGGAAGCTGTAATACAAAATCACAAACTCATTGAAATGGATCCAACACCCCATCGAGCTACAAAATAACCTCGTCAATTTGAACTCCGCAACAAGATTAATGACCACCATGGCCCAGATCGCTCAGCCCACGGAACAAGTCACAAGGAATCCGCAATCAAACCGAACTCGACCTCAAATGCATGGGCCACATCTCCCGTGTAATGCTCCTGTGGGAAATAAACTTCGTTAAGTAAAAATAAATGAGTTTGCTTCGCTCGTCATCGAGAAGGTGACTCTCTCTGTCGGCCTCTGTACGTCCTGGCACAGGACATCGTCAACACACACACACACGGGGCACGAAAAGGAGCTCGCAAAAGAAAATTGCAATTATTTTTATGATTATTGCGGTTGCCTGTGTGCGAAATTAGTTTCCTTCCCCGCTTAGCATCCCCAATTTGATATTTGATTGGATGAAGACGAAGAAATTGCTTGTGAAGTGCCGTAATTAATCATGACGAGTGTGTATCCTTCGTTCCTCCTCCAGAAAGAGATTGATTTTTTAAAACGCCAAAAATGACAGCTCGAAAGGGCTAAACATGACAATTCTTTCGCTAAAAACAATTTTCAAAGAGGTGGGCAACGTTAGCGTGTTTTTTTGTACAAAAAAACCATCCACTTGAGTGAGCATTGAACACGGCGACTCAACCCCTTTATCGAAGGGTGAGTGGAGGCACACAGAAAAAAAAAGATGAGAAATGTATCTGCTTTGCATATAAAAAGATAAACAGGATTATCATTAATTTTGAATTACCCCCTTTTGTTGCTGGTAATTGGCAGAAAAAAGGTAACATATTCGTTTCTTTTTTTTCCATACTCGCTGTTCGCGGTGTCTTCGCAGTCGCGTATACAAAAATCCTGACAGTTGTCGAAACTCGTGGTGCAGAGGGTTCTTCTCCATCGCAACGATTTCCGCGAAAAAAAGTAGGGGGTTCTTTTTTTTTAGATTTAAATAAATCATCGGTCTGTAAAGTGCAGGTGTAGAGAGGCAGTGTAATTGCAGGCGAAATAGAAAAAGTATCTAATGTCGACATGGGTTCGGTGAAAGATTGATGAGTGGATCCGCGGTTGTGGAGTGAGTGTGGGATTTACAACTTTCCACAAAATTTGAAAAAAAAAGAATCTGACAAGTGTCATACAAAGGTTGCGGCAAAAAGGTTTTTCAGCGTGTGTTTTTTTACTACAAACTTCTCAGCTTTTGTTGAGTCCTTTTTTGAAACGGTCTGTATCGTTGTCAGAATTTGGCATTGGTTTTTACCACTTCAAAAGTCATAGAATTAATTTAGCTAACAGTTTTTATTATTTCACGTCTAAGAAATGGCTATACAGTTCCTCAGGCCAACAGCAATATGCATTATTAACTTTAGCTCCGGCTTACGAATGCAGAAAGCTTTTATTTAACACTATTCAGCCCAGGCTAATCCACCCAGGCCAAAGTCACCGTATTAGAAAAGTGCTAGCTATTTTTTTGAAATAATATTGGAAAATATAATATAATAATTTGTTTGATTTGTTTTTTTATCATCACATGTAACATCGTTTCCCCTTTCAAGATATGGCACTATTTCACCAATGATACGCTTAAGTGGCACTGATGAAGGCCAAAGGAGGCTGTGAGTAACTGCCTGGGAGGCATAAGTTGGAAAACAATAATGGCAGTATATGTTTCGTATAGTAGTACATTCCACATATGTTTCTTAAAGTAATATATTCCAACATTTTTATTTCTACGAAGTGTTTCCGTAAAGAAATAAAGTCAACAAGTTTCAATGGGTTTGCTTTTCAAAGTTTTGTAAAAATTACTCTCGAAACTGAGACGGTGGCCCAAAGTCAGCGGATGGGCGGATTAGGGTTAAAGACGACAAATAACTAGAATTATATCTTGATCCAATGACCTACCACTGTAGGCCGAATAGAAGTTAATTTTTAAAAACGGATCAGAAAAAACAAAATTAATGGTATATGGCTTTATTAGTAAGAGCAAACTTGTCCATTAAATCGTCATTCAAGTGTCTGCTTTGGCTGCTTCGTAGTAGCGCATTTTTACTCCAATTTTGTATTGCTCAGATTGTATCGGCCTTAGTGCTTAAATTATTTCCGGGTTGTTGGTATAAAATCGGTCCTACACGGTTCCCCACAAAAAAAAACCGGTTAAGTGTGAGTTTTACTCACCCGCCGAGGGTTTCGTTCGCAAACAGATTAGTAACTTAGACTAGTCTAACAGATTAGATTAACTAGATTAACAAAGTAAAATAGTCAAATCAAATTAAACTCAATTCACTGTTCATTCACTAAAATTCTTTTCATTTCGAACGAAGCTGAACAAAAGAAAATCCTTTTCCATTTGCTGATCGCGCCAGCCGTGTGAAAATTGCTTTGGTGCATTTAGGGGATGAAATGCCGCAAGCGACACTGAGACTGCCGTCAGTTCATCGTTTTTTGCGATATCTCGAAATATTGTATGAAAATAATTTTTTTTACATAATATTTTATTGTTCTTTTGCCGAGATCTACAAAATGGCATTTTCGAATCTTCAAAATTCGAATGTTGTTTTTGGCCAATATCTCGAAAACTATTAAAGCCAGAGTGCTCAAACCAATTTTAACACAAAGATTACATCAAGACCTACATTCCAGACTTTTTTCAGATTTTTAGACCAATGGGCGGGGAAATGATAGGGGGGGGGGACCTTTTTTTTGGCCTTTTTTTTGGCTTTGAAGCTTAATATCTCGAAAACCTATCTTCCAAATAAAAAGTTCAAAATGAAAACTTTGTTTTATTTTGGACGACCTATCCGATGGTACCTCACTTAATATATTCCAGTGAATTTTTGTTAAAAAAAAAATTAGTAATTAATTTATTTTAGTATGAATAAAAAATCATACACGATTTTTGGATAATTTTGGGGTATTGCGATGAGTTGCCATATAACTCCAATTTTATTCAGATTTTAGAAAATAAGATGGGGCGCACGGTACACAAGTCAGTTTTTGGCAGTTTGTTGGCTAATAACTTCTTACCAATAAGAGTGAGATGATTAGTATAGTACAACTTTTTGATCTAACTATCATCCTCTTTCTAACGATACCCATATTAAGGAACTAGTGAAAGAAATTTGTTTTTCAAATTTAGTATTGGTACTAAGCTTTTTGCTAATATGAAATTTTTTTAAATTTTTTTATCTGAACGTTCTTTGGACAAGTGAAATACATATTTTGGCGAAGTTTTATTTCTTAATTCTTAGTGGTTCGCCAATTACCAGGAATAAAGCTTGATGACAGACAGACAGATATTTTCATAATCAGAGCACCGCCCGCTTTCCAATGACACCCATATCGATCGTCAAACTTAGTAAAAGTTTTTTCGGGCGTTAGTATTAGTACTAACTTTTTCTTTAATCTGCGACTAATTCCAAAAAGGGTACATGCTTTATTTTTGGGTTGCCTAGATACACCTTCAGTCCAAATTTCATCCCTTAACTGTAAAGGACTTATAAGTTATAGTCAAATATGTAAAAGGCGACAGACAGACGCCGAAGTGATTCCATAAGGGTTTCGTTATTCCTTTGGAACGAAACCCTAAAAAGTCCAACGGGTTGACATCGCAGCTTAGTTTCGTTTTGATGAGTATGATACTGACTTTTCATAAAGATTTCGGACGGTCAAAAGCTGTCTGTATTAAAATAACCTACGATTTAAACAGAAACCAGCAGATGACCCACATAAAATGAATATAAAACTTGTACTTAGCTTCGTTTCAATAACCCTCTACAATTTCCTTTGAGCAAAATGAATGACCAAGATCATTCACATTTGGGCCCACGTTTGGAGGTAAAAATTAGAGTTCTTTAAATTAAGAATCATGCTTAAAAGAACCTTAACCCCAAGAGACAGTAGATTTTAGTACTCAGAAAGAAGTCTATACACCCACAAATTTATCGAGGTCATTGAACGGCAGTCAAATGTTTGTTGTTTAGCAAACCAATAAATAGTTGCTATCAAAGCTAATAAAAACTTCGAAGTGGTCTCATTATCTTTTGCAGAATTTGGTAACAACGCATCACATGTCAAAGTTTAACTAATGCTTTAGGTACTAAGCGTTCAATTTCTTAGTCTGGTGTGATTGCTTTTAGTTTGTCTTTTTTCGCTATGGCAAAACATGGTTTGTCCACTGAAACTCAATTATCCTCAGTCTCAATTACTATTTAAATTGTGCCTTCAATAATCGTTGATTGTTTGGCAGATATTTACAGCTTCGAAGATTAATAAGCGAGCATACGACTGGAAAACCTCACAGAAACATTAAGTCTCTTCGTAGACCACAGAATTTTCTTTTATTTTTCATAACGACGCAGTTTCTTTACAAAAAATGCAAAAAACCAATAACGACCTTCTAATTCTGATTCTGATTCGCTAAGAAAAATTCCGCGTACCTGCGGATGTCCGTAATTGCGTCTCAGTTTTATATTTGCGTTCTGAAAAAACAAAAGACATCGCCAAAAGGATCAGCGATTGTATCCTAGTTACCCATTTTCCTTCCTTTGTTTCAAAACAATTCACAATTGTTAATTTTTGTGATCAGTCGCTATATTTGGTTATGAAAATGTGGTTGTGTTGACGTTTCGTTGCAAAAAAGTTTTTAATTGCGGAAAGTGTTGAATATAAAGTGAATTATTATAGGTCTTTTGTTTCGTTTTTCCCTTCAAGTTTGTTTTTATTTTTATTTTTTGTTCTAGTTGTATTTATTATTTGAATATGATAAAATTATTCAGTGGTAAGATATGCAAACGTAATATCATGCCTCTGTTCTATAACCATTGTTTATTGTAGTTAACAATCGGTAGAAAATTGTAATTGTTCAAGCAAAAATAAAAAAAAAGTGAATCAAATTCAAATTACTGACTGTAATTGAGTTGCTTATGTTAATAGAAGTCCGTCTAACCGTTTAGAATCAAACAAAAAACAAATAACGTTTGTTACTTCACATTAATGAAACTTGAAACGCGTAAAAATTCCCAAATCATTGTCTGTTTACAGTTAAACTTTCTGTCCCCCTCAAGTGCGTGGAAGAAAAACAAAAATAAATAAAAAAAAGATTCACGCTTGTGATATAGCAGAGCGTAGTTTCGATCTACGGACCTCTGGGTTATGGGCCCAGCACGCTTCCACTGCGCCACTCTGCTTGTTGGGAGTTGAGTATCTAATGTTTCACATAAGCCCAGCAACATGCGTCATGGTGAGTATTTCATAGTCAACACGTTTTATTGCATAAGAATTTTTATTATTAAAAGTGCTGTTTGCACGTGAGTTAATTGATGGAAAAAAATGGTAAGTAAATTTTGGGCAAACTTCAAATGAGCAAAAAAGAATTAAGAATGAATCTCAAGCGTTCAATTTAACGTGTAGTTCGTGTGGTTCGTGGTGTGTTTCTTTCGTTGATTGTAACGAAATCATGGCAAGTGGAGCTGTACATGTGTTTTTTGCTACTGGTTCGTGTGACAATCAGTCAGACACACCGATACCATTTCGACTGAAAATGTAAAAAGAAGTATGTATATATTTGGGAGTTACTGATTAAAATGTCATAGAAATAATTAAAGGAACTAATTAAGTTCCATAGCTAAACAAATTAAGTCAAATGCGTTTTATAGAGAAATTGTTGCAGAAAAATTCTTCTTAAGCGGTGCACAAGCAAAGAAGCGGCTATAGAGAAGTTTGTGTACTTTCCACTTTAGTTGCGCTTATCTTTTATCGTCGCCAGTTTTGCTACTGACTTCATTGTTTACACAGTGCCCCGCAAAAGTATTCGTAATTTAATTACTTCGTCTTAAAAATGACTAATGACTAATGACTAATTTTTTGCATACGAATTTAATTTTTTTCTTTATACTGACTTGTAGTTGTGATTTACAAGCCAAAAATTTATAAAAATGCTACGAAAGTTGTGTTACAACAAAAAATATGATTTTACAAATCTTGTACAGTTTGTAAGAATACTTCCACGGGAAAAAGATGTGTTTTGTAATTTTTTCTGCAGGTCTTATTTCCAACCAAACGAACTGAAAAAGTCTACGGAGTAGATATTGTAGTAGTGATAGTAGGGAAAGGGACGATGATATTATGGTTTAACAAAAATATATCGGTCAAGAATAAATTATACCGATTTTATTAAAAAGACTTCGTTTAAAGCGTTGCAAACTTATTGGCATAATAGGAATTCATTTAGCTCACTTGACTGAAAAAAAAAACTATGCATCGAAACCGATGCAACAAGTTTTAACAACTCTATATTAGCATGGGAATGGAGGGCTATACCACGGGATTGCTGATATGCACGGGACTTCAAAATCCACTGTATGTCGATGTATTTATTAAGTGTACACCACGATCTTTAACTTGCTTTTTGAGCAAGTTGTAAGTTGGACAACTTGCACGAAAACTTCAATGAAGGTTTTTATAATATCTCCGGTAATTATTTTGACATTTATTTTATATAAATCATAGATGCTTCCAGCGAATTCTAATTTGCATGTTTAGACAGGCATAGAAAGCCTTCTATTAATTGTATGCTGGTATGTGGATCTAACTATACTTTTTACAATGCGTTGGAACATTGACCTGTAAATGTACATGATATAAGAATGCTGCGAAAAAGCCCACTCTTTTCTAAATTTGAAAACAGTTCTAGACCTTGGCCATATGCAGTTTTACTTGGAGACAAGGGATATCTATGCATTATTGGATTGGTTAATGACACCCTTTTTCAAAATTCATGTCCTACAATTGATGGTAATAACAGAGCGCATAAATCTATTCGAATTTAAAATGCAATTAGAATATTAAAAGAAAAATATCCGTGTCTTAAGCAAAAATGTAAAGAAATTTTTAATTTACAAATGAATCACAAGTGTTGTGCAGCAGCTTTTTGGAACACTTGTAATCAACATGTTTTTACTAGTTCTTTATGTTCACAAATTCGCAGAAGACATGTTAGAAATCTGTGAAACAAAAAACGATGATACAAAATTGTTTTTGTGGATTGCAAATACATATTTGCAATCGCTGCAATTAGCTAACTTTAACATTTAACTTAATGTTCAATTCCAATCCATTCGCCTACATCAAATCGCCGAATCAACAAAAGGTCTATTTTAAAGGCACATGTCTACATCAGTATAACCCAAAAAATCAACTCACACTTTCAAAACATAACAAAACGAAAAAAATCATAAAACTCCGACCAGAAAAAGGTCGCCTGCCCACCTCAGTCCACCTCAGCCTCTGTCCATCTTCGAATAAAACTTGGAAAATAAATAGCCCACCAGGGACCCCCAGATGCCGTCCTTCTTCATCCATTGCTAACTTTTATTTGTGTTCACCACACCATGTGTGAAGTTTACCCCCCGCCCCACCAAAAAATGAGAAAAACAAACCAAACGAGGGTAAAAGCCTGAAGGAAAAATACCCCAGGAACAGGTGTAAACAAATGTGAGAAGCTCACTGCCACCGCCGCTGTCCGGTCCATGGGCGTCACCGTTGTCCTGTGCCTCGGCTGGACTGCGACTTAAAGGATTACATTTCCGGACATTCCCGTGTCGCAGGAAGATGCATGTGACTCGCTAGTAATTGCGCAATGATCCTCCATTGATTACGGATTGCGGTTGAAATTAATGTTTGGCATGTTTTGTGTTGTTTTTGCTTTACGACGCGCATTAAAAAAGGACTTGGCAAATCCTGGCACACAGGAGTCACACTCGTGAGCAGTCAGGCGTGGATTCCTTTCAAAAAGTTACGGTGCATCGAATGCGGATGTAAACAAAACTTACCCCCGGCTTTTGACGGATGAGGCGGACGCAGCGAACCGTGAACGGCTCTGCTTCCAGTTGCGCCATATGCCGGGCGCCGAGAGAATGGGTGACCTGTGTTCGGCGTGTTCTTGGAGTGAATGAGCATGCGATTCATTGCAAATCAGACTCTGGTGTTTTGAATTCAACGTCATAGTGCATATGTGCGGGGTGACATGATGGATTAGGAGAGGAGCGCGACAGGGATGAGTTGAAAGGAGGTTGGTGAATCTTGTTCAGAGGATCGGGGAGAGATAATCAAAGATGAGTGATTGGAGTTTCACTTGAAGAGGCTAAAAGATATCGGCATTGGGAGCGAATGCTCTTCTGAGTTTCACAACCTGATTCAATCATTTTAAGACTCATTATTCCGTTCTAATCTGGACTAAGTGCGGCTGTGGATTTTCTGCAACCAACCACATCAACCTATATTGTTGTGAACATCAGCTTCTACAATTCGAAATGGGAATTTTTAATCAGATTCAAAAATAAAAATAAAAATTGCTAAATTGTTTGACAAATGAGTTCCGTATCCTGATTTTTTTTTTTTGAATGGCTGTTTGGATGTCAAAATCGAAATGATATTTTTCAAATGGATCTAATGAAAATTTGATGAGTGTTGAAGTCAGGTCAATTGAATATCTAGGTTCACACCTTACAATTTGCTGATGATATGCCTGACGATCCTACAAAGCGCTACAGAGCACGTATCTGGCAATACATAACCTACAAAACGACGGTATGCATGATTAGTTTGGATACGAGCTCTCCAGCGCTTTGTACATAGCCGGAAAATTCAAAAGAAAAAGGCGGAAGGGAGATATTTGACAACCTGATATATGTATTAGCCCCCAACCCCAATCACGACACTTAAACCTTAAAGAAAACGCTTTAATTATTTTGGATAGTGAAGTAAGGAACCTAAAGACTTCATTATGAGGAAGGCCTTCAGATAAGTCCTGAAATTGTTGATAATCGTATCGATACGAAGCCTAGGAAATTACAAGATATTACTTTGAGTTATACACTGCCGCTCATCTGAATAGGTTCAAATTTTTTCGCAACTTAATGTTAGCCTCTCTTCATATATATTGAGCACCATTATACAGTTAGTTCAAGCCAAAAAGTTTTTCCTTGAAGCTTCTCGTAAAATGCACAGACAAGCTTAATCAGCTGCATTCATAAAAACATACAAATTTTTTGGAAGTTGAAAATGTTGATGCTTTACTAAGAGGTACCTATAAGTGCCCGGCCCTTTAAAAAATGGATTGAAGAACAGAAAGATTGTCAAATACATATTTTAAAATGAACGTAAAAAGTTGTCCGTCCATTGAAATTATTTATTCTGGCAGTCGTTGTCGAGAAAACAGATGAGCGGAATGATAGTAATATTGTGAATCTTATCAGTCTTTCCTTCCTTTCCTTTCTATACCATTCCTGTCATCAGCAATAATACAACGGATTATTAATTTGTCAGATAATGCGAGCACAGTTTTCAGGCATGTGAAAGAATTTGCCTATTGATATCATTATAGAAGATTAAGTATCGATAAGAATATAAGCCTTTTTAAAGAGCTTACAAAATATATTTGTGTTGGCGCGGTCAAACAAAATAATCCAATGCTCCTTTGGAAGAAATTTTTTTAACAAAGAAATCATTCGTTTTCACTCATCTTCTTGACCTGATGAGCCACTAACGGGGTCACGGATAAAGAAAACATACTAAAAGAATACTTCTGTCTTTTTTACTTCCATTGGTTTTAATGCAAACAATTTATGGACAATGTTGTTGACTTTAAATCTAAAAAAATTTCTTTAGTTTGAGATGATCCTGAATTATAGTTCTGCATATTCACCTGTCTTCTCATCATTTTAAAGGATTCTTAAAGGCATAAAGTATTTAATGGAGATTAAATGCCTACACATATATATACAACGCATACATTGGCTTAGAGTCTTATGAACCATTATTATTGGCTTAACAAAACTTGCTTAATAACTTTCTGCAGGCGGCTCATTGTCTCCTTTAAATAAATTGCTTAGGCCCGATTTTAGTGCCAAATAAAATGCAACCGCCTCGTAGACGATGCACTCTTGTTATCAAAAAAATTAGCATTGCAACATCCATGGCGTCGAGCTGGACTCAGAATCAATAACAACACGTAACAACGTCACTCGGCGCAACAAGACTCCCCACCCAGCCCCCGCAGCCAGGCGTCTCTAATGCAATCGAATTTCCCCATTAAATATGCTGGCAGCAAAACAGTGCTTCCAATTTGCCATCAATTATGCAAAACGACTCTCTAGTCCTTCTATTCGTATCGCCTCCTGACCACTGCGCTCACAGGCTCCCCTTTGACATGAGCAATTTGTAGCCGTAATTGGGTTACGAATTCGGCGGAGGGCGGGCCGGAGGTCACCAACCCACTCAGAGTGCATTCCATTGCATTTCTGATTGCCCCCACATGGACTGCTGCTGGTATTTGTTGTTAGCACTTAGTTCTAATCAATTAGCGTTACATGCAAAGCTCACACTCTCTTCGTATGCATGTGTGTGTTTGTTGCTCGACACTAATGCACATTTCGAATCACATAGGAACCACAGCGACGTGGGGGAGGGTTATAAAAAATTGAACAGATGCCATTCACCTAGCAGAATGCATGCATCCATTTCTAAATTTATTGACATCCATTTGAAATTCATTACCGTTGTGCGCAGCCATGAGATACGACAGGGCGGGCAAGTGAACGGGTGTTACGAGGACGATGTGTCGTCCAGCGATGAGGCGACGGAATGGCGGGGGAGGCGGCTTAATTTTGAAAAATAGCGAATTTGATTGTGGCGACTTGCCCTTGTACGATGGCCTTTGGGGAGACATTACCGTTGTCCGTTGTCGTGGTCAATTGGCCAATTGATGGATTTGCGTGGGAGAATCCTTTTATTTATTTGCGGTTGTTTCGGGGGTGTCCTTAGGACGATTTACGGGGGTGGTTTAGTGAAGAGTGTTTGTTTTTTGGGGTTTGATATATTGCAGCGGATTAGCGTAAAAGCTGTGGAAATGTGTTTTTGGGGAGTGCGAATCTGAATGATTCTTTTTCAAATGTGATCACTTGTTTAATCTACCAGCTGACGTATTCTGCAGTGCCTGTTGCATAGTTCTTGATCCACATGAATGTGATTCTACAACCAATCATGAGAATCTAAAAAAATCACATCTAACAAACGAAACGTTGCTCACTTCGAAAATGCTTTGCTAAAGAATATTTTGTGGGGTTATGCACTCTTTATGGACGCTTCATGTCATATTTTCTGTGTAGTGCAATGGCAATGACATTTTAAATTGCCAGTAGTTTTTAGAGAACTGACGCCGCCACTTACATACGTTTAAAACGGACGTTTATTATAACTGCTTTGTATTCCCTCTCTTACTCCTCTATTACCTACAGTCAGAGTCAAAAGAAAGTGTACACCTGTGTTTCGAGCATTTAAGGACTCATAAAATTGGTTCTGGTGCTCCGATTTTTGGACCTTTTTTGAGTTTTGAAAAGGTTTAAAAAGAAACAATTAAGCAGTAGTTGAATCTTTTGGCATTCAAATAAAAGAATGATCATCTACTCTTACTGATAGGTAATTTGTGGCAATATTTTGATAGGCAGGTCCGCAAATGACAAATTACAAGAGAAATATCGTCGACGGAGACGTTAGAATAATCCGTAACGATGTCCGTCACTTTTAGATTGGCTAAACACAATTCAGCCTGATAGATGCTGCACATTACGTGCATAAAAGCTCGCCTTTTCCTTCAACCTCTTTCGAGAATTCTGAGTAGACATTTAGACATTGTCGCAGTTGCGCATATTAGGACTCCGTTCAATCCATTGGCTCCTTGCGGTAGAGATCGGTTATCACAGTCCTACGTCAATTAAAAGCTATGATGTTTTACAGTAAACTCTATATTCGAACCTCCAATTCAAAAACCTCTGTAAATAGAAACAGAGCGCAGTCCCATGAGCTATTTTTCCTTTTCTTTTAAAAATAATTCGGCTAAATAAATAATGTTTAGAAGGAGAGGAAATCATTCGCTTTTAATTTAGATTCAACCCTAAGCACACAGTAAATTTTATTAGTTGGACTAACCAAAAGTCAAGATTCCTGCTCCACAACACAGTGCCCTTCAATGCTTTCTGTAAAAGTCCAACTGCACTCACTTTGCTTTGGAAACCAATTCATCGATTTTCAGTCGATTTTTTGCCTCTCCCAAAAACCGGTAATCCTATCACGAATTTTCACAGCATCCTTGAGCCAAAGTTCTGACACCCCCTGAGTAATCGGTTGTCAAAACAAAGAGCAACATCGAAATTTATAACTCCACTCGGCGACACTACCGCATGCCATGCCATCCACTTCACGCACTCGTCTCTTGTCCACCGTGTGATTCTCTGACAATTTCGCTCATTTGCAATTCCGGTCACATTCTGTGCTGTCTGCGGGATTTATTCTTCTTTTTCTCTCACTGTCCGTGTGTGTCCATAGCTATGGCTCATCACACCGTCATTATCCTTCCATTATCCTTGAAGCCCAAGATGCAGTCATAAATAACCAATGCGCGGCGAACCAGTGCCACGGCTTCATCTCCCCATAGTTATCCTTGCCCCTCTCTCTCTAACGTCAAACATGCGGCAGGAAGGCGTTATTCGGTGCTCGTTGTTGTTGTGGCTCCAAATCACTGGAGAAATCAAGAAAATTGAAATACCGTCAGAATTTTCCATGTGTCTACCGCCTCCCTGTATTCATTTTTATAATTCAGAGTGTCCTAATGGTGATTGGAGCAGCCTCCAGCTCAAGGACATGTTTGGAATAAGACCGTGGTTGAGAGGAAAGAGAAAAAATGCGATTAACGTCAGTTATGGGGGGTGGGGAGATACAAGCAACACACCGAGGACATTCGAAATGAAATCTCCTAATCCGCAGGATAAATGTCGACTGATTGACAGCTGTGAAAATGGCATCACCGCGAGAGATGATTGAATGGAAATGAGAATGGTGAGGAATTTATATCAAATGCAAAAAAAAGGAAAGCAAGTGACGGGACTCATTTGTGGATTTGTCATCGTTATCTGTTGCGGGATGTAACCGTCGATGACACTTTACTTAGAAATGATTTTAAGGCAGCAGTTGACAGGTGGATGGGCGTCCATCGGATCAGGACGACACTTTGAGTTCGGATCAGTACGACAGTCGCAGTTGGGTAGATATGTTGTTGGAATACTTTGCGAATTAAAAGCGTCCTCCCAGATGAGCTCCATGGCAACTCTGTTAAAAAAAAAAATTATTTGTTAATTTTAAGTCTGATGGAATCGAAATCATGAAATGAATAATCTAATATTCCGTTTAAACATTTTAAGTCATGCAAGCAACTTTATTTACACTGAAAATCTATCTAGGCCGCTGGTCGGCTCCAGCTACCACATGTGTAGGTGTTGAGTGTATACACCATCTCAGAGCTCCTTTAAATCAAAACACCTAGTTACACCTAGTAAAAGTAGGAGAACTTTCTTAGCAGTGCCCTGTGCAAAAAGCTATCCAGAAAGTTGCGTTTAGCAATAGGAAGCTTCAAGGTTAGTTTCGTCTTACTGTATTGTTCTCCATCACTTTTTAAATACCTAACAATTCAGCCTGAAGGATGCTACAACTGTCCGGAAGTTTGTAGCTTTTATACCAATTATGAGTCGCATCAAAGACTCATGCGTCTACACTCTCAAACCTGTTTTGAGCCATCTATGTGGACATGGATGCAGTTGGCCATACAAGGACGAGTCCATCGGCTTCTTGAAAAATGACATTCAAGGATGAGCTTCAGATCTAGAACTTTACCGTTCGCAAAGGGTTCAAGCTGTTGGCCTTTTTTAGCCTCAAAGCCGACTTAAAAACCACACTCATAGCCAGAAGATCAATTGGCAGTAAATGAAAATCTAAATCTTTGAGAATTAATGAGAAAAATCGATAAAAATCAGAAGAAGTAATGCCTGGAAATACGGTGTGGCCCTTTATTATCCCACACAGGCGGAACGTTGTATGTTTGTACATTTGGTTCCATTTTTCGTAATCTACGATTTAAAATTTAAGCCTAAAGAAATTATAGCCTTCTGCATTAGTTTTTTATCGATTAACTTTCATTACCTTTGATTTTGGTGTCCTCAACGCAACTTGCCTTCAATGGCGCATAAAAGTAAAGGAAAGCGTAGACCTCAAACTAGCTTGTCATACCATATCAATTGCGTTTTATGTTTTAAAAATGAACTTTCATTCGCACTAACAATAAGAAAAAAAAGGAGCTGCTTTCAAAAGCCTCTAATCTGAGTACAACAAACAACGCAAGCCGATACAAATTCAGTTGAAATCTATCTAATGCGTCAGAAAAATAATATTGATTGAAATGAAATAGAGGATATTATTTAAAATAACGTTCTAAATAACGCTAAATTCTAAATTTATTTATATTTAATTTATTTTATTTTGATTTAATTTTTGTTTTATTTTTATTAATTTTAATTTTTTCTACTTCCGTTGTGGTTTTAAGCGGTTTCTGTTGGGGCAATGACTGTATGTGCGTAACTCGGATGTAGCGATTTTAGCAGTGTAAATTATTGGTGGACCAACTCTAACCGATGTATGGGCATAACACCTACGTTGATTGTTGTTGCGAAGCTAGTTCGGATTTATACTTCTCAACTCCGCTTGCCTTCTTATTGTGCCATCAGGGTTAGTTTTCTTTTTTTTGTCCGTTTTAACATGCAGGCATTTAAAACCAACACGCACCGGTACCGTTTTTCGTACGTTCGGCCCGTGCTGTATCTTAAACAGGATACTTAAGGGTAGCTCCAACCCCTTTAACACGCGCCAATTATAAAATTAAAAAAACCTGAGCTCTCATCACGTAACTTTTCAGATGATCATCGTCAAGACGACTATCGTCAACGCTATCGTCAAAAGTCTGCTTTACGTATCACTATCGCTATCGTCTCGTCTATCGTCACAGTTTGAGCGCTACTAAAAGATACATTCCTTATGTAAAAATAAAAACTACTTGTCATCTTTCAATTTTCTTTTGTATTTTCAAGTCCAAGAACGAATTAAAAGTATAGGTAATGAGTGCTAAGGCATAGGTATAAGGCACTCCAGTTCATATAAAAATAACTTATAAGCTTGAATTAATTAAATTAGCATCTATTTATAAGCATTTCATTTCCTCCCTACAACTGACATTTACTTTAACAAGGACTTAAACCAAAGTTCTCCATGGTTTGGAAAGAAAATATGGGTTAGATATATGGCTGCACGTCGAATGTGAGAAATAAATAAGGCATTTTTTCTGTGAAAAACAATGTATAATGCAAAAAAAACATTAGCATTCAGCATTCAATACAATATTTCATTTATTTAAGCCAAAAATTTTACAATGTTTTTCACAATTTGCTCTAGGACTATAGTGAATTAGGTATCGCCAGAAAAGAATCGTCGAGACGATAGAGAATGACAGTTCTCAGCTTACGTGAAACAGAGAAAACGATATCGTTGTGACGTTGTGACCTTCAAACCAAAAAAAGAACTAAAAGAGCAGTTAAAGATCAAAAACTATGAATAGATAAACCAGCTACATTCACCGCTCACTTTTTAAAATAAAAATATTGTTTTAATGGCCACCAGACATTGATTATGTAAGAAATCAAAACTACACAATTTCACTAAAAAACAATAAATATATTTTTTGCCACTTATAGGCAAGGTCTTCTTTTTGCCGTAAATTCTTTAGTCAAATGAAGAATGAGTACAGAAATACAAAAAAGCACAAGATTTATGAAAAAACGAAATGCATTAACAACGAGTATTTATTACGATTCTCAATTGACAACCGCAACAGGTGCAGAATACTGTGACAGTTGATACCCTCTACCACTCTATGTTTCGCTGAGACTGACGTTCACACTGCGTCTTACAATCAACAACCGCTTGACTTTTTTCGCATGAGAGACCACCCCCGCTCTCCATTCACTATGCAAAATTCAGCTATTTAAATTTTTGATTAGGTAACAGGACTTTTTATTACCATACAGATACCCAAAATGTTCATCTTAATCGACAGTCACACCTCGAGGGTGCAATAAAAATCCCAGAAAGCACATCGTCTGAAATAGGTTTTCACTCGTTTATCTCCAAGTGGCTGGAGGCGGAGCTGGCGCTGGCGTTAGAAAATGTTTAATACCACCCCACACATATACACGCCCGCCTACTTTTGAACATCGAAGACCGACGTCTCATTTCAGCCAAAAGTGAAAAAAATCGAATTGCACAACGGTAATGGGATATTTATTCATTAGACATGGGTATATTCAAGTGTCTTGCTTACGAGGTGTTTAACTCGTTTGGCAAAAGACAACGATGTGGTGGGCAAAGGCATTGCAAAATAATACGAAAGAACCGAGCAAGACAGAAAAGACAAAAAAAAAAAAAAAAGAACAAACGTTCCTTATAGCAGAGCGTAGTTTCGATCTACGGACCTCTGGGTTATGGGCCCAGCACGCTTCCACTGCGCCACTCTGCTTGTTGTACGTGTGGTGTCAAAAAGTGTTGTCGAATGGAGCATTTATAGTCGAGTGGAGAACCATGACTCATAAGTAAAGAATGTGTATACTATCTAATTAAAATATGTCACTTATATTTACTGTGACCAAATTCTTAAATTCAAAGTATTAAACAACAAACAAATTATACCCAGTTTTCAATTAGAGTGGAATTTCTCTAACTGGAATGGTTGCAATTCGACCTTTTTTCTTTGTAAGTTGAAGTTGAAGTTTATCATGAACGCTGTTGAGCTCTTATCGTAAACACTAATTTTTCGTTGCAAATATTTTTGTTTCGCCTTAGAACTAAATAGAATGTAGCATATAACATCTGGCTCAAAACTATTAGTTTGCATTCTAAATAGATAAATGCACATTATTTAAAAAAAAAAAAAAGGACTAAAAGATGATGCATAGAATTGAATTGATAGAATTGAGTTATTGTGACGGTGAGCGAATACTTTTTGTAGGGGAAAAATGCAAAGCTAATGAACACATTTTGTAGGCAGAAAGTATGATATTGTGTTCCGCCTATTGTCGCTTTATTCGGTATTTAACGCATAATAAAAGCATGGACATTTGATTTTTGTAGGACTAGGAACTTGAGCGGATAGTTTCTGTAGTCATATTATTATTTTTATTTATTTTCATATTTTAGTGCTTTTAATAGATTTTTTGTAATTGGATCTCGTTTTGTTTTAAATGTTCCCTGAACTCTAAGCACGTCATTTCAATCTGTATCTAAATTTTTTCATAGTTTCGTTATTCATTCATTTTTCTATCTGTCTGAACATTATTTAAGACTGAAAAACTTTTTTTATTGGAGCATTCGACATCGGAAGAGAGCTAAATTCTACAGGTTTTAAAACGCCCTTAAAAATTAGATCATCATTTTTGCACATTCAATAAAATAGGACACGATTGTATTTTAATTTTTCGATTCGATTGATTGGTTAGTTTTCATTTTATTTCAAAAAAAAATTAAATAAAATACTTAACTAATAATGAACATATATCGAAATAGTAAAAATCGTTGTTTTTGAATACACAATAGTTCATAATAAACATTTTCAAGCAATGAGAAGTTTCTAATTTATGAATGGTTACCACAATTGTATTAAACTAAATGGGTATGAAGTAGTTACTAATGGGGGAAAAAGCCTCATAGCAGAAAGGTCTAACATGTTTACATGGAAACATATATATGTAGGAATTTTGAGTATTAAGATGTAAATAAAGAACAAAAAAAAACAATGTAATAGCACTTTAGAACTTAAAATGTAATAGAATGTAAAGAAACAAGAGAAAACGAAAAGAATCAAAAAATGTAAAGTAAAAACAAAAAGTAAAGAAAAGAAAAGTGAAGAAAAGATCTATTGGAATAAATATTAAGGTTAAATGGGGAAAATGACTTTGTTAAAACCTTGTAGCAGGCGTCTCGAAGTGCAGCTCATGGTAAAGACAAATAAGCGACCTACCTAACTTTTGAAAAATGCATTAGAAGAAGCAGTGTTTTTTGGTGCAAAAGGAAAAACTGAAACTGAAACTTCTTCTACGGATTGGAAGTATTCTTTCGAACCATTCAATCCAAGTCCTTTTGGACAGATTCCAGTCTGATATTCATCAGATAAATGCTGGCGTCTCTCTCTTCTCTTCTCTTCTGTCCCCGACACTCTTTTTTTAATTTTTTAAATGATCTTCTGTTTGCTTCTTCTAACCCAGTCCAATTGCTTCCCATATTCGTTTCAAGACTCACGACCTGCTCTTCGTATCAACGAACACACAGGCTTTCCATTCTCTGCGGTTAACAATTCAACAATTACAATTAATTGGAATAATCGCCAAAAATTCTCGGATCATCGTTCACTTAAACTTTACAAGGAATATTTCACTCCTTCTGATCTTGCTTGAATTTTTAAGGTCTACATACTCGAGTACAACGCTTTCTAATGCCTACATGCCCCTTGAACCTACTGGGTCGAATATAAAAGCGAGCGATTAAACTGATAGGAGACAATGATATGGCGAAGCCGACAGACTCGTTAAGCTTTGTCGAAGTGGCTTGTTTTATCATTTCTTCAACAAACAGCGCTCGACGGATTTTGCTTTACTCCCCTTCAAACATTAACCGTAGTACTCACCTTGCTAAAAATGTACATCAGTATATCCTTAAGCTTTTTTCGAAGGTACAGTAAAATTTCGAGACTCTTTTTGTCAGCTCTGACTGGTCTTTTGGTGGTCTTTTTTTGCCAAATATCTTCAAAAATAAAAGACATACAGTTTTGAAACTAAGTGACTTAAATTTTTAAGTGTAATGAGCACTTCTAGTAAAAAGAAAAATTTTAATTGATTATAAGGTTTGTCGCAGTAAAATAATAAAACTGTAGTCCCTTATGTTAAAATGGTGGATAACGGTTAAGAGCGTCTGCGGAAATTGTATTAACAAAAAGTCATTTTAGTACCAAGCTGATACAATTTGGGGGCTTTCAATTCGCTAACTTTGTTATGCTTGAATCAAAAGATTTGACAAATGCCGCCAAACAGTATGGTCGCAACAAATTGTCAAAAACGGTCAGCCGTTGGTAAAAACACTTTCAAAACATTTTCTAGATGATTTACATATGGAATCAAGTAAAACTCCAACGCTCAAACTGTACCTTCGGTCGACATCTTAGATAGAGAGCAAGAAGAAAGCTCCTCAAGGCTCGAGCTACGACGGCTATAAAACAATTTCAATTTGTTGCCATAGAAGGCCGCTGTACGTCAACTTAAAACTTCAAATTCAACTTCAATCACCTTTCTCGACACCAGGGCAATCAACGTACCACCCGAAGTTAAGAATTTGCTTAAAATCCAACGCCCCCGCCCACCGAAAAAACTCCCAAAAAAAGAATCCAACCGTGACGCTATGAATTTTTAATTTGATCTCATAATTCCGTGGGACGGTGCCACGACCCCCGACCCTTGCACCGTTCTTGCAGCAAAGTAAAAGTGGTTAAGGACTAAATTTTTTACTTCGTCTTCTGCCTTCGTTGTCACAATTTCCCCAAGGGAAATTATATTTATGAGCCGCAGCTAGGCAAGGAAATTTACACTCTCCCACCAGTTTTTTTTCGTCTGGGGTAAGTGCTTAATTATTTTATTGGTATCCTGACACTTTGAGAACAGGCTGTCGCCTTAATCAAAATGCAAATTAACATCGTAAGTCCTGCGTGAGGAATTTTACACTCATTTCCCGAATCAGATTCCGGAAAATCCTCGCAACAAAAAAAAAATTGCAGGAACAACCTGTGGAGCGCATGTGTGTGCATGTGATGATGCACGACTGACCGATAAAGGCCGCCAGGCGAGTGGGGGTCACTCCCGCTCCCGCCGGGGTCCGCAAGGACGACTCGGCCAGGTCCCAACTGCAAACAAGTGCGTTAAGTTAATTGGGTATAAAACGTGGCGGCGTTTGTTACTGTACGAGCATTTTATTTGCGAAAAGGATTAAAAAGGACCTCGCTGCGAAAATTTATATTGCTAATTAAATTAAACCTACGACTCAATGACTGGACACGGTTGGGATTTCGAGCGCCGACAACATACACGCGGCGTCGGCGGCGGCGGATGCATTCGCATTTCCGCTTATTTTTTTTTCGGTCGGCTGCGGGCGGTGAAGGATGCGAGTTTTGTAAGGACAACAAATGGAGTGGGACAGAAAAAAGAATGAATTAAATGAACACGCGTAAACAACAACATCCCAGTTGGGGCGATGCCCAGGCACACATCGATGCCTTCGGGGAATTAACATTAAAATAATTACCGCAAATGGGTTTGGACGCCCACACACACATAGGCGCGAATGGATATTGTATGTCCTGTTGCAGCGGGAAGATGAAGTCGGCGCAGGACTTTAATCCAGTGGTCTGCGTGTGGATGGGGTGTGTTTATTTATTGATGGCGGGCCATTGATCATGCAACGGGAAATAATTTTTCGAATGAATTTTTATACACGAAGGTGAAGTGGGTCTTTAAAGAACCGGTTGGGATGAATTTGTGTGGGAATGTGGAAATTCAGGCGAAAGCGATGTGTGGGAGTGGAAAGGAGAGATGAGTGTAACCTTTGAAGGTTACAAAAGCTTTATTATGTCTTTTCAATTTTCAAATGCAAAAATATATATCCAAGCAACAGAATACGGCGTGTCTAGCACTGAACCTTTATAGCATATATTTGGTACTGAAGTTGTTTTGATTCGTCGACTTGAAATATTACATACATTTCAATGCGGGCAAGGCCATCGTAGTCTGCCCATCATTGTCGAAGTTTTTACGAGGGCAACATCCGATCAGTAAAAATTCCTGAAATGCACTCCCACTCTGCCTTCACCAGAGATAACTTATTTTTGTTCAGAATCACTCACTCTTTCTTCTTTTTTGTTGTTGCAGGGAATTCTTCGTAGCGCCGCTACGGTGGATTTGGCGGGTCGCGTGATCCACCGTGTCCCGCGATTGTGTCGTCCGGTGAACACCAGGGTGTTCACACTTGTCGCGCGATTGCGTGATACGGTGGGCTGATCTCGTGTTCACACGAGCCGTTACCGGGCCGTTACCGATCGTTGAACGGCTTAACTCAGTCACGTGACACGAGCGTTCTCGATTTTACTTTTATTTTATTTTATTTTTTTTTTGAACCGCGTGGCGAAACTGCAACTCCGTTTGTAAATGATATATTATATATAACAAAAAGGCTCGATCGACGATGTGCGTTCATGAGGAGATAATTACCAGAACTGACTTAAGAGGCCCCGGCCGATATCGCATGATCAGTGTAAAATCTGGTGCCGAGCTTTCCCTAAACGGCACAAAGGGAAATTTGCTCCCTCTCTCGCACTAGACCATTGCGTCAAGTTCCCTACTTCTCACCAACATACCTAGCCTAACCAATCACTAAGGCACATATCAAAAACTCATGACTCACATATGTATAATCCAACCTTTAAATGTGTGGTTTTTGTCAATGGTAATAAAAATGAGAGGTCGCAACATTGTTTATTGCTGACTTTGTGCTCTCAGCGGGCTGAACGGCAAATTCACCACGCGTTAAGTTCACTCTGTGGTTCATCGCGTAGTTCACCGATCGTGATGCTCAGATTCCCACAGGTGCTTATCTCTGGTTCTGTCAAGTCGCTGGGTTAATGTTGACGTTTTTTTACTTTCTTTCCGAGAGGAAAGTTCCGCGTTCGAAAGGCAGGTACGTATCAATTGACTTCTAAGTTGAAAAGATTTAAATATTTTGAGTTTCTGATGGGTACCACGGATAACGGAAACATTACATCAAAGCAAGCAGTTAATGCAAATAATTTACAGTGAGGTGCACAAATGTGTACATATTTTTTGTAAGTGAAAAACGGAATGAGGTAAACTCTAAAGAGGCGAGGAGCTGCTAAGCTAGAGTCCGTAAAAGGACATGAACGAAAGTAGACCCATGATGTTATGATGATACAAGTGAAAACAAACAAGTTTTCAACACCGTAGGATGCTTTTAAAAGCGGAAAATACGCCTTTTAATCGAAAAAGTGTAAGAAGATCTCTCTAAGACATTTACTACGCCTCTGACGAAAATAAACAGAAACCTTATTTTTTGTGATCGGGGCAGTCATACCTTTTGTTTAATACTACACTCAAGTGGTTATGTATAAAATCCAGAGATTGGCAAAACCATGTTTTCGAGCTAATATTACTAACACCGGGACTCTAACACATCAAGAAGAGGAACAATCGTTACCAAGTCTACTCGATTACTGGCTTACGCAGACGACAAATACATCTTCGGACGAAGTGAACAAGCTGTACAAAACCTCTTCGCTCAGATCGAGCAGGCTATACATAAATGAAGGAATGACAAAGTACATGGTGCAATCGTCTTCGAGAAATCTTGATAGAACTACCCCCACCACAAGAACAGTCCAGGTAGACGAGCACGACTTCGAAGCTGTGCAAACGTTCAGATAAGCACTAGCTTAGGTCAGCAGTAGCCGCTGATAATAATATGGAAGAAGAATCACGCAGGCTGCTACTTAAAGCCAGCAGAGGTCTTCGAATTGTAAAGGATCGAATTATCGAGAATTTACTGCATTAGCTTTCAAAGTAAGAAAACCATACTTTGTGTACTGTACATCACTGTACATCAAATGCCGAAAATAAACACCAGAATTTTCTGGGAGATCGGCATAGTTTGTGGTGCTCTAATCAACGAGCTAAACTTGTCAAAATAATAAGTGGTGAGTTTCTTTAAAGTGTCACGTCCAACAGCTTAAAGAAAATTTGGTCAAATTCCGTCCTGTTTAATGTGAATGAAATTATCCCTTTCTTCCGTTCAGATTAGCCCAGAGACTTCAAGTCCACACCCCTCCTCGAAGCACATCACACTCACTTAGACACCATTTCCATAAATTACCCCGTCCAGCCGCAGATTTCCCCCTAAAAAAAGGACAACAAATCCATCGGCGCATTTAAAAATTCAAATCGAATCTCTAATCACCAAACCAAACGACCGTTGAAACTTTTCAACAAATTACACTCCCCCACCAACATCTCGACCGCTATCCCGCCGCAGCCATAACACCCCGACGACGCGACAACAAACGAACGGGGTGAATCCAAAGAAAAACAATTCTCGCGAACACAATGAAAAATTAAAAGGACATTTGCGCGAATATTAAAACGACATTTAAGCAACTCGATGAAATTATCCCCCAGCGGCGAAGAATTTTTGTCAATTCATTACCAAGAAGCGTCCTCACACCACCACTAAGAAAAGGCGACCGAGATAAAGGCTTAAAAAAGATGCGAACCCTCCCCGAACACAACTCCGCGGTGTTTCTCTAATTTCCCGGCCATCTGCGGGGGGAATATCACTCCCCAAGGAGGGTGTCATATCTTCGAGCACGAATCTCGCTCACCGTCCCTCCTGAGTGGCTAATAAATATCACTTAAGAACTTCTAGTTTTGGTTTGGCATTTGCCAAAAAGGACGAAATTCGTTAGCATAACATTAAAGTCACTCGCACACAAAATCACGCAGTCTGTCCGCGGCGGTCGGCGTGCATTTTAATTACTCAATGCGCGACTGCGGCGGCTTCTCGGAACCGGAGTCCGGCGAGAGTTTCCGCGAATCAATCACCAAAGCGCAGAAGAAGTGGCTGTCCGCGGGTTATGGAAGTGCCCGGTGTCCTTTTCCATGCGGCGACAATGTGCGACATTGCTAGTCGCTTGTTAATCGCCATAATCACTTCATCTCCGATCGATTGGTGCTGGATGGCTTCGTTGGCGCGTCATCGAGGCGATGTGTGTGGCGCGCTCGGGAGCTGGTTGTGGAAAGGAGAAAAAAAAGCTGTGGCTGGTGTTGCGGCCAACGTGTTGGCAAGGGGCGCAAGGAGTGTGCTCTTGTTAATAATTTTTGGTTTTCCGAAGAAACCGAAGGAAGGGCTCTAACCACATAGAGAAAGAAGTTGGTCGGGACACTTGTGCCGCGTGTCGCATTCGCATTCTGGCCGTGAACCGTGTTACCAATTTTAGGTTCGAGCGGAACGAAAATGGTGCACAGGTCCCAGGGGTAGTTTGTTTGTGGCCTAAAGTGGACGATCCCTGCGTCGAGCCCTTTGTCAGCAGAGGATTCGGCCCTTTGTCAGCTGCATCTAAATTGAACGTCGTGTATCTGATTAGTTCAGTCCGAGTGGCTGGGAGGTATTGACGTCAGAGAACTCTGACGAAGACAGCTTGACAAAAGACATACCCAGAGAATGAAATGTTCTGCTTTTGCATTGAATTTGAATTGTTTCGATTCTGGCGGACAGGAATGTTTTCGAAGAATGGTCAGAATTCAGTTTGTGAATATCTTACACAAATTGAACGGTTTGTTAGTACCTTTTGCGCTTTTGATAAACGTGGGTCAGATAACGTCATAAACAGATCACAATTATTTAGATTTCGATCGCATCTAATAGCAACATTTTTCCGAAATGTGCAAATTCTATGTGTGTTTAATTTGTAAACCAAAAGGCATTAAATAAAAAAGTTCAGTTATGGGAAAATTTCACTCTATCAAGTCTTTCGATCTTGAAAGAGTGATATTGGGTCAACGTGATCAGCCCTCAAATAAACTTTAACATATTTTAATCTTTATTATTGGAATGAGACTAGTCAGTTAGAAGAATTTACTATTGAACTGTCTCAATTTTACACACAATAGACATAAAAAAGAGTGCGTCTTTCTACTCTACTATACTCTACTACGTCTACTTTTTGTCGTATTCCAATGAATAAGTGTAAGACTTTTCATGACGGTCTATGAATCCTCTTCCAGAAATACTGATTGATTTACAGTTACAGTTTGCAGTTTAGTCTTCTTTTAAACACTAACTATACCCTACTACTACGTCTTTACAACGGACTTAAATGACGATTTATTCTCAGCTCTCACCAAAATCGAAACTGATTGAACAATGATAAACAAAAGACAATTGTGAATAGTTGTACAAGTACTTAAAACAATAAAACACGCATTTCCATCAAACTCTTATTAATTTGGTTTTTGGCTTTTATCATTTTGCCCTTTTTAAGATTTCTGAAAAAAATGAACATTATGTTCCAGATTGCTGCTTATTATTACCTTGAGACACTGTAACTTCTCATATAAACTATAAAACGCGAGCCAAAGATGGTCAAAAGTGCTACAACGCGAACGTACCGCTCCCGTCTAATTCGAGACGCAATTGCTGAATTCATTGTAGTCAGTTGCCTATTAAATTAAGCCATACTTTTAGGTGTTTAGTTTTAACTGTTGATGATAACAGATATTTTTCTTTTATGTGCCAAAATCGCATGTCTGTTTTTAAGCCTCCTTTAACCAAATTTCAATTAGCTGCAGAGATGAAGAGAATTACAAGAACTGAGTTGTTCGTTGACCTAAAAACGTAACTTGATTAGTCTGAGCATATCATCATCCCAACACCAACCAACTTCCACACTCCATTAACCAACAAATACATGCCTAATTGACGCCACCCCCAACATCAATGGCATCAAGTTGCCTTAATACCTCCATTACCTGGTCACATAACCTCGACTCTAATCCCTCCAAAAAGGGATCATCAAAATTCAAAAGTACTTCCTCCGAAAGAACTTACATGTGACTGTCTCATAAAAACTCCACCGCCCTTTTTCGCCTTCAATGTGTGTGTTTGTGAACCCATAATCAGGACAAATGGTGGACGTCGTAAACCCATGAACCCAACAGCACCAGAAGGCCAAACACAACTCTTTAACTTGCCCCACCCGCCGCTGTGGCACTGAAGTGATGATTACGCTTTGATATGCAAATGCGTGTAATGTGGCCGCTTGGAGGTGGGCGCCGGCCTCTGACGACTGACTGACCAACCGGCGACGGCAGAGCGGGTAACCGGTTTCCAGCGCACGTTGACGCACTGTGGAACACAACTACTGCGGGCCAAAACTTGTTAAAAGCTTAGGCGAAGCTAAACGAGTTACGGGTTTATGGCTCATTACGTGCGGTTGGCATGTGGGTGCTTTGGCCGCGGGAGCAGATGGAACTGCGTCGATTTTCAGGTGATTTAGTTGAGCCGAAGGGTGAACGAAGGTGTTGGGATTTAGGTAATTTGGCTTCATGTTTTGTCGGCTGTACCTTTGGTGAGGACGCGGCTAACTGAAAGGTAATAATAAATTTGAATTTTAGGATTACTGTGAAGATGATTCGAGTACTTCTTATAAGAAGTAAAATTTGGCTTCGAGGATTGGGAATGCACTCATAAAATATCCAATTGATTCAGGAGGTCAAAGGTAGTAAGCGTAGACAACGCCGTTTGTATGATGATTGGTACCGCATTTTGAAACGCATGATAAAACGAACTTTTTGGTAGATTTCCATGTCATTGAGCAATATGTTCTTATGAGGAGTCCAACTTAATTATTTTCAACTTAAACACTGAAGATTGCGATATTTTTTTATCTTAGATGGGTAAAACAGTAAACACGTAAACTGAGTTAAATGCACAAACTGTCTGCTAGGACGATTATTTTGGTAAGAAATATAAAAAACTTGAGCACGTTCGCCACGCACGTTCAAGCATTCTTTGCTCGCATACTTCTCCGTTTTAAAAATAAAAATCTTAACTGACGAAACTTTTTTGGCGTTGACAAATCATAAAAAAAAGTTTTGCATTAGGACTTAAAATTATATTCATATTTTAAAAACCATTAGAAACCTCAATAAATTTTTCATTGACCATAGCTCTAGTCGTTGTTTGATTAGATTTCTATGCACTTTTTTGAAAAAAGTCGTAGCTTGTAATCATGCAAAATTAAAAGGCAGATAGCTCTCTTGTTTTAAATGAAAAGTATGTCTTTTCAATTAATTTTTTTTTCAAATGTCTTTTTAAAATGTAAGACATAGTCTTAAAAGTTGCATATACAGTGGCGTGCAAAAATGGATACGTGCCGAGTACGTATGGTCTTTTGTAAATAAAAAACCTCCTACTTGACTGATTTGATTTTTGTGTTATTTGTTTCCTTACTTCATTACCAAAAAATGAAGTACAAACGATTTTGATCGCATTTATAGAACGGTGGAAATTTACAAAAGTCGAACACAAAAAACCACCACTGTATAAGTGTATAATAAATAGCAAAAATGAAAAAATAAGCTAAAATATGAATGACTCGAAAAAGCTAAGACAAAACTTAACATTTAAAAATCCTCAATGGACACTGAAACCGACTTAACATTTCCGTTTACTCAACTTTTACGCGTCTTAACTTCTTCATGTTTTTACTGTATTTTAAATCCACAAACAAACAGCCAACAAAATTTCAAGGAAAGATATGCAGGTTAAAAGACAAGACAAAAGACAGGAGCAGTAAGTGTTCAAATTAAGACAAAGGACCACCAAAAATATCAGCAATAGTTTTGTTGCCCTTACAGTATCTATAAACCAACGTAAAATTTAAATTCAATCATTTGTTCTACGCCATATTTTGCCTCAGCCTATGGTTTCGAAAATATTATACTTGCGTTCGTCGGTATATAGTACAACTCTAACACATTTTAGACTTTCAAAAACATAGCGCTTGACAAATTCGATGCCTTTTCTTCCATTTTCTCCATTTTGATCAACGGGTTTTTACTGTGAACTACTCCAAGAAATGTTCCAGATCTTTGATACTTTGAACGTCTTTGGCTACGGTATTTACAACGTCTCCAGTGAGTTTTGGAACGCATTTTGATCACTTTGCGAAGGATAGTCCCGACATCTCATTTAAATCTGTTGTTTTTTCTATAAAAATGCACTTGTATGCAGAGTTTTGTGAGATGGTTTTTTATCGTTTATTTGTTTCTTTTGTAACCTCATGGCTGATTTTGATTTTCTGGAACCTGGATGTCTGGTATTAAGAAGATGTTAAATGACTGCCTAATAAGTGAATTCTCACCTTGTTCTTTGATTGCATACACTTTCGCGGTATATGTAGGCTTTGACTATATATAAAAAATCGAATATCAGCAAAAAAAAGGCATTACTCTGCCACAGTAGAAAGGCAAGAAACTTCAAAAAACAATGACGGATACCTTCGAAAAGTTGGTAGCGTTGTGTTACGATAAAAGAAGTCAGCAATGACGCTAAAAATTTTTCTGGATTACAATATCACAAAGGGAGGAGTGGATAGGTACATTGGACAAGTTGATTGCCTATTATAGCACTAGACTAACTTCTTTAGTATTTTAAATATTTCAGTAACTAATGATGGACTGTGACAAAACACTATCAAAGATTGACTTTAATGTTGTCAAGCTTTGTACCTTTTTTAAAATTTAAAATTCGAACAATACTTAGCCACAGACGATGGATCCACTCAAAAATGTTTAACAAAAAAAAAATTTCGAAAACTTCCAAAATTCGGAAAAGAAAACCTCCGAAGTGTTGCTCGTACTAGCTCTGCCTTATCGGCACTTTCTCTCCCACGCAGTCCCCACTTTACTTTCCGAGCTCCAACGACACCCAAGTTCCACATTCCAACGCTCACTTCCAGTTGTGTGCGGACAGCACTCCAAAGAGAGCCACCGAGAAAGAGAGCGAACAAAATGACTGCGCAGTGGAGTGGTAAACGACCACAAAACACGTCTGCCAACAACAACGACAGCGTCGATGACAACAGCGATTTGAAAGTCGTCTTTTTTCTGTGTCGCTCCGTCACCAATGGGGCGGAGCTTCTGTTTGGGAATGGAATCATGTCCACTTTTTTCTCCACTGCGACTTGGGAGCAAAGTCCCAGAGCAACGGGAATATTTCTTTGTTGGCCAAGAAAAAGTCTTTCAGTGGCTTGAAAAGGTTTTTTTCTTTAATAAGAACAAAATAAATGAATTCCTGCACTTAGTCGACATCTTAATTAGAAAAGAGGAGGAAATGTTTAACAGTAAAAGCGTGCCTGTGTGAATTTCTTGGTGGGACAAAGCACACTCTGAGGTAGTGGACAGATCAAAGATGAGCGTAAAAATTTCAATAGAAGCTAAACCGATTTGCTTTGTTCTGTGGAAGTGGACACTAGGTCTGATTGATTAAATTCTTGAAGCTTGTCTTCTGAAAGGTTACCCCTAAATATGAGAGATGTCTTAATGGCTGAGAATAAGCATTTGGAAGTCAAGTCCCTCTACTGCGTGCCCTATTTTACAATGGCAAAATGATCGGTTTGACTGCAATTAATCTCAATTACGCAAATTCATTTTTTTTCATCTTGACTTAGGATGGGAATTAGATACTAAAGTCGAGGCAATCAAATTTTCTCAGGTGTCAAATTATATCGACCGCAACAGAGTGGAGGCGCGAAAAACTAGACGAAACGAAAAAGAGTCATCTGAATATAAAACGATAACAATATATGCTAGAACAGAAATATACATACGTGCATACATTACGTCCAGTTAAATTTGTCAGTTCGTGTCCTGTCGTCGAATAATAAAGTTTACACTTAAAAACAAAAACCTCTTTCCTGTTCTAACATGGACAAAAGTAATCGTCATTTATCTCAATCTCATCTCAATAGATTTGCACAAATAAATGAAAATATATGAACGTTTTTCCCCAATTTATTTTTATTTTGTAAGTTCATTTATGATTAAACCTTTTCAGGTAATTCAGGTCCAAGGTCTGCGGTGTGGTATTTAATGTGTGCGGTGCGTTATGAAATATTTATAGCAGTAGTAGTAATACTAGTAAAAAAAAATATCGAAATAAGTTGAAAGACTACTTTCTTAGTTTTCTGTCAACTATGAGCTGCCTTTATTATTTTTCATTTATCATAACTTAACCTGCATTAAGCTAGCTAAGCTAAAACTAAAGGTGATCGTTATGGGGTTGATGAATGAAAGAAATGCTGACACTGCGATTGTTCGGGGTGAGTTCAGAAGAACAATGAAAATCATTTCAAGGATCCATTTCGTGTTGTTCTCGATCGAATATCTCTTTTACTATACTGATTTTTGTGCCACAGAGAAAAGACTTCGGTGAAGTGAAAAATCCACCAAAGAAGGCCAGTCGATCGCTATTGTAAGGCCAATTCTGCAATTTCATCAAATTCTGTTGAATACTGTATGAGCTCTATTGTTAAGCCAAATTTTACAAAATTCTATTATACAGTTTTTAGAAATCATTCCGCAAACCTCATTCCGTTGTCTAATAAAAATTTCGACATGTCAATCTTAGCGCCTTGCGTAGAACTATTTTTGAGTCAAGTTTTATATTTTAAACTTTAGCACTTTCGTGAAATGGATTTACCGTGAAGCCTTTAAAAATAAAAGGAGGCGACTATTTAGTTATAAGAGTTTGAAATGATTTAATCTTTTAGACTAGATGCTTAAATGTTAGCAAACATATTTTCGTTATGAACGATACTCTAAACGGTAACGTTTTCTTTAATTTTATGAATTGACACATAGTGCTCTACCCCTAAACCCTAAACACCCTAAAACAAATTTCAATCTCGTACTTCAGCAAGCTGCCATGTGTTGCCCGTCGACCGCACTTTTAGCTAAACTCTTTTTGCCAACCGTTATCACTCTCCGCCTCAACCAGCCTCATCCTCCAGCTATTTTTCTCCTCCACTCCCTTCGGGTAATCAAGAAAAAACATCCTCAATCATTTACCAATAAAGAGCCCGTAGAACTCACCACAAAAAGGATAAAAGCTTTCGTGCATTCGTGTCTTTCTTTGTCGTGGCGGTAATAAAAACTCCTTCCTTCCCACCTCCGCCACGCGCTAAAAAAAAGGGACAAATCCTTTGTTGGTGCATTTTTCAGTTTCCAGTGAAAATATCGATGATGTCTCGGTGTCGCATTATTCACAGATTTTCCCCATCGATTTCGAAGACATTTGGCAAGGAGGACGACTCAAAGAAGGATTCAGTGTCTCTCAACCACTTTCCTGCTCTCACTCTCACCCACGGCACCAGAGTCCTTTTTACATCGTTCCTTCGATGAATTTATTGATAAAGTGCTTGGGGAATTGAAAACATCTCAACAGGTTTTAGCTTTTAAGCCTTTTTGCTTCGTACCTCATCATCATGCAAAACAAACTGAACAAACACAATGCCAGGACGAAGATGAAGATGACATCGCTACGATGATGAAACCCATAATGGGAGCTGTTTGTTTGATTCAATTTTAAATGCGGTCTCCTCGTGTGTCGTAACGACATGACCATGGTCGTTATTCAATTTCGTCCTGCCGGGTACTCTGAGGGTCAGGACTTATAACTCGAGTTATGAGTATGTAGAAAAACAAAAATGCAAAAAACGACAGAAGGATGAAACAAAAGTTAGAAATGCTCCCCCCTCTCTTCTAAAGGACATACCCAGCCTTTGTTTTCATTCGTTGCGTTGTTTTAATTGTCCTGCAGTTTTTAATTAGCTGTCAGGGATATTTTTAGCTCGACACATGGATTGCGGTTCAATTACAGAAGGCATTGGGATAACTTTTTCCATTTGGTTGGGTTTCAATGGAAGCCCATGAATCACTTGGAAAACGATAAAAGGATTTGTGGTAGGTTTGATTTGGGCACAGAAAAACAGAGAGCACTATGATTACCTCAAACTCGCTAGGAATGCGTGGATAAAAGGTCTGCGAGGCGTTTGTTTTGTGTGGCGTCCAACTGTGCCAGAGAATCGACAACAAACTCTGGTAAGGATGAGCCAAAATTTTAAAAGAAATAAATCAACTCAATTAAAACTTTGGAACAATTGGATATTAAGTTCTTCCTTTTGATTGTTATTACCGATATTTTGTTGATGTTCAAACTTACATAAAAACTTAAAGAAATTAATTAATTAATAGACAGACGACGAAGTCGTTATACACAGAGATTGGTTTGGTGACTAATGACGGTCGTTCATTTTATGTGCCTACTTTTCTATATATGCAAAGAGGCTAAAAACGCGGTTGCCACATTGGTCCTTTCTGACCAAATTCGGTCATTATTTCTTAACTTTAAACTTTATTTAATTGAAATTGAAAATAATTGAAAAACAAAGAAAATAAAAGCTCTGCAGTGCATGCGAGAAAATTTTTAGAAGTTATTAAGGCCACCTAAAATCGCACGAAAAAAAAAGGCGCGCATTTAAACAACATGAAAAGAAAACAGAAGCAATTTCAAATTGATGCTTGCTTCCAACATGAAAAGTCAAAAAGTATCGGATTCAGAAGTTTCTATATCCCATTCGATTGATAGTTTTCAGAACTTGGGTCAAGGAGATCTAGAAAATGCCAAGATTTTCAAATAATCATACACCCCTACTGCGAGTGTCAAAAAATAAACGATAAACGATACTTATCAAAAAAATTTACGCGTTGGTATTGTGATTGTCAATTGTCAATGAACGATTGATAAACATTAATTTTTTAATTGTGAATAGAAAAAATTGGTATTGTGAGTGTCATTTTTGTGGACGACGAAGGCACAAATCGCATAGTTCGTAGATCATCTCTGAACGAAGAAAGAGGATACGAAAAAACTAAAATGTAAATTAAAATCTTGTTTAATACATCTAATAATGCAAATATATATTTTTAGGGCTGTTGGTCCAGTTGATGAGCGAAAACGAACAAGTATCAAAAGGAATTTGTTCGCAAATAGTATTGCAACAAAAATGGGAACAGTTTTCAACTGAATTGAACAGCATTGGACCTCCAACCCGTATTTGGCAAAAATGGCAAGAGGTATGATATTTTGGGAATTTGTACATACATCTTTTATTTGATTGTTAATCGAAATTATCTTAAGGTATGTGCCGATATGAAGTGCAAAATAAAAAGAAGAAAATGGAGAATAAAACAGAGATTAATGCAACATGTGGTGGTCCGAATCGCATCATTTCAGTGAAATGCATGAACCCTGGACGAGAATTCGGGTGTAATGACGTAGCCCAGAATGTCGTCTTGAATGATATGTTAGAAAACGTCATAGAGAATGATAAAATAAAAAAAGTTCAAGTTATGCAAAGAAAACCAACTACAGAAAAGACTGAATCGGAAAGCCAAACTAGAACTCAAAATAAGAATACTTGTGCCTCAAAAGCAAATCCAAGATATGTAGCGATTTATTAATGAATTACATTTAGATTTTTTTGTACCTGTTCAAAATGAAGTGATTTTATATTTTAATTTTATGTATATATTTTATTTTACTGACCGAAACAAACAATTTGAAGTCGAAGTAATTTGATATTTTAAGTTTATAGATTTATTTTATTTTATTAATTAAACAATCACCCCAATCACGCAACTCGAATACGATACTCGCATACGAGTACAGTCGTATTTCATTATTACTGAAGTCGTACCTTACGAGCATCGTCGCATTTCAATTTTGACAGGACTCGTATTTGTGTCGTATTTTCCTCGTATAGAAATTTGCGTACGACAATGGGCGAAATAAGGGGTGTGCAAAAGAAAGTACATATTATTAGTACATAGTGTGCATGTAAGTACATATTTTTGAATGGAAAAAGGTGCAAAAATGTGTTGTTTGAACAGCCTTGGTCCACCTACACGAGACGGTTCCGGGTGGCTCAATGTAAGATAGCATGAATGCACATTTTGTATATGTTAACTAACTATGTACTATATATTATACAGGTATGGAACGACCAAAAATATGCGGTGAAGCAAAAAATGCGAAAAAATAAAAGGGAAATGCGAGCAACCGGAGGTGGCCCCAATAGGACATACGTTTTAAATTCTTATAAGGAAACAATTGCCAACATCCTTCACCTTGATGTGGCGATGCGTCCAAGTGGCACAGCATTTGGTGTTTCGGTGGAGGATGATGCTGAAATACGAAGTTTAATAGGTGAGGAAGAAAATTGTCCTCCCCCAGACGCAACGCAAATGAACTCAACTCCAAGAACTTTCAATCAAAGGAATAGGAATACAAAAGAGCAAAAAGAAGACCAAAGGATGCATATGATGATAAAGAAACAAACAGATATTCAGAATGGCATCCTGAAGGCAAACCAAGAAGCCGTAAAATATATGCGCAGAATAGCCAAAGCCAAAGAAGAGGAGCTTCAAATTCTAAAGGAAGAAATCAAAAACAAACGAAGTTTTAGGACCAAAGTTCTAGAATTAAAAAAACAAAAGGTGGAGGCATTGTTGAATAAAAATAAGATTAAATCCAGGCTTTTGGATTTGGAGTGAATTTTTGTTGCTATGTGTAAAAACTTTTATATGAACTGAATTTTGTAAATAACAACAAAGAACTTTTGTTTACATTTTCCTTTCACGTTTTGACAGTTGACACTCGGGTAGCTGCGATAGCATGCGTTGTTTTTTACTTGGGGGAACGCAGCACTAACCCACATCAACAAGCTGCAGCGACTCCAAGACGCAGCTCTAAAAATCATAAAAAACGCTAATAGACAGCAAAGCGGAAGTGTCTTTAGGGTACTAACAGTTCAACAAATTTTCAAGATGACAGCAATATTGCAGTACCAAGACGACAACTGTTTTATCCAGCCGATCCAACATCAATTCAATACTAGACGACGCGCAAAAGGTATGTCTCAAATACCGAGAATCTACAACACATATGGGAGAAAGCAGCTGCAGTACCTGTATAAGAGCAGTACCGAATACGAGTCTTCATACGAGGCAAACACGAGAGTCGGATGCGAGTAGCGTGATTGGGGTGAATACAATAATTGAATTACAAAATATTATGAACACTTAAGTTATTTATTATTATTTATATAAATAAATGTTATAAATGAATTTAATTAAACTGTTTGTAACTGAAATTTATTTACGTTAAAAACTCCTAAGAATTCTATTTCTAAGCTACACTCCATTTTCACTTTCTTCCTTTCATCCTCGTCCACAGCTTCATCTGCGTCGGCAATGTCATCCGTTTCCCCAATATTGTCTCCAATGTCAGGGATATTGTAGGCATTGCAAATGTTATGTAACGCAACACAAACATTAGCAATCTGAATGGCCTTTTTAAGCTTGTAGTGTAAATCACGCGCTCTTAGTAGGCAGGACCTGTTGTACGCTCAACGATGGATCTTGCTTTAGAATGTTTTTTGTTAAATATACTTTCCAATGAGGAAATAGTGTTGTTAAATACGGCTTCAAAGTGTATCCACCATCACCTTGAATATAGTATAAATAAATAAGTAGCATTAGATTAATAACATAAATTCGCACCTAATAACCAGATATGTCTTTCTCCACTTTGATATCTAGCTTCAATTTTAGGGAAGACATGCTGAAAACATTGGCATGATGCGTCGATCCAGGATATTTTGCAGTAAAGTATTGAATTTTCATCGCATCATCACAAACCTGAAAATGATGGTTAGTATTAAATAACTGAAGTTGTTGTTTTTAGATATAATTTACTATCATGGCTGGCATTATACTATAAAATCCTTTCCTATTGTAGTACGCTTGTTGCAGTTGTTTTCCTGGAGACGCGAGTTTTATATGTGTCCCATCCACACAGCCTAATACACGCTGCATTCCACTTCTTTCGTAGAAATATGCTTTTGTCCTTATTTTTTCAGCATTCAAGAAGTCAAACTTTATTCACATCGGCCAAATATGTTCTTCGAGTACGTTCAAAATTCTTTCAGAACCAGAGACACAGTTGACTGCTCAAGAGCAATGGCATGTTCATCCAAACGCTTAACTGCTACGACCCATGTTCACATAAACGCAATGCAGTTGCTAGTTTGATAACATCTTACAGCTGGTCTTTATTTTCCTTCCAATTCAGTCAAGAGATACGAAAATGCTGACTTCGATAAACGGAAGTTCTTTACAAAGCTGAAAAGGAACAGCTATAAATACATATTTTAATTATGGAATCTACATAGAATTCCCCAATTCCAGAAGGCTTGAGGCATCCCTTAGTTATCTTCGCCTGCTCACTTTATTCAGAAATCTGGAATCCTTATGGTCGTCATCGAACCACAACTTCCCAACTCCGCTTGCCTTTTTGTTGTGTCGTCAGGGTTGGTTTTCTTATTGTCTGTTACTAATGGGAAATTTCAGGGTTGACGTCAGCAATATTCGTGGGCTTAGAGCGAATCTCTTTGCCGTATACGTCCACCTTAATCTTCACAAACCAGCTGTGTTGGCACTAAGCGAAACACAGGTAGGGAATAACTCCGACCTATCGGATTTTACCCTACCTGGATATAACATAGTGCCTCTTTTCTTCTTGCATCGCGGTCTCGCCATTTACGTTCGCAGTGATGTAGCTTATCAGGTTCAACCACAATATGGCCAATGTTCCAATCCGGAATTTAACTTCCTGTGGCTCAAATTAATAGTCCGTAAGCATTTAATACATTACTGCTTTATCTACAGAAGCCCAAGCCTTGATAGCTGTTCAACCTACGATGCGTTGGATATGCTATCAGATTCTATTACAAGAATTGTATCCCTATTTCCTCGCACTGAAATTGCCATTGCGGGCGATTTCAATGTCCACAATTCAAATTGGCTTCGACATTCAGGCCAGCCAACACCGGAAGGAAGGTATGTTGAGATCTTCGCTGAGGTAAACAACTTAACCCAGCTAGTAAATAAGCCAACACGGGTACCAGACATTGCGGGTCATTTCGAAAATACCCTGGACTTGTTTTTAACTTCTAACCCTGACAAATATGTTATGGACATACTGTCGCCTCTCGGCGATTGTGTCGTGTCAGCTAGCTTCTCGTTATCACTCTACGAGAAAGCCAACTGGAGCGGTCTGAATCATTTCTTCAGAGATTTTAACTGGTCGCTATGATTCCTCGATAGCGACGTGGATGCCGCTACTGACATGATCACCAACATCATATTGCCAACATTTATTTCTCACAGAGTGAAGGGGATCAAACCTAAAGCAAACGTGTGGTATGACTCGAGCTGCAAAGAGGCTATCAGGCTTAGAGAGTTGAACTTCCGGTATCAAAGTGTATCAAAGAAACCGAAAGACTTTCCATCCTCGGCATCTGCGTCAATTCAACACTCAGTTGGAATGATCACATATTCCAGGTCGCCAAAAATTCTGCGAAATGTCTAGGTTTCCTTAAACGATGCAAGAAATATTTCACCCCTTCTGATCTGGCTTCCATCTATAAGGCATATATCCGCCCTAAACTCGAGTACAACGCTCATATCTGGTCTGGTGCATCTAAGACCTCCTTGCACCTGCTGGATAGAACACAAAAGCGAGCGATTAAACTGATAGGAGACAGTGATATTGCGAAGTCGATAGACTCGGTTGAACATCGTCGTAATGTTTCCTGTCTGTCTTTGTTTTATCGCTATTTTAATAAACAGTGCTCGAATGAGTTAGCCAACTACATTCCCCCCCTTCAAACATTCACCCGCAATACTCGCCACGCTAGGAATGCTCATCAGTACGCCCTCAAGCCTGCTTTCGAACGTACGGTAAAATTCAGAGACTCATTTTTTAGCCGCACCACACGATTATGGAATGCTCTTCCAAACTCAGCTTTCCCATCTGAGTATAACATGACGACATTTAAAACCAACGCGCACCGGTACCTTCTTTCTATCTCTTCCTCGGTACCTTCGCCCCGTGCTGTGTCCTAAACAGGATACTTAAGGGTAGCCCCAACCCCTTTAGCACGCACCATAATATAAAAAAAAAAAAAAAAAATAGCCAAAAATTTTACCAATCGAGTTACACAATACGGATTTTGTTTTTGATTGATAAATTTATCAGTCATCAATTGATTGATATTTGACACTCGCAATAGGGGTGATAATCTCAACAATAAAATGAATATATGCGAATTTTGGAAAAAGTCTGTTTTCTTAAAAATGGTTTTAACGAGTGTTGCGTCAAAAATTTAACTTTTTAAGAACATCCTATATAAGAAACACACGCTTATAAGACATACCTTATGATCAAAAAAGAACCGAAATTTTCATTTTAAAATTCCCGCGCTTGTCCAATGGGTAAAATTCTCTCAACGTTGGCAACACTTTTATACATATTCTGTCAAATTTTGACGGATATCCTATGATTAGTTTTTGTTTGACGTCTATACAAATAAGTTGAAAAATTTTCGTGTGGCGATTTTTATAATGGATGAAAATTTAGAACAACGTGCATGCATCAAATTTTGTGTTGCAAATGGATTTAAGTGTTCCGAAACGTTGAAAATGTTAAAAGGCCTTTGGTGAATCGTGTCTAGGAAAAACACAGGCATATGAGTGGTATAAACGGTGGTCGTACAAGCTCAAGTCCAAAATCAAGGTTATGCTGACTGTTTTCTTCGATATTCGTGGTGTGGTGCACTATGAATTCCTCCCGGACGGTCAAACGGTCAATAGGGAATATTATTTGGGCGTTATGCGTCGTTTGCGTGAGGCCATTCGCAAAAAAAGGACAGACTTATGGAAGGAAAACTCATGGGTTTTACACCACGATAATGCTCCGGCTCACACAGCGTTGGTTGTGTCTCAGTTTTTGGCCAAAAACTCAACCACTATCATCAACCAAGCACCGTACTCTCCAGATATGGCCCCGTGTGACTTTTTCCTCTTCCCCAGACTCAAATTGCCATTGCGGGGAACGCGTTTTCAGACCATAGAGGCCATAAAAGAGAATTCGCTGCGTGAACTAAAGGCCATACCTTCGGCGGCCTATAAAACTTGTATGGAAAATTGGATCAAGCGTTGGCATGCATGTATTGCCGCAGGAGGAGAATACTTTGAAGGTGATAGTAAAGAAAATTATTAAAAATTGAAATTTTGCGTTTTTTAATAAAATTCCGGTTGTTTTTTGATCATAAGGTACATTCTAAGACACCAAGTTTCCATATAGTTTTGTACATAAAATCCTATGTAAAAAAAAATTTATTAGAAAGACGCTGATATACGAAAGGTATTTTGACACATTTATTATTCGTACAAATTCCATATCAAACAAATGACGTTTATGCGTTTAGCAATTTCTTTGTCCGAATAATTTTGTAGGCATGTCTACCTTAAAAATTACAAAGCGTAAAAGGTAGTTTTATCATTTAAAGATAAAATAATCTACAGTTATTAAATATTTTTAAGAATTAAGCGGGCAGAAACAACAAAAGCCCGGTATGAAATGGTTTTAGAAATATTCACCCTTATTCCGATAGTCGTTCAACGCCAATAAAAAACCGACAGTGTGAATTTCGTAGAACGTAAGGCGCTAAACGTCAAATAAACGACAGTATGTCGAGTCTCTCTCGTGGAACGTGTTCATATATTTTTTTTCTTGTATTCCGTTAGTCGTTTTTATACTGAAAACGTCCGTCAAAACGCCAAAACCTGTCGTCGAGAAAATTTTTCACTACAAAGAAAAATGTAAGACTTTATAGTTATATTTTGTTTTCAATAATTTAATATTCTCTGCTTAGGGTAAAAATAACAACCCAAAAACAAATGCGACGGCTGATCGAGCTCTTGGAGGAGAATGAGCAAATATCAAAACAAATATGCAAAAGAATGTTACGTCAAATATTGCTACAGAAAGACATCTGAATGAATGTGCGCGGTATGTAAGGAAGAATTTTTATTTACAAGAAGAGCGGCTAAAAGTGCAAATGAAACGTAAGGAGCAACAAAATTTCAAATCTAATGAATTAAAATTGGCAGATTTGGAAATAAGAAAGAGGCAGCTCGACATTGAGGAGCGAAAGCTACAACTCCATAACGCCAACAAAAAATTGTAGTTTTATGTTTGACTTAAATGTTTTTCTTATACTTTTATATCGTTGACGCGAAAGCTACAACTCCTTAACGCCAACAAAAAATTTTAGTTTTATGTTTGACTTAAATGTTTTTCTTATAGTTTTATATCGTTGACAATCAATAAAAAAAAGAAACTTTTTGATACCTTATTCGCAACTTACTTACATACATTAATGAAAAGCATTGAAATAAATAATTTGAATTTGCCTTTGTACATATAATAAAAATTACATAAATATTTAATTATATGTTGTGTAATATTTCATTTCGTATTTGAATGGCTGCTTGATCATCGTTGGTATTTGACTGGTCTTCAAAATTTTGTGTGCTTTAATCCACAGGTTAATCAATATTTCCAAGGGTGTCCAAGTTGTAATGTACACAAATATTGTGCAACGCTGCGCAAACATAGAATCAAGTTTAGATGATAAATTCTCGAAAAAAAACTTCTTGAGCCTCATTCTGCTTCTTAAGTATTTCAACTGGAGTGTCTTTCTTGGTTTGGCGAGGTGCATGCTCTTGGCTTCCATCTATAGATTTGTCTAAAATGCCTTCATGGCATGATGTCATGGACATATCTCCCGATGCTGTTTCCCTTACGGTTATGCCAAACACACAAGCCCTTATACCACAGACGGATTGATTCAGGGCCGTAATCCTATTTACAGCTTCTTCGTAATCGGTAAGAATCACTAGATTGTTATTGTTGAAGCCAGACTGTTTTCTTTTCGCTTCATTTTCAACTAGCTTCTTCTTGATTTTCGATTTGAAGTCAGCCCAAACCTTGAACCCAGACATTTGTTTTTACATTTTTTTATTATTTTGCTTATTCACCTTCTTTAGATGGGCGTCCGCAGCTATTGAGTTTCTGCGCAGCATCACGGCAAAGCCGATCAATATCAATCCAGTTTATTGAAAATCCCTTAGCTATCTCGGTATTTTCCTCTTGTCTTATCAGCAATTCTTTTTGCTCCTGGTTGCAATAGAATTTGACTGCGACCTACATACATTAAACACATTAATAAAGCCAATATATAATATAATTCATAAGATTTAAAATTGCTACAAAAATATCTGAACTTACATGTTTTGCGAATTTAAACGACAGGAAAATAACGAACGAAAGGAATTTGAATCATTTGAATGTCAGAATATATTTTGAAAATGAATTTTCGGTTGCCAAGGTGAACTTTCGAATCGTTCGATTTCTCAGAATACAAATCATTCGAATTCGATTCACTTTCGAACGAAAACCAATCTCAGAATTAGCATGATTCTTTTGGATTTGAATACACCGCTGAGGTTCAAAAACAGTGTTGAGCTTGAGCTTGAAAAACTCTATACGTGTCTATACCTCGATCAAATACGTGATTGTCCTCAACCGTTGAACGTCGCGTAAATTAGATGATACTGCAAGCCTTCTTAGGAAGCAAATTGAGTTACAAAATAGATTTAATTTGAAAATCGAAAAAAAAAAATACAAGCAACAAGCAAAACATTTAGACGAACTTGCAGTGAATTAAAAAAGAATGTAAAGAGGAATCGACAAACTGTGCGAGTTGAAAAAATTGCAGATTGCGAGTGTCAAAAAATAAACGATAAACTATACTTATCGAAAAATTTGACGCGTTGGTATTGTCATTGTCTATTGTTAATGGACAATTGATAGACATAAAATTTTCTATTGTGAATGGAGAAAATTGGTATTGTGAGTCTCAATTGTGATACATTTTTTTGATATAAATATATCATTTTTTTTGTCAACGGCATTTTTGTGGACGACTAAGGCACAAATCGCATAGTTCGTAGATCATCTCTGAACGAAGACAGGGGATACAAAAAAAAATCAATCAAAAAAATGCAATCTAATAGTATTGCACAGTTGAAATTAATTGACAGCTTAAAATGTGAATATATTTGTTTTTTTTTCTGTATTTTTTTTTTTAATTGTTATTTTTTTTGCTGTACCTATTAAGAATAAACGTGCTAATAGAATTATAATTTTTTTGTTTTTTTGGAGCAATGCATTTTCGTTCATTTTTACCTTTCAGCTGAAATTGTATTGAAATGACATACTGTACATCTTTTATTTGATTGTTAATCGAAATTATCTTAAGGTATGGGCCGATATGAAGTGCAAAATAAAAAAAAGAAAATGGAGAATAAAACAGAGATTAATGCAACAGGAGGTGGTCCGAATCGCTTGCATCATTTCAGTGATACGGAGGAAGCCGTTATATAGCTTATGGAAATGCGTGGACCTGAACCCTGGACGAGAATTCGGGTGTAATGACGTAGCCCAGAATGTCGTCTTGAATGATATGTTGGAAAATGTCTCAGAGGAACAAGAAGAGGAGCAACATGGAAAAAAAAAAAGAAAATACCAACGTAAAAGTTGCAACATTTTGGAAGAACGAACAAATCTTTTAGAGGAGTAAACTGCTGCCCAAAAAGATCTTTACGAAAATATGACGATCGTCATGGGTAAGATGAAAAAATCCATGAGAAAAATGGAACATTATTGTAGGAAAAGTGTGCAACAAATAGATAAAATGAAGAATTAAAACAAGAAAAGTTGAAGTTATACAAAGAGAACAGCTATAAATACTTATTTTAATTATGGAATAATGTATGTACATAGCATCCTCGAATTGAAGAGGCTTAAGGGCATTCTTAGTTGCCTTCTCCTGCTCAATATATTCAGAAATCTGGAATCCTGATAGTCGTCATTGAACCACAAATATAATGAACTCATTTTTAAAATTGAATTTTATTTCTTTATTTTATTTAAACAATTTCCAAAAACAATATTTACATGCAAACAAACAGAGATTCAGATTTTCTGCTATCTTCAACTGCCAAATAAATGTCTTCATTCACAACAATTTCAATCAATCAATCAATCACAATAGCCAAACATTTTATCAAACGATTTTGTTTTTGATTGATAGATTTGTCAACCATCAATCACAGACTACCTAATATAGACAGCCATCTCAAGTTTTGACAGATCCCCTCGCCCATCGATAAATTTTACAGTAATTCACGAATTTTGACAGTAATTCAGGAAGCACCAAACACTAGCTTATTTTTACGCATACTTGTTTGAGTTTTTCACGATACCACGAAAATGACGTCAGATTCGTGAATTTGCCCCCACACTAGTGTCAAACATTCGTGAATTGAACTGAGAATTCGTGACCTCGATTCGCCAGCCATTTTGAAATATTGAAACAGCTCTGTTCGTGAGTTCTTTTATCTAAAAAAGTTGTGTTATATTACATACATGACGAATTTACTCGCATTTGTACTTGAAATGAATGTATGAAATTCTTTATCAATGAAGTTACAAATTTATGCGATTGCAATATACAGGCTGCAAGTGGCAGTATCAATTGAATCGTTTCATTGATTTAATTTGATCAGCTTATTTAGATTTTCATAGCTAAAAGAGAAACTTATATTTTTCTGCAGTACACCGGTTTATTCATTTCATTTCATTTTTATATATTTTTCACTTTAACTTATGATAATTACAAATGTGTTACCATTACTCAACAAGAAGATAAATTTTCTTCTAAGCGCTACGGTCTACACTTCATTCCATTAACTTGTGTTATTGTTAAATAAATTAACAGAAGTTGAAATATTTTTTTTTCAAATATAGAATAACCATCAAAATAATGGAATGGATAGAAGAAAAACTCATTCTTGTATATGTAAAACATACATTTTTATATTGAGGCAAATGTACGAATATTATGTATATTAATTTGAACACATTTGATTACAATGCAAATATAACATTTTAATATGACCATAAAGATATTTAGTTCATCAAATTGAATTAGCCTTACAATATTAGCATATGTATTAATAATAGTCTGAATTAGCCTTACAATATTAGCATATGTATTAATAATAGTCTCTAACACATTTTATGGCTATGCGTGCAAAAAATTATTACTTTAGGAATGCACTAAGCGAACATCACCCAATAACTTTAATGCCCATATGATTTCTGGACCAGCTGATTCAACTTCCCCTACTTTTCATGGTAGAAAAGATTATGTCAACATTTTAAAATCGAATTTGAAAAAAATATAACGTATTTCGTTTGATTCAAAAATATATTTGCTAAACGCTAATTAGTTTGTGATAATAATAATAATAAGTGATAATAAGTGAAATGGAGCCAACATCAAGGTGCATTCTGGGGTGCACAAGCTATAATCATACCGGGATGATGATGTGTAAGTACATTCTTTTTCATTTTTTAATTTACCGGTACCATAAATGAGCCAACGGGTAGCCTGCGGCCGGTACACTGCATTTGCTTACCTTTTATAACTGACACCTCTGATTTCCCCAATTAATTTATCTAAATATATCTGTGTCCTATCCCTATTATGCACCCTGTCCTTTTCGCTGCTAGGCTAAGGCTTTTTTCAATTTTACATAATTTTAATTAAAAAAAAATTTATATACCTCGTTCCTGTTTGTTCTGTTCCACATATTCATTTCAGTGGACTACGACTAGGACCTTGTATCATGTAAATAGGATACGCAATAGTTTAAATTAGGATAAGAAATAGCTTAAAATAGGATAAGAATTAGTTAAGAATAATAGTTAAAATAGGATAAGATAAGACATATATTTAAGCCATGTCATGTTAGCAATAAGTTTTAATAACAGTCATAGGCCTTATTTCTAAGAAAACACTTGTTAGATATTTTTTTCAATATAAGATGATGTGCGGATGGAAGTAGTGCGGTTTCGTTGACGTACGACTCGTCCTATGACCTTTTATCTAGCCATTTACAATCCTTTGTCTGATTCCATATAATCGCTGCTATCATTTATATTTATTAATTAAATATATTGATATCACTTTAGCAGGGAAATATGGGCGCAACATATTGGCTCTGAAGAACTCAAAAAAACAGATAGACTTTGCGACAAACATTTCTCCTATGAAATGTTCTATGAAGCGTCTTAAATATGACGCCATTCCGACAATCACTGATGATGATATCCCCATTAATGCTTGTACGAAGCAGCAGGAGAATGAAAGCTTCAATGCTTGTATAGAGCAGGAGGATATCAGCATCACTGACAATGTCGTGCAAGAAATGCAAGAGGAAGACTTCAGTTATTTGGTGTGCGAAACTTCGGACAAAGCAGTCCAAACATGTGAGTTTTTGCGAAATAAAACTCCTAAAAAAGTTAGCCTTCGCCAAAGACTGAGCGACGTCGAGGCGATGTTGTTAAAAATGGAAGACAAGTTTCAAAAACAACAACAAACTATAAACGATCAGAAAATACAAATCTTGTTTTTGCAAAGGCAAATAAATCAGTTACAAAAATTAAATTCGCAGAAGGATGAGGAAAGTTTTTGCCATAGCAGTTATACTAGTGACATAAAAACCATTGTTGCTAACATTAGGAGAAATAGTAAGATTTGTAGTATAGGTAATAGGTTTTCAAATGAATTGAAAATGATGGCACTTTCGATTCATTTTACATCTCCCGTAACATACAGATTATTAAGGCCTTCGTTAAATCTTCCATCGGTTAGCACTTTACGGTCCTACATTTCTACATGGCCGAAATCACCGGGCAATATTGAATTCAATGTGAGGGCACTTGAATTAAAAACTAATCAGCTATCCAGTATTTATAAGTACTGTTCTATTTCAGCTGATGAAATGTCCTTAAAAGCCCACGTAGATTATTGTAGGAAAAGTGATACCCTTATAGGCCTGGAAGATTTAGGTTGCGACGAACAACAATCGAACTGGCCGGCAACTAGCGTTTTGGTGCTTATGGCTCAAGGCATTGCAAAGCGATGGAAACATCCAATTGCATATTATTTTGTACGCAGCAGCAGCACACCGTCTATTCTTAGACAAATTATTTTCGAAGTCATCCGCGCTCTTCGACGGAGTGGCTTGATTCCAGTGCAGTTCGTCTGCGATCAGGGATCTAACTTTCGCGCTTTAGCAAGAATATTAGAAGTAGATTCTGCAAAGCCTTATTTTCTAGTCGACAACAGTAGGATTCATTTCTTTTTCGATGTTCCTCATCTTATAAAGAGTACGCGCAATTGCCTACTCGAAAATGATATGATGTATAAAGGCACTTCACGTGCTTCTTGGAGTGATATTTTATTTTTATATAGCAGAGACTCAAAATTAGGAATTCGAATCGCTCCAAAATTAAGCGCAATTAGGCGCATATAAGGCCAAATACATTGCAAAAGATGAAAGTTAAATTAGCCTCACAGGTCTTGAGCAACACTGTTTCAGCGGGTTGTTTCACTTACGTTAGGTTCGGTCTAGGACCCAGAACAATGGTAAGCACCGGAAAATTATTAGAATTCTTCAATCACCTTTTTGATATATTTAATTCGTCTTCCCGATCTAGCACGAGCAAATATAGGCAAGGTTTTCTGCAAAATGAAATGCAGTTGCAGTTCTTGCAAGAAGCCATAAAACTTTTACACTCCATAAGAGTGCTTAATCCTGAGGACAAAGATATAACAAACCAGTACTATTTTTTGAAAGGCTGGCTTTTAAATATTTCATCCCTTATATCTTTGTGGGAATTTCTATCTCCCTGCCACTTTGAGTACATTCTAACTCGGCACCTTAATCAGGATTATCTGGAGCAATTTTTCGGCGAAGCCAGGAGTGCGGGAGGAAACAATGGTCGTCTAACTGCTTTGCAATTCAAAAGCGCTTTCCAAAGCTAACAGAGCGATTGCAGTCCATCAGCAATCAAAATGTTGTAAAGCAGGTAGACTGGTTATGTGACAAAATAAATCATCGGCCGCAATTTACATTTACGGTGAAATTAACTGCAGATATAAAAGATAATGAACTCGTGGAAGAGAACGCTTTCGTTTATGTCTGTGTAAAGAAATCCACACGTGCACTTCACCATTGCCAACATTAGCCACAGAGCCACCATCGGCTAATTTAACATTCACATCATTTAAACAATTTGATGGTTGCAATCTTGTTGCACCACCCACAAATTTGGTGGAGTACATTCACGAACTCGATGATTTATTTTGTAGCAATTTCAATGATTGCTTTCACTTAAGAGGTGTAGCCTCCCGCCTATCCGATCTGCTTCTAAATGCTTCAAGTAAAGAATACCGGTGTTGCGAGAATCTGCCTCAGCACTTCATTTTGCATTACTTTATTAGAATTAGAATTTATTTTGTTATTAAATACTGGAATAGGAATATGAGCGCCCCAAATTTCAAAAACAAGATTTTACGCGTTTCACATCTATAATTTACACCTTTATTATTATAAAAAGCTAGTCTTCCATTTTAAATACACATACATATGGTTATAGTTATTATTATATTTATATTATTATTGTTATTATTATTATATACATATATGTACATATTATTTTTATTGCACAATTGGCACAAATAATTCTTCTTTCTTTGTAGCACGGGTGAAATAGGCCTCTTGGGGAAACCGAACACCTGAAAAAAAATCGGTTAACGCACCAAAAAGCATACCTCAAGGGTGGTGTGGAAATGCTTACACATATATTTAATCTGTTTAAGTTCTTCCAGGTAGAATGATTTGTATTTATTTTATAATTTTTAGCCTCCAACGAGCACAATCAAATTTTTGTCTCCGCGAAATAAACAAATGTTTATTTCTGAAATGATGTTATTGAAATGTCACATAACCCACCTCAGTCATTTGGAGGTGTTCAAAACATCTCACACGTATTCACGTACACGGGACAAGAAAAATGATATAAAAAACGCTGTCAAATAAAATCTAGGGGTAAGAGAAGAAGAAGTTGGGTATCTGTATTAGCTCATTTGTGCCATCAATTGAAGAAAACCGGATACAACAAAATACAAAGAGAGCTCCCGCAAAAAAAATAAGATGAGGATAATTAAAGCAGAAAAGAAGAAGCTTAATCGCAACTATTTCGAGTAAAGTGCAACAAAAGCAAATGAATGAATTTGTGCTACGAATTAAATGAATTAAGATTAACATGCGTCGATATCTATTCTTCATAAATGTATGTTTAATTTTTTTGTACATTCGTTTCGGGCTTCCAGCGCACAACGATAAGAACTCATCAACCAAGGTTCAAGTGGAGAATCCTTACAATTTAATATCGTAAGATTTAGAATAGATAGCATAACATTTCATCTCCTCTCGCCTTCTTAATACTTTGATCTAAAGTTGGCTCGTTCCATTTCCTTTCGTTTCGCAAACTCATCAAAAACATATCCATCGTTTCGAACATGAAAATATTTATTTTGTCGCCAACCACAGACAAAAAGATTATGAGACATCACATAGTTTTCAAAGAAAACCAAAAACAGAGACAAAGAGAAAATTTTACAATAGTTCTTTTGGCGGTTCTTTACAGAATATTTTATATTTCTCAGTTTTAGTATACTTGCTGAATGTAAGTATTAGGAGTACAACTTGAAAGACGCGTATTTTTTTGTTAAAAAAACATTTATTTGAATATGAAAACAAAACTTGTGTAAATTAACTTGTGTATACTTTGACAGATGGAATTAACTAGATTTTTCGACGCTCTTTAACATACAATAGCTGTCACTGTCAAAAAAATAGCACGTGTGAATATATATGAAGTTAGTAACAATGCGCGTCTTTCAAGTTGTACACCTAATAATACGGCCAACAAAATGTGCAATTCTTTTTTTAATTTAATTAATTTGGTTCTTTGACGAAACAAAAACCGCTACTATAACCGCCCTTAGCCGTTTTGACATTGATCAAATAAACTTTTTTACTTCATAACTACCTGGAATGTTTGCCCATTCTTCTCTGTACTGTACTGTACTGAATTTGCTGGTTTCTATTTTTGGGATTCCTTTTTGCCGAATTCCTCTCAAATCTACCCATAAATTTTCAATCAGGCTGTGCTCTGTGCCAATGCTTTGATGCAGTTGTAGAGCAGCCAAGTCTTCACCGTAAGTTCTTTTTGTCTTGGATCGTTATCTTAATAAAAATTGAATTATGGTTTTCTGCCATTAATGCCACAATTAAAGCCAAAGTTATTGGCACTACTGATCAAATGAGTTTGCAGAATACTCATATATTTCTTTGCGTCCATAGTATTCTCAATCAACAATATGTCTCCAATGCCTTTGCTGGATAATATAAATGGTTATTATTATTATTATAATTCGTTAACTTATAATTAAAATTACTAAGCTAACATTTATGTAGCACAAACTGCTAAGGTTTCGGCTTAATAAATGGTTAAAATAAGCCAACTGCTTTACATCAAGAGGAACTCTCTTGCCAAGAAGGCATTTAAAAACTTATCACAACAAATAATTCTTACACACTCAACAGCTGAAGTAACGCTGAATATGTTCGTTTTCGGTTTCCAACATCTGTAACAAAACGTGAACTAAGAAGAACCGCTATAACGGTACTGTTTTGAACTAAGCATGCACTGTGAAACGGAAGCAGATTGAGAAATGTAAACAGTTGAAAATTTATTCCTTTTGAGTTTAGTTATTATTTGTTGTTATTAATTAGTTACGTGAAGTTTTATGTTATGTACTATTTAAGGTATGAAGTATTAAAATAAAAAAAAATATTGGTGATTTAATATTTCTAGAAGCGAGAAAGTAGAAATTGCTGTTTTTTTACGTTGTGTAAACACTTTCTTGACAAACTGTATGTAGATGTAACGATAAACTCGAACAGTTTACACACTGAAAAACAAAACATCGATGTTGTCCAGGATGATGAGTTCCAGGAACCAGTTCCGATAGGGAAAAGTTACGTTCCTAGTCGTTTCGAGGCTGGAAGGATTTTCCGCAACTCTACTTTGTTTGGAAGTATCGTTTCAAGAGGCATAGAAAAGATGGATTGTGTCATACCAACTTTATAATCATTACCAACATTAATTACCTCCTGCGAAAAAGCTTAGGACAACTACGGCTTGACATATTGAAGTTAATGAACATAAAAACGCAGCCGGCTTTAAATCATTTTGCAGCTCATCTAATATATATTTGAATGCAAGTTAATTTAGTTGAAAGTCTCCTTGAATTCTATAAGTTAATTATAATTAATTGGTTACAAGCGTTTCGAAGCCTTTTCCTTGGAATTTTTAGCGCGGACTCTTGACTGGCTGATCATCAATAACTGCGAAATATTAACTTCAGCGCACAATTTATTTAAATAATTATCAAAGATCAAACAAAATTGGGCACTAAACAATTGATTTTAAAAAGGAAAGTGTGGCAATTCCGTTTGATATGTACGATAGCCTTTTATAGAAAACAATTTTTACGTAGATTCTTATCCATTGATGATGACGTAGAAGGCGCTTTATCTTTTTTTAGCAAATTAATTTAGAGGAGAAATGGTTGAAATGAGATGCGTTTGATTAAAAAGAAGACGTTAAGCAAAAGCTTACTAACAACAATAGAATACTAAGACGGAAAAACAGCCACTCAATAGCCAATACGGACAGTACTATTTTGAAGGATATAAATGAGCTAATGTTAAATCTACAAATATGTCATAAATGTGGTGTTTATTTATTTTTTTTTTTTTTTTTTTTTTTTTATAAATCCCAATAAATACTTACACCTGTCTCTAGGACATTAAGTAAATGTTTTTTAATTTATACAGGGAAAAAACATGTGACTCCGACCAGTGTCGAATTTTCGTCACCTGTGGAATTGCGTAAGCAATTCGAGCAAAACGTTTAAAAACATCAATACGCTATAATTTAACATTTTCAATAATACAGTAAACTTGCAGACAACATGAAATATATTGCATATATGTATTTTATATTTATTGAAGAACCAAATCAATAGGTCTTCTTCGTTTCAATCTTCTCGTTCTAAGTGTTTCGTCGTCGAAGAGCAGGTTGATGTGTTGGTTGCGGTGTGCCAAGATTTTTGTCAAGTGTTTTTTGCTTATTTTTTGTATCTCTTCGTCAATTGTGTTTATTTGCAGGTCGCGATGAATGTCTTTGTTACAGATATACCATTCGGCGTTGGTAATCGTCCTTAGAATTTTATTCTGTTGTCTTTGAATTATACACAGGTTGCTTTTTTTTGATGTTCCCCATATTTGAATTCCATACGTCCATATTGGTTTTATAATACATTTATAAATAAGTAGTTTATTTCTGAGAGAAACACTTGATTGGGGGCGTAGAAGCCAATAAAGTTGTCGAAATTTGTGTTTTATCTGAGTCTGTTTTTGTTGGATATGTAGCTTCCAAGTCAATTTACTGTCTATGTGGATCCCTAAGTATTTAGCGACTGGTTGGATAGATATATTTTTGTGATTTATTGTAAGTGGTAGCGGTACGTATTTCGTTTTAGTTGTGTAAATGACTTGTATCGTTTTTTCTTCGTTAATTTGTACGTTCCATTTTGTGAACCAAGCATTCGCTTTGTCCAGTATTTGTTGTAGTTGGTAGGTCGCAGTTGAAAGGCCTTGTCCGGTATTAAGCAGGACAGTGTCGTCCGCAAAAGTAGCAATCATGGCCGTTTCGCTGTCTGGGGTAGGGATGTCTGCAGTGAAGATGAGGTACAGGACTGGTCCTAGGATGCTTCCCTGGGGCACTCCAGCTTTTATTGGGTGCATGTTTGAACACTTGTCATTTACTCTTACGTAGAAGCATCTGTCTTCTAAATAACTTTTTAAGAGTACAAAAAAGTCCTGAGGAACGACTTTACTAAGTTTGACCAATAGTCCCTTGTGCCAAACCGAGTCAAAAGCCTTAGCCACGTCAAGGTATACTGCAACGCAGAATTTTTTTTCGTCTAGTGCCGCCGATATTTTGTTTGTCACTCTATGTACTTGCTCGATTGTTGAGTGCTGTCGTCTAAAACCGAACTGGTGGTTTGGTATAGCGTTTGATTTATGCAAAATGGGTAGAAGTCTTTTGAGGAGGAGTTTTTCGAAAATTTTTGACAGGATTGGAAGTAGGCTAATTGGTCTGTAGGATGTTGTCATTGTGGCGTCCTTTCCAGGCTTTGGTATAGCTATTACCTCAGCTACTTTCCACAGCTTCGGAAAATATTTAAGCCGGATTGCTCCGTTAAATAGGTTCCAAACGAAAATAAAGGCTATTTTCGGGAGCTCTTTTAACAATTTGCCTGTTAGGAAGTCGTAACCGGGTGCTTTTTTACTCTTGATCCCTTTTTTTATACAGGTTTCAATTTCATTGGCAGTCATTTTTCTTATAGGTTGAGTGTCTTGTATGTTTTCGAGTGGTGGTGCCGAAACCTTGTCTCCTTCAGGGTTTGTAAATGTTGACTCAAAGTATTTAGCTAAGGTAGCTGCTTTGTCAAGGTTGTCTCTAGCCCATGTGTTGTCAATTTTTTTAATTGGAGGATGGTGTTGCATTTTGTTTGTCATATCTTTGGTTGCTCTCCATAATGAGTAGTTTGTCGTAGATGTTGGAGTTAGGTTCTTAAGGTAGGTTGTGAGGTTACTTTCGTGAGCTTCCTTTAGTTTAAGTTTTAGTAGTTTAGTTATGTTATTTAGGTTTGTCTTGTCATTGGGTGCTCGAGTCAACTGCCATTTTTTCCTTAGTTTTCTCTTTGTCTTTATGAACTTTTCAATCGTAGAAGTTGGTCGAACGCCTTGGGGTTCTGTGCCTATAGAGGGCGTTGCTCTATAGGCCCCTTCGTTGATTTGGTCATTTAGGTAAATAATTGCTCTTTCCAAGTCGTCTTTCTGTTTGAGGGGAATGTCTGTTTTGAGGGACGTGTCTATATATTGGCGGAATGCAGCCCAGTCAGTCTTTGAGTTGTACAGCCTAGTGGGTGCTTGTACTTTTTTGGGGCTCGTGCAGTATTTTAAAATAATTGGGGAATGGTCTGAGGATAGGTCAAAAGAAGACTTTATTTCCAAGTTCTGGCAATTGATGTTTTTTACGATACAGAAGTCAATAAGGTCAGGTTTCTTCGTTGTGTCTGTGGGCCAGTACGTTGGTTCACCTGTGCTTACATGTTTGCACTTATTCCTATTGATTGCGTCCAGAAGATTTTTGCCTTTTTTGTTAACAAGTCTTGATCCCCAGTCTGTGTGTTTAGCGTTAAAGTCCCCTCCCACAAGGAAACGGCCACCTAATGATTTTAAATAAGAGTCATATTGTGGAGTAGTTATTTTATGTTTTGGTGGGCAGTATATAGAGGATATAACCATTGGTCCATGTGCGTCTTGAATTTGAATTGATGTGGATTGAATATAGTCTGTTTTGAAGCTATTGAGCTCAATAAATTGTATTTGGCTGTTTACAATGATTGCGGATCCTCCATGTCCTGTTCCATCCGGATGATTCGTGCACAGAGTTGAATACCCAGGGAAGTGGAAACGCTTTTTCTCCGTCAGATGGGTTTCAGCAATAAGAATGATGTCAACTTCGTTATCTTTTAAATATTGCTTCAGTTCAATATAGTGCTGGTGAAGTCCGTTAGCGTTCCAAATAGTCATTTTAAGGCACTTATTGTTTACTTTCATTTTGTTTGGTGATGAGTAATGTTAAGAGGTTTAGCATGTTGGTCATTTGTGTTACTAGTTGCTTTATCATGTCTTTAAGTTCTTTTATGTCGGAGGAGTATTGTTCGTTAGTGTTTTGTGATTGTTCAGCAACTGTTCTTTTGGTTATTGACGTTTGTAAGGATTGTTTGTTTGGGGAACTGATCAGGTCTGATGTGATAGCGTCTGCGTAGCTTATGCTTGGTTTTACTGTTGCTGGTTGGCTAGCTGTTTTTTGTGGTACCTTTGGTTGGTTTGTTATGTTCGTGCTTTCTCTCGGTCTCAATGGAGGGAAGCGTTGAATTATTGGCTCAATTGTAACTGTTGTCATCGACGATCTAAGATTATGTCGTATGACGAAATTATTAAATAAGATTACAGGTAAATCAACAGCAATAAAAACAAGAATGTTGTTTATTTAATAAAAGTTACTAAATAAATACATTCAAAAATTAACTGTCTACCAACAATTAGTCAAAACAGGAGATAACTGAAGTTTTACATGATTATTAAGAAATACGCCAGAAAACCACTGCAGGCAATTTAAACGGCTAGAGCTATATTATATTTAGATTGGTCTAAATACCTACTTTTTCCTTTAAGTCCATTTTCCCAGCAAGACTGCGATTGACCTTTTTAACCAGAGTAATGCAATGCATTATTCGCCGTTCGGAACCGGCAATAAACAGTAGGTCCCCTCCACATGTGACAAAATTATAACGCGCACAATACAGTGGAGGCGCGAAAAAGCTAGGCTCTGGCTCTCAACGGGCTGTTACGCCGCCCAATACAATGCAATTTGCAATGCTTAGTTAAGCAATGTATGAACAAAATTACGACTAATGAATTGAAGGAAATCTTTCGCATGCATAACTAAACGACTTGCAATACTTCAGTGGTTTACAAAACGTGTCCCATGAATTCAGCGATTTCAGCGCCATGAGCAACCCCATGGCGTCGCTCTTGCCCACTTGTCAGCCATTTGCATCGCACCTTTCTGCATTTGGTTTGTCAAATTAGCGGCTCATTCCATTTACGCGTCGAATTCTTGTCGCCGGGCCTGGCATCTAGAAACACACGTACATGGTCCCCAAAGTCTAAGTTGTTGCCAGCATTCTCATAATTCTTCCACCACACGTCCGACAACCGCTCTTATCTGCCGCAAATAGTAATAACGGCAGTCCCTCCCTCCGTCTCGCGCTGAAAATTCGCTCCAGATTCCCCACTTCACTGCTCCGCATCTCGACGCAAGCCTCATGTTCGTGTTTTACGTTTTAATTGGACAAACGAACTTGTTACCGCGCCGCGCCAACTGACAGACTTCCCGCTGCCGCACGCTGCGTGCGAACGCGAAAAAAACGCACAGAAAACAGCCGCCTGTAATCCACAAGACCACCTCGCCACGAACTTCAGCGGCAGAGCAGCTCCATCATCTCGCAGAGACAATGTCTCGATGACGCCACGGATTAGTGACTGAGTTTAGTCGTCCATTTATCCCCGCGGTTGCACAGCCAGCGTCCAGCGGTCAGCCGCAGACCACTGCCGCTCACCGATCCGATCTCAATTTTGATGGCTAATTGGATCTCAAGCGTCGCGTCGCTTCTCCGGCAAAGCCGATCGGCATCGCTATTGTGCTGCTGTTTTTAGTCATTTAAATTGTCAAATTTGGTTCGTGCCCGGAATAACACAACTCGGACGCGGTGACAACGCTCGTAAGTTGCGTAAAAGTTTTTTGTTGTTGGTACGATTCCTGTTGTTGTTGTTGCTTTCGCGATCATGTCTTTTCACGGAAAACACAAAGGTGACAGGTGAGAAATGGACAATGAGAGAGTTCTTTTTGTTGTTGGTGGGGATTTGTTGTGAAGAATTTAGTGAGGTGATTAGCGGTTAAAGAGGGAAATTCCAGGAGAAATTTAAGGCGGCAATGGCGCGGGCTGGAGTTCGAATAAGTGCGACATTCCTCTGTGAGGAACTTCAATCTCGGTGCAGCTGATGCAACATTTGTTCGGCACTTGCACATTGCGATGAAATTGATAGAGGTTCATTGAACTTTAGTCGACTTCTTAGCTGAATCAAATTTTTGGTGGGAATAGAAATGCCAACAAAATTTAGAATCAGGATGAAAAGCCGTCAGGTTGTGGTAGAAATCAATCTACCAAAATCCTCGACGGATCGCTGTGTGCTTGCGCGGTCTCATTTAGAAACTTTCTTTATCGCTCCGATATTTGTCTGAATTTTCAAGAATTTTGATTTGCTTCTGTTAATTTCAAAGCGAATCAAAAAGAAGCAGCACTAGTTTCATAATAGTAGACATTGTCATTGTCATTTATAACAAGTGCAAGTATTTTCTTCTCCTATTTTAATAACAGCCTGAACGATAAAAAAATTTCACAAAACACATGTCGTGCAGGCGTCACATCATTATATGCTCATATGATTTCATTAAAATTTTCTCTTATCAAAATAAAGAACCAGAAAATTTGGCGACACAAAAACCGGGTATGATAAATCTGAGGGGCTTGTCAATAGGTTCCATAGTGTAGCGGTTATCACGTCTGCTTTACACGCAGAAGGTCTCCAGTTCGATCCTGGATGGAACCAGTTGGATTACTATTTTTTTTTTTATTTTACAAATAGAAATGGAAGCTTTTTTTGCAACAATTATTCATAATTTCCCTCGTTCCTATAATAAACACATTAATAATAGGCAGTGTAATATACGGATCAGCAAGCAGTTGTGTTTAAATTTACTAGAATGTTCAAAATGTATGCATATTCTACTTTATTTATGGAAAACCATCCAAAACTAAAGGCATTTCACATGGAAATTCTCCCTCAGGAACAAATTAAACCATTGTCGCCGATTCTTAGATGATTGGTGAACTCAAAAGTAACTTTATACCCTTTTCTTATATTTTGTCTGTAAAAACAAGTCTTAACCTGTTGCAGATCTCAAGAAATCAAGAACAACTTTAATCGAAAGAAGTTTAAAATTAATCTTAGTTTATAACAAATTGTTTGGTGCACCTGTTTCGACTTTATTCAAAACATAGAAGCACTAAATAATTTGGATAGAAGGCTGCAGTTGGAGACTGATTTTGAAAATAGTAGTAGTTAGTGTAATTTAATCTTAAATTAACCATTATCACACTTAAACGGCTAAGCATTTTTAAATTATTTTATTTTTGCCGAAATTATCATTGGCGATTAAATTTAGACGGAAATTGTCACTAAATTTCCCCGCAATAATATTCCTACTCACTGCTCACTTCGTTTTCAATTGCGTCTTATTCTGGTTCGGAACAATCCTCAGAGAACTTCAGAAAAATGTAAGCATGTTTCAACAATAATATGTAAGAATATTTCAAATATTTCAACAAAAAACTTAAAGGCTGAAGGTTGAAGAATACACAGGAAACTAAAAAACTAGCTGTGCTTGTTGAAATTCCTTTCTTGGCCAATGAAAACCTCAAACGCAATTTATGCTTATAAAATTTCCCTATCCCAATTATCATCTTTTACACTAACACCTGATGAAGGTTAATATTCGTAAAATAAAAACTCAAACTAATTTCTGGAGCGATTGAAGAATTTGATTTTTAGACTGGATTACTGGCTTCTTATCATATTAATAAATACTTGAAACAAACTGAAGAGAAGGTGTTGACCGTTCTTACCTAGATATTGCAGATCACTACGATTCAGATTCGTCATAAAAAAGCTGACATAACAAACCAGGAAATTAGTTATGTTCAGCAATCTGCTACAAAATTATAACAAACAGAAGTTCTTTTAGATGGAAACAAATATAAATTTGAACATATTTTTGTACTGATAATGTGCGATGTAAGGTATGTAACGCTGCAACCAAAACAAAATCTACAAGTGCTTTTTTTCACGTTGACAGTCCTGTGCATACTGTTTCCAGTCCGGACGACCTAGCAAGTCCGTGATCACTTGCTTTCTGTACCGGAGGTTGGATCTCGCTCTACTCCTCGACTCGATGATCCTTTTATCCGTTTGTGTCCATACGCTCGATGTGGCCGAGGCATTATAGTCGACGGATTTTTACTTTCCCGGCTATGTTCACATCTTTGTACACTTCGTAAAGTTCTCGGTTATGTCTTCGCCTCCATTGGCCTTTCTCGCAGACAGAACCGTATATCTGCCGTAGAATTTTTCTTTCGCAAGAGCCATGATCAGCTCTGCAATCTTGTTTATCGTCCAACTTTCAGCTATATATAGTAGGACTAGCACAGTAAGGGTTTTGTAGAGCTTTACCTTCGTTCTTCGAGTCAGGAGTCTTGATCGTAGCTATTTAGACAAACCGAAGTAGCAGCGGTTGCTGAGGGTGATTCTACGACGAATCCCCACTATTATGTCGTTCGTGAAATTTACGTTTGCCCTGAGGTTATGAGCTCCTTAACTGCCTCGTAGCTGGCTGTCGATGGTCACATTTTGTCCTAGGCGGTGGCCAACGAATTCATTGTAGACAACATATATTTCGTTTTGTTCTCATTTATCTCATTGGGAATATGAGCACAAAATCCTAAAAAGCAAAATATCTTGAAATCACACAAAATAGCAAGAAAACTTTAGGTATTCACATAAAAGGCATTAAAACGATGCAAATATAAGTCAAGAATTTAAAAATAAAAATAAACCCTTCTAAATTAAAACCCTTCTTTTCTTTTCCTTGTTCCCAGATCTGACAATTCGCTACCCTAAAAGTTAATCTTAACGAAAATACATCAACTCACGGTCACGGTCAAGTACGGGTCACTATTATCCCTTCTAGACACTAAGAAAAAGCTCACACGCTTTCAAAAGTCGGCCAAAACCATAATTGACCTCCGAAACGCTCTCTCATAAGGAAATGCCACTCACCACACCAATTGCTGGCAACTCTTAAATTATCCGGCCAATTAAGTACGCCCGTGTAGAATTTCCCTAATTAAAACTTTTCGACTTCCTCCCACGTGTTTCTCGCCATTCCCACGGCACCGGAATTCATATAAATACCCAACCAAGGTTCCTTTCACCCCAAATCTTCACCAAGATGTCCACTCGGGTACCGGGAACTTTTGACGACCAAAAACTTTTCCACTCCGCCACGACGTTCTTCAAAATCACCGGCCTCTGGCGAACGGACAGTGCGTCTAGGTGGCTTGAGCCCTACGTCTACTTCAGTCGGTTCAACGTGAGTGTGTTAAGTGGCCACTGTGAGGGCATTTCTTTAGTTGTTAAGATTTTAGGTCTACGTAGTCTTTGGCTGGGTCTTCATTGCTTCAGTGCTGAGTGGATGCTACCTCTACGTCCTTGACGGCGAAGTGGATAGGGCTCTGGATTGGGGTACGTTCTGCATGGCCTATGTTGTGATGCAGTACAAGTTCGTGGTCCTTGCGAGAAACGAAGCAAAGATTCGTCGGATCATTGCAAAGCTGGAGATGTTCTCGTCGCGATATCCTGACAAAACGGAGGTGTACAAGAGCTTACGGACGTCGGAAAGACTCGTGGTCATCGGGTCGCTACTGGTCGGCGGTGCATGCGTCCTGTACTGCACGTATCCCGTGGTGGTTTACTACCGGAAGTTACTACCTATCAAGACGATGATGACTTTCGGACTGAACCTATTTCAGAGCCCTTTTTACGAGCTCTACTCTGTATACCAGATCATCGGGACCGTTTGTCATACTGTGGTCGCTATGACGTTTGATATGGTGAGTTTTTGAAACGTTTCTGGGGATTTTCGTGTGTGAGTATAGTACAAAAAGATAAGTATTAAATAAAAATAAAACACGGAAAATTAAATATATTGGTTCTTTAAAGATCCGATAGCAGATCCGATAATTTTTCAAATTTAAAAGTTTTAAAAATTGCGAACAATAAAAAAGGGTGAGTTTCATTTTCATTTTTCATTTGCCCTTTGGTTCTTGTCTAAAACTATGCAATTAGTTCAAAAATTATTCAGGCGTCACAAAATTTTCTTTTATAATAGAAAGAAAAGTTAGTAGGATCTCTTAAAGAAATACCAACTAGTAGGATGTTTTAGAGAAAGCCCATTTGTTCTAAAACAAGATAAACAGCAGCACCCCTCTTATAAAAGCTGTTGAAGAAATCGTGTTAAGAGCGTTGGGAAGATATGGTTGGAAAACGGAACACAGTGAGCACGATTATCGCCGATTCACGGCTTGGGCTTTCGAAAATAATAAAATGTTTTTAATTAATATTTTTTAGATATATTCATTTCATTTCAATTCAGCACATTGGTGTGGCGCTGAAGATATTAAATTTGACATAGTGGATTCAGGGATCTTTTTTCACTCAGTCCTTGGTTCTTAAGACAACTCTTGCTTATTTTTGAAGTGTTGCTAGAAACTCGTCGCTCAAGGCTTTGAATGCTATTTAAGACGGGTGATTAGCACACCATTCGAGACCTTGCACTTGATTGTCTTTAAACTTTTTTTTTACCAGCCTTGATATGTGTTTCGGGTCGTAATCGTGCTGAATCGTGCAGCGGCATATTATTGTCAGCCAAATCTGCATTTCTAAAATATTATGCAAAATAAGAAATAAGTCAACGATTTGTCATTAATAAAGTATCGAAGTATTTATAACTATTGTAGCAAAACAATTAACATTGAATGTATCAGATTACACTTAAGAGTCTGTTCTTATAATTGGATGCATTCATATATCAATAGTCGAAAGGTTGCTTGTCCTCCAAACGTTTAGATTCCATTTTGAAGTCATTGGAGTGTGTTTTTCGCGGAAGCATAGCGTCTGTGTCAACTTGTCAATTGAAAACAAAATCTTCAAAAAATCGGTAATGTTGAGTAACTATTGAATAGTAGTCAGATCGGGGGGCTTAAAATTTCAGATTTTTAAGTCAATTGCAAGTTTTTCATCATGACCGGCCAGCTAAGTTTTGCGTTCTTTTAGGACATTTGCTTGAACCAATTACTCATAGGTTTATTTAAATCTTTGCAGCTAAACTTTTTAACATCAACGTCTTCAGATTGCTTTCATATTTTGCACACCGTGCTCAGAGAAATTAGAAACTTTTGTTCTACTTCTTTTCTGGTTTTTTCATCGTCCAACTCCTATGGAATGTTTATTTTGCATTTAACTGGCATTATAATCCCTTGTTGTTTATACAATTTTAGCAAACAAAAAATTAAACAACCACTAAACAAACAGACAGATGGGCACCGAAGTGATTCTTTTAAAACGAAGCCCTAGAAATCAACACAAAATATTCACAATTTGGCGTTCTTAAAATTCCTTGTTTCTTTTTCCAGACCTACATAGGCTTTCTCCTTACCTCTGCAGCAATTATCCGCAACCTAAACACGTCAATGAAGAAAAAGGTCATCCACGGAAGGCTGTCCTCTCCCGAAGTTCACAAAGTCCTGCTCCAGCACATTAAGGAACACATTGAAATTTTTGAGTAAGCAAATTCAACCATCCGCACTACATTGACAACAATTCGCAATACTTTTAGCTTCCTTAACGAAATACGTGAGCTCTTCGTTGAGGCCAACATGGCTCACTTCATGTACAACTACTTCACAGCGGGCCTGACCATGCTGCAAGTCTCAAGGCAGCCAATTGGCAGCATTCGCTTTTTCTCGATGATCTCCGGATGCAGTTCGGTGGCGTTCACGTTGATCACATTCTGCGAAGCCGGGCAGATACTCTCCGACGAGGTCAGATAAAAGAGTCCTTTTGAATATGAAAGCACTGTCCATTGTCCATTTGCAGATGAGAAACTTTTGGATAAACTTATACGCGACTGACTGGTATCGGCAGCCGGTGGGCTTCCGCAAGACTCTCGCGTTTGCTTTGCACGGAGCGCAAAAGGACTACTATATGGTGGCCGGGAATATGATGTCACTGTCAAGGGAAACGGAGAAGAATGTGAGTGATGTTTCAGTTTTTGTGGAAAAAACTTAACTGATTAATCTGATTTCAGATTATCCAAGCCATCTTCACGTACTACACGTTCCTTTTACGGTTGAACACATGAATTTTAGAGCTGCTGGTGCACGATCCGAGTGGACTTTGCATGCGACTTGCAGTGTTAGAAGTAGAAAAATAAACAGAATATTCAGAGAAGTTGCAGTTTGTACGTTTATAGGGTTTTATAGCTTTTCAACGATCGAAGTCCCCTAGCACTTCTGAGGCGCGCTTTCCCCAGTTCAGATTTTCTTTTACAAACCGATTTTTTAAGCCTTCTTCGGCATTATTTTCTATTCATCGATGACTTATCCTCCTCAATCTCGTAAACGATCCTTTTCCTCTTCCACAATAATTGTCGTCCGACTTCACTCTATGTCGCCAGCCTTCTACCCAAGGACCTAACCAATGTTGTCACTCTTCCCACGGTACACTCCACTCTCTATTCACTCGTATTGAAGGACCAAAAGAAAACGAGCTCATTTCCTTTATCTTGTTCCTCGGCCAAAGCAGAAGACGACCAGTTAGAAAACTTCCACACACAAGGACCACAAAACTACTCCGTTGGACCGGAAAATAAATACCCAACGATGAGAGCGTCAATCCAGTTGAACATAAATCCTTTTCACCGAATCCCTCTGGGACAATCTTGTTAATTACCAAAAGTGGTTACGGTTGGGGGCAGCCACTGCCAGTGCCACCACCAGATAGAAGGCCGCAAACCATTTTGTTGTGGACGTCGTCGTCGGTCGGTCGGGCGGTGTGACGTGGTGTGGTGCGGTGGATGCGGTGTTTGCCTAATAACAACTAATCAACTGTCAATGCACGTATTTTAATCACTTGTCGCAATATTTCAATCAAAATGTTGGCAGCCAGAACAATGCAGCGGCAACAGCAGCCGATTGACGTGGTCTGGAATCACACCATCATCATCACGCCCATCTACCTACTCAACCTGAGTGTCCTTGCAGATGGGAGATATTTGTTAGGATGCGGACTTCCTTTTTTTGCGCTGTCGACGGTTGATTGGTGATGCTTTTAGGTGTTCAGATTTATTTGATGGGATCCATCAAAACGAAGGGCTGCAACAGAAGATGGATGAGCTTAGGGTGGCAATCATCCAAAAGGATTTTTACGGAAAAAATGAATAGGGCAAATGCGAAAGTGGGAGTGGGTTAATGAAAAAAAAAGTCGATTTGCGTCATGCTTTCAAAGCACCCGACCTTACGCAATAGCTTGCGAATAATTTGTAATCGTAATATAAGACAAGTGAAGGAGATTAGTCAGGGGTTCTTTATGGATTAGCAGCCCGAGTCTTAGTTGTATAAGCCTTAGTTGTATATCCTGAATGAGAGCTCCTTAATATTCAATTCAAGTTCAATTCAATACAGCTCCTTAATACAGTACTACAACTATTCTATGGCCGACTTTAAAATCAAACGCCGCTACATTTTGCGTACAATGTAGCCCTGGGCGGGGATGAAAAGTATAAAAGATAAGATAAGATATAAAAAGATTGAAAGCAAGAGGGCGAATGCTGTAGATTGGCAAAGCTCTTGTTTACGCAAAGTAAGGAGAATCGATCAGAATTCCAATCTCAGGCATATAAAGAACTCCCTTTAAGAATTTTGATAAAAAATTGAAGAATTATCAAAATTGGAAAAATTATCAAACTTTTAGTTTCGGCTCAGTGTCACAGCTTGATTTTGAGTTTTGAGCAGAGTTTTAAAAAAATGAATTCGTTGCGTGCTTGATACAAGGTGCGAGAGGAAATTTGTTTGTTTATTTGTTTGCAAAAAAACAAGAAACTTAGACTTAGAGGAAATGAAAATAGACCAAGAGTCGACAAAAATGTATTCGGGTCAGATGGGATTTTGTGTGGAAAATTGAAGAGAATGCCAAAATATGGCGAGTTAGAGGGATTTTCGACTTACAGGGCGTTCGACTTAAAGGGCTTCGACTGTACTTCATAAACATAACTCATTAAGTTATTGTATGTGCTTGTGATCACGTGAACAGTAAGTTGAAAAGGTTGAATGTAGGGGATCTGTTTTTATCGTACGTCAAATTACAAAACTCCCGCATTTGTTTTTTTTAATTTTAATAAAGTAAGAATGGGACAAGGGAAAATCTGGAACACAGATCTTGTTGAATTTTGAATTATATCTTTTTTTGTTTTTGTTAGTGAACTTTTATGATTTTAGTTTTCTTGGCTTACAAACTACATTTAAATTTTTTTATAACTTTAAGGTGTTCCGACAAAGAGACCAGCAAAAATCGATTATGTCCATCACAACTTTGAGCTACTGTAAATGCTGTGACTCCAATCTTATCTTTTGTTGGCTAGGCTTGGCTTGCCGCTTTGCAACTTAAATCTGCGGGCTCTTTTCGTTTAAAACGGACTATTAAACTTTAAATAAATCCTTGACCATTAAACTGAATGGGCATATCTAGCCAAACAAAGCTTTTAGTAAAACATACAATGCTTTGAGGCTATCGATTTGAGTGAGATTGGTCAACAAAAGCAACACTGGAAAATAGTGGTGTCCACTTTAGACACATTGTGAATATCATTTCAAGCTATAGCTAGAACTAACTGAATCCTCTTCCACCTCAAGTCAACCCACGTCACAGACATGTTCCACAAATAACCAACTACCCATCTCCGCTACCAACGCCAACGCTTTTCATTAAACTCATTAAAAGAACAAAATTAAAACTCATTAACCAACAAAAAACCAACTTCTCCAATTTGTCTCGTGTCAATTAAAACTTCCAGACAACCGACCGACAGCATGTCCTTCCCAGCACCAGTGGCTGTAACTCTCTATAAAAGCATGCGCTCCCACTCCCAGCGCTACAGTGAAAAATGTTCGCACACAGAGCGGCCAACTTTGACAGTCACTTCTTCGAGTACGCGACGAATTTTTTCAAGTTCTGCGGTCTCTGGCGGGTCGACAGCCGCCCGTGGTGGTTGGAGCCGTACGTCTATTTCAGCCGTTTTAATGTAAGTCTCCGCCTTGTCCAGATGCCATCCAAACGTGTCTAAGGCAGTCCCAATTCTAGGTTTATGTCACTTTTGGTTGGGCATTTATCGCATCGGTGCTGAGCGGGAGCCTCCTCCACTTCAAGGCCGGCGAGGTGGACCTCGGCATGACGTGGGCAACCTTCTCGTTAGCCTGGTGCACCATGCAGTACAAGTTTGTGGTTTTGACCCGCAATGAAGCAAAGATTCGGGGCTTGATTACGCGGCTCGAGATGTGGTCGTCACGTTACGCTGACAAAGCTAACGTCGCCGGGATGTTGGAGATCTGCAACAAACTACTGCTGCTCGGATCGCTACTGATTGGGACTGCGTGCATCGGATTCGTCTGCTTCCCGAGCCTCCTGAGCGAGGTAAGAGCGCTCCCGATCAAGACCATGTTCACCTTCGGCCTAGATGTGGTAAAAAGCCCGACATTCGAGATCTATGTGATCTATCAGAATGTGGGTACGCTTGTGAACACCGTCGTAGCTATTAGCTTCGACACCGTGAGTAGGAAAGATGACGAAGAAGGATGGCAGTGAATTTGGTGCATTTTTAGGTCTACATTGGAATCCTCCTGACGACGGCTGCGCTCCTACGGAACCTGAATGCGCAAATGCGAAAGGATATGGCGCGGACAAACCTTGGCCCGAGAGACAAGTACCGACTGCTTATTAAGCACATCGTCGAGCAGAATGCGATCCTTAAGTATGGGTGTTATTTTCAGAAGAAGTTTTTAGAGGTACGTTTCGATTGTCCATTTCAGACACTTGAACGAGGTTCGCGAGCTGTTCATGACGTCGAATCTGCTGCACTTCCTGTACAACTACACCAACGCAGGGTTGACGATGTTCCAGGTGTCGAAACTCCCAATCGGGAGTATTCAGTTCTTCGCTATTCTGTCTGGATTTTCATCCGAGATTTACGGTCTGATGACGTACTGCGAGTCGGGACAGAAGATTACCGATGAGGTTTGTTTCCGCGAGCTGTAAAAGATTTCCTGCGGATTCCTGGGGTATGGTATGTGCTTGTGACTTAGGTGTCCCGTCTGTATAGAGGCAACGTTTAACCGCCAGTGCCTAGAAATTCAATTCAGTTCAACGTTTAACTGCCAGTACCTAGAAATGAGGGCAATATCTGACAATTCCAATACATGTCAGAGTTCTGCCACAAAATATCGCTAAACAATTGCTTAGCATTGTGTTTTAGGAATAACATATGTTTCCTTCTTTTTTCAAAAACTCGGAGTGCCAGAACTTGTCAGCTCAGTATAATCTTTCGATCTTCAAGAAGGCGTAAATTTCAAGCGGGGTCTGCCAAAAAAACAAGTAGAAAATCATGTATTTAGCAATGCGTCTAAGAAACAGCGATGCACGCGAGGGTAATAGACGATAGTCCTTAAGCAAACAAACACTTACTCTACGCAACATCGAAGCTAGCCGGATTTAAATCTGTAACCTTACCTAGACTAGAGCTGCGAGGAGCTGAGTTATTGATCCAACTCTTAAAGAATACGATACAGGTTTTGAACGACTTTGCGTCAGGGTGTAGGTTTCGACGTATTCGTTCATGTCTCTGTTTTCGATCAAAGCCATGCCACCTAAGTGGAAAGCATTCTTGCGAACAAGTGTCACTCAAATCTAATTATGACTAACTGATGACAGAATGTCCAGGTGTAGGTAGGTCGGGCCTCAAAGTAGCATGTCAGTGGAACATACCAATTTCAAGCTATTGGGTTATCAGTGAAAACATTCAACCCGCAAAAGAAAATCATCCAGTGCTCCTAGCTCTATGCCGAACAATTAGGAAGGCAACATGAGTCTTAGCGTTGTATCGATAATTGAGGCCAAGCTAAAAAAGACGGAGATTCTATATCCCAAGAGCTGCAGGAGTCACTCGATTATTGTAGCAGCCTACTAAAAAGGAGGTCTCTTACGTGTTGGTTTATGATGATGCGTGCCTATTTGCACTCTTTTGGCTCTTTTGCTGCCTTAATCCGTGTCTACTTCTCCAGTAAAGCGCCCAATGAATGTATTAGTTTACTTTTTCTTTATCCTTTTTCCACGAAAGGAATTAATTTCCAAAGTAAGTAACTCACAAACAAACAACTTGTCTTTTGAGTTTGGGTGATTTTCAAAATCCTCTACATTCGCCATAATTGTTAGATGACGACAACATTTTGTTTTCTCCTACCCCAAAAATTGTATTCAGAATTTTTCCATTTCAGATGCGTGAATTCTGGAAGAACCTCTACTTTAGCGACTGGCAACAGGAATCCATGAAGTTTCGAAAGACCATTCAGCTGTCACTGCTTCAAACCCAAAAGGAATACTCGATGTCGGCCGGAAAAATGATGACCCTGTCTAGAGAGACTGAGAAAAGCGTACCGTCAAGCCGCATTCAATAGAAACTCAAATTTTAAATCTCGTTTTCTGTTTTTCAGATTCTAAATGCCATATTTACTTACTACACGTTCCTCCATCGATTGAATAAGTCGTAGTCTCCATCAATGGAGCAGTTAAGTAAAATAAATAAAAAAAACTTTTGGGCAAATGGATTGAGTGTTTTGGTCTTTTGTGTGAAAACTATTCTTTAACGACATGCAACTGCTGAAATAAAATTTTTTCGATAAAGATATCCCAATTTTGAATAAGGACCCAAAACTGAGATTTATGAGAAGACAAAGTGGGCCACTGATTTTTTCTTTGGGAATTTTTAACATGGATAGTATTGTGGAATTCTGATACAAGCTTTTTTCACTCCGTCCATATGTTCCCCAGTTAGGTGTAATAAAAAGCACTGTCCATGTCACCTTGTTATTCGAAGTCGTTCGACATCAATTGTTTTGGTGTTTATTCAGGAAAATTGAATCGCCCTCGAATCGGTCGTCAAAAGTCTGCTAACCTTCATTTCTACACTCTTCTACAACACTTTTTTAAACTTCCATTTCATCTCATTGCTTAAGTCTATCGGTCTTAGTCTTCCGCTCTTTGTCCCGATGTCTTTTTTTTATGCCGTGTTTTTTACACAAGATTTACACTAGATACACAAGGTCTGGACAAATTTGGCTTGGTTTCTATGGCAAATCTGATTATGGAAAAGTATTCTGGAAATCTTTGTATTTAGACTCTAGAACACGATTATCTGTAGCATAATTGCTGTGTTGTGGGTTAGTGAACACTGAAAAGATCCCACACCTTAAGTATAGAAGGCAGTCCTCAGATGGTCTCGATATACAGTGCCGAACATAAATTATGGTACAGTACTTAACGGGCATAACGTTTATAAGAAAAGAAAGCGATATAAGAAAGTATTTCCTGACACTAATATCTAAAATTACATGAATTGTTTTATACTGTGCGTACATTACCTCCTCAAACTTAAAATTTTGCCATTAATAGCTCAAACGAAATGGCAGTTGGTTTTTATATTATTTTCCAATCGGTTCGCAAATTGTTGTCTGCTTATTACATTTTTTTTTCTTATATAAGAAACTTCTTGTATAAGAAACTTTTTGTCTTGTATCCGTTTATGTCATAAAAGAAAAAAAAACGTTTAAAAGAAAAGGATTCTTTATGATTTTACTTTATTGAAATATAAAAAAATTACACAACAATAATAATTTAAGCTCTACCTACCAGGTGTTTTAGCTAAAAAAAATACAATACAAAAAATACAAATACAATTAAAAGACTTCTTTTTTTCGTTGCAGTAGCCACGTAGTCACGATGATTATGAATACAATTTCACAATTGTATGTTTATGAATATAAACGCATCGCTATCATTCTGTCTGTGGAAGGTTTAGTTCGATTTACAAACAGAAATTAAGGAAATGGTCGGATATTGACGTATAACTGCATTTGGAAAACTCAACCGTACAGTTTCGTCGTGTAATCATGTCTCAGCTTCATATTATTTTGAATTCATTTTAGAAATTGTTTTCTTTCATATAACGCGCAATCGAAATTGATTTACAAACAATGAAAGCGCCGCACAGTGATCAATTGTCAAGATCTAGCGGAACTTTATTTCTATTGCACTTGAATTTATATTTGTTTTTTTGTGTACCTACTCAGTTATGATATACAACTTGATTTTGAAGATTTCCGCCCCTTTGGCTTACCTTACAAAAACGCCGGAATTGAAGACAATGAAAAAATGTATACACTATACAAAACTGGGTTTCTAAGCAATTTTATTTCCAACGATCACTTCGACTTACAAAACGCAACTAATTTTATTTATTTTTTGCCAATATTTTGCAGCTGTTTGGGGTGCTACATAACGGTTAAATTTATTCCCAGAATTGATTTTTTTGCAAAACAATATTCTATGAGGTTCTAGCTGCTAATTCGGAATCTTTTACTCAGGAAAACTTGATTTTTTGAATTTAGTTCCGCTAGATCCTCAAAATTGACCACTGCGCGCCGTCTACCACAAGCCTTTTCGTGGTGTTCATTGCATTTTCGTGGCAGATGAATGGCGAACGTTGTAAGGTTCTGTTACAACTCTTTAGCTCTCAAAAATTATCTTTCTGTATCGTTGGTCATATGCCAATCCTGCAACTAGGTCTTCATTTTCTGGCAACAAAGGAGCCACTATACTTCTTTGTTTCGTCATAAACCCCTTCCTGTTCCTCTCTGAGAAGCATGGGACAGAATGTTAAATCGTCGTTTTCGATACAAGTCTTAACCAAGCACGTGCAGTCGCTACCAACAACTGGACGGGATTCATATCAAACTGAAGACCACTCTAGCTGATTGGACACACAACATCATTCTACTCAAGGATCTCACCGAGCCTCCTTCTCAGACACCTTCGACCCCCACTCAATCAAGTTCAGGCAGGCTGGCAGAATATTTCCCTTTAACTCACTGCGTCCACTTAGGTCAAGTCCCCAGATCTCTTGGCCAATTGTGCTCGCAAATTGCACAATCGACCACACACCCCCGACCCCCGCAGTCGGCCGTTTATGCCGAAACAACAAACATCCAAGACAATGCCCTCGAAGTTCCCAGGATCTCCGCTCTATATATTCACATATGCGAATTGCAAATTATCCTGAAACCGTTATGAATTATCCAAGAAGGATGCTCTACCGCCACCATACATGTAACCCAACAACGACAAGGAGGCTCTCTTACATCTTCATCGCACACTCCGAGATGGAGGAGGAAAAACAAGGAAATAATCTGAATAAATGTTTGCCCAGGGAATTGCGCAGAGTGAGTCAGAGCTACTCCTTGCCTATTGTACAAGCACAATGCAAACGCTGGGAAGTCCCAAGGATGTTGTGTAGGCACCAGCCACCAGTCAGTCGAGTCGGAGCAGCCTCCCCCACTGTCAGTCCACATGAAGTGTTATAATTCAATTTGCATACAGGACCTGGAAACGTTTCAATTATGCAAAACATTGTCCAAATGGAAATGAAGGGGAGTGAATGGGTGGGTGGTGGTGCTGCACTCGATTTCGACCTCAAAAGAGAGATATTTTTGAGTTTTTTTTCTCGTTTTCTTGCCGCAATTGATTTCGCCGAAAAATTGATTCGCATCTTCGACGCGTGAGTTGGTGTGGGGTGAGCGGCGGCATGTATCACTCCCCGGGGAGTGCGCGCCAGTTATCATTAGCCGGGTGCTCCACATATGAAAATTTGGAATAAATATTAATAACAGTTAATAGAGTGTGGGGCGTGTGTTGCCCTTCAAAAGTTCTTCGTAATCATCGCAAATCAGTCGGGGGGTTGTGGGGTGGTCGGATAACACCGCAACCCCTTCGAAGCTCATAATTAACCGAGCACCCCACCCCAACCCACGGAAAGGACATTCTTTGGGAAAGTGAGAAATTGGAATTTCCAAAATTTTTCAGTTGAATTTGCATTCGCCACGGGGGTGGGTGGGTTGCCTTTGCCGGACGGTGTTGAGGTTTGGGGCTTTCTTCGAGTTTTACTTAAAGTGCGGGAACCTGTTGAGATTTTGGGAATTCCCAGAGCAAATAATGTATTCACATGCTTACGCTGTTGTTGTTGTGGAACGTTGGTTAGTCGTGGCTACGGTTTAGGGGTGGGCTGCGATGATTTATCTTCGCCTCTCGGAATATTAAGGTACGCAACGATGCGTGTGGATATCTTAGGATGCTTTTCTTATTTCTGACATGTGGGCACATGCAGCGTAACTTTTCGGTTTCAATTAATTAAGTATGACAGGACATGTGGGGGTGGTTGGGTTCTCTTTTCTTTGTTTTTTTTTTTTTTGGAGTGCTGGTGGGAGGTGAACTTGGCAATCATATTTTTCAGATGCAAATAATGTGGTAACGCCCCACAGGCATTTCGTATATTATTTTAAGATAATCATCGCAGATAATGCTGAAATAAGACGAGATGTTTACGTGTTTTCCAGCAGGTAATTTTTTTGCACAAAAAAACTTCCATATGAAAACGTAGGACCAGCAACAACATAAGGGCTAGCCTCTAAGTCACTGAGTGGCTTAAGACCTTCAGAAGAACTCCTTCTAAGCCGTCGAGTGTCGACAGATTTTCAGATATGCTTACCTGTTGACTATGTTAAGGTCTGTGGAAGTTGTGCCTCCAGTCGCTGAGTGGCTTTAAGCCTACAGAAGTTCTGCTGTTAAGTTGCCGAATGCCTAAAGTGTTTCTTTTAAGACGCTAAATCTCTTTAGCCTTTCGAAAGGCAAGCTTTTAAGATGGTGACTTTGAGACGCCGAATGTCTTAAGTCCTTCGAAAGTGCAGTCTTTAAGATGTTGACTGTCTAAAGACATTTAGAAGTACTCTTTCGAATTCACTAATTGCTAACAAGATACCATCGAAGTGTTGAAAAGAGCTCAGCGATGTTAAATCGTTTAAACGACATGCCTAGACGATGAGTACGCCATCACCTTTAGCTCCCAGACACACCTTAGCTGCTCCTTCTCGTCCCACCTGCTCGTCTAACCCACTCTCTCAACAACTTTTCTCCAACGAATTTCGCCTCGCTCCCGAGGACAACGACTGCACTCTCTGTCTCATCCAATCGGCGGAAGTTCCATTTTGGCCTCCTCCGCAATTCCATTCGCCTTCAATATTAATACTCCGATAACCTTAATCAAGCCAAGCAGTCAGTCATTATTAATTCAAAGCAAATATCTAACAACATTTCTGTTTTCCCCTCCCGTGCATCGACCGCAAAAGGATACGAGCAAGTTACCCGAATCCACCCACAAGACGAGATCCGTAAGATAGCCAGAGAGACGGATGTGTGTTCTGGGCGAACTCTGTTCTTCGCCAACCAAAGGACGACTGCTTACCCCCATCCCACACATATCCTTGGAGGATTCGCACACATTCTCATTTTGGTCATTCAAAATTAAAGCAACGGTGATCATGAAGGATGAACTCGAAATATGTTGATATGTTAATTTTATGGTTGCCCGAGCAGGACACATTGGCAACTAATTTAAAGGACACTCAATCGTACACCTACCCATTTGTTCGTATCGAAAAAAAGAAATGACTTTTAAATTAAATACTCGCGCACATCCTTCGGAGATGATGCCAGAAATAAGCGTAAATAAAAAGGATTCGCCGAAGGAATTTGTCAAGCGCAAGTAAAAAAAAAATGAGGAAAAAGAAAATATCCTTTTTATTTATTTAACGAGTCGACTGCAGAAGGACGCATACGTAACGGGGACCCAGAGCCATTACCATAACTTTTAATGTCCTTTAAAAAATTCACTAAACGGAACGAGGACATAAAAAAAGTTGTCAAAGCGGCATGTGGGTGAGAGCCGAGGGGAACGAGAGAATATTGAAATTTCCACCTTTTGAGTGCCGTTTAACTTCGTAGTACGTGCCCATAAAAGTCGTCGGAGTGGGAGCGGCGTGTGGGGATCAACTTCCAGGGCGGAGATGACGAAGTTTTCGCATCAATTTGAAGTTTTTGCTTTCCGAGGACTTCGTCTAAGGGTATCTTTTTGGTTTATGAGAATGGAAGTGAAACTGAGGTTTAAAATGCATTTAGATGCTTCGTTGATGACGGTGAATGGCGGTGCCAGCGGGCGAATGCAACTGCAGATGTAATGGATGACGTTCGATGAATGAAAGGTTGATGGACTTGGACTCATTTATTGCTAATGGAGAGAACTTTGGCTGTAAGGACTCTCTGAGGGCATAATTTCAACTTCAGCAACTGAGTGCTCTCTTTCCAGTTCTCAGCATCACTAAGTATATTTTGCTAAGATTGAAACTCGTGGTTAAATGTACTCCATGGCGATGGAAAAAATGGTTTGTGGTTATAGAATAGATGTAAATGTTTAGATTGTTACAAAGATTCATACTCTACTTTCTTGCGAATATTTACTGTAAAACCACAAACGGGCCATTGTTCCATCTTCATCCCTCCAAAATATTTTTTCCCGCATGAGCCTTATCTTCAAAATTCGATAGAACTTGTACTAAGTTACGCAATAAATGAAAAATTCAACTAAATGAGGACAAAATTCGAGTTATCTTTTCTATCTTTTCAGTCTAAAAAATTCTTCTTTTAATTTTTTTTAAAATGAAATTAGTTTCTTTTATATTTATAACAAGCATAACGTTTTTAATGTCTATCAAAATCTTGTAATTATATTTTGTTGAATTCGGGGCAGACTTGGCGAAGCTGATAGACATCTATCACTTCTGATCATCAATATTGCCTTACCCAAGTTGGGGTATTCTTCCATAAATTCAGCCATAAGTCTCTGTTGCCGCTTGGTTACTGGAGACCTAATTTTAAAAATAAGCGTACTAAGACAAATTAAAAAAATACATGTTCAATTTACTTACATTCTTCAATAGCTGAATTTTTGCGATAAAATGACTTAGTTTTCAAATATATGAAAATCATTTCAATCAATTTTTAAATTCTGACATTTCACTATTAAAAGTGATGCCTATTTTTCCCATATTTTTTGTTATCAGATAACATAATCTGAAATGTGTTTGATAGTCAGTATTGACCATCAGAAGTGTGATAGTCAACTATCAGCTTAGTCAGTGTTCAAATAGCCCTCTTACAGATATCTATATTCAATTTGAAGACCTATTAAAGAAGACCTATTTAACACATCGGACACATTTTAATGATATTTCATATTAATTTAGCATACTTTGTTCACTTTGTCCACTTTCAAGAAACTGATGATCAAGGAAATTAAACTTAAAAACAAAGGACATAAAAGATATGCACAGGACGATGTACGAAATTGTTATCTAAGGCATTAGGTAACACTGTATAACACAATTTTAAAAAATATTTATTTATTTGTATTTTGCTGTTTTCCAAAATACTCTCTTAAGTGTTAAGGTCTTAAAATTCGTGTTTTCTCAAGTTTCTTGCACTTTTGTAAATAAAAACATAAATTGCCGACAACGTCATTTAAATTTGCAAATTTTATTACCTTATTATATGTTCAAATAAAAATAATATTGGTCATCCAATAAACATTGAAAAATGCAAAGACTTTCTTGGTTTTCTTGTATGCACTTCAGTGACATCCGCTTTCCTTCTAATCTTAACTTATTCAAAAAGTTGTCTACCAATTTTATATAGATATTTTCTAAAAAGCCTTAATGTCTGTGAATGCTGTCCCAGCATTTCAGAGGTATTTCAGGCATACTTTTAAAATTACAACACAGCAAGTGTTTTTCATTTTTCAGTTCAAAATTGTTTGCTAACAAAACGCCGTACTTTGGGGTTTGCGAAAGTATTCAAACTCAAATGTTACTGAATGTTAGCATTAATGCAGCGTTGGGGCTCGCGAGTTTTTTTCTTAACTATAAACTAAACGAGTACCCACGCTGTGGTTGGCTAATCCTAAGAAATCAGAAACTACCACGAAATACAAATTTTTGTTACACAGTTTAAAATAACAATCACAAGAGGCAGGTCATTTTGCATAAGGCGCTTTAAGATCGAATTCTTCCTTGAACACTTATAACCTTAGGCTGTCTTTTAGGAACATTAAAACTCCTCTATTGCTTGAATTTCTTTTCCACGGAATTTATGGGAGAACATTAAAGTCAGCAGCAAATTACTTGGGCACATCTTAAACGCTCGTCAAATTGATATAAAACCATTCCCCCATCCCGTCTTCGAGTGGATCTCCCTCCAGAACAAACAGAATAACTGGCTCATCTTTCACAAGTCATAAATTCAAACCGCCCCAAGTTCATGTGAGGCCTTTGCAATCAGAAAACTTGTTCTCCACATATCCTCGAACCTTTAGCTAACTTTACCATCTTAACCAAATATTATCCCGAAACACTTGGATTATTCATCAAAACGCTGCCAAATAGAATTAAAACTTCCCGCAGATCCTTCACAACTAAATTCCCAAATTTCTCCCGGCCTCGATCCGGTTGGTAGGTAAACTTATTCCCTCGAACTTCACATCTAAGTCAAACGAAGGGAACTTTTTAGCTGCCGCCCCGCAGGACCTCACCGAGTAAAATATAATTAAATTACCTGCTTAGCCGTGTACTCTCCAAATACACACACGAGCGAAACTACTCCGCAACTATCCTAAGAACACAGAAATACCCCCGGGGATATCCTCTGCAGGTATAATAAGGATAATTTTCATAATAATTGCGTTACATCTCGATGGAGGATTAAATGGAATCGTTGAATTCCATTGATGATTCTGGTGGGGCAAAATGGCAGGAAAAAAGTTTTTGCCTCCTTGTCGGAGATGTGGAGACTTTGCAATCAATCTAAAGGACATTAGTTGTTTTGTCGCGTTGGGTGAATATTAAATTTAATTTCAAAACTGAAACAAAAAAAAGGACCTTCCGAAATGAGCGTTACAATAAAATCATTTTCGTCGTACTTCCGTCGGGGGATTCTGTTTAATTTTGTTACAATTTTTTCCAGTTTTCTTTTTTTCCTTTTTCCACCCCGAATGCCAGGAGTCAAGTTGTAAATTATGAATCCCAACGAAGAGCCGAAGGATGAAGTATGCTTCGCCTCAACTGGTCGACGAGAACGGGGACAAGACGCCAGTGACAGGGACAAAAAAAAAGGTAAACGTAATGAAATCATAAAAATTCAAAAGCGAAACAAATCCTGGAGACGGTGTGTGTGTACTAGCAGGACAAACAACAAAACTCTCTCTCTCCCTTGCAGTTACTTGGGATGAAATTTATGGATGCATCCGAAGGTGGACCTGGACCAGGGGACGATACCACCACGACGCAGCCACACTACCTCACCACCCACTACTGACGAGGAATAACAAATACGTGTGTGCGGCGATGGCGGTGGCCTGGTTTCTTTTTATTTAATCATCAACGAAGGTGGACATAAAAATTTCATTTTGTTTTTAATTTCACGATTGAGTCCCTCGGGGGTGATGTGTCTAAGGAGTGAGGCGAGTCGCCCACGATGCAGTTGGGTGGGTGAATTGCCTCGGACGTTGAGGGGTGCAATTTTTTTTCTGTCAGTCGGTCTGACCGTTGAGTGGAAGGATGGATGCAGCTAATTTGAAAGTGAAACTGGATTTCTTTGTTCAACCAGAGACTAGTGAAGTCAGTGGTCTGAATTGCTTTGGAACTCAATTCTTGTAGAGGACGAATTATGAAGGGGTTGTTTCTGATTGCCGTTTTAAGAAGACGGTAGGTTTAAAAAACTGTCAAAGTGATCAAAGTGCTAAGGGCAGGCTCATGATCAAGTACAGTTTGGCCAACGTTATCGGGTCTCAGCTCCTTTCCATTAAATTTTTTTTGCTACACTTCTTCGACATTTGTTACATTTACTACACTTGACACGTTAAGTTGCCAAAATTCTTTTTGTGGGATTATAAAAGTTCTAAGATATCTGCTCCAGCTTGTAACTTGGGTGGAAAACCTGTAAAGACGTTTTTAGTTTGTAGCCTTTTTCAACGGATGGTCGTCAACAATAAAGAATGTGGCCAATGTATTTTAAGACTTAGCCAAATAACTGTATTTAAGAAAACAAGAAAAAAAGAAAACGTGAAACCACCAAGCGACAAAATCCCGGCTGTCTAATGAAAAATGTTCTACACACATACACATTGTTATATGCTTCCGAGCAAACTCCATTTTGCTCTAAAGCTTTGATTTCCGCCACTAATTTTTGTACAGAGAGTGCATCGACGTTACCTTTCAAAGTATGAAATTAATTTTTGATCAAGACTCGTTTCAAACGCAATCGAATCAAACGCAAAACAAATCATAAATGTATAACCAATTTATTACAATAAAGCCTCGAATTTCGTAAAAAAACGGCGGAAGCAAAGTTGTGCACCTAGTAACGAATGAGTTTGCTTTGCGAACATTTGTTGTGGAATCTTTTCGTGAGGACAATTATTTTTAGTTAGCATTGAAATTAATGTCCTTAGTTAAAAAAAAAGAACAAAGTGCGTTGCTATCAACGCAACGCAACGCAATTAAAAAAACGATGTCAAAAAAATTTTAGGGGAAAGGCACGAGGGAGTTGAGTATTTTGTAGAACTTATTTGTGGCAGAAATAAGACAAGAACAAGACAAAGACAAAATAAAATAGATATTCATCTTACTCGTGTCTTTGCCCTGGATTTTTTTTGACCTCGTTTTTTATAACGTTGTTTTTTTTACGTCATTTCCTAATTTTGAATATCATTTCCCATCTGTGTAAGCCAGCTAAAGCCTTTATTTTCCTCCATTTTATTTTTTTCAAAAACCACCTTATTTTGAAACATTTATGACAGGCTGTTTATTATTTCAAACAATAATATTAATATTATAAATAAATGTTAATGCTATCATGGAATCCGGCGGATTGACAGTGAACGATCCGCAACGTATCCGCATTCGCAGTTCAATCCTATTACAGAAATCCGACAGATGAACCACATTATCGGTCCACAAAACCTTATCAATCGTTTTTTTAATCATATTTCTTCTGTCAATTTTTGATTTTCTTGTTTTAATTATTTTGAAGAATAATTTCAGTGTCAATATACGGGAAGATCTGTGAGTAAAAAAAAATTGTTTTTGCCAATATCAAGTGCGAAATAAAGTATACATGAAGATTAAATAGATATATTTGTTTTTTTCATGCAAGTGGAAGGACAGGAAACTGATTCCAGAGAAAGAAGAATAAGAAGGAGAGCCAAAGATATTTTTATCGATACGGGCCGATCTATAAGTAAAAAAAATAGTTTTCTTCTAATCAGCGTTCATTTATGCATCTTTCCAATTTTTAAAATACTTCAGGCTGAATAAAACAGCATTCAATTATGCACTGGACATCTTAAAAGAAAAATTGCCACCAGTGGACTGCAGCGGTTAGATCCATGTCCTTGACTCCGGAACTTAAATTGGCTGTCTGCTTAAGGTTCCTGGCTAAGAGAAAAGGCTTCGATCTTGAAATTGCACAATCCACAGTTTCGTTAGATCTTCCGAAGTTTTTGGCATTCTTGAAGAGCAATTATGTACATGGATGAGCATAAAAATGAGCGAAGGGAAAAAGCGAGAGGCAAAAGGATTCCAGGTGTCATAACGTGCACAGATGAAACGAATGGGCAAATACATATGTTGTATCTCATTTCCCGTGTATAGAAAACTTGGTACTAAATTGCTGATACTTAATTGCTGATAGTTAATTTTTTGTCACTCGAGCTCTAAAATTATTTTTTTTAATTGCAGTTTTTTTTCTGCCAGTTTTTCCATTTAATGGTTATGCCTATTGTTTCTTCTGGTAGTTGTTCCTGGACCGAATTGCCTTGTTTTTGGTGTTCTAGTAAATGATTCAATGATCGTTTCTTTCTTTCCGATTGATTGCTGACTGTCTAAATTTTTAGAAACCTTGTTATACAGTAGGTCTTACTTGCTTCTGAAGAAATTGTTGCAGTTTTGCCACCTTTTTTGAATTTATGTTTGTACTGTTCGACGGTATTCTGGTCCTTTCTTGGGTGAGTTTTTTCGTTCAAAACATTGCAATAATTTCAGTCATTTTAAGATTATGGAATTACGCACCACCAGAAAAAATGTTACTTACGTTCTATTGCACAAAATCATTATACTTATTAAAATTTGAATTTACGAGTTCGAAATTTACCCCATAGTTCAAAAGTTTACTAAAAACTGGAGGAGGTTCGGGTTCCAAAGATGATGAATTGATCTTTGGAACCGCTAAGATGAAAACGATTGAAATTTATAGAAGTTTAAATCCAAGATCCCAAAATAAACTTCTGGACTTTTTTCTTATATTGCCGGTAGAATATAATTAGTGTCAGTTCGAGCTGAGGCAACGATAACAGCAAATCGATCTCTTTTCTAGTTATTGGTGGTTTGAATCTGTGTTGGCGTAGCAGGAAAGTCAAACAGAAACAGATGTGAAAACCCGATTCCTTCATTTTGAGTAGATTTTGTTCAATTAATAGCTTCCCTTAAACACAAGGTGTTATACCCACTCGGAATTGGTTAAAGTCAAGGCGTTGTATGACTTGTGTTGCTTCTTGCGACTTAATTAAGGCTGAGAGTTAATGGCAGTTGCGTGCCACCATGCGTCGCATCACGTGAAACAAAAACCTCAACAGACACGACTCCTTTTCGCGGTTCAAAGTCGTCGTCTGTGTGCCTGCTGAGAAAGTGATCCATTTTCATTTTCCCAAAATTTTTCACAGCTCCTTTATGAATCTCTGGCACAGGCAGCGGCATTGTCTTTCACTCCGGCTCTGGATTATTATCCCGATTTTTTCTCGCTCAGACTCCTTGGGGAAATGTGAGTGCTGCTGTAATGTGGTAGGGTTCATTATTTGTGACCGTGTGGGAGCACTGTGGGGTTATGGGGGAATGTGAAGTGAACGTCTTTGTACATCCTTGAGCTCGAGATTAATAGGCATGTATGTGAGGGTGGTGTTGCTGCGTTTCTGCAAAAAGATTGATGCGAGGTGAGGGCTTTTGGACGGATGCGTGCTGTTTGCTGATGATTTTTTCCAAACAGGAACAATGAAATGAAAATCTTGTGTTAAATGAGCAATCAGAAGGACTATAACACCTACTTCGGCGTGAAGTGAACGTGCTGCTTGTAATAAGCGCTTCGGCAAAGCTTGCATGTCGTCATAGCAATTTGGCGCATTCTTAAGCGGCTAAGGTCAGCCCGACTGTTAGAGCTTTTTCATTTACTGAGCATTCTTTAAAAAAATGAAAACATCAACTTTTCTTTGTCCATCTGGATAGGCATCTGGATACATTGACAATCAAAAACGCAACTGATGTAGAGGATTCAAACCATAGCTTGTGCTTCTTTTAAAACAAGCAATTAAAGGGTCTTTGTTCCTACGATATTACAAGTGTAGTAATTGACCGGAATCTTCCTTAAGTTGTGAAGGCATCACTGGGGGTTCCAATTTCAGATCTTTGTGTTAGTTTTTCTCGGTTAACGGTAACTTTCCCTTTCTAAGTTATTGCTAGTGTGTTTAATGGATTTTGTTCAAACGGCGGACGTTCTGTAAAGAAAGGGTAAATAAGTGACTTCAATCAGTCAAGAAGCATTGGAGGCAACTGTGAACAATGACCGCCATCTGTCTCTGAGCAAAACAACAATAGATCATGTTTGCTGTAGAACTTTCGACGGAAAATGATTCAACATTTCAAACTCTTTGTTCGAGACAGAAGCTGCTCCATCCACCAACATTAGTGAACCATCAATAAACCAAGTCTATTGACAGATTTGAAGAAGTGCAGATTATGGGTTTTTCTGTTACACTTGTGGTTCTCCCACCTATTCAATTTTGTTAACCACAGACCAAGTTAGTACCCTCATCTACCGACGATCGTTAATAAGGGAGCTGCTGGCCCCTCATCTAGATCATATGCCGAAAACGAAAAGAAGCTCGGTTGCATGTTCGTCACGACATGCAGGATGAAAGCCATGCGACATCCCCGCTGTAAATCCCAGAAAAGAAAAAAGAATTCAAATTATTGCGGCTCCACACAAATTTCCCCCAGTTCAACAGTCTCTCTCGAAATTCTTTTTTCGATTTTCCACTCTCGCACCTTCACATGAAAAATTAATCGAACGACAAACGTCAAGAATTCTTTCTTATTTCCCGGCGTGACACTTCCCGAAGTCCTTCGCCCATTTCCTGAAATTGGGTGGAAAGCGGAGCGTAGCTGAATAATTTAAACAGCAACTCAAATAAATTTCACTATGAATTCTCTACGACACATTGAAACGACGACACGACGGAATTACGTATGCATGGCAGTCAATTTTATTTCATGTCCTGCCATCAAGGACTTTGCCTCCTCTCTCTGTCAGTGGCATTCTGCGACGGGTGCAGTAAAAATCCAAATAAATGGGATCGTTTCAATCGGCTTTATGACACACCGGCTTGCCTTACCTCATCTTATTTCTTTTTCTTTTCTACGCTGACCTCAAATTAACGCATCAACTGGCTATTCGGGCACGGCCGAAGATCGACCTAAATTAATTTTCAATTTTTAGAGATTCAATTACACCCACACACGAGTCCTCATGGGACTCATAGGGTGGGTTTTTAGGTGGAAAAAAGTGCGCACGTTGAAGTTTAATTGGGCCGGTCAGGTGGTGGGGAGATGGACTTGTCATGTCCTGGCCACTCAATCGGTGTAATGTTTAATCAAGGACCTTTGTGATGGGCTGTGAAATTGCCTGCTCAAGTTGGTTTGTTGGCAATTGAACTTTTTTCTTCAATTCGTTCGATTTTCGAGGATTGGAAAGGGTTCCATGTTGTGATTGGGTTCAAGTAAATATTGGTTCTGGTGGTGGATGTGCGGCTTTATTGATTGCCGGGGGAATGGACACTGTTATTTGTACAGGTTACTGCAGAAAGTTCATATATACGGATACGAATACGGAACTGACCAGGAATCTTCCGATGTGAAAAAGTATCAGTACCGCTGTACTGGACTTTTTTGTTGCTGGCGGGAAAGTGAAAAAGTATTCGGCCATCTGCAAATAACAAATTTAACCAAATTCAGGCTTTCAGACAGAATTATAAAATAAAAAATGCATTCGGACAGAATTATAAAATAAAAAAAAAATATACTAGCCCACAAGGAAAGCTCATGAAAACATAAAATCTTTCAAAAGCAAAATTAATCATCCAGTTTTCTTTCTTTATACCATTCACAAATGTCTTGGAGAATTTTCCAACTTTTTTCTGTCTTTAGATTTAATTTATTTTAAAAACTTTTTTTGCTCCGTTTGTGGCAGTCGCTGACCTATTTTAAATCACGCAGTAGCAACGAGTATCCAGCAAAAGGATAAACACGGAAAATTTGGCTATGACGCTTTAAGCTTAAACTTACTTAAATAATTTTCTGTGAAACTTTGAATATTGTTATTCTGAGTCTACAAAAATGTCTTCCTATTCTGTTCGAAAAGCAAAATAACCCTAACCTATATAAATTAGTTCATCTATCTTGGCGAAGGCATTTTTTGCTCTGGCTATATTTACTACCTCCTAATTTTTAAAATTTAAGTTAGTTTGAAATAAGTAAAGACATAAACCCCGCCCTTGTCACCTCACTTAGACGTTAGCTCAGGAGTTTCCTTAATTATTCTTGAGAAGCTAGTAAAATCGTCAGTATCCGCAAGATCCGTATCCTAAAGACTAAATTGAACTGAAACTGAAACTATTGATAAATCTTAAAACACACAAAATTATTCTCACAGACAACCTGAGGCTTTCGCTTTGATCCCTCTCAAATCCGACTGAATACGAAACAAATGCGCCCAATCTGACTGCCCACGACAAAAAACTTACTGCAGCCCTCAAGCTGCCGCATCCCCACCCCAGTCAGAGCCAAAAGCGTGCAAAATTTAAGCCCAGAATTACGATAATGGCCCACTCACCCTCCTACCAGGCACACACCCATCCCCTCCTTAAATATCCATTAAATCAAATGAAAAACCACGACCTGAATTTAAATACGTACCGAGTAATAGAATCTGATGTTGAACAACAATCTCTTTCGAATGAACAAACAATATCCCTTGTCGTTATCCTCCACCCACACACACGTAGCACTTCCCACAAAAAAGGCAAAAACAACACGCCCGAATACGTAAACAATTTATCGCGAAAAAATTCAATCGTAAACAACGCAATCAAAAATTCATTCAAACAAAGCATTAACGCGCTCATTCCACCCCCACCCCAAGTCACTTCTACCCTCACCGTTCGTATGCAAAGCAATTCCAGTTACCACAAAAATGTCTACATCCTGCAGCATCGCGTTTTTTATTCGCCGTGGCAATCTTTTCGAGTTTTGCGAGTGGTAATTTTCTTTTTCGCGATTTTTCGTTTTTGGTTTTTCACCCTGTAAGGGATGTAGGGTGTGAGAGAGCAGACCAACCCCGCAACGTTGTAGATTCTTGTTTCCCGCCGCACGCCCATCGAGATGCAATAAATTTAATTTTCCGAATAGAGCAGCACTTTTAGGCACGAATAGATTTCAATTTTCGCTATCAGTCGCGGGGACATTTTAAGGACACGCGTGGATCCCTTAATCAATCGGCAACATAGCTCACGGTTAACCGGGAGCCTTACCGTAAATCCTGGATATCTAGAGTTGCTTTGTGTCGTTCCACTCTCGCTGGGAATTCAACACACCGCCCGAAGCGCCTGATGAATTAAAGTTAGAGCTCCGGCATGGTGTTTGTTCCACCAACAAAAAAGAAAAGGAGAAAGGAAAATTGCGGCACGAAATTCCCGCACAATTCCCAAAAGGAAGCGCGGATTTCTCCCATTTTTTTGTGTTTGCTTCCCTTCTCCGCTTCTCTGATCCGCGAGGGTGGAGCATACTCACTGTTCCTGTTCCTGGGAGTGTATTGTTTAAATTTTTTTTTCCTCCTTTACGGATTCATCTGCAGCTCATTGTGCCCCAGCCTTACTCCTTTTTTTCGCGAACAGGTTAAGCGAATTTGCCTCGTTTTTGGTTTCGTTTTATCCTACCTGTCATTCGAGGATATTTAATATTCCTCACTTAGAGCCTTGGCAGAATTTATTATTTATCAGGTGAATATGTTTTTTTTTCGCGTAAAATTATTTCGTTTTTGTTTTTGTAGGGAGGTGCACGCGGAAGGTTGGATTCTAAAAATTGTCTGCATGCATGGCGCGAATAAATTTTTTAACGTTTCCAGTCTGATGGTTATTTATGGTTAATTGTGGTTATGCAAGTCGCCAGAGAATGCCTATTTCAATGGAACACTCTTCCACCCATAGGGGATAAGGTTGGGCTTGGTGTCTATGGTGCGAGTCACTTCATCAAATGAGGATGGTCTTAGAAGCGCTGCTTTTTTTTATACAATCTGGAATGAAACGTTTTCAGGTTGGAACTTAGTTAATTCAAAACAGTCAACACCCAATGAAGGACCCTTGTTTGGTCAAATCATCAATAAGAATAGTGACAAAAGAATGAGCAAAATTGTAACGAACTAAAAATGTAAAGCAAACATGCTAAGTGAAGTTATAACGTTAAAATCAATAATAATATAATAATATGGCTTACAAACTAGTTTACTAAAAACTAAGTTTTACATCAAAACATTCTGTGTTGAATCGTAAAAAAGGAACGGCGTATTTTATTTCCCGTACAAAAATACATTTCTATTCTACAAAAACTCTTGTAAATTTTTCAACTATAATTCAGAGATATCGAGGTCTGACCAATTTTGTTAACATAAATACGCATTCAGATTTCCACACTCCAAATGTGAAGCTAGACCAGAAAAGTCATCTGGCATGATTTTTTCGTAAAATCAAGTTCTGGAATAAAATCGTTGATAGCCACTTGACATTCACTTACATTCGTGATTCAGCCAGTTGTTAAGAGAACTTTTTCGGCTATTGCTCGAAAATGGTCTGGTGTACTTCTGTTGTGTACTGTTTTGTTTCCAAAACAAGCTAATTGAGTATCAGACTGCTGGTCTTGATGGATGGAGCCTCCATGATTAGAACCATTTACATCCAATAATTCAGCAGTTGGTCGGTTGCAATGGGGCTTAGGTAAACTTTTAAAAAGATATTCTTTTTTCGATCGAATTGGGGAGACCCAGCTTTGGTCACAAGAACCCTACCATTTTGAATATAATTCTGTTGCAAACGTTCACTCTCTACTGCACGCATGTTTTCCTGACAAACTGTTAAGCTGAACTGCAATTATTAACGAAAACATGTGGGAAAATCTGCCTCGTCATTTTTATTCTGACTTTGGAGGTTGAACTATTAATAGTCTACAGTTTCACATCAGAAAGTGTCTCTGTTTTGATTTAACTTTGACTGCCTTTATTTGAATTTCGCGGTACAAATTGTTTTTTTTAGATTAATTAATTTATAAGAACAATATTTTTTTTTTATTTAGCTCTCTTCTTTGGTTAAATTAGTCATTGGGCTGTATTCAATAGTATTTTACTTAAAGAAAAACTAGGCTGATATTAATTGAACTTTGCTGAGGGTACTGTCAATTTTTGCAGTCGGGGTCAGTAAGAGTTGTTTGGTGTCACCTCAGCATAATCTCTAAAAGTGAATTTTAGATCTCTCGAATATTGATAGATAAAGTAAATTGTTTGAACAGATTCTCTAGAATCGCTTAGAGTTTTATAAAAATTTTACTTTGTTGCAATATCTATGAATTTATAGACAGAAATTCACCTCCGAAGCACAAGCTCCTAGTCTCGATGCATTTCAGATTGCCAGCATATTCTGCTCCAGCCAGATGAACCCAAAAGACGAACAGAGCCAACACAATGGCTGAGATTGAATACTGTAAGTGGAGCATTCGTCGTCGTCAACTTATGGCCATATACTGGTCTTTTAGCCAGATGAAAACTGAAAAAATCGTTTCAGCTCTGATGGAAGAGAGTGGCTGTGGAAACCCATAGACGGACAACTTTAGACTATACGACGTTTCGTAAGTAGTGGCCTTAGTCTCGCTACCCTAAATTTTGTTTATGTATCCAAGTGATCGGGATCTGCTTGATAACTGAAGGACCGGTTCATGGTCACAAGAAATCATCAGTTTGTATTAGGGTGGAATCGCTGTCTTATAAGGTGAATGTAAACAATCTAGCTGAACCTTCTAAAACTGTCTTATTTTAAGACTATTAAACAATCTAGCTGAACCTTCTAAAACTGTCTTATTTTAAGACTATTATCCGACGTATCCGAGGCCAGAAAAAATTGTATAACCAGTTTCGACTGGTTTACATATCCCATGTTAGTAAGCAAAAAGATATGAAAATAAATTTGTTTATGATAAAAAAAACTGAAAATCAAAAATAAAAGGCTTAGCCTGAGTACTCTAAGCCACTTATACCAGTTTTCATAACAAAAAATGTACTCTTTGAAAAAAGTGTGATCGATATTGACAGCCCTTGCAGTTCTCATGTTAGAGTCACTGAACCTTGTTTTTTTCCTCTTCTTAATGTTTCTTAAGAACCATAGGGTCGAAGTTCGCAGGCAGTGTACAATGCCAAAGGCATTGAAATGGGGCCCAGAATTTACAAAGCAATTTTACTAGCAACATTGCTTCTTTTCTTTTCTCAAACATTACGCCAAAGTACGTAATATCTCCTTCTCATTGCTCATTTAACATGAGGTTTTCATTTCTTTATTTTATCATCAGACAGCAAATCATTTCCACACGCATCGTTCAAAAGACTCGCCCCTCGCTCGAATCCTTCTGCAAAAACGCAACACCCCCATTCTCACACACATGCCTTGTAAGTTCAAACTCAAGGATATACAAAGTCATCTGTTTCACATGCCTCTCACCACCTCACATTTCCCCAAGGAGTTTCAGTAGGAAAAGTCGGGATAATAATCCAGAGCCAGAGTTAAAGCCAGTATCTGTGCAAGTGGTAGGATGCATGAAAGAAGCTTAGGCAGATTTCGAAAAATGAAAATGGATCACTTTCTCACCAGGCATGGGGCTGCAAAAGAAACAAAAAGACTACTTTGCACCGCGAAAAGGAGCACTCAGTATCAGGCATTGTGCTGGCTGTTCGCTGGCGTTGTGGTTTTTATTTCGCGTGATGCGAAGCGCAGTGGCAGACAACTGTCATTAATCTTCAGTTGTAATTAAATCACAAGGAGCAGTGCGAATGACACAAAGGAGAATGCGAAGCGCCTTGAGTTAACGGTGGAATCAATCATCGTTAAGTGGGTGAGGGATTTGTGTAACCCTTTTTGTTGGGAGAATTTTCATTGAAGAAACGTGACTCAAAAACTTTCATGGAAGAAGGTGTTGGCTGGTTACATCTGATTGTGTTGAAGTTTCCTTCAGGATTAAATAATTAGACTTTTCTTCTCGGCTTCGTTTGCTTTGATCGCAGCAAAAATGGCGCCAAACTGTCTCTGCTCTACTCTTTTTTAACGCTACTAGCACACATATTTGCACACAATTGACACATTGTGCAAATCCGTATTTAAGCTTCAGTTTTAATCCCCTTTATTAATTTTCAATGATAACTCGAAACTACAAAAAAAACCTATAAAAATTGCTGACGAACAAGAAGACTCAAAAAGAGCATTCGTGTCGTTTTTTCTTAGTAAGCTGGTCAGCATTAGTTCAAGTCACCTGGAGATTCTCAATCGTTACTAGCTTTTTTTTCATAATTGGCGCGTGCTAAATTGATTGGGACTATCCTTAAGTATTCTGCTTGAGATACAACACGGGCTGAAGGTACCGAGGGAGAGATGGAAAAAAGGTTGCGCGTTGTCTGCATGATATATTCCGTTAGGAAAATTAAGTTTGGAAGAGTATTCCGTATTCGTTTGGTACGGCTAAACTTTAACGTACGTCCAAAAGTAGGCTTGAGGGCATACTGATGAGCATTCCTAGCGTGGCGACTATTGCGGGTGAAAGTTTGAAGGGCTGGTTGGGTTGCAGTTGGCTAACTCACTCGAGCCTTGTGTGTTAAAATAGCAATGAAACAAAGACAGACATGAAACATTTTGGCTATGTTCAAGCGTGTCAATCGATAGGCTCCTTCAGTAACAATCTGAAAATGATTTCAAATTCTACTCCAAGGTTGTTGTCAATGCTTTAAAGTATATCTAACATCGAAGACTTAGTTTTGATGCAATTTGTGTGTAAGACTTTTGGAACAGGAAAACGGAGAAAAGACTGCAAATTAAGAAACAGCTTTTAAGTTTCAACAAGCAACAAGAATGCATCCCGTGCCAAACGCTCCTATTCCCGCTCAAAGAAAGTTTGCCTCAAAACGTTAACCCCGTAGGGAATATATGCAGGTCTCCAAAAAGTAGCAGAAGCAAGTTCTCTCATCATGCGTTGAGGCGCTTAGACCTTGGATCAAGCTTAACAAACAAAATATGATTCTAGAAGCAAAGTAAACTAAATCCTACCGCTAATTTATTGGAAAACAGTCTTCCGAACACAATATCACTTCTTTTCTTAGACATTTTACCAATTAAATTTTTGCGTTACCGCGAAGTCTTGCAAAGGTTTTTCCATAGAAGATTCTGACGACGATTCTATTAAAAACAAATGACAACAAGAACAAGAAGTCGCTTTCATATTTCAAGGCCGACGACAAGTCTACTTCAGGCATTTAACAAATCTGCTGAAATCATCACGTGCATAGTTTACGAACCGAACCCACTTCATCTTCCACAAGGACGTCAAAAACCGTGGCAGAATTTCGAAATTTACCTAATTAAGTTACGCGAAATCACGTTGATTAAACACAACCATTGCATCGTAATTACGCACCATCCCCAGATGCCACGTCCTAATTACGTTACGTACTGCGCGACCTGGCAAAGTCTAAAATTTCTGCTAGCTCAACGAATCTCGTCCCCGTGAGCTGCCTCAGACAATTTTCCCTGAGACTTTCATAATTGAATCAATTAATCAGCGGCATTGCACAAATTTTAGAAAACCTAACGCAACCCCCGTCGTTGTTGGCGTCGGCGAATTCTTATCCGCAAACGCCGTCCTGCGAATGAACTTTGATTCCTTAACGAATCGACAGTTCACTTCGGCCATTCAATGCTCGTTATTGGCACTCAGTATCGCTCCCTGGAGTGCAATCCTGATATTGGCGGTTGGGTATCGAAGGACGAAGGATAACGAAGCGTGTAATTTAAAGATGCTCCTCAGCCTCGACCATTTCGACTTTGGAATGGTAATTTAATTTCACGTTCATCGCAGTTTCCTGTTACAATTACTCCCGAAAAAAAGCCCACAAATAAAACAGGATCTTTGGTGAAATTAAATTCTTTTTTTTCCAAAGTGACGGCGCTTTTCGTTTTCTGATGCCATCCACGTTTTTCGAGAGTTTGAGTTCGAGTTCTCATTTTTCCTTTTTTGGATGGGGAGGGGTGCGAAAATCTGTTCCTCTTGGCCCGCCATTAATCATTTTGGTCAGTTTTTTTTTTTTTCTTTTTTGACGGGTGAGGTGCGGTGAAATAAATGAAAAAGGAAAGAAATGCCAGAAATAAAAATATATGTGTGAATTTTTGTGTTAAAAAGTTGGCAAAAGTTATTCTTTGAACCTTTGGGGAATTGCTGGTTAAATTAAAAAAGGCACCCCCGCTCCGGGACCACCAGGAGGATAAAGGACGCACCGAAATAGTGGACAGTTGTGGGGTTATAAATTGAGTTTTCTGTCGAATTTGTTGTAGTTGAGAGTTTGGACAGAGCGCATGGTGGTGCCTTTGGAATTTTAAAGAGATTTCTTTAACAGAAAGGTGTGTACGTCTCATTCTACGAAATTGTAGATGGATATCATTTCATTGCGTTGTTTCAACACATCAAACTTTTCGTACACAAATGACAATTGGGGAATCGTGCGTTGGTTTCCAAGTCGCTAAATTCTTCTCACTTTGACATTTGTGTACAAAATTAGCTCTTAGAGTATCTTTTTGGCATAGACCGATGTCCAGTAAGGCCAACACAGCATCTCAGAACAATAGTATAGGACAAACACGGCTATGAGACCACAAGAAACTTCTGCACTCCAAACATTCGTGCTCTTTAATCTTTATTGGCTCCTACTCTGAATATATATAGTATAATATAACAAAAATAAACAAGTTCATCATCATCATAAGTGGCGTAACGGCCCACGAAGGGCCAGAGCCTGGCTTTTCGCGCGCCGGTGGGCCGTGAAAATTGTTTGTGGTGTTTTTTCCCCCAGCTGTATTCGAACCCAGGTACACTCGCTTAACAGTCCGACGCACTAACGATTAAGCCACGGCGCCCACCAAAATACACAAGTTACATTCTAAAAATTCACTAAAAATGCATTACTTTTTTTTATTTTTGCGTTATAAAGTGATTGTTTAAGATGTCTTATTTTCAAGCATAAAACAAGCAAGTAAGTACACGACAAGAGAGAAGTGAATCGTTCGTTCATTTGCGAACTACAGAACAGTACGTTGAGAAGTGTATTTCATTTTAATTTGCTTCAGCTGAAACTTCGTAAATCTAACAAAAATGCGAAACAAGCTTTTATGATAATAGTGTCATTCTCTGCCTAAAACTGAATGGATCTAGACTCGATGTTTTGAATGATATTTTCCACACTAACTTCGTAAAAGTTTTTGATAGAGTTCATCACATACTTCTTATCACAAATTAGCCAATACAGATACCCAACTTCTACTTCTCTTGCCCCTTGAATTTATTTGACAGCGTTTTTTATAACATTTTGTGTCTGTGAATACGTGTGGGAGCTTTGAACAACAAATCAAACAAATGTGCGTGAAAATGATGAGCTAGTGTTCGGTGCTTCCTGAATTACTGTCAAAATGCTTCCTGTATTTCAGCTACATTCGTGAATTACTGTCAAATTCATCGATGGACGAGGGGAAATAGCCGCTGTACAGTTGGGTGTCTATATTAGGTTGTCTGTGCTTCTTATACAAACTTTAAAAGAAAAGGATTCAAGTCTAGTCTGTCAATCTTTGGAATCCTATTTTTCAAATCCAAAACAAATTGTTATAATGATAATTTTTTTAAGTCTATTGTCCTATTGGGTCTGCCTCTAGAGCCTCTTCTTTTTAATCTTTTCATCGAAGACACTTTTAGCTAGCTACAATCTGACGTATTGTAGTTGTGCATTGTTTGCAGACAATTTAAAACTATATTTTTAGTTTTAAACAAATGAAGATTGTTTTATTTTCAAGAAGAAATAATCTTTTTCAGTGGTGTGAAAATATTCATCGTAAGTTGAATACAGCTCTCTAATTCGAACCTCCATAATTCTAAAACCTCTTTAATCCGAAAACCTATGTAAATCGAGGAAAACCTATGCAATTTTTTTTCAGAAGTCTTATCTGTCAAAACCTCTGTAATTCAAAATTTTTCCCTGGTTTGACAAAATTCGAACTGTCGAGAGTTCGCTCTATCTCCAAGTGTAAGATTTATAGAGCCTTTCATTCAAGTGCTAGGGTGCTATTCACTTATGGCCTCAGTAATGAAAGCCTCGCAAGTGTTCGTTAAATTGGTGTTATTTTGATATCAAGTTATTTTTTATATTAATTTTTTACATCATATCCAAATCGAATTCGTTCTTAGATTTTTGAAAACAAAACGCATTGGTTCTTAAAGATAGTTATACTCTAAAAGTAATTTATTTGTTTGTAAGTAGTAAGTAAATAATTTGTTGCTTGTAATTTATTTGTTTTTATTTGTTCCGATATACATTCGAATATTGTTGCCTTTTTTACAAATGAACTTCAGACAAGACTGAGAACATTCAAATAAAATTCAATTGCTTTGAGAGCGCTTTGTTCAAGGATATTGCTGCACATATTCTTTTCTAAAGCTCTCTTCGAGATTTGAAGGAATATTTTATGAATCAAAGTAGAGCCTTTAAAATATAAATAAACCGTAACCCACATTTTTTTTAGCACTCATGGCACTCAAGACTGACGTCTCTTCAATGCAAAATGTTGAATCCCCTTGAACGACTTTAATGCTTCAAAAAGGAATGGTGAAGTCTTAGTCCCAAAGTGAATTCATGAATTAATAAATAGGGGACATGAAGTCAATTGATTTGTTAAATCAAAAGATGGTATTCTTTAACATCTTTGCTCTCTAGACACTGAATTTAAAAGATCGAAAGAAGTTCCAAAGCACTATGCTTTCATGTTTAAGTAAACAACAACAGAAGAAATGAAATTGATGCATTATTTTAAAAACCATAAAGACGTACAATTTTAGTTTTAATTCTTTAGAGTAAGATACTATTAGGTTCGCGTAGTCGTAGAACTCTAGAAGTTTTGAAAAAATTCGCTACTGCGAAGCCAGCCGAAGCAGCCATAGAACGAGGTTATGCTCTACATGGGAATGTTCGCTCTTACTTATCCGTATAGTCCAGACTCAAGTTTTTAAGTGTGATAGCTTTATTGAGAGTGGCTTATGGAAATGTTCCATGAAAACGCTCACTGCTATGAATTATTTGATTGGAAGTAGCCTAAAAAGAACCATCTGTTTTGGAATAAGGTCAGAAAGTGCCGATCATTTTTTTTTTTTCAGTAAGTGATGATTAACTCTTTCTAAAGGCTTGACTTGAACTTGAGGCTTCAATTTCTGTAGCATTTCTAATGATTTGTTGTGCGTTAAGGTAAATTTATACCGAGGGATTGCTTGATGCTACTTGAGAAGAATATAAACGGTTTGTTTGCATTGCAAACAAAAACAGAACGTGATATTCTGTTTAAGCTACGAAGATTGATTTTAAAATTTAAAGTCATTTGATAATTTCCGTAGATCAATGCACAACAGAAGAAGACGGATTGCTTCTCGCTCTTCGTTTCCAGCTGTCTTCCAATGGATTTCGTAGATGACTCTAAAATGGGCTCCATATTGCAACTCAGTTAACTGTGTTTCCGCCCCAAATGCATGCCAAACCTAATTCACTAAGCAAAATTATTACAAAGCAAACGAATCTCATTTAATCATGTCCAGAAACTTCGTTGCAGCTCCCCTGTGACCACACAAAACACCACACGACAGAATATTATGTCCCCCCACCTCACACACACATACTCTCTCACTTGTGTACCCCCTAAATGTCCTTCAACTCCACAAAACAACCCCCAACAACCCCCCAACCACTGGAACGAACCAAAAAAAAAAAAAAAAAAAAAAAAAAAATTAAAAAGGCGTTTCTCGTCCTCTGGTTGGTCCTCTGACTTGCGCATGCTAAAAGTACAAAAAAACGATTTTTTTCCTCCGTCCAACTTTTTCCTTTTTTGGATTTGTTGTAGACACACGAATAGGGAACCGCCCTAACGACGACAATGACGTCGATGACTCCCAAGCGCCTCTGCCAAATTGAAACTCATCGTGTAGCCATAAATAAAATTTTTCATCAAAAACATCGTGGACAACATTAAACAGTGAACCTTACACGTTATCTTAAAGCTAAAACAAATAAAATTAAAATTATTTACAAGATACACAAAATTTGAGACGACCGACGGCGTTGCTACTCTTTGAGCTCTTTTTTCTCCTCTTTTTCGTCGGCTCCTTTAAGTAGCTGAAGCTCCTTGTCGTCCTTACTCGGCTGTCGTGTGTTCCACGGCTGCAACTTGGACGAGGCAAACAGGATGTACAGCAGACCAGCGCCTATGAGCATTCCAGCGCTGATTAGGAACACGTACTTCCAGCTTTCGAAGGTTTGCTGTAAGACAAAAACCAGGTCATGTCACGCGTCTATTCATGTGTCACGTGAACTTACGTTTCCCAGTGTGAGAATCCCGACGATGACTGGAGATATGAAGCCCGGGAGGACTCCAATCATCCCGCTGATGCCGAGAACGATCCCGGCGTAATTCGGTGCGATGTCTACAATACTGGCGAGCGGTCCCGATGACACTGCACCGTGGAACATTGTGGCCACTGTCAGGAACACAATTGCAGCCGTTGGGTTGTGTCCGTAATAGGCCAGGGCGAGGACCACCAGGCCCTTGACGGTGCAGCAGAACGTCGTTGCTAGTTTGCGGACGTTCGTACGCGACATTTTCTCCGTCCGCAGGAGAAAGTCGCCGAAGATGGAGAAGAAGTAGGCGAAGATCATTCGCATGAGGTGCGGCAGGCCCGATAGAATTCCGGTCTGAAAGACAAGTCAGACTTGGTTATTTGAAAGAGGAGATTACAAGATCTGTACTCACCGTTCTGATATCCCAGTGATGAATGACTTTAAAGTAAGTCGGTGCCTGCGTCATGAGGGTGAAGAGACCCCAGATTCCACCCCATTGAGCGATCACATTCATCCAGACGGGTCGCGATCTAAGAATTTGATTCCACGGCGTTGGACCCTGGCTGGTAGTTTGCACGGAGGCGCCTAGGGACTTTTCAATGTAGCGCACTTCCTGTTCGCTGATGCGCGGGTGCTGGGCGGGCGTGTCGTAAACAAAGATTAGCCACCCGAGCCACCAGATTGTGCCAAAGATGCCGCATATGTGATAGACCCATTCCCATGAAGTCCATGAGATGACGTAGCCGAAAAGGGGATAGAAGACGGCGATGCCCACCGAGCTGCCGAGGTACGCGGTGACAAATTTACTCCGCTCATTCGGCGGAATCCACTGGGCAGTTAGGACGTGCATCGCCGGCCAAGAGAGACCCTGAAAAATAAGAAAAAAATGTCAAGGTGTAACCTCTAAAAAAATGGACAAAAGTAAACGAAAATTGCTAAAAGAATGTGTTTTAAAAAAGAAGAAAGTTTTCTAAATGACTTTCAGCTGAAACCACCGAGCCATAGTAAAACGTTTTCGTTGCTAGAACCAGGTTTAAAGCTCTAAAGCATCTATTTCGAGGAAATGAAGAACCTTTTCCTCACATTCCAGACATTTCATCCGATAGTTTCTTGTTAAAAATAAGGACGAATCTTTTTCTGAACCTCCCACGGTGCGGTATTTTTCTACTACTAGTCACTTCAGATACTACAGAAATTTTCTAACTTTAAGGTTGTAAAAGGGCTACTCTTTGCTTCATTTGCCAGCTTTCAGTTCATGTAGCAACATCTTTTTTCTGCAGTCATCCAACTAGAAGTAGCCAAAGTCCTTTCTCTTAAAATCCATTCGCCCAATCCGAAGCAAATAACTTGTTTTCATTAAGACGGCTGAGTGGGCCATCTAGTGGTTTCTTTTTAAATCAAAGATTATTTTGATACTGAGAACTGTTTCTCGCTCGTTTTCTTGACAGCAAGTGAGCATCATACCTCCGGGAAAAGAAATGAGTTGTTGAAACGTATTCGGAAAATATTTCAAAGCGGGTGAAAGCAGAGCCGGCTAATTTAACTATGAGAACGCGTATGTTATTCTCGAAAAGCCAATGCATCCACAGAGAGTGTGGAGTGGTGGCATCATTGGACCATTTTTCTTCGAAAATGATTCTACGAACAGAGTTTCTTTACTTTATGTACTTTACAACACATTCAATGCCACAATCGATCTTTGGCATACCATATTCCCAAATTGCACTATCAGCCGTCTTGCCGATGTCACTTGGCCACCTCTGAGGTGCAATTTGACATCTTTGAATTTTTTTTTGGAGGGAACCGTTAAAGACCGGATTAATGCCAACAATCCAGAAACGATTTAAGCACTTAAAGTTAATATCATCCAAGTAATTCGTGAGCTACAGCCCGAAAACATGAACAAGGTCGGGAAAGTGACAAAATGAGTTTCTGCGAAGCCACGCGACTTAGCCCCTTGCCCCCATAATTAATGGGAATGTTTGCTCGTACTCATAAAACCATAATATTTTAATTTTGCTTATTTTATTGCATTCTTAAAAAGGGCACCTGTATTTGAGCCACTCTGTATATAAAGAGGAATTGGAATGAAATGTGATGGGCCAAAGTGAAAAAATTCAAATGAAATCGAGAAAAAAAGGACAACTGAACAAACCTTGCTGAAAGTGGACAAAAATTGTTAAAAGAATAAGTTTTTTTTAAAAAACTGAAGTTTCTGCAAGACGTTTTCCTTAAAAAACAACTGAGGGCTTTCAACTAAAACCACCGCTTGCATTGAAACGGATGAGTTCAAAGCAACATTTTCTTGCGAAGAAACCGGCTCGAGATTGATAGGTACTTTCCTCCAACATGGAAACTGTATTAAGCCTTTCTCTTAAAGGCTAAACTTGCTAAAATGTTTTGTCATGTACATATAAAGTTCAAGGTAAACGTTGAATTTTTTAAAACTTTAGGCTCTATATAAGCTTTATCATCAAGTCTTAAGCTTTTGAAGAAGTACATTTCCTGTGCCATCATCCGAGATAGGATATGTTAAATACAAGATCATCACGTGGTGAACCTCTCAGAAATAAAGAAGGAATTGAAATGAAATTTTCAGACATCGTTATCAATTAAATGAAGCTTGGCTTTTTTTTTGATTAGTTCTTAGACTTAGACTTGTGCTGCTTCGAGCTACTTAAACAAGCTGTGGTACAATGTTCTGTCTCAAACTGGCACTAAATGCAGAAAATTGAATCTATAAAAAAAATTCACGATTATTTTTCGGTTCCCTGGGTGCATATTCAGTCCAAATTCCATTTCTCAACTTACAGGGATTTAGCAGTCATAGATAGTTTTGTAGAAGCCGACAAGTCTCACACCGAAGCAATTCTATTTTCGTTCGTATTCTGATTTACTTTGTTTCCCTTGGAATGAAACCTTAAAAACAGAAAAAAAAAACAAATAAATATTTTATACTCACACAAATTAGTCCCTGCAACACCCTCCACCAAATCAGCGCTCTGTAGTCCCAGTATGATAGAATCGGAATGAAGAAGCACATCCAGCATCCGGCAGCGTTGGACAGCCCAAACACCAGCTTCGTCCCATACTTTGATGCCAAAATACCGCCAGGAATCTGCAGCAACCAATGAGCCCAGAAAAACGCCCCCAGAACAAGTCCCTGTTGATACTCGTTCCAATCGAATCCGGCCTCGTCGTACTTTATCTACAGCCCCAAAAAATTACCAAAAAAAGCGGAAAACAATTAAATTCAAATAAACAACACTCATTAGAAGCAATTCTGATAGATGTCAAACTCAGAGACTTGTATGTGGTGCTCATTATGATTTATGTTCACCTAATTCGCCGGGACCTTATCTTTGTGTACTTCACTCCATAGTCTCGTTATCGTGCTTATTCCAAGTGTCAAATCTAAATAATTTCAAGTGACGAGCAAATATTTGCCGGCGTCGTATCACAGGCACGGGATTAATCTCTGCAGCAAAACAGCAGCGCCGAGCAGACACTATCATGGCGTAAAGGCGTGCAACTTTAAGCAAATAGTTCGAGATGGTCTTGTGATGGAAGATTGCCAGTCAGCCAGACAGCTGGTGTATGAGAGTTTCGAAATTTAATTATAGACGTACATTGATGACCATTGTTTGATAGATGGGGCAAAAGAGACTGACGATGTAAGTTCGTTGACTGAGACAGGAGAATATGTGGCGCTCTCTAGAGATAAATGGACTGCGATTGTTTGACTCAAAAGAAATCCAGGAAATGATTCTGGGCAGTGAGGTAAACATACGGTGCACTGCAAGTAGGTTTCGGGGATGCTAGGCGCCGGTGTTAAACATTTTTTTGTTTAAATCTCAAAATTGAGGATAAATACCAAAAAGAAGGAGATCTTCTAGTCCTCTACCTTCTATACTAGCGAAACTTTCAGGGAAAAGAGTGACCAGGTCATTTTCGCCCCCTGAACGTATCAGAGAGCGATTCGCATGAGACGCTCGTTTGAGTTTTATTGCTTCAAATATACTGAGACCTGTTGCATGTTTTGTGACGATCATCGCTCTCTTTGTGGCTTTTTTTTCTATTAATTAATAATAAAGCACTTATTACTGGTTCATTAACCACAACCTGCATTATTTTTTCACTTTTTAAGTTCATGATATACCCCCAAGTACCTTTTTTCTATTTATTTGCTTAAATAAAGTCTTTGACAATGTTGCACTGTATAACAGCGGAAAAAGACCTCAGAAATTGTGTACAAAAGTTTTTTTTTACAAAAAGCAATATTGTATAGATATATTAAAAATGTTGGACAGTATCTATTAAAAAATTAATTAAATATAAATACTAATAAATACTAAAAATACTAAAATGCTAAATATGTCCTCTCGGTCTTCCTTCTGCTAGTGTGAATAGCTTACAATGTCAAACTAAACGTTTGAGATCACGTGAGCTTGCCTTCAATTCACATCACGATCGAGTATGACCTGTCTGACAATTGCTACTTTGTTTTACTCTTTATCAATGATTCATTGAACATCTGCCGGTTCCGAGATATGTTATCTGGAGGTCATTTTAGAAATAGTAGAGCTTTTGATTGAATACGATGCATTTTTCAAACCTTTCTAACATATCTTTATTCAGAGAGGATTTTAGGTTGTCACTGATAGACAGTTGTTAGTTTTAATAGCGTTAGAGTGAATTAATGTTGTTTAAACTAAAAACAATTCTAAATGTTTTCTTGAATGTTCGATGTTTTATTCCTAGTCTTAGCAGGTAGAGCCCGCTAAGTTAGCTCTTAATTTGTAACTAGTTTTTAATATACAAACAAAAAAACAAATAAAATATTCCAATAATAATCAATTTTTTGTGGCTTTGGTTTTGAGAAGACGCAGCTTGTTCTTTTGGTGCGATTTAGTACATTAAAGAAAAAAACTGGAACAGTCATTTTTTGGTGCAGTTAAGGCAAATGCAGAAAAAAATAAAAAGCTGTTTTGTCCGTTAATGACTAACCCACTCAGAAACATTAAATCTGTATTTTGGGAAGCACTTTGACAATAAATTGGATTTAGTGCCGAAGTTCTTCTGACTTCGCCTTAATTACGTAAATGTAGCAAAAATATATAAAAGGGCAAAAATATTCTTGTCACCATTTTATTTAACACACCATTTTATTTATACACGTTTTGCTTAAAAGTTTTTAAAGGCGTTTAGTAGTTAGAAATTTAATTAAAAGATTATCAAAATTAGATTTTACTTGCTGATTTAATAAAACATTATCTATCTTAGTTTTCCTGAATTGCGAGGGCTTCAAATACAATTTTGGTCTTTGCCCAAGCCCAAGGGAATTTAGGTAGCTTAAGTTATTTCTAATATAATCCAATAATAAGCTATAGATTTTTGGAACCTTGGAACAGTAATATTCCGTCGAATGAAATCTGGAAGATGGGCTGCTTATGATACGAGTTAAAATAAAAAAAATGATGATGCATTAAATTGGACTTCAACTCGAAAAACAGTGCGCCTAGAAAGTTTAAATCCATATCAACACACTATTTGGTGAGCAGGTTTGAATGGGCTTGAAAACAATTCAAGTGGCAACCAATTTTTTGTCGTTCGAATGGAAACAAGCTATCTCTTTCTATGATCAGCTGTCGTCTATTTCCGCTTAGGATCGCGGAACCATTTTAACCTGAATACACTGAATATGATCGGCAAATAGAATGAAAAACAAAAAGCGTACTAGGAACTAGGACTGATTTTATATGATTTTTAAGCTAACCGGGTCCAAGTTACTGGACACCCGCTATTTTTTGGGTACCCGGTTAGTTTTGATACATTGTACTGGGAATGTGAATATGTCTGAAGCTCTACTTGGAACGCCTGCGTCTCTTTTATGAAACCTCGCATGCATATTAAAGTTGAATGCAGCAAAGAAGAACCAAAAGAAAACAAAATCCATAAAATAAACAATTTACCAATAGAATCATACGATCTGCCAACTCTATAAAAAGTAAAAGAATTATGTAGTAATATCTTCAAATATCTAAACTTTGAAATCTATAATATTCATGGAGCTTATGGGCATCTTAAAGATGAAAAACAGGCGTATAAATAAATGTAATCTTCTAGTCACAAAAGCCTTCACCTTGATTAGAGAAGTGGGCGCCGTGGCTTAGTAATCCAGCTCGGGGAAAGTGAACACCATAAACATTTTTCACGGCCCCATCTCCAGCGAACGATTGACAATCCTCCTGGAGTACTTCTGCCACGAAAAGCTTTAGCAACTTGCCGTTCGGAACCGGTAATAAACGCGCACAACACAGTGGAGGCGCGAAAAGCTGGGCTCTGGCCCTTCGTGGGCTGTTACGCCACTAATGATGATGATGATTAGAGAAAGCAGTCATATTAAAAATGAATGAAAGTCTTGTTTTATCCATCCAGTGTACCCGTGATTATGCAGCTGTGTATTTCTGAGAAACACAAAGCATTCTATTGAATGATGATGTTTCGTTGGTGACTGGATTTAAATCAACAAAACATTTAACGTTCTAACCAAAATCTCAACATAACTTGCTGCTGTAATAATTTATTATTCATACTTGAAGCTACAACAAAACAAAAGTGAAAGGACCCAGCTGATCTATGCAGTTCCCATAGCATCGAAGGTTCTCAAAGTTCATTGTTCGCTGTCCCCTGTCCATAGTTGCCATAGACCTCCCCACTCAAGTATCTCAAGAAAACCTCTGTCCATCTACTTAATCTCACTTCATGCACAATCACAATTAATTTATTAATACTTATTACAATGAAATGTTTTCGTTGATTCGTGATTAATTGTCGTGTTATCTGCGTCGTAAAAAATGTTTATTAATGCAATCAAAGCGATTTTTATTTTTCATATCACAAAGTTTCATAATTACTTGGGTATAACACTGAACTTTAAATAGACTTTTATTCATAAATCACTGGTAAATATCAAATATTATATCCAAGTTTAAGGTAAATAAACTATAGCATCATCGGCAAAAAGAGTCTTCAAGGTCGTAACGTGATTAGGACCCCTTTGTTAGCCTCCTATCGTTCTTTAGTGCACCTGGAAAGTTGGAGATAAGATACTTTTCTAGTTTGCAGCAGTTGTGAGGCACCTACTTCAAGGGAGTGTACATGCGCCGGAGCAGCCTTACAGGTTTATGAAGCTTACGTGATTAATGGAGCTAGAAATATTACTCGATAAGATTATAAGCGGATTTAAGACAATCGAGTAAGTTTCCAAGCACTTTGGAATAGTAATCTACTTTAAGTCGTTGGAAGAATACTTTTTGTGCTGTGATTTGATTGAACTGTTGGCCATTAGGCTTGAGACCTTTTGATTGTAATTTCAAACAGCTATCAACGAAATAAAGCAGTTAGAGAGTTTGAGAGAGAGTGAAGTCCTCGTAGGGATTCCTTACGTGCAGCACTTCTTTCTGACTATTGCTAGATGTACGAGTATCCAGGACGATTAAGAATAGAAGTTCAATCAACTGTTGGTTCATGGCTGCAGGAATAACTCGGTTGGATATCCAAATCAAATATTTTTATATCACAAGAACTCCAATAACTCCGAACTTTAAAAGAAGAAAGCAGAGCATTCGCAATCTATTTTACAAAAACTGCTTATGTCTAAAGAATCATCAGATGAGACCCAGGCTTACTTATTCGGCTACCAACTGACATCAGATTTTCAAAAACGCTGTCTACATTCTTTGAAATCCAGAAAGAAACATTTTCCGAACGTAATAAAGCAACGGGTAGATATAACCACTCTGACGGATCTAAGGTTCAAAATGGAGCACAAAACGTATTGAATCAGCCTTTCACAAACTTACTACCGCAAGGTTTCAATTGAGAGCACTTATAAAACGAACGACTGCCACTTTAAGTTTCTACGACAAATTGCATTAGTAATACCTTTCGCTAGTATCGCACTTCAGGGGACCTAAAAATATAAATCGCCTCTAATTACTGTCTGTCAAATGCTAGACAGAAAGTTGTACGATTACTTTTCTTGTCTCAAGATTAAGCCAGACTATTACTATCACTAGATCTCTACTTGTCAAGATAAGAAAAACGAAAACTTTGTCAGGTATGATCGGCCAACAAAGTCATTGAACGCCACTGCAGCCATCTGATCAGCAACTGCTTATCGTGCTACCCCCTACGCAAGGCACTTGAAATAACTGAGACCGACTATTGATTCCAGCACCCCACAATAAGCAGCCGCTACAAAACTCACAAATTTACATACAAAATAAACTTACATTTAACTTCCGGAGGATCCACTTTTCGAATGAAAATTTCGTTCGTTCGCTGAACGTATCCTGGAGCACGTCCTGCGCGACATCCGACCGATTTGTCACCGATGACACACCGACTTCGAGTGAAAAGTCAGTCCTTGACCCCACAGCTGAAAGGTTCGGCGAACCGAATTGATCATCCACTAATTGAATTAAGCTCCTACTACTTATGCTATCATTAGTATCAATCACTAAGTTAGTAGCTGACGTTACGATTGCCGTAGTTGTGGACGGTGTCGTCGTCGTCATGACATCGCCGACATCATCACTCAATTCGGCAAGACGTTGTAGTTTAGTGGCCTTTGACATCACCATCTCAACAATTGTGATATTTAAATTGATCCGAATCATATAGTTGACCGCGAATCCAACGAATACTAAGTACCACAGCACGCTGCGGGCTTGAACTAATGAAAAACAAAAAAATTTAAATACAAGATGCTGGAACTGGAACCAGGTGCAAGTTTACCTTCAACCATTTTGCTGAGTGAGTATTAAAAATTAAACACAGATCACAGGAAAGAAGACAGATTAATATTTGTTTCAGAATTTCCTTAACTTCATCTCAAAAAAAAAGGGGAACAGATTGTGCAGATTGTTGTGCACATGCCCTTTCCGATGAGCACGACAATGGCACCAGACGCGAATAGATGATCTTATGTCGACTATATCACAATTCACTAGACGACACTGCGTTTCTCGAACTAATAACTCAATTAAACTGTTGCAGCTTCAATTGACTTGATGAAGAATCAGAGCTTTGAGGAGTGGATGGATGTTCATCCCCTAAAAGGGGGCAGGGGTCAATTTACTTATGTCGACGAGTTCTTCCGTTTTTTCTGACATTTGATGAGCCTACACTAAAAAAAAACCGTATTACAAAGAATTTTCCCGTCGCACGGCTACAGTCCACAGAGAAGATCACTCGCGACCGCTGAATGCTGGCTAACTGACACGGAACGAGTGTGCTATCAGACTATTATAAGCGTAAGGAGATGTAAATCCCGATTGTATGCTGTGTGCTCGAATCTCCAGTGTTGACTCTTGGCAAATACTATACGCGCTCCAATGGAAAGGCCAATTATATCTGTGACTTTCGTGACTGTTTCGTAGTCTCCGTGCCGCACTTATCAGGTGTTATCAGTGTGCTGTGAGTGTATAAATTTCATCAATTTCAGGATTGTGTTATCAGGTCTATTTTGGCCTTGTGGGGGTTCTAAGGACTTCCACCTCACTGGGTTTGACCGATTTCTCTTCCGCGTGATACATGACCCAGACATATGTAGGTACACAAAGACCCGAATCAATAGCGGTCAATTGTGGAGTCTGTCGCTACCGCTGTTATCTGTTATATGACTCGACTGTGTAAATATTTGCTATTAGCGCCCGTATGGCTATTGCTCGCGATATCACCCGAACGTTATCTAAGAACTTGAGATCAGATGTAGTAGTACCTGTGGGAGCTGTGTGAGAATAGTATGTTTCTTGTTTTATTTTTTTTCGACGGAGATTTAAGATATCTTCGAAACCAGCAGCAAGTCACTTTGCATAAATCAGATAAGCCGGATTGTGTACGACAAAGATAACATTTATTGAACCCTTATCAAGTTCTTTTGTTTTGAAGTTGCTTATTTACTTAGTCAATCTTAATTATTGTATTTGTTTTCATTGTTTTCAAAGTGTCTTGTGCGTAAGGAACTAAACAAATTTGTCTGTTGTTAGCTGCCTGGCTTGATTATCACAGCGTTTCAAAAAGGTTCTTGCCCACTAAAAACGGTTGCGCGAGATAATAGAAAGGGACTGTTTTAGAGGCTTTAATACATTCATTCTAAAGCAGGTGCTTTTGATGAAACCAATGCACGTACGTTTGGCTCTAAAAGCAGATCAAACTTTATTATTATTTTTTCTGAGGTGCATACGTGATGTAGGTAAGATTAGTGACTGACACAAAAAAGGGGCTGAAGTGTCTGGCCATTGACGCGACTGAATATTCAGTTCAATCACTTAATGACCACGTACGTATCTAATTAAATTATAGCACATTCTTTGCATGCGGAGAGCAGAAAACTAACAATCTGCTCTTGTATTACATCATAGATACAACCTAAAAGGCAACCATATGGCCAAGTCACAGCAAGGCATAAACAGACGTTCTAATAGCATTTAGAGATCAGTCGTATGAATGAAAGTAAATCTGGTGAAATATTCTGTTGTTTACTACACCATACGTAGTCTCTCTGAGACAGAAATAAAAGATTAGATGAGCTGATAGCTCTACAGTGAATAATCGAAAATCGCTCTGAGCTCCAGAGGTCTGACTAGGAAGCGTTTCTATTCACAAATGTTGCCAGTAGTGAATCACATTCCTACAATAAATGCCTGTTCGACTTTACATTTAATGTACCGACAATTCGAAGTCTCTACTAACATAAAAATAATAAAAATAAATAACAGCCAGAGGGCCAGAGCACAGCCTGTTCGCTAGATATATCTCTACTGACATATTTAAAAAATATAATGACGTGAGAGATCCCAAATAAAATTTAGATCGAATTTCAAAATTCGGTGTTTTCGAATTCGCTTTGATAAAGTGAAATACTGAAATAAGGCCGAATTTTCGAATTCGCTTTGATACAGTGAAATATAGCCGAATCGGCCTTATTTCACATCTGATTTATAAAAACTACACAAATTGTTTTTAGAAGGCAATTCTGAGCGGGTAAAAAGTAAAGGTATGGAAGGGCATGCTGCCCCCCTGCAACCCCGCTGCTTGGCTCAGAGATAGGATTTGGGGTGGGTGCAAGGGTGGGTTTGGGTATATGTTATAAATGCATTCTAAATGTGGAAATAAGGAAACATTGGGTTGCAAGGGGGCAGTATGATCCGCAATAGCTTCACCCGTTCAGAATTGCCTACTCTCTGAATTCGGCTATATTTCACAAACAATGCACGGCGTTATTTCACTTTCACTCGAAAATTCGGCCTTATTTCGCTTTCATAAAGTAAAATAGCGTCGAATTTTGGAATTCAACCCTTTTTCGCTCGACGTTATTTCATGACACCTTTCGGATTAGCTTACGTAGATGGTGCTGGTCAAATTAGATATCATATTACCACGACACAAATTTTGTGACTTTGATACTATCGCCTTCACCGGTCAGTGTCGATCATCAGTAGTCTACCATCAGCGGTGTTATATTTATTGTCATATTGCCAAAATTTTGGCATTAATTTTCTAGCTGCGATTTTCTATTTCATTTTCCTAATAATTAATTTCTTTTGTTTTATTTTTTCAATGACTAATACTTGTTTCTTGAAGCTCTGATATGAAGCTATCAAAGTTTATATGATTATATTTGGTGTAGTTGAAAAAAATTCAATATTTTTGATTTGATAAAAAACTGGTCAGCACTCAATTGCCTTTTGCAATTTCTCACACTTTTCCCAAGGCAATCTTACTCTTAGGTCAGGTAGATGCCTAAAAATCTCCTTATCATGCTTCTGAAACTTATAAAAGTGGCTTTTGATGTGTGGGAATTGGCGTGTAGAAAAGATTTGATTGTCTATGCGCAAAAGATGGCCGGTTCTGCCCGGGTTCTTCCTTTAGACAACCCATTGGTTAACAGTATAAATCCGAACTTAGAGCGTTGTCTTAGTAGGGCAGCTTATAAGATATACTAATTCGTTCTTAATCCCACTAAAAAAAACAGTGAGATCTCTACGACTATCAATCCTGTATTTTATGCCGATGCACTGAGGCCAGCTGTATGGAGAGCATGCTCAAAATCCAATATTAAAAATACAAGTCTAATATGGTTGTAAAGAAGACTAAATTTCTTTTCAAATTGTTTTGATGAAGGATTACTTATGTGTTCAAAACATACAGCGTTTTGAAGAAGTCAAAACTTCGAAGTCAAACCCCTTCAAATTTCCTGCCGTCTAGAAAAAAAGAACCAGAAAATTCCTCTCAAAGTGTTATTAGTCACACAACCTTTGATTTCAAGGACACTTTTCCTTGATCTTCAGTCTTGTTCGTTCAATGATTAATGGCGAAGATTGTTTTGCATTTTACGCAATTAATACTCTGTTAACGTGACCTCAAATAACTGTCATCAAACGCCTACATGGATACTTGTACTCACTTCAAGATCAGTTTAATTACAAGTTCTACAATTAACGAGGTGATACGCACCTAAACTAAAAACGATATAGAATTTTAATAACAACTCCCGTCTTCGATTAAAAAAGTCATCAATTATATACGTAGTCTTTATTCAGAGTAAAGCTTCGGAATTCGTATACGTAGTCGGGCGATTTTGAGCCTTGGTAAAGTGTATTTTTACCTTAATTTGTATTTAACTATACCTAATACTTTATTTAGTATGGCCCTAAGGCATTGCTGCAATTTTCTATGCGTTGTCGAGACGTATCACGATTAAATATGAGGCCAACTAATGATTCTCCAATGCAAAAAAAAAATCAAAAGTAGCTTTAACGAAACACCCTCCACACCACAAACTAGGACTTCGCATGAACTATTAATAGGTTACCACACAAGGTAGGAAAAAAATCGCTTAAAGCGTTGGGAATCGAATACTGTAATTCTTTTTGATTGTTTATAATAAATCCGATGATAATTAAAATCATAGGTCTGAGAAAGTAGTTAACATAAAATTCTAGTTAGTAAGAACTTTTCTTCTCTGTAGCCTAGGAGTACTCACAGCCAGGACTTCGCCATAATCAGTTTGTAAAGACGAATATGTTTTGCGTTTAAAAAAGCTTCTCTTCGTCATTCAGATATCCAAAGAGACACTCTCTAAACTTCGGTTAATACAAGACGACCAACGCAATTACCTAACCCAGTAAGGAGTCAACCAACGATGCCAACGAGCACTACTGGTCATGATTACATCATTGAAAACTTTTATCATGTTTTTTTTTTTAAATACATTCAAAGTCTATTACAATTAATAAACGAACATCTCATTTATAACACAGTCCTTAGCTAATATTGCATTATTTCGTATAACAGTTAAAAAAAAAGATAAGAGCATACCTTAAACAAGTCTAAGAAATTAAAAAAGAAAATATAATAAGATAAAAAAAATGAAAAATAAAACAGGCTCTGAAATGAACATTTTATGTCTTAGCAGAGGCTAGAGAAGAAGAGATTGCAATTTATCGCTGGAAGTTTATGGTAGTTATTTTATTCTATCACGCGGAGAATTATCCCACGTTCTCGTATGTCATCGAACGGTCTCCAGTCATCGCCGACGGTGGCGTCGTGGTGAACAGCGGTGCCGGATGATGCTGATGATGCTGCTGATGGGGATGCGGTTGGGGTTGCTGCTGATGGGGATGCTCGTTACGGATTTGTGGGAGCGGGAACATGATTCCGTGCGGCATTTGTGGATGATGCAAGTGCTGATCGTTGCTCGATGTTGGGGGCGGCGGAGGTGGTGGTTGCTGTGATTGCTGATGGGGATGAGACTGCGTATCGACCAGCTGTTTGCGTTGCTGCTCGTTTTGCTGTTGCTGCTGGTGAACTTTGTCGTTTTCCTCAGCGTATTTCTTTTGCATTTGAAACAAATTGTGAGAGATTTGTTGCTGCGCATGCATTCGTTGTGGATCATTGGCGTCCCGAGATTGCTGTGAATGCTGTTGCTGCCGTTGCTGAGCCTCGACTTGCTGCTGCGATGATGGCGTCGTGGACTCGCTCTTTTCAACGTTTTTGTCGTACTTCTTCTGGAGTTGATACATGCTGTGTGGATGCTGCTGCTGGGGATGCATCTGATGGGAGTCTTGTCGCTGCATTTTATCGGCTGATTGAAGTTGTTTTGATGACGATTTTTCAGTACTTGACTTGTGCGGACCCTTCTTCTGATACCGCTTGAGCACCTGAATTAGTTCGGCCTTAACATCTAGTCGAGTGTCTTCTGGCACCTTCTTAATTTCTTCGTACAGCGAGAGTAGGAACAGTTTATCGGGATCGCGTTTTTTTCGCTTTCTATCCTTCTTCGGAAATGCGTCTTGCATCAACTGCAAGAGTTTCTCCTCAAATGCGGACTCTCTGTGCATCGCAGCGGCTGCTGCTGCTGCAGCTGCTTCTCTTCGACGATGATGCAAGTGCTGATGGCCACATGCTGCTGCTTGGGCAGCTGAGATTCCTGGAAATGCTGGATGATGGCCGCCGGGGCCATTTGTGTCACCATTGTGAACATTGACTCCAGAACCAGAGAAATTACTTCCGTGCTGATGATCTTGGCTTGAGGTTCCGGCCGCATCATTGCCATCACCATCGTGACCATCTTGTGCAGGATGTCCAGCATCCTTGTTACTTTGACTGCTACTGACTGCAGCTGCAGATAAGATTGCATCACAGAATTGTTCTGGCACATAATCGAAGCCAGTCATAAAGGTTTCAGGCTTCAGTTCACCGCCCATTTCTTCGTAGAAGTACTCGGAACCGACAATCTCAATTATTTCATTGTCCTCCTGGTTCAATTCAATTCCCGGAGGTGGCGAACCTCCGGCTAATTGACATCTTTTCAACTCGGCGAGTTTCTTGCGCGTTGTTAATCGCATGTCACGCCAGCACTAAAAGTAAAACAAAAAGTTCAAATAAATTGTTTCAAAAAAATGTATGCACAAATTTTTTTGAAAGTGATTCCGTGTTGGAAAATCATTTTGTTCGAAAAGAAGAACGAACGAACGAACAAGTTATCGCGGCACAAAACTCTTTTGTTTTTCAAACTGAAATCCTGCCCAAGATCATCAGCATTAGTAGCGTAACAGCCCTCAAAGTGCCAGAGCCTAACTTTTCGGGCCTCCACTGTGTTGTGCGCGTTATAATTTTGCCACATGTGAAGATCACAAAGGTTAAAACACAATGCATGTTTAGGCTCAAACCTTCCAGATGTTGCCAGCATTTTAAGCATTTAAGAAAACGTTGCAATAATTATATTTAGGTCTTAGGTAGAAGTAGGCCATAAGTTGGCCTGTTGTGCTGTGGACTCACCTGCCTGGAAAATTTCCTGCAAATAATAATAGCAGGCCTACTTTACTACTTGCTTTTTAATTGAAAAACAAAGCAGTGTATATCTGCCTATATATGTCTTCGACTCCGAACCAGTGGGACAATGCAGCAGAGGACGTCCACGTCCAAGGTGAAAGGACCTCAACCAACTCGGTGTGCGCCATTGGAAGCAACTGGCACGAGATCGTGCTGGCTGGAGAAGTTTACTAACGGGGGCCCAGGTAAGTGGACTGTAGCCTCGCACAAAAAAGAAGTATATCTGCCCATACTGGATTAACCCAGTTGGACCTATTTATGAAACTGCTAAGGCATTTAACATTTATACTAGCCAATTCACTCACATTCTAGAAAAAGTATCTTTTCAGAGTATGTTTTCTAAGAAGGTGAAGCGGAGTCTCCTCTTCGTCCTCATCTCTGCAGCATCTGCAGAAATTGTTGAATGATCCACCCATCCTTCTGGTGGGGTTGCCGAGAAGCAGTGACCAGTTAGAAAACCTACTAGCCTGCTAATGCTAGCTCTACTTATTGAGAGTAGCTGTTCTGTCCTACTCCTATCTAATCCAAGGCACATTTGCCAACAGTTGTTGCAGAAATCTGAATTACTATCTTCTAAACCATTTCTCCTCCTGCCCTAGTTAATTCGTCGGCCCTTTCGTTGCCTAGAATGCACGTATACCCAGCGACCCAGAACAGGATGAGTGTACATATGGCCCTTCATCTCACCTAGAGATTGGTGACATTGTGTTACCATCTTCGATCTAATTGGTGGTGTTTCCAGAGCCTTGATGGCCACCTGCCTATCTATGTAGAGCACAATAGAATGACTGTCTATAGAACACATGGACAGCAAGTGTACTGACTCATGAATTTCTTTTATTTTTGCCTGGAAAACACTGCAATAGTCCGGGAGGCGGACGGACATCACTATATTTTGCCGGTCAGCAAACACTCCCATACCCCTCCCCTTCTTTGTTTATTATAATTATGTTTACACTGTGGTGTTTAATAGTTGAGTCGGTTTGAGATCAGTCTTCACAGAACTTAGTCACACACTTATTGGTTTTAGTCTAGCTAAAAGATTAGTTTTCGACTATTGCAGAATGACCAATGCTCTTGACTGGACCCCAATTTAAGTGATTATGTTCCAGCTCCCATACAAACTGCAGCAACAAATCTTATACCAAATATTTGGAATTATTGCGGCGATTAAAAGGACCTTAAACTACAGTGAGCCAAGTAGCACTTGGCTCACAAATTATCACAGTGTAGTGCCACATGCAAGTAACAGTCGACATTATAGATTCCACCGAATCTCTTCCGTCTCGTCCTTGAAACCCCCTGCACACATCTACACACAAATCCCGAAGCCATTGCATGCCGAGCCATTTGAAGAGAAAGTTTACATATTTCAGAAAACAAATTTATTTACTACACAGTACTCACCTTCTTCCATTGAATTATAGTCTTCTTCGGTCCAATTGTATTTAGCGCTGCTTGAATCTTTTCCCAGTACCATTCTTTTTCCTTTTTTCCCTCCATGTACTTGGTCTCGCGCAACAATGAGATTAACATCTTCTTTTGTGGTTTTGTTACACGATCCTTGAATAAAATATTGAAAACCTAATTAGAAAAACATTTATGGGATTTAGCATTTGGAAAAGAACTAAAACACTTCGCAGTCGAAGGCGAGAAATGCTGAGCATTTGGCATGGAGGAGCGACACAGCGACAGAAATTCATTGCACTGGCCTACCCCTATGCCAAATTCTCCTCTCTCTCGCATAACTATTTCGTCCATCTAACTTGCAGATGGACTAATATTAGGAAAAGTACGTTAAAAATTCAAATTGCACAGCATGTATGACTTACCATAATTTTCCAGTTGGAAAAATCTCATAGGAAAGTGCAGAAAATTTGTATTTATTTTGAGAAATTCTCGCCGAAAGGGCAGTGAGGAAATTCTTTTTTTTTTTCCTTCGTTTTCGTCTTTTGTGTGTCTGTCTCGCACGTCTGCTGATTGGTGCTGTCAGTCTGACGTTTTGTCCTCTACGTCGCATATCATCGCAGGTTGGGCTGCGTTGTTGGTGTCACGCTGACGTAACGTCTCACTGACCATCTCGCTGTGTGTGTTGTTTGTTGTTTTTCTTTTTTCGATTGTTGGATTTCGAAGGCGTCTGATGGCGAGTACGACGATATTTTGACGTTTGTTGATGGGGGATTTTTGAGAAAATTTGTTGTGGGAAATTTCATTCTGACCGTGGGATGGAAAAGGAAATTTATTTGATTTGTGGTTTTTGAAGATGGGGTTCATGGTTGATGTTGTTGAATCAGTTTAATTCATTTTTTAAGACCTGAAGAGTAATGTGCAGACTTTTAACAAGAAAAAAAGAAGTCTTGAATTTTTTATTTTGACCGTTTACATTTTTTTACCCAACACAAAGTGATTTTGTTTTATTGAAATTTGTTTTTTCAAATACATAAAGTTCTATAAACAGGTAGCATGTTTAGGATCATAACATTTTTGTCAATATCAACTCCAAGTCCTAAAATGTTAATATTAGCCATATAAAATTTTGGGTGAATAAAATGTACACAGTCGAACTTCCCTATAATGAATGTCTATATAATGAAGTTCTCCGTATAATGAACTAATTTCAAAGACACATTCTACTTTTATTTTAGGTGTATTTTTATCTCTTTATAATGAATTTCCATATAATGAATTTTTCTATACAATAAATAATTTTTTTAGTTGAAAACTTGACTTACATACGTTTTTTGACTCCATATAATGATTTTTTTCATATTATGTATTTTCTCATTTCAAAATACTTTCACGTCTGTACAAATATCGACCGTAACGGTACTTTCATCCGCTACTTGTGTGTATCGGGACTCTGTCGGCTTTATTCATTTTGACTGAAGAAGAATAGGTGGATGCGGTGTTGCCTAAAATGAGTCGAATTTCGTCATCCCTTGATTTACTTCGAACCTTTGTGGGTGAAAAGCAACGTACTGAATATTAAAATATATTAGAAAGCTTTGTTGAGGAAAAATGGACGGGTGTAATCCAAGCCGAAATACCTGATTATTTTAAACAAAAGTGGAAAACATAAAAAATATCAAAATTTCTATATAATGACATTTTTTTCTGGTCCCGTGCGAATTCATTATAGGGAAGTTCGACTGTATAACTAGGGGGCAAGTCCTATTTCATTGAAAAGTCGCTAAAGGAAAGATGTACAGAATGCAGTTCGACGTTGCTCATGTCGAATTTGGTAGAAAAAAGATCTAAAAGAAAAGAACATCTAAAAGTTTAGATAAATATTCCAGAAGCGTAAAGCAATCGTACGAAATTGAGGCAAATTATTATATTTTTCGTACGTTATGCTTAGATTCGACAAACAACATGGTACGAAAAAAAAAAGTTCGCATTATTATTTTAAACTAAATAAATAATAATTATATAGCCAAGTCCTAGTTAATTGTTTGAGCTTTTTAAGAAGAAAGTTGGGACTTTAATGTATGAAATAAAAATTAGTTTAATTCACTTTCGGTTTTTTTATACAGTGAACTCTCGATGATTCCAATTTCGTGGGACCAAACAAAAACTTCGAATTACAGAGGTTTACGAACTACGAAGGTTTCAGAAAAAAATATGACTTTCTTTTGTTCCTTACCATTTTCAACTAAGGGTTGTTGAAGAAAAACAAATAAGTTGGAGTTCGAAACATCCAGCATTTTCGAATTAGAGAATTTTTATGTTGGTTTGCACAAACATGTTTTTGAATTATCGAAGGGACCAAATTGTATAGGTTTTCTTCAATTTATAGTTATTCCTTTCAGGGGACAGAGAATGTTTCTATTTACAAACGTTTTATAATTATTGAGCTTAGAATTATCGGGAGTTTACTGTAAAACAAAGTTGAGTTTATAGGCTCGACTGCAGTATGATCACTTCCGAAATCAGTGAATGCACATTTTGTTTAATTTCAACTCAGTCAATTTGCAATTAAATACTTAAGACAAGCGATTTATAAAAGGCCATAAAAAACATGATTATTTGCATTGCAGCTAAGTAATTTAAGCTTATTACATGTTTTTGTAAGACTTCATTTATTATAGTCGTACATCTTCAAATAGGACCAGATCAACTGCAAAAAGCACAGCGATCCCATTTTTCTGTATCACAATACAGGCATACCTCGAGTTACGACGTTTCGAGTTTAGCCATTTCGACTTTTGCCGTCCAAAAAATGTAGGAAGCTCAGCTCGACAAACGTCATTGGGTTTCTGTACTGATATCATGGGCAGGTTTAGCAGTCGGATATTAGCGCAACTAGCAATACAAGGCTGTTGATTGTAATGAGCATTGGTGCCAAAGGGATCCAATCTGATAGATCCGCCTCAAGACTAATCATTAGATAGTCATATTAAGTGCAATTCAAAAACAAGATGAACTCGAACTTGAGTAGACTAGTGGATCCTTATAGGACTAGTGAGTTAAGCCACCCACATGCGTATATTATGAATTCTGATTGTTTAGTTCACATACTGCTATTTAGTTTACGATGACGGTCAGTGATTTTAAGCTCCGTCGAATTTTTTTTGTGTTTTAGTTTCTTCAATCTAATGTCGCTGCGGTTTTTCCTTACCGTGATAGTTAAATTTGTGTATCATGTGATGAGCAGGACGTACGCAATTACGCGTGTTTTTTTTTTTATGAAGAGAATGTGACAAAAAAAAAAAGAATTTATATTTTCAAATAAAAAGAATAGAATTTTATTAGTTTAAAATATATATATAATCATTCGTTTTGAAATACAATAGTTATTGAACTCTGAGAAACAAATTTTTAACATTAGAAACAAAAAAAAAAACAAATAATCAAATTGCAACGTAATCTTAAATTTAATTATATGTACGTCTTTCGTTTAACTCGTGGTGTTTATGAGACTCGGAGACTTTGTTTTTATTATAAAAATTTCGAAAATATATTTTCCCTTCATCCTACGCTAATAGCATTCAACTCAGATATATTTATATTTTTATTATTTATTATAAACGATATCTTCTTTAATATCAAGTATACATAACAAACACAAAGAAAAAAAAAAGGGAAAACTTTCTCGAGTGCATGCAACCAACACGCGGTACCTCTATGTTTTGTATTAGCAACTATCTCGAAAGCACAATACAAGTTTCTTGTTTTGAAAATACAATTTTTCTTAAATAAATCTCTAAGTTTATCTTAAGTAGACTTTTAAATCGGCAGCTGATTGCACAAGGACCTTAATGCCTGGCATGAAGCTCGCTGTTTGGGCAAAGTCTGTACCAAAAGCTATCGAGGTGTGTGTAGCCAACGCGTTGCCATAATCGCCAATTTGAATGTATTGAATGATTTGATTGAGCGCCGTTATTGTGTTGGGAGTTAACTAAAAAACGAAGGAAATTATTATAGATTGGTTTGGTAAGTAGATCGAGATGCTTACTCTTCCATCTCTAAGGCAGTCATATAAATTCTCTAAGCGCTTCACCACATCAGCAAATTTCCTCTTCGTGCGCTAAAAGAAAAAAGGAAAAGTTTTTTTTAATATTCTATCTGTCGACTAAAAAATGTTCTGCCTGCACTCACACATTTTCACATTATAAAAACTCTCATTCATATTTTAAAAACAAATCTCTTGGAAAATAGGGAACACCAACCCAATTGGTTTAAAAAAAACAGAACGGTAACTTTAGATCTTAACAATTTTATGCGTAACATTCTTTATTCATCATCTTGCACTCGATGTTGTTATCATTTTACACAATACATATTTCGAATAATCCCAAAACGCACATTAGAGACACACTGAACACTGATTTCGCTAAAACCAAACACAAAGCACACTTCATTCATTCATTCATTCTAAAATTAAATAAGCGGTATGATTGCCTGCTCTTGAGTGACTTACGGGATCTGAGGCTGTTGCAAGACACTGAGTTTTAAGCTCTTCGAAAACAGTTTGCATGTAGATGAACTCTTCGGGTAGTGGTGGCTTCTCCTTGGGTGGTTCTGGCTGACGCTGTTGAATTTGAGCAGGTTGCTCAGTGTAGCCGGTGTTCTGTTGTTGATATTGTGATTGAACTGCCGACGTTTGGAAGTTCATTTGACGAGGAAATTGATTGTTATTTTGTTGATTCGGATTATAGGGCATCTGTGGTGGAAGCTGTTGCTGATTCATGTTTGATGGAGGTGGCAACGATTGATTCTGCAATCCAAACATTTGAGATCAACCTAAAGGGAATAAGGAAAGAAAAGATCATCCCGGACGTTGTAACCAAAATCTTTGAATATTGCTTTAGATGTTTTGTTTCGTTGTGCATAGAAAAAAAAACAATTAAATTTGTTTAGATTTGTTTGTTTTTTGCACTGTTCGCGGATATTACATATTATACAGCATTTGTAATGAATGGCAATTAGCTAATGTATCAAAGATTCTAAATTACAACGTCCGAGATGAGATTTTCTTTCAGTATTCACTTTACCTGATATTGCGCGTTTGGATCTGGATAACCATTTTGATTTTGATTTGGGTCCACACCAAATAATGGGTGAGTAATTGCCGATGTTACGGGTTCTGTCTTTTTAGGCTAAAATTAAATACAAAAAAGAATTTATTTAGTTCAATCTAAAAACGTTGTGATATATTCAATTACAAACACACGGCAAAATCAAACCTAAAACAAATCATATTCAGGCATAACAAAATACAACTGAATTAAAATAAACGAACAAACAACTAACCAAACAACCTTCAATCAGCCTTCAGTATTACAAAATCTCTAACCTGATTGGCATCATTTGCATTGCAGCCACCAGAAGAAGTATGATTTATTATCTTCTGCCATTTACGTGTGCCAGCATGTTTGGCGTACATTTCATTTTGTTCACTATAAAATGTCTAGTTGAATGATGAAATATGTATGAACATTTCATAAAATTATGTAGTGAAAAAAAGAAAAGAAGAAATTAATTTAAGACATTTTTTTTGGTTGGTTTGATATGTTTAGGAGTGAATTAAATGACCGCATTTAGCAAGAATAAAACTCGCCCACGCTGGCTTAGAAACTGAGGTCGGATGGAGGATCCGTCTGTCTGGACCTTACTTTTATACTGACTACAAATTTAGGGATAAAAGCTATGATTGATGTGAAAATTTAAAGCTATAGCAGTGGAATATAAAGCCATTTTAAACCGAACATCCACAGTGGCTACAAGAAAATTATTTTAAACGCATTCACATGGTGAAGCATCAGCACCGATCAAATATCTCTCATTTAACATATGTACCTTTTAGATCATTCTGTGATTTAGATCAACCTCTTAAATCATGGAAATATATTTTTTTTTCTCTATAAGTCTTTAGAGATATCTACACAGTTCTTATGTTGAGATATGACCTCTGGTGGGCTATCAACCTAAAGCGGAACAAATCAATGAGTTTTAGTTTTCAAAGGTGCATTGTTGTTAGCATCCCATTAATTACGAGGTAAGTAGGTAGGTTGATGTGACCGGCTGCAGAAAAAAAATCCACAGCCACAGCATTAAGATCAGATTAGGCCCATTGTGATGCCACATCGCAGACGAGACCCCAGGTTACCAATTAGAACCAATCGAAGCTTCGCACTAAGATGTGCAGCCGTCCAATGCTGACGCCGCTCAGATCGGACAGACTATCTATCAAGTATTCGCTGAGATGGGTTTTTCTACAAAGAACTAGTGCATCACACGAGGTTCCTTCTTCCTTCCCTCCAACTTCGACAAAAATCATTGGCAGCGACTTCTGGTCTACTGGCATGTCTACCGTTTGCGCAATGTTCTGTAATGACACCTATCATGACTCTAATCGCTGGTCTCCTCAGACACAGAATTTAAATTGTCCGTTTGACATCCTGTGATGGCCATAATTGTGAAAGATCTGAAATTGTAGTAGAGGAGGTTACACGCATGGCGATCTTAACCGCCATGTCACTGCACCCTGACATTCAGATAAAGTGAATGTTGAAGTGCTGGGCCATCGCGGGATCTTAGGGCGGTTTTCGAAGTAAATGTGACACAGTTTAGGGGTTTGATTGCAGCTTTGCTTTTAGTACAAATGATGATACCTCTGCTAAATATCACATTGTGTTTTAGCCACACCAGCGCTTAATTAATCGCCAAAAATTCTGTCTGAAAGACACTATAGTGATTAAGAAAGCATAAGGAAATTTCTTTATAAAGATCATTAGAGTACACTCCCGCTTTTCTACTCAATAAACCAATTCTTTTGAATTTCTAAGATTCCGAGCTTTGAATCGCAAGTCACTAAAAAGACTTTGAGCTTATGATTTTATAATTTTTTTTTTATGATTATACCCTTCTAGTATTCTCATTTTTTTCCGGTTAAGTAACTGTCAAATAGTTTTGAGTGTAAACAAGGAAGGTTTGAATATGTTAACAACAGAAAAAGGCCGCTTGCTATTCTTCAATTTGGGTTTATTTGATTTCCTGGTTATATTTTGTTTAAGTTGAAGTGCTAAAGATTGATCTCTACTGGCTTTTTCTTTGAAGTCTTGTTCTCCAAAGAAATCGTTTCTCTCTGATTTGCCGACATGATTTGGGAAACTAAAGTCTATTGTTATAACCCTTTACTAAGACTAGCAAACAAAACAGCAATCAGATCTACTTAAGCACGAAAAGTCCTAAACGAAAACTCAAAATCATCTGAAACTACAAGTTAGATTAGACAAGAAATGAATATATTAAACAAAATGTAATTTTGTTAACGATATGCAAACGCGACCTTAGCTGAACGATTGAGTAGTGTGATGCAGAAAGTCGTTACCTGTTGCCTGTTTGACTTGAGCACAGGAGGATCGTTCCAACCTGGCGGTGGAGTTGGATTTCTTTGCACCGAAGCTAGTGGCGGTGCGCCAGACATCGATGGCGGAGCAGTATCCAGTGGTGGAACACCCGGCAAGTAGTTATTTTGCTGCGGTTGCATGAAATTGGTTTGCATTGTTGGGATGGTGGAAACTGCTGGTGTTGACTGCATTGGCTGCATCATCGTTGGCGATTGATATGTTGTCTGATTAGGAGCGAATGGCATTGGATTGAAGTTGGTTGGGGGAATAGCTGGTGGTGGAATGTAGCCGCCGCCGTAGCTCTGCTGCCCGCCATACTGGGGGCCGCTAGACACTGATGGATCGAGGATGTATTTCGCGCGAGATGGCAAGGTCGTTGATCCTTGCGAACTGACGCTAGATGGTCGTGGCGGATGAACAAGACTGTCGTTTATTTGAGCGACTGATGGTGGTTTTACCGGCGGAGATGTCACTGGTTGGGCAAGACCGGGATTAAGAGTGGGAACACTTGACTGTTGAGGTGTGAACATTGTCATGGGTGGTGGTGGCTGGGACGGCATCGGAGCAGCCGGGATTGGAGAGTTCCATTGATTTCCAGCAGGCAGGCCGGTATTGAAAGTGTTTTGCACTGGGGCCGGTGGGAATCCAGGAGTCGAGAACGAGCCACGAGGCTGAGAGTTTGCCATTTGCTTGCTGTAGAAGTTTTCTTGCTGAGACGGCTGTTGCTGCAGCTGCTGCTGTGGCTGGTATCTTTGTGACCCCTGAGCGAACTCGTCCTTTTGATTCAAAATACTGTACAGGCGGTTGCGTAGGTCGTCTAACTCCGGGTGAGTGGATGGCCCGAGTGCGAAAATGTATGTCATTGCAGTGTTTAAAGCGCCCTGCGCGGCTAGGATCTCGCCGTACACAGACACGAATTCAGCGAACTTGCCCTCAGGCTCAATAGCGACTCCTTGCTGCTCCAAAGACTTGCTCAGCAACATTACAACTTCGGCCAGCTCCTGCAACTCCACTATGTCCAGCTCGTAGCCGGCGTCATTCTTCTCCGACTGTTTCAATTGGTACCAAGCATCGACAAGCTTGTCAATGTTTCCGGCACAGATGTAGCAGAGAATAGCGTTCCTTGTATACTGAATATTAGAGTTCTCTGCTAGCAGGCGATCGCCCAACTTCTCGCAGATATCTGCAACTTTCCTCTCACTATGCTTAAGGGCTGCCACGAGAGCTTCTTTCCACGAATCCACGGTGCAGCGTGACACAAGATCCATCCAATCACGAGTTACTAGAGCGGAGATGACATTCGACAATTCATTACTTTGCTTCTTCAAGAAACGGTCCTGGGTTTTTGTAAGGAATTCAATCCCGGCAGTGGAGGCAATAATCAATGCCTCAGCGGGACGACCGCTTTCGAGACAAAGCTGCACCGCTGCCTCAATGTTCCCGGTGATGATGGCTTCCGAGATCAAGCTGTCAGAATCTACAAAAATATATTTATGAGCCAACTTCTGTTGTTTATACATTTGTTTACTTACCATCACCACTTGGAATCTTAAACGGTACCGATTTCTTTTCATTTTGTTCTTCGAGAACCTTGTTGCCAGCAGCAATCGAGTCAAAGAGTTGATTCTGATCTCCGGCTTGCTGGAATATACAATTTATGCGGCTGTTAAAACATGATCAGTGTACTTATTATTTATACATTTATATATACATGCAGATGTGTCAAAACCACAAGAAAGAACTACGCATACACGAAAACAACACAAACATCGAGTTCCTTACCGATATATCTGTGCTCTCATCGGTGCTCTGATCGCACTCAACCTCAGATGAATCGCTCTTCAGGGTGCGCATTTTTTTTATTAAGAGTGCAATGATAGGTTTTTTTTAATGAAGATATGTTTGAAATTAGTGGCAATATAGAATGTGTGTTAGTATTTTTATTTTTATTTTCCATTGTGGAATGGATTTGTGTTAGTACAGAAATTTAATAGAACGAGCACATTACATTCAAAGTGTCGCTTAGCTTAATTGAGTTTATGTCGGAGTGTTCATAGTTACCACGAATTTGAATAAATCATAAAGAGACAAATGATATTGACCCTACTACCAACCTTTCATAATTCGTTACAATAGGACAGAAAGACCCGACAGGTGCTGGTCTACAGTAATGCGATACAAAAGAAGCAATATTGCAGACAGACAGACGGACACCGAAGTGATTCTATAAGGCTTCGTTATTCCTTTGGAACGAAACCCTAATAAAAACTGGGGAGGCCGTCGTAAGAAGACATTAATAATTCTTCTGAGGTCGACCGGCCTGGCCGACTACTGAAGATTCGGCTTTAGGAGACAGGTTTTGTTAAGTCGGCCGTCAATGTTTTATATTTAAAAAAATGCTGTTTGTTTTTTGTTTTGTTTTCTGGATGTAAAAACAGGGGCCGACTACTGAATACTTGACTGGCCTTCTGAGGTAAAGTAGGCCGACTACTCAAGAATTACGTTTTCATTAACATTTTTGTGAATAATTTGTTTTCGGTAGCAAATACCCTAAAAATGACTCTATTTTCATAATTAAAACATTTCAATTAATTGGAAATGATGAATAGTCTATTCTTTACTGCAAACACCGATTTTTAAGAGCAAATCAAACGTAAAAAAAAGTGAAGTGGCCGACTACTGGCTCCATCAGCCTACAAGGCACTAGCATTATCATTACTCACATATGGATCCTGGAGACTTAGGTAATTCGAAACAGATATTATAACAAAAATAAAGCTCGGTAGACTCTAGTTAGTTGGGCACCTAGCTCGCATGAGCGAAGAGGATCCTGCTTGGAAAGTTAGTTTGCGATACAATTCATGTTTCAAAACAGTGACGCAGACCACGCTTGCGCTGGAAGGATGGTGTCGACGAGGACACCCAAAGCCTTGGGGTGCCTAAGCCTTAGGGTGTCCTGGTCGCAGTGACTAAGACTTTGGGTGTCCCTGCTGCAGGAGACAGCAGCACAACCGGACACCGGTTGTTGAATAAACAAGCAGTAGTAGATTGTTGGATGATACACACAATCAAATTACTCAAAACTCTTTGGATATTTGAAATTCCAGAAAAAATAGAATAGAACTCCAATCTCTTTTTAATAGAAAACGATTTGATACAAAGGCAAGTGAACCCAATTCACTACGTAAAACTAATGTGTATTGAATTCACATTTTTATAAAAAACATAAAAATGACGAATTTCGAAAATATGGAACACTAAATTTCATGTCCACAACGAGAAATTTACTTTTATGATTTTGAGCAAAGCACAGAACTTCATAGAACATAATCCAGTTTCGAACGTACATTCCACTATTTATAATTTCGAAATGCAGGATACCTAATTTTACCTTTGGTGGTTAAATTGACAATTAATTGTGGAGTGCAGAACAGGTGCGGCTACATCATTTTTACGTTTCCCACACACAGACATTAGTAAAATCAGCATTTCCTTTATGTAACGCGCCCTCGCTTCACTCAAATTGAAATGTCAGCATATTCTCGATGACTCACTACAATCACTTCCATTGCAGTCATCTATCTACCTACTTCGTCAGCAATGGTTCATAGTTGTTAAGGTAGGTTAAGTTAATTTTGCTTAGGGAATAAGAAATGAAGTGAGATTATTTAATTTATTCATAATAAACTCGTAATAATAACAATAACAATAATAAAGTGGAATTATCCTTAAATGAAAATACAAATCAAGCAACATCTTTGAGGCGAGTGTCGAAGAAAAAACAGCAACAATAGGTTTTACAAACCCCAGTTCATATTTTACAAGTCATAAACATCTGTTTGGAAGAAAGCTTTAACGCCATCACAGACCATTCAAAAGTTAATTGCGTGTTAAAAGGTAAAAATGTAGTTGGAAACATGGAAATGAAGGACCCCCGATTTCCCTCTCATTTTCATTTACCTCAGCCACCACATTACAAAGACGTCTTCTGTCTTCTAACTAACGCTTAATTAGAGCATCGCCTTACTTCATAGGAAAGTTGAAGAAATATGTTCATGGATTGACGTTAACGACAAGTCAATGCGCATTGTGCACACAAAATGGAAAATAATTTTAAATAGTGGTGGATAGTACTTTGAATACAATTATTCACGCGTCACGATCTAGTTCCACTTACATGAAACGTCGTGAAACGTTCAATAAATTTTATGAATGTAAGGCATATTATTCCACTTGTATGACTTGTGAGACGTATGATATTCCATTCGAACAGCAAAACAGATAAAGCTTCTGTTATGAGGAAATAAATTCAAAAAATTACATCGTAAACGGTGCGGGGATTATAAACTAAAACAACTAAAACAAAAGCCTTCTCTCAAAATTAATAAAAAGAAAGCATCTATCTATATCTATTTCACGTAAACTTCCTTCCAGGAAATTGTGTCACCGAACACTGAGATAAGATTCACCCCACTGCCACGGGAGTGTTCCCAAATTAATATTCTATCCAATAACTGAGCTCCTCTAATCTCCCACAGCTAGCTAATCTTGAATGCGACAAACATTCGAAATTTGATTAAACCACTTCCGCTTGTGTGCGATATGTGTTGTTGTTGTTGTGTATCGTGAGTGTATTGAGTGTGGGGACAAGTACGAGCCAAATTTCGGAGCAAACTAACAAAACTTACATGGGTCAGGGTGGAGATCCGATCGGTTATCTGATCTACAGCGTTCACGGCGTCTTCGTCTTTGATGTACTTTGAGAACTTTGTGTCGATGTCGTCTTTGTTGTAGCCTACGGAATCAAATCAGACGTAACAGCGGTGCAGAGAGAGGGAAGAGAAAAGAGTTACCTAACAAATTCAACATTTCTTCTTTCGGATTCAGCTCGAAGTTGGCCTTTAAAAAGTACCACAAGTAGCGGCTGTCCTGGTCATTCTGCTGGTCAGCCCTGTTGCGACAAAAGTCCACAAAGTTCGAGTCGGCGAGTGATTTCTCCAGAGCAGTAGCACGTTCCACGAGCTCCGGTTCGGTGACGATCTGACGAATTTGGACCGCCTTTGATTTGGAATTGAAGCACACTAGCTTGCCGCCAAACTGAAAAGACACAGAAGATCAGGAAAGGAAAAAGAGGAGATAGTGTCGAAGTTCTCACCCCAAATTTAACGCCACACGGTCGCTTCACCCACTTGGGAGGTCTTGAAGGGTCTGCGTAAGTGATTTGAGTCGTCTGCGGAGGTATGGGCGCCTGTGCGAACTGGTCCATGCCTGGAAAGGAGTCTGCGATCTTGTTGGACGTCTGCACCTGCTGCTGAGTGCCACCGAAGAGCGAGTAAATGGACACGTTTCCGTCTAGGCTCGAACTGGCGATGAGGGCCGGGTTACGAGGGCACCACTGCACGTCCGAGTACCACTGCGATGTAACGGCTACCTCTGACAAAATCTCGCCCTCGGCGAGCGACGTGTTCGGGTTCCAGCAGTAGATTTTGTTGTCCTTACCGCAGGAAACCATCATGTCGGAGTCTTTGGGGCACCAGGACATGCCGAGAACTCCCCTCTGGTGGATCTGCATGGTCTTTGCTGGGGCTGTAGCGTATCGCAAGTCCCACATCTGCACCACCGGCGCCTGGTCCTCCTCCGAAGCCAGCCAAATCTGCGTGGCCACATCTGGGTGCCATTGTACCGCGCGCCACCGCACACGCGACTGTGTGTCGGACAGCTTAATGATCTGTTCGTTCTTCCGCAAGTCCCAGATCACGCACCGCGAGCTGAATACCGAGGCCAGAATGTGCTGCACCTGTCGGTTCCACGCCACATTCTGCACGTCCTCCAGCGGCTGGGTCTTTGTGCCAGGCGTCATGTGCGTGGCTGTGTTGTTCAAGTCCCACACAAAAATCTCCGACTCAGACGCCACCGATGCGAGCAGGTTTGTTTGAAACGGATTAAAGTCCAGCCCTCGAACTGGCCCTGTATGCGTGTCTTGCCTTGCTACCAAACCCTCCTCTCCGGCGAGCATCTTTGAAGCGCTATAAATCATCAAATGTCCCCCCTCACAACCACCGACAATGAGGCCGTTCGGATGACTGCCATTGCTGCCAGTTGGTGACCAAATGATTTTCTGAAACCTACGAACAATCAAAATGGGTCACATATACAATTCAAGAAAATTCCTCTTTCAATTCACCTGTATTGACTTGGCAGACTTGCCTTGAGTTCTAAATCATAGCTCTGCTCTTTGAAGTTTGTGGAATAAATCTCCAGCACGGAACTCCCACTGGAATCCAGTTGTTGTGCAGCTGAGCCGGCCGCTAAGTAAATCGGATATTGCTGTTGTGGCGACCACGCCACATTCACGGTTTTCTGCAATTCTTTTACTTTCATTGTGTGTGGTTGATTTTAGCTTTAAGTCTGCGTAATTAAAAAAAACTGAAGGAAATTACAAAATTGAACTCTGCGTTTTTCCCTCTGATGATAACATCTGATCAGTTGGTAATAGGATCAATTCGTCTTATACGTGGCTACGTAGTCAAAAAGAAGTAACCAATGGGAATGGAAAAGGACGAAATTTAGGTTTACTAACCAGTTTGTAGGTTTTTTTATTCTATTTTAACAGGAAAATTGCAAAAAAAAACCTATTTATTAATGGAAGTTATGACTGGAGAATTATGATGAAAAGAGTCCACAAACGTCAACACTTCCAACGTGGCTGATAATGGAGTTCGCCTAAGCTGTATTATCGGTGTATACGTCAAAACAATTATGCAGTCATGGAAGCGGAGATAAGGTAGGACTCATGAATGGAAGAGAATCCGAAAAAAAGTTGAGATAAATAATTTGATTGCATCGTCGATGGGTGGAAGGATGCGTTCCCAAGGTTGGTTTTGAAGGATGCTGGTAGTCTGTGGTCTGAAGGTCTTAGATTTACGACATGGCTTTAAGTTGGAAAATGCGGAGCATTATCGTTTTTGACAGGCTATTCTCGTTTCTGCAAGAATTTATACCAAGTGCATAATTAATAATTTCGCAAGACTTATATACAAAATTTGATGATTTGATGATGCAATGGCCTTACATGTATTCTACTTCAACCACACGAACGTGGCATTATGATTTGGCTTTCAATAACAGGAAATGAGTTCCGTCTCTTTAATATGACTTCCCCAAAGTAATACAACAGGCCAAAGTTGAGATATAGTCCAAATTAGATATTACGACCTTCAAGAGACTAACGAATTTGGTTATAGGCAATAGGTCGGTCTAACTGATATCAAGTCATATAATCAAATGTATTAAGTGGTATTAAGAGTTGAACCAGCACCTAAGAATTTGTTCTCCATAACCAGAGACGGTTTTGACTATTAGCCGTCGGCTTACGTTTGTGGTCAGCAGGAGTCACATACTTCACAAATATTTTTCAAATTTGCGAAAATCTGAGTGGTCAAAACAATAATATTTAATTTATGTACTACTCCTCTGTTATCCAAATATCTCATTATAGCATATTAATTGCAATTGTAAATAATGCAAATCCATGAATTAAACGACATGGACATAGTTACTGAATCTCCCACATAGATGGCCCTTAAAAAACTGAACGAATCCAACGAATCGTAAAGCCGACATGTTTAGTTGAAACTGCCGAACCCCGTTTCCGCTCTTTTCTACCCAAATCGCCGAGCAAAATGCAACAAAAGGTGTTTATCTCAAAATTTTTGTACTTTTTCTCCCATAAATAGATCCAATTTATTAATAAACGATGTGTTAAATTTTACTTTACAGAGACGTGAACCGATCCACGCTGTTCAAGTTTTCGGACGCAAAGTGAGTAAAGTGTAAGAACAAAGTGAAAAGTTTTGTAAACCCGACAATTTGGCCGACATCGTGTGTGCACGTGTTAAAATGAAAATTTATTATTTTCTCCTCAATAATAATTAATATTTAATTATGAAGTCCGTGCAGACGGAGAAGCGGGTCCAAATTTGTCGGATAAATTTTTCACCATCATCCAGAAACGAGTTTAACCAAACATTTTTATTTTTTTTGTTTTAGAAAACTGCCACAGCAGTTGCTTACTGCAAGCGCGGCCGTGGGCTTCTCCGTGTCAATGGACGTCCTTTGGATAACATTGAACCAAAAGTGTTGCAATACAAATTGCAGGAGCCACTTTTGTTGCTTGGCAAGGTGAGTCAAGAGTTAGGAAGAGTAAAATGTGTTTTTGTTCAATATTCGAAGATGATGAGAAATGCTTATCCCGAAATTGAAGCCAAATGAAAAGAAACAATGTTTTGATTCCTGCGGCAACTTAAGAAAAAATGAGACTGTCAATTTACAGAAGTCTAAATTCGCTTTTTTCTTGCATTTGTAGGAAAAATTCGCTGGAGTTGATATCCGCGTGCGTGTAAGCGGTGGTGGTCATGTTGCACAGATCTACGCTATCCGTCAAGCTATTTCCAAGGCACTGATTGCCTTCTATCAGAAATGTGAGTATAATGTGTTTATTTTATTGTCATTTGAGAGGTGTAATATGGTGATTGTGAAAGAAAAAAGTTATGTTGGTCAGGTTCACGAGAAAGGAAACTATTGCCGCGTTGGTGCTGATAGAATCGTGTTCGCCCTATATCTGGAAACAAGCATTTGCTTTCATTTGCATGAGCTGCGCACTTTAGCATCAATGACAGTGCCTTCCATTTATTTAATAGCATGCACGTTCAAATGTGAAGTTCTATTCAAGACCGAAGAATACTAAGATTTTTTGATCAGATTAACGTCAGCACACTCTGTTTAGAGCTTCCTCCGGTGTGGTTGTTGTGGATGGATTGCGCTATCTTCCATAAATTGTTGTCGGTACATTCACCAATAATTGTTTGTAACATCAGTGTGCTTATGACATAAATTTCATATGCTCTGTGACAATGTGTATTTTGAGTTCACACCAGAATCTGGTTACATACAAATTTGTTGTGATTAAATAAATGTGAGAGGCTAGAGCTTTCTACTTATGATCTAAAGAACATGAAGGAATTAGAGATGCTTTGTCTGGGATATCACGGAAAAATATCCATACATTCCGTGAAACGACATTTATTACGTCTCCTTTTAAAATACAATAAGCAACTCGAAGCCTTAGCCAATTAATTGTCTACTTCCGAAACGAGTGATGATAGAATGGAACGATAAGTTCAAATACAGCGAGGTACGGTAAAAAATCAAATTGAATCTTTCCGGCTAATTTTAAACCAACTTACTATACGAATGCTATAAAAATATACTTTGTCTGTTTGCTTGCGATGAGGATATTTTTTTTCTTGTTGTGTATGTTACCAGTCTTATTTCTTGGGCGTGTTTCTGTAGCACGATCTTTGATGATCAATGCTTCGGCCTAAATTTCCACAGTCGTTAAAGGGTCCAAATGGTCTTCAATTCCTGCATCTGAAAATAGGACTAAAGACGTTTTTATGAAACACTCTGGCAGTTCTGCAAAGCATTTCGTTCATAATTGCTTTGCAGGACTGAACACAACCCAACCCTGGCATCATCTCCTTTAAAAGCTTTGAACAAATTCATAATCTTAAGAATATTTTAAATGAAAAAATTCCAAGCTAATTGTCATTCCCAAATCTCCTTGTGATGAAAAAAAAAAGTCTCGAACAAAATATCCGACTGCTTGGTTTGCTCTGTGTTATAGTGCACAATTTGGTGTTGGAAATATTAAGTTCGTTGACAAATATAATGCCTTTCAATACCAGATTTTCGTTAGGATTCTTTTATAGCCATTCCTCTGGAAAGATGAATGAAAGGCATAGAAAAGGCTTTGCGTTTTACCAACCAATAAGTGATCACACACAACTTAATTGGGTGACGCTAAAGCTACATTTAAATTTGAACAAAAAACATCGGAAAACAGTCTTGTTTATGCTTAAACAAAGTGCGGTTTGTGACATTAATACGAGTGACAAACATTGAAGAAAATTAATATCATCATGATCGCCCGTAGCTCACTCTGCAAAGTCTACAATGGACTCTGTGACCCGATGAAATGTCTTTCAATACCAGATTTTCGTTAGGATAAATTCATAGCTGTTCCTTTGGAAAGATGAATGAAAGACAAAGTAAATGCTTTGCGTTTTACCAACCAATGAGTGTTGAACGTAGCTCGATTGGGTGACGCTAAAGCTACATTTCGGCATAAATTTTGATGGTTTCATTAGTTTTGGAATTTTGGTAGGCATGTCGGATCAGACACACGTTAGGTCTTCGGATAACAGTGAACTCTCCCTTCGGATACCTTTCATATCGGGCACCTTTATATTTGAATATTATAAGCTACAGCTAAAGCTCTGAGACTCTTAATTATGTGATCATAATGCGTGGGTTCTGGGTCAAAATTAGTGCGTCGTTTGGGTGATGTAGCTAGTTCGTTGCCTAAGAAAGCCCTACAAGACGCCTTTAAGAGCTTCTTCTATTGCCATATGGAAGTTTAAAGGAGCTACATCAGTAATCAACAGCGACCAGCCAGATTGTAGTCTTTCGGGAAAATTGACGCTCAATCTGTTCCACTCCACAAGTTGTGGCAGTTTATGCGAATGTTTAAGATATGAAAGGGTGGGTAATGTGTGCAAACATGGCGCTGTGCAATTAATTTGTTGTTTTTTGGTGCATAGAAATTTTATTTGTTTCTTCTCGCATTAACACACTAAAGTATTAAATTGAATTGCCGTTCAAAGTGAAAAATAAAAATCTGAAAATCTCTATCAAATCGTGTCTTTAAATCGATCGTTTTAACGAAAAACAAATGTGTATTCCAAGACGTATGCAAGTGCTCTTCCGCTTCAGTATCTGTCAAAATTGACACACTCCACACAGTAGAACTTGAATTGAATTGTTTCTCAAGAATGTGTTTTCCTTCGATACCGCGTTAATTGCAAATATCTTTGCACTCGCGTCCAAATGGTAAAGAAGAAAAAAAGTTTCATAAACCGTGCAACATTAAAATGAGCTCATCCCGTGGTGCACTGTTTCGGGAAATCCATAAAAATAGTTGGCTTAAACGTCTAACCACCGATGGTAAAAAAATCACGTCGGGGTCACCACTTGTGGTTACGCAATCGTACGCGATAATTTATCAAGTTTATTAAAATGTTGAACTTTATTCTTTTTAATTACCCTGATGTGACTGTCTCGAGTATACACGCGGGAATGAATTCAGAAAAAAGGAAGTTAAAAAATATCGGAAATCTTTCGTTTAAATTATGACATTAAATTATGACATATGACGTTTTCGTTCGTATTTACATAAGTATTTACATGGGTTTCGTCAATATATAATAAAACATTTACATGTGTGTTAATAAAATGCATGTTGTAGCAAGCCGCCACAAATATACTATTCTCCCTGCTTCGTTTAAGTCGTGCACTTGCAATAAATATCTCTTATTGTGGAGACAAAGAAGGTGCTTTCCAGTGTATCTTCGATTCTCGTCAAAGCAAATTCTTGCACTCCAGGTTTCGTAGTAATCCAAACAACTTACTCTTGGACTATCCTCTTGGACTATCCTTTGGACCCGCCTCTCACTGAATGCAAACTAAACTTATGATATACGAGGCGTTAGGCACTTCCAGATTATATTCACTACGTCGTGACCCTTTTTTAATTAGTAATTATAAAACAGAGCCGCATTTATTTATGCAATCAAATTTTTTAACGCCTTTCAATACCAGATTTTCGTTAGGATAATCAAAAAGAATTCATTCCTTTGGAAAGATGAATGTAAGGCATAGCAAAGGCTTTGCGTTTTACCAACCAATAAGTGATGACGCACAACTTAATTGGGTGACGCTAAAGCTACATTTTATCAAAAATTTTGTCCATAATTTACATTAAGTTTAAATATTTCTTCTTTTTCTAATTTGTTTTTAATTTTTCTTATTTACAGATGTTGATGAAGCCTCAAAGAAGGAAATTAAGGACATTCTGATCCAATACGATAGGACACTCCTGGTCGGCGATCCACGTCGTTGCGAACCCAAAAAATTCGGTGGTCCAGGTGCCCGTGCTCGCTACCAGAAATCTTACCGTTAAAAGATTTCATTTTCGATGGAGCGAAAGTGGAACCTTTTATTGTGTTATATTTATCATTTTAAATAAGATCCACAAAATGATAACTAAACAAAAAATAAATTAATATTTTTAAGAAAATATGAATGAAAAGTGTTTTTGATTGGTATGGTGGGGAAGTTGATGGTAACGGTTGCAGCTTTGAATCTTGGACTTGGGTTAATGATGGAATACAATTGAAGAGTGGTTTTGTAAATGATTGATCACACAAGAATTTGTGTCGATGCATCCGTTTATGAATGAAAAAAAAAAAGTTTGCAGCCAATCATGCCAAATTTAAAAACTTTAATTTGAATGAATGCTTTTGGGGTGACTTCTGCACATGATTGTCCTGAACATTCTGCAATTGATGTTTATGAAATCGGACATCACAATCGGACATCGCTTCTGAATCTGGCGTATCGTATTTTGTAAAATTTTGAAAAAACGGTGTAAAAACTAAGGACCTCGGGAATGATTAACAATCTTCGGAAAAGTTTTTTTTTTCTGAATTTAAAAGGTAATCTTATTTTAAGCTAATGAACTGGCGGACTCAATTTCCGTCTATACCGCCCTGTTCTGCATTCCTCTTGTAAATTTACCCATCAAGACATAAGCTGCTCTGTATTTCAAAAAATCGTTGTTTTTATGTGAATTGAATTCACATTGGTTTTACGTTGTGAATTGGATTCACTTGGCTTTGTATCAAATTCTTTGCTATTAATTGATTGGAGTTCTGTTCTATTATTTATGGATATTCAAATATCCAAAATAAAACATATTCTTCTCGCCCATCTATGCTCTGCTACTTAATCCACTTAGAACACAATGAGGCGTTCAACGACTTGTCGAAAAACACCTTGTCGAAAAACGACTGTGAGAAAACAGAATTTTAGCAAGCTTTGCGCCAATCGTTTTTCGAAAAATTACGTTTTGTTTGTGGAACGTAATTTTCTCGGTATTCTCGTTAACGCTATAAGTGGCAAAACGTTAAGAAATTAAGTTTTGGTAGATTTATCGATACATTTGGTTTAATTTATATTTCTCAAGGGTAAAAGTAACAAGTAACCCCTCCTCCCTTCAGGGAGTTAAACTCCACTCGCACTAGAACCATTTAAAAGAAATTTCTTTTTAAACCTATCGTCCATATCATATTGGAGTAAGGTCAAGCCTGTAAGAAATGAAACCCTGGTGATATACACTGACGGGTCAAAAAACGGTGGAAGGATATTTTCCAACGAGATCCAGATTTCTTTTCGTCTTCTCAACCAGTGCAGTATGTTTCAAGGGAAGATAATGGCGATCAAAGAAGCCGTGGCTGAAGAACAACGTTGTATTTCACACTTTTATTACGATGTTAGGCTGTAATTAAATCTCTGAAGTCCGCCACTTTCAATTCAAAAACAGCTCTTAACTGAGACACCCAGATAGCAGAGCAGCTTAACATTCACGTCATGTGACATCTCAGTGAATTGTTTGGTCGGCGGTCATGCCCAGCGTGGAACCAATGAGACCGATCAAACCGGATAAAGTCTGTCTCTGCGCACCCCTAGCTAACCATGCTCCCTTACCACAAAACAAATGCCATCGCGGTAACCAACTTTAGGTGGGCTTGAATCTACAGCTGCTCTCCACATTGAATGTTTAATAACATTATAAGAGTACAACTTATTGAAGAATAGGTAGCTGTGGTACTGTCATTCAGCAAATACCCGAATAAGAGTTCATTAGATGTTTGAATCTTAATGAAATGATACACCGCCCGGAACGATCAAATGTAGAGCCTGCTAAGAGTAAACCTTTAGCCGTGCATGAAAAGAAAATTTAAAATTTGAATCAAAGTACAAGGAAGAACATTGAGCATGAATTATTATACGCGTAGTGCGCTTAATCACAACAGGGATCATCGGACCGAACCTAGAAGAATGGCAAAGGTCAAAAAAAAAGTCAAAAACTGTCCAACTGGGTGTTAACGGTCCAAAATCGAGTTCATTAAGGAAGAATATCATGATTTCGAGCACCGACTACGATAAAAAGTTGTGGGACAAACAATGTTTATAATCTAACGAATGAAAAACATGTGAACTATTGTGAATGTTAAGTTGTAGACAAGTTATTGCCGCTTGTTCGCTAGTTCTCAACCATTCCATTACGAGGAAAAAGCTATTTCGAATTATACTAGCGGTACTGACCACACACAAGATTACTTGTTCCTGCTAGGGCGCAATTTTATGTTTGAACACATCACCATCTGCAATTTCTAGTTCAGTACATTCTTCATGTCAAAATCTATTACAATTTATTTGGTTTTCCTGTCAAAACATTCAACGGCTTTTCGGCGCGCTTGGAATTTTTCTTATTTACAAAAGCGTTGTGTATTCACAACTTCTGATTTTGTTTATTTAATAAAACGAAATGCTATAACATGTACATTAAGTCAGTTATTATAGACGGCTTCAAATCGTACGGTAGGCGCACAGAAATTCATGGCTTTGATCGCGAATTCACTGCAATCACTGGTCTGAATGGGACTGGCAAATCAAACATCTTGGACTCCATCTGCTTCGTGTTGGGAATTAATAATCTTGGACAGGTAACTTGTTGTTGAAAATGTTAGTCATATAGAAATACACCAAAAATTATCATTTCGTTTAGGTTCGAGCAGCTTCACTGCAAGATCTTGTCTTCAAAAGTGGACAAGCTGGAGTCACAAAGGCGACAGTAACGCTTGTGTTCGACAACTCTGACGCGGACCAGTGTCCACTGGGCTACGAGAAATGTCGGGAAATATCTGTAACCAGACAAATTGTAGTTGGCGGCAAGAACAAGTATCTAATCAATGGAAAACTCGTTCAGAACAAGAAGGTTACCGATTTCTTCTGTTCCGTCCAGTTGAACGTGAACAATCCGAACTTTTTGATTATGCAGGGCCGCATCACAAAAGTCTTGAACATGAAGCCACAAGAGGTAAGCTAAAAGAAAGAAGCAATGAACTATGAAGGCTTATTAACCACCTTCTAGATTTTGTCGATGATCGAGGAAGCTGCTGGCACCAGCATGTACGAGACTAAACGCGAGGCAACGACAAAGCTCATTGAGAAGAAAGACGCTAAGGTGCGTGAGACTAACACGTTGCTGCAGGAAGAGGTTGAGCCGAAGCTGGAGAAGCTGCGCCAGGAACGTGCTGCCTACTTGGAGTTTCAGAAAATTTGCCGCGACATCGAGTACCTCACTCGGATCCACATTTCATTCAGGTACCTGAAGCAAAAGGAGGCTCTCCAGAACACAGAGCAAACTATTCAGACGCTCGTCGATCGGATTGAGCACTGCAAGAAGACGATCAGCGACAACGACCAGGAGGTGCTGAATCTTGAGCAGGTGGCAAAGGAGGTGCAGCATAAAATCGACAATGAAAGCGGAGGTGAGCTGAAAGTACTCGAGGAAGAGCTGGCGGCAAAAATGAAAGCTGAAGCGCAATCAACGGGCACCATTAAAGCGGCGCAGGGGACGATTACTCAAGAAGAGAAGAAGGTCAAGGCGCTGGAGCAGAACATTAAAGACGATGAGAAGGCATTGGGTCAGAAAGTCCAGCAAATGAAGAAGGTCGAGAACCTCTTTCAGGGTCTGAAGGATGCGGACCAGCGTGACTCGAAGGCGTACGAGGATGCACAGAAGAAATTCGAAGCAGTTACACAGGGTCTGTCTACCAATGAAGACGGACAGGCGTCCTCACTGCAGGACCAGTTGATTAGTGAGCATTTAACATTTCCCTTCAACACAAATCCTCACTCACCTTTGTCCTTTCAGACGCCAAGAAACAAGTGAGTGAAGCTCAAACAACGATCAAGACGTCGGACATGGAATTGCGACACAGTCGTTCGGTGCTGAAGCAGAAGGAAAGTGAAACGCAGTCGAGCGATGCGTCCTATACGAAGGACAAGAAAATGCACGATCAGATTGAGGCCGAGATCAAGAAGTTGACGGTAAGAAAGAGTGTCATTCGTCTGTGTTTTTAGTCTCATTGCATCGTTTAGGAGCAAATGAGCCGAATGAACTACGAGGCGGGCACGTTGGAGAATCTTCAAGAGAGGAAGAATGTGTTGGTCCGCGAAATTCGAAGCCTTCAGCAGCAGTTGGACCGGCGGAACGCTTATCGTTATGAGCTGCAGTACCGGGACCCAGAGCCTAACTTCGACAGGAGTAAGGTGCGTGGTATGGTTGGAAAGCTATTCTCTGTACGGGACGAAAAGAACTGTCTGGCGTTGATGATGTGTGCGGGTGGAAGTGTAAGTGGAGGCACTTTATCTTTGATCAAATTGTAGTGAGATTTTTTTATTTACAGCTATATAGCCATGTCACGGACGACGATGTTACAAGTAAGAAAATTTTACAGAAAGGACAATTACAGCAAAGAGTCACAATCATTCCAATCAACAAAATCTCATCTCATCCAATCGACCCAAAGGTTGTGAAGTTCGCACAAAATTTGGTGAGTGGAATTATTATTTTTTTATCTCTCATTATTTTAATTCCTTGGCATTCCGTGCGCCCTTATTTTATTTGGATTACTACACTCCCCTTGCTCTGTATATAATAGTTTTGAGGCCGTAAGGAATATCTGCTTAACAAAATTAAGATTATATCGGTTATTATGTCATATAATCTGAAATGGCTATGTTGTTTTAGACAAACTTGCAACGAAATTAAATGAACGTTTATTTAAAAAAATATTCGTTATTTCGTAAATACGCGAGTTCCCAGAAAGGTCTTAAGCTTTTCAACTTTGCTACTGTTTATTTGTAACTCTACTGAATATTTCTACTGTTGAGAGATTGAGCCATTCTCTTTGGTTTTGGGTTGCAGTCTTTTGGCACTTCTTTCGTCGATTTTTTCTTGCATGATCAATTCGAGTAGTTGTTATTTACTGTTCCCCCTGACATATCCCAAGTACGCGATCTTGATTTCTTTTGAGATTTCCACAGCCTCAAGACTTCGTCACTTAATAGTCTTTCAACTTAAAAACATACTTAAAATCCTTCCGTATATTCAAATTTCTTTCAAAGCTTTTATACTTCTGATTGTAGAGATGCTAGGTGATCATGTCTTAGCCCCGTATAACAAAATTCACCAGAAATAGTATTTGGATTTATTTCTTTTTTTGTAAACATTTTTTTTCATTTTACAGAACACTGTTTTTGGTTGTTAAATTTGGCTATTTATGTTAAATTTAACTATTAATGTTAATTTGAAGTTCTTGGCCATTGTTAAATACTATAAAGTTCGCTTTGCTTGTATTTATTTCCAGTCCAAACTTATTGCTTTCGTTTTTAGTTTATTCATAATAATGTTTAACTTTTCTAGGCTGCTCGTCATTATTACATCATCATTTGTGTATTTGATTTTATGAATTAGAACCAGGCTCATATGTATTAGCAGCTTTGTCTGACTTCCCTGTGAATCTTGATCTCTTCTGACTCTTCACCTTCTATAGCAATTTTTGCTTTTTGGTTCAAATATAGATCTTCAATGATTCTAGCCTAGTTCCTATCTATACCCTTATAATAATAATAATAATAGTAATAATTGCGTGGTGTTAGAACCAGATTAGAACACGATTCGTGGGGCATTGAAAATTGTGTGTGGTTGTTTTTCCCCGGGCTGAAATCGACCCCTTGGTACCCTCGCCTAACAGTCCGACGCATATCTATCTATACCTTTACTTATCAATTATCCACCATTTACTTATGCAGTACTGTGATGAAAGCAAAGCACATAAAAAACGGTTTACTTGCCTTTTTATGCTGATTTTTACACGAGTTTCCAGAAAAGCTTAAAACTATATTTTTGAAAAGCGTGAAAAAAGAAAAACAACCTCCTGTTCCTTGTTCCTTATAACAATAAAAGTCTTATAAATCTAAATTGCTAGTGGCCCCAGTAGTTGCATATGAAGTACGGTTGATGTGTCTAAACAGCAAGGCGACCTTCAAAAGATAATACAATAAACAATTTTCATTTTTATATTCAAGGTGGGGGCTGAAAATGTGAATTCCGCACTTTCTCTGATTGAGTACGATCGATACTTCGATCCGGTCATGAAATTCGTGTTTGGTCACACACTCATCTGCAAGGATCTGAACATTGCAAAGCAGGTAAGCAAATCTATGCAAGTACTCGCTCGATAGCTACAATAAATGCTTTTTCGTATCTCTAAACAGGTTACCTACCACAGGCAAGTCTACTGCCGCTCGGTGACCCTCGAAGGTGACGTAGTCGATCCGGAAGGTACACTCTCCGGTGGTTCAAAGCCCAAGGGTGGCAATATCCTTCAGGAACTTGCGGAAATCAAGAAGCTAGAGAATGAAATTCACGTTCGGAAAGCCGAACTGCAACAAATTGAGCAGCAGTTAGGGTAAGTGATTCATCTTGACAGCAAAAACCAAACTAAAGAAGTTTTTTTTTTAATTCAGTGCTACTGAGAATCTCGCAAAGTCGTACAATTCCATAAAGGATCGCATGGAACTGCGCAAGCACGAGCTCAATGCGTGCGCACAGCGTTTGGCTCAAACCACATTCCAACAGCATCAAGAAGAAATCAAATCTTTGAAGGAGAAGATTGGTAAGTGGCTTAAGGTCCTCCCGGACGTTATGATTAATTTTCTTTTTCTTTAGCTTCGTTGGAAGAGGACCTTTTAAAAGCCCGTGAAGTCCAAAAGACAGCGTCCGCAAAAGTCAAGGATATACAAGACAAACTCTCTGATGCGAAAGGGTATCGGGAGCGTGAACTTAAGGCTGCCACGGAAGAGATGAAAGCCGCGAAGAAGAAAAGCGAAGAGAGCCATAACAATTGGAAGAAACACGAACAGGAATTCGAAACGCTGCAGTTGGAGATTGAGGAGCTACAAAAAAGCACAGAGGGTTCACGCCAACAACGCGAGGAAATGATTACAAACCTGGAAAAACTTAAGACCGAGTACGAAGCTCTGAAAAGTGGGTCTTCTGGTTTGGTTGAAGCTGTCGCTGACATCAAACATAGGATCAAGGAGCAAAAGGACAAGATCAACGCACAAAACAAGGAGCTAAAGCAGGTGTACATCAGGAAGGAGAAGTTAGGCAAGCAATCGCAGGAGATGACTCTCGAAATAAAGAAGAAGGAAAACGAAGTGTCCAAAGTACGCAATGAAAACAAGGATAGCTTCAAGAAAATCGAGGCCCTGGAGGAGAAGTACGGCTGGATCAAGGAGGACCGAGAGTTTTTTGGCACGAAAAACACCCGATACGACTACTCAAAGGAGGACCCCGTCGAAGCCGGAGTAAAGTTAAATACAATGCGAGAGCAGAAAGACAAAATGGAACGGAACATAAATCTGAAGGCAATGATGTTGCTCGACCGTGAAGAGGAGCAATACCAAGAGACCCTGAGGCGGAAAAAGATCGTCGAGCAGGATAAACAAAAGATCCAGCACATAATATGCAAAATGGACGAGAAGAAGAAGGAACGCGTCGAAAAGGCGTGGAAAGTGGTGGACGAGAATTTCAGTAGCATCTTCAGCACCCTGCTCCAGGGCGCTCAGGCGCGCCTCAACCCAGTCATGCAGAACAACAATCTGCTCGGGCTTGAAATCAAGGTTGGCTTCAACGGTGTATGGAAGGATTCGTTGGGTGAGTTGAGTGGCGGACAGCGATCTCTCGTGGCACTCTCTTTAGTATTGGCCATGCTGAAATTTTCTCCCGCGCCGCTGTATATTCTGGACGAGGTTGATGCGGCGCTTGATATGTCTCATACTCAGAACATCGGCAACATGCTGAAGGCGCACTTCACCAGCTCGCAGTTTATCATCGTCTCTCTCAAGGACGGCATGTTCAACAACGCCAACGTCTTGTTCAGAACCAAATTCGAGGAGGGCGTGTCTGCCGTCACACGAACGGTAAACCAGAAAACACTGAAACCTAGAAAGTAAGCAGTTTAATGTTTCGTAGGCTCTTTTTTGTATTTTATGTATTGGATCATATTCATTTATAATTTTTCCTGTTGCCGTTTCTAATAAAATTTGACTAATATTAAAACTATGGGTTTTTCTTAACAACACTGTAACTAAAGGTCATTGTCCTTCATGTCTGCTTGCCCCGGTAGGAGAACGTTGAAAATTCTAACGACATTCAAATAAATCAAATGTTTACACAAAACATTTGAAGCGATTCATTAGGAAAGTTCTAGTTAAAATAAACTCCCCACAGTTAGAATTGAAAAATGCATTTTATTTCTTAACGCGAACATAAATAAAAGTTATTTCAAAATCGCAATTTACTAGTAAAATGTTCTATGGCAGCATACTGCTTCTACTTGCTCGTTAGCCAGTCCGTCACGATTTCCTCTGTGTGAAAGTTGTCGATGATTATCTGGAATCAGAAAGCATTAGTGAAGAGCATAGTTGATAAGCATCCCAACCGCTTCACTCACTTCTTCTCCCTGCAAGATGGCCTGAGTGGAGACTTCGTCCTCGTTGAAGCAATCATCTGCAGTGATGGGCGGGGCATTGTCTACATTGAGATCTTTTCCCTGGTCCTCCATTAAGTCAGCTGAGTGCTGCTCCTTCATGTGTAAGCGTAAAGCAAACATTCGTGCGTATACGGCACCGCAAATCCCGCATCGGTGCTTGAGGTTCTCGTTAGATTTGTTAGCTTTATTGTGGGTTTTCATGTGCATCTTGACCGCGTAGAGACTAGCAAAAGGTCTGTTACATTCTGGGCAGTTATATGGTTTCGTGTGGCTATTCTTGTGCCCACAGAGCTGCACAGAGGTGCGGAAAGATTTCGGACACATCTGGCACTTGTATGGACGGTCTTCTGAGTGGGTGTTTAGATGGTGAGAATACACTGCATATGCTTTAAAACGTTTGTTACATTGGGCGCAAACAAATGGCCGCACATCGCTGTGAGTTCGCAAGTGCAACGTGAGCGAATATGAAACGCGAAAGCATTTTCCGCACACCTCGCATTCGTGTGGTTTTTCACCTGAAAATAAAACTCAGTTTGAAGGTTATGTGCATCTGCACGTATTTCTTAACTTACCTGTGTGAATTCGTTCATGTTTTACTTTTTCGTGTGGCCTTAGGAATTCTCTTCCGCAGTAGTTGCAAGCAAATCGTGCTCCAGGTTTAGCCACTCGTTGTGGCCGCACACGGGTTGGTTGACAAGAGTGCAACTGCATGTGCATGTCGTAGCTGACTTGATTCTCAAATTGGCGGTTACATATACTGCAGTTATGTTCCTCAACATTCTGGTGCATGTTTTGATGAACCGAGAGTAGGGCATGATCAAAGCTGTAAAAGAGTTAAATTCATAGAAGTTAAAATTTATGGTGGGAGGACCAATACTGAGCCTCCCTGTACGATTGGCCAAGCTGCGTCAATTTTGAAACAGCTTGGAAGATCTGTAACCAGGAAGGCCGAGCTTAATGTCAAGGCCAAGTTAACGATCTTTAACTCGATATTTGTTCTAACTCTCAGCTATGGTCATGCAATTTGGGTAAATCGTGAATATAAGCTGCCGAGATGAGAGTTTTTCGTGCTGTTATGGGAGCTACTCTTACTATAGGGTACCCGCAGAGGCCAATGCTTCAGCTTTAGCACAAGCCAACAACAGATTACAACTGACTCAACTAAGTCACATACTTCATAGTATTCCTCTACTGCAAACAGTTGCCCAAACTAGATTCAGATACTGCTACCGGAAAATAGCATAGCACTCTGTTGCTGCTTTGACTTAAAGACACCATAGCTTTACCGCAATGACGCCATACTTTAAACAAGAACGACGCCCTATAAAAGTTTTGTTATAAGTCGCCGCAATTCGTGACAATATCAAAATTTTCCTGGAAAGCTAATTTAAAACTTAAAAATGTGTTTACTCCTCAGCTATGTTATGATTTACGTATTAAAACTGAGAGCGATCAACTGCACGTAAAAACACGGTCATCACACAGGCCCACGGAGAATCCAACTGGCTTTGTTCTCACTCTCGCAGCGTTTCTCAAAGGAATTCAATCCTTTGGACCGCGTACAATTTTAACTGAATCGTAGAAAGACTAACCTCTTGTTGCAAATTTCGCAGTAAAACTGGTTCTTGTCGCTTGAATCGTCGGTTCCGATCGGCATAGCATCCTTAATCGTCTTTGTGGGTATTGAGAGATGCATTTTCGCGTGTAATCTAAAATAAAACACTCGCTGTGAGATAATCTCAAATTTTTTACCTTTCACCACAACTTACTTTAAGTTCTTGGACGAGGAAAATGTTGTGTTGCAAATGCTGCAATGGTTTTGCGGACCTCCATCACATTTGTCTTCGCCTTCCTTTTTAACCTTTTTTACAGCATGTTTTTTCAGTTTATGCGTCTTCTGATGCTGTTGGAGCAGATTGATCGAAGAGAACTTCTTCTCACACTCAGGACAGGAGAACACCGATGTGATAAACTCTTCCTTCACTTCAACTGGTGAGCACTGATGCGTTTCGATGTCTGCCTCGTTATCGAATATCACTTGGCAGTTATTACACATGAGTGGCTGATTTAGATTTTCTACTTGACATTGATGAAATTCTGCGTCGTCCATTGTCTCGAATACAAAATTACAAGTCTGGCAAACTATACTAGTTGTTCCCTACAAAGAGAACAGGAGTTAGAAATTTATGCATGGCTTTTCGTTGTCCTTACATCTTCCACTTCCTGCTGATTGACCTCCGACGATGCACTGCCCTCATCTTCACCGTCCTGTGCGAAAAGCTGTACAGTCTCTTCAGTGTCCTGAGGAGTACTTGGGTGGTTTTCTTTCAAATGGGTCTCAATTGACGAGAATGTGACGTTGCACAGCGCACAATGATACACCTCCTCGCCTGTGCTGTCGTCCTTGCCCAAGCACACAATATGAGCATATTCATCGTTATCGGAAAATATGTCCCTCTCAGCCGACTGGTTGCCTTCTTCCTTCACATCAAACGCATAGAAAGGTTCATCTATTTCTTCAATGATGTAGTCCTCTTCAATGATTTCATTGTCGTGGGGCACTTCCACGAACTCTGCCGGGGTGGAAGAGAGAAACTGTGATGAGACACTTTTCTTTATTACTGCTAATTTCATGCAATTTACCTGACATGCTGCTCAGCGGAAATATGTTTAAAATGTATTATTCGAGTTATTTAAAATATAAACGATAAATGAGACACTATATTATGGTGAATTATGTACAACTTCACAAGGTTTGGAGATATTTGCAACTACAACGCACAACTTCACGATTGATAAAATGACATAAAACTAAATGGTTTAATTTTACATTTGACATTTTTGCTTGCCATACGCCATTGGAAAAATACAAACTGTTAGCAAGTGACGGCTGATACAGTGGGAGCGTTCAGGCAAATAGGCTATATAAATTGCTATCGCATTTCTACTCATTTTCATAAAATTTTAATTTTAAAACGAGCCAATGTAGATGAGAATATATTTCTGAATAAACACAGACCAAGTAAATTAACTTTGTGTGCTTACTTTTTCTTAATTCAAGCTACACTCAAAAATAAGTCTGTAGGTATGTCGCATAAGTTTGTATAATATCGTAAATTTACTTGTTGTAGATGCATATTGGTTGTCTCATTTCATCATCGACCGAGATAATATCCTAGATCCGTAATTCCCTTGCGAGCAAAATCAGTTAACATGACCTGATGGATCTAATGAGCTGAGACTATCTATTTAGTTTCTTTAATAGCTATACATAAGGGGAGTTCCTGAAGTAGCATACAAACGATGCGTATTGAAGAAAAAGTAAACCAAAATTAAAAAATCAAAGAACGTCCGGTGGTTGCTATTTTAACACGAGACCTTTGTCAGCATTATTTCATTCGGATTCATAAAAGAGAATCAATGTAACTCGAATTGCAAAAAACCTCAGAAAACTTTATTGACGTAAGTCTGAAGAGCTTTTGAAGTCCTTTCTTTTTATACGAAAACTTTTGGCAGCTTTATTTCATACAACACAGCTGCCTTGTCTTGCGTAATTTTTATTCAAAGGAACAACCATGCCTCCCATGGCCTTCCACGATTTTCTTGTCTATAAAGTTTAAAGGATTTGAATTGCCTATAGACTATTGATAAAATGGGGAGTGTCAGTAAGCCACTTGTACTGCAACCTCAAAGATCTATTGTACCCCCTTCTTTGATTCAGAATTTGCGTGATGTCTTCATAAATTTGATAAATTGGATTAAAGAAATATTTGATTTGGATTTTACTTTCAGTGCATTCATTTCAAGTGATGTGGATTCCGATGATTTTGAGAGACAGTATGAAACACCAAAGCCATGCGCAATTCATCGAAACTCATAACTCACATTTATGATATTTATTTAGACACTTAAAACATATCATAGATTACACCTACAAATGCAATAATAAATTCGAATGTTTAGCCAGCCAGTAAAAGTTTATATTCGAAAAAAGAAGATGCTGGTGGCAAACTGAATACTTGATCAAATACAAAATGACATCAGTCCAAATATTGTCATTCCTAGTATCGTTTTAAATGAACTTCGGTTGACGCCGGATTGAATCCAAGTCAATCATGTTCTCCTGTTGATTCGGCGACTTACGTACATTTCCTTGTGGGGAGGAGTTATTATTCTCTTCCGGCAGAAGTCGATACTTCTTCAAATACTTGTACGAAGCTGTCGATAAATCAATTGGGCTCTTGTTGTAGTTTTCAATATTTTTTAATGGTGCCTCGTAGACCTTTTGGGCATTTGCGACAACAGGAGACACATGCAAGTCTTGGAGCAGTTCACTGAGCTTCTCATTGGGTAAGTACTTCAAAGCCAATTCGTTCATCACCATGCTTTGTTCGGTGACGGCCTTTGGTAGAACGTGAACATCGTTGGAATGTTGCTGTTGTAAGTTTGTGCGGAATGCTTTCTGTGGGATTTTGGGTGGCGACTGGACGTATGCGTTAGTCTTCTTTTGTAAGTGGTATGAGTCCTCTTCCTCTTCTGATGAGTCTTCTTCTTCAATGGAATCGTATCTAATGTGGGGACGTTTTTGTGGTAAGGGACCTAAAAAGAAATTCAATTAATATTTTGTATATAAAAAGAAAGTTTTTTGGTTAAAAAGGTTTTAAACAACGCGACGCAGAATACTATTCTCGAGAACTCCATGCGCAAGTCAGACATCAACCTCGATGGCATTTCAACACGCCTTAAGGTTGCTAGTGACCATGGAAAGCAAAAGTTTTTCTCAAAGGAGAGAAAAGATCACATCTTAGATGCTCGGCTGCGACTGGTGTCAACTTTAAAGCAGCATCTTCAAAAAACAACTACTATCTTTAAAAAACTACTACAATGCCCAGTTTTACAGTGAGAGTTTAAACTGAGGTTTAACTAAACCTCAACGAGAGTTTAAACTGAGGTTTAACTAAACCTCAACGAGAGTTTAAACTCTGACTAGGAAACTGCTATTCTTCCGTTTGAAGGGTATAAAAACTGTGACTTCTCCTTACCAACTAGTGGTTGGGTGTCGCACTGAGTGGAAACGTCTCTGAGGTGGTGCAATGCATCTGCATTCTTTGCTTTCTCTTGAATGACCAGTAAATGTTGCACTATTTCCATCAGTCTACGCTGCTCGGATCGCATTCCCACAATCATTGTGCGTATTTGAGCGAAATCAGCCTTTGTGGCCAGATGTTCAATGTCCAATTCATGATCCTCCCTCTTCGGCATGGGATCTGTTTGCGTCCCAGCGCAAATAGTCAAAACGTTTGTCTCCATGCTGGACGGACCTGGCAAGTGGCCAATATGATCCAATGACATCCTCGGCTGGTCACTTTTGAGATTCATCTTGCAGCAAGGAACCGCAACTGTGTACGTTGGATTGCAGTGTGCCATTATTGGAGATTCTGAACTCGCATGTGGAGCACTTAGGCTTCTCTTAATACTGCCTGTTGCCTCGGATCTCGGGAGCGAGAACTGAGCCGAGGCTGCGTTTACTGTTGGAACCACAGTTGCTGCACTCCTCATTGGATAAACATTTGAGCGGGCCGATGGAGGAGTATATTCAGTATGGGGAATTTCTGTTGTTGGCGAGTAAACTATTTGTGGCAAGCATTGCTTTTTCCAAGAAGCGTAAGTTGTTGTTACGTGTGGTGGAGTCGAACAGGATTGTGCAGATTCCGGTTGGCTAAATACGATCGAAACTTCAGGTACAGATGGACGAACAATTGCCTCGTTTACATTCGATATTGATGGCTTTGGTGCACAACGAGGTATCAGGTCCTCGGTGTCGGGTTGATACATTTTTGTTTTATTATTATTATTATTGTATTGGGAAAATAAACAATATTTTGTTGATATTTGTAAAAAGAAAAAAACAAAAAATGAAAGCACGAACACAAACACAACCGGATTGACGGGATGGAGAAAATGAAATGGATGATTGTTTATTTCGTTTTCGATTGTCAAAAGTGCACTGTGGATTGTGGAACGTAAAAGAAATTTATATAAATGTCAGTGAAAAGAAGAATATGATTTATAAAGTTCACAGTATTTTTTTAGTAGTTGTTGGTGTCGGCTCGAAAGTCGTATGATATGACAATTTGTGTAGTTTGGAAGGAGAGCAAGTTAGCACTCCCCTAGGCAAGGATGGAACACATAAATGGCCGGACAGGCACAGACAAGTCCGGTCGACATTTTTTTTTCCTTATATTGTTCCTCAGCCATCAGATGTGCGTTCATCACATTACACGAAAGAAGATTGAACAGTGATGCGAACTATTGCTGGTGTCAAACTTAAAATTTGCAGCAATTGAAGCATCTGCGAAAATGGTCATCTGTCATCTGACTAGGATTAATAGGTGGGATTTAAATGTAGGCGTACTTATAAAGGGTGCGCCAGATAAAAATCACAACTTCAAAGCCACCAAACCTTCTTTTTTTTTTTTTTTCAAAATCAAGAGAATTACTTACAACTTAACTATACTTTTGAACTACCTCCAACAGTTGTAACAGAAAAGTGAAAAACAAAAGATAATTCCTTTTTAGAATAATTTTATTCATTTCAACCTCTTTTATTAGCAATATATTCTGGTAGACATCCGCCTATTACTCCAGAGGCTGCGCCAATTGCTGCACTAGCCGGACCTCCAGGTGCGCCTCCAGCACCACCGCCAACTAATCCTCCAGCTATCGTCTCCGACTTGCAATTCGTTATTAGATCAGCCGCGAACATTTCTGGTCCCATGAAGACTTGCTTAAAGAAATTCAAGACATCCTCTCCATTAATAGGTTTCGCAGTGCAGAACAAAAAACTCAGTGCGAGAATTAACGAGAATGTAAAGAATTTGCAAGCCATCTCTACGGTTCACATTATCAGGTTTGAGTGCGTGTTGATTGGGCAAAATCGAATGCTTTATATAGTACGCCGTGGACTGCTTTTTATCAAGTGTGATTTTCCCTATTTTTCCATCATGACTAATCCTAAGAAATAAATTCGTCTCCTGCTCGGCTATCTGTTCTTTCGTACGACTCTGAGACTTATATATGGACAGTTAGCACACAGCAATGTAATTCACATCTGCACCTCATAATTTTTTGGGATGGATTGGAAGCGTAATTTATATTAGATGGGTCTGCCACCAGAGATGTCTGTTTAGTTCGTAGTCCGAACTAAACGATATTGCATCATTTCGAGACTAGGAACAGCTTTTTTTTAATGTAGTGTTAGCTCGTCAAATTTTTGGGACTTCCATTTCACGTTGAGGTTATTTCGAAGTTCAAACCACTTTTACGAATACGAACAAAATACAAAAAATTTATACTTTGCTATATGCATATAATTTTTTTATTTATATCTTATAAAAAAAAAAACAATTTTGTAAAAGAGAAGAGAATTTCATTCATTTAATTCGCCTAGTTCTTATTAAATAAATGAGCGACATACTCCGTTGTACATCCACCCAGCACACCTGCAGCTGCTCCTACTGCTGCGCCCGGGGGTCCTCCAGGTGATCCGGCAATTCCACCACCTACTGCTCCTCCAGCGATAGTCTCAGGCTTGCAATTAATGACAATCTTAGACACAAACATCTCGGGTGTAGTCATAGGTAAGCTGTCCATCAGTTGATTAAATATGTCTAAGAAGGGCTTGGCATCGCCAGGCGTTGCAGTGAAAACTAGTAACGTCACAGTAAAGATCACCGAAAGAAGTAGTAAGTTGCGAGCCATTGTGTTAGACTTTGAATCACAACGATGAACAGAGCACTGTGAATCTGGATACTGATTTGAGAAGATCAGACGCTTTATATAGAGAATGGTTGAGAGCTTTTGAGTGATTTATCCATTAGTTGCAGTCAAGATAAACTTTCCCGCGATTTTCCACGGAAGCAGCAATAATCAAGCAAAGAAAGAGTCTTACGTTGTAGGGGAGGAAAGTTTACGCTAGTGCTATCACAAGATTTTTGTTATTGATGACGATGATCAAGTGAGTAAAGATAACAATAGTTTTTGGAAAAATCAAGCTAACGATTTCTCTAATGTCAGTCTAAGTGATATAGGCATCGTGCTTTAGTTAGAAGCCACACTGTTTACTTTTGCCGCGATTCACTCGCACTCAATGCAATGGTACTCAGCAATTGAACATAAAACTTCATACAAAATATTTCTAATTTTCATTTGAATAAAATCGTTGTTTTTGTCACAGTTTGTTTAATTCGTATTTTACGTGTCTGGAAAAAACACATTATAAAGACAGTTTACAACGATGTATTTTTTCAGTTCCTGCATGGTTAAATTAAACCTTCAGAATCAAGCAAATGCTGCGGTAGGGTGTCCACTTATTTAGGTAAGCAATTGATTTTAAAACCTCTATCGATTTTAACCCCTCTGCTCAAACAGACTTGCAATAGCAGCACCAAGATCAAAACCACGGCGATTTCCTATTAATTTCGACGAAAACAGTGTTACATCTCAAATTAACAAGCCCCTTTAAAATAAAAACAAATTAAAAAAAGAACATATTTCGGTTTTAAGTATTATAATTTTATTTTATTTATACTAATATTATTAAATAAATACTATTCGTACTTTACTAAATTATGTAAGCATACTTTCTCAGTACAATTGGATTGGGAATAAATACAAATACAAATGTTCATTTCAACCTCTATTGTTAGCGATATATTCTGGGATCTGGATTGGAAATAAATACAAATACAAATGTTCATTTCAACCTCTATTGTTCGCAATATATTCTGGTAGACATCCGCCTATTATTCCAGTGGCTGCGCCAATTGCTGCACTAGCAGGACCTCCAGGTGCGCCTGCAGCACCACCACCAACTAACCCTCCAGCTATCGTCTCCGACTTGCAATTCGTTATTAGATCAGCAGCGAACATTTCTGGCCCCATGAAGACTTGCTTAAAGAAATTCAAGACATCCTCTCCATTAATAGGTTTTGCAGTACAGAACAGGAAACTTAGTGCGAGGATTAACGAGAATGTTAAGAATTTGCAAGCCATCTCCACGGTTCACTTTAATTGCTCTTGAGTGCTTCAGATGTGTATCGATTGAATAAAATTAAACGTTTTATATAGTACGCCGTGGATTGCTTCTTATCAAGTCTGATTTTCCCATGCTCTGCGATGCGAATTGCCGCATGCCGGAATTTGATGATAGATTATCTGGGTTACGTTTTAAAAAATATTTCAATGAGTAATGTTGGAGAGTCTTTATGGGCGATAAAGGCAGGGGCCTTTGATCCATCCATCCAGCTCTTTTATTCCTACCGAATCATTTATGGCCAGAAATTGGTCATCTGCGTTTTTACCAGTTGTAGGTTGCCTTTGACCACAGACAACAAAAAAAATTGGCTCATTTGTGCCTTTGACTACATTTTTACAGGACTCACAAATTTTAATTGCCGAATGTGTTTTCTGTTTGTGTTGCCACAGTCTTTTGCCATGATACTTTTGGATTTACAGTGGCGGTCGTATGGTTTTTTTTGTAAATAAAAAACTTCCCATTTGATCGATTTGAATGATTTTGTGTGTTATATTTTTCCTTACTTCATCACCAAAAAAATGAAGTACAAATGATTTTGATCGCATCTATAGAACGGTGAAAATTCGCCAAAATTTATATGGACCCCAATGTATCCATATTTGCACGCTTAGAAAAATATCTATTTTGATGTGCGGGGAGAGTAAAATAGCTTTGGCGCTAAAAATTCAAATCGGTCAAATGGGAAGTTTTTCATGTATTCATTTTTGCACGCCACAACAACGTCAGCTTCGGCTTGACCAATGTTTGGCTTAACTCTTCTTAATGCAAAACTTGGTTTGGATTAGACTGAATAAAATAAACTACTGTATATCGAGTAATGCAATTTTTTTTCCCTGCTATAGTTCTTTTTGTGTAGGCAAGCAACATGTTTGAATGGTTAATACTAACTGGCGCAGAGGTTACAAGCAGCACAAATTTAACACCCTATGTCTCAATGACAAGTGATTACTACATTCAATGAAAATAATCTTTCAAGAAATTCTACACAATGCAAAGCGCATGCAATATGGAATGAATAGCCATTGCATCATCAAACAACGCTTTTGCGTTTCATACTGTTTTGAAGAAAATTTCCAGCAAATATCCACATTTTTAATTGACAGGAATTCAAACGAAGCTAAAATATTGAACCGGCTCACAGCTTTCTGCCTTTTCCCGTATTCGAGAAATGCCGACGGTTTTCTTTTATTAGAAATCTTGGGAAAATTAATCTTGATAAGAGCACTGCAACAATCTAGCAAAAGCTTTAATTGGTGCACTATATAAAACATCTGATTCAGTATTTGAATTCAGACTACTTAGATTGTCCTGATTTACCGAAACACAATGGCTCGTAACTTCGTGATTTTCTCGCTAATCCTTACCCAAGCATCAATAATTTTAATTGCTACACCTAGTACAGCAAAGCCTGGCTTTCTTTCAGATATAAATCAGTTCGTTGACAACATGCCTCTACTTAAACAGAATGCAGCAGAGCTTGACTTTGGTTCAGCATTTAAACTGGTCGTCGACAACATGCCTTCAGTTACACCAGAAATGCTTGTGGCCAAAATGGTTAGTAACTGCAAGCCTGCAACTATCGTTGGGGCAACAGTAGGTGGTGGAATTGCTGGTGCAGCTGGAGGACTTCCAGGTGCAGCACTTGGAGCTGCTGGTGGTATGCTGGGTGGATGTATGACGGAGCATATTACTAAACTCAATAAGGTCTAAACAAACTTAATAAATTGCATTTGAACAAAATGTTATGGTTTTTATTTTAAAATTTGATATGAACATCACAATGAACGATCTATTTAGTGTTCTTAGACGTGGAACAGGCTATGCACAAGCAGATGACGTGGGAATCATTGTTAGCCACAAAGATCTTATGACGGCAGAGAAAATAATGCAGGACGAGTTGGATACGGTAGTTGCGTGGTGTCATGATCATGGCTTAGTCTTAAACGCCACGAAAACTAAAGTCATGTGCATTCACCCACCACATATAATAGAAAATAAAGTAAAATTACAAATCCATGAATATTTATGTCATGATGCTGTGGGTTATTACCGGGACCTTGAAGATACCGATAGAGCAACACTCAAAAGAAAAAAAAAACTTTTTCCAAAGATTTGAAAAGCCAACTTTTGTCTGGTTGCAATGTTCGGCGTCTACGAGACCCTATGCAGTAAGGACTATGACGAGCGGTAGAGGGTAAAACATGGTGGAGGGTGTATCATGGTGTGGGCTGCCTTACCGTGGCACGGTGTTGGGCCCATCGTGAAAATAAAGCAACGAATAGACCGAATGGATATGATAATGCTCGTATGATTCATGATAATAATCTAATGATTCACTTCCCGGTTGGTGAAGCGTTGCATTAGTGATCACTAAATCTTCTTTCATTGGGTGATAGAATCCTGACCTTAAATCAATAAAAAAAAACTATAGAAGGATGTAGAGCAGCACGTAGGAATAAGAAAGCGGTCAATTTAGCAAAAGCCTTGTGTATCAATCGAGGGCGGATAGAACAGCATTCCTATTTGTCGATGCCAGTTAATGGAAGGCAATTTAAGGCGTGTGATAAAGCAGAAAACGTGTCCAACATAATATGAGAAGATTACTTGTTCTAACCATTTTAAAACGAATTGATTTCACAATGTGCGTATTTTGTGGCCACCACATGTGGACCTACTGATGTTTATGGACGCAATAAACAAAATCAAAAACAAACAGTATCGGATAACATCGGTATCCGGTAAAATAAGCTATCTCGCTTATTTTAAGTGCTACATAGGAAAGTGTGCTAATTCTCTGATCAACGTTCCGACGCAACAGACCTTTAACACAAGAACGAGAGCGCAGTAATTATGTAGCATCCCCCACCACTGGAACGATAATGGCCGTCGGAAGTACGACTTCATCATACACAGAACCCCCAGGGAAATTAGAAATAAGGTGAAGAAGTCTCTAATTAAAGAAACAAAAAGATTTTATTTAGAAACATAGAAATGTAAAATGTTTCACAAAATAATTGTAAACATGACTTGTAATTGTACAAAATTCATAAACACTATGTAAAACTAATACATATGTACCCAGCCTTCGGTAGACAAGCCAATACAGCTTTGCTGATAGTAACATTATAACTTTGTAAATCAGTTTCTAAAATATATGTATGTTGTTTTGCAAAACAGCTGCAAATTGAAAATCTACAACCAACGTTTCCTGTGAAATGCTAATATTTACATTAGACTAACAAAAGCCAATTCAAAGTATTCAATTATGTTTCATGCATGGCAATTCACTTTTATACGATACCGTTAATACAAAAACACTTCGTGTACCTTGCACAGTTTGCCAGAGGAATATTGTTTACACGGCTAACTTCTCAACATATAATCAGCTACCTGCTGCATTCTAAAACTGGCAAAACAAAACTTGAGAAATCTCCCAAAATTGTAAAAAAATTGTATTGCATTAAATTGAATAAACATTGAATTGAATAAAAACCCTCAATATTGGGAATTAAAATAAGCAATAAAATTATATTTATATCACTTTTATTCATATTAGCCTCTATTATTAGCAATATATTCTGGTAGACATCCGCCTATTACTCCAGTGGCTCCGCCAATTGCTGCACCAGCAGGACCTCCAGGTGCGCCTCCAGCACCACCGCCAACTAATCCTCCAGCTATCGTCTCCGACTTGCAATTCGTTATTAAATCAGCCGCGAACATTTGTGGTCCCATGAAGACTTGCTTAAAGAAATTCAAGACATCCTCTCCATTGATAGGTTTTGCAGCACAAAACAGGAAACTCAGTGCGAGGATTAACGAGAATGTTAAGAATTTGCAAGCCATCTCTACGGTTCACTTTAATTGCTCTTGAGTGCTTCGGATGTGTGTGTCGATTGGACAAAATTAAACGTTTTATATAGTACGCCGTGGATGGCTTCTTATCAAGTCAAAGTTTCCCATGCTCTGCGATGCGAATTCTTGTACGCCATAATTCGATGAGAGATTATCTGTGTTGTTTTAAAAAATATTTCAATGAGTAATGTTGGAAAGTCTTTATGGGCGATAAAGGCACACCCCTCGAACAACTAGAAATAGCCTTTGAACTCCTACCTTTTAGTCTATTTGATAATTAAATACATTAGGACGCTTTGTTTTTTTCAAACCTTTTCTCTCTCATCCGTCGTAGCTCATTGATAGGACAGCCATCGTGATCGTGTTAAAAGTTAAGTGATGCTGTTTATGTTATTTTCTGTTATTCTATATATATAAATAACTAGGTTAAGCTAACCCGGTGCAATTGAATACAAATAATACTTAATTTGTGTTATAACTTTCTTTTAAGAAAACATAAAAGTCAATGGATTTGTTAATAAAATTTCTACACAGACAGTGAAACTTCCCCATAGCGAACACTCGCGGGATCATCAAGATTGTGTGTCATGAAGGGGTGTCCGTTTTAGGAAGATAATACAGTGAAATCTCTCTATAGCGGATACTCTTGGGATCATCAAGATTGTCCTTTATGAAGGGGTGTCCGTTTTGGGAAGGTAATGTATTTATTTCATGAAAATTTAAAAAAAGACAGACTTTGATTCAGTGTATCTACCGGGCTAGGTCTTTTGTTAAAAGAGTTCGTTCATCTCCACAAACGCTGCAAATATTTAGTAGTATGTGCGTAGATCAAGGGAATGCATACATACATACAATATTTTACTATCTCTGCCCTCTTTGGTTCGTGTCTGTTATAAGAGCCAAAATTGCTCAGTAAGCGTTGATATGCGTGTCCGTGTCCGGCTTAAAGGGGGTTGTGAAGGGGTCAAAATGTACACAAAACCCTATCTTCATACCGGACACCAGAGAAATTGTCCGTTAAGAGGGCATATGAATTAAATTTATCTCTTAGCTAAAAGTGTAGCTTCACTTCACCCAAAAATAAGGTAATCAATTTAATATTAACAAAAATCTCAGCAACAACGCTATCGGATCGACAACTAACTTTTTTCTGTCTATCACCTTTGTGTCGTTATAATCTACTCGAAAAGAAACAATTAAATTAGTTGATGATTATGGGCGGTAAAAAGAAACAAACGAATTTGCCGCTTAGTTTTACATAAAACATTTTGATGAACGCAACTTCAATTTGTTGTCAGACTTGCCATATGAAAGTTCAATATTTTCAACTTTTTAGGAATACTTACTGACAAATCGTGTGGTATAAAACAGCTGCCGTACAACTTCAAAGAGAACTTCAATTTTGCTTCTGACTTCAGAGAGTGAACACCGGTGTTGAGCGGAACGAATGATATGAAGAAGAGTTTTGGGCTGATTCCGAAGTATGGAAATACATCTCTCAATGTTGTGTTCTATTCTTTTTTGTTTTCAATGTCTATGCTTCGAAATTTCGATTACAATAAAAATGAGGTCTGTCAAGCAGTTGCATAGTTCAAAAGCTCGTTTTTAATTTTGGTCTTCAGGTAAATCGTACAACAGATCATTAGGTCTGAACGCCCCTTTTCAAAATTAATCAATAATAAAATTAGGAATGAAGGTATGAATATTATTGTATTGAACTGACAATACAATAACGGCATCAATATCAATAACTACACCCCAAAGGCTCCAGTCGTCAGACCACATTTTTATCAATATCAATAACCATGTCCGACGTGGATCAGGGCCTCATGCAACAAGCTTCGCTTCGCGTGACATTAATATTCTTGACTAAATCAACGTTAGTTTTCAAACCATACAACTCATGGTTGAGCATCCGTGCAGACGATATCATAGATCACCCGTTGCTGAGGTGTTGAACTGATAACGAAGAGAATTTTATGGAATTACACTGGATTGTTGCTAATGGAAGTCCTAGTAACTAGTGTTTCAGCAATCAAAAGCACTACACTACTTCTAGATCTAAGGTCCCGAAAAAAAAAAGAAATAATTCTCTATTGCGCAAGAAGTGCTATATACATAATTTTTACAATGAATTGCGGAATCAACGAAGTACTATTCTTACATTTATTCCAACTACTGTAATTGCCATATAGTAGATCCTGCACTTAGACGAAAAACAAACCTTTCTAAAGTTATACTGTCTGAAGTGGCACTTTGAAATCCACATTTCCGTCTAACCCTCGTTTAAAAAGATTTGTCCGTTACATAGATATCGTAAAATTTGTAACCACTTTTGTTTGCACGCTTATACAAACCGATACCATAAAAATCAATTTTTCTCGAATCAATTTTACTCTGTCTTATTGCCACGGATGTAAATTATCACTGGACATGAAGGATCTGCATTTGCTATATCTACCTGAGACTAAAGATTTTAAAAATATTTTTGTGAGAGAGAATTTTCAATTTATACTGATAACGCGTAAACACTGAAAATTCAAATGAAACAACCTCTTTTAAACAGACAAATTAAAAGAAAATATAATTTTAGTTTATAATATAATAACTTTATTTTATTCATACTATTATTATCACACATACTAGTCGCGCTTTACTAAATTATATTAACATATTTCCTCAGTACAATTGGCTTGGGAGTAAATGCAAATGTTCACTTTAACCTCTATTGTTCGCAATATATTCTGGTAGACATCCGCCTATTACTCCAGTGGCTGCGCCAATTGCTGCACCAGCAGGACCTCCAGGTGCGCCTCCAGCACCACCGCCAACTAAGCCTCCAGCTATCGTCTCCGACTTGCAATTCGTTATTAGATCAGCCGCGAACATTTCTGGCCCCATGAAGACTTGCTTAAAGAAATTCAAGACATCCTCTCCATTAATAGGTTTTGCAGTACAGAACAGGAAACTCAGTGCGAGAATTAGCGAGAATGTTAAGAATTTGCAAGCCATCTCCACGGTTCACTTTAATTACTCTTGAGTGCTTCGAATGTGTGTGCCGATTGGAGAAAATCGAATGCTTTATATAGTACGCCGTGGACTGGTTCTTATCAAGTCTGATTTTCCCATGCGCTGCGATGCGAATTGTTGTATGCCAGAATTCGATGATAGATTGTCTGTGTTACGTTTTAAAAAATATTTCAATGAGTAATGTTGGAAAGTCTTTATGGGCGATAAAACTACGAGCCTCGAACAACAAGCAATGAACGGCCTTCTCCAGGTCTTTGTGAAAAAAGCTACTATGTGAAGGGGATCTTCGCCTACTAATGCTATTACAGTTTTAATTTTGTTTAGTTTATTTGTTTTAGGTTAACGCACCTAATTAAACTTTTTAGCGTATGATCATCAAAAAAATAATACCAATGAAACCCTATCAGAGCATCCGATCTTAATGATATAGTATACCCGATTTAGGATTGGAATTTTGATTAGCAGAGAAATATGTGGAGAGTTGAGTTTATTTTGAGAAAGAACGGAAGGGCTGAGCGCCAAACCTCATACTGCATATAGTCTGTGTTGTCACAATATTTTGTCATGATACTTTTGGATTTAGGTACAAACAAGTTAGGTTCAGCTTGACCAATGTTTAGCTCTACTGGTCTGTATGCAATACTAGAATTGGATTAGACTGAATTAAATATAAATAAACTACTGTGTATCAAGTAATGCAATATGACATGAATAACCATTGCATCATCAAACAACGCTTTTGCGTTTCATACTATGTTTCAAAGAAATTTCCAATAAATATCCTCATATATAATTGATAAGAATTGAAACGAAGCTAAAATATTCCACCGGCTCACAGCTTTCTGCCTTTTCCCGTATTCGAGAAATGCCAACGGTTTTTTTTTTTAGAAATCTTGGGAAAACTGATCTTGATAATAGCACTGCAACAATCTAGCAAAAGCTTTAATCGGTGCACTATATAAAGCATCTGACTTCGTATTTGAATTCAGAGTACTTAGATCGTCGTGATTTACCGAAACACAATGGCTCGTAACTTCGTGATTTTCTCGCTAACCTTTGCATCAATAATTTTAATTGCTACACCTAGTGCAGCAGCGTCTGACTTTCTTTCAGTATTTAACGCGATTGTTGATAACATGCCTCTACTTACACCAGAAATGTTTGTGGCAAAAATAGTTGTTAATTGCAAACCTGCAACTATTGCTGGGGGAGCAGTAGGCGGTGGAATTGCTGGGGCAGCTGGAGGACCACCTGGTGCAGCACTGGGAGTTGCTGGTGGTGTGTTGGGTGGATGTGTGACGGAACATATTACTACTGAATTCAGTAAGGCCTAAGTGAATTTAATAAATTCTATTTAAACAAAATGTTTTGATTTTTATTTTGAAACTCGCTGTGCCTGCGATTTCGCTCGCCTCGGCTTAAATATGTATACAATCTACAACTTCAAAACCTATAGGTATGGTAAAGTAGCTTTGGGTATTGTGGAATTTGCGGATAATGTGGCATAGTGTTTTATTGGCTAAGTAACAGATAAGATGATTTGTCTGCTCTCTTTTTCTGAGAATGTGAACAGGAAAAATAAGTGCTACTAACTTCACTTTAATGATATTGTCAACCGATGTGTCTTAGTCAGTCACAGTTCCTGCTTAGGTGTGTTTACCTTATTTTTGTGCATTTTTGTATGAGTTTTTCTTAGGGGAAAAGCTTCCAGATTCTTTAGCTTGAAAATCTAATCGAATTATCGTGTTGAAACTATTGTTATTTTAGATATATTTTCTTATTGGTCGTGGTTTGCAATAATTTAAAATGAATATGATGGAGATGGAATTTCGGTTTTGGTCGTGACCATGAGTGACGTTCGTTCTCCTGCATTCCAATTAGCACATAAAAAGTTTTATTCCGAATCACTATACACTTTAATAGAATGTGCTGCGAGGGATTGGTGAAACGGGTTCCTTAAGTGTCTTAAGAACTAGGAGTGCAAGCTTGTTGGCAAATATGTTATTATAAGTAGTCCTAATCATCACTTTATCCTTAACCATTTCGTGTTCATTTAATTCGGATATGAGTAGTGTTAAAAAATTACTATTTCTGACTAATATCTGTATTTTAAGAACTTATTAGCATATAGTTTATTTTGGTAATTCTTGGGAGTTATAAGCAGGAGCCTGAGGTAATGATTTGAAAGGATGACAACTGCGTTTGCCTATATTGCACATTAGGACTGTCGAATGAAAAAATGAAAAAAAAGTAAAGCTCAAACAAGTTTGGAAAAAAATGAGTAAAAAGAATCTTTAAATATTTTGATCATCTCCATCCGAAATTCGACTTTATTGTAATAAACTGGTCCGAAGGAGCAACGTTTTGTGAGTACGGCAGGCGGGGTAGGGCTTCCCATTTCAACGTTTCCACGTATGTTTTGACCACTTGCGCAACATGGGGTCGAGCATTGTCATGCTGTAAAATCACTTCATCACTCTCGTTGTATTGCGTTCGATAACGATCGCCTGTTATTTTTTCAGTCGGTTTTAACAACTCATAATACATTACGCCGTGCTGGGCCCACCAAATACAGAGCATGACCTTGGAACCAAGAATATTGGTTTTGGCCGTCAACGTGGAAACGTGGCCGGGATATCTATGATTTTTTGCGCTTGGGATTATCGTAATAAACCCATTTTTCGTCCCCAGTCACAATGCGATGCAGAAATCCCTTCTGTCTTTGCCTTGCAAGCAGCTGTGTACAAGCAAACAAACACCGTTCAACATCTCGTTGAGCCTCAGCCGCAGATTTCTTCATATTAAAGCAGAACATTAATACATCCCGCAAATAACGAGAATTTCGCTCTTCAGCTGACATGTTTAATCGAGAATAACTTTATGATGCAGATACAAATCGACTAATATTTTAGGTTATGCTTACAAATACCTAAGCTTTTTGTATGACATCTAAGATCTATGTATTTACGTCGATTGTTATAGTTAGGATTTACACTTCCCAACTCCGCGTGCCTTCTTATTGTGTCGACAGGGTTGGTTTTCTTTTAAAACCAACGCGCACCGGTACCTTCTTTCCATCTCTCCCTCGGTATCTTCGGCCCGTGCTGTGTCTTAAACAGGATACTTAAGGGTAGCCCCAACCCCTTTAGCACGCGCCAGTTATAAAAAAAAAATTGGAAAATTGAAAATTGTCCGGATTGAAGTCAAATTTTGTCAATCAAGGAATAAGTTAATTTCCTTATGCTATTCTCATGTATAAGCTGTATTATTGTAAGGTATCATTAAAATCCATTCAGTCGTTTTTGCCTGAAAGAGCAACAAACATTTACGTTTATAATATTAATTGGATTTTATTTTGTTTTGACACGTGCTTTAAGAAAATTAAATTGCTGAGTCTAAAACATGGAAAAGGGGTAAGGCACTTATGGTAAACTTATTTATGGAATACCAGTCACAATACGAATTATAATAGCAACAGCAGCGCTCTCCAAGAATTGAAATCATTTGAATGGATGCAAACTAAAGTATGAGTATTGTTATTGTGAAACGCCGATTTTAGTTTCGAAAACTTAAGTTGTCTTGCAAAGCAGCAATAAATTAAAAATGTAGAAATAACACTGTTTGTGAAATACTAAAATCTGCATTTATTCGCCAAAAGTCACTTCAATATATCATTGTGATTTATAGCTTTGTTGAATCACTAAACAGTGTAACTATCGCTTGTTATTTTACATTAATTTAAGAGATAATTTATCTATCTATGTAATTAGATATGTATCTTATAAAAAAACAATTTTGTAAAAGAGAATTTCATTCATTTAATTCGCCTAGTTCTTATTAATTAAATTAGCGATATACTCCGTTGTACATCCACCCAGCACACCTGCAGCTGCTCCTACTGCTGCGCCCGGGGGTCCTCCGGGTGATCCGGCAATTCCACCACCTACTGCTCCTCCAGCGATAGTCTCAGGCTTGCAATTAATGACAATCTTAGACACAAACATCTCGGGTGTAGTCATAGGTAAGCTGTCCATTAGTTGATTAAATACGTCTAAGAAGGGCTTGGCATCGCCAGGCGTTGCAGTGAAAACTAGTAACGTCACAGTAAAGATCACCGAAAGAACTAGTAAGTTGCGAGCCATTGTTTTAGACTTTGAATCACAACGATGAACAGAGCACTGTGAATCTGAATACTGATTTGAGAAGATCAGACGCTTTATATAGAGAATGGTTGAGAGCTTTTGAGTGATTTATCCATTAGTTGCAGTCAAGATAAACTTTCCCGCGATTTTCCACGGAAGCAGCAATAATCAAGCAAAGAAAGAGTCTTACGTTGTAGGGGAGGAAAGTTTACGCTAGTGCTATCACAAGATTTTTGTTATTGATGACGATGATCAAGTGAGTAAAGATAACAATAGTTTTTGGAAAAATCAAGCTAACGATTTCTCTAATGTCAGTCTAAGTGATATAGGCATCGTGCTTTAGTTAGAAGCCACACTGTTTACTTTTGCCGCGATTCACTCGCACTCAATGCAATGGTACTCAGCAATTGAACATAAAACTTCATACAAAATATTTCTAATTTTCATTTGAATAAAATCGTTGTTTTTGTCACAGTTTGTTTAATTCGTATTTTACGTGTCTGGAAAAAACACATTATAAAGACAGTTTACAACGATGTATTTTTTCAGTTCCTGCATGGTTAAATTAAACCTTTAGAATCAAGCAAATGCTGCGGTAGGGTGTCCACTTATTTAGGTAAGCAATTGATTTTAAAACCTCTATCGATTTTAACCCCTCTGCTCAAACAGACTTGCAATAGCAGCACCAAGATCAAAACCACGGCGATTTCCTATTAATTTCGACGAAAACAGTGTTACATCTCAAATTAACAAGCCCCTTTAAAATAAAAACAAATTAAAAAAAGAACATATTTCGGTTTTAAGTATTATAATTTTATTTTATTTATACTAATATTATTAAATAAATACTATTCGTACTTTACTAAATTATGTAAGCATACTTTCTCAGTACAATTGGATTGGGAATAAATACAAATACAAATGTTCATTTCAACCTCTATTGTTAGCGATATATTCTGGGATCTGGATTGGAAATAAATACAAATACAAATGTTCATTTCAACCTCTATTGTTCGCAATATATTCTGGTAGACATCCGCCTATTATTCCAGTGGCTGCGCCAATTGCTGCACTAGCAGGACCTCCAGGTGCGCCTGCAGCACCACCACCAACTAACCCTCCAGCTATCGTCTCCGACTTGCAATTCGTTATTAGATCAGCAGCGAACATTTCTGGCCCCATGAAGACTTGCTTAAAGAAATTCAAGACATCCTCTCCATTAATAGGTTTTGCAGTACAGAACAGGAAACTTAGTGCGAGGATTAACGAGAATGTTAAGAATTTGCAAGCCATCTCCACGGTTCACTTTAATTACTCTTGAGTGCTTCGGATGTGTGTGTCGATTGGGCAAAATCAGAGGCCTTATATAGTACGCCGTGGATGGATTCTTATCAAGTCTGATTTTCCCATGCTCTGCGGTGCGAATTCTTGTACGCCATAAGTCGATAATAGATTGTCTATGTTACGTTTTAAAAAATATTTCAATGAGTAATGTTGGAAAGCCTTTATGGACGTGGAAAATCGCTGGAAAGTTTATCTTTTTTTTTCCTTTTTTTAAGACTTGGAGAATTCAGTTTTCTGAAGCACTTGTCAAAACAAAATAAAATTTTAAAATAAAAACCAAAACATTTCGTTCAAATAGAATTTATTAAGTTCATTTAGGCCTTACTGAATTCAGTAGTAATATGTTCCGTCACACATCCACCCAACACACCACCAGCAACTCCCAGTGCTGCACCAGGTGGTCCTCCAGCTGCACCAGCAATTCCACCACCTACTGCTCCCCCAGCAATAGTTGCAGGTTTGCAATTAACAACTATTTTTGCCACAAACATTTCTGGTGTAAGTAGAGGCATGTTGTCAACAATCGCGTTAAATACTGAAAGAAAGTCAGACGCTGCTGCACTAGGTGTAGCAATTAAAATTATTAATGCAAAGGTTAGCGAGAAAATCACGAAGTTACGAGCCATTGTGTTTCGGTAAATCACGACGATCTAAGTACTCTGAATTCAAATACGAAGTCAGATGCTTTATATAGTGCACCGGTTAAAGCTTTTGCTAGATTGTTGCAGTGCTGTTATCAAGATTGGTTTTCCAAAGGTTTTTAATAAGAAAAAACAAAAATCTTCGGCTTTTGTCGAGTTGGGGAGAGGAAAGAAAGCTGCAGTTCGGTGCAATATTTAAAATTCCCTCCATTTCTTATCAATTATATATGAGGATACTTATTTCTATACAATGTAAGATTAAACGTAGGAACATCGTTTGACGATGCATTGGTTATTCATTTCAAGTTGCATGCACTTTTCATTTGTGTAGAGCTTCTTGAAACATTTCACCAGTTCTTTTTGAAATTAGTAATGACTTTACATTAAGATATAGCGTGTTAAATCCGTGCTGCTTGTGACTACTGATACAGAGGCTATAATAGGAGAAGAAATACGCTTACTCGATACATAGTAGTTTACGAATTAAGCTAAACTTTGGATAAGCTGAAACTGCGTTGTTGCAGTCCAAAAAAATCATGACAAAATACTTTCGCAACACAGACGATATGCACCTTCAAATTGATAGTCAACACCTAAAACTTGCTTGTAGTGAAAGCACTTGCAACTGAGCAAAAACAAAGATGATCAATTTCTGCTTGATGGACGGATCAAAGAGTGAGGTTTGACGCTCAGCCCTTCTTGCGTTCTTTCTCAGAGTTAGCGCAACTTTTCACTTATTTTTCTGACAATCAAAATGATGATGGGGCTGATGGCGTTTCACTGATATTATGACCATACGCCTAAATGAAGCCTGGACTTGAAAGCATAAAAGTTTAATTCGCCCTTTCATGCCCAGTGTTGTTTGTGCACAACATGAACTTCATCTACTGAGAACTCAAAAAATAATGGCGCAATTAAAACAAAAGGTGTGTTAGGTTCTTGCTTCAAATCCATTCAATTAATCCATTTTAATCCATTTAATACTGCTTCAGACCTTTATTGGTGCAATAAGAATATTATATTCAGGATCCATTACATTGGTTTTGGTGAAGGAAAATCTCAACAAAAAGTCCCCTTTCAACAGATCTCATAACTTGTTTTAAGAACGAAAGCATTCTAAAATTATTTCGATTGTATATGTAGGTTCAGTTGAAATGTTTGGTTTCGAATATGATGCAATTGTAGGTACCATAGATGACCAGTGTTGCATAGGAACAACTATATATCGTTATCCTTTCGTCCTTGAATATATATATTTTTTAAATTTGGCTTAGTTGAGACCTCATAAGCTAAATTGTAGCAAAATAAGGCTGTTCAAAGACCCTTCATAGATGTTCGTAGCTCGTGGCTTTGTCGCTCATAAAGACTTTCCAACATTACTCATTGAAATATTTTTTAAAACGTAACACAGATCATCATCGAATTATGGCATATGACAATTCGCATCGCAGAGCATGGGAAAATCAGACTTGATAAGAATCCATCCACGGCATGGTACATAAAGCCTCTGATTTTGTCCAATCGACACACACATCCGAAGCACTCAAGAATAATTAAAGTGAACCGTAGAGATGGCTTGCAAATTCTTAACATTCTCGTTAATCCTCGCACTGAGTTTCCTGTTTTGTACTGCAAAACCTATTAAGCAAGTCTTCATGGGACCAGAAATGTTCGCGGCTAATCTGTTTTGCGCTGCAAAACCTATTAGTGACGAGTACGTCATGAATTTCTTTAAACAGGTCTGACATTAAAACGGTATTTTAAAACGAAATAGATTTTCATCGCATCAAACAGTACGTGCATAAAGAAATAAAATTGTCGTTTAAGTTTCAAAGACCTCTGCTTGAAATACAAATAGGCAGAGAAGCCAGTAGGGCGGTGTTCGTGTTATTACTTTCAATTAAGCTGAATACTGGTATTCTACATGAAAGCAATGATATACTGATAGTAAAATGGGGGCATGGAATATCCGATTCGGCTCGTAGAGTTTTCTGTTAGACACTTTTTAGGGTTTTGTTTCAAAGGAATAACGAAAACCTTATAGAATCGCTTCGGTATCCGTCCATCTGTCCGATTTTCAAAAACGCTTGTAACTTTTGAGTCGTATTTAGTTAAGGGATAAAATTCGGACTAAAAGTGTATCTAGGCAAAAATAAATAACGCATTTTTTCGAAATTAGTCGGAGATTAAACGAAAAATTAGTACACTTAGAATTAAGGAATAAAATTTAACCAGAACATGTGCTTCACTTGCCCATTGTTGGAAAGAGGATTGTACCTAGATCATAAAGTTGTACTACAGTAATCACCTTACTCTTATTGGTAAGAAGTTCTTTGCCATCAAACTGACAAAAAATGACAAGCGTACCGTGGTACCCACGTTATTTTCTAAAATATGGGAACAAAAAATATGAAAAAATTGGAGCTATGTGCCATCGCAATATCCCAAAGTCGTGTACGATTTTTATTCAAACTAAAAAAAATCAAATCCATTGAGTACGGTATCGTTGAATAGGTCTTGTAAAATCAAATACTGTTTCCATTTTGAACTTTTTGTTTGGAAGTCATGTTTTAAAATATTAAGCTTTAAAGGCGAAGAAAAGGCGCCCCATTCCTCTAGTTTTTACACTCATGGGTCTACAAATTTGAAAAAGTTTCGTGTTTTCGAGATCTCGGTGAAAGAATTGAAGTCTATTATATAAAAAAAAAATGTTTTCACAAAATTTTTTGATCGGATTAAATTTTTTTGAAATCTGATTAGTTTCGTGCTATAAATGATAAATTGACAACAGTCTCACTTGCGGTCATTTCAACCCTTAAGCAATTTTCACACAGCTGGCACGGTCAGCAAATGGGAAATGATTTTCTTTTGCTTAGTTTTATTCAAAATGAAAAGAAGATCTTTACTGATGCTATTTTGACTTGTAAATTTCTTGGACGTTATATAAAGTAGGTGCGAAAAAGCTAGGCTCTGGCTCTCAACGGGCTGTTACGCCGCCTAATACATATAAAGTCATAAGTATTAATCTATTTGCCGCAGAACGAAACCTCCGGACTGAGAGCCGGAGCCGGACACTTGACTTATTTTTACTTAATTTTTTTTCATATTTTCATCTTAACAGCCCACAACCCTGATGACAGCGAGTGCACTGATTAAGAATTTCCAGATTATAGATTGGTTTTTCCAAACGCGCGTTTGGAGTGTTCCTCATTTGCGATTGATAAGAGAAAGAAAAAGAAGAAATGGTTAATGGAATGTTGTTGCATCGCAATGATTACGAAGACGGGAAATTTAACTTGTTGGAATGTGTATCATGATCGACTGTAATTAAATTTCACAATACTCTTTAACCCTAGAATAACATTCACTTTTTTGGTTTATTTAATAGTAGAGGGTTATGTCTTTAATCTAATCTGAAAGGAAAGAAAATAATATTTAGCAAAGAAATATGCATTCTGAGCGATGTGGATATAACAAATTTTACTAGAAAATATTTTCTATCTTTTGTACTACGCTCAAGTTTCTCTTTTACAAATCTCAACCAAATAAGTTTTTGAAAAAGGCATTTGTCCAACAAAGTTAAATACTTTTCTTTTTGCTCTTAAACGGAAAAAAATAAAAAAGGATATCTGTACTACTATAACTTTAACTATAGTTAAAAAACATCGCTTATTACCATAAAAGTTTAAACTTGGACCATAACACTCCGTGTTTTTGTAAGCAGAAACAGCGAGTAGAATCTTATTCTTACGGAAGCAAGCAAAACAAATTGATAATTGAAAAAGTAGTTTCATTTTGAGTTATTTCGAGTTTCATAACGTTGATTTTCATTCATTCATTCCATTTCCGAAATACTACCTCAATCTTAAATGAAACTCACAAAATGGGGAAAACCGATAATGGAATATACTTGCTAAATTCAATGTAAGTATCTGAAGCAGATTTATTTTTGATGCGTTAACTAAATTTAATTAGCACACTTGGACCACTCATTCTTATTCAAATTTTAAATTTAAACTAAATATTAGTAAAAAATCATGCATAAAAAAAACGGTCAACTGTGAGTTTTACACCGAGACACACTGGTTTACGTTCTATGGAGAGAGCGTCCAAAATTGAATAACTTCTAAACCAGTCATCCAATTGTAGTCAAACTTTCAGATAGGATAGATAATTTAGTAAGAAAGTATTGAAACAAACGCCTTCTAACACGCCCACTTATACACTTGCTACCAAAAAAGTTCGTTCGCTCACCAATGTTTCTGTACTTTCTTTTGAGTTTTTATTGTGAAAATTAATTTTTTTTCATGTTAAGTAAATTATATTTTAACAAATAATAGTTTCATTACATAAAAATAAGAATTCAAAGAACTCAATTCAAATTTTAAGTTTTTTAATTTTTCTGAATTTATATTTTCCATCACAGAATTAAGGTTTTTCTCTTAACAAACTTCGCCATCTTTCAGTACCTAAATGTCGAAAATGTTCCGCATACACAGCGAGTAAAAACACATCGAGCCTGAAGAAAATGATGTACAAGAAATTAAAAAATAATGCTCAAGAATGGGAAAGCTAAAACACTAAAACTAAAACCAAAACTCTTTATGACCCAAAAACTATGCCCAAGCCAGGTTAAGAACTATTTTCAAAAGCTTATTTTACATTAACATTATTTTAATAAACAAATTACACACATTCCAACTCGATAAATATTCGCTTTTTACAGTTATATAGGAAAAAAAAAACATTTTAAGATATTGACTAAAATGTTTTTTTTCGCTGTTCACAAAAATTGATAAATGCGCTCACTTTAGAACTGAAAATCAAGTTGATAACATATGATTTAAGTGTTAAAATGTTTGTAATGGTAAACATTAAACCATGGTCTATGAAGTACCTTACACTCGAAGAAAATGCCTTCGTTTTGCATTTTTGTCGTATGGGCGAAACCAGTGTGCTAGGGTTTTGTTCTGACGTAACAGATTAGGATCAGTCAAGGAAATTAACAAAGCAAAATAGCATCAGTAAAATTCTTCGTTTCGAATTCTAAATTGCTCTTCTAATTGGAGTCAAACTTTCAGATATGATAGACAATTTGATATGAAGGCTTTTTTGGATTTTCCAAAGTCGAACATTTTGTTTTTTTGGTTTTTGCCCAATGTCTCGAAAACTATAAACAGAAAAATTAGATCAAGACATCAAGACCTACATTCCATTTTTCAGATTTCAGATTATTCGGCCCACGGGTATTTAAATTGTGGGTATAGTACAACTTTTTAATCTAGCTATTATCCTCTTTTCAATGACATCCATATCAAAAAACTAATAAAATAAATTTGTTTTTAGAATTTTATATCTGAACTTTCTTTGGGCAAGTGAAATACATTTTTTTTTTGATTTTTTTTTCGTTTTTCAATTCATTCATAGGTTCGCCTTTTACCAAGATTAAAGCCTTATGACAGACAAACAGACATTTTGATAATCAGAATCCCACCCTCTCTAAAAAAATTCCCATATTGACTATCAAAGTTAATAAAAGTCTTTTCGAACGTTAGTATTAGTACTAACGTTTCACTTTAATTCCAAAAAAAAAGTACAATTTATATTTGGGTTGCTTAGAGCCACCTTCAGTCCAAATTTCACCCCTTAACGACAGACAGACACCGAACTGATTCTATAAGGGTTTAGTTATTCCTTTAGAATGAAATCTTATCGCATTTTTGTTTTGTTTGTGATTGGGGTATGTCACCTGATTTCAAGAAGACCAAAAGTTCTTCTTAAATGTCAGGCTTCGCTTCAGAATTCAATCTCAAAGTTCGTGTTTTCAATCATTTATGTATTTTTGTAAATAAAAAAAAAGAAGAAAAATATGTAAGAGCCAACTTCATCCACAATGTTTCCTAAAATTTATTTACTTTATAATATGTGCAAGTAAAAAGAATATTTTTCCTTCCATAATCATTTGAAAGTGAAACATTTTCTTGTTTTCTTAAGAATCTTTCGACTTTTTTCAGTTTTTCATCCCAGACGAAGTGGCCTATCATATTGACATCCCATTTGCCCTGGAACGAAACCTCTCATCATTAACACTTTCCATATTTTTACTATAAAAATTTAAGTAGGACTGAAAGCCATGCAGCGGTAGCATACACAATTTTTTTGTTTTGTATATCCTAGAAAATCTTCTTTACGTCTCTTGATGCTTTCCTCGTATTTCGGAGGTTATGCTCCGAATGTATTGCATGGAAGCATAAAATTACAAGTGTATTTTTCTTTTTCAATTTAAAATGTTAAGCTAGCAAAACAAAAGTAAAGCAATATTTTGGGCTGTGCGCAAGTGTTGAAACTTAAATGTTACTCAACGCTAGATTTACCACAGTAATGGAGTTCGCGTATTTTTCTTAACTAATGACTACGTGCACTTATGGCCGATTTCAAATGAAAGGTTTGCTCTGCTTGCATTTGACATTTTGCAATGCCGGCCGTAGCCGTAAGGCCAACAGTTGTACCGAATTAAGTTCCAAAGTGTGCTTGACTAATCCTAAGTAGAAACTGACAAAAAATTAACAAAAACAAATTTGTTTATACGGTTTGATTTTTCGTATTTAACCCGGAGTTTGCTATATTCATTTTCTTGACATGGTTCTTTTTTTTATTTAAACGGGTTGAGTAAAGGACATATAGTTCTACAGTTCTTCTGCGTGTAACCGTACGGTTACACCTGGCACAATGAGGGCTAAGATTGAATTTTATTCTTCCAATAACTATCTAAAACAATCCATAAAATCCAACATAACACGTTTTCATAAAAAGCATTCAATGCGTCTTGTCTAACAGTTTACATTAAATATAACAATTTATTAAAAAAAATACAAATATTATAAACATTCAAGTAGATTAACAAAATTGATTAAAAATTCTCTGCTTTGATAATCATAGACGATAAAATGTTAAAAACAAAAGACTACGTAATAAAAAAATAATAATAATAATAAGTCGACTTAGGCTACAATATACATAAAATTAGTCTAATGATGTTGAAAGAAAGAAAAAGAAAGAAACAGAGAGCGAAAAAAATATTCTGCTGATTCGAAAAGGAAACTAAATCGACCAAACATTTTCGGTGTTCGGTGCGGTTTCTCACTCAATATAACAATGAGTACAAATGGCAACCAATGTTCTTAACAATATTTGAGATTAAGTAAATCGCAGTTGAGACGGCGACAAACATTGTCAACCAGCCTAGAAATGAAAATTGACCAGCATCAGGCCGTATATGCTGCTGAAGTCCGAGCCAACCGCCATTGTCGGAGAGCCACATTGCGAGATCATCCTCGATGATTTCCGACATTCCCTCGACCAGGCATTGAAGATAATCATAGTGGCCCTGTCGGACACAGTCTATGGCAAATCCACCGCAGACGGCGAATATGGAAATGATTTTACCCCAAGTGATGCTGGTGCGGAATAACTCTTTGGCGACTAAATTCAAAAGCATTGGTGCTGTATCACTGTCTTCGAGTTCACCGAATGGGGCGCGGGACAGTTGTCGCGAAACATTCGAATAGACACGAGGATGCATTCGTTCGAGCTCCTCGCCCATCTGAAAGAAAAGAAAATACATAATTTAATCAGACTTGAGAGTGGGTGTTTTTGCTTTACACAATTCAATGCTGGGAAGACTTCATAGACGACTGTTGATGATGGCTCTAAGATGGAGCGTAACCTTTGCGTTGCTTTCCGGTTTAGGACACCAGCACGACGCAAACGCGCTCGAATGTACTGTCCGCATAAGCATTTTCCCTGAAACGAATTTAGATTGTTATTAATTTGTATAAAAATATAGTGTCGTACATTCGTGGCAAGAACATTTTTACAGGCTGTTCAAAGTCGACGTAGACATGGGCAATGATATCAGCACTGAAATCAAACGTCTTGCTCTATAGCCCGGAGATATGGACGCTGTTGAAAGCGAATGAAGAAGCTGTTGGCCCCTTCGAGAGAAAAGTTCTGCGTCCGATTTTTAGCATTGTACATATGTTTTGATGGCGTGTGGAGTAGTAGATTTGAGAACGAATAGTACGGGCTGTGCAGCGGCATAAAACTAATCAAGCTTTTATGGATTCAACGCTAGAGCGTGTGGGCAACACTGCTCCGAAGTCTTTGAATCGGAGGCTCTGGAACAACGTGGCAGAGTGCGTCCGCGAGTTAAGTGGCGCACCCAAATGGAAAGGAACCTGAACCAACTCGGTGTGCAAAATTAGAAGGGACGAGCCATACTAATCGAGGCCGAGGTCTCGATCTCCTTCCGCGGGCTGTAGTGAACGAAGTTCGACGTCGATAAAGAGTTCAAAAGATGATGAGAGAGATCTATTGTACACTCTACTCTTTTTCTTTTGTCTTGGATATAAACGCTACCTTCATGAATTTGACGACGTCCCTAGATGGAATGCTTTCGAAATCGGTTCCTGTTACATTTGATTTGTTGATTCTTTTGGATTTGGCTTGCTCCAGACTTGGTCAATCGGTTAGAAGGTGTTGCGTAGTCTCCTTGGCTTGTGCACAGTGTCTGTAAGTACCTAACATAGCATTCTCAGGTCAGCTTTGTTTAGTTCTAGAGCTTCTTTGATTCGTTTAAGGTTGTGCTTCAGACTTATGAATTTTCTAGACCTTAGTTTGTGCAAAGACCTTAGTAGGTTAATATCTTAAAAGAATGCATGACTTAAAACGTCTGGGTGATTGGAAACGAATAAAATTTATAATCTGAACAAGCCGTGCATTGGAGTTTGAGTAGACACATAATATAGCCTCACTGAAATTTTGGAATGGATGTTAAGCACTGCCTTTATATTATACATTGTACCGGTTTTGTTCACAGGGAATGTATTCGTTACAAACTTTATGACAGAAGAAATATGTCAACTGAAAGAACCAACAAAAGTGCTGCTCATAAGCCACACGAATAAATAAGAAGACTAGTGAACTTTAAGAGACATTTCTGAAAATTAAATTATATTCAAATGCCTCCGCCAAACCATCCACCCACAGCCGCCGATGCGGTGAATTTTTTTTTCTGTCTGACAATTTGCCTTATCGAATCTCCAATTGGGATGCCGTCGCTCCCGACACCACCGGCAGAATAGAAATCAACATTTTGTTAATTTAAAGTGCCAATTTTGGGGTGATGGCAGGCAATTTAATCACCAACAAGCCACCCAAACTGACAATTAAAATTCCCATACGCATTGCAATCGCCGCCGCAAGTACTCCAGCTCCAAAATTGTTTGTCCAAATCACAAATCGTTCGGCTGCGGCTGTGTGTGTTTGTTCTGGAGGTATTGCGCGTACCGCCCGCGGTTTTCCTTATGTTCAACAGTCCAATTATAAACAATAAAACAATTTTTCGAACCATTAATCACGCGGCAACAATAATAATATTGACCTTGGCTGCGAGTAATTTTCGACGTTCGATTGGGAAACTGCGGACGAAAAACCGATGCTGGAATTTGTGTGTGCGATTATCTAATCGACCCGAAGCGAATATAACCGGGATTGGCTGTTGCAGAGCATTCACACAGCTCTTGGGTTCCAAATTTTACTTTTTCAATGTCGAAGTGTCAAAAAGTCATGTTTGCTGTCTGCTTTATCAGCGCTAAACTTAGTGTTGTTCTCCAGAGCACACTCCTTGTAGGTTGCGTAATTCGGACAAGTTTGAGTGAAACTCCAGAGCCCTGCAGTGAGAGTGTGGTAACTCCCGAAAATTTGAGTGGCATGTGTTTCGTTTTCTGTTGACTCCAGACTTCCAGACTTCAGATTTTGTTTCGTATTCCCCAGAATTGAATCTCACTCACCTGGTTGATTATCTCCATTTTGTATTGTTGATAATTCACACTCTTCTGAGTCGTTGTCCTCCATTCTTTGGATTTTCTTTGATTTAACAGATCGGTCTCGTCGTCCAGCGGCATCCGCGAGAGGGGAACAAACTTTTTTGACTTTTGATTTGGGGGGAAATTTCTTGTTTTCTGTTGTTTTTTTCTTTCTTCTTTTTTTCTACGATCGATCGACGCACACACAACTCTCGCCGGAGCACTTGTGTGGTGTGTATCGCATGAATTCAAGTCCGAATGATGAACAAGAGTGGATGAGAAAAATAATTAAATTTTTTTTATTTTTGCGCTCCACGATCGGTTGTTAGAGGGAGATGCTGGCTGAGGCTACTGGAGCTGGAAACAGCTGATATATGCAAAACATTTTGTATCTCTGTTTGTTTTGGGACTTGCTTGGGGAGCGAGTTTAAATTTTCGAAAAAAAAAAAAAAAATAATAATAAATTAGAAAAAACAATGATAATGATTATTGGTTTTCTAGATCACACGCGAGAAGTCTTACGACAGAGTGAACGAGACGGACGGACAGTATTTTTAATTTGTTATCTTGGACTGTGTTGTTGAATTGGGTCGTAAGCGCTGGAGCATTTGACAGGTAAGAAATATTTCCCAATCATGGCTTGGGGCTGTGGATCGTGGTCGAATTTCGATTGTGGGGGGAATTTTTGTGGATTGCGTTGTGCAAGTGACGTTTGGTGTGGGGAGTACGAAAACAAGCTTATTTTTTTTTTTGCAAAAATGAAAATTCAAAAATTTTTGTTTTTCCAAAAATTAAAGCTCAAAAATCATTCCTGCGTCACAACATTTTCTTATACTAGGTGATCATATATGATCATATATGATATACTTAAATCCAAGTTGATTGTTAATCTAATGTAACTATGTAGTGGCTTAAAACAAGTAATTTGAAACATTGTGGGCACCGTGGCTCGATCGGTTAGTACGTTGGACTGTTAAGCGAGAGTACCCGAGTTCGAATACAGCTCGGGGAAAAAAACACTTTTTTCGCGCCTCCACTATGTTGTGCACGTTATAATTTTGACACCTGTGGAGGGGCCTGCTGTTTAATGCCGGTTCCAAACGACGAATTGCAAAAGGTTTTCATTACAGAAGTACTGCAGGAGGATTCTGGGAGAGGGAGAGTCATCCGCTGGAGGTGAGGGCGTGAAGATGTTCTTTCCCCGAGTTGGATTCGAACCCGGGTATTCTCGCTCAACAGCACTAACCGATCGAGCCATCGGCGCCCATTTTGTCATTACTCATTGAAATCTTTTTTAAAACCCAACTGATAATCTATCATCGAATTATGGCATACGACATTCGCATCGCAGAGCATGGGAAAATCAGACTTGATAAGAACCAGTCCACGGCGTACTATATAAAACGTTTAATTTTGTCCAATCGACACGCACATCCGAAGCACTCAAGAGCAATTAAAGTGAACCGTAGAGATGGCTTGCAAATTCTTAACATTCTCGTTAATCCTCGCACTGAGTTTCCTGTTCTGTACTGCAAAACCTATTAATGGAGAGGATGTCTTGAATTTCTTTAAGCAAGTCTTCATGGGACCAGAAATGTTCGCGGCTGATCTAATAACGAATTGCAAGTCGGAGACGATAGCTGGAGGCTTAGTTGGCGGTGGTGCTGGAGGCGCACCTGGAGGTCCTGCTAGTGCAGCAATTGGCGCAGCCTCTGGAGTAATAGGCGGATGTCTACCAGAATATATTGCGAACAATAGAGGTTAAAGTGAACATTTGTATTTACTCCCAAGCCAATTGTACTGAGGAAATATGTTAATATAATTTAGTAAAGCGCGACTAGTATGTGTGATAATAATAATATAAATAAAATAAAGTTATTATTTTATAACCTAAAATTATATTTTCTTTTAATTTGTCTGTTTAAAAGAGGTTGTTTCATTTGAATTTTCAGTGTTTACGCGTTATCAGTATAAATTGAAAATTCTCTCTCACAAAAATATTTTTAAAATCTTTAGTCTCAGGTAGATATAGCAAATGCAGATCCTTCATGTCCAGTGATAATTTACATCCGTGGCAATAAGACAGAGTAAAATTGATTCGAGAAAAATTGATTTTTATGGTATCGGTTTGTATAAGCGTGCAAACAAAAGTGGTTACAAATTTTACGATATCTATGTAACGGACAAATCTTTTTAAATGGGATAAGACAGAAATGTGGATTTCCAAGTGCCAAAAAATATCCATTGAAAAACAGAGAAATCGAAGCCCTCTAAGTAGAAAACCCCCCTAACTTGAATATATTTTTTCGACTTTTGGTCTATTTTCAACTCCTCTAGGTCGAATTTTTTTTTTGCAAAAAATAAATAAAAAATTTCCTCTGGCAACTTGTATCAAGCACGCAACTGGTATCTCTATCAAGTTAGCACAGGACGACAAACAAATTTCATTTCATGTTGATTTTTTATTGCAAACGCCCCGGAGAAAAATGCGCATGTGGTTGCCCTTATTGTTGTTCACCTATGCAAGAAAGAAAGAAAATGTTCACAGCAAGAATGAGAAAATCGAAAATATTCGCCGACGGTTCTCGAAGCACAATCATGTTGGGCGAACACAATTGTCGTCTAGGGCCACAAAATCGTCGTCTACACACAACTATGAGCTTTAGGTTATTTTTGCACACAACCGTGCGGCTCTGTACGAATAACTGCGCTTTTAATATAAAAACAGTTAGGTATCTGAGATGTTTTTAAGCTTCATTTAGTGAATGCATAGAGAGTCCATGCCACATTATAATAGAGTCCCTTTTTAAAAGGCTTTATTCTCCACTTTTAAAGACTCAATCCAAAATTGAAATTTTTTTAAGTAATTTCCTGTTTTTTCCTTACATGTATACTCTTTTGTATATTATTAATCTCTCTAACTCGAATTTTTCGAAAAATCCTTCTAACTCGAACAAATTTTGATATCCCGTGAAAATTCGTCTAAGAGGTCTTTGACTGTGTTTGCAAAGCACAAAGTCAATTGATTGTGTCTCAAATGGACGAAATCGCACTTCAGACAGTATAACTTTAAAAAGGTTTGTTTTTCGTCTAAGTGCAGGATCTTCTATATGGCTTGCGCAATAGAGATTTTTTTTTTCGGGACCTTAGATCTAGAGGTAGTGTAGTGCTTTTGATTGCTGAAACATTGGTTACTAGGACTTCCATTAGCAACAATCCAGTGTAATTCCATAAAATTCTCTTTGTTATCAGTTCAACACCTCAGCAACGGGTGATCTATGATATCGTCTGCACGGATGCTCAACCACGAGTTGTATGGTCTGAAAACTGACGCTGATTTAGTCAAGAATATTAATGTCACGCGAAGCGAATGGGATCACGAAACCACTCCACAGGGATCGCGCAGTAAAAGAAGGCCATAAACAGATGGCTCAAGTAAAAGCTGACCTATACAAGCATAGCGTACGGCATTGGACGCAGCTAGCCAGGGACAGAGCTATTTGGAGAAGCTTGTTGCATAAGGCCCTGATCCACGTCGGACATGGTTATTGATGGTGTAGTTATTGATATTGATGCCGATATTTTATTGTCAGTTCAATACAGGACCTAATGATCTGTTGTACGACCAAAATTAAAGACGAGCTTTTGAACTATGCAACTGCTTGACAGACCTCATTTTTATTGTAATCGAAATTTCGAAGCATAGACATTGAAAATAAAAAAGAATAGAACACAACATTGAGAGATGTATTTCCATACTTCGGAATCAGCCCAAAACTCTTCTTCATATCATTCGTTCCGCTCAACACCGGTGTTCACTCTCTGAAGTCAGAAGCAAAAGTGAAGTTCTCTTTGAAGTTGTACGGCAGCTGTTCTATACCACACGATTTGTCAGTAAGTATTCCTAAAATATTGAACTTTCATATGGCAAGTCTGACAACAAATTGAAGCTGCGTTCATCAAAATGTTTTATGTAAAACTAAGCGACAAAATGCGTTTGTTTCCCTTTACCGCCCATAATCATCAACTAATTTAAATGTTCTTTGCGAGTAGATTATAACGACACAAAGGTGATAGACAGAAAAAAGTTAGTTGTCGATCCGATAGCGTTGTTGCTGAGATTTTTGTTAATATTAAATTGTTTACCTTATTTTTGGGTGAAGTGAAGCTACACTTTTAGCTAAGAGATAAAGTTAATTCATATGCCCTCTTAACGGAGAATTTCTCTGGGGTCCGGTATGAACGGCTTTGTTGACCCCATCACAACTCCCTTTAAGCCGGACACGGACACACATATCAACGCTTACTGAGCAATTTTGGCTCTCATAACGGACACGAACCAAATCCAAAAAGGGCAGAGATAGAAAAATATAATACTAAATATTTGCAGCGTTTGTGGAGATGACCAATTTGTTTTAATACAAATGACTTGTTTCTATAATAAATAAAAAAAGATCTAGCCCGGTAGATATACTGAATGGGAGTCTGTCTTTTTTTAAATTTTCATGAAATAAATACATTACCTTCCCAAAACGGACACCCCTTCATGAAGGACAATCTTGATGATCCCAAGAGTGTCCGGTATAGAGAAATTTCACTGTATTATTTTCCTAAAACGGATACCCCTTCATAACACACAATCTTGATGATCCCGTGAGTGTTCGCCATAGAGAAGTTTCACTGTATCTGTGTAGAAATTTAATAACAAATCCATTGACTTTTATGTTTTCTTAAAAGAAAGTTATAAGACAAATTAAACATAATTTGCATTCAATTGCACCGGGTTAACCTTAACCTAGTTACTTATATTTATAGAATAACAGAAAATAACATAAAAAGCATCACTTAACTCTTAAGACGACACGATGGCTGTCCTATCAATGAGCTACGACGGATGAGAGAGAAAAAGTTTGAAAAAAACAAAGCGTCCTAATGTATTTAATTATCAAATAGACTAAAAGGTAGGAGTTCAAAGGCTATTTCTAGTTGTTCGAGGCGTGTGCCTTTATCGCCCATTAAGACTTTCCAACATTACTCATTGAAATATTTTTTAAAACAACACAGATAATCTCTCATCGAATTATGGCGCACAAGAATTCGCATCGCAGAGCATGGGAAAATTTGACTTGATAAGAAGCCATCCACGGCGTTGTATATAAAGCGTCTGATTTTGCCCAATCGAGGCACACATCCGAAGCACTCAAGAGTAATTAAAGTGAACCGAGGAGATGGCTTGCAAATTCTTAACATTCTCGTTAATCCTTGCATTGAGTTTCCTGTTCTGCACTGCGAAACCTATTAATGGAGAGGATGTCTTGAATTTCTTTAAGCAAGTCTTCATGGGACCAGAAATGTTCGCGGCTGATCTAATAACGAATTGCAAGTCGGAGACGATAGCTGGAGGGTTAGTTGGTGGTGGTGCTGGAGGCGCACCTGGAGGTCCTGCTAGTGCAGCAATTGGCGCAGCCACTGGAGTAATAGGCGGATGTCTACCAGAATATATTGCTAACAATAGAGGTTGAAATGAACATTTGTATTTGTATTTATTCCCAATCCAATTGTACTGAGAAAGTATGCTTACATAATTTAGTAAAGTACGAATAGTATTTATTTAATAATAATAGTATAAATAAAATAAAATTATAATACTTAAAACCGAAATATGTTCTTTTTTTAATTTGTCTATATTTAAAAGGGGCTTGTTAATTTGAGATGTAACACTGTTTTCGTCGAAATTAATAGGAAATCGCCGTGGTTTTGATCTTGGTGTTGCTATTGCAAGTCTGTTTGAGCAGAGGGGTTAAAATCAATAGAGGTTTTAAAATCAATTGCTTACCTAAATAAGTGGACACCCTACCGTAGCATTTGCTTGATTCTAAACGTTTAGTTTAACCAGGCAGGAACTGAAAAAATGCATCGTTGTAAACTGTCTTTATAATATGTGTTTTTTCCAGACACGTAAAATACGAATTAAACAAACTGTGACAAAAACAACGATTTTATTCAAATGAAAATTAGAAATATTTTGTATGAAGTTTTATGTTCAATTGCTGAGTACCATTGCATTGAGTGCGAGTGAATCGCGGCAAAAGTAAACAGTGTTAAAAAACCGTGAATGTTTTTATATAAATTAGGTGGCTTCTAACTAAAGCACGATGCCTATATCACTTAGACTGACATTAGAGAAATCGTTAGCTTGATTTTTCCAAAAACTATTGTTATCTTTACTCACTTGATCATCGTCATCAATAACAAAAATCTTGTGATAGCACTAGCGTAAACTTTCCTCCCCTACAACGTAAGACTCTTTCTTTGCTTGATTATTGCTGCTTCCGTGGAAAATCGCGGGAAAGTTTATCTTGACTGCAACTAATGGATAAATCACTCAAAAGCTCTCAACCATTCTCTATATAAAGCGTCTGATCTTCTCAAATCAGTATCCAGATTCACAGTGCTCTGTTCATTATCGTCTAAGTCAAAAGTCCAACACAATGTCTCGAAGCTTACTACTTCTTTCGGTGATCTTTACTGTGACGTTACTAGTTTTTACTGCAACGCCTGGCGATGCAAAGCCCTTCTTCGACATATTTAATCAACTGATGGACCACATACCTATAGCTACACCCGAGATGTTTGTGACAAAAATTGTAATTAATTGCAAGCCTGAAACTATCGCTGGAGGAGCAGTAGGTGGTGGAATTGCCGGATCACCTGGTGGACCCCCGGGAGCAGCAGTGGGAGCAGCTGCAGGTGTGCTGGGTGGATGTACAACGGAGTATATTGCTGATTTAATAAATAAGAACTAAACGAATTTAGTTAAGTAAAAATATCAAATTTCGTATTTTTTAATATTTGTATTTTTATAATATTAGTATAGATTAATAACAAATTATAAGAGCACTAGCAAGGGAGACTATCGGCTCCGGATTTATAAATTTTTTGTTATATTTTTTGAATTTCTAAGGTTTGTATAGTAATTTTGTTTTACTGTACTACTGTACAAGCTTTTTCAGCCGGAGAATGAACCGAAGAACCAAAGTCCAGTTTGTAAAATAGAACGATCGACGATGGGTAAGCATTTAAATGAACATAAAGAAAATATTGACTGATTTACAAAAATGGTTTTTACTACCAAAAAATGTAAAAGGAACCCCAAAACTTGAGTCCAGAAAAAAGTTTTGTCTCACAGAATGGCATAACCCCCATTATGAGATAGTCCATGCATAATGCCAGTGCTCCAGATATAGATACAAAAATTAACTCAATTTAATGATTGATGTTTTAAAGTAAGAAAGATACTTATACAGAAAGCCTGCTTAAAACCTTTCACTCGAAAAATCACACTCTTATCTCTATACAAAAATGGTGAAATAGCCTGTGAACAGGTGAGCCCAAAATTACTTTTTTACGGTTGCTCTGAGTCCTGTAAACTTGTAAGAGGACCATCAAGCATTAACAGACAGAAGAAAGACTTTAAGAAATTGAGAGTCTAGTATCATGATTAGGGCTAGGTTTTCGTACTACGGCCTAGTGTAATATTTTTGTGCCGAATGGACAATGGAGCAGCATTTATATGTTGATATTAGGTGGTCAAATAGGTCTGTAGAGCTTTATAGCGCTATGTACATAGCCGGAAAAGGCAAAAAGACGGAAGGGAGATATTTGACAACCTAATATCTTAGAAAATACTATCATTTATTATACCGATTATAAAAAAAGTCTTGAGATGCGCGTTTTAATAGGACTACGACCGGAAATATACCAAAAAAAAAGTGAAAAAAAAAAATAATTCAAAAATAATTCCTTCATGTTCCTTAAATTACTATACTGCCTATCGCAGTAAGGTTCTTGTTAGAAAAGGAAAGAGACTGTTTTTGTGTGATCTTTATTCATCGACCACGACATCAGGAGTCCTGAACCAATAATAAATAAGCCTGATGCATAAGAAGTATTGAAATAAGCCTTATCTAAGTCCTACTTTTTTTTGCTGAGAAGCCTTATGCATAAGGAATAAGTTGTATTGAAATAAGTCTAATCCAAGCCTTACTTTGTCTTACTTTTTTTACTGGGCTTCTTGCATGTTCTTCCACGATGGGTTTACGTTGTATGCCTTATTAAAACCCTAGCCTGATATGCCTTATTCGATTTTCTGCTGGGAACCCTCGTACCATTAACAACATTGGACAACACCATCCTCGCATCCACCCCAAATCCTGAGGAGTTGCAGGGGGGCAGCATGCCGTTCAGAATTGCCTTCTCTCTGAATTCGGCTGTTCGGCGCTATTTCGCTTTAATAAAGTCAAATAATGCTGAATTTTGGAATTCCGCTTTATTTTGCTCGGCGTTATTTCACGGCACCCGAAAAAAGTGATTTCGAGAAAATTTTATTTTTGTCATATCGGTCTGTATGGCCGTTCAAACAAAAGTGGTTCCAAATTTTACGATAGCATTGTGACTGATAAATCTTTTTAAATAAGGGTAAGATAGAAATGTGGATTTCAAAGTGCTAATGAATATCCATTAAAAACTATCCATTGCCACAGATATATTTGGATGCCATAGGTTTTTGTTTTAAGTTAATGGTTATCTATGGGCAAACAAAATTCATATCCGAAATACGCGTGTAACTTCATTAAATTTTAATTTTTTTGTTCGCAGCGGTATTTTTTGCGTCCCATTTAAAAAAATGGCACCTTTATTAAAAAACCTCGATGTCTGTTTGTTGCTATGTATTTTTAGCTCAGGCTATGGTTTAAATGCTGCATCAGAGCAAGTTTGTTTTCAGCACCGTAACAACTAGTAAACAGTCGGTACCGTATTTTACTTTGACATTACGGTTGATGAGACCTTTATTTAATTTATAATTTCTATTTATCAGATCTCCTAATCCCTGATCATTTTGGCTTGAGTCAGGTCAAGCCCAAAATAGTGACTAATAATAAAATCCGAAAGCGGACTTAAATCTGCCACATTGATCACAGTGACTATGTCAACCTGTCTCTGCATCTTCCAGAGTTAATGAGCCTTCAGAGTTGTGTGTAAGATGGTGTAGGAGGATGAAGCTACTACTACTCGTAAGTTCCCCAAGCTAAGACATACCGACATTCGCATTGCAAGCAATCACTACGATTCTCGAAGAAATTGCCATACTGGAAAGCCATGTTCCCTTTGAAATAAAATGTTCTAAATCTTCTTTTCGTCCTTAAAGATTTTATTAATAGTTAAATTTCATGATGGTGATGGAGATGCTCTTGCATACACAAGTGGTAATAGATAAATTCCAACAAATCGCACAATTATAACAAAGATGAATATGGCAAAGGCACACCCAACCAACAGCGTTGTCCACTCAAGTGGATTAAATTCTTCTGCAATAGGGTGAACATGTGAGTTGAGACCAATCTGCAAAAATAATTACGATTAAGTCTATTAAGAAGTAGGGTCCAAGTTGAGCTAGTCCTACCCAGCCACCATTTTCGTTGATCCAGGGCACCAGCTCGTCTTCAATTACATCCGAGACACCCTGAACAAGCTTGGGCAAATAATCTGGATGTCCCTGACGAACACAGTCGACAGCCAGTCCTCCGGCAACAGCAAAGAGCGATATGATCTTTCCCCAAGTAATATCGACTCTGAAGAGATCCCGTGCCACCGCGTTTATGAGAATGGCCACTGTTTCCGCTGATGAGAAGTCACCCCCAGGTGAACGGCAAATTTGCCGGGCTACTCCCGTGTAAATCCGTGGGTGCATCCGCTCCAGTTCGTCACCTAACTTAGAGGTGGTTGATTTTATTTGAGAGACACAGCTAAGGCTATACTTACAATCATCAACGCGGGGAAGACTTCTCGGACAACTGATATGGAAGAAGTACCCAGGATGCTACGGATCCTCTGCAGACCAAGCTTTTTGTTGAACAGCCCGGAGCGTCGCAATCGCCGCTTGATATACTGTCCACAAAGGCATTTACCCTGCGAAATACAGTTTATTTGGAAGTGCTACTGCAGAAGGAGACAATGGGTGTGAGAGAATTCCCTCGAGGTGAAAATCTTTCAAATCACGAATGCCTCTTACTTGCGTGATAATATCCTGTGCGGGAATTTGTGCAGCCTTCCATCCAATCGTATATGACAGCTTACGTGTGACCACGTCGCTTACATTACTCAAGCGTCTTCGGGCTGTTGCCGCAGTATTAACTTCCAGCAACGACGTGGAATGCAGTGTCGCAGGAAAACTAAACTTTCTGCGACTTTGCTGCTGCTGCAAAGTGAGTCGTTCACTTGTTGTGAAGCTACTGAAATCTGTGTTCGGCATTGCATTCGTATTCGGCATGTCTTTTCCAGGCTAGAAATAGAAAAAAAAACCAATAGATCAGTGTCTCGGTGTGATTACAGAAAACATTATTTTCATTTTTAATTAATACCAACACTGCCAGAGAGTAATTAGGAACGCAGTTGGTGTCGCATTACACCGGGGAATGACAGCGAATTTTTATGTCTAGCACGACTTATTTGGCGACAGAGTTTTGTTTGGCGACGATGACATATTGCGGGCATTATGACAAGCGGGAGAACGATCGATGGCATTGATTTGTGATGGAAGGGGTGATTGTTTAGCAGTTCACCGGATTTAGAACACAAAAACAAGTGGGGCACGAGCAACAAGTGGAGTGAGTTTTTTGACGGAGGTACATTAATGCGGGGTGGCAAAGTGTCTGTGCGATGGGACAACAATGTTCGAAAATAATGCAAAGATAGAGAATTTCTTTTGTCATGTCACGTAAAAATAATTGCGCTTGATTAGATAAACATTTTGGGCACGCAATATCGTTGGTGATGGAAAGAGTGGCAATCAATAAGATTGTCTTGCGGTTTCCAAAAATATTTTGTAAACGAAGGGATACCTGTGCTATGGCCGTCAATTAGAACACGAGTTGAACGCCAGTTGAGGAGCAGGTGGTGATTATTTTTTTTTGTTTTTACCTTTACTGTGACAACTGAGCCACACTCCACGACCAAAGCTTCATGCTAAGCAATCATTAATCAATGTTCAGCTACCATCTCCCACTGCCTTTGGCTCATACCTCGCTCCATGACATCCCTTCAACTCGCGTAAATAACTCACGACATCCCTAAATGTCCAGCCAATTTTTCATCATTTTTTTTTATTTTTGTTTAAGTTTTTTGTCTCCTCCTTTGAATCTTTGTTTTATGAGTACACAATCAATTTACCATTTACGGCCAGGAACGTAGTAATAATCATAATGGCACAGCAGCGTTGTCGACCTGTCCACCGTTGGCGGATCTATTCCTGTAGCACACGCTCCCACATGAAAAATTATCGATACAACTATGCGCACGTGAACAGCTTAGCCAAACAGGCTTCGTCTGATTTCGTCTGATTCGTCGTTTTGATTCGTTTGCGTTATGTTACATCGAGATGTGCCCTGTGGGTACTCGACGGTAAATGGTAGATAAATCACGGTAATTGAAATTATTCCACATTTCAGTCGCCTGTCAGTGGAAATGATTTCTGTTGAACGGAGAATATGATTCATGGCGACAAATGCAAGTTTAGTTTCGACCCGATCGGTTGATCGTGCTGTGCAAGGAATTTCCACGGATGTTTGGGAATCTTGGAGTTGGTTTCTTTTTTATTTTTATTAAGTGGTGGGTCTTAAGAGTAGCTGCTGTGTGCATTATGGGCAGTTGGCTAATTGTGTCTATACCGAATGGGGAAGAGCTCAGTAGTTTGGGATTGGTATGTGCTTGATTTTTTTCGACTAGAGAGTGGTGCAGAAACTGCTGGTGGGAAAATCGTAGCTAAAGGCATTTTTCGAGTTTTCTGGGTGGCATTCCACTTGGATTAGTGTTTTAAGCCAATCGAGGGATTGAATAGTAAGAATTTTAAATGATTATTAATAAAAAATCAAATGGCACTTCTAGAGTTTCGTCACTGGGAGTGTTGTCAACTTCGCTTGTGATAGTTCGACTTAGGATGTAGGGTATGAGATCAATAAAACTCGTAGCGCTAACTTTCGTTCAAAGCCGACCATACAACATTCAAAACGAAAAAAAGCGTTAACTAGTTTTTCATGAGCAGTAATTGTAGATAAACTAGTTACTAGGATAAGAATGTCATAGTGTATTTTTATGAAATATCGAAAACAAATTTGTTAAAGTATAATTGTATTTAAGAACAATAAAAGAAAAGAGCTGACTGAAGCAAATAAATTTTTAGTTAGTTAAATTAAACAAAAAAAAAAAACTCAATATGTACTGCAAAATTCCATTAACCTTGGAAAACCGTGCTTATTTCTTATACATAAAGAACATGTTTCGTCGAACATATGACGAATTTACTACAAATTTTAAAATAAAATAGTTTTTGCTTTTTTGCATCACGAGGCAGAAATAAGAACATACACTAATTAGACACTTTTTATAAGATCATTTAATAATGATACATTGATAAATTTATTTTTTCTTCATAGTATAACAATATTTAAATAACGTTGATCTAGCTTGCACAAAGATTTGGTTTCATAGAACCTTACTGCTGAAAATACAATTGTTTAGCGGTTGCAATATGCAGTACAATAATTTAAAGGACAATTTATTTAATAAATAAATCAGTTCAAAAAGTCAGCCAAGTTGCGTCGTAGATTCGAAGAAGGTTGTTCCTTAAGAGTTAAAGGCAGACTATAAATTAACAATGAGCTCAACCTCCACAATAGACTATAGGTTCGAAAATTCAGCTTGGAGTAGAATTTACCAGGTTGTTGAACACCTGAACTAGAGGTAAAAGTCCATTTCCTTGTAACAGCCTTCTGCTCCGATCCTCTACCGAAGCAAATTTATAACAGCCAGAGTAAAAACGACGAAAGGTATTACCGCATATATGTTCGATAGCCACTTTAAAAGTTGATCTGCTGCATTATCCTAATCCGGTTTAGGTTCGAAAATTGCTGCCAAAAAAATTTACAACAGAGTAATTTTGCATATTGGAGTACTACCTAGATGGCTAAAAGCAGCTCAGACCAGACTTCTGAAGTAAGTTCAAAGAAGAAGTGTTGATGCATTGGAAAGAAAATCCGCAGACAAGCCGAATGAGTCTAGCAGAGTCCTCTGACTTGCCTGTGATATTTTGTCTATCGTAAAAGCAAAGCGTACGTTTTTTTTCTAAACCAAAGAATTTAGATTCGATTTGGAATTTTAAAATTTGATTTGCAATCATAGGCCTGGTCTTTTAAATTGTTTCCTCCAGGATAAACTCCAAATTCATGAACCAGCGATATGGATCGACTGCATGGTTGAAAAAGGGATGTTGTATTAATTTTGAAAATGATCATTGGTGACCGAATTCGTGCACTGAAACTTAGTTTTCAGATAGGCGTCTTGAAAAAACCAAATCACAGGTTGGGTGTTTAGTGCTCCCACAAATTGATTAAATGGAGTTCAGGCGACAGATTCTTGCACTCGGTCTGTTTAAGTAAGCTTCGTCGAACATTTCTTTAATCTTTCCAAGTGCGCACACTTCCCAGAGTGGGGTCTCGTTACTACACTTTCACTGGACACGACAATCATGAGCCTACACACAAAAACGCAGAGCACAAAGCGCTTACATAAGCAGAGACTTCCAAGCTTAGCTACGACCCAATTCAATGTCAATGTACTCCCAACTCGGTAGCACTGTCATGATCCGTGAAAGTTTGTCGCTGACGTGCAGAGACAGCTCAGTGACAAGAGAAGCGTGTCCTCTAATCTATGTCAGCTCGATTCCTTAACTTTCCTTCTTTTGGTCACGACACGAGCGGACAGTAGTGCGTAGGGCCAACCTTTATAAAACTGGAGCGCTATGGTAGGAACTGAATCAGTTCTAAAATAGCCATGGCCATCCGTGTACAGCTAGCCATTCTCATGATTTCCGTCGTGACCACCTCCGCAGACATCAGTCATCTGTTACTTCCAGAATTTGGATTTTTCCAGACACCACAACAGCACCCGCCGCTGCCGTTTCTGTACGCTCCACCTCATCCACCGCCGCAAAATCCCCTCCAACCAGTGCCTCCAGTTAGCGCCACAACTGAGTTCTTCCTCCCCGAGGTCATAATAAACCGTAATGTGAAGGCCAACAAGCACAACCATGGAGGATTCATTCCACTGAATCAGTACCTGCCGCCATCGGGGGAGGGCGATTCACCCTCGCTGATTCAGCAGGATCATTTAAAGCCTCCCAGCTCGGAGTACCTCCCACCGAAGCAAGACGATGCTATAGACCCCATCGTCGTATTGGACGAGCCGTCGCAAAATGGATACGAGTACGAGAAACCCTCAAGCACAACGAAGCCGTTCATAGAGGAGCCGCAGCTGCCAGGCCTTGTGCCTCCGCAGGCGGATGCTCCCTTCGACAACAATCCTCAGCAAGGCGCAAGTGACTCGTGGAATACAGGATACCACTACCAGTCGCCAGCACCAGCCTATCTACCCACTGCCCGGGACGCTGGATCACAAGTCCGTATCCATGTGAAAGAAATGCGTTGTCTCCAGCAGCAGGGAGCTTTCTTCCGGGCAGTGTTGAGGGTCGACAGCTTCCTGGGGGCAGTGCCCACGGTGGACAACGACTCCGCGGACCAAAAGTGCGAGTTGAAGCTCAGCCGCTCGTACTTGGTAGTAAACATAGCCGGCGAGGACTTCCAAAAGTGCGGTGTTCAGCAGTGTGGCAAGGATCTCTGCTTGAGGCTTCGCTTTCCGTCCATTAGAGGCATGCGGACTAGTGCTGACTCCATCCTCTCGCTCCACTGCAAAACCCAAAGCCGTGTGGCTGTGAAAACACATGCCCTCAAGATGGGAGTGTCCAATGAACTGTAAGTACGAATTGAAGTCTAAGAAAAGTCAACAAATTGAGTCGTTATTTTCTTCCAGACAAGCTCGAAGCGCGGGAGTTTACGCTCACGGAGGAAGCCAGAACGAGTTTCGTACGCAAATCGAATTGCTGCGGAAGTCCTCGAATGGCTATACCAGGCACTTGGAGCCGAATGGAGTGGTGCAGCTGGGTGAGGATCTATTGCTAAGGGCTCACGTTGTTGCTGGAGATGGTGAGTTGTTCTCCTTGCCTAGAACTTCCACAGATCTAAATTAAGCCCTTTTTCTAGGTTGGAACTACACAAAGCTCACTGACGTCAGCCTACAGCGCATCTCTCCGTCCGGTGAAGTGATTAGTTCTGCCAACCTCATAACTTCCCGAGGGTGTGTGAATCCTTCCATGCGCAGTGTTTGCTCGCAACCACCTACTTTTGAACAGCCTTTGGGATACCGTCTCCCATTCAAGGCCGTAATGTTCAAGGGAATGCGGAGCGGCGACGAAATGGTACTGAGTATGCGAATCACCGGGTGTCTGGAACACCACGATTGCTACGTAAATACCCAGGAATGCAACGACGGAAGCTTTTTGAGACAGAGGCGGGATTTGAGTGGCAACAACTCGACGGAATTTTCAGAGATTTCGAAGATCTCATTTCGTGTCGAAATCCCTACGAATGATAGCCAGGCTTTGGATGAGCCGCTAAAGAGCCAACGCGTTGAGGCAAGGAATGTATTCGGAACTTGGATCATCGGTGGCGTTATGGGATTCGTTGGACTGCTGAGTTTGGTGGGACTTGTTGCGTATTGCAAACTTCAGAAATATTTGTGAATATAGGAAAAGGTATTTATTGATTAGTTTTAAGTGTTGCAAATAAATGCGGAAATAAGCATTTAGCCATGAGATTACATTGGGATTGGGATATGGACTCAACGACGTATGTAGACAGTCAGCTGTGACTCAGATCAAATCAGGGAATAAGATCAAGATTAGGTGACAATGGGTCAAGATACTTATTCTATTGGAAAGTTTCCTTTTAGATTTTGCTGATTTTTGCAATGGGCAATTTTTATGAGTGAAAAGCTATAACACGTAATTTCAATAGGTTTTCCACAAGTTGTTAACTTTCTTTGGTGTTTTAAATATCTACGTTTTTTTTTGACAGATTCTTCTTTTGTTCTTCTTTATCGCGAAACGTGGTAACTATTAACACAGGCGATTTTATTCATCTTTCAAGCCATTGACAGCTCAGGACTACTGTGGACATTTGTAAACACATGACGTTGATATCATGATTTACGTTATGAATATTCCTGTCCAGTCCAGTCCAGTCATCAATGAGTTTCCTTACTTTCCAGCCTTTTTCGTCAGTGATAGGTGGAGATTAGTCTTTGAGGGCCAGAGTCTAGTTTTTTCGTGCTTCAACTGTGTTGTGCGTGGTATAATTGGCACATGTGAAAGAGAGCTATTGTTTATCGTCGGTTCCGAATGGCGAATTATCATAGCTTTTCATAACAGAAGTTGGGAATCGGTATTGTGAGTCATTCCTTGGAAGTGGGGCCGTGAACGTTTTTTGTGGTTCGTTTTTCCCGGGGTTGGAATCCTGAAACGCTCGCGGATGTCCAAGTATCATGGCTCAAAGTCTTTCTTGTAGTTCTTGGCTTTCCTATTTCTTAGGATTAGACCACTAGTGTTCCTATTTTTTCCGGGTTTTGCTGCTGAAAGTAGCATGGAGATATAATGCTTCTGGTATAAGGAAACCATCATAACTGTCTTGTGAGGATTATTTGCTTGTTTGTCCAGTCATAGACCTAATACCTCAGTTGGAACCTGTATCTTTTTAGAAGTGGGAAAAAAAATGTTGAAAAGAACATTTGTGACCTTCAGCATCTTGTGCAAAATATACAGTCAGTGTCAAAAGTGAGTGTACAGTCATCTGGTCAATGTTTATCCTCAAAAATAGGACCTTTTTAAAAATGTGATTTTATTACAAATTACGAGATTCGTCAAAATAAAGATTTTTATTAGGACTGCGCTGGAACTATAGATGTCCGGAACGACCCAACAAAAGCTAAAGTAAAGCATCTCCAAAATAATCTTCTTGTTTCACCAATAAACGTCTGATGCAGAATAAAATGGATTGAACTAGGTCTGAGCTAGTACCTTACACCTTATAAACCTTTTAATCTTTTAATTAATACCTTTAAAATTTCAATTTTTTTTTTATTATTTTATTTTCGAAAATCACAATTGCGCCAATAATTTTTTCGTGTATCTGGTTATAGCCCCAATTTTTTAGACGTTTTATTAGATACTGAACTGTCTCAGAACAAAGTAGGTTGTTGAAGATAAGATTAAAGCGTATGTCCAGAAGCAGTTTTTCACACCCAAATTCACATATAGCCGAGCCCCCATCTCCCTCTCTACTTCGACTAAAGTGCATTTCTACTCTGATTGACTCCTAAAGAGCAAACATTTCACAGCAATAAGCCACCTCCTACTTGACATTCACTCTCCAAAACGCCACCATTTAGACACCTGCAGCCGATAGATCTCCTTCCCAAAAGCGGTCGTCATCAGCTTAAAACGAAACGATACTCCGCTGAGTGGTTAAGCGAAATCCAAAACAATTTCCATCGAAACATAGCGCAGAGATATTCCACCGCTGATTTGCGATGATAATTTGATGGCAGTCCAAGTGCCCGGTCGCTGCAGCCCGGAGGAGGGGCAGTGTCTCGAATACGAGTGGAATCACTCACTTCACTGATTGGTATCCAAGGTATTCCGATAAAACGTCGACTGGCAGCGACGCATTGATTCGCGCGTATCTACGTGTTTGTGATGTTGGACATGCGGCTGCGTTTCCATTTTCGATGCCATGAGATTGTAGATAAGACGCCAAATCGCACTGGGAGTGAATTGGACCTCACACATGGGCTGGTAAATGAGCTAATAAAAGCTGCTTATTAACCGGGCTCTGGAAATAGGACACTGCCGGCAGCACCGTAAAGTCACACTTAGCTCCCAGAGGACTCTGCACGTTGGACGTTAGTGAACAAGGCGACAGCGACAGTTCGCCATTAGTATTCATCTCGCAGCCTAGTTATTGGTAACAATCTCCCGTAGGCCTAAAAACTCGAGTGAAACTCACTCACGGCGATGAATTTCATTAGACGGCAGTAATTTACACTTGGCTTTCCGAGAAGCGGGAGTTTTTATAGCCTGCTTTGTGGCCAGAAAAAAGACTGTGACAGCTTGATTAATGCAACATGTGTTCTTAATTAGGCTCAGATACTCGAATAATTAGCCATTGGGTGGATGGGAGGAGAGGATAGTCAACGTGAAGGCCTAGGCCTGTGATGCTCGGGTACCGCTTTTGAAGCTGTATAAGGTACTCATTACCGGATAGAGGAATAATTAAAGTAGCTCGATGGACACGACTGGATAAATCGGAGAAATCTTAATCAAGATGGGGCATGCACCTCTGGAGCTCGTTCTCATGGGTTTCCACCTTAGGTTTTTGTCTGTTTCAGGCACGGGAAGGAATTGCTTTGCCCCTGCAGTACAAGTTTTCAACACGATCAGAAAGAGGTGAGATCATTACAGATCATTTTGAGGTTATTTAGTTCTCAGGAGACTGTTGTGCAGTCTTTTGAACGCATGGGTGCTCAGAAAGGAATTTAAAAGGAATTTTTGCTATGGTGAGGCTTGACGATATGCAGTTTTTAGGTATTTGGTCTTACTAGACGATGGGAGAAAATAAAATTGATGAAGAACCTTCATGAGGATGGTTCTAATTCGTATATTGCATCGGTATACCTTTGCTACATGTTCGATGAATATAGATAAAACTTAAGCTGAGATTTCCAAAATAAATGAAAATAGTGTAAATTTACAAACGTTCTTAGAGAGATATGGTTTGTTTTGGTGGCAAGGGCGTTAATTTAGTAAAAAACATTTGCGGCTAATTGTCGTAAAATGTAACTGAATTGATTGAATTTAACAATTTATAATATCAAGCCGCAGAATTTACAGAGATTGATAACGTTTTTCTTATCTTTCTGCTGAATCATTATTTAATTTGTGAAGAAAAAGAATTAAACAAATCAATGCTTTTTTAATTATTGAGCAAAGTATAAACAAAAACCTCGATAGTAAAAAAACGAGCAAAATTTAGTTTTCCTTCAAAGCAATCCATCTCCTGTGTGAGTCTAAGAAATTAAGAGCATATAACCGAGCGTATAACGTATTAACAACGCAGAAGCTTTTTGCCGAAACCAATTTTGCTATCACCTGAACTAGTGCAACTTCTTCTCATTTAAATGACCACCAAAAAATGGGTGTATATGGCAGTTCAAATGATGGACTTAATCTCGGTTAACCAGAATCATTTACTGGCATTAATCTGTGTGTTGAGACTGAATCTCCAGAAAACAGTCAAATAGACGTAACCGCCTCACGCCTCAGAGCGATCAGGCTTTATTAGACGGCTCCTTTTTAAAATATCAATATCAGAGCGTTTACGGGCAACCCAAACCATAATATTCATTGACATTTTTAGACTTAAGCTTTAGTAAGCTTAAACTTTAATGATTATGGGAAACTTAATCTGCTTCCTATTTGATCAAAAACTTTGGAAGTAAATGTGATAACTTGCTATGTTAATGTAGAACATTCCTGCCACGCCAAACAAGCTTCACTAGGTGCCACTTTATTTCTAAAAGCTTACTGTATGCTGTGGCTTTTAGGCCAGTGGAATCATTGGTCGCTGATTTTTCGAAAATATGGTTAAATATAATATCAGAACAATGGACCCAGCATTTTGGTAAAATTTCCACTTCAACGGATTGTCCAGTCATTGGCAAATGTTTATGGTTGCAATTGTCGAAATACTTCGGCGCATTGAAGATGGAAAATTTGACAGATTCTGTTGAGACTTATTACTTCAGGATGTTTATGAATCCACATGAAATCGACTTTAACACATTGAATGCAACGCTATGTACAAACAAACTTAGTGCCGGTCACCGGTGACCCCCATGGCATTTAACATGTTAAGCAAGATCGAGTACAGCTATTTTTAGGCCTAAATTAGTGTTTCTATCAGAGACTACCAAGTCTGTTATCACGGCATTACAGGCGTCTTCATTTACAACAACGTCTACCAAGTGACGGATCTCATGTCAAAATAAATTTGCTCCACAAATCGTCAAAATTATTTAGCATTCGTTAGATTCACTTCGGCAAATTATGTAAATACTGACGAATTTTCAAACATGGACAAAAGTTAGACATGCGTCAACCCATTGGTCTATGAATGCCCTTCTCTTCGTTAAGTAGATTGTCCATCTAGGAAGCTGTGAAGTTTATGATTAAGACAAACATTATAAAACCGACAAGGTACTTCGTAAGGTTAGCCATCATTCAAACACTACTCTAAGCTCCAACGAGTAACAATTAGATGGGTGGCTGGTGATGACTCGCAGACCCTAAGGTCTTCTATGTACTGAAACAAGCTTAAGCACAATGTCTACGTCTATTCACGTCTTGTTACTTAACATGCCTGTTACTCGATAATTACAACCGCCGACGTTTCCGAAAGCAATTCGATGAAATTAATTGCTTTCAATGCACTTGTAGCTCCATCTGTGTTCAAACAAACTGCAACTGAGCGTAGGCTAATTTAATCTAACTAAATGGGACCTCAACATCCACTACTGTGACGCAAATTGCGCTCAGTTACCTCAGATACTAGTAAATTATAGGTCTGCCATTGTTATTGCATGTTAAATTTGCTTAACAAACATTAACGACACCCATTAACCGGCAAAATGTAATTTATTCACATGACTGTTCTGCTGACGGGTGATGGTTACGCATTTGCATGAAGTGCTTTTTTATTTGTGAATGATTTCGAATGGTTGTGAATGGGCTGGAAAAGAGTAGAAACCGATTGTTCAAGGGCCAGAAGGGCACTACTGGCCGAGCTTGTTTTCAACAATTCATCAACGATTGAATTAACTGACGAATGAATTAACTACACCTCATTGACCGGCACTGGAGTGAAAATGTATCGTATCAATACTGCAGTTTTCGGAGAGAGTTTGGCTGTTAAGGTTTGCAGTTTTCGGAGAGAGCTTGCCTGTTTAAGTTTGAATCCTACCTATTTGTAAAGTTAAAACTCTGCATTCAGTAAAAGCTTTGCCCCAGGGCCACTGGATATCAAAGAGTCCGCAGATTCTAAGCCATCCAGCTACACTAAAATAAATCTGCTAAGACCAATACCCTCCTCACTCCTCTGCTACTTACGGTTCATATGCCCCTTTTTTGGTTTTTTAAGTTAAACTAAATGAATACCACAAATCGGTTTTACTGAAATACAGCCAGTCCTGAAGAACTACTGCTTAGAAGAACTTTATTCGTAGTTTTCAAATAATGCGGTGTTAGCTAATAGCTATTCATGCTGAGGGTCCAAAGGACACCGCGATCGTAGGTCTGTACCGAATGCACAGATCAAGAATAATCATTCTAAATCGTAATCCCTTTTTAACATCTAGTTTCCCTAGCCGGTCACTCTGATCTACAACATCTGCTTCTGACTGCGGAGAGACAGTAACAGCGCAATTGATCTGATGCCACCACCTTAGTTAGACTGCAGTAGCCAACAAAGTTTTTAATATACCTTTTCCTTATTGGAATTTTTCAGTCTCTATACTATTTGGGATGGTCCAGACGTGACGGGCATTAATAATACAAAAACAAGACACAAAAATCAATCAATTTTGAAAGAGGTGGTAATGGTGGTAAAAAGTTCTAACTTCTCCAAAGAGGCATATTTTTGGCTAGTTCACTCATAGTACATACCACTAGTATTAATTTAGCCCTCTACTCCATAAGCAGCCATTACTGGCTTTTGATTTTAGCATTAACCATCAGGAATTAACAACAACCACTAGAAAATATTTTTTAATTTAGATTAGATCATTGAATATGTTTTTTATACATTTTAATTTGCGTGAACAGTTTGTGATTAAAAAATCGTGCATAAAGTTCATTTTAACATTTTATCGGAGTCAATAATATTGCTTTGGATTCTAAACATATTAGCGGCAATTTAAGCTAAAATGAGTTAATGATGCAGTTTATTCGATTGCGCGTCTTTCTGCATCATTAGTTTTTTTTAATAAAGAAATCCAGTTATAAATGTGCCCTTCAGAGCACAGATTCATTAACTCCGTAAAACAAAAGTTTGAGAAAAACGATGAAATTCGCCTCATAAATACACTACGTTTTTTCAAATAGTTGTATTTTATTATTGTAGATATTGTAAGCATAAGAAGTTATGACAATACGAGATGCTTTGACCTTTGGTCGAAAACGACCCACCTATTATGTTCTTGCTCTTGGTTTTACATTCAAATGGTCAAAAAATACCAAAAATGATCAGTTTTAAATCGAAAAATAGTTCTGGGCATATATGGGTTATTTAGCTCAGACAAAAAACAAAAAAAAGCCTCTCCTGTAAAATTTTCATTTTTTCGCTTACGATAATTTGGGTTAAGGCGCAATATTCAGAAAGACTACTAAAGACTTGTAATGTTATACGCCTACGGTTATCGCAAACTTTTAGCACGACCAATTCTTCACTAAGCTCTATGGTGATTTAACTGAAAAAAATTTAAATCCATAAAGAGGATTGCTGAAAAGTTGTTCCAAATCTCTTCTCCTGTTTGTCAATAATTTAAACCCTCGGTCAAATCTTCTAAGAGTTTCTCCTTCTTAACACAATGCAGGAATGGCTTACCTGATTTTAAAGAATCTGCCATTTCTGTCGAGGGTTCGTTTTTCTTTATTTCAACACCGTCCAACTTTGTTTATACCAAATTATTTGGGTATAATTTACTTTTCTTTCCGTGAATTGTGCTATCTCGTCGCGTTATAAAACAACAGCCATTCGATGATCACACTGCTCAAGCTATTAATCAACTTCTCCGCCGCTATCGCCAAATTCACGCGATCAATGTCCATAAAGAAAACCGCTCACAGAATCCCCTAAATTGCATCGACAAAACGATGAACAAATTGATAGTCAGATGGCTAATTACTGGTGATTTCACCAATGCGGTCAATTAAACAGCGATTTCGATTCGTGATTTCTAATTTTTTGCAGCGCCGAGGATCTTGGCATCACAGTAAACGCGTGCTCTGTACTCAAAGCCTTCCGTTCCAGCTCTGCAACACAGCAATACGACTGACGTTAATTAAACGTTTTACGTAATTAAATTCTATATTCAGCGATAGCGGTGATTATACGTTGTGCATACAAATTGAATTGGGAAAGGTGCAGAGCTACTCCGCAATTTTCAGGTTGGGTACCGTCACCGTCGTTCCGTCGCGTCTCAGGGGTCCGGTAGCGTCTGCAAGTTTGCCGATGAAGTTGACTAGCTGGTGGATGAGTTGCTTCTTGTTCAAATGAAAATGGACAGTGAATTTTTTGTGGGCTATGAGCCGCCAAAATTTAAAGGCAAGTAACTGAATGAGCACGTGGAAGAATTTGTAACCAGCTTGATGCTCTCAGTAGAGATGGTGATGACCAAGAAGGCGAAATAAGCGGGTATGTATTTGGTACACGAATCTGTTTTGTGTGGTGAAGACATTTTGATGTCTTCTGCTTAGACTACGGTATATCCTTTGTGAGATGACTCACGTAAGTTTCTGGACTTTGACCAAATGATAATTCTATTGGTGATATTTAAGGAAAGGTATTCCCAAGAGTCAAATATGCATTCGAAGATGCGCAAAGATCTAAAAACTACGCAGCAGTTGAAAAGAAGTCTTAGAACATCATTCGCAGAGATGAAACAGGTAATCGTTTTATATAAATGCCCGTTTTAAAGTGATTTTCAAGTGATGAAATGAGAAGTGATTGTTTTAAGCAAGTGGTCGTTTTAAACAAGTTATTGTCCTAAACAATTGACCGATTTAAGCAAGTAATCGTTTTAAGCAAGTGACTGCTTTAAACAAGTGATCGTTTAAAACAAGCGAGCGTTTGAAACAAGTACTCAATGCGTCAAATAAAAATTAAAACCGCCCTTCGCACAATCACTAGCCTGTGCAATCTCATCGGCAAAGAATGCTCCATAAATATTAAATTCAACATGAATGCCCTTCAATCGTTACGGCTGTGAGTTTCCCAACCAAAAGTCATGTCACGAGCACATACGCTCCACATTTCGTGAGCAATTTACATCGGGGCGCCACCCCCCCAAAAACATTCTCCTCGAACCACTCTGACAAGTAATTCAACATTTTTGCATATCAAATCCCATAGGCTGACAGCAAATCCCAGACGCTGCAGCTGCAAATGCATCTCTTGACACGAATACTTCATAATCCTTTCCATGACTGCACCAAGGCAGTCAGATTTCCCATCGTCTTGAACCCATGCGAAATTTTATAAGTTTTCGGTTGGCACCCAAGCGTGCATACTTAATCCGTAAACCAGATCAGCAAGCCTCCGATAAATCACGAGCGTCGACAAATGACGGTTTCGGTGGTTGCACGGCGCTGATTTATTGAAATTGCCGCTCACTGCGCAGACTAGGTCTCGCAAGAGTCAACTTCTTTCAACAGAGATATGTGAAAAGAAAAAAAAAAAAAACACAGGCGAAAAACTATTCACGTTTTTAATTATTTTAATTACTCGACTTAAGCTTGAGCTCCGACTCAGTGCTGATTGCTAATAAAATGTAATTGAATGAAGCTGTTAGACTCGGATTGAAGCCGACTGGAACATGTGTGCACATGCATCAAATCGAATTAGGGGGTGATTTTCATGGTCTAATAGTGATCGTGAAGCAAAGAGCAGCTCTCAATCGAGTGTTTAAGGCGTCAATCAGATAGACTGTGTGTTTAATATAGATTGATATAAAAAAAAAAACTGTTAAAAAATGTTCTAAAAATCTGACAAAACCGATTTTTATAGCACGAAGCACATACTTAAATTTATGATTTTTCACAAAGTGGCGTTAATCGCTTAGTGCACTAAACGTCAGGATTTGATTTAATCTTTGTAGCGATGTCCGACTTAAAGGGTTTCCGTTTCATTGGCATTAGGAAACGTGCAGCTACGTTGATCCTATCTCACAGATTCTTTTAAAAACATGGGAACCATTAATTCTGTATGTGTATTTTAATTTCATAACTCCCATGTTATGTAATTTAGTGAACTATGAAAAATAATATAAAACTGATACAACTTCGAAATCAAGATAGTCAACGACGCAAAGCGAGAGTACGTGTATGTGAAATGGGCTTAGATATCTCTGAACCTCCAATAACATACAGGCAAGACAAGAATGCAGGAGAAGTAAACACTTGGGACACAGAATCTATAAGATCGCAAGACTTATTTGGAAATTGCAATAATGAAAAACAAGTTAAAAATGAAAAAATATATCCAAGGCTATGTAAACGATTCTACTGATCCGAGAAATAGGGCACCAAGATCACCATGATCACTCAAAATTGAATCATCAACCGAACGTAGTGCGTAAATTCAATTTTAAAACAAATAATTAAAGAGCGGTTATGCATAGGCATGTATAAGTCCTGGTGACAGCTTTCACGACGCTATCTCTTGATTGAAACATCTCTTTCACAATACGTAGTTTGGAACCGGCAGATAAAATCAAATTCATTTCATAGTTCCAAAAATTAAATACGCGAAAAGTATGATTGTGGGCTATCACGTTCACCTCTTCGAAGGATGTAGTTGGTGAAGATGGTGTTTTATTTTGAGATAAATTTCGACTTCTCCAAACCTTAACTGCGAACTTCTAGTGCTCTATGATCGCCCCCTTATTAGTATGCTATTTACGACAAGGTTTTCCTTGTCAAAAGCTGGCACTCCACGGTTTCAGAAACCAAGAAAAGTCATTCTTAAAAAAAAAGTGAATAGTGAGATCTACCACATGCAATCACTTCTGAGTAGTGATTTGTCGACAGATAGCTCTGGCATGAAGTGCAGAGAAGAGTCCTCCTCTAGCTAAACACATCCTCGCACATCCTATCTCCACGTAAATAAAGTAAAAATAAATATTTTTCTTTTTCAGGTTAGTGATTGAAATTCAACATTTCAATTTACAAGAAATTGTGTTTACATGAAGTGACAACATTTTACTGCACGACAGAATGAAACGCCCAAAAGAACCATTTTATTGCGTATAGCGTGTTTTGCGAGTTTTTATATTTTTTGCATCTTAAAACTACACGAAGCCAACTTCTCGTTGTCATTCAAGTGCCTCCGATCATGACACTTTGCAGCAGATGTGTGTAAACAGATGTTCCTCGTCTAACCGCGTGTGGGGAAATTTATCCACTGCACTGCCCACAACTGACGGGCGGTTTTGAAATTGATAAAAATAAAAATGTTGGAATGTTTTCTGAGCAAATGATTCATGCCACATGATTTGTGTGGGAATTTGTTTAAAAAATGAAAAGTAAAAAAAAAAAGTTAAAAAAGCAATAAGGTGTGGACTTTGCGGTTACACATGTTACTACAACTTGTAGAGTGTTTATTTTGATAGCTCAACGGGGAATGATTTCGAGGGTAGAATTATGGAAGACAACCTGTGATACTTGGAGAGGATATTTAACGGACTTTATGGCCATGAGTACTGGGACTTGTTCTAATCCTGAGAATCTCATCTCTGCGTAGAAACTACGCAAACACTACCTTCTTTTTTATTTTTTATTTTTCAAAAAAAAACTAATGGATAACTGCTGGAATTCTCTGACATATGAAAAAAAGCGCCTTAAGCTTACATTAGGTGTTGGGTGCTGCTGTATGCAAGTTTGGGGTTGTACGGGTAAAAAGGTGTACTTTATTGATAGTGCCATCGACCACAAGGACTATGCAAACGTTTTTAAGACACATCCGAGTACAGGTCAGATGGTTGTGATGCCAACTGCATTTGTATTAAACATAACGATCCTAGTCATATATCCAGTAATACTCAAATGTGGCTATTTCCAAATACTCCAAAATCTTTGGAACGCTACTGGTATCATCAGATATACAACTAATCCAAAATTTTCCGACATTTTGAAGCAAAATACAAGAAAAACATGAGATTGTCAACAAAACTTGAACTGACTTGAACTGACTTCAAAGTCGCTTTAATGAATAAGACCAATGGATGGATGTGTTGAATTGATTCCATTTCAATTAGATCAATACATATTAGTTTAAAAAAGGTGGACCACTAAGATCGTCCGTGAACTTAGAACTGAGTTATTGTAAAGCTGAGCGAATATGGATATTAAAATGTAAAATTTATTAACATTTTTGTAAGTTACTTTGTTAAAAGTTATTTTATTTGTTCCTGTTGTTGTTTTATTCTGTATAGCATGAAGAATGTACATGTTTTCTGTAGAGCTTCTAGTTTTTTTCCTATGAACGGTTATTTCTTCAGATGGGTCGGTAAGCAAATAGTTTCTGGAGTACGTTGCGCGGATCTCTTTTTTCAGTGAACTTCATAGACATGTATTGTAAATTAAAGAATCAGTTTTGGAGACGAAAGTATAGATAAAATATCTATTACTCGTTACGAAAGACATTTTAATATGGCAACCATAACCATTTTAACATCTAAGTAGCAGATTGAGAGAAAGATGATTTTTCTTCGTTCTGGAAGTACAACATATGCAAAGGTTCGTTCTGAGTATATTAAAAGGCCTTTTTATTTCTGTTCCCACCAAATATTGAAAATATTATTTAATTATTCAAATGGAAAGAAATAAAAAAAAGTCATGGAATACGCACTGAAATCCCATATGCATAGAAATTTATGCATAACACAACGTTTTTAAGAATGAGATTAAGGTTAAATGTTTAACGGAGTACATTATGATCTCACAAATTATTAAGAGTCTACGAAACGAAGGCCCATGAGGACGCATTTTTTGGCATGCATGCGTGCATTTTGGCATGTATAGTATTCGGGCCTTATCCTCAATAATCCACTGAAAAAATAATTTTTTCATTCCATGTTCATATCATTTTTATCCAATTTATACAATTTAATACAATTTATACGATTCGCACATTTCAAGTGAATTCCTACTGGACATTATATCCGCATTTAAGAGCTGTTTTAGTAATTTAGGTTGTAGTTTATAAATTTTTAAACGTAAGTCAGACGCAAAGTGAAAAGAGATATTTTATATTGTTACAGGCTACTAGCTAGATTAATTTTGAAAATTAATTCAAAACAAGAAATAAACACCATTGAAATTTATCAATCAATTGTAGTCTATAAATTGGTAAAGAACACAATAGCCAGGAGCTTTTCAAAGAGGCATTTCAGTGCGTTAAAAGCCCGAAAATTTATTTTATTTTCGACTAAAATGTGACTAATGGTACATAGTATTTCAAGCAACTAGAGTAAAGATAACTTTTCAAAAGTATCTGTAAATGTAAGACTCTGTAAGACTTACAATTGATATTGATTTTCAAAGTCGTTTTTTCATTAAAATAAGGAAATGTAATATTCAATTTCTACAAATTTCTACAATTCAATACAATTTCTACAATTCTTACAAACGAACACTTTTATTGCTGTTAATTTCCAATATCTTGCATCCAAAATCTCTATGAAATAAAGGTAGTGAGAATAAAAAAACTGACAAAAGGCTAAGGCCGGAAAAATGAAGCAGTTTATTGGTATATCTACTTCTTTAAGTCCACAGATAAGCAAAAGCTAAAGCAGACTTGACAGAATCTTGATATTCAGATTTGGCATCATTGTAAGTTTGACGACAGTTCAATTATTGCATTTAGATCATTGGCCATTTATCGTAGGAGTGAAAAAAAGCACTAATCCAGTAATTTGGGCGACTCCTCCTGTAATAAAAGCATTCTAATTGTCGTCGCTTCGTCCAAAGCCATTGTCATTTCTTCTGTATTCTTCGAAAAACGCACTTTGAACCAGCGCAGCGGTGCTTATGTTCCTGAATACGAATTTGGCTTTTCGTGTTCATTGGAGGATAAGAGAGGCTTAAGAATGCAGATGCTGTAGACGGTTCAAGGTTTGTAAAGAAATCTGAATGTGTCAGTATTTCTACCCTCGCAAATTTTCCGTCGGCTCCCGATCTTAGTCTTAAACTTTCTGCTAAACTTAAAAATGTTTATATTCTTCGATTGCGTCTCTTTTACGTCGAAGATGGTTCATAAGTCCGAAAATATGAAGAACAATTTAATAATTGCATTCCACTTTTCCATACTTTAAGATTCACTTCACTAGTGAAATGAAAAATGTCATGTCATGTCATAAATAGGCCTGAACAAATGAAAATTTTATTGCAGTTTCGATTATATTCCGAACATCACCTAATCTTAATCAAACAGACTCTCCTGATTTATTCGATTTTCACCTTCTACCCGCAGTAATTCAAACATATCCATCTAAAGAATAATTGGCACACGACACCACCAAGAACAGCATCTATCTCGAATATCCTTAAAAGACACTTTGGAACCTGCGACTTTTGGGGCGTTGGACGCTTCCGATTCTGGATTGTGTGTAGCAATCTCCCACAACCAGTTACACACGTGCCCTTAAACAAGACGCTGATCGGTGACACCCGCACCGCCCACCAGTCCACGTATGACGTCAGCGTCGGAAATCATATTCGGAAAGTGGCGTGCTAAATTAGAGCCTGGTGCTGGGTTGCATGGCGGCGGACACCATACTACAATCGACACTCACCTAATTGAACTCGATTCGTCAGCGCGGAGCTGACAATTTCCTTATCACTGTTGTTCCACTGGCGGATTACTTATTCAAGGGACGTCTCTAAACCGGAATCATATCGTCACCAGTACACGACCTTAAGTACACGATCGACACAAATACACACACTCAGTTTGGCGGCGTGCCAAGGACAATGCTTTATAATTTTTTTTATTAAATTTTATTACATTAAAACTCCGGACGAGAGCAGAAATAATTGAACTCAAAAAAAAAAAAAAAAAATACATATTTCGCGGCACTTGTGAGGAATCGATTCTCGCGCGCAGCACCGTTCTATGACGCCAAACCGCACACGTTATGCATATTGAAAAAAAAAAATAAATAAATAAAAAGAAACACAAACAAAACAAAATATAGAAATAATTACTGTTTGTAAGATCACGTTTTGCACTTTGATTCTGCGGCGTGTTTCGCAACAACCGAGGAAGACACGGACGGACTTTTTGCTTTTGTTGTGTCCCTCAAATGTGGTCCTAAACCGAATTCCGCTCAACCGTCGGCCGAAGGATTGGGAAGCCTATTTTATTGAATCGACCGACAACCGGTGTCTTGATGCGCTGTGCTTGTTCGTGAATCGCTGGCGCAACACTGGAATATTTTGCAGTCGTGTATCTGGATACAAACGTCAATAAGTCTGCCGGTTGGCAGTGGTTACTGGCATGACAATGTTACCCAGCTGGTGGTGGTGCTTGTAAGTGTTGGAGCTGGCTGGTGGCCATGCGATGGGGGGCTACAGCCAGTGTCGGTGAATAAACTCACTGTTGTTTTTTGGTAAATATCTTCGGGGTGTTTCATTTATTCAATTATTTCACGGTATCAGACGGGTTTTTTTTCCATAGTTTTGGAAACTCCTAACTCCCAAACAATTGTATTTACTACAGGAAAATTATATGAAACCATATCTCTGTGCAAGCTAGGGGTACATTGCTTATAAATTATTTATATTTATACTACATTTTTTTTATATCTTACTTCTATTTATATAAAAAATCAATGTTTGTTTGTTTGTTTGTCCTTTATAGACTTCTAAATGGTAAGAGATAGAGCTTTGATGTCTTTTCAGAATGTCGTTCAGAATTCTGCCAAAAAGGTTTTGGTACCAATTTTTTTTTAGAAGGGAAGGCTCGCATTGAGGTGACGTGGGCGCTGACTTTCAAAGTTCGCCTGATCCTATCGAGTGATATATCAACCAAAAGGCCTTTAAAAATGAGATTGAGCTTTCTTTCGGGTTTTGTCGGTAAAAAGTACCGTTGGAAAGATATAAAGCTCCAAAGTTGGAAAAGGGTGCTTTTTAAAATTTGATTTATTTTATGCGTAGCGAGGCAGCTAGTAGAACATATGTAAATATATTTTAAAAATATATGTATTTTATAATATTTTTATATTGAATATAAATGTATCTATCTATAATTTCACGGTAACGCCGAGCCAAGGGAGCATGAGAATGAGAATCCTTTATAGCATGAACAAATCGATCAACCTTAGTTCTTTGGTGTACTAGTGATCGACCTTGAGTCATGCAGGAACATTTATATAACCACATTTAATAACCACAAATCGGAGACAGTTCTCTTCTTAATGTTACCAAAAAGGAACGAGCTAGTAAAATAATTTCCCATATAGCCAAATCAGAAATAGTTAAAACTTGGAAGAGAAAAAAATTACGGGCTAGTTATCTAAATTCAAGTTGTATTTGAGTCTTTGTACCTCTCTGCTTTATTTCGACTTTTGCAGGGAATGTGTTGGCTTTGTTTTTACTTATCTCTTTGATTTGAATGACATATTTAACAGTCTCAGGTTATTTTCGCTGAGAAATTGTTGGATTTGTGGCTTAATCTCTTCTGCGCACACCTACTTTGTTTTAAATTTTGTTGTCTCCGTTTCCTCGATTTTAAATTCCCAGCATTTCCGCCTAAAATAGAAATAGGTAAAAAGTAAAGGTTCAATTTTAACAGTTTCCTATCGGGCTATTTTTCCCTACGATTGCCTTCGACTCCAAGCTCAGGTCCGATTAAGTGTGGTTCTATAATCTGTGTGGATTTCGTAGTCTGTAATGTCTACTTATCCAAAATTAAGGTGAGTCACATGGTTCCGATGAAGCGACTTCAGTAGATCAACGTCACTTACATCAGATTTCCTTTCTAATGATGTTCGCATAGAAATGCAACTCGTAAAGGAACTGCGTGGGCCTATTAGACCGTCACTCACTGTACACCAAACCAATTTTTCGGCAGCGCTTGTTGGATATTTTTTTTTTTTCTTCTGTGGGGGTGGTTAGAGGAAGAGCTGCTTCAACTAAAACCCCCGTATTGGCGTCACGAAAACAATAAACGCAACATGACACAAAATCGCGTTTTTATAGCTACATTCACCGCAGAAACCATAAAATCTTAAGTAGAATCGCCCCAGAGGCACTTCTATTCGCTTCCGTCCCTTAATCGTTCAGCCATTTACTTGGCCCCTCATCCCAAACGCGCAGCTCCATGCGACAAATTCGTGGGCCTTGTTTATTGATACTTTTTGTTTTCTCTTTCTATTATTTGCTTTTGTGCATTCTCTTTGTTAATAATAATCACGAACGCGGGGAAGAAGGTGAAGGTAGCCCTTAACCAAACATGGAATGTGTGTCTCTCGGTGAGTCATGGTCACCCACGGTTTATAACGTACTCGCGCTTTGAATTAAAAGTATCTGTTGCTGTTGCTTGATAATTGGTTTTGTTGTTTTCATTTATTTATTTGCGGGTGCGGAGAGCGGGAGCTATTAACCTCTTTTCCCCGCATTCGGGATCAATGAGCCTTCGAGCGGTGGCGGTGAGTTGTTAATTATTCGTTGGTTAATTAAAACCATTGAATCGACGGTGGTTGGAAGTCTTATCGTGTTTGCGATTGGCTTATGGTGGCGAATCTTGGCACGATTTAATCTGAACGGAACTGTTTCGAATCGTATTTTTATCGCTGGGGGTGGTAGTTACACAGGAAATCGGAACTATGGTGGACTGGAGCGAATTCAAATGGGAATTAAGTTGGGTTTAAACACTGTGGCCAAGCGAGTACAATTAGAAGCATGATGCTTGTTTGGATTCTGTGATAAAACTGATTTTATTTGCATCATCTTAGTATTGAACACAGTAGACATAAGAATTGTGTCAAGAGACATCCATAAACCTGACCAGACTATGGGATCAGATCAGATTTCAATTATATTACATTTAGCTTATGTTTATACATTCTCTTTTAAAAAGGTTCAAAATTTGAGCTTTTAACGAATTTAATAACATTAAGCGCTAAGAAATTATTCTTGGCAGCTATTGGCCTTTAAATTTACAGGGGCTAACACCTCACATCAAGTAAACATATTACGGTTGGAAACTGAATTACAATTTCAGGATTAGAGATTTGGTTTTAGGCTTTGAAATTACTTCAGCTCCTATCGCTATTGCTGCCAATTTAATTTGTAAGGCTACTTTCCACAGCATAAAACAGCATCCTTATGAATTCACTTAGGTGTTAGTATGACTGTCTGCCGACTTTTATAAAACTTTCTTCTCTCCTAAAAAATGGATTGAATATTTGTCCATTCGTGAGTTAGTCTGAAAAAAACTTTATGTGCTATGACCTCTGAATGTTTGGATGTTAGTGTCTTAATTACGAGCATATTTTGTACCTTTCCTCCGTAGAAAGAGTGGCCAGGGAAGGAGAGGTATCACCTTTCAGGTTGATGAATAGGTCATGTTTGTGTCAAATTTGATTAATGTAAATATAACGGTATGTTTTTTTTAAACCGAATTTGTGGATTTATATATTTTCCGGCACTGTATATTTTCCCGGGACTGTACACGCCTTAACATTAAATTTGTCATTCAATTTTTGTTAGGCTTTTTTACAATACGTGCGTAGTGCAGAACAAGATTTATTTAAAGAAGAGCGGGTTAAAGCGTTAAGATTAAGAGCGGATTTAGTAGATTAGAGCCTATTTTAATGCCACACATGCACTTCCATTTCCATGACAAAATTTGCCTTTATAATGCCCACATCCTATTTTGTCGCAGCTAGAAGTCGATCCATATCAACCGAACTCAACTAACAACTCTCAGATCACCAAAGAATGTGATCCGCGTTAAACGCGCGCTAAAACTCAAAGAAGCACATAAATTTTCCACGGCGGACAATGAGGAATCAATCATGTTCCACAATCAATTAAATTTGAAATTCATGAGGACACTTTTGTAGTTGTACACCGTTTGAGCTGAGCCACAGAATCCGCAGAGGACACGCTGGTACACGCTCTACCACTGTATGTACGCGAAGATGAATTATCGTCGTTTTTACTTTTTGCGAAGTTAATCTCGAGGAACTTGTCCGCAGATCATTTCACATGATCAATTATTTTGACGTTAAGTGCGTTTTGTTCGTGTGGCATTTTGGTTTAACCAATGCAGCCGGTTCTGAGCTGAATGACTTTAATTGAGAAATGGCGGCTGAGAATCAATGTTTATTGCTTAGTAAATAAGATAAACACGTGGTAGTGGTTTTGGACCGAGTCATAGCTTATTTCAAAACTTGGAACTTTAAAAGAAGTTCCTGTAATAACAAAGGCTCTCCAGATTTCGAAGTTAAGGTACGGTTAGGTGCTTGCTCGTCTTGCCAAGTTAGATAAGCCATAGGGATAAAAAATCAAATTAAATTAATTGACTTATTAAGCGTAAGGAAAATTCATCATTCTGTTTCTTTTTATTCAGACGATTTCTTGATCACCCGATGGACTATTTGCTGTTTGACATTTGCCAGTTGTACTTTACGGCACTTTAGAGCACTTTATGACTCTTTTTTTTAGGCGTTCCACCTTTCAACAGAGTATCTAAGGTGCCCGGCTTGAATTGAATTAAATTGAATTGATGCTTAGTAGACTGTAAGATGTTTTAAGAGTTTTTCTTCGATTAAATGTAGACTATTATTATCTTCGTGAGTGAGCGCGTATCGTTTGCTTGACAAACTTGTTTTAGGTGTATTCTCAGCCATCTAGCACGTGGAATCACTAGAGATAGATAAGCTCTTTAAATGTGGATAATTAAGTCCACAGTTTGAGTATTGTAGGTTTTGATGCAATACCCAGACTTTTTTCGAATAGCACACATGTTCGATTAATTGTTTTAGTAAACAGAAGTGAAAGAATTTAAGTATCTTGGTATTATTCTTTCATTTGATTTTCTAAAGTAGTGCATTCAAAACTTGAATATGGATTAGTTGTTCGCGTTCCTCTTCTTTTGTCTCACAAACATGTCATTATACTAATTTGCTACAGAAGCCAACGGTTTGATAGTTTGCCCCTATTTAGAATTGTTTAAAATAATTATTTTCTTAAAATTTTTTCACATCAATTTCTCCAAGACTATTTAACTAATTAACTATGTAGCAAAAGTTGTACTCATTATAAACATAAATCCATTTTCCTCAAAAAAAGTAAAAGCAACGCTGTTAGCTTTGAATTATAAAGTAATTCATTACATTTTGATTGTATCTTTTATTATAAATTCTCCTTCACTCCGTTTTTAGAATGCACAATGCTGTCTCGTTTCTGTTTTCGATTCTAGTTCCTTATAAGCTATAGTTACAGACAAATACAGTCCAATCCCTCACGGGATATCAAAAATAGTTCGAGTTAGAGGCAGTTCGACTTAGAGGATGGTTTTTGAATGGAAAATTGGGAAGGGGAATGCCAAAATATAGCGAACAAATTCGAGTTAGAGGGATATTCAACTTACAGGGAGTTCGACTTAGAGTGTGTCGACTGCACATATTTTTTATTAATATCTTAACTTCAATTTCTTTCCTCAGATATTCATATTCTTAATTTATTTCCTTATTTATTTCTTATAAATAACTTATTTAAAATATATTACTAATAATATAATAATACTTTCTTTCTTAAATATAATACACATAAACTTATACCTTAAAAGTTTATGTGCATCCTTATGTTACCTCAATTTTTGTGCCTGTTATCTTTGTGTCTTCTAATGTGAACACAGACTGTCATATGCGTGTTCCTCTTTCATAAACGGTCTGTTGGACCTTTGAATTAGAGTTTTGCCAGTCATTTAGCTAAAAGGCGCGCTTAAAAATTGTAATTATTTATATAATTTCGTTATCTGCAAAATTCATTAGAACTCGTTCTGCGTACCTGCTTAGCAGAGAATTTGAATTGCTGAAATAGTGTGAAAAAATAATTCTTACTAAGAATTTCAACTGAAGCTTTAAATTTCAACAGAAGCTTCAATTTCAACTAAACTAGTTAGGTGACTGCTTCGCAGAAAGCGGAAGGAAGGTTTAGGAAGGAATAGTAGCCGACATTATTGCACTTAAAACGTTTTAAAAGTAAACAGAAATATGTGACCCAGCTCAATTAAGGTTAATAGGTTGTAATATGTATTCAGAATTTGTACTACGCTTGCATAGTCTTGTTATGTTCTCAATTTCTACCTAAAATCTTTGAATACGATTACTGGTAGCCGTTGAATTAGCAGCTGTATTTTCTTAGTTGAATTAAGAGTCTAGTTAACTGAAATGGTTTGCTGTACTTCTGAAGGGAAAAAAATGTCTTGTAAATTAAGACATTTCCTTTCCTTTCCTGTTTCGGATCAGAAATGTAGTTCAGAAGGAAGTGATCTTTTATTTCGTATAATAATAATTTAAAGATATAAGTATTTTTATTTTTCTTCTATGGTATTATTTATATATATTTATATTTCATAATTAGCAGGAAAAAAACCTTTAAAAGACCGAATAGTGCAATGAATAGTTTTAAACGTCACCAATTTTTCGCCCGTCCTATTTGATTTCAATCAATAGTATACGCAATTTAATTTATAAATAAAATCGGGTTTTTACCCAGTAATGACTACAAAATAAGTAATTTCAATAAGTTTTTTCTCTTAATATATTGCTTGCACCGAAACTCACCACGATCCGATTTCTACACATGGCAATACCACATTTGGTGTATAACAAAAACAAATATATTTCCCCACCTAAATAACCACAGGGAATTTTTTTTTCTACTTAATTTGCAAAAGTCCACCATTGCAACAAATCTGTGCACCTCCATAATTTTTTTATTACCTAACAATCAGAATATTGTCAAAAAACGTATTTCCTGTGTTTACGCGCCATCCGATGTGCGATACACAAACCTGGGTGAATTTCTCAATCAACTGACGACACGCAATAAAAACTGTTCAAAGAACATCGCGAAAGTCCCAAATTGAAAGAGAATTATCCCAGACGATGGCCCTGACGGTGGTAAAATATAAGAAAGCGCAACCCCAGGACGGGATATTGATGAAGGCGACAAAAATGCAGGCGCCAGCCATTGCTGTTAAGGTAATTTTTTACAAATAAAAACGATTTTCTGTTCAAGTTGAGAGCCACGAAAAAAAAATTGATGAAATTCTCCCGTGTGTGTACAGTACAGGGCCATTTAGTTTTGTTGTGGAAAACAAATGCCAATCAACAGTGTAGAAGTTGTAAAGTGCGCGGGAGGCGGGAGGGGGAAAAGTCATGATAGTCAAACGTATGACGTATATTTGAGATGTCGTTTGCCCTCTTTTGGCGTTGGTGTCATCTTTAGGTGCCACCACCATCAAGGCATGCCAACAGGGAAATTTTTCGTTTTTTACTTAATGCGTAGTGTTACCAAGCTTTAGGCTGCTGTGGCTTCAAGAAGATCGTTTGAGGGAGGGTTTTTTGTTTGATTAGAGGGCGAATATGCTCCGGGGAGTGGTCTGCAATTTAAGGCGGATAAAAATGTTTTTGATAAAAAAAAATCTTTGTGTTTTAGTTTTCTGTGGCGGTTGTTGTGCGTTTCGTTTTGTTTTGGTGGATAGGTTCGCATTTGTATTAATGGCTTAGCGAGTTATGCACTCACATTTTAATTGAGTTATTTTTTTTTTAAGTCGGAAGTCACTTTAGCATACAATGTTTAACTGATTGAAACTTACCTGTCATGAAAAGGTCTCACAATCCGCCGTTCGGAATCGGCAATAAACCGTAGGTCCCCTTCAAATGTGTCAAATTATAACACATTGAAGGCGCGAAAAAACTATGCTCTGGCCCTGTATGGGCTGTAACGCAGAATACATATTTTATTTTTAGGTAACAATCTTTAGCATTAGTACAATTTTTAGGACATCTTAGCAACTCCCAGCGTTCGTGATGCGAACACATTAATTTCTTTTAAATTATTCATGCCCATTGCATACCTTATGTACATTCTGAAGAATTGCAATGCTTCATTTTTCGATTACCCAAGAAATAATTATTGAAAGAAACATAATCGACATCAAATATTCTAAATATTAGCTATGATCTGGTCCAGAGAACTGTCTGTTTCCGCACCGCTGTACGATAAGTAAGCGATTGTCGGTGATTTAATGCCAGACATTTGAAGCTACATCTACGCCAAGCGTTCTATCGGCTTCGTGCCATTGCGACATCAAATCTCTTCACTTCCGTGCATTCGTAGTTTTTCTAATTGCCGATTTACGTTTTTTTTTGCAGAAAAATAAACAAACGTTCAAATATGAACTAGCGAAAGTAGTTTTCATTCATTCATTGACTACACGATGCCACGAAAAAACACTCTTTCATAACTTGTTCGCTTTGTTGGCATTGTCGGATAATTTTTACTGATTCATTATGCGAAATTCTGAAAAAAAGCACTAAATCCTGACACAAAAATTGTCTTCATACATATCTTACTATCAAAATTATTCTTAAATTATCGACATTTAAGCCGTCAATTTTGACAGAAGTTTGACAATCTGAGATGACTCTGAAGAGCTGTTTAAATGTGTCATAATTGTCATTATCATCGGTAATTTTGTAGTTACGAATAAAAAAAGACGGAGGAAATGTTTCTGTTTAATTTATTAGCATCTCGAAAAGAAAGAGTTGGATCTCCTGATTTGTCATCCATTATTTGATCTGAAAAATACTTTTTCACCATAGCAAAAATCGCCAAATCGTGGCAGCCCTAATCGAGGAAATTTGACAAAACGCGAGAATTTCCCTTTTGACGTCCATTTCTTTTTTTTTTATTTCACCACTACGTGGGGAAGTTTTTTTTTTTTGCCCAATAAAATGGCAGAAGTCTTTGAAAATGTCAACGCGTTATATCTCATTCGTTTGTTTGATGGATTTTCCTTGATTTTCAATTAAATCTCAAAATTTCGACATTATTCTGAATTGAAATTGTACATTACGATATACCAATAACGGAAGAGAGTTTCAAATTCTTAATTGCCAGCAAAATAAACTGATTTACAGTGACACGACGAGTCGCGTAAGGAGAAACGCGATTAAAATGTAACTATTTCCTTGAAATTTCTTTACATATTTTTGTTTCCATATTTAAAAAAGAAGATGCAGCACAGTGAATTTATTTCCAAAAAAATAAGAACAAAATTTTTATTTTAATAAATCTTAGAAGTACTTGACTGATTTTCAAGACGCATTCAATTTCAATCATGAAGGTGGTGTAGCTATGAAATGGATTTATGCGTAGAATAAGAGGTGGAACTCATCATCAAGTGGAGTGCTCAGCATGCCCAGCGGGTAGTAATCTTCTCTGGTTGTAGTGACGAAAAAAAAAATCTTTCGAAAAAAGTATATTCTAAAAAAAAAATAGACGTGTAGATAAGGTTTTATTTCGATCGTATCGCTGATGTGAAAGAATTTAATTTTTTTTGCCCGTTTCTTGTCTAGCTCTGGAGGGAGGGAGGGAACATGGTTGTGGTGATGATGAATTTTTTTTTTTGCTTTGGTTTGACAAAAGAGCGGGAAAGTACTCCTGAAGTCTCTTGCTGCGATTATTTTATTTATATATCGGTTGCATGATTTATAGGATTTTGTTTCAGTAGTTCTGCTGAATTATTGATTGTTTTTATTTTTACTTTTCGTTTTTATTTTACGGAAGTCTCTCGGGCCTCTTAAAGGAAATGCAATTTTGAAGTGATGGTTTACCGTGAGCAAAGCGCTAATAATTAAAATCTGTGTTGATTGCATTGCTGCGAGTGATTAAATTTCAGTCGCGGCTGAGTTTGGTGTAGGTCATTGATGTGAATTCAACTTTGAGGACTTGTATTGTGTGAAGGACAGATTGCATTTGGCAAAAGCATGCACAACGTCTGCGCACCATCGTGTTGGGAATCCTTAAACACATTCCAATTCCCTTTGGGACTTTATTGTAATTAATTGCCTTGGGCGTTCCACTTGCATGGCGTGTTGTGCAACAGAGTTACTTGCAATGTAATTTTCTTAGTCAAATTGAAGACAATTACTGTCAGTAATGTTCTTAGGCGGCATGGAAGTTTTTGTTGGAGACTGAGTTTGTCTATGCTAAAAATGCATTTTTGCTTTTATCTGATTAGATTATTCATTGTTGTCAGTGGAGCGAAAGAATTTGAAGGATAAGTCCCTTGAATCAAAATGAAATAAGATTATACTAAAAAACAAATGGCTATCAAAATAATTCGACCTGCCTCTATGTAAATTTCGATGCATGGTCAGATTTAAGATTGAATACTTTTTAATGATTTCGAACCACAGTTTGTTTTGATTGATGTCAAATAAACCTAATTAATGGCTTATCAGTACATATCATACTGACTTGGAAATCTGGTTGGTTATTTGCGAACAATTTTTTGATACTGAATAATGACTTTGTTGTCGAAGTTTGTGATACAATACAATACAATACAATACAGTGCAATAGAGTGGTTTAACGTTGTCGCGTTCTTTGTTTTATCATCGCGTTTTAAAATAAAAGAATTTGTTTCTAACTACGATGAAAGACTTCTTTACGAATCGAAGGTTTCAACTTCTACAGCTCTGCTACTTTTTGTCTCTTTCGTATATGTTGTAGTTAGAAGATACTACTGGTCTATCTCCTACAACTTAACGTTTGAACGTAGCATGGTCATCACTGGTCTGAGCTCTGGTCATAAACGTTTCATCCCCTATGAAATGGCAGATCATCTTAGGTTGCCCTAACTGTTTTACTTGTTCAAGGGCTTTTCTTCTACGACTTTTTGTCATTGTTAGCCGATAACCAACACACGTAAAACATTTGATAGACTGGTGGTTTTCGGATCCATAGAAGATAGTGTGATATTTATGAATGCCTAAGATGTGGTGGATTTCAAATCATTGAATAATCTCATTGTTAAATGAAGCTCATGGCATTTTCTACAAGCAAATAAACTGTAAACCAACACTGTTTTAGGTAACCAAGCTAGCAACCTTGACCTATAATCTTCTGCAGACGAGTTGCTCGTACTCTATTAGGATAATACGGAGAACAAGTAGCAGCGAAGAAATTTAATGGTTTCAAACAAAAAAATTGAGAAAACTTTGTAGGACTTGAAATGTTTGGGTTAAAATGGACGGAAGACCTCACGGGTTTTTTTTTTTGCAATTGAAACCTATAGTAACCTCAGACATTTCATCAAAAAATTAGATATATACAATAGTGGAATATCGCAACTGGACAACTGCAAAAGATGTTCTCCGGTGTCTTTAAACGGTTGTTTAATAACAGTGGCAATAAAGAGCACTTCTCCAAGCGGTAAATCATTTGTAGTGATTTCCAGGATTTTTATTATTATTTATAGTTGGTCTCCTTTGCATTGTTGAAACTAATGAGAAGAAAGACCTTCAGCTGGTCACAAAGATTTCGTAAACGTTTCAAGCCGCATTGTAGTACCCTCGGCTGTTTTCTCGACGTCATCAGAGATTCAAATAAAACGCAATTAAGAAAAACAAACGGTTTTTGTAATTTTTAACAGGGTCTTTTCTATTCTAAAGTTCTCCCTATTGCATATGCATGAATATTTAAGCTTGTTTCATATTTTTCTGTCATTTAACAACTACAAAAATTGTATTTTTCAGAAGCCGGTAATTAAGAACGAACGCGGAACCACAGGCACCGAAATTGTCATCAACAGAATTCAACCTGGATCCAAACCAATGAAGAGGAGTAGCTTTACAACAGTTGGCAAGTTTGCACAATAATTCAATTCCAAGAGTTCATAATTACTAAAAAGCCTTCTCAATTTTATTTTATTTTCACTACAGCGGAACCTGCCTACAAAACGGCAAAGATTGGTGGCAAACAAATCTCATTACAAACAATAACCAGCTCTGGCACACCGCTAACGACATTCGATGGGAAATTGTACAGCATTCAACAGAATTCAACAACCGCCGGCGGTGGTGGTGGCGGTATCGCACTCAACAAAAAAAATCACCAGATCATCCGCACCGCCGATGGCAATAATATAATAACCTCAGGCAATGCCAACACAGCAATTAAATTTGCCACAACCCAAGATAACAAGCAGTTTGCTATACCGTACCTTCAATCGAACGGTGTACTAAACTCCAGCTCGCCCAATTTAACAGTGCGAAGGCCGACGATCTACATAAAGCGTGAAGCGCCCAAGAAAACAATTCGCAGTGTGACAACCGAGTTGATAGAGAAGAATCCCCACATACACTTGGGAGTCACATCAGATCGTTTGGGAATCTTAAAGAATGTCATTTGCACCACAGCCAATGTGCCCATCGTCGATTTGTATCTGACCTTGAAGAAGCTACGTCAGAACGAGGATTTCGCGCTCCTGGCCGAATACTTTGAGTTCAACGAAAGTGAAGTTCAAAAAATATTCACACGAACCATAGTTAAACTTGCACGATACATGAAATTCCTCATTCGATGGCCAGAGAGTAAGAAGTATTATGACCGCCATAAAAATCTTCCAATAGCCTTCCGCTCGAAACTATCCTATGTACAATCATTGATTGAGTGTGTCGAGACAGAAATACAGCCTCCAACGATGTATCCTAGTGTTGAGCAGCTAGACTGCTCCAACTACAAATTTATTCTGACCATCACGCCCACCGGTGTGATAAGTTACGTGTCGGATGCATACGTTGGCCACAATGACGACTTAACGATATTTAACGCGTGCGACTTTCAGAATGTCATACCAAAATATCTGTCGTTGGTGGTCGACCCAGGGAAAGCGATTCGCCGGCGATGCAAAAAGGTTAAAACTGGCGGCCGTGGAGCGTCTGAGAAGCAATCGAAAGATAAGCAAAAGAGCAGTAGTACAAAGTCAAAGGCCGTATCAATTAGCAATCAGGACTCAGACAGCACGACCGACTCGGCAGACGAGAGTGACGACGACTACGATGCGAGCGGCGTGAATGGCACTGTGAGTGGTGGAAGCAGCGGTGTGGCTGGCTCCTACTCAAGGAATAGCCACATCCCCTCCTCCACCTCACACCAGACACTGAACGTTGTAAATAGCGAATTGATCTCGCGCAAAGTTAAAGATTTCAGCATCCCAACGGTGCGGGTGCGGGAGTCGGTTTGTCGCCTGCAAATACGTCACATGTTATATTGCTTGAGAGAATTTAGAATACTACAGCCGTACGCCATCTTAGAGCCTTTGTTGTATCAATATATAAATGAAATTCTAGTTGTTGCATCGGCACTAACAAATCTGCAGAGGTAATAGAGTTTTTGTCGACCCTTCCGTTCCCAATTTGCCTACGATCCCCACGTTATACTTCTGTCATCTGCGCGCATCCTGGGTGTACCATGTACAAGTGGAATGGACTTCGAAGTCCCAAAAAAACGCAGACAAGCACACACATTACAATCGTAACTATTCCCTTCGTTAGACATCACTTCTCAGCGAACGGAAACTAAGTTAATAATAAATAATATATATTATATTATTGCAACAATTTACAGGGCTTTGTGTTGCCCTTAAAAAAAATTGTTCATCTTTTTTTTCTAATTTTAATTTTTGCTCGTTCTTTTTTTTGCACCTCCTCGAGTTGACACGCTCTCCGAATAAGTCAAAAAAAAAAAAAACATCGCTAAAGGAAGTGAATGCAATTTTAAGGCATCGTTAACTTATTTGGTTTTTTCGCTCATTTTACAGTACATTGTAGCATCAAAAACAATACAGAATTTGTTTATTTATAATTAATTAAACGTTTGTTGGAATAATACAAATTATAACAAAAACTATGTAGAATAATGTTTCTTTTTAATTGAGATAGAAAAAAACAATCGACACAACTTTTAACTGGATACAAACAACAAAAAGGAAGGAAAAAGCAAAATAAATAAGATTCTTTTGTTAGTGTATATTTTAAAATATAGCTGCTTCTTTTTTATTTTATTTAAAATTAAATCTAAAACCTTGCATACAAATGGCGTATTTTTACATACATAAATATAAATATTGAAAAAAAAAATATATAACAAAAAAAAAAGAAATTCTATAAAATAAAATAATGGTAAATCATTTTCAAAAGAAAAAAGTCGTTATAAATATTTAAAATAAAACAAAGAAATAAAAGAAAAATCATATTAAGATCAAGAAGTATATATTAAATAAAAAGATTTCAAAGAATAAAATGAGTATTAGGAGAGTGGTTTTGGTGGTCGAGAATGGAGTGTCTAAGGTATGATAGTCAAACTGACGGTGGGTGATCGACTAACAAACATCTGCTAATACTCAATAACCCTCCATCAGCTGTGGAAGACTGGTGTTTTGTGAATATTTCAACATTCATATTTCATAACTTCAAAGAATTTTTTAGTTCGTTATAAAATAGTTGTCTTTGAGATACATACATATATTTTTAACCATTTTGTAGCAGTTTTATATTCGGACTGGTAGATTTAGGTAAATACAGCGAAGCTGTATGTGTCTACGAAGCTGAAACGAATTCCAAAATTAACAATGAAAGTGTCTTTTAGTCAGCGCTTAATTTGTTTATACCTATATCTTCCGCTTATAAAAACAACTGCTGTATTCAAAGTGCAAACAGACATCTATTTTAATTTTTTATTTATTGCTGTTAACGATAATGGAATCATTAAAATGCTGTAAGTTTTTACCGCGTCATTTAGGAACATTTAATTTGCGTGACTTGTTCAGAAAATTAGATAACCATTCAGTTGCATAACAAAACAAGAAATCTTACGAATGTTCTGATAAACGAGTTCTGGATGCGAGTTAAGTCAGCTTGTAGCCGGTGCGTATCCTGAAAAATTCTAAAAATAAAAATAGAATGGTCTATATGGCGATTTTTAATTTCCTATTCGATTAGTAATTGACGATCGCAATATTGTCATTAAAGATATTCTACCACGAGCCATATTGTTCACTTTGCACACAAGATGTTATTGAGGAAAAAATATAGCCTTTGTTACGAGCAGTCCCAAAAGGAATTGAATTTCAGCTCTTAGTAGTCTTTAGGTTACTAGAAGTCCCCAGAACTCTTATGGACCAGGAAGAATTAAATTGTGCCGTAGGTTGTCGGTTTATACAATGAATACAGCTGCGCAAATGCCTCTAGATCATTGAATTTATGACATAACTTCTAAGACTGAATGCTCTTGAACTCCCAGAAAGAAATTTTTAGAAGATGAAAGAAAACAACTTGTTTCAGCTGGTATATAACTTCTTTTAATTTATTCAAAACAAAACAACTACAATATGAAATTTCAAGAGAATTTCTTTAGAAAATGAGTTAGCAGACTGTACATTGTATTTCAACAACCAAGAATTATTTGGAAGGATAGCACTGAACACTTACGAGCCTGTTGTACGAAATAAGTCCGCTAAAATTTAAATAACGATGGAAAAAAAAACACTTCTGTTCCACTGCTATTAACCGCCACCTTACAGTTCTTGTTGATCTGTCTGCTAAACACAGATCATTTAGATTAAGTTTATCAGTTTCATTAAACGTAAGTTCTTTTTTATTTATCGGGCTCACTGCACGTAGATGCTATTAATGGTAAATGTTAGACCTTTTAAAACCCGGGTATCTTTCTACCAAGTAAGTGTCATTTATTTTTTTTCTTTCTATAGAAGACGTCTGAAATGCTGCTCCAGGTGCAACCTGCGTGATTGGCTCCGTCGCCTCAAAAACTGAACGACTGTATTCCCTCTTACCTCAATTTTGGCACATTTTAGCTCCCAAGCCGTATAAAATGTATAAAAAACGTGTATCATGTTTTTATGCCTTCCCCAGAAATTGCTGATTAAATTAAAATGAAATATCAAAGAGATGATATAACAGCACAGAGTTCTGCATATCATCAACCAATCGGAATTTGGTGAATGCAATCAGAATGTCTGATCGATATTATGCATTAAACGCTAGATGCGTACGGACATTCAAGAATAAAAAAAAAAAAAAAAATAAAAAAAAAATAAAAAAAAAAAAAAAAAAAAATAAAAAAAAAAAAAAAAAAATAAAAAAAAAAAAAAAAAAAAAAATAAAAAAAAAAAAATAAATAAAAAAAAAATAAAAAAAAAAAAAAAAAAAAAAATAAAATAAAAAAAAAAAAAATAAATAAATAAATGAAAAAAAAAAAAAAAAAAAAATTTAGATTTAGTTAGCAATAAGTTTTACTATCTCGACTAGATTAAGTTTTAGTTTTAGATTAGAATAACTCATTGCTATAGTATTAAGTCCCACGAGAGCCCTTCTGGTACTAAGTTTTTTTTTCGAATTTTCTTAGTTTAAATATGAAATATGTTATTGTAAATAGGTTAAGTTTAAGTTAGATTACGTCGAAAGACATAGTTTTAAGTTGTTATGTTTAGCTTAGAGTGCCCGCATAGGGCCAGTAAGTTAGTTAAGTTTGTTAAGTTAGTTAAGCTAGTTTTAAGCACTTTTGTCTAGCATGTAAGTTTTTTAATGAATTTATAAATAAAACTGCGTTGAAAAAAAAAAAAAAAAAAAAAAAAAAAAAAAAAAAAAAAAGTATCCCCGCCTGTCACGCGGGAGACCGGGGTTCAATTCCCCGTCGGGGAGAGTTTGGAAAATCATTTTTTGGGAATAATACCAACTTTTTCTTGTTTAATTTTGTAAAAATAGGTGATTTTTCTTATAGTCATAGTTTACCATATATCTCGTAGTCGAATATTACATTTTTCATGTTTTATTTTGTATGGATAGGTAGTTCTTTTTACAGTCATAGTTTACCATCTCGTAGTTACCTAAACCTGTTTTTTTTTCAAAGTCAAACCACCAAGTTATTTTTATTAATTGATTTGTAACTAATGGTACTCAAAATAAATCAATTCAACGATGTAAAGGTTCGGCGTCATAGAAAAAAGTCCAATTGTCGCACCTCAAAAACTTACCTTTTCTACACCTAATCATTGCTTTTATGTACAAGATAAGATCGGAAGAGTAAAATCGAACAAAACAATATTACGTCGTCGAGGCATAACAGAGCAGACAATGCACTCCTTTTTTTCTCAACGAAAAATTTTAAAGAATATTTTAATAATAAATGTTTAACAAAACTCCATAACCTCGTTAGTGGAACACGCAGTCAAGAAGATGATGATGATGTTTAAAGAATGATGATGCTATTAACTTTAAGAGTTGGCTCAGAGCCATAAATAGTCATTTGTTGAAGAAGATTCTTCCCAAGCAACGCCGTGCAGTCTAGAAATGTGACGAGTAACGAGGGTCATATATAGCCAGAACAAAAAGTGAAAACTAAATAGTCCTTACCTTGATGCTTAACAGATTAAAGGAAGTCGCATCTTGTACGCATCTTGATAAATGTTAAGATTGAACGTGAATAAAGCTTTCATCCAAAAACACATTATCTACGTGCTTTTCTCTACGAAATTCTTAAATGTAGAAATAAATGCAAAATAAACTAAACATACATTTTTACTTTAACTAAACAAAACAAAAATTGAAAACAAATAAGTGTTTTCAGTCATTGCCTCAACATGAGAATTTATTTGTTGTATAACAATCTTTCCAACCAAAAAAGAAAAAACACAAGATCTCTATGTTATGTGTTATGTTATATTCCATCAGGAACTCTTTGCAAAGCTAATCGGCTACTTGTAGAAACAAGCCATTGAAAGAACTTCGTCAAAGGAAACCATTTCTAAAACAAGGGAATCGCTGAAAGGAGAATTGCGCAATTGATTTAATAGTTTTTTTTTCAATTTGAAAATTCTTACCATTGCGATAATAAGGGGAAAAGAAAACGTATGAGAAAACGTTGCACTCAAAGGATACTCAACCCATCCCACTTGAGGAAGAATAAGAAGAAAAAAAAATTATCAAAATTCAGCAATTCATAATACGGCACGTCAATCCACGTCCACTCACACCAAATAATCACCACTGACTAAATGAAAAAAGATCCCAATAATTGACATTTATCGCAGACACTTTTCATAGAAAATCCCAAGCCGAGACACAGTTGTTGAAAAAACCTAAATGGGAACAAGTCGAGACACAGACTCGATTTTGACAAGGGATTTTACCAAAGACTGTTGATGGGAAATAGCCTAGACACTTATCAGGAGATTTTACCAAGCGCAGAGTTGAACATTTGAGTTATATGACAGTTGTCATTTTCTGGGAATGGTTTCGGATTTTAAGGGGGTTGCTCGAAGCTTGGCACGAAAGCGAAGTGAGAAAAAATTTTCTTCTGTTGGATTCGGGAGTGATTTTTAAATAGACTTGTCTGCTTTAAAGAGATTAGTTTTTTTTTGGATTGTGGGTTATTTTATTTATATTGCAAAATCGGACTAGTCGTTGTTCGATTATGAAATATTGCATTGAAATAATGATCTAGTTTAAAATTAGTAGCTTATACCTTATGCACCGACGGCGACGAGGTTATCTGTCGCGATGTATCGACAATATGTACCGTCATATTGTAATTATTACATTTAAATAGTATAGTATTACATTTATTTTAACAAAAAAATAAGATATTATATTCATACATGGCTCAAGTAGTTGTTGGTTTAGTATGCATGGAAGCATGAAAGACTACAAAATGCTAAAATGGAGAAATAAAGCATTAAGCTTGCATTCACTCATGGCGGTAGTTCTGCGCTAGTTTTAGGGTTGTAAGGGTATGGAAGCGCATAAAAACATTCTTAAGATACATCCCTAAACTACTCCAGGTCAGAAGGGCCGTGATGCCAACTGCATTTGCATTTAACAAAACGATCATAGTTATATATCCATATCCTAGGCTACCTTTAAATACCCCAAAGTGGATTGGAACGCTACTAGAATCGTCCGATATAAATCTTATTCAAAATTTGGAGACATTTTGGAGCAAAATACAAGAAAACATATGAGATTGTCAACAAAACTGACTTGAAAGTAGGTTTAATGAATGGAACCAACGGATGGGTGTACTTAATGAAAGCAAAGAACATCTAGCGTGGTTTAAAATTGTTGGATTTCATTACAATTATAAATTTGGACTAATAAGATGCTTCATGAACTTGAAACTGAGTTATTTCGAGGGCGAGCAAATACTTTCTAGAGATTAGAATGCAAAGTTAATGAACAGTTTTGTAGGTACGTTGTTGAAAATTATAGTATTGTGTTTTGGCTTATGTTGTTTTATGCAGTACTTAACGCAGAATAAAACTATTTACATATCCTACATTTTTGTAGGACTTATATGACCATGTTTTGTTCCTTCAGTGAGCTAATAGTTTCTGGAGGCACTGTACCTGCCTACAACTTTTAAGTCCTGTATCTAGGCATCCCAAAAAGCAATCGTAAATTTTTTCAGAATTAGTCTTAGATTAAATCAAAAAATGGTACTGATACCAACTGTAGAAGATTTCAACTTCGTTTTCTTAGAAAGTATAAGCGAATAATCCAAACACCTCACAAATACACAACTGTTTAAATTTTGTTGTATAAAGCTATTGCTTTAGTTAGGAACACAAAAATGGACGGGTGAGAAATTCTGACTTTTCATTTGTAAACCGCTGGCAAAATACTGGCAAAATTAAGCAACTGTTTAATGCTGAGTGCGGTTTAATAAGGCGTGGTATTTTTACTAAAAGACAATTTTTTCGGCAATAATTAATTTTTTTATTCTTTCCGAATATCAATCCTCTGAGTTTTTCCTTCTAAATTACAAATAAGGCTACTGAATCAGAAGAATATACTGGTTGAAATAGCTTTTCGTGCAGCTTGCATCGAAATTAATTTAATTTCGTTTTCGTTAACATAACGCGATGGTTCCCGTTTGCTGCAATGCATGCTAAGTACTGTGGGGGGTTTAAAAAGCCACTTACTCATCGAACTGCCTTGTGAATTCTGTTGCACTTTTTCGTCATAAACTAAACATCAAACGTATGCACATCAAGCAATCAAGGTGCTGCAACCGTTGGCAGTATTAAATAGTGTGCAAAAAGTAGATAAATGCTAAGTGAATATTTTCTACGTGCACAGGAACGACGGCACTTTCCGGCCATCGTAACAACTGGTTGGGAGTTTCTAACAGTCAGCTCAGCTATGGTACTAAAATCGTTGTCTTTGTTGTTCGGCTTTAGTTTCCTGTTGAGACTCTCTGCATTGTTCCTGTCCATTCAACCACCCCCCAACATAAACTTCTGGTGGTTGAAAAAGCGGCAATTGCATCTTCTTTTTTACTTTGAACCAGTGCATGCCCAGCTACCAATACAAATTCATAAAGAAAATTCGAAGCAGCGCTCCAAGGGTCGTCAAAAATAAAGTGCACCAACCCCGCACCCATGCGCCATCCCTCCCCAAATTGACTGTCGGATTTCCCTCTAATGCTGACAAACAGTGGAAACAATGCCACTGCGACTGCAAATTGTAAGATATCGCCAGCAACAGGACGACGACGCAAGGAGCTGCTGCCTACCCTTCTTCGAGTGCAGGAAAAACTACACACCAAAGAATTTTCATTTTGCCGCCCTCCTCCTGTGCGCCGAGGCACCCCTGAAATGCAAATCAAGATTACTTTCCCTTCACTCCGCAGTACACAATTCCCGCCCGATCGAAGAGACAGACCGACAAAACGACGATGGAAACGAAAAGAAAACCCTTCAACTTTAGTTATCGGAGGGAAAAAATCACCGACAAACAAATGTTCGCGCAGCGCAAACTTTCAGTTCGCCCACCCGCCTCCGGAATCGGTGTGCAGCTGGCTCGGGAGCCTTACGCTGGGCTGGGCTGCGGGAGCTCTCCGCAATCCTCAGCGTAGTTCGGTTCAAGAATTCTCAGGGAACATTATTTATAATTAATACAAAGTAAGTGAGATGGAGTGGAAAAGTTCATTTTAAGCTGTAAGCCGCGCCTGGCTCCGTCACACGGTTGTGTGGCAGCGGGTGGTGGAGTCGCTGGAACCACAATGCGGTTCCACGAACTTATCTTCTGCTTAGATGCCACATTTTTCTGGGAAGGCAGAGAGCGCGAAGTTCCACATCACAGAAGGAGGGAACTTGAATTTGAATTTTCGATTTGTGGTGACTGGCGAATGTGCCTGCCGTGATTGAGCTGCTTTAATTATTTACGTGACGTGACAAGAATGCGTTCAAGCGAAGAGGCATAAAGACGTTATTGTTTGGGAGAAGGTTGTCTTCTGTGGAGATTCGAAGATTATGTTCTTCTGAAGGTTAGTGCATTGATGATGGATTTTGCCAATTGTGTCCGTTTCGGTGCTTGCGTTACCTGCATTGGTGTAACTTTTGTCTTTTTTTAGACTAGCGAACTTTACTACATGCGCTAAATGCGATTTGTTTGGTGTTATCGCTGCAAAATTATCATCAAGCTAGTTTCTTGTCGACATTTAACTTGGGCATCAATTGTCTAACTAGTTGAAATAGGAGGACCAGACCAGAAGCACATTTGTCCATTTCTGTGATTTGAGTCCTTTTTGTTAGAGGTTGGCCATTTTTAGTCCGGCATAGGCAACATTATTTTTTAAGACTAAACAGACACTGATGACAAACCACTTATGAGAATTTATACGATTGTGCAACATTTCCAAAAGACAAAATCTTACTATCAATATGAATGTCTGCTAGTTTGGCGCTACGTTCGTTTTACGGCAAACGCCAAAGCTTTCAAAATTGTTCCACAAATGTTTGATAGCGAAAATCGAGACGACACATACTAAACAATTGGTCAAATGAACGTCAGATTAATCGGTCACATCGCTATTGTCTGTGTAAGTCTGCATTAGGTCTAGATGCAGTCGATTGCTTGTCATGCTTTTCGCAGACTTTAATTTGAAGATTTTATTTCCTGTCTTTTAGATGTATTATATTAGCGCCTGCCTGTAAGTATTCGAAACTCAAAAACTGCTCGATTTAGCTACAAAAAACTTTTTTTAAATGTGCCAAAGACCAATCTTTACGAATTCCCTACGTTTCATAGATGGTGGTGGACTGCAAAAGTCTGATGTCGCTCTCCCCGAAAACTCTCTACATGTCAACTAAAGGGCGGGCCATCCAGCCGTTTTATTTTATCCTGAAACCATTCAAGCACTTAAGGCCAATTATATCCAAGCATAGCGTGAGCTACAGCTTGAAATCATTATCACGGTCTTGGAAAATTGGAATGACGGAAAGCGTCACTGCTAAGCCAGGTGAGGGAGCCACTTGAGCGATGTTGTGTTCAATAACTAATCCTCTTACTAAAAAAGCCATAATGCATTGAAAAAAGACGATTTTGTTCATTTTACGGTATCTTTACAGAAAACTTATATTTGGCCAATCTTGTAGATAAAAATATGCCAATCAAAAACATAAAAATCTTCACACTTGACCATACAAAGAAAGGAAGCTGTTTGCCATCAACTTAAATATGAATAAATCTGTATGTTGTGAAGTATGAACATGTGAGAGGAGCCTGGAGTCGACAATGCCACTCTAACTTCATCGCTTATTCGTCAAAAGCCGAACGCAACCGACCACAAAAGGGTATCAAACTCAAAGTTTGATTTACTCCGTATTTCTCGCAATGTGTGCGCTGCTATCATCGCCATAGAAAAACTCTTCCCGACAACTGCTCATTAACTGAATCTCCTTCATCTTCTCTCCAGAATCTACTGCCCAATCGATTAAGGAATATCCAACTTATAACCGCTCATTAAGCGATATACTGCATTCCTCTATAATTTCTTTCTTCATCTGTGCTCCGAGCACAGAGCACAGAGCACTCCCACCCGCCACCGGATGAAGTGAACCGCATCTCTTACTTGTAGCTGTTATCTTGTGGTTAAACTTGCCTTCCAATATCCTTTCCACCGCAACCCACGAAGCTGGGTTTCTCTGCATCTAAGCTTCCATTCCAATTGGCCACTTTCTCTCTTTGTGTCTCTCTCTCCCTCTGTCTCTTGCTACGATGAAACCGCACTGCTGCAAATAAAAGTTTTCAAAACTAATTAAACCGATAAGAGCGCAATTTTCCACCACCATTCGTCGTCCTGGCGTTGGTGCTCCCTCTAAGAATATTTTTGAACTCGATGTCGACGGGAGGATGGGGATAACAACCATGAGTCGGCATCCTTGCCACCACCACCACACACACACACTCACACGCAGTTCAAACTCTTTCAAGCGTCATCCTCCTCGAAAGTGTGGACACAACATGAAGGAAACTTGTTTACCAGTTAAGGGCGATACCAACAGATGATCCTTGAATCCTGCATTCGCTCGTTATTTGGTCTTCGGTTTCATGTTGTTGCTTCTTTTTTCTGCTGCCATGCCTCTTCCTGTAAACCAAGCCACCCACCCACCAACCCATCGACCGAGTGTCCCTCTCCGGGCAGCAACGAAGACACAAACCTCGAGGCCGAGTGCCCAGTAGCGTAGTATTTGCGTTGGCTCTGTTCTGTTGCACCCTCCCACCTCCTTGATGATGGGGAAAGTCCATCAAAGGATTAAGATAATGTTGGCCCCCATTGCGGCGTGCGGAAGCGTACAACAGATGGCATCTCAGCCGGAGCGGAGGAACTTTTCTTTTGCCGTTCTTCTTTTCCTCTTTCTTCGTTTTTATTCATATTTCCTTGTGGAGAGTGTACAGGATATCTCCGGCTGCTGCAGTTGCCTGGGATTTGAGGAAATAATTAGTGCGGCGTTTTAAACACTTAGATGAGGATGAGGTGCTGTATAATTTGTGGGCTGGGTTGGGGGCGGGATAATTTTGAAGATTTACTACGAAATTAACTTTGGTGGGAGTTTTATTGACGACGGCGCATTTGCCTTACAACGAAATCAGAATTCGGTATGAATAGTAATTAAGGACGAAACGGAATGGCGATGGACTTGAGTTGGGCACTGGATCCCTACGAGGAATAAAATTTATTGGATTATCGTGTAATTAGGCGGGAGTCGGGTGGATGGGGGCGTTACTTGAGAAACGGTGGCGGCAACGTGGTTTTGACGGGACGACAATAGCTTTGGGCAGGGAAATCTGAGAAATTTGCGAATGTTCCGGTCGATATTGTGAGCTATTTTTGAGGATTCAACAAATTTTGCAGGGTAAAGACTTTCAATGAATCAAATTTCATGAGTCTAAAGGCTGCGTTTTAAGATAGAGCGGTAAAGTTGTGATGGATCTCTTAAGTTATAAGATAAAAAGCAAGATGTACAACAGGTTTATAAAACTCTCCATGAGCTAAGTTGAGTGTCTGACGAACTTCGCAAATACATACATATATGTATGTGTGTCCTCTCAAAACTGCATCTTTCGAACAATATGCTGTCAGAACGATTGAAGGCTATATGAACGCAATGTACAGGGTAAGCCAAATACAAGTTTATTTTTAAAAATGCAATAAAATGAACCAAATGATTTTTTCTATGCATTATGGATTTTTTAGTAAGACCAAGAATCTGGCTGGCTGAGGTGGCTTGACAGTAGCGTATTCTGTTACTCCAAGCCCTTGTTAAGGATTTTGGGTTGTAGCTCACGGATTGCTTGAATATTGAATATTGGCCTTAAGTGCTTCAAGAGTTTCCAGATTTTTGGCATAATGAACTTGAATTTAACTTTGATCTAAGCCTAATAAGAATCTGGTTCGCTAGGCATAATTTATTGATAGGCTTGAAAACAAAAAATTATTTTCTTTTATGTTAATAGACTACGGCCACTTCTGTTTTAAGAAAAATATGTAACAGACATTGCTTGTATCTTATTTTAGTTTTGCTTTATTTAATGATTTGAAAATTCTCCCCGTACGTTATCTCGATTGTTTTTTATTTTTATAGTTTTGAAAGTTTTTTTTTTTTAGATCAGGGAATTTAAAGTCGAGAGTACTGGACAGTCACCATCTACGAAGTAATTTCTTACATTTAGTCAATGTACCCAGTTTTTGTACTACTGCTTGTCGATTATTCAAAAAACGACCACTCAGTATTAGGATAGTACGTCATCCTGATGCTTTTAACAAAGTGCTGAAAATCTGGTTACTTGAAAAAGATTAGAATTCTCTTTTAAATATTAGTTTTGTCGAGCTTTTCATTCTTTTTCTTTTATATATAGTCGAAGCCCTCTAAGTCGAATGCCCTCTAAGTCGAACGCCCTCTAAGTCGAAAAGCCCTCTAACTCGAACGAACACCTTTCATTTCATGTTGATTTTTTAGTGCAAACACGTCGGAGAAAAAACCGCATGTGGTTGCCCTTATTACCTATGCAAGAAAGAAACAAAATATTCACAGCAAGAAGGAGGATCTGCATGGTGGCCTACACGGCAAACATCGAACCCAAAGAACATGAAAAACTATTCGCCAACGGTTCTCGAAGCACCATCATGTTGGGCGAACACAATTGTCGTCTAGGGCCACATAATCGTCATCTACACACAACCACAAATGAGCTATAGGTTATTTGTGCACACAACCGTGCGGCTCTGTATGAGTAACCGATTATTCATTGTGTTGTTGAAACCTTTTTAAAAAGGTTTCATTCTTCAATTTTAAAGACTCAATCCAAAATTACAAGCTTTTTTAAGTAATTTCTGGTGTTTTTTCCTTACATGTATACTCCTTTAAATAAAATTAAGGCTTTAAAAAAAATATTATTCCCTCTAACTCGAATTTTTAGAAAAATCCCTCTAACTCGAACTAATTTTGATATCCCGTGAAAGTTCGACTTTGAGGGCTTCGACTGTATTTTTTTATTTACTTTTGAAGGGTCTCTTCCCCCCCCACATTTTGCATCATGTACGTATTTCTTATATTCGACTCAAATGGCATTTAACTCTATTTTGTTCACACTAAATCTCAAATGTTACTTATGCAGCCAATTGACATCGCCAAGACTGTGTCGAATCGGAATCAGGAATGCTTAAATCAGAGTTAGGAAGGTATGAATAAATGGTTAACGACTAAAGGACTAGTTAAAATAGTCTTTCAATTTATTCAGGACTGCGATATAGTCATACTCATCCCTATTGCGATAGTCGGTTTTATTGAACGACGCTTCTCAACGGACTTGGTATTGCGATAGTCATTATGGTGTCGTTTTTCTGTGGTTATGTGGAACGTATTTATTTTAATGCCACTCATCCTAATTGTAGCTCTCGTTTAAGTTTAAATAAACGACTAGTTATACGTTACTTTTTGGAATTTCTAAACGACAAGCTTTGTAGATTTGATGATAAAAAAAAATTAAACCGACTTAAAAAAAAAGGCACTACAAATAGTCATTTTTTTGATATAAAAGCAAAAAATAACAAAATCAAAGATTTAATGCAAAATACAAAAATGCACGGCAATTCTTGTCAATAGCTGTTACCTATTAATTTAAATAAAATATTATTATATGTGCAATCTACTGATCTGCTGGAAGTCGGTGTGACCTATGTCACCCTTGTCTATGGCTGTAACATTCGCTTTTTTACGCTACTATAGTCCAAATTTTTTACTTGAAAAGCTAAAGGCACTATTTACAAGCCCAATTTCCACGTCCATAGAAGTTATGACTGGTTTTAAAAACCATAACAGGTGGATGTGGAAAGGTCTATAAGGGTTACTTCAAATCCAGCCCTGGTATGAGAATTCTTATTACAAACTAAACAGCCAACGAGTGAATGACCATGTCTTTTGATAAGAAACACACAAAAAACTTCAATATGACCTTTAATACGTCCACAACATCCAAGAATTTGAAACAGAAACAAGAACACTTAAGCCCAAAACTCTTTACATTGTCTTCCCCTAGAGTCGACTGCATCCTGCGGGGCTTAAAGAACCAATTGCGCGACTATTCCGATGACTGTCGAACAAAAATTCCCATCTCTCCACCAACTCGTCGCCATAATCAATTTCATTTGCCAATCCAAACCATTTCATTCTAATACCGTTGAGTTCTACAACAATTGGGCATTAGCAAAACGCGAGGCACATCAAAAAGGATTCTCTACTCCGTCGATTGCATTACTCGTCCTACTCCTTGGAGTCTTCGTCCTTCTCGCGACTAGCGTAACTGGAGGAATTCGCACAGCGTCTGAACAGAGAAAAAATCACCGACAAGTTTGTTTCCCCGAAGACATTTGTTGTGCAGTATCGTTTTGTCAATGATTATCCTTTCTTCGCAATGATTCCGATTCCAACGATTCATTTAGTTTCGTTTCCTCCTTTCTCCAGGACACTCTCCGGGAGCGGGTGCTGTGCGGCGCAGAGCGGCCTCGTCCACGCTGCAAGAAGCATTGTGTTTGCCAAATTGAACAAAGCGCAGGATTGTGTGCAGCATTGCTGTCGTCACTTGAACATTCGTGGGGGGGGAGGGAACTTAAAGGAAGTGGTGAGACTGCACACACACACACACACACACACACACAGGGAAACAAGAAAAATTGTTATAATTGTGTAAATAAAATTGGTGTATTTATTGCGGAGCGGAGGCACGTTTCCGAAGAGTAATGGAAGCCAATAAGTCCCTGCGCTTTGGCAGGACTGACTCGTTAATAGAAAATCAAACTGTCGTAACTAAGAGAATTGCATCGGGTCCTGTGAGTGGTGAAGGGACAACGATTTTATTTTCCTTTTCCACTATTACAGTCAGTGTGTTCTTTGAATTGGACTTGGAATTGGTGTTGGGTTTCCTAATGGTGAGAAAAAAACTAACGCCTTACTTAAAAATAAGCTTCTATTTGGCACACCAGGTAAATTTAAATTTTGCATTTTCTAACAAAAAAAAAAAACGTTTAGCTCTCTTGATTTAGGTTTCAAATGTCCATTGGTCACTGAATGCTGCTTTCCGTTTAGAGGAGTCTGTTTTTTGCCACAATGAGTTTTTCGGTGTCTAATTTTCGTCAAAGAGTAGATAGGAGTCGTCGCCTAATAGGAAAAGCCTCTTAAAATGATCTTAAAATTCTAAGTGGCTCGTCAACTAGACAATGAGGTAAAATGTGTTAATCAGAGCTGCGATATTTTAAACTGAACTCCTGCAAAGTGTTCTATAATTAGCTGCGATCGGACTAGAAAAAAATCGAAAATTCAGAAGGTTTGGGGTCATATCGATCTTTCCATCGTTTGAACACGCGACGCTCGAAATAATGTATTGCTTCTGTAGCTATCATGGGGAGAACATGAAAGCAAACTCAAATGTTTAATTGAAAGCCTTTCAATAACTGAGGAACTTTTGTTAAAAAAGACTATTTTTACAACTGAAAATATATCCTGTTCATCTAAAAATAATTTCTGCCCAATTGGAAAAAGAAAACCAACACATACACAATTCGAAGGCCGTAGACAATGCCCGCTCTTCCACGTCGTTAATTTGTGTTTGCAAAGCTTCCCCAATCACCATCATCCTCTACCTCGCTAGAGCTGAAACTTTATCTGATGCAGCTCACTAATTACCCGGCTACCAGTAAATCCACTTTAAATCGACTCTGCTCCTCCACCCCAACCCACTCACACACACACATAGGGAACCTGTCAGCAAAACGTAGTCAGTCTATCTGCACGACCAGTTGTCCGAACACGTCCATCTATCTGTCTTCCCTGTCCATCCTCGGCTCGCCCTTCCCGGCACCATCGCCAGCGGCAGCGGCAGCCAACCTGCGGTCGAATTAAATCACTTCAGATGCGGGCATCTTATGTGGCTTTTTGATTTATACATTTCCAACCAACTGGCAATAATGAATTATTTATGTGTGCCTTAAGGCTTATGCCACAACCCCATTCCTTTGACTTTTGGGGCTTTGTTCTTGTGGGCTTCCAGGAAACGACGAAGACGGCAGCGGCCGACTTAAATGAACATTAATTGCCTTTCCCGCAAAAAGAATTCGGTCAAGAAGCCGAGCCTTGTGATTGGTCACACTTCGCGAGGAATCGAATTAGGACACAAACTGCCAGGACAATGGATCCGTCTGACGGGGGGAAATTAAAAATTCCCTTCAAGTATCTCGTACCGAGGCCGATCCATTGAGGTGACAGGCTGCATGTTCTTTTGCATGATGTGCATGATTGATCCCTAAGGAGCAAGGTAGGCGACAATTGAAATTCCGAAATCGGCCCAAAGTACGCACGGTCTTGGGCATGGGCTTGAGTGTGGGCATGTGAGCGTGTTAGCGTGCGAGCGTGTGAGCGTATTGTAGTCCCATAATCACGTAGCCACATCATAATTCATGGCCCCATCCATGGACGGACACGAGGCGCTGTGGCTGCTGTTGTTGTTTCTGCTGTCGATGTCCTGCAATGTCCTTAATCTGACGCTGCTGCTGCTGGTATTCGGCCTCCTTCTACACACATTTGACTAATTACATTAATATTTTGCTCTGGTGTTTGATGCCGAGCCGATGCCCACAGCCGCCGAGCCGTGTAGGGTCCGGTCGTAGATGGAGCCTGGCCGTGTGCTTCTGTGGAGTGATGTTGATGAGGCTGGCGATGATGATGATGTGTAGGTGTGCGGTAGACAATAGGCACGTCCTTATGTGCGTATATCCGTCTGTCTATTAGTGTTTCGCAGAATGACAGATTGATCAAGGGGGAGAGAAGGAGAGTGCACTCTGGCGTTGTAGCCACACTCGGGGCATAATGCCGATGGATTTTGTGTTTGTAAGAGGCTTGTGTTTGTGTGCGTTCGGCGTTGGTTTGGAGTTGTCATGTGTTTAAATGGGAGCCCTTCACTTCACGTTGGTTGTCCTGAGGTTGTTCTGTATGTGGAGGGTCCTTTTTTCCTCTGCTTTCCAGATGCTCCTTTGCAGGCACAGGTGGCGTTTACGTTGAGTAACCACGCCTGAGGATTGTCCATGTTGGATGATGAAGTGCGACGATACGATGAATGAACTTAAGAGTTCCGCATTTGACACTCACAAAGACAGGTGAGATGTGCTCGGAAAAGGAGAGAACAAGGAGGTTACCTCGCACGGATTAAAGGTGACGGATTCCGAAAAAAGTTCCTTGCTTCTAAGGAGAGGCTGGTTCGGTGTGTTTGATTTGAATCTATTGACGTTCCTTTTGAGAGATAGTTGAAAAGCGCGAGGAAGCGTACTTGTGGTAAAGTTCACTTAGTCGGTAATTAAGTATTACACGAAATAATACTGGAACTGGACTTTATTTGAAACCATTGCATGGTTTCAAAATGATTGCAAAGCAATGCAGGTATGTTTTTGTGCTTTATTTTTGCATTAGCTATTGAAAGGTTTTTTTTACTCAAATCACAAACGTGTATTATTTGAAATAAGAAACAACGAACGCACAGGACGTATTTCTATAGGACAAAGCCATAAAAATCCTGATTTTTTTGTACTCTTTGTAAAAGAAACAATATTATTTGAATCAATAAAATTACATCTAATCTAGAAAACAAGCTATATTCGCAGTAACTTCTGAAAGACTGCGAAGACTTTGCAATTTATTGAAGGAAGGTTAATTTTCCAGTGATAAAAGAAATAAAAAAACTCTTCGTTTCCACAAAAAGTTAACCATTATTCGTCAAAGCAAGTTTGATTATTAGGAAAATGCTTGTTTAAGGACAAACACTTAGACATTGGTGTGAGACATGAGTGCTATTTAAAAATCGGCAAGAAACGCTTTAATCTCATTGTCAGTTTCAGAAGGCCGCAAGTTGGTAGCTCCACGTGCGAATTACTAAAGAATAATATTAAATATCAATTTTTGAGCGAAGTTGCTCAGATGTGCAGAAGCAGAAATAATGACTCACAAAAGAAAATGCAAACAAATTTTAAGAAGTAAGGTAAAATTGTGTTAAAATACGGAGCCAAAGTGATGATGTTCTGGGTATTGCAATTGAGTACAGTCGAATCGCGATAATTCGTACCTCGATAAATCAAATGAATAATTCGTAACAAACTGGTAGTCCCTTGAAAAATCGTCGCTAATTCGTAAAATTTTCGTACATTTCGCAATGCAATGAACACAGAACCTCTTATAAATCGTAATTCGTTCTTTAAACCTCTTATAATTCGTAATGCAAAACGCAAAACGTTAAATTTTGTAGACAAATTTGTTGCTTTGATGTCGCTTTCATGTCGTCTTACACAACGCACTCTTTTGGTCTATGATATAACAAGTTTTTTTTTACAAGTAACTTTATTTTTTTAATAACAAACTTTTTCTTGATATTATGTATTTTTATGTAATTTTCTGTTTCTTTTTTTTATTTTTTTAATTTTTTTATGCAATACTATAGCATAGGTACTTAAGATGTAACTACATATATGTGAATTGAGCGCTTTGTTTTAATAAAGTTAAACAATATGTAATTCGTATTTTTATGTGTTACACCTCGTTAAATCGAAATCTCGATAGTTCGTAACCTGCGGTATTTCGTAAAAAATGCTGTTCCCTCGCCATTTCGAATTATCGGGTTTCGACTGTATATGACCGTTTCCTCAGATACCCAACGTCTATGATGTTAAACAATTAACATTGACTATTCTCCATTCACATGAAAAATTTACTGTGAAATTAAATCAATAAGACCATGTACTACAGTTTAAGAACTAGTGGACAACATTTTATGAAAGAACTTTTTTATTAGCTTACATATGGAAGGAATTTCCCTAAAAACAAAAAGGTGTCTGCATTTAAAATTCACTTCATACACAATGTTAGAAAAGTTATTGGCAAGGAGTTTGTTAATGAATTGTAACCGTTTACTTTTTCCTAACGGCTATATTTAGAAAAAAAAATGTGAACAAGACAGCATGAATTTTCCAACAGAAACACCGACAAGAGACCGATTAAAGTAAAAAAGATAGCGGGTTAATCTATCAATCATTTTGGGATGACATTAAAACTGGCCCACCGGATGGCCACCGTAATGATGAACCTTTGAAATTAAAATATTTTAATCATTTATAATTTTCTTTCTTTATTGGTTAGTGAATGTCTTTTTCTTTACCTTTTATATTCTTGCTTTTTTAACGTTTATGTAAGTTGCTTAGCATAATTTAAGTTGTTTTGACTCTCAGTAAAATGCTGGGGGTTGAGACAACATAAACATTTAAATTAGTCTTTTAAAAATGTTCTTTGTTGAAAATATTTTATTTGCAATCTACGTATATACCGTAGCTGAAAGTAATAATAGGACAAGCAAAAATCTAGAACATAATCCTTATTTCCTCGGAGCTCTTAAACGTTTCAAAAAATAAAATTAATTTAAAAGTTTAGTGGAAAAAAAATTAGAATAGAATTGAACACAGATGGGAAATTTTATACGCTATTTATTGACTTTTTGATCAAAATGATAAACCAGCTTGACTGACATTAAGACAAATCAGCTATTAACTAGGTACCGACTAAAAAAAAGTCGTTAAATAAACTAAGATTCGAAATATCAGGCTTGGTTCAAAACTAGTTAATGTCATTTTTAGATGATGCAAAATCAACAACGGTCCTCAAGGGCCACTCTATCGACAGCTTCTTTGATTCGGACCATCTGTTTTCTCGGCGTTGTCATTGCTTCGTAATTTGTCAGGAGGAGCTATCTCAGACTCTACACACAGACTACTGATAAACCATGAATACTTCCAAGGTATGAGTATCTATGTGAAATGAAAGTTTTTAACCCTTATGTCTTTTTATTGAGTGTTTTTTGGGATCGGTCGGAGGATCTATTAGACAATAAATAATAGATTGGTGTTATTTCTATTCGAAAATGCTTTACTGTAACTAAATCTGTATGTAGTCGAGTGTGAAGAAACAATAACTTAGCAATTTGACGTTTCAGACAAATGAAAGCCTACTACACAAACCGCCATGTCCAGGCGGAAGCTCCTCATGGCTATCACCCACTCTATCTTATTATATGGATGCGAGATCTGGGCTGATGCGCTCAACAAGGAGTCCTACAGAAGACAGATGGCTGCTATACAACGACGTGGAGCTCTACGGATCATCAGCTCTTACCGTACTGTATCCGAGCCAGCAGCTCTCGTCATAGCAGGAGTGACCCCTATCGATCTACTGGCTGCAGAACGAAAGTACGTCCACGACCATAAGATCACAACGGCAATGGTGGCGGCGAAAGTGCGAACGAGGCAGCGGTGGCAAGCCAGGTGGGACGCCGAAACTAGAGGAAGATGGACGCGCTGTCCATGGCTGATCAGAGATGTTCCTGCATGGACAGAGTGGAGACATGGTGATGTCAACTTCTACGTCACCCAACTGCTATCTGGACATAGAGCTTTCAACAGGTACCTCCACAAGATGGGCAAGAAAGAGAGTGCTGCCTGACAGTACGAAGACTCCGAAGAGGACGACGCCTACCATGCCTTCTTCGAATATAGCAGGTGGGCAGTGCAGAGAACCAGGTTGGAAGCAGAGATAGGCAGCATATCACCTAATACCGTTGTCGAAAAGATGCTATCCAGCAGCAGCCACTGGACCAAAATCGCGGCATACGCAGAAGTAGTGCTGAGAACCAAAAGGAGAGAGGAAGGCGGTCCTTGCCTATAAGGTTTCCACATCGTCTCAAGGCAAAATAAAAAAAACTACACACACCACACTTGTCCCAATCTTGAACTGCTGAAACTTTCAGATCCCAGGACAACACAACCTAGCGTGAGTATATTCCTCGTCACCCGCAACTGGAAACAAAAGTTTTCACAAAGCCCCTCCTCATCACAGCTGCAGAGTTAAAAAAGACTATTTCTGATTCTTTCTAATTTTTTTTTCAACTGAATCTCCTATTACACTGCTCGCACACATTCCACATCTCAGTGTCATCATTTCTCCACAAAGGATATCCAAACCGACAACAGATCCTGCTTCTTCTCATTTTCCTGGAGTCCTGTTTCCCTCGGTGGTCCTTGAAATGTCCTGTACTCAAAAACAGATAATGAAGAAGCACCAGAAGGAGTGGGAGAAGAACGACCCCTCGCAAATGACAATAAATTCGCAAAAATAAAACGCTGGAAGGCACCAACGACTGTGGCCAGATTGTAGATCCTTAGAAATGAGGTGTGAACTGCTTCATGGGTACTGTAAGCGAAACCGCCGCAGAGACGCGCAGGGTTATTTTCCGCGAAGGAAATGCACAAAAAGAAGGACGACACCCGGCGAATGGTGAGCACTTTCCGAGACGGAGACAATTAGGAAGCTGGCGAATATTTTTTTGTTTCCTTTTCTTGCACGCAATAAATTTTAGCAGTGTCACGTGCGCGAGAGTGTATTTGCGCGCCGGCAAAGATATTTGCTATCTAAGCGGCAAAAAGGAGTGAAGCGAGAATGGAATGTCCTGGAACTTTGCCGGTAGAAAAAGGTGCCTTCCGTGGGAAGCGATTCAAGCAAAACTTTTGCTAGTAGTGGGGTATTTGGTGCGTTAAAACTTTAGACTTGGCATTTTTTTTTTTTTGTAAACGAAGTGGAGAATCCTAAATTATTTGCGTCTTAAAGAGGTTGCTGGTGAAATTTGATGTGGGGCTAACCATTTAATTTTATGGCTCCGCCATGCAGACACCATTGAAAGTTTCGTAGGAAATCTTTTAAGTTTTTTTTGATAGGAAAATGGCTGCCCAAGAGTAGAGAAAACGAACATTAGGTACAAACTAGATTTCGCTGCTGTAGTCCAGCTGTAGATGAAAATACACAAATTTGAGTATTTTTTTTTGTAATGAATAAAATAAAATTTACGATAAAAAAGGCCCTGAGCTGTTTCGAAGAGCTTTAGATTATAGGGTCACTGGCTCGCCGGAACATACCCGGTAACGCGGAGGCTGATACGCTTGCGGGGGAATGGAACCAAACTAAGTCTAGAATAGGCAGTAGTAGGATCGATCCACCAATCTTCTTTTTTAAGAAGCGGATTGGGTATAGAGTAATTCAGACAGGAAAAGACAGAAGGCAGACACTGCCCACGTGTGTGTAAAACTATTAGAGCAATGCGGCCAAAGTATAATTATGTCAAAACGAAAGTACTACTGTTGTAGGACAAAAAGTCTTTAGCAAAGGTGGTTGGTGTAGTCACAGGTCCCAACAGTCTCAAAGACTACCTTCCTTTAGAACATTCGGAAGACATTTCTTCCAAGGCTTTAACGAGATTAACTCTGCACCTTCTAAGAATTTTTTAAAGTACCTGAGCGGGACAAGATCAACGGATTATACCGGGATTGCATATACGACCACGAATTAGGCAGCAGTTTGTGAAAGTCTTAGGCCTAACTGTAACGTCTTAATCAGTTTCTACTGAGGAACAGTGAGGTCAACATTGTCTTCAAAGCCACTGTCTACTTATATACAAACACGTCTGTTTATAGCAAAATTTTACACGCTTAAAGCCACAACAAGCTGTTAAACTCTTCGCTATTTCTCTTAATTTCAATTAATTCCATTACAAGAATTATCCTTTCCCTTTCCTTTGAAAGCCATCGTTTATTTTTTCACCGCCATCCAAAGCCACCCTATTCAACTAATGACCCCCTCTCGGGTACCTCGATAACCAAAGTTTACTTAAATTCTCCTCAAAATCTGTTTGCATTTAACAATTAATATCACGTGACTGTAATAACCAAGATGCCATCACCCTCTGCTATCCGAAGCCATCCCAGCTTCGTCCTCGTCTCCGTGCTCTAACTGGATAGCCATTCGAAGCGGCGCGCTCAGCGGACAAAGGAGTAAATTCCTCTTAATTGGATTCAAAATGGATAAATAATTTATTTAAAGTCGAGTCGAGGATAACGAGCGACTGAGTTAGATTGCCACTTAATTCAAATGAGATGGGAGAGCATCCTGCCAGTTGTGCACATCATTCCACCTCCCACCCACACGAATTTTCTCAAAGAGATATAAAACTTTATTTTTTTCTCCACTCACCATCTTCTTGCGAGCACAATGTCCCATGCAGTCGCTTTTGGCCAGGTGCAGAAGACAAATAATTAACAGATTAAAGTTTTGCCAGCTATTTTCGCGTCGCAGCTTCATGTGCTAAGCTCCAAGTGGCTTCTTCATTTAACCGGCCAAAACAAAACATTCGATCACGGGGCAAAAGGACCACGCTGAAATTCCTTGCGTTTGGGAATTTGCATCCGAAAGATGAAGGCGATAAAATGGCTGGCTAGCCGTGTCTATGTGTGTGTGTGGCTGAGTGGGGTGCTGGGCCTGGAGAGCAGGCTGTGTGAGTTATGGCTCCCGTTAACCGGATATTAAGTCCTGGGCGTGGGGAAGTGTCGCAACCTGCACAGCGCAGAATTTGTCGGGAATTACATGATAATTTGTCGTGCGATGCATTTAATTAAAATGCAGTGACAAGGCAGAGTCGCTTTTTAGTGCAGAGGTTTTATTTAAGGATTTTGCTCGAAGAGTGTGTGCAGTATCCTATTAGTGCCCATGCACATTCCGAACTGCCAAAATAGCAAAACCGGCTTTATTAAGGTCTGGCTGCATTCTGCAACTATGCTTTGACAAGGGTAAAAACAAATGCTATGCGAACAAGTACAAGAACAAGCGCTGAATAAGTCAACGCAAATAGTTTCAGCCATATCAAGTAGAAGAAATGGGTCTGGTACTAAAATAGAAATGGAAAAAAAGAAACGATGATAGATAAAACTTTCCAAAAAAACAAGTCCAAAAGTTGGCAGCTGCTGAATGCAAATGTTTAATAATGACGGAAGGAGCGACACTTTTACATTTAGCCGTGCGCTCATCTTTCCGCGTTTCAAGCGGAGCTTTCATGTAAGCGAAGCGAAGAGATTTTTTTCCTAAGCGCCCTACACATAATCAATGTTACTTGACAAGTATAATAAATGTAATTTTTTGTCAAGTAACATTCATAAAAAATCGACTCGATTCGTCTGGATCAATATATATTGACAATTTTATTTCCAAATTTTTTGTTTATTATCGACAAAAATGGATGGTAATTTGAATTTGCAGGTGCTGCAGCAAGTTAAATGAAAAAAAATCTTCAACTTGGATAAAAAAAAGAGTTGCTGAAAAAGACATTTCGTGGAGATTGTTCGATGTTTTAAGTCTCTCATCTAATTTTAATGTTTTGTTATTATTACTTATTAGTATATAATAAAATGAACTTATGTCCTAACATTATTGGGGAGTATACAGGAAATAGCTTAGAATGTATGAATTGTTGGGGCTGGAAATGTACCTTTATGAGGAGGATAACTAAACTATAAATTAAATACATATATTCATTTGTATAATTTATGGAAAGATCTCATAGAAAAAAAAGTGTGAAAGTTAGACTACAAGTATTCATTGGAGTTTAACCGATTATATCTTGTAAACATTACAGTATAGAATAAAATGGAAAGCACGCATTCAAACCATCTAATAACCAACAACCTTTCGAAATTTTGAAGCAGCAAAATAATTTTGTCCGCTTTTGTTCAAGAATGAAACTGCTGTACAAAATAGCGAAACTCGTATCTTCATATGCAGGGACAGCAATAAAGCACTAATATTCAATCTGAATTCTTAAAAACGAGTTCTAACAAGAACTTTCAATCTTTGCTTTTAGTAGATCCAAAGTGAATAAACAATCTAACAACAATCTAACATCTGACGTCCAAATTCAATTTTATTTTGAAAATTTAATTAAAACTTGCATACTTCGACATTTATTTCCTCAGTGATGACGCACAATGGTGCCGCCATTCCATCTCCATTAATATCCTAGAAACAACAATACGGCAAAACAATTGACCGGATGGATCTAGCGTATCAAGGATTTCCATGCGAATGAACTTGAACTTTTATTTTCAAGTAAGAGTCGAGTTAAGTTAACTTCGGCCTTGTTCAAATTAAACACTCGAAGGTGGATGGAAGTAAACACACACAGCAGAGCTCATTTATTGCAGAAAAGTTTGAATGTACTCTATTAAGAAAAAGGGTAAAAGGAGTTGTATTAAATCATATTATTGGGCCACATTTCGCTTTATGGTTTTCAAAGTAGATCATTCGATACGGGAAGACGGTTTTCTGAAGGTCCCTCGGGAGAAAAATTAAATGAAATGGTTATCATAAACAGTTTTATTCGCAGCTTAACGCCAGTTTTTTTAGTAATTCAAAAGGGGTCAATAATTTATTGTACGTTCTTAAAAGAAAAAAAAAAACACTCCTTTGATAGATCACCGATCTATAGGAAATGTTCATTGCCCAACCAATGCTCAAGAAATGGCCAGCATGACTAGGCATAGTTAAATGAAGCTCAGCGCTGAATCAAAAACTTGAAGATTGATCATCGGGCACATGAAGCCAAATTTTTGAACCCAGAAATCATTTGAGAAGTGGTTTCAAGAAAAAGTTGTGTCATGTGTTTCCGGAGCTACTTCAATTATATCTTATACAGAGGTTTACATCTCTGTTAACTTTCTTTCTCAACCGCAGCACACCCTATAACACTCAAAAAAGTTACGGGTAATACACCTCAACAATCACATTTAATTTCCGTGGATTTTCAATGTCCTTCAATAAGGATGTCGAAACGCAACGGCCAATGTCGAAATACCGCGCCACCGCTCAACCGAAGCGTGTATGCTCATCAGAATCGTTCATCTATTATCGCAAGACGGAAGGATATCATCCACCCCCCGACACCTATCGTCCTTTTGTTTGCACAATTTCCATACGAATATCACATCCCATTGTCGGCAAAATGTGTGATTTTCTCATGATTTCTCCCACCTGACAATTCCAATTGATTAATGTATGGATTATTGAAATAAGGAGAGAGTGAGTGTCGTTTTCTTGTTCCGTCTTTTTCTTCTGCTTTCTACTGCTCTGCACACCTTCCAGGTCCTTTCGCTTTACTTCTATTTAATTACTTTTGTAAAAACAATTAGAAAGTAAAATTGCGATTAAAAGTCTTAAGGATAATGCCACTGCAGCGGTACACTAGAAGTGTGAGAGAGAGAAGGAGGAAGGAAAGAAGTCCTTGCCGGGCGACTTATTTTAAAATTCAAGATGGAAATTTTCGCCAGGTGTTCTTGGGTTTTCTTTGAAGTTTACGTTCTTTTTTTGCTCCTCTGTCGCTTTTTTCGTATTCTTTCCTCACGAACTGTAATCCTTTCGCTGCATAAGTTCTCTAGCTGATTCCCAGTGCAGTTTTCCGGAGCTAGCGGCAGGAATGAGGGTGGAATTTATTCAATTTCATTTTGAGGTGACTTTAATCGCGAGAGAAGGTAATCTCTGGATATCTGCGACTGATAAATGGACATGGGAATTCATAGGGGCGCGTTCGTAGGGTCGAAGCTGCAGAACTAGACTCGTTCGCGAGTTTACTTGGGGACAAAGTCTATGGATTGTACTTTGACAATTTTCTTTTCAACTCGTAGTAGGCATAAACGCATTGTTATGAATAATTATTGTAAATTGTCAAAAAATCTTGGAAAAGTTGTGATTTTTTTGCCGACAAAGGATTCTTGACGTGATGTTTCCAGATTATTGTCTAAAAACGGCTGAGATAATTCGTCAACCGGCGTCAATAAACACTGTTATGTCTCACGGACTACCTCTGAATTGGCTTACAAAGGGTCTCTTACGTGGCCATGCCGACGCCAGTCCCAGCATAACTTTAAAAAAAAAAATTTAGTTAAAGTCTATTCCAGGGACCTGAATGGATTACGTTTAGATGAAAAGGAAGAACTGAGCAGCAATTTGTCAAAAGAAGCATACATCTGGAGTCGTTAATCGAATATTGGCAGTTTTTGCGTCCAGGAAGAAACCTTATTAGGAATAACAAAGAAGGCAAATCGGTGGACGTATGTGGCCAAGTTATACTGACAGGATCTCCCTCTATATATGGGAGGAAGAGCCGAAGTCGATTAAAAGTGGATTTACTGGTAGCCGGATAATAAGTAAGCTGCATCAGATAACTCTGTTTCGGCTAAGAAATGGAGGTGACTTTGAATGCTTTACGAACGCAAGGACTACGGCGACCAGAACATGTGTGTGGTCCTCCTTTCACAAGTCGAATTCGAGCAAATTCTTTGACAAAATTGCTGCCAAGCATAGCTTGTTGCTGTTGAATTGATTTTGCATTAGTTGCTGAAGTACATGAAGTTCCTCCTTAAGGTATTTATGAAACTGAAAAAAATATTTTTAGTTTGAATACTTGTTTCCTTAACCGATTGAGATTGTTGACTTTTAAGCGGCCTAGTGGGCGCTGTTGGCTCGATCGGTTAGTGCGTCGGACTGTTGAGCGAGAGTACCCGGGTTCGAATCCAGCTCGGGGAAAAAAATAACACCACCACCAACATTTTTCACGGCCCCACCTCCAGCGAACGACTGACAACCTTCCTGGAGTACTTCTGTCATGAAAAGCTTTCGCAATTCGCCGTTCGGAACCGGCATTAAACAGTAGGTCCCCTCCACATGTGACAAAATTATAACGCGCACAACACAGTGGAGGCGCGAAAAAGCTAGGCTCTGGCTCTCAACGGGCTGTTACGCCGCCCCCATATGAGTTATTTTTACATATGGCTGTCGTGATGTGAGGACGTTCGATTTTATATGGATGATCACACGGGTATCCTAGACAACTAATGGGAAGACGATTTAGAATGAATTCAAACGATAATCAGGGGACTCCGTTATCCATCATGAAGTTGGCTCAGTTACTTGTAGAAGCCATATTGGCTGCTAATTCCAGATGGAGTGATCTGGGTTACAAATCATAATTAATTTGAAATGCTTGTTAACAGGATGAAAAAAAGTGTGGCTAGGGTTCATGGAAAATGCGCTGTAAACAAAGCAGACCCCAAAACTTTTTGCTCATCGTTGGCAACCAAGTTAAATAGTTTTGGTCCATCTGCACGAAAAGGTCCCAGGTGGCTCAAGGCAAGATAACGTGAATGTATATTTTGTACATACATATATACTAATTAGGTATTGTATATTCTACAGGTCGCCAGGAAGGCGACCGCTCGGCAGACTCGCCTGGCTACGCTTAGGCATGCCTTCTGATGAGTTAGAGTCAGGGCCGGAGAATCGAGTTGCCTAGAGATCACTTCTGCGTGTATTGCCCCCCTGACCCCGTTAATGGAACACGCGGTCAAGATGATGATGATGATATTCTACAGGTGTGGAATGATCAAAAATATTCCGTGAAACAAAAAGCGCGGCGTAATAAAGCAGAAATACGAGCCACAGGAGGTGGGCCCAATAGAACGGTCGACCTTAGTTTATATGAGAAAACCATTGCCAATATCCTTCTATACACCTCGATGCGGCGATGCTTCCAGTTAAAACAACATTTGGTGATCGGGTGGAGGATGAAGTGGAAATTTAAAGTCCCATTGTTCCAGAAGAAAATTGCCCTCCCGCAGACGCAGGACGAACGATCTCACTGTCGAGAACTTCACGCCAAAGAAAAGTAAAAAGAAACAAAGATGAACTAAGAATGGTGTTATTAGGAAAACATAAATATTTAGGAGTATATTCCTAAAGCAAGTGAGAAAACCACAAGATATATAAGAAAGCTAGTGAAAATAAAAGAAGAGCTTGGTATGTTAAAAGACGAAATTAAAAAAAGTAAACTTTTAGGGTAAAACTTCTGGATCTAAAAAAAACAGAAGATACAGATCCTGTTAGAAAAAAATTAATTGAAATCCAGACTTTTAGAATTGGACTGAATTTTGTTTATAATGCTAAGCTTCTTTATGCTATATATAATTATGTTATTAAAAAAATTGAATTATTTTCACTTAGCCTAAGAAAGAAAATTTTGTTGTTATGAAAAGAAACTTAGAAAACGATAAAATATTAAACAAAGAATAATAATGTTGAAACTAATTGTTTTTCAGTGTTCATATGTGTTTTATTCATGGAATGCTTAATGTTCTTTCGAAGTGCAACAGCACTTTGCGAGATACGGTCTTTGGTAGATCTGTCAGGTGAAGTGAATATGGAAAGCTTTTCAGTATTGCTCAGGCATCATGGCATGATAGGGTATTTCAAGATTCTCATCATGTCCTCATCACACACCTGTTTAAATCATGATTAGCACTTATTTAGGATAGTTATGTAATTTACATACCAGCATTATGTTGATGTTATGAAAACCTTTTCTGTTGTAAAATGTACTTTGCAGGACTAATTTCACGTATCTGGGTACCATCGATGCATCCAATGACTCCTGGAAACTCCGTTTTTTCATAAAACGAAAGTTTAGCCTCTTCTTTTTCCTTTGATGTCATTTTGAAACGAATCCACTTTGATCATATAAGTGCCTCAAACATACACAGCAATTCGTTCAATAGTTTGGAAAACGTTGGCTGTAAGATACCTAAATTTCTATCATTGCTAACGCCTGACCATTATATCGTTGACGCGTGAAGAGGGCCGACCGAGCTACCAAAGGGTAAGAAATAGTAATTATTTAAAAAAGTATCTATGTGAATCGTTTATTTCCAGCCACGTCGACTACATTTTCAACATCTCTTGTCTGATAATTACCTTCCGAGCAAAATCTTAAAAAGGCAGCTAATTTTAAAATAGGTGGAACCTATGTCGATTGCGCGCATTTTTTAATGTGAAAACTTATTTGTTCCAACACATAGTAAACTGCTTCTTTGGATGATTTAAGAAAACTAAAATGAACTAGCTTTGCACATTACTCAACAGAGCTGAAAAATTGGCAAATACGTACCACCACTTGGAAGCTCCATAGGATTAGACGCATCTCTTATCATCCTTCGCATTACCGCAAGATTTTGCACAGAGTCTTGTTCTTCATCCTTTCAAAAGCAAAAGATGAAAATAAAATTCACCGATTCAAATAACACCAAAAGACAAAACTACTAGAACCATAGCCATACAATTTAACTTTCCGCTAACTTATTAGTGTCTCCAAATGTTTTTTTTTTCAATTTCACAAATTATTTGCATTAAATCAAACACCGAATTACGAAGTAAAATTTTTACATCGAAAAATCGTTTTATGTTGACCTTTTATGCATTGACTGTTGACGCTAAGTTAGATGCGATGGCGTGCGTTGCTTTTCGTCTGACGTCGTATTCAACGCATGCGAGTTGGGGAATAGCGATGCCGCTTACACACAACTCTTCATACGAGGCAAATACGAGAGTCGTATACGAGTTGGGTAAGCGAAGTGATAGCTAACAAAACTATTTTACTATTTGAAAAACAAAACAGTATTGTCATTGCTTTAGATTGGCCTAAGCCCAATTGGACTTATTTATGAAATTGCTAATGCGTTTAACATCTATACTAGCTAAATCGCTCAAATCCTCGAAGAAGTATGTTCCCATTTCCGATTTTGATGAAATTTGGCATAGTGACAGGCCCTCTCTCCTCCCCCGCATCTCGGCAGCCTCAACAGAAATCGTTGAAAGGAGGCATGGTTACCGAAGAGGCAACGAAGAGGTCTTCAAGCCTCACAAAACAGTAACTTTTTGGAGTACCATTGTCGTCTATCTTGATCGGTAATGCTGACCGTAATATTCGTTAACTACTTTGCAAATATTTAAAAAAAAAGTAATAATAATATAGTATTTAATTAGTAACGAGAACTGAAAACGGCCAATTTGCAGGAGCATAAGAACCGATATTGTGTGGTCATTTAGACATTTTGTTTTCTTGAAACTGTCCCTTGACATCTACATGCCGGAAGTAAGTGATTTTAATCTTTCTCTGCTACTTAGTGCTTGAACTCTATGCAGTTTTTAATTTCATATAGCCCATTGTAATCGAACACTGTAACCCTCCGAAGCGCTCTAAAATCCATGCGCATTCTAAGCACATACATCATTTCAACAAAAGCCAACCCCTTAATGCAATCACTTAGCATCCATGACACCCGTCCTAAATACACGTAATCAGAACACCTTAAGACCGACAACATAAGACTGGCCTCAATCAGCACAAGTCAATCAGACAGACACAATGCAGCACTAGCAACACCGACATTCAATTTCACTTGATTGCAAAAATTATGAATCAATTATGATGTCGTATCGAATCATCCGCTCAATAAACTTTAGAAAATATCATTATCCTTCTTGTGGGTGGCGCTCAGTGCGTGAGCCTCACCATCACCCACAAACACCCAATCGTCCATCGTCCTCCGATGCTCTGGTCTGGGCATTCAACCGAACTTAATTTACTTACGCGTACATAAGCACGCACTACACCACCCTCCCGTTGTTGTGTTGCATTCAAATTGCATCAAGTCTCAACTTTTGGCTCGTAGCATGCACCGCTCCATGTGACTGGAATCAAATGTCCGCAAATGGACATGCATGCATGGACTGCTTCAGTCGTCCTGTGCCAGCGTGCGATGAAGTGTCCGGGCCACTCGTGTACGTGTCTGCGTGCCTGTGGGCCGTTGGGGGTAGGTGTGCGTGCGAAGAAATTTTGCGAGTGAGCAAAATACTTTCGGGGGCTCCCCTTGTGGAAGTATTTTGAGGGCTTCTTCTTCTGGAGGGGGATTTAATTGAGGTTTGCGGTAAGTTGAGGCATGGCTCCTTGTCTTCTGGTGCTTGTTCATACTCTTGCCAGTGGGTGGCTGTGTGACTGCTGAGAGGAGGCTATGAACATGTCAGTTGGTCGGTTTTGACTGGCACATGAGCAGAAGTTTCTGTTGCCTTGAATAAGACCGACTATGTAAAAAAGGAAGAGAATACTGTCAAATTTGACGGCAGGAACCTTCCGACGATCAGAGGGAACAAAATTGAACTTAAACTATTCGCTTGATGGACAATGATTGGTTGATGATGTCGCAGTTATCAAGCATTTCAGTTTCACGCAATTCCTTTGTAGTCCACATTGGCGGCTATCATATTCAAGATTTCCAGAAATTCTTTTGTAGTCAATATCGCTATTGTTGTAATCAGGGTTGTAAAGTATTTTTTATTAAAATTTCTGTCCCTAAATATTAACAGCATACGTAAAATTAAATATGTATGTGCCAATCTTGAAAAAATTAAAAGTTAGATTAATTTTTCAAACTTTCAGTTGAAGTCAATTTACAACTCTCCGGTCAAATCCCGAGTTCAGAACAACTCTGAAGTTAATCAACTCTTAATTTCCCGATAAATTACAACTATTGTAAACAAAATTACTTTAAATCGGTTTGAATTATTTCAGAAGCCAGTGGTGACTGCAATATAATATTAACAGTCGCTTTGATAAGCATTTCTTAGTCATTCATACATAATTGTATTCTTCTGAAAAATAAAGCTTAAACAGCAATAATTAAATTTATTTACTATTTATTATTATTTAGTCATTGGGAAAAACATTTCTCCTGCTGAATTTGGTAAAGACCATGGACGATTATGTAAGAAAAAATGCGTCCTAGATTGATCTTTCATCACGTCAGTAAACCGAAAGATGCGTCAATGACAGAAAAGATAATTTATTCTGTCTGTGATATCAGCCTCATAGAAGGCGATCGCTATTTCTCTGACATTTAGCGCTTAGAAATTTGGGTCAGTAATGATTGTTGATAATTTCGGCTGACTTCAGTTGTCATCGTGGCGTTAGTAGTTCACAGTGTTTGGCTTGGCTTTGTCTTAAAAAGAAATCAACAACATTTTAGGCCCGTAACTTTCGAGGTTGCATTGCCAACACCAGTAATAGCGCAGTTTTCCAGCGGCAAGTCCTTACTTTGATTTCGATAATTAAGGAATTCGAAGAATATTTTGATGTGAAACAGACATTTTCTAATAGAAACGAAATAAATCACAGTAAAGTTTATTTTGGGATATTTATATGTCGAAGTTGGTCCGCAAACGGACAGTTGGAATTCCCAAATTCCAATGACTCCTTAATTGGACTAGGTCCTTATTAGATTTCTCTATTGCAGTTTTTCTGCAACCTTTGGGATCAGCACTGAATAAGACGGAAGATCCCGTGGTTGTTGAAGAACATGAACCAGATTGCAGACAGACATACGTTCCCGACGCGGGGCATCCAAATGACCCCATTCAGCTGTCTGCCCATTTCTGAGAACCACTGTTCCACCAATTTACTGTCCCCAAGTCCCGACTTCATTTGATTACAACAAATTCTTTTCAAAAACGAAATTTTACTTTGCCCCAAACCCGGCGCACATGCATCCAACATTCCACGATATGGCAGCCACTACTTCTGTACAAACACCGCCACCACTGAATAATTCATGTGGTGCCCGCAATTCCCATGCTCGCAATCATAATCATTTTGGAGAAGCAGTCCCACTGCCGTCCTGGATGAGATGCGAAAATCCACCACCACAACACCACTACCTACAACCACTCCCACCACCTCCACCGCATCCGCACAATGGGAGAAGAAAAACAACAAAAACAAAAAAAAAAAAAAAAGAAGCAAAGCAACTTGAACATTTTAAGCAAACAAGTGACAGTGAACTCGAAATTCAAAATTAACCACAAAGGGAAGGAGTTGACCAAACAACCAGACGAACATGGGGCCACTACTCGCTTCCATCTGGACACAGATACAGACTCAATACTGATACAGATACTCTGGAGCTCTGTGTGTACACTTGCAGAGAGCTCAATGTCATTGGCAGTCATCTCACCGGAGGGCCAACGGACGGGCCAAAGGAGCCGTCAGTGCAGTCGGAGTCGCAGCACAAATCCCAGATTCAAAGGACACATCCATTCGACACGAACCCTTTGCCCAGTGTGTCCTGATGATGCTGCTGCCATTTGGTTTCCTGCACACACCATTAAACGATATTATTTTAAACAAATTTACATAAACGATATCGCAGCCGGGCGGAGCTGGAGCCGGTGCCGGTGGTGTATGCTGAAGGCTTTGCATTTCATCAACTCAACTCTCGTGCATCGGGATTTGAGATGGACCGGCCGGCGGGCGGGTGGTATGGTTGCTTTTGAAGTAGTTTTCCGAATGGGAAAGAGGACGAGTTTTAACATTTAAGTAACCCACTGATGATGGACGAAGGTAACACTTGTGGTTGGATAGAGCGGTGGATTGTCGTGCGCCGAGTAAAAAGGGATTCTTTTGACTGGCGAATTGGACGGTGATCTAGAGGTTTCCAGACTCAGATTTTCGATCTCGAAATGTATCAAAATGGACAAAGATTGGTTTAGATTTTCCAATTTTCTGATTGTGCTTGCATTAAATATTGCATGGAAAAAGAGATCTCTAAAATAAGGCTCATTTTGGTCCACGTGAGTTTTCCTTTGAACTTCTAACAAAAAAAAATTGTTGATTAAAGCCTTGTTATTTTGATCAGTTACTGTAAACTGTTTTTTTATATGGTACCCTTAGTAACATGCCCCAGATCATGCTGCCAAATTAACATTTATTAGTCCTTCAGGTGATTTTGAATCGAGGGACGGTTCGTAGTTTTAATGTTTACTGCGATGAACCTAATCATCGATTTGATTTTGTTTACCAGAGGGGTGTATTATCCCAAAAACTAAGGTTGTTTACATTTAAAACGGTATGTCTTAAACGGTATGTCTAAAATGTCTATTGCAGACGATATTTAAAAAAAAAAAAAATACTTCTGTGTCAAAAAAAAAAACACCAGAGGGACTTATGAAGGTTAAAGAAATTAAAAGGCTGCTAAGCACAATGCTTTCATTTATGACAGATGCATTGGCTCTTCCAAGCTAATTCGAAACAAGTATGTAGTAGTCCTAGACGCCTCAGTCAAAAAAACGCTAGATCGGCCGAGAATGACGATTGATTATCAAATCCGTTGGCTTGCGCAGATCCAATTAAAAATAAAATACATAGGATCTGTGGTGAATCTTTCAAGAGGCTTAGTCTACAATGAAAAGGAACCCAAAATGTTGGTTGGCAATACAGTTGGCCTAGCTTTGGCCTAAGTATACAAAATTTTCAAAAATATTGCCAACATATTTATCAATGAGCCGAAGCCAAATAAGCCGTAAAAGTCACTTTTAAATGGGAACTATCGTATGATTTAATCACAGCCGAACAATGATGGGAATCTGTTTATGTAATAAACTTTAAGTTACGAATGTCATTGTTCACCGAAAATTCCTTTTTTGGAATTGTGCCTCTTCTAATCCTGATCTAAAGTATGAGCGAGTGCATCTATACACCTACAAGTGCTTTTATTCACTGACTCACGTCGCATACATTACCAAAGCTTCTACGTTCCAGCTACGAAATCAGCAACGAGCCGGCTATCTTATCACCAGCACCCGTTGCCGAAAGCACTTTACAAGCCCCCACGCTAATGTACATAAAAGGCAATCGTCCCAACACTCTGCCAAGTGAATTCGCACATTTCCATGTGTGGTCAAATTTGAAGTACATATGTCAAATTGATTATCGCAAAAGTTTTTCTATAAAAGTTTCTTGCTTCCAAATACCCACCAGTCCATCATGGAACGTTGGCAGAATCGTGTAGCAGTGGTAACAGGTGCCAGCAGTGGCATCGGCGAAGTGATCGCAAAAGATCTTGTCGTCGCAGGTCTCCGGGTTGTCGCATTGGGACGGCGCCAGGAGCGTCTTGATGAAAATCGCTTGAAACTTACTAAGGATCAGCAGACGAGGTACTACACGAAGAAATGTGACGTTTCCAAAGAGGAAGAAGTTAAGGCGACGTTTAAGTGGATTGAAGCACGACTCGGCGGCACCGATATTCTCGTGAACAACGCCGGAATCGTGCGTTTCGGCAACACGCTGGAGATGGACACCGCGATTATGAACGAGGTCCTTGATACGAATGTGAGGGGTCTGGTCTACTGCACGCAGGCAGCTTTTAAGAGCATGAAGGAGCGGAAATTCGACGGACACATTGTGAACATCAACAGCGTCGCTGGACATAAAGTAATTCGCGGAAATGGCAGCACGAATCTTTACTCGCCGTCGAAGTTCGCCGTGACAGCCATCAACGAGACCATCCGCTACGAGTTAATGAATCTGGGCACCAGGATAAAAACAACGGTAAGAATTTGCACAATGACAAGATTTTGTGAGTGTTAACGGATAATCTTTTCTTTTGTAGAGTATCAGCCCAGGGGCAGTCCGAACAGAAATCATTCCTAAGGAACAATTTGATGCTATTGGAAATGTTCTGGACGCAGAGGACATTTCGCAGGCCGTCATGTTTGTCATTGCTACACCACCACATGTGCAAATTCAGGAAATGATTGTGAAACCCGTCGGAGAAATGTTCTAAAAGAAAACATACTTGTATTTGTTTTTATTCTGTGAGAAGTGTGATGATATGTGTTGTTTAGATATATTGTTTTTTATGCAGATTTTTAAAAATGTTGTGCAAATTTGTGCATCTAAGCTTTCAGTCTGTATTTATTTTAAATCGAAATTAATAAGTGCAGTTGATGGTTTTACATGCAAGAAAAAGATTTTAACACAAAATTTTCACTTTAACGCAGCCGCATTGCAAGGAATATGAATGTAGTAATATCGACGAAATAAAACCATTGTCCATGGCTATCGCACACAGCGGCTTTTGTAGTCAGCATTATTGACGAGTTTCTTTTTTTCCTCACTTGCCAGCTTTGGCAGTTGACTTATGCAACAATGCAGCGAATGTTTTACCCACTGAGGTGTTTAGACTGAGTACATGGTAAATCGATATTTTAGGATACTGTCGGGGAAAATTGATAAAGTGTTTATCTTTTAAATACGAAATACCTTAGAAAATACAACGACTACACAGGCTTCATTACAAAATTTTATTTTCGGCTAAAATGCGCGATATTTATAGGTTAGCACAAAAGCAGTGTTTTGGTTGAACACATATTTTCTGCAGTTTTACATCTGAGCTCATAAGTCGAAATCGATCAACATCAATCGAAGATATCAAAACCTTAACTTACAGAGGCTACATAGTAGCACATGTACCCCAGAACGCATAAAATATAAGTTTTCCGTGTTCTTGAGCTTTAATTAACTATTTGATTAATGAGGATCTAAAGATTACATTGTGCGTGTGTGTGCATAAAGTTCTTACCTCCGATTTGTTTGAATTTTTTGAGAACATAGTGTAAAGCGTTAGAAACCAAAATCCAAAGCCGTTGTGACCGCAAATGACTAGAAAGGACGAAAAGGACATTCAAAGTTGAAAAACCGTGGAAAAAGAAATGGAAATATCTCGTTAACCCCATAACCTGTTTCGTTACTCGAATAAAAGGTATTAAAAAGCTCTTTCGATTGGTATAAAAATCATTTCGATCAGTTTTATATTTTGAAAGTTATAGTTAATTTTCTTAAAATAGGCTTCAATTTTCATAGAATAACATTATTTTCATAGAATGCAGCGTTATTAAGACTGAATTTTTAAACATTATATGAAAGTTCATTTTATAACCTTGAACTTTTTTGACTAGTAGTTTGTGAGATTATTTTGAAAAGCAGGCCCGTTAGCGGTAGTTTACAATAAAAAAAATCGTCGACATCAATGTTAGTGGATGGATAGCATAAGATTCACATCGAATTGATTTAAAACGTTTGTAGAATCAACGCTAAAATATTTCAAAGTGATTCTTTTGAGTTTTCTCTAAAAAAAATTAACTTAATTTGGCTATCTTGCTCTTAATTTTTTCTTGCTAGATCTATTATAATTCTTTTAACAACTTTAGAGAATGATTAAACCTTTCCAAAACTGAAACAAGTTCTAAAATCGGAACACCGGAACCTATTTTATGAGTCTTAGAATGCTCGATATATGGGTGTATACTTTCTTTTGCCTCTGACTGTAAATATTAAAAAGCGCAAAAATGCTTTACTTTAATGCTCTTCACATTTTTGTCTAATTGGGCCTAAACGACCCATTATATTAACATCTTCCACTAATAGTCCTAATTTTTTTCAAAATAAAAATCTAAATGAGACTGAGAAACATGTAACTTTAGCGGTTTCATCCATCCTAATATTTTCTACTTATCCATTAAATTTTCTACTAATTCTATATAATTTTCTTGTGCTACATTTCTTAGAAAACCTTATTCTATATCTCTTTATTCTGTCCCATCATTTAGGAGCTGATGCCCCAAGAATACCTCTATATTGCAACACTAATATAACAAGTGTTTTACTTTTCAGTGTGACTGATCATTCCAAAGCAGAAACTATCAAAAAATTAACATAAACTAAATTTTTCTCATTTAAGCCACGTCAATTCGGGGACAAAATTAATACCACACCTCATACATAAGCCAATTCGAGTACATTTAATGGATAAAAACAGACCAAATCAGGTAGAGTTAAATTAATCTTATTACTAAGAACATCTAAAATTTGGTCGGTTAAAACATGATTGTAGTAATGGTGGTACCTCGACTGATGAATAATGAAATAAGATTCCGATATCGTAGTACCAAGCTCGCCCCATATCCTGCTCATATTGTCAAATTTCATCTTACTAGATTTCTTTTAAGCGATATCCACGTCATCCTACGAGTTCCCAACTGCATTGAGATCTCATTTATACATTATATTATACAGACTTATTATTAGGATCATTATAATGATAGGATATTGATCCTATTGATTTTTTTAGTATAGCAACGTCTTAATCTTAACATTGGATTACTAAGGATTTTTTTATTCCTGACTTGGTAAATAAATACTACCTTCTACCCGATAATATCTCTGGTATTCTACATGTTATTTCGTAATAACTGAAATAGAATTTCAATTTCATCTTAACCAGACTTAAACGACTATTTTTTGAGGTCATAGAATTATAGAGCAACAAAAATTCTAACAAATAATCAGGTATTAGGATTCTAAGAATTAATTTTAATTTTGAATTATTATAAAACATATGTACATTTAAACGATTTATGTATCATACCTACATGTACTTGATGTATAAATTAAATTAAATAAATATTCTTATTTTTTCTTCACCGTGATGGTTTTCGCTTTTATTTACAAACACATTAATACAAACAACATATTTACTTCTTAATTTACAAAAAATTGTCAGGCAAGATAAAGGTACATAGTTTCTTGTTTAAGGATGCAAAGTTATTTGTTCATAACTTTTATTGTAGGTGGACAATATTCTTATTTTTTAGGGTTTCGTTCCAACGCAATAACGAAACCCTTATGGAATCACTTCGATGTCTGTCTGTCTGTCTATCTGTCGCCTTTTACATGATTGCCTATAAGTTATAAGTCATTGGTAGCTAAGGGATGAAATTTGGAGAGAACATATGTCTAGGCAACCTAAAAATAAGTCATCGATTTTTTTTTATTCAATTTTGCAGAAACGTAGTAAAGAAAACTTTAGTACCAATACTAACTCTCGAAAAAACGTCAACGGTGTCATTGGAAAGGGGGGGTCGTCCTGATTATGAAAATGTCTGTCAGTCTATCATTACACTTTAATCTTGGTAATTGAGGAAACACCTAGAATTAAGAAATAAAACTTTACCAAAAGATGTGTTTTACTTGCCTAAGAAAAGTTCAGATGAAAAATTTTAAGAAAATTTCAGTTTTGTTTTGGATGGGTATCGTTGAATCGGTGATGACAGCAAAATCAAACAGTTGTACTATGGCAATCACCTTACTTTTATTGATAAGAAGTTATTAGCCACGAAACTTCCAAACAGACTTGTGTACCGTGTCCCCACTTTACTTTCTAAAACATTGGGCCAAAAAATATGAAAATTAAGCAACGGAGCATCTCATCGCAATATCTCAAAACTACACACAAGTCGTATACGAGTTTTTATTCATACTCAAATAAGAAAATTAACAATTTAAAAAAAAAATGTGTAAGGTATTGTTGGATAAGTCTTGTAAAATAAAATAGAGTTTCCATTTTTAGCATTTTATTTAGAGGTTAAGTTTTCGAGATATTAAGCTGTAAGCGCGAAAAAAAACACCGGTGGGTCTAAAAATCTAAAAAAAAAAATGGAATGTAGCTCTTGATGTAAAAGTAGTTTGAACACTCTGGCTTTTATAGTTTTCGAGATTAGGGCCAAAAACTAAAAAATATCGCAATAAGAATTAAAAATAAAATACACAGGATCTGTGGTGAATCTTTCAAGAGGTTTAGTCTACAATCGAAAGGAACCTAAAAAGTTGGTTGGCAGCATAGTCGGCCTTGCCTTGGCCTAAGTGCACCACATTTTTAAAAATATTGCCAACATATTTATCAATTAGCCGAAGCGAAATAAACCTTAAAAGTCACTTTTAACTATCTATGATTTCGTATCGTATGATTTCGTCACAACCGTACAATGATAGGAATCTGTTTAAATAATAAACTTAAAGTTTTAAATGTCATTGTTCGTGAGCAGAAAATTCCTTCTTAGGAATTGTGTCTCTTCTAATCCTGATCGAAAGTATGATGGAGTGCATCTATACACAAACAAGTGCTTTTATTCACTGACTCACGTTGCATACATGACCAGAGCTTTTACGTTCCAGCTACGAAATCAGCAACGAGCCGGCTATCTTATCACCGGCACCCGTTGCTGGAAAGCACTCCACAAGCACACGCACATGTACGTAAAAGGCAATCGCCTAAATACACTGCCAAGTGACCCTGCACATTTTCACGCATGGCCAAAATTTAAAGTATCGCAAATTGGCTATCGCACATGACGTCACTGAAAATTATAAAAGGCTAATTTTCCTTGGTTATCGGAGTAGCCGTCAGTTATCTTGTCGACAAAGTTTTCCTATAAAAGTTTCTTGCCTCCAAAACCCACTAGTCCATCATGGAACGTTGGCAGAATCGTGTCGCAGTGGTAACAGGTGCCAGCAGTGGCATCGGCGAAGTGATCGCAAAAGATCTTGTCGTCGCAGGTCTCCGGGTTGTCGCATTGGGACGGCGCCAGGAGCGTCTTGATGAAAATCGCTTGAAACTTACAAAGGATCAGCAGACGAGGTACTACACGAAGAAATGTGACGTTTCCAAAGAGCAAGAAGTTAAGGCGACGTTTAAGTGGATTGAAGCACGACTCGGCGGCACCGATATTCTCGTGAACAACGCCGGAATCGTGCGTTTCGGCAACACGCTGGAGATGGACACCGCGATTATGAACGAGGTCCTTGATACGAATGTGAGGGGTCTGGTCTACTGCACGCAGGTAGCTTTTAAGAGCATGAAGGAGCGGAAATTCGACGGACACATCAACAGCGTCGCTGGACATCAAGTGCTTCGTGCGGAAGGAAATAGCAGCACAAATCTCTACTCGCCGTCGAAGTTCGCCGTAACAGCCATCAACGAAACCATCCGCTACGAGTTAATGAATCTGGGCACCAGGATAAAAACAACGGTAAGAATTTGCATTTGCATTGTGGGCGCCGTGGATTAATCGTTAATGCGTCGGACTGATAAGCTAGAGAACCCGGGTTCGAATCCAGCTCGGGGAAAAAACACCACAAACAATTTTCAGGGCCCCACCTCCAGCGATCGCTGACAACCCTCAGAAGTACTCCACTTCTGTTACGGAAAGCTTTCGCAATTTCCCGTTCGGAAACGGCATGTGTCAAAACACATGTGTCAAAATTATAACGCACACAACACAGTGGAGGCGCGGAAAGCTATTCTCTGGCCCTTCGTGGGCTGTTACGCCACTAATGATGATGAAAAATTTGCGTAATGACATGGTTTTGTGAGTACTAACGGATAATCTTTTTTTTTATAGAGCATCAGCCCTGGGGCAGTCCGAACAGAAATCATTCCCAAGGAAGCCTTTGACGCTATCGGAAATGTTCTGGATGCAGAAGACATTTCGCAGGCCGTCATGTTTGTCATTGCCACACCACCACATGTGCAAATTCAGGAAATGATTGTGAAACCCGTCGGAGAAAAGTTTTAAAAGATAACTTGTTTAAAAGTTATGTTTAAATACATTTTTAAATCGAAAACTTGTGTTTGTTTTCATTCTATGAAAAGTGTGATGGTATGTTATATCGGATATATTGTTTTTTATTGAGATTTTTAAAGATCTTGTGCAAATTTTTGCATCTAAATTTTCAGTCTGTATTTATTTTAAATAGAAATGAATAAGTGTAGGTGATGGTTTTACATGTAAGAAAAAGATTTTAACTCAAAATGCACACTTTAATGCAGCCGGCAGTAAATTAGCCGCATTACAAGTAATTTTAATGTAATATCGATTGCTGATATCTTATCAAAATTCAAACGAAATAAAAAAATTGTTCATCGCCATCAAATGATTAAAGACAGTGACAAGGCACAAACCGACGTCACGTCTGTTTATTTGTATTACTTCAGGTAGCATTAAAGAGGTATGCCTTGTCATTGACCTTGTCTTACACAACAGCTGGCACGTGCAGAACATCATTTTGCATGACTATATTTTTTTTGGTTTTTGTGTGCGTTCTAAGTGGTTCCAATTTTCTTTTGTTCACAGCAACAAAATCGCAGCTAGAGAAAATATGGCGAACACGCAGGGTTCATTACTAAATTGTCTCGATTCCTGCTGTTTGGTATGGGATTTACGACCAATTTAGTCATTGGTTCATCGTTTTTTGAAAACGACTTTAGTGAGTAGCACAGAAAGATAATAACCAATTTCATTTCGACTAAAATGAGCGATATGGATTCTACGTAAGCATAAAACCAGCGTTTCGGTTAAACGCATATTTTCTGCAGTTTTACATCTAGGCAGATAAGTCGAAATCGACGATATCGAAACCGCAACTTAGAAAGGCGACATTTTTGACCATTTATGCACGTTTGGAAGTTAAAAAAAATACATAAACGACGATATCAGTCAAAATTTTACTTCAATTATCATGTATACACACAAAAACAAATATTGGTTATCCCATAATTATTAAAAAGTGCAGAGATTTTCTTTAATGCTCTTCACATTTTCGTCTATTTTTTTTTTCATTTTATCATTTTATGTGCAGCATGTGCTATTTACTTTGTCGTCCCTGTAGCTGAATATTGATAATATTATCTCTGATCCGAGTCACTGTGCAAAGTGGCGGTGGACATTTGAATGATATCAAACGACCATGCACGGCTTCAAGAAATAACCTATCATAATTTAATGTCGTAAAAACCACTGTGTTATGCGTGGTCTAAATTAACACAAGTGGAAGGGACCAACAACTAACAAATTGCCTAATCAAGCCAAAAAAGCAAATAAAGTAGCGATGCCATAGCCACTTACTCGTTGGTCCTTCGAACAGCCGGTTAACTGTGGCTAAATTACCTATGAGAAACTCTCACACTTTGGCTTCGTGATAATTATGACATCCGCAATGTAATATTTTTCATTTAATAGAAAACAATGCAGACAGTATTCAAGGAGCAAAGAAACAAATCATGTCTGTATGCGGTTGGCCACAAAATGGCTTCTGAAGCGTTTTTGGGATTTTATTTTTACACTCAATATTTAATTACTACAAACTGTGAGGGTGTACGAGTAGTTCCGACAGTATTTTGAGGGAAAACTTAAAATCCCAAATTGCCTATGCGTTTGCCTCAAATCAGCGGCCTGGATCTTAACTTGTACGTTGTGCTTCGATAAAATGGGTTCATTATTCTGTTTTAATATTATTTTCTTATGCTCATTAATCTGCAAGGAGTAGGTTGACAAAAAATACAGTCGAAGCACTCTAAGTCGAATTTTCACTGGATATCAAAATTATATCGAGTTAGAGGGATTTTTCGAAAAATTCGAGTTTTTGTTTAAAAGCCTTTATTTTATCCAAAAGAGTATATATGTAAGGAAAAAGCACAGGAAATTACTTAAAAAAGCTTGTAATTTTGGATTGTGTCTTTAAAATTGGAGAATGAAACCTTTTTAAAAAAAGACTCCATTTTAAAAAGGCAGTGTTGGACCTCCTCCCGACTCTCAATGCATTCATTAAATGCTTGAAAACATCTCAGATACCTAATGGTTTTTATATTAAAAGCAAATTGTTTGAGGCTAACCAACAACACAATAAATAAGCAGCGCAGGTATTCATACAGAGTCACGCGGTTGTGTACACAAATAACCTATAGCTCATTTGTGGTTGTGTGTAGTCGACGATTATATGGGCCTAAACGACAATTGTGTTTGCCCAACATGATTGTGCTTCGAGAATCTTTGGCGAATATTTTCGATTTTCTCATATTCTTTGGGTTCGATGTTTGCCGACATGCAAATCCTCATTCGTGCTGTGAACATTCTCTTTCTTTCTTGCATAGGTAAACAATAATAAGGACAACCACATCCGCTTTTTACTCCGACGTGTTTGCACCAAAAATCAAATCAATTTGATATTTTCTACTGAAAACACATTGGATTTTGCTTTGAGTTTCTTAACTAGCTTTCTTTAAAACTGAAATACGTAATCCAAAGCACATTATGTTTCCTGAAGCTCGAGCTCTTTGTGATGCCACTTCCTCAACAGAGCCAATTGCAATTTGCCCCAGGGCTCATTACATGTTGCTGTTGTAGGGTGTGCAACGGACACAAATTTGGTCAAACGTCATTTAATTGCTGTCAATCTGAAAGTCTGGTCATAGATTTCTTTCAGTGCCCCATAGGCTCTAATAGGCCCCCTGAAACAATTCTTTGTTATGTTAAACCCTGCCTACAGAAGTGACATGAAACAGTAGTGGTTTCAAAGCCTTCCAAATTCAATGGTCCTTGAGGACTTCAGTCCCAATCAACTCCGCCTCTCTCGCTCTCTAATAAAGTCTTTCTCCTAAGTGACAACAGAAGTGACAGGGCGAATCAAAGTTTGACTGAGTTCTAACTCAATTGAGACTCCTAATCCAGAGAGGCGCCCCTCTTCTTCCACAAAAATTATAAATGAACCCTCAGCACCTCTCCCATTTTAGAACGAAAACTTTTGCCATTGTTGAAATTTCTGAGAAATTAATTAAGTTCTTAGTACCCAGTGACGCATGAATCCATTCATCAAACCGAATCCGTCCTTGACTGCATTTAATGCAGTTTTGATGGAATTCCACACTACCACCCGCCCACCACAGAGAGTGTTGAACAATTAAGCAATAATGAGACAACTTTCGTTTGCCATTTAACCTAGAGTCCTGTGTCCTGTGTGTCCTGGGTCCTTAGTGTAGGGAATCCCAGAAAAAAAAAAAAAAAAAAACGTCAACGTCGAGTAACATTTTCTGTCCATCAGTACAGCAGCAAAACTCCGGCAAACGATAACTTAAAGAAGATTAATCACCTGACCGTAAGCCGAGCGGGCGGCGAGTAGGTGGCGAGTGGATTGAAGTGGTGAAGCTGCATTTTTGTCAACCAAAGGGATGATGCCGAATGCCAACCCGTTTCGAGTCAAGGTTAGGCGAGAGGACGAAGCACAAAATTAATGGTTTAATGCTGTTGGACATCAACACCATCAGCCATCAAGACGGGGGATACGCCAAGGCGCCAGGGCGCAGTCAGGCAGCGTTTTTCTGTTACTGGTGGTTGTTGGGGTTCGTCTGCGCTCCGGTGAGGTGTTCTGGTGGAATTGAGGATTTGTTTGGAATTTTCCACTTGGATTCGAATGCCATCGCTTCAAAGTTTCTTTGTTGTCGGCGATGGAGGTGGGTGAAGGTGTTCCTTAACTCTTTTGCCGGGTTCTTGTTTGATGCTTCTCCTCTCTGGCAGCAGCAGGAAATTATTAAGCATGTCAGAGCGGTGGGCGGTGTGGGTGAGGTTTAGCAACAAAGTGCAACGGGCAGGATGGCGCCGCGCCGTTGTTAGGATGGAACTCGTTATTTGTTGTGCGAAATGTAGTGCAATTTTGGAATCCTTGGGATTTGTGCCGAATGAAAAATGTCCTTTTTTTGTTTGTATCGGTGCTGCGCGGAGGCGGGTGTGTGAGTTCCTCCTTCGTTTTTTTAATAATGGTGCTTTGTGTGGAAAAGGTAAAAAGCTAAATCGTTTTTAAGCTCCTTGTCGGAAATGAACTGCGAGGCGATGTTGGAGAATTTTCTAGGTTTGGTGTGCGAGTTTTTTCGGGATTTCTATGGCGACAATTATTTTTGGCATATATTGGTTAACGCTTTCCTTGGCATAGCTCGATCTGTGAGAAGATGTTGAGCTGCTTTTAACTTTAGATTACCTTAGTTAGAGCATTATTTCTTCGCATGACGGATGAAGAATCTCAAAGGTTCTTTCGATTCTTAAATTTTTGCCGAACTTTTCTTCTTCCTCATTCTAAAGTTTGTAGATTTATTGAAGGTGAGAAGCCATGTAAACCAATCACATTTCTCCGAAAATCCCCTGAAAAAATTTCGAGAGCCTAAAAAATGAAAATGGTAAAGAATTCACGAAAAACAGATAAAGCCATGTTTTTAAATGGAAATGTATAGTGAGCTAAAAAACACCTATCGCAGCAGCGAAAATCTGAATGAAACAGAATCACAATCTTAGTCGTTGTGGGCCTGTTAATGCGGACGCACATATTATAATATGTACATCTGTTATTTTGTAAATTACATACTTCCCATTGTACAAGTAATTCTGTGCAACAAAATAAGATTATAATGTTAACAAATTTTCAGTTTAAAAGAACAGTGAGTTGTGCTTTAAGTGAAGGTGATGTGCATCTCATAACCTCATCAATTTGCTTTCTAATTTCTCAATATTAAATACGCTTTACCTTGTTTTCTTCAAATATTCAGCATATAAGCAAAGAAGCGACCTCTTGAGTTCTGTTTTATAAAAATAATATGCCTGATTTTAAAATAATGCTTTATTTAGCACAATTAAGAAAGCTCCACTAAGCCCACTAGCTCAGCACAATCAACGTCACCCCACAGAGGTTTCAACATGAATTCTAAAAAAAAAAGATTCTTTAATCTCGATCCCGGTTACTTTAACGCCATCTCCCATGAGGCCCGAGAAAATCCACAACACCGAACAACAGACAGGAGTATTGATCAAAAATGCCCTCGTCCAAGCCAACGCAACGCTCTACGACAGCAACTCCCAGGAGACGTCTGCAGATCGTCTGCCCAAATAATTCCACAGACACAGGCGCCCCCCACATCCGCTCTGCAAAAGTTATCCTGTTCAATCGGTACCTCGTCCATGTGTGAACCGTGTGTTTTCCTACCGCACACATCCATCCGTCCGTCGCGCTGCTGCAACAGGGTGATACAGTCTATCTAATAACACCTTCCAGGCTACCAGCCACACACAACGCCAGTGTTTCTTTTGTTTTTGTGTGTTCCTGGACCTGGCTCTCTGCCGTTGGTTCCTTCTTCCCTCATGTGTGTGTGCAAGTGGGCGCATGTATGCACGTGTGCATCTTTCCGCTCACCTTGTTTACCTGGACGTGAAACATTCGAATAGTTGCCCCGAGGGAGCAACTAACAAACGACCTGAACACAACTTTCAAATTACTATCGGTAATTTATGGTATAGTTGTTGGAACAAGGACTTTAAATATATGACCGTGTGGCTGTGTGTAGTGGGTGGTGGTTGCTGTTGTGTGCAGCGGCGGGCGCTGTGAGTTCGCTCGTCGCGAGTGATTGCTGGGGACGGAACCCCGACGTGGTGGTGGTGGTTTCGAATGAGGAAGTTGCAAAGAGAAATTTAAGCTCTCCTCGAAGAAGTGGAAAGAGATCCATCGGAACGGGCTCTCATGACTCTGAAGCGAAGTGAAGTTTCTTTAGTTTTACAACTTAATCTTATTTGGGTACACCTGGAAGAGTGGGGGCGGGTGGTTTATTCGAAACCGGGAATAACTGTGTGAAATGCAGCGGTGGGCGGGTGGGGCATGATAAATCCTTTCACTTCGGACAGGATACAAAATTACTGAGCAGTCAGAGCCACACGACATTCGAAGGGAAGAAATGTTGTTTGTGGCTGGGTATTGAAATGGAGTTTGTCCTTAGCAATGAATTTTTCCTTCGATTGGCGAGAGGAGTCCTAGGCACTTGAGGCTGAGACGATTGATTGGACAAGCATTCTCAAGGGGGCTTCATAGTTGTCTGTGTCTTCTACACCCAAGCTTTCCCTCTCATCCTCGTCAACGCGGCTCTCTAAGTTGATGGAAGCCTTCCTGATCGAAGGAATGACATTTGGGTTAAACTTCAGGCGGTTGCTGGTCTTCGACTTATTTGGCACTCACAATTGCCACAATTGAAAACCGACCAAAAACAACTTTTGCTCGCTCATAACTCGAGAAATATGACTTTCCTCACAACTTATTTTACACAATTGAAAAAAGTTCGAAATTTTTTAGGGGGAAAGCATAAAGTAAAGTCCCTGTTGTCGAAAGATTTGTAATGAATCCCAACAAGACACAAAATCCTGTTCCTGTAAATCCTTGCAGGAACTGAAGCAGTGATTTCTTCAGCGACTTTATGAAATTTCTTGAATTATATCACACAGCTAAATAACTCGACACAAATTCGATTTTATATTTACCTTATTGCAAACGAGTCGATTTACAATTGAGCAACATAAGTAAGCAAAAAGGAAAACATAAACAAAAATACTTAATTCTCGGACTTAGTGCAACACTTTCGACTAAACATTCTATGCCTAGAGCGCAAAACTTTTGAGTGTTAACCACCTATGTTTTCAATAATATTTGTACACGTAGCACACAAGCTGCCCAAACAATTATATTTGCAAGTCAAGTTCAGGTTTCCAGAAATTAGGCGGTTACCCTGTTTGTTCATAGCTAAGGCTCGTATCCGTAATGTTTTTTTGCATTACAGTACTGCTTTTTCGACCCAAAAACTGCGTACTGCAAAAAGTACTATATTTCCTCCGAGACAAACATTTTACACTTTATTGTTTTAACGCATCAAAATTCCAATATATGTATTTGTGAGACTTGCACACAATACAGATTTGCGAAGAACTACAGCACTAATAACAAAATTGAAACATTCAATCATCTTAAAAACATCGATTGTGTTTACAATGAGCTTTTTGCGATCATTGAATACATTTTATACTTGTCAGGGACTTCATAGTCGGTGGAACGAATTCTGGCTGCAGTGAACAAAACTTGGACGTCCGAAAAACACGGTTTGCTTTGACTTCTACAATTATCTCAAATCAAAGCTTGCTTTGCTTTGCTTCGTCAAATTGCATCAAGAAACAAGTGTAATGTAACCGGAACAGAAGAATCCAAATTTTTGTGCGAAATGTATTGCTTTTAGTCAAAAAAACATACGAACGTTATTCATAACCGACACTCTGCGAGCAATACAGAAAAATGTAGAATATTAAACAGTCTTTTTTATAGCATTTTTAGAAAAACCGAAAGTTGTGTTTCCTTAACTGTATTTTGTGAAGGCGGAGGCTCAAGTCCAATTTAGTTTTAGATACGTCTATGTAAATTTTAAAGCATATCTGTGGTCACAATGAATAACCGGTTAAGTCATTTCTTCATGTCTTAAAAAAGTAAAGTTTAAACATTGAGATTTTTCTGAAAACTCGTCTGAATACCAGGGACCAAAAATTTAATTAAAATTGAAATATTTTATAGCACATATATCTACATGTTAACGTTGAAAACTGAGTGTTAACGAATTATTTCAATTTAGAAACGAAGCAAAAGTTTAGTTTTAAATTGTTTAGTTTAAGGGGTTTATATTTGGATTCTGTTGAGTGTCCTCTATCAGATAGTTCAGACATTTCTTTCTAAGTTTGTGCTACGCCATAAAACTTTCTTAAATTTTTGGAATGATAAGCCCAATTTGGCGCGAGTAACTTTAAAAGCCGTATTTTCGTTGTTGGCCATTGATAAAATGCAAATGAATAGTTTAAAAAAAATCATTTTCTCTTCGTCAAAAAAAACTATATAAAAGTGAGAAAAAAAAAGCAGTATACCTCTTTACGAACACTCCTCTATAAGGGCCACCTTAACGGACAATTTCTATCGTTCCCGGCATGAAGATAGTTTTCGGCCCCTTCACAATGAATCCCCTTTACACCGGACGCCGAAACGAATGTCAGAGCTTTGCTGAGCAATTTTCGCTCTTATAACGGACACGAACCAAAACCGAAAATATCACCAGAGAAAAATTCCCTTTCTCTACATACATACTAGTAAATATTTGCAATGTTTATAGAGATGTTTATTCAAATGTATTGCGTCTATGTATAATGCTATCCAAAAGGCATAAGCCGTTTGAAACATTGAACTTAAGTAATGGACGCGTGTGGGTTTTGTTTTTATTTTCGTGAATTAAGTACATTACCTTCCTAGAACGGACACTCCGTCTTAACGGACAATCTTGATGGTCCCGAGAGTGTCCGCTATAGAGAAGTTTCACTGTAGCTTATTCTGGTACCAAGAATCTCATCAAAATTTAAAAAAAATAATTTCTCTCATGTGATTTTTTTTGTTTGTTTCCTCATAACCAAATTTACTACAATTCTCGGCTAATCTACTACCTTCACTCTCTAACAAAACACATGTTGCTACAGCAAAACAGGCAGCTATCGCTCTCCCTTGCTTCTACGTCTTTCTAACGAAATCACTAAATTATCCGTCTCACTCGCACAACAAAATGGTCGCCGACTATGACATTTCACGGCATTCCCGTATTGTCCACCACGTGCTGTTATCGGCTGCTCGCTGACATTTGCTTTTTCCTTCTATTTGGTGAAGTAGTGCGTTAGTGGACGGTTTTTTTTCGCTAATATTCAAGGCAATTGAATAGAAAACTTGTTTTAGTTTTTTTTAAAACGTTAAACAGAATATAAAATGGGAAGACCAGGTTAGTAAACAATTTTGTGTGATAATTAAAGTTAAAGATGTGTTCCGTTTGTGGCTAGACACCGGGAGTTGTGGTTAAGTCCGGCAACGCGCTTGGGATTGCAATTATCAAGCAGATCTCGGAAAGTGCATTCCATCGCACCGTAATTTGTCCAATTCCTGCAACATTAACTCATTCCCAGTAACTGAACTAATTGAAATTATGTCTGTCTTGTGATTTTCAGGATTCTCTCCACGTGGTGGCGGTGACCGAGGCGGAAGAGGCGGTGGCGGTCGTGGCCGTGGCGGTGGTGGCGGAGGAGGCCGTGGCGGCTTCGGATCGCGTGGTGGCGGCGGCGGCGGCGGTGGCTTCGGCGGCGGTAGGGGACGTGGTGGTGGCGGTGGCCGTGGAGGTGGTCGCGGTCGAGGAGGTGGTGGTGGACGCGGTGGCGGCGGAGGCGGCTTCAAAGGAGGCAAGACTGTTGTCATTGAGCCACATCGTCACGAAGGCGTCTTCATCGCTCGTGGCAAGGAGGACGCGCTAGTCACCCGCAACTTCGTTCCCGGATCAGAGGTCTACGGCGAAAAGAGAATATCGTCCGAGGTAAGTCACCCCGAACCTGTTTACAAACAAATTTCCGAGTTCTTTTTGTGATGACGATGTGTAGGGGTACAGAACATGGCAAAATGTGGCCATGAGAGTGCTTCTCACTTCCCATCTGGTGCGGCCTGAGGCCAGAGCCACCTGGTGGGGGAGAATGCACTTTAAAGAGCGCTATCTGAAACAGAAACACATCATCTCGAGCAAAGATTTCTGTAACAGACTTAAAAACAAGATTTCTTTTTATTTTCTTCACTTTCCCAAGGTCGATGGAGAGAAAATTGAGTACAGAGTGTGGAATCCCTTCCGTTCAAAGTTGGCCGCAGCTATTCTCGGAGGCGTTGACAAAATCCACATGCCTCCCGGATCGAAAGTTCTTTACCTGGGCGCTGCTTCGGGCACGACGGTCTCACACGTGTCGGACGTCGTGGGCCCTGAGGGACTTGTGTACGCCGTAGAGTTCTCACACCGTTCCGGTCGCGATTTGATCAACGTGGCCAAGAAGAGGACAAACATTATTCCCATCATCGAAGACGCTCGTCATCCACACAAGTACCGAATGCTTGTCGGTATGGTGGACACCATATTCGCTGATGTCGCGCAGCCGGATCAGGGACGTATCGTTGCACTGAACGCACAGCACTTCCTCAAGAACAACGGACACTTCGTGATATCAATCAAGGCGTCGTGTATCGATTCAACTGCGCAACCCGAAGCTGTATTTGCGGCAGAGGTGAAGAAGATGCAGGCGGACAAGCTGAAGCCACAGGAACAGATTACGCTAGAACCGTATGAACGAGATCACGCCGTTGTTGTCGGGGTATACAGACCTCCACCCAAGGGTGGAAGTTAACCATCTAGTTTTCCATTTTACATTAGTTTTAAGTTCTTTCCTTTCAATAAAATAGAGTCTACAAGAATTGCTTGTTTTCATTTTGCTTGGAGGTTTCGTTTTCAAATGTCTACGAAGTGGAATTTCTCTTGGTGTGTGGTATAAATCGATGGTCTCGAAAGATGTGCCGCTGTGGACCGAATAATGTTGCGAAACTTGTATCTACATGTGCGACTTGGTTTTTTTCATATGAAAGTAGTGAGCGTCGTCGTTTTTTTTTAGTGTTTATGAACATTTGGAGCGGATGAGAAAAATAAAAAACGTTCGGAGAACTATTCGGTCGTTGGCACTTGTTCCATCGCTTTATTTTCGTCAGTCGACATTTGGAAAACTCAACCCGAGCCAATAATCTCATAGAGCGTAAGTACATGGTCAAAATAATTGTTTGAATTCGCAAAATCGGTGAATCGGCTACACCTACGTAAATCTTCTCGAATATCATGACTAAAGAAGCATAAGCCAGGACATAAATACTCGCTATAATTTGAAACACAAGCGACTTGAGAAAAATTACAAATTACTAAGAGTTCAAGATAACCAAGAGGAAACAAGGAAAAAGAGCAAATAAATACGCGCTTGATTAAAAATTCGCAATTTATTATTTCAAACGCTTGTACAAATGTTCATTTTGAAATCAGTGATATTTTGTTGAGTGTGCTACTTTTGTCTAACAGTGTCCAATGAGTTTTCGATATTGGTGAGAGCTGAGAATAAATCGTCACTTGTGTTGATGTAGAAGCCAAAGATAGTTAACGTTTGAAAAACAACTAGACTGCAATCTGACCCTTATAAACGAACGGTAGGTTTGTGCATAAAAAAATGCTTAAAATTTTAGAAAGCGGATTAAAAAATATTCATGGGCAAGATATTCTCTTCACTTCAAATGATCGAGGAGAGTTATTAATACTGAGTTTATTCAATTTTTAGAGTATTCTTCAACAATTTTCAATTGTTAAGAGATCCAATTTAACTAGTGTAAAAATATCAAATTTAACTAGTGTAAAATATCGGGAAACAACTGAAAGATCGCTTTTTTAAATATAAGACACTGAATCGAGAACTCCATTATGCGGAGTGTTGTTTGTTTGCTAAGGGGAGGAATAAGAAGAATTAGTTTTTTATGCTGATTGTCCAATTTTCGGTTCAAAGCTACTACTACTACTTTGCTGATTTTTGATTAATCGATTTTTACTCAAAAGCTCAAATAGTTCGAGAACCCTTTAATCGTCACGAAAGTTTCCACAAAAGTGCGCTTGGAACAAACTTTGAAACGAATATTATCTGCCTCACGAATCAGTCAGTTATCGCTTATTTCTAATCTGCATTTTTTTAGCACGGCTTTCTTTATTCAGATTGTTAATCTATTGACGGATAGTAGAAAAACGAAACAATTTTAAGTTAGCAGCGTATGTTAACTACAATTATTTTAACTGTTTCATAGTCGCTGTTTGTACTAAGCATGTCAAAATTGGGCCTTGCGGCCGCAATTGAGTGAGTGTGGCACAGCAAATCAATTTTCAGGTTTCCACACATCCTGATTTTTTCCAAACCCAAGCAAAAGAGTTTTGAGAGCGCTAAAACAGTAACCTCTTTGCTCTGTATGTGCTGTTGTATATCTTTTTTGATCACTATTACCCTCACTTTCGGTATGTCTTTAAAAAAAAAAAATTGAGCTTTTTTTGCAACCCATCAGATCCTGCTGATTAACTTAGTCTAATAAATCAGTTTCTTTAATTTTTTTTTAATTCTGAAGTTTGAGAATTAATTGATTAGTGGTATGTTGGACCGATTTGAAAAAGAAATCGACTCTTCTGCACTTCCATTGAAATCACGGTTGCTTCAAAACCACTGCAGCCACGCCACTTATTTTGATCTTAAATCTACTGCCAATTATGCTTGGCATTTCTCTAATAAGCGCTCGCAACCTAAGCCCAATCCATTCAGCTTGTTAGAGCTATTTTTCATCGCGTTTTTCAAAAAGTTTAAAAAATGTGTAGCTGAAGAAGTCTTTTGTTGGTTTTCATTATTCGATGTATAACAATTTTTGATGAGAGCTGGACGCTAAAAGTTGATTCCCAGTAAAATCAAACCAACTTCATTCAAAATAAAACCAAGTTCCACTTTTTATTTTTGTTCAGTTAAATTTTATTACCTTTGAGTTAATTTAAAGAAAAATTTTAAAGTCGAAATTAAGAGAAAAAAAAAAAAGGAAAATCAAAATACAGTGAGTGATACAGTGAGTCACATTCCAAATAATATGTAAAAATACTTAAATTCTTTAATCACATTTCAATTGTAAAAATTTCATTGCTTTTTTTTTGTTTCGAAGGTAAAAAATAAAAACAAAATGAAATATGATACAAGCTAACAAAAACAAAAAGAAATATGATTCCCCATGAGAGTAGAAAAACAAAATAAACTACGGACAATTAAAAAATATATATGGAACACTCCATTTTAATCACAAAACAAAAATCTATCGTTGGTTTTGAAAAACATATAAAAAATAATTATAAAAATATAATACATATAATACTAAGTGAAATGAAAAAAAGTAAATATATAGTATGTATGTACGGTACCGTATGTATTATAAAAATATAAACAATCACATTCAAATTTATTTCGTTTGTTTCGTTTCGTTGGTGTTAGTAAGAAATGTATCTGTAAGTTAAACTTCGTATATAAAACGTATAGTTCAAAGTATTCAACATATACCACATACAATCACATGCGAACAATTATAAAAAAAACGATAACAATACATCTTTTGTATTGTAACTAAAAATTAAATAAAAAATAGGAAAAAAAAAATATACTTTAATAACTAAATAATCACAATATGTGTGTGTTTTTTTATTTAAATTAAAAAGAGTTCTCATGTTTTTTTTTTGTTTTCAAAATGAATTTTTATTTTAAAATTATAATAGGTATATCCAATACAATATTTATTGGTTTTTTTTTACTTGTTTTTGAATATATTATAATATATAAGGCAAATTAAAATTGTTTTTTATTTAGTGTTTTATTTTCATTTAAATTTATTTTCTCACTTTCATTATGATTCTCAGTAAAATTATTTATTTATGATTTTTTTTCTCTTACATTTCATCGCTATCTGTTGTTCCAATAAATATCCTCAATTTGTATTCCCAAAAAAAAAAGAGTTTCATTTCTTTTACTGTTTTCAATTCTTGTTTTTTTTCTCGTTTTCACACATCACTTTCATTTCGATTTCTATTTTTTTAGTTGATTTATGTAAATTAATAATTATAAAATCGTTATATGTACATAACAATTAAAAACTTATTTTATACGCTAACCTATAATCAAAAATGGTATATATATATATTTATAATAAAAATACAAATTTTCTTTTCATGTTTTTTTCATTTTTTTGTTTATAAAATAATTTATAAGGAAACAAAATTCGGGAAACTTAGGACTATTATATTTGTTTTTTTTTCTTTTATAGATCTTTTTTTTATTCCTAATAATTATTTATAATTACATTAACTTTTTTCATGTTTGTTTTTTCTTGTTTAATTATTAATATATAATAATAGTAACTAGGAAAGAGTATTGAAGATAGTTAAATTATTCATTTATTTCATATTCCTTGTGGTTTTTTAATTAGTTATACAGGATGTGCACAGGAGTCATTATCTGATTTGAATATTCATTTTGTCATTTCGATACGCACTGCGGGTGACCTAACTACTGATACCAGTGCTTGGAAGTAACTAGATGTTGGATTGAATAATTCGAACGCAAAAAAAAATCAGTTTCCAGACGTAGTGGCTTGTGTGACTTGATTTGGGGCTATATAAAGTGCAAAGGCCTTGGTCTTTATTTTTGAATCATTCAAGACAGCGGCACTTAAGGAACTCTACCATCGAGAATTGGAGAATTGAAACTGAAGTCAGAATAAGCCACTAGAACTATTTGCCACTTGCATGCAAGCCTTGAAAACAAATTAACTTGAAAATCAACTTGCTTATCTTTTTTCTACAAGAAATTCCAAGTCAGCTGTAGAGTGAACTGTTGCTTGAAGGATATTTATTCGGCGCCGAAAATGCATAAAGTTCTAAATTGTCTGTATACTCTGGTGCATTGAACTGCTTTTGAACAAAAAAATAATACATTATAGGAATCGATTTTAAATGACACACGTTTGCATTATAAAATTACTTACATACCTTGACTGAAATATGAAAATTGAAAATTCCAAAGTCAACCTTTGACTATATACACTCATTTTTTGTCTCAATAAATTTACAAAAATCTTCAATCAAAACAAACACCACATGCATGCATCAAAAGTATTACACACAAAAATCGTACACAGATCAGATGATGACCACTGCCTTAACATGTATTTCAAGAGTTTTATTTAATCTTTTTTTTATTACTGAATATGTTAAGGTCTGATTATAACGGACGGAAAATATTCTTTAAAGTAAATAAATTGTTTAAGAAAACAGATTCAACAAAAACTAAGTGTTGGCTTTCAACAAAATGACATACTCCATTTTTTGTTTTTTCAAATAAACTGTAGACGAAATGAAACCGATTCCCAAGTATATTCTTCTCAGTTTAGTTGTGTATAATGTGTTTTTTTTCTTATTTGCTTCCCTTTAGCCTTAGTTTTGCAAAACTTTTAACGTTAAATTTAATATTCCACCTTCTTTAGTTTTATTTTTATTTATAGTTTAGTTAACTATAATTATTGTTTATATATATTTTCTTTTTACTTTATTTTAAGGAGATCTTTTAAATGATAAATAATCCGTTGTATTTTAAGTTCTACATTTCTTGTATTTTTGTTTTGTTCTTATTTTCTGCTGGTTGTTTTTGTGTAAAAACATTTATATATAAAATATTTTCAACTGTATTCATAAATATTTCTATAAAAACTTTTTTTTTAATATTTTATTTTGTTCTAGTTTTTTTTTGCATTTTTTGTTTTTGTAATATAGTTTTATTTCTTTACTTTCTTATTTAGTGATTTATTGTTTTTCTTGCTCTTGTTCTTTTTTGTTTATTAAAATTGCGCTATTTCAGAGAAATTAGTTTTATTTCATATTTTTTAACAGAACCCGAAACAAAAACCGCGTTTTTCCGTTTATCATAACCAGCCCTTAATTTTTTTTTGTTTTAAAATTTATATCTGTTTTCCTTTTGTCTAATGTACTCATGTTTTTTTTTCTTGTTTTTACTAAACACTTTTTTTATTTTTGTTTAAAAATTTGTTTTTAAAGATCACATTTTTTCACATATATTTTATATACGTAGAGTATATTTATATTTTATTATTCATAAATAAACTAAAAGAAAGTAATATACAGTATAAAAAGGAAAAAATGAACCAAAGCAAATTATATGAAAAACAAGAGAAGACGTAGTAAAAGTTCTTAGAAACAGAAGTTATTAACTAAAATCTCATAGTTAGGGATAGTGATTTCTATTAAAACTATTTTCTTATTTCATTAATTTTTTTTTCAAGTTTTTTTTGTTAATTTTCAGATTTAGAAGAAAAATCTTTTGTTTATTTTCAAAGTTATTTTTTTTCTTTCGGTTATGTTATCGTTGCAAAAATAGGACGTGACAAATTTACTGCTTTCTAGCGCACAATTTTGTTTTCTCTAAAGAAAATATGTTTCATCATCTTTTACTTATAGTTTATTTTAGAAATGTCTTTATTTTATATAACTTTCGAATATGGAACACTAATTTTTTTGTTTTAACGTGTTGTTTTTTGTTTTATGATTTTAAAAGAGACACACTTTTTTGGCAAATGTGTGCTTAGTAGAAAGTTATTTTTGTGATCTAAAGTGTACTTCAGAATTGTTTAGGTAGTCTCTACCACAAGTCGAAATCGACTCGTCGTTGAATCTTTTATAGTGAGCTACAGAGACTGATTTACAGCATAACCTTTACCCACATCCCAATCTTTTCCAGCTTTTTCATTTGTTAGTTGCGTTTCTAAATGTATACAAAATATCGGCGACGATTTTTAAAATCCTTTTATGATTTTAACTCTCGGAGCTTTACAAAAATGAATACTGTCTCCCAATTCCATCTTTAATTACAGCAGCACCTTGTTTCCAAGGCAGACGTATTATCTTCTTTGAGGACCAAAGCCAAATAGACTTCTATAAAAATTCAAATAAACTTCTTAACCTGGTCATGTGGCTTTTATTTTCATCGCAGAGCCTAAAAGGTTATATAATTGTATGTCAGTAGAAGTGAGAGTGAGAGTACAAAATGTTTCACTTGCGTGGTTGATTGTCACATCACGTTTCATGTTTCTCAGATTCAATGTACTTACACCATCTAACAGAGTGAAATATTGGGTTTGAATCTAAGATAAGGGAGTCGTGCAGTGGAAGACTTCTCACAATTCACTATTCTTGTCCCGATTTGAGAGCAAAACAACACTTTGCTATGTCACTTTCCATATTTGAATGTACATCGAAACCACGATCTTGTGATGACAAAACAGATGACAGGCTCTAAAACTGGTCGCTAGTTTTGTGAATCACAATCCACAAACATACAACAGACAGGAGGATAAAGGAAGCTGGATGCAGTTCAAGAGATCTTGAAAAAATGTGAGTCTGGACCATTTTACGCCTTGGAATAAGCTTAAGAAGCGTGTTTTGTTCCACTGTCTGTTTTATGTTTATGGATGAGTTCTGATAAATCTGAGCTACCAAGAAATAGTCCCACATCCATGTTATCCTCTACAAAGAATGGTCGTTATGCAGACTTCAATGACACAAACTCTAAATGAATTACACGTAAACTAATCAAGGGTTCAGAGAATCGACTGCTGTTTCTACTATTAGTTGAGAAAAATCTTCTTAAAACCCTCGACCTCGCTGAGATCATGCTGAGACTTTCGATAGAGTTTAACGAGCAGTAACGAGGGATTTATGTGAAAATAGAGTATTGAGTAGAGTTTGCTTTATTTCAAAAGAAACTTTGATGCAAACAAAATGAAATGATATACCCAATTATCCTCTTCTCTCCATCTTTTTTTTTTTTAACTGAGTTGGAAATATGAAAGATGTTAGAATCTACAACTGAGCAGAAAATCGTTCAATATTTTTCCCTTTTTTATTTTTTGTGTACCTTTAAAATATTTAAATTTAAACATGGCTACGCTCATTAATCTTGTAATCATATCAATGTAATTCAATAATTAAACCCCACTTTTCAGGTTTATCATACAAATGTTATCGCAAAGATCAATTATGAAATATTCAAAAAAAAAAAAGTTTTTTTTGAACCTGTACTTGGGCTGCGTGCAATAAATGCCACAGTACATTATTCGTATTCATGAAAAAAGTTTTCGGACGCGAGACAATTTAGATCCTTAAAAGCATCATACGCTTCTCGATAAATGAAGCAGTACAAACAACAAGATAGTTTTTGTACGTCAGGACATGGACAATTTAAGAGTAGAACAGATGCCTTAAGACTATAATCAGTCAGAAAAACACTCATCACTTTCGACTAAGCAACATTTGTCAACTGAAGCCTTCGTTTTAACTTCTTTAGATTTTATAGTAATGAAAATTGTGATTCGTCATTGTTATTTTTCCTTTTTTCAAAATTCAATAATTTTTACGTGGTTTTTTTTTTGTTGATCTGTTAAATAGATCACCTAAGTTTAGAATAAATATATATACTTCTAAATATATATATTTCATTCTGTGTATAAAGTGTTCAAGTTTTGTTCAGTATGGGTTTTTCATTTTATGTAAGTTTTTCCTCTTAATCATCATCAAGTCTTAAATTTATTTATTCTCATTTTAAATAAAATAATTTTGTTTTTTGATTTAATTATAGTATAAACGTCTTATTATCTATACTATAATATTTTATTTATATATATATATATATACTTTTTATTATTTTATTTACTTGAATCGCATTTTGAAAATGTATAATAGTTTTTATACACATATATATATATATATGTTTGTATTTCGTTAGTAGTGTTTTGTTGTTCTATTTTGGAAATTCCAATTTTTTTAAAATTTTTTTATAAGTGCCTATAATAATAGAAAATGTCACTTGATGTTAGTTAGTGTTTTGGTGTAACTATATATATATATTTAGTTTTTTTGTTTTTGTTTATACAAATAAATATTTAAATATTTATAATTTCATACAAGTCAATTAGATTAGTATGAAGTACTTATAAAGTGTATGCGATTGGTGTGTGTGTCATGGGTGTTTGTTGTGTTGTTTAGTTTAGTTTAAACTTCTTTTTTTCAGTTTTCTGTTTTTTTTTTCTTTATATATGTAATGTATATAAAAAATGAACTTTCACTCTATATTTAACTTTTGTATTTTATTTTTAGTTTACTACCACTTTTAACAATTTAAACTTAATATTATTTCAATGTTGTTTTAGATTTTTAAAAGAACATACCAACATTTTGTTTGCTGTTGTTGTTTGATTCTACTATGTTGATGTTGATGTGGTGATTGTTGAGAGATTCGCAACGCATTTGGAAACAACTTGTTGTGCAATTGCATTACCTAATTGAATGTTGTTTTTTCTAATTGCACCACTATTACGCCCACTTGTGGTTAGTTGTGGTTGCTGTTGATGCAGATGATGTTGTTGTTGTTGGGCAGCAGCTGCTGCTGCAGTTGAGGGATATAAAATGGGAGCAGCTGCGTATGTTGGATTTGTGGAAAGGAGAGGAATGCAATTCGTGTTGAAATCACTGATGCCGCTGCTGTTTGTTATGTCGTAGTACGCTATGTTCGAGGCCAGAATCGGCTGTGCCTTGAGAAGTTGCTGAAAGGTTGGGTTGTAAGCGGCAGCAGCGGCGGCAAGGGCAACGGCTGACAAATTAGTTGCTGCTGTTGTTATTGGAGTTGGAATTGTGGTTGTCGATGTTGTTGTCAGTGTGGTGGTTTGATGGTTATTGCATGTTGCAGATGCATTGCATGTTGTTAACGTGGCTGACGATAACGCCACTGACGCGGTACTGGGTGAGTTTGTTGCTGACAAGAGCTGTGGCGGTAGTGATGATGAAATGATACAGTGTTGTGGTTGTTGTGATGTTAAAGTATTGTTGCTGTTGTTGTTATTATTTTCAATATTATTGTATAGAATATTACTGTTAAAATTATTCACTAAGTTATTATTGTTATTGTGGTTGCTTAGGCTGGTATTGTATGTTGCAGAAGTTGCACGAGTAGTATTTGTTGTTATTGATAGTTGCTGTTGTAGCTGTTGTTCTTGTTCTAAGGACGTTGTTGTTGTTGCTGTTGCTGTCGATGACGGTGCTGTTGTAATTAATTGCTGTTGATGATGGTGCTGCTGTTGTAGTGGCTGTTGCGGTGGTTGTTGATTGAATATTGTGGCCATTATATTAGCTGGAGGCAATACAACCGGTATATGGTAGTATTTACATAGTTTACGTCTGCACTGACCATTTGCATGATCACGACACACAGCCACACGTTGATCACATACTTCAACCTTATCGTCTAGGAAAAATAAATATAAAAATAAAATGATGTTTTATTATTTTGTCGGCAAGTGCATTTTTATTAAGCTTGCAAAATAGAAAATAGAATAAATAAGCTGTTTAGGAAATCATAAGTAGTTTACTATCTCGTCATCATGCAGAGCTTAGAACTATTGGCTAAATGGCTTGACATTTAAAGTGATTGACCATTAAACAGGGAGCTTTACACAACCGTGGATTATTTTTAAACATATCTATGGACTAGAGAACAGATAAGGATATCCAAGTAGAGGGTTTGGCATTAAAACTTTGTATTACTGCATCTCTGCATATACCTATATGGTTGGACATAAATTTTAAGTCTAGTTTTACGGATTACCTTTTTTAGATTATTCAGTTTTGTGTAAGAAAGTTATAATCTATCACATGAATCATTGAAAAGTCTATGTATGTGAAAGACCTAAATACACAATTTATCTGTGGTCAGAATAGGATAAGTGGCTGCAGCACTGCAAAGTAGAACTCGTGCAGCATATTTGAGTTTGAAAAAAAAAATGTAGGTTGCATTTCTGTGGGTTGAATCTTCGTAGCAACTTATAAGACAAGTTAAATTGTGCTAAAGATTACATCTTAGAAGTAAATTAAAAAAGATTGTAGGCATGTGAGTCAAAGAAATTTCTTTTTCTTGTATAAAAGTTTTCCTCCATTCAACATTAAAAATATAATCGAAAAAAAATGAAGTGCATTCTATCTCTTTTCACAAACAAATTAACTCTTAGTTTTCTTTATTCAAGAACTATTTTTAATTTATTTAAATAAACTACTCACCTTCAGTTAAATGAACGAATCTGCAATTTAACCGACTGCACATAGATCTATTAAAATCTTGGCACACCGGGAGGGTGTCCAGTAACTACAATTTCAAAGTTCACAAGAAAAGAAAAACAAAGAAAAAAATCTTTAATTAGTTTCAAAAAATTTGACATATTATTTTTTGTCTAAAAAAGAACTGAAGAAAAAATTAAAAATAAATTTAAAAGATTGGCAAATAGCGGCAAAAATATATTATAAATAATGCACTCTGGTTGTTAATGAGAGATTCGTTTTTCCTCTTTTTTTTATGTGTTCGTTAACAACTTTAGATTTTCATTTTTTTCTTTTGAATAAAATTTACAAATTAGTAGCTTTTTTTTGTTTCCTAACTCTAATTATACAACATTTTACATTTGTGAGCTCCTGTGATTTATTTTATAAACAAATAAATAAATAAATTTATTTTCGTCCTTAGCAGTTCTGTTTTTCTAATGTTTCTTTTTTTTTATTAGTGTGACATGATGTTAAAGAATATATATAAATTCATTTCGATAAAAAGCGCATAAGCATAAAAATTCATTTTAAGAACTTCGTCAAGGCGCAAGAAAATGAAGCAGCAAGGATATATAAAACATAAAAAAAAGTTCTTCACATTCTTTTCTAAAAGAAACTTTTAGATTCTAAACACGCTCTTTTTTGTATAAGTATAAGAAAAATAAGCAGACACGGAATAAAAATAAAAGAAAAGAATAAAAACTATCTGGGCAAACAAATTACAATAATTTTTCTTGAACAAACAAATTATAAGAAACTTGTAAAAATTTAAAACAAATTAACTCACATTATTTGCATTAGCTTTTCTTTTTTGTATATACTTCTGAAGAAAATACTAGTTATTGTTTTTTTTGGGATACTAATATATTTAACGAATTTGCATTTTTTGTTTGTTTTTGATTTAATAAATTCTGATTGCTGGTACTTTTTATTTGATTTTATGTAAACTTTATTTTCCTATTTGTTAATATTTTGTGGTTGTGAAAAGGATGTATTATTGCACAGATACATATCCTAATAGGTAGCACTAGAAAAAGTAAGGGGGATGCAATTTGAATTTGATTATTTTTTAAATAAATTTGATTTTTTTGTTATCATTAATATATAGAAATATAGAAATGATGAGAGAAATGTTGAAAGCAAATTGTAGACTAAACGAAACATGTACATATAGATATACAGTTTTGATTTTGGAAAGCCTTAAACTAAAGATACATGATGTACGAGTTGAAAATTATATTTCCTACAAAAATATGGCTGTTTGTTAATTTTTTTTTTCTTCTTTTGGCGAAATAAAACTTTTTTTTTTTAAAGAGCAACAAAAATATACGGAAATGTATTTTTTTACTTTAAGAAGCCAGCACACATAATGCATGTTTATGTATAATTCTTTTACTTCTAGTATTAAAAAAAAATATAATATTAAAAAATTAAGGAGAAACCATATTTTTTTGGTTTTTTTTTTGTTTAGATATAAAAATAATAAAAACTATATATTTTTTTCTTTTTGCATATACATAAATGGCAGAATAAATTTGTTTGTTTTAATTTTTGTTGTTTTTTTACCTAATTACATATATAATGCCGTTCATTAGAATAGGGCACTGCGAGTATAATACACCCGTCTCCGGAGGGGCTGAAAATTTAATAATGCATTGAGTTTTTGTTTTAAATTTTTGTTTTTGTTTAAAGATAATTTGTGTTTTTTTTTATTTCATTAAACTAAGCGTAGGAGGGGATTTCTTTTTTTTATTCGATATTTTATTGATTTTATTTATCTGTGTGTAGTTTTTTTTCTTTTGTTAAAAATCAAGTAACGGAGTTGATATTGTTGAAAATGTTTTCTAACAAAAAATAAAGAACTGAATGTCGTCTAAAAAGAAAAATTAATTGAAAGCTATTTGATTTTAAATAAACTTAACGAGGCATGTTAATATTTTATGCATACCAAAGTATTTAAATCACAGCATGTTGTATATATCATTGTTATTTTTAAACTTAGCAAATCGCACATGCACGTATGCCTTTAGAGCATTCCACAATAAGAGATATGACTTAAGCACTCCCAACAGAGAATTGGAGCGTAGGTTATGAGTTATGCCTAGTTCATTGTTTAAGCAGTTCAGCGTTCAATTTTAAGAATCGAAACTATGGTTTTGTAGTAGGTAGCTCTTAGACAATAGTACATCGTAAGACGAGACAGACAACAATGAAATTCAAGTTTAAATCTTAAAACAATTTCTCGCCTGGTCAGAAATTGGTTCAATATCTAATCTACATATCTAATTCATTAAAAAATCCGATTTCCTCATGACTAAAAAATCCAAAAATGTCTCTCTTTGGAAGTGTCTTTTTTCTCATAAAAAAAAGAATTCATTCAAATCCCAAATCTATGGAAATGCACTCTACACCACTTTTCACAGTAGAAAATTTGTCGAATTATTGAAATCCATTTATATCCATCTCAACGGCCTTCACGTGAATTATTCAATAAACTTTTGACCCCTCTTACTTCCCTTTAGATTTTTGTTAATTCAGTTGCATCTGCGAATTGAATTGATTCCCCGAAAATACCTGACCTTTTCTTCATTCAAATTGCTATAGTCACGGATATAGGAGAAGGAGAAAATAAACGGAATAGCACTCAATTAGTCGTATCCATTTTGTTGCCGAAAAAAGGATTTCTGTGTGTATGCAGTTTTTCTCTGGGTTTATCCTTTTTTGAAATTAAATGTAAACATTTTCTTTGATTTGCAGAGTGAAATTAAATGAGTTTTTATAAGTAAGGAAATACAAAAAAAAAACCCCTATCAATTTGGTATCGTTTTTTTTTTTCGTTCTGGCTGTGAGATGTCGGACAGTGGATTGGAAGGTATCTGCCTATAAATAGGGTTGATTAGGGCTTAGAAGGTTATTATAAACTGCTCGGAGACTTTACTGAGGAAGATCAAGTATAAATACTCCATATGCCAGTGGTTAGAAACAATAACTGAGCTAGAAAATGATTAGAAAATATATTTCGTTACACTTTATGGGCTTTAAAAAAATTTCAATATATTTATTTTTTATATTTACAAAAGGTAATATTTCATAAGCAGACCTTTAAGATAATTAAGTATTTTTGTATGTAAGTACATTTCAATTACAATTCCTTGTACTTGGATTTTTTTAAGTACAAGTGCAATTCCTCTAACTGTGACTAGGTCGAGTGCAATTGTAGAATGCCATCACTCTTGCTTCGAAAACCTTAAAGTCCAGCAAAAATGTCATTGAATACTTGTTAAAGAACATAAATATCTCCAGTCAATACTGGAGATTTTGCAGTAAATCAAACTACTGCAAATATCTAAGGAACAAGAATAAATACAGATTTTTTAAAAGTTGGGCTAGACACAAAAAGAATAACACTCCTCACCTATAAAAAATAGTCACAACGACCGCCGAGTGAATAGACACATTTTTCCACAGCCCTACTTAGTTCAGCCAGAGTAATTCAGAAATCAACACAACTAATGAGAGCTAATGTACTCACTCAATGCAATGACAAGTCTCCCTCATCATTCAGCACTACATTTAATTCAAACAAGTCTCAACCCCCATTCCATCCCGATCCACCAGCAATAATCCCCCATAAACCACAAATCAACTCCGAGAGCCCAGCCAGTCTACCTGCAATTAGTTACAATTTCGTCCTAATTATTCCCATGACTGAGATCCCCTGATACCCAGAGCTCCCCACACACATGTGACTTGGAGCACACATAATGGCAATCCACTCTCACTGGTCAGGTTGTAGCCGACCTGCCATTAATCGAAGCAATCAATCAAATTCATTTCATCTCATCCTAAAAGTAAACGTATGTTGATCAGCTTCGGGTGGTTTAATTCATTTTAATGTGCCAGACGATGGGGGCTATTGTCTCAGTGCTTTTGCAAAAATCCTTTTCATTAAGAGATGAAGAGGGGAATGAAGATTCGACCGCTGTTACAAGGAATTGCTATTTACCGAGATCAATGGAAGTGCATTCTGTGCCGATGAGGAGGCTTCAAAGTAAACCATCTGGGTAATCTGGGCCATTGAGTAGACTAACCGGACAAATGGTTTATAGCCACAGATTCGGTCCTGGTTGTGGAACGGCTATACGGAGACACTTTTATCAGATTTGGGTCTGTTTAGAGCTATTGTGTAATCGGCAATCCCTTCCGATCCTTTAATGAGTGTCCTTTGTAAATTTGCTTTCAGTACAAATATTTTAACATCGTGTGGGTTACCTTTTTATTAAATTCGCCCGATGGATTAACAGTGATTTAAGCGATTTGCGGCTTTTATAAATGTTTGAAATAATGAAAGCTTCATGAATTTTGAAACTTTTGTTAAGTGAGAGCTTCAGAAGCGAGTTGCAACTAAAAAGGAAAACAAAAAATTCTTGCAGACAAATATCTGGTAAAAGTAGCTTTGGTTGCGACGCGAAGATGTTGGTAAATATTGAGTTTTCGACCAAGTTGTCAAGTTTGCTTTTAAAAAAAATAAGCACTTGATAAAATTGTTATAATTAATTAAAGTCTTCTTTGTTAACATAAAGTGTTAAAAATGTAATTTGTTGTAAAAATATAATTTGTTGTTGTCCAATAGATTTTTGATTTTTTGAGATTTTTTTTGTATTGTATATTAAAGGTATCGGGTAAATACTAATGTAAAATATTGCTGCTAACAGCTGTTAAATACAAAGTTATTGATTTTTTTGGTTGAAAATTAAATACATAATTAAAAGTCAAAATAAACCACAAAATAATTTTGCCAGCCCAACTGTTCAAACTTAACAGTTGTTTATCATCGAAAAGTCTTGGAGTTCGGTAAAAAAATTTGGTTTAAAAAAAAAATTCTCAATAACCGAGTTCGCTTTACCGTACAAGCCTTAGGCCTGAAAGATTTTTATTGAGGTATTTGAATTTGGTTTAAACTCGAATTTGATGAAATTTGCGAGTCCACAAACATGTAACTCAATGTAACAAGTGAAACGTTCCAACTGTTTGCTCTCTTCCTGACCTCATATACTTTATACATCGATGTTTTAATATGTTTAGAAAGACTCTCGACTGAAAGACAGATGTAGTGTTGATTAGAAACTAGATAGAAGCTGATGCTCCGCTGTTTTATCAGTCACTGAGCATCACCCAAAAAAATTACTCTGCCTCTCGAACTAATTTACAGAGGAATCAATTTAGTACAACTTCGCAGACACTATGTTAGGTTTGCATACAAATGGCAATGAACGCAATTTTAGTTCATTTTGTTCGTTCGCTTATGTACGTACAACCTTATGTCGTCGGTCCCTTGACCACCGCAATATCCGGACTCTACCGTATTTATATTTATTATTAATATTTCGAAGTAAGACTATCGTATTGAAAGTAAGGACATATTAGGGTGTAACCTAAGGGTTACGTGTAGGATAGGAAGATATCGTTGTTTGTAAAAGGCGAAGATCATCCGATGAAAAAGTTAATTTGTCTATATCCTGAACCTCTGCTTTGAGTTTGAATCAGGTGCTGCGATTGCCGAATTTTAGTCGACATGGGTGTTGAAGACTTAACTTTAATTAGAATAAGTCGTTTAGGACTTCTAATTTAAGGAAAAAGGCAGTGACTTTGCTTAGCTAGAAGTAAACTCTTTCATTAGCATCATGGTCTTAGACTAAGAAACATTTGGAAGTACTCCGGTTTGAAAACGCAGTTAGTTTATAAGGTGTTCAAACAATTTCTGTCTTCGTTTGCTGTAGTCAAATCTTTCTGTTATCATATTCTTTCTGTGAAACAATCTTAAATCTAAATCTTTCGTGGTTAGCAAATTTTTAGATTACTTGTTATCAAAAATATATTTCAATTTATTCTTAGAGTTAACACTCAGCGCATAGAAATGGGTTACTTTTTATGATCTTTCATAATTTTTGATATTGTTACCAATATTTAGACCCATTCAACAATTGAGCGATGACGAAGGGTTATGGACAAGAAAAAAAAAAATAACAGAGCTGCATTTGACTCACTGCATTCAAAGTGCGCCCTCCCCATAAAAGACGAATGGGACCCATTCCATTTCTCCGAAAATTTTCGAATTTCTAAGAAGCCTTACTGCCAACAAAATTTTCTTCCGAATCTCATTACTCCCGAACCAATTATTTTGATGATTACTTCACTCATCCTTAAGCTAACCGCTAACAAAAAAAAATGAAAAATTCGAATAAATCTCTCTCGGTATATCTCAATAAAAAAGTATTGAAAATGCATTCAAACGAGATTGAAAGCGAGTACATCATTAAAGGAAAATTCCTTATTCACATTTATAAATCGTCAAGTCAATGTTTTTCAGAATGCGCCAAGCCATTGACGATTATTACGATGGGATGGATACACAAGGAGGAGAATGCGTTAGAGCCACAGAGGGACAGAAAGAAAGAGGAAGAGAAAGAGCTCGATCAAAAAATGGAATAAGAATAAAGAATATCCTTGAATCCTGAATGCATTTTCTCATTCTCTTTTTTTTTTACGTTATATTCATCACAGCATCGTTGCAGCATGGAAAAGTGATGGAAAGCCGAATGAAAGAAAATAACCGACCGACCATTAGAGCGAAGAACAGGAACTCATTTGCTTTAGTTGATTGGTTGCAGGATTCATTCAACTGGGAGATTTTGTTCAATTTATGTTGCATCCTTTTTATCTTCTTTTTGGTTTTCCCTCATTTTTTTGTGCGATATCTGCTTTTCTATATTTTCTTGATGTGGATAATGAGTCATTATGGCGATTGGCTTGACTTGTTGTATTGAAAATAATCCTGACAAAAAAAAAAAATCCATAATCTTCTCTAACTTTCGTTTGAGTGGATTTTGATTAGCAATTTGTGAAATTGAAGATTGGAGAGATTTTCAATTGAAAAGGCTTAGGGGGAGTTGAGTGGATGGAGGGACAGATGGAAGTTCGATGGCACTCAATCCAAATCTCGACCAATTTGGCACAGTTAATCGCCCATTAAGCTGAGTTTATATTTCTTTGGTATAAAACTTTTCCGATAGGAAGCCATTGATTCGCATTTGCGATCTAAACTCTCTAACTTTTGGCCAGAAAGTTGCAACAAAAAAGAGTCTTAAAAAAATGATACGGAAGAAATTGGCATCATAAACCGGAGCTGCTATTCATCTATTTATTGCGATAAAAACTATGCTCACAAGAGACTCTGGAGTAGGTACCAACTTACTTCGTTTGGGTGAGGCAAATCCTGCTGGAAGGGCCTATTGTAACCGATATTATGATTTAAAAAGGCGAATTTTGCTAGCGTCAGGATAATTATGTCGAACAAGATGCCACGAAGCAGAGTGCGCTGAAATTAATGATATCTCATCGAGATCTGTATTCAAGAAGTCTTGTATTGAAGGTGACAGAATTTGCTGTCTTACTTGAGTCATACATATTAAAAAACAAAGGAAGAGCTTCATAAAGACAATCGAACTGTTTGCAGGGAAATAAATAGAAAAGAGCGGCCAGAAACTGAAGACTTTTGAATTAGTCCATCAAATGAAAGTTGCTTCCGTTAAAAGTTATATTAATATGAATAAGAATGAGATATCTGCAGAATGATGCTTTTTTCCATAAAAAATAGAAAAACACTGCAAAAATATGCCGACAAATTTGTGCAGTTACGGTGAGAATGCTGTGAGTGAACATCGGACCTAGGAGTGATTTATTTGATACCGTTTTGGAAATTTTGATGCAAAGTATGCGGCTCGCAGTGGTCGGCTTGTCACTGAAAAAATCGATGAGATTTTGCAACCAATTTACCACGTCCAGCGTGGATGCTGTCACGAGAGGCGGAGGCACTGAACATATGCCAGTTTAAGACGAGCAAGCTACTCAAAGAAGCTCGGTGTTTGGGTTCCACATCAATTAAAGCAAATAATATTAAATGACGAAATAATCATCTGTGAAACGCTCTTGAAACGTAACTAATGGTACTTTTTTTGAAGTGAGTCATCATGAAGAATTGATTAAATACATGAATATCAAAGACCGGTTATCAAAAACAAACGACTTCAAAGCTTGGATTGCCGACAAACAAGGTTATGTTGAGTGTTTAGTAGGATTGGAAGGGAATTGTCTATATATGAGCTGCTGGTATAGATAACTCGATCCTCTACAGCGCACATGAATGAAGCGTATAACCTAGGTCTTGCACCCACTGATTCCATAAACCAGAGAAGTTCTAGACCGATGGAATTAAAAAGCTACCTGGAAAATAAATAGAAAACAGCGGCAAAGGTGATAGATAGTAACGGCCAAGATGCACTTGATTGAAATTGATTTCGAATAAAGAATTATTTTTTTTTCCAAAAATGCACCAAAAAAACCATGGAGTCTTTTTGTATGACCTAATATTTCAGTTCAAAGCTATGAAGATCTGGTTACACTGCAATGCAAACCAAGATCTTAGTAAAGGTACACACAATTTTGAAACGCTTGTAAGAAAATTTACTCTAAAATGTAATCAGGCCTATGTTATTAGCATTACAAGAAGCGCGCAAGTGAATAAAGCTAAACACATGCGGTAGGAAAACCTGAGTCGCCTATTGTTATATATTTTTTGTTAAACTATTCGAAAGTGCCTGTTTTTCCGTATCTGAGTGAAAACATAATCTACTTTTTGCATAAAATAATTCGAAATAATGTGTAAATAATATATATCCTTGCTTGCCAGATTCTCTCTAAAGATAGCCTCTTAAATAATAAAATTACAATGTTTCATGTAAAAAATTGCTGCAAATATCTCTTTAAATAAAAACAGAAAACATAAAAAAATAAATCAAAATTTACTTATTTCTCACCGAAAAAATTACAAAAAAAAATTCTTAAATTCTAATTTTGAACAGCACAGAAAATAATAAACATTTCACATAACCTAATAATCATTTTCTATTTGATTTAGAACGCCACAAAAACTTTTTTTTAAATATAATTTAAATATTTTGTTTTGTTTTAACGGTACCTGTCCATTTGCGTCAGTGTAGATAACATAAGAAGCATTTAACGGTACTTTACTGGATGCTATATATATGTATTTTTTTTTTTAATTTTTTTGTTGTTAAATAAAAGGCGTTAATTGAAAACCAACCAAAAAAAATAAGAGTTAATCATGCATTTATTATTTGTTTTGTAAAATAATATTTTTTTCGAAAGCAATTAGCGTACAAAAAAACCACGCGCATATTATTGACAAATTTTTGTTGCAAGTTTTATGAGCAATTGAAAAGTAGGAGGGCGTAAGCAATTTAATTTGTTTTTTACACACAGCGAAGAGGGGAGAGTATTTTTTTTTTAATTTGTGTTTGTTTTTTCCGTTTTTAAATCAATATATTTTATTTGTCAAATTAATTTTAATGAAAATATAATTTAAGTTAATAAAGTTAATTATTTATGTAAACAAAAGGAAAAGGCAGAGAAAAGAAATGAAATGAAAAAATCAAAAATTATATTATACGTATATGCAATGTCGCATTGTGAGTGCAATTATAATCGCATGCATGATATCACAGGATACAGGACATATGACACACACATCATGTTAAAATTCAAGCATCAGCGACAGCAGCCAATAAGGTAGGCAACAGCGGCAGCGGCGGCAGGTGGTTGTGTTTTGTAGATAGACAAAGTGTATGTTGTAGATACACTCCCAGTCCCAATACCGTTATATTTATCCAACACCATAACGTCCAGTAGAAGAAGGAAGAAGCATCGCGTTCGATGGATGATGTTTGTTCGATAAAATTTTATCGATTTCGATTTGTATATGTGGCGGTGACACAGTGGGCGGTGACGGTGCCAGTAGAGTGTAACGATTCACCCATTGTTGTTGTTGTGGGGGAGGGTGGGTGTATGTGCATGTGTGTGGGTTTTGTTCATCATTTTATTCAACGGGTGTAAGTATTTGTTGTTGTTTTTCATTCCGTTCCATTAAGTTTTGCGTCCAGATACAAATTAACACGAGAGATTTTTTTTCGCAGACAAAACAAAAAAAGGCATGGATGGATTGTGTGTGGAAATTGCACCAAGCCGATGGATTTTATTTATTTTTCGCCGTGCAACGTAAGGTAGCAGTTGTGGCAGCCCGTGTAATGAAGTTATTTGCATATGCCATGCAGCCGCCAGGTTAGTTATTTTTTTTATTTCGAAAGTTTGTTGTTTAATGTTTTAATTTAATAAAAGATTTGTTATTTTTTTTGTGCATGTATGAGGAAGGCATGTAAATAATTTTAAAATAAATAAAAATGAGAAAAATAAACTTGAATAAGAGAAGGTGTTAGAGCGTCAAAGAAATATAAATTAATTATGTGTTATTTTTGTAAATTATATGGTTGGTTGTTTGTTGTGTTTATGTTTTCGGTGGTGTGGATGGTGTGAGTAGAGAAAGTGTTGTGCGTAAAAGCAATTTTGGTGAAACTTTGTTTGCCACTTAGATTGAGAACGAGAGCTAGAGGGAAAGAACGAAGTGTTTTAATAGAAGAGAAGGCGTAGAAATTTGGGAAACAAATTAAGGAAAAACAGACAAGCGAAGAGGAGAAGAAAGTGTTTCCTCAAAGGACGGATGGAGAAATTTTGGGATAGAAGCACTCACACTTTAAACAAAAGTAAAGGAGCAAGAAAATAATGCAAATAGCAAATAGCTGGGCGAGGTTAGGTTAGTTAAGTAATGCCAGATAGTCGCCAACCACGTAGACCTATGGGTCCATAGTATGTTACACCAATTCAGAGTACTTTTAACATTAGAACACCCAGTTACCCTTGGTACAGAGAGAAGGACTGTAGATTAAGAGTTGTCTTGCTTTGAGGTCAGCTTTGACTTGGATGCGATAGCGTAGTTTAAGAATTGTTTTACCGCATTACTCAACTAGTTGACGAAGTGGCTGCCCAACGTCTTGAATGTAGTTCTGGCTAGTGTTGGGCAGGCGCATAGGACGTCCAGGTGGGAAGACTTTTAATAAAATTTATCGAAGAAAGGCGGACAAAGAGCGACCCTTTGACGACCTTGAATGGAAAACAATGATGATTACCAAGAATGTTGTTTCGCAGAAAGACCAAAAAATTCAAGAGAAGAATTTGAGGACTTTTCTTTGAGCAATACTCATCAATTTGAAAAAAATTCAAAGTTTTATGTACCAATGGAGCCTGGACACTTACATTGGTAACATTCAGCGCGTCAAAACAGTCATCTTAGAAGATGTAGGTTATAAACAGCTCTAACCTTTTTTTGGTCAAGCTAAAAATACCCACTAAAGATCTTATTTTATTGCGATTTTGGTTTACAACGAACTGAGGCACAACAGTAGAAAAGCTACAGGTGACGACGTGTAGAAGACGGTTAAGTTATAGTAAGTTAAAAAAGAATAAACACTGGCAAAACTTTGATGCTACTCAGTCCCAGAAGTCGTCTGAAGACTTTTCAAAATTTCAAAACAAAAAAGCCCGAATTGTGCTATAATTAGTTTTTTGTCTGGGTTTTAAGTTTTAATCGGTTGATTGGAATGACTCTCTAAATCGAGTTAAGACGAAACTAAGATTATTTTGGTTTTAATGGTCATATTTTTTTTTGAAAAAATTAAGCGAATGTTTGTTCAATACAATTTTTGCAATTTTCTGATTTTCGCGTGAGTTTCTAGAATGATTATAATCTGCAAATTGCTTTTTTTGGAACGTCTAAAAAATTTACTTAGGCGGTAATTGGTTGAGACTACAGATATAGCAATATTTAATAACGGGTGAACGCGTTGCCACAAATCACGTTTAGCGCCGAATTCCAAACAGCCACTTCCAGATCTGTTAAAAGAAAAAAACTAACGCACTGCAGAAACAACTCCTTGCACAAACGCAGCATAAGCTCTGAAACAGGAACATATCTTTACGAGTAATTTGTCTGTAAGTTTCCCAAAAATCCTCAACAAACAAACTTTCAAGGTGTATACATCGTCCTCATCCCTGATCCAGCGCTGTATAAGGACCTCGTATACATTCAGAAAGACAGACACACCACATTTTCTAGTTAAAATTATTATCATCATCCAATTTTTGTTGCTATTGTTTCCGAAACGTGTTAACATTCCATAGCCGCCTGTCTTTGTCTAAAGAAAAGCGGAAACTCAACACAAAAAAAAGGAAATAAACGAGGTCCTTGAAATATGTGTGCACATTCTTGTTGAGTGCAGATTATAATATTCCACTTTTAGTCAGAAGACAGAAGACAGAATGCGGAAGTATCTTGGTAATTTTTCGCTTATGCTAATGCACATGTTCTTCTTCATTATCCTGTTGTGCTTTTAATTTTTTAACGTTTCCCCTTCTTTTTGTCTGGATGTTTCTTATGCTCTGCCTCTTTCTCGTTCTTTTCTTTGTTTTTTATTAAGTTTTGTAGTTTGTGGAATGTGTGCTTTTCGTGTTAATTATGTTTTTGTTTTCTTGGCGGTTGAATATGTGAAATTGTTTAAGCCGGGAAAAATGGTGGATTAAGCTGAAAGTGGGGTGGGTATTTTTAAGGCGGATTAAGTAAAGTGTCCAGCAGATGTTTATGTTCATATATGTGTAATTACTTGACGGTGCAAAGGTGCGAACAAGGGTCTAGAATAAACTGCGTGTAATGCGGAAATTGAAAGAAGACGATATACGAGCTAAGTAGCAAATCGATTCGGGGAAGTACTATTGTTTATCTGTATTTAGAAATGGTAAGCAAATTACGTCTTCAAGTCAATGAGCTTGATATGCCACATGAATTACGTAAGTGAAGGTTCTTTAAAAAAAAGTCAGTGGAATAGAATGTCATTATTAATTAATTGACTAGTTGTCATCTAATGGAAATTGTATGCGACAAAAATCAACGCCGAGTTTATCGAAAAGGCTAAATTGATAGAATGACTTTGAAGTCTAGTGATGGAAATAGTTGGTTTCATATATCAGCCGAAGAATTTGGGGCACGGCCATTGCAGAGATTATCTAGGAGAAACTGAAATAAAACGAAATAGGTAAGTTAAGTTATGTAAGTGAAGGAGTTTGATTTGTTGAAGAGACACAGTCTCTTAAAGTTAAAGATATGGCCTTAGCAAGTAAAAGTGCCCTGAAGGGTCCAAGAAAGCTAAAAAAAAAAACAATTTGAAACTTCGATGTTTTCTTCTTCAATATCAAATGGACATTTTGTGGCAACAAAAAAAGCAACACATTTTGATTTGCTTGTCTATTTTGGCTCAAAAGAGAGAAATGAGAGAAAAAAATCTCATCAAAATATGGAAAAAAAGTAATTCCTATAAACAATTGGACTTTATCAGGGAACGAAGAAATGCTGTGCACATTTCAAACTTCGACCAAAGCAAACTTCAAACACCAGTTCCAAAAGAGTATAAAATGAATTAAGGTCGAAAGTAAGAGAATAAAGTTTACATAAGCATTTATAACGCCATCCTTAAAAATAATTTTTAGCTGCTGTTACACAAAGGTATAAAATTCATGTCAAGCTGAAGCGCAAGCCTGTAAAAGCAAAAAAGCATTAGTTCACTCAGTAAATAAATTTCAATTTTCAAAAACCAAAAAAAAAGAGCTAGAACCAAAAGCTTGCTCAACTAAAAGCTGTAAGCATAAAAAAAAAAAGAAATTAACAATAAAATTTTCGAGTTTTTCTAAAGCGTAATACTTACTACAAAAAGCCTGTAAAAAATAATACACTGTAGTATATTTGTTAGTCAAATACAAGTTGTTGTTTTTTTTTCTTTCTTTTACCGAAATCATGTTCACCAATTGTTATGAGGATTTTATTTATTATAAGTCTCTACGAATTTAAGTAAACTCATTTAAATGTTAAGTGTGTTTTGGTGTAGCTTTTGTAGTGTTTTTTGTCATCCATTTTGTGTGTATGTTTTCAGTGTTAGATGATTAACTACGTGTTTGTTTTTTTTATCCTAAAAGAAGCAAATAATACAGAAACATAAAAGAATATATTTTAAAGATCATTATGTTTTCCATGTTTTCTTTTTACAAATACACACGCACAAATATAGCTTAGATTTTTTTTTTGAGCAGCCATGCAACTTCACAGAGAGTTCCATCATCCAAAGATATTAAGCAGGTGGAGATTTGATTTTGTTTTCTAAAATAACTTTGTTTTACACGTTTTTTATTTTTTTTTACAAATGAATTCATTTCGAGCTTTAGTTAATGTTTTATGTGCTCTGTACAGCTATAAAAGAGAATTGAAAAAGCAAATCTTTTAATACATATCTTTTTTTTTTTAAAGCGGAAAAAAAAAAAAAAACAAATGAGTTAAAATAAAAAATAAAATAACATTTAGATGTTAGTCCAACGTGATACAATTGTAAAAAAAAAATAAACAAAGAAAGTTTTTTTTTAATTAATATATTTTTCAATGGTAGAAGCGAACCTGGAGAAATAAAAGATAATTATTAATTATTATATATAAATGGTAAGTATATATATAAATATTCATTTAAAATTAATCACATAAGAACAAAGCAAAACAAAAACAAAAATAATTTCAAATTAAATTCTACAAAATTTACAAAACACAAATGTTTAGTTAAATTTTTTAACTAAGCATAAAACCACTTCAGTGCGCCTTACCTTAAGATCTTATTTTTTAGTTTTTTGTAAGACAATGTGTGACTTTTTGTTTGTTACACCAACTTGAAGCTCCAATTAAAAAAAAATATGTAAAATAAAAAAAATACGTATTGATTTACTGATTCTCTTTTTTTTAATACGCCAAACATTTACTGAAATTATAGCAAAATTAAAAAGAAAAGAAAAATATATGTTGTTTTCTAAACCAAACGATATACCAACTCACTAGTTGCTTAAACTTCTGCTGAAAAGTAAAAAAAAAGAAACAAAAATACCACACGATACGAAGTACGAGAAAAATCCATTGAGAATGTACAAAAAAAAAAAAAAAACATTAAACTAAATACTTTAAGAGTGTCATTCTCACCAAACAATGACACGGGAATACATTCGAAGTACAGAGGAAGAAATGTTTTTTTATCTTGTTTTTTAAAAGCCCAAATACAACATCAAGTTCCCGCCGAAAAGTGACAAACGATGTGACTAATCAAGCTACGAAGATATAAACAACGAAGAACTACGCATGTACATTCCACGCAGTCGTCGCTGAGAAAGACGACTGCCCTATAACTGTCTTTATGTGCCTTATATTATTGAAGTGCCATTGATTATATGTAGACTTGCTACAGCGATACCTTGATAATGTGAAGAAAAGTTGAGCCACAAAAAACAGGAAAAATCCTTTTTCATAAGAAAATAACGCGGTCATTATTTAATAAAAACAAAATGTAAAAGAGTGGTCATTAACAAAACAATCGTTTAATTCACATTAGCAAGGTACTACTTTCATATTGAGGTTTAGTTAACTTATATCTCATGTAAACATAAATCCCTCAGCTTTTGTAATGTTTCCGGTCGTCCTCATTTATTGAATTTTAAACAGACACTTTATAAAAAGTGTAATATTTTTTTCCGAAAAGCGCGGAAAATAAGGGCTTTTTTAGTAACGATATCCTAATGATCTCAAAATAAGAGTATTAAAATAATAACAATAACTAAGAATATATAAACAAACATATTTAATACCTTAAATACATGTATTTATACGTAAATTATTTTCATTGATTTTCATACTCGATTTTCACTATTTTATAAAATATTCTTCTAAACGCATTTCATTATAAAGTTATAGCATGGAGGAATGGGTTCGTAACTAAAAATCGATTTAAATAATATTCAAAGATTAAAAATGAAACTAATTGTAAGACCTAAGACCAGAAAATCAAAGCTTTGCTCTTCGTGACAAGCTGATGTGCTTCTTTTTTTCATGAGCTAATTTTATAACTGAGCCGTTCAGTATATAAATCGATTAACTCCATTTTTTACAAATCACAAATTTAAGTGTTTAAGCACTTTGCACAGTCATAACATTTAATATTTATATCTTTTCCGAATAATAAAGATTAACACCATTAAACAACAAAAGTTGTTTGACCCTGATATAATAAGTGATTTGTTTTAAAGGTCAATGGGTTCATAAAATTTTTGTGTTGTGAAAATAATTGTGCACTGAATGGCTCAATTTTTAGAAGATGCTTTTTCATTTTATGTCTGCTGCCTCAATCAAATACTAGCAATTTACCAGTTTTGGATAATCATCTATGCCTTCTAAGATGTGAAAAGTCGACAAAAATACTGTTTTTAGAGTAGTTTAGTTTTAACTCAATCAAAATACTTCTTTGATAGTCTGTTCGATCTGATCGCGTCAGCATCGGACGGCTTCACAGCTTCGTACGAATAGACCGGGAGCTCACAGCCCACAGCGGTGCCCACAGCCACAGAGATTGTGGTTGACTGTAGGTATAAACTTTGAATGGGTGATTTTTAGAGAATTTTGCGGAGAATAAGACTGCGTCTTTAAAAAAAATATTTCATACATATATGAACAACATATACATATATGAACAACATTAATAGAAGTTCTTTATTAATATATCTTTTGAGCTTAAGATCATATATCTTTTTTTTCAAAACCTTGAATTTAAATGATTTTTTTGTTGGCATTTAGCCAATTTAATTCTGATTTAAATACAGGTTTCAGATGTTAATTTCAGTAAGTATTCCAGAAAATATACCAAATATGGTGTTAAATAAACTTAAAAAAAACATTTCTTTTTATGTTTAAGTGCGTTTGGCAAGGTGAAGGCGACAAGCAAATCGTACGTATTAGTAATCAGGACGTTTCCAGAAATGTTTTGAGATGTCAATCATTCGGTTATACCATCACACCAAAAACCTGTTTTTTTCGCGTACTTTGAGGGCGCCTGGCGGGATGAAGGCGACACGAAAAAGGTCTTGGGTACATACTTTCGTACTCAGACTGACCTCTTCTTTTATTTAAGACATAATTTAAGTGGTTATACCAAACACCCACAGTTTCGAAAAACTGCCGGTTCTTAGGATGCCATTGCCAGCCTCAGCGGCACCAGATTACTGCAAGATGTCGCATTTTGAGATCACAAGGTAGAGGGCGGGCAACACATCCACATTCAAATTATTTGGTTATACCATCACACCGAAAATAAGCTGTGGGTTCTTAGACCACAGCTCCATTGGTTCGCCGGGTAAAGCGGAGACTTGTCCGCAACGTGGCATCACAATGGGATTAATCTGGCCTAAGTGACCCAAGTGCTGCAACCGGCCACATCAACCTAAACTAACCTAACCTAACCTTGGCTGCCCTCCTCCCAATAACTTGAAGCGTCTTCTACGCATAGTTTAAAGCTGTCGTTTATTCATTAGAAAACGACAATTTACTGAACAATGATATAGACAAAAGTCACTCGATTAACTGAAAATTATGGCATTTGTAAGTAATTGTAGAAGTGTCTTAAATAATAAATCATGATCTTTGATTAAACTTTTGCTCATTGAATTGCTTCCGTCTTCAATCTTGGTTATTATGAAAAGTCTTGCTATTTCGAAAACTCTTCACAGTTTTTCCCTAGTCTCTTGTGTTTCAAGGTATCTTCAACTGTATATTATATTTGCATTCCCCCCTAAGAACACCGGTTTCTATTCTAGTTCAAATCTAAGATCTACTATTTTTTATGACGTCGATTAAGACATTAAATTAAGTTAAGTAGTTCAATCCAATATGCTTCTTTCCGTTCTTAAAATCGGCAGCAAAATAAGACTGTAAACAATTATTATTATTATTATGTAAGCAATAACATTTATGTATTGTTGTTATGCAATTAATTATCATTTGCAGGAAAGTTCTAGACAAACAAGTCCAGGTTTGAAACAAGCCGGACAGTGACCTATGACCTACATGGCAGTCAAGACCTAAGACCTAAGAGTTAAATAGTTAATAGGTTATAATCATTTATTGAGAATGCTTTATAGGATAAAAATAAAAAGAAAAAGAAGGTATCACCATCATTAGTGGTGTAACAGCCCAGGAAAGGCCAGAGCCTTTCTGTGTTATGCGTGTTATAATTTTGACACATGTGGAGGGGACCTGCAGTTTATTACCGGTTCCAAGAGCCGAATTGCTAAAGCTTTCCGTGACAAATGTACTCCAGGAGGATTGTCGTTCGCTGGAGTAGGGCCGTGAAAAAAGTTTGCAGTTTTTTTTTTCCCCGAGCTGGATTCGAACCCGGGTACTCTAGCTTAACAGTCTGACGCACTAACCCACTAAGCCACGGCCCCCACATTGTGTGGAATAAGCTTACTCTATTCGTTGAAGGAGCTGCGTGTCATTCCAAAGTAGCTGACTCACTTTAGTAACTAAGAATACATCACATTCCTAAGAAATCCTTAATAGAATTCGTTTTCCAACTTAGTAAGCCCACCATCATAAGTTAATCATCCTAATTCAATCTAATTGAACAAACATTTTTTCTCCCTGTATGTAAAATCTCTAAACCATGTCTAAATGTCTGTGTTTGGTTTCACAGCTCAGCACGCAATGTAATTTCTTATATATAATGTTTATGTCATAAAATAAGGCCAAATATATATTTGAATACTGTTGAATATTGGGTTTCAAACTCTTTTAAGCTTATTAAACTCTTCAAACTTACTAAACACTTCTTTTTTGTTGCGCGGGCTTATTAACATACTGACCAAGGCCACACAACGTTTACATTGTCCTTTTCGCACGCTGATAAGTAATGAGCCATTAAAGGAAAATTTTATTAGAATGGAAACGTAAAGTTTCGCCATAATGCACACACGTTCGTGTGTATATCCTTAAACTTACACGAAAAAAAAAATATACATAAAACATTTTTTTGCTATAATTTCAGTTATAATACCAGAAAAAAGGTTCCTTTTAACTTTAAAAGTAATTGTAACATTACAAATACAGTGAAAAGCGTTCCATCCAAGAAAATTCTTTTTTGTTGTTGTTGTATAAAACGCATTTGTGTTACATTAACACAGATGCAATAGTGTTGGATTATTTCTTAAAATTTATTTCAATAGAGTGTACATATGGAAGGCATGTGAGTGTCAGAATTGTTAATAACGCCAAACTATGTGTGTATTAAAGTAAACAAAATGCAAATAGATTCCCCGTAGCCTTCAAATTTATATATATTTATATGTATATATACTTAAAGCATTCAGACAAAAACAAATTAAATAAAAAAAAAGAAAAAAAAACACCATTTAAGGTATTTTTCAGTTCATAGACAGAGCGCTGTACTTTTAAAGGTTTCTGTTTTCTGATAATTTGAAAGTGGTGAAAACAACTGAACATGCACATCTATATATTACAATACAAAAAAAAAGTGGGACGATATCCCTAAAAAATTCATACTTTGCAGATTTCCACCCACATTTTGTTCAATATGCAAATTAAAATCACATAAAATGAATTTAACAAAAATATATTTTTTTTTTTATAAATATAGTATATGTAGTATGTACGTATGAAAATTCAATTGCAAAATCATTTTATCTCCATCTAGAAAATTGCATTAGACACTTACAAATAAACAAAAAAAAAAAAAAAAGAAATACAGAAAAACATTCAAAATGAAAAAAAAGAGCCCAATACCTAAGTTTTTTTTTTGCGGCGGATATATTTTTTATATGGTTGTTAATTGATTTCATTGCAGTTCCTTGCAATCTAAAGCAAATAACAGATACAAAAAAATAATTATAAATAAATAAAAGAAGCGGAATATATGAATGTAATCTTAAAACGGTTTTTTGGTTTGTTGGTCTAGATCTTTAGGTCAATAGCAATGCTGGAAACATTACAAAAGCTTTTTATTTTGTTTTTTTTTTTTCGTAAAAAAATCGAGATAAATATTTTCTAAGTTCACTAGGGTTTATTGCAATTATTGAACATTACCATTTTGCCCCATAGTTAAAGTAAAATTATATATGTATGTTCACAAAATGCAGTCTTGCTTTAAATATACAGAAATAGGTACTCTTGTGAATTTGTGTGTCACTATGTTTCATGAGAGGTTTTTTTTTGGTTTTTGAAAATAAAGGCTGTTCTGGTATTGTTAACAATTTTACACATGGTCTTTTGGAAGCATTTTTTTGTTTTTGAAATAAAAAGAAATTTCGATAGAAGCATAAAAGTGCAAAAAAGAAGAAAATAAATTTACTCGTATTTAAAGAATACCCGACACTGGTTCACTAAGTACAAATCAAACTATTAAGCGAGTAGAGAATTAGTCACTAAAAAAAAATCAAAACAAGAATTTCGACTTTTTGTTTAAAGCACCATTGTGTAAAATAGTTTCTAGAGTTCACATTAAAAGGGAGGATATTCTATTTTTTGTTAAATGCAAATGAAAGTTATATATCTTTGTATGAAGAAAGGAGTGAGTTTTGTTTTCTTTGGGTGTGTGGGAAAATGTATGGGTCTATAGCGTTACGTAATTTTTAAATATTTTCAACAGTTAAAGCAAGAATATATCATTTTTAATCATGGATTTGTTTTTTGTTTTTTTAATAATCACTAGCACTACAATAATATATGGAAAAATTAAGGCAACATTTTCGCAGTAAGGTAAAAATGAACAAATTCTAGTTTCAGTGGACAATGGAGCAGGTACCAATAAAATGAAAACACATATGTATGTGACGAATGAATGAAATGAGTTTAAAACAAAAAAATTAAATTAATAAACAAATTAAAGTGAACTAAAAGAGGAATAGCAAACTAAAATTTTAGGTGCTTTGTTTGGAAAGAAATTAAAAGGAACACTTGTAAAGAAACAGAATCGATAGAGATAAAGTGAAGTTAACTTTAAAGTGAAACGCAGCTTTTGAACTTTTTCGAAGTACAAACTTGGCCGGCAATTAGTCTCATTTACTTATTTAAATATTTTTTGTTATCAGAAATTTTGAAAATAGTGTTGTTGACCTCTAACTGTGGTCATTCGAAGTTCGACTTTAACATTAATTCTGTCAGTGTCACTACACCACAAAATGTATAAAATTATTGTGTTTCTTGGTCTTTTGAGAGCACAGTTTGACAGCACACTTAGGAGAATGAATCGAAGACAATAATACTGGCTTTGTAGTTTGTTCTACATTTTTATTGAAGTGTATGTTATGTTGTGTAGAGTATTCTATATAGAGTTGTTATCACAGGTAAGACTTTAATGAAACAAAAGCTCAGTAATAAACATTTAAGTAGAAAATAGTAATTGACAAAAGTTTTGATGTGCTGTAAGTAACATCCTGCCAAACAAGCGGCGAGTAATTGATAGTAAAAGGACAGCTCGATAAAAAGATATCGAGAAAAAATACCAGGGACCATAATTTTGAAGCAGATTAAGAAATCTCTTTACCTGTATAATAAAATGATACTTATTTTAAAATAGTTTTCCCGTAGTTACATTAAAAACAGGAGAACAATGCGTGGTTATCTTTAACAATCTTAAGACAACAGGAATGCCATCAAACCTTCTTGTACTTCGAAATTAATATGGAAAATAAAGGAACTTGGATTCCCTTGAAGTGTTCCAATATAGCATTTGCACAATAAATATATTAAAAAAGAAAAAAAAAAGTTTAACACAAAGAAAAATTATTATTAAATCGCGTTTCTATCGAGTTCGATAAAAAAAAGTAAGTAAAATAATAATAAAAAAAAAATAATAAAAAGTGTGTGAGCGTTTATGGGATGAGTGAAAACCATGTAGTAGAGAGAATAAAGAAAAAAGCATCAAATTACAGTATAATAATATAATTGTATAATTACTTTCTTTTTTTGTTGTTTTAAATATATATAATAATAATAATAATAATAATAATAATTGTATAATATAATATTTGAAAACATCCATGCATGTAATTTTTTTGTGTTTTTTTGTTTTATAAATAATTTCGTTTTTTTTTTAATTTTTTTTTCGTCAAAAACATTTTTTTCCATTGTAACATTAGTGTGTAGTTTTCTTTTAACCTTTTCTTGTTTATCTTAATCAATATTTTTGAATATTTTCATATAAAATAACTTTTCCAGGATATATATATAAATATATGTAGTTTGATGTTGACGTATTTTTTTTCTTATTTAAATATAACGTTTTTTTTCAATATTTTTTTTATATATATGTATGTTTCATTGAATCCTTAGAATACAATTTAAAAGAGTTTTTTTCTTTTTTTTTTTTGAATTATTATTTTTTAGATTATTTGAAGATACTATTTTTTGTATATATAATGTGTGAGAGGCTAGGTTAAAACTTTGATAATTTTTATTTTCGTTTTTTACTAGGAAAAAAACAAAAAAAGAATCGGAACAAAAAGGAATTCTAAATTTGTTGGTATTTGTAAAAAAAATAGATATATATATATATATGTATATTTATATTATTGTTTAATTGGTGTTGTGTTGTTCAAATCTAGTGTTTTGTTGTTAACACAAAAGATAATGCTTCTTTCTAAGACAAATCTTTTTTTTTGTTCTACATATATTCTGCTTTTATATATACGTATTTTTGTTTTTTGTGTGTTATAGCATAGTTAATTATACGTATTTGCATATTAACAAAGTAAAAACTTTTCAGGTGTTTATGGTACACGCTTTGTTTGAATGTATGGCCGGACGGAATTAAGTAAAATATACAAATATTAGGTAGTTTGCTTTTCTTCTTTTCTTCTTCTAAAAAAATATATACACATTTTTATTTGTTGTACACCATCATGTATGTAGAAACTTTAAATATATTCTATTGCAAATGCTGTGTGTGCACTTAGTATTTATAAGATTCGTTTGCGTGGTTTTGCGTCTGTTTGCATGTGACATATTTTGCTTTGTGAAAAGTTTATACTTTGTTAATCATTTCTAAGTTAAAAGACGAGAGGGCGGGTGGAGTTCTTTTTTTTATTCATTTGAATATTAAAGAAAAAGAAATTAATTTATGTATGATAGAGAAATTGGGTTGTTTTGTTATTTAAGTAAAATCAGGCACTTTCATTTTTTTGTATTAATTTTTTTTGTTTAGTTTTAAATATAATTTTTGCTTTGTTTTAAATAACTATCATCATAAGGAAATTAGTAAATATTTAGAATAGATGTTCATTTGGAGTGGAGCTTTCGGTCACTTATTTATTATATATGTATTCATGTGTATAAGGAAAAATATAAGTACACCCATTCAGGTACTTTTGCATATTCCTTCTTTAGTAGAATTAAATATATGAGAGGAAAAGATGGTTGGCTTTTGTTTTTTAGTTAACAGTGTTTTTTGTTTTGCTTGGTTTAACTGACGAAGAAGAAGGTGCGCGTGAAACAATTTTAGGGAGCGGCGGTTATTATCGATCAGTGGCAAACTAATTCTAAGCTTTAAAACAAGCGAAGAAACACAGGTGTGACGCTAAAATATATTTCCGGGGGGATCAGCTTCACTCAAGAGTCTATGATTTTTAATTCTAATGCCTTGGATTTTTGTCGTTACAAACTTTGAAATTAATGGAAGACAGATGATCGCAAATTTGGTATCTATTGTTTTGATAAAAAAAAAACGAATGATAAGCTCGACTTTTAATGGTTCACCAACATTTTGGGACATTTATGTTAACTCCTCTGGATAAATTTTCCTCCCTAGTTTTCCATCTTTAGCTTTTGCGTTTCTTACACAAAACTTTATGCGTTTGATTGTCTGGGCGCTTTGTGAATTTTCACGTTACATGAGATGAGAATTAAAAAATATAAACCATGATCCCCGCCGGTCTTGCTATAATATAGAAATTTTAATGAAAGTCGCAGGAGTCAGGCAACGTACCTGAGTTCATCCTCACAGTCGATTCCCATTTAGGGCGATTGTAAGAAACTAGATCATTTTAAGCCAGTCTCTAAAACTCGTTAAGATACTCATTGGTAGCCAATTACGCAATTACGAGGCAAATGGTGTCTGTCGGTTCTGAACAGAAATTCTGAGCTCCAAGTGTTGAAGAATTCAATTGAATGATGTGATAAGGAGCTATTTAACTAAATTGTGTAATTATATCACAGTAATGGACGTCCAGATCGCGTAGATTTTTTTTTTTTTTGATAACATTTCAAGCGTACTGAGGAGGATGGGAAGCCAGGCTAAACATCGAATCAGAAATGTTGATACCATCTTTTCATATAAACCTTTCTGTTGATTCTGTTGTTTATCTGTGTGATCAAAAGTATTCTCAAAACCCAACGGAAAGACCGCTATGGACGAACAGGTTTAAAGATATTGCTTTTTTGGTTCTGAACAATTAAGTCAGAAACCATTGAAAAATAAACATTCCCAACTCCAGTAAGCCGAACAAAACCTTGGCAGACGATTGCTTGATCTTATTCACAACACGTTTTTGCTATTTAACAACCACCAGCGTTCAGATCCTGTCAAGTAGGTGTATGCGTGGCAATATATTCAGCAATTTCGAAATCCCATATGCATGGCACTACAAATCTAAAAGATTCCAAGTTTAAAAGCCTCCTGGTTTCTGTTACACAAACAGGCAGCGGTGGTGATGGACATATGAAACCAATAGTGCATGAGAAAAAAAAGTAATAAACCGAAAAATCTCTATTCGTTTATTTTTCGTTGCAATGCAAAAGCTTTGAAGATTAGTTTTATGCGTAGGAGGCATTCGAAGCTACAGCCTTCGAAGCTAAGTAAAAAAATGTAGAAACAGTTAAAGAATGACCTATTGAAAGCTCTTTTATCGAATATTGTTTTACCGAGAAGCTTAAATAAACAACTAAGCGCTGACTTATATGTAAAAAGAATTTTTTTTTTTCGTTGCAACAAATAAAAAAATATCTGAAATTAATTTGTGGTTATCGTGCATTTGATTTAAGTTCTTTAAATTTTAGTATTTTAAATATAAAAAGCAGAATATGCATATTTTTTGATTCTTTTTTTCTTTTCTAAAGAAGCAGCATTTTTTGTTAGCCTTAATGCCTAGAGTATTTATTTAATTTTTTTTTCAATTGCAACAAAACGTATAAGAATATGTTGTCCTTTAATTTAAACTACAGCAACAGTAGTAGTAGAACGTATAGCATAGAGTGTTATGTGTGTAAAGAACTGTTGTCTTTTGTAGTAACGTTCCATCCAATTCTTTTTTTCACTGAGTTTTCTTTTATATATATATATTTTTTCTTTTAAGGTATGTGAGAAACATTTGAATAAGTTTATAAATTCCTAACATTAGCATTTCTTGTACTCCTAGTGAGTCGAAGGAAATATGGGAAGAAGAAATTGTGAAAATGAAGTGAATGTTGACAACAAAAATAAAAAAATATAGTAAAATAATATACATGGTATGGGACGAGGGGTGGAATAGGGTTAGAAAAAGCGTCATGTTTGTTTTTTTTTTTTTTGTTTATTTAGCAATTAAAATCTAAGCATTTTAGAGAGAAGAAGAGACATTTCGTTTCCTGTAAATTTCTATACAATCATGCAATGTCAGAAATGTAAATTAAAGCTGAACAAAAAAAAAAGAATTAAATTATTGTATTATTAATTATTGTATTTTTTCTAAGAACTGTATATGCAATATTTTTTTTGTTAGATGAACCTTTTGAGTAATGTACTTTTTAAATATCTATTTTTACCACTTTTAATGTGTATATGTTTCTGTGTGTAGCTTCTGCACAAAAAGGACGAATTATTAACAGCTTATCTAAGTACCTATGCAATAAGTCATCAATTCAATGTTCTTCTAGTTAAAATCCTCTTTCATTTCTCAAATCTTCTATCGCACTGTTAGTTATTATATAGCTATTCTACTTAAACTTGGACAAAATGCCTAAGACTAGTTTGTTTGAAATATTCCCTAAATCGTACTCCATATATTATACATATTTACATACATATATTGTATGCATACTTGTATAATACTATATAAATTTAAATATATATATATTCATTTTGTTTTGTCAAAACGTTGTTTCTTAAAAATGTATATAATATGTGGTGTTTATAGTTATTGTATTTGTTGTTTTTTTACGTTTTTTTTCATAATAATAATTAATTTCTTTAAAAGACTAAAAATTGGTAACTTGAAACTCTAGTTTGTGTATAAATGTTTTCTTTTTTTTTTTGTTTCTAATCCTAAAATCTACAAACCTATTCTATTTGTTTAAAAAAAACAAACAAACGGAAAAGTTGCTTACAAAAAAAATAATATTAAAAAAATAAAAACTAAAACAAAAAAGACGTTTTCGTTTTGATTTTTTTGTTTTATAAGAAAAAAATAAAAGTATCACAAAGTAACTTTTTTAAATTGGTTCTCTCAATTTAAGGCAAAAAAGAAAATTATAAAATAATTAAAATTAAGTTTCTATACATGCACTTGAATTTGTTGTAAAAGTTTTTTTTTTCTTAAGGTTTTCGATGATTTTGTTTTGTAAAACGTGTTTAAAATTTAAATTAAAAGAAAAAGTCTCTTTTTTTGATTGATAAATTGCAATTACTAAGAAAAGATTTTTTTTTTCTTTTTTCTTTGTGTTTTTCTTTTGGAAGACATTTATTTTTTTGTGATTTTTTGTCGTTTAGTTAAATTTAAGGATAAAAGGAACTCTTAAATGCTTTTACAAAGTGAATCTTCGGTAATGGGGCAATTTTGATGCCACAGCAAAATTAGGACAACTAAAGGAAAATAAGGAACCAAACCTGTAACGCATCCAGTTTACGTATTCAACACTTTTCTTTCTAAAAAAACAGCGCCAAAGCCATACCCTTTTAGCAAATTTATTGGAATGAAGAGTTTTGATATTCTTTGCAAGAAACTTCTCAATCTACGCTGACAAATATTTTCAAACACATTTCTTAATCTTGATCTTTTTAGAGCAGATGCTTAAGTGTTGTGTTCTATTTCTTATCTCGGTTACCATATGTGCACGCAGGAGCGATTTGAATTAAGTAGGTATGTACTATTTCATTACTTAGTAAACTTTATTCTAGCTATGAGATGCGGGTTGAGCTTAGATGAAATAAAGCTTGTCCTACATCCTTATACATGGATATTATTAAAGACGCCAAACTCAGTTGCTGGTTCTTAGATAAAAAAAACAGCAATTTTTTTGATGCTTTCACAAGAATATCGATGACACTACATCTTCCTTGATGGAAATGGAATGAGTGAAAAGCTAGAAAACATGCAATCAAATTTAGAGCTCAGCTCTTTTGTTTTCAAAACTCTTATAGGTGGTAAAAATATAAATCCTGATCTGTGGTTAGAACAGGAGTTCTTTGCAAACCTCTCTGCTATTTTTTTTTTTAGTGACAAACTGGTTATAGATGCAGCTCCTGCATTTCTTCTACAGACCAGCATTTCTTCTCAGAAGATAAAAATATCTAAAAGATTTACAATCATTTCTTAGCCTAAAAGTATTCACTAACCGTTTTATTTGTAAGTCTTACTATTCGTCTACATTTATGGATCGAATAAGGCTTGGATTTGTTAGTCGCAAGGATTTAGACAATGAAACTAAGGTTGAAACAAATTTAAGCAGAAGAAAAGAAAATGATACAAAGAGAAAAAACTGTGGAACTCTATTCCCTTCGAAACACTACAATCAACTTAAAATGACACTCGTAAGTTGTAAGCGTTTTCTGTTCAAGCACATAAAGTCTGACAGTTGTAGAAAAAAGAATAAATAGCTCCTTAAAAATATGAAAAAAAACGCAAAAAAAATGCAACACATCAATTAAGTTGAGAATCCTATCCCTGACCAGCTGAAAAGGCATTGAACTACTCAAAGGAGACACAAAACGAAAGTAGCACCTCGTTTTGAGTTTCTGAGTGCTCCTGTCAACTTTCTTTCACATAACACGTGTGTATGTTTCATTCCACCCATGCATCTCATCATGTACCACACTCCCTTAAACAAATAAAGATCTCTATGCAAATCCGTAAAAAGAAAATAAAAATAAAGCGGCCGCGGAAAAGGATTTTGGTTTGTTTTTTGTAGCAGTAAGGTGCTTTGCTTTTTGGCATGGCACTATGAAGCAACGTTGATTGCTTAGCTCATTTAATTAATTTTCGCCATTCAAAACCAGCCAGCTAATCGCGTTTGAATGTCTCGAGCAAAAAAAGAAAGAAAATAAGACGAAAAAAAAACTTTGTAAAAGCATTCAACAAACTAAGAAAGTTACCTTCGTTTTGTTTTTGAAAAGCTTTTCATAGACGTACATTTATTTAGCATTTTTGTGTGTGTGTGTTAAAAGGATAAACGAAAAAGAGTGTGCGAAATAAGAGGAAACACAAAACTACAACAAAGTAGATCACATTAATTCCATTGCCTGCATATAAAAAAGAAAAGATTTTTTTATTTTGCAAAAAAAAAGAAGACTAATTGTTCATAGATTTTTTTTTTTTTATCAAAAAACACTTTTAATTTAATATACAAAAAATTATAAGTTTCAACTCATTATAATTTACAATTTCACAAAATTAATAAAAAAAAAGAACAAACATTAAATTCAAAAACGAAAAATTAAAGACAGAAAAGATCAAAATTTACTATAACATTTGCAATAATAAAATTAACATAATTGTTTAAAAAAAAACACGAGATCTAATATAAGACAAAAATAATTATTAAATTAAACAGACAGAAAAAAAAGAACTAGTCGATGAAGTACACAACGAATAAGAATAATAACAATTTGTTTCTTTAAGGAACTAAGAGATACTTACAAAGGAAATAAAATACACAAAAAAACATAATATGTTATCCTTTTTCAAAGGACCTAATAAACTAAGTGACTCTATCTAGACTCTAGCTACAAATCCTTACTCTGTTTTGTTTTTTTAAACATTATTATTTTTGTTTGCTCATTATTTTTTTTAAACCTCGTTGAAGTCGTAAGACAGTAAGCTACAATTAATTTCTTTTTCAACCTAAAAAACTATTTGTTTGTTATTACGATTAATTCGTATCTTGTTACAATAAGAAAACTAAAAGAAAACAAATAAATAACATAAAAAAGGGCAAACAGAGACGATGAACTACCAAAAATCAAATCCTAAACTGTTTCTTATGCTCTACTTTTATTTATATTTTAGTTGTTTAAGTAAATTTTTGTTTTTTTTCTATTAGTATATGCTAGTGTTGAGTTGGTTTTTTTTTTTGTGTCGTTTTTTCTAAGGTCAGTGTCATAGTTATTTTGTTTAGGATGTCTCATTATGGCGGCAACAAGGAACGAGATATTCAAACCCCAAGCATTCTTCTTCTTTGTGAATAGGACAAGATTGTGTTTGTTGTTGAAGCTATCACAGTACTTCGTTATCCCATTTAGTATTTTTTTTATTTGTAACAATGATTGTTTGTATTTCTATAAACAAACGTGTTAGGTTAGTTTGAGGGAGAAAATTAAGTTCTCGTTATTCATTAAGGAACATAAATGCTATTAATACAAAAAATCTATGTTTTGTATGTACAAACTTATAACGAGAGAAGTGAGTGGGCAGAGAAGTGTTCGCTTTGTTTTCGGTTTTGAAAACCTTTTTGGATTGCGGATCAGGCTTTCTAAAAAAAATTTCCGACAATCCTTCTCTCCTCCGCCAACAAATACCCTTTGAGAGCTCGTTTCTCGGATCGCTTAAAAATTAAAACAAACGTTTTCTTCCACTAGGCACATATTCGTTCGATACAATCTAGGCTAATCTAAAATTAAGAAAACAGACAAAAACATATTTTTTTTGTGTTGTGACTTAAGTACGAGAGCTTCGTCGAGCCTGTGCTGGAGCGCACAGCTTAGGAAGTTTTCATTTTCTTGTAAGGATTTAGGACGACTGCGCTGCCAGCAGCACCGGCCTGAGCGGCAGCAGCGGCGGCAGCAGCCTGAGTCATTTGCGCCATTTGTGCCTGCATCTGGGCGGGCATGCCGGGCACGCCGGTTGCGGAAGTCAGTCCGGGCACGCCAGCGGCTGCCATCGGGAAGGAGTAGCCGGCCATCATGCCGGGGTAAAAGAAGGGTTGCTGGTGTTGCTGCAAGTACTGCTGCTGCTGCACGACGTACGGGTTGGCCGTGGTGGCGGTGGCCATGGGCATTTGCTGGGCGCGCATCATTGGCGAGGCTTGTAGGTAGCTGCTCGGAGCCCGGGGTATGAGGTTTGGAGTCGAGACTGGGGCCGCGACGGGATTGCCCATGGCACTGCCTACGGAATGGGAACCCATGCGGAGGCCGGCTACTTGAGCGGCCTGCGCAGCTGCGGCGGCTTGGGCCACAGCGGCAGCCTGCTGCTGTTGGTGATGGTGGTGGTTGAGAGCGGCAGCAGCGGCAGCCTGGTTCTGGGTCACGTACGTCTTGTTTAGGGGTAAGCCAGTGTAGTTGAGGGCTGCTGTTAGTGGTTTGCCCGAGAGGGCGTTTGAGGCGGCAGCCATTTTCACAGCGTTGGCGTAGTTTTTCTGGGCGACCTCCTTGGCCAGAGTGGCCGCGTCGGTGTAGTAACTTGTTGTGGGATAGCACTGAGTCTGGTACGACTGTGTAGGGTAGGACTGAGTCGGGTACGAGGCGTAGCTGTAGGCGGCGGAAGGAGCCGACGAGTACGGGATGGACAGGGTCGACGAGGTGACCGAAGAAACTGGAGTGTAGCCGTGATGGGACACGATCACATTGGCGTACGAGTGTGGCGTAGAGTAGAGTCGGTTGGGGGTGCTGATCGGGTAAGAAATGCTTGGGGTCGCCGGGACGGATAGGGAAGTCTCGGCCGTTGCTGCGGTGGTGGTTATGGCCAAGCTACCGTTCGTCTGTTCGTACTTTAGTAGACCGTTTGTCAGTTGGTGGTCAGCAGCTTGGGGTGTCGAGGTCGAGCTTGACGTGGTCGACGGGTTAGTGTAAGTTGTTGCATTTGTTAATAGCGCAGCACTAGAGTTAGCGGCTGTAGTCAGAGCAGCATCAATAGCGGTGGCATTGTTAGCGTTACCAGCAGTGTTAGTAGTTGAATCGCTAGCGGTAGCAGTATTGGCGGCAGCAGCCATCGTCAGTGCGTCGACGTTATTATCGTCGTTAGTAGTTGGTGTGGTAGCAGTGCTCGAGTGTGTGTTGTTAGTAAGCAACATTTGGCTGAGGCTGCTGCTGCCGGACAGCAGGCTAGCGGCTGAGGCAGCAACAGACCCGGCCAATGTCGCTGGCACTGGGGATGCAGAGGCTACTGCAGATGTTGGGGATACTGTGGGGGATGAAGATGAGAATGAGGAGTTTAGTGTGATTGTCGATGAGGATGATTGAGTTTGTGTTGGGATTGTTGTCGTTGATGAATTTGATTCTACAAGTGTGTTGTTATTTGTTTTGTTGCTGTTGCTGGCTAAGATGGCATTACTAGTGTTGTTATTACTATTGTTATTTAGAGCAAATATATTGTTGTTGTTATTACTACTGTTACTAACGACAACACCGTTACTATTATTACTCATTGTTGTAGCTGAAATAGCTGTTGTTGTTGTTGACGTTGTTGCATTATTATTGTTGTTGTTATTATTATTATTTATATTCAATATACCATTACTAGCGATACTATTATGAACTGTGTTCAAATTTACTTGACTTGTTTTGTTGTTGTTGTTCAAATGATTGAAATTATTTAAAATAAAATTGTTGTTGTTATTTATCATCGAATGATTATTGGTATTATTATTAGCAATAATTGGATTTGCCGTGGTGGATGTTTGTGGTTGTGGAATTGCAGTTGTAGCTGAAGGATTTTGACTTTGGTACTCACATGACACTGGTACAAATGGTTGTTGTAGTTGCATTAACTGTTGATAGGCTGTCGCACCAGGCTGATACACGGGTATACCCGATTTTTCGGCAGCAGGCCGTTTATAGGGAACCATACCAGAGAATGCCTGAAAAAAAGAAAAATGAAAGAAAATTTTATATATTTTGTTTTGTTTGAGGGGCCTAGTAATAGTTCATATTTGTTTGGTTTTTTGTTTTGAAAGCAAATAGTTTGCCATTTCGAAGAAAGCTGTAGGTATTTTGATTAAACTTAAGTATAAATTATGTAGCCGATTGACGCTTAACTAGATCCAAAGAACAAAACCAGTTTTAGATGGTACAGATTAGATAGGACACAAAAAGGTGTAAATTACTTTCGATACTCTTGTCCACTTGTCTATATATTGTGCTGTATACAAATATAAAGAAACTATCCAAAGCAGCCGAAGTATGGATCAATTTTGTAATTTTACGTTTTGAAATTTATTTAAAAAAAAAAATTCTTAGAACGACTGACTGGGCTTGGAAAAGTGTTAATGACTAGAATATGAGCTTACATCTTTGCGTGGTGGATAGTGAAAGAGGATTCATCAGTTCGATGAACTTCGAATTCGGCAGTATTCATTTGTAGTCATATACCACCGCAAGTCAACACTCAATAATATTCTGTGGAAACCAGTTCATCATGTAATCGGAAAGCAAAAAAGCAAAGTATAGATGAACCACCAATAATTGAAACTTTGAATCCATTAGAATACTGATAAGTCTAGACATGTTTGGGATTTGATAAGAGCCAAAATTACATGCATCGTTACAAAAACTTTTAACTGCTTCTTCTCATAGACCTTTTCCTTTTTTATTTTCAATGAAGTCTAAAAGTTTCATCGGAAACTTTATTTATATTGCTCCAAAGTAATTGTTTTCTGCTTGAAAGCAAAAAACCAAACAAATATAGAAATTTATACAAAAACACATTTTTTAGCAAACAACTTATTACGTTAAATAAAACTACACAGAAAACAAGTTGAACAAAATTGCTAAAGAAAACCAAAATTTCAAAATGAAAATTTCATAAGTACGTGAAATGGAAAAATATAAAACTAAATAATTTTGTCTGGCTAAATTTTTTTTGCTTTAGCTATTTCACACGGAGTTCTTTTCAGTTTTTATGTTCTTGGAAAATCAAAAAATGTTGAAAAGTCTGTCTAAGTGGTGAGCAAAATAATTTTGACATTTTTTACTTTTCTTTTAAATTCTAGACAGGCTAGCTTTACCACTCAATAGTATCAAGAATCATTTTTAAGTCGTTAATTTGTGTAATTTCCGGTTCTGGTTGTGAATGACAAAATGTCTGTTAACACATTAGTGTTAACTTGGATGAAGTAGAGAAGATGACTTAGAGAAAGTTGTTGTATTTTTTTTTTTGAGTTTTCGATTTTAGGTTTTTAGAGTTTTTGATTGAGGCAAATTGTATCACGTTTTATTGTCTGCAAACATATTTATTCGCATTAATATTGAATAATGATTCTAATTTTGAAATTCGCTTTTCTGCACGAACAAAATCTTCACAACTTGGATTCAGTGAACATGTCTCACTCTTTTGCATGCCAACATTCTTCACATATTTACTGTTTCGGAAAACTCCCGAAATTGGGGTAGTTAGATATATTTTTGGGAAGCATTGTCCCAATGGGGTCGGAAAGGTTCAAGCAGGTTGTTTTCCTACGTTGCTTAAACATGGACATGGTTAAACGACCGTAATGGACAACGCTAATTTGTAATGATTGTGTTTGACAAATTCGGAATCTTGGTTGAAAGTCCAGGAGCATTTATGTCAACCTTTATAATATCTATAAAACTGGACACTATTAAACATGCACTTAAGTCTAATAGGGTTCAGTCTTAAGAATAGGATTCCTTATTTCGATAGAAAAAAAAACCTTATCAATGGTTACCATTTGCTACATAAAAAGTAGCACACTGAAAGTAAATGATGTGACCGCAAACATCTGCTCCTGCCTTTTTCACAACTAGTAGACAACAAATATACAACAAAAAATATAAAAAAAGAAAAGAACTTATAATAAAAATTAAACTACACAAAAATAAAATAATATAAATGTAGTTCTAGCAATATGATGAAATTTAATTCTTTTAGTTTGTACTTACGAAATTTTCATAGTAAAATGAACCAACCGTTTTTACATCCATCTGTTGGATCGTTTTGTGTTATTTTTTGTATTTCGGTTAGTTAGAGATGAGTTATTTTTATTCGACAAAAATTTTGTATTTTTTCGATTTATAGTAAAGGGAAGAGAAGAGACGTATACGAAAAAAATATGAGATTAGTAAAAATGTAAAACATCTTATTATTAAAATTAGGTTTAGGATAAAATTAATCTAAATTTAAATACTTAAGTAGATATATAACTAACTTGAAATAAACTTAAATCAATAATTAAACAAATATATATTTTCTTTTAATAAACGTGGTCAATGAAGAATGAAAATTATATTTTAATCTTTTTTTTTCTCGTTTATTGTTCCCACAGTTGACGAGAGAGAAAGAGAGAGGGAGAGAGAATCCATTTAATTTTTTTTGTTTTGCGCAAAATTAAAATAAAAGTTTATTTGCCTTATTTATGGAAAACAAATAAGTACAATAATTTTATATAGTCAACTAAAAACCAACACGTAATGCAGACGTTTTTTTTTTTGATTTACAGAAAGCTTTTGTTTTTTAAATATGTAAATAAAAAAACAAAATATATATGTATGTTGTTATTTTTAGGAGCAAATGTCTTATCTACTGTCTTAAATTTTGCTTTGTCTTTTTTTAAAATAACTTCACCTGTTCTTGAGAGTAAAATTGTTTATTTTTAAAGCACTCTACTAGAAGCACTGAAAGAAGCGCAAGAGGTTTGATAAAAAAAAGTTGTGATTGCATTTTGCTTTTGATGATGTGATGAGGTTCATTAAAGACAACGATGCAAGTTAGTTACCACTGGGTACTAGGAACGTAGCTTTGGTTTAGGTAAAACATTACTTCATTCGGAGATTTATATACATATTCGGTGTGTATTCAAGGTTCTAGCCTTTCCTAAGTTGATTCAATTTGATTCTTTTGGCTACCTTCATTTTCAAAAACATGAACTAAGAAAAACTTAATTAGTTCTTGAACAATAGGCCTTTGAAAAAAAGAATAGTAGAGATTGATCAATGAGTTTCCGATTAGAATAGAAGGACTTATAATATAAATTTATGAATGAAAGTATGATACGGTGAGGCCAAAAGAACACTTTCGTGTATTGATCAAGGTCAATAGGCTGGAAAGCCGAACCGCACTTTCAATCAGAGATATTGATTTGATTGAAATCACGGGTAGTACTCGTTTTAAATTTTTATTTTAATCTAATTTAGTGCAGTCACTCATTTTGATGATAGCTTGGAAAGAAGTCAGTGACAAAAAAAAGGCTGGAAAAGACTGGCTCAAAGGCTAAGCAGCAGTGGTAAAGGCTGAAGAAGGTGTATATAGGTATATATATAAAATCCGAGTTTTGCAGCCAACACTACCCTGTAAAAGGAGTGCCATTTTAGATTACTTCTTTTAAGTGTTTTCATCGAAGTTAAGGATTTCATGAGGTCAGGTAAGTATTGAAGATTTCAAATAAGATTAAATGCACTTAAGGATTTTTGATTCAGTCACGAAGGTTATCTTCGATCGACTTTCAAATTTAAAAACTATCCACATCGTATTTGATTTGAATAGCTCACAAAGGGGTTTAAGCTTCTCTAAAAGCATACGAGACACCGTCTATCCTACATATGTCCTAAAATTTAATTAAATAAAAAAGAACACTCTATTACCGACTAGTCTATGAGTGTTTCCCACACAGCATGCATTTCTTTTTTTAAATAATTCCATGCACGATATATATTCTAACCCAAAAACATGTTTTTTTTAGCTAAATTTTTTTTTCTAATATTAATTTTAACTTGCAAAAAATATAAAAGAAAAACAAAAAAAATTAAAAAAAGGAATACTGAAAACTTAAAAAATAAGGCAATACCAGTTGAAACATGTCATTTTCAGCTGCACGTTTCTTGCCCACTTCCAGTGGATGGCCAATGGCAACAGCATTTGGTGGAGGTGCAGCCCCAGGCGTTGGGATGGGATGTGTCAGAGTAGCAGCAGAAACAGGTGCAGTCTATTGTTCATGTTTTTTTCAATGTTTTTTTGTTTTTTTTTTTTTTCCAAAGTCAGATTTTGTCAGTGTACAATTTTTTTTATCAAAAATACAAAATTTGTTTTTTTTTTTGCAAAAAAAATTTGTTTATAGTCGTTTTATATAAAAAAAGTGCAAAATAAAATATGTGTACAGATTGAATAATAGTGTGTTAGACATGATTACATAATGCAAAAGCAAGAAGCATGTAAACGAGTTATTCATTTTTTTTTTGGTTTTTGAAAAAATAAATGTCAAACAAGATTTTTTTTAACGTGGATTTTCAATTTTTTTTTAATTTTTAAGTATTTATCATAAAAGAAAAAATTATGTGTAAATGTATTTTATATATATAACATTTTATATAATGTTGACCATCCATCGAAGCAATACATAGCAGGCGAACAGGTGAAATTAAAGGAAAAAATGAAATAAAAAAAGAACATGTTTAAATATAAATATGGCATATATATATTTTTGTTTTGTTTTTTCTTTTACTTAAATGTAATTAATCTAAACAAATAGTTACAAAATCAAAAAGAAAACATTATTTTTAGTATATAGACAGAAATTTGTTTGTATACTTTGTTTGGTCTCTAAATAATAAACAAAAAAAAAAACATCTCACACAAATATACTTAGTATAAAAAGACAGATTAAATAACGAACAAAAACAAAAAAAGATACATAATTTGAAGCTTAAGAAGCTGTTTTGAAAATAAAGATTTTAAGTAAGCGGTTATTTTCTCTTTCTGAAAGTAAAATTTATTCATATTCTTAAAATATCTCTGCTCAGAGTTTGTCCTCTTTTCGTCCTCCTATTCTTTAAAACTTACAAACTATTTGAATAATAATAATAATAATTATTAATTAATTAAAACCAGGAGAAAATACAACAAATCCCTTGTAAGGACAAATTGATTTTAAATAAAAAATATATTTATTTCTCTTATTTCTTTTTTTATAATTAAAATGCCAATGATCACCAATTTACCAATTTTTTTTATTGTTTTACTTTTTGATTACCACCGATGCATCGATGCTGCGAACGTAGTTAAATAATTAAAAAAAAATAAAGTTTTAGCACAAGACATCTGCAAACATTTTTTTTGCAGGCTTATTCTGGAATAAAAATTACCGACTTCGGCTTTCCCGACTGTTTTTATAACGAGTTTCAAGAAAAAATCAAACCGAAGACGTGAATATGGCTTTATGAAAGAGATATGCGGACAAAAGACTTATTTTTAAAGTTTTTTTGGAGATCTCGAAGTACCAACGTAGTTAAAGTGAACGATAAATTTTACACAGGAAATAAAAGTTCGCAATGGAGTTTTAATTTTTTCCCAAATTGAAAATTGTGAATTGTCCGCTCTCGAACATTGATATATTTAGCTTCTGGCAACAAACTGGACGGTTTTCAAAATCAGTGCTGAAAGTCTGGACCAAAGGATGTGAAAAGAAACAATTTAAAATACCTCAAAAATTGTTTGCTTGCTCCAAGACAAGCAATAACCGCTTAGCTCATGTTCCATTCACGTTTTTAAAAGGGAAAATTTGAATTTAAGGATTGTTTTGGAAACTCATTTTAAAATTAGGCATTTACAAAAAATTTAATTGAATAAATATTTGTTTAATTTCCTTTTAAATTTGTCTAACAACCGAACAATTTTTCTTAATTCAACTTAAGCGGTTGTCACTTAAAATCACAGAATTTATTCTTGGCAGCGCATAGACCAATGAAATTGTTTATAAGCTGCTGAATTTCGGTAGTGCTCCTTGATTCAAATATTAAGGAAACTATCGACATGAGGTCGTGGACTGGTGGGAAGTGCTGTAGCGAAGCTTAATGAAGTGGCTTTGCAAGCTCTCATTGTTTTAGCCCATTCAGAGGTCAGTTTTTATTTGTAGCAACGTATTTTAAGAGTCTTGGGAATACCTTACAGTCGGTTTTCCGTTGAAATAAAACTTGAAAGGCAAAAAGCTGGGTATACATTTTGTTTTAAACTGAAAGGATTTGATTTAACTTCTCTGTCGTAGCTCATTTGAGATTTATTGCATGTAGTGTCACATTCTAAAATTGATATTAAGCAACCCTTGGTTGTAGTTGACCTTCTCCTTACAGTTTCAGTCTTTTATTTTAAACAATTATTTGCAAGCTTACGAAGGTACAGCGATTCAATTTTTTTTATTGAAATGTGACACGAAGGCTCTAGGCTGTAGCTGCCAAGTCTGTCATGTTCATAATTCTTCATCATGAACAACACCTTCTGCATTTTTTCCTAAAGTGGCGCTCTTTTTGATGATCTCATTCTATGGAATGACATTTAGCTGAACCGTCTTTGATGTAAAGTGCGGTCAGGACCTTATTATATTCTTTGGAAGAATATCTCATCTTGTATCAGAACTCTCGCTTTTATGTTTTCTGGTGTCTCGTGTTTCTTGGGAAATTTAAATTGTGAAGTAATCTAAGTTGTCTTCCCTTGAAATCAGGACTCAGACTTTCGAGCTATGAGAAGAAAAGTTTCATCTTCCTCTGCCAAACGATCAAAAGATAGTTTCCTGTCGGCACTGACTCGCATTCAGATCTCTGCTTTTCGATCTGACTAACGTGCTTCTCCCCTCCGACTTTTCACTTAGTGAACATGGATAGCGGAAAATTAAAAACACCCCCACACACCGTCTCCCGTCTTAACCCTTAATAAAGTTATCCCTCCACTAAAACAAATGACCCAATTAAATCCCATCTAAGACTGAATGCCTGAATCCATGTTCGTGTCCATACCCGTGTGAGTTTTTCTGTGTGGGTTGCACAAGTGTTTTTCCTGCCTCAACAAAGCAATAACTTACCTATTCGGCCTCATTTTTACCAAAAAACCTAATGTCCCCGGTACCGTGCCGGTAGTCAGTAGTTTCTGGCGCCATAACATGCCGCCGCCCACCCGAGGTGCATAAGTCAACCACACAAGCAACCAACCAGCCAACAAGCCAACAAGCCAGCCAGTCAGTCGGCCAGCCCAAGTGGAACACAAAACTGTGACCCAAATAGAAGAATGCCTATATTTCGACAAAGGTACACAAAAGGACATTATCATCATCATCGCCATCAACGTTATTGCAAAAGGCAAATGTCGAAGCGATAAAGTGTCCTGGTAAACGATGGCGGCGCGGTATCAAATTCTAAATGCGTTCCACAAGAGAGAGCGAGGCATTGAGTTAAGGATGGCGTGCATTTCGAGCGAGAGCGAGAGAATAATTGGGGAGCACTACAGCGCGACATAATTATTTTTTTCTTCACTCAACACACACATACTCCAACCGAGCAAACATTTGTACAAGAGCAGGTCCTTTCAGGTGAAATAATGGCAAGCAACCGGGGACACAAAGGATCACATCGATTAACATGCCAGTAGTTGGGCGGTGGATGATTGTGTCTGGTTATACGAACACAAATATGAGAGTTAAAACAACGGTTTCCGGATTATGTTACAAGGACTCTATGGTCTGAGCCAACAATGGCAGTTGGGCGGATATTACACCCCAGCCACCCGCGCCGCAACGGTGGGAAAAGGACAGAAATCGATAATTGTCCTTAAGTTTCGTGGCGTAGTACCCCAAAGTTGAAAAGTACACCATTTTCCTCCTTTCACGACGTCATAGTTTTTTGGGGGAAAAAAAAGCACAACCCCCATGACTTTACTCATGAAAATGCAAATTTATCCCAAAGAAAAAAACAAAGAGCAACATTCGGGAGACCGAAAAAACACGAGCTGGTGAGAAAAATACACTCATCCATTTTCATTGGAGTTTATTCCGCCATTACCGCCAAGGGTCGAGAGACGACGTTGGGCCGGCAGGTGGGGGGCTGGGTGGTATCGAACTCACACACACGCTGGGGATACACCCAGGATATAATGATTTAAAAAAAGCTGTGTAAAAAGGATTACGCTTATAATGGTATTTTGTCCGGGTGAGTAAACGGATGTGGAGGATTTTCGTCCTCTCGTTTGTTTTTTTTTTTGTTTCATATTTTCCTCCTGCCACTAGCAAACTTTTGGTACCGTCATACACATGTTTTAAGTGGTGTGTCTTTTTGTTGGAATGCTATTATAATATTTTACAGGAGATTAGAAGTAAATTAAGACCGTATATTCGAGTTTAACAAAAAAGGATTACCCACTGTATACACAAGCCACCTGCAGCGAATGGAGAGGGCGGCGTGTAGGCCTTCGTATTTATGGGTGCGAAATTGTGGAGAGGATTAAGTGAAGGTTGTGTTTTTTTTTGTTTGCTGTTGTTGTTTCGTTTAATTGGTAAACGAGAAGGGGGCGATGGGGTTGTGATTGTTCATTTTTAAGCGTGGACACGGTGGCTTCTTTTGTTGGTCGAATATTTTATTGGGTCGTTTGTCAAAATAAAGCCCAAAAGATTCACCGTGGAGTTTATGCAACAGAGAGCAAAAGGAAATGTAAAAAGTTGAACAAAAGACAGGATGAAAATTTGGACGACCTTCTCACAGTGACAAAGTGAGTCCTAAGAATGTGCGGGAAAAGGCTGTTTTTTTCCTAATTTTGGAAGCTTAGATTGTTTTGACAACTTTTATGAATATAAAGAATAATGATTGAAGACTATCGAAGGCGATGGACGATAAATACACTGTTTTTGCAAAAATATTAAAGATTTCTTATGAAATGCTGTGCACATTACAGACCCGAAGTCCAAATTACTTAAAATGTACAATCAGTCACAAAAGTCTACATAGACCTTCCCAATGTGACTAAATTACGTTCCAAAACTGACTGGAGGCACCGCAAATACCGCCACCAAAGAACTTTATTCTGAAACAGTTCGAAGGGTGTTAAGATCTGGAGGAAAAAAGCCGCTGATAAGACAGGTTAATGGAAGAAAAGGCCTGGAGTATGCCAAGCGCTATGTTTCTGAATGCCATGAGTTTTTCAGACCTGTAGTATTATACAAATAAAATTAAGTACAATTTTTTCGAAGTCGAAGTTGCAGACTTTTGTCACTTTTATGAGTGAATAAATTTTCCTCATAAATTGAAGCCATTGAAAAGCACAAAAGGATAGAATACTGTGCAAAATTTTGACGACTCGCATAGGGCTGCGAATTGAGCAATAAACAGAAAGCATGCAAATATTTACTGTTTATAATCTCTTGCAATACAGAGAATATATTTATTCTAGTACAGTTCTAAATAAAGAAGACTTGCAAAATACACAAATTTGAATAGCTGTCGTGTGTATACAGCAAAATGAGAGAATATTTCTGATCATTTCCAGAATATTGCCGTACACTTATATTCTCAAAAACCTCAATAGTTAGTCGTAATTCTGATAACTTTTGTTATCAAATATGCCAAAATCAAGAGAGTGCGCACTCTGGTATATGGTATGGTATCCTAAGAAAAACGTGGCATAAATTCTTCTGTCAAACGTTCTTAGTAGTTAACAACATGTTACTATAATCCGGGTTAAGGCTAAGGAAATAACAACCGCGGTTTAATTAGTTGGCAAAGGTACATTTTCATACTTCAACAACTCAAATCATGCAGATCAGTGACAAGTGCGACCAGTGCAGTTTACGTTTCAATAAGAAAGGCTTCTTCATCCTCGTACAAATCATTTTTTTTTCCACCAACAAGACAGAAAAATTCGAGTAAATGTTTTCCTCAAAATCCACATTCAAATGTGTTCTGTTTGTGTTTGTGGATTTTTAGCTCGTGGTAGTGTGACTCTTTCTTTTTTAACGGGAACTGGAATTAGAGGATATAAATAAGAAAAAAATTCACAAAAACAAGTTAAATAAACTAAAAAAAAAACTTGAATAAAATTAAATTTGAATCTGTGTGTGTTTTGTAAAATTTGTTTTTTATATTTTGTGTTTGGAATAATAAGGAGAAACAAAAAAAGTTCTATTTAGTTTTGTTAACAATAAAATTTTTCTTTTCTATTTCAACGCACAAATCTATGAAGAAGTATATATTAACAAAACTAACGTTCCTAATTTGTTTATTTTCACTATTTGATTTAAAAATTAAAATACTTTTACAATTTTCCATATTTAAGTTTGAGTATATAGAAGAACACATATTCATATAACTTCATAAATCAAAAAAAAAAAAGGTAAGGCATTGCTAAGGAACTAAAAAAAAAGAAAAATCGAAAATTAAAAAAAAAAAGGAATAGTGAATCAAAAGGACAAACATATCTACAAAAAGAAAAGGATATCAAAATTGGGGAAAAAAACTTTTTACTCACGCAGCATAGAAAATAGTCATTTTATTTATTTATTTTTTTTTTTTACTTTTCAAAACATTTACTGTGGGTAGATACGAGTATATTAAAGGCGGCTAAAGCCATAGCTATTTTACTGAGTGGGGAAAAGTTATGCTTAAAAAAAAGGACGCTTCAAAATAAAGACAGGGACAAATTAGGACAACGATCACAGTTTTGTTAGTGATTTTTTTCTGTACAGAAAAACAAAAGAAATTAATCAAAACAAATAAAATTCATTACAAAAAACGTCAGTTGGGAGAAGGAATGATAAATATGCTTAAAAAGGGGCTGCTGGCTTTAAGGAAGTTGAGCTAATAGATATAGAAGGCAGCGCTGCATCGGCCAAGCTATAATTTTGGTAACAGTTAAAAATTTACGGATTTTGGGGGGTTTGTTGCATTGCATACATAGATTTTTTTTTAGTTTTTTTATTTAGCATAGAATAGTAACAAAAAATGTTTAGCTAGCTAAAAGGAAACTTAATAAATAGTTTTTTTTTTAAAGGAAAATTAAAGTTAAAAACGGAAAAAACTAAAAACTAAATTTTAGTTATATCTTAAAAGTAGATATATTTATTTTTAAACAACTACTTGACTACTGTATACTACAAAAACTAATAAAGTATTTTTTTGGTTTTTCTTTTGGTTTTTCAAAAATATGTGGGAGGTGTATTCCTGTGGAAGTTATTCTATCCTAAGAAAAACTACTCTACATGGTTCTGATTTTGGTTTTAATTTTTGTTGTTGGTCTATAAGATATTGGTTCGATGGGCACTCGAATTTAAGATGGTGGTGGTCACATTTTAAGATTTAGCTCAATTATCAATGTCTTCAATATCAGACTTGATGGGGTTAGTACGTCAAACGATAAGCGTATTTTTATGCAACTAGTCAATTTTCCATTTAAAGGTTTGATTTTTAGATCTAGTTAAATTTAATTATGTGCTTTACGTGGTGTGGTGGTCTTTCTAATGTTTAAAAGCTGTTATATTGTAGAAAACTGGAGAAATTATTTATTTGAGTCTTTTGCATGTTTTTATTGTTTAACTTAGGTAAATGATTCGTCGCGTTTAAAGATATTGTTAAATTGCCACCGCGCCAATGCACGGTACAAATTAAAGAAGACTCCAAATACTAGCGTTGAGAAAAAATATTTAAACCGAGGAAAAGGAATTTTTTTCTGGGATCTCTTACAATCTTCGTCAGATTAGATTTAAGAATCTTAAGGTTTATAGAGATAGCTGTGGCTAACTGCTATCTTCATATCATCATGAATTAAAACAAACATTTTTTGTTTAAAAAAAAAAAAGACAGAAAAAGGAATTGGTTTACTCTTATGCAAATAGTAAGTGGATAACGAACAATTCGAGTATTGATCCTGTATTAAATATCTAAGATCCTGTACAAAATAAAAATTAAAAAAATGTCTATACATTCGTCTAGAGCAATGAAGGTACACAAAAGAAACACCAATCACCATCACTCTTGCAAAGCAGTTTTATTGTCAGCAAAGGCTAAAAAACGACAAGATCATTTACACGGTTGTAACACGATTAAAAAATAAAATTCGTCACCAGTTTAACGATAAAGAGTTTAATTAATATTTTTCATTAGTCGTTGTATGGATAGTCAAGTGCACTAAAGAAAATAACACTCCAAAAGAGTAACGTATTTAATTAGTACAAAGATCAATCTAAGACCTAGTTGAATTTTGATTATTTCAGTTTTATTTTTCGACATCACCTGTTCACGATTTTAAGAAACGAAATTTGCGATGTTAGTCTATGTCCATTTTAGAAATGTATTTTGATGAGTCTGAAAGACCACCATCTGCCCATGACGCATTTACAATTAAAAGCTATAAAAAAATATTTTCTTAAAATAGTCGACCATAAAATGCAAATGGGCATTTTTCTGAACCATCTTAAGCTGACACCCGTCCGAAACCAATAACCTATTCAGTCATTCAACTCCAAATGCAATTTTTACGCAAATTATTCCAGATAGACAATTTAACGAGAACCATTGTATTTAAATTCTGATTACGAGTGTTTACAGGGTGTGTTTATGTAATTGTTATGTGAATATATTCATATAAAGATAGTAAAGTTTTAGTTATTCAAAAGAGTTAGTTGAATATATTGTCTTTCAAATAAAATTAAAAATAAATCAAACAATACAATTAAAAAAAAAACTAAAGATTGGTTCATTGTTTGGGGAATGGATGTGGGCATGGGTTACACGAGTTATTAAAAAATAAATCAGATAAATAAAAACAACATCAAATATCCACAAAATGGGACAAACGAAAAAAAAATATATATATATAAAATATTTTCGATTTCGAATTTGTTCGGTTTGCTTGCGTTTTTTTAGTTTCAATCGAAAACAAAGAGTTAAAGAAAACAAAAGTTAATCAAACAAAAAATGTGTGTTTCTTAATTTTTTTTTAGGAAACGAACAAAACAGAAACAAAAAAAAACTGTTTTTTAGCCATACCGCAGTAGCGCGAGATTGCGCTGCTTTTATTTGTGCCTGCAGGTGCAAGGGGGGATGGAAGTAACGGCAAGGATCACGAGCGCATCTACCCTTCACGGCATCCATGCATACCGTGACGGAACCGTCTTCGTGCGTTGTTACGCTCTCCTGTGGGTGTGCAAAACGGCATTCGGACTCAGCTCGCTTGCAGGCACCGCGCATAAATTCGCGACAAACCTAAATAATATATTTAAGTATTTTTGTTTTTTTTTTGTGATTTGCTGTTTTTTGGATTTTTTTTTTCATGTTTTATTTCAGCTGCATGTTGCATATTATTTTTTTTTATTATGCGGCACAAATATTTTTGTTTATTACTTGCCTTGGTTTTTGGATGTTAAAATATTCTTTTTTTTTTAATACCAGGATACAGAAACAATAAAAACAAAATTAAAGATTTGTTAAAATTAAAATTCATTTTTTTTTTAAACAAAATACGTTCGCATTCGGTGCACAGCAATTGAAAAAAACTCAAAAAAAGGTTATTTATGCTTAGAGTTTTTATTTTTATTTTTTTTTTTTTGTTCTTGGTTAAGATTTTTTTGAGTCCACGAGCCAATTGGTGATCACAGACGTGTAAATTTTCGTTGCATAAAACATAACAAGAAAAATATTCAAGCTAGTTGCTGTTATTTGTTATTTAAGCTCAAAAATTATAAAACTTTGGTTGAAAAAATAAAAATTAAAAAAATTAAATATAAAACAAAAAACTAATTAACTTCAGTGTGGCTGTTTAGGGTGATTGAACTAATTGCTCGAACTTCACGGCAGTGAGACGTGGGCTAATAAGAGGCGAAGACGAAGTCCAACATGTTAGATTAATTTTTTTTTATTATTGCTATTCAAATTGAATGATGATGTCTGGTCGTCGACGCATTCTTACCACAATCAAACAATTTTTTTTGCAAAAAAACGCCAGTAAATTGATTTAGGTTTACTTTCCAAAGATTCCTTGTAAGAGGCATTCTATACCTTTTTCTAAAAGACAAAAATTCTTTCAAAGACAAAGGAGTATTGAGTCTTAGTTCTGTTCAAAACTGCTCAAAAACGTAAATAATTCAATTGTTTGAATTTTATAGAGTCGATTCTTACTGTCGTGTAGGTGAGATGCTCCAAATCGTCATGATTGTGACCGGACACCTGACCTGAGAAACTGAATCCTCTTCAAGTTCACGTTAACAAAGTTTTTGTCGCTACCAATGTACGAATCTAGCTTAGCACTTATTTTACTGTTTTTATGAAGATGAAAGAGTGAGGAAGATTTAGGAAGGTCTAAATCGTTAAAATGAATTTCGTGTTAACAGGTCATGTTAACCGGCTATGTCTATGAATTTACTTAGATTGCGTTAGTTGAGCATGTACAAATAAATATATATGACAATGCTTCATTTTTGGCTCAAGCTCACAATAAAGGACACAGTCTAAGGCCAAAGTATACCACCGTGTATTGCCACAAAAACGTGACTAGGTCACGCCACGTCATTCGCCCGTGCGTGCCTCGAAACGCCGCCGTGTAGTTGCAAGCGATTTTATTATTTAACTTGGCTTAATGCATTATTCGATTTCAGCAATGGTGTTGTGGTTCTAATTTTCATTTTAAATTTTTTCTTTTGTTTTTGCAAACTGCTGCTGCCTTTTTTGTGGGGGAAGGGGGGCGCTATGACCAATGCTCAGAGCAAATAGCTTACGTGCTTTAAAAAACAAGGTTTGGTGTGTGTATTTTTATTTTGCTGGTTAAGTGTGAATAATTTTTTTCGTGTTGCTTTAGGCAAAAAGGATATAGCAATTGTGAAATTTAACAACAAACCGAAGACTGTTAGACAAATTCGTTTTTTTGTTAAATCCCATTTGTGTGTTTGTTTTTTTGAATTTGTCGTGTGAGTGTCTATTCATACATCACGCTGTACACATACTCGTATAACCCACAATTGATTTTGATTTTTTGAATAATGCACATAACCTCAATGGACGAACGATGTCATAAAAGCCACAAATTGAAGTGTTTTAACCCCTCAAGATGACTGCTTTTTTTCGAAAACAATGAAGACACTGATTTTTTGAGAAATGAAAATAAGATCTCCCCACACGTAGTGAGGACTAGAACTTAAGATGAAAAAATTAAAATAAATAAAAGAATAATTTACATCTACCTCTAAAAAAATAAACTTTTTCAAAAGCAAAAAGAATCTAAAAAAATGTTAATTCTGTAGAATATCTTTTTCTCGCTTTTTTTTTTAAAGTTTAGTAAATCGTTTTTTTAAGTATTTTGTGAAAGTAGACGCGATTGGTTCTAATTTTCAACAAAAAACACGTTTAATCATAATAAAAAAAAAAACACAAAACTGTTACGAATAAAACACAAAGTTGATTTTAGAAGACAACGAATTTGTTATTTTTTTTTTCTTTGGTTTCAATTAATATCCAGATATACAGATACAGAGACTACATAAACAATTAATTTCTAGAAAAACAAAAAAAAAAAAAAAATAGTTCTTGTTATAAGGGGTGGTGAAGTTGCAATAGCATTTTATTGAAAATCAGTTCGAGGTTCTTATTTTTAGGTGGATTTTTTAGGATGACAAACTTTAATATTAAAATTCGTTCCAAACTTTAAATCGTTAATTTATTGTAAAAGAATAAAACATTTCTTCTAAGCAAAATTTGTAAAGCTGAGTCTATTAAAAAATATTTGGGTAGACGAAATCTCCGCCAAGAAGGTCTCTAAAGCCAACCTTAATACAGTTCTTACATCATAAGTCTTAAAAGGCATCATTAAGTCCATTCGGCATCATTTTAAGAAAATTTTTAAGAAAATTCTTGACATGAGTTTCGTTTCTCATTAGTTATTGTTTGTGCTGAATCATCCACGTAGCGCACCTTAAGTCCCATTAATGCTTCTTATAAAACAATTAAGGCCTTATCAAGAAATCAAAATAAAAAGTCGAAATGACATGATAAATTTTGGTCTATTACAAAACACAATTGGAGAGCTAAATTTGGTTGAGAATTTCATCTTTCTTTCATCTGTCTTTCAAAATGTGGAAAAGTAGTTCTTAAAGATACGCTTTTCTTAGTGTCTGTCCAAGCTCTGTCGATTCATTGGTTAAGCCAGTTAACTGTACTTGTATTCCAAATTTTAGACAGTAACTGAATATTTTAACAAGTAGACGACAGAGGTGCTTTTTTGATTCTACTATTAAAATATTGGATTATTTTTTATAGCTGTTGCTTAAAATTTTTACATTAAGAGAAGGATTTAAAAATAAAACTTGCCACCATAAACCCCCAACTCTTTAAGATTCATTTTCAGCTCCGTTTTTATTACTTCTATTTCGACTCCACCTCCCCCCAAATGGCCTTTGAAAGTAAAAAAAATATAAAATATCTAATTAAACAGCACATAATCTGACGATGCTTTAAAAACTGTTATGCTGAGTTTCTAAAAAAGAATTTTCTATCTAAAACTAAAAGCATTTGTAGATACGTAAAATCTCTTTCCCACGTGCATTGACTTTTCATTAACAAATAGAACAAAATATTATTTTTACTTTCAAAACAGCCAATTAAAATAGAGCTAAAGAAAATAGAATACATTGTTTTTTTTTTGTTTTTCTACATCTCATTCTTAGCTGTTTTTTTTTATTTTTTTTTAAGAAAGCAACAACATATGATGTGTTAATGTTTTTACTTTTCTTAGTCAACATTTATTGTGTTGTTTTGACAAAACAATTTTGTCAGCTTTTTTTTATTTTTAGTAAAAATCAATTTGAAAAAAAGAAGAAATACAAAAATATAGCTTAAAAAAAATAAATCGAACTCACCTCTAATCGATCGGATCTGGGAATTTTTTGTTGTGCAACAGGAACTGCTTGTGGTACAACTGGACCTAACTGCGATGCAACGGCCGACGGATCTGGTCCTAATATTGTAGGCACTAGGTGTCCAGGAGCAAAATATGGACTGTACGTGTTTGCTGGTATACCAGTCAAGTAAGGGCTCGTAGCCTGAAAAAAAAAGAAAGATTCAATTAGAAATGAGAACATATTTTTGACAGTGTCTAGAATCAATCATACAAGTCTATGAATTTTTCAAAGCAAACCAATTGCAAATTTGAGATTTTTTTTTCTTTTAGAATCGAGTAGTGGATCTACAATTTTAGGACAAGTTTAAGATTTCTTCAAGCTCCATTTCACTGAAATAGAAGTGAATTAAATATTACGCGTTTGCAGGTCCCATTTTTAGACCTTAATATTAAATGAATGGGTTGAAAACTCTCAAATGCCTAACTGCCGACGTTTGACAGCAGATTTCTCCCCACAAACACAACTCTTCTATACTCGAAACATAATCAAGGCCTGCAACCCCATCCCCACCCGAACTTCGACTACTGCACAGTTTCACACAGCTGATTAACGCCTTAGCCTACCGCACCCTGCCAACGATTTCGATTTGAAAAGAATATATTTTAAATTCAATAATCTAATGAATAAACCGTTTTAGTTGCAAAAATTTTTTCAACTAAATCGAAACGGGGCGATTTTCGAAATAAAAAAAAAGTACACGACCAATTAAAATAAAGCACCGTCATGTTTTTATTGTGAATTAAGGCCGAACAAAAAGAGAAAGACCAGACAGAGCACACGCATTACGGATGACAGTGGACATGATTTCATTATTTTCCACACGAGTTACTGTATGAATTGAAAATTAATTTGGGTTGGGTGGGAGATTTTACGCCCCGAGAGCGGCCTGCAGCAATAACGGGAGGCTTCGCTTTCGGGACGCGACGAGGATGAGTACGAGGACGATGATGATGAATGCTGATTTGGCATTCCACTGCACACACGCACGATGATTTGTGCCGCAATGGTCGGGCGAGTGTGGGGGGCGAAACTTTATTTGAATTAATGAGTTTTTGAATATTGAATGGAAATTCATTGATTTGTCAAAACTCCTTGCATGTGGGGGATTGTAGGCGGTGGCATAGAAAGCCGGTGCTGGCTTTGAACGTCACTAATAAGTTTCTATTTGATTTTAATTAGCAGTTGCAGCTGCTTTTATGCTTTTTAAATAGATGTGTGTTTTGAAAGGATATAAAGGAGTGTATTTATAATGATTGATTGTTTTTTCTGTGGGGAAGACAGGTTCTCTTTTTTGGCTCTCATCGACGTGAGAGATGCTGATCGTACATCGAAGTGAATGCAGGTGGGGTTATCAGGACAAAGCTTTGAAATGAAACCCTTGACAGAGTCTACTTTCGATAGATCTGAGTAGTCACAGTTGTAAAGAACATTTGTTCTGATTTACAGTTCCGTAGGGCAAAACAACTACGCGAAGGTCAAAAATGAGCAAAGCACTGTAGATACATGTTATGGGCTATAAAGGAAAGAAAGCCTCATCATGGAATGTGCCACAGGCTCCTTAAATAATTTTCTGTCGAAAAAGATGATTATCATGAGATGAGATAGATGAGATAGTGTTTCTTCGAAAACAAAGAATACCGCCAGTTTAATTTTTTACAGTTTTTATAGCGAAATTCGGGTGGCAGAAACAGGATTAAAGAAACGTCAAAGGTTAGACAATTATTTTCAACCGAAAGCTAGTCAGAGACTAAAACGAGCAAGCACTTTTAAGAACCAAGATGCCAAGATCCTTTACGTCGATCACTCCGCTTCTTCCAAACCTAACAGTGAGACTAAATATCGGGACATCTAATTCCACAAAGGAGTTGTTTATCTTTATAAAAGGTGGGCCATCTAGTGGTTTTTAAATTTTTTTTTTGATTTCATTCCTCAACGTCACACGATGGTTCTAAATCGTAATTTATATTTAACTTTTCATAGCTGTGGTTACAAAACGGCACTTAGTGCTAATTGGGTTCTCCTAGAACCACCACACAGTGGTTTTTAAGTCATGGGTTACTTTGACACTGACAATTATTTCCCACTCGAAATCTTGACAAAGTATCACACCTCCTCGGAACGAATTAGGCCGCTTTACGCTTCAACAAGGACCTGAAATATTAAACTAAGACAGAGATCATCATCATCAACAACTTGTACTACAGCTGAGGTTTGGCTAAGAGCTTTCAGTTCACACACATCCAGCAGTCTTATGTTTTTTTTCCAGCCTTCGGAGCCGGGACTTGGTACTCTTGGTTTGTGGCGAAGTTTTTCTAAACCAGAATGTTGATTTGCATTTGTGTCTACGCGATTAAATCTTCATCTAAGATGCTGAATTCTTATTCATATCGCCAAATTGCTGTCACGGAATAATAAAATACCAATAGCGTCTAAAAATAGACGGTCCTTTAGATCTTCCTATCTAGCCTGGGCACCAGTATGGCTTAGCTTGAGCATATTTTATTCCTCAATTTTAACATAAGCGAAGATTTTTATACCGAAATTTCCATAGGGGCACAACTAGACTAGACTCCCAACTATTTCTTAAAACTACACAAAATTACTTCAGATCAAAAACAACATGAGATCTGTGGCTGGAATTTTCTGGTAAAATAAAATTCTGTTTTTTGCCAATGAAAGAGGCCACTGTATAAAATCTCTTCGCATGTTTGGCTTGGAATATTAAATTGTTTAACCATTCTTTATTATATGTAAACAAAATGATGGCACCGAAAAAAACAATTCAAACCATATTCTCTCCAAAAAATACGACCAATTGAAGTATATTCCCGAATCACAAAGAACCTCAACCGATTTCTTATAAGAAGATATAGATTCCAATTTAAATCTTATCACCGTTTTGTCAAATTGATTTTATCTAACTAAATTTAGACTGCGGTTTCGGTCATGACTAAGGCTAGTCTTCGAATCCAACTCGTTTTGGCATCTTCTAAAAATTTATCCAATCAGATGTGCTTATCCCATTCACAATAACACAAAACTTAAAAACTTTCTATTTGGACTACTTACCACAGTTGGAACTTGTCCAGGTATAACTGGCTGTCCGGGTGCAATACCCATTTGTTGCATAAGTGCATTTTTCAAGGCAAGATGGTTTCTTCCATTTATTAATAACTGATCCTTAAGATGCTGTGGGGGATGGAAATATTTGCATGGCGGTTTATCACGATTGCAACGACCCTGTAAAGAGATAAAAATAAGAATTTATTAAGAACAATTTATTAAATGTGACTGCTGAGGAGGATTAATGGCGCCATGGATGTGAAGGCGAGCGAAGGGTCCGATGGCTTTTATTCGAAGTTTATGGAAAAGATGGTACGAAGGAGTTGTGGGGCCATTAAAATAAAAAGAGCTTAAGGAAAATGAAAGCAGACCAAGACTGTTGAAATGGAAAATGCTTGTGACGGGCATTAAGGTCAAGGGTAATCTTTTTAAACCACGGTGGAGTTTTCAATAAAGATGGTTATATTAAAATACTTGGTATCAACCGATAAAATTTAGCATTTGTTGTCATATTATTTCAGACAAAATCTATTTTTTTAATTCTCAATCAAAAGACTTTATTGTGTAGGGAGGTATAAAGTATCTTTTTTTTGTGAAAATGATAGTTTTTTTTTTTAATATCATTTAAAGATTGCGATGCAGAGGGGTAAATTATTTTATTTAAGAAAGCACTTAAAAAGTCTAACCAGACTTATGAAAATTAAATGTTTTGGCTTTTAGGTAGTTTTGTGTTTAACGTTAGTTATATGAAACTCTTGTTAAATACGCAAGAAAACAAGTTCGTCACTGCCTTCTTAAGAAAAAGGCAATTTTACATTTAAGTGCCTACGCTTTTGGGCGATTTCTAAATTAATGTCGAAGTAATAACTTTAAAAGCCGAAGGAAAAATAAAAAAGAGTTGTTTTGAGTTTTAACAACACTGCCACAATTTTTAGCAGCCGTTCAAGTCTTCCAGACATTTTCTAATTTTTGACAATTTTTTTTCAAAAAAAAAAATCTCCCAAAGTTTTTAGATCAGAAACAAGATTTTTTTTTTAATTTAAGATGTTTAAGAATTTTGTTAAAAATTACATATTATTGATTATTTTTATTATTTTATTATTTAATTACACCTTATTGATTAATATTAGATAAGATTAGAGCCCCCTATTTTACGAGTATGTACAATAGTTATCCGTGTAGAAACACGTGTACCTATATAATATTTTTTAAAATATGTGTTGAGTGTAAAAAATATTACAACCGTTGCTGTGTAAATATTCTTTCAGTTCACGACCATATCGGAGTCATTTTCGACGTGAGTGCTCAAACAATATAGTTAAATACACGTGTATCCGTGTTTGAACGAACTACACGTTTACCCGTGTCTAAAATGCCGTGTAATACGACAAGTGTCACGTGTACACGAGCTTTCATTAAGACATCATTTTTAACAGTTTTCTCTAGAATTTAAAAGAATTGGCTTGAACTAAGTGCAAGTGCAAGACGCTTGTTCCTATGACTGAGCTGTACTTCAGCTTATGTCAACGTTTAGTTTACAAATGCCTAACTTGTTTAGCACTAAATATTTTGCGCTATTGCTCCTCCACTGGCATCATTTTGGAACTGAAACTATTTAAGTTCAAGTTAATTACTTGATAAATGAAGATATTGAAAAAAGAATCTTTAATCTTCTTTTCACCCTTAAACCCTAAACCCTTCTTATATAAGACTAATAGATAGTAATGATAAGTCACGAATCTGAAGTTTTCTTTTCAGCGATAATCGTAGCTAAACTGAAACTGTTCAGGCAATGTAAGATTGATAGGTAGATTATGATTTGTTAGTTATAAACATTTTAAGCATCAGATTTGTAAACAATAATATGAATTAATTTAGACATAACTTTGCTGTCTGCCGAATTACAATGAAATAGAAACTCAATATCAGTTTACAAATTTCAGAAAAAAACCATTGTATTGTCGTATTATAGATAGCAATGTTCGGCTTTAAAGCCTTATTTACGAATCCTTCTGTGACGTAAGCAAATGATCAAAAACGAATGTTGACCAATCTTAGATGCAAGATTCGTCAGCAACTCTTCCCCATAAACTAACTTCGACGAATTTCTGAAGATCCATTATACACGAAAAAAAAGCCAAAAAAAAAAATCCTTCCATTAGTTTCCAACAAAAATATTTTCTTTTCTTTGCTTAAAGAGCCCATAAAGCTTTGGAATGCAGGCAAACGAAAAATAAAGATACACCCCTAAAATCCTTGATAGAATTCAGGACTATCTTTCCTTCTTTCCCACCGCCTCTCTCGGACGGTCAGTCTAATTCACATGACAATATCTGCATTGCCACGGAGGAGACACGACGACAAAGGCAGAGGATGAGTATACAAAAAAAAGAACGAACAAAAATACTGACAATGCAAACAATTTTATCCAGGCGTGGGCACTGTCCATTTAAGTGAGTGGCTCTAAACATGCTCCGAGTCCTTCTTACCAAAATAAAAAAAGAAACACAAAAAATAAATAGATGTACACTTCTCCACTTTTTTTCTTCTTTTTTTTGCAAGAATATCCTGCTCCTCGGTGTCTTCGTTTCGTGTTTTTCTTTCCTCCCTTAACTCACTGTCAGAGATTAGCTTAGTTGTCAAGGAATAAGAATGGCATTCGAATAAAGAACGAAAAGAAGAAGAAGACGACAACGAAGACGAAGAAATGGAAACTTTCAACTGAGTAAGGATCTGATTCTACGAGTAATCATTGCATATTTAAAGGATAATCCCGGCAAAAGTATTTCACGCTGTTGTGTTGTTGTGTATCTTTGGAGGACGAAAGTGCCTTCGAATGATAACTCGGTACGGGACAGCGCAGCGGAAGGACCTCTTGTCTGGGTGTGTTAGATGTGTTCCGTTTGCTTCGATTTGTTATGCAGACAATAAAATATCCATTTACAAGTGTCAGGATATGCGTGTACTTTATGGGTATCGGTCAAGTCTGATGCTTCGATTAAGTTCGGCAGAGGAGCAGGATGAGAAGGATCTGGGTCCGGGGCCAGGATATCGACGAATTGTTTTGATGTCGGGAGATTTTGTGTTGCAACATCTTAGATGGCTTTTTGAAAGCAGCAGACGCTACTATACTGGGAGTGTTAGTGAACTGCGAAGACGCAGTAATTCACGAAACTTTTCTTTCGGCGTGTAGGCGATGAATAAACACTGAAAGATTAGCAAAATGAAACAGACGATGGTGAAATGATATGGAAGTTACAGAAGGCATTTAAAAGAATCCGTCGAAAAAATCAAATCCAGAAAAGGATTAGGAAGGAATCGATATCCCTTTTCAAGACTATGCAAAATTGAACACTGAGTTCAGAAAAACTTTGAAATTGTTGAGAAACAAGTTCTCAAACAGATTTCCCCAAAATTTAAAATGCTCTATCCTAACAAGTCATAGGTCCCTTTTTGTTTTCAAAAACAGTGACCTGCACAAGTTCATAACCATTTTCTTGTTTTAAAACTTCTTTCGGAAAAGGACCTGAAGTTACTAATGAGTAAAAACACTTTTGCCACATGTGGAAACGTGTCTTCTGTCTTTAGGTAGCGCTACAGCTAGGAAGATTGACCCTAATAATCTTAACCCGTAAGCTGTCTTGTCGAAGACGTAGATTGTGTAGACTGCGTAAAATGGTTCCATCTAGTGTTTCCTTTTTTAGTTATAGGCTGTTTTGACACTGACATCTGTTTCGCACTCGAGACAAAAATTCTGCGGAACGAATTGAGTCGCTTTATTCCTTAGCAACGTCAGAAAATATTGAAAACTTCTTTCCAAAGTAAGTGCTGTAGCCTAGTATATATTATTTAAAATCGAGAAATCGTATTTTCAACAGTATTGGCGATGTCGATAGCCGCCTCGGAGCACTGAAAGACCAGATGTTATGCCAACAGTTTGTTTTTTATTTTTTATTTTTTACCAATTAAGGCCAATATAATCGAAGCAGTCCCTAAGCTACAGCCCGAAACCATCCTTGTTGATAGAACATTTTACTGGGCTACTGCGAAGGCAGCCGAGACCGCCTTTTTGCCGACCTTGTGCTTTATAATCAATGGGCATGTTTGCTCTTGCTACTAAAGCCATAATACAAGGGAAAACAGTTTGTTTGTTAATTTTATTGCATTTTCAAAAACAAATTTGTCTTTGGCCCACCCTGTATATTTGAATACGTGTTTGTTAAAACAACATATATGTAAGTAATACAATTTTCGAAACTACTTTTACTACAGTTTTGTACTGTTTATGGGCAAAGCTTTGCCTTGGGAGCAAAAAAGATGTTATTTGATACCCAAAACGCATGCAAACATGAATCCGAAATAAGTATCAACAGTTTCCAAAACCTTGACGAACTTTGTAAATAAATTGCATAACTATTCAAAGGCCCGTTATTCTTCCAACAACCAACCAGCAATGTTCCACTTCAAGTTGCAAAGTCTCAGTCAAAACAAATACGAATGCAAAAAAAAAAAACGTAAAAACAAACAAAAAATCATCACAAAGACTTCAATAAAGAAGTCCTCCGAAATAACTTGCAGCAGTCTTAGGGGGGTCAAATCAAAAGAATTCCATGCCTTTGAGTGTTCTTTGAAATTCGTTAACGATTCCTTGGAATTTCTGGGTCACTAGTTCCTCAATTTGGTCATTGAAAACAGTTCAATAGAACAGAAGAACTGGCTCTGTTACACTAATGAGCTGTGGGTACAAATTTGGTGAAAAGGACAGTGGAGGGATGCACCCTGTTGACTGTGAAATTTTTTTTTGTTGCGAATTCACTATTTTTGGTTTAGGTTAGAATAAATGCTGGCATATTTAGATCTGTCGTGCCTTATAGGGGGCACTCACAAGAAGATCAAAAATGAGTTTTCATCAAGTGTCATTGAATGCAAGTCTTTCTTGGAAAAAAAAAAATCTTCCTTTTCTGATTTTTTTGTGGCCACAAAACAGACCTCTACCGATCACCACGAAGTGGACTCTCTCGCCCACATAATTCAAAAACCCCCGACGTCAAGTCAAATCAATTTCCATAAATCTGATAAAAATAGAAACAGAACTGAATTATATAGCCTTCTCCCCCACTCCCTCAGCATTCGTTAGAAGAATTCGTTTGATTGAATAAAAAAAAAACACTCGCCTCTTCCCTCCTCCTCCTTCGGGCAGTACATATTGAAACATTTTCCAAGCAAAGGCGAAAAAAAAGAAACGAAACCGAAGGACTTGATGTCTTCACTCTAGAACGACAGACAAGCAAGGATGTAATAACGAGCCTCGTTGAGCAATCAATAAGTTTTTTTCTTTCTTTTTTTTTGCTGCGCTCCTTGAATCCTTCAATAACTTTTGCACTGCACTGCCAGGATTTTCTTTCCACGTACAACACACATGAGCGTCATTATTATGTGTGCTCATCCTTCTTAGAGAAAATGCACATGATGACAATAAGGTTACGTAACTGTCCACTGTTAGACAGGAGGAGTGTAAGCAAAAAAACGGACCCGAGGATCCCTGAAGAGCTTCACGTTCAATGCAACTTGTGTTCGAGTTCTTTTTTTTCTTTTCTCTCCCTTCTGCTTCATATCTCCATCATCGTATCAGCCTCGTCGTCGTCGTTGTAGGGGCGGTCTGTCTATCTGTCGTATGAAGAAAGGTCCTCTGCTGTGTCCACCTATGGCAATAACGGTTTTCCTTTGTTGATCAAGTTCCAGTCCACTTTTTTTTTTCCTGCCCTGTTTGGTTCGTCCTTTCTCCAAGTTTATCGCATTGACATTTCGATAAAACGATACGGTGTGGCTTGATTCAGGGGGAGGGGTTGAACTGCAATCTTCTTGAGTTTGAATTTAAGCTTAGCGAGTGTGTGTGTGTTGGTATGGGGTGTGGTGTTTGGGAAGACCTCCAAGGATTGACTTAGAGACGTTGTAACGACATCTTCCACATGACGTTCGTTATTAAGTTAAACCAACGGGGGCGGCCGAAGAACCTTTTATTGATTCCCCCCGTCGGCGAGCTGTTGCATTTGTACAGCTCGCTCTCTCATTAAAACCTCGACACGAAGACCATTCGTTACTTTCCACCCATCCGAAGGGCCATTATGGGCCCGCAACGGACGTCAATCCGTTAAAATAGAAAACTACGAGGGGCAATATGAAAGAAACATTTTTCTTTGAACTTAATTCGCATGATTCCGGCGTGGGGTTGGCCTACACAGAAACACACTCTTCTCTCACATACACACTCACATTTGTATTGATTGTGAGTGAGCTGGGCAGGCGGGCGCGAAGGTCCGAACTGCCGAGGAATGAAAATGGCCATAAAGTGACCAATTTTATTACATCCAAATGCATTTGAGGGTTGTTTTTGCTTATTTCTTTGGTTCGTCCTAAATTTTCTTTTCGTCCTGTTTACATAAATAATCAAATTGATTGGGCTCAACCGATGGTGGGGGGAGGGAGTAGATGTGCTTGTGCTACTTCTGGGGCGTGCAGCAGGAACAGCAGGGGAGGTGGGAGGAAAAAATTGGCAGGCAAATGGACATGACTTAGAGAGAGAATATACGCCTAAGGCGCCTGAGGGAGGAATACATTTTGATTAGAGTCTTCCGCTAAAGGGACTGTATGTCTGGTGGGCGTTGAGTGTAGTCGCAGACAGCAGCTGCGGCGCCTTAGGCTAAGAGTCTGTCTCAAATACTGTCCTAAGGCTATCAAAGCATACGGGGCCACGGTTACAAGTGTGATTTTTGCTTTCTTAGTTACACTCGCACAACAATGCAACTCAAGATTTTCAAAAATCGCTTCTTTTGTATTTGTGGAAATGTACGCCTAGTTGCTTTGGCACGTGATATCCTTGAAAACGGCGACTGAGAGACAACAAAATTAGACTATTAAGTCCAAGTTGAAATCAAATAAAGTGGAAGGGGGAACTGTACACTGCACGGTGTTTTTTGTAAATTTACAATTTGATGGAATTCGCCGCAGAACATTACGTGATAGCTAATACATTCTAATAATATTCAGTTCTCTTTTTCTATAAAATCATATCTTTGTACAAGATAGAGCAACATTGTTTGAATGTTATTGTACTATAAAGGAAATCTATCTACCTAAATGAAGTGATTTTATAACGGTTTTGTCTTTTTTTTTTAAGCGAAATCCTAAAAAGTGAAAAAGGAAGAAAGAAATGTGGAGGTTCATATTTTGCCCACTTTCAGAAAGGTGATTCTCAAATCTATCTAAGAATATTATCCTTTGATCCTTTCATGGAACTTTATTATTCTTTTGACAGCTAGAAAGCGAATATTGTGTCATAGTTGGTCACTGTTGTTGGTTATTCTATTTGGTAGCACGACTATACAACGTAGACCAGTGACGTTTTATAAATTTTATAATTTCAAAAGTTAATTTTTAGTAAATCAGTAAAATGTCTGTTATAAGTCCAAGATGATTTAACGTCGAGTTGTGAGAGACGATGAATGAAAATGGAAGAAAGTCGAAAGTGAAGATTTCTTATGACCTTCTAGAACCGTAGATCAGAATGTTAACTCAGGCTACGATCGAATTGTTAGTACCAAATGTCCATTGCGGTTTCAAGAGTTTAACAAACCGCTCAAAATCTAAATTGTGGGTGGGAAACCAAGTTTTTTTTCTAAAATGTGATAGCAATCTGACGGAGACTAACGATGTTTGGTGTCCGAATTTAGGAGTATAGCTGTAGCCCTGAATGAAAGTAGAAAAAAAAAAAAAATAAACTATAGTGTGGAGATTCGACAGCAGTAAAGAGTTTGTTGAGCATTCGGAAGCTCTTCTTAAACGTATTTCACAGGCTATATAGTAGCTTACAACACTTACACTTACAAAATTTGGAAGATATTCTGCGAACCACAAAAAAGTAAAGTTATTAATTTGCGGAAAAAGTGTTTAAGTTTTCTATTTTTTCTCATTCCTGTTTAAGCTTTATAGTTAGTAAAATAGTATTCTTAATTAAATGAATAATGTTCATAGTTTTTATTTCGTTTTAACGAAGTTCACGTTTAAAAAATGCAAGTAGTATGATACCCGGATGAAGATCCTCGGAATTAAGGCTTTTAAAATCGAAAAAAAAAATAGCTGAATGATTTAGTATTCACGAATCGACTGCTTACCAGATAATTACAAAGTTTCTGAATTTATCAATTAAATTAACATTATCCGATGAAAACTTTTTAGATCTTCAACTACAACTGTTAAGAAGTTCAATTTGCCAATTAATATAAGCACAGCTTGTAGACGCAATAGAAGGTAATTTGAAGCTGTTAAGAAACCTCTACTAACCTTTGCATGGAAACAAGAAGCAAGATCAGCTTTTAAAGACAGAAGATTGCAGAGTTTTCAACGGACTGAGAGGACTTACTAGCAAACTGTGGCTTGCATTTCTTGACAAAAACGAGTGACATCCAAAGCCGATCACTAGATTGTCTGGGCAAACTTTCAATTTAAGTATCAAAGCAGAAGAGACGACAAGGCTTTTACTGACAAACTAGTGCAGCATGCCTACCAGCTGCATGTCTAATACAAAAGACATGTCTTCCAGAGTTCCTATATTATCATCTTTCCGCGACCCCGTTAGTTGAATACGCGATAAAGAAGATGATGATGATGTTGATGCTCTTCGTCTCCAACTGCATGCATCACGGACCATTGTTCACCATCACCCCGTCTGGTCCAAAAACAAACGTACTCTTAGCCAACAAAGCCAACGACACGACGACACATGTCCATCTGTCCAGCATCCACACCGCGTGCAGACCAATTGAATAGTAATTTGAACTTCCCAACTTCCCATCGAACCCGAATTCGAATTTGAACCCGAATCCGAACCCGAACATGAAAACTAACCCCTTTTTTCATCTCGCTACCCTCCGACGATCAAATCATTATCATCCAGTTATTCATTGCCTTGCATGAGCGAAAATAAATAAACGTAAAAGGACCATAACGACATGTGTCCGTGTCCGTCTCTGTGTGTGTCGAAACGATGACCACCGTCGAAGGAATCTCGTGAAGGAATCAAATTAAAAAAAAGCACAAGAGGGCTGCAAAAAAAAGGGTCAATTCGACAGTTATGTGTGTTGTTTTGAATCGTTTCTTATCCTTTAATAAGGATACACCTGGAAAATTTCCATATGCCGAGAGAGTATTTTTATGCTTTCTTTTGAATTTTTTTTTTTTTTTTTTTTCATTTTCTAAATTGAATTCACGAAAACGGCAGAGTGGAAAGAGAGACGAGGGAAGGAGTTTTACCAAAAACTTATTTGCATAAAATTCTTATAATTTAATCCTTCCACCCCTGTTATGAGTGTGCAAAACTAGAAAAAAACTGAACGAACAGAAGAAGAATGTCCTTCGAAGGAGGATGCTAATGGATGAGCACACCAAACGGAGGAGAGAGACTCAACTCGACGGACACATGTATGAACTTCTCCCGCCTTTTTTCCTCTGTGGTTGGTTTTCTGATTCAAGTTCTTTAATTTTATGGTAATTCAGATGGCAAAACGTTTCTTTTTTTTTCTGTGTGTATGAATATGGCGTTCCTTAAGGTGGACAAGAGTTGGGGTAAGGAGAGAACTTTAAAATAGTGGAGGAGATGGCGGCAGCAGTTGCCACCGTTGGAGGCTATTGGCTAGTGCATTCGTGTTTCTTTGTCTTTGCAGGTGACGTTTATGTTTTAGTTTAGTCACTGAATTTGGGCTTCACCATGATCATTTGCTAAACCTATACGTTAACCATGTATTTAAAATTTTGAAGAGGATTAACGAGGTTTAAATAAAAATGAACTTCTCCCGACCGAAAACCGGGCAAAAGCTTCACTTAAATACACAGTTGCGTGTCTCAGAAGAAGATATTAACTTTCTTTTATACTAATACAGATCCTTTATATAAGAAAATTGGATAGACCCACGTTAATTTTAATTTCACTGTTTTTCTGGCTGTGAACGGACTGAACGAGAGCATCAAAGCTTCCTTTGGACTACAGTGGGCTCCCGTTAATTTAAATACGTACAAATTCATGGCCGATCAAGTTAATGGATTGTTCACGTTACTGGACCAAAAGACCACTATAAAAAGCACATGAAAGATTAATAAAAATCTGTTAACGCTAAAACAATTTTTTTTGAAAACCATTAAAATAAAGATTACAAATTATTTGGCTGTCAAATGAAATTAGTTCAAGTTAAAGAGGTTTAAAATTGTTCTTATTCATGTTCTAGAACACATAGTGAAAAAAATTCAAAATGCAAATATTAAGAACTGTCGGTTCAAGTACAGAAAAGGGGGGGGGGGGGGGGGATAGTCTTGATTGTTTAAGTTACCGAGTGTCTACAATTCTTATAAACTGATCCTTGCAACATTTGTAGTCGCAATGAAGATTTGAGAAAAAGTCTAACATAGTTCCAAATCAAAAAAACTCGTTTCTCTTTTACTAGAAATTAGTACTTCTCTTCGGAATTTGAAGTTGTAAGAGTGTAGTTTGGAAATGCGTCAAACACTTTGTTTGCTAACTTCATTTCTACCAAACATATTATTTTGAAAAATCACAGTCTTCTGAAATATGAGTTGAAACCTAGTACCTTCAAACGACTCTTGGGTTGGTCCTTCCAGATTAAAAGAGTCGCGAGAATCCTCTGCAGAACAATCAATATCTTCAATGATAACTGACTTGATTTTGCCGTCGCATTCACCCAAAACCGACGAGATGTTGTATAGACCACCCCACAGCCTGTGGCTTCAAAGATCACTTAAAAACAATTTTTGTACAAAACAGTCGAAAGTCTTTCTGTATCGACCTCCTTCTGCGTAAATTCACACTCCCAAAAGAACACCCGACGAAAATCCCCCTCAAAATGAATAAAGTCCCAGAGATTCGTATTAGCTCCTCGTTAGTCCATTCAAACGATATTTTCATGTCCTTTTCGTAGAATTATTTCTGTGAATTTCAAAATTCATTTCTCCAAAGATCGAATCAATTCTTTCTTGCACCATTCACCATCGAAGCACCAGCAGTTCGAATCCCAGGTAAACAGAACTCTCTTGGATTCTTTGAAACTCGATTCTAAGGATTTAATTTCCTTCTCCATTCACTCCGACCGACTATAGCGATATAGCGCAGCGCAAATGTCCCTCGTTGAACTATCCTCCACTAGAGTGTATCCTTTTCCAGTCGATTGCAAAAAGGAAAATCGCAACACAAAGACAGTGCCACTGACCGTCGGACGATATTATTCAGAGCGTTACAAATATTCATTTGATGCGATGCACGGAGCCGGACCCGGAGCTGAAGCCGAACATCATATCCTTTTTGGATTTTCATATTCCATGGCAATATGCTAAATGAAAATATTTTCAAAATGCAAACATATTGTAATGCAAATGGTCAATATTTAGATTTCAATACAACGATTTCACCGTCTGCTGGACTCTCTGCTGGGCATCGCGTTGCGTTTGTGTGCGAAGCGAGCGCGAAGGGTGCTCCAAAAGTGGGAGCACGACTGCAAGCATGCACGTGTATGTGTGTGGCTGCATCCTGTTCGAGGGCAAATTCCTAACATATTCCATTCACACATACGAAGGGGGGTGACCAACCACCCACAGCCCCGCACCGTACAGTTACGATTGGAAAATAATAATGTTGAATGCAATACAACATAAAAGGACAAAAGAATCCTCCTCCTGAATCGAAGTGGATGACTGCTGCTGAAACCCGAGGGTGGGTTGGGGTGCGGGTGAGCGAGGGCCAGTCACAAGACTGATGATGATGATGGCGTTGGTCAAAATGTGGGCGAGTGCAGCACAATGGTCAGTTATTTTCTGCACTGCACATGCTGCTGCACACAAAGTTTATTTAGTGTAAAAGCAGCTCGAGTCCTGCTCAGGACATGCGAGTGAGTGGGCGGAGAGGGGGCGCAGCAGCAGCAAGAGCGAGAGGAAACTGCTGTTGTTGCAACAGAGGGAATGGAATTGAAACAATTTTCAATCAGAAAAACGGAAATTAAGATTGGAAAAACGTTCATGGGAACGTGAAACGTGGGCTGTGAACGCTTCAGCGTTCCAGAGACGGCGAAAATACGAATCGAATTGAAATCCTTTATTGGCTTGGTTTGCCACTCTCTCACTCTCTCTCTCTCTCTCTCTCTCTCTCTCTCTCTCTGTGATTGTTTTTTCCACTACGATTTTTTTTTTGTATTTTTATTCATCGAAATCAAATATAAAATTGCAAATCGCAAATAACAATCAAAATATCTGTTAACTAAAATTTCACATCAACTCTGAGTGGTCGCGATGGATGTTCGGGCGATAGGACGGGTGTAAAGATTGCTCAGTTCGATTGGAACAGCTTCAAAGTTAAGTGCGAAGAACTTTGTGGCTAGTTTTTTCTTTTAGCTTTACTATTTTTATTTTGACAACCCTAATGATTAATTATTTTTTTTTTGTTTTCAGAAGTGCTAATTTCACATATCTTATTAGATATTTAAAAAAAAAAAGGCTGCTTCTGGCTCAAAAAGACCATCCGGGGAACGGATGAAGGTGAAAAAACCTCACAGCCTGAAAATATGAGTAGGAGCAAAAACTATAAGCTAAAGAAATAAGAAAAAATCAGCAAATGTTCAATGACTTGTTATGGGATTGCAGTATATTAGGAAAGCATAGATGAGAACTTTCTTGCAAGTTTCTGATAAAATGATAGATTCGCTTAGATTCAGACATTGATCATCGATCCGGATTTATTTTAATCTATTTATAGCAAATTATCGAAAATAAAAACTCTTCAAACGGTTCATACCCTTGAACGTCGTGAAACGCAGTCAACTTTATTATTGGCCTGTGTGGTGGGAGATTTTTTTAAGAATGACTAAATGCCAAAATGACAGACCTTTTTGTCTGTTGGATTTCCGCCGGCCTACGGATCAGCTCTGTTCAGCCCAAACTATAATTTGATTTGGAAAACTGCTAACCCGAATTAAATTAGAACTCAAACTGCCTTCAAAACTATGATCGCATCGATCGAGTTTGTGACTTAAAAGGTTGTTAATTCGGTGAAATATCATAGGCAAAAGCAAATCACGTGCTATAAACCTTTCCAAAACTCTTTATACGTAGCACCACAGCAGTTTTATTTTGGGATACAGTGGCCAAAGTTTTAGTTTAAGACGAAAATTTATTTGATTAGAGTTAGTGGCATTACGATTTGAAAAAAGTTACCTAAGAACAGACCTGTAAAGCTTAACTACAAAATACCAGTACAATTCCTTGTTTGTATTTCAATTTTTTTAAATACAAGTAGAATTCCTCTGTACTTATAGTTAAAAATTTCAAATTACCCAGTCCTAGTAATTGTACTTGTACTTTTAATTCAGCTGTTGAGCTGCGCGATAATTCCTTTGATTAACACTAAAGTCGGCACGAGGCTTGTTTGGAAAAACTCGAAAAAAAAAAAAGATCGTATTCAAACACGTTGTGAACGCCGGCGAATAACGGCCATGTTGCATTTATTTAAAATCCTTTCCGCCAGCAATCCAATTACGACGACTTTTCACTCTTAGCCAAATAACAACAAGAACAACAACATTCATCCCATCCCGCCCTCTAACAACAACCGAACATCCATGCCGCATGAATCACAGCGACAAAACAAAACGTGCCACACACTATCGACGACAATGACAGCGATAAAAGATAACAAACGAACGATACCGCGCTGTTACCATTTGTGCCCATTAATGAGCCCTTATGAGCTTGCGATACACACGCAACATGCACACACACATGTACGTAAAAAGGGAAAAAAATAATAATAAGGCGGCACCTAGCAGAAGCAGCATACGAGCTATACACAAAGGACACACCTGTGTGTACCTACTCAAATGAGAAACACAAACAATAAAAATATAATTTTTGCGTTCGCTTTTCAAGCCACTCCCGCGCTTTCGTGTGTGTATGTGTATTGATTCCAGTCTACAGTCTAGTCAGGTCCTTGTTTTCCCTTAGAGCTGCCGAGAGGAAAACTCAGACGATCCACGTTTCAAGATTTTCTTTTTATTTTGGTTTTTCGTTTTTATATCACCGACGGGGGTGATTCGCCGCCGCCACCGACGCTGTTGCCGTCGAAAAGCAGAAAAGCATTTTTGAAAATTAGGGGATTATACATGTGCCGTCGTTGCCGTCATCGTCGTTTTCGTCGTGGGGGTACGTGTCGGTTGGGATTTTTATGTTTAGACGAGAAAGCATAACAACCCCTAATAATGGATACCGCACACTAGTGCTGTGTCGTCCGACCGATAAAACGGTTTTCGAAAGGAAAAAATTACATTAATATAAATGTGCTTCTAATGCTGCAACACTACCACCCCAAACGGCTCGCCGTATGCGACATTTCGTCTTAGAAGACATAGAACGTCGACCGTCGCGAATGGCAACAGAACGAAAAAAAAAACACCATTTCCCTTCCTCTTGGCATTTCCATTTCGTTTTTATGTTTCCTTTTTTTTCTTTCCCCGGCGATTTTTCTCAATTTTGAACGTCGACATGGCGTGTTTGTCGTTAAAGATAAATAAAAATCGACACAAAAAAAGAGAAACTTGAAGTTATAGTGCAGTTCACACGTCCTGGGGATACACGAGTGTGTGAGCGAAAGAGAGTCTATATCTGTCCCGGTACGCCCCATGTCCTTGGGTAGCTGTAAAAGTATTCAAAAGTCGTATATTATGGCGAACTCACAATAACGAAATAATTTTGCTGAATTTTTTTTCCGTTTGGGTTTTCTCCTTTTTTTTCGAGGCAACAGATACGTGAGTTGGTTATCAAAGAATTGAGGTCTCTTCCTTTTCGAGAGAAGAAGAAACTTGTTGGTTTTTTGGTGGCTTAATATGCCTCGCACATATGCGAGGAGAGGATATGTGGTGGAACTTAGTCGGTTGTCGCATCTGTATTTGAGGGGGTGGAAGTGGAAGGATGGCTGCGGCAGGTAAGCCTTTGACGGGAAGGATTTTTCTTGCTTTTTTTTTTTTTTTTTTCATAGCAAAATGGTAGCAATTTTTTGATGGGGTCTTTAACTTGAATTAAGTTTTTTTTTTGGATCTTGGACTTATGTTCAATTCCGTCAAAAAATCAAAAATCATTAACTTTGGTATTTATTTATTTAAATCATTTTTAAGTACAGTTACGACGCTTCGAGTTAAGTCATTTTGACTTACGACATCACAAAAATTTAGGAGGCTTACATTGACATATGCCAATTATTCTTCGAGTTACAGACCGTACAAATTTGAAATTTGACATTTGACTATTCTTTTTTCAGTTTAGGTGTAAGTTTTCTTACACCTTGGGTTCTTGCTTCGACTTAAGTCGATTTGGACTTACGACGCGTTTTCCCAGAATGAATTAGCGACGTAAATCGAGGTATTCCTGTACTTATATTAGGTGTACAACTTGAAAGACGCGCATTGTTACTAACTTCATATATATTCACACGCGCTATTTTTTTGACCGTGACAGCTATTGTATGTTAAAGAGCGTCGAAAAATCTAGTTAATTCCATCTGTTAAGTATACACAAGTTAATTTACACAAGTTTTGTTTTCCTATTCAAATAAATGTTTTTTTTAACAAAAACATACGCGTCTTTCAAGTTGTACTACTAATATATTAGCAGATACCGAATAATGTTGGTTAGCATTTAAAAAAGCTTATAAAAACTTTTTAAAATTGAATTATTTATTTATAAATAATTGTTCAGAAAATTATTAACTGCTTTGAAAGCTACAACTGTGCTCGTAAGAGGCGCATAATTGGTTTTATGATGTTCAAAAAAAATAATACATCAAATTCTTAGAACCAGGGCACCTTATGTGATAATAAAGTACGTCTCTAACAAATATATCATGTAAAGAACATCATTTTAGGCGAAAAGCATACATACATACATATTGCTTTAATTTTTTTTTTTTGACATAAAAGTGCTCCAATCTCAGTTTTGTTGTGGAAACATTTGTAGAAATGCGACATATTTTTAAATTTCACACAAATTGGTTACCAGATTTAATAGGGAGGAATGTGTTTTGAGTTATTTTAGTGCTGAATTAATGAATTGACTGGCTGGTATGTATTAGGATCAAACGTTTTGGGTTGCATGGCACCCGGACTAATTTTGAGCAACCTTTGACACGCCTGCCAAGTGTAATTGATGAATTGGAATTAGTCATTTGATAAATATGTTAAAGTTTACATTTCGAGCGTTAATTTAAAAAAAAACAATGTCCTGAGTGATATCTGCACTTCACACATGACAGGTAATTAAAAGCATTAATATCCTAATTGAGTATGAAAGCCATCACAGTGAGTTGTGGAACTTATGGTCTTTAAGGCAATGAATAAATGATTAATTTAAAAAATTAAAGACCTGGCTTGAATCTGTGGTCTTATTCGTGCTCTTAGCCAAAATTTCTCCTTTTGGAAGCTTGGCTAATTTTGTGCTTAATTTAACGAATTTTGTGTCATCCGCAAAACATCCAATCGGCCTACCATTTCAAAATAGTTGACCACTGACCAGTCGCGCCTTTAAAGGAACGTAATACAAAAAAAATTAAAGCCAATTCATATGTGGTTCATTAAGTCCCAACAGATCCTTAATAAGACGCTGTTCAGAATGGACGGGTCTCTCAGATGGGTCTTTTTTTCAAATATCTTCTAAAATATTATGTTTTTAGTTTTTGTGTGTACTTAGCACATCTGGCAAAAAAAATTAAGTTATTGGGTTCGTTGCAGTCAAAAGATTCCCTTGGATGAAAAAGAAGGGTGAAGGTTAACAGTTTGCAAAAAAAAAGAAAGCTTTCGTGAAACTCTGCTACTTCCTCAACTCCATTTTAAAAAAGCCTTTCCTCGACGACAGACTCTTTGCAAGTCCGTTCATCATATCGTCGACCCGCGTTATCTTATCGCCAATAACGTGACCAAAAAAATAAATTAGTAAAATCCGGTCACAGCAAATATCTTGTCCCGTGAAAACATTAAGAAACTCAATTCAAAAACCAGGATCTAATTAAGTGTCTATTTTTTCCTAGGCTCTTATTTATTCTAATGACTTTTCTGAAATTTCTTCTTCCTAAGGACAATATATCACAATTAAGGAGGCGAATTTTTCTTCCTTCAAATCTTTCCTTTCCAATGCCACAGGCGATCCCAAAAAAGGACGAAGGTCACCCTTCCCTTCCCCCAATTTATTCCTCTCTCTCTGTGGTGATGATTGATGGCCGAGGGAGTTGGAATGAGTTTTTTCTCACAAACACCACATTCTTGCCTTCGAAACAAGTTTCTTCGTTCGAACTGAGAAAAAAAAATTATGTGAAAACAGGACAATTGCCATAAAGGACCCGGACCAATCTCCCAGATTTCCTCACAGAAAATCTATTCCAACCCAGAAAAAAGAAACCAGTCTCGCACCCCGTTCACCAGCCGCCGCTGACAGGACCGAGGCCGAGCGAAACAAGTTTTGTTTGTTTCTTTGAAAATTCCTTAAGGACATTAACGATAAACAGAGCACTGCTGGTTCAAAAGTGCAAAATCTCTGGGAACGAAAGAAGAAAAATAAAAAATAAAGAAACGGCTAAAAAAATCAATTTAAGAGGATAACGACAACTGAGAAGAGTCCTTTGACCAGGATCACGAAATGGACCAGTTTAACTGGAAGGTCAGATGTTCTCTCCCCTTATGTTTGGCGCCAAAAGAGGAAAACGACATAGGAAAACATGACCCGCAACGCAATCGTGTGATGGGAAATAAATCAATATAACGGACGAACAGCACACAACATCAAAGGTCGGAACAAATTTGCTGTCATAGTCGCGTGTCCCGTTTCAGGATATCTAATATTTTGTCTGTCTATTTTCCCCCAGCGAAAGGATCCCGTAATGAACAAGAGGATGTGACTCGTGTCAATCGAGAAAACGAGGAATTTTCTCATTCGAAAGAAAAGGGGTGCTCCACAAAAGGATACGCGTGATTCTTGAGACGACAAAAAAAAAAAAAAAACAATAAAACTGTTCTTGGGCTCCTGTAAGTGTGTCCTTGTAGGGGATAAAGGGGTTCCCGTTTCAAAATCCCCGACGACATTCCGAAACGGGACCCTAACCCCTTTTTTTGTTACCTCGGTGAATCCTTGGGCCTAATATGATTAAGGTATGACACTCAGGTTGTTGAAAATTTGTTTATTGTTGTGTGTGTTTGGCACGCGGTTTAATGCCACACGTCTTTTATCACTTCTCGATTACGGGCGATCCTCTTTTGTGCCCTTTTTGTGTGTCCTTTTTTGGGACAGGGTAAGGATGCGACCTTTCGACCTAAATTAGAGGTGTCTTTTCTTTTGTGGCACGTGGCTTCTTAGAGGCGGCTCGATGACGTATAAGACGGCAATTAGAAATTATTTTGTGCTGTTGGTTTTTTTTTTTTTTTTTTTTCAGGGCATTGGGGAGGAGCTATTTTCCACGTTAGTGGCTTTGATGGAAATCAGGAGAGGTCCTGCCTTTATGACCTGGTCGTAAAAAAAAAAAAAAAACGATTTTGAAACAATTGAGTGGCTTATGGGGTGGTGGTGTCTCGTGATGGCGGAGATAAGCGAGATGAAGTGAACACTTTTTTATGAGTTTCGAAAACAAGTTCGTCCCCCGTCTGTTATGTTTATGACTTCCAGAGAACGAACGTTGGAATGGGATTTTCGTCGAGAATGTGGTTTTATTGAGTGATGAGGTCGGGTACTTAACTTCTCAGTCATTTGCATTACATCGAGATTTGGTGGCGAAGTTTGTGGTCAACCGGGAATGAGACGGAGACTTCCGACGCTGTTCCAGACGTGCTAAAGGTGGTCGTTTGCTTCAAATAATTTGTAATCCCTTGGCGTATATTTACATCCATCGAAAAAAGTGTGCAACTGGCTTTTTTATTGCCTGTGGATTTGACTTTAACTTTGAAAGGAAATTGATCAGGGCTAAGTGGTTGAGGCAAAGTTTTGTGTACATGTTTCTAAAAGTGTTTTTTCCAATGCGGCTGAAGCACAAAGCGTCATTTTAAATACGTTTTCACGCCATATCTTTCCCCAACTTTCTCAGAATGGCTGTTTGAGCATTTTCAAAAGTTTGGCACGCTTATGGTAACGCTAGGCCCATTGTGCCCCATCATAAAAACCTGAAGTTTGAAATGGAAGCCATTAAAAAATTACATAGTTTTGCCTTTTTGGTGCCTTAAAACATCATGTAACGTACCGAACTCTTTCAAGAAATCCTCTTAACTCAACTGTCTACAGTTCTTCATTTTGAATTCAGATGACAGTTGCAAAAAATTCGGCTAAGAACGTAGGAATTTATCGCTTAATTGATCTAGTCATTCATTTGATTCTCAACTCTGTCTAGGACCACTACAGCTTCAGTCTTGAACCTTTTCACATTTCTTTCGAAAAAATCCTTAAATGTTATTCATTTAACAATTTTATATTTATACTCTCATATAAACGGTTTTTTCGTTGTTTCCCTTTGGCAAATATTAAAATACAAACTTAAATGTATTTCAGTTGAAAGATGTAATTCGCTTAACATAATATCTCTGAATCGTAAATTGTGGTGGTATTCTCATTTGTAAAACTTTAAGAACGAAATAAAAATCTACCTATCTATCTATAGACAAATATTTTGTTATTGATATGAAGAACATTTTTAGCCGAAGTTCTTAAAATAGAAAACAACAACACGATGTATTAAAAAAATTAACAAATTTCTTGAATAGAGGTTTGATTTGTATTTAAGAAAATGGGCAGTGCCATTGAGCCACTTGTAGTGCGGCATTTCTTCTTATAGCACGACTCATTATTGACTGATTTCGCAAGAAGCACTTTCAAATGTCGCACCGCACTTTAAATTTTAGCACATTAGGATCCACTATGCGACGCACTCAGCTCCCATTCCCAACCCTAAAAAAAAAAAGACTCCTCTGCCACTCTCTGTCACCCAGCTTACTTAGGCTTCCCCAGCTGACATGCCGTGAACCTCACTCAAACTTGGCAAAGTCCACCGACACTAAGCCTCTCAGCCCACCTCTGCCGCCACCCTGCCTCGTTTCGGACGAACTACCAACCACGTAGAGATCCCCGGCCATTAGCACTCAATAATCATTTCAATTAAAAAGCCTCCATCTAACTCACAAAATCGCAAATATTTGAATAAAATTTAAATTATGCGAAACACGAATGAAGCGTGTGTAGGGGTGGTAGTCGGGAATCAACCCCCTCAACCAACCACCACTACCACCCACAAACAACCGATGAAATCGATGATTTCCCCACTCCCAACACAAGGTTTGGAAAATTTATCACTGGAAAATGTTTTCAGCTCTGCCGAATAATATTTTCAGAGCCAACACTGTGTCCGCTTCTCTTTCACTCTTATTCCGTTCTCTTTTTCTCTCTGTCCATGCCTGTAAATGTGTGTGTGTTGGTGTGTTTGTCTCTGGCTCTGCACGATGCCAGGAATTAAATATTTACATGTCAAATAAAAATATCCGGACTCCGAGCAACAGCCTGCATACATCATCTCCCTAATGAACCTCACTCCGGTGGGTGGGTTGGGGGGTTGGAAGTCTTTCTCTCTGTGTATGTGTGTGTTTTCTCTTTGTATTTATTTTTTGGGTATACGTTACCACTTATAATGATTGGCTTTTAATCAGTTTCAGTTTTTTTTTTTTGTTGATATCCTCTTTCGATCTCGCCCCGGTTATAACGGTTTTATTTGCAAGAATATGGGCGAGTAAATATTTTACTTTTGAATACACGTTACACGTGCAGAGTGACTGACTGCCGCCGTCGGCAGGACACACACCACACGGCGAAAAACCTGTTCCGGTTGATGGAGGATGGGATTGAGGGTGGTTGAAATGGCAAAAATTAACTACCCGGCCTTCAGTTGAATAGAGAGCAAACGAGAGAATACAAATTATAATTGAATTATTATTTTCAGGTGGTATGAGGGTCGGGGGTGGTCGTCGTTCGAATTCGAAAGGGTAGTTTGAGTAATTTAATTATTATCTTGGAGGTGTGGCAGCTCGTTAGGGTGGCTTCAAGGTATTTGGATGAATAAAAAAGAAAAAAAATATATGATGATGAAAAATGAAAACAGCAGCTACTGTTAATTTTCTTCGGTAGTTTAATGGATTTCATCATCATCTGCCAGTGGGGTCGGCGTGAAGGGCCTATGACACAATTCTCGCTAGCATTGAGATCATCAACGGGAATTCACGTGGTGAAAACGGTTGTGGAGTAGACTTTGAGGGACTAGTGCTCGAGACGGAAAGGTGTTTTGGTTGCTTTTGTGATGAGGACTTATGGGGTACGCGGATTTCTTAAAGTCGACCGCTGCTCGTCCATTTTAGCCAACTCCTCACTGTCTAAGCTCTCTGTTATTTTTCGTTTTTAATATGTCTTTCTTTGCAGTGTTTGGTGACAGTCTGGCAAAAAAGTATTTGGACACAAAGTTTACAAAGGTGTTGGCTTTTGAGATTCTTGATATTTTGCGATATAATTTGACCCAAAACGCCATCAATTTGGAAATGTACAAAGGGTGCCCGTAAAAATGGGGAAATCGCGCAAGGTTTACGAAAAAACGGCTATTGTATATTGTCCGCCAACAACTTGGGACGTATCCCTGATTAGAAGACGTATACAAAAAATCGTCCAATACTTTGGATTGTGAAGTAAGGAAAAGCAGACTTTCAAACAAAACCGATCGAAACATTGCATTTTTGGAGGAAGGGCGTCAGATAGGTCCAGAAATTTCTCGCAATCTATTCGATTTGAGGCTTTAAAGATTACGAATCATTATCGAATCAAATATACTACACACAAAATATCATTTGTACTTGTAACTTCTTTATTTCGATTATATTTCGTTAACAACATAAAGTGTGCAAATACTTTTTTGACATCGATTTTGATGTCAAAAAAGTATATATAACTTCTCAAAACCGGGTGCATTTTCAGTTTTCGTTTCCGTGTTAAGACTCTTTTATTTAAATTCTCATGTACCAAAATCCAAGACGAATTAAAATAAATTTAAATTTATTTTCTCAAACCCAAAGAAACAGTTGCCAAGAGTAATTCCGTTTGATTTCGGTGCATGAAGTGTCATAAAACCAATGAGTGCGAAAATCAACACGTTCTGCAGGGCTTAAAGCACATTGAACTCAAACGTTCCCTTCACCCACCCTTTCGCCAAAGAATGACGTAACTCACCCCAGCGTCCGCCTTAAATACCACGCCAGTCGCGGAACTCCTTTTAAATGAACTCTAAAACTATTCACGCCCACTCACACGTCCCCCACACGACAGACAACAAGCCATACGGGAAAACTTGAGATAAAAAAAATTTCTAATCAAATCTCGGAAATCATTTGAAAATAATAACGAAAGGCGTTACTTCAGCTAATTGATCACTCACCGTGTCGCCCAAGAGAGTGCTGCAAATTTTCCCTCATTATCCCCCAGCAACACCCACTGAATCAAAACTCAAAAAGAATGACAACACAACCCACCACTGGACATGGACGAGACTCGCCCATCGTTCGACGCTCCCTGACGCTCGTTATATTAAAATCTCCATTGAAGCAGAATCAGACGCAACAAAACAACAAGAAAAAAAAAACAGTGGTTGTTGTCTTCCCTGTTTCAATTACTGATCCGCTTCCATCATCATCATCATCATCGTAGTCGTTGGCATTACCGCCGCCTCATGGTCCAGCAGTCATTTACTGGAAATGATTTTCTTCAGCGTTTGTTGCTCCTGGCGCTAACACAACAGCTTACACCAAATAGGTGGGCGTCCGAGCGAGTGGGGTGAGAGTGTGGTATCAATCTTATCTGGCAGTCTTTTGTGTCCGACTGACTTGGCTGCCAATCAAAGTCCATTGGCACGTCATAAATTGGCGCGAGCACAAAACTACACAAGACCAAGTAAAATGTGGGTGTTGTCTCTCTCACACACTTTCCCTCTGTCTCTCTCGTTCATACATATATATATTCGATTTCCCGTTGTTAAAATCGAAAATAAATTTCCTCCTTCATGAAAACGCCTTCCTTGAATCCATCACCAGAAGAGGTACTGTGCATGCATCTGCCCACTTGAAGGGGGTGGGATTCGTATTTTGTATTTCCGGGCTTTGGGGGTGGATTAATGTGCGATTTTCTCGATTGAAAGGTAAGAGCTGAGTCTCGTCAACGGACTTAAGTGGACGTTGATGCAGTGAGATTGTCTTAATTGGGGTGGGCAGGACAGGAGAAGTTTCCTGTTGTCGAGCGAGATGTTGATGAGGACTGTGAATGGTACAGCGACTTATACAATCTTCGATTGCATTTACTGCAATGTTAAAGCACACAGTGGCCGTAATCTCATTCCCAAGGTGACGAAGAAGCTTCTACAAAACTTAAAAGGTAAGTAAAGGGAAGTCGTCAAAGCTGCGTTCAGGACTGTGGGAGTACTTACAGCTTCCACTTGTAAAAGAGGGGCTAGTGGTTTTCTTGTAAACCATAGGTTATTTTGACCCTGTCAGCTGCTTCCCCACTCGAAATCTTGGCAGGAAGTCAGTATCACACCTCCTGTTTGTTTTTACTTTGGTACTCTTTGGCGCACGCTGTACAGGCACTTGTACTTGAAATTAATTTAAAAATGAAATTGATGTTTTCAAATGTTGTGGAACACAAAAATACAGTAGCTGAAGTAAATAATGGGGTAAGCAATAACTCTTCAAAGTTACAAAAAAAATTCAATTCAATGTTTGAAAGCTTTTACTAGTAGCTTACTAAACATCTATCATCTTCATCTTCTTGATCGAATATTGCACTAATGGGGTCGCGGGAGCAATGCTCCTCCGCCGCCGACTCTAACTCATCAGGAGGTATGCCCAAGCGTAGTCAGGCGAGATTTTGAACTTGGTCCAGCTAACTCATCCTGGGTCTGCCGAGCAGTCGCCTTCCTGACGGGGTCGCATTCAAGACGCGCATTGGAAGTCGTCATGGGAACAATTGTGCCACGTGACCAAACCATCGAAGTGTAGAACTTTCCGTTCTAAGAAGCAGCTGCTCAACATTAAGCTCACTGCTCACCGTCGTGTGTCTCACTCTATCTCAGCGAGTAATTACCACAGCAGTACGCAGAAATCTCATTGCGGCAGCTTGTGTTCGCGATCTTATTCTTTCGGTCGCTTCCCAAATTTAATGACCATAGGTGACCATCATCATCATCATTAGTGGGGTAACAACTCACAAAGGGCCAGAGCCTAGCTTTTCGCGCTTCCACTGTGTTGTGAGCGTTACAATTTGACACATCTGAATGAAACGGTTTGGAACGGCCGGTGACAGTTGGAACAAATACCGAGTTAAAGACCGACAACTTGGCATTGACACCAAGCTCGTCCTTCCTTATTACAGATATTCCGAGCTGTTTCAAAATCGATCCAGCTTGGCCAATCCTACAGCAAACCTCAGTATTGCTCCTTCCATCACTCGCGAAAAAGACCCCGATATACTTGAACTTCCCCACCTGTTTCAATGGGACTCCACTAACATTCAGAGTGCATTAACAGGCGTTTTGGAAATAACCATAGCCTCCGATAAAAAACTAAAATCAGATGGTGGATGGGATTGAAAGAAGTCCAACTACGATTTTGGGCTCTCTAAGACATTTAGAAAAGATTAGAAGGTGAACAGGCCTTCTTTACAGTATAGGAGAAAAAAAATATCACGGCTAATGAGGTTTTATATAGCTAAAGAAGTTTCAGAAGAAGCATTTTCCTTAGCATCAGAGAGGGACTTGGGCTACGAAGGTTTAGAACTTTGATGCTTCCGATACAAGCTTCATTTTCCAAAAGATTTTTCCTATAAGCTATACTTTTCAAAAAAATTCTTTTCGTTTCAGGATGCGTATGAAGCGAAGGAAAGCTTGTATGATACTTTGAATGACCTTCCAGAGCTTACTTGTGTTTTTGAAATAAACGTTTTACTTACGGCCCAATACATTTAGAAATGTTTTACCTGAAAAGAAACAAGGAACATTAATTAGTTGGAACTTCAAATTTTTAGAGCATAGATATTTTTTTTTAGATTTCTGAGTTGTAAAAAGGCTATGCTAAGGCTAAAGTTTGAAAAGCCCATTTTAGCTGTGGAAAACGAGGGAGCAGAAACATTTTCTTAGAGACAAATTAATAATAGGCAAGCTGTGCCAATACTGGCCGTTTCGGAGATGTCATATGGCTGATTAAGAGTCAATAGAATGTTATTTTAGTCAAAATAATTTTGCGGCGTGGTTAAAAACACTATCTCAACTGCAATTGTATTGTTTAACAAATATATTATCACATTTTTTCTTTAAATTAAAGCTCATTGAAAAAATTAATAAATTTAAGACCACATGTGATCGTTTTTCATCGAAAATTCAAGCTCATGGCTTACAGATATTCAGTTTCAAGTCTGTTAGTCGACTTAGATTGAAAATTTGACCTACAAGCAAAAAGATGCTGTCAAAAAAATCTTCAGAGCACGAAGACATTGCTGCGACGCTTGGAATACGATTTTTTAGCTACAGAGAGTCTACTGCTTGAGTTAAGGACGGAAAAACCTTGCCAGGCACATAAAAACACTGCACCAGAATGACAGCTATTCTTTCCGAGCTCATTCATTTCCATGATCAAGTTTAAGGTCGAATGAGTTCATTTTTCGAGCAACCCAAACCCTAAATCTTTTCACCCACCCGGCTGCACTTTATTTCCAGTCCTTCATCCCACCCCTTTGAATGTCCGCCTCAACCAGAGGAGTGAAAAAGACAAGCCAAGCGAAAAGATATCCTCAAGGATACACTTAAGATCGTGTGACTACTTCCACTCTACTTATCAACCGAACCGATACGGCTTATCTCCGCACGGTCGTCGCGTACTCCTCGCATATATTATGATGCAACATAAATCATTCACTCGTGTACAGCATTATCCGTTTTCACGCTCACCCCCACACTCCGCTGACGTTGTCGCCGTGTCTCGCCCTTTTCCAAAGTTTAACAAGCAACCCCCATCCCCACCCACACATATGATCTTTCTCCATAGATTGCGCTCGACTCGACTCGACTACTTTTGCAACACAGTGTGAAATATGAACGAAGGACTCAGAAAAAAAAAATAAGGAAAGGAGGAAAGAATTTGATAAAACAACTGAACTTTCCAAGGATAAAGTGTCGCGTCCCCCAGCAGCAGAAGCAGCAGCATCTCTCACACTCACATAGCCATGCATGTGTTCATATTACACGAGCTTCTGCCGCTTATTCTCCTTGGTCCTTTCGCTCGCTCGCTCTCCTCCTTTTTTCGTCATCGGTATCCTGCGAAAGTATTCCGAGCGTTAAATTGGCATCAGGCGCTTTTCTTGTTATCATGTCTCGGGTGAATTCTAAGAGGGAGAGAATATATCCTTTATTCTTTCGCCTTTTTTCTTGATTTATTTTTCCTGCTCCTGGCTGCCTCTCGCTGGCTGGTTGGCTCTCTAACTCCCTTTACTTAATTTTGTTGTCCTTGTTGTACACCACTACTCTGCTCGTGGAACGTGTGTATATCACAGTGGGTGTGGTGGTACCCTTTTCCCTTTTCACTTTTTTTCTCTGTTGCGTTGGATGTGTGTGATTGTGTGTTTGTGTTGTGTTAGATGTCACATGAAGTTTTTCCATATGTGTCCTGGCGGTGTCAAGTCAATCTGTTTCGCCGTAATGGAGAGAACATTTTTACTTGATGCAAATTGCAATTGCATTTCTTTTCTTTTTCCACTTTCACACATGTGTGTCTCTCTCTCTCTCTATGTGTGTGTGTAAGAATATTTCGAGTGACAGAAAAAATTAGATTAGATTCAGTGCGGGGGAGCTGGTGTCGTTTCTTTGGCGTCTTAAGACACTCATTACCATTGAAGCTCGAGCGGGGATGGAATGAAGAAGTACACGTGTCGAGGACTAAAAGTTTCTCTTGTTCCTCTTGAGGAGGACACAAAGAATCCTTTCGTGCAGGAATGCAGTTGCTTATCATATTACATGACGCCAGAGGAATGTCAACAGGACACACACTGCGGATGAGACAGGATTTTCTTTGTGCTGTCGAAATTGTTTTGAAATTTTCGACATTTTCTTTTCTTCTCTTTTTTGAGTTGTATGATGCGGACGGTACTTGCACTGCGATAACCTTTTGACCTAAAATGCAGAGGACATGAGGCAAGGATGGTTCTTTGGGAGCGACGAAAATGGGGTTTTGTTGCTTTTAGTTTATTTTGAAGATGTTGATGTCCTCTTTGGAACGCATGAGAGCTTGACGCTAGTGTTGAAGCTTGGGTCTTAGTGGTCATGCAAAAATTTGAGCACATCGAGCTCTTCCAAACTTTTCGTTACGATTGGAAGCCGACATTCGGTCGGATTTTAGCCATTGGAAATATCCATGGACACATTCTCATTCGCATATGATGTGAAATAAGTCTAGTTTCTTATCTGTCTGTCTCTGCCTCTTTTAAGGTGATAGGACCTCGTCCTCGTTGGTTGGTTGAATAGGCGTGAGGTTATTGTATGCGTCCAAGTGATCTCAACAAAAAACGGAGTATTCTTATATTTGTTTGCACTTTATATGGTCGCAGAAAAGACATACTTGTAAAAGATATTGAAATGGAAAGTATTAATTCAACAGAGAAAAAAGAAAGTCACTGATTTGCCAAAAGAAAGTCTGGTAGGATATCGCTTATAAGACAAAATTTTAAATACATACTCCCTGTATATTTTATAAATACTAAAAAATACTTAAATATAAAAATTATTTTGAAATAAAATTTAATAAACAATAATCTTTACCTAAACTTATAAAATAAAGCAATTCAGATAGACTTTTCTATGTTCATAAAAAGGTGAGATAGGTCAAAGTAATTGTAATTGATGTTTTTTCCAATTTTCTCTAAAGTTTTTGAAGATCGTAATATTTGGGCTATTAGTAATTTGCTTTAGAAGAGGGTGTTTCATCATCATTAGCGTAACAGCCCACGAAGGGCCAGAACCTAGCTTTTCGCTCCTCCACTGTGTTGTGCGCGTTATAATTTTGACACATGTGAAGGGGACCCCTACAGTTCGGTTCCGAACTGCGAATTTCAAAAGCTTTTAAGTGATAGAAGTACTCCAGGAGGATTGTCAGTCGTTCGCTGAATTGGATTCGGACCCGGGTACTCACGCTTAACAGTCCGATAAAATAGGTGGACATTACATCAAAATTTCATGTCGAAAAAAGACTTTTTGAACTATACACTATTATGAGAAATAGTTGACACCAACCCACAAAAAAATGCAATGTATAAGCTTGCTTTGGTGCAAAAAATTACCAAGTGAGCTCTTTAACAAGGCCTGCCTAATTTCTTCTTATAAGCAAATGTTTGATAGTCTGTAACTTTCTTAGCTCACCTTCTGCTTTGTGGCATGTACAGACATATAAACCCAATACTGGGTTATTATGAAAGTTTTAAGAACGTATGTTTCAAAATAAATCCAACTTGATACCTGAACGTGTGGACCTTAATATGCCTGTAAAAAATTGTCACCAAACTGTTTTATTTCATTGCCTGAAAAATAACTTATAACAAAAATGAACTGCCAATTTCCTATAATAATGTGCTTTGGAGGGGTTTCGAGATCAACTGTCTTAAGAATCTGTCTCGGCCTGGAATCCGAGTGGGATGTAATTCACATCACTAAATCATCATCAAATCCCATCGGGCAACAAGTTCCACAAATTAAGATGACCCCCGGAAGTGCACCAGTCGTCATAAAAGGCGCCAGCCGAAAGATACGACAGAAATCCGCCAACCATCTGTCCCGAAATCTCACCCAGTCGCCAAGGGCACGACACTAATTACTCCCATTTAGAAGCGTATCTGCCGCCCAACGCAAAAAACCAGCAAGTATCTCACAGATACGAGTGGTTGTGGATTTTTTTCTTCACTTTTTATTGCATTCATCTCATTTATTTTGCATGTGACTTCATTTTATCGTCATCGCCATCGCCATCGTCGCAATCGTCGCTGCCGTTGTCGTCGTCGTTGTCGGCTGTCGTTATCGGGCCAGAAGCAGCTGTGAAAGTATTCAAGGAATTCTCGGGAGTCACGACGGGCCAGACCGAGCACACACAGAATTTCACTTCACATTCACATTTCGTTCCTCTTTTTTTGTTCGTCTGTTTTAATTGAAAGTATCTCTCGGATGCAGAAGCGCGTGGATATTTTTAGTCCACCCCTCTGTGCGAATGAATGAACGAGCGACAGCAAGTGCGTGTCTTGTGTGTGTTGCAACCAAAAATAGCGTGCATCTGAGAAGGGTCTTCAGTTCAGTCGTTTGTTATTTTTTATTTTTTGGCAACAGTTAGACGACGATTATGATCGATTGTCTTAAATTTAGAAAATTCGTCATTCTGCCACAATCGACATTTGTTTCTGCCTGTCAGTGGCCAGATGAGCGGGAACCAAACAGAGATACTTGTTGCAATTAAGAATCTGCGCTTTAGCGCGTCGCCTGACGTAACTCGCCGCAGCCGCCCAATCGTCCGCGTGTGGTCAGTTGACGATTTTCTAATTGATGTTCGCATTCGGTTGTTTGTGTTTTATTCAGACAATTTATTGCACAGAATCGGGAGAACAGAGAAAATATTTTAATTGATGGCATAAATCTATTTTCGGCAGGTGCGCCTCCCCCCGGCATGGCGACAGGTCGCAGAGTGTAACGAGCTCTGCCAGCAGCGAAGAGATAAAGTGGAGCAGTGATTATTAATAATTTGGCAGTTGTGTATATCTCTGTTTTCTCGGTTTTTGGTTTATTTTTATTCACTTCACTTCACGTCGCAGGCGCTGTCACCGAGCCGAGCGTCGATGGAATGGATTCGTATCTTGATTTAGGGTGGTCATTATTATTTTTTTGATTTTTGTTTTCGTTGTCGTTTTTGCGTCTGACAGGCAGATGTGTGACGCAATGAAGAAAGCTGTCGCTGTATAAAATTATCACAAATAACTTATGGTGGATTAGATACATCGCCGCAAGACTTAAACTTGGTCAGGGTCGGGTGGTATTTTTTCTTTATTTTCGCGCGCAGAGTATTTTGAGATGGTAGAGATGGGTTTTGATGAAATATTTTTGTGATTTTCCCTTGAATTAATCTTTTTTCAGTCAACTGTTAGATTCGCTTGATTCGAGTGAAATTTGGTTGTGGGGGTGGTTATTTTAAGTCGTGGCATTTGAAGCAGATGGCATCGATTCAAGGCCTTCGTGTTATGGCATGATATGATGCAGGCTAGTCGCCAATAACATAGCACTGTAGGTCCATCGCACTAAACCACCTTCAAATAAGAAAACCCACTTACCGCTGTCAAAGTCAGAAGGATTTGATGCGACAGCGTACGAACTGAGTTGCTTTAAGACTATCCAGCGTTTTGAAAGTAGTATTGGCTAGCGCAGGGCTCCAGCGTTTCGTTCGCCGATAAGTCTCTGCAGTTCCTACAAGCTATTGGCATGGGATTAAACCCAGCCTGAAAGCGCGGTGACCCAGTAAGCAGTGACCGCAATTTAAGGCACTGAAATGTTACCGACGTTATGACTTTGACTTTTTAAAATCAATCGGATCATTTAAAAAGGAAATCACGGACATTATGAGCTCAGAGTAAATACATTTTAAAGCTTAATTTAAAAGCGCTATTGTATATATTTTTGAACAGAAGGTCTCAGGATTTTGCGAAAAAATAAATGCAGAAAGGCATCAGTTTTTATTGCAAACCACTGTAGAGGTTGTTGTTAGGATGCCTCGGCTCAATGAATTTATTGAGTGCGAAGGTAGTCCTTGTGCCTACTAGACCTTAATTGTTTATTTATGCTAATCGTTTTTAATAGACCACAAACATTTTCGCGGCCCCACCTACAGCGAATGATTGAAAATCCTCCTGGAGTACTTCTGTTACGGAAAGCTTTCGCATATCCCCTTCACACGTGTCAAAATTATAACGCCCACAAATCAGTGGATGCGCGAAAAGCTAGGCTCTGGCCCTTCGTGAGCTGTTATGCCAGTAATAATGATGATAATGAAATCTTACATTACAACAATTACTTAAAAATTAAAAAAAAAATAGATAGTTACATAGGTTTAAAAGAAATGGTTCCAGATTAAGAACCATTCTTAAAGGCCACATTTGTTTGCGTTGGGCTTTTGAGTGTCGTATGCTTCAAGAACCCTGGCTTGTCCTTATTATTAGGCAATTTTAAAACTACTATTGGGACCATTTTTAGCCTGAAAATGATTTATTTCGGGCCGGTTTTATAGTTTTTAATGCTATAAAAAATCCAACCCAAGTCTGCACAAAGAATTCGTGGACGCAGCATTTCAAGCTCCTAATAACGCCCTAGCAAGAAGCTCGACAGCTTTTTTGTGGCCATAGAAACAACAATAACATTGAGTTTAAGACCTTTACAAGATAAAAAAAACCACCTTCACTTTACTTTTGATGTGAATAACTGTTACTGAATAACAAAGGCTTTCCTTCTGCACAAAATCGCCCCTTTACAACTCTCCTGCTTCCAGCAACCAGTGTGCGTATCTCTCCCTAAGACACTCAGAGAACATTTACCTATTGATTGGCTGACACAAGCCAAAGAAGGGATGGCTTTGACTTCCTTTCAAAAATATACACAAAAATAGGACAGTTAAAAAATAAACTTTTTTTTTCCATTACATCAAAAGTGCGACTGTATCTCTCCATTTTCCTTGCTCCTTTTTTTTGTCTTCCTCTTCATAAAAAGGGTCATAAATCAACCGATGAATATCATCGATTCCAGTTTTATTCGATTTTCGTTATTTTTAGAAAAAAAAAATGAAATAATAAAAGAGATCGAAAGCAGGGAACAGAGGAATTGGTGGTTTTCCTCCTCTGAGAAGGACCCTTGAGAAATCGTACAATTCACAACGTTCGACAATTTGTTGTATCAGTTTTGACTGGATGAGTGTGTGAGTTACAAGCGAGATGGAGCAGGGAAAAAAGAACTCACTTTTAGCGAGAGAATAGAAAAAGTAAAATACAAAAACACACCAGTTTCCAATTAAACTACGCCTTTCATTGATTATTTATCGATGGACTCGATTGTGGATGGTAACGGTTGGGACTCGGGGACGGGTTTGGTACCAGAAAAAATAAATAAATTCATTCACAATGCCAATTGTTGAAAGCTCGGATCGACGAGCGAGAGTCGTGCCGTCATATTGACACATTTCGTCGGCCATGTTCCGGGCGAGTTAAGGACAGGATGAGAAACAAATAGGTGTTGACTGAGTAAAGCTAAAAAAAGAGACAGATGTCCAAAAGCTGGAAAATATGGCTTCTTGTTCTTAGAGTGACTTTTGACATGAGCCATTACTTTTTTTGAGTCAAGCTAATGAAGTTAAAATGAAAAGCAAAGTTAGAATGTCTAAAGCAAACTAGAGCAATGGGACAACCTTTCCATTTTCAATAGACTATAGACTTTTAACAGAAAGACAAAGACTGGCGGAAAACGCTGGCAGCAGTTCATAGAGATTAATATTAAAGTTTGGAACTAATTTCAGAGTTTATGTTAAGCATTAAAATTGGAATTAGTTTGAAGCTGTACGCGAATAATGTAAGAAGTCAAGAAACTTTAGTTACGTGACTTGAATGTAGGTTAGTATCGCATTACATTTTGCAAATAGTGCCATCAGGTTGACCAAAGACCCATTAAGACAAATTCCACTCTATCAAATTTTATAATTAACTAGGACTGTCAAGAACTACTAAGAAAATATGATGAGCTTTGTACAACATCACAGATGTTTTAGGTATGTTCTACTCAAGAATTTCAATTACTTCAAAATAAGTTAAGTCGAACATTGTTCGAAGCTTAATGCGCATACTTGCAATAGAAAACGTCTTTAAAAGGTGTCTAGGCCTAAGATTGTGATGTTAAAACGACCAAGATATTTCGAGCGATATTAATACATATTCGAATGAACTAAAGACTTTGATGGGAATGCAGACAGAGGTTAAAATCCGCATTTCCGGAAATTACTGAACCGATCTTTATGAAATTTCATCATTGTATGTAATTCAGTTAAATTTATCTCGCTTATTGACCTCAATACTTGCTATCGCCAATTTGTTGTTTACTATTACAATCCTTCAACGAAGGACATTCGTATTTAGTTTGAATAAGAACAACTTGTACTTAATAAAGTATTTTAAACTTTATTCTGGAATAACGTCTTTTACGCTCAAAGTTCAACGACAAAATTCGATCCTGGCCATCCTTTCAAGAACCACCAGCCCATGTCACCTTAACTCCATTGTAATCTCTTGTCCTTTTAATGCCTCCCTACTGTGTGTAGCAGGCCACTTTGTCTCTCCCAACTCCCCCACAGTAAACCGCAAAAAAAAATATAATCCAAATAGAAAAAAAAAATCTAAATAAGTACGAGTAACAGTCATCAAGGACTCTTCAACTAGAGAAACTATCTACTTCTCTCCTTTTTCATTGTTTTATAATATCTCTTACCCAGGACAAAGGGTTTAACTGAGAAAAAGCACTAAAAAAAAGAAATAGAAACGAAAAATAAAAAAAAGCGAACACGAAGAGCGGGCGAAATAGGAAAATCTGCATGGGAATTAAATTACATGCAAGGAAATTACTTTGTCCTGACAGATGATAGTGCTGCTGCTGCTTCCACCGCTGCTGTTGCTCTCTGAATAAGAGGACTCATAAAAGTGGACATTGTTTTACATACCGACCGACGGGGAGACGGCACACAGAACCGGAGGAGTACACGACACTAACCGTATTGTGTGTCCAGGACGAAAGAAATTCTGGAGTGGTGAATGAGGGCGGGCGAAAAGAGAGAGTTCATTTTAATTACTCTAATACCTAAGATCTTAACTTAGTTTATAGTCTTAGTTTTTTTTTTAATCTTTGATGAGGGTACCCCCGTTTTCTTCCTTTCTTTTTGATTTTGTGGATGTGTAGGTAGCAAAAAAAAAATATATAAAAAGGATATATTTTAATTTTCTCATTTTATTCTGTGGTGCAGTTGTAACTGTTAATGATGGTTGTTGACAGGATTTTTTAATTGATATTGAAGTAAAGGGCTTTGTTGGATTTCTTTCCTTTCCGTTGTCATTTTATTGCGACTCTTTAACTAAGTGGACTCTTTGTGGAGATTAAAAGTAAGGCATTTAGTTTTTTTTTTTTTAAATTAATCCGAAGAAATTAACTGGATCCTAAACGATAAAGGACGTAATTTTTTCTATCAAATCCCGGTTGGATTTAAGAGCAACCATGAAGTAAAATTGTTCTAAAACTTTGGAGCCTAAAAATACCCGTCGGTGAACTTATTCCATCTTTCACCCTCTTTAAAGGGAATGGAAGAGTTCCACAAAGATTCATTTGAAATACTCTGGCAGGTTGACAAGAGTAAACTGCCTAAAGCAATTTTCTAGGAGAATGTTTGGGTTCAAAAACCTGCATAGAGGCCAACTTCAATATCTCGAATCGGCAACAGTTTCACTACAAAGTTTTCAGCTTTAGGATTTTAAAAGAGTGAGCTTTGCGCCATGATTCAAGTAAGCATCTAATAATTTGTTGACAAAATTTGTTATTTAAAAACCTTCATCCATGCCGACCATCCCGACCATAACCCGTCATACAGACGTCTTTATGAAGGATGAGGTTTCATCTAAAGATGCCCGCTATTTCCAAGAACTACGTTTCCTCTTAAAGCAACCTGCGTCAACAATGCGTCAGTTAAAGACTCAATGAGGACTCTAATTTTACTTCTAGGACAACGAGTCATTTAAAGACGAAATCTGTTGCCAAAAGGTCGCCTCATGCGCCATCTGCTGCTGCGAACGACTTGTCGTCGTCTAGTCCCGGAGCCAATACTCATTCAAAGCAAAAACATGTTGCGTGAAGAGTTCTAACTCACACATCCAATTCCGCAAAGAACTCAGCCCGCTCTCCAAACGCATCCCCTTCTCGTTTGACGCTAACGCCGCGTCCTTTCAATCCAAAAAACAGAAGGAAATTCCCTGCAATCACGAATGCACCTTTAATCTGCTCCTCATTTGACCTTCCATTGAATCCTTTCCACAGAAAAAGTTAAACACATGCACACGAAGGTTGTTTGCTGCTGCTGATCATCGTCATCGCCGCCAGGACACACCGCCCCCTCCCTCTCTCCTCTCTGTGTACACACATATGCGGATGTCCTTCTGTGTTTTTACCGGCTTGTTGGTTGTAATAACCATCTCCTTCACTCGCATCCAGATGATATCCTGTCACCGGTGTGCGCTTGCTGCTGTGTGTGCAGCAAACTATGCAAGCCCCACCGCTCACTCATACCACTTTACCTTTTGGCAATCTCTTATTTGGCCTTCTCTCCTCTCTCCCCCGTCGCGTTGACGCTTTTTCGTTTTTGTATGGATTCAGGGTTTGGCTTAATGCCTGGTTAAGTTCACAAACGTGCACACGGTTGGCTTGGCATCGAATGTCACTCTCTGTTGTTTTGTAATTATCTTTAGTTGTGTGGTTCGGCAGGACATTTTTTTGTCTTTCTTTGTTTTGCTTTTTTTTTACGAATTATTTGCATTCACCCAGATTTTTTTTGGCTAATGAGTGCATTTCCATTGTCAAAATAAAACGGAAAGCGGGAAGCGAAATTCGGGGGAGACTTTTGTTCAGATTCAGTTAAGTAAAGCGAAACGGAAATTGAAGAGATTGGAAGTCCTGATTTAGGGAAGCCATGAATTTGAATATGCTGCTCGACTGACCGAACGAGGTGATACGGAGGATTTGTGTGCTGGAGCACGTCATTGGAAAGGTTTCAACAAGATTTGCGAAGCAATTACTGGATTCGGGGATGGGGTTTATAAGCCGAGGACTGGAATGGGCAGAGTATATCAATATTTTACGGGACATGTGTTTTCTTGGACTCATTGCTAGCTAAGGCTGAAAGTAAATTCAGCAGGTGAGCAGTTCTGGAGATAAACGAAAGCTTGTAGACTCCAGTTGATGTAAAATACTTCAACGGGTTTTCTCTTAAATGCCAAGAATATTGATTTTTCAATGTGAGATGGAGTAAATCTTACTCAGTTTTTAGATTTTGAATCGGAGGGTATATTTTCTGACTTCAAAAAAATCGATCGTGTTAGTGAAACAAGAGAAGTTACGTCCTTAAGTTGATGTTGAAGGCTTTGGGGTCAAAGAGCGTCCAGTCCATACGAATTTGTTCCATCGGATACACAGAAAATTAAGCACGTATTCATTGGTAAATAAGGCATTTCTATAGAATTCAATGAAAATCGCTATATAAAGTCTAAGAAAGCCAGGAAGGAGCACTTCAAAGTAAGCATTGAAATGTTTCGGTATGGGGCTTCGTGAATTTAAATCAATCAAACAAGACAATGACCCTAAACATTACACAGGGTTTACGACAGAATGGTTATTTTATATTGGGCCCCAACAACTTTTGACGTCTCTGTAATCAATCAGATGTAGACCTCATAGAAAATCCTTGCATTGTTTTGGATCGTGAAGTAAGGAATTGCATTGTTTGATCAAGAGTTTCAGATAAATCGTGAAATATTTCGCGCATTTCGCGAAAGTGCTCTTGATAATTCGAACCTCTATAATTCAAAAATGTCTGTTAATAGAAGTATTTTCGCAGTCTCCTGATAAAACCTCTGTAAATCGAAGAAAACCTTTGCAATTTGGTTTGGTTTGGTGCAAAACAACATGAAAATCTCTATAATTCAAAAATGATAGCTTGTTTACCTCTATATTTCGATTACTTTTTGAGCAACCATTAGTTGAAATGCATTGACCATTAGCTGAATGCATGCATGAAAGTGAGCAATATTTTTTTTCTGAAATCTCACAAATTCGAAAACCTCTGTAATTTTAAAAACTCCGTAGTTCTGTTTTTTTTTTTTAAATTTGAATAATAGAGAGTTTAATATATTTTTGATATTTTCGTCAAGTACGCATTTAAACAAACTAAAATTAAAACTAAGGGTGGTTAAAGAAAAATAAACTTTACTTGGAATTATAGGGGTAAACAAGCCATTTGCACAGAAATAAATTCGAATTAAGGAATTCGACAAATTGCAATGGTTTTCTTCGATTTACAGAGTTTTTTTTCAGGGGACTGTGAACTGTATTTGTTCGCAACCTGTAGTGTGCAAATACTTTTTTGAGTCAACTTTTGTCAACTCGTAAAGTTCGCCAGCACAAGTGAACATAGGTAAAAGATGCTTAAGTTTAAATTTCTGGGCACACGTTATGTGTGGAACGATTGCTAGATTTCAAGTCAAATAGTCAAATTCACTACTTTGAGCAAAAAACTGGAGTACAAAAATCCTCTACGTACGACTGTCTGAAGATAATCTTACTCGTTAGAGAGTAAATGACTCGAGTTTAATGGCAAGCACCGACTCAGAGCTTCTGTAGAACTTTTGCGATTTCGACATCGACAAAAGTATAATGGAAAGTCTTTATTTAACTATTAAATTTGTCCCTATTTATCCCTACACATAAACCTTTCATATTTTTATAGGTCCTTTTTAATGCCCTATTTGTCCACCCTAATGAATCTAATCAGAAAAGCTCCTAAATTATTTCGATTTTATGCAAAATTTGAAACAATTAGCATTTGTTAAGTCCAAAAAATTCGGCGGCCCATAGGCTGCATCGGATTTGAGCACTTTTCAGATGGCCACAACTCATAACCTCGAAAATTTATATCCCACAGTCTCTCTCTCACAGCGTCCTGAGTACTTCTTCAACCACCTGAAGTCTTTTTATTTTTCCATAAACATTGTCCACCTGAATTTACATTAAGTCGGCAAAATCGTGCACCGAAACAAAACAAAAAAAACTCATGCCGCAGGATTTTGAGATGCATCGGAGATCTGGCTTCCCACCAACCCCGAAACAGGGAGTATCATCAATAAGCATTCTTAGAGCGTTGTGTGCTTGTCACAGGTTCTCCACTCTTCCTCTGTGTTCACTTTTATTCCACCTGCAGGAATCGAGATACCAGCAGACGACAGAAGAAAATAAAAAAAATGATTCTGAGACATGCATGCCACTTGAAGATAAACACAACAGAAGTGGATGCAAGGGACGAGACATGTGGGCAAATAATAAGGACTCACTCTCTTTTCGACTGGGCGGATGTGTACGTGTATGGTGATCAGACACCATTAAAAAGAGAGACTTCCTTTGGGTTCTCTGATTGGGATTATAAGTGACTCAGGTTTTGTTTGCTGTCAGTTTACCAAGTCAAAGACGCACACACGTTTTTCTTTTCTTTTTTTTGAGATGAAAAATATGAACTCTGCCGCTGGGCGGATGATTGCGTTGGCTCTAAAAATTGAAAGAAACGCAGTTTGGGTTGAAATTACAAGTTCATTAGTGAGAGGGTCTTAAGTCGACGTAGGTTTAGACTAAATACAACTTAAAATGAGATGTCTGGTTGGGGAACTCTGGGTTGTGTCTCCAGGGTAATGGACTGTTACTGTAGAGTTAATTTACTAATTTTTTTTCCAGTGGAATTATACGTGGGTTTACAAGTGGTGCAGAACGTTGCGGGACCAATTTAAACGGAATGACTAGGACGTGAGCAGAGTGCCAGCAGTAAGTCAAAGATGATGGTCTTCACTTCGCAAGAGTATCTGAGGATTTCTACCGGTCAGAGGCTAAGAATCAAAGGCAAGTTTTGAAACCTTTCGGGCAGCAAACTTTTTGTCTTAAACAACCGTCACAAAACTTGTGGAGTCGGCTTCTAAAGCCAAATGACATCAGCAATTGACTTCATTCATCAGCTGAGCATTTGAAATGGTTTGAATTTTGAAGAAAAATGATCAATCAGAAGCAGTGTAAATCAAATCAACATCCTCAAAGGACGTTTTTCCAAGGTTACACGAGAATCCGAAGAGATTCCCAGCCACTTCAAGATTGAAATTAGCTATCTGTCACTAGTTTACGTAACGAAGCATCAATGTCAGTCTGGTAGTTTTGTCAGCATTGACCCTCGTCAATGCTGACAAAACTTAAATAGACTCAAAAGAACAAAATGTAAAAATTTGTATTTAAACCTTTTTATTAAATCAAAGTCTATCTACTACTTTTTTGGGTCAATAAAGCGCCTTGTTGCCACGAATCATCCAACCCTATTCCCGGTAATTTAATCTCTCGACATGAGTCACTGATCTTTACTTGGTCTCTTAAGACCTCAACCCTCTCTCATCAACATTTTTCGCACTCCCGGACATCTTCGCCCTTCCCTAAAAGTCCTTTGTGGCGTTCAATGGAATGTATAAGAGCCTCACACACACACACACGATGCCGCACACTTAATATTCCACTCACAACGTATCCCGAGGGACAATCGAATTAACACAGCCGCTGTAATAAATACTCTCTCTTCTTCTCTTGCTGACTCTTTCTTTCTTACAACCCTCGAAAGACGTATGTGAGAGAAATTTAACTACAGAAAGGGTTTACAGAAAAAGGACGAAGTACATAAGCGCACATATGCGAGTGAATTATGTGAGTTCTGGCCCATAAGAAAGCAGCCAGTCGGGTGAGACAGGCAGGCAATCCTTTTTTCTTAAAATATCCCATGACGCAAATAAGAAGCCACCATGTCTCGAAGGCGAATTTCTTTTCGAGCGCCCCTTCGAGATCAATGTGCCAAAGCAAGGGGTTGAAACGAACGATCGCCATTTTAAGGAATGAGTTTTGTTCGCAGATTAACGGCACACAGGAAAAGATTTTGGTGGTTCAGATGAAGAAAGCCGCTCGAATTTAACGTCTGTGAATACGACAGTCAGAGGAATGTCCAAGTTGTGTGCAAAAATTTCAACTTAGTTCTGTCACCTTTCAGGTTGACTGACGGGTGGAGTTTTGTATTCCCCGCTGGTCCATAGGCTGCCATTTTATGTTGTTGGTTTTGTTACAGTTCTTGATAGTCCGCGGTGGTTTTATTATTATTCTTGTTTAGAATTTCGACAGTTTTGAATACAGACAGCAAATTTCTTGTCTCCTTTAGAGTCTGCAGTTAGGTTTCGGATTTTTCCAAGTAAAAAACTAGAGGAAGAATAAATAAGCCTAAGATCTCGTTAATGACTTTCATTTAAGCTCAAAGTTCCTTTCAGTCTCAACCTATAAGTTAAGTGTTTTGAAAAAGCAACACCAAATTTACTCACATATTAAGTTTTTCAATCCGAGAAAGTCTAGTGATATAGTGAACAATGGAAAACGTAAGCTAATTAAAACCGAGGCTCTTCATGATTTCGAATGTAACATTTTATGATTTAAATTCTAATGCTACCATATTGTCTTACTATTGCTCTTAAATCAAAGCACATTTTCTTCAATTTTATCTCCTGTTTGTTTCAATTCATGAATATTTTTACATATTTACACTAGAGCCCATAATTTCACATGTAAACTACCCATATAGGAACACGTAAATTTATATTTACACGTGTATTTAGTATAACATGTGGATAGCAAATTGCAATGTTGTTAAAGCTTCTGATATTGAAGAATGTTGTGTCAAAATACCAACAGATCTACATTTTCTGCAAGGCTCTTTGGAAGGTTGTAATATTTCCAGCTGTGGAAAAACAACGCTTAGAAATGACAAAAGTTTCAGGCATGAATAGATACTTCTCTGCCAAGTTTACTAAAGTTAAATAATTGTCTCTCTATTTTTTATATGGTGTTAGGTCAAACTTTAACTGTTGTTAAAACGAAGATTTTTGTAAATAGGCTGTTGCACTATGCTTTCCCAATATAGTTAAATACACATGTATCCGCATTTAAATGAACTACAAGTGTACCCGTGCCTAATTGACAATAATAAGGGTCCCAAAATCTTGAAAATTTATTCCATTCATTAGTATGTAGAAATGGTAAACAAAATTCTGTTCACGTTTTGCAGTTTTTAGATTTATTCACGTTTTAGAGCACCCAGTGTAAAAAAGCAGTGTTCACGTTTTGCGATAGTTCACATTTTGGGGGTTCACGTTTTTCAATGTCCACTGTATTAAAATATCCGCATGTGAGTTATCAGATGTTCCTAACAAAAAACACGAGACTCGTATTCGCAAAAAGAAACTTGTCGTAACCTTGAAAATATAAGCTCCCACAAATACAAAGAGCATGAGAGATAACAACGAAGATACATTCAGACATTGCAGACAGTTGTCAACGATTACTATCTGGGCATTCGTTTTTCTACACTGAATATAGTAAACAAGCATCTCGTTCAACAGTTTTCAATTATTTTATCAAATTCAACGATCGTTTACGAACTAGGTGCCATAAACTCGATCGAATCCTTAAGAAATCGACAATATTTGAAGTAAGTTTAAGTGTTATGATCATGTGTAATTGAAGCATGAAAAGTCAAACTATCTTGTTTACGAAAATGAGTTTAGAAGACTAATTTGAATTTCCATTTTTCTTCTCACAATTGCAAGAAATTACAATGGAAGTCATACAGCAAAGGAACTAAACTTCTATGAGTCTTAGATTTTCATTTAGGAGGTTAACCTTTTTCCATATTCACTGTATTTACGTCTTCCAGTGCATGAAACCCAACTCAATCGTCTAAAACATGACATTTTGACTCAAAAAAGGAGCTCAATTTAACAATTTAAGTTGCCACACAAAATTCATTTTGCGGGGAACATTTATCACCCAATTCACGTCTAAGATCTTGCAATTGACGAATTCGTCCGGACTGTTTTAACTCATAGCGCAAAACTACGTTTAGGACCACCACTTCAATGGCAATTTCCGTGTCAGACGTCAGTTTTGACGCACTTGTCAAAAGTCATGTCACAAAAAAACCCTCCCAGAGCCAACCAAAGGACTGCGACCTATCAAACCTTTCACTTGGCTGTCACCATCGCTCACCATCACTACGCCATCGATCGTCGATCACGATGACGTGTTCCGAAACGAGCTTCAATTGAGCAATTTCCACGAAGTTCACGTCGTTCTTGCCTTTGTCGTCTGCTACTGCCTCCCCGCTTAAAGTTATTCAAGAAGAGCACAACTGCCACATAAATTCCATTTCCATTTGACAGTCGTCTCCTCACACACCCCCACCCAGTCCAACCGCCACCGTCGTCTACCGTTTTCTGCATTCGTTGAGCTCTCATTGCAAATGGAAACTTCGCGCAACACATAAGACAAAGACCCAACAACAACGACGATGAAGAATAGAAAAAACAGACAAACACTGAAATTCGCCATTAAACCAAATAAATAAATCCTGATAATAGCACGAAATGGAGCGGCCATGGCGCCACTAGTCTCGAGTATATCCGTTTTCGTTTTTCCTAACTTCCTTCCATTCGAACACCCACCCTCACCCACCGGCTCGACACATTCAAGTTTTACTCTGTTAAAACGAAAACGGAACATAAAACACAAAAAAAAGCAGAAGCAGGAGAGGGAAGAAAAAAAAAATGAGAGAGAAATAGGGAAAAGCACCTTCTAACGTATAATTTTCCCCAAATGAAATTTATACCTTACCACTGCCGTCACCGGCGGTAGTTTGCAGTGCAGTTCGGTTTCTTTTTCAGGACATTCTCCTCACCTGAGGAGCAGAAGAGAACGAGCTAAACCACCACCACATAATAACTATGAGAGTACAATAACTGACAGCACGCCACCACTGGAGTCCTATTATAACCACCTCACCACACCTCTACCGCTACCGTTAAAAATACAAAACAAAAAAAAAAAAAAGATGTGAAGGGAAAACTAAAAACGTCAACCAAAAATCCGCCCAGACCTTGTTTGTTACCCCGCCGCACCCCCGCACTGGAGAAGAGAGAAATTGTGTCCTTCCCTTCGTTCCCTTCTTTTTTTATGTGAATGACTAGAACGTCAAACAGATGGCGCGGTACGAGCAACGCGGCCTTAGACCCCGGGCGCCGATTGTGAAAGGTTATCGTTCACATTCTGAGAGTGGCTCCTTTCTTCATCTTTCTTCCCTCGGATGGTTTATTACTCGGACTTTTCGCTTCATGTTATTAGTCCTTTCGCCGCCAAGGATATACACACCGCACCACACCTTCCAGATACACATGCCACCACTGTTTGTGTTTGTTTACCGTGTATGTGTGTGGGGGGAAGTGGTTTGTCTCGTGTGTGTGAATGTGGCTGACTGGCTGGCGTCGCTACCGACAAAATAACGGTATTCAAAGTTTTCATTTTCATGTTTTCCGTTTTAAGAGCGGTTTTTCTTTTTTATTTTTGTGTCTTTCTTTTTAATTTGTTTCGCCGTGTCCGTTGTGCCAGATGGGGAAAACTATTTCTTCCTTCCTCTTGGCCTCTTCCATCCCCCGTCAACGTGGTCGTGCCACAACTGGTGGCGGTGAAAATCCTGCAGGGACAGGAATGTGTTTTTTGTATGTGGTAATATAAAACTGGGGGTAAGGATAATACATTTAACTGGATACTTGTCGGGCAATGACAAGTTTTCAGGATCGTCCTGAAGCTGCTTTTTTTTTTTTAATTTTTTTGTTTTTTGCTTTTCAGTTGGTCAGTGACGACGACGGTGATGAGGTGGGAGAAGGGAAAGTGCGTGTTCCACAGGAGAAATCAGTGCGTCAGGGGAAGTAGTTTGAGAAAAGTTAGTTTACAACATTTTGTCCTGTGCGTCGCGACTGGCCCATGGAATCGTTCTGACTTTGATTAAAGGGAGTGCGGCTTTCTGCAGCTAAGTGTAAGAAACCTGAACAGAAGGCAGCGTTAAAGGCCTACATCAAAGAAGGGGGTACAACAGATATTTTAGGTCGCAGTACCAGTGGCTTAGTGACAATTCCCATTTCATTATATCATAACCTAGGCAGAAAGACGGCTATGACCCTAACCTCATCCTTGCGTAAAAAAAAACCACGCAAACCTGCTTATTTTTTTCAAAAACTTCTGATGATTCAACTTCGAATCAATTTTTGAAGGTGAAAATATAAATCCATTGATCGTTTTGAAAGAATTATTTAGACGGCCTTGCTCAGTTTTCTACCAAATGCAGAAATTTCCCTCAGCTCCTAGCTTAATCCATTCCTCGTTGCACGTAATGCGTTTGTTTTGAAGCCAAAAAAAGAATTAATCGAATCCTTCCTTCCGCACGACTCAATGCGAAATAAATTGAATTTTTCCATCATCCCGTTGATGGTTATCATGAAAAACGATTTTATACCTAACGAGGCCATCTCACGAAACCTAAACCTACCTCTATATACGTCTCCCTCTCTCTCTCGAATCAGGACAGTCTGCAATCGAAACGGACATCAAAGTGTTCCTTCCTCTTCTCTACGTTCTCAAATGCCAGACAACCAAAAAAAAAAAACTAAAAAAAAGGAGAGACCAAAGCGTAATAGGAAAAAAACACAAGTTTCGAAAGTACTTCCCCAACCTCCTGGCTGATTATGTTAATGCAGATACAAGCTCCAAGAAACTCCTCTACGTGTGTGTGTGGATATACCACTATCCTTCAGATACTTTCTCTCTTTTTTTCCTGCTTCAGTTGAAATGCAACACACAACACACTCAGACACCACCACCATAAACGTCCGTAGGGGTAATTACGATTTTCAATTAACTGAATTAACTTGGAGTTGTGCTTATGAAATAGACCGTTCTCTCAACTTGGGGTTGGGGGAAGTAAAATTTTATAGCAACAAAAATTTGCAGATTAAATGCAATCATAAAACCGGAATAAAAGAAAAAACTCTTCACGTAAAATGCCACCCTCTGCCATGAGGCATGTGTGTGGGTGAGTTGGATTGGGAGGTTTGTTTCAAGAAGGATTAAACGGGCTTTGCCTGCATGCAGTGCCTTAAGTGTGTAGGGGTGGGTTGCTTGCGTGTTTAGACGTCTTTTAATTTTTAAATTGTACCAAAATGCAGTTTGCGGGCCACAAAAATGAAACAAAAAACAAACTAATTGGTGTGTTGCAAAACATTAAGACCATTATGCTGCAGGGGCACGAGAATTGCTGCAGGGAACAATTCGTTGAGAATTAAGGGTAATTTCGACGAGAAATCTGCGTAATTAAATTTCCCCCTTCACTCTGATGAACCGAGTGAATAAAGAATGCAGAGCCTGTAGGCATAAGCTACCAAGCACCCCTTTCAGGTGTTTTTTTTATAAAAGGCGTACGAGGGTGGAAAGATCTCTGGGCTAGTGAGTAGTAACGCTCTCTTAAGAGGGAGCTAAAAAAAGGACTGAACTTAATGCATCTTTTACGTGCACGTAGGCTTTGAGGTTTGTTCGAGAGTCTAAAACAAAGCGTTCTATTTTTTAGGTGTTCCTCAAAACTTCCAGATTCGCTGATACTACCGAATTGATCACCTAGGCGGACAAAACCTTTGACTTCATTACTCTACGAAGGCAGTCATAGCCAAGGTTCCCTAGGCCTGTGACTTTTCTCTTCTCCACATTGTATTTTTGCAAAAATTAAGATCAAAATGTCACAATTAATGACGATTAATGCAGAAGTATGCTCAAACAAACAGTGGCCTCAAAAGCTAAGTGGCCAACAAAGCCGAGCTTTGAGTAGATTTAACGCTTGTGTGCAAAATGTCAGGCAGCTAATGATCAATCAGATAGACGTCGCTCATGATGTAAAATTCTAGGGCTTTACAATGAAACAACTTTAAAAAAAATTAATCTGAACCTAAATGGTTCAAGATCGGGTCCTAAGAGACCAAGATTATTTTGTTCAAAAAACTGTCTTCAACCGTATGAACGGAGTTAAAAAAAGAAAAAAGGTCCCTGAATTCAAATACTACCCCAAATACTAGATAAGAGTTAAAGTAAACGTCTTAGAAACTAAATATTAAACCATCGGTAAAACTCTGAACTGGAGATCATATCAAGTTGAACTTTCAAAAAATATGATCAGGCCTGTAATACTTGAAAATTCATTGTTCTTGTGACTCAGCTTTGTCCTTTATGCAAAACTGAGAGCAACAACCTTTGATACATGCATACAAATGTTCATACACCAAAACGGCCTAAAATCCATTGTCCATAACAATCACACACTTCACAAAGATGTCAACTTCCTTTCCTCAACGAAATTATTCAACTCGAGGGAACAACAACTTGTTCTCCTCCTCCCCAAAAACAACGAACAGGAGAACTTCTTCCGGCTCAGCGGCCTCATTCAACTGGTTTTCGCCTCGACTCATTTACCTCCAAGTACACGGACTAAGACCATGCCTCCAGGTCAGAAAAACAAACCATCCGGTCACTTGTACGCAAAACCAAAAAAAAAAAAAAAATAAACAAAAATGTCGTATGACATCATCGGATACACCAACGCACCGCGCCGACACACGATATCCTTTCGACGGTGTCCTCGCTGCCTTCAAAGGCAGGAAGTCCGTTCACTGAAACACACACGTATCTAAGTTTTCCGTATTTTTTGTTTTCCTCTCTCTGTCCAACTCCGGAATCCTTACAAAAGAAGGAAACACCAGAAATGAGTATAAAAATTTCTTCGTCCTTCGCCGCTCGTCCCAAAATGTGGACAATGGATTCCCCTCCGCTAGTGAAATCCATTTCATTAGACCACAGCGTGCTCTGCCTCTAAGGAGTGATATTGATTAAAAAGGGTCAAAAAGAAGAGGACAAAGACGGCTCCCTTTTTATAGTCCTCCACGCCGGGGATACACACAAACAGGACTGTAGATATGAGAATTATTTTCTGATTATTATTCGTTAACGAGCATTATCTCATCAATGTCATTCAAAATATTCGCTGCCCTCGGCCTCTCCGGCTCCCTGGCAAAGGATCGTTTCAGAAGTCCTTTAGAAAAAGGATATCTAACGTCTATTGTCTGCGGCCACCGAGACCATCATCTTTGTGAATATTATTGTTTGTGGTTTAGATGGGAGATGGGGGATTCACTCAAACAACGAATGGCTTCAAAGCAGAGCGGAAGGGAGGCATCATTAAATCGTGTATGTGAAGGGGGGTGGATGATGGTTTCAGAGGCTTTTCACTACATTTGATTAAAAAAACAAAAAACGATTGAAGTCAAAGGGCATAGGCCTTACCACACATCCGTGAAACCAATTTGAAAATTCAACACTCACCTGAAATGAGAAAAAAAATGAGGATAAACGTTAATTATATGCAATCGAATTGGAATAAATTTAGAGTGGAATTTTAGTTTTTCGTTTTTATTTTTTTTTGTAACAAATAAATCGCGGATTAATTAATTTTATTTTCAAAGTACACCACAAAACGGATGTTTTATTTTTGCTGATTTAATTTTTTTTTTAGTTTTGCAAGCGGTTCAAATTTTTTTTCAAAGGTCTTTTATTGGGACTGAATTTGAAGTTTAGATAACAACAAATTAGAGGATTTGCAAAGCCACCGATAATTGTACTTTTGGAATCAATTTGCGTAATTCTATTTCAAATCAAAGGTTAACGACCTTCCAGGGGTGAAACAGGAGCATTGTAGCAGAGAGTACAAAACCGAGATAAATAATGTTTAATTTTTTTTAAAGGGAACTAAATATTTAAAAAAAAGGCAATCAATTTGTTCGAATTGATTTTAGAATGTTGACGAATCAAGAATCCAATTGGCAATTATTTTCAAGAAAAGCAGTTGGCTGAGAAAGGAGTTGTAAGCGATGAGACTTGAATTGTCTTGTCTTTTTAACAATTTTTTCCGCCCTGTGGAACGAGTCACAGTGAAGAGGCCCAAAGCAATGCCAATAAGGAAATAAACGTTGAATAAATGTACTCAGTTAAAAAGAAAATGTAGACCGATGAATCGAACATTCAAAGACTCATGGAATATGTTCTACTGCTTTGATTTTAGAATAAAGTGTATGTATAACCTAACCATAACCTAATCTGGTGGTAAGAACCTGGTCTTAAATAACATTAAAATAAATTGAAAGGTTGCTTAAACAGTTTAAGGTAAAATCCACCATCAAGGGTTGCAAAGTTGGTATTAAAAGGATCATGAATTTTGCAGCAGAGCATTAGCCCGAAGAACATTTCAAAAATAGTTCAGGAATTGTTGCTTTTGTGATAGGTGTCCAAGCAAATGAATAGTCATCTACTCTGGTCAGGGTTTAATTTGATTTGTAATTTGTGGAAATATTTTGATAGGCAGTTTTGTAAACTGCAGATTACAAGAAAAATGTCTTTCAAGTTGTATTTTACTTTTAGGATGATGGGTACAAAATAATTGCGGAAAAATGCATTAATTTTGGTTATCTTTCTGTTAAATGTTTGCTATTCGAAATTTCAATTTCGAAATCATATTCCCGCAGTCGAATTTTTCCGGAAATTAAAGACGCGATTTTGATTTTCCAAATTCTGAATCAAAGTCAAATATTTGAAGACTTTCTAAATAAACTTGAATGGTTCGTGACTAAGACGTAAGAAACTGGTCTGTAAGTGTTTTAGAAAATTGTTTATAGGATTCCAGCTGCTTCCGGATAAATATTTTGCGAAAGTTTGTTGTTTTGCGTTAGATTGGAAAAGATTGGATTCTTTTTCCTTCCTTGAAATCGCCATTGCTCCTGCCTTCATCGTAAAAAAGATACAGGCAAATCTTCCACTTCAGGTTTCAAAACGTAATAAACTTAGCTATGAAATCCGTTTCTGGCCACAGCATCAACATGAGAAAGGTTCAAAACAATAATTTCCACTTAAATACAAGCCCATTCTCATCGCACCCACCCCGTAGAACATTTCCAACTCATTTCAACCGGTCAATGGTCAATGACCAAACGGCTTTATAATTTAATTCCCTCAAGAAAAAAAAGACGAAGAAAAATATTCATTAAAATCCCGTTTTTAAGACGTCAGACCTTTTACGATGGCGTCAACATATTCAGGAAGGTCCTTAATGCCGATCGTAAATCCGGTCTCTTTGCAATAAAGACGGCGACATTCTCACCCCCAATGCCCTTTTTACGGTGCTCTGCCAAAACAAAAATGTCATCACAATACAACCAAAACGGAACGGATGGATAGAAGTCGAGACCAAAAAGGAGAAGGGCCCTAATGCAATAAATAAATTTCCTCATTTCCCCAGCATGACATCAAAATGGGTGGGTGGGTGGTGCTGGTGGGAGGATGGACGGCGAAAAGACGAAATGGAAACATAATCACTGCCAAATTACTATCCTGCTGTGTTTTCATACTGTGTGGTGCAAACATCGCATTTCTATTGCCATTCGATAGTAATTAACCCAGCAAAAAGAGGCCAAAATAAAAATCCTTGCAAGGACCAAGTTGTGTGTGTGTGTGGTGTTTGGTGGGGGTGAAATTAGTGAGAGGAGTCCAACTTCTGTATTATCGTGACCATCTGCTGTCTGTGTTTCGGAATAAAAGTTCAACTCGAACACGCTAATTTAGCAAAAAGTTAATCGAAATGGGGATGGTGGGGGTGTTGGAGATGCCGTCAGGCGGACGGCTCAACGATGGGCTTTGCTGTGAGGTGGTGTTTCGACGAAATAAAGCGGATTTCTGAATCAATGCGATGGCGAAGTGTCGACGAGTGCTAAGACGAGCAGAAAACGTTTGAACGCGTGTCGACGAGTTGCCTCGGGGTGCCTCGAGGTTAGGAGAATCTGCTGCAAATCTGTGGCAGATGTGATAACGCTTTGGTGGAACTAGAAAAGTATTGAGATTAAAACAACCCCTGGTGTTAGTGGTGAAAAAAAGTAGGCGAACATATCTCGAGAGCTTGTGTAGGGTCAGCGACAGAAGTCATTTTCACAAGTCTTCGATGAATTTTTGTTGCGTTGAAAACTGTAGACTTGTTTTTTGTTGACTGATATGAAAAGCGCCTTAAAATTTCACCTTCCTCCGCTACCAACATTTTTAACATAAATGTTGTCTTAACTGGGTACAGAAGCTACAAGCGGCCCTTCAAACCATAGATATCGCAGATCGCCTTATCTTAACCTCTCTGTTAGAATTAAGAAGTCTCATACGGTCTAAAGACGACATCATTAAATTTGACATCAATCAGAGAGGCTGACCTCCCGAGCTTCAACGTAAATTGTCTTGATAAAAAACGACGAAATGAAGGCATAAAAAATGACGACTTAAGGACATGACTTTAAGATAACCAGCCATGGTTTGATATCAATTCAGAAGGTTGGTTGGTTGATATATATATATATCAGAAGAGAAAGATACCAAACCTGTTTTGGATTCGAATCATTTAAGACAGACAGCCAATCTAGGAATTTCTCTAGAAGATGAACAAAGCACATCGTTTAAGCCTCATAGAGGCAAAAAATCGTGCATCTAAATGTATTGACTCTCACGTTTGTTTCCAAAAGTTTTCAATTGGATTCCCCACCATTATTGGTGAACCATTCTTTCTCTTCCTTTTAATATCTTTTTAGTTAGAATACTTCAGTTTCGAAATGTATACAGTCGAAGACTCTAAGTCGAAAAGCCCTCTAACTCGAATACATTTTTTCGACTCTTGATCTATTTTCAATTCCTCTAAGTCAAATTTTTTTTTGCCGAAATAAACAAACAATTTCCTCTCGCAATTTGTATCAAGCACGCAACTTGTATTGCATGCTCTGACGCTCTCTCAATTTGGCACTGAACGACGAGCACCTTTCATTTCATGTTGATTTTTTAGTGCAAACACATCGAAAAAAAAGCGCAAGTGGTTGCCCTTATTATTGTTTACCTATGCAAGAAAGAAACAGAATATTCACAGCAAGAAGGACGATTTGCATGGTGGCCTACACGGCAAACATCGAACCCAAAGAACATTAAAAACTATTCGCCAACGGTTCTCGAAGCACAATCATGTTGGGCGAACACAATTGTCGTCTAGGGCCACATAATCGTCGTCTACACACAACCACAAATGAGCTATAGCCTAAAGGTTATTTGTGCACACAACCGTGTGACTGTATGAATAACTGCGCTGCTTGTTTATTGTTGTTGGCCTCAAACAATTTGCTTTTAATATAACAACAGTTAGGTATCTGAGATGTATTCAAGCTTCGTTTAGTGAATGCCTTTTTAAAATAGTCTTTTTAATTCTCCAATTTTGAAGACTCAATCCAAAATTACAAGTTTTTTTTAAATAATTTCCTGTGTTTTTTCTTTACCTTTTGAATAAAATAAAGGCTTTTAAACAAAAAAAAAATATTAATCCCTCTAACTCGAATTTTTCGAAAAAGCCCTCTAACTCGAACTAATTTTGAGATCACGTGAAAATTCGACTTAGAGGGTTTCGACTGTATTTATTTTTTGGGCATCTGAGTTCTTTTAAGACTTCCTACAAAGGTTTTTGCACGGAACTAACTAATTAAGATGTGTCATTAAGAGTAATTCGCTATCATTTTTCCTTAACCATCGTTTTTACACGTTGCCAAGTTCTTGAAATGCGTAAGATGCTTAAGAAAGCTCCTAACTAAGTTTAAAATCTTGTATATGCCACTAGATTCCAAATCACAATCTTTTCAAATGTTTTGTGATATGCACCAATGAAAGTCATTTTCCAGAATTTTGCAGTGCCGAATCATGCGTAGAAACTCTCTTTTAGAAGCCGAGTGCAAAGTTCGACAGGCGCCTCTGACGACTTTGTACAGGCCGTCGGATAACATAGCCTGCTTATAAAAATGACTGTACAGTACAATAACTCTTTCACTGCCACTGAAATCCGCATCATGACCGCCATTCACCGACTGCATTCCCTCTCTCTAACCCCGACCGACCGCAGCCAACCGCATTTTAATGGCAGCCCATAAAGCGTTCTTCAATCCAGTTGATCGCTCACTCAATCTGAAGTCGTCCGTGTCAATTTACAAGCCGCCGCCAGTTATACATTTCCCACTCGGCAAGCACATTGCGTATGCATAAACGCAGGATACGCGCATAAATTCCGCATTAAAATTTAAGCTTATCGCAGAGCATCATTGTAAATATCAAATTGAATTTACGGCTGTGAAAAAATAATTTACAGCCCTCGTCGTCTCCCCCGTGCCTTGAAGTGGTTTTTCATTACGCTTTCACCTTACAACCCGCCAGCGTCATTCTGCAGCTGTAATAATCCCCGGCAATTACAATTGGACTACACACTTTGCACTCTTTAATGTCCTTAAAATAAAAAAAAATAAAAAAACGATGCAATGGGTGTGCTAACCATATGTATGCACATTTTTTCCTTTTCTCTCTGCTTCCATTGTCGTCTGTTCATAAAAATTCACAACATACCCAGCGGGTGGGTGGGTGGATGGGACCCTTTTCGACCACTCGCCCCCTGTAAATACTACACACACACATATACAAGCTGCAATCCGAACATTGCAAATCAATTTATTAGTTTTGCACTTTCACAGGGGGTGTGTGTGCAGGGACGTGTTCTCACAAAATAAAATAAAACTTTTGCATGCCAAATAAATGTTCGACGGCGACGGGGGTTAATATGCCTATTCCGGGGCAAGTTTTGTGTGCGTCCGTGGCCCTTTGTCAATTAAATTCAGTTCTATAGAGGAAATAATTTGGAATTCTTTTTTTTTTTTGTGTTTGTCTATTTTTATGGACAGAGGGATGCGCTGCAATACGTCATGCAGCGGGGGAGGGTGCGGCATTGGGATTAATGGGTTTCCATACAAATAATGAGAGTTTAGGGTTTTCAACCGGACAACTTTGGCTGCTTCTTTTTTCTGTCGATTACCGTTGGGATTAATTTGTTAGAATTTGAATCTAATTTCATGTATGGAGGTCCTTATCGAGTGTCGGGTCATGTGCAGGGCAGAGGTGAGTGTGAGTTCGGGATTTGGGGGGATTTCAAGCGGCGTTTGAATGGCTCAGCGCGGCCGGAAAATGATCGAGAGGCTAAACTGTGCAGGGCTTAGGGGATAGCTTAGGCTAATGGACTTTCACTGGACCGGGGTTCGTCAGCGAAAAAAACTGCAGAATCCCGTGGACACAAGCTTCTGAGACTGTGTGAGGCTTCTGAAATTGTGTAAGGCTTCTGCGATTAAGTTCAGAAGAAAGCGGGTTCTTAGTCTCAGTTCTGTGGAGTGAGGAGTGAGACGGACTAAAAAAAGTCAGACGCGGTGGCCAATAGTGTGATTTAGATTTTGAAACTACGCAGATGCAAATTCAGATCTCTCCGTTGGCTTAAAACTCTTAGCGCTTCATCGATAAGACACAATATGGACAAATGTCGATTTAAATAACAAATTTGATGCACAAAATAGGCAAACTTTATCAGAAATTTCGGGTGAATTTAACTTTAATTGAGCGGAGAATTCAGGGACTGCAGAGTTTAGGAGGACCAACAGCATTTTCTCAAATTTCAAGTTTAGGTCACCACGAGTCTCTTAAAAATAAAAATGATGAAAGGTGTCATCATCATCAATTTATCATCAATTAATCAATTTAAGACCAACGCTGGACCTATAGCGCTCGAAAGAAGTCGAATTTTATTAACAAAACGACTTTTTGTGTGGTTAGAAGATCTTCCCTTCTGTAGACTTTCAAATGCAATTATTTTTCATCGAGGAGAAAACCCTCACTGATATTTCAAAAAGTGGGCCTAAAACCAGCCAGCAAAGATAACAACGAAAACGAAAAGAAGATGGCAGCAATTAGGAAATAAACCGCCTAATTGAACTTCAGTTTAGTCACTCGCAGATGCGAATAGAGAACTTTGCTATAGATCTGCTGCCCAAGATCTATAGGTAAGTTTTAAGAGACAGTTTTTCAAATGTCTTATAAGAATTTCCAACAATACCGTGGCTTCCGGGCATTAGCATCTTGCGTCGATTGAAGATTAAATGGAAAATTCCAAACATTTTGCGGAAGTTTTTGGCCGGGCTTGAGCTGAAAGCCTTTACAGGTAGCACTGGTTTTTGTATTAGCATAGGAATTAATGTTTATGTTAATAAATATTAATAGCTTGACGGGCAAAGATAGACCTCTGCAATGCTGTCGATGGTTGTGGAAGAGTACACGATATCTACGATTCAAGCGCATTTTTAACTTTATCGAGGTCGACAAAGAGACGAAGCCAACTTTGTAACGAGTAATCTAAGCAAACCAATACGAATAAATTTTGGTTTAAGGCCATTTTAAGGTCCATCCAACAAGTCACCACAAAGAGAGGACTGACAGTGGACGTTGCATTTCCAACTCAACTTTCAGCCAATGGTGTCTTCCCCCAGGTGATGTTTACCCACCTTCCAGTTCAGTTCCACCTTACCTCCCACAACGCATCGCCCTACTCGAAGGGACCTCCCCGAAGGACTTGCACAAATCCCTTAAGCCCAAACCTGGCACTTTGATCGTCTGATCCCAGCTCCTTTAGTGATTAGCCTTAAGCCACAGGACAATTAACCCTACCTTTGAAATATCCTCGCCAACGCATACCTGTGCGTGTCTCTCTTCATCCCCCAACCGCCCAATCCCGTCGATAAATTCAAACATCTCATTGACAAGCGAGAGCGGCACAAAACGACTCGTCCAACAACAATCCGACGCTGTCAACGCTTTTGAGTTATTACATTTCGCAGTGGCCTGAAGGAACGGAATGGAATATACAAAGCAATTGAAGGATTCAAAAGATGATTATGACATGGTGGCCAACGGGAGGGCGGACAGCAGGAGCAGCACAACCTTCTAAGTTCTCCCACTCTCTCTCTTTTCTGTTGTGCTTCCTTCTTTTGATTTATTTATTTTCTTTTTTTTTTGTTTTCATAATTCAAATTTTTTTTCCATTCCCTCAGATATCGACACAAGAGAAGGAATGGGATAAGTAAAATCGTTTTCCCATTTCTCAATCCATCCCTCTCTCGTTGCTTTGTGTGTAGTCAGTCGCTTTGTATCCTTGAAGGGATTTGTGCAAATGGCGATTTTACATGCATGTTTTAAGGGATTGTACTGATGTTATTCTATTATTCAATTTTTTTTTTCTCTCTTCTGCTTTTGCTGCTTTCTGTTTGATAATTTTTCTCCCTTCTGGCTTTTCCGGTTTCAGTCCGATGGGCGATAAGAAGAAGAGTTTTAGTGATTTATTTTTTTTGCTTCTTTTACTTTTATCTTCAAGGCTTTCGGTTTTTGTTTTGTGTTGGTTATTAGTCTTTTTTTCCCTTTTTTTCGTTAAGTTTCATCCTTTTTGTGTGAGGGAAGGTGGACGCATTGCATAAATTAGAGTAACAGTTTTAGGGCGGATAAACACGAAAGGCAGCAATGCAATAGTCTTTTAGATCAGCATGAAAGAGGCGGCTGAAAAAATGATATTTTCATCGCATCAATGAGGAGAAGCTGTTAAGTCAACGCACGTTTTAGGGTTGCCTGTGAAGAGAGAAAAGTAAAAGGAACCGCGGTTCCTGTGAGAACAGTTCGTTTTTACCTGTTGCAGGAAGCAAGAACTGACTTCTGGAAGCTTAAAACGGCGAATTTAAGTTTCTGAATTCTGCATATGACTTACTATATATAATAACGTCAATACTGACAGTTATAGAAATAAGAATTATTTTTCAGAGAGATGCTTTATATTTTTATTTACACCAAATTTTAAGCTTTTGGTTTTTGGTCAACTATGATTTCCTTAAATAAAAGTTTTCGTTCAATCCACATACATCCTTAATTATTCAGGAAGTTTTTTGCATTGGAAATTAAGTTATGGGTAGATTATCTACAATGGATGAAGTTCTCGTTTCACCAACTTCCAGGTCCACGTTAAGAGCTCTGAGTGCAATCTGAATCTAGATGATAATATACCGTATGTAATTGCAGAAACAAAATAAATGTAACGTTTTTAATTCAAAGTCAAAACACGAAAAATCGCTTCCAACAAACAATTTTAAATCTCATCGATTTTGAGAACCTCGAATCAAATGTCATCAAATCTCACCACCATGATGGCATCACCACGCCTTTTATGACATACCAGAAAATCCCGAAAATACAAATTTTCAATGATCTCCAACAAGTGCAAAAGGGTCGATAGTCGTTACGGGTTACCAGCCCAGCAAACCCATCCCGTCCCAAAAAAAACATACTACGAGATTTACACTTGTCAAACACCATCACCATCAACCGAAAAAGGACCCGTCCCAACCGCAAACATTTCAAAAACGCCATTCCATGTTCCCTTGCATTTTCGTGCTTCGCATTCGAGTGGAGCGGGTGGGTCGGGCAAAAGGACTAGATTCTGCAGCCTCGCCTTATGGGCGCATGTATAACTTTTAAAATCGTGAAAAACGATTTAATAATTCCCATTTAATTAGAGTGGAAAATAACTTTTCTTTCTTTCCTCGGTAAACACGCAAAAATTTCACCACCGTCCTCAGATTGTCTCCCTCCCCCCTGTGCCATTTTAATTACACAATAAGAAAATCCTTTCATTCATGCTCGTCCTTTACCACCGTCCTCGTCGCTGTCGTTGGCGTCGTACTCGTAGTCGTAGTCGCAACCGTAGTCGTCGACGACGTAGAAGAAACATCAAAATTATTTATCTTCCGGCGGTAGAAACTAAATTAAGGATTTCTGCACGCTTCCTTGTTTGCCAATGAATATGTGTGACTATGTCTGTGTATATCTTCTCTGTGTAAGTCTGGGATTGTACCCATTCCCACTTAATATTCATACCGCGATGACTCTTAGAAAGCGCTTCAGAAACGTTTAACAACAACGCTACTACTACGCTACGGAGGAAAAGGACGAAAAGAAGCAGAAAAAAAAATTACGATTCCCAGCGAGAAATCTCAAAAAGAACTTCAAAAAGAAATTAAGGAATAAAATAAAAGGACAAAGGAAGAAAACGATAGAGGAGCACCACCACCGCCGCCGCCAAGTAGAAGGAGAAGCCAAAGGAAAAAAAAAAGTGAAATAAAATCCTTGCAGGAGGAAAAAAATGCGAAAAACTCTCACAGGAGTGCCAATTGAGGAAGGAAATCCTCTGAGCTGCCAAATGAAGCATGAAAACGCTACCAGAAGCGATGAAGAGTACCGCCACCAGCCCATCGCCACCCAACGCCGCCACTTTTCTCTACGTGTGTGTGTCTGGATGTCAATGAAGGAAATGATAATGACAGCGATAAGGACGTTAGGGGAATACGCTTCGGTGAAGAAGGACGAAACGAAGAAAAATTAAGTTTATTCAGAAAAAAAAAAAAAAAAGTTTAATATGAATCATTTTTGCGGCGCCCTGCCTCAACTCGAGGACTCGTTGTCACGCGAGCGGCGTGTTTCTGATGACCCACAATAGGAAGTCGATGTTTTTTTTCTCGACTCCCTCATCTCCAGGGTCAACTAATTAAAAGCAGACGAGTCCAGGGAAACGAACACACACAGAATTTTGGACGTCCAATTTGCGCAAAGGAATCGAAAGCTTATTCCCCTCATTAGCGATCGATCATTGAAAAGAGACTTCAGACTGCATTCTGAAGGACATCTTGCAAAAAAAAGGATGGGTAATTAGGATCAATTCATATTCCAGACATTTGGGTCTCATTGTTGTGGCCACAAAACCATTGACCAGTCAGAAAAAAAGAGATTTTCTTTTTCTTTTTTCTGTGTGTTTCGTCGTATCCTTTTTGCGGGGATGATTTTTATCAAGTTGTGTCTAGGAACGTAGATAGATAGAGTAGATAAGGTCCTTCAGAGGATAGAGCAAGAGAGAATGAGAGAGAATCGTTGTTTTTATGAAAACGATTATCCTTATTGGATTCTGTGCGGGTACAATTCAATTGAAACAGTTATAATTATCCTGCAGCTCGGATGGTCTTCAAGGATCGCATAACAATTGGTCGTGAAATTAAAACGTGCCGGCGCGTCATTTTTGCTTCTTTTTTGTGATGCTTTGGGGAATTGCGGAGGCGATGTTGAAAAAAGAAAGGGAGGACTGCGAGGGAGTGGGTAGATAATGTTTTTCATCCAATTAAATTTGTTGACTTCCTTAATCAGCAGGGGGGAAAATTTTGAGTTTGGGGATTTCTTAAGCTCTGACCTCGAGTAAGGATCGTTGGAAATGTTCTTAAAAGAGGACTTCGTTTTTACCTAGGAGGTGTATATATACCTGAACTGAAGATGCCCAGTATATTACAGTAGCAGAGTATTACAGTGAAATTCCTTAACCACTGGAAGTCAACAGCAGTGGAAACGTGAAATAGAAAATATGCGATCGACTGACTTGTTTAATTTAGAAACCTGTCAATAGTTTTAAGACCACTACAGTTAAAGAAAAGTAGTTCGTGTAGATGTATAGATCGTAGACTTCGGGGATAAGCAAGAACCACGTTGTACTGTAGAATTAGTTTTTGACTTGAAAATCTTGGACTGGCTATTTATAAAGAAACTACATCGGTGAGCTATAGGGTATATTTGCAAGATATCTTGCCCCAATCAAAACATTTTACAAAGCAAATATGAATACAAATACTTCCCCAACTTTGCACCTGTACAATATAGTCTAAAGATCTCGTCAAATTCTTAAAGACAGAGTGCTTGCACTTGGCCCGGAACCTAAATAAAATTAACTGATTTAATGAAAACCAGTAAGAAAGCACTATTGAAAAAGACCAGGAACGGTTCCCATTTCCATCCGCAGTGACAGTGAACAGACAGTGACAGAAAAAAAATCAAAGATACGGATTTTACAAAAATAAAAACACGTGATCGATTGTGGCTTATTTTCTACTGAAAACCTTAGAGCCCCCTTTCGATGAAATGGAAGCACAGTAGGATACACAGAAGGGACTAAGAATTGCTCTTAATGATCAGGTGCTTGCTAAATCGTCAAAAAGTCAGGACCAACTGCTGAGACTTAAAGACTTTTCTTGGAATTGCATAGATGTGATTAAGTATTTGTTTAAAAAAAAAAAACATTCAAGTATCTTGAACTCTTTCAAAGGTAAGGTGTAGCCTAAGCCAGATGTTGCAAATTACTGTTCTTGTCTCTGTACTTTCTTCAATTTGTATTCCTTTGTAACTTTGGAAAATAAAGACTGATTGTATTTATGACAGCATTCCAGTCTCAGTTCCTGTTTTAAAAATGTTTAAAAACCGCTTTTTAGGCCTGAGGCCCAACTATAGGTACATTCTTAAACACTAGGAAGACGGGTTCATTTGACCCGTTTTAACGTTTAGCGATTTTTTAATTTTCGTCATGACTGTGGTAAGAAATAATATGCGTTAATAGAAGTTTTGTGGTTTATTGATCAATATGCACTTTTAAGTGATTTACTAGATCAGAATTCACATTTTATAGTAGGCGCGCGCCACCGTGAACGTGTTAAACAGCAATAATAAGTCAATACGGTAGGAATACAATTTAAATCATAAATTGTTATATCCCAAAACATGAACAATCTCAAAAACATGAACTGTAACTAGTTCACGTTTTCCAATGTTCGCTCTATCATACAAAAAATAGACATACAGAGCGGGTAAAAAAACGAATGCTTTTCTATTAAAGCTGAACTCATGACATACGGCGTCTTCCACCGCAAAATGTAAGCCCGAAGAAAAAATGCTCTACCCCTATTGCTTAGGATGCATCAATCTATAAGAAGATTGAGTCCGTCCCCAGCAACAGACTGTCTGCAAAACAGTAAAAATCTCCACAACTCAAACTTGCAATCACAACGGCTTCTTCTTAACTTGTACCCCCCTCCTCTCTGCGGTATCAGGAGGAATGTGATTGAAAATAAGTAACAGCTTCTGGCACTCGGCCAAAACAAATCCCTACAATGTTGTTCATTTTATGTTCACCTCCATCCCCGTCGATGTGTTTTGAAGGAAAAAAAACCAATTAGATACATCTGTGTGGCTACATAAACATGGAAACAAACAAAAAAATATCCATAGTCTTCGCCACATCCGATTTGCATATTTCACTTTCTCATGTAATTAAATTCCACGTCATCCCTTTGCTGTGAAAATATTTCTTAAAATAGCAGAACTTTCCTCCACAAGGTTGACATCATCGCACCCTCGTCCCTTCGATGTCCTTCTTCTTAAGACATTCTTCCCCACCCCCTGGTGACATTTACAAGAAATGATTGAAAAATGGGATAAAAAGAGAGTAAAGAAAAGCACAAAAAAGGAGAGGAGGAGGAGGAGCAAATTTTTGCACTTGCCCAAGTATTGCAATAATTTTAATGCGTTCTCCCGTTCACCCCCACCAGCGATGGTGGAAATTTCCTCATTCATATTTCTACGTTAGTTTATTTTCTGCTGATGTCATTTGTTTGCTGCAGGAAAGCAACGGAAAAAAGAATAACACGAAACGAAACAGAAATGTATCTAAAACCCTGAAATAGGAAGAAACACCCAAGTAAATTAAAATACCAGACAGACAGCAGTTCACATGGCAAGCAAACAGGGGGTGGCAATGGTGCCGGTGCCGGTGCTGGTGGTGGTAGTGGTTACGACGCGATTCGCCTTGCCTTCAAATAGAGCTTAGATACACACAACAGAAAAGAAATACCCATATAACATGTCACAACACACGAAGCGAAGGACACAAAAGCGAATTTTTGTGTGCCATGGAGAACGACGAAGCAATAAAAAAAGAAATGGAATAAAACGAAAACTAAAAATAAAACGACACAACCTGAAGCGAAACCGCCGCGTGACAGGCGGATAACACGAAGAAAGAGATTAACTATGCGAAAATGCCACCATCGCACACACACGAAGACACCTTTCACATGCGGTCCTAATGGATCGTTAACGTCTCTACCTACACGTAAGGCTAGGACAGAACACCAAACGACGACCGAAAAAAAATTGATTAATATCAAAAATAAATTAAATGATTATTAAGTCCGAGAGCGCGCAGCTTTTTTTTCCACGAAAAATTCCTTCTCTTCGCAGTTTTTCTTCATTTATGTCATCCCTTTAACTGCTGTTGCGTGTGTGTGCGTCTGTTTTTGTGTGTGGCCGGAACATATGGGACATTACGTGGCATGACAGTCGGGCGGGTAATTCTTGTCGTGTGTTTGGGCTTAATTAATTTTTATCTCGCATTCCGAGCCAGACCAATGGGTGAGGACAAGTGAGAGATAAATAAATTAGACTCCATTAACGGAACAGAGAATGACACTGGGATACGTTGAGGTGTCCTTTCAGCCGTTCTGGTGGATCTTCAAAGGTGGGGGCTTGGATTTTGAAGCAGGATGTGCGAGGTTTTGGACTCAGATCAAGTGCTGCTAAGTTGGTTGGGGATTTCCTGCAAAACAGAAATTGTGGATGCTCGAGGTATACAGATAAGTCGAGGTCTGATTAGGGGTAGATGTAATATGATCAAGATGTAGCCTTTACAGTTTCAAATCGCTTATAAACTAATGGTAAGGCACGGCCCTCACTGGGGTACACTGCACTCTCTGCAGTTATTTATAAATATTTCAGACTAAACTACCGCATTATCAAAAGAAAGCTAACTAATATAAATATATCTATATTTTCAGGAAGCCAGGCTGTCCTTAAGGCCCTAAGAAGCTACAACACAAACTGCAAATTCAGTAAAAACTTAAATACACCGACAGAAAACAACAGATTAAAATTAATCTGGGTGCGAGGACATGAAAACCACGAGGGTAATGAGAAGGAAATGTTAAAAACTTATTTCCAAAGTAAGTGCTATTTGCGTTTTTTCAAAAACAGGTTTTTGTTATCAGAGCCGCGATTTGACTCCTTTGGACTTTTTTTGTGAGGAACCGTGAAAGACTGATGTTATGTAAACAATCTGGAAAAAACTCAAACACTTAGGGTCAATTTTATCCAAGCAATCCGTGAACCATCAACAAGGTTTTAGAAAATTAGAGTAACAGAATGAAGCCAGCGGCGAGTGCCACTTGAAGGACTTAGTGTCTTAAAATTAGTGAGAATAATAAAAATAAAATAAAGCCCATGCAGGGCCAGAGCATAGCTTGTTCGCACCTCCACTGTGCTGTGCGCTATATAATTTTGACGAACGAACGGCGAATTGCGAAAGCTTTCTATTACAGAGATTACTCCAGTCGTTCGCTGGAGGTGGGGCTGTGAAAACTGATTGTGGTGTTCTCTCCCCGGGCTGAATTCGAACCCAGGTACTATCGGGCTCGGATCCAGGTCGGGGAAAAAACACTACAAACATTTTTCATGGAAAGCTTTCGCAATTCGACGTTCGGAACCGGCATTAAACAGTAGGTCCCGTCCACATGTGTCAAAATTGTAACGCGCACAACATAGTGGAGGCGCGAAAAAGCTAGTCTCTGGCTCTCGGTGGGTTGTTACGCCACCCAATGGCTTGTAGTCTACTACATAGATCAAATCTTGATATTCGTCTTTTTTTGGCATTGACTCCATTCATGAATGCAGGTCGGAAACGTTTACCTGTCTCATTAAAGCCGACTTCTTAAAGAAAAGTCCATTGAAGAATATTCTTATATTGAGATCAACAAAGTAAACTTCTTGACCAACGCTTCGTGCGCTCAAAGAGCGCTAAAAACCAACCTGAATGATAAGGCCATTACATAAAGAGCCAAATTCACGACCACGACCATGACTATAAATTGTAAGTTCTCTTTTCTTCAAGTTCACGACACACCTTGAAAAGAAAAACTAACTTAAAAACTGATATTCGTCTTCACAAAAAATAAGAAAATAATTTTACGAAAATATTTTCGCTCGGTCATGCTGCTTAAAAACGTGTTTAATCCATTTACACACCTTTCCTTTCATTTTTTTCTTTTTCTCTGCTATCTAAAAAGGATCCTTCGCAAAGTGAATCAACGGATAAAGGATGAAAATATTTCTTCTCTCATTTTCCTTTCAAGCCGTAAAAGAAAACAAATTTTTTTTTAGAAATTCTATTAAGAAAAAAAAAAACCTAACGATGCAACGCGATGATGGCGAATGAATGGATGTAATTTCCCAGATCACTCCCATCTCTACCTTCTTAAGAAAATAAAATACGAAACTAAATAGTTGTGTACCGTCTTTTTCCTCATTCTCGAATGCCGGTGCGAATTTTTATTCTGTAAACTAAATCGACAGAGTTACCGTTCCTTAGAAAGACGAATATAAAAAAACAGAGACTCAAATATTGACTTAAAGAATTTTTCTCATTCACGTAAAAAAGTATCTTTTGATTAATTGAAAGTATATTCAGGCGAGAGTGGGTGGCATTCCCATTCACTCGTTGCACCCCCTCTCTCTCGTAACAAATCCATTAAATTTACAAAACAAGTGCGAGAGAGGACATAAAAATGTAATGACAATGAGGGATAAAAAAGAAAATGTATATATAACTGAGAAAAACTGTCTCTTTTCACCCCATTTCATACTTTCTCTCTGTGCGAGTTGTTGTGTTGCTGGGTTTTCGCTTGCCTTTTGTTGTGCTTCCCCTTCGCAAAAGGATATTCGGTGCATCTTTCAGACGACATTGTGACAGTATGTGGGTGTTTTTCGTTTTTATGATTTTATTTTCCAATCAAAGAAAATGCATCTTGTCCGGAGGAGACGTTGTATGTCTCTGTTGGTATGTTGGCGCTTGGGGGTGCTGAGTTGGGAATTTTGTATCGTGAGAAAGAGGGCTGAGGTCTGGTTTTCAACTCCGAAATCTCTTTACTTTGCGGCAAATTTCTCCCCTTCGAGCAGTCAGACTCAAAAAAACTGTCAGGGCGAATTTTTATCGTCGATGAGTTTGAAGCGTCTGTGGGTGGATTCGTTCCATTGTGTTCCCTATTGCGAAATTGTAATCTTATTTTTTTTTTAAGATTTCACCGGAAAGAATTCAATCCACATAGGATCTTCTTATGATCCCGACGGGAATGGCATTTAAACGAAAGTCTTAAAGAATTTGTTAAAAAAAAAAAACTAAATGGACAATGTTTTTCTTCAAAGTAAAAGACGATCTTCAGCTCGAGATGATCATAATGAAATAATCGTCAATTTGCGGCAAGTAAACACTTATTCCTGCTTTTCAAGTTAAATAAATAGATATTTTTGTAATAGGGGAACGAGTTCCACAAAAAAAAAACAGCTCAAAATGAAATTGATTTTCAGTGTTCATCTTTTGGGGTGTTCACGTTTTCCAATATTCACTGTATCAGCATGTGTCTTTACAAATTGCCAAAAAAAAAAAAAAAACTCGCGAGTCTAATGCACAAAAAGAGGTCTATCGCTACCTTGAAAGTAAAGGTAGCGGGAACAAAGAACATGTTTTCAAACAATACAGACAGTTGTCAACGATTAGTACCTGAGCATTCGTTTTTCTACATTTAATATAGCGAACATTAGCAATATTCGAATATTCAATAATTCTTTCAACGATCGTTTACGAAATCCATTGTGGATTTTGTGGATTTAAAACTAGTTTGAGTATTTTGATTTTGTGTAATTGAAATGTAGAAAGTTTTCGATAACGACTTTCTGTAAAAAAAAAAAACAAAAAAAAATCCATCAAACGCGACAACAAAATATACTTTTTTCCAAACTATTCAACGAAGGTATTTGAGTAAAAGAATATTCCATTGTTGACCAGAAAGATTATTCACTTCAAATCGTAAAAAAATAATGAATTTTTATAGCCTTTTCATAAAGGATAGTGATCAATGGTCAATTGATTCATCAATTTACATCAATTGCCCAGTGTTCACGATGTACATGCATTGGCAAATTAGTCGTCAGGTTAAATCTGATTAATCGAAATCTGACCAGCGCCCCACTCTATTCCGTGCCACTTTCCAACAATTTGCTGGAGTAGTACACTCGGCAGATTATATCTTCCCCCACGGTTAAGTATAGAGATCCCTTGATCCGAAATCCCCATTCTCAATCAATTTCTCAGAATTCCATATACCATGCAACTAAATCGTCACCTCGAGACGGAGATACCCACCAGAGACCAACGCACACAGTGAACCATGCGTCACTCTGAAAGCCTTACAACTTAAACTCAAATCATCGCCTTGAGACAATTTGTTTTCTTTTTTTTTTCGCAGAGCCATAAGGCCCACTGACCATGAAACACCCTCTCACCCCGATCACATAACTTGAAGGTGAAAAATATATATCACCTCAGGGAGCGCTTGTTTATGATTCAGTGTGCCACTGTTTTTTTCACGCCCCGAAAAACAACTCAACAATTTGTAATCAATTTCGCCGGCAATTCACGTACCTCCGGGTGCAATATTCCCAAAAATATAACACGCCACATGAACGCCGCCACCGCAGCTAATCGGAGTCGAAATTCAATTAACATTTCCATAAGAACACCTCCTTCGTGGCCACTGGCATGATCTCATTCCAAAAACCAGAAACTGATTTCACTCTTAACGTGAATCGGTGGACGAGTCGACGCTGACTCGCTTCGATTAGGTCATATGTAGAAACGACGTTAGTCACTCCCAAACTGTCGTTTGCTTCAACAAACACTAACGGTTATCAGACGCACATACGTGGCTTCAAAAAGTAAAAATAAAAAAAATCCTACCCCCTCCCTTCATCGTCGTCGTCAGCGTCTTCGTCTACCGGCATAATTTACCGAATCGAAATAAAACTTTTTGATTACTTCGACCACTCGGTCGAATTTATTACCCACCGTTCTCTACGACAAAAATCCAATTGCAATATCGCTCCTAATGTCATTCAAAGTTTTTTATCTAATAAACTGCTGTATCTGTATCTGTATCTATACGAGAGAGAGGCGCACACAGTTCTAGCAACGATTTATGTTGTTTGCAAATGAAAGTGGTCGAAGAAGAATCAAACTACTTCAGGAGAAAATGTGAAAACTTTCCTTTTCTCTCCAAAAATTCATCCGTGTGGCCAACTCGGTGTGTGTGAGCAGTCGAAAATCTTGGACATTTATTGAAAGAACACAGCAGGCAGTAAAAAAAAAGAGAAGTTCTCCTGATCTTTTAAAGAATTGAAAGCTTACTTACCCGAGGAAAGTAGTTTGAAGTAGAAACTTTTAACTAACTTTCAATAGGCGCCCAGAAATGGACGAGGGCAAGGAGGTAGAGACAGAGAACACACACAAGAAAAAAAGAAAAGGGCAGAAGGAATTGTTAAAGTACCTAGTCCTCGATACGGAGAGATAGACGACCAAGTTAACATGAGGGTGATTATGGTTCAAGGAAATAGAAAAAGTTTCTTCCTCGAAGAGAGTTCGTCCCTTTTTCTTTTTCTTTTCTTGGTTAGCTTTGAATTTGTGCAAGGCATGCAGTTAGGTGAAGGGCAATCCATGCGCCGATGGACGAAGTCGGGGATGTATTGGCTGCGGCAAGTTTCGCAGGCTAATTGGTGTCTCTTGACTCTAGCGGGAGTTCATTAGTCGTGGAGTATGGAGCAGCTGTTGAGTTTTTTTTTTATGTCGAAAGGGTTTGGTGGGAGGATGTAGTTTAATGGAGTCCAACCTGTACTTAAGTTCATGAGATTCAGGCATTTGAATGCACTATATTTGTGGAAAGATTTGCGTACGTAACGAAAATATTTTTTCCTGAAACCTTTGTAAGTCGAAGTTTTTTTCCTGGCCCCATGAAATTCGAATTATCGAGAGTTTACTGTATTACTCAATTTTAATAACATAGTACGCTTTTAAATTTATGTGTCTTCAAAACAACATTCTAATGTCATCCCTTCGGTTTTGAGCACTTGAATATCAATTCTTTGCATGTTATTAATTCTGTCAGAATAAAATTTTGCGTTGAGATGCTTAACGCCACTTAGATTCATTTAGATCTAACTGAGATTCAAAAGAATTATTCAACAGCAGTATGCCCAGAGGACACAAATTGGTATCTCAAAAGCAAGTTTTTTTTTAAGTTGATTAATTTAGTTGACAAACTCTTTTTGTAAAACCGGTATTTTATTACATTTTATAGACACATGCTCAAAAATCACTTTATTAAGCCGCCGTGAAAATATGACCACTTTATTAATTAATTTTACTTTAAATTTTTGTTTTTTTGGTGCTTTGACAAAACGCCCCGAGTTCTGAAAGCATTTATATGCTATGTTTTATAATTGAAATTAATTTAATTGTTTTTTTTTTTTTTTGTTTAAAGCAGGGGAAAGTTGAAAAAAAGTTTTTTCGTGAAGTCTGTAAAGCTTACCAACAGCAGAATTTTAGTAAAGTCGTACGTACCTGTAATGAAAAGAAAAAAAAAAACGATTATTTACACTGCGTAACAAGATTTTAAAAAGGTTTGCTTATCTGCATTTTTGTTTTTCTATAATAGTAGTATGTCAGCTGATTTCGAAAATACCAAAAGTTTCCCTTAAGTGCTAATCTCTTAAAGTCACAGCATTTAAGCATTTTTGTAGATTAAAAAACATATTAGAGCCAACTTTATTCAAATTTTATTACCTTATATTTATATACCTAAGTTTCTTTTAAAGGAGAAGAGGAATGTTCCTCCACTGTCGGATATTTTCTATTTATTGCATAAGATATAACTATTATTTTTGTGTAATTATTTCACTATTATTTCTGGACTGACTATTTGCTCCAGTGTATGTCTCTTTTATACTTATTTAGGCCGACTACCGGGTTGCTGCGAAAGAGGGGAACTCTTTCTAGCCAGTCCTATTTTACTGCTGAACTACTAGGTTCACTTGAATTTAGGACACTTGTAACACAAGTAAGAAAATATTGATTAAAAGTGTAAAGATTTTCCTATTTTGTCTGTTAGTTTTTTTGATTTTCCTCTTTTTACTCCCCAAATAAAGTCACCCATAATATTGACATCAATATTGCTATGCAATGAGAACGCTTACCACGAACTATTCAGACTTGAAAACGAGACACTCAGCAAGCTATTCTGAGTACCTTTGTAAAGATGGGTAGGTATTCAATAATCAATCCTAAAAAAATCGATCCTCAGTAAAAGTGACGGTTTGGTGTGAATAAAAATAGCAGACAAATTTGGATTATTTAGAACAAAGTTAGTGACGAATTGTTGAGACAAGTTTGCAAAACTGCAACCTATCCTGATTGATTTATTGGAAAAATTAGACTCGAAAATTAAGTGAATAGAAAATTCTCTTCTGTAACAGCGTGCGTTGCGGTTGACGTGTTTTAGTTGGCGTTCATCAATTTATGATTACGAGATCAATCTGTGCCACCAAACAAAATAAATAAATGCAGTCGAAATTTGCATGACACATTGTTACACCTTCGTCTGGTCGCCCCGTTTAAATTATGCAACCAAAATAATGACATTTTCAAAATTTAATGTTCGAAACCATATTTCATAACAAATCCAATTCGAAAAACCTATTTCAAGGAATCTGCAATAGAATATATCGTCTTTCTCTCACTTGGCCGGATTACAGCCGCAAATACGTCTAAAAATACACCCGCGAGTGGGCAGCGCACCGAATCGGCCAAATTATGATCAGCCGACTGACGGAGCAAAGAAAATCAGGAAATTGTCACCAATTTTCAGATCACACCTCGCGTGATGTTCTTTTTTATTTCTCTAATTAATTAGAATTTCTTTTAATTGCCATACGCGTTATGCATTTTGGAGGTGAATGACGTAGACGTGGACAAATGTCAACCGTTTGACAGCTGGTCAGAGTTGACATTTAGTCGTGATGTTTCTTTTTAAATACATAAATTCGACAATGTTTGTGTTTTATGGGTGGGTGATTAGGAGGGCGTGGAATACACACGACCCGCACTGGCGCAGCACTCACAGCTGTTGGTGGGCGGAGAGGACAGAAAGCATTTTTAGAGACTAATAAATTTTATTTACTTCACAGAATGCGGCAAACAGCAAATCGCAAATGTGGAGATCAAACATTCCTGCAATCTTGGGTAATTCCGACGCGGTTTTTGGCCAAGTGGTCCGGCATTATTGGACCGCCGTTCGCGTCTGTTGTGGGGCGAAAATGTGTGCATGAATAAATGGGATCAATGGAATTCGGCAGTGATTACGTGCGAAGGACATCAATGCGACAATTGAGAGCTAGGCTGGGAAGAGGAGTCGGATGCAGAAATGGCTGTCTTAATGTATGATTCTATTCTCGATTCTTATCAATAGAATGTAGAGCATTTTAGTCTATAAATGTGCAGCAGTTTCGAAATTCAACGCCAAAGATTCAAAGTCAGGTCTGAAAAGTCTTCCTATGAACAAAAAAGTAAGGACTTGGTTTTTTCCTTAATTGCCTCTACCTTAACAAGGGGACGAGAAAGACCCTTTCTTGTTGCTGCTGTTGCTTGTTTTTGACCCCTCCAAAAAGTACTGTTATTATTTTTTGGTGCCAAAGTTATCGTACTCGAGCCAAACAAAGGGCTGCTATGCAGGTTTTCAGCAGACCTGAAAAGTAATGAAGTACCTTTGAACTGAAATCCAAGTCCAAGTACTTTCATTTTTATAAGTACAAGTACAATTCCTTGGTACTTATACTTAAAGAAATCAATTACCAGTAAGTAATTGTAAATGTAGTTGCAATTCCTTTTTGCAATACCAAAAGTACTTGAAAACTGTTTTTCAATGTCTCAAGTACTCTACAATTCCTTTGGTACTTGACACTTACTTTGGTGATCTACAATTCCTTCTGGTTTTAAGTAAATGACTGCTATCAAGGTTAAAAACAGAGGACTGCTGTCGACTTTAAAAACAGACGATTCAAAGATTGGAGACCTTGAAGACAATCTCGCTTGCATAACAGAACTTTACGACGCTTTGAATCTCTGAGAGGTTGAGGTTAATGCTATCGTCGCAATTATCGATTTTGACCGAAATTGCTGCGCCAAATTAAAATAATGCTGAGATACGACTTCAAGCGTAGAATGTCGTTCGCCTTTCAACGACAGCTGTCAGTTGGCCAATCTGACACATGATAGGTGGCATAACAACTTATTCTTTGCTCCACAGACTTCGCCACAACCGCGCTTAAAATTTTTAAAGCACATCATACACACGGTTGCACACTTAATTCGCCTCGGCTTCCTCCACCCCACCCACCTAAACGTGTGGATCACACTCTCGCCCCCAACCACAAAAAGCCGGCTCAAGTTAAAGGCTTATCACAACATTTGTATAATTTAAAAAAAATAGCAAACCACTGAGGAAAATCTGATGATCTGATTAAATTACACTGAAGCAAGCAACGTAAGCGACCCAAGCCCCATCCCCTCCTTAACACGGACCACTCCATTCGGTGGTGGCAGCTCAAGCTCACCCAGTAATTACGAGACAATTTGGTAACACCGCGACAGGGTGGTCCACCCCGGGATGACCGAGCAGCGCTCGGGCCAGGGACGAGAAATTTACACGTTTAGCGATGATTTTACGTGCGGCGGTCGCATAATTCCTGGTCAAGTTAATCTCGCTTTGGAAAATATTGCAAATTGCATGAGATATACTGTACGCAGGGATGTGGGGGTGGCGAATAAAGGTGGCTGTGCAGTCACATTGGTAACGACACCATAGGCCAATAAGTTACCTCGTCTGTGATGTCGTGTAAATACGGCTCAAATGGAGTCATCGATTCGTGTGACTGTGTGCGCTTGGAGGTGGCTCCTGCTCCATGCCCGTTGACGGTGGCAATGGCAACACATTTTGCTTGTGGCATAATATTTACAACAAACGGTATTTGCAATTATTCATTGTGTCGGCTATTAATTAACTGTGTTTCGATCTAAAATCGACCGTGTGTGGGTGTGTGTAATGATGCCGCAACTTGTCCTTATTATTCTGCTGGGATGCTTAATTAGATGTGGTGGGTGATGGTGGTGGTTACAAGAGGATAGGAGTTATTTAGTCGGTTTTTAGTTTGTTAGCAAATTTTTGTTTTTTTTTTTCGATTTTGCCCCGGGTTTAGAAGTCTTGTCAGTTGACTTTTGACAGTTCATTTATTTCGGTTGACAGCAACGTGGGACACAATCGAAATGAGAGTTGGAGGGAAATTAAAATTTTCGAAAGTTTTCGAAAATTTAATTCAACGAATTTGATTAGATTTGTAGAAACCGTTTTTCAGAAAAATGTGTTTGATTTGGTACATCGAATAGTTCGGTTAAAATGTCATCTTTCACCCAAGAAACTTATTTTTCCTATCGTCCGAAATTGTTTATAGGCCTACAAAATTTAAAAACAACGAAATAATGAAAATTAAAAAAAAGAAGTAGTTAAATATCAGATTTGTACTCAAAATGCCACTTGTCAATTTCAAAATGTGTTTTTACACCCGAGAAATTTATTCTTCCAACCGTCCAAGACCTCGGAGGTAGTGCCTCTCTACAAGTGCCCCGTTTTGAAAGTTTGGTTATAAATTCTCAGCATGATTAGCGGAAAATTGCAGCCAGAGGCACAGTCACCGCTCCACGGTCTTGACTGAGACAGTCTATGACAATTCGAAAAAAAACCTGATTAGTTGCTTGACAATTACCAATGCATAACCATCGCCATGTGGTTATTTACACCTCAACCTCTCACTCAATTCGGCTGCCAGTTTCAGTTTTTAGTTTTTTTTATCTCACTCCTCTTAAACACAACCCATCAATCATCTCGACCGGGTCAACTAGACTGCGGTACCCACTCAACTACGAGTGCGGCGACACGATTAGGAAGTGTACAGTGGTCTACCACAGAACCGGCCAATTGTGCTGTGATGGAATGCGGTTTCAGTTCGCCTCGCCTCACAATTGAAAACACATTATTTTTGTTTGCTTGAGGCATCCGCAGCCCTGGCAACCCTATCTCTCTCATAATTTTATTGCCAGCCCCACAAAAAAAAAAATGAAATAACGCCACACCGGGGTTTAAGTCTTATGGCCGGGCGCGGTGGCATTATTTTCACCCCATTGTGTTACCGTAATCCGTAATCAGCCGCAAATAATTAAAATGAAAATTATACTGCAGCTCCGATTTATTTAGTGCCATGATACAGTTAACTCTTCCTTTTTTGTTGGTTAAAGAGGACGTTATGGATATCGAGGACTCTGTTAAATGCATAATTAATCTCTGATTTAGTGGTATGACATGCAACACATAACAAACAGAAAAAAAAAGAAAATAATAATCAACGTAGCTTTGACAATTTGTTTAAGTATTATGGCAGTTAATTGAGATAATTACCGTGATATGCAAAAAAAAACCTCACAACTCACAACCTCAACCTACTTAACCTCACAACCAAAGATGCTTAAGCAGATAACAAATAACTAAGCATTAGTATCTGCAAGATACAAAAGCCATACTACCACGTGAATCTGTCTCCGTGTGTGTGTATGCGATGGTACACTCGGAGGTATAATCCATAACAATAGACACGTAGAAATGGCCTTAGATGTTCGAAAGATACTAATGGGCACCTATTGGAGGATACACCTCTGTGATATCCACAGGAGCACCACACCACCTCGCATGTGTATCCAGCCAAGCAGCTGACAACTGCCCTCCGGGGCAAGTAGGAGCAACAGCAGAGCAGCATCGGCATTGGCAGGAGAAGAAGCAGCAAGAGTAGGAACAGGGGTAGGAGCAGAAGCTGTGCTCCACAGCGGTCCTTTAGGCCATTTATATCGGATTAATGGGATCATCTGCACGGACTATTGTGTGTGTTCAGAAAATAAATGGCTCATAAAACATATGTATTTGTGACTGCTAGCCTCCCTTTGTGTGCGTTTGTGTGTATAACATAGGAGCCGACGATGACGACAACGACGATGGAATTAACAAACTGTCCTGTCGCTTCCTGGAGAATCAGATTTCCCCTTTAAACATCAAAAGGTTGCTCTGTAGCACAAGTTTCCATCCTGCTCTGTGTGTGTGAAACAAATCGAAAACGATTCCAAGTCGCACACACCGACTGCCGACCTCCCGCCTTATTTACACTCCTCCTCAGTGACTGCTGCTGCTGCACATGAAAAGCCGCCATGGACTGCAGTGTGTCCTGGGCTCCTGTAGCTGTGTGTGTGTGGGGATAAACCAAACAGGATGCGTTTAATATAAATTATAACACCGGCGTTGTGTCTATTAAAATGATTGTGTCCGGGGCCGGGTTGATTGTAGCGAAAGATACTAATACCAAAAACCGCCTAAACCACAGAGACCAAACCGAACTACCCCCAAAATTCAACCGGGGGGCCGCACAAAACCAGAGGGTGCGCGTTGGGCATCTCCTCCGGAGGGAGCAATAAAATTCAACCCGAAGATAGATGCGAATAACATGTGGATATATATCAAAATATTTTGACATCTAATTACTGCAGATAGGATACTAAATTTTGTGGGCGCAGGAATCTCTTGTTGCCGCTGTATCCTGCGGTGGGCGAGACTCCCTTTTTTTTTGGGGGAGGGCTTTGTTTCGTTTCGTTTTGTTTTTACCACAATTATCACGCATATTGTGAATTAAGTTATAAAAACGTTATTTGGTTAATTTATTTATCGTTGCAATTATATTGAGTGAACATCATCAGTATGTCGGTATGCGGGGGAGGAGGTTGATGCTAAATTGAGATTTATTATCCATCTGTTTATTGTATGCATTTGGCCTAAGGAAAAACATAAAATTCGGTTGCATCAATGCGAACACAATATTCTAAATTAATCCATGATATTTGTCTGTGTCGGTATGTGTGTGTGTTTAGGTTCAATTAAAAGGATTTTGAAAAAAGGGACATACACGCACGCATTTGGTTAGAAATTGTGTGTTTGCGATGGGGGAGCTTTGAAAACAAATAAAATTGCAACTGTTTTGGGATAAAAAGGATCAATAAATCGTGCAAGTGATTGGATTATGGCTTAAACTGAGTAATATTCCATTCAATTCAATTTAATTTATCATAAGGAACTCCTACAGATTATGATTGTATAGCTAAGTGGAAAAGGATCATCTGCGAAAGGATTTCTGGTGACTTCATAAACAGTCAACAGGTCTGTGAACTTAGCTTGAACATTTTTAAAATGAAAGAAAAGAGTAGAAGCGACATTTACTCTATGGATTGGGTGAGTGTACTGACGGCGTACACAACCAGTAGCCTATTTCAACAAACTATATTTGTGATTCACAACTAAATTTTGGTAGCATCGTTTTTCATTTCACAGATTACTAATATGTAATCTATACATAAAATACAAAAAACTTGTAAGAAAATAACCTGTTGAAGTTCAAAAAAGCTCTTGCACAAGATTTGAAATTCATAATTGTAATTCACTTGAAAATTATAATTTTTTGTTCACAAGTTTGTTTAGGGCATGGACTTTTCTCCTTTAATGTTCCACTTGCATTTTCAATGATTCTTCGAGTCGATTTCTTTGCTCTGTAAAACCGATCAATTGCAGAAGATGAATTTCTTAAGATCGATGTCATTAAGCAATCCAATAATGGATATCTTCAACTTATGCTGTGTCGGTAAGGTCTAAAATCGTCTTCAAAATTTAAAAAGAATGGGTTTCTTTGCCGCATCCTTGCATCGTGTGCACTTAAATATGTAGACGGTATACACAAGTCCATATACAAGTCTACATATGCATATTCAAATTCGCTAGGAGCATCTACGTTTATTAAAGTCCCGGCATTCCTTTTTAAAACATTATGGAATATGCTATATGCAGATCCATTCAATATATTTACCAGCAATATTTTAAAAAAACTTTCATTGATCTTTTCGGATTAATTACATTATTACAGCTTTGTCAAAAAGATCGTGGCACGGACTTTATGAATACATCGACGTACAGTGGATTTTGAAATTCTGTGCAGCAATCCCGTCATATTGTCCTCCATTCCCAAGGCAATGCAGAGTAGCCTAAATCGGTTGCATTGGTGTTAATGCAAAGTTTTTTTCAGTCAAACAAGCTAAATGAGGTCAAACTATGGCAATAATTTTTTCCGCATTGCAACGGCATAAACGAAATCTTTCATTAGATAGAAAAGCTTGGAAAAAGTATAATTTATTTGTGGCCTATATATTTTTTTTTTAAAACCATATCATCGTCTCTTTAACTACTATCACTCTTACTATATCCTTTCTGCAAAGATATTTTTTAGTTAATATGCTAAGAACTACAACTTGTAGAACAGATTACACGTGAATTTTCTCTTTAGAAATGTTTTTACAACCCGCAAGCCCGTTAGTGGAACACGCTGTCAAGAAGATGGTGATGAGGATGACCTGCGAGATTTGTAGAATCACATTCTTTGGAGAAACGTAAATTTACGAATTTGTTACATTTCTACAAATTTTTCGCTTGTAAATAACAATTGCAAGTCAGTTTTGGTAAAACGAACAATTATATGTCCTACAAATTTTCGATTGTAAAATACAATAGTCCCTCGACACAAACAAGGCGACAAGTTACAAATTTAGTGAAATTACAAATTTGTAAGTTGGTGAAATAGGACAACGACATTCCATTGAAAAGGAAGGCGAGTAAAGGGTGGGCATTAGTCACCTAGTGTCATTTTGACACTAGGTGACTAATGTGTAGACAAAACAGTATTTGTAAAGAAATCGTATTCCGTATTGGCAATGTCAATTCGACGCCTCAGAGCTGTGATTTGACCGTTTTGCATTATTTTCTTTTGTGGGGAACTGTAAACGATCGATGGTATGCCAACAATCCGGAAAGGACTCAAGCATTTAGGGCCAATACCATAATACAATCTAAGCAATTCATAAGCCCGAAACCATGAACACGGTCTTGAAAAATTGGAGTGACAGAATGCACAACTGCGTAACTAGGCGAGGCAACCACTTTAAGCTCTTGCCATAAGACAAGGAAAAATTTAGTTCTGTTCATTTTATTGTAGTTTTAAAAAAAAAAAAACCCTATACATAGATAAGATGATGATTTTCAATTCAGAACCCTTAAATTAACTCCAGGCAATGTGCCTGATCATACTTTAGGCTTTCGGTGTCTAGCAACTCTCAAACCACGTGAACTTCAACGCAAATTAAAATGCAAGTCCTGCATTCAGCGAGTTATTCAAACTCCAAGCATCTTGCCCTTCGGTGAAAGAGGCCAATCAGCTGGTGGACATCACGTCCAAAATTTCATACAGCTAACGAAGTCAAACTTCTCCCTCCCACCACCAACCGGGGCTTAATCTGCCATCACAAATTGACGCGCATTTCACTTCTCCGAGAAAAAGAAAAGTAAAATGTCACAAGAATTTTCTCACGACCACGTAATCCTCTTGCGATTACCCCACCGCCCACACACATAGACTCGACAAAAAACAAGCCTCTTCTTTTCCAAGAACTACAAAAAAAAGAACTTAATTGATATCCTCACTTTCTCTGCCGCAATTAACCTAAATTATTTGCTTTTTCATAAGACATCCATTAAATTCGGCAGAAGAAAAAACAAAAAAAAAATCGCCAAAGCTGAAAGAATCTCCCACCCATCCACCTAACCACCCACCACCGCCCACTCACTCGAAAAATTGATTGAAAATGAAAACGCAGAAAAATCTGTTTTCTGTTCCAATTTGGATTTTACAGAAGAATTTTCCTTTTTTTTTCTTCCCACAGGAGAATATGCGAATTGCTAAATAAAATTTATGGTTAAAATCAAAAAGTTTTTAATTAAAAACTTTTAACTTCTGATTATCCGGCGTCGCGCGGAGTTGTCGCGTCTTTTGCTTTTTCATCTTGTGTTTCGGGGTGTGTGTGATTGCAGCAGACTTTTCATGACTACAGATTAGTAAACAAGAGAGAAGAGCTTACAAAATGAGCGCGAAAGGAAGAAGACCTCAGACCAGGAGCAGAGCCTCCCTCCATCTGCTCAGTGTCTTCTAAAAGTTTTATTTATTTTCCATTTTTTTCCTTCGTATTTTAACTTTCTTCTCCCATTCGGTTGACTTATTTTGATTTTTATGTTCTTTAAATAATTTTCGGTTTTTTTTCTTCTGTCCTTTTGCCCTTCTTCCTTCGACGTTGTCGTTCTGTGGAGTAAGTCACGCGGTGAGTGGATGGGTGGAGATGGTGAAAGAGTGTCCTTCGTTTTACTGGTTGGTTGATTCCAGTTTCTTTCGTAAATTAACTGTAGCATAGCGGGCAATAGGTAAGAAGTGATAAAAAGGACATTTTTAAATGCAATGAAGAAAGGTGGAAGAAAACAGCGTGTCAAAAGCGCACGGAATATGCCTGAGGAGATAGGAGACCAAGCGAGAAAGAGGAGAGAAAAAAAATGAAGCAATAACTCGGAATGACTGGAGAGTCTTTCCCGGGTAATTTCCATTTGAGTAAGTGTGGGCTACGAGAGGATGTATTTAAATAGCCTTCGTTTCATTTTTCTCCTTTGGCTGGTTGTTAATTTTGTGTTAAGGTCGTTTTGTTTGTTTCGTGCTCGACTTTGGGGCGAACTGCGAAATTCCTTAATACCATACGATTTACAACTCGGCTGCAGTATCTGGAATGCTCACATCACTGACGGACTACCTGCAATGAAACCATAGACGAAGCGCAGAAAGCCGACACATGGGAGCAGAGACGCCATACACTTTAAACTTTGATTTTTCCTCTTGCGACTTCAACGCTCACTTTCGAGATATACTCAAGAAGCTTTTGACTAGCATTCGGATTGGTTCTATATTCCCACAACACCGGGGGATTCACCAACACGCTTTCATTCTCATGAAAAGACAAGAGGAATTTATTTTTATCTCAATCTAATTGTGCAAGCACTAATTCTGGTAACTGTGCAAACGAATGTCATCGGGAAATTTTAGTGCCATTTTAAAAAGGTCAGAATAGAAAACAGACCACAAACCACCCACTCCAAAAAACAAGCGATACCCACTCGCACTCAATTTACGACCACCTACGAATATAGAACGTCATTTCTTCCTGAATCTTCAATATCCGAAAGTTTGTATAAAACGGAACGACGATGGCTTATCCCTTTCATGTCCGAATTAATTGCGCATGAAAGGGTCAAGGGTTGGTCAGTACAGGTGCAGTCACCCCAGATCATCTATAAAGTGATAACTACAAATAATTATTATTAAAAATTAACCAACAAGCTTGCACAACATATCCAACTATTCTGAAAAAACCTTAAAAGAAAAAAAAATTAAAATTAAAAATTACGAGAAGAAGCTCAAACATAAAAGGCCATGCAAGGGTTAATTAAGATTTATACAGTGAAAAAAAGACGAAAAGCTAAGCCCTGGCTTCAACGAGCTTTGATATCATAGTTTCTTAGTCAACATACAAAAAAACCTGCATCTGTTTCCACATAATATTTCACAGCTGTCGCTCAAAGCATGGAACACACCATTACTGTGCATCCATTTTTTTAGAATTGGGTGCAAAACGAATCCTGACCAAGTAATCAATAATATTAACCTTTTATTTTCATTCTGTCCAAAAGTTGAGGCCAGCCAATTACTATTGTCTGCCCTAAGAGTTAGATTTCAAACACTAACAAACTCCAGCGGCAGTCAGAGCAAGCAGACGCGAAGAACCTTCGAGAAAATCTTTTTTGAAATAGGGCTCCTACATAACAACCGCAGAGTATCCAATATAGACACCCATCGGAGCAGCTGCTATTTCCCCTCGCCAATCAATGAATTTGACGAATTCGAAGTAATTTACGAATTTGACAGAAATGCAGGAAGCATTTGACAGTAATTTAGGAATTACCGAGCCCGGAAAAAGAGTAGATATTTAAGTCATTCGTTTGTGCACGCCGCGGAGGGCTAGAGCCTAGCTTGCCGCGCCTCCACTGTGTTGTGCGCGTTATAATTTGACATGTGAACATCACTTCACCGGTGGGCACCCAGCTTCCTAAGAATCTCCAATCACCGGATAACCCGACTTGCTACGTCTTCTAAACACAAAAGCAAGAATCGAGCAAAAAAATTAAATGCAACGTCACCTTCTACGACATCGTAATACTGCTCCTCATCGATTTGTTTATGTCGTAAAAAAAATAATGTGAAGACGATTGACGTAATTCTGATGCAACGAGGCGATGAGTAAACATGAGTCAACTCATCTCCATTTCGCTTCACCGGATTTTCAAATATATGTTAACTGCTCACGAAATATACACGAGAAACGATCATGTCAACAATCATCGACAACTCTCTAAAATACGAAGTTGTCAACTACCCAAAAGCACACATCAAAGCCCTTCAGAGAGTGTTTAAGTCACTGCCTTCCATTCAATGAAAACAGCGAAACGATGAAAGGCGTCAAGTCAATGGGGCCTATTAAGTGGACTTGAACTTCCACCACAAATTGTTGGCTGTGACTCCTACATAAGGTAGACAGTTCCCTAAGAGAGTACTCAATCTCACAGAGCACAAGGGCTTAAATTGTATAGGAAATTCCCCTCATCAGATGTGGTGAAAAATACGCAGAAAATCATATCACGTTCTTGCCTTCTACTTAATTTTGTGAGCATGCCGTCTCAATCATAAATAGCCACGCATTAGTTGAAACTAAATATCTCAATTGGACCTTAAAAAGCTATAAATTTCAACTAAAATTCAATCAATTACATCTCAACGTCACTACTGGGATTCGAACAGAGCCTCTCTCGCAATGGATTTCGCAACCAATTAAATTGCCAAGGAATAACACGCACGATGGAGACATTTACTTGGTCTTCCACAAAAGTAAGCAATGCCCTGAAAAACAAAATCATAAGAACAGTTTTCAATTTCCAGTTCCTCTTGCCTGCCAGCTCATATCCACATCAATGACCTCATCTCCACAAGACCTTGAAAGCCTCAATCACTCATTCCTCGACCACATCCGGTCAAACGAAAAAAAAAATGCTTTCCCCAAAAAAATAGGAAAATCCAAACAACAGTCCAGCTACTACAATTCGAAGTCTTCATTAAATTTTATTAAATTTTCAATCTGATTGCCTATCCATCTGCTATGACCACGAGGCAAAGCTAAAATTTAATTTTCCACAGCCTCCTGCCTTATAGCGTAATTGCGTTTCCAAGTCCCATGTGGTGATTTGAAATTGAATTCGATGGCACAGAAAAAAAGAAAAAAAAAAATACATTCCCCCAAAAAAAGGCACACACAACATATTGACCATCCGGGAGTTGTATGTCACATGTAATTATGTTGTAGCCGAGTTTATTTACGAGTTCACTATTGGATTATGCCATTAAAAGCGTTTTGTAAAATATGTTTTATCTTTTTTTCTGTATATTTTATTCCACATTTTGTTATTTGTTAAATAATAATTACTTGCAATATTTTGAAATCGTTTATTAATCTCTCATAATGGTTTTGAATACTCGTGAAAATCAAGTAGAGTCAAAACAACCAACCCAACCAACCGACCAGCAGCGTCGCTCACTCCCATTTGGAGGAGATACATTTTCGTTTAATCAAAATTATTTTATTGCACACACGCACGTGTAATAAATTCCTGCTGAGTTTTTGCAATTATTTGTTAATGAGAAGGACAATGCAACAATCAAATGGTATTATGTTAATGAGCTTATTTTTACTTTTGTGGAGTAGCAATAATTGTCGGTGGATGATAATGAAATGTCGTGCTGTGATGATTGGCATGTTTCGGAATGTGGTCCTTACTGGGATCGTTGTTCTTGTTGATATGGGAGAGGAATACCGCAGAGCTGGTTTTGACTTTTTTCCAGTGGGTGGGATGCCTAGCCCACACTCGAACGATGGCAGATATGACGCATTTGATTGAATTTCAATAGTAACGCATTCCGAATCTGTAGGACGACTGTACGGAATCATGTTGAATGTCAATAGATTTCCAGTGAAGTGCGAGGGCGTGATATGTGATGGAGCGTATGTGCTGCTCTGGAGCTTTATGCCGCTGACTGAAATCTGAGGCATTCTGTTGCATCACCACCACCGTACGGCGAACGAATCCGAGTGACACAAGTCTAGTGACTTCCTGTGTGAGGAGGATTTTGTGTGAGCGAGTACGCTGGTTAAGGCCAGTGTCTGTATCAAACATTTTTCTCTGTAAAGCTAGAAGCGGATTTCCATTCGAGCTCTACAAGAATTTAACAAGCATTGTTTTATCGTAACACGACATTTTTCAATGACCCAGATAAGTAATGATGTAGCATAGACGCAAAAGTTCGAATCTAGTGGCGATACTGCACGTAAACCACCTCTTGGACGCTACAGAACTTTGGTTAGGTTAAATAAAAGCGATTTGGGCCAGCAAAGTGTCATGGAAAGTCTTTGACAGATACAAACAACTCCTGTAGAGATTATTGCAGATAAGGTGAAACAAATTAAAAAGTCTGTCGTGAATAATAAACTTTCAACGTTTTTTGTGTAGCCTTTCCCCACCATCGATCACGGATGAGACGGTTTGCACCCATCACCAACGACTTTCAATACACAGCCAAAGACTACACAGAAACCGAAATTCTTGCAAAATTCGAAAGCACTTCAATAATGAAAATTTTATTTTTAACAATCCAGTTGGCAGACGCTGCCAAGGCGATAATTGAGACATAAATGCTGCGCCGATGAAAAGGCCGTTTGCTACGAGCACTCTGCGTTCCCACCAAAGATCACCCGACCTCAAACGCAACATCCAAAGCACTAAAAAATGTTTGTTGATAGATACTACACAACATCAAAGAGTCCCAGTTAGGAACGTGCTTGAGACCACGTACACATGCCAATCAAATTTGAATAATAATTCATCCACCGAGTCAAGTGCGGGCGGTTTTAATCGATTTCCTCGCCCGATTCAAAGTGCAATGCACCCGTCGGATTCCTTTGACACCCAAGTAATAATATTTGTTGTGTTTTTCCTGCTAAAGTAAGAGCCTCACTGTTCTAGTAAACCATCCCTGCCAAAGAATCTCGCGAGGTACTTTGTCGCGAAAAGTGTTTGCAGATACTTTTCTCTCAGATTTTTTACAAATATACGCTAGACGTAACGCTCTGATCAAAAGCAATCAGTAACCGTGGTACATTTGTGTACATTGAACTCGCCGCTCGGTCTCTAATGACGGGAAGAGTTCATAATTTTCAACTTTGTTTCTCTCTTTTTTGATTTACGACATTGCAGCAACTTGTCTGCGTTTTTATTCTCTTGGCATCGTGCCAAGCATGCGGCCAAAAATATAATTTCAACAAATTAGCCATTTTCTTGCGAAACTACGCGAACGCAGCAGCCGGCAGAGAGAGAGAGTTGATCCTGAATTTATGTGTCACTTCTCAAATTCAATTCCCGCGAATGTGTATCCTTCTCATGTTGCCCTAGGAGAAGGGATTCACGCACGCCCTGCGTTACGTTTCACAACAGACACGCTTGCACAATGCAATTAGTTCACGGTGGTGGTACGTACCTAAAAATAGAAGAAAAGAAGGATCGACATTAGAGAAATTGTATCAAGTGTTGTTTTAAGAATAATAATAAATAAATTAAGTCTACACATTCCATATGCATGCACGTATCTTTTTTTGAATATTTCGGTACAAAGAGGGGAAAAGGAGCCACGCAAATGAGGGAACCATCACCATCGCCACCACCACACCACCGTTGGCAAACAACGAAACGCCTTAGGCAAATAATCCACTTTTCTTCGAATGTGCGGATGCTGTAGGGAGGATGTCATGCTTCTAGAAGAACGCCCGAACACTGTGAGGCATTTTCGGCTTAAAGTATCAAAGCGAGGAGATGTGTGATGTGTGAGAAGGCGTGGGTTTGTTTTTAAATTCCCAATTTTTTTCGTTCCGGCGTGTTATGGGTTTATTTTGTTGAGGGCACGGAAGTGATGAGAAGACCTTGGGATTTTGGGGGATGACAATAAAGTGTGGTTATCTAACTGTTAAATAAGTCTAACGCGATTGGACGATTTTGGGAAATGAACATTTTTTCTACAAGGAGTATCACAAAAAATAAGCAGGCTAAAGTTTAAGCCTATTGGGTGAAGGAATTCCGCCTCTCTGGTTTCAGAGAAAGGAAGGCATTCAGACAGATTGTGTGCGGGCGTCGTGACAGATCCCAATCGAGTGTGGATGTGAAAAAGTATTTTCATTGTTGATTTGGTGACAAGACGACACTTTAAGATAGTAATTGCATTCTAGTCGTGCATGACCAGTTCGTACATGGCCAGTTTCTCTGTGAATGTTATCCATCTAGACAGTCTTCACGCAGTAAACGTGTTAAGAAGCAGACGAATCAAAAGCAGACGAATCACAAGCAGTCAAATAAAAACCATTTTGGTAAAGTTGAACTGACAAGAAATTCCAAGAAGTTTTCGTTCAATGTGTTGAACGTCCAAGAGATGTTAAAAATTTATAGGGCGTTAAGGTTCTAAAAGAGACAGAGCCTCCAAACTCCAACTTAGCCTACTAAGTCATAAAGGATGTGCAAGTATTAAATCACGAACGGTGTTGCTAAAGGACTGTTTACGATTTAGCACAAAGGTGGACGCCGAACTCAAAATTATAGTCAATATGACCTATTGACCATACTCGAAGAACCAAGCCATGCTAAAAAACAAAACCTCCTAGTCCCACTATGTCGAATCAAAAGTTAGACGATAAGCAATACTGCATCTAATCCTTGGCTCCATCGAGAGAAAAATTCGACGACGAATATTCAGTCTTATCTGCGAAGAAGGCGAAGAAATGAGAAGACATAACCACAAACTTTATGAGCTGATATAGTCCGGAAGGCAAAAATCGGGCGACTCAAATGGTTCTTCAAATCCAAACATCCAGGTTCAAGGAGAAGAGAGAGACCGAACCTCCGGTACAGAAACCAAGTGAGCGCTGATGAAAGACAAATTGGTGTTCCGTACTGGAGCCAGCATATCCACGACCGTCGACGTTGGAAGGTAGTTTAAGCGCAGGCACAGACCCTTCAATGGTTGACAGCCTGATAAGGAAGTATGATCTCACTATCATATCCGGCTTACTATTTAAGTGCAAGTTAGGGCGTGTTTGTTCCGATTAACACTCATGTGGGGATAAAAAATCAACTAAAAGATTTTCTCCAAACCATTTTTATGGCTTCAAAATACACGTAGATGATGCGGAAACATTTCCAGGTCGCTTCAATATCCTTAATCAATCTGGTTGGGGTCTTTGGCTTTGGTTTATAGGACGACAATACTCTCGAAAAATCTGCGCATACTTCAGGATGGCAGAAAACCCTCACCCACTGCACTTTAGACTTTCACCACCCAGAGATCCTTGAACGGCAATTCCATTGCCCATAAACACCAGTTTGCGTATTTTCAAAATTACGACCAATTCACCACCCCACCAGTAGGCTAGGAAAGTAATTTAATTTGCATATCTCCCACCATCCACGCACCTAGAGAAACTAAAAAACACTGAAACAATATATTACTTTTAATCCACTTTACGTGTTTTCCTCCCTGTGCTCGAGCTCGAGTCGAAAAGCAATAAATATGGCTTCCACCCGAAACCCAACACACTCTTCGATTGAAATAGGGGGGGTGCGGTTTCGAAAAAAAAAAGATTATTCCTACTAAACCCAAATGCTTGCGAAAAACTAATTACAGGGTCATAATAATGAAGAAGCACCATGTACCCCAAAAGGAGAGGAGATCCACGCCAAATTCCTAATCCAAAAAGCACCAACCCCTCCAATCGTTGATTCTGCCTCCCACTCCATATTCAAATCTCTCTCTCTTTCGGAATAATAACAAGTCATTACCCAGAGCAAATTACTTTTGCCACGGCTGAGGAAGAAAAACGACAACCAACGTAAAACTGATGAGAAACAGGATTCCTGTGTCGGAGTCAAATAAACGAGGATAAGCGCACCCGTGGCTCGGTGAGGTGAGGGTGATGGTGGTGATGGCACGCGAAGGCGCGGTCGGTCAGTCGCAGATTTCGGAATGCCATCCACTACTTCAACTTCGCTGTCATTAAATAAACAGTGAAAATCCCTACTATGGCCTTTAGCTTTCTCTCCCTCTCAGGTTGGGGAAGGCAACAAAAAAGAAAGCGAACCTTTCCCCCTCAACGGTTATTGCTTTAAAATTGTACAATACCATCGCCATCGCTAGCGTCATGGCGTGTGGTGGTACATCTTGCGAGACTTCACCGAAAGCATGATTTGAAAATTTCCTTCTTCCCAAAAACTGTTTCTCTACAAGTCAGATAGATACTCAGCAGATAAAGAAGCGCAACGCAAGCAAGCAAGCAAGCAGTGGCATCATCATTATGGTAAAATTCCACAATCGACCCTTAAGGGTGCCGGGGGATTGAGAAAAATACGAATTTTCAAATCCTTGCGAGGGTTGGCTTTTATCGTTTTCATATTTTCCACATTTTACCAACGACTGGGGGGTGAGCTCTGACGAGCACACAAAAAAGAAAAAAAACACAAAAATGAGAACTTTCAAAATTACTTGAGGAGAACGGAATTTGAATTTTATTTCGACACGATGACGCATTGGGTGGGGCGGGCACAGAGAGGCCAGAGGACTAAGACGACGACGGCGGTAAGGGCCCGCAGCAGTACGGCACGACGACGACGAGACATAAAACTCCACGCATAAATTTGTTTTAAGAAAAAAAAAAAAAAAGCGACCGAGGAAAATTTTTATACAACGATTTTGTACTTTTGCGGTGTGTGAATGGGTGGTGTGTCTCGAGTAAAGATTTTCTTCAGCGAAGGATAATTTTAATATTTTCTTCCTTTCTTCCTTTTTTGTTGGTTTTGTTGACTCAACGTAAACAGATAATCCATGTTGAATATGAAATGAAATATGATCCTCGATAAAGAGAGACGGAAAGTGAATGCGCTGCGTAAGGAGGTGTCTCGAAATTTCGGGATTTAGGGTAATAATTTGCCACGAGCAAGGTGACGGCAGTTGCTAAGACCTTTAATCAAGGGGCCACAGAAAGAGAGGTTTGAGAAAGTTGCTGAGGACGCCACTGATGAGGTGAAACTTCTCAAGTGAAACGGGTGGGTGGTTCTTTTTATTTGATTCAGGTGCATTAGAAAAGTTTGAAGAACTTGCAGTTTGTGGAACTTCTTTAAATCAGGAGAGTTGGAGAAAAGTCAGGTCCGTGGGACGTTTCAGACGTGATGAAACTTTAAAATTAAGATGAAATAAAATAAACTGAAATGTGTTCAATTTATTTGACAGATTTTCTTGTGGTTTAAGTCGACCATTGGTGTTCGAAGCCCACACCAACATTTTTAGAGGAAAAGGTTAAGAGACGTCTTTTAAACATGATGGAACTTTAGAATTAGATGAATTATGTAGGACATCAGCTAAGAGCATTTAATTAAAAATATATTTTTCTAAGTTGATAATGAAATTAGCTAAGCAAATACACGGTCTCAGTTTTGCTATTAACATTTACCATGCCTGCTATATTGTGAGATAATTAATTTTTACTAGAATAAGAGATCCATTTGACATAAACAAATGCCATACACTTTTAATGACAAAAGAAACCGTAAATCTGCTCGGTAGCGTCTATCCGGACTCATCAAGATTAAACGTTTATCCAACGGCGAGATCTTGCGATGAAGACCAGGCAACTCCCAACAATCTGGCAATGTACCTAATCGAATGCTTAGTTTGGTAGAAAATCGAGGTAACTCGACGTCATACTCTTTCTAAGCCTAATTCGTTCTTATTCAAACCTGGCAATATAGTTAAAAACAGCGGGCTCTTTTATTTGGCTTAAGTTGCTTTTGACGAATTTTATAAATTTCCTTGAATATGTAAACTTACTACTTTTGTTTTCTACAAGCAAATTGTATTCCTGCAATCTTTCTTTACAACAGAAACTGCATTTCTAGTATGGCTATATAGTTAGGATATGCAGTGCAAATGAAAGGTAATTGCTGAATTACATAAACCAATATTGGTGTAGGATGGAAAATATATTCTGGAAAAGTACATCTTGGGTGAATTGGCCAAAGTCGATGTGAAATGCATTAGTAAATTCCTAATTACAACCAACTAGGTTGAGGTCAATCTGGGCAAATATGCATTGGCTGTAAAATAAGCCTGCCAACTTTATTATTCGTAGGAAATTATTAGGTAAACATGGCTAGGTTCAGAAGAAGCAGAATGGATAAGATCAGAAACTTCCTTGCAGATGAAGAGCTGACTCGTAGCTCTGAGGCTTAGAAGAGAGACCCAGACTTCGAAATAGACTTCGGTAGGAAGAGCAAATCGGAAGCAAATCAATGGAGGTAAATAGCAGTTTTTGAAAAGTGTTCAAATTCACAATACTCTTTTGGAAAAGGCCATGAAAGGGACAGACTAAAAGAATTTCAAGGAAAGTTTTGCACCAGCATTGTTAAATGTGACCTTTTGGTTGACTGGCTAAAAAAAATGCCGTAGAAAAGTGCAAATGGTTTTTTAAACATAAGATATAAAGCTCAAATCTTCTAGTATCAAAATTAAAAGTCGTGTTTTCCAAAAACTTCAACGCAAAGAAATTCTGAAACAATAGTGATTACAGTTTCCCAATTCACACAAAAAAATCTAACTCAAATTCCCATTCCAACTGACCTCAATCATTTCCCAACACACGAAAGTTCACTTCCTGCTGACAAAATGAAAAAATAAAGAGAATTCAATTGAAATTTTCTAATTATTTTGTGCTTCTCTCGAATAATTAGAAGTTCCTTCTTGCGTTGTCTGTCATCACCAACAAACAACAAAAATGCTAATTTAATGCAACAGTAAGTTTTCGTTTTAAGAAACAATCAACACTCCCAGAGACGAATAGAAAACACAAAACAAAAAACCAAATAAAAATGAAGAACACTTCCTTTCCTCTCTTTTTCTCTCAGTCTCTCTACTCGGAGCTAAAAAGTCAAAGGATTAGGACACAGAAATTCCCCAACGGCATTTATTTGTTTGCATTTTTCATTTTGTACTCTTCTCATTTTTCTTCTTTTACACTCACCCCACTCCACCCAATCTACCCTTACTCTTTTGGGAAGGGGGTGGAGGTGTGTAATTGAATTTCTAAATAAAACCAAAATTGTCGTCATTTATTATTCTTGGGAATAAATACCTTGGGCCCCCTGTCTTGAGAGTTCTATGGAAGTAAGCCAGGCGTGTCCTGGCTCTGGATCTGGCTCTGGTTCTGTTACCGCCAGCAGCAGCAGGTGTAGGTACGCAGTACAGTTATAGGCAAAAGGGTTTTACTTTATGCATTTGGCAATAACATAAGTCGTTGATATATGTGAGGCCATTAGGTGGGCGGCGAGCGTATGGGGGTGGTGGGTTTGGTGTTTGAGAATGTCGTCTTGGACTTTCATTTCATCATTTTACAAACTTTGGTGAATGTACGCGTGTAAAAAGAGTACAAACATTAGAAGGAGGAGGAACAGAGAGCGGCGAATTCTGAAATGCAGGCGTTTATCATCGTTTGTCAATTTTATTGCGCATCCTGGCGAAGTAGACTTTGACTTCAATGAGCCAAACACTTTCTCTCTCATCTTGGGAGTTGTGGTGATCAGAAAAAATTAAGAACAATGCGGGACATTATTTTCAAGAACAGACAACTTATACAGGATTTTGGTGTGGACAAATATGTAAAAAAAATAATGACAGGATTTCCAAAAATATCAGACAAACGGTTTTTTCATAAATTCGACTATTTTGTTTGGGGGTTACAATGACGCTTAAATTTCGAGAAAATTTTAGTTCATCAAATAAGACAACTATTCACATAGTTTTTCTAACAATAGGTCTTAGACGTGACTCCCGCGAATATTCGTGGTCCACTTATGCCATTTTTAAATTGACACGCGCTATAATGTTAGGGGCTACTAATACAAGTGTCCGGTCCAAGACACAGCACAAGCCCGAAAATACCGAAAAAGAGATGAAGATCTGCCAGCAAGACAAAATGAAACTTAGTCGGAAGATTGCCAGAAAGCAATGCAAAAATCACTCTTAATGCTGTTCTCAGATTTACAACAAAACCTCAAGTTATGACAATCAACTGAAAATAAAAATGTTGCTAAAAAACGAATGCCACACTTAAGTGCTTGTAAGACTTAAGCCACCTATGACCAATTACAAGTTACAGGTCATTGCCCTGTGGAACATTAGTCTATCCGTTTGTTTGATTTAATGGAACTGATGTGTGCAAAAGCTGTTAGGACTTGGAGACTACTGAAACATATAAACATATTCTACAGAGTACTTGCTCGGCTTGGACTTGTGGACAATTTTTAACCGGATATCTTTTGGCTGAAAATAACAGAGAAATTGCATGATCTTATCTTGTAGATTTTTGGGCTTTACCGTATTTTTTTTTAATTTCAAGTTCTTTTGAAGTGCTAATGAGATGAAGAAGTCTGTAACCGTTCCTCTTTATGATCATTTAAGAAGAAAGCCCAACATGTGAGTAGGGAGTGATTCTCAGTAATGAATGTTGTTTAAAAATACCCTTCCTAGCAGTTGTGAGTCTGGTAACGTTCTTAAATGACCTTTAAAAGAATTGCAATGCCGAATCATCAGCAAATGGCACAACCCGGCACTGTGCGTTCAACAAAAAACACTCCACCTCCCAGGCCCAGTGTCATTGCCCCGGAAGCATTCGAGAATTCCAGCGATTCGTAACAAATTTCCAGGAACTAACTTCCTTTCAAGACTTGCATGGCGATCTTATACTATTACAACCCACAGACCCCAAGCAACCCCTACCCACCCACTTAAGGTAAAAATTCACATGGGTATTGCCTCTCCTTAACCCGTCGCATTATACCCGTGCTTGAACCGCACATTAAAGGTCATTAATATCAATGTAGACACATTCCTTCACATCTGGAATTTTATCCGCCCCCAGGCACCCCCCGCCCCGCCCATGTGTCAACATTAATGTTCCCTAAGCCCCCGCGCGCTGCTTTCTAGTAAATTATTATTTTTGTGTTGTTATGCAATCGCTGTAGCCAGAAAAGAGAGATATTCTCGGGGTAAAAGAGCAATTACTCGAATATTTTTCCCATCCATGCATGTGCTTTCCATATTAGAAACGTGACTATACTTCAAGGACTCTGTATCGTGGCAACGTGCTCCGCATCCTGGTGCTGCTGCGGCGGCGGTTGCTGCTGTTAACCCACCAGCACATTAACGAGTGAGAAGCGAAAAGAAAAAAAGAAAAAAAAACTCCGAGGAAATTCTGTGAAAAGGAAATCCAATCTTAGCGAAGAATGAATGGCAAAATAAAGGAAAACCCATAATAGGAACCTTAAAGTGCTAAGAAAAAAAAAACATCCCTGCGGAGTGTGAGCAAGGGGGCAACTTAATAAAATTGAGCTTCCTTATTGCCTAAGGATACTATTTGCATAGAATGACAACCCGGTCAGGAAAAGCCATCCAAGGGCGTCGCCACACGCTCACAAATGATATCGCTATCGCTATCGATGTGCCGATGGGGCATAAGAAGAGCAAAAAAAAAGGACCAACCCAACAACGTACAAGACGATGATAATCGAGTGTTGATTGGTTTAGGCTGGCGAAAGAACAATGAAGAGGTTCCATTCATCGGCACAATAAAAGGATAATTGTGTTGGGGTTGAAGTGGGTTTTAGTGAGAGGAAAACTGAGGGGTAAGAAAAAAAAAAAGACGTAAACAGCCACCATCATTTTTTCTGCAAGACGTGCTTCTCTCGGCAAATGAAATCAGGATAAGAAATGAAAAATTAGTGTCAAAAACTAATTGAATAAGAAAAGGACCTTTTCTCTTCGTGTCTCATCTGATTTTGAACCTCTTTTTAACGGGGTTGTGAATGATCGGAGGCGAGGGTGATGAATTTTGAAGGGATAGAGATTCAAAAGCATAACAAAAGGATTTAGAAAATGTGACAGACTGATCGTGCGATTAGAATTAGTGCTAGAGTTATACTCAACAATTCACCAAGTGCAGCCAACCGAAGTGTTCGAAAGTGAAATTAAATAGTGTTTTAAATTAATAGAATGGAAAGAGCTAGAATTATACTCAAAATTCCCGTAGAAGGCTCAAAGGTTTGCTGCTAATTGACCTATTTTTTTTATTGTTTACTGTAAAACGCAGTTTGGGTACAAAGAGGATATTCGATTCTGTGAATTATCTATCAAACTACTTTAAAAGTTGGCTGCTGATCTTTCTTGATGATTCTTGAAGATTTACAGCAATTCATACAATTTTTGCATTTGGTGTTTATAAAGATTCCAAGAAGTAAATCTAACGATTTTTTTTGAATCTCATTCTAAGCCATCATCAAAGCTCATTGCTCATCAGCTCAACGAAAATGATGACACTTTGATACTGAGTAATAAGAAGGCTTATTGAATGTGGTTTCACCCAACGACTTTCCTCTTTTCTTTGAAAAACGACTTGACCTCTTGAATCGCTTATCTTTAATCAAAGCTACGAGACACACCTGTCTCCACTGGGTCGCATACACGCTGATATTATATTATATTTTCTTCATGCCGCTTCATCAAGACCGGTGGTCCGTTCCTTTATCCAACGTTTTTTTTTGATTCACTGTTCAATCTATTCCACTGACACCTTCATTTGGCTTGCTTCGACGTGCATTACACACATTTATACGATTTTTTCTATTTTGATAGGCAATTTCAATGGATCTAAGGCGAGAGCTTCTGACGTTTTTCTAAGCCAATTTCACTCTGAAGCCAGAATAAAATCAATATTTGGAGTACTTTTTTTGCAGTAAGTTTATAACTGGGCGTATCAGGAGGCGTTTGTTCTAATGACTTCTCACTAGATCGTCTATCATATCTAAACGTAAGCCACTATAAGTTTGAAAAAAAATACTCTGATAAGAATAAGTTATAATAATCAGAGCGTAAAACAATTTTCATTTGGTTTGACAAACCCTTCGAAATGTCAAAAGGCCATTTGGTTTACTGACCTCGGTCTCAGTAAAGCTTGAAGATTACGCATGCTCATAAAAACGTTCTTCACAAAGTTTATTTTCGTATTAAACTGCTCCCAGTCGCCTTCTCAAAAAAGAGAATGTAGACTACCTTAATCATCAGTTTGTCAAAATTTATTAAGCCCGACTTAGACGATTGGATTTCACCATCACCACTACGCGACGTCCCCATCCCCTTTTTCTACGGCGCAATGACCCCCAGATGCTTAATCAAAGTTTTTTTTCTACATAACTCGCACAAACTAACAAACTAATCACCACAGTTTAGGGAAACACAAACATCCGTCACGTCACCTTCCGGAACTGTGATAAAACGAAGACCACGCCGCTGATAAGAGCGCCATGTATACACACGCCTAGAAGCGATAAGCCGGCTGTATGTGGGAAAGTCCACACAAAGACGGCGTATGTGGGTCGCACTCGGGTACTTAGCAACTTAAATGCAGTCCCGCTCTACTTTTTATCACCGCCACAAAGTAAATCAACTCTTGCGGTGTGGGTGTGAGGCAAGTCCTTCTCCACAGACCACAGAGACCGAAGCCACAATCTCATTAAATGTAGATAGACGCCACGCACCAGCTCCTCAATTGTTCATTAATCCTTTCCATTAGTGCTATCACAACAAAAATTACCCAAAATATTGACACAAAACACATCCAGACGCCAGGAGATTGGAGATTGGAGACAGGAGACAAGACAACATTAATGACAGCGACGCCACCATCGTTGTCTCTTCACCTTGAAGTGCGCGTTGCGTTACACCACAACCAACATCGTCACCATCACCATCACCGCCAACAACAGCACCGCAAACACTTATATTTTAATTTCTCTCCACTCGCTTCCACGTCATGTGCGATTTTCCACTCAAAATAACCTCCCCGCACAACTAATAATGGAAGCAGAAAGCTGGAAAAGAAAAACAACCTACAAAAGCGGAAGCACTTTGCCTGAGCATTCCAAAAAGGACTCTTCTTGGGTTTTTCTTTTTTATTTGCTTCGTCCTCTCCGCTTACATCGATAAAAGATTAAATACGGCAGACAGGATTGAAAAATGCTTCGAAAAAGGAGACAAAAAAAATTAATTTCTTCAGAACGTGAAGGACAGGCAGCGACAGACGACAAAACGTTTGTCTTCTAAGCTGAAAAGTTGACGTACACAGTTAATGCCAATGACATCCAATTCGATATGTCGTCCTGACTTCAATCACGCGCTCCTTCACCCCCGACTGTGTGTGTCTTTCCTCCAAAAAAGCGGTCCTGAGCCTAAAAGCAACCAAAGCATCCTTTTTTTGTTTCATCCCCCGTCGGCGGATTTGAACAGGACTTCCCTTTTGCGCCCTCTTTTACACGACGTTCAGTCGACGCAAAGAATTCTCGAAATCAGCAGCAATTTTCGACCAGATCCTGCTCGTGTGCACGCTTCGACGAGTAAATGAAAAGCCACCCACTCCCACCCTGACTACAAAAGAAACAGCAACACGAAAGCACACAGAAAATGCAGTTATGCGTCTCGCGTTCCTGTGCATTTGCAGCTCTGCCCGAGGTCCTGGCTTTTTATACGCCACACCATTGTTCCATTCTGTGTGTGTGTGTGCCCACACTCTGCTCCTGCGGTTTAATAACGTGTAAAGCACTCGACTGCCTTTCCGTCTCTCTCCCTTACAACCTCTAAACCGCATGGCAATGCAATTATTTACGCTCGGTTCCTTCTCCAGCAACATCTACAGCATCGGCTCCTGTTCAAGCTTCAGAGCTGAATCTAGCTCCCTTTTGTTAATAGGTTCCCATCTATCGAAGAATAATGATGTATTCTCGGGATGCACTTCACTTATGAGTGTGATTGCACGGTTAAAAACGGTGCCATGCCACGCTCTCTCTTCAGCGGCGAGCGGCGTAGTATCATAATCGTTGTGTACTTGAACCTCTCGATTCAATTTAACGCCGGCTGTGTGTTAGTGGAACTCTAAATGGGCGGACCAAGTTAAATGGGACATTTAGCAGTGGTTCATAAATTACGGACTCCAAGTGGTTTAGTGGAGATAGTAAACTTGACCTTAATAACTGGCGTTAATTTCTGGTAATAGGCTTGCTTGAAAAGAGTTTTTAAGATTTTTCACTTAATGGGGCCAACGGTTCACATAGGCGGGATAGTTCATGAGTAATGATTGACTGAATTAAAATTTCCACTAAGATTGAAATTTGTCTTTTTGCGGATATCTTGGGAATGTAATGGGCTATCTGAGAGGTCGATGTGCCAAATTATACTTCAGAGTGTTAGAACATTGGTGCTTATTCGAATCATCTATTCATAAACTTTGTGTATTCTGAGATTCGAACGAACGGTAGGTATTCATTGTCGAATGTTTACATGAGCCCCAATGAATTTGACTTTTGAAAGCAGCTGTGTGAAATTTACTAACATTTCTTTTTGGCTCAGTATGATCACGGTGTTCTTTTTTAAAGTAATACATTAAACAAAATAACATAATTTAACAGAAATTAAGTAAAAATAAATAACACTTAAGAATATCCCTTAAGTTTAACTTTTAAAAATTGAAATTATAATTTTAAGAAGACAAAAACAAGAGTAAAATACTGCAAACCTTTTTTCGATTTACACTGATCACACTTAAAAATTCCCAATTTTTATTTGATTTTTTGCAGAACCAGATAGAGATAATATATAGGAGAAAAAAGAAGGTCCAGAAATTGGACGAAACAAGACATGTTGCTGTACTCTACTTTCCAAAGACTACTTGTCGAAAAATTAAAAAAAAAAAAAGGTAAACTTACTTCAAGTCCAAAGACTATGTGACAGCTTTGATGACTAAAAAGGACTGGTACCAGTTAAGAATAGTTAAAGCCATTTAACTTACAGTCAATTGATTGGAATTGTGACTTATTGTTCAAAATATCGAAGGGGACTGTAGTTTTGAAGTCAAAGTCATTTAGTAAGTCAAAAGACTTATAAAATGAGTCTTTTTAGTGAATTAACTGTAGTCATCAACTCTGTATGATACTGAATGTTACGCTGGTTGTTAGATTCTCTCTTTTATAAGGCTGAGTGTAAATTTTTTCCTTCAAGATTTTTTAGAAACTTTCGATTAAAGAAAAGTGTTTCCAAATACATGTTGGTCAAGTTGTTCAATAAAATTATCTAAAGTAAACTTTTGATTTCTTCGAATTTCAAAATGCAAAAACAAAAAAAAAAAAATAGGAACTGAGTGGATATTATTAATTATATGCGAGTTTTTAGAATTGCTTTTAGTGTTGTACTGAAATTCTCTACGTTGGATTGGGAGATTTTTTTAAGATTACACGTCCGTCTAGGTATCATAGCTTTAAAGATTACCCCAATTGAAAAAAGCTAAGTACGAAATATGTGGCCGCAAATGTCTTTGTCGGTTTAAGCTCCCTTTTACACTCTATATGGCATTAAATAAGATCAAATTTCAACCATTTTTATTAATAAAAAGAATTAGTCAAGTATGATATTTACTCTCGCGCCTAAGGTTTCATTCTGCCGCCAACAAATTAGTACTTAGAACTTAGTCAAAGAGATTAACAGGTAAAAATATCTTAAGTATGTATGTATGTCTAAACTCAAATTTAACTTAAAATTTCACTCCCTAACTACGAACGATTTCAAAGTTATAAGCAGTTAAAAGGCAACAGAGACTGAAGTGATTCTTATAGAAAACACCCTCAACCCAACTACAATTCATCATGTGTTCACTTCGTTGAGAGAAATCGTGTAATCACACATTTCCGCCCCCCGCGCCGGGATAGCGATAAATTTTTTTCCTCCCGATTCTCACCCCAGCACCCTCGCATTGATGGAATGCACTTAATCTCCATTTACCACTCCGCAGTATCCCGGAGGATATAAATAGTTCTCTCCCATTTCCCAAGATAAATTCCCATCGAGTGTGTAGGTGCGTGCGTACAGCAAGCACGAGCACGAAGCCAGGACGAGAGAGTGAAATTCATAAAGCAGAAAAGTCAACTAATATGCAGGTCAGGAATCCTTCGATGCCCCCTAAACTACTATGCGCGTCAGTGCGCAGCAAATCGCACTGCCAATAATAAATGGCCAAATGGTGTAGACGACAAAGTTTCTCTCCGCTAGGGTTGCTCTCTCGGTGTTTTTGTTTCCCCACCGACGACGGGCGGGGCGGGGAAGAAAAATGAGAGAAAATAACAATGTATCAACGGGGGGAAATTTTTTTCTTTGCTGCCCTCCTTCTTATTTTTTTCCCAAAGTGCAATTTGTCAGTCAGATCTACGCTAAGTAACTTTCTGACACTACTTCAGTACTTACCGCGCTACCACTGCGACACACTCACTACCACCCACAACTACTCAGCCCCCTCAAGCCAGTGTGTCGCCTTGCCTTGGTCCTTTTTCGTTTGCTAAAATTTATATTTATCCTTCTGAGACCTTTTCGCTGGAATTTTTCTTACACTTTGCGATCCTTCGCTCCCACCACCCCACCGCCGTCCATCGAAGTTATAATCCTCGAACCCAGGAATATGAAGGAAAGAAAAAAAGTAGCGGCAGAGAAAATACGAAGTGGAAAACTTTTGGACACGATGGCGCCAATGTATCCATTACTGGAGCGAATCACGTATATTACTTATCGATGAGAAATGTTCTTTTCGTGAATCGGGTGTCTGCGGGTGTGTATGTGTTTGGAGAAAGCCGTCCGTGGTGCCTCTGTGACTGACTCTCGCCCGGCTTTGTTTGGTATGCATACACAGAAGTCAAGGACTACACAAAAACAGAACAGAACGGCAAAAAAATGGGAAACAAGAGGTCCTGATGGTGGTGGTGGGGAAACACGCTCCTTGTTAAATCCATCGAAATCGAAATAATCTAAGGATATGCATGCATGCATAGCAATGGAGGCGGCAGAAGCCATGCCAGGAGATGCCAGTCGAGAAAGGATCAGCCAAATGTGTGTGTGTGTGTGTGTGTGTGTGTATTGTTGGCTCACTCTCTCTCTCTCTCGATTTATACGATATTTAATTCATGAATACGATATGAGAAAGGCGACGTGATTCGTGGTGCAATGGTGATGAGAAGAAAACGAACTGAGAAGGACTTTTTGGCTTCATCTCACCACTCATGGCGCCCATTCCTGGCGAACTCATTTCGTGTTCAAGTGTGCAATTTGAATGCGACGTCGGTTGCTTGGATGGATATCCTTGGAATTTTACACTACTGCTCCTTTGTTGGTTAGTTGAATGAAATTGACGAATGGCTGGAATGATATGATGAGTGCGATGAAGTATGTTGCTCCTAGTGTACTCTCGTCCTTCTCTGGTGCTGCTTCGGCTTGAGGAATGTTCATAATGCTTGTGACGTTAATAATGGGGACGATGATGTGATGTGATGCGATGCGATGCAATGGGCGGTGTTTGTGTTGGTGTTTTGGTGAGAGTTCAAATTGAATTTCAAGAACTTCAGAAGTGTTTTCTGGTGACGTAATGACTCACATACCGATTGTTGTTTGGGGTTTTAATTGGGGGGAGTTGCGAACTGGGTCTTAGCGCATCATTTAACTGCTTGCAAGGATGCCCACCTGACCTGGGAGCTATTAACTCTGGAGCTTAGCGACTGGAAAACTACGTGTTGCTAGACACTGCTTTAAAATACATTTTGAAGAAGTCGTTGTGTTAGAAGTGAGATTTGAATGAAAATTTGAGCAACCGCCGACTAATCAAGAAATTTGTGGCTAGTTTTTTTAATTGTTCTACCAGGTTCTTATAACATTTAGTCCCGCCAGCTTTTGACAGTTTTTTTTAAGAAAAGAAATCGTGTTATTAGCTGTCTTGGAGATGTCAATTGGTCACCTCGGAGCTGCAATCTTAGCCACAGCCACTTAAACGTTGTTGTTCCATAATCAATGAGAATGCTTGCTCTTAATAATAAGGCCATGATACATGGAAAAAGTTAAACTTTATTCATTTTATTGCATTATTAAAAAGAAATTTGTACTTGGCCCACCCAGCGAACTGAGTTTGAGGATGTATTACCAAATCAGCGACTTAAATCGGTATAGGCAGAGACTAATCCATTTCAAATTGAAGCAGGAATGGTCGGACATGAGAAGGTTTCAATCATTCGAGCTCGGTGTTAAAACAGTAGCCAATTATTTTGGTACAATAGACAGGGAAAGGCAAAGAATCCGTAAAAGCCACACATTTTGCTGTATTTTTATTGACTGCGTACTAAGGTGACACTCGCATCTCCAGCCCGTCTCTCCAGCTCAAACAAAGCTTTTGGTCGTCCCTTTCTCTTCGGTCAAGCAACAGTCACATTCTTGCTACCAACATTCACCCAACCGCAGCCTCCACCCAGGTTTTATGGCTCAAAACGCCGGCCCCCCACCGAGATGTCTACCATCAACTGGCAAACAACCCCCTCGTCAAAGACCCAAAAGGTCTCACCACAAAACTCAATCATATTCTTTTCCACCCTAAAGCTGACCTCCGTTTGACACGATCCCACCGCATGGGTGATTAATGAAATATTCCCCAGCTATTCGCCCACAAGAATCCTAAATTAATTCCATTCGTGCCGAGAGTATGCATCTGTGAGTGCAATTTACATTCTCCAAATACGAAGTCCTTTGAAAGCAACGAAATGAAAACCTCCATCCCTTTTTTTTCTGCCACCTGAACCCGAAATCATCAAATAAGCCCCACCAATGGACCGAAGCCATTCAACGCCATCGTCATCGTCAGCGTCGTTGTCGTCGTCACAATTGAACTCATTTGCAATCGCCATTTGAATGAAAGAGGCACACGCGTTCCGGGTAGGGGTGGAGGTGAAGCAAATATACATTTTTTCTATTAAATTCCGCTCAACCTCCTGACATTGAGATGGTGGCTGGTGGCGCGGGCTGTGCCTCAGTGGCCTTATCATTGTGTGATAGAAAATCGATGGATAAAAGAAAAAAGTAAAACGGAGCATCCTGATAACAATCATTTCATCTAAAATTCACCCCTCCCCCCAGCCGGTCCGGTTCAGTGGAATCTCCCGTTCGTTCTTTGAATATCGATTATATCATCCTTAAAACCCAATAGAAATTCAATATACATTCGAAATGAAATTCGCGGAAGCACAGACAAAGGGTGAGGAGCGAAAAAAATTCAGAAAAAAAAGGACGAGAATGAAAACCCGGAGAGAGAATTTAGAAAATACTACAATTTAAATGTATAGATAGGATTGGAAGGAATGTGGGTGGTGGGGGTTTGGAGATAATCTTAGCCGTTGAGCTATCTCTGCCTTTGACCTTTTCGCGTAAGTCACTTGGTTAAGTGATGCTTTACGACAGTGGCTGGGGATGGGGATGGAGATGGAAAGGAGCTGAGTTACGATCCCAAGTCGTGGTGGATTGGGGTTGTTTATTTAAGGCTGAGTGACACAATGAATTTGATTAGGTGGGCTTCATCGCCAGCCATAATTCACTATTGCCTGCTTAAACTAACGTCAGAGAGAGTTTTAGGAAACATCAACGAGGCTGAAAGTGTCCTTAAAAGGTTTTTGGAACTCATACACAATTTGAAGACAAAGAGAACTCGTAACGAGAGACTAGGTTCAGTTTAGCTGAAGTAAAGCGCAACAATAGCTGAGAATTTCGTCAAAATAAATAAGTACAATTTAAGGGTTGAGAAACACAGTCTTTATAAGTCAAAAGAGTCACCACCCGACACCACTGTTCAAAGCCTCCATGAGTCGAAAACCTCTGTAATTCGAAGTTTTTTCTGGTCGGATGAAATTCGAATTATCGAGAACATACTGTATTCATTTTCTAGAATACTTACAAAGACATGAGTCTTTTTTGCAATATTATTAAAAAATGACCAACAATTAGACACAAAGTTTGTATGAAAAATCGTTATTTGTTAAAAAATAGTCTGACACATTAGCTCTAACTAAAAGTATTGAAATCCATCGCCAATAGTTAAAGCAATCAGTTGACAAGGTACAATTTGAACATTTAACCCGTTTGAGCCATTGCACTTTGAGTTCTCGTGTATGCTCAAATTCACAACTTTATGACTTATGATTAATAAATCTAGTCGTGATTGTTCCCTAGGTTTGGGACTATTTTTTCTATATCTATAACGTTACTTTGGAAAATCAACTTTCGTCCAACTAATTATTACAACTTGACCTTTGTACGACGTCTCAACTCCTTGCATCCATCAGTACCCAATAATATCCTATCATAGTTCATGGTCAAGTTCGATTGAGCCGTATGTATTAGTTTTTAAACGAAGTATAGTGGGCTGTTACGCCACTAATAATGATGATGATGATGATCCTATAATGGCTAAGGTTAGGTTAGGTTATAATGGCTAAACATATTTTAATTTTCATAAGAGAGGAGTGCCTTCGGCTTGATTTTGTGTGTCTTAGACTTAACATAGGACACTTAATGTCTAAAATTGAGCTGGATTAGTCATCGACTTTGAAACGGAGAGTAGCTCAATACAGGACTTATTTGTCTTTGCAGAGAACGTAGCCAAAGGCCGATTTTAGCTGAGGCATAGCTGGTACTCTGCTGATGCTGAGCCGGCGACATCTTTCATTCATAAGTTTGGAAACATTCGTTTGAAACATTCTCTACAATTCCACATAGATTTATATCCTTATCATCAACTTCAAATTTCATCAAAACTATTTTAAGTTTCGTTGACTCAATTAATTTTGAGATAAGTCAATACACTGCTTCCAAGAACTATAAGAAAAAGGTATAAAAGTAGGGAAACAAAAGCTTTTTCTGAGAATTCAGTATATTTCTCTGATTAAATCAACAGTGTTGTTAATATGTTGTAGAACCTGCTTTGAACCTGACAATCGCAGTGCTACTGCCTGGCATTGAGTCAAACAATTTTTGGCAAATCGAGGTTGATATACTGCTCTACTTTTTTTGAGTTTCTTCGAAAAGCATATTTTAAATATGTTAGCCACTGTTAGGAACTGAGATAGTCATACCAAATACAACAATACAAATGGTTTTAAAAATCAGATCAACAAAACAGAAATGCAGTTGTGTGATCCTCGATAGCCTTTCATGTTTCACTGAAAGATGGCTTTAAAGCATACATACATTAGATGGCGTAGAACGCTCTCAGAAAAGTAAATAATGTACCATGATATAATCTTTAGCTATAAGTTTTTTAAATGTTTTCTTTTTTTAAATGTCATTCATCAATTCGAGCAACTTCATTTTACCTTTTAATTGTAATATATTAAGTAGAAAATTTGATGAAATCTCAGCAGCAATAGTTTCTATAACGAATATTATTTCAAATTCAAGTTTGACATTTCAAATGGTAGACGAAGTAAAATGGAACATTTAACAAATCCTTAGAAACTAAAGGAATAAGGTGGTTCAATGGATACAACCTTAATATTGAGTGTTAACATGATTGCAGACGATAGCCTTGCTTGAAAAGAGTTTTGAAGATATTCAATTTGATGCGTTAACGTTTAGTATAGGCGCCGCTGATTATGAGTACTGAGCGATTAAAATTCTCATGAAGACAATTATTTTTTCTTCCAATGTGCAAACATAAAATAATTCAGTAGAAACATCAATCATGAGATCATACCTCTGTTCCATGAATTGTAAATTGTGCGATGACACAATGTAAATTTTGAAACGAAATAAACAATTAAATTAATATGAATTAATAACGTTCTTTAGCCAATATCTAAGGGAGTTAGTGGACTAGCTGAGAAGTTGTTGTGTGTAAGCTTTTCGAAAAGATAGCCAACAATGCAGACAAAATCAGTTGAATTAATGTAAATGTATTCGAAAAGCAAAATCGCAAAAAAAAAACATAAGAACTCTGAGTCTCCTAAGACAACGATGACATCTTAGCTTAGTGGACAGAAATCGACATCCGACTAAAACTACATTAAGAAACGACAAAACAGAAGGACCTGTCAGTTGAACGCAGCACCACTTCTCCTCACAGGTCAGAAGTTCCTCGACATTTCACTTGTTGCAGCACAATGCACATTAAACAGAACAGACAGCGTAACTCATGAGGGTGTCATCAAGCCAAAGATACCACTCACTCCGACGACTTCACACTAGCAACCGATTAGCGTCAGGAATTTCCCTCAACTCAGCTTCCATTTTGCACACCGCCGCACCGCCACATTCTAAACACCACGAGCATAAGCCACTCCACTGACTGACGAAATCTTTTCCCCGGAATCACATGCAAAGTCAAAACTTCATGTCACTGTCAGTCTTCTCCTCAGAAAAACGAGAAAAAAAGCAAAAGTGATTAATCACTTTAATTTCCACTCGCATACTCGAAAAACTTTTCCTATCTAGGTCATGAGGGGCTGACTGAGTAGAGAAAGAAGGGCGTTTCCAAAAAAAGAAACCCATTCCAAGTTCTGCCGAGGGAAATTAATTTAATCATCTTCCCATCATCAGTTTAAATGATTTTTCATTTCCCTTCGTCTCTTGCCCGGTAATCGACTTAAAGACGGCATCAAAACTCATCAAATGCAGGAGGAGCTCCAACTCGGTCCAGCTGACAAATAATTTTAACTTACTCAGATGAGACACTGCATCTTTATTTTTTCTAAATCGAATGTGATGCGGTTACTGCCAACCAGGTACTCTTCACCACAAGATGTTATATCAAACTATAAATTGTATCTGCTGCCACAGATGGAGAAACAACCGCACACAAACCTGCGTATTCGTTCGGGATTAAACTTTTGGTGTATTCATCATCATCGGACTCTCGAGTGAATGGATACAGCAGCTGGGCGCTGGGAGCTTCGGACTGCAAGCTGGAAGCTGTGAGCTCCGAGCTGAGAGTTGGGAGCTTGTAATGCGATTAAATAGTTTTGATGGACTGCACTGGGTTCGTGTTCTATAAAACTTTGACGTTTCTTTCTTCTGGGGAACAGGCGAAATTGTTTTTGAATTCAATTAAGAAATGTGCAGGGTTTGAATGGCTATCGGGTGGACTCTGGTGGGTGGCTAATCGATTTCGTCGTTGTTTCAGATTTTTTTTTTTTTTTTTCTTGTATCGTAGGTAGGAGGTCAGTTCGAACTCATTAAGGCGTGCTTCGTGTTCAATTTGAAGAAGGGTGGCTTTAGTGTACGTGCATGGATTGGGGGCATCTGTTTTCTTACTTTGTAATCTGTTTTAGAAGGACTTTCTGAAGTGCTTAAATGAACTCTACTAGATACCGGCAGAAATAAGAAGAAAAAGAAGGATGCCGGTAGCGACGTTTATTGGGTTTGTGCCGGAGAATTCCTAGATAACATATTTAAAGTCGAATGAAATGCATTTATGCAAAATATATTGAATTGCAGGCTCTACAAACACATTCCATCATCTCATTTGAATCAAAATAGAATTAAGAATATTTTAAAGTGAACCAAACTCTTTAAACTCATAATATCTGTGGCTGTGTTTTCACAACGAGAACTCATCTCGTAAAAAAGGAACCTTGTAGAAAGTAGTTGTTGAAGCTAGACTTTGATCTGTAAAGGACAATCCAAATGACCACCTACGCACCTCATGACTGGCCTTTTTGTACTGGTGGAGTTGTTGGAAAATCTAAGACTAGTTAATTTACTAGACTAATCTACTCTTTTCTCTACTATTTATTAATTTATTGCTCTGCATAGTTATTGATTATCGTCAATGGGAAATGAATGAAAGCCAAGTTACCAGACATACGAAAAATGGAAGGCCACAACTACTCGAAACAACTACTGCCTAAGATTTTATCAGACTTGCAAAAAGACTCGCTAAGAAAAATATCGTAGAATATTCTGTCATGAAAATGTTCTTTAGTTTGAAAGCTTTACCAACATCAGCTTAAGCAAATCTAGACTCTCAGCAAGACTAACTTCCGTCATCGGCACTCTAAGACGATGATTTAAAGAAAGGGAGGAAGGAAGGATGCCTTCGGCAGATATTAACTTTGTAAAGCCTTAAACGATGAGAACATGAAAAGTCGCCCTGTTCAGAGAGAGCGATAATCTCTAAATAGACTGCGAAAAAACATTAGATGCAGTTTGATTCGAATTACAACATAATTGTAAGAATTGCGCAACTAAAACAAAAGCAAATTTAACATCACATGTTTTACTGTGCCCTACTTGTTCTTAACCTCAAATTTTTCAGTTTTGTAATTTGAACATCTTTAAAACTGACCTACAGCAAATCGTTAGCAAGTTAGACTTAAAAAGGTCATTAGTTTTTTAACAGGATAAGGAAGTTCCACCATACTTCGTCTATGGTGAACGATTGGTTGCTTTATAACGCATGAAACCAACTCAAAACTCCTCAGGATTCCAAAATATCTTAATCAATCTTTTTGGACACGTTTGAAAAATCAGAGAGCATACAATATAGAACGTTGTCCTGTCCACCCCAAATGTGACAAAACAAATGGCATCAAATTGTTAAGTTCGATGCCATTTCGTTTGTCGTTTGTTACGAAATATTAATTTCATTTATACTGTATAAAACTACTAAATTTCATGTACTGCTTACTTACTAATTAGTCCCTTCTGTAATTTGAAGTTAAAGGAATGCTTTGCTACTTGTCAACATTCAATAATTTTAAATGGCCTCCATGCTTTGTACAATTTGAAGGATTTTTTTGCAAAGACTTGTTGTTTCATGTTTAAATATATTATTCCTTCTAGAGCTTTTACGCGTTCTTCGAAAGATATCTAGTTCTGTTCTGAAATTTCGAGCTTTAAAACCTTTGCAGATGTGAATACGCTATTGCACAGTACTCACGGAATATAGTTAAATTCGTAATACGACAACACGTGTGATGAGTACATGTGTAAATAAATACACGTTTAAAATCTGGGGCTTTAGTTTCTTCATAGGAAATCGAAAATTCAAGGGACAATGATTAGTCCTTCATTCGACATAAAATTACTGACTTCTTTTTAAAATGAACTTTGAAGAATTGTACAAATGTTTGAAATAATAAATTATGGTTTTTGGTCAAACTCTTGTTAATCTGTTTTTTTTTTTTCTAACTCCCTCTGGGTTATTCAAACTCTTGTTATTTTAAACTCTTGGTAATTTGAAACTTTTCGCTGGCGTCCTAAGTTGGAAATTATCGAGAGTCGACTGTAGTCATGGACTAATCTACTAATCTACTTATTAGACGTAAGTTCTTATAGCGTTCAAGTCACACTTAGGTTCGGAAGCTACAGCCCCTCCAAACTGAACAAATTATGTCTTCTTTACTCCGAATACTGTTTAGTAAGTCCAAAATGCACCAGCCGTCGAGTCTAAGACAAGCTATTCATTTTTCCAAACACAAACTGTAATGAATGGACTTTGCAAAAGCCTCAAATGGAGGCCATTATTTTCTTGTCAAATGGGACACTCTGCCACCAGCAAATTCCTACGACACACCCTGCCCACCGACCGAACGCTCTTTAGCCAGTGTAGCGTATTTCAAATGCTCTAAGCCAATTCCGAAGGTCCTTGAACTACTTTAAGCCTCAAGGCAAGCACTTTACCTTCATTTTCTGCCGAGCGTGCTGCTTCCCTAGATGCCTCGTTGCAAGCTACTTACGGTATTAAAAGCTAGTTCTACTAAATTCAAAAAGAAAAATTAAAACGTCCGAACAAAAAACTCATTTAAAGGACCTAATTACATCGAATGAACTCATCTTCTGGCGAAAGCTCAAAAGCATCTCACTCTCCCTCTCTCTTTATCTTGAGCTCGCCATTTTTGCAATTAATTTCAACCGCTTCAAACCGAAAAAAGGACCTCACGACGATGCTTCTGCTGCCACTTACCTCACTCTTTGCGTTGTTGCAAGTATTTGCGTTAAGCTCATAAAGAACAATTTCCTTTTCCACCTTGAGTTCTTTCTTCGTCTTTGTTTTTGCGTTTCGGAGAGACAGAGAGAAAAAAGAGGAGAAAGGTGGTTGTGGCCACACACCAGCAGCAACACTAACGCAAAACAATTCCAATTGTTGCCACCATAAAACCGACTAAGGCTCCCGCACCGACTTTGGCTCAGCTCTAAGGCTAAGACGGCGCTAGGTACGTTCCAGGAGCATATTTTTTTCAATTATCTGTCCCTTTTTTGTGTGAGAAAAAAGAAGAACTTGAGACGGTTGGCGGCGTTGAGATGGTTGTTGCTGGTTGAACAAAGAAATGTTGTTGAATAGGGCGAAACAAAGTTTATTGCTTCCTCTTTTTCGCGCAGTTAGTGGTAGCAGCACCTTGTTTCCTTATTATCCTTTAAGCTAAGAAAGAGCCAACACAACGCCACAACACGACACGACAACTACAAAAACAAAAAAAAAAACAAAAAACATCAACTTGAACAACATAATGGGACAAAAGCTGCTCCGTTGCTGTGCCTGCTGCTTCGTTCTGTAGCATGCTCCCGAACCCCCACACACACATCCACTTCGACGCGAGGACTCGAAGTTAGTTGTAGTTGTGTGCACTAACAGTAGTTGTGGTTGAAGTATCGTGCACTTGTCGCGTGGCTCCCTTAATTAGAAGAAGGACGATGACGATGGTGATGGCGATGACGATGACGACGACAGGAAAACGACGTTGTGCTTGTTGTCGTTGTGCGCCTCCCCGACGAATCAGAATCCTCCATAAGGACCAAACAATGAGTTAATTTTTTCCTTCTGTTGATGGCTTTTTTTTCTGCTTTTTTTGTTCTTCCCTTCGCGCCTTTCGAGTACGCCGCTGAACCATTGACAATAACGATGAAGTTGACGAGCAACAAGAAGCGAAAACAAATCCTTTTTTTTTCTCACTCCCCTCACTGTCGCCCGGACGCTACGTCATTTTGATTGGAAACTTTGTGCTTTAAAAAAAGAAAACACCAAAGTGTACAACCCCTCAGAACAGAAGAATCTGAAGTTTATGGATAAATTTAAACTGCTCCCGTCGAGACAGTCTCAGCCAAATGATTCGCATCACTTTAATGACAACAGCAGTGAGTCCGTAGCCCCGTCCCTCGACCACATGACATTTTAATAAATATTTTGTTTTGTTTTTGCTTTTTTTCTCATTTATTATTACTGCGGAGTATTTTCGGTTTTGTTTTGTTTTGGATCTCACGTTAGTGAGTTGTTATTAAAAAACTTCCGAAAACTGCTTTCTGCGGCTGCGGCTCGAGCAGACCGGGTGAGGGTGAGTGGCTTTCATGTGGTAATGAGGGGATGAGAAGGAATTCACATGACGACACAAGATGGAGAATATGGGCCAAGCTGGGCGATTCAAAGAATTGGAATTTCACTGCGGATTGGATGGAAAATTAGGTTCACTTATGGTTTCTTCTAGCAAAATTTCGGTTGCTACTTTTAGATCTTAACAAATTAGAAACTGTATAGTTGATTCAAAACTCTTCATTTTTCGCATGAGAAAAAGAGCAATGGTAACTTCAAAATCTAGGCAATTGGTTTTACAATTCGTTAAAAGTAGACATTTAGAAAAAACAAACGACAAAACAATTTTGATGGAGTTTTAGAAGGATGAAATTTTGAAGAACTGATAATTTTAAAGTTGAAGTAAAAATAGTTTAAAAGGAATAAGCTTCTAAAAGGAAGTTGAAGCATTCTTTCAATGTAACGATAAACTGCAACTTTTTGAATTAAAATCATCTTAGCACATTCCCATCGAGGACTTGCTCAAACTTGCCTATAAACCGGGCTATTTTTAATGAAATCAAAATATTTCAACATGTGAATTAAAACTGTGGTTTTTGTTATTCATCATTGAAAAATTCAGCAGCATTAACCATATTTTCAAAACATTCTTGAAACTACGCCATGACTGGACATTCTTTAAATAACTCTAACTGTGGTCGTCTATCAATATCACTCTATACCTGACTAGTATCAATTTTTGCTTCACTGTCAATACTTTTATCCTCGTTTGATTGTAAATTACTGTAAGTGTACTTAATATTTACATGACTTTCAGAAAGATCTTAAGCTTCGACCTTTCTTTTTATAAAACGTGAAAAATTTACCTAGGCGGTTATTCCTTGTAACCACAAGTCTATCCTGAATTCACGAACATTGCCAACAATCTACTGCCAGCACTTCAAGACAAATTTTAATTTTAATTTTAAGCCGAGTAACTAATAAGCCTAGCCTTACCTTATTTAAGTTGTTCGCATCGACAATTAATTATTTCTGCTCTTGAAGGTTCAAACCGAGGGATTAAAAGTTCAACCCGAGGAAAAAAGGCGAGCAGTCATCTTGTTGGTTGTCTGAAGATTGTTTACTTTACTTGGTAAGGAATCAGACTTCTCCAATAAACTGAGAGCCGTGTACACGCTGAAGCAGAAGAAGTTGGTTGGTATCTATCCGAAGAGCAAGTAAAAATCTCACTGGATGATGATTGTAACTTGGACAAGAAGGGCTGATGTTGGTTCTAATAAACTGAGTATGACCTGAGACCAAATAAATGTTTTTTCCATAGGAAGTCCCAACTGCCATGAGGAGTACCGTGTTGACGGTTTGTTTAGATATTGCATTTATCACTTGTTGTTTTTTTTTAATTGGCATATTTAAGCGTAACTGAAGTCCAACCAGCAAGCTTGCGATTGGAAATTGGCGCATGCTGTAAGGTCTAACTCCGCCCTTCAATTTGCATTCCACGTTTGCAGTTAAATCAGCGTCTCAAAATTTTGCCATAAAATTAAAATCAGGGCAACAACAATAAGGATCATTTGGATACTCGATGACTAGACTTCATCTAAAAAAAATAGTTCACAAATGGGACATGTAGTTATCGGCGTCGCTATACATCCTCTAAAAGAATTAATGGAATGTAGTGTGGTTGATTTCGGAGCAGACCCTGCAATTCTCGGAAGCCTGATAAGGCTTTTCAGTTTAGAATTTCGAAATCTGAGCTATCTCTGAATTAAATCCTTATTCCTAGGCCAAGCTTGAGTCACTTCTTTGACTTTATCTTAAATAATTTAATGTTCGCTTTAGATGTTTTGAAGTTATGCGATGTTTGTCATAAACTCATATATAACACAGGTAATTTAGTCTACGAATTTCAAAAAAAATATTCAATGTTCCAAGAAGTATTATATTCTATGTGCATCAGAACAGACACAAAAAGTACAAAAGTATTGGAAAATTGAAAAATAAAAAAAGAGAAAAGATCCCACATCACTTTTTTAATCAAAAATGCGGGGAAGTTCGATTAGTAATCTTTTAATCCACCCCTGCCATTGCCTTTTGGGGCTTTCAATCCATGAAGTGATATCAAAAGGTCAGCAGATAGATAGTTATTTTGAGAATAAGTGCCTAGTGTTTTCCCCAAGAAGCCACCACTCGCTGTCATGCGGATTATAAATATACATATATCAAAGTAAATGCGTGCAGAAAAAGAATTTGTTCAACCCGAAAGGAGTCACATTTTTCCATATTTAATTAATATAATGCACAGTGTTCCATTCTACCTCCTATTCCAGGCTCTAAAAGAAATGCGTGACTCCTTGACTTTGGCATTGAAGCAATTATTCATTCAACGTTGGGATAATCAAATGACGCACATTTTTTCCCAATTTTATGTACATCTGTCTTGGGACACCTAGTACCTTTTTTAACTGGCGGATATAGTGTCATTCAGTCCCTTCAATATAAATATTAAGTGTTGCGGATTGCACACACTGAAGTTAAGTCATTCGAGACTGTACTCCGCTAACTCAAAAGAACAACTTTTAATATGATCACGGTCAGGATCATCCCCCAGTCTGAGTCCCTTCGAAGTCAAGACAACAGTCAATAACACAGAAAAAACAAGAAAAATACGTCACCACGAGCAACCACCGCCCTAACAACCAAAGCCACGAAGCGACAGACAATTGTTGTTTGTCCCTTTTCTAATTCTGCTTTCGCCTTTGTAACTGTTTAATTCTTTTCAAAGGGAAATTTCATTTCTTTCCCACCTATTATCCTGATCCCTGTACACCACCCATACCATCCTCCTTCCATGTCCCTGTCAACATAATGACTAGGATCACATTCCCTCCATCTACCAACGTCGTCACTTTTATAGACAAACTCTGCAACAAAGCATCGACTTTTTTTGATGCAAGACAATCTCATCCTTCAAGGCAATCCAGCCCCCACCCACGCGTCCGTCGCCGAAGTCAAGGAATGCACACAGAGAACGACACAGAAGAGAGAAAGATATGAAACTATAAAAGGATAGCTACCCGATTGGGTAATCTTCAAGTGAAGAAAAAAAAAATGATCCAAGTCCAGAGCTTGTGCGGGTGTGACAGAAGCTCTGTTGCCTTGTTTCTCTGTGTTTTTTTTTTCCCTGCTCAAAGAAAGGGAAAATTGTAAACAAATGAAAAATTATCTTAATTACAAAAAGAAGCATAATGATAACATAAATTACGTGCCATTCAGCAATATACTCCATTGCCACCCCTTCAAAACACACACACAGCCATAGCCAGACTGTGCACACGCGATGTAATCCACCCCTTTGGTCTCTAACAAGTTTCTGAAGGAGTGCAGACGGGGATAGTTACATCCTGCAGGGTGCGGGTGGCAAGTCTCTCTATGTAAGTACTTAAAAGAGAGGCCTAATGCCCCCTTGTTATTTTATTTAAATGCGTGATTGTGTATTTTTAACATACTGTACGTGTGTCGTGTGAAGACAAGGGTGGTGGTTTGAAGTACCATTTTCAGGATTTTTATTGCTGTTACTGAATGCAAATTTTTTTTTTCCGTGTTTGTTTTTGTTCATAATTTCATTACTTCGTTGACGAATTGATGTAACGACAATGGAGGTGGTAAAAACTGAATATTTGAGTGCATGTTTATGGATTTTTCGTTGGTCTGTTGTCAGGGTTTTGACACACGCAACTGACCATGACCAAGATTTTTTTATACGGTTGGTGGTTACACGTGTGGTAGAGAATTAAAAAAGCGGGCCCTTTAAAGTTCATGTGCCACGCGATAATAGAAACTTTTTGCAAAGCGAAAACTAACCGGCTATCACCTTCAATAGCACTCTTTACGCACAACAGTAACAAGCTGCACATGCTTCTATAGCTTCTCTATTCGCCCATTTCTCCAGGTGCGGAAAAGAAAAAGACAATTTTGCAAATCTAGTTGGCAGAAAATGGAAATAATATTCTGGTTTGTGGAACTCAAAATAGCTGGTAGCTAGCTCTCAAACATTTTTGGCACATAACCAGTCCTCACGGTATTCAATTTACTTTATCCATCTCCTGCCTACAAAAAAAGAGCAAAAATCTTCCCTCCATCCTATGCATCTCTTACTAAACTATTTAATTGAAACAAAACTTCTGCTTTCAACAGTTTTTCAGTTTCAATTTTATTAACCTTTAAATAATATTCTTTCCAACCTTAGACCTTAAACTAATCTGTATTGCAGCCCATAGAGAGCCAGAACCTAGCCTCCACTGGTTGTGCGCAGTATAATTTGAAAAGCTTCAAAACTGAATGAAAAATCGACGCACCTCTTAAAAGACATTTTATTTGCCACACAACCTCTGATCCGTATGTTCGAAAAATTCCAAAAATTTTTTCCAACAAAAAAAAAAAAAAAAAAATTCAAACAAAACCACACTTAACACTCTAATTACGAAAAAGAACAAAATTAACCTTGTTCTGATTGCTATGCAACAAGTGAGACCAGAACTTCAGTTCTCGTGGCTCGCAACTTGGGCGATTCGGATAACAAAAACTTTTAAAAGACACGATTTCTCTGCCATCTGAAACACTTCGCGTTTGTTTAACAACAACAGCTGTTCAATTATACATAGTTATCTCAAGTGGCTCCGCAGTCTCAATTAAATGTTATTCAATATTTTTTTGATTCTATTATTTAAGAACACCTCGTTGTATGCCATCATCTTCGGCATTTAATGGTCGTGGGTGATGTCTCAAGGCCTAATCTAAATGGATTCACTTAAAATTATCCCAAGGCGGATTTTAATGTACAAGCAAATGTTGTCAAAATTACAGTGCGGGTTCTTTAATGGACAGAGAGTCACCATTTTTACTCGTGTTGTGTGTAAAATGACGTAACGATACTTGACGATCCAAAGCAGATGGTTTTTAGTTAGCGGCAATCAAAAAGGTGACGTCGCAGATATTTAAAATTATCTAACATAAAACCACTTTCGAAATTTCAATGTCACGAAGTAGTGTATCCAACAGAACTATAAACCTAAAGCTCTTTTTTTTTTTTTTTTTTTTTCAAATGCAATATGAGGAGTTTTTATAATTGAAAATTAAACGTCCGGAATTAAACCAAAATTGAGCATGAAACCACAAACACGTAAACACACAGAAGACTAAGGCGATAGACACATGTCTGCACAACATCAAATTCTGTGCAACTAGATAATCTGGTCTTTATGTTTGAGACCCGTGGAGAACCTTCGCCTCAAAGAGTTTTGCGTCTTGGACTAGTAAAAGCTTGAATTAAAACTCATTTCTTGGAAAGGGTTAACCTTAGGTGGTCTCAGTTAACCAATACGGGTCACTGGCCGATAGGAGACCATGCAGCTAGACTTGGGATCCCACACTTTACATACTGCCGGAGTTGTAAGAACTCTGCAGAGCCAGAATCATTGACCCACTTTCTCTGCTCCTATCCAGCGCTTGCCAGGGCAACGCTACGAACTCTAGGCAAACCCTTCCCTGATTCTCTTTGCGCTAGGTATCTGAAATGAACATCAAAGATTTGATTTCGTTCCTCAACGCCGCACAATGGTTCTAATTTTCAATCTAATTTACTTTTCAATTTTCCAGAGCTGTGGTAGCAAAACGGCACTTAGTGCTAATTGGGTTCTTCTAGAACCACCACCTCACACACACACAATCTCTTCAAGCTTGAAGCAGACAACTAACTGCGTCTACGATAGTTTGGTCTTTATAACATAGGTTCGTTTAAGTCATACTTTTCGATTCAGGGCGATTGATGAAGCGCTATGTAGCCGATTCATTTTCGTAATTGAAAACGTGGATTCACAAGCTACCGGTAAAAGACGAATACACGAAAGACCCTCAATAGGTTTCAGACATTTTTGGGTTGCAAAAACCGATTAGTTCACGTCAAGTTCGGTATCACTTCAACGTAATTAAATCCGTCTAGAACTACATTTTAAGCAACTGGTAGTCTGTGGAACAAGCTTCGTAATAGTTATCTTTGGAAGGTATATACGTTGCTAATCCATTTTAAGACCATTTTATATCTTCCGGAATACAATACTTCCATGTCTTTGTAAGAGCTCACCGTTGTCTTCTTTTCCGTTCGCCTTCATTAAAGACTAAAAGATCCAAAAAACATTTTCGCATTCCTGTTGGCAATTTTGGAATAGTTCACCGGTCGACCATTTCACTTTGAATCAAACACCTATTTTGACAAATACTTGAAAAGGTTCAAAAATCGATCCAAATCAAACTTCTCAAAGTAAGTCCAAACTTTTAGTAAACTTTGCTGGAACAGTCGATTGATTGACTGATGAAATGGGAAGTGTCAGTCACTTGTACTGCGACCGAAAGAATCTATTTTAGCCCCTTTCTTTGGTCTAGGATATGAGTGCTACTCCTTGTACGAAAAGATCAATTAACCCGTCGGCCACGAAGTAGATGCCAAAAAGTTCTTGCTGACAATCTTGGCAAAAATATCCAATGCACTTCCATACAATTAGGTTTTCCCAATGTGTTGTCTTTCAATTCATGGGTTCTTCCCAACCATATCAAGACTCATCATCCAAAAAAACCACTGCATATTCACTTCGTTGTTATTTCCATGATCAATCTCTGTGTTAGGTTCCAAACAAATTTACATACATATTTTGAACTAAAGTCGGAGATATGAGGCATCATTTTTTATGATCTTTTTTTATAAGATTTCTTAAATCGTATTTTATTTTATAAAAACTTTTAAGTTCCTGAAACATTTATACGGAAATGAATAAACTGTTTTCTATCATGTACCATAAGAGATGGAGACCTCTTGGCGCTCCCAAACCCACTGAACGAGCCCTCAAGTGCATAAAGACTTTCAGTGTGGAGTGTTTAGTGGCTACCTAAAAGCAAACAGAAGACGATTGGGTTTTCCCACCCTTACGATCGAAACACCGACAAGTAAATCACTTCCGCGCCTCTTACTCTTATCACCTTCGCAAAGAAACCCCGAAATCTATTTCTGCAACAACTCAAAATCGTTGCTCCTCAAATCAATAAAAATAAATCTAAAATAAAAATTTACAACTCGTTGCTAAGATACCAATGGTTGTAAATCACCCCTCTCTGCGGAAGCCCATTAACAAAATTTTCCAGTTGCTTTTTTAAACAAAAAAATTACTCTCACAAAAAATTTTACTGCAGTTCAAATTCCGAAAGCCAATCCCAAGTACGTTTCCACAAAAATCGACTTTTCCACACGGCCACATAAAACGAAAAAAACGTAGCCCGGCTAAGTTCTGTCAGACGGGACGAACAAAAAGTATCGAATACTTTGATAAGATTATGAATATCTATCGATAAGATACGGGTGCGCATGTTGCAATCTGTTGCCCAGTAAACAGAACAACAAAAAAAAAACTATTCAAACCAAGAATTACACACAACCATAGGTGTGTATATTTTGAATAGCGATGAAGAACATGTTAACAACATTCGTTAGTAACTCAACTGAAATTTTTTTAACGACACGACGCGTGAAAAACCTACAGCAATTTTTGTGTGCCCGAAGAACTTTATGACCTTCCAGATAGCAATAAGCCAACGTCGGTTGGGTTTGCTTTGTCAACGCGAACCGAGCGAAGTTTGTCTGATAAGAACCGGTTTTTTGAGGCTGGAATTTTTGGTTAAACTGTGAGTGAGCTCTTGTAGTCAAACGCATTTTTCTTATGCTGTAGCCTTGTGCATTTATAGGCGACGTGAACTTGACCCAAGAGTCATTAGTCGACCGAACATAAAAAAAAGAATTTTGTATGTTGAAAAGTTATTCGGAAGTAGGTTTAGATCTAGGAAATGTGATTTCTGTGATTTATTGCCAATTCTTTTTGGCATTAGTGACAGTTACAGTTCTCCGCAGTTGCCATGGCTGCTTGATGAGTCGTATGTGGTCCTTGGTTTTCAATAACAAATTGTGGGAAGTACAGTGGACGGATGGGGAAAGCAGCGGTCGAAAATTCTTTCGAATTTCAATTTCCACTGAAAGATTTTCAGACATTTGGTTTCGATCTACGCCTTTGAAAGGTCAATGTGACTTTTTATTCGGCCTTGAAATTTCGATCAATGGAAGGGAAACATACAGCAGTTGAGTTCTTTTCCTTTTCTGACATGAATCACTGCTGTTAGCCGCAGGAAACATTTACATGAAAGCAAAGTGCAGATTACCTAGATGACAAAAAAATTTTCGTATTGTATTGTTTTTAGCAATGGTATATGCCTTTGACTTCATGTTGGGGCGTATGCAAATCCGAACAAATTTAAAACTTGACACATGCTGGTCTGTAACCAAGTTTCGAAAATGCCTTTTATGTGTGAGTTTTTATGTACAGCCGACCATCGATAATTTGAAAATATTATATTTACATACGACGGAAAGTTGAAAGACGATTTATGTGTGAGTCCTCCACGATTTGGCCCCATCAAGTACGGTCTTCAAGCAAATCGTACGGTAAATCGAAAGATGTGAACGCCGCTCAGTCCTTTAAAAAACATTCGATAAATTGTCCCCTTTACAATTCAAAATTGAAGGAATGCTTTCTTGCTTGTCAGCATTTAATAAATTGAGGTCTTAGCTTGTCACCTCTACAACTTGTAGCATCTTTTATGCACAGACCTATTGATTTAAGTTCAAACCTGTCGATTATTCAAAATCGAAAATTTATAGGACAATGATAAACGAAAGTCTCTTACCTGACAGAAACTTATGGACCGCTCCTCGAACTGAGCACTTGTGAATACATCACGAACTTTGATCAAACTTGTTCATTTCACTTGTTTTCCTTTGTCAATTTTGGTTATTTAAACTCTGGCTATTTTGAACTGTTGGTAATTTGAAATTTTTCTCACTTGAGTTTCAAATTATCGAAAGTCGAATGTATTTGCAAGCTGTATTTTGACTTTGTGATTGACTGTGTTCGGCGGTCTTCCAATCGAATCGATCGCCAAAGACTTTTTGGGCTACTTGAGGATTAAATAAAACAAGAATAAATATTTGGAGATATGACACTAATAATTGCGCAAATTTTCCTATTTTTGTAGTTTCGAATAACTGCGCGATTCCAAATACCCTATCTGCTGTTTAGACAAATCCAGACATTAATTGATATATTCTAGTTGCCGACTCAGAAGAATTTTTGAAAACTTTCAGGGTCCAAGACGTAGTTAATTTACAAGCGACTAATCAAAAGCATATTCAAGAAAAACCATTCAAAAATTTCAGAAAGTTCTTTTTTAAGCAACTGGTAGTCTGTGACACAAACTTCGTCTTATTGTTAGACAAACATTAGACATTATTTTTAGTATTATTTTTATAAATAAATATGCTTTACTCCATTCGAAGAGGTAAAGGGTTAAATCTCTTGGCTAGAGCAAAACTGACTAGAAATCTCTTCAGAAGGCTAACATCTTGCAAATTCTAAGGTTTGTCATGACATATGTCGCCTTTAGTAGGACTTTAGATAATTTCTGTGAAAAACTTATCGAAAAAAATAAAACTGATCTACGTAAGGGCCCGTAGAGGGCCAGTACCTATCTTTGTCGCACCTTCACTGTGTTTTGCGCGATTTAATTTGACACATGTGAAAGAGGCATGTTGTTTAATGCAGTGTTGGCCCAAATTTAATCTGATTAATGATTAAAAATCATAATCAAAAAATTTGATTATGATTAATAATCATAATCATTAATCATTAATCAGATTATTTGATTAACTTTTAACTTTGTTCAAATTGAAGTGCAACAAAGTTCCTTATGTCCGTCTAGGAGACTCTGCTTTTATGGGTAAATATATTGAGGCTGGTTTTGCGTTAGCTTACCGCTGGTTTCGAGCAATAGCGAGGCACGAAAGTTTGTCATTATCATCATCTTCTGTGACAGCATATTCCACTAACGGAGTCGCGGGGGCAATGTACGCAGACGAGATCTTCAGGCAACCCGATCCTCCGCCGCCGACTCTAACTCATCAGAGTATGCCCAAACGTACGCAGGCGAGATTTTGGACTTCTTCCAGCCATCTCATCTTGGGTCTGCTGAGCAGTCGTCTTTCTTGACGGAATCCGATTCAAGGCGGGCCGCGGAAGTCGTGATGGGGACATTCGTGCCACGCAACCTAATCATCGAAGTATAGCCCTTCCGTTCGGAGAAGCAGAAACATCTGAAGCACTGAAACCACTTGGCACCTGAGTGCAATATTGACACCTTCACCTTGTCATTGGTTGCAAAGCAACACAAATGAGCATTTATATAATTCAGTGTGCATGTTATTAAATTACGCGAAATTTTGTTCAGGCTATTCATCTAGTCGGACAATTGCACACAAATAGAAAAATGCACCTAATTAACTGAAGATAAAGTGTCCCTCACATGAAGAAAAGTGGTGCACCAAAGTTCTCTTTAAAATTTGCTTACACATTATTTCTTATTTGTAGAATTAACGTGATTGAGATGATTTTTTTTAATCATAATCAATCTTAATGATTACTTTTTTAATCATGATTATTTTAATCCTGATTAATTTAATCATGATTAATTTAATCAAATTAATTAATTGATTAAAAAATTAATTGATTAATGCCAATACTGGTTTAATGCTTGTTTTGAACGACGCGGCGGTCGCTGGACGTAGAGCCGTAAAAATTGTTTATCTTTTTTTCCCGGCTGCATTCGAAAAAAATAAATCAATATCTTATTCAGTCGTTTTGTATGTAAATAGTAACTAAAACAATCGTCCGCCTCGAAATAATTCACACCTGAGAAATTCCGATCAAAAATAATTGTAATCAAAGCGATGAACTCAATTAAAAGAAATTTATGGATGTCTCCAGAACGAAGACAATTCTTCCAAATGAATGACTAAACTTATTGCAGACAGCTGGTCGCGGTTTGATTATTAACAAAACCAGTGTCAGGCTTATGATGAAGTCACCCGTCCACTGATGAGTCTTAAAAAAAAAACTTTGAGTCAGCATACTTGGAGCGCGATGGTTTAGTCACTGTCATGAATAAAAAATTGCAGCACTATATCGGATGATGGTCGGAGATCGTTTGGGTGAAGAAGAGGTAATTTTCATCGCATTTTTTCATCGAAGTCAGAAAACTCGAGCAGACCTTGGCAAATGGAAGCATTAAAGGCACCAAGCTCAAGGATTCCCAAATGAGTCGAAACAGTTGCGACTTCTATTTTCTTTCAAAGAAAAGGAAGAGTGGAAGCTTAAAGACAATACGAATTCGAAATGTAATTATTGTGCCAAATTGTCAGACAAACAGACAGAAAGGTGCGAAATGAACACTCATTTTCCAATACTCATTTCAACTTCTTTCCCTTTTCTCGTGAGTTAAAGGAATGTGCCAAAGCTTAAAGACTGCGCATCTTTTACAAATTTTCAAAACAAGAAATACACCAATTACGAGCTCTTTTAAGAAGATTCAAGGAGTGGATAGATAAAGCAAATGGAAAGCACGAAGATATTACATTCCAACGATGTTACACCCCACGAAGAAAACGCCAAATAAGTTTTCTCAGGCAACCTACGCTTAAAGCAAAAGCCCAGGCATCACTGCCGCATCCAGATCTGGGTTTACTGTGCAGACATTCTAAACTTTCTTTCGTTTTACAAATACAGAGCGAAAGAGCATCGTAAGCGGTATAAAAGTGCAGCGAAACACATCTTCGTTCTTAAAAATAAATATTTGCAGCGTTATTAGCGTTAGTAGATACATACAATTAGCGTTTAGCTCTTTAAAAAAAATACTCCAACAAGGACAATGAATTAAAAAAAAAGACTCATGAAGTGCTTAAATTTCTAAGGCTAAATATCTAAAACAAAAAAAAAAAATAAAGAGGATCTTTGTTTTTTGTTAATACTAACCTTAATGCTGTCGTAGCATGCGGTCACTTTTCCATTCTGTACTTCAACATTAGCCGGTGGATGAGCAAATTTACATTCCGTATCCTGTCGAGAGCATTTATTCCTTTGGAATTCCCTGCATACTTCCAATTGCAGCCATCGGGAATCTTTGCCATTTAACAAACTATTCATGTTTACCATAGCCGCCATTTCTTTGTCTTAGCAAGAGTTTTACTTTTGGTGTTAGATACTTTTTTTAAAGGGGGTATTCTTTCTGGTTGTTTACGTTTATTTTTTTAAGTGTGTCCGTTTTTGTCTTTGTTTTGCACGTAATTCACTTGATCATGGGGAGGGGGGATTTTTCACTTTTTTCGATGCGAACGGAAACAAAAACAAAATTAAATTTCACTCAAAGAACAAGACTTGCATGTATGTGTAAGTATGAAAAATTAGATAATTTTTGTATGTTTCTTGTTTGTTTTCTTTTTTAAATATATCACAAAATTTTCTTATCGATGTAAAAGACGATGTACTATTTTCAAGTCTCCTTTGGATGATTATCTCCTTGCGAGTCCTTTGCGAGATACGACGACGACAATTCCTCAGTTACGCACGCTTTTTCGTTTTTATGTCAGACAAAAAAACAATACAACGAAAAAATATTATCCGTATTTTTTTGATTTCATTCGTATGGATTACTACGTTGAAAGTTTGAAATATTTTTACAAAAGTTTTCTTTTGTTTTTTTTTTATAACTGACAAGTTATTTTCTTATTTTTTAGTGAGAAACTTATATTTGTATGGCAAAACAAAAAGACTAGAAACGATTCCCGTGTGTATAAACAATTCGTTGATTTTCTTTATGACTTATATTTTTGTTTTTTTTTTTGTTTTTTACCTGCTCAGATACTTCTGTTTTGTTTTGTAGATGAATAGATGACGGTATACTTTTTTTTGCTTCTTTTTTTTACTTTTAATCTAAACTGAGTGTGTCCTTTCGAGATAGTGGTAAGGAGGGGGGGATGCGCAGAGAACACAATGTAAACGTATGGCAGAAAGCAAAAGCAGAACTGAGCGTTCTTAATTCTGTTTTATTTTATTTTCAAAAAGGATACCCGGCGATTCTGCGTTTTTTTTTTTGTTTTTAAGAGATACTTTTTTTGCGGTTTTACTTTTTAGCGAGTTCACTTTTTTTTCGCAAAATATTTCTACTTGATTAGGCGACGGGAATGGCTGATACAGTAAACAAAAAATATATATTTTGTTGTTTTTTTATCTTTTTTAATTATGTATGGCTAATAATGGCAAAGCTGGGATATATAGTTTAAGCTTTTTTTTTAATTTTGTTTTTTTAAGAGTATATTTTGTATACTATTTATTTTTTTTTGGGAGGGATGAAAGACAAAGCGTTGAGAATTTACACAATTAATCTGAAATGAAACAAAAAAAATTACACAATTTTTTTGTTTAGCTACTTTTGCTTTGGTTGTTTTTTTTTTTTTTTCGTTTTGTATTAAACAAAAAAAATTGGACTAATACTATGCTTGTTAATTTAAAATGTTTTCAAAATGATTTTAGATACTTATGTGATACAAAGAAAGCTTACGCAAAATATAAATGAAAAGAAAACACAGAGAGGGCGATATGTTGTACGGACATATATAGAGTACATAATATAAATTGTAGCAAAGAGACAGAGAGGAGGTACGTAGATTGTCACTTGGAAATTAGTTCCCTACTAGCGCTGGCACTAGAACCGAATGTCCCCACAACTCTTGCATGGTTAGTTTACGCGTGTGCAATTAAAAAAAGGAATGGATAATAAATAGATGTATGTACATGTTTGTGAGTGGATATGATGATGTTACATTTGTTAATTTATTTCATATTTATGAGTGGTGCGGTAATGCGTCGGGATATGTACTCTAGATGTAGCACTGGGGTGTTAAATTTGACAAGTTTCGATGGCGTGGTGTCTTTCCTGTAAGACTGTTTTAAAAAATTCACAGATACTTTCTGTTTCTGGTTACACGAACACCTTCAACAGGCTTCATTCATCGCTGAACTCTTCCCAAAAATCGAGCCACTTGCAAAAAAAGCTAATAAGTCTGTGAAGAAGTACATGGCTCTACAAAATTAAAATAAAAATACAAATTTTTGACTTTTTTTTTTTCAAACTACCTTGAAAATGTCTTGTAAAGATTTCATTAATAAATTAAGTACAAGCATGTGGCTTAAAAAAATATTGTTTATTTGACTTTTCGTTTCCAAATGTTAACAAATATGAAATGTGTAACTAACTATTTTTTTCAACTAAAACAGAGACGTCTAGAAGTGCCTTGTGTGAATTGGGCATGGCGCAAATGCTGAGTTTTATTTGAAACAAGTCTTTGATCAATGGTTTTTCAAAAAAAAAGTCTGGGAACAGTGCGTTTAAAGATCTTTGACACTGGTTCAGAATCTTAATCAGACCGCTCGCAAAAAGCTAGACTCTACCCCATTACATTATAAATCGGCACTTATGTCATGTACCAAAATTATGGCTAATAATTCTTATTTCAATCGACCCATTTGGTAAAGTTGAGAAGCTTTAAAATATTGCAATCTCAATATTCAGCAAGAATAGCACTATTTCAGCGTGCTTCGTTCAATATTTGTCTCCCACATTTTGGCGTAACAAACCATAAAACGCTAAATGAATTAGCAAAGTCATGAATATGACTAACTAAGTTTAGGTCAATCAAGGGCTATAAGCTCTTTTTTTACAATTGGCAGCCAAATAAGCCTCTAAGGTTTTATATTTGGAGGAAACTAATAGGCAGACAAGTCTGGTTTTAAAAAACAGTAGGACCGACAAAACACCAACCTATGTCATACGTGACCTACGAATCTCAGCGGTTTTTACATATACCTAAGACCTAAGACTTAATTACAAAAAGTGCCAACAATGTCGGCAGTTAAAATCCTTTTAACTATTGTACAACTTGAATTTGTAAAAAAAAACTTCAAATGAACGTGTACAATATTCAGGAGACAAAACATAGCTCTGTCATTGTATTCTTTTTTTTCTTTTTCCAAATCTTTGAAAGAAGTTTAAAATGAATATGTAACAATAAAAAATATATAAAAAATCAAAGTAGCGTTCTAGACTGTACGCAATCAAGCAGGCATTTTCTTTCTACGCACATACCCATCACTCCGTTTTTCATTTTATTCGAATCGTAGAGAACACCTACCAATTTGTCTCAAAATCCGATCCCACCGAAAATGTACCCAACCAAATATTCAAAATAAAAACTAAGAATAAATAAACTTAAGTCGAGAGTTTTAAACACTCTTCCTTACATTTGTTTAAATGAATCCTCTGTTGGAAAAAGGATATAATTTTTTTTTTCTTTAAGCCGCATATTACATCAAGCAACAGTTCTAGCAGAAAGCATTTTTTTCTTTGTCATAAACTATAACTTACCCAGTTTGTTTTTTTTTTTAAATAGAAATTGTATTTAAATTTTTTCTAAATTATCTCTAACTAAAATGATGGTTAAGTTAATAAAATTCTAACATCTAGGAAGCGCTTACAAAATAACCCCGAAACAAGAAGACGGATTACAAGCAGCAGTTGCGGGAAACGTGGGTGCACAACCTCGACGTGCAAATCATCTCAGACTTGTGCTGCTGCAAAAAAAAAAAAAAATTAACGTGGGGATCGGAAAATTCGCTGACCAGCAGAGCAGAGCAAATGGGAACCTACGAAACCAGCTGAAATAATGTCACTGGTAGTAGAATCTGCCTAGTCAACTAGTCACCACGCCTGAACTGAACTACAAGAAAACGCTTTCATTGTCTTCAGTTGGCATTTAGTAGAAAAAACCATTTAATCATTTTTTAAAGCTTTTTTATTTAATATTCAAGTCAGACTGGAGACTGTGAAAGGCTTTCAAGATAGGACTTATATAAGAAACATATGGAAGTACACAATGATCCAACAAGGAGACTAATTTTCATTTGTTTAGCAAATCGTCTATTTTTGACCGATGTCCGTAGTGGTAGAATTGAGAAAAATGAAAGAGTCGGACAACAGAATATAGAATTTCTAAAAGTAGTTGCCGATAATATGACGCTTTTCGATGCATTCACCCGTGTATAATCAAAAGTATACCTGCAAAGTGTGTTAAGCAATGCTTCACGAACGGTAACCTCTTTTATTCTCATCCACCAGGCTTAAAAAGCCTAGTAAACTGATGGCTAATGTTTGGGATATCACTTGTATTTTATGAATATTTCTAATTGAGTATTTTAGTTGGCTTGGCAAGAGCCATTAATTCTATGCGACAAATTTACCAAGCAAATGAAACAACCCTTGTTCAAGCACTGCAAACAATGAGTTGCAATTTGTTAACTGAAAAATTGGTAACACCTAGTATTTCTTAAATTGGTTGAAGATTTCACTAGTTTTAAATTCGATAATCAGTCATTGGATATGATTCCTCAAACTGAGGAGCTAAAACCGAATGGAAGTCCTCTCGGGACAAGCTAGCAACTCTCTCGTAAATTTGTTTTCTAGAACCAAAATGGAGAGCAGGAGTTAAGTTTCATATCAGTCACTGACTAGAATTTTGTAACACCTAGTATTTCTTAAATTGGTTGAAGATTTCACTAGTTTTAAATTCGATAATCAGTCATTGGATATGATTCCTCAAACTGAGGAGCTAAAACCGAATGGAAGTCCTCTCGGGACAAGCTAGCAACTCTCTCGTAAATTTGTTTTCTAGAACCAAAATGGAGAGCAGGAGTTAAGTTTCATATCAGTCACTGACTAGAATTTTTTCAAATAAATTCCTAGAGTCGAATCTAATAATCTCTCAACCCTTTTTCTTGGTCAGCCCTTTTTCATAGTCAGGTACATTGATTCAATATTCCTAAGGTCGTTGAACTCCGCATCGATTATAAATATTTCGGTATATCACACGTCCATTACCAGAATGATTCAAATACATCACTGGAAAGTATCGTGCTGAGTTAGGAGATTGTCCGACATCAAACCAAGGCGCACGTCTGTCTGAGCGTACATGGCTTTGTTGTACCAGGGTGCACTGTTGCACATGTTTACGAGGAGTGGAAATGCTTATGTGGCGTAAAAAAGATACATCCGCCGAGTCGTTTGGCTGCTCCGATCGGATTAATGAGGTGGTAAAATGCATTATGCATCTTGCACCTCTTAAAACGCAGCAGGAGCCGTGAAGCGTGTAAATGCTATCTCTCGAACAATGAATCAAAGGCTCGTTAAACTGCTCAGCTCTCTGCCAAGACCAATAGTTGTCCCATTCAGATTTTAAACCTTGTCGACTGCTTCAGACCACGTGGCGTTCATATGAATCTTGAGTGCATTGTTTGAAGGAGCCAAGACAATATAAACACCACAACTTTTTGAAATTACTCGCAATCACATGCGGATTGCACTGACGAGCCAAAGAAGCTTTAGCATTAAACAAAGCTGACCTGACAGTGCCATGTGAGGCACTTACAGCACGTGGAGCGTGTAACCTGTGTATCACCTTCACAAAATACGTCTTAGCTTGCTGCAGGTTGCACAAACTGTGGCCAACCCAATGGGACCATGGAACACCTTTTAACCGATTGCTTAAGCTGGAACTTGAGTTAGATTCAATACTATCAAAAAACAATTATACTTATACAATTATATAGGGATATTATACAATTATATAGGGACGGTATCAAACTCATGAGGGCAATGTTTTTTTAAAAAAAAAGAAGGAGGTACTTTAAGGTTGCAGTACAAATAGACCAATTTGTTTAATTCAATTCAATACAAGAACTCTCTGTCTCTGTAGAAGCACAAGATATAAAGTCGTCTTGCCTTGAATCAATTCTTTTTTGTAATACGAAGAAATCCAAGTGTTTGGTGTTAAAATTTGCTTGATTTTAATCAAGAACTCGCAAAAACGACATTAGACGATTCCGTAGAAGAAACTTTTGGCACACAACAAAGTCCTACAAACAAAGCATAAAACCCGTCCTGAATTTCCTACGTTTGTCGACTAGAACAATATATTGCGTGGAAAATGGCGGCAATTGAGTCTATAAATTGAATTAAATGGGAGAGCATTAACAATACCCCGCACTTCGGATGAGTCTTTTTGACTTATCTCTGATTACTACTGCTAAAAAAATTAAATTTATTATAAGGTTCGTCGGTGCAAAAATAGTAAAACTACAGCCAGTCGGGTGGACTCGAACCCATGACGGATGTAGGTTAAGTAGCAAATTTTACAGCCCCATGTAGAGTGAACAAAAAAAAAAAAGAAAGCGATGCGGCTTCAATTTTAGAAAAGGCCTCAGTTTGATAAGCCACCACCAAGAACCAACAGAAGGATGATTCGAAACACAAAACACTCTTAAAATAAAACCTTTCTTCAGTATCGGTTCTAAATCCTTCTTTTTATCTAGGAATAATTCTTTTTATATAGGAAAATTTCGGGTTGCTTAAACAAATGTTCAGCTCAAATTTAATCCTTTGACAACAACGTATTTAGAAATTATAGGTAGATATGTAAAATCCGACAAACAGACGGACACTTAAATGATTATAGAAGAGTTTCGTTACTCCTTTAAAGCGATACCCTAAAAAACAGTATTTCCCAGTTGCTCAGTTGAGTCTTTAAATCGAATGAAAGTAAATGCTTTATACTATGTGTAAAACACCTGACGAATAAAGAGTTCAGTTTTGATTTCAAAAAAGACTAGTAGCCATTAAAAAGATTGTGCAACATTTACAAACTCATTCGGAAATCAGCATCTGCTTCTCAACTTATACACTCGACATTTTTAAGCACCGGAACAACACTAAAATTGTCAACATAAACGGCCCGCCTCACTCAAATGTTTTTCGCTTTAAACGCGAAGCGTTTAAGCCAATAAAGCGTTAGATTTAACGTCGGCCTTCCTTAGCTCACGACTGTTGTAAGAAATTCAATTACACTAACTTGTTTCCATTTCACTCTGCCTTCGCATAACAACTACGTATCGAGTATGCAAAAGACCCATACTCAACACCGGACATAAATTTATTCCAATGACGTCAGTAACATCACTTCCTAGACTAGTTTTTCAAGTATACCCCGTTAAATCTTTATCTCATCTTGAAGCCTTTACAGTCTTGTTTCGCAAAAAATAAAAAATGAAAGAAGAAGAATGATGCTAAAAGTAATAAGAATCACATCTAACGGTTTTCAGAATTCACAATTTCTCGTCTGTCATTTCGTTTTCGTTGTTACATTTTTTTTTTTTTTCTAAATTAAAATGACATGATTTATTGAAGTCTCAACGCAAAACGAAAACCAACCTCACACTCGCACAAACAAATATTAAAATATCTCAAAAAATAAAATGATTAGAAGTAGAAGCGATTTATTCTAATGTCACCCTGAGTGCAAAAGACATTTAAAATAAACCAAAAGCAAAGAAAAAAAAATGGATTCAAGAAAATATTTACTATCGTGACGGCACGAACCATTATTGGAAGCTCTTGAAACTTTGGTCCACCGCCATTAGTGTGATGTTTGCATAAGGTTTCGGAGCAGAGGATACTCTTTTTCTGTGGAAATCAATTAAGAATAAGATAAACACGTGGTAAATGGTGTACCTTTCTTTTCCATCGCAGCCTCAATTGAGAATAAATATTGAGCTCACTAAATCATTGTGTGGGTTTCGTGTTGACATTTAAAAGGAGATAAAATATTTTTATAGAACAAGAGGTCATCCTTTTATCTGTGACAGATTACGTAAATGGATTTAAAGGTCTCTTTATCGGTCTTACTTGATTTTTATTATATTACCACTCAAATTTTGAGTCAAAGAAATGATGCAGATGATTAGGTGTGGCTATTGGCAATTTGATAGCATTAGCATAACATTTAATTGTTCGGCAAAAGGACACCGTAGATCTGAAGTTCATAAAATATCGTTTGTTAAATCGTTGCAATCTTTTTTTGGTACCAGTTTTTAAAAGTGCATCTGTTGGGGATATAAAACAAATGTAATTAAATTCTGTGCTAATACAAATTCGTGACTGTCGCAAACGACATTGCCATTTTATTTCCGCAAGCCAATGACGTCCGGAACTTCGACAGAGTCCTAAAGACAGAGACCTTTGACATAAAAATAACATTTATTGAATTCTTAATCGGATAGCAAGTTCGAATTGATGCGATTGCAGCCAGATTGAAGGTCGGGCAGACGTGGAGGACATTAGCTCCTAACAGCGCATGCCAAATCAACCGCTTAGGAGTTTCAAATTGTAGTTATCAACTTCAAGTGCTCCCTGCTATTGCGAACACAAAAACAACAGTTTTTGCAAAAGCAAAAAGCAATTGAAATTACTGATTTTGTTAAGCTCTTATGTGACTAAAAACTCAAATATAATTTACTCTATTGAGGGCTTTCTAAGCAAGACATAAAAGAATGAGAAGCATAACCTGACTTTCGTATACGTACAAGCTCAGTAATCACGAAGTATGGTCTAAAAAATCAGTAGTCACCTATAAAAGACATCCCTTCGCATTAGCTTCAAATAATTCACTGGCCTCCCTAACTACACAAGAGGAGTCTGATAATTGGTGATACACACACAAAACTATTTCATTCATGTCGTTCAACAGGAAAGTGAACGTTTCAAGTAGCTCTTTCACAAACAAGTAAATCACTGTTCAATAGTCTTACAACTAGCGCTTGGCACTTCCGTGGAAAGCATTGCGAATTTATTAAGTTTCTCGCTCTTGATATTGGCAATCAAAGAAAATCCACTCGCAGAACATTTAGCTTACAATTAATGGTGACCTCGAGCTGACATTAGATGTAGGTCTCAAGAGAATACATGTTTTTCACAGACAGACGATGAGATTAAGCAAAATGTTCGATATGGCCTTTAAATAAACAGCCACACGAATACGAGAAGTCAGATTAGACTCTGATGTCTTGCATTGCGCAGATAAATGATGAGTAATGTCTTCACTGTCATGATGATCTTTTTTTTCCAGACGGAGTTCTAAATATACATATGTATGTATGTATGTAAATAAAAATTAGCAGAGACATTCTAAGAAGCGCACTAAATTCAAGGTTTTTTTCCACACTCTGTCACTGGGATGTCACGGACTGACAAATAAATGCGAAATACTGTGTTCAAGGTGAAAGGAACGATGCAATTGGATTTCACAACATTTGGAAAAATAAATGGCTTTCAAATCAACAAAGATTTTAAATCAGTCTAATTAGAAGTTTTCACACACTCAAAAGATTTTAGCTGGGACTCGAAATGCTCCAAAAAAGCAATGAAACTTGAAGAGTCTCTTTCACCTTCACACCATAAGACCAGATTTAGTTAAAGAGAAGTCACTTAAAGCTGTGACACCATTCTGCATGTGAAACTGCAGCAGTAATCTCCAATCAGGCTATTCATCTTGTAGAGATTAATCAAAGAATACATCGCCACTCAGTGTTGACAGAGAAACTTTCCACAAATATCTACAAAACCTAAAGAAATCTCTTTTGGACTGATGAAAAGCATAGACGTATTTAATTACTAAAGTAGAATTTGTCTCGCTAAATTGCCGAGAAGTGTGGGATTAGACATTTCATCGTCTAAGACCGTAAGTCTAAAAACGGGTTCACTGTCTAAATGAACAGAAAAAAAATTTTCATGCATTCCAAATTTCTTTTCACTCTTCCTTGTAGACAATCCAATGTGTTCGGAGTATTTTTGGAACGTTAATGCGGGTGTCATCAAATTTAAATGGCCTTGAGCTTGATGCTTGGCATGTGAAACACATGATTCCCCAGTTGAAGTTTCTTATATGGAAATTCGAAAGAAGCCGAGTGATGTGAAAGCATTTGAATAATTTATTTATTGTATTTATTTGTAAATTAAACAATATGAATCATCTGAATTCGAGTGTCTTATCTGCAAGAGTTTGAAATCCTTAATAAATTGCGCAACAGCCCGAGCCAAGCCAGAGCCTAGCTAATTTCCCTTGTAATCGCTTATTAAGTCAGAAAGCTTTAGTCATTTCACGGACGCAAATGAACTAACATATAACTCAGCCACAAAGAGGCTTGATGGTAAAGACGAAGCTTAGTATTTTCACAACACATGTCTAGAAAAATAAATGCCTGATCAAAAGCATCGCCCTTACCCCAATGGGTAACACAAGGGGTCCACAAGGACCTAAGTGAGGCGGTATATCCGCCGGCCCACCAACCTAACCTAACCTAAAAGCATCGCCCAATGAAGTATTTACAGGCTGAGTACGAAGCGTTGCTTTATGTGCAACGTTGATTTCTTTGACTCAAAACAGATTGGCCACTTGAACATTTTTTTTAACTGTAAGAGGTATGAAGAGCTGAAGGTTGACCTAATGGTTCTAAATTTACACGGATGATAGATAACCTTTTCTTTAATGTCCTTTTGAAGACTATTACATCAAAAACTCTCCTCAGTTCTTTCTTTCTGAAGCACTGCCTGTTAATTTCCAACCAACAAGTCAGAGATGACTTCCTTTGACAACGACTACAGGTCGTAAACATTTATTAGACTTGCACGCTCTTCAAACTTGACCAAAGAGTCTTGTTTCCAAGACAGAAAAAAACTTAAAGATGACCTCATTCACACGCGAAGAAAATAAATAATCTTCCAAAAGCCCACCCCACTTTGAAACGGAAAAAAATAAAAGAGTAATTGCCTTCCTTTGATTAATTAGCACAATAAACAAAGAAATATATTCACATATACATATGTGTGGTTCTTTTTCACTTACCAATTATGCAACTTTTTTTCAAATTCCAAAAAATAGATTGTAATTCAATTTGGAATCTCTATTTTTTTTTTCTTCTTTAAATTGTATCCAATGTTGTTTAGATTATGATTTTTTTTTTCTTTTTCAAGAACACTTTTTGACAATTTTATGGAACAACTCTATTTTCATATTTTTTCTCCTTCTTATATTTTGATATTTTTAAACATTCCCAAAAAACAAAACCGAAAAACTAAATGCACTGTAAGAAAGAGAGAAAAACAACACTCATGTATTTCAAAACGAACAAAAAAAAAATCTAAAAATAAACAACATAATCAGAAAATAAAATACAAAAACTACACGAAAACTCTTGGACACACAAGTTTTTTTTTTGAAAATTTCTCAAAGACAAAAAAAAATATTTCTGTACAAATAGATTTTCAAAGAAACTGAAGGAAAAAGAAAAAGCGCGCGCCGCGTTTGTGTATTCGAGAAGGGAAAAAAGGAAACTTTTCTTTTTTATTTTGAAATTTCTGGACAAATTCTAGGAACAAAATATGAGTGAGTATCGCAACTCGGTCTATCTTTGCTCTTTTTCTGTTGTCGGCTTTCTGTGCCTTTTTATTTCTTGTTTAGTTAAGATAAGACTTGTGTACTATATGACCAACACATACGTTAGATTAAAACGAAACGAAAAAAAAAACGCTTTGGCCGACAGTCTTGTTTTCCAAAAATAAATCAAATCATCGGGTGAGTGGGTGTTGTAAACGAAAAAAAAAAACGAAAACCAAAACCCGATATTCGAAAGATACTGGATTATAACACACCGACAAACAAAAAAAAGCACCATGTGGCTTCTCACTAGCACTATCTATCGCTCAGTAATCACACGCAAACGATACGCCTGAGGACAGCGAACGCTGAACTATTTCCAAATCAACACTTTTGGGTAAATTCGATTAGCACCTTTTCCGAGATACACGTTTATTTTTCGATAATTTATGCAATTTTATATCTCTTTTTATTAGAAAACCACAAAAAATAAAATCGACAAAATATACAACAAAAAAAAACTCACTCAACTCAAATCAACTAAAAAAAAGACTGATAACTACCCAAAGATATTACCAAAAAGATACTATTCTTCTCCTAGTTGTTGTTATTGGATTTCTTATTTATTTATCTTTGGATACTTTTTTTTCTTTTTTTGTTACTTCGTCTGCTTTAATACACATGACTCTCACTCACACACATGGCCCGGGTTTTTTTTATATGCGATGCGTTATTATTTAAAAAACAACAACGAATTTTAAGCGAAACCAAAACAAACAAAATATCGACATTTAATACAATTTATCGGAGGAGTATATTCGGCAAAAAGCGGCGAAGAAAATCAACACAACAGCGGAAAATTGAGGGAAAAACGAACGAACGAACGAATGGTTGGGTATTTTCTTTTTTTCAGATTTTTTCCTTTTTCACGTTTTTTTTTTTCGTCAAGACATTCAACGGTATATAGAAAAGCTGTGCAGTGCTCGGCGCCTGGTCACAGACTAAAGATACAGTACGTTGTGTTAGTTGGTTTTAGATTTGCCGCACCGTGGTTTGGCTCTCTTTCGACTTTCGAAAGTATCGTGTTAGTGTGCGTGTGGATATGCAAAGAAAAGAGCTCAAATTTGAGGATTTAAGGGAGCGGTTTTTGAGATGGTGGTGAGTTTAAGAGAAACTCCGGCGCACACAGCCATCAAAGAGAAGAAGAAAAAGCCCACGGATAGTCGAGTGAGGTACATGCCTTGGATTTTGGGGTGGAAAACAGTCACACACACATCAATGAATGTCTGGATTCTAATTTTTTTTTTTGGAGTCGTGTTGTAAGAGAGTGCAATGTGACTTCTTTGTTGCCACTGTTTGCATTCAGTTGTTGTTGCCGTCATAACAAGAAATTTTCTAGAGAAAGAGAGTGGAAATTCCAATTGGAACAATGGTCGGTTTTTGCCACATTCTGATTCGGAAAAAAGAAAAAAGAACACCAAACAAAACCGATTACTTACTCGAGACAGATACCAGGCCGGGAATGGATATCAAATGATTGAGTGAGATTAGGTTAGGAGGGTGATTCTTCCTTCGTTTGCTAGTGGAAGACAGAGAGAGCGAGAGACTGCAGACTTGGCCATCGGAATAAAGTAAATATCAGTCCAGACTGATGACAATGACGGTGGTGTGTTGGTAATGAAGATGAAGACGATCCTCCCCTTTAAGTAAATGTTTACCTTCCTGTTCATTTGATTTTTTCTGTTCTTTTTTTTTTTTGCATTTTCTGTACCAAAAGTGAGGTGGCGAGAGAAGAACACATGGACAGGGACAAGAAATTCAAGGCTTTTTGACTAAAATCAGTTTTTTTTTTTGCATTGACGAAGGAAACCAGTTTGGGATCTTAAATATCATATACAAGAAGTATACACGTTAAAAACTGGTTCTCCAAAAAGATAAAAATGTTAAGCTGAATTGTGGATCTGTGCGAATGCACCACAGGCACACAGAGTCTGCTAGCCGAGCCATGGCTGTGTGTGCACAGGGGGGCTCTCTTTGGATATTTGCATGCAAAGGTTTTCGTTTCTTTACTGGTTATGCAAAATGAATTGATGTTGTAAAAGTGTTTTTTATGTTTTCTTTGATGAAGAAATAAAAGTGGGTAAGTGAGCAAATCTGTGTTTCAGGTTTAATGGGTCCATGGAGTGGTTGGTATCCAGTGGTTGGGCAACCTTCAGACGTGGAGCATTGGCATGACTCAGAGAGGGAACGAGTTTCGTGACTTTTACCACTCTTAGGCGGTGGTCAGTTTCCTTCGACTTAACGATTACAAACATTAAGTGTCTGAGGGAAAAATGGTGTCTTTAAGGACTGGTGATGTTCTACCACAGTGGTTCGAGCGTAAGCAAAAGTACGAAGCGAGTACAACAAGAATGGACCTAGCAACGAGTAAGGGAGGAAGCCCACAAGTATGAAATAAACCTGAAGTTATTACAACGAAGTCGTAATCGAAATCTTTCGTTAGTTACTAGGCACAGCCAGGATTAGGCACAACAATTTGCTAGGTAAAACAAAATGGAGCAACACGAAAACGGAGTTGTGTACAACATGCATTTCATCTGCTGCCAGCTAAAAAATATTGGCGTAATTGCGGTAAAAGTGTCTTAAGTTTATTCTAAAACCCGATTACATTTTATTCTGCATCTGTCGTTTCTTAGTGCAATAAGAATATTCGGGTTCTTTTACTTCGTTTTTGGTGAAGTGCAAAATAAAAATCCCTGCGGCTAGTATTAGGTGCAGTCATGAAAGGTGTAAAACTGTGCTTGAAAATTGGCACACCTTGGCATCCCTCCAGGCTTGTCCAGCAAACGAGTCATGCGACCTCGAGAATTCTGGCGTTGTGACCTACGATGCAAGCATATGTGCCAGAAACGAGTTGTAGGACATAAAACCGGCTGTTGAAGATGCAGATGACTGAATTTCATGATAAAGTAGAAGAATAGTTTGAGCCAGATCGCAGTTCTGCGATCTAATGACTGTAAAAAAAAATTAATGATTCGTTTAAAACGAACTGAATTCTAATTCTACCAGAAGTTGACCGAAAGGCAAAGGCTCTGAAGTTCCAATGAGAAAAAAAAAAGAAAAAAAAAAAAACGCGAAGCTAAGCAATTCAATGCCTGATGGGATGGAGTCGAATTTTGCTTCAAATCTCCCGATCATTCAGAAGAAAATGACATTCTACTCCAGTTAATTTGATACTCAAGGACCAGAGAAAAATTCAAATTAGGTACTAAGACTTCAAAATAACAAATTTTTAAATAATCAAGATTGGAGAAAGAAAAAAATTTATTGAATATTCGAATTATTCGTAAGAATCGGCGTAAATGAGGAACACACAGTTGAGACCTGTCTCTATTGTTCATGTACATATAAGCTACTTTTTTTGCGGCAAAGACGGCATTTGTGGTTCTTGAATCAACTAGATTTTGTAGATAATCAATCAATCTCCTTAAAGAAGAAGAACAATATCATCTACGCCGATCTGAATGTTTTTTTTTTTAAATAAGTGAAATTATTCCGTTTTCATTTTGTCTTCTGTTTTAATAAATAATGAAACTACTTTCATGTTGAACTTTGTGAAACGTATTATTTGAAAACCGTTTTAATCAGCTTAATAAATACGATATAATTGCCTCTAAAAACCGAAAATGCATTGTTTTGTCACGCTGAATTCTGCAGAATGGTTAAGTAGCTAGCCGTCTTCGAGGAGACCGGTTTTCTTGTGTTAAAGAACATTGCCACTGTTAAACTAAACTCGAACAATTTTAACTTTTTATCTCTTGATTTAGGAGCACAAATGCCATGGCGTATAACGCAACATGAAGATACTGATATTTCAAGATTCAGTACGATCAAATCAGAGCTGTAAAGTCCTTAAGTAAATCTGTACTCCAATGCAGAGTAGGTACCCTATTCTGTACTTGTTCTTAAAAAAATAAGTAGATATAATGCACGGGGTACTTGAAAATCGTCAAGTACAAGTACTTTTCAAGTAATTACTCTAAGTAAATTGACGGGTACTTAAATATTTAAAAAAAAAGGTATTAGGTACTATAGATAATTATTAAAGGATGGTATAAGCAACTTAAAAATTTGATTACCGAATTTTTAAAATGTACTTAAAAACATGTTCAAGTACCCGTCAATTTACTTAGAAAAAGGACTTGAAAAGATTGACGATTTTTAACCCTTTCAGTACAACATTACCATATCGTAACATTTTAAAACTCAACTTAAAAATAATATTTCTTAATGCAGAGATTCAGCTCTTTATTTAGTCCACAAGTAGCTTAGATATGAAAATTCAGATTTTTCTAACATCAATACTTACTTTTGCATTGGGGTGGCGCAACAGCCCGTTGAGAGCCAGAGCCTAGCTTTTTCGCGCCTCCACTGTGTTGTGCGTGTTATATTGTGTGACACATGTGGAGGGGACCTACTGTTTAACGCCGGTTCCGAACGGCGAATTGCGAAAAATTTTCATGGCAGAAGTACTCCAGGAGGGTTGTCGTGGCCGTGAAAAATGTTTGCGGTGTTTTTTTTTTTTTTCTTTCTTCGTACTTGTCCTTTCGCTCAACAGTCCGACGACTTGCAGGGACTGGTAGTTAAAAATTTGCAAGTCTGGATCAAATTATTTACTCAGACTACCTTGCCTTGTGGGTGGAGGGTAATTGCTGATTCATATGTAGTAGTGTTTGGCCTTTTTAATTCCTCGTCATGGTCTTTTTTTCTGTGCTACAAACCATCATTCTCAAAAATCTGAAAGGATTTATTAAGGGAGCTTGTTATTTTTCAGGTCTCGCCATCGGTTGATGGGTAGTGCGTCAGACTGTTAAGCGAACGTACCGGGTTTTAAATCTAGCCCAGGAAAACATACCACAAATCCTCCTGCAGTACTTCTGTCGCGGAAAGCTTTCGGAATTCGCCGTTGGGAAACAAAAAAAAATTGTAGGTCCGCTACACATGTGTCGAACTATAAAGCGTAGAACACAGTGAAGACGCGAAAATCTAGATTCTGGCACTCAACGCGCTGTAACGTGCTGGGTTTCTTTTCCTTCCTTAAAAATGCCTCGAATCTACTGGCATACCTAAATAGTTGATTGCAACTTCACACGAGCTCACCAACTTAAGCCAAATGCCACGGAGTACGAGTTTTCTAAAAATAAATTTTCAGTCCTCAACAACAAGAGCTCATTACAAGCAAACCGCAATCCAATTCACTGCACCAACCGGATACACGGGAAATCTGCATAAAGCTCGCTCGAAACCGGAGGTCACTTTAGCGGATTGAAAGTGTTATAATTTTATGACTCCAATTCGACCACCGTTACCGCGCGGAGTCTTAGTCATCAAAAATAACCATTTATCAAAGCAAATCGTGTCTATAAACTCCAAAAGAAGAAATTCGAGATTCATTCGACCAGCATCACCAAAAAGAAACGTAAAAAAAAAAAAAAAAAACGAAGCAAAAAAGAATACACAACAAAATGCCATCACTACGACTCGTCTTGTCTAGCTGGCGGTAATTCTTAATGCTATCGTCAGCATGCTGCAACCGGCTTTTTTATTTCTTTGTCTTCTCTTCCAATCCCAATCCCCAAGATTCATTCCATGCCACTCCACTCTACTCCATCTCGTCATCATCATCATTGTCTTCTTTGAAGTACCTTTCGGGTTCTTCTTAAAGTTATCCAAATAAAACAATGGAAGCAAATAAAGTTCCGAAAAACCAGTTTAGTCAATGTGTGTGGAAATCGTCTCGGCTCTCTCGCAATGAGAGTTACCTTTCTCTTCGTCTACGACGGCGAGTATCTATTTTTGTATCTGATTAGAAGCGGTAGACTAATTAAATTATACATTTAACATTTCGCAAATCCCCTGGTCTAATGGGGAATATTTTTTTTTTCGAAAGTGAAACAGCTTATTGGACTCGATTTGAGTGAGTTTCTCAGGCTGTGCGAATGTATGTGAGTGAGTGTGAGCGTTACATATCCGATTGAGTGAGGTGAATACTTTTCTTTCGTGGGGTTTTGTCAGAGAATCTTATTGGACTGAGTACATGGTTCTTGAGGAAACATATGTTTCCAGAGAGAACTACCACAGCGACGGTGACCGACAGAGTGTGTGAGAGAGGGAGTTTGCCTCACTCACATATCGATACTTTCTGCTTTTAGTTTCATTTTTTTGTTTTGGGCATTTCGGCTCATCGTGGCGTGTTAACCGCCACCGCCACCGCCACCGCCACCATCGCTGCCGCTGTCAAAACTTCCATAATCGACAGAAATAGACTTTTCTTGTTAGGAAATTTACATTTGGAGAGCTGCGTAGCTGAACTCGATCTGTTTACGTGAGTGTGCCCGCACACGAGGTGTTTTTTTTTTCGATTTTTTTTTGCTAAACGTGTTGCATTCCTTGTCCTGTAGGAAGATCAACTTGTCGAGCATGCGTGTGCATATTTTATGGGATTCATTTAATGTTTTTTTTTTCTCCCTTCACTCGACATCTGTTAGCGGAAGCTTTTACCTTTTAAGTGAAAGATAACAGGAAGCCCCTGATCTAATTAGAGGGAACAAAAATAACACCTTGCGGCATATCCCCGAGATACAGATACAGGAAAAGAACAAAAATTCATTTATTCCATTCGGCTTGGGTGTTAGAATCATCCGTCGACGTCTGTGGCGTCTGCCCCTTAAGGAAAAATGGTATTTTATTTAAAGACAAAAAGCAACGCCACGCTAAAGGAGAGAACACCACTGAATTTGTATACAGAGAGCACGCTACAGAAAAAAAACATAAAAAAGAACACCTTTCACCGGGCATTTTAGATACAAAAAAAAAGGCGAACGGGGAAAAGAGAATCGCAATGGAAAATATAAAATTAGGGTGAACAAAAAAGCATCGAAGAAAACTGTGGAAAGAAAAGGAATTAAAAAAGAAACGAATCGAATGACAACACAAATAAATAACAAAAGTGTAGCAACCGCAACGGAGAACAAAAAAAAAAGAAGTAAGAAATGAGAGAAAAAAAAGACCAGCAAAACTTTGAATCCAAAAATTTAAAATCAATAAGAAGACTTGGCTTGGTAGGTGTTTTTTATGGAGAGACGCAAAAGCGGGCGAGTGGGTAGGCCAATGAGTTATGTGTTCTGCTTTGAAAGTGATTCCCGGCGGTGGGGGCATTTGCTTTTATGCACGGGATACTTCTGTCCAAAGATATAGCGCAGTTTTTGCGATACTTGACACAAATGCGAAAAAACATTTTTCGGTTTTTTTTTGTATTCGTGTGTTAACCCCATGACATGAGATGATATCGAGATAGTATTTTTTTAAAGGATTAGAGTGTTTGCATATTTGTTGAAATCGCAATTGTTTGTGAAAAATAAGTGCAGATGTAAACAAGTCTCATTGCAGGTCGTCTGAAGAGAGCTAAACAACTCGCTCTTTTGAGCAACATATCGATTGAGCATACGTGCACGAATCTGCATGTAGTTCATACAGTCGACATTCTATATTTATGATTCGTTTTGCGTTCGAGTCGACTGCGTTTGACACGGGTCTCGATCAAGTAATGGCTCCAATTCTGCATCTTCGAAAACCTACTCCCTTCCACCGCCATGCCGGTCTTCGACGTCAAAATCACGGTTCTTGAAGCATTGAAAGCACTCTCGGCACGTTCTTTCACTAATAGCAGTCTCACCATAGGTATTTGAGAGCATTCGATGAGCCTCCACCGCAGATTTCTTCATATTAAAGCAGAAAATAAAAACCTCCCGCAAATGACGAGAATTTGGCTTGTAAGCTGACATGTTTAATCCAGAATAACTTTATGATGCAGACACAAATCGATTAATATTTCGATGGCGTTATGTTAACAAATACCTTAGCTTATTGTATGACACCTACCATCTATTTATTTCGACTACCACTTACTGCTACAGCCATCTATTGCAAAACGGCGGAAGCAAAGTTGCACACCTAATAATTTGAAGTGCGGGCTTCCCTAATCTCTATAATTTTTGAGCGTTTTTTTATGTGCAGACCTGTTGTTTGTTTACAAAAAGGGAATATGTGTGAGTTCTCAGTTTGCAGTCTAGTCTTCTTTTAAACGTTAGCTACCCTCTGCTTCTATGCCCATAGAACCGACATAAGTGATGATTAATTTTTAGCTCTCACCAATATCGAAAGCAATGTAAAACAATGTCAGACAAAAGTCACACATTCAACAAAAAAATATTGATTTCAAAATTAACATTTGTAACACAATATTTTGTTCAAGCTTTTGCAATAATTTGCAAATTTTGATCAAACGCTTATGTATTTGAATTTTTCCTCGTTTCCTCTTGGTCAATTAAACCCTTGAATTTAAGGTAACTTGAAATCTTTCTTTAGACCCGTAAGTTTAAAATTATCGACAGTCGACTGTATTTAAATTTCATGTGACATTTATTTTTTATTTTTTTATGTTCATTCAAGAGAAAAAAAACTTTCAGCCCTTGTCAGGGAGAAGACGTTTAAACGAAATGTTGACAGATAGACAGGAACAAGTTGAGGCTAAGAAACTTTTTTTTTAATTAGTGGTAGTAGTTACTTTTTTTGTGATTTCATTTTCAATATTATAATATACAAAAGTCTACATAACAAAGGAGAACTTAAAAATACTTTATCTGATTGTCGACTTAGAAGTGGTCTGGCTATACAATGTTTAATATTTTATGTGTTTGACAAAACAAAAACGGAATAAATTCTTTTCGAAGTCGTTTTGACAAAATCAAAAATTAAGCCAAAGATGGTATCAGTAGTTTTTATCTTTTTGTTGCGTTTTTGTCTTTTGCGTTTTTATCTTTTTGTTGCAACGTTCCGTGGGGAACTAAAAACAGTGCCGCAGCTGTCGCGACAAAAATACAACTGTAATGTCCAAATACAACTGTACTGATTTGGTTTCCATTTTTCACTTTCTTGAACCATTGCGCTCGGATCCAAAGACTTATTTCCAAAGAGAATACTGTGTGGCCCAAACAGTGTGATTTTTAAAGAGAAATCGTGTTGGCGATGTGAATTTCCCGCTCCGGAGTCCAAATGGTTCGGGACTTTTTTTGTGGGGACCGATGTTATGCCAACAATCCGGATTTCCGCCAAGGATAGGCCAATATCATCCAATAAATCCGTAAGCAGCAGCCCGAAATCATCATCAGGGTCTTGGAAAATAGGTGTAACAGAATGCACTACTGCGCAGCCAGCCGAGGCAGCCACTTGAACGACTTTGCATTTTATAATTTATGGAAATGTTTTCTGTTACTGCTGGGCTTTGATTTCCTTCCTAGAAACTGACACAGGCTAAAGGTGAAAAGGCAAAAACCTCAAGATTCCATTGAGACTTTCTTTATAAGTTCGTTGCGTCTCCCATTTGGAGTCGCACTCATGACGACACAACAACAGGGCAACAAAGCTGCATTGTGTTGGATTCGGAAGCCCATTTAATCAGATTGAATTAGTAAGTAACCTAACGCATGACCATTGGATATTTCCCCAATCTAAACCTTCAGTTTGTTGCCAAGAAACTGACAAACTTCTGACGCCTGGCAACCATATGTACTGCACAACACAAAAACCCGTCACACATCGACATCCATGCGAGTGGATTTGCTTATTCCCATCCCCGTGTTGAACTGACGTTACAATAAGACCGATGTTTTCACGAAAAGACGCATCCACTCACAGTCGGCTGCACTCAGCGTATCCATGGTTAGCCTACCGCACTTCAGGGGTGACGAAGACCGTCACCACCACCACCGACCGAACGTCCGACAGCGAAAAAACGTGGTAGTTGTTCGTAGGCCGCCGCCGCCGCCACCGCCTCCGTCATCGCCGCCCGTCGCCGACTATCCAACATTCACCGTCTATTAATAGAAAGGAAAGAAATTATTCATGGCCACACCCGCATTCACGATACACTTGGCCTGCGTGTGTCTGTCCCTGGAGCGCTGTTTGAACTTTGCAAGACTAATTGGTCGCTCCAAGAATTGAAACTCATTAGAGAATAGAAAACCGCCCGCTGTCCCACCCGCGCCAACCAACTTCAAACACTCAATCGAAACAGAGACACAATTCCATATCTCAAGTCCCGCATAAATGCTGCAAAATTTTGCAGTCTTTCCATTCCGGCTCATGATCCACTAACCCCAAACGTGTGCGTGTCTGTGTTGGGATTGGGATTGGGATTGGGATTGAATTTTGGGCTCCTCAGCGAAATGGTTTCAAATATTTTCCAGTTCACTGAATCGAGTTGTAAACAGGAAGAAAATCCTGTAAAAGTCCCCCGGCCCACCCGCCGACCGAACGATATTTGATTATCTGCATATTCGCCAATTTTGCAGTGGCACTCTGGCACTCCAGTACAACGAGCGACGAGCGACGAGAAACGAGTGAAATCCCGCGGCTGTAGTGAATTACAAATGAGAAGGACATACACATATCGGCCGCCACAAAAATCCGAACGACATGTCAACGGACGAACGCCACCAGTAACGACACTACACTACACGACACGACGACGGCGATAATGACGGTGATGGAGATGACGATGCCGATGCCGATCCCGAAGCCGATGATGCCATAAACATCATAATATTTCCTCATCATAATGATTAGCCACTGTCGCCCACTTCTGGTTTACGAACGACAGTGTGTGCAGGGCAATCAGGATGTATTGTGTCGGTGGGTGGTGAGCGTGTGTATGCGCAGGGGATTACTGCCGATGCAGTTTGTTCCGCAACCGAAAATAGAGTCGCGAGTGTTTGGGGAGGCTGCAACAACGTCAGAATAATTGCCTTCCTCCCAGCTCGTTGCCAAAAACCAAAGGGCAAAGGACCAAAATGAACCCCGATCCGCAAAACATATGTTTTGCTGCCGCCCACTCTATCAGCTCGGCACCTCCTCATCCACACAGACACACGCACACATAGAAAAAACGGCAGGAGACCCTTTGGCAACCTCCCTACGACAACGAGACAATACTACGCCTTCACTCTCTCGCTCTACGTGCGGGGACAAAATCATAAATTGCATCCTTGAATTTGTCATCGGTGTTAGCGCTGGCATTGTGTTATCCTTCTTCGCTTATTCATGCACGTTGGGGGCTATTTGATGGTGCACGATGGCTGCTGTTCCATCTGCCCCTCCCTCGTCCGTGATGGTGGATACCAAATTCCACACCCAGCTGCATGTGTTTTCTTCATATTTTGATACTGTGTCCAGTCTCCATGTTTCCACAGGATCATTGCGAAGATACAAATGTATCCGCATGCGGAAATGTTGTACACACACCGTGTACACACAGTGGCCGGGATACGTGCTGCTGCTAAAAAGGACTCTCGGCACAACAAAATTTTGCGGAATATGTTTTCGAATTCATTGACTTTTTGTGCGCGCCTGGGAAAGTTGTGGAAATATATTTGCATGGAAAAGTCAAGCGTTGTACAACGGCATCTTTTTTTTTGCCATTCCATAAAGGATACAATGCGGTGGTGGCGAACAGAAAAAAAGAACGACGACGAAGAACTAAAGGGCAAGGGTGTGTGTTAATTGCTCATATGTTTCCGGGTGCAAATGAATGAGAGCCAGTTGTTGCTTCGAGGAAATGCTGAAGGATGTGTGCTCCTTTTTCTAGTGGCTGTGTAGATATACTACATTTTTCTTTTTCCTTTTTTTCCTCAGTTACAACGAAGTGAGGAATTTAATTAGCTGCGGAATTTTTTTTTTCACTGCTTTTTTTCCCTTTGACTCAACACTCTGGGCGGTGGTGTTAGCTTTAAATGTCTGATTAGTTAATTTACGGAGGAGTTTTTTTTTTTATGTGAGAACGGAGGAGTTGGTAAGGCAAAGGGGCTTTAAAGTTCGTGATTTCATCTTACTGGTGATAGCTTCTAGCTTTGTCGCAAAGGTGAACACCTCAACTTCAACTTGTGGTCAAAAAGCCAAGTGCTCCTGTGAAACCTGAATGATCACAATTTCCCAGGCAAATGAAGAAGTTGCGTAGTTCATTTTGCTTCATCTTTTAGCCGCGTTTGATTGATGGGACGTTCATGTGACTCGTCGGCAGGTCATCCATCACCCTCAAGTGGTTTTCCAGCTGAACGCAGTGATTTCCTCTCCGGGGTCTTGAGGAAATTCGTGAATATGTCGAGTTTGGACCAGCATCTAGTGTATGCGACTGGCCTCTTCACCTTTGGTTTTTATTTTTATGTAATGGCAAAATAATTTATTCGCTTTAGCTAATGTTCAGTTTGTTCGAATAAAATTCTAAAATTAGGTGCACGTTTTTTTTCCATTCACATTTTTAACACGCTCCTGAATATTTTTTATCTCCCAGAAGTTAAATTAACTTTCCCGGCCCATAAAAATTGATTTCGACTTAAGTTTTTCCACAGTCTAGTTTCCTTTGCAGAAATTGACATCGACGAAAACTCAAAATTCGTTAAAAGAAAAAATTTATTGGTATTCAGACTAAATGGATATCACTATATGTATGTATAAATTATGAGGAACTTGACCTCACCCGTCTTCCTGCTTTCGTTTGGCTAGCGAAACACAGTTTGCCTTAAGCAAAAAGATAAATATGATTCAAAAAAAATGCTTTGCATTAATTTGCATTTGCGACTCAGTCTCAGTCTCGTGCCTCATCTTTTCTTGGTCAGAACTTATCATCAGTGACTCAGAAAGTTTCATTTGTTAATCATATTCTCCATTCTCGGGGTAACATGATTTGATTGGAGAAAAACATGTGAGGGGAACCACTGTTAGGTGGCTGCATTGGTTGGAAAAATGGCGAACGTGAGCAATGAGCTGTAAACGGTTTCAACGCTAGTAGGTGCTTGCTAAAGTTTTAGTTTATTTTGATCATGTCGCTCAAGTTTTTAGGTATTGGGTAACTTTACTTCCGCAATCGAAGGTGTCCATTTCTGTAAAACATCTCTAGTTAGCTAATCAGTGTGTTGAAAAAGCTGATAACAACAGAATCTTTGGTATATCATAGAAAAAGGTTGGTCAAAAAACCTTGGTTGCGTATTTGCCAATCTCTTCTTGCCATTTAATAACTTAAAACACACGTGTTTTTTCCGGTTTCTGATTGTTGCCACTAAAAATTACTTATATACTGACAATAAGACAGAGTAGCTTATGTCGAAAAAAGTGATTTCGAGAAAAATTGATTTTTATTATATCGGTTTGCAGTTCAAACAAAAGTGGTTACGAATTTTAGGATATCTTTATAACGGACAAATCTTTTTAAATGCGGGTAAGACAGAAATGTGGATTTCAAAGTGCCAATGAGTATGCATGGAAAAACAGAGTAATCGCTTATGTCGACATAGGAGGTCTGTTCAAAAAATAAGATGAACTTTTAAACTTCGCGGGTACGTACATACATTCGATTACCGATTTTTTTTCTTTTGTTATGTTGGTACATTCGTCTCGAACATATGTTTACAGTTTCAGATATATAGCATATTTATTTTGTTTGTGAGAGGCATAAAAGTTAGACGTGTTTTGCATGTTCGGCGATTTCCTGCTGTCGAAAAAAAATGGATCAACGAATTTGCATTCAATTTTGTCTGAAAAATGGAATTAAGTGCTCAAAAATAATTGAAATGTTGACAGTGGCATACAGTGAGTGTACTCTGAGTCAAATTTTTTTTTACAAATTAACTAGAGGACAATTGTTAGTCAAACAAACTTCTATTTTGTTTGGAACCCCAATTCTACCACATACCTTACTGAAGGTGATTATCGCCACGTTGTTTTTCGACTGAAAATGTGTCTTCTACACTTGTAAAGCTCAACAGAACTCTGCTTTCTCTCAGAGTTTGCCAAGAAAACTGTGACCAATTTCTTGTTCCACCACCTTTCCGGCTGCTCCACTTAGCCAATCATTAAACTGAGATAAAAACATAAATTCATTTCAAGACAAATTTCACCCGCCCACTTTGTCCCCCCTCCACAATCGAAACCTGACCTACATCTTAAAGATTTATTAAGACCCGAAAAACCAACTGAATCCCCAGCATCATTCATCCGTTCCACCGACGCGGTTTCCACCGCGCCTTCGAAAACACGCCAAATGAAAAACAAAAAAAAAAATGTTTTTCTCTTTAATTTTTATTTCCCAAAAAATTCCAATTTCATGCCATTCAAGGACACACCCGCTGCACAGGGGGAAAAATTATGTTTTGCTCTCACTTTTATTTACCTCCGCCTTGTTTGCGGGTTTATGTGTGTGTGTGTTTTGGTTGTTACCCTTTCCAGAGAGATTCAAGGCCCCGCCACCATGGCACCACAGCACCGCGCGCCACCTTCACCAGCCAACGCCACCCAACCCCAACCAAGCCCGCATAACATATGCAGCAGGTGCATTCTGCCGCACTTTAACTTCATTATTATTGTGCTGAGGGTAGTCTTCCGCTTCGATACCCCGAGCTTGCCAAAAACTTTCGCCCCAATTAATTTTGTATTTCATGGAACAATGCGCGCCGCTCATAACTACTTGACTCCTCCAGAGTCGTCGTTGGTCGGGTATGTGCCGATGACGGTGTCGGTCGGTGGGGGTGGTCGATGATTGTGGTGTCGACCCGTGGTTGGGGGATGCTCTTGATGATGATGATGTCATTTTATCCGTGCATTACACGAGTTTTTGTGGGCGGTGGGTGGTGGGAGGGACATGAACGAGGTTTTTTTTTGTTTCGGTTCGGATTTGGGTCAACTTAGAAAAAAAAGTGTGTTTCTTTTCTCTCTCATTGTTGTCTTCTGTTTGCTATGTCTCCGGTTGGCGGCTCCCGTTCCACGCGCTCGGGAACAGAGAGAAAGAGATAAATTGAATTCGTAAGTCAACACAGTCAATAGATCCGAGGCATTAATGTATCGCAGTGATACATTAATTCTCTATGACACGGCGGTGGTCTGTGCCGTAATCCCATACTGGGTAAACTTTGATTAAAACGTCTCCTTCGGGGAGGTGGAATTTTTTGATTAAGTGCGCGTGTTTCGACGGAGTCCGATGTGGCCGAGAGGTGGGGATCAGCCGCAAAGTGGTTGTTGCGGGGTCGTAAGTGTTCTCAGGGCCATTTAGGGATTCATTTAAGGACTAGGGAGGGGTTCTGTCCTTTGAGGATGATGAGTGCCTGATCTCAGAGGGGTGACGGAACAGGAATATTTTGATTCGCTCTATGACTTGATTGTTGATTTAAATATTATAAATCAACATGATTTAAATATTTTAAAGATGTACTTCAGTTTTACATATACTTGTACATCAAAGGCGCGGTTCCTTTTCCAATTCCAATTTCTGTCGTTTCGAAACTGCGTCATTTAAAAATTATCATGATTTCAAAGCTGCGGTGTTATTATATCTATCTGAATCGCATGTTGTAGTCTCAAAAAATAATCCATCAAGGTTTATGTTTTGTAACAATTTGAACACAAGCCGTTTCAAAGACTAATGAACGTAGCCGGCTATGCTTTGAAGAGCAACAATTTCAGAAATGATCAAAAATTGAACACTATTTGCAAATTTTAGAATTTATGTGAAAAGCTTACAGTTCTTTTTAAATACACCTTACAGCCACAAGAACCAATTGAAGTTGTTCGAAAATTTCCTATGGGTTACATCGATCACTAAATACACAGCTTCTGAGTATGGCTCCTAAACGTAAGAAGCTATTAAAAAAAAAAAGCACTGCATTACTATATTTAACATCAGGAATGTTTCAGTGTCCATATTCAAGTTATTTTAATTTAATATTTTTGAGTCCAATGGGCGGTCTTGTGTCCCCCTGCATTCTCAACTCTAAGTTAGTCGCGGGAGTGGGAAAGCTAAAATTGTTTAACGTACGATGGGTACAATGTTTTATCTTAACATACTAAAGAACAGTGTTGTCCAACTCTCCAAAATCGGGAATAACATAGACTCTTCGGGATTACTAAGAAAATGGACCGCTAATTTACATATATCCGCACGTTCTGAATTGACTGGCAAAGTCTCCAGATCTTAGTGTAAATAAAGGTCTGTGGTCAATTTTGGACGTAAGTACTCCAAACGTAATATTGAAGATTGCTTAACGGAAGAATGGACATAAATACCTTGTGAAAAGACCAAAAAAGTTAGTAGAATTATATCGTAATCGTCTTAAAACTGTTATATACCAATGGGTAGGGCATACCAGTTAATTCTTTTTGTTTAATTTGAAGTTTGAAATAATAAATCTGTTTTGTTTGATTGTAAACTCAGTTGTCAACTGAGTTGATAGTTGGCCACATTGAAATTTGAATTGAATTTGAATTGAAAGACTGCCAACTCAAAAATAATTTTTCACTTTAACACTGAACAAAAAAAAAAAAACAAACATGACCAGCTCGTTTACAAACGATTTCACAATGAATATTTCTTTCTTAAATTGACAACATTTCTTAAATTTGACAACATATTGATGAACCTGCCCACACACGATTCGAGAAAAACTTGCCAGCCAACTTCGAACAATCAAAATCTTTTGATTTTTGAACAGCCAACTCAATCTTTTTTCGTGTTAATTTGGTTGGAACAAATAAACTGTGAGCCGCTGTACCTATTTTCATAAGTTTATTGTTCGACAGAACCAAAGGAAAGACACCCACTTTTGCCACACATTCTGAGGCAAAAGTGAATCATTTCAAAATTTAAATTTTTGAATGTTTTACTTCTAATTCAAAATGAACCATAAGTTCGAATCTTTCAGTACGAAAAGAGGAACAGGGTGAGATAGCTTACAAAATATTTTTAGGAACAGAATTGATTAAATTTGGAAACCAAATCGAAATCATTCAGCTTCAAAGTGTAAACAATACACTTGACATGGTAATTGGAAAAATTCAGAAGTTTGCAAAAATCGATACCTTAAGTGATGTAAGAAGCTTACATTTTTTGCTCAGTAAATTAGACAAATGAAAAATTAATAATAATAATCTTTATTTCATATAAATATTGGAATATACAAACATTTTAAGGTATAGAGTTTGAGGAAACATATTTACATGAAATAGTTAGGTACAAACTGTTGTCAGAAGGACAAGTGGCGAAAGTACCATTATGTAATAATATTCAGAAGAAATGTGTTGATGGGAGAGAGTTAAACAGTTATATTTAAAATTCAATTAAAAAAAGCGAAATTGAAGGGCAATAGCAAATGAATTAAGGATACTAAAACAAATTTACAAGATAGGATTGATGATATTTTCAATTTGATTAAAGCTAAAAGAAAAATTTCAAGGGCAATCTGCAGACAGGATTAACTCTGGCTACCCACGACTTAGAAAAACCCGTCTTTAACAGGTATCAGACCAATTTTCGAAGAAAAAAATGGCAGCGCAAATAAAATACGAGATTCTCAGAAAACCCTTTCACACCAAGCATTCCGGCGGGCATTCGCCACACCCGCCCACTTTCACTCATGAGCCAGAGCAAAGTTGCCTGTCATAGTCACTCGCCTGCACGTTAGTTTGCCATTTAATCACATTTAATACCCCTGTGATTAGCAAATGAACATCATAATACATCTCGGATTAACTAAGATAATTAGACTTGCTCTTTGGCATCCAATCGAAGGAGGGGTACCCAGCCCGGACCGGTCCGTATTAGTTACACAAATAACTCCCGCTCATCGACCCCACTGCCCACATGGACGCGCGCACGTCCACCACACCCCTTTGGCCCACGTTGAACATCAAAGAAGACTCGAAATTGAATATCTGATGGCCAAATCTATCGATTATCACATCCATCAAGCGTCATGTGAGATTCGCTTCGTTTCCACTTTATTTGTGCTCTTTACTGACACTGCAGAGTCGTATGTGGGACATGAAAGGATATCAAGGATATTAATATCAATTTTACAATTGTCACTGCTACTCAGACGAGAGATTCATATCCGCTTCGAAAGTAGGACGAACGGATGATGTGAAATGTATTCGTCGTATTCGCGGATGCTTTTTCAGAGGTAGACAGCGATTTGATGACCAAAAAATCAATTTCATTGGGGATGTGGGATAAATCCGTATATTCATTTCGAGTGAAATGTGATTTGCATGAGGAAGGAGGATGATTTCGAACAAAGGCGATTGGTAATTCGGTCTTTTGATTCAAAAGGCACGGACTGTTTGACGAGGTGACCCAGAACTGGACCGAGATACATGAGATGTGGCTAACAGAATGACACATGGCCATTCGGCAAATTGATTTTTGTTTTATTTTAATTTGTAGATGGAATTGCGGTTGAGTACACGAAGGCCTTACGTTCGACAAATAAGACTTTGTTCGTCCTATTTGCTCGGTTGGAGGATGGTCCAAGTATCTCAAGCATCTGTCGTTCGATTGTATGATGCTAAAGGATGAAACAATGGAGATGATTTTAAGAAGCTTGAGTCGGACTAAGAGTAGTTTTTAAAGTATACTCAAGTTCTTATTGGCTTTGATTTCTACGCCACTGAAACATTATGTATTTTCTTCTCATTGATATCTAAGACGATTGTTGGTATTGAAAGAAAAGAATTTTCTTACGTTGACGTTGAATTTTCTTACGTTGACGTTGCCGTTAATGCCCTCGTTCATTTTAAGTCGAACATAAAAAACCGAATTGTCTTATTCGGGCATTAACGGCAAGATCCTAATTTAGCACTGTGACTTACGACTCGTACAAAAAATGAGACAGTTCACAGCTAGAGAATGCAATTTTTGTGCACAAAAAAATAGTAGAATTTAAAAAAAAATGTGTTATCTCAAAAAGTTGCCTGTAATCCGAAACTCTTCTACTTTGCGATACATGAAGGGTAAGTTCTACAGATTCCTCCTCCACCTACATAGGGTGCGTACATCACCAATTTCGTTTCTCGCCAAATATTCCAACAAAAATGCTCCTTCACTAATTACGCAGACAAATTGCGATAATTAATCAATTACTCCGAATCGCATTCAATTGCCACACACTGACGTCCTCACAGATGTACAACAGAGAACACTGAGCTGCATCTACACAAAATAACAATAAATTACCCCCTCATCCTTTCATTCCACTCGCTTCATTACACGCCCCCTCCCACTCAGGTATGCCCGCCTGCCTGCATTTGCATCTCGAATGAATCCAAAGCCGACTCAATTGAAGTGAAATCAGGAGAATGTGTGCCGAGCACACACCCCCGCACCCTACGCACGTCATCCATTTCGAGTCGAATATGTCATTAATATCTTAAAGGATACAGGAGCACCCCTCAGATCGTTCTCGGCGCATCTTATCTCTCGGCACCGCTCACTACTTTATATCGCTCTCGAACGCCACTCAATAATGGATGCTCATGCTGGAGTATAATGCAATTTTCCCTTCCGCTCTGCCTCTCTCTCTTTCTCGTTCTCTGTCGATATTCTTGAGCTACTTTTGGGGGATGAGCAAAAGGAGTCCCTCTTTGTGTGTGTGTAGGCGGCTCCTTTAATGGGTGTGTATATGCAGATCCTTATTCGTATGATGTGGAGCATCCTTAAGGGACTTAATGAGGTAGAAAATAATTGCAAATGACATATGCATACATTTTGGATGTTCTGTCAGTGGAAGGATATTTGCATACGAGGATGTCCTCTGTGGTGGTGTGTGGTGGTGGTGGTGTGTCATCTCTACTGATTTTGACTCCTTGTGTGTAAACATAATGATGAGACATTTGAACGATGAAAGAGAAACTTGTGTGAGGGCCACTTGAACTAGGGGCTACCGGCAACCGTTGTTGCAGTGGACCTTTGCAAGGACGGCAACGGACGTAGGCACCGACGTGGCCGACGACGGTGGGTGTGATGACAAAATTACGCATGATGTCGTCAAAGGATCTCGAGGAGATTGTGTAGCGTTGTTGCTTTTCAACTTTTTTGAGGATTAAGTCAAGCCGAGTGTCAGAGAAGCTTGAGGGGGTCTTAGTGCGGGTTCATGGAATGGAGGATGTTTTAGTTTGTTCTGGCACATGACTTTGGAGACCTTAAGTAACTACATAAATATGTAGCACTGTTACGCATAATACGAGCAGTCTGGCAGTGATTCGAATGAAATTCAGATTCTTTCGAAGGCAACACACTGAGTCAACCAAAAAGTAGCTTTCGACGGAGACTTAAAACAGATTCAAATTTAGTTCAGAAATTAAATGACAATGTCGTAAGCCTACATTAATATGCATTTCTTTTTTTTAAAGAGGTTTCCATAGTCCTTTTAGTTCTAAAGGTTTACCAACCAAAGTATGCCCATATGACCTCCAACGTGCTCAAAGCTCAGCAATTTGATGAGAAATTTAATCTTCTTTGTATCCAAGTCACTGTTTTATGTTAGACTTGTATTTCAATTTTGCATTATGAGAATGCTCTTCATCTGTTTCGCTCGGGAAGCTTTAAAGTTGAAAAGTTTGAAACGTCTTTCCTCAAGACGATTGTTGTTTGGTTAAGTTTAATTAAAGGGTCGGTCCCTTTTCGGCAAGGACAAATGTGACAACGATATAAGAAAAAATAAGAAAAAAAAAAAACTTTGTCAAAATACAATCATCGTAAGAGTCTTTGCAGCTATTCAAAGTTGAACAACACAAGGTCCTTTTAATTATTCATTAGTTGTTTGCATCTAATAAGCAACCTCTGGACTTAACAATTTTCTTAATAGAGAAAATATTAAAAGGAACGAAATAAATATAAGAAATAAAATATTAATTTGTACTTTGATTTTTGGAATTTGTCTATAGTACGTTTGTTTACTTAAAGCTAACAAAAACAACTACACTTTGGGTATTAATTATTTAATAAAACCTATTAAAAATAACAATGAAGTACAATCTAGAGCATAAAAACAAAATAAGATAATTCAATATATAGTATAAGCATAATAAGTCATGCGACGAAAAGATAGCCATTTTTACAAAAAAATGTTAAAAGCTGAATGTAGAAAATTTCGGTATTTTAGATGATAAAAACTTAAGGAGAAATTATTACACTTAAGCGATGAAAACAGTATCTCAACTCATCCTTCTCCATAATCTTAGAAAATCATGTCATGTGCTATCTTTTTGTCGCGGAGTGTAGATATATTGGCGGACTCGGCCACTGTGACCTTGTTTGAAAACTTGTTTGAATTTTGAATACATTTCCGAGTCAACTTTTTACTATGGCTTAAAATTTGTGAAGGTGGCGCTTTAATCAGACGTGATCAATTGTAGGTCCAGATTAGACCAACAGATTTATGTCCTAGCACCGCAAAATTGTTCCACTTGGACTCTCTCCGGTCTTCTTTAGCCTTACACTTTTTACTACTAAATATATATTTTAAGACCATTGACGGCAGCACTTAAAGCGTTTCATTTTGTTTCATGCCTAGGAACTTTTAATAGAATACTTTACGCACTGAACAGCCTGCGACTGATGGTTTCGAGAAACCCTCAACGATAAACGAACCTGTCGACTTCACTTCGCCGAAAATATTTAAATCAAAAGGCTTAAGGACGTAACACAGAGCAAACTGGAGGAGCACTTCAATTCCCCGAATCGAAACCCCCATCCCGACCAAAGGAAATCCTTCTTTGGTCGCCCAAAAGCACTTTCCGTCCTTCTCCACATCCCCACTTGCCAGGCACAGTGGTGCACCCCTTCCGTGATAAGTGCTCCTCACTCAGAACGGGCTCTTAAATACGCCAGCTACTTTGCAGATGCAGATGCATACGACTGCAGATTAATGGACGCAATCGACGCATACCTCCAGGGCGCAGCGTCCCGCCGTTCACCCGCCGGCAGAGCACCGCCATTGGAATTGCATAAAATATTCGATAAATTACACCAGCACTGATCCTTTCGCATTGAAATCGCTCTCCCAGGTGCGTATGTGAAGCGAAACGAAAACATCCCCGAGTCCGTGGTTAGAAACCAGTGTGCAACTCACCTCACAGCGTGGCAGTGATTGGATTTCGTCATTTGCATGAAACACGCCGCACCTATGCGTGTATCAAACACACAAATCTGCTTGTCAAAGTCGCGGTTCAACAAAATGTTGCAAAGGAGCCCCGACGCCAGTGGAGGGGAGGAGGAGGCATCAGATTACACGTTGTACGACACCGCTGTGACATCCCCCTAACGATGATGGGGACGACATCCCCTCGGTACGGATGCAACAATTTGTGGCAGTGGGTGGGGGGCGGGCAAGAAAAAATCCTTGTGGGACGGACACACAGCCCACCGAGATATGTAAATTAATCGCAACGACTCGGCCGGCAGCAGATACAACGTCATTTTCGCCGAGAGTATTATTCCCGGTTTGGTTTTCGGGATGAGATACTTTCGGTCATTTGCATTCAGTGGGTATATAGATAACATGGATGTCCTTAAAAATGGGAAAAGGCAAAAAATACGGTCCTTTCATCCACTCGCGAACAAACAAAATCCATTCCACCGAATGTCCTCACACATAAAAATCTAACCCAAGATGTAATTTAACGAATAAGGATGCGGATGCTTCGTCCTTCTGCCATCCTTCTGCCCCAGTATCTATCTCAGTGTGGCGAGCAACAGCTCCGGTAGCACAGCACAGCACAGTGCTGTCGACGTGGCACGAGAGCCCAGAACCGAGAAGCGAGAAGCGAGCACCCGGCAGCCTGTAGGAGTCACGATGATTTATGTAGCATTAAATTCCAGTGTTAGCATTTTAACAGCGTAAAATGAAAACGCTGCGGAGAATTATGTTTCAGATATATGTGCCCGTTGGGTGGGTGATGGTGGTGGTGGATATTCATTGCACGAGGATCTGGTGGGAGGCAAAAAACCGGAACGAAGAATTTCGAGAGGAGGGAGAAGGAGTTTTAAAGTGTACGAGCGCACACGGTAATGGCACACAGCGCTGTGTCGTCCTTCTTATGACTTTAATTTTGTGTTTTTTTTTTCGTTTCGTTTCGCCGCCGGGGGGAAATCATTTCTTCGGGTGTGTGAATTTAATGAATGAATTTGTTCGCAGCGGCGTTGAGCTAATTTTTCGAATCGCGAGGGTGGCTGGGAGTCGGGGTACAACTTAATTTGCTCAGTCATAATAAATCGTTGATGATGTGATCCTGTTCATTGGATGTAATTGATATGAGTTTTTTTTCTTTTGGTTTTTCTTAGGGCAAAGGTATGTCTTGGGGTTGGGCACTTAAGGGCAGGTGGGGTGTTTCTAAACCAGCGCATCCCAATGGAGCTCATGGTTATTGACTAAATTGAGTAGGATATAGGGTAAGTCGATTTTCGGTTAATGATCTATTCCGGTGGAAGGTGTTACAAGGCAGCAATCGGTAAAAGGAGTTCTAAGGCAGTGCGACATCTTGTAGGTGAGAACTACAATTTAATTCGGGTGCGAAACGTGTGGCAGCGTTTTTATCGCAACAGTGGTGGAAAGATATGAACCTTAGGAACGATCTGTAAATTCGATTATAAAGTCGTTGCTCGTATTCCAGTAGTTTTTTGTAATGCACTAGTTAAACGTTTCAATTGTAACCTCAATGAAAAATCATCTTGAACCTAGATTCAGGCATAATGGATCGAGTTTCTTGTCGTTGACTTTTTTCCTGCTCTGTTCCAGGGGTGCATTCTAGTTTTCTTTTAAACTAGAAGACATAGGACCATTCTGTTTTTTGTGTTCGACTCAAAATGAACGCGAGCATTAACGGCAAGGTCCTAATTTAGCACTGCGACTTACAGCTAAGAAAAAAAAAATTTACACTCTTTTTCTATTATTTCTTATTAAAATTTTGAGTTTGTATGTGGATTTTTCACAAACCATGGGCATGAACAATCTAACTTTAATGTATATTTGATGTATAATCAATCTAACTTTAATGTTTAATTAAACAAGTTCCCACCTTTCTAAGTTGGTACAGTACTTTATTGTAGGTGTTGTCATTGTTTTTTAATGAATATTTTTTCCATGTTGTTTGATTTGATTTTAAATTGCGCCCCGTCCATAGAAAAAATTTCTCGTTTTTGGACGCTCTATGAAAAATCGTTATCAATTTTTGGCGTCAAAGTTATCATACACTCCCTGCACATCAAAATAGATACTTTTCTAAACGTGCAAAAATGGATACATTGGGGTCAAGATGAACTTTTGTGAATTTTCACCGTTCTATAGATGCGATCAAAATCGCTTGTACTTAATTTTTTTGGAGATGAAGTAAAAAAATAACATAAAAAACATTCAAATTGGTCAAATGGGAGATTTTTTATTTACAAAAAACTATACGACCGCCGAGTATGTATCCATTTTTGCACGCCACTAAATATCAACGTTTGAATTAGACCACGCCAAAAAGGAAACAACATTTCAATTCTTCAAACTGTTGAAGAGATCCATAAGTTGCTTAAAGAAGTTAAGTTGAACAATAACGAACGAATGGAACTATAAGGGTTAGATTTGAGAAAAAAAAAACGATTGCTCACTTTCGTCGCATACGCATTTCAAATAACGGTTGTTGAAGAAAAAAAAGTAAACTTGACTTCGAATTATAGAGACAAACAAGCCATCATTTTGAGTTATAGAGGTCTTAATGTTGTTTTGTACAAAAATAAATTTGAATTAACGAGGGGATCTAAATCCATACATTTTCTTCGATTTACAGAGATTTTTCAGTGGATTGTGAGAATGCTTCTATCTACAGAGGTTTTTGAACTATAGAGGATCCAATTATCGAGAGTTTACTGTATTAGCATTTTGCTTATATTAACATTTTGCTGATAGTAGTATACCCAACCTTAAAGTTAAAGACCACACTCTAACTTCAGAATCACAAAAGGTTTTATTTTTTACCTAGAGTCGAATTTAAACTGCCTTTTTCCACATTGAAATTACATTTTCGAGGATGAATGGTCTATATTTTTATATTTTAATTTAAATTGAAAAAAAATTGATTGAAAACTTTATTCTTAAACTGCAAGATTTTTAAAATGGCAATCGTTTCGAAAGTAAATCCGAATCAGTATGAACGAATTCATGTTGGATTCAGCTAAAGCCTGTTGTGTTTGTCCAATACGGACAGAAAAAAAGAATATATCGTGTTAATGTAATTCACATTCATTCATTCAACAAAGCCATTTTAGATTCAGTAAAGTACAGATTTAGGTAAGTAATAAAGCGTCCGTAATTTGACGCGAAGTTAACTACCGAATTTTAAGTAAAGTTAATTAGTGTGCAATAAACGTCCTTAATAGTCAATGACTTTAATTTTGTGCGCTTATAAAACAGAATGCCAAGTTCTCTAATCTATCGGCAATTCCGCAAAAAAAGAGCTCAAAAATAGCAGCCTTGCGGGAAGGCAATATCGTTACTATCATTAATTAGACGACTATTAAAAGCAAAGTGCAATAAATAGAAATGTTGGATGCCCAATTTTGCTAAGCCACATAAAACCGCTACTAATTTGAAAGACGGTTCGAAGCCCAGTAGTAGTAAGTAAGTTTCATTTTAGGTGGAAGCTCTCAGCAACAGCTCTAATCTGGTGGTAGCAAGGAATAGACACAGGGCGCAGAAAGTTATTGCACTGCACTATCGTATAGAGTATAATTTGGATCGATATGGTTTTTTATAAACCACAGTTTTGACAAAAGAGCGTTTAAGAAATGTTTCAACTTTGTCTAAAGTTATTCATTTCATGGTTTTTTGGCCGGCGGTTGAAGATCATGATTTGGTAGATATGTGATTCCCACAGGTCGGGCCAACAAGCTACACAACACGACCAATTATATGTTGCTTTAGTGCGTGATGTTACCTGGTCGCGTAATTCATGTTTTGGCGACGTCCATTGGGCACCAAGATTATGCGATTTGACACCGTTAGATTTTTTTTCTATGGGGCTGCGCAAAAGAACAAGTTTTTACGAATAATCCCCTACCCTAGACGCCTTAAAAATCAAAATTGCTCAAGTTCTGGTCGAGATACCGCCCGAAATGTACAAAAAAGCTATAAAAATTATTTGAAAGGAATCGCATGCTGTGAATTTTTCTGTTGCAGCCATTTGACTGATATTGTTTTTTAAATTAATGGCAAAGTATGAACTTTATAATATCGCTGTTTATGTATAATTTAACTTCGCTTTTGAAATTGGAAAATGAATGACCCTTTATCATTATCAACTGCCACCCTTCGTAGTTTGACTACTTTAATCTAACCACGGTTTCAGGCCAGAATTAATAAAGTAGACTATGGCCTACAAATAATTTTCGCCAATCACTCTAAAACTCCAATTGTTTAATAGACCTTTCTGATTGTTTGGCTTGCCAAAAAGGAGAAAAGAAAAAAAAACATGTCTAGAAAAACCATAGTAGAACCCAAGTTCGGACTCAACTTTTGGTCTGTTATGAGTCCACAGAGGCTTTTCCTTCAAACTCAGTGCATCGTGATTCATCTGGGTCAACTTTTTCAACTCATGACCAACTGCCACCTGAAAAAAACGTCCATTTTAGGCACACGTTATTTGCTATCATAAAGATGCATAACAGTTGGCTGCTGATAAAAAATTCACTGTTTTATATTCTGAAACCAATTTTCCATGCTGGACATGATCAAGGTTGGAATAAAACAATGGCATCTATTGGGAGCCACCTCCCATTCACCGAATCTCTAAAAAATCACTTTTGGCACGAATCCAAATTTTCCTGATCGCTGAACATGATTTCGCACATTTGATGGAGATTTCATTTGATGCGAACATGTCCTCGATTTGAAGGACTCACACCTGACGTTGCCCCCATAGTTTGCCTTGTCACCCCTCTATTTAAACATCTGCTCCACCAATCCGTCGATCGCATGTAACCGATCGCCGTCACCACCCATCAACACGTGACCCAATCTCCAATTTAACTTATCACCGAATTTTCATCGTTACACGAAAATTCGCTCTTGCAACTACCGAACAGATTCCCTTCATGTGCACCGCTCCTTTTGCCACTTTAAATACAAATTATTCTCCGTGTTAAGGTGTTTCCAAAGGATAAAGCGATACAAAGGAGATAATGCACATTCGAGGGTAGGATTTACATTTTTCTCATCGTTGGCTGGCTCATTCCGTCACTCGGTGTGTGGCTGCTTTCTTTTCTAAACAAGGACCCTATCCCGCCTTTAAATCCTAGTTAAGCTTTCAATCCTTGATCAATGGCAGAAAGGAATTGAATGACAAACACACACACACACCTTCACACACGTGTGTGTGTGAATTGCACGTATAAAACTTTAAGGGACTTTCATCCCGCTCTGCTGGGAGACCGAAAGTAGGAAGCTGTGCAGTGTATACGGAGCATTGTGCGAGTTGGCAGCGAAAGGACCGCATGCATATTACGTGGCTTCGGGCAAATGGTGCAACGGAGGTACGTGTGGTTCTGTGTGTGTGTGTTTAATGCGAGGAATGCCGAAGGATGAAATTATTCCATTCTCGGAATCTCAACTCGGAGTCGCGTATATTCACTTAACATGAGGGATTTGGCTTTCAGAGCGAACACAAAACGGTGTGGCGGGTGGAAGGTTTGTGCAGAGATGTGCACAGTATGTATGGAATGAAAAGATGCAGAAATAGAAAAAAAGGAAAAGTTGATTTGACTGGACAACTCCAAAGGATATCAAAGAAGGCTAAGTTTTAGGTTTTTATTATGTTATAACTTATTTATTGAATATCGGATTTTGAGTTGCTTAAGAGAACCAGAATATGACATTCCAGTAAGCGTTGTTGCCAGAAAGAGTCGGAACTTTTGTCCTTGATAACTAAGATCACCAAAAAGTCTTCAACTGTATGGCCCAACCTAAAATAGGGTTCACGTCGATTTTTGGCCACGTTCCTGAACCCGCAAATTCAGAGTATAGTTTCTAACAGAGGTCACAGACAGGACAGACTTTTTCCTGCCCTTAAATATGTATGAAAATTGCGATTTCAGTTGTAAATTAAGTTAAGCTTAACGGCCCTTTTCTCTCTGGGGAAATACCAATTCTCTGATCTCAAAATTCATTGTAAGTCAACAAATTTGAAAATTAAACTTTGTTTAGAATTACAGGGTGCACTGATAAAAACAATTGATTTCCAAATCATAAATTATAATTTTAATTAATCCTAGCGTATGATTTCTCGAACAGGCCTAAATACGTTTTAAAATAAATACTAGTAAATACTTTTCGTTTTTCGAAAGTAATTTACAAATAAAAATCTGTAAACAATTCACATTTGTAAAAAAAAGAAATTAACAAATGGCCTCTGCGGGAAAATTTCAAATTTTCAGTTGAAAGTTGACGTGTAATTCCACCTACAAGTTTTGTTTTATACTAAAAATAATTGCAAAAATGTCTCTGGAAAGAAGGCTACTAGCGATAGCGAAAGTGACGATTTTCTTTTAATCAAAAAAAAAAACTTAGTAATTTCGTAGTTATTCAATTTTAATGGAATTTTAGTCTCAGTCTATGCAAATCTGAGAAAATAATTAAAATTATTGAACCACAGATAGCCCAAAGGACTGAAAAAAAAACCTTGAGTTAACAACTAGGAAGCATTTTCGTACAGCAATGAACATTGTGTCATGTCGAGTTATTTACATATTTTTCAAAATAGAATTTGGTTTTGTTTATTCATTATAAATTCTTCACGACGGCGTTTCACAAACTTGTGAAAAAACACTTGTAATTAGAAATGCCGGTGAAAGGAAGGTTTTTAACACTTGTGATCAATAACTTCTTTCCTACAATTTCTTTTCATTTTTTTCACAAATTTGTAGATTGCAAATTTGTTATTTTAGCTTTTCAGTGCACAAATCGATTAATTCCGTAAAAATACATTACGTTTTATTCAAATAATTGCCGTTTAGTAGTGTTAATCTTCATTATTCAGGAAAGATATTGCAAATATAAAAAGGTATGACTATACCAAGTGCTTTGACACACAAATCTAAGTTTTTTCAAAAAGTGGTGATAATTAGTCTGTGCACTGAGCGGCACATTTGTAAAACAAAAAGCGACGCTAAAAATTTGTAGTTATGAATTACAAGTACAATTTTGTGGCTGAAACTTGTAGTTTGGTGAAATAGGACAAAGATTTCCTACAAATATAAAACTCATATTGTTAAAGCTAAACAGACTTGTTACTTTGTTTTACTTCTGATCGTTTTTCGGAATAAGTATTGTTGCACTACAGCAAAAAACTTTGCGAAAGTACTTTTTGCGGTAGGTGCTTCAGTGGACTGACAATTTTTTTTACGAAACTGCTGTGTTTACGAAATCCTTTTAGTCTATTTAACGTCTGCTATTAAACACTTCTCGTCATGGCTGAACGCAATCAAGTTCAGCATTTAATCACTGAGGTTGCTGTCATTTTTGAATTTTGGTAAATGCCTTTAATATTTCAGAAAAATATAATTGAAGTTTGTCCTTTTAAGAGCTGTTTTTGATGGAGGTGTGTACTGGTCTGAGACAGACTTTGAGTGCCAAAAAAAACTGTAAGCGTTGTTCCATAAAAGACCACGGCAATATTCTGACCGGTGTAGAGAGCACGTTGTTTTTTATTAATATTTGTTTTATAGTGGCACTATACACATTTTTATCTAAAACTCCGAACGCCATACAAATATAAAATAAAATAAATAAGATACTAATAATTAATTTCAGCGTGTCAACCCGATGTCTTTTGATTTTTATTGATCTCTAATTGAGCAAGAAAAGTTTGTGATAAGAAACGAAAAAAAGTAAATAAATAGGAGAATAAAAAATAAAACAAAACGTGCTGAGATCGAAATAGAACAAGCAAATGTTTTTCATTCATTAACAGAACGGACATCAAATCCGGTTCAGCTTTTGTTTCAATTTGCGAATTTAAGTTATAAAAATAAAAAAGAAGACAGTCAAACTCAACAACGTAGCCCCGATCTGTTATATTTACGTGTCAGAGAGAAGTATTCCAAACTTAACCAAAGCACAATGCGGATGAAAGGCTCTCGTCCCGTAGAGGCTTTTTGAAAGCACTTTAAATACTTAAAAAATCGTTATAAATAAAAGGAAAAGCTTGAAAATATGTCCTGTTCGGATACGTAACTTTGCCTTATTAAAATTGTATTTATTTACAAGTGAATTGTGTTCTTTGCTTACGAGAAAAGTGCTCCAATAAATAAACTCCTCTACGCACCTGAAAAGAAACAAAAAAGTACAGATGTGTTATTAGAAGCAGGATATACTCAGTTGACGATAAATAAAAACAAGGAAAAAAAAGAAAGACTCCTGGTTATGAGGAAATCAGCCAACAAGCTTCCTTTTCATTTTCCTCCCACCTAGCCTCAAGCAGACTTCCACAACCTTTGTAATTTATAGGCTCCTCTTATTACGTAATCTGTACCTCGCCTAAAAGTGGTCTGTCTACAAAGGATACTCTCCCACACACACGAAGACCCACCAGCCTCTACTTTATGATCCCCTAGTTGATTTGCATCACCCTGGGAGCTGCTCAATTTTTTTTTTGGCAATTGGAACACTCGCCAGGATGATACACACATGAGTCTCAAACTCACCCCTGGTAGTGAATAATTTTGACTTACCACACACACCCAGACAACCCACGAACCTTTTTCCGTCGTTGACGTGTGTGCTAAGGGAGGTGTGGTGTTGGGTTAACCTGGCTAAGGGTGCAAATGAGAATTTCGTACCTTTTGCACTGTGGCAATTTTCTCCTTTGCAACGAAGTATCATAAAAAAAAGACGAGGAACCTCGCCCCCTCGGAGATATCCTTGAAAGTCATTAATTGTGGTAGGTAAACAAATTTCTTGTCATTCATTTTTTTTGCCCTCATGTCAGTCTTTCAGTCGAAATCCCGTGCAGAATGGCTGCAAATTTAAAGCTTAAGGATATGAGTATGCAGCGCCATAAAAAAAACGAAAGTGAACACCGTGTGAGTTTGGAGGGTCTTTACATACCTTCGAGGAGGAGGTGTATCTTTTCGTATAATTTATGGAGGAGTAACAACTTGGCTCCCCTTCAAGTTGTCATAATTAAATCATTCCGCATACGCGATGTCTTAATACGGAGACGTGTGATCCTGCAAGGACGAGAAAACTTCTTGTACCTCCTCCTTCTCCTCGTTGCATGGCATTGAGTAGAGTATTTTTTTTTGATTCTCTAAGAGCCACGCTAGGGCGGGAATATGTTTTCCGTTCTTTTTGCATTGCGCTGCTGAAGTAAATTAAATTTACCCAGCACCCCGGCACATGCGTGGCTCGTGTTCAATGAAAGGCCAATTTGAAGGTTCATGGCACAGCAACAATAACACGACACGTTCTTAGGTTTATGGTTGTGGTGGGGGTGGAGACGGGGTAATATTAGCGCGCCCCCCTGCGGCATAATTCGTGAAAAGATTTAGCGATTCCGTTTGAGCAGGAATTACGCACGGAAGAAAGGTGTTCATTGAATTTTATTTGACGTTTGATTAAATTTAAAAAGCGGGGGCTTTCGGGGCTTGTGAACATTACCAATGAATGATATTCGCGCTTTTTTACATGTTTTGTCAGTGGGCGGAGTTATTTGGGCGCGTTTGAGGTCAGCCACTTGATTTTGGCCAAGGGGAGGTCGAGAGTGGGTATATGGGATCGGCCTGTTTTGGGGATGCATATGGATCGGAAAGAATTGAAATAGAAGAAATTGAACGATGTTTTGGAATTATTTGAAAATGTAATGAAAAAATTGCACGGTGTCTTTTGAAACGTCTCTAAGATAGGCTATCTCCGTTTTTGGGTTTTTTTGGTATTGCACAGATTTGAAATATTTTCGTTTCATTAGAGCCCCTTTTAGACGATCAGTTTTCAGTTCAGTTATTAGCCCTGTTGTCAGTTCAGTTTAAAAAGACAGTGTATTTTGACGTGAGTCCGGTGTTCAGTTGAGCTTTCATTTTACTTCTGAGCAGTCGAAAGCAACATATTGTATGCTGTTTCGTTTTTTACTGAATTGTGATAAAAACGGTCACTTTTATTCCACAATATAAATATTATCACTACGTGTCGACACATTGAAAAAAAAACAGAAACTTGAAAATGTTGATTCACTGCCAACGCCAACGTAAAAATGGTGACTGAACTGACAACCGAACTGAAACGTATTTGCACATTAGTTTAACTGATAACTGAACTGACAAATTAAACTGATAACTGAACTGACAAATTATGAGAATTTAACTGAAAGCTTAACCCTAATCCGCCCACAAGGTGACCTTGGGTCACAGTTGCAGTTTCGAGAGAACTTTTTTCAAAATTTTGAAAAGCAAATCCATTGAAACTTATTGACTTTGTTTCTCTACGGAAACAATACGTAGAAATAAAAAAAAGTTCGGAATGCATTATTGTAAAAAATATACCGCCATTATTGTTTTTCAACTTAATCCGCAAAGGCGGTGTCTCACAGTCACACTTGCCTTTTATCAGGCCCACTTAAGCAATTCTTTGGTGAAATAAAGTCAATTGACAAAGCTGATATATCTAAAAAGCGGAAACGAAATTACATGAAGGCTCATGATATGAACATGTTGCAAAGACAAAAAAAACGTCTATAACGATCATTGAGAAAAATCAGTTGTATATCAAATTGACCATATAATATAAAAGCAAATCGAACTAATTACAAATGGAGTTATAATATCTATTTTAATTTAATAAAAGAGTGAAAATCCACTTTAAACAAAATTTTCAATATTATTTCAAAAAATAGTCAGCCCTTTTCTAATGCGGTGTCTTTGGGTCACTGCCTGGGTGGATTAGGGAGAATATTGGCTGATTAGAGTTTACTGATAGCTGAATTGACACTGAAACTGAAATGATCGTCTAAAAGGGGCATAAAATAAAGAGAAATGGAGAGTTTCAACCGTTCTTCACTGTCAGAACGTCTTTTTCATTTTTCCAATTTCAATTCCCAATTCAAATTTCAAATATTCCAATATTTGCTTACTTTTCGTTGATGGAAAACGATGCCGGATAGAATTGAACTCAAAATAAAATAAAATAATTGGGTTACAGCACGTTGAGGACCAGACCCTAAATGGCTCTGAACGGCAAATTGAAAATTTTTTTTATGACAGAAGTACTCCAGGAGGATTTTCAGACATTCGCTGAAGGTGGGGCCAGGGAAAATTGCCTATCTTATCTTATTATCAAATCTAATAATTATTAAGGTTTGTGGGAAATTTCAAAGTATTATCACGTCCACCGTTAGAAAATCATTAAGAACTCCTACACTACTTACGCAAGTTATAAATCACTGATTTTCATATTCCACATATTCCGCATAATTTTTTGTATTAAACGACGCCTGAACATGTGCGTTCACGTCCTTCGTATCTATTTCTAGGACCAATTAAAACGACACTGCGTGTTTCCTGAACGTGAATTCCTCAGAAACGCCCAAATTCGGAGTACGCTTTAAGCACATTGAAACTTTTCATCGTTACATCGTCATCGTACAACACCACCACCTCCTGCGAGGTCACCCCCACAGCGTTTAATTCAATCAAACGTTGACCCAATCAACGGTTTCATAATTACTCTTAATTCACACACCGCATCCTGAAGCTTGTTGTTGTTTTTGTTTTTTTCCTTTTCACTTTTAATACCGACACATTTGAATGCTCGATCGCAAACTTCGCAGGTGTGGCCAAAAAGAAAAAAAAGGGGAAAACACTCATCCTTAACCACCCACTCAACTGCGAGAAGGGTTGAATGAGTCAGCGCCAAGGCACTCCATTAACCGAAACATCATTGGATGGGTCATTTGTTTACCGAAAATCCCTCCCATAATATAACCTTAGAAAATAATTAGTCCTTCGCATTTAGTGCGGTCGTACGTTGGGGTTAAACTAAAACAACCCTTAAACGGGTTGGGTGGTGGGGGGATGACGGCAAAGTAGACCAAAAACGAACGCGCTGATCCTAACCTAAAGTGAAACTTGAAACTTTCAAGCGCACGTAAACACTCGAACAAATCCTTTTTGCTTTTTGTTCGACACATCGACGACGAGAGTGATGGGTGTGGGTGGTGTCGATGCTTAAAGGCAGTGAGGGTTATTTAATTTGAAAGTAAACTTTGATGGGATGTGATTCGGCAGCAGCGGTATTTATAAATTCGCCAAAGATGGATATCTTCTGAATATCGACGGCTCCTTCGGGGCGAGAGGGCGGTTGTGAGGTTGAGAGTGTCAATGGTCATGCCATTGAGACAGTTGTGTGGCAATCCTTTTGTATTTGAGTTTGTGTTCCGATTAAAAGTTTTGCTCTTTCGATATTCCCTCTGGATATGTGTTACAGGGCGTATATGTGTGTGTGTGAGCTGACATCGGTTTCACATTAGGACTGTGGAAGGACGGTGTCGAGGAGTGTGAGATAAAAACACTGTTTTGGCCAAGTTAAATTAAATTCAATTTACCCACGGAGTAGATGAAGTAGTCTGGTGTCCTGGTGGCAATGAAGTGGGAATGGAGTCGTGATTTTAATGAATAAAGGGCGAGTTAAGACTTTAAGGTTTTAAAGTTGCAAGGTAAGCAAATAGCTTTTCAGTGAAGTTGTTTAAAAATAGTTGGGACATTTGATGGTTAAGTCGAAATCAGAATTTTATTTTTAGAAACTTTTTAAAGATTCTCTAGTGCGTAAGCGTTTCTTAATAGTATTTCACTTAGGATATTAGCCACATACTAGGGGCTAGCCGATAGTCATTATCTACTTGGCTTTAGATGGAATCAGAAATAAGACAGAGAGCGCAACCTTATTTGTCCTTTTTATAGAGTATATTGTGAATTTTCCTTCAAGCTCTTATGCTTGCTGATGAATTTGCTGTTGACAAGATTTCCGGAAACCCTGCAACTCTTGATCCTTAGTGCAACTGCAGCTCCTTAGATATAAATCCAATCCAACATTTCGAAATGGTCAACACAGCTGACTTGAAAGTCGGTTTAAGGAACGGGATGTACGAGTGTTAAATGATAGCATGTAACATCTGGCATGGCTTGAATCTGTTGTATTCTATTCCAATAGAAGAAATAGAACAAGCGTTTGAATTACCACAACACAGCAAAATTTCAGTAGATTTTAGACTTCGACGCGAACTCCTTAGGCTACGCTAAAAAAGATCTTTCTATATTCTGTAAAGAATTTGAAGGAGATGGAAGATACGTTATGGTTTATAGGTAAGTGTCCAATCCAAAAGTCCAAAAGGAACTGGGTGATAGAGCCCCTATTTTACGTGTAATCGTGTACAGGTAGTACACGTGAAATTAGACTCAGTGGGCTTTTATTTTCACGTGTATATATATTTACACGTGTATTTAGTAAGATATGTTTTGACAGTACAGTATATTGCAAATTTAAAAGAAATCGTTGATTAAATGCTGCGTATATATTCTTTTGTGCATGGAGGCCACTGAGTCTTAGCCACTCACAATGTTTGTAAGAATGTGAGTCTTTCAAGTTCGTCCTTCGAAAGATATCCAGTCCCGTTGTGAAATTTTGAGCTTTGCAGCTATTGCAGAAGACGTAAATAGGCTCTTGCACTGTGGTTATGCAATATAGCTTACACGTGTACCCGTGTTTAGTGAACCACACCTGTGCCCGTGTCTAAGGTGTCGTGTCATACTACAATACGTGTCATGTGTATACGTGTAATGAAATACACGTTCCTTAAAAGTATATACAATGATCTATAGAATAACTGTGTCCAATTTCTAGATCGAAGAAGAAGATCTAGATATATAATGGTTTATCAACTCCAATATTTAGGGTACTCTGCCGCACTATGAGACGTTAAAGCCAGTCTGATTTTTGATTTTGCGAAGAGAAATAATTGAAATAAAAATCTAATTTAGTCTAATTTAATGTAATCTACTAGGTATCAATAGCTTGTGCACAAACGTTTTTTTTTATATTTGAACGTTTTGATATATAAGAGTAGAATCGCTGCGATCGCTGGTCTTAGTAGCAATCCCTAAAGCCCTTCGTCTATCTCCATAAGTATGTGTTTTTCTTAAATTATGGAGCTCGTGTGAATACTTATTCCAGTTTTTTGGATTTGTCTATACTTTATCCGCTAGGTTTGGATTTGACTTTATTCTCCTTCATTAGGCGAAAAGACTCTCTTAGCTGGAACGTGGCTGTCAATGTGCTGCCCATTCTAACCTACGAATCCCATATTTTGTTGAGCTACGTTTTTTTTTTTTTGGGTTTGCGATTTTGGACGATGCGATGTTAAAAGTGTGTGGCGGCCATGCTGTCTTCGTAGTGCTTGTCAAATCTGCTTTTTATTATTCGGACAATGATGCCAAATTACCTAGTCCAAACACACCATTAAATTATAATATCTCATGAAACTGAATCTTTCTTAGCTTAAACATTGCATTGCTACGATTTAATCAGACGAGTTGGTAGTTCAAAGTAGGGTCGGATCGATAAAACAGTCAGCCACATCTACTAAAGAAATGACATTGCCGATTTGCTTTGCATAGCTCACAATGCAGTCGACTTGAAACAAATGAAATGGAGTATAAAAGCCTCTCAATTGACCAGTTCATGCTTCCAGCCAAAACTCCAGAAAAACCAAAATCAAAAATCGTCCTTCCTTCAACAGAAAAGTCGCTATTCTACAAATCGAGAGACAAATCGATTGGGTCTTAGTCGTGGTCTTATCCCAAGCCATTTACTTCGCCCACCGATGATGATATTCTTCCCCACCAACAACAGCATAAACAACCCTCCTCATGGTTCCGTAATCCGACCAACAAATATGAAGTCGTATCTTCAGAAAACCCTCCGCCCCAACGATTTGTTGTTTTTGAATCAAGCAAAAACTCCCTACCATTTCCAAAAACTAACCGAGAACATCTCCGAATTTCAAATGTGTATGCAAATTGATTTTCCGATTCAGTTTCATCGAAGCGATTGTGCCGAAGGCAACAACCCCAACAAACCTCACACCCACCTTCCTTCATGTTCCCCATTGTCATCAAAATTAACTCCCACCTTTACGACAGTTAAAAAAATCGACTTCCACGACTCCTGAATGGACTCTGACCGGACATGGATACGAGTGCCGTGTCTCTGCACCGTTCCCGGCTAATACGTGAGCTGGTTCAACACAAAAAGCCACAATATTCATATTCCCTCCACGGAAGCGTCTCTAGTCGCCCCAAATATCGCAGTTCTCCCGTCCTCTGCACCTGCACGTTTCTCAGCGCAACGAATGCCCCCACACAACGAACAAAAAAAAAGCCATTAAAAGGTTTAAAGGATATTTTTCTCGCAAAAAATACTTTCGTCTCACAGACGCAAATGAACTGCCCATTGAATGAATAAATGAACTAACTAAGAAGAATGGAAAAAAAGTGTATGCCCACCCGACTGGCCCACCCACACTAGTAACACACAAAAAAAAGGACATGCACATAATCTAATTTCTTTTGGTTTTTAGAGTACTGTCCTGCCGTTCTTTATCCTCGTCTGGGAATAACACATTTTTTTGTTTTCTTTGTTATTTTTGTGGGACAGCTCCCGCGTTCTTTTTTTGTCGGAGGGACATGATTACGGACCCACAAAAAAACAACAAAAAAAAAAGAACAAAACGAAAAGCTAACTTCTCTGAATTTTAAAATACACCTCGGGGGCTATTTGCGGCTGTTTTAGATGGACATTTTGTTAAGCACACAATTTTTACAACGCACAGATACACATCCACACCACCACCACCACACGACTGGAGGTCATGTTCAAATGCAAAAAATGAACCAACCGAACACAGAAAAAAAAAAAAAATGAAAGCGAAAAAGGAAAAGTCCATCTACCATGTTCATTGACATGATGTGTCTCTGTGCTCGTATCGTGTCGTCTCTCTGACAAACAGAAAATGTTTTTGACGCTTAGCGGTACACTGGGCGCTGCGCCGCGCGATGTACTCGTCGTATCTGTCCGATACATGTGTCAGTTCACAAGAGATACTAAAACTCGTACTCGGCCAGAGACCGACTTACTCACAGATGACCCGAAGGCGTTTGCATGTTAAACAAGGGCTTCCGCTTGGACTTTCGGCTTCGCCTGGCTTCGGATCTCCTCCCTCGTGTGGGACAGTCGTGTGCTTTTTTGGAACTCGTGCAGCGGCATGGTCGTCTCCTCGTCTCCCGTCGCAGTGGTTATGGTAATCGAATTTCAAATTATTACCGCGAGCTATGTGTGGATGTTTGTATTTTGGCGGACCACAGTGGAAGGAAGAGATTTCATTGGGAGTCTATTTTGTCCTCATGAAGTCACCGAGTGATTTAATTATTTCAGTTTGCTTTGCTAAATAACGTCAAAGTCTCTCGGTGTGTGTGTTTGTTTGCCTGTGGATTATTTTGATTAAATGGGAGAGATGTCTTAATGGGTCGACGTCTGCAAGTGGACTGCGCGGGTTTTGTTTTAGTTTGAATGTTAGGAACACAAAATAAAGCTTTGGAGGCAGATTTTTGTCCCTATTATAGGCCCTATTGAATAGGGACTTTTTTGTATTTGTATTTGTATTTTTATTTGATTTTACATTAATACTACAAGATTGAATATCTTTTAGAAGCATAGCCGACTTGGCAACTTTAAATTTAATTTCATCAATTTGACTTAAATAATCATCGACCTGTCATTGCCAATTTATTCAGTAAACTCAACATTTTCCTCATGTTAAAGTACATGAACGAGCAACGTCTGCAAATTGTACTGGCTGGTAACTGGTGCGGTTTGCTATCCGGCGGCGTTATTGGGGTATGTTTTTTCGTCCACGATAACGATCATCACGTTACTGTGAATGGCAGAAATAATCGCGCCATGATTACCGGTTATTTTTGGTCCGAATTGGAAGATATGGACTAGGATGAGATGTGGTTTTAAAAGGATGGTGCCACAAGCTGCACATTACAGGTTAGAAACGATTTATTGAAAAGTAAGTTTGTTGTCGATTAGCCACCTCATTCGTGCGATTTAACGCCTCTTGACTATTTTGAAGCTACGTTAGATCATTGGCTTGGCCAAGATAACGACATTGGAAGAGCTCAGAGCCCACATTGAAATGTGTGGCTGAGTTGTCGAAAATTGAGTCTAGTTCTATTCATAATTGTTTTGACAGCTTCGAAGTCTCTAAGAGACCAAAGGCTAACAAAGACATGAATGGTCATGAAAAGTCGGAGTAGGAGGCCCCTAAAAGGAAATACTATAAACGTTATGAATTGGTCTCGTTCTTGAAAAAGACGATTTTTTTATAGTAATTATTATGTCCGGATATGTACATGTACGTATAAGTGGTATATATATATATGTATAAAGGGTGATTTTTTAGCTATTATCTTTTTGGCAACACAGGTTTAAACAGCTGACGCACGTTTCGTGTTTTGTTTCACTGTCAAACATCTTCAGTTTGGTCTATAATTTAACCATGAATCGTCTTACAAACGAACAACGCTTGCAAATTATTTAATTTTATTATCAAAATGCGTGCTCTGTTAACAAAGTTCATCGACGTTCATTGTGTTCAGCGACGAAGCTCATTTTTGGCTCAATGGGTACGTAAATAAGCAGAATTGTCGATTTTGGAGTGAATATCAGCCAGAAGCATTGCAAGAGCAGTTTGGTGCGGTTTGTGGGCTGGTGGCATCATTGGACCGTACTTCTTCAAAGATAATGCGAATCGTAACGTAACTGTGAATTGTGAGCGCTACCGTGAGATGATATCCAACTTTTTTTTGCCCAAAATGCAAGAGCTTGACTTGCATGACATGTGGTTTCAACAAGACAGTGCGACATGCCACACAGCACGCGCAACAATGAACTTATTGAGAGGCGAGTTCGGTGAACATTTTATTTCACGTTCGGGACCGGTCAATTGGCCGCCTAGATCGTGCGATTTAACGCCTTTAGACTATTTTTTGTGGGGCTATGTTAAAGCTCATGTCTATACAGACAAGCCCGTGAGATACCGGCCGAAATGTTGGAAAGAGTATGCCAAAATTGGACTAAGCGGATGGACCATGTGAGGCGCAGTCAAGGTCAACATTTGCATGAAATAATCTTCAAACATTAAATTATATGGACCGTACTATCGATTTAAATAAAGATTTCATGCATTTTTCTGAATTTTATGTGTTTTTTTTTTAAAAACTTTCCTATAGATTTTAAAAAATCACCCTTTATAAAAACAACATAAATAAATAAATAGGTAAATGAAGGATTAAAAGTAGAAACGTAATGACATGAATATCTTATTTAATACTTTGAATTTTACAATTCTGTTTTCATAGAAGAACTTCTAATTATGATAATTACGAGACGATACAACTGGAGACCGCAACTAAATTGATAGAATTCCGATTATCTGGATGACCACTCCGGTCAGACGGCAGCTCCCGTTTACAGTTTTCCTAAACTATGAATAAAAAAGAAACCACTAGATGACCCACCCTTTTATGCATTCAAAAGACACATGCCAAAAATATACCTTAAAGTCTCCCCCAAAACTCATGTCCTTGACCTTAAACATTACCAAGCACAGCCTTCAGTTTATACAGAAAAAAAATCTTTAACATTAATCGCTGGCAGTGTCCACCAACTTTTGAGTCTAGTAAATTCTCAATTCAATTTAATCAAATGAAAGAGGACAACTAATTAAATCTCCAGGAGTAAGCTGACCGTGAGTTTCTTCAAATTAAACCATCACTGCAAACTTTCGCAACTGCATTTTCTGGTCACTGCACATGCGGACCACAAATTCGCAAGCCAAAAAGTTTTATCAAGATGAAAGTTCAAAAATTGTGCATGCGACGAATTGAAAACTCGAATCTAAGTTTTAGGTGAAGGGGTAGAATTTCAAATCCAAAATCACTCAGGTCATAGTCCAGAGTGTGGGCGTAGTTGTTACAAAAAAAACATAGTTATCGTTGGAAAAAAAACTTAATTGAAGTTGATGGTAGCCCGTAAAAACGAGATTCATAACGTCGCCCTTTAGGCCTGAAAAGTGAATTTCACTTTCAAATGGATCGTCCGAAGTCGGTGTTTCAACTTCGATTTCTGGTCTTTCAAAATTCAAACGCCCCTCAAACTCCTATCTGCAACACAATGATCTGCACGATTCGATTTAAAACGAAACGCAGGACCCTCAGTAATTTCCGCCCCCACTAAGTCGATAGGCACAAGTCACAATGCCTCATCCAATCCAAACTCAAACCTGCTAATGCACACCCCGTGTCTGGGTTGTTTTCTTTTGCCTCCTCCGACTACCGGTGCATTATCAATCCCCAATAACTGAACCGAGATATTTAACCACCCCCAGCCCACGCGCCTAAGAATTTTCAACTCGAACACACCCGTACGTTCATCGCTTCGAACGACTTAAACATGATTTATCCTTTTCGTTGCATGCAGGCAGTCTGGCACTCTGGCACACTCGCAGACTGGCAGACTGGCAGGCCTCGTACCTCGTGCAGGATTTTGAAAAGTCTTGAGGATTTGCAAACTCTATAGACAAACACACAACCCTCATGCACACCCACACAGATACACCCCGCAAACCAACACTTTCCGCACTTTATCAACATCATCCTGCACACACCCGTGTTCCGTGTTGCCACAACTCCGATATCCTTCGAATTTTCTTCCCCCTTTTGTATAGAAGTGGTTAGTGTTTTGAAAGCGTAAGCGGTTTCAATGGCTGTTTATCAGGGTCTTCAAGGCAGCTCAGCTGAGGGGTAGGCGGTTCAGTTTGTGCAACCAAAGTGTCGGAGTTGTGTCTCGTTCTCCGTTCTCGTCCTCCCCGTCACCGTTGCTGTCGTTGTCGCGTCGTCGTCGTTTCAAAACCAACTGAAGTTGGATAAATTGTAAATAAATGTCCTGAACTCAGGCGAAGAGCTCATTAAAGTTGTAATCAAACAAAATTCCTCTTCGAACTGAGCGTTCACGTGTGTGGGTGTGTGCATGTAGTCAGTCAGCTGACACGACGACGATGGTGGCGGCTCAAACCCCAATCAGTTCCGGCGGTAGATTGTATCTGCGAAGTGTACGTACGTTTTCGAATGTTGCTGCGGATTCTCGGTCTGTTTCTTCGCAGGAGTTGGTGATGACTTATATTTTCGGTTTGTGTGAGTGGTGGTGTAGGTGAGGGTGGGGGTGATATGATTGCGAATTAGATAGTAAATTGTGCTGAGCAAATTGCGAAATTAGTTGGTGAATTCTGTTGGTGCTGGGCAGAGGGTGACTTACTGCGGCGGGGTTGGTGATAAGATTTATTACATCGAATCGGAATTTAAGTAATGAAATCTGCAGGTCAGCTAGTGGGTAAACTTTTATTTATATTATTTTAAGCTTTTATTTACTTTATTTATTTTATCTCGAGCACACTTCGAAAATTTCAACAGAAGATTCAACAATGATACGAACATTCGCAGAACTTCAGAAATTGAACGTAAAAAGACCTAAAGGGAAAAATTAAGCAACTTGTGGTCATTGTCGGCCAAGTCGATTAGAAGCCGAATCTACCATTTTCAGATAAACGTTAACTTGCTCTGGAGCATGCGCTAATCGCTTTAATTACTACGAGCTGGAAATGAATTTTCACAGAAATAAATAAATTTGGCATAATAAACCGTAAAGGAATTCTCTGTGTGCTTGTAACTAATTTCTGAGAGATGTGAAATAGCTGGACTGATCACGTTGCGAATCTTTTTGTAGAAATAGCACAAGAAAAAACAAGCCGGAATTGGGAGCACTCCTGAAATAAGGTAGAAATCTAAAACGATTGATTCGAATTTCGAAAAAAGTCGCAATTCATGTAAAGAAACGACATAGCGTGGACCATCTAGTGGTTTCTTTTTAAATCAAAGGTTGTTTTGCCACTAATAGTGTTTCCCGCTTGAAATTTTAAAAGCAAATTAGTATTATACCACCGTGAAGCGAAATACGTCGCTTTACCCTTGCGAAATATTAAAAAAAACGTATTTCCAAAGTGAGCGCTATGTAGCCCAAATAACCCCCATGCAACCCACTGCAACTTGATCCCCCTTTTTTGTGGGAAACCGTCAAAGACTGATGCTATACTAATAAGCCGGAAACTTACTTTAAGCGTGAGCTACAGCCCGAAAAGCTGCAGTGACAGAATGCGTTACTCCGAAGGCAACCGTAGCAGCCACTTGAACGACTTAATATTCCATAATAAATGGAAATGTTTGCTCTGACTAATCTACTACTAGTTTCTACTATAATCATAATATATTGAAAAACGTAGATTTGATCATTTTATTGCATTTTTAAAATGAAACTTGCATTTGGCCCACCCTGTAGTTAGGAATATATTCAATTTTCAAGTGATTTCATTACGAAAAAAAATTGCGCCATGTTTATTAGATTCCAACGTATCTTAAAAAAAAAAAACGAGGACAAAAATCGTTTCGGAAAACAATAAAAATTGAACTCGAGATTTGAGAATGTTGCTTTTCGTCCCTGGGGTAGCTTTGTTGGAATAGGTAGGTAGTAAACCTTGGTAAGACCATGGTTCCTTTTAATCTCCTTTCTACATAATAATTCGAATCATTGGCTTGGGATGCATTTCTTTAGCTTACTGTTCTAATTGTATAAAAAATTGCAAGTCGAAGCTTTCCAAATTATTTTGTTTTGAGTTACGAAGCTTAAGTTCTCTAACACAAAAACTTTAGCCGCCTCAAACTTCAGAACAAATTTAATAAGAAACTGTCAATCAAGAAAGTAAGCTCCCAGCAAGAAAAAAGAATACAGGAACCATCACTTTCGGACTTTAAAAGAGTCTTTCAAGGTATCACGCATAGGCAGAAATAAAGAAAAAATGTCAAAGATGTCCTCCCCTGCAGTTTGAATCTGACTAGAACCACCATCTAAAACATTTTCATTAAATTTTTTTATTGCCCGAAACCCGAAAGTTGTAGGCCAGTAAAAATCGTTATCATAAAAAACCAACAAATTGTGTCCTTTTGCCGGGGGAGAAGACGTTAGACACTTTAATGGGAGAGTCTCCGCTCACCTTTAAGTGATCCTAATAAGCTCATAAGTAACGAAATCTCGTGTCGTAAAAAAAAAACATACACACAAAGAAAAACACAGCTACACCATGTCCTTGTGCATATTTCGGTGTTCGATGGCACGACACATACGCCCGAGTATTTGCTTGGCCGCTGTGTCCTTTATGTTTTCTAACTTTTTTTTTCTCTATGTGTTGTTATTAAATTGAAGGCTGTGTTCCTGTATGTTCTTGCGATACATATACTTTTGCTTTTCACTCAAGAATGGCAAATTGATTTTCCTCGAGGACAGACACACTAACACACACGCGCTCTCACACCACGATGGGATGCTGACATGTGCTTGCTAAAGGAAAAGTGGTATGTTAACATATTTGAAAGGATGAAATTTTCATTGACCAGCAAAGGACGACGACGACGGAGTTAAGTGAAAATACCAATGACGACAACACACCGAACAGCAAGGACATAATACAGCGGCAAAACATTGGGCAAACAGACACAAAACCTGCACAACATCTGTTCGACCAAAAGTCATGTCCTTTTTGCACACAAACCCACACACACACACACACTGTCGACTGGGGCAGAGGGCTATGAAAATATGAAAAAAGACACAGAAAGAGGGAGAAAAAAAAATAAAATGAAATTAAACGCAGGAAGGATACTCGTATGTTGTCTCAGGAATTGTCCTTTTTACAAGCAATATGAAGAAGAAAATCATCATGCATACAGGGATCAAGATCTCTCTGCTGTGCCTTCGTGTGTATTTCTTTTATATCTTTTGCAAATAGAAATTACTTCATCCTAGCGAAGGACTATATTCCTTCGTAACTGGATGTAGAGCCCGAGAAGCGGCACAGATGCCAACTAAATAAAATCGTATTTGAATTTCAACCGCAATGTCGGGGCTCTCGCAAAGACATTCAGCAGGCATACAGACACACACACACACAGATAGTAAAAGATTTTCTTCGATGTTTGAACAGAGTCCTCGAGAGGTGCGGTGCGGTCACACAGAAAGCGACGGAAGGATATGCCCTGCTTCTTGGCTTAAAGTTTTGTAGATTTGTGTGTGAGATGGGGGCCTGCAAAGAAGGAAATCGGAATGAAATGTCCTCGATTCAAATTTTATAACTTTTCCTTCTTGCACCGCATACGCAGCGCCAACGCCAACGCCAACATCAGCATCACACACCCGAGTTTGAGTTTCGGAGTCTGGGAATTATTCATCCATTAGTGGTTTTATAGGTCGAACTTTGATAACTTAATTAATCCCTAAAGAGTTCCACTTAACCTCAAATTATTTCTTGTATTTGCTTTAAATATTATCCGCCACCCGTTCTCTCGCTTGGACCATGGAAGATTATGACGGAAAGACAATCGCCTGGTGGGCGGGTGAAAAGTTGATATGTTGGTTTAGTGCTGTAGCTTCAATGTCATCATCATCGTGGTGGTCGTGGGAGGGAGGGACATCGTCGTCACCATTGTGTGTCCTTGATTGAGCCGCTGCGGTGCCACCGGATGGATGTGAATGTGACTGTGACTATGACTGTGGTTGTGAGTTTTATGCTGCAATTCCGATTTATTGACTGTCAGGGGGTGGCACAGAGCTCCATGATAGTGTTGACCTATGCTAATCCTTGCTCATTGTTTGATTAGCAGATAATTGCGAGAGGGTACAATGCGATAATTTGTTTGCGTATATGTGCGAGTTGCATTTCATTTTCTATTGACTTAAGCCTGGCGACGCAAATATTCCCGATGTCTCTGTGTGTGTGTTTCTGTGGACGGGTGGGTGAGTGCGGGTTCATCATCATTCGCTCTTGACATTTGATTAGGATAACGATAATTGCTTAATCTAATGTGAGATTAGTACATGACTTAGAATCGATTGTTTCGATGTTGTGCAAGGGTGGGTGTGAGTGCGTTAATTTTCGATTCTGCCTGCGGTTTTGTGGGAGTTGAATTTGTAGTTTTTCCGACGATTTGTGTTGGTTTTTTTATGTCCAAATCAATGGTACAGAGTTTCTAGACTGATTCAGTAGATATTTGAAGAAAATCACCCCAAGAGAAATCTTCTTTCGAATGACAGTCCCAATGGTTTTGTGTTACTAGCCGGTGACCTCATTAATCGAGAACAAGACTGGATTTGCAGTCATTTGACAAATATTTGTATTTTTACATCAAACACGAAAGCTGGGCATTGAATTAATGAATTGTTATCAATTTCACAATTCTAAAGAAAATTGCCTAAAGATATATGTAAGTCTGTTCAGTATGTCTCAAATCAAATGTCTCATTTTTAAAAACTGTTTGTAGAAGACATGAAGCAAACGACATTTAAGGGCATGTCCCATATAGCACTAATGGTCCTTTTAAAGAATGTGTTTTACTAGCGTTGTGATTGTGAATATTTTACGGACAGACAGTAAGCATGAAAAAAGAGTACGCACTTGCATGTTTTGTGATTAACAAGGAATAATCATGAAATTAACAATAAAAATTGCTGTAGATAGTCAAAGTAGCTTCAGATTGAAATTATTTGCTTAGCTAATCAATTGTCAATTCATATCGACAAGTTCGGAAAAGAGAACCTAACCTAACCTATACTCATAACAAGTATTCATATTTATATTTTTTGTTTTTTCAATGGAGTGTAGCTCAGCCACTTTTAATGCGACCTTGAAAATCTATTGTACCCCTTTCTTTGACCTTCGATGTGAGTGCTGTCTTCATAAATTTGACAACATTTTTAGACCAGATGACCTTGAAGTCAATTGTTTGTTTTGTTGATTATTTTGAATAAAGGTCCAAGTTTGGGCAGCTGGTTAGGGAGTTTTCTTGGTCTGGCCACAGTGATTGTTACTGGTAGGACCCATCTTGTAAAATTGGTAATTGCATGTTTCGTGTGTTGTAGACTCCTCGTATAACACTCTCACGTTAGCTTCTAGAGCTTCTTTAGTGCGTTTTCTGTTCTAGCTCTGAATCTTTAAATTCCTAGAGTATTTAATACCCTACTAAGTTGATCCAAAACTTATTGCTTTGTTTAATAATACAGTTCTTTATGTACTGGTGTGTCATGTCTGAGTCTGAGTCTGAGTCTATAAAAGAGGGCAGGTTTTATATATGGAATTTGGGCTTCTTTCTTGGCCAGTGTGTCCGTCTTTTCATTGTCCTCATGGCTTTCATACAGGCCATGATGAAATGAAATTAGTAACAAAGCGGACCTAAGAAAGTCCGCTTTCAACAAAAACTACAAGGAACCTTGTTCTTTCTATTAAAAATTGGGTTCAAGTTGTTTTTGAAAGTAGAGAAGTTAATAAAAAACATTAAAAATAAGTATTAGGTGTACAACTTGAAAGACGCGCATTGTTACTAATAATCATATATATTCACACGCGCTATTTTTTTGACAGTGACAGCTATTGTATGTCAAAGAGCGTCGAAAAATCTAGTTAATTCCATCTGTTAAAGTATACACAAGTTAATTTACACAAGTTTTGTTTTCATATTCAAATAAATGTTTTTTTTAACGGAAAAATACGCGTTTTTCAAGTTGTACTCCTAATAAAAATTAGCTAAATTTGGATTAAACTTAAATTTAAATTGCTTTTTTTACATCTGTCGGGTATGTATACTTTTTTGTGTTCAAAACTGTTAACAATTTCTTTCTAACGGATCCACAAAAATTGAATTGTTTACTGAGGTAGATTCAACTGCATCTTTTTTTTTTATTTGTAAAAAATTCTCTAAATGTGGAGACTGGACTGTATATATTTTTTGTTTACAAATGTTTACCTATATCAGATAAACTCATCTAGATCATAGCGCTAAATGCAGCCGTTGTGGCATGACGTTGTGAACTTTTTTTTCTGAAAGATGAGAAACTTCCAACAGAAAAATTGAAAATTTAAGGAGTTTAAAAAAATACAGTTCATTTAATATTACTTTAAACATTATTAACGAACGCTTTTTGCTAATATCTCAAATTGGGAAACTTCATTGATCGACGTTAACTTTTTAGCTGTCTTTGTTTGTTGACATTCATCAAAGAGAAATCCGTTGAAATGCTTATGAATCTTACTGCCAAATTAAAGAACACATTCCATAATAATTAAATCCAGCAAACCCCTTCGTTCGCACTTAACGCAAGGCAAATAGAAAAAAAATCCTTTCCGCCATCGAAAAAAACTCAATCAAGCCACCGATTAAAGTGCATACGAAAAAAGAAAATTAGAAATTTAATGAAAAAATAGAAATAAAACTAAAAATTGCATCAACTTCAACCTTTTCGAAATAAAATAGAAAAAAAAAAACTGAAAACAAAAAAGAGGAGCGCATGCAACCTTTTTCCATTTGCAACGTAGCTGTTACCACCACTTGTGCCACCACTAAGCCTCATGGGGGTAATTTATTCACTTTTAACAGTCCGTCCTGTCCGGACTCCCATATTCTAAATGGAGCCCACACTTCCCCCATCTGACTTTTCCTTTTATCCTCCCCCCCCCACCACTTACGATCATCTCTCCTCTGACCGGGATGGTATACGAGTAAAATAAATTTCACGTTCACCATTTAAACGTAAATAATTATTTTCCATTAGTTCAATTGTTTGGCCTGCGTTTAGTGTGGGATTTCTTTTTTAATTTTTTGTTTCGATCCCAAGTCGTGGATGTGTGTGTACGACGTGCGTGGGTGAGTTTTGCTGCTGCACTATTAATGCGCGATTTAATTGTGAACATGGAGCTGTGGCGCCTTTTTGAAAAGGACATCATTCCGGCGGAGCACACCCAGCGGGGCGGTGTGTTTTTTCCTGTTGCACTATGAATAGATAATAGACGATGTGGGACAGTTTAAAAAAGCGCTCGAATGCAAATCCTGTTGCACTTCGAGTGACAGTGAATCGAATTGCTGTGCATTGCAATTGCGAGTTTGCAACAAAGACAGAGGGAAAAAAAAACAGAAATGTGTGTGACAAAAAACTGAAATTCCGCGAATGTGTACGAAATTTTAAAATATTTCGTCATGGGTCGAGACAAGAATGATAGCAGGATATTTCAAAGGATTTTTTTTTGTTTTCAGACCAATGTAATTCGAATTCTCGAACCATCCATTTGAGAGGCAACTAAGTGGGGTTAAAATTTGTCACGAATAACATGGTTTTCGGTCAGAGCGGCCGATTGATGTTTTGATGCTAGGTTTAGGGCATGGACAAAAAAGGTTAAATGGAAAAAAAAAGTCGATGGAAGTTGCTTGCAGAACGCTATTCTACAGATCTATAAAACTACGTGTGCCAATTGTTTTGACAAGCTAATTTGCGAGATATAAAAAAGTAATTGACCTTTTTACCGGCAAATCTAAAAACAGGAGGTTAAAAAATTGTTTGCTTGACATTGCTTAGCTTTCAAGTATTTTGTTTTAGAAACAGTATTTATTTTTGATGATCGCCCCGTACCACTGCTAAAAATGTATTACAAAATATTTTACCAAAATCATATATTTGTTTCAGAAATTGTAAGCGTATAACAAAAAAAGAAATGAAAAATGCAAGCACAAACAACCAAATCTTGAGAAAAAAAATTCGTACTGCCATTATTTTGATCGCCTAGAAAATGAACATGGTTCACAAAGGTGGCACTAGAAAAATAGCTGTAACATCTGCGAAGTTAATTTTCATACAATTTTTCTCGTTGATATGCTAATAATATTACATTAACTAGATTAGTAATAGACTTAATTGTACTAAATAATTCACAAAAGTGCTAAAACTGACACTGTACTCATATTTTTTTGTGCGCAACTGCGTGGCTGTAGTATTATGCGGATGATTTTATTAGAAACTTCTTAAGCCAGTTGTGGCTAGTGAAGGAGGGAAAAAAAGTGCTCCTTCTGATCCATGTTCATAGTCTAGGTTCAGTTACAATAATTCGTTGCCCACTTGTGTAACACCAGAAATCAGTTGAAAAAGAAAAACTCCCTCGTGTTTTTCCTACAAAATTTAAACAGTCATCGTTCCTTATATTTTTTTTGATTTCGTCATTCACTATCTGTAAATACGCGAAGTCATCCAGCCAATAGTCAGAACTTTATATGAGCGGGGGTTTTCCCAACTGACAACATCTCGTTCTGACCGATTCCCGTTTATCACTTTTTCAGACAGAACACAGTGACATTCTAGACTAAAAACTTAGCGTTGACTCAGGTGTTAAAAACTGGCGTGTTCGTGGCGACCAAATGAGGAACGTTTTTTTATGAATCGCAGTGGCTTAGTTGCACCTTTACAAGTGGCTAAATAGCACTTGTATTGCTCGATTTTTCATCACTCAATCATCATTTTCAAGATATTTATTATGTGTCTTCATAAGCCGGAATTTTTATATAAGTTGTTTGAAAAGTTCTTTAGTAAAATATCAGTAGATGGCTCTGTAATATCTCTGGTCACATTTTAACGTTCATCTTCATCACCGCGTGTTTCGCTAACGGGATCGCCGGTGTAATGCACACAGAAAAGATCTTCAGGCAACCCGATCCTCCTCATCAGAAGTTAGCCCAAGCAAATCCAGGCGAGATTTTGGACTTGGCCCAGTTAACTCATTCTGACGAGATCGCATTCAAGGTGCGCGACAGAAGACTTTATTAAGACCGCATTTCTGCTAAAAGTTATTAACTTTTAAAAATGAGTAAGAAATATCGTTATATTTTACTTTTCTATTATAGAAAGGGTAAGAAAGCATCACAAGCTGCTGAAAAATTGTAAAGCTTACGAAGACGATGCTAAAGTGGTTAGTTTTTGATGTGATAATTTTGAAGTCAAAGATGCGTGTCGCTTAGGTCCACTAATCACTGAAATAGTCCCGACACAAAAACAGAGTAAAACTAGGGATCATTTATCACCAAACAGTTATCAACCATTTGAAGAAGTCTCGATAAACAAGGAGCTCGTCGTTTAATCAGGTCGTAAACGGTAAATTAACAGTGAAAATGTAATGGACCAAATTCCCACACGAAACCGGAACGAAATTGAATCGTTTCAGAAGTGAATAAGTATAGGCTATCAAAAGTGAATCACGTGTGACAATAATATGCAAAAAAGAGATCATGGACCAACAAAAGTGAAGCTTCGCAAACGGTCACAAAGCCAGTATTTAAATCAAGAAAGGTAATGCTGTGAGTCTAGTGGGAAAGGAAGGGAATTATGATTTCCACAACCTGGTCACGCGATTGATTATTTTCACTGCCATCAACAAATAACGAAACTGAAGTAAGAAATTCAATTAAAATGGCCATAATCATCATTCAATAAGAGGTGCAGTGTTTCATCGTAACAAGGACAGACTACGTACATCTTTGATGACTAGACAGAAACTAAGAGAGCTTGTTCCGATCTCTGAAGAGGTCTCTTACGATGTAGTCTTAAATTTCGTAGAGGCCGGTAAATATACTTAGATCAAGTGTCTCATAACGTAATACGACAATCAACGACGATATCGTCCTCGAACAAATTGTGAAGTTAAAAATTAACTTAAACAAAAAAAAAAAATGGAAAATAAAGGATGACAAGCAACTGCTATTTTGACTTAAGGAATGTAACATTTAGTAGTGCTCAAACTGTAACGATAAACGAGACGATAGTGATAGTGTTACGTATTGCAAACTTTTGATGATAGTGTTTAAGTCAGTCGTCTGGATAATAATCGTCTGAAAAGCTACTTGATGAGACTCCAGTTTTCCGCTCAGAAATCGCAGAAGTTCTACACAGATTCTCATCTCATTCTTCAATAAATTTGTAAACGAACTTTTTCAAACACTGAATTTGTTTGTACTGGTTGTATTGGTTTGGTTGCAATTTACTTCTATAGAAATCTAAGGAATTTTAATTGTGTAGAAATTGTAATAGTTTTAATTGATTGACAAGGTATTGCAACTAAGAGCACAAAGATGCTTAACGTTTACCTTTACTTTTCTCAAAAATAGATTGTGTGATAGAATCGTGACGTGTAACTCACACCACTATCCCCTACCTTGCCGCACAAATCGTCCATCAGCACTCATTAGCGATCAACTTGCATTCGAAAAACACACTTACATCTTTCATTCTCTGAAATTGTAAAGGTCCATATGAGGCCACCTTATCTGCCCTCTCGTGCAAATATCCACTTGGTTTTTTTTTGGATTGTGGAAAACTAATTGCAACTAATCGGCCGCACTTTATTCCCGACCTAATCCGAGTCTTGGTAGCAGATCCAAATCCCATCTCCACGGATCCTCGTCCCTTTTTCGGTTTTCCTTTTATTGCGTTCATCTACACGTTTACCGTATATTTTTCGGGTTGCGTTTTATTTTCGCTCATTTCTTCGGAGCGGTTGTGAGCGAGGGTAGATTTGGTAAACCGGATCGAATTGAAAATGCACATTGCACATCCTACAGAATGCTGACTGCTGAATTACAAATTTATATTCTGGCATCTCTCAACTTCATCCGCAAACTAAAACTGCAAAAAAAAGAAGAAACGACTGAGTGAGAGAGACAGGCAGACTGGCGCGCACGCCAACAAATCGACGTGCTGCACTTTCATTCCTGCCAGAGGGAGGGAAACCAGCAAAGGATGCAAGTTTTATTCATTTTGAATCCTCGTCTGATATTCCTTGGCATTTTTTTTTGTTTTTGGGATCGGCTCCTTATGGCACTGCTCTACGAGTGGGTGGGTGGGGCGTGTGTGCATGCAAAGTCAGGGGTGGATGCACCCTTGGAAGGTAATTAAACATTTAAACTGTTTGCTTTCCGCCATAATTTCGAATTGATGATGCCTTAGGAATTACATTAAACCAACACTACTGCACCGATGGCTACAGAAGTGAAATGAGGTTGCTTTTCGGCTACCAACTCCGTCTCGGTGTGTGTGTGTGTGTGTGTTTGTTTGCTCGGTTGTGTGCGGCATAATCTTCTCCATTTTTGGGAAGTGCTTCGAGGGAAAGGATTATTATGTTAAATTATTGTGGTTTCAGTGATTCATAACGTTGTGGCGGCTTGTTAATGAGAAGAAGTGGAAAGTGATGAATTTTTCCTCAAGGCAAATAGTGCAGGGTAATGGAGTTGCAAAACTTTTGATTCGCAAAGTGGGTGATGATCGAATGGAAGGTGCTGCCTGCACACAGTGGAAACGTAATGCTGGCATTTTGGATGTTTGAATAGAATTTTCTGAGGGGTGGTTCATTGATTCGTGTTTGCTCAAGTCGAGTGTTGTGATTTTAGACGAGAAAACTATAACGATATGGTGGCAGAACTGGAAGGACAGGGAAATAAAATTATTTTGAAGGAAAGCATGCTCAAGCTGTTGGATGATGAAGCTCTAATTTGAAATTCATGCAGAGCCTACCTCAAAAGTTAGTGCTCAGGTGTTTTACTTTGAATGAAATCGATGGATTCTTGGCATATCTGGCAGAATTTTTACAAACATTCATATATGGAATAGAAGGTATTTGAAAAGAATGTTTAAGTAAGCTTTAATTAAAGAAAAACAGGTCCTGAGAATTCCTCAATAAACTACTGAACATACGAGTTATCAAGAAACTGTACATAAAAATTCGAATATGATGGAGTCTTACTTGAACTTGCCAGCTCTCCTCTTAACAACTGCGTATCTAAGCCGATTCCAGTGGACTAAAGTGCGATGTTTCCCGAAAAAGAAACTGTCCATCGATGAAAGGCAAAAGCAACACTCGCATTCACTCCATCGCCCTGCACGTATGTGTAGATCAGCAAAAAATATATTAAAAAAAAAAACAGAAAACAAAAGAAAATCAAACCGTAGGGAACGTACCGAAAATTAACTTTCGAACACAATTGATTATTGTTGCAACACACAGGCGCATACACCCACACACTGGCTCGTTTACGATCTCGGGATATTCAACCCCCCCGGGCGGACGGAGTGTGTTTGTACACGGAAAAATCACGAAGTCCAATTGTTTTTTCTTGTTCTCCCGGCCTCTCCTCTGCCGCAGTTGAACTTTGGCTAACGGCATGGCACCCTTCCACCCTAACTGGGTTACTGATTACGTTTCTGCTGATGATATCAGGATAAAGATTACTGCGACGACGAGGACGAGGACTAGCACGAAGAAGAAACTCAACGATGTAGTGTTTTTTTTTTTTTCTGTCGTTTGCCCGAGGAGGTCAGTGGCAACCCAACCCCACCCCTACTTCCTCTAATTGACTAATGATTATAGAAATTTTGCAGATAGTTTTTCTAATTACGAGATAGTTGGGTGGATTTTTTTGCAGGGGCGAAAAAGCCAAGTGCCTCTGGCGCCAGTCGACCGCCGCCGGGGAAAGGAAGATGGCGCGAGTGCTTTAACCCGATACCGACCGGGCTCTCTCTGTGTAGGGTCACTTTGTTTGCGCAAGCAATGCGATTATTTGCTATAAATCCTTTCGGCAAAGACATCCTGTGTGGAGCTGCAATGGCGAAGGATGGGAGCTGGCGGAGGATTTAATTCTTTTTTTCTTTTTCTCTGCTTTGCAGTTTTTATTGTGCTTGATACGTTGTGGGGTATTCTTCTCCTTCTTTTTTTTGTATCTTGCACTTTTATTTGCGTTCATCGTTTGTCCTTTTTACTACGGTCTTTGGCCTTTTTGTTGATTTTTGTGTAATGTTTGCAAAAAAGTTTTTACTCAGAGTTTTCCCTTTGTTTCCCTTACTCTCGTTCGCTTTCAGTTCATTTTTTTTCCTTTTTTTTTGCTTTGCTTTGTTCTTAGTTTTTAAGTTTTACAACGATTTGTGCGAGTGATTGGCAAGTTTGTCTTTATTCTTAATTTCAGTTGTCTCTCGGTTCTAGTCGGCGAAAGTTGAGAAGTGGGAGCGCTGCGCAAACGAACGCGTTAGGAATGTGAGTGAATTAAGGACGATTAGGGTGAGTGGGGGATGGCAGGAATTGAGATTCGTTGAATAGAACAAAAAAAAAGTAAAGAAGAAATCAACTTGCTTACGTGATATTTGCACAAAGTTTGTAGAGAATTTCAAAGAACTTCTGATGGATACGTACCTGGAAGAAGAAAAGACAGAGAAAGAATGGGAATTAATAAGTTTCTGTTGATCTGGAGTAAGCTTTCGCATTTGTTTAAGGATTTAAGTTAATTATTTCATTAGACAGTGTAAATGAAAATGAATCGGTTCGTGTGGAGAGCGGAGAGACGGTGAACGAAGGACAACGTGGCAGAGACGGGGGTGGAAAAAGAATTATGTAATTCATTAACTGAAATTTATGACTTGGTCACAAAGGCGTTTGTCGTTTAGCTGAGCATCTCTAGAAGTCACGTGGAGGAGGTTCCACGTGAAGTGGATGACTTTAACGGAGGTTGTAATACCTTTGACACAGAAATAAAATTTAGCCAAAATCTTATTTTAATAACGAGACTTTAAATTGAAATGAAATCATTACGGATGTGCTAAATATCATTTGCGGGTAGTTGCGTTCATTTTTTGGTCACAATTAGTTGCTTACAACAAGCTGTTTAACAATATTTTACAGTATGTTACCCAAAATTTTGCGAAGAGTGATACAGCATGTATGAATACACTCACGTTAATTTGACAGCCGTTGTCTGATTGATTTTTTTTGGTTCAAAGGCGACAAACGACTTCCTTTCACTTGAAGTTCCACTGAAGAAACTTTATAATTATCATTAAAATGATTAATTAAAAACAAAAAAAAAAGGTCATAAATACCGGAAGATGTCTTCCGAGCTCATTATAATAAATCATTTTTTCACATTCTCTTAATTGACAAGGCTCGGTAAAAAGCAAAAAAAAAAAAAATAACTGGTATAAAATAACTGAGAAATCGTTTGATTTAATCAATTTTAGGCAACGTAAGACAAGATCATGAGATCATAAATGAAAAAAGAAAACTTTCAGACAAAACTTAAAAACTTCTAGACAAAATTTAACTGGAATTATTAAGTGTCTTCCATTTGGTAAAGGATCTGGAAATCATTGAAAAAACCTCAAGCATTTTGACAAGCACAAGACTAAAGTACACGCAATTGCAGGTAAAAATTCGCAGTCACAAGTTGTTAATGATGAATGAATGCAAAAAAATCGAAGAGTGAAGATGTATTGAAGTCCAATGTGCAAGAGCGATAGGACATCACAAAAAGAGTATTAAGGGAAACGAAAAGGAGAAAGGAAAACCAGAATCTATACATGCTGATGCTGGAAAACGCCGGATTGAGTGCGGACGATCCGTATTGATCCGCATCTGCAGTGCAACCCTTTTATAGAAAACTATCTGTATCTGTCCGCAAAACCTTTTTGTTTATACAGTTTTTCAATTACATATATTGTCTATTTTTAGTTTTCATTTGTTTGAAATTATATTCATTTAAAGTTGAAAGTCTCAAATCAAAGTGTTTTTAAGTATAAAATCAATTATGAAATATACTTTATTTTTTTAGTAGAGTATTGTTTTTTGCGAAAATGAACATATAATTAAGTTGGCAACGTAAAATCGTTCTATTTTCGAAAATTTTAATTTGCTATTAGAGGTACGGAGTGCCGATTTTACAAATTCGAACGATTTCATATTAGAATCGCAAAAGAGAGTAAGGGCTTAGGTACTTGTACTTGTATGGATCTGAAATCTGAATCTGGAAAGAATGAAATTGGGCGAAGGATATTTTATCGATACCATAAGAACAGTAAGTTAAAGCAATTTGTTTGCAATCAATTTAATTTGCAACCATTTCAAATGAAGTTATTTAAATTATTTGTTTATTTAATAATTTAATTTAATTTGCATATCATGTACATATAAGATAGAAAAATCTTGTAAATATGCACACGCTTTATAGTGAGTTAAATATATTTGAATTGAAAAATCAATTTAAAACACGAATATAACAACAAATAAAAAGGAAAGAAACATTTTAAAACAGAATAAGGTGAAATAGAAAGATAGATGGCTACTTTTTGTATTAATTGTAGTGCAAAGATTCATTATAATTATATTTTTTTTTATTGTTAAAAGATTAAATATATAAATGGAAACTTTTATGTTTTCAAAAAATTGTTATATTGAGATCGTTATACCTAGGTTGGTTACATCGGGGTTACATTGGTTACATTAGATCTGTATTTGATTTAAGAGGTAACGAAAAACTTCCGGGCTGTTTGCTTAGTTGAATGCATAATTGGGACATATCGACGTCGAAATGATATGTCGTTAGTGTTTTATCGATTCATTTGCTCACAAGTGTTTACCGTGTTTTTTATTTCAGCACCAGCTTCAGTCGCTTTCTTTACCAACATTGCAGAAGACTCTTCCGACGCCTCCAGCTGAGTAGAGTCTCTGGAAACAAAAAGCCTCGGCACGAAAGCTAAATAAAGTGTCTCATCGGCAAACAATAAACCGAAACTTTATCTCCGATCCCATTCGCGTGGCACACAAACAAAACCAGAACCATTCCCTGAGGCCTCTCCTGACCCCGTGGCCTTTGTCTGTCTCCTCCGCAAAACTCCGTCGTAACCTTGCAGAGCACCACCCTCCTCCCTGTCCCTCCTTCCAAGACCGAATTTAACTTCCGACCAAGAAACCACCTCTCTCCATCGTTCACCTATCCAAAACCATTCCGCACGGTAGGATTGGAATCGAAATCAAATTTTCTCCTCTAAACCGGGACAAAACCAATGGTGTGCGCTTCCATTGTAATCTTTAATGAGATACATTGCACAGAACAAAACAAAAAATAAAAGTGACGAGGAAGAGATGCAAACACAAAAAGAAAAAAAAAGAAAATAAAACACCCAACAGCAGCAGACGCTGTCGCACGGAAGACAATGCACCTCTGTTGGTGTGTGTGTTGGAAGGGGGAGTTGGGAGTTGGGAGGGTTTCTTTCATTTTCCAGCGTCAGCATCGTTCTGTGGCAGCAAAAGAAAACCGGGACTGAGAATAAAAAGCGGCACCCACTTAACTGTTTTAGCTGGAAGCGGATTGCTTTGTTGTGGGCATTATCTCGCGGAAGATCACAGAAGGCAAGCGTACCGAAGGCTCGACGCGGCTAGAGCGGCGGTAATTAACTATTTTTTGTTGTAGTAGTTTTTTGTCAGCAGAGTGATTTATTGTATCGCGGTGTTAGAGTGGACAAAAGTACACGTACTAAGGCACAAAATGTCAAGTCACGGCTCGAGATGGAGTTATGCTTCGAATTAAAAGCTTTTCCGTGACTTTGTTTTTTTTTTGATTTTTTGATGTGGACTTTGTCGATGGGGTGTGGAGTGGTTTTATGCGGAGAAAGGCTTTTTGGGACAAGATGTCTGTCTGTCTGTCTGTATTCTGCCATAACACTCGAATTAGCCTGAGTGAGGTAATAAGTGAATATGTAGGCCGACCTTACGTACAGTCAGAATTTTTTTGTGATTTCTTAAGTGATTTCTCGGGAGATTGGCCTAGAAGTCGCCCTAAACTAGTGCGCTTAGTAAACTGTAGTTGACGTACTGGGTACCCGTCTATTTTTCGGGTACCAGATTTCTTCAGACTTCCTCTATGCCTAAACAAAGCGTCTATAGTCGTTAATTCTAAAGTTCTCGGTCAATTGGATCTCGCTGCATGATTAAGTCCCGATGTTAAGGTCATTAAGTTGAATTCTGCTAAGGCTGGGATATTGTCTTCGTTAAGTAAAGGGCTCAGGTTCTCCTTCACAGGCAGATATAAGCACAAATAATCCTAGAAAAATAAAGTCCTCTCCTCTCTCCATAATCGAATTTTATATCACCAGGAAAAAATTTCGAATTACAGAGGTTTCAGACAAAAAATATTGCTCACTTTCGTCACGTACGCATCTCAACTAGTGGTTGTTAAAAAAGGAAATAAACTTGACTTCGGATTATAGAAGTAGACCATTTTCGAATTATAGAGGTTTTCATGTTGTTTTGAACAAAAATAAATTCGAATTAACGAATGGACCAAAATGTGTAGATTTTCTCGATTCACAGAGGTTTTTACAGGAGACTGTAAGTAATTCTACTATAATATTTACAAAGGTTTTTGAATTATAGAGGGTCGAGTTATTGAAAGTTTACTGGATTTTGATATAGTGTTCAATCATTTTACGTGGTTGGTTGTTTGACATCAGTAACTTAATTAGGATTGATTTGATGATCGCAGCAGATTGTCAACTCACTGGGAGGTTATAAAAAAATTGTGATTACATCGTGAACCAGCAGTTGTCTACACGAAGCCTAGTTGCTTTGCATTAACTCAATTTTTCATGATCTGTCGTGATCAGTCAGCTAAATATTTAGTCCACTTATAAATAACTAATTATAACTTATTTGAGCGAAGCAGGCTGCGGAAGAATACTTTTGGGCAATCTACTAGCTCTATTCAATATTTCAATGTCTCTTTACGTGTCAAATAGCTTAAATTTCCAAGAACAACGTCTTTAGAAATATGCCCAAACTTTTCGATTTCTTAAAAATAATTTTACCCAAATATTCCCTTCAACGGAAGTTCTTCAAGTTAAAATTTGTGTTGCATTCAAAATTTCCAATTTTCGACTTACGACTTACGAATAGAAATTTTTAAAACACAAGCCAACGACCAAAAGTGAGGTCTGCATTTGGGGTTTCAGTTCGTTTTCGCAGCCGAAATAGACCTTATAAGAGAACAGGACCTGGGGTTGTACGAGCTCTTAAAATGTTACTGCTATGCCCTTTTTGTTATTTTCGGGTACGTCATTCAATCCCATTCGCAGACAGATCTTTGGCTTCCTCGCATTCCCTCAATCTCCGTAATGACGTCAGAGTTGGTTGTCATAGGCAACAGTTCGCAAAAGTAGCCACCGTCAGCAGAAGCCCACCAACGCTGAGGGGTCGACAATTTCAGTTGACATTTACCTGCGGCTCCTGCCGTTGATGTCCACCGTCCGGCCATTGACACACAATCATCCATAAATCTGGGAAATAAAGGCCGTTAAAAGAGATCAAGGAGTGGGTGGCGTGACTAACGAACGTTTCCCCCTACAGTAACGAACTTTCCTCCGGTTCGTCTCTTTTTTCATCACAGCAGCCGCAACTTTATCGCAACACAATTTTGGGATCTTTTATGGGTTCCCTTTCAAATTCTTAATACAGACATGCTCCATAAATTCGCTCGCAGCGCGAAGACTTAGTGGGCTCCCGTGCACTGGCGCCATCTACTTCCCTCTATGAATTTATTATCTCGCCGAACTTCCTTCTGTGGGTGGGTGAGTGCAGTCAAATTGATTGGGTATCATAAACGCTGTAATTAATAATTTACATTTGGGTTTTCAAAGTTTCTTTTCGAAGTGTGCGAGGTGCAAAATTTGCATTTCGCCCGCCCCGACGATGTGCAGATTGAAAATCGATATTTCTCCCAACTTCGTGTAACTTCAAGAACTTCTTCACCTGTGCACCGTGTGTTAATATCCCAAATTCACCTCTATCCATGAGGGGTGGGTTTTTTGTTCAGCCTTTATTTTCGCCCGCGGGCATGGTCGTGCTGGCACGTTCGTGCAGTGCCCTCGCAGTGTGCACATGTGTTGCGGAGCGCGTACTTTCGAGGGGTTTCCTTATGGCCTGCCGCACACATGCATTTACTTTTATGTCTTCAATAAAATGGAATATTAGTGCGGCGGTGGAATAACCGCCCCCGGGGATGAATCATTCGGCTGCGTTTTTTTCGTATTCTCGTGTTTTTAGTGCGGAAGCAGCACATCTCCCCTCGCGCGTCGTTGGAATGAATTAAATACTCGCTTTCGATTACTAGTCGCTGTGTCGCTCTGTTTAGTTGTGGCGGCACCCTTCAACCCTTTTAGGGGGGTGAACTGCCGCGTTCGTTTTTTTTGTTGCAACCCCCGCTGCTATAAAATGTCAGTGTCAAAAATTTTTGCGAAAGTTTATTTGCTGCTGTTTTATTGCCCTGACGGCGGCGCCTATCTGGCGGGGATGTGTTCGCTGGCTTTGGGTTTTCGCAACACCCGCTCGGATTCAAGTCCTTGTAGTTGGGCGGGGAGGACGGAACACAGCGGAACGGTGAATACTTAGTCACCGTGTTGTGACTGTTAACCGTGAACGCTGGTGGAGGACGTGAGTGGCTGTCTTACATGGCTAAGTCATTGTTGGGGGGTGGTTGTGGTTGGTGGGGGTGTGCTTTGAGTAAGCACTTTGCAAAATGAATTTCTGGCGGTCGTTTGGCTTTTGTTGGTGGGTAAATCGATAAATTTTGTGCATATTGAGAACGATGCACATAGATTTAGTAGAACGTCGTGATCTGAAGCCGTGAGCTGGTCGTGTTTACCTTTTGCCGTTCAAGTTAGCTCATCGTATGGCATTTGACAGATTTAAGGAAGTGAACGGAGCATAAAGGACGTCTTGAGGAGGACGATGGGTTCATAAGTTAAGCTGAAGTGGCTTGGAAGGCCCTATCTCCGGTTGCACTGAAGAGGTGGTGTAAATTTCCGATCCATACTATAATTATAATTTTGCCTATGTTTAAGCCTAAATTTGTAGGTTCGTTGTGAAGATGAATAAACTAGAAGCCAATTTCCACTTACACAAGTTGAGTTGGTCCACTCGTGGATAATGGAGCCTTTAATGTTTTAAATAACTTTAAAGACCTGGCTCTGTAGGAAAAATGAAGAGTAGCACTCATTTCGAGCCTTTACACAGAAACTTTAAAGCCTTAAAATTAATTCATGAACCTTACCAATTCTAGAAAGTTCTTATTCGAATGATTTTAATTTTTTAGGATAAAGAATTTGTTAGAAAATTTGTATTACATTTTGCTTTTTATTTTGATTTCTGTTAGTTTACGTCTCAAATTAGTTTTAGAATAATTCCAATTAATTTATTATTTGTATGTCAAAGTAGTGGATATCCTGAGTGAAATTCGGCACCTCGATGAACGCCTCACTCAGCCAATTTCTTGAACAACAATAAGTCTTTAGTAGTACTTTATTTGCAATAACAGCTCACTGCCAAATTTAGGAAATTTGTTAAGAATTTTTTTCTCGGATTCTCGATTTTTTTTGTTTCTGTCAATACTGGTTTGTTTGTCTCAGATGGGGCACATCAGTCATATCATTTTTATTTAAAAAGTAGTACACAGACAGGGATATCTTAACAATGGGGCTATTCTGTTAATCATCATAATCAGCCATTCCAAAAGGACGAGCACACAAAACAGTTGTCACTAAAAAAATGACACAAAATGAACGGAAACGTATTTAGCGACGACGCCGCAGCCTTTATTTTGGTAGTAAATTAATCTAACTAGAAAAACTAAACTTCCCTAAACTTCCCTCGAACAAGTGAAATGGACGGTCCGAAAAATGGGGATAATTTAAGAAAAGTAGGGCGATGTGTTTATTGCTATAAACTGACCTGCAATGAGAATATTATTTAAAAAATACACCTTAAACCGTTGAAATTCTTATATGAGACGTAGAAGGAAGATTATTTTTGCATAACTAGTTTTAGCTAACTAGTTCTAAATAGCTTTATTTAGTTTATTTAGGTCATATGTACTTCCTCTGCTGGGTATGAAAAATTCACATATTCTTAAAAACTGGTGCAGTTCTTTATTTACAAGAAACTTTTAATGCAAACTTGTAAAATTCATTTACTATTTGCACAAAACGAGTTTTTTTATAATCATGAGATCGTCGTAAGCAGGCTACTGTCCCACATAGGGGTAGTAATTGAATCGAAAAATCGCTTGATTTCAATTTTTCAGAGTGTTGAGTTGGTAAATATTTTTTTCTACACTATAGTTAAGTATTTAATGGGTTAATTAAATTTTCTTTAATTAATCTCTCCGTATCAGTTGAAAGTCATCGAACGAAACTTCTTTTGTGAGTCTTTTGATTTGTGTGAACAATCTCCTCTCTCAATCTCAAATTATAATACGGTTTTGTTTTTTCCAAATTTTTCACACGTTTAAGGAGCTTGCCCGTTAGAAAAACTTCATGGTTCAAACGATGTTTTGGCTTGTTGGAAAAATCCATTCGCCACGAAAATATTTTCTTTTTGACTTCAAGAATGCTATAAAACTTTTACTTTCTCAAAAATTACTTAAGAGGAAATATGCTCGCGCTCGAACTGGTGGATACATTTCATTATTATTAAATTTTAAATTATTTAAATTTTAAAGTCAATTGCCCTTTCAAACAGACTTTTTACACATCAAGTGCTCCTTTAGATTTAAAGCGAACCAAGCCAAATATATTCTATTCCATTTTAAAGTATATCTTCTCATATTCCATTTATAGCTCTTAGAATCCCAGTCAAGTACAGCTCCTCTCGCACACACTCTCACGCAAAAGTATACAATCGCCCCCGGTGGACGACATTCCTTACCTTTAGTGTGCCACTTCAATTCACATTGTCCGTTATATTATCTATTTAATTCCTTTCAAATCTCTCCACAAAATCTCTAATTCACTCAAAATCTCTCCGATCAACTTAGTCCTTAGTCCAACCCACTCCGCCACCCTGTCCGGACAATTTAAGGTGAAATGTATTCTTAGTACTTAATCGAGTGACCTGAATAATGAAGCGGGGAGGAGGTAATGGACATCTCAGCCAGAAAGGGAATCTATACCCGTGAATAATTTAAGTGGGAAGGACATTTCTGCTGCCTCCTCAATCGAGGACAAAATCATAGTCGGCCTCACATCGCGACGGTGGTCAAAAATTAAATTTGATGTCTGTCAAGGTGATGCAGATGCACACACACACGCCCACACATTCATTTGGAAAAAAGTGTAAAATCCTTTCCCGTCCACAAGACAAAGGACGAAACAATGCACCGCAGTAGCCAACCGGAAAGCAACACTCGGAGAGACACAAATCTGAAAACAAATTTTTCCTTTTTTGCACAAAGTAATTGTATTATCCTTTTGCCAAGCGTTCTCTGCTTGTACTGTGTCTGTGTCCGGGGTCCTGTTGAGTTTGCTTCCTCTGTGTGGGCGAGATTGGTGGCAGTCTTGACTTTTGATCCAACCCAACGAGGGAGAGGGAAGGAGGAAACTTTTGGGGAGACGTCAAGTATGTGTTTTTTTGTTTTTTTTTGTGGATTTTCGGTTTTTTTTGTGTGTGTGCTTTTAGAGTTCCCTTGCATATTGTTGCATAAAAAGCAAAATTCAGGATCTCATACTGTGCGGTGGTCACGTGTAGTCGACATTAGTTCAGTAGTCGGACTTTGGAGGAGGTTTTTTTTCGACGACGGCCACTACAGGTCCTGACGAGCTGTGACGAGTGGGACGGAGAGAGGGATTCATTTTTTTTTGTAATTCTTAGATGGGCAATGATATCCTGGGTATCCCATAAAGTGGGAAACAGTGGTCTAAGTTATGTGCTTGTTGGTCCCGTGGTGTTTTGGTTCCGGTTTTGTACAGAGAGCTGGGCAAGGATCTGCTGGAAAAGGAAGTGGAAATTACTTGTATAGAAAAAGAACACATGTTCATGGTCGTCCCTTCACCGCATGCACATAAAATGACCGCACGAATTTATCTTGAGAAAGGAAGGCCTTTAATGGCTGTAAAAATGAGATTTTTTTTAGTACTGTGTGTATGCGAGGACACTTTAAAGGTCTAAGGTCTTTGTGGGAGAGACGGATGCATGCAGACGCCAGTTGGGGCTACGCACTGCCGCACATGACCTCTGATGACCGCATAGCTGGACTTAGAGAGATCTGTCAATAGGTAAGTTGACAGATACCATTGGGGAGATTTATTTATTTTGAGGTTTGAAATCATCCGTGGTATTGACATGCAAATCCATATATTGCAAGTGACAAGTGCCACTGTGAGAGGAGTTTCATTAATTCAGGATCAAATTGATACTTTACGGAGACAAACTATGACACTGACACCTTTATATGTAAGCACAATGTCAGGTACTCCCTAAATTTAACGTTTTTTTCATAAAACCATTTATAACAGAAATAGTAGTTTTGTCAGCAGCTGTCAAGGTGACAGACGACGTCAAAGAGACCGAGGACGTCAGACTCCCAGATAACAGACGACAGATGACTACACAACTTTCAAAATATTTAACAAAGTTTGTCTTTTCATCGGACATCCTTTAGAAATTGATGTCGATATCGAATCGCTTGTCAGATTAGTTTAAATACGCAGCGGACGTTTTGTAGTACGATTAAGCGTGTAAACACTCTTTTGGAGCTTAGGCCATCAACCAGATAGAAATTGGTACGAAGCAAATATAATAACCCCCATAGAAGCCAGTATCGACGAAAGAGCTGGATTGGGCACCGGGTTGTAAAATGTTCCGCATGGAATTCGAATTTAAACTAAATGATCACAAATAAGTTTGCTAATAGGGTGCTGCGAATGTAAGCTAAGCTCCGAGATGCCTTGCATGAAAAACAGTTCAAATTTTAGGCCAAGTCAAATCAAGTGGACCGAAGAAATCATTCTTATATTCCTTGCTGATATTATTTTCTTTAATTTTATTCCAATTCTAATTTACTCGTCTTATAATAAATGTACGCACGAATATACGAAAATCAACTACTCACTCTGAAAGACAGCTGACAGTTTGAGAAAAAATCAATACGAGTTTGCAAAAGAAGATAAAGGGATTTTGGATCCATTCACAGACCATTTGAAACGACGTTTAAATTGCACAATGGACAAATAAATCTTGTAAATTTCAAATAAACATTTTGACATAAGGAAGAAAATTTAGTTAAATATTTAAGCTAAGTTTTTAGTTGATTTCGTGGGAATTGTATGTCAATTATGCACTAAAGTCCGCTTCAAAGACATTTTTGTGTAATCTTCTGTTAATGCACCTCTCTATCAAAATATTCCCACAAATTAACATTCGAAAACGAGCCATTCCTCAACTATTTTTGTTGTGTTCTTCGAATAATTATCTTGCTCCAACCTCTAGGACCCATTTAATACGAACTTCGAAGTTCTTGGTGGCAAATTTTCACTCTATATGTTCAGCCAACGTGTTTTATGCATTTTAGCAACTCCATGCTATAGTCGAATCTAGTGTTAAAAAACTTGGTCTTAATTAACAATAAAATGATTAAAACACTTTACCTGAACATTTAAAGCGAAAACGACCATCAAAGGTTGCGAAGTTGTTACAACAAATATAGTTTTACACAGTATCTCAAAGTAATACCAGCAGCACACCAGCAAAAATTTTTAATTTTGCTTACCTGTTTCTCAGACCTCCTAGGATTCCAAAGAAAGAATGGAAATGCAGTTTGAAAGCCTATACTATTAGCCTACTAAAAAACAAAAATCATAAAAATTAGTCAATCTGAAATCCAAAAAATGGTCCAGTCTTTGTCTATCATTTTCGACAGGCAAAATGACAACTTCCTTGCATTGGAGCTTCTTAAAAACAAATCACTAGAATAGTTTCTTACACCAGATTTCATTAAGCTCTTTTTCTGAAAAAAAAAAAATAGGCTAACATGTGTTCTATGGAAGTTTTTGGAGCACTCTGAAAGCTTCAATTGGATTATACCACGCGACACCTTTCGAATCAGTTCCGCTGGCATCCCAACCTCCACTCAGCACGTCACTAATTAAGCGGCTTTCTTACACCATGTGTGTGTATGTGTGAGGAGAATTATAAAATTGTCTTCCCCACTCGAGTCAAGAGAAAGAGCGCGGTGGCAAATAAGACTTACAACCGACCTACTTGTGTCTTCTATTACACACCACGACTGACGTAACACTGACTTAGAAAATATGCAATTATGCAGCCGCATCGTATCCAGCGACTCGTCTAATAGATGCACACAGGTCCCAGCTCTAAGAGACCATGCACCGCTCTACCAACAACATCAGCACCACCGCCGCCGGTGCCGCCGACGAGAGAACCCGCGACGACTGCATAAATATCGAATGTCACATGTGACACTTATGACGGGGCTTCATGTGCAAATTGCATGAACATGGCAGCACCTCTCGCACGTGTGTATGTGTGTGAGGGGTGAACGGAACAACGTTACCGGGTGCAATGAAATGAGCAGGAGTCCTAACCGTGCGGTGGCTGGCGCTCCTTCGCAGGCAGACGCGAACGGAAAGCGAAAGTAAAAGCCAAAGCCAATTACCAAAGAAGACTCCAGACAGCGGCAACGACTCGAAACGGGACGATAAAAGTGGAGACGACGAAGGATCGCATCAAAATAAAAAAGAAGCACAGGATGTGTCGTTCGACGGCGACGAGTGCGATTGAGTGCAGTGAAATGCCCACAAAGCGATGATAATTTAATGAGTTTCTCTTCGGCCCGCACACCGCATCCGCCACCGGGCGGCCATTGGAGACAATTACTCACTCACGTATACACGGTAATTAAAAAGGGATTCTTTTATCTGTTTGGAAAAAGCATTTCGCTTCTGTTGAGAGAAAGTTGAGAAAAAAAAAATGGTTTCTCCACTTCCTAAATTCCTCTCTCTCGCTCGTTTGACGGCAACCTTGGAGGCCTCTTTGGAAACTCAAAGGGTGAAAATTCCCTTGTGGCTTTTATCTCCCACAACCCAAAAGCGTAGCGAGTCTTCCTCAACGGGATGGTGGTACATCCATTGAATTTTTGCGCGTTCGCACGTCATTCTTTTGTCAGATTTTTAGCTTTGTAGCGGAATTTTACTTACGTGTGAAGTGGGCTTTAATCCCATGTGAGAAACTGATAGCATCCGAAAAGGGGGTTCATGTAACTTGGGGTGTGAGCCAATCGACTCAAGTTTTAAGGAATTTTTTATACGTGGGTTGGTCGAGGAGCAGAGAAGTATGTGAGGCTTTCATAAATTTTAGATAAAATTTATACATTTCATGTTGGCAGTACCTATTGTGCTCGTCGGACAGACAAAGGTTTAAAATAAGGCAACGTAAGCCGCGCTGACTCCCACAAAAACTATGACTTGACTCACTGAGTGCAAAGGCCGCGGGATAATCTAAACTTAAGTTCACAACAATCATGGCACAGATACAAGAGCCCCTTATATCTGTGCCAATAAGTTTAAAATTTTACAAACGTGTATTTCATTACACGTATACACGTGACACGTATTGTAGTACGGCACGGCGCCTTAGACACGGGTACACGCGTACTTAACTAAATTGCGTAAGCACAGAGCAACAGCGTACTCGCTTCTTCTGCAATGGCTGTAAACCTCGAAATTTCCGAATAGGACTGGATATCTTTCGAAAAACGTACTTGAACCCATGCACATTCATTACAAGCATTGTGAGTGGCGAAAACTCATCGTCATCCATGCATAACTTGAAGGTTCCGAAAATAACTCCGATATGGTTGTGAATTAAAAGAATATTAACCTAGGACTTACAACCGCAATATGGGTCGAGATTCGAACCCACCACTCTCGCGTAGAGAGTAGTGATCAAACTCACTAGGCCACCTAGGAAATTCGATATTCTAATTTGAAATATGAAGCGCTTGGGAAACCCACGTAAAACAAAAAAAAAGACATAAAAACAATCATGAAAGACGATAACTGAAATATTAGTCAATTTCGGTCAGAGCCGGTTAATACAAAAACCTAATTTGCAAAGTCCACACCATAAGTTATCAACCCATAGACGTTTTGACCGACGTCGCAAACATCAAGCTCCTCCGACGACCTTGAAGAATAAACCTCACAATCCACGTGCGACCAAAAATCACCAAGCAGAGGAACAAGTTCATTGAAAGCATCTGTCGCCCGATGACACCCACTTCAATGAAAAAAAAATCCTCGAAAAGAAGACAAAGGAAAAAAAAACAGTCATCCTCATGCAGGAATCCACTTAATGACTTTCTCCACTCTAATTCAGCCCGCCAACCGAAATTTCATCTATCCACTGGGTTAATCCTTTTGTCAAACTGAACAAAGACTATTAATGCTTCCCCGCCCAGAGAGGGACTCCGACAAAAAAAAAAGACGGGAATTCTTCAATCTATATTCCCGTCACGGCATAACCCAGACAACTGCGGTCGAAAAAAGCGAACACGTTTTTTTTCCATCACAGAAAAGCGAACAAACCGAAGAAAGAGGTCGCCATCCTTTCGCCGTCAGGCTGACAGGCCCCAGAGCAGCGTCCCAGCAGCCCCATCAGCCCACCAGCCAGCCAAGCACCCCGGCAGCTCTCCGGGCCGAGCTCAGTGTGCACGTGAAAGGTGGAAATTATAGCGTAAAATGTATATTTGATGACTTCTTGATTGTTGTCTGATAATAAATTCTCGTTAAGGGGTGCGCACGAATATCCCTTAACCACTGAGAGCCGGCGCGGGACGGCCAGGAGAGAAGTGCTCCTCCTGTGTGCTTCACTGGCAGCGAAAGCAGCGAAAATCCCTGGCACCGTTGAAATTGCTCACGCGAACGATTTCATTGCTTTTTGCAGTGTGAAATTCCTTCCGCATGAAATGGGATACAGATACTCTCATTCCCATCTGCACTTGCTCGTTTGCTGTATCGGTGTGATTTTTGTCTAAGTGATGGTTTAGGTTCTACTTCGTCCGCGTCGTTGTCGGCGTCATCTGTGTTATGCTACTCTCGCAAGGATAATTTATTTTATCAGACATGCAAATAACAGCAAAAGGACTTTCTACCTAAGGAGCCCATAGACAAGAAGACGACGGTAAACGAACGAAGATGATGACAAAAAAAAAATAAAAACGCAAACACTACTTGTTTTGCTCCTTTCTCTTCGTATCCTCAAGCTCGTGCTCGTTTTGTACACATCCCCCCGGTTGGAGGACCTGCTATCATCTGAGATATCGCTGCGAGAGAGATTCTCCATTTCCGGATTCCTCAAGGACTCCGGGTGGCGGTGTGAGGAATGGAAATTAAAAGGAATTAGTTTTATGGGCAAAAGTATGGCTATAAAATTCCAGGTGAGACTTGCTGAGCGGGTTTGTGGAGGTAGATGTTTTTTTTTTTCCCATTTTGTGAAATGAGACCAGGTGGGCCGCCAAGTCTCCCATATCTGTCGACTGGGAGGGATCTCTCTACACAGAAATGAATTTCAAGGGCGCTCGAAGAAAAATACGGGATCTCCGATAAGATTGCCATTATCCTGGTGCCAACACATTTTGGCTAACAGATGGGGTGGGGTCGGATCTAATCTGAAAGACACATTGCTTGAAGAAGCTATGCGTTGGATGCTTGAAGTGGAGAGAGCTGTGAGAAATGCAGCTATGGAGAAATTGAGCCACGGAGAGATTGAGCCGTGGAGAAATTGAGCCACGGAGAGACTGAGCCATGGAGAAAATGTGCCGTGGAGAAATCTAGCCGTGGAAAAATTGAGCCGTTAAGAAATTGATTCGTGGAGGAATTGAGGCGCGAAGAAATTGAGCAGTATAGAAATTAAGCTGTGGATAAATGGAGCCGTGGAGAAACTAAGCCGCGGAAAAAATGAGCCGTGGAGAAACTTATCAAGGGAGAAATGGAGCTGAAGGGAAATTGAGCCGTTGAGAAATTGAACCGTGAAGAAACTAAGCGGTAGAATACCGAAGTCGTGGCTTGAATATCGGGGGTGGGTTTCAAGTTTGCCTTTGAGCGGGTAAATGCCAAAAAAAAAAAAAAATACTCGATTTTCTCAAAAAACTAGAAAAGATAAAACCACTTGGTTTTTTTGTGTTTGATTTAGAAATAAAATACACATCGACCAAAAAGAGTTTTTCAAAAACTACTAACATAATTAGAAAAAATTAAATGTAAGATTAAAGAACAAGTTTCTGGCTTCTAAAACTGGTGAGGTAAAACTTTATTATAAGTGTTGCCGTTGTTTTTTAATAATTTCTTTTTTCGTGTTAATTGATTTTTCTTAAATTGCCTCTAACTAACTCTATGGAGAAGAGGTAGACCTCCCCTCCATAGTAAAAAATGCTTGTTTTTGACCTCTCTACAAAATGCCGTCATCATTTTTTGGCGCTAAAGTTATCTTACTCGTGCCAAATTGAGCCGTGGAGCAATGCAGAAATGGAAAATAAATACAGTCGTGGAAAAATTAACCTGTGTGAAAAATGAGCCGATGAGAAAATGAGCTGAGGAGAAATTGGGGCTTTGAAAAATTGGATCGCAGCTCCCAACAGTGAAAGTTCCCTAGAAGCAACAAAAGAGGCTAAATGCAATATGTAAAACGACGATTAGTTTCGTTAAAACCGATTTCATGTCGTTGATTTTATAGTTTTTCAGTCTTGTACGACAACATTTTAGGTCACTCCCTCTGAAGAAGAGGTTATAAACTTTAGGTTTATTGACCAACTGGACAGCAAAGAAAACCAAACCCCCACAACAACACAAATAAATGGTGATTCCATTCCCAGCCCCACCTGATCCCAGAGCGTGCCTTCTGCCTTTCCCCCCATTCGGAGTCGACTATGCACTCAGCATGTCGTCGATACTTAAACATTCCAAAATTTATTCGCCCAGCCTCCGTGCTGCCATAAAAATTGAACAGAAAAAAAGATAGCTCCCGAATAAATCTCAATTATATTCATATTACTCTGGCACTTGTTGCACTTGATCCTTGCTGCAGTCCTTCCCACCCACACACACATGGACCACGTACGCGAAACGGTCCAGGGATGCCTTCACATGCGAGTCGATAGCGTGCATAGCAGCCAAGGGAATCATAATAATAAATCCATATGCGAATGTAATAAATTTATTACGAGGACGCCTTTATTATTGAGCACTTCAGAAGTCCTGACGTCGAAAATGAAAAATGGTTTCCGGATGCATTGTGACATACACACACACAAACGCACAGACGCGCTGCTTCTCCGATGACGGCGATTACGCTGCCGGTAACTGTAGACAAGGATCAACTTTGTGTGTGCGTGTTTTTTTTTTTTTGTGTTCTCTGAGTAATTGTAATGTTATTCTGAAGTGGTAGAGATTTTGTTTTTCTAACGCCCGAACGCCTGAACGCCCAAAAACACCCGAGCGCCACCGCCACAAGCGAGCGCCGTCATCAGCACTGGCGCAGAGGATCAACATCATCATCGTCATCATCATCAATCATAAATCAGCCACCAAAAATTGACAGCAGAATCATCCATTTCGGTTGGAAAGCTGCAGGATTTCTCTCTATGATCCCCCAACCTTCTCCGTTGGGCGTACCTCCGACACCGATACCGGTATCGGTATCGGCGGCAGCGGTAGCGGCAGCGGCACCTTGCAGAAGGGTATGCTGCCGGATGGTGGATGGCGGATGGCGGCGCAATTGTGTTCCCCTTTTGCAATTTTCGATTTTTCCACGTAGCTGAATATTAGAGTAATCCCTGGTGGTTTAGCTGGCGCGCTGTTTCATCGCATGGAATGTGGGAATTTTGCACGTATCCGTTGTGTCTCGTCAAGTGTGCTGTGAGGGGTGTGGGGTGGGGGGGAATTATAAAAAATAAGTTGGAGTGCAAAATGGTGGGTATATAGTATATTGCAAATCCATTTCAAATGATGTGCTCTACGGTGGCTGAGAGGGCTGGTGGGAATCGCTGGCAGAGGAATCAATTTAAATTGACTACAATCAATGTGAGGGGTGGGAAGGCGGGTAATTGTTGAACGCCTGAATGCGAATCGCGTGAATTGCTCCACTGAATCGTGGCTAATACGAGAGAGAGAAGAGGCTTTAAGTTCCATAAAACAGAAAGTACCTCTGTGGGTTATTGCTTTTGGGTGCATTACCGTTGCTGCTGCTGCTACTGCTGCTGTTGCCGTTCTGAAGCCCTGAATGGCGGTGGATTAGAGCGGGCCGCTTCTGTGTGAGTCATTTAGCGCGAGCCTCGGCAGAGATTGTAATCCCGTGTGAGATTCTGGGTCGAGGATGGGCGAATTGGGGCGAATCTGTTACGTATTTGGTGCGGCTTAGTGGGCAAGGACGCGGACGGGAAAAAAGAAATGTCCTCGTTAGAGGAATGGACAATAGGTGAGATGGTGTTATCCATTAGGATAATGTTTGAGGATGTGAAGTGGCATAAAAGAGACATTAAATGTGGCAGTGTTTAGGAGGGGACTTTCTCTAGGTCACTAAGCAAAGTAGACTAGCGGGGCTATGGATAGCAATACAAATAAATTCAGGCTCTAAGAAGTGTCGAAATCGATGAAATCAACAGGGAATGGAAACGGTTTACGTGTCGTTTAACTGAGTTTCTTAAAAAAACGATATTGTTACGCATACGCCATAGTATCACTTACACACACTCCGTTTCATAGTTATATAGCCACATTCAAAATTGCAAATTTCGTCGCTAAGCCGGATTAAATTGTTGTGCTTAGTTTTTAAAATATAAGGGAATTAAATTGAATTAATAGCTTAAGCTTACATATTCAAGGGAATTTATAAAATTCGTTCAAATTGACCAAAATCTAAAATCTAGTCATTTGTAACTACAATCAGAAGAAAAAAAAAGTGTACACAACTATTTCGAGCAGACAAAGACTCATAAAATACCAGAATGTGGTCCGATTTTGGAACTTTTTTCAGTTTTGGAAAACTAAAACTAATATATTAAATTCTTTGACCATCTTAAGAAAAAATTTCCTACCAAGGATCGCTAAGTTGGGGCTGGAAGGCCATGCGACCTGTAGTAGGATAATAAAATGAAGAATGTAGCAAAAATAATTAAGAAATGGTTACTTTTCTGGTCACCTAGGCAAATGATTCATCATCTACTCATATCAAGCTTTAATTTGACTGGTAATTTGTGGGAATATGAAATAGGTAGATCCGTTAACAGTAGATTACAAGAAAAACACCGTCGACGTCAATTATAGTGGATGAATTGCATAAAATTCTTGTCGAATTGATTTGAAAATCTAGTAGAATAAACGCTAAGGTTTTAATAAGACAGCTTTCTTGCGTCGACTTTCAATCAAATTAAACAACAACCCAACCAAATTCTTAAGGACATGATTGAACAATTTCATGACAAACACCGTTTTTGCAGGTGTAAAATTCTGTGACCAGTATTTCCCAAACCAGTTTTTGACCTCCTGATCTCTTTTGCTAGTCCATAGCAATAGTATTGTTAAGCTCAAACCACAATTTGTATGCTTGTCGTGTTATTGCAACCAAAATGGTACTAAGTACTTTTGAACAGCTTCGATATACTACTTGAAAAAATCAACGCAAAAACCAGTACAAACTTTTCACGTCGTGAAAAAGCGCCCCAAACTGAAAGACTATCCGCTTAGTGGCTTTAAACTTGAATTTTTCCTTTCCAATTAAATGGTACACGATATCAGTGAACGGCGGACAAGCCATGGAAACTATTTTTAACGCATCGTGTACCATTCCATGCACTAAAAAAAATTGCTTGTCAATGATCTGTATTGATTCCCAGTATTCGCCCGTCCAACGCACAGTTCGAGGAACTGTGTACAAAGCTGCCTCTATCGCAGCAAACTGAAACATTTTGTGGAAGGACTGCAGTTTCAGTGAATCTTGTGTTGCGTTTGCGTTGTCCTTATACGCCGATTTAGCTTGTTGAGTTAAGCATTTCAAGCAACAATTTGTCAAGAATAGTTTTCAGTCAAAATTTAATTCCTCTTTTGAATACTTCGAAGCCTTATCGCAGCAGTTGAACGCCGTCGTACAGTATTGGCCAAACTAAAGCAACGGGGTTCTTTCATGCTGCTTTTCGATTGCCTTCCCTCCTTATGTCAACACGGTATATGTTCATTCAGTTAAAGCTGTGGTTCCGTTGAACACGAAATTAAATACTTCACAATTTGTGGTTTTTTGGTGTGTGACTTTGTTTTATTGCTTTGCAAGAGAATATGACAGTTTTTTGTCAGTTTTCTAACTAACATAGATACGCCACCAATTTGTAGCGGATTCATTTGTATGAGGAGATTCGATATGATCGGGTTTGGGAATGCCGTGTATTGACTGGAGTTTATAACTCAGCAGTCGATGTATTTTATGTTGTGAGGAATTTTTGCTGTATTTATAAGAAAATCTACTTTTTTGTCAGAAATTTAGACTTAATTTAGATTGTAAAATAAAAGTGGTTTTCCGTTTTCTTTTCCATTTTAAAGTGGCTGTTTTCTTCTTTCTTTTTACTGGGCTGAAACATGCTGATTGTGAATCTCAATTCACATTACCGACACGTGAACGATTCACTTCGTCCGGATTTCGGAATAGAAAATTTTCGATTTTGTAAGTAGGGGTGAATGAAACTATTTCATTTTCATTTTTCTTTTTAATTTTTGAATATTGATTCTGTGCTTTAAGAAAATCATTTGGTCTTGTTTTTAATAGATTTGAAATAAAATAATGAAACAAAAATCAAATATTGTGAATTCATCTAAGATCCGTGAACGCCTTGTTTCAATTAGTTAATGTTTTCGGAGAACTACTGTAATTGTAAAAAATAGTCTGCGTAACAGCCCATACAGGTGTTGTGCGCGATATAATTTAACACAAGTGGAAGGGACCTACTGTTTAATGCCGGTTCCGAACGGCTAATTGCGAAAGCTTTCCATGACAGAGGAGGATTGTCAGTCGTTCGTTGGACTGGATTCGAACTCGGATACTCACGCTCAACAGTCCGATGCACTAACTTTTTTTTCCTTTTTCATTCTTGGATATTCAAGCTCTTGTTATTTAAAGTTTTTAGGTAATTTTTTCTGCTCCCTTGAGTTTCACATAATCGATAATCGACTGAATTTGTAATTTTATTAGTGTAGTATCCTGGTGGCTTTATGGATTGCTCAAGGCCAGTTCCGCTTTAAAGAACCTCTTTTCTAACAGTTTTTCCTCTTACTTTTAGATTTCGGTTGATCATCGTAATGATGGTTTCATGTATGATCTTAATCTCTCCAATGAGAGAAGGAATAAATGGAGGGTTCAAGATCAAGTTGCGAAATATATCTGGCTGGGCTTAAAACTGTTCGATTCCATCCAAAATAGATAAGTATACATCATTTAAAAAAAAAGTTAGACGAATAAGATGCTCCACGAACTTAGTACTGAGTTATTACGAGGGTGAGCGAATACTTTTTGGAGATTAAAATGCAAAGTTAATGAACATTTTTGAAGGTAGCTTTGTTGATTGTCATGATATTGTATTTCTATTTGTCGTTTTATTCGGTATTTAAAGCATAATTAATGCATGTATATACGTTTTTTGTAGAACTTGTTTCTTTTCTATGACCATTTTTTACTACAAATGGGTCGGTGACCGAATAGCTGCTGAAGGCACTGTATGTATTTACTAACCATAAACAATTTTTTTGAATACATTAAATGCATGGACAATCAAGAAGCAAATGGCTGGGTTTTGCCGTCTGATTCTTGTTAGGAAATCGTCAACAGGATCCTGGGGACCAACAAAGACGAATAGTAACGTGTTAAAAGATTCAGTGCTGAGGTTTGGAAATCGCAAAAGTCTTATCTTATCAAATTTCTTCTGCTTTCAATAACTTCTCGGCACACACTGAAACTTCAAAGTACTAATTGAATATCACAAAAGTGAATGGCATAAAAAAAACAAATAAGGCATACAACTTGCCTGCTTTCTGCCGAAATTCTATAAATGTCACAAGAAGAACAGAATAATCCCGCGCTTACACCTCCATTTCCAGCTGCTGTCTGAACTTCCATTCAGCAGTCGACTGCTTTATTAGAATTGACAACCACTACAGCAGCATTTCACGCTCCGATCCGTGGAATCGATCCACCCCACCGCCCACTGAATCTTTAATTAGCCGCCGTGCATTGAGAGTGCCGCATACAACTTCCGAAGCGCGGCGTCGGAAAGGCGGTGCGAAACCCTGTTGCAAAATACATTATCCATCTGCACGAAATCCATCACTATTAGCGTTAGATGCATCACAATTTTCAATCATTAAATCACGTCAGCTCTCCTCCACAGAAAACTGTCACTTTTCCGCCATGACATGAATGTGACGAGACTATGGCTGCGATACTATCAGCAGCCATCCTCCTTACACACACACCGACATCCCCGTTTTGTAACAAAGACTCGCGCGAAGCGGTCTCTCTCTCTCTCTCCTGGATGACCAATTGCGTCATGCATGCATGTGCAATATTTCACTGTCAATTAAAAGCACATAAATCAAAAAAGGCGAATCCGTCAGATAGACAGCCGCTCGGCCGCCACCACCCACCCACCATCGAGCCTAAGGTGTAAGTGTGTGTCCGTGTCTAATCTTTGCGTCCGTTCCAAAGACACCACGGCCGGCAGTGAGTGGCGGATCTTTAAAGGACTACAGCCGGCCAGCACTTATCGTACCGACGGGCACACGACACATCGACCGGTGAGTTTTTACACACGGGCACACGGAGTGGTGACAAAACACAAAAAGGACCAGAGGAAAAAGGATGTATATATAACAAATCCGATACATTGACGACGAGGATGATGGAAAAACGAATCCAATTATCCTCCATAACCTATTTTGGAATTCTTTTTTTTTTTTTTTTGAGTTCCTTTTCTTTTTTTCCACTGTAACCAGAATGCGGCGGCAACCAACGATCACAGGATATTTGACAGCAGACAGGTTGGTCGGTTGCTACTGTGTAACACTCACTCGCACTCTATCGCGCCCGCTCCTCCCTCCTCGACGCCGGGCCGGTGCGGCGCCTCCATGCCATTCGAACTGCATCCTTAAACTCCATCAATTCAATTCGCCCGAACGCTTCACTGGTGCTATTATTCCTGTGCCGATGTAACATGCGATCCAGATTGTGAATTGGTTGACGCAGGAGTAGAGAGAGAGAGAGAAAGAGAGAGTCCTGTCGGTGTGGTGGCTTGGAGTGTGATGCATTGAAACGTGGGCTGCGACAGTATGCACCATGTGAGGGTTGAGGGCGGAGAGGTAGTTCCTCTCCACCAAGGCTTGATTGGCTAACTCATACGTGAAGTAATAAATTCCAATCGTGTATTGGGCTCAATCGATGGATAAGGACGAAGATTAACTCGTTCGTTTGCGTTTTTATGTCCTTTGCTTCGTCTGTTCGTCTCTGTCGGGTGATAGGTTCGGGTTGGGGTGGTGGCTATTTGATACAAAAGGTAGATGGTGGAATTCATGAACAGCTTGTCAAGGGCTGTGAGCGTTTCCGATTTAAGTCACACATCAAGATGTGGGGTGGTCGGTTTCACAGAATTGTTCAAAATGACTTCGTAGGAGTTCTTAGCAATCGTTCCTTTAAGATTTTTCGACTTTCGTACGAATGAGCTTTGGAGCGAAAGAAAAATGGCACAAGAACCTTGAGTCGTGTGTCTCTGGCTTATATGGTGATGCGTTTCTAATTAGCTGGAGTTAGCTCGACCTTACAACTCAAGAACCTTTGAAGATATCAATTTTCTGTTTGAATTTCTCTGATACCATGTATCCATATCCATATCCATTTTCTATTTGAATTTCCTGATTATCCCGCAGTTTCCAAGAGGACGAGTAACTCATGCAGTAACTGTTGGAACTTGAGGAACGACACCTCGTAGTGACAGTAATCATTTTTAATAAATTTATTATTATTATTATTTTAACTTTATTAATCAGTAATAAATTTCCTAGTTAATCTTAAATTACGCCACCAGCTGCCAGGTCTTTGGCCTAATAATCGATTAATGCCCGTGATTAGTGTAAAAAAATCTTTGATAGCGAATCTTTGAAATCGATATTCTGTCATAAAAATATTTCCCACAGCATGATGAATTTGTAATTTATATCTTAAAAAAATGTATTCATTAATTACTAAGCGTTTCTAATCAAATTCTTACGTATTGTATTCATCAAAAAAGTATAAAAGATAAAAATAATGCAACTTTTATTTTAAATCGTAAACCATTACGTAACTAATAAATGTAATTAAACTTTTTTGAAATGAAAGTATTACGCGAGAAGAAAATCATTATGTCAAATGACGATGATCAAACGCGTATAATTACTGAATTTGAAAAGTATCTGCACTGTTGTGTTACTTATTGATAATAATTACTGCCTGCATTTAATTGTTTTGGTTTTATTTAAAAGTGCTGCTATACTGAAAGACATATGTGAGCGATTGTAATAATCTTGCGAAATTTGTGACTTCAATGTTGCACACAAGGGTAGTGTTGGGTAGCCGTCAGTGTCAAACCTTTACTTAGGTTCAGCTTGGGGTCGATTCAGAACGGAACTAACTCGAACCAAATTTATTACTTTGATACCAATTCTCTCACAAGACCAATTCTCAAGCTCTGAACTCTCTTGGAAACATTCACACTCGTTTCCCATGGCACTCAGTAAAATCTCGAAATAAAGATTTCTTCCCTTTGCATTCACCCGCTTACATGGCAGCCTCACCCATCATCCTCCCGCTTTAATAAACCTAATTGAACGAAAGTGAGCTTATAACGCAAAACAAAACAACACACACATCCTTCCAACGCCGAGATTAAATTATAAAGTTTGAGCCCCCAAAACAACACTTCCCCCCTCCAACTCGGTTGATTTTCTGTCGCATTTATCGCACACATCCGACGGATTATTTATCCCTAGCGCATTTAAACACGAACGATGTTTTTCCGTAGAACTATTGAAGCCCATTGAAGTTGGTTCAGGAGTGGTCGGGGTTAGTTTTCGTTCCGTTTCGTTTCGTTCCGATCCATCCAAAAAGTTTATCGCGCCCTCCATCGGGGGCGCACTGAAGTCTGACAATTTCGTACGCACATTCAAAAACTTTTCCAAAAAAAAAGAAAAAGAAAACCTTGGAACAAATATTATCTGCTTAGAAGGGTAAACTTTGCACTTTTCACGAGGAGATTGGTCGGAGGAGATTCTCGCAGTTTTTGCAAAAAAAAAGCAAAAATGGGAAATCTACTTTTTTTAAAGTTTTCCCACTTTCGTTCAATTTTCGGTGTCGTTCCCATTTTTTTTCCTGTCCCGGTCGCCCCTTTGGTTACGACGCTCATACATGTCATGAATTGTGATTTGTATTGAAGTTGAAAAACGAAGCTGGCTTCAGCGGTGTGTCTGTGTGTGTGTGAGACGCTCTCGATGTTATGTAACGTTGAATAGACCGTCGGGAGAGAGAGCGGGCGCTTGGGACGACTTTGTGTTCGTACAGCGTACCCATGGAAATGATGACAAAAGTTTTTGACAGTTCCCAAAGTGATTTTTCAAGAAGATTTTATTTGACATATCGGTGAAGGAGTTCGTTAGTTGTTGTAATGGCATGGTAGACAAGCAGTCGAAGAAGAAGTTTAGCCTTTCGTTCGATTTTTAACCGACGGGAGGCGGGAAGGTCGGGCATCGCTGTCTTGCTCGAGGTTGGCGGAGGGGAGGGAGAAGGTTCTTCGAGAATTGTTCGATGTCGTGTGATAAGCGAACGGGAGTAAATTATTTGGGGAAAAACGAAAAAAAAAGATTGAACAGTTTGGCAAATGTCAGTCGAGCTGGGGAGCTGTCAGTTGTTCGTAGTTTTATTCATCTGCTAATCTAAACGCTTGTCAGATTGTGACAGGGTTTCCCCCGATGACAGAACAGCTCGTGGAAGAGGCACCGGAAAGGCAGGATATGGGCACAACTAAACTACACCGTTAGTTGCGTATTTATGTGAATCACGCTTTAGGAGCAACGGCTTTAGAATTGAGGTGGGTAGTACAAGTCTTGCAGTCATTTAAGGCGCTGAGCTACATTGGCAGAAAGTATAAGAGTTTCTTGGTCAATTTTAAGTGGTCAAAACTCGCTCGATAATTATTACTTAAATTGGCATATTAAACCCTTTTTCTTCTCAATTTACTAAATACGAACAAACCTTCTGCATCTTTACTTTGCTGATTTACCAGATTCTGGTCAAGCTCTGCCTTTTTGTAGACTATAAAATCTGATGAAGCTGTATTATTCCAAAAGGGTCGCACTAATCCCTAAATAAGTACTAGCGATAGATTTTATTTTCTAATTACTGTTGTAAGTATTAGTCAACAAACTGCGTAAATTTGGGTAGGAGCTAATCATGTATACATATTTGTATCATGCCAATCTTGTTCCCACATTTCGTATGTCAAATGGTTTTACGTTACGGTCTGATTTTAAGACAAGAGTTAATTTGGTCACAAGTTGCGAAAATTTACACGTAACTTGTTTCTTTTGTATCATCCTGTTTCTAAACCTTTGCAAAAACGCCCTTAGTTGCGGATGAGTAAAAGTTAGGGTTTTGCCCTATCTCGTATTGAAACCTTCGTCCTTCGACGACGTGTAAAAAGAAAATATCTCGTTTCTCTCCCCAAACAACTGCAATCTACAAGCTTCCTGTTAACTCTACGCTTCGCAAAACCAGGACATAGACGTCACAAGTAGCTGCATCCCTCCTCACCCATCCAAACCCTGAAACATTCCGATTTGCCGCATCAGCTTCCCTCGGCCTCCCTCAAATGGATGACTCAAAGTCAGCAGGTAACCTCAGCGTCGTGCCTGACGTCGAATCCACTGATTCAAAATGAAATTCCATTGCCACGTCTGTTATTCGCTACTTTTTTTTTCTTGTCCTGTCAAAATCTCTCGCAATCGAAAACGAAACCAACGAGCAAAACGAAAACGTGACTCAAATACTGCTTCGTTGCCTGACAGTAGTTTTGTTCTCGTTTCTTCTCTCCTTTCTTCGTGGAAATTCTTTCAATTTCTTTTCTATACAAGCCAATCAAGTTGGCATTTAGATGGAGAACGTCGGACATGATTTGAACTTTCTAATTGCCAGAGGTTAATTTCTTTTTTTATTTTATTTTTTTCGAATTCAACCCACCCACGACGTTACAGTGGCCACGACGCGTCGCTGTGAAACTTTTCGAAACGTCATGATTTCGTGATAATCTATTTTTTTTTTTTTTAATTTTTTTCTAAATGGCAAAAGGGCGGAAAAACTGCTGCATATTGGATCAGGAAAAGCCGTCCGTCGATCGATGAATTTTTTGCCATGCCATCGGTTTTTGTTGGCGATTGGATCGTGGAAGTTATTGAAATTGTTTTTTGTCTTTCGCAGTATTTATGTACAGTAATCTTAATCGAAAAAAGAAATTCACCCTAGCGTAGTCTTTTTCTACAGGCAGATGGATGGATAGATCATCAGCTTCGGTCGCATTGCCTGCAAGGGGTTTCCAATAACGACAGTCTGCTGCGGTAACTACTATGTAAGCGCCGTCTATGAAATCTGTTGTCGGTCGATGTGACAATTTTCATCAGCACATCTTGGTAGCAAAACTTTGTTATTGAAACGAATATTTTATAGAACAAACGTTCTTGCTATTTCCCCTAAACCACGGTGATCGTTTTGAGTCCACTCTCGAACGTTCTGCGGCTGAATTCAATAAAGCAGCATCAAAAAGCAATACGAAAAACAACGAAGAAGTTTTTTAAGTGACTTTTTAGTAATCCATTGCAGACTCGGGTGGTTAGGTCACGTAGAGCGAATTTATAGGAACGCCTTATCGCCCAAAAGTATCGATCCCAAAGTATTCGAGTCTAGCCCCGCTAAGAGGTAGATTCCGCCTTCGACTGCGTGGCCAGCAGGAAAAAGACCTCTAAAACGTTCGTTACGAAACTGAAGGCGCCTAGTCCAAGATCGTGCCAGTGACCGAGGCATGTTAGCTGCGGCCTCAATACTGTAGCGCCCGCTGAAGAAGAAGATTCTAGGAAGGACTACTCGAGTTCCTCGGTCTCAAGCAAAGCTAAAACTCATGGTTCAAGTGACTGGAGTTCAACTAGACCCCGTCTATTTACCAAAAATATACCCTCAGCCCTTATCACTCCACCTCCCTGAAGCTGTGCAAATATAAGTAGTCGCATCTGTTTCTGGTTTTTATCACATCGATGGTCCAACATCAACGTTCCATGTAAAGGAAGCGTCATTGTGTCCCAACTAACGACTTTATCTGTGTGTTTATCGCCATTGCATTATGGTTCATTGGGCGCCTAATTGTGGATAATTACAATCGCCAATTGCCGCCAGGTGGCTGTCATACTGCAATGCACCGTTTTTCGCTCACTGTCCCCGGTTGGTGTGTCCGTCAGTCCTTCCCGCCCGGACAAAAATCGCAACAACTGGATGTCAGTTTTTTGTTTGTTGTCACGTTTTTTGATTTTTTTTTTTAATTTTTTTCATCAGCAATTTTGCCGCAAAAATAAAATTAAATTTAAAATCGTTTCCGGGAGGTAGCTGCGCTTACTGCAGAATTAAGAAACACTCACCGGCTTGTTGGTTTGTGGTCATTTAAAAGAGACGAGGGGCGGTCACGTCAGTAATTATGTCTCTCATTTGGGTGCAGTTAATTTTTTTTAATTACCGTTAAGGCTGGCATAAAAGTAAGTGGGGTCGGGAAGTATTTTCGTTTTTTTTTTATTTTGTGCAACATATGGCAGTGGTTGGAGAAGGGAAGAAATTAAGTGAATTCGTATTTGCCAGTGTTTCGTTTTAATTACCGACATCAGTAGTCGGTGGGGCAGTCAATTTTCTTGGGGTGGAATGCAGCAATTGTACTCAAAAATTGGTCCTGTTTCCTGGCGGAAAGACGGTTTTTTTTGGGTTTTGAATGGGAAAGCGAATAAAGGATTCAGTTTGGAGTTTTGGGCCATATTTCTGAGCGGAAGTTGGAAACTCACTCTGCTCTTAAGAAAGTTGCAAGCCCCAGTTTTTAGTTATTGTCATTTTATCGCCTGTAACTAGAATTTTTTTGTTTTTTAAATAAGTTACTCCAACCATTTTACTGGCGGAAAGGAATTCTTCTGAAGAAATAAATAATTGGATTCTCTCTTGAAATGCCCTTTTTTTTAAATTGCCATATAGAAACAAAAGGCACAAAAGGCAAGGCAGTGCACAGGAACCAAAACTGTACTTCTCACAAAGTTTCTGATATTGTAATTTATATGAAATTTATGTGTGCACAAGACTTAAAATAATTACGATAAAACATTTTCGAATGGATTGCAGGTTTGATAATCATATCTTTACTTAAAGCTGGGCCTGAAAAAGAAGCGTAAACAAATTCTAACCTATTTTGTAATGTCACAGTCCGGGCAGGGTAAGGATCTCACTTAGTAACCCTCTCCAACCAGCTTGGTTTCTAGCAAGCTCCTTCTGATGTCGCACACCAAGTTTATTTAACTTACCCTCTACTTAAGTGCGCCATCTGTTCTCCGGCTTTTCTCTACGGCAAACTTGCCTCCTGAGACGTTGGACTTTCATCTTCCTGGCCAGATCAGCATTTTTTTTTTCGGCGAGTAGGTAGGTGCTTTGTTTTGCTCTCGTTAATCCCCAATCGTATTTCTGCTGCCGCTATCACTTCAATATTTGTAAAAGCATTGTTGTCGTCACGCTTTGCTTTGATCCAATAATCTTAATGGCATCCGCGTATGCAAGTAGTTGGACAGACTTATGCGAAGTATGCTTTTTTTTTTAGAAGAGCCATTAGTTAATCATACCATAACTATCCATTGCTTTTTATTCATTGCTGTTTGTTTTAAAGTCAATTAGAGCGAAAATAAGAACAAGACCACAACGACGTGATCACAATACAACCACAAATTTTAAAGCATAAAGAAAATTCATAGCACTGAAAGACAGAAGTTTAAAATCCTTTATATAGGCAATTTTTGGCACACACAGTAAAGAAATGATAGAAACAGTGCAAAAAGTCAAGTTTGGGATACGATTATGGCATGGAAAATTTCAATTAAATTCAATGAAATAATTTGAAATGTTTTTAGCTATGCGAAAAATTGGCTCAGCTGATTTTCTCCATTTTTGAAACAGTTTTCCGCTTTTCCTTTTTGGTGTCGAAATATCGCTAAATAGAGAAAAAGATGCTTGCTCTGGAATGGCTGCGTTCAATACTGAAGTTCCATCAGACATTCTTTCTTTTGACCATATTCTGCAGATCAGTTCGTGGATACTCATAAACAATTCATCCACAGCCGCTTCGAAGAGCTCGACAGAAAAGCTATCTGAACTTGTGGTCTTATTAGATTGAAGTTTAGACTATCCTTACTTCGCCTATATACGATTGAAAAAAATGGTGCAGTATAACACAGGTTAGATTAGGTTAGGTCAGATTAGGCCCATTGTGATGCCACATTGCAGGCAAGACTCCGCATTACCTGTCGAACCTATTGGAGCTTCGTACGAAGCTGTGGAGCCGTCCGATGCTGACGCAGGTCAGATCGAACAGATTATCAAAGAAGTACTCATCGAGATGTGTTCTTCTACGAAGCGCTAAGGCATCGAACGTACAAAGAAGGTTATAAATGGATTCCTCCTCCATTTTATCTCTGCAACTTCTACAAAAATCATTAGTTAGCGAGTTCGTCAGCGCGGTAATTACCTGTGATGTCACTATGACTTGGCACCCAATTGAGGTGAGGTATTGAAGTGCTGGGACCTCTCCTCTAGAGATTGACGGCACTTTAGTCACCACACAGGTTACTGTAACTCAGTAAATTCTAACCACTCATAACTCTACTGTAGCATACTTAATCAAGAATCAGGATCTATGGCTGTCGTTTGAATTGATCTTCGCCAAAGTTCTTAGTCGAACTAAATCGAAATCGGTCTAAAGGACAAAAGCGAACTTGCCCAATGGGAACTTAAATCGAAAGCAAATATTGTCTACAGAAACGCATCGCTGTTGCACATGTACAACATGAATTTTAGCTGCAACTCCAGAAATGATTGGCATAATTGCAGTAAAAATGTCTTAAGTTCATGCGAAAAACCCAATTTCGATCCATTTTATTTTGCATCAGGAGTCCCTTAGAGCACAAAGAATATTGGGGCTCTTTCATTTTGTTTTTCGTAAATTGCAAACAAATATTTTTCCTTGCACTGAAATTATGTGCAGTAGTGTAGCAATCTTCCAATCCAAGAAAATCATTACAGTTCTGATATTAATAAAAACAATGGCATTACGTATCAGAAAGAGCATTCGCACCCTAATGCGATCTCAGTACCAATTTAAACCGCAATCCGGCTAAACTTCTCCTAACACGCTCTCACGAATTCTATGAAATAATTTCAAAAACTTAACCTGCATTTGAATTCCTAAGCTTTTAATTAACTACTCGCGTTTACTGCTAAAGTTAAATAATTTTTCTACCCCGCACTCCGACTATCATGCATGTGGGTTTATATCGTGGAACTCCGCACCCCCACACAGCTAAAAGCATGACAATTTGTGTCGTGCATAGAAGTCCGGTTTTCAGGGAAACCCAAAAATACGTGATATCCCTTCATGTTTCATAAAATTACAGTGAAAAAAAAAGTGCAGAATGGGAAAGAGCGCCCAGAGCTTACCACGATACAGTAAACGGATTTTAACCACAAAGTTCCTTTAGCGTTGTACGTGGGATGTGTCGGTTGCGTGGGTGTGTGGACAATGTGGTGGAAAAATTAAAAAAAGTTCAAATTTTTTTAAGTCCGTCCTTGGACTTGTGTTTATTTGCCTTTTGGGCGTTTTGTTTTTGTATGTTCACCTTCAAGGACGAAAACATTTTATTTCGGAGGATAATTACCAGCACGAAGGACTCAATTCTATGCGAGAATCCGAACTTTTGAGTCACTCTTAGTCAACCAAGAGGCATGCTTGCTTGGTAGCAATGAAAACGTTCTTTACGATCAATATATTCTTAGCTTAAATTTTAGATGATTCTGCATGAATTTTAGACTTAATTATTTTTCGATTTCGAGAGTGAAACTAACACACACAACAACATATTTTTGATAAACATTTTATTTCATTGCAAAGTTTAAACTTTGCCATTTAGTGCATATTAGATAATCACTTTGCCGTGATGCAATGGCACCTCTCCGATCACTTGCGAATTATCTGAACCCCATATGTGGCAATTTAGTTTGTTTTTATACCCACAGAGTGAGAAATGTGCCTCATCGCTGAAGAAAATGTTTAAAAAATTGGCATTTATTTTCTATTGTTGCAACACCCAAAAAGCGTATCTACGACATTTCGAATGGCCAGCAGGTTTCAACAGTTGCGCGATTTGAGCTCTATAAGGTTGGAGATGCAAGTCCAAATGCAAATGCAGTTTTGCCACAAGAAAACCCACTAGAAAACCCATGAGTTTGGATCATCAACAAAAAATTAAAATAATAATAATCTGTTTAACAGCCCGTAGACGACCAGAGACAAATTGTTCACACGTGCACTTACAACATTAATATTTTCGTGCATTACGATGATGCACAAGACTTATGACGTTAGTAACGCTTCCACTATCTTCAAATTTCTTCACAGTGTTACCGATTGCTGGCGTAGTGGATCGATTATGAGGACATTTCGCCATGCGGTGTCGCCTTGCTGAGCGATGCATTACGATAAATGGCAAACATTCATTCATTATGACACTTCAAATGACAACTGACTTTGACACGTGTCAAATGCCACCGCTACCAATTTGAGACTTTAAAATAAATGATCTTGTATAACTAAGCGATATTCGCCGGCACGGCTTAATAGAGTAGAATTGGTTGCCCTATTATTTAAAGACTTAAAATATGAACTCAAGGCATTCCTTGGCTTGTGTCGACTTCAAGAGCATGATCAAACACACCCTGAGGTCATTATGTCTCCAATTGACAGTCATTTTAACATTGTCAGAAGAGGAGACTAAGAAACAACGCTGAAACATATCGTGCTTTACGTTGTACAGCTCGCCATCTGTTCTAAACAGCGCTTAACCATTCAAAACATCGACCTCGTTTTTCTAATCGAAATAAATTTCGAGAACATCATGGAGCTCTCCCACCACACACCGCAAAAATGATATCTCTGCAAATTTTTTTTCGTTGATTTCCTTTTCTCTGACGGATGGTAACACAATTTCCTTTTCTTCGGCACTCGAGCTGTTCCAAAGTAAACACACAACACACTCCTCTGTAATAAAGTTCAATTTAAAACGCATTTAAATCAAATTACATTCAAAAGGCTGCCGTTATCTACCCTCGCACTTTGCTCTTCATAAATTTCAATGTTTTCTTCGTTGAGCCTCACCCCCATCCTTTTTCCCAAAAGTGGGTGAGACACATATATGCGAGTGTGTGTGTTGAGAAATTCTTATCATTGTTACCTCCTTTCATTGTGCCGACGTGAGTGTGTGTGTTTGTGCTTTTTAAAGGACCATAAAAGAACGCCTTCCGTGGTTTGTCGAGAACTTTACCCTTTCTGCGACCCAACCGACAGCGGGAAGAAAACGTTAAGAATTGGAAAACTTTCACTAAACGATCTGTTAATGAACCCTTAATGAATTGAAATAAAAGAGCGCCACCCACACGCCCATGGAATTCTCACATTTTCACCCGAAATGAACAATAAAGGACTTTGCTTTCAACTTTTCTGCCCCGAGACGGAAAATGGTTCGGGGTGATGCGATGGGAAGATGTATGCGAACCTAGATATCAGCTAACAAACTAAAATTTATTAAAATCCTTTGTTCTTTATTCGTTTGTTTGCACACAATCACACATGAAGTAGGGAGGGAAAACGCCTTAGTCGAGAGTCTAAGGTCGTGTCCTGGGAATGTGCCTCTGTGCCTTGCTCATCGCCCTCTGGCAAACAAAAAAACACTCGTTTTTTCTCTAAAATTAAAGTTTCCCGACCGTCGACAGGCGACCGTTCAAAACAAAACAAGATCGCAAGGATTTGAATCCAACAAGGACACGGGCCACAGACCACGGGTACTTTGTGAATTTTTTATCACCCGCTAAGAAGACTCATCATCAAGTGATATGGGTGTAATTTATTATGGAACCATTAAACTTGAGTAGTCCATGGTCGTAGAGCACAGTCGTCGTCGTGGTCGTCATCGTCGTAGTAGTCGTCGTCCTCTTCGGGTCTCAAGACACATCCTTTTATTGCAATTTAATGCCAGTGCACTCTCCCAGAACAAGATCTGCTCTGCCCTTTTGCCAAATGTGCACACTCGGTGAACATGTGCAGGGAGGGGGGTGAACATGTGCAATTATACGTGTGTAATGTGCACTGAGTGCAGGCGAAACGGGTGAAAAACGAAAAATGAACAACGAAAAAGAAAGAAAAAAAAAAGCCCGAACAGGGACACAGCATCATCCGGCAAGGACGCATTTCGGTGGGCGGCAACATGTCCTCCCATGGACACACGTTACAATGGAGTAGTGCAGTGCCGCCCCCTGGCTGGGAGCAGTAGATATTTGTACGATGACCTTAATTACATGTAATTACCGTGCAATAAAATTCACATTTCTCTCTTTTGTGGAGCGCTAAATGTCTGCTCGATGAGCACGGGAACGGGGTATTAATGTGTGGTCGTCGGGCGGTGAAGAAGGACTCGGGGTTGGACGTTGTCATTTTAGTTTTTAATGATTCAACAACAAGTTTTGACCAATTATGAAAGTTTTTTTTTGTGTTTGTCCGATTATCTATGAGGGGAGGAGTTGGAAGTTTGTTCTATTGGCTTTGGACGGCGGCTGCCTTTGGACATTTTCTGAGTTTGTTGTATTTTGCTGGAAATCCGATTACAGCTTTAGGGCATTCGCAATCTGTTAAAAGGCAGCTGCCTTGTTTGGCTATGGTTATAAAAAGAATTGAGCTTAGGGTGTTGCTTATGTAGCTTAGTTTGACAGGCAATTTAGAGTACAAGTAAAAGCCTGTCAAAGGATGGAAGAACAGATATTGTTCTGGACACCATACACTGGGCGAAAAAGGGGACGCTGGAATCTGTGTCTATCAGTGAACAGCAAAAAAAGCCGAAAAGCAAGCAATTTGGAGGCCAACACTGGTTGAAGTTTGGCAAAAAAGTCTTGTGTCCTTTTCGAGTCCTTGCAACAAAGAAAATGTCGATCAGAAATATCTTTTCTTGTAAATTAAAATCATACAAAATTTATTTTATGATTTGTTTTATTTCTTACGCTCTCAACTGAATTTAATTGCATCGTCCCTATAGCCCTCTGGGTGCAAGATAAAGCTTAAATAGGCCCGCTTCGGAGCCCTCGAATGTAAAGGATTAACACTTAACAGAAGTGAGTAGGTGTCGCTGGAATTCTTTATAAACTTGGCTTCGAATTGTAGAAGCAAAATAGCATTTTCAAATTAGAGAATGTTGCTTTGCACAATAGTAAATTCGAATCAACGAAAGGGACAAATCACAGAGGTTTTCGATTTATGGAGGTTTTCTCAGGGGATTGTAAATATAATTCTATTTACAGAGGTTTTAGAATTTTAAAGGTACGAACTGTCGAGAGTTGACAGTATTTCATAGTTTTACGTGTCATGTGTTTAGTCATTTCATATCATTTTATTGCGACTGCTTATTTATTTTATGTGGCTAATAAAATTAAACTAAAACCAACTAATAACAATAGTATTGCATAACTTTAGTAATGAATAGTGCATAATAAAACCACACTACCGAAGTAATAAAAACATTTCTCTTATATATTTCATTAGCATAACAAGTACAGTATTTGATGAAAAAATACTCCAAAAGCTTTTATTTAACAGCAAATGAGTTTAGTCATCTTCTTAAAGTTCTTATCTTTATTTGAGCACCAAGTGATTGTGAAATAGTTAAATAATCTTTGAAAGATGATCATAAACGTCTGTGACTAGTCAAATCAGTGAGGCTAAGCAGAATTATTCGTCTAGAATCTGAGGCGAACTTCAACCATATGGGAAAAAGAAAAATCTCCGGCGATTTAACTTGCGAAATATATTTTCGCAAACTCTTTCGAGTCCAGCCCAGCCCAGCAAAATAAATTTTATCGCGAGCTGCATATGGTTAAATTATGAAGTTGGCCTTTAAGAACAAAAAGATACCAAGAATCTTTTGTAAAATTTGTGTTGAAGCAATTGATAAAATAATAATTGAACAACGCTAAATGTATTCTTCCACAAAAGGGAAAACAAAATCTGGCTGCATTCGTGTGGTATGGTATTTGAGTTGTTTTGCGTTTTTTTTAGACTTTTCCATACTTCTTTCTAAAAATCTTTATCTCAAACTAATAAATAGCAAAAACTTATGATATATTCTCTTTTATCGGAAACAGTACAAGATTTTGTATAATGTTATGTATAGTTTATAAAGCAACTGATTTCTATGAATGACTCGATGCTTCTCGGTGATTCGTTCACAGCATTCTTTTAAAATCTACAGAAAACCAACACCTCAGTAAGTGGACCATCAAACAAGACAACCAACTCTGGAGAAATCATGAGAGTACTAAGCACTTTAAGAAATCCATGAGTCTAAAGCACAGCCCTTGACAAGCCAAAAAAGCACTAGAATTTAGCAAATCTGATCTTAGAGTGCTATGTGAGGTACTTATAGGACATGTAGCACGAATTTTTATCTGCAAAATAGCCTCGTCAAAACTGAAATCTTCCCAACACAGATACTGTACTCAGACAAAAAAAAAACATCTTTTAACATATTGTCCAAGCCTGGTCCTAGTCAAATTCCAAACAATCAAAAAAAAAATGTAAAAGTATTTGTAAATGTAAACAAGCATTCCATCATTGTTAAATTCATGCGAGTTTAAATAGTAGATTACAATAGATTCTTCAGGTCGCAGTGCAAATGCCTCATTGACACACCCCAATATCTTCTATTCAACAGAATACATATTTTGATACTACAGTAAACTCTCTATACTACGAATTTCATGGGACCAGAAAAAATCTTCGAATTACAGAGGTTTAAAAAAAAATATTGCTAACTTTCGTCGCGTACGTATTTTGACTGATGGTTGTTGAAGAAAAATACCAAACTTGACTTCGAATTGTTAAGTTGTTTACCTTACCTTGTGCCTTCATCTTCCAATTATAGAGGTTTTCATGTAGTTTTGCACAAAAATAAATTCGAATTAACGAGGTGACCAGTCGTACTAGGTCATTGAGCAGTTCAAACTTGCACACAAAACTTCTAGTCCACTCATAACATCAAGCAATTTGCAGAAGGCATGAAACTGCAAAAGGAATCCAAACGGACCCGAAAAGAATCGGGACAATCCCGCTGTAATCCACCCAAAATTCAAAGGAAAAAAAAGTACCCCGACTTATCCATCTTACGGATGTTACAATCAGAACATCTCACTTTCCCCGGTGCATGTCACCTGCATCATTCATGCAACTCTCCCCTAACCTCCCCACCCACACATTCACACAAATATTTCACCTCTTACAGATCTTCTGCATACGAAAACAAAACACAACAAAAATTCGTTTGCGCAACCACTCAAAATATCTTGTTGCAGAATTTTGATCCCTTTTCACGGGTTTTTTGATATATCGAGTCATGCAGATGGAGAAGGACGACTTCCGTCGGATAAGAGCGAGAGAGAGAGAAAGAGAGATGGGGAAGGACTCGTACCACCATCGCCAGCAACTGATGGCAGGAAACTATCTTTTGCATAACACCACAGATTAAACGCTCTGCGAATTTCATGAAACTTCCATTAAAGTATTATCCTTGCTCTCTACTTTCTTTCCACCAGCGGGCGAGGGAGCGGCAGGAAGAAGCACATGCAAACAACAGTTATATGCTGACGCTAAGTAAGGTTACGGTCGACAGTGGGTGATACCAACTTAAAAGGATGCTGTTCTGTTCCATGGAGCAACTTTGGTCCAAGAAGCACAAAATTCGTGTAGCTTAACAAATACTCCTGCTGCTGGTGTTGCTGCCGCCGCTGCTGCTGCTGACTTCACGATGATGTTTTTTTTTTATTTTATTTTTTTGTGTTTCTTAACAACAAAAAAATGTACTACACTGTTGAACAAAGTTTTAGGATCCATGTTTTGTGAATTTCTTCGTCTCGTCTAGGGGAGCAGACACAAAACAAGTTAGGAGACGGGATGTGCTCGTACATCCATCTGAGAGTTTTCTGTGTGCATCAACATCATGTTTCGTCGTGTGCTGTAGTTTGGGTTGCGTTTTTCGTCGTTTTATTGTGTTTCGTAGTCGTAGTCATCGTCCTTGGATGGGCTGAGAGAGAGAGAGAGAGAGAGAGAGAGAGAGAAACGTAAGTTGCGGAGGAATTAAAATATGAACACCATCGTGTACATTTCATCTGCTGTGATGTTACCGCATCCTTATTGCAGGATACCACTTCTATCGAGAGCTGTGTGCTGGTGTGGGTGAACAGTGTTCTTCGGGTAACTTCTGAGTGAGATCGCAGATCTTAATTCAAGCAACTTGAAGGTATCAAAAGTTTTGTCGGAGTGCGAGAAGGGGACACCTCATCTCGCACGTAGAAGGACATCGGAGAGAGTGCTTTGTGCTTTGTTAGCGAAAAGAAGTTATCCTTCGTAACTTTTTTTTTCTTGGGTGAGTAATACCAAAAGTCACCGTGTTTTATGTGTCAAATGAAAACGTTCGTTGTACCTGGTTGGTTAGGATTGCAAATGCGATAAAATTAATTAGACAGTTTTGGACGTGGTGTCTGAAAATGGCAACGAACATGAATGTCAGATGACTGACCCTCTTGAAAAAAAAAAAAACACTCAGATGTGCTTCGGCGTGTCTTCAGTTTCAGATTTTAGATGATAACACTTTCATTTTCACGCTTCTTTTTTATGTAGAAAAATACTGGCTAAATATTGGCGATCAACCTTCGTGTTGAAGTTAAAGAAATCTTTAAAGTGGCCAAAGGTCTAAATTTTTTAGATCGCGTAAGGAGTCTCGTGTTCTTGACATTGAACAATTCCAAGGGTCCAAATCGAAAGGAGAAAAACAATGAAGAAAATTTGCTTATAGACGATATAAATTACATAAATTTTTTGCGTTTTAACAGTGTACGACAAATGAATGGAAAATGTATTTTGCTTTATATTTCTAGGGCAAGAGACAGACGCACATTAATAAAATCTAGTGAGTCAAATGAAAAATTTCATTTGCGAATTGCATTGACATTAAATAATTTTGTTTTCAAGCAAATCGTACCCAAAAGCTCTGCAGTGTGAATTCTGTTGGACAGAATGTGCTTAATAAAGTTCGGCAAAGGTTCAAAATTTTGGGGGCCAAAAAATCCATAGCCATAATTCATAAACTATAAGTTTACTTTATGAATATTGTAATCCTTAAGGAAAGAAAATTATTAGGAAAAAGCAGAAGCGTTTGCAGTTTACCTGAAAAATTGTCCTGTATGATACTCCTAATTAGCAACGGCAGTGGATTTCCTAGAAAAACACGTCAAAACACAACACATGTCAGGTTTAAGCATGTCCTGGCTTTCATACATTAGTGTTAAAATCTGGGCTTATATTGTCCTGCTAAATATATTATATACAGTCGAAACCCTCTAAGTCGAATTTTCACGGGACATCAAAATTACTTCGAGTTAGGGGGAGTTTTGGAAAAATTCGAGTTAGAGGGATTGATATTTTTTTTGTTAAAAAGCCTGTTTTGCACTGCAGCCTAGAACCAAATCGTTTTAAAATGCGCCGAATTTTTTGACGCAAGAAATTTGAGTGAAATTTTATTTAGACTCGTAACTGTCAAAAATGTTCTTTTTAAATTCAAACGTTAAATTTTTAGCATTATAAACTTACATATTGAGACAACCGATAGTTTCTGAATCATTTTAAGCCTAAACAAGTTTTGTTTTTTAGACTACTGAGGGATTTATGAGTGCGAAGCTCCCCATCAGAGAATATGAGGCAAAATCAACGATGCTGAAGAAGGATTTCTTCTTGGACTCAAAGATAAATTTCAATATGCCAAACTATCAGCGGTTTAGGCTTTTTCAAGAATGTTCAGATGTCTCCAGCATCTTTCCCCGCCATAGTTTGTTGCCGTCCTAAGCTCTGTACACTAAGCCCCGCGGCTGTTGTGAGACGCCATTTCCAAGTTCCGAAATTAAAAAGCCCTTAGTTAAGCCCTCGAGATTCCTCAACAAATGGAAATTTCACAGACTCCATTACACGAACCATTATCGCCCACCGAACCCTAAGCCCACGTCCTTTCGCAAAGGTACCGTTCTACAAACAACATCGTCTCAAATCAACCATCTCCTCCTCCCACCACTCACACCACACGCACCTCGTCTCGGTCCATCCCACTCACACACGCACCCACAGACAATCTGCTCTCAACTTATCAACTCATTGTCAGCCTTAAAAATCAAATCTCAGGAAACCCCATAACGGGAGAATTCACCCCCGCAAAAAAAAAAAAAAAAAAATTGAGAGAAAAACTTTTCTGATAAAATGATCATAAAAAAAAACAAAACAACAACAAAACAAAAAAATGTTCCGTGTGGAAAATGCTGAGACTCTCTCGCAAATGAAATGAAACAAATAAACGGTAAAAGAAGATTTTTGATTTTCCTGAAAGGAAGGACAATAAGGTTACCACAACGATGCGGGGGTGTGGGTTGGCTCAAGTGAGTGAGGGGTGCTGGGCACGAGCACGGCCGTGGAGCAGAGTGACGTACCCTCCGGGGGAGACTGAAGAAGATTTCAGAGATAACACGGTAAATTTTCCAATTTTGACAGGGGATCAGGCAGGGATGTTGTTGTGGTGGTGTACGCCTTGAAATTGAACTTGAATGCCGTTGTTGTCGCCGCCGCCACGCCGTTGTGTGCGTGCGTAGGCGGGCGTCGGAATTTACCTAACAATTTCGGTTTGTTAGTTAAGCAGTGGGCGGCGGTGGCAGGAGCGACTACTGCTTTAAGAGACGGAAGTGAATTTGATTTTTTATGGATTCCGTGTCATTAGACAGGTTTTTTTTTCTCTTCCTGCGGGAATTTATTTGATAAGTTTTACAATTTACTCACATCTGTGGTTGTTGCAGAGTTTAGGGGTTTGGTTGAGACTTCAAAGGAGTGGGTAAAGGCTTTTTTTTGCGCCCGGAAGGAAAATCTTTTGAATCATGATCAGAATGAGTCCAAAGATCTTGGATGTGATTACAGGTTTCACTTGCCAATCACGTTTTTATTTTATAAATTAGACTTTATTTTTCTTTCAGAGGTTGGTTGTTACCACTGCAAAAAGCATTTTTGGCGTGGACAACCCTCGAGTGATAATGGAAAATACGACGGTTACAAGAAAAAGAATTTCCATTAGAAGCATTAATTGCGCCGAAAACAATAACGAATTTCAACATCCACTCGACCGACTAAGAAATGCAAATGAATGAATTTATTGATCCTTTTCAATCCTCTTAAAGGAAATAATTGCAATCCAAGCAATTTTCGAAATACCCCCCCGTGTGTCATCTTCCGTCGCTTGCAATTTCGCAGTCGCACAGCTTCCTCCTTCCCACCAAATGAGGTCAACAAAATAATTCCACTGTTCGCGTTGTAAGTCAAGTAACTTGCATTGCCAATAAGCCCACCGCCACTTATCCATCCTCCAGTAATCGCGCCTCGATCGAGTGCCGCAGTAATGAGCAAAACTAAGTGCCACCTCAACCCCACCACCCCACCGACAACACCGCAAAACCACGACTGCGACTATTGTTGTTCTGTTGCAACTATTTGCACACGCGACACACACAATATAATTGCTTAAATGTACCATTAACGTAAATTTACAATCAAACGTACGCACAATATGCGTACGCCACGCAGGCATATGTATGTGTCGGTGGGTGTGTAGTGTCGCCGTGAGTCGATGCCAGCATTCAATTTCTATGCTCATTCAGCATCATCGCCGCAACCGTTGCGAAAGCGACTTAACGCGCTGTAAATTTCCCCAACAAATCTGCGCATTAGAAAAACACTTTCCCCATCGGCACGTCGTCGAAGCGCCCACACGCAAGGACCCTAGCCTCGGCGCCTGTATATCCGTGTCTCCCTTCGTTTGGCATCGCGGTCTACAGCCGGGGGCAATTATTTTGAGATTTTCGCAAGCTTTCCCAGCGAAAATAAATTATTCAGGATTAGTGTTCGGTTTGGGATAATAACGGTGTAATAGGCGCCAATGGGTGCCTCACCCATTCACACCACCTTACCGCAATTATTCGATGCGACGTGTGGTGGGGTCGCATTCAGGATATCCTCCTGTCTCTCTATTCACGGTGACAATATTGCACGAAAGATGGCGGAATTGTAATTTGACGAAAAACAGATACAGTCACAGACAACGGGGTGTGCGGTGTTTTTTAACGCATATCGCATAATTTAATTCCGAGTTAATGAAATTTAAAAACGAGGGGGTTAATTACATTCTACAGAGAATTTAATCAAGACCTCAGTGGCGGTGATATTCTGATGCATGTTGGTACATCCTTGAAACGGTAATCTCTGCCAGATGTGTGTGTTCGTTGGGTGTAGCTTTAAAACGCTCAACACTCGTTGTGCTTTCACACCGGAGTTGTTTAATTAAATCCAAAAAGTTTCACTTTGAGTCTATGGGTGTGTACGTGTGTCTGATTTAGACTACCTTTAATCATGTCAAAGTTGTAGGTGGCGCTTCCGGCGAATAGGCCCGTTAAACGTAGTCTAATCTCAGATTTTTGAGTCAAATGAAACAATTTTCACTTTTACCTAAGGCATCTGTTTGTGTTGCGAGTAGATTTGGCATGTTTTTGGATGAATATTGAGCGGAGAAGGTCGCTGCTTTATTTTCGAGTGAATACAATTTTTGGAACTGATTGTTAAAGTTAAGAAAATTTCAGCCATTTGAAGACCAAGTCGTAATTTTTATGTGCAAGACTAAGTTAATTGAGGTTGCTGCTAAAAACCCTGCTGGTTGCACATTGGTTACGATTGGCAAAAGCAGTTGGAATAAAAAATTCAGAAGAAAGAAGCTTTGCAAATCAGTGCGCTCATTGAGGCTTCTTAGGAAAGAAAATCATGAGCAGTTTGAGCGGTGGATGATGGTCAGTCTTGCAGCTAAGACGATTGAAAGAGCGCAAAAGATTCCATCTTTACAAAAACTGTTAACAAATATTATTTTTCTTTCATTCTGAAATAACACCACCAGTTGAAAACTGAAGACACAAAATAATTGAGACAATGATCTTGAAGTTGTTTTAAGGTGTAACACACGTCTCAAATTGAAGTATGAAATTACATGCCTACAGCCATAAATTTAAATTTTTATAACACTCCGGATATAACGCCGTTCGTTGTTGTTATGAACACTTCTAATAATCTTGTCAATGAGCAAAAAAGATGTGATAAACTCAACAAAATATTGATTTTGCTAGTGTATTGACTGCTATGGTTTGTCGGCTTCACTGGCCTATTTCACAACCTATTTCATGAACTTGTTTTATACAAACAGGTTCTAATAAGTTTTATGGCATTCTAACAATTTATATTTGAACTAGCTTTAAGCATCCATCCCTTTCTGGAAATTTCTATTTATTTTTTTTTAACGATTTCTAAGTATTGAAAATTTTAGGTGCTCAGAGTTTTGTGAATTACAATTACTAATACTAGTAGTAGTAAAAGTAGTCCTCTATTCTACGCTTTTAGTAAATGCTGACTACCAACTGCAATCTACAATTGAGTTAGGGATCTTCTCGATTTTTGAGACCTTAGAAGCGACTCTAAACTTATGAAACAACATAATTTTTAATTTAAGATAGAGTAAAACAGGCGAATGGGCTCCTTGCGCATTAAAATGAATGGCGATTCTGTTCTGACATTCTTTGCTGAAACTGCACCAGCAGCATTTATCAATAACATAAATTGGGTCCAATTTATGCCCAAAGTGGAATAGAAATGAAGTTTATTTTTAACAAGGCTTTAGGTTCAGAATAGTAATGCGAAAATTTTAAGTGCAATAGTTTTCGGTTATTTAATTTACCCATCTGCGCCTTGGTCTCCGCACTGTCCTCTGTTTCATGCACATGCTAATTGATAAATATCTGGTTAACAAAAATGTTAACTTCTACACTTAGCCACTAACAAAAGATAGTAATGAAACTGCTTTGAAAACTCCATTTAAATTTGGCTCCATAAAAAGATTTTAATGTTACGCAACAATCAGAATGACTTTAACCTTATTTTGGAAACGTTTAAACTGAGGTTTGAGAAAAAATAGAATTTCGAAAGCTTTTTGTGGTCTTCGCCTGATTGATGCCATTAATTGATTTCCATTTAAATTTTTGCAAGTTTTGAAAAAAGCTCAAAAGCGATCCGATCATTTGCAGCATCCCTTCAAGTAACCCACTACAATGGTAACTTCCTCTCCGCATGTATACCTTTATGCAGATGCATTTAAGTATCATACATGTGCGCCACAACAACCGTTGCCAAAGTTCCGTTATTCTCTTGCATATCCCACAAAGCCCCACAGACATCTAACCTTTAACGCTCACTTTACGCCGAACAATAGCTGCACAAGGCAGCGCGTTTCGGCTCGAAACAAAAAGCTTCCCTCTGCACACCCACCACCCTACGCCACCCCTTTCGGCAACTTGCTTAAGCTTAAAATTAAAATTACAGAACTCAGCCGGCTGACGAGTTTTTCTTTTGCGTCATCACGACTTTTGTGTTGCGTGGTCATTTAGAATGCCGTTAATAGACGCAAAAGCAACTAGAGCGCGCCATTCTTCTGCGGATTACCGTAATGTAAGTGAATTCCAAACATGGTACGCTGAAGTAATGTGAGCCACTATGACGTTTTAAACGCGAGTGATTCGCGCGCGCTCTCTTTGAAAATAGATGCAGATGCCTTCTGTTTGGAGGAGGGAATCAATTGTCTGGTGAAGGTGAAATTATGCCGCAACAGAGAGCCTCTTATGCCGGATGGTACTGTTTAGAGAAAAGTGTTTGGGGGGCCGCTAGTTTTTCAACTCGATGTATTTTGAAAAAGATACGAAGGCTACTTTGTGGCGGGTATGGAGATTTGAACGCGATGTTGGATCTCTTGACCCAAGCTGCTTACGCTTGAATTACAATAAAGTCTTTAAAAAGGAACACAAATTTGCTGAAAATATATCAAAATCCAGATGATTGTTTTTTGTTTTGCCCCTTTCGACATCATTTAAAAAATCTAGAACCATTTTCCCATCTCGGAAATAACAGAAAATAAACTAATGCCGCATACCAATCGGAAGCGCGAAGCATTAAGTCACCGACTGACACAATTAGTGAAGCCAATCGGTGGGAATAACGCGCGACGGGATAATTACACGGCCTATCGCACGCTTGCGCCAATAATCCATACCAACCGGGGCCAGGTAAGTGCGGGCGGGCAGCTTAACGATGACGCAAGAGCGTCGAGGCGATAGAGCCGATCGCAAATTACCTCCGTAGTCATCACGGGAACACTTAGAGCTCACAAATTACACGGAATTTCGCTTTCGTGTGCGGTATTTATTTATTTCTTTTTTGTTGCACATTATTTGCTTTTTGCAGTTTCAATTGAATATCCAATTTGGCGCCAATTCGTTTGGTTTTGCAAACGTTTGCGAAGGGGAGTGTGTTCGGCAAGTGCATGTTGCACGAATGATAATTTTTAACATGGCCACATTGACACACACATTGACAAATGGGAAGAAAATTGCAAGTTCAATAAATCAAGTGGACGCGTGCTGCAATAGTTTGCAGACAGGGGCATCTACTGCATGGCTTTGTAACAAATAAAATTCAGTCTGCTCATTTTGAGGGCTTATGTGCGCGTCTTTGGGCCAATGCAAGTGCAGTCTATCATTTCATTATGTCCTTCGATCAAGTCGTAGATTTATTAAATGAAATTAACGTAATTTAAAAGCGCTTGATAGCAGATTAGACCTTTAAAATTTAAATGGAGATCAAGGCTAATTGGGTCACATTAATTTGGTTCTGAAATCAACTTATTTGGATCTTAAACTTTAAATATCAATTGACTCTATGTAGCTTAGGTCATCAACTTGTATCACTACTGCCGAAACAGATAGCCTAAAGACTTCAGGGAATACCACGTATTGTGATCGTCTTTCGCCTATGTACAGATCACAGTGTCTGCTTGCTTGCTAATGTAAACCAGAAAAATTTTCATAAATACGTGAAGAGATCGAAATCAGTGGTGAAGAGATGGAATCAGCGATAGGACTGACCTATCTTTTAATCTGTCCTGTAAATTATGTATACTTTTTTACTGACAATTGATTTCAGACAGAATATTCGAGGTAACTTATTTCAGTTAGCTTACTGCAGAATGCAATTTTAATTAAATTAAATTTACTGACAATTGATTTTAGACAGAATATTCGAGGTTAATTATTTCAGTTAGCTTACTGCAGAACGCAATTTTAATTAAATTGTCAACTTTAGTGAGGAACGGTGCAATGATAGAACCATTAACTGAAAAAAGAAAATCCTGAATTATGTGAGACATATTAAAAATTACTTCTCGCTGCTTGGAGCTGATGGGACGTCAAGGCTGCACGCTTACACGAATTGGAATGTTACTCGTTTGATTTTTTCCACAAAAAAAAAAAGTGGAAATAAGTGGTTCTATTTGAAAGATTCAAAATTAATTCTGACTTCTACTTTACATCTTAAAACAAACACTAGATTTGTCCCCAGCTGCCTAAGCACTTTATCTTCATCGCTAGTTGGATTACTTTTTGTAAGAGTCATAAATAATTAAAAAGTAAATTAAATAGTTTTTGTTTAAAAAAAAAAAGCATTTATTATTTTGTAATTTGTTTTGGATTTACCAGATAAGAATACTGTTACAGTGCATTGCACTTCAATAAGTTGTTTTTGAAAATTGCCTTAGAGTTGCTAATGAAATTGGATTATGAAAAAAAACGTCGAACAAATTTTAAATGTTATAAATAAATGTTTCCCTAATCCTATATGCCAAATTTCTCATATAGTTTCATAGCTAATAGATCTCATGTTGTGTTGGCAGAATATTTATGAACAGATTCGGTTGCGATGCGATGTTCAAGGCAAGAGGATGAAACATGAAACATCGTTATCGTTAAAAAGGTAGTTCGAAAAACAATCAGGTCAAGTTGTCATCTCAATCAATCGATTTATTTTATCACGGTTCTTTGAGACGATAAGTGAAATTCTAGAGGAAATTTACCATTTTAACGAGATCGAATTTCGTACTTTAAAATCGTGCTGAAATTCATTTCAACTTGGACATTTTTTGAAAAACTCAATTCCAAATGGCATTTTGTAATGATCTCAAGTGGATTTCGAACGGTGAAGAAAAATAAGGATGCATTTTTCTAAAGGCAATTAATTGAAGTTATATTTGCTTTGCACATGCATTTCGTTAACTAAATTAATATTTTTTATGATGAAACAAAGATACAACTTTTCATTTCATTGCAGATAGAACAATAACAGAATTATTGTTAACAACTTGTTACAAGCTAAGAGCTAACTTAGAAAATGCAATTATTTTAGTACAATAGGGCGAAAGGGACTGAGCTTAGCCTTCTTACAACTTCTATGTGCTTGCCTTAAATTTTTTTCACATGTTAAAAGTAATTGAGTCAGGCAATAGCCAGACCCGCTTTTGAAGCTTTAAATGCTCTTGGAGAGGCGCCAGCAGACCCTAAAACATTTTTTCTCTGTTTACCGAGACTTAGTTTACATTCCTTTTTCCTGACGTTTACAAAAGCTACAATTTTTGCGAATTCGAATGCCTTTTAACCTCATTTCAATAATTAGGTGTTAACTCTTTTGATTCTGCAGAATTCCGCCATAGCTTTAAATCCGAACTCAACATGATCGCGTCTTATTCAGATTAAATGGTAAACCTTTAAGCTTTTGTTTTCTACTAGTGTCCTTCGGTTCGGAGCTTCTTTTCAAGAAACAGTGTAGACTATGTATGTGGTGTAAGATAAATCTAATTCACCGGATTCGAAATTCGACCGCCGTCAATAAACGCATTCCTGACTCGACTGAAGAAAGTCCCAACTGAAGTCATGCATGAATCTTTTTAACTTCTCTCACACGTGCTTGGCAATTTCTTCACAATGCATCGTAAGATCCAGCTCAACATTCGAAACTTCTCCGCCTCTTCTAAAACTCCCTAAAATTCTCCCACCCAAAACTCCCCACCCTTTTCCTATCCGTGCAGCCCCAACTGTATTCCATAAAATAAGTTAACAAATCCATGCTGCTGTTGAAAAAAAAAAGCAGAAGAGAAGAAAATAAAAAAAGAAACACCTCAACCCTACCTGGAAAGCAGAAATTTAATCCACTTATTGTGAATGGTTGCACCGAGTAATGGAAAATGGGCGCCTGCATCCGAGCGGGCTGGGGGTGGGCAAAGTAGGAAATAGTTTCTGAATGTGGGTACACATTTTTGGAGAAAATTCCAGCAAACATTTTCTGCACCGCAAAAAAAAAAAAAGAACAAAAAAAACTGAAGAGAAAAACTTTCAAAAATAATTTTTCGGATGAAGAACACTTTGCTGACAATGCAGATGAAGATTATTTTGTGTGTGGGCCAAGACAACGCAATGGTGGAGGTCGTTCTCTTAGGCGAGCGGTGTAGAAATTGTTTACGTTGAGTTTTAAAATTGTTACAATGATTATCATGCAGATGCATATGGGTGCGTGTTTTTAAGTTCTAGAGGAATGGAAGTAAGTTTATTGGTGTGAGAAGAAGAACAGCTCGTTTTAATCAATTATTGGTGGGAATGGTTTTGAAACGCTACATAAAAACTTGAGAGCAACATTAAAACTCAAAGGGAAGCTTATGAGAAGTAGACGCATTTGTGGCGGTCCGCTTTTTTATGGGTTAGTCTTTTCTAGAGTCAGAAGGATACGGGGTGGTTTCAGGAATTTGCAAGATAGAAAGGCGAAGAACGATGTGTATTTTAGTTAATTCGATTCACCATTTATAATTGGAATGGTGATGAGATGAAGTTGTAAAATAATCAAGAGTTGGATCTGTCAGGTATTCCATGATTCCTGCTTTCAAGAACAAATTGGTTTAACAGAAGAATAGCTAAATATCATAGTTAGAATTAATGACTTTTGGGAAAAAGACAAGTTGGAATAAAATTTTCACAGCTGTTCAAAAATATCAATCAATCAACCTGTTGATTTTTATATACTCGTACTCGTATAGTGTGTAATAAAAGTATTTTTTTCATGATTTCATCGTAATCCTAAAGTTTAAATGGAATGTTATATCTGCTAAGAACAAGCTTCAAAAACTTTCCTTACGATATCGAAATGGTCTCTGGTTAAAATTTACTCGTCATTAAGAAAAAACGAAAAAAAGACTCAAAAAAATACAGTGGACTCCCTCTAAGTCAAACTCTCTCTAAGTCGTATTTCCCTCTAACTCAATTTTTTTTTTCGCCACATTTTGGCACTCCCCTACCCAATTCTCCATACGAAAACCATCCTCTAAGTCGAACTCCCTCTACGGCCTCGACGTATTTGTACATTTAAAGTTGTGAGTGTAACTAATTTAATGGAAATAAATAAGTTTGAACTTTAACTTATGCTTTGTGTCTAGTCCATTTGCGTCGATAATGTCCTATCTATGAGATTACAAAAAATTGGCTGTTTAGGTCAGTTTTGCTCGAAAGCCTCCTTTTCCTTGCCTCACAATCAAGAGTAATCCACGGATTATCTACAAGGTTTTCGTCTGGCGGTGGGGGAGACGTTACGAGTTGTTGGGGGACAATATATAATATCTTTCGTAAGCCTTGCGGTATGTTTGGGGTTATTGTCCCGTTTGAAGGAAAATGTCCTCCACACTTCCAATATGACGGCATTTTGGGTAAAATTATAGTGCAAAATATCAAGAGCCTCAAGACCGCTCAAAATTCCTTCTGTAAAAGCTAGGATTCCAACTATTTTATTATATAAGCACCTCCATACCATAACGTATCCCCAACATGTTTTACTGCAGGTCTCACTGCTTTTTGAAGATTTTATTTTCTATTTGCTTTCTCATCTTCCAAAAGCAGAAGAATTTGAGTTTGGAACAACATGTGAAGGAAAAATGTCGAAAAGAGGGATTCACAGTCTTGTCTTATACGAAAGTCAATTGCTTTTTAGCTCGGTAAGTTGATTAGGAGTCTTTCTGTGGCTTAAAACTATGCACAGTAATCTCTCGATAATTCGAACCTCTATAGTTCGAAAACCTCTGTAAATCGAAGCATTCTCACAGTCCCCTGACAGAAACTCTGAAAATCGAAAAAAACCTATGCAATCTGGTCCCTCGTTAACTCTATTTTTTCTGTACAAAATAATATGGACATCTCTAAAATTCTAAAATGATGTCAAGTCAAATCATTTGCTTTTATTTCTCCCTTTTAACCCATGTTTTCTTTATTAGGTGGCTGCTTTACGTCCACCTGTTTTGTCTTTTAAAGACAAAAAACGATGAGTATCTTAAAAAATGGCGGTTGTGATACGTCCATTTAGACAGAAGGAAGTTGTAGAGCTAAAGTTTAAATAATGGTATATAAATATAGAGTGGCAGCTTGAAAATTCAAAGTTGATGGCGATGATATGACAAAAAAAAAAACACATCTTTTAAATTCGTTTCGCAGACATTTTTTTTCTTTTTTTTTTTTTTAATATTGTACATACTTGTTAAGCCGTAATTCGATTACTTTGTCGTCATTTTTGTACGTACCTGGAAAGAAAAGAAGAAAACAACAAAATATTACTTGAGTATGATCTGAAGATGTTTTTATTAACATTAATATAATGAATCTACGCCATGTTGTAATGAACAGTGAACGTGGAGCAACAAGTCTTGTAAAAAAGTGTAATAATAAATATTAGAACTCAGCTTAATTTTCTGCCAGTTAATTTCCAAGGTACTGTTAGCAGTAACCAAATACAACACTGTAATTCGTTACTTATAATCAACTCCCGATAATTTAAAACTCAAGGGATTCCAAGAGTTTAGAATAATTAGAGTTTGAAAAGCCAAAGGAAACGACAAAAATAAACAATTAACTAAGAGTAAGATATTCCTTTAACTTCAAATTACCGAGGGACTAATTAATATTGATTTTATTCATTTATTCATCGATTATTTCGAGAGACCCAATTTAACAGATATCGAATTGTCGAGAATCGTCTGGATATTTACTTCCTTGATGACTTCTAGCACACAAATTTTCTATGTGCTCTGCTGTTATCATCTTAGACTGAGGATGGTTAGATTGTAGTCCACAAATACTTCTCTTATAAAAACCGAACAGATGATTGCGACCTTGAAACAATCCTTCTACAGTAATTAAAAATGAATTCGAAATCTTAAATTTAAGACCGAAATATTGCTTGTTCATAAGATCTGCCTTTGATTCCAGATTTTAACCTCCACCTTATTGAAGTTTCGTTTCGTCCCAGTTTCAACTGATGCTCTAAATAAATTACAAAATCAGTATCATCCTTTTACAATTGCAACACCTCTGACGAGCAAAACTGAACTTTTCAAACAGATAAATTTCTAAACGAGCACCAATAATATCCATCCAATCGAAAGTATCAAGCAAAGTGGCACTTCTATAGTATCTCAACTTACTCATGGTCAAATACTTTCATCACTTTCGAAGTTATGAACATGCATGAAGTTCATTACCATATCTAACGGATGTAAATGGGAATAGAAGTTGAAACTGAAACTCTTTGCACTCGTTGACTTTTCGATTGAAATCCTTGCAACTACAAGGATAACGGCAACAACAATTGTTGCCATCGACTTCGTTTTCATGCAATCAGAGATTTGTGTGAATGTCCTTTTTTGGAGATAGTAAAAATGATTCTTGTTGTTGGTGAGTGGATGAGAGGAAAGGATGATTCCTTTTGAATCTGATTGCAGGGGATTTTTCTTTTCTTCTTGAGAGATTGAGGAGGCGGTGTGGGGCTTCCTGTGCAATACAAAGATGGCAAAGTTGTAAATTAAGGAACTGGAGGTGGTGGGTTTTGTCAGGGTTATTTGTTTGGCTTTAAAATTAACCTATCCTTTACATGATCCGCTTTCTTGCAAAGTTGCAATTTTATGCCTCTGTTGGCACAACAATTCTCCAGAACAATTTTCTGAAAGAAATACTTCCTAACGAAGAACTTATTTAATTCTTTAAAAGATTCGAAAGTAATCCATTCTGAGCTAACATTTTCGAAACCTTGAACAATCTTTCGTTCCAGAAAAAGCACATTTGGCCTCAAATTTGAGATGGAAAGCCACTGACGTTAGAAGATTCGCTTAATACTGGCCAAAAGACACTCTAGATGGACTTAAAGCCTCCAGTTTTTCGTTTCAAAGAACTTTAACACATCCTCGCACTGAACAGCGATTCTTCCCCTCTTCATGTCCAGCGCAAATTTTCAGGTGACCCGTGAAAGTGAAGTAGCAGCAAAAATCACAAAAAAAAAAAAACAGAACTCATTGAAATTTGCATGTATCACCACCACAAACCCGTGTCGAATTCGAGACACTTACACGTCTATCTATCGCCAGGACAACAAACACAAGCCGATAGAAATCGAAATGTGTCACAAATAGCGAAAGCACTTCAGTCATTTGCTTTCATTTACACGTTGCCGGTCACAATGGTTACGCAAATCGCGAATTTGTGTCTCCTACAAACGCATAATACGTCATCGTGAAAAGGCGCCTCTGAAAAGCGGTCGGGATTTATTATCCTTAGGCAATAGGCGGGAAGCATTATTTAAGTACACTTTATAGGATAACGTGATAGCCCAACAAATAGAGGGAGCGGCGGTACGCCCACTTCCGGTTCATTGCTATTATTTCATGTTGCCGAACCGAATAAGGGGTTTGTTTAAATAAAACCCGAGTCCAAAAACAAAATTCTATCTCTTTGATTTTTGGCGGTGTGAGTGAATTACGGAATTACGCTTGTCTGTGGAATGGACTGACGAGAGCGCGGTGTATCTATATGTTTGCCAGAGGGCTAATGGCGGAAAAATTACGTGCTCTGGTAGCTGGCTGTATGTCAATATTTTCCGTGCATTTTAGAGAGAAAAGATATTCTATCGCGTGCGTAAACACAAAAGGCCATATGTGTGCAATCTAATCGAAAGGACGTGAGGCGGAAAAATATTTGGAAATTTATCGGGGTTGGCTGCGTTTGAGGCGCTGCGAGTTGATGTGGCGGATGCGTAATTTCAACATCGACCGCTGATTTCGATTTTGATTTTGAGCGTTAGTTGATTGGGTGACTGTCGTGATTTAGGCGATCTGCAGGATGAAGGATTTGTTTGAGGTCCTTAAATTTGTAGATGGAGCTCTGGTTGGGTTGAGAACTTTATCGTGAAGGTCTTTTTTGGGGAAAAGAACTAATGCTGGATTTAGTCCAGTCATTTGAATTAAAGGTCCAAAAGGGGCTCTCGCCTTTTAACAGCTACACACAATTTACAATTCAAGATTTGAACATTTAGCAAAGATCTGCTATAAGTTTTCAAATCGAAGTTCAGGATGACTATTTTATGTCATCTTCATTGCTTAAGATACACTTTGTTTACAGTACACACTGCACTAAACTTGTACCCACGATTGTTCGTAAACTATTTTTTTATACAGGCATTAAGTAAATCAATACCAATTAACTTCTAACTTTGATATTTCACAATTTTGTCGCTTTTATTAATTAACTACACATTAACCACACTTTATTTTGGCCTCAGCCACACTTTTTTTCGCTAGAATCTAGCTTATTGGGTTTTACTTAAGTCAAAGATTACAAAAAAAAAATGTGAAAGGACAGAAGGATAACGATATACAGAACGTTGTTCCTATGCAACAATGACCACTTGTACTTTGAATTGTATCATATTTCCAACCATAAATTTAACCTGAAAATGCCTTATTTTTATTTTTAAAGTGAATTAATTTGGTTCATTTTGAAAATAATTGACTTAAATTCGGCCTTAAACTCATTTGTGGTAGTTTAAAAATGTTTAAAAATGTTGTCAAATGGTTTTTATCCTTATACAGTAGATCAGAGAAATAATGGGACAAAATGCAATCAGATATCTACTGGTTATGATTTTTCAGTGATTTAGAGCCTCTAAATTAGAGGTCATTGTTTTTCTACAAGTTTTTTGAGAGTAGGTGGTTACGACTGTGAGTTTTGTTGGCCTGCCATAATGTTTTCATTCAGTGCTGTTTGACATTGACATTGACATTGACATCAAGAAAAGATATATAGTTTGAGAAATTAAAAGCGTTATTTGCTTGGTATATGGCAAATAGCGCTTTTAATTTATTTGCTACCAGGTGGTTCTGGTGAGTTATTTAAAACTAAGTCTTTAAAATGGAGAGTGTCAAATGTAGTTACGGAATTTTTTTGAAGAAGAAGCCTTCTTGCGAGGCCTGGAAAAGTTCTCCTTCATCTCGCTCCTTCTTCTTCTTGTTTCATAATAAACCTTATTTTTCATCAAATATATTATGTTTTTAGACTCCGAAAATTATACTTTAGTTTGAGTCTATGGTAAGAAAGTAAGCAAACTGTACCTGGTGGATGGATGTAACTATATTTTTCTCCTTATCAATCACTACTGGTGCCCAACATAGAATGGGCTCTCTCTACCGCCCTTTCTTTTCTGGAAAATAAATTAGAAGCAAAATTATCTAGCTACGTCTTCTTTTTAAACTTCTTACGCACACCACTGCTTGGCTCATTAAATTCCTCTTTTGCCCCTTTCTACGTGTTTATGTCACACACCTTTTCCTCCTCCTTCCCACAAAGAAGAAAATAATAATCAACATATAAAACGAGAGAGATCTCCTTCTCGCCAACCACCAAAACTCGAAAAAATCCTTTCCTTTCAAGCATCCATGATTATTTCAATGGAATTGTAATACAAGGCAATAGAGCGGACTCCAGCGAACCATAACACTCCACTCTCTGAACTAATAAATTTCAATTCGAACTCCAGAAAAACTTCATTTAGCATTTATGAGAAAAGTTCCCAGAGGCAGCCTCCGCTCCCCAAAAACCGCCCACCGTCAGCCTTAAGGAAAGGCCACGGTACAACTTTGGTCCTTGCACACCCCGACCCCGGTGTGGGGTGTGAGGTGTGAGACTGTGAGCCTTGAAAGATTTATACCACAAGGTGATGGCAGAAAATGTTTATTAGGAAAGAATGAAACAGTTGTAAGAGCATTAATCTGTCTCCTACCTGCCGTACTCCGTTCTGTGAGTGTGTGATGGGGGTGGTGGAGTCCTGAGAATTCATTAGAACCCATAATTCGTCCATCACGGCAGAAGGATACGCACCCAACAAAAACGCCATTGTTCTGCTCTGCTGCAGAGAACAGAGGAGCAAAGGAGCAGAGGATGCCCTGGAGGGTGCGGGCTTGATGTTTCATGCCTACTAACTTTCGAAATCACTGAGTCAACTGTTCTGCTGGTACAGGGGTGGCTGTCCAACAGAACTAAGTTGATTCTGTTTTCATTTCATAGTTCTTGCTTCGATTTGGAATGCCAGTACTCGGAAATTGTGGAAGAGTAGCGCTCCAAGGATGTGCATGGCCTTCGAAATGCCAAACAGATTGCATCCATAGTTCTGTGTGTGTGTTTATTTCTTCCGTGTGTGTGTGGGGGGTGAACTGATGAAATTATACGTTTTTGTTTGCATAATGGCTTCGATATAGTGTGCGCTCTTCATGGGCTGACAAAAGACGACGACGGCGCTGCTTTGTTCTCGTTTGTCCTTGGGGGGTGGGTGGTGGAGCTGCCGGGCCACCTGAACAACTCTCGCTTTCAGATGCCCGGGAATTTCTCTCATCCACACGGACAGATACCCCGGATAACATCCAAGATATTTCGATATCATCCCCTGCGCCCGTGCTTACACTCTGGCAGTCCTTTGGCCGACCGATGTAGACTCCGAGAGTCCAACCCCCGGGGAGTGGTTAAAAAAGATTCCTACGAGTTGGCAATTATTTAGTCCACGTAACGTTTTATTTACTTTTTCCGCTCCCTTCCTGCTGGATTTGGAGCATTGATAGATAAATAATTTCGTATCTAGAAATGTGACTCCTTTGAGAGAGTGAGTGTGGCCCTGTGACAGTCTCTGTATCTGTGTGTGAATGTCATTTAATTCATTTATTTAGATTTAAAAAGGGACTCGTGCACGGTGTGTCCCAAATGATTCAAAAATTGTCAAAAGAACTGTTGCGTGAAGGGAATTTTAAATTTCCCAGTCTCGTTCATTTTTTTTCCTAGTTGTGGTGAGTATCTGCGTAGCAGAGGGAGTGAGATAATGTGTTTTATTGCATTGTCACTGAGTCGTAGGGTTTTCGTGTCTTTGTGGAGCTGGATATTGTTAATAAATAATTCAGGAGGTTTTAGGGAGAGAATTACTTAGAGAGTTAAGTGTGTAGGTGTTGTGAAGACTTAATAATGAGCTTGAAAATAGTCAACAGGTTCCTGGGGCGAGGGTAATATCACCTCGAGAACGATGGAATGAAGTGAGAGCTTAAATATTAAAACAGGTGCGACACGTTCAGGCAAGTTTCGCGTTCTAAAAATAGAACGAAATGGCGTGGACGCTTTGTTTTTTCGACAACGGGGGTTAACTTTATAGCTGTCAATCGCAGTCGCAGGGTGGTTTTTTTTACGAAAAAGCGTTTCCAAAAAAAGAAAAAAAAATTGTATTTTAAGCAAAATATGCTAATTTTAGATACGAGAAGGGATTTACGATGTGATGAGGACCAAGACCAAAAGGGCGAAAAATTAACAGGGAATCACTTATTTGGAGTAAATTAATAGCAGACGGAAACAATCTAAGGTTTAAGACCTAAAGACGATAGAAAATTAAAGCAACACTACCTATTACTTATGTCCTTCAATAGAGAACGTGTGAGAGAACCAAATCCATAGCTTCGCTTTTTGCTGTGGTAGGACAGTAAAAACTTTTTCGGATGTACTTGAATTCTCATTGCACTGCTAGGAAATCCTTAACGTTTATAGCGCTATTCAACGTCTCACGTGCTGGCAAATTCTCTAAATTAAGAATGCTTAGATGTCACATTTCCGTGTTATAAATTTTAAAACTACTGACGACGCTGCATAAAGCTTAAAAAAATTGATATCAGTGGACTTTTGCCTTTCAACTCTTGACAAAGATCATGCAAAAAAATTTATATTCAATCGATTTTTCCATAAAAAGCATTTTTTTTTAAACTTTAGTAGAGAGAGCTCGAAGTAATTTCGGCGCTTCATGAATTTGAGTTTCTTAGTTTGTTTAGGTAGGTGCATTTTCTTTTAATTCGTTTCTTTGTTTCATATAAGAAGCAATTCTGCTAAGTTTGTTTAAATTATTTTAATTAGCACAAAAATAGGTATTGATTACATGATTGCTTAAAGTTGAAGTGAAACTTGAAAATCATGGATGAAAGAATATTGTCATCCTTCGTTTTACAATTACCCCTTTGACCCTGATTGAACTTCAATGTGAATATAGCCATAGGAAAATTTTTAATATGGATGAAACAGCTTTCTGCTGGAATCTGTTACCGACAAGAATTTTTGTGTCTGGACCCGCAGGTGTCTTATAACCAAGAACTAAGCCTAGATTTGTTAAAAAATTTTAGGTTGATTCTTTTTTTAGGTGGTAATGCTTTCGGTGACTTTAACCTAGTCCGCTATTAATATACAATTCTCTTAAACCAACGTTTCTAAGAAAACGTAGACAAATACTGTCTTTTGGTAATTTAGAGATCAAAAAAAAAATGGATAAGTTCAATTTTTACTGAATGGTTTAAAAAAGAAATTTACAGAGCCGCGTTTTAAAAATAGTCTCTCAGATTTCCATTCATTCATTGAGTGGCGTAAGAGGCCGTTCAGAGCCAGAGCATAGCTTTTTGGCGCCTACACTGTGTCGTGCGTGTTGTAATTTTAGACTTAATATTTAATGCCGGTTCCGAACGCCGAATTGCGAAAGCTTTTCATTACAGAAGTACTTCAGGAGGATTGTCAGTCTGGAGGTGGGGCCATGAAAAATGTTTGTAGTTTTTTCCTTGAGCTGGTTTCGAACCCAGGTACTCTCGCTCAGCAGTCCGACGTACTAACCGATCGTACCAACGACGCCCATCCAGTCTCTCAGAAAGGATTCTTTTAATATAGGACTTCCGGTCATCCTCACTATCTGACGACACTGATGAAAATGTCAAAGATCTCTTTCTTCCTTCGAATACTACATCGATACTTCATCTCATGAATAATTGCATCTTTTAAGATGTATTGATAACGTCGAATTTTTCCACAGATAATTCATGCTCTGGACATATTTTTCGGAAATAAAGAACAAAAGACATACAAAAAGAACATTTTTCAGATTTGCAGTCAGCACCGATCCATTGACTTCAATCAAAACTTGTAGAGCTGTTATCTATGACCAGAAGCAGCCTATTTATAGAATAGGGAAATCCAGAAGAAAGGATTTCCAACATTGGCAGAAATGATTTCCAAACGTATGGCAGTAGCTCAGACGACAGCATTAGTTTTAGTTTTTAGAACATTACCGACACTCCTTCATTACCATTCTTTACTAAGACAGCTGAGTTCTGTTATGGTCTTGATTAAGTTCTTCTCCTTTTTGAAACCAATTTTCTTAAGCAAGAAATCAATTTGGAGATTTGTGTGGATATGTGGGTATCTGTGGATTTTTTGACGGTCTTAGATTTACTGACCAGTGAGTCAGTCTCGCTGACTCTCTTTCAATGCACTATGCACGATAAATACCGATATGGTGGCTTTTAAAGTATACAATCTCGCATCAAATCAAGTTGTAGCAACTAAGTTAAGTTCAGTGGCAATTAAGTTCCTCTTTACACTCCGAACGCTTAGTGTTGCTAAAAAAGTTGCTGGAGAGTAAAAAACTATTAAGAAAAACCTTTTGCCCATTAAATGGATGAAAAGTCCAATTTGGATCTAAAATAAGGACGTCTTCACCGCAAAGCTTACGTGGTTCCCAGATATGAAGCTAATTTCGTTCATTCCTCAGTTCCTCGAGGCTATTCCAATCATCCAGTAGTCTTGCCCCCATTTCCACCCAGTTACTCTGCGACCCCCATTCGCATCCCATGGACTCTTTTCTGTAGGAAACAAAAAAGCAAACTCGAAATAAAATTAATTCCACAAATTCATTGTAAACATCACACGCAGAGACACAGAGCAGAAAAGAGAGAGGGTGGAAAGAAAAAGCGACAAGACGCAGCGCCGAGTGTCTGTGCTGTAGCTTCTTCCTAAAATTAGTCTAATTAAAATTAACGACTTTACACAGCGAATAAGAATTTAGTTGAAAGTAGAAGGCCCCCTCCTCGCTGGTGAGCAAATTCTGTAAAAGTGAAAGCCCTTGGAGTTGAACTTGGAGCAGCTGGTTTGAGTTTCAAGATTGGCGACTGAGTGTGTGTGTGTGTGTGGGGAGTTATTGAAATTTATTTACCACCGAAAGGAATCCCACTATCCTTATGAGAAGAAAGGGGAGATATATTTTTCAATTTTCAAGCAAGATAAAAAAAAACAATTAAAACGAAGACACCGTCTTTCTTTGGAGATACTTTTGATTTTTTTCCTTATAGGTAAATAAATTTACGGCCATGTTTACCACAGGGGTACAGTCTGGTGCCGAAAGTGTTTTTGTGTTAAAGTCATTACATTAACGAGCGTCGTGAAGTCCAAATTCAGGGGCAATGAACAATTTTAGTGCGGTCTTTCGCTGGGGACATGAATAAACACAATTGGAAACTGGAAAACTCGTTGATGGGGTCAAGTTGGCAGTTGGATGTTTTATTAGTCAATGGATTATTAGTGCTGTATAAGCGGTTAAGTGAGCGAAAAGATGAGATTTACGCGGGAGCAGTAAGCCCACGCATTGAGCAGCAACACGCGACGTGGTGACAAGACGAAGAGAAGGGGACGATTGATAGAAAATATTATTATTATTACAATACTTTACCTTACAACTAAAATAACTAAGCTAACATTTCTTGGCACAAACTACAATGGTTTGAATTTAAATGGAAGTATGACATGTTGATCATAAGTCCTGCATTTTTTCTCAAAATATGTCTAGAAAAAATGAACAGAATATTTTGTAACAAATAACTCAAGGTTCTGGTTGATTTCAAACGCAATGAACTTCTTGAGCCAGTAAAAAACAATTCAGAATGCAAAAGAATAACTTGGTTATACTGTGTCTCGTTTCTCACCCAAATCATTTATAACTTGTATAGCCAATTTATAGCGAAGTTTTCATGATCCAGTTCATAAAGCATTTTAAGTTCTGTCTTAATCGATAACTTTTTTCCCGAGCAACAAGGCACGAGGATAAGTACAGAAAAGGCATCCGTCTGGGAGAATTATCGGGCTACAACTACACCTTTTCCTATTTCGTTTTTATAGTAGAAGTTCCTTATTCTGCTTTTGACTCGAATCTTTTTTGTCTCCGAATTTTTCTTTCCAGGACAGGGCTTATCTTAATTGGTATATCAAACAACTGTAGTTAGTTCATCGATATGAGAGTCGCCGGAGCTTGACATATTTTTTTATGTGTATTGTGGGGCTCCAGATTTGCTTGCCCTCCCCTCCGACAGTCTGACACTGAATAAGCACAACGCTTTCTTTTCACCAAAGAAAGATCTTTCTTTTTCTTTTATGTTTAAACTGCTTCAAGACACTACCACAGGAAGTCTACTGCCACTGCCTAATTTTCCACAATTACATTTTGATACCCCAACTTCCTTTTTTCAAAAAGGCATTTGTCTTCAATCCAAAGAATACAAGAAATTTAAGGTCCATTTATGACATTTCTGAGCATCTGAAGAACTCACGATATTTAAAGTGACAATTTCTTGTTAAAATATATATTATTGTCTCGCGACTAAGGTTTATATGTTTCACTGACGACAATTTCTTTGGTCATCGATATCCTTTGAATAGAATTCCACCTTAACCTCCAAGAAACGACCTCATTATCTCCCGTCCCACCTTCGACAGACCAAAGCCAAGCTCTGCGACTTTCGTTTTGCTTATCCCTCAGTCTCACACCACATCCACCGACCTTATCTCGTGAAGTGGAAATCTCAAACGGGATAAGAACCGCCCAAGCACATTACACAAAATAACTTAATGCCATCTCCACAAGCGACTCTCCGGTCGTCAATTGTTTCCCTCCGATTGCATTCATATCAAATGACTTAAGCAGGCAGGACTTCGACCGAGCGTCGATATCGAGATCTCTCTGTCGAATACAAGAGAACAGCGGACGATGGAAAAAAAGCGATGTATAAATAAATAAACAAAACTTTTGCTGATGTCACTTGATTTCGAGTTCCCCTCCGCCCCCACCCCTGCAACACACACACACGTACACACGTCACTCGTCTACTCTGCACGTAGCGGTACTTTTACTCGATCCTTGAAATAAATTCCACAAAATCCCAATGTAACAAAACGAGGGGGAAACAAAATTAAGAAAGGACGTGCCTTCGAGACAGTTTTTCGGTTTTAACCTAAAGCACTACACCCATCCAATGTTAATTTTTTTTCTCTTCGTTCTTTCGTCCTTCGTCCCTGATGTTACATCTTTCCGATGAATTGAACCTATACGTAGGTATATCCTGTTGAGTGTTTGCTTTTAACTGCAGACACCGGCAGTGCCATACAATCATTGATGTCCTTGCCCAATACATTTGGACATTATCAGGATCAACTTAAATATTCCTCGACATTAAATTTATCGAAAGAGCAAAAGAGCGACGGGTGGAGCGACGGAGGTCGATGAAACTTTCATTTATTTATTCATTGAAATCCTTGAAAGCGTCGAAACGACTCCGGGGGTATCCTGCGAACGATGCGAACGATTCATCGTTCGACGGGAAATACGACGTATAAAGAAAATGTTAACCCGAATCTAATGAAGTCTTACGATGAGAGCATTGCAATCGTGCGGGATTTCTAACCTCTCTCACATCCTCTTTCCGTCTTTGTCGTCGTCCTGTATGGGTGTTTTTTTTTCCTTTTTTGGTTGTTTGGGAAAAGTATTTGACGAGGGCAGTGCCTGTGATTACGTTTTATTGGAGATTTGCTTCGATTCGTACGTGACAATGTTGGAATCTTAGAAAAAACAAGGACCCCAGCCACTCACACTGAGACACGACGGAGCCATTAACACGTTTCCTAGGTACAAAATCATACAAAGTCGTATCAAATCTGTTGTTGACACTTAACCCAGAAATCCTTTCACACCCACTCACACAGAGGCAACGGCAGCAAGTGTCTAATTTCACACAAAACTTCCAACACATGACCGTAACTGTCCGCAGGATAGTAGCATCCACGACCGGTCTCCGTGTGTGCGTGTGTTCGTCTGTCCGTTCGACAAAGGATCCTAATTTTGGTGTTTTTGTTTATTGGTTTAAAGGATAAAAAGAGAAAATTATTATGACGAAATATGAAACCGAACCAAAAAAGAAAGCGGATAAAGGACTCAACAACAACAACAAATTTTCAAAGGGCCTTCACCCGTTGCACACAAAGGGTCGTTGCTTTGTTCAATGAACACGGCCAGATGTATGTGTGTGTGTGAGGACGAGGGAGCAGAGCAAATTAGAGAGCTCATCTTTCGACAAGGAGACGACGTAATGACCTTTTCAATTTAACACTTTTGAAATTGTAACCCTTTTCTCTCCCAAAAAAAAAAACAGAGCCCCAAAAAAGAAAGGAAACAGGATCCACACGCGAGTGGGGGCGTAACGTTGGTCTTTATGTCCGAAATTAGTGCCCTTGGCGAGTGGTTCTTGATGCCTTTGTTTTGTGATCAAGGCATCCATTTTTCGTGCTTTGATTTTGTTTGTGGTAAGGCAGGAAGGTGGAAAAAATTTGTTATTAATTCTGATTTGAGGGATGGTGTTGCGGGAAATGCTCATTTGATTGAAGGGTTGTTTGCTAATTCGGTGCGTGTCGGGGTGGAGCGTTTTTGGAAACCTTTTCTTTGGGAGGATTTTGAACTCCAATAACCGCTCGATAAGTGGGGTCAAATAGTTGGCCGATCTTTTTTTTGTAGCACTTTTAGAGGGAAATTTTTTTGTGGAACTCGGTTTTGGTAAAAATCTTGAAATGCAGACAAAGCCTGGGGGATAAAAATAACGTTCTGAGATTTGGATTCAAAAAGGGGCTGCTTTTATATATCTCCTTACTCATATCTTGTAGGATGGCTTGCGGTTCTCTGTACTTTTTTGGTAATCTAAATCTATTCAGACGATGGGAGATGCTTTAAAATCATTTAATATAACAAAAAAGGCAAACATCTACGGTCTACCTGTAACAGATAATTCAGATTTGGGTGAATTTGAAGACGCATACCAACCGCTTGCTGAGTTCTGATTAGTTCTCGGTAATAGCGGTGATATTGCTTTTATTGCGTAAGTTTTTCAACTTAAATTTGTTGTTGTTATATTATAGTTTGTGCGGTTTGGAGTTATTGTACAACAAAACGAAACTATTGCAGTGAATCACTAATGTATTGAATGGATTATGACGTTAATAATGGAAGACAATCTTTGGCAAGTCCCGCATATTATGCGTCCAAGAAACTGCGTCCTAGAATTTTGACCACATTTCCAAATTAGTGTCATATGTCGCCAGTAGTTATTGAATTTGTGTTCACGCATTTTTTTAAACGAAAATTCATTGAGCTTGCCTCTGTAGTGGGCCTCATTGGCTACGACTTTTTGAGCATCTTCCTTTTTGAAGAAATAGGGTTCGCTCATCGGCCCACTGAGGTCAACATTTTTTTTTTTTTATTTATTTTAACTCTACGTTATTTCAATAGAAATTATTGCACTTTGTAAAACACACATTATCGACCAAAAAATAAGTAAATTATAGTAAATCTAGATTGGAGTAATCTTACTCTTATGTTCTATCATAAAGTTACTTACGAAGCATTCTTTTTATCACTGAGGTGTCTTGTACAACCTTAAGTTATGATAACAGACCTTCGTTTAAGCAAAAAAAAATGTTTTTTTCTATGTAAAATTTTATTTTCAAAAAACACGATAACTTAGTAAAGAGCAGCTGCATTTTACACCATTACATGGTTAAATACTTCTAATATGTATTTGTATTGTATTGTATTGGGCGGCGTAACAGCCCGTTGAGAGCCAGAGCCTAGCTTTTTCGCGCCTCCACTGTGTTGTGCGCGTTATAATTTTGTCACATGTGGAGGGGACCTACTGTTTAATGCCGGTTCCGAATGGCTAATTGCGAAAGCTTTTCATGTCAGAAGTACTCCAGGAAGGTTGTCAGGCGTTCACTGGAGGTGGGGCCGTGAAAAATGTTTGTGGTGTTTTTTTTTCCCCGAGCTGGATTCGAACCCGGGTACTCTCGCTCAACAGTCCGACGCACTAACCGATCGAGCCAACGGCGCCCACAATACTTCTAATATACAATACAAAAAAGAGCTTTGTGCCATCGGGTGCAATAATATATTAAAAGGCTTTGCAAAGATATGCATTTTTTACAATTTTGCTAAAAATAACCATTAGTATAAAAAACCATAACTGGTATAAAAACCTGTTGTTATTTATTGGAAAATATTCTGACGCAATAATTCTAACCAATTAAATCCGTTACCAATTATTAAATCAATCGGTTGACAAAGTAAAATATCAAAATTAACCTCTTTTTGTTCATCCCACTTTGACTCCTCGTGTAAGCTTAAATTGATAACTTCATGATTGTCTAATTATAAATAATTCTAGTCACAATTGTCCTCTAGGCTTACAACTAATTTTTTAATCTGTAGTGTTATTTTGAAAAATTGTCTTTTTTCCAGCTAATTATTACAAATCGACCTCTGTTTGCGATGTTTGTTATGGCAATGGCAATTTGATGGCAATTTCCGATCTTATAAGAGTTTTACACTAATTTTTAAATCGTTTTCAAACCTTTTTCTCTCCTTAAACAATTGTGAGTGAATACATAATTGTGTACTATTAAAGAAAAAGAGGAAGGGTTCAGTGGTTTGCTTTAATAAAGTTTTGAAATTTGTTTGAGTAAGTTTTTGACACGCGTCCAGTTTAGATGATCATAAAATGGCCAAGTGGATTAATCTGAAAATCAAGATTGTTCAATCCCCGTGGACTAATGGGTCATAAGTTGGATTAAATTTCCAAATTTCTTTCGAACTCCATAAACTACCGAAACTCGTACTCCCCGAAAAGACCCGGTCTCAAGGCTGGGTCGTAAAAAAAAACAACTACAAGACAAAAGAAATATTCAACTCATGTTCTCAATCTTAAGTACAAGACCATTCCCGTCTAACAACATGTCCAAACCTAATTCCCACGATAAAAAAAAAACAACAACAACAACAAGGACATCCTTTAGATGCAGCAGTTTACTTCTCAATAACTAGAAGCTTATGGATTCGTTCCGTCGAACTCAAGATAAATATCTCAACGTGGAAATATAATCGCAGAAAGGAAAAAAGGACAAACTACAACTACAGCAACTTAATGGCGATAGCTGCTTTTAGCCGGGTCGATATGTGTGTGTGTGTGTGCTTGTTAGTATCCTGGTGCAGCTCTGAACTTCAATCAAGATAAAGCGAAAGAAAAAACGGATATTTTCTCAGCGAAAAATGAAAATGTCTTTAGGGAAGTAAAGCAAGGATATAATAACATTACTACATCACTTGTCTGTGATTCCTGGTGATATCTCGTCTTGCATCGGTGTACGGTGTATGTTGTCCTGTGGCACTTGAAAGCGCGCGAACGCTAAGTCAGCAAATGTTTTTTTTGCTATTTTTTTGGATTTTTAGATTTTTTTATTTGAACATCACGTTGGCGTTGTATCGTTATAAAGGTCTGCGTCACCTTAAGAGGGTAGTGAGACGGAAGCCAAAGGGTACGAGAAGCTTTATTCTTGGCGAGTGTAGTGAAATTGGTTTTAACGACTCATCCGTGCCGCGTATGGCTACGATTAGGAGGTGGAAATGCGAAATTGGTGTGAGTTATCGCCTTTGATGCTGCGAATGTTGTTAATTTTAAGGAAGTACATACACATAATACTGATTAATTCATTTTGGTTTCAGAAAAAACAAAACTATGCAGTAGTACATTGCCTGGTCTGGTCGGGAGGAATTGACGGGAAAAATCACCTCTAGGTGCTTGACTGCTACTTTCAATAAAAGGTTATACACTTTGATTCCACAAATCTCTGCTGTGGACAAGTCAGGAACTTGTCGCATTAGAGCAAGGCGCTAAAATAGTTCAGCTATAGACAGAAAAAACTGCAAATAGAGTCATTATAACCAATCCTTTCTTACCGTAAACAAATTTTGATTTCTTCCCAACAGCTATGTATTAGTATGGGCTAGATCGACTTCCAAAAAATATCTTACTAACCTCCGATCTTCAATAACCTGCTTAAAAAACTCTGTACTGTACAACGATAGATCCTCGGTTAAGAAGCTTTCTCTTGCATAAGGTCAAACGACCGTATTAGTTTAGGCCAAAGCTGTGGTTTTAGGTGAAAGAATATCTGCCCATAAAATTTCTGGAATGCTATTTAAAGATGGACGCCTTGGCTCGACGGTTAGTTAGTACGTCGAGTGAAAAAATATACCACAAACAGTTATTATTTTTTGAAGGTCTCAATGTTCTCGGTATGCTATGGCTAGACTGATCTTTTACATACTTTTAATAAATCCGCTAAAGCCTGGAGCGTAAAATTTAACTCTATTCTACTACTCTCTAAGTAAGTATCTCTCTCTCTCTGTAAGTATCTTCTAAATTATACCTTTTAAACTTATGGCAGAGTAATTAAGGTGTACCTTTAGGATCCACAGGCACTCGCATTCCTTGTCGTTAAGTCAACGTTTATTACCACTCTCAAAAGTAAAATGCCGACAACATACAAAAAAAAAAAAATGGCAGAACTCATGCTCCCAAAAGAAAAAAATCTGAATAGCAGACACAACCAGACGCAAGCACCCATTCATCCACCCCATTTGGCTCAGGATTCATTTCGTTCCAATTGTTATTAATTTTCGTTTTGTTTTTTTGTTTTTTTGTTTTTTTTGGAAATAAAAAACACTTCGAGCGATATAAATTTTATATTGAAATTAAAATGCAGGACTACGATGGGTGTGCGGGTGTGTTCGGGTGGGTCATATGGCCATAAAGATACGTTTTCCTCAAACAAACAATTGAATCCATATGATTTACTGTGCAGCGTTGTGTAAGAAATTTCCTTTCCCCGGGACGAGTTGGAACGCGCACATGGTGCCCGCACTCGTACCGAATGTTTCGCATGTAAAGTTAATTAAGTTACTTCTTGGCTTTAACTGTTTTTTTTTTTTGTGGATAATTATTTATTTTTTGACATTTATTATTATTTGCGATCGCATTAATTCTGTTTGAAAGGATAATTTACTAATGGATATTCATTTGAAATTAATGTTGGAAATTGTTTTTGAAAGAAAAAATTAATCATATACATACAATAAAAAGGTGTTCAGTATCATCAGTATGCGATCCGATCAAGGCAAAAAAACTAAATTTTTGTTTACCTTACTTGTCGCGTTTAGATATGGCTGGGAAGAGTGTTTTAGAGATGAATGGAATCAATCACTATCATAGCACAAGCCACAGAAAAAAAGAAAGAAAAATTCTACGGTGGATATTCTATCGTGTCTGCAAAAGAGGCGGATGGACATACATAACCGTGAACTTTACGAGCTTTACGAAGATGTGGATATAGTTCCGTCGATTACAGTGTCTCGGCCTCATTGAGCGCATGGACACAAACGTTCCAGCTAAAAGGGTTTGAGATTCCTGGTTCGAGAAAAAGAGAGAGACCGACCCTCCGGTACAGAGGTCAAATGATCGCGGATGCAAGACAGCTTAGTTTTCTGGATTGGAAGCAGAATGCTCGGGACCGTCAACTTTGGAAGGCAGCGTCAGCTCAGAGACAGACCCTCCAAGGGTCAGCCTGCCTAATAGTTTGAATGTTCAAAAATTCTGACTTATAACGTTCTCCGATAATCCGTCTTTCTATACAATAAAATCGAATTAAAGTTTGTCTATTGGTTTCATAAATTATCACGAGCAAACCTAAACTGAGTATGAGAGATTAGTTAAATTTCTGATGATGTAGTGATTCAAAACTTGTAGTAACCTGTTGTCGAGGGATTTAATGCTTGAATGAAGCTCGCACTAGATTAGTTTTTTTCTTTTTTAATTAAACTATTTTTAAATCTAGACTGATAGAGAGATAGAAAGTCAGCGTCATATCTCCGCATAACGAAATTAGTTTTTAGAAAAGAAATAATGTTATTAGCCGCCTTAGCAAGGTCATTTGACAGCCTTGCAGCTGCGGTTTGACCCCTTTGAACTTTTTTTGTGAGGAATCGTGAAGAACGACGTTATGCCAACAATTCGGAAAGGATTGAAGCACCTAAGGCCAATATTATCCAAGCAATTCGTAACTTACAGCCCAAAACCTTAAACAAGGTCTTGAAAAATTTTAATCGCAGAATGACTGCGAAGGCAACTTCAAATTGCTTGCTATAACGATTGATTTTATGTCAGTTTTTAGAGCAATCTGTAGTACTCCATAGTTAATGGGAATATTTGCTCTAACTATAAAAAAGTCGATGGTTTTGCCCTCTCCTGCTGAGCCCAAGGATATTGCCACCCACAAAAGCTCCCTGCTAGCCAATCACTTTCAGTCGCTGATTTTGCAATCATACAATGAAATTCAATCTTCGCCAGAAATCGCGTTAGTTCTCTGCATAACAAGATTCAACTTATCTGAAACTCGACACATTTTATGCATTTCCACCACGCTCTTGATTTGTTTATATTTTTTTCTTTAACTTCACCCTAAGCGCCTGCCTTTTACTTAAACTCGTTTCATTCAACCGAAACAATAACTCAGGATAAACTATCGCAATATGCAAATGCATCCCCTCCCCGCACATACACAGACAATGAGTGTACGATTGCCAATCTACCGCGTGCTTCAGGACTCCACTAGCACAAATCGAAACATCCTTGAATGTTCACTACTGAGCTGAGTTTGATTACATAAGGCAAATTGTAGAGGAGTGCCGCCCCATTAGGGCAGCTTAGCCAACCCTTCTCGCTGAGACATCTGCTCTCACGTGTGTGTGTTAGTGGGGGGTAGGGCGCCTGTGTTTGCATTGCAGCCGAACAAACGGCTGCCGTGGCAACACCGAAATCCTCGTCAATTAAAACGCGATAAGAAGTTCAAAATGAAACGCCACGGTGGCGCCACAAGCTTGGCGTCCCTACCTTTGGCGCGACTCAGGCACTAATCAAATGTCTGTTTGTGTGTGGCGATGCATAAATGTGCATTTGTAGAGTGCATGACATAATTTTGCAGAAATTATGACTTCAACATGAATGCCAACAACTCGGGCTCAACAGCAAGAACAAGAGCGAGAGAAAGGGGAGACCCTGCTTGGTCGCTCCTCGTGTTCTGTTTGACATATTGTCGCAGTTTTTTTTGCATTCTCGCATTTTAAATTGTTCGGTTGTTTTTAAAGATAAATGGCGAGTGGAGTTGAATCAACTGTGAGCGAGGTATTGTGACGAATTAAAAGTTTCACCGCGACTGAGGATAACTTCAAGCGAGGGTGGTTTTCGAGGGGCTACTATCAGCGTCTGACGACTTTCTTTTATGGGGAATGTGTCCGACTAAAGGCGATAAATTACCGGTGAAATGGTGGTCTAATGCACTTGGAGCAGCGGCGTTCGCAATCACGCGCGCTTCCTTTAGAAAGCTTTATGGTGTCACTTGAGGTCATTCGGGTATTGTGAATGATGCGTGGTTTTTTCAGTCGTGCTTTTCTAAGAGGTTTAGCGTGCGTACCGTTCAAATTAGAACTATTTATAAAAGCTTTCTCAGTTACAACTCTCCATGTTAAAGGCCTCTGAACTTTTATTGAGTAGCGCGTTCGTGATATTAGGGGGCATTCCACAGTTTTTGCTCAAAAACGATTTTTGCCGACCTCTATCGAGTTGCGTTACTTCCAAATGTAAGATTTAACGTCCTGCCTTATAAACCGATCGACGATTGTGACACTTTCGAAGAAAGCCTTTCCCTATTGGTCATGAACAGAAACAATCTCATGAAAAGCATGACGCAAAAAGAAAAATATTGTTTTGTAAAAATAATCCTGTATTTGATTCAGGCTTCTCACTGCTGGCCAGAAAAAGGCATTATGTGTTAGATACGAGGCTCTCATTTCAGGCACAGAGGTAGCATTGCGTCTCTAAAGGCAAACGTGTGGTTTGTTATAGAAGCTCATGCCAATTCCTCGAACAGCATTAGTTCACGGAAAGGTTAAACATACCCTGAATTGATGACCTATGCAATTTCTGTAAAAGATTGACCGAAATTTGGATTAAGCAACTCTGGCCATATAAGATAAGATATTCATGAATTTTTTTTTTAATTCTGGATAAAAATGCACAAAGATCAGTTGTATAATAAATGCAATAAAAACTTTTTATAAGAATTGTTGTTTTGTTTGAGATAGAGAAAGCCGAAGTTCTTTAAAGATATCACCGTGATCATATGGTCTCACAAAAAATTAAAACACATTACTGAAAATTTATAAAATTCAGCTATCAAAATCGTCAAAACGTTGAAAAATCACAAAAATTCCGTTGAAAAAAACAAATAGTACTCGATTTCATCTATAATGACGGTGACAATTTTTACATTTATTAATTTTTTTTACGGAAGTGTCATGATTTGGAGTTAGATGGCAGCAAATAGTTTTATTTCGCTTTTAAATATAATAAAATCTTAATATATCTACAGACAATTGGAATCACTACTTCCTTAGAAGAGAGAAAAAGTTGGATTACCAGCGGTTGTAACATTCGTGTCATCAACACAAGATAAACACCCAATACAAAACATTGATTGATCTGTAGTTCAAAAATGTGTTACCGTGTCCTCATTAAACTCAACATTTCAATATTATCGCACATTTTCAGGCTGTATAATAAGCTGTATAAAATTGCTACCTTTGTGGAGTGTCGAACGATTTCAGAGCGTCTTGAAAAAAATGCTGTCGTTGAAAACAAAAACCGCAGCGACATTGATTGTGATGGTCGTCAGTTGATTGTTTTTTGCAGAAAACTGATTTGATTTAATGTCTTAAAGAATTGTGTGAAAATAAATGTTGCTTTCTGTAATATTTTTTTGATTCCGGGATCTACAGAGTACAGTAATAATTTAGTTTTAGCATGGAAAAGAAATCATGCAAGATTTTTAAGTATTTTTGAGATATTGCGATGAGACGCTCCACAACTCCAATTTTGTCCAATATGTGGCAAAGAAAACGTAGCACGTAGCTTATGTACAAAAAATTGAAAGTATTAAGAAATGGTTCAAATATTGCAAATTGAATAATTGAACTGGTAAAGGGCTCTTTTTCATCAGGTTTACTGTAACTAAACAGTTGTACTTTTGTTTAATCGGAAGCCGTAAAACAAATCAAACAATTTAGCTAATTCAAAGGCGAATAAAATATTGCTTCGTTCGTAAATGATATTACTGACTGTCTACTTTGCAAATAAAACAATTCAAGAAGCTATTGAAATCTGCCGTACTTTTCAAACTCTGTAGTAGTAACCATTTTCTAAAATGGTAAAATCATCTGCGTTAAACATAAAACCAAGTTGCTAGTTTCTTTGAAAAAAGACTTTTTAAATTGTCATCGTATGAATGGAAGATTTAAATCGGATTTTTGTATGCATTGCAGAGTCTAATAGAGCACAGCTGAGAAGATGCTGTGTTAAGCTCGATATTACTCTTTATAATCCACAAAAAGCAGACATGCTGCTGCCTGTTGGACATCTAGACCCACCCCACCGTACCCTTCCAAAAGTGATCTCAAAACCGGGTGAGTTCTCCATTAATTTAACTATTAGACTAAAAACACCGGTCCTACCATGAACAGATATTTTCACGACAAGCTTTTAAGCGCATTCCACCAGACACACTCTCGTCATCATCTCTCCACAGAGATGAAAAAATTTAATTGAATCATCGCATCACACAGAAGAGTGCGAGAGTGGTCAAAAAGGAAGAAAGTGAAAAAACAATGGATTCCAGGAAACAAAAAAAGCAAAAAAAAATATGGACAACACATCGTTGCATTTCAACCCTAACACTCGCCCACCCACTCACCCACAGACGGGAGACCCCACATCACAGTCGAATAATTGTCGAGTCCTTTTCGTGGAAACCGTTTGAAGTCCATGCACGTCCTGTGCGAGGGGTTATATGGTACCTGCGGTATGAGTTCAAGGGTATTTAACCACATGTGGACCGACTACATTCCGAAGGGTCGTGCATGATTAAAGGCGGAAAGATTCCCGGTTTAATTAATTTATTCATGTGTCCAACCCCTCAATTTTCGTCATTTTTGCTGTGCGCGGGACTTGGCGTCCTTTTTTTTCCTGTTCGCTTTGGCTGAGGTGTCCTAAGCCCAATGGTGTAGCTGAGGTTTCAGACACAAACAACAACAAAAAAACACTTTTATCATCATAATCCGTGATGATCTGTAATTTTTTGATTTCCAATGATGGCGACGAGGATAAAATTCGAATGTGGACAGGCAAACAAAAAAACAAAAATTAGCGAGAGGAAGGACTCTCGCTTTGAATGGCGAATTGATTGCGAGCAATCCCCTCACAAGGACAAACGGCGTAAATTTATCATTTTCAATTACTCTGCAGCCACACACCGCGTCGGTATGATAAATCGGATTTTCGAAAAGTATCTGCACCCGTATTTGTTTATTCCGCAACGGTTGTCTGCGAGTGGGTGTGCGACCGCGAGGGTCCTTTTGAAAGCACAAACGGGTAAACAGACTAATTCCATGTACGTGGACATTAATTGTCAAATGCAGTGTTGCATGGATTCTGAATGATGGATGCTTTGATTTTATCTAACGGTCACATGGACCCCAGGGAGGGACGGCAATGGGAATAATGTCGGGATTAAGGCGCTTTGCGAATATAAATTTGAATTTTCTTATCTGACAGGTGGGACAAATAACATGAGTAACATGCTCGTTAATGTATTTGTCTAGGCATTGTTGTTTTATGGACTCGCAGAAGGTCCTTGAGGCTTTAAAGTGCTTAGAGTCCGATTTAATGTCGTTAAAAAGGGGGGAAAGGATACTCTCGAGAGTGGGATTTCATTGTGTAGGCATTCCGAAACCACAGAATGCTCAACACGACATTTCATCAATTGGGGATTTGGGAGCTGGTGGCTGAGATTTTGCAGGACGGTCAATCGATGTTGGATGCCTTAATGACATGCGTATTTTCATTTTTGACGCGCCGAGAAGGGGTCTTCTGCCTTATTCCAATTTTTCAGAACAGAGTTACTTTCTTTTAATAGCTTTGGAAAATGGAACGCGTTGAATATATAACCAGAATTATCGTAAGTGACAAAATGAAAATTTCACAGCAGAGGCTTTTTTCTTGTATTTTGTCTGAGGTAAAAAAAATGTAAGTGTCGATTACGATAGATTTTGTTCTCTCTTATATTTAAATTAACAGGAACGCTTTATTAAAAAAAAAAACAATGATGCAGAAAGACGCGAAACCGAATAAACCATCCAACTGCCTGTACATTTTAGTGCTTTTGGAATGTCTTTACTTCGCGATGTCAGGAAGTCATTTTGTCCTATATAGTTTTAAGATTTAGTCAAAATTAATATATACATATATGCATATGTCTCTCATGATCGTTGTTGAGAGTGTCAAGGTCTGTGGGCTGTGCCCTTTTCTCTCCGTCCAGGCATCTCTTGCTCTGGGATCGTCCCGACTTCATGTTTTTATGCAGTAAAATTTTCATATGATGTCTTCTACTAGTCTTTGTGATTTCTCCGTTCGTAGTAGTCACGGCGAATATCAGCGTTGGTTGTTGTCTTTGTATGGTGGTTATATTTGTTTTTTTTTTTTATGTAACCCAGAGCTGTAAGCCATAGGTCCAGATAGGTTTGATAATCGACTTATACATAAGTATTTTGTTATCAGTCGATAGTTTCGACTCTCTCTTTAGAAGCCATTGAAGTTGTCTGTATATAGTTATGATTTGGTCTTTCCTTTTTGTATGTGTTGCTTCCATGTTATCTCGAGAATCTAGACTTCCCTAAGACTTAACTGTGTTGTCGTCAAACAATTTTGCTGTTTTGTCCAGGATGTGTTGAAGTTGTGTAGTAGCTGTGGTTAAATTCGAGTGTGAATTCATGAGTATTGTGTCGTCCGCAAATGTCGCATCATTGATATTGCTTGTCTTGGTAGAGTGGTACAGCAAGAACAATATTGGTCTTGGAACACTGCCTTTTACTCCTATTCTTGTCTGGTGTAAACGTGTTGATACAACCTTATACTTGACATAAAAAGTGTGGTCTGTAAGGTAACTCTTAAGTAGGTGGTAGAAATCCGAGGAAGCTGGTGTTTCAACTTGTGTAGCAGTCCCCTGTGCCACACTTGATCAAATGCCTTTGCCACGTCAAGGAGTATTTTTTCTCATCTAAGTATGTCAATATTTTATTAACCACTCTGTGGATCTTCTGGATTGTTGAAAGTTGTCTTCGGAATATTAATTGATGGTTCAGTCTACCTAAAATAGGTTCCATTCTGTCGCAGACTAGCTTTTCACTGCATCATTAACTTATTTTTGCTTAAAATGTCCAAATTTTATCCGTTAACTACAAGCGACTGAATCAGACAGATAGACGAACGGATACCGAAGTGATTCTATAAGGGTTTCTTTTATACATTTGGAACAAGCCCTAAAAAATCGTTAAAAAAAGCTACTGACCAACTACCAGGACGGTCTTCCTTAATTCGTTTTTGACGCCACTTTGCCAGATTTATTTGAAATTACTCACCTGGAAAAAGAAAAAAAAAAAAACTTAAATGAATAAAATATTGTTTTTTTTTTTTATTTAAGGTGAGTTAAATAATTGAAAGTGATCAAGAGAACAGAATGAACAAAAAAAGTTCCTACATATTCAGGACTTTGTCGACTTTAAACGGTATCAGCACAATTTCATTAACACACATTGCTTGAAATTTTAATTGTTGTTAAAATCTGCTGCTGCCAAATATGCTATGTTATAAAAACACCGATTGGATCAAGCCCTTCTTTCCTTTTCTTCATCAAACAAATTTAGAGTCCAATTTGTTGTGCATCAATTTGTTGTTCTCAAAACTATATTCTTCTGTGGCCCGTAACTCTACGAAACAGCATTAAAATGCGTTTGCAGTTACTGTCCTGACAAACCTGAAAAAATTGGTGTCATAAGTTCAGAAATATGTTTTTTTTTTTTGCTTAAAGCACTCTCTGCGTTCCGAACAATGACAGTCGTATTGCCTTAATTCCCAACCAAGTACGTTGTAATTTCTGTTTTTTGCCCGACGCATCCGTCATAATGCAAGCAGGCAACACAAAGCCATTTAAATCCACTTCTCAGCCATTTCAATTCAACTCAGAGTTTCTCTGCATGTATGTGTGTTCGTATCCATTAAATCAGAACTCCAAAGGCTTCTTCATTGAAGCAGCAGTTAATTGAATTACAATTATGACGAGGATTTTTCCCTTTCTCACACACACACCCTCACACTGGGAAGTCAAGTGCTTGCTTTACATCATTTATCGATCATTATTTCAATAATCGCAGAGTACTCGATGAACAAAAAAAAAAAAGAAATGCACAATCAGTGAATTCAGTAAATCAAATCAATCAAAAGCGGGCAGTGGGTGGTATGCAAGATTGCCGCAGTTGGGCGTGGCGTTGTTGGCATTCAGCAAAGGAGGAAAAAAAATTCACTGACCATGGATTTGTTGATGGACACACGTGTGGTTTCAGCGCGGCCTCAAGGCCCGTGGTGAATGGGGGAACATGTGGTAACAACTCATTCATCAGATGAGAGGCTAAGGTCAACTGCAGGTGGTTTTTGGTGTCAGTCATCCACTATGGAAAAGTTCATGTGAAGGCAAAAGCAACAATTTTTGTTTTTAATTTTCAAGTCCTGTAGCCTAAAGAGGTGCTGTAGGATTGGAAATTACCGTCAAATCTACTTCGGCTTATTATTAACTTTTCGCATGACTTTATGAACAATCCCCTAAACTATCCAAATTTGCGTAAACACTCACCTCTCTCGTCGCCTTCGATAGCGGGCTTTTTATAGCCACGCCGTACTTCCGTAGTCAAACATCCGCCAACTTCAATTTGAATACCACCGAACGCCTTAACTTATTCAAAAACGTGCGCCGTGCTTGAAATTAGCAATTCAGTGACCTTACCTCAATTCTCGCACAGCAGCACAACGCAATTAGTCACTCAAAATGGTGGACGCAGACAGTTGCAAACGGAAAAAAAAGTGACAACAGCACTCCGAACACCTGCATACTAGAGAGTCCTTTTTTGAGTCAGTCAGGAACTCGTTGAGCAGGTCATGGAAACGAGGTTACATAAGGCTGAAGACACCTTCCACTCCTTCAACATTGTCAACCCAAAGCCGCCACCGCAAATGAGCCCATGAAGACATCAAGAAAGTCCTTTCGTTGAAATTTATGACATGCAGTTGTTCTGTTGACCACAAGTTCGTTGAGTAATGGCGACAGGACACGCAAAATTGATTTCGTTTATTCATTGCGATTCCAGGGAGTCGCATTTCCAAGCAGTTAAAAGAATGGAGGTCTCACGGAAACCGATAAAAAAGACGAATTGATAAACATCTCTCTCTTTGTCACACAAACAAACAACACATACATATACATAGTTGTCCTGCGAAAGGGTAGCAAACGTTATGCAGGAATTTGAAAATATGTCGATTACGTAATTCTATTACGTTGCGGAAGGAAATGGAAAACCATTTTGTCCAAGTTTTCACTTTTGAGCGCCCACCCCTCCCTCCAATGACCGCCCTAAGGACTCGGCCTCTATGTGCAAAGGACTCATAAAAAACAGGAAATCGTAGCGGCTTATTTACAATCAATCACCGGGCAGTTTAATCGATATCGCTGAGCAACGTTTTACGGTTTATCGTTTCGCAGGACATTTTTACCGTCGGTTTTATCGTCATCGTTGTCGTATTTGTTGTGGGTATTTATGTTAAGTAGCGGAAATTAATGTAAAAGGACGTTGTTAATGCCGTTTCTTGGATTTGAACAGAGAACCGAAGTGGAAGTGGATTTCTATTTTTGAGCGAGCCGACTCAATGCTGTGTCCTTTGGGAAATATTGAAAAGTGGATAAAGGACGGTAATGCAAATGGTATCCTGGGACGGAAGTCGGCGATTTATGTGGGGCAGGGAATTCACTCGACACCCGGGTGTATGATGGATGCCAATTTTCAAAATTACGTCCTTCCCCGGGGTGCATGTGACTCGGGTGGCTTGTGAGTGATGATAAGTGGGACAGTCGTTGAGTCACGGCGCCAATGACGTCCTGCAGTGGTTGGTATTTAAAATTCTGAGAGAACCTATTGTAACTTGTTGACAACGGCGATTTGTGGACAGACACGGACAATATGTCTAAAAATTCTAAGGAAGTGTAGATGGTACTTTAGAAATTCCAGTTCTGGTTTAAGTGAAAACAGCAGTAAATTTGCACCATGTGGCGAAGTACCAGGCAAAGTTGTCTGCATCTATGCACAGAATATTACTTTTTCGGCTTTTTAGTGGATGGGTGGGGCAGTTGATATTCCAGTCATCAGGTAGGTATGCATTCGTTCCCACAAAAATTTGATAGCCGTACCGATTTCTTTAAAATTTCTTCAAAGAAAAGCGATCCTACCTCGTCGCGTGAACGCTCAACAACAGTCGATGCACCGTGCAGTTCGGATTAAAAACTCCAGGTAAACTCCAGGAATGACATCGTATTAGAGCTTCGTCGTAGAAGCACCCTCGGCAGCCGCTTCTACTTTGGTTCAGGTCAGGTCAAGGTCATGTTGTACAAGACCCTTATCCTGCCAGTCCTACTGCATGGAGCAGGACTGCAGAGCTGATACTTGGCTCATTCGAAAGAAAAATTCTATGGCGGATATTCGGTCGTGTCTGCGAAGAAGGCGATTATAGGAGAAGAGATAAACGCGAACTTTACGAGCTGCACAAAAACGTGGATATCACCCAGAAGGCAAAAATCAGGCCTCGAGCGCATGGACACAAACGCTCCAGTTAAAAGGGTCTTCGAGTCCGAGCTTACTGGTTCGAGGAGAAGAGAGAGACCGAACCTCTATTGTACAGTTCTCTAAACTGGACATCGCTCCATCGTAAGCAGAAATTCTTGAAAAGCAAGTTCAACCAGAGGTTTATTCATTTTCTGCGATTGAGTTAAATGTATCAAAATGATTCCACTAGCTGCGTTTATCGACATTTAGACATTGTCCGACCTCGTTAGAGACACGGTCGAACATCGCTCATTGAAATGCAGACAAAACCTTTGTCCTGCAGGTTTCAATTTTAAGGATTCATTTTTAGATGTGACTCTAAAAACACATCAAAACCTCTCAAAAGTCATTCATTCTATCTTCAACTATCTCTCTCTCTCTCCCGTCCTTGTGTCATCTATCCAACTTAACGAAATCCATATTTTGCTCATTGTAACCCCACATCAGTCGTTAAGTGCCTCGAACGGGTAGACGGACGACTAACACCGCAAAGTCAGCGACGGAAGTGAGATATCCTTTTTCCAATTAAACTGCAACAAATAAAAAAAAAAAAACCAGAAAAGCATCCTCCACACACAACAAAAAAAGCACAGAAAACTTACTCAAACATAAAAACAAACAAACAAATCTGAAGCTGAGCCAACACCGCAGCGGAAAAACATCGAAGCATACTAGAGAAAGGGCGGGATGGAGGGAAGAAGAGAGAAAATTGAAAAAGTAATCTCAAAATCTATATACGTCCAGGATACTGAACTGGACTGACACCGAAACCGATGAACAAACGAACGGACGTATCAAATCCACGGAGTATTTAGTGAAGCAATCATCAATCGATTTCGATGGATACGCGAGCAGGATAAAATGCCGGATATTTCTATTCGAGAGATGGAGAAGAGCTAATCACACTATTTACGAGTGTGCCATGTGAGTGTGTGTGTGTGTAGACTGTGTGCACTTGTATCACTTATATCCTGGCAGCAGATTGATGGGCGAAGTGCAGCAAGAGGTGGAATGGGTTTTCGTGTTATAAAAAGAGTTTTTCCTCTTTTTTTTGGACGAATAGGGATGAGGAGAGATTAGAATTTCATTGAACTGCTAAACTATGTTGAACACGATAGAGAAGTGAGTTCGAAAAAAAAGGAAAATGTGTGATGGGAGCATGAAATAATTGGGGATGCACTGCATTGGGTGCACTTCAGAGGGCAGTTTACAGAGAAATTGTTTAAAGGCGAGTGCTTTGCAGGGCCCGCCGATGATGGATTTGGATTATGTGCGTATGGGAATGTAAGTCTGAGGAGATAACACAGCTCCTGGGCCAATATCGAATCGGTTTACTGCAAGTAAACTAATTGCCATCGACAAATTAAACGTCTGAGTACAAGAAACGATGAAAACCAATCGACAGTGGATTAGGAGATCCCAGAAAAATTCCAGGATCTCGAATCAAGCGGACAAAGACCGTTAAGAATATTAAAATCCTGAATGATCAATCAGCTTATAACAAAGATGATGTAGAAAGTTGGTTTTCACAAAGATACTACAAGAGCTGGAATTGGGCTTGATTGCCAAGATCCTACAGGAGTACACGTCGGAGTCACCGACATCACGAAAATTCAGTCTTAAAAAATGTGTTCTGGTTTTTGATTTGGGATTTTTTTTTAAATTTACTCATTGTTCAAAGGATAGAGCACATGCTCGATAATTGGAATTTCGTGAGACCAGGAAAAAAGAAGTTTTCCTATTACGGGGATTTCAGAAAAAAAAAAATATTGCTTACATTCGTCAACGATTGCTATCATTTTCGAATCTTAGAGGTTTTCATGTTGTTTTTAACAAAAATAAATTCGAATTAACGAGGGCACCAAATTGCATAGGTTTGCTCGATATATAGAGATTTTTTCAGGGGCTGTGAGGATGGAAATTCGAAGTTTCAGAGCCTCATCGAATGGGACAAATCATTTACAGTCTTCCAAAATGAAGTACATAGGGGCTTTATGAGAGGGCACGTTCGCAGACGCACAGATGACAGCCGGATATTTCATTTTACATCCTCTGAGATAACCAGACAGAACTATAAGTCCTTGATTCCTTCGTGGCAATTATCAATACTGGTCTGGAATTGCCTTTAGCAAAGCAAAGGCAAGGAGAAAGAGGCATTACAAGTCCAAGAGTTGTTGACACATTTATATCTTAAACTTTAGAACGTATCTGCAAAAAATGCGCCATCGTTTTTAAAAACGGTTCGTCGAACAAAACCGATTGAAGTTTTTGTCAGTGATTGAATGAGAACAGTTCGAATACCTTTTATAGAAGTTCACGAGATGTACATATGTCGACATCAGGGACCCTACCTAGTCCTCTACACCACCAAATGAACGTCTTCTTTTCTACGACTGATCATAAAAACTCGAAAGTTCGTCACCATCTCCGCTGCCTATAAAGAGAATGATAACAATTCAAATGATAACCAACGAGCACATTTACCCCCAAAACCCGCAATTCGACCTTCGCCTATAAAGACAAGACCTTAGCGTACGAGGACTTTGCTCAGCATCATCTCTTCTCATCGATGACGCACTCAAAAAAAAAAAAAAAACATTCGCACCTTTTTTTAAGTTGTAAAAATTTGTTAAGGAACATCGTGAAATATGTTCGCGAGCTTTTTATATTTTTTCCTTTTTTTTGCGTCAAGTAAAAGCCCATCTACAATCACACACATGTGTAATATGTCAGGGGCGTTAAAATTTTCCTTTTTTTTGTGATGATGACAGGACACCCCTTCCTCTGTGTGAATAAACATTTATCATGGTTTTGTCATGGCGTGAAATTTCCTTCTTCTGCCAGCTTGAGCAATATACCTTTAAAAAATTTATGACGCCCGACATGAACGAGAGGACAGCGAATTCTTTTAATACGTGTGCGAGAGAGCGGCTGAGTGGGAGCTCGGGTTTATGGCTGACTCGGTGTACGTATGTGTGTGAGTGAGTGGTGAATGAGAGGACATAAGTCTTGAAGCAGGATATAGGAAAAAAATATTTCATATCATGAATATGAAACCAATTTATGGCTCATGATAATTTTTTTTCTCGATAAAATCGCCTATGATCTTGAGAAGGCCAGGATTTTTTTTTTCGTCAATGAATTCGGCGGCAGTGATCTTTGGGGCAGCGTGACTCGATGAAATTGAAAAGAAAACTGGGTGTAGTGGATTTATGGTTAGGGCGTCGGATTGTTGAGCGAGCGAGCCCAGATTCGAATTCAGTCCGGGGAAAAACTCCACTAGCAATTCTTCTCTACTCTCTGCTCTAGGGAGCAACTGACAATCATCCTAAAAAACTTCTGTCAGAAACATCTTTTGCAATTCGACGTTTGGAACCGACAATAAACAGAAGGTCCCTCCCATATGTTTCAAAATTATGCGGGGCACAACACAATTGCTGCGCAAAAAGCAAAGCTCTGGTCCCTCATGGACTGTTAATGCCATCCAAAAAAGAACAAGATTCCACGATATAAAGACCGCTTCATCATTTGAATTGTCAGCTTCAAAGTAGACTCGATTTTACTATTGACATCCTCTAGTGGCCTAGACGAACCATCTGACTCGTTTGTCCTTCGGTAAGACAACATGTGGAAACTATGTGTTGCTCGTTGCCTTTCCAACAATTTTTTTAAAGTATGAAAGTAGCCCAGAACGAAGAAAATTCGCCGTACGGCTGTGATCAGTCCGTGTCTTGCAGTCAAACGTACTCCTTCCAAAAAATCTCCCTGGATGTGACGCAGCTTGCAATCTGCTATAAGAACTAATTTAAAGTGATAACCGAATTAATTAAACGAGCATCCTCTTTGACTCCAGAACATCATACACATCTGCTGAGGTTGGTTCCCTTCAAAAGCAAAGGACAAAGGACGCGTTGCACATGCCGAGCAAACAGATTTTCAGTCATCTTTAAATTTAATACATCCACGAACACAATAACAACAATAATCCAATTACTATCATTCAATTTATGACAAGAAAGGACCCTCAACATCTTGCCAAGAGACAATTGACTGTAAGGGCGTCCGGGCTAAATGTTACGTTACGTTTTTCAAGTATCCTCTTTACCCCCCCCAAAGGATTTTCGTTTCACTTCTCATTAGTTTGAATGAAAATGTTTTCTACAACCGTACAAAAGATGTAATAAAATTAAAATGTCCTCACTCCACACAAACACACACGCGTACGCGTGCATACAACCGACAGAATACTCCGGTGGAAGGGTGATCGAAAGAAACAGAGTCCTTTATGAACTGTAACAATCTTAAATATAACTTAATTAGAAATTCGTTTATGTCACAGCAGTCTCTGAGCCCGATGATCGTGATCACGTTGGTGGTGGGTGTGTGTGAGAGCCAAGGTGGAGACGATGGTCAATGGACGTGCTTCAACGTCGACGTTATATTTGACACGTCATTGGAGTTTAGGATTTGCGTAAAAAAGAGCATTCTGTCGAGAGAAATTGAAGTGAATGGTGATTGGGAACGAATGGCGTTTGGGGTCACTCGGCCATGCACGTGCCTAAGCTTATGTACTACAAAATCACAAGTTTACCGTTTGTAGGCATTTGAATGGATATAAGAGATATATATTTTTCAATAATAATAATTTAGTCACTCGCTGTCTTATGTTTGTGGGAGTGATTAAAAGCTGTCATGATTCTGTCATGAATTCGTTCTTGATATGTAAATAGTACAGATTGTCTTAAGGAGACGTATCGAATATAGAATATAAGTCAGTGAACAGCCGCAATTCGAGAACGATGAGAAAACAATACTATGAGGTTAAAATATGTAAATGATAACGACATTCATCAAGTTTTCCTTAATAAACCTTTTGTAGTTCTATTCTCCTTTTTTTTTTAAATTATCAAAAAATTGTTCTTTAGTAGAAAGATTTAAATTACAAATCATATATCTGTACTTTTTTATGTAAATTGTGAGACAACTACTGTAACCTTTATAACGAAATAAATAAAAATCTAAAAAAAAAAATCTAAAATAGTCAGCAAAGACTTGTTGTACAAATCAATAACATTTAGCCGTCTAACACTGCACTCTTTCTTTTCTTTGATCATCAAAATCAAAAAAGGTCTTGCAAAAATATTCTCAGAGTAATCTTGATATTTTGCCAGACTTGCTCTTACTGGGCACACAAATTCAAATTGAGCACAAAAGTTGACTATGACAAACAAACTAGAAAGCATCGAATTCGCGGACAATTTTTGTTTTGCATTCGGACAACTGCCACATTGTTTATTTGTTTATTTAGATCTAATTACATAGTGAGATAAATTACCTGATAAATTAATGTAAAATAACAGGCGATAGTTACATTGTTTAGTTAATTGCAGCAGCCAGCCACTTTAACCTAACCCACACAGTTTAGTGATTTAACAAGGCTATAAAATGTAAAAAGCGACATTATTAATTGAGCTGGGAAGATCTCAAACATGGAATGATTCCTTCAATCAAGCATAGAACTTTCTTAGAATTTACGGATTCAACAAAGAAAAGATGAGACATAATTTCCATAATTTTTAAGAGGTTACAGAGGAAATACTGAAAAGTGAAATACTGGTCTTTTTTACATCACCAATTTGTATTTTTTCCATACACTTCCACTAAGATTAAAAAGAATCTCCTATGCTCTGGCCATCATATGTACAAGCACAAGCAATGATACCTATACGAAGACCACATCTTGAAAATCACTACCAGAAAATTCCACAAAAATTTTTTTAGTTAGAGAAATTTCCTCCAATCCTTGCACCACATGCGATGGGACGGGGCAGTCAATTCTGCCATAAATTTTCTTAATGTCGTCAATGCACTTATAGTTTCTGAAACTCCCACATCCTCCGCCCATTCCTCCAGTCTCTCTTGAATGAATGAAAAAAAAAAGTTTCCTTTTTTCAGTAAATACAAAACCCAGCTTTGGATCCTTCCGGACCTCAGTAATTTGATTTAATGGTCAAAACCAATCATGCAAAGCGAAGAACTATAACTTCAAAAACAGACTCAAGGTTTTCCTCGAAAAGAAAGTAAAACCAAGAGAAAAACAGGAAACCAACGTCGATAAATGTGAATTACTGTACAGTTTTTTTTTTGCCTCGTCTTCCTCTCGAAATGTCATCCATTTCCGTAAAAAATAAATCGAAATCTGAATTAAAAATTTATCGTTATGAGATTTATATTGCACCAGGAACCGGTTTCCAACCATCACCGCAGCCGGCTACCGCCCATTACCACCTTATTCGTTCGTTCGAGCGTCGCGTCGTCGTTCGGAGTTCGTTCTTAACTGTAAAAGAAAACTTTTGAGAGAATCTTATGAAATATTTCAACCATAACTACTATAACCGCAAATAAACCACCCCCACCGCAGCGCCTCGCCGCCTGTTGCGGCTGGCGGCAGAAAAGTCAGAGAGTATCGCAGGCGATACTCAAAACAAAAAAGGAAATCCGAGGTCTCTTCCACTTTTCGCATTCTCGGATGAGTGGCATCGGTTAACTTGTGCCTCGTTGGTAGTGATTTCATTTCTTTTTCCTTTTTGTGGAAAGACGCAAATTTGTGACATAAAAAAATCTGTGTATGAACTTGAGGGCGAACGGAGTGAAAGAGCAATGACGATGGGCTCAAAGTGGAGCTCGAGGAATTCATTATTCAAAGTTATGGTCCGAGGTGAGTCTCGTTTGATCCGACGCACTTTTGCGTGCCCACTTAGACGCACGTCTGGCACGAAACGCATGTTTTGACAACCGCACAGGGGGCTGTAGATGTTAGACAGTTTAGTCTGCTATAGTAGGAGTAGAATCCTAAGGATGGACAGAGGTTTTTTTTTTATAAAAAAAATGGCGACACGATCAAACAGCATGTAAAAAATATAACTTCTCAATCAAAAATTGGCCATATTACAGTTGACATTAAAACCACAAACATTTTTCACGGCCTCACCTCCAGCGAACGACTGACAATCCTCCTGGAGTACTTCTGTCACGGAAAGGTTTCGCAGTTCGTTGTTCGGAACCGGCAATAAACTGTAGTTCCCCTCCACATGTGTCAAATTATGCGCAAAACAGCGGAGGCGCGTGAAAAAAGCTGGGCTCTGGCCCTCAACGGGCTGTTACGCCGCAAAGTGCATGTTAAGGCAATTCATTTACCTCTTTTGCGTCAGGTTGCGTCGTTTAAAATTTAACAGTTTTCAACGTTAACATTCTTCCAAGGCGCGTCTTGATTGCGATCCCGTCAGGACCGCCACCGCTCGGCAGATCCAGGATAAGATGGCTGGACTAAGTCCAAATCTCGCCTGGTCAGAGTCAGCGGCGGAGGATCGGGTTGTCTGGAGATCTCTTCTGCGTGCATTGCCCCGCGGCCCCATTAGTGGATCACGCGGTCAAGAAGATGATGATGATGATGAACATTCTTGAACGAACAAAAAATAGAAAAGAATCTGTACAAAACTTCGATATTATCTCCTTCATGTCCAGTGTTGTACATGTACAACCTAAAGTTCAACGAAAAAACAGCGCAATTGCAGTAACATTGTCTTAAGTTCATGCTGAAGCCAAATTTCGATTCATTTAACTCTGCATTAGAAAACTCTTAGCTCAAAAAGAATTTTCGGGATCCTTTATTTCGTTTTTGATGAAAAAAAAAAAAATGTTCATGGGACTAGAATGACATCGGTCATGAAAGCGACAAGTCAGAAAAAACTAATTTTCGTTGAATTTTTTTTTAAATAAAACTTGACAAGCTTTTGGTGGAAATCATTACTTCGACGCGTGTAATAGAGACACGAAATGAATTGTTTCTTAAAAAAAGTTCAACTCTCTCTCCTCAGCGACTACATCTAAATTTCCATCTGCTGAATGAAGTAAATACTTTATTTTGAACGCATTTAATGTCACTTTTAATGCTATGCTGAGCAAATCTTAAGATCTCATCATTACAACCAGAACAGCAACGATGCCAATTCCGATGACATTTTGTGTGCTTGCTATACCGGTTACCCAGAAGGAGTCGCGTTCAACTTGTTCGCTTCGATAAGTCGCCGATAACTATTCGCAAAGACAACGTTCGAACGGAAATTCCCCGTTGGTACCGCGATACTTGTAATTAATCCCACGGATTTTAGCGAACAACTTAATTAGTCGCCTACATTCGCACCGTGATTTTTTGTCCCCGCTCTACCGCAATGAATTTCCAATTTCGATTTCAAATTCAACGCCTTGCCGAGTCAGCTACCGCACCCGCAGCAGTTCCTTTCCTTCACACACTCACACGCGTCTCTCAACACACGTCTATTTCACAATTTCGCATGAAAAGTGATTAACTAGAGAGAGAGAGGAAAAAAAATTAAATTGCATAAAAAACGAATAAAAATTGCTGCACGCTCACGCGCGCTTACTGACCTATAACAACCGGCATGACATGTTGCACGTCTCGTAGTCGCGGACTTCGTCGTCGTGGTCCCGTGTTACCGCATTATTACAGCCAGAGCGTGAAGGTCTTTGTTCGCGCGGCTTGGTGTGGCGCCTCAAAAACCGCCGCCGCCTTACATTTTTTTTTCAGTTTTTTTTTTTATTTTTTTCCTATTTAGAGGCCAATTAAATGGCCAGCTAATTAAAGTCCAGCGATATAGCAGCCCATCGTGATGAAGTCGCGTGGGGCGTTTTAGAACCAGAACTTGTTCTTCGACTGCTTCTACTACTTTCACTTTTGAAATGTCTGTGCACACGACAAGTGTCGTGTGTCCAGCGCATCTAGAACTCGTTTTAGGTTTTTTTCAGTTTAGTTGGCATTTCTTTTCTTACCTCTGCTTTCATAGAGGGGTGGTGAGTCAGGTTTTTTTTTTTGCTTTGAAATTCACGGCTCTTCTGATAGACTAGACAGCAACTTAATTATTGGTGTTAAAAGATTCTCTCAAGCCGATCATCTTTGAGTGCTCTTTCTGGGTTGTGAAAGTTCGACCATTCCAAAAAAAATTTCATTTGAAAGCTACTGCAATCAACTTTCGATAATTTTACACTCCTTAATTTGAATCTCTCTATAGTTTGCAAACTTTCCCCGGTCCCTTGAAAAACATTCGATAAACTGAATAAAATCAATGTTAATTGGTCCTCTCAATACTTTGAAGGAATGCCTTTTTGTTTGTCAACATTCCATAATTTGAAGTCCCGGCTTCTCTACTTTCTTTAATCTGAAGCGTCATTTATGTCGCTCTTTAAACAGAAAATTACGGACGGTCTATCTAAGCAATAGAATTAGACAAAAAAAAAACATTTTTGGAATGAAATTTTGCGTTTTGCAAAATAACCTGACGTTCTGGAGATCAGGTGAATTCATATTTTAAACAAAATTGTTTGGTTAATAGGATGAATGTGGTGACTTTAATTATTCCGAATTTTGCCAGAACTACTTTTTTGGCATAGTTCGTTTTAAGGGAACACATATGCCATTATTTTATAGTCTTCTGGATGTTACCGAAAAATCACGACCACACAATTCGGGTTAACTAAGTTGGGGAAAAAAACAAATTACTATGCATTTTATATGCAAGGGCGTATTTTCGTGCTTCAAGTATTTTTAAAACCTCTAAATTTTTAAACATTTTGAGGGCTTAAACGAAATTAAATTGATGCCTTTCAAAGTGTATGAATGTAGAAAGAAAATATGTTAAAAATAAATAAATGTATTCCATACAAATTTGCTCTCTTTTTGTAAAGGATTTTTTTTAAGCCCCATGTCGTCTTATAATTCGGAAATTTGTTAAAAATTTAACACAAAGAACTGCGATGCCAACACTTAGCCAGCTGACACCTGTTGTGAAATTGATGGCGGACAGAAACTGCATTTTGAACGACGTAAGATGTAGAAGGTTAAAGGTTCAGCTGCCTCATCACATCACGACGCACTGTTTCCCCAAAGAAACCTACTTCAAACTCATCTAAAACTTCCACCAGAAAATACCATCTCAACAATTTGATGAAAGTGAAGGGACTCTTGTCGCGTTGATAATGAGCACAAGCAGGCGTGTAGACTTTAAATCGTGTGTTGCGGATGGATGAGCATGATAATGAGTGTGTCAAGTGATTGAAGCCTTGTGTTGTTGCAACTTATTTTAAGGAACGTGCTTGCCTATTGCAAGACTCATCTTTTGTTAAAGAAGATAACGGCTTAGGTCGTTTGCCGATGGTAATTCTCAAACGGCTGCTGTTATGAAATTGATGGAGCTCTGTCTGAATAAGAGCCCCTACTACCTTCCTTTTCTCGATGGATGTGTCCATCATTTACTCAGATGTTTTTAATGAAGCTGCAGAGGAGTGGAGTAGAGGAGGAGTGCAACTCAGTTAGAGATGGACGTTCCTAAGATCTTAAATCGAAAAGATTGTGAAATGAAGGAGTTCGACCTCAGTTGGCACGAACGCTTACTAATCTAGATTTATAACACATGACAATGATTAATAGGCCAATACTATCGTGTCTTGGGTGGAAAGGATATATTGGAAACACTTTCTAAAGCCACAAAGTATAATTGCTTGCTGATTTCATAATTTGTTTTATGTTTTACGGCACGTACCAACTGGACCAAATACAAAACCGACGCCTTTACAGGAAGCTCAAAAGCCTCAAAAAATCATGGTAAAATGTTTTAAAACCGGTCCAAGTCCGAGGCAATATAAATTAAAAGACCTTCTTTTCCAAAGCCACTAACCGCGCTACTCCCGCCTTCCCGAGCCCAAACATCACGACTTTCATTGTTATTACCACCGACGCAATGAAGGACAGGAAACCCGAATCGTTTTTGAATTCAAAATGAAAGATTACCACACCCGTAATTTCCCGCCATCACTGCTGCGCTTTGCCGCGGAACTTTCGCCGTTCGCTGTTCTCTGCAACAGCCGGGCCAACAAAATCGTTTTTGAATACCTTCTCTTCTCTCAAATAACCCGTCGTCGTCGGTGCTGCACATTAGACGACGATACAACGACAGCCAACCACCTTCTGCTTCCTTTAAAGCGGTAGAGCTTCCATTTGCACGACGACGATGTCGATTGTGTGAGTGTGTGCGCTGCACACCTCTTTCTACTCTCTTCACCTCCCCTGATAGGCACCGGCAGCATCTGGAGGAGATTATTTCGCGTCGGTGTGCATGTGACCTTTACCAGCGTCAGAGTCGACTGCGTCGTTGCCGTTGTCGTCGGCTGGCTCATGATTCTTTCATTACTCGCTGTCATCCATGTGCACACTCCCGACCGTCCGCACCACACAACTTCATGGCGCGGCGTCGACTACGGACACGGACGTTGCGCGAGAATAATCGCTCGACTTTTAGTCCACGGGACCACGATGACTATTAATCTTCACGACTGATTCGTTTGGCCTTTTAGGAAACCGACACAGTTACCACAATCCAGCGGCATTTACCATGCCGTCAGAAGATACACCCGAGTCAAGTCATGAGGCGTCTGGTGTTCCACTGCGGGGTGGGAGACGGTGGTCCATCCCGCCGATGATGAAGTGCTCTCCCGCAAGGCGTGAAGAGCAAAACTGTCATCAAGGAGCGATGCACAAGGAGCGGTAGCATATCGGCAATGATGACTAAAGGAGCTGAGTGGTAGACGAAGCTGTAAGTGCACTGCTTCTACTTCAAAGAAAATTGGAAGCCATTCGCTTGGAAAATTCCTATTGCCACTCTGCCAGTGCACCAGGCGGTCTCCACCACACCCGCACCACCCCCATGACGACGATGTCCAATGGGATAAGAGATGAAGAACTCAGCTTTGCGAACTACTCAAGGACAACTAATCGATGTGTTCGCGTTCTGGCGCTGAAGTCATTTTTCATCTGCCCGACTCTGGGTGCTGGGGATGATGGGAGACGACGCACCTCGGCGTGTGCAATTTCCCCAAGAAGAAGAACTTCAATTTCTCGAGGTAATATTTCGGAGACGGAGCGGAGCCCGCTCTTTCTTCTCGTCCTTTGTATTTTTCAATCAGATAATCATAAGCGATGCGGTGGCGGAAGTAGGTTATCCAATTTTTGCCTTTTGTTTGCCTCTTCGCGAAGATGGGGAATGGGAGATATTTGAAGGATGTAGGAAGTAATGGTGAGAGAGGGAGATGGATTCCGTGCAAAAGTCTCGTTCAATTAAAACGTTTTGGAGGTTGGGGACGGGTTTAGGCTCTACACAGTTTGAATTAATCAGTTAAAGGAGAAAAGGTTCGCATGGGTTGGGTTAAATACGTCGACGGCAGATAGAGATGGCGCAGTAAATTTTGATATATAATTAAAAAGTTAAAGGCTGGAGGGATGCACGATTTGTTGTGGTCGGATTGGTAGGATATTCTCATTGAATTATTTTCAATAATCGCTTACTTACAGATACTTGAACAGAAATCAAATATTCTTCTTCATTCTTCGTACCAAACCTATCGGAAAACTTAGTTTCCTTAACAATTCACCGACAACGAAATAAAGGTAGTAGTAGGTAGTAGTTTATCTTATAAAATATAGGTCAGTTTTATTCTGAAAGCTGTTTCCCGGTAGAAATCTTGGCAGAAAGTCAGTACCATTCTTCCGCGGAACAAAATAAGTCGCTAAGCTCTTGAGCAACGTTGGAAAATATTGAAAACCCGTATTCAAAGTGAGCGCTGTGTAGGCCAAACAGTGCGTTTATTTTTTAAAGAAATTTCGGCCGAAAGAAGCGCCCACCACGCCTACAGTACGCAAGTTTGTGCAAAAAGTTCGTGAGACTAGCGTACTAGTGGACAACACTCACTCATGGTACTCGTCGTCGTAAGATGCGCACAAACCGAGAATTTGAGACTCAATCCACGAATATCAACCAGCCATCGATCTCAATAGCTCAACATTTCACGCACTATCCGGAGGAGAATTCTGGACAAAGATTTTGAATTATTCGCTTGGAACCTGTCCAATGGACTCAGTTATTGAAAACGAATGACCACCGCTTCGTTATCGCTTCGCAGTTTGGGACTTAGAGCAGATTTAATTGGACAACGATGTTGAGTGAAACATCTTTTCTGACGAGGCGCATTTTCATCTCGGCAACTACGTTAACAAATGCGTCTAGGCTTCCCGCCCGCATTTGAGGCTCGGAAAACCAGCACGGTATTGTTACTTACTTATGAGGCAGTTAGCCTTCGGAGAGTCTAATGCTGCTTTGCAACGTTGAAAGGTATGTTGCTGCTGACAGCCCCAAAGCGAACCATGTTCGGTCTTTTTTAAATAACATTCACAATGCAGCTCGTTTCTAGCGATAAATAAATCGCGCTACTTTTTGTAACTCAACTCCACTTGACGGATCTTCTACTTGACTTGGTAGAAATATATTCGATTTTTTAGTTAGATTTATTCAATACCAACATTAAGTCTATTGTTTTTACAAGTTTTAAGAAAAGCTTTAAGCTTTATGTTTCATCAGCGAATTTATTAGTGAGTATTAAGGCGATTGTTCGCAGTTCTTATGTATTGCTAGGAGAGCTCGGAGACTTTTGGTCTTATGTCTGTTAGAAAATTTCTAGTCGATATACAGGTACGAGGCTTTAGACTAGACGATGCACTTTTTTTTGCACTTTATTACTGCATTCAGAGACGAATAGAATTGTATATAATTCACTAACCCTTCGGCCCTGAGGGAGACCTCGCCTCCCATGATGTGACCAGTTGGATAAACACCTCAGTCAGCTAGGTGTACGAAGTTAGAGACACATACACCAAAAGCGTGCTTGATGGCGAGACATGCTGTCTGAGTCCCAGATCCTCCCCGAACTGTAGCGACTGCAAAAGAAGATACGATGTATTTCCACTGACTCAATCAATTAACTCATACCAAAAATAAGACAATAAGAAAAAAAACGTCCAAGAAATAAGACAAGAGGTACAAAAAAGTAAGTCGGTGCAATGAAAAGTGGCAGGTTGTTGGAACATGCCTCAAATGATCGCTAGTTTATGAAAGTTCAAGCTCGCAAGTAAACAGACCACATTGAATGTATAAAAAAATTCAGCTATTTAAAGTAGTGAGTTAAATGTTAAATGGGCGCTGAGTCTAGCCCGATGCAGAAAGAGGCATCGTTTTTTTTAAATCCACTGCTTGGCTTCTCAGACAGGACAAAAGAACATCATCTCATAAAAAAAAACTGTGAAAGTTTGAGGGGGTGTTAAATTTTTTTTTTCTGTTACGATTACAAAGGTTTATTATAGAATAATAAACCAAAAAGAGAAATCAAGCAAGACAAGCACCCATTTTATGCTCATTCAGTGTCCCCCCGCTATAAGTCTCATCGACGGAAGATCCTTTGAAGCCCCCTAAACAAATAAAAATCAAGTAAGCGGATTAAGCCACACAGTGACACTGCCGACGACATAAACTACATCGCTCGTCTCTTCGTCTAATTATAATATCGCCGTCGAACAATGGCACTTTATCTTCCGAAGCACAAAAAAAACCCAAGGACTATCGACACACTAAACGACAATCGATGACAGACAACACACTCACACACATGCGATGCCGCGCCGACTACAACATAATGTTCAAAATACCGGAAAATTAATCCGATTAGATAAATCAAGGAGCCAATTATCAAATGTCCTTACATACAGATTTTCACCCAGATATACCACGCTCCCCAATCACCGCCCACGCAGAACACAACACCCGTCGCCGCCGGGGAACATCCGTGCGCTGCCGTTCATCACTCAATGACTGTGTTGAATTTGCAGGATTTGCGAGCAACAGCGGAAGACTCCTTGCATGTCAAAGGGATGATACGGATGCGGGGTAGCGGCAAAAGACAGGAAAAAAAGGAAAGAAATAAACGAGAAGACGACAGGACAGAGAGAAGGCGTATGTGTGTTTAATTTTAGCATGTGCTATCCTCCTCCTCAAAGGATGTGCTCGCTTCCCAAGTTCGTCGGTCTTTTTTCTGTTGTCCGGAGCTCATCCTCTGCGATGATATTGATATCAGTGATTTCTCGGGAGTAGAAATCCTTGCAGAGTTAATTAAGAAAGATTACGCCGGGATATGCAACCACCACAAGGATGGGAAGGCGGGTGCAACTTAGTCGCTGGTACTAAATGCAAATTGGTCACGAGATGATCATCATTATGGAGATGATGAGTGTGCCAAAGGATTGTGCATGCACTCATGCATGCAGTGAAGTCAATTATGCGTGCTTAAGCAATTGCCACCGTGTGGAGGTCCTTGTGCATTTCAATATGCATCCATGTGAGTGTGGGTGTGGATTTTGTGTTTTTCCTTAGAGAGAACCGCAGAGAACCCTTCCTTTCATGTTATGTATTTATTTTGTGTGAGAGTTTTTTTTTTTTATTTTCTTGTGAAAAAGGAAAACACTGCACACATGGAGCAAACACAGAACCCCACGGCTGAAAGGACATGTATAATAAATGTCCCTTAGTCCCGCTTCTGCTTCTGCTGCCACGCTTGATCTTGATACGACACGGTGGGGCTTTGCACACACTAACACGCTGTGCAGATTTGTTTATGTTTGTTTGTGTTGTTGTTTTTTTCTTTTTGCGTTTTGTTGAATCGCTTTCGACACTTCTGTGCTCCTATTCATAATTTTCACAAGGACCTCCCCACCTCTCTTACACTCAAGAGCATTGCATACGGCATCCCACACTCAACACACACATGCAATTCACCTGGGAAGCAAAAAAGGACTCGAAAAAGAAAATTCAAGAGAAATACTTTCGTCCTTTCTTGTGCACTGTGTCGTCGTCGTTGTTGTTGTTGTCGTCGTCGGCGTCGTTGTTGTTGGGTGGCGTTTCTTTTTTTGCTCCTCCACAAGGAGCAGAGTAAACAAACGCCACATAACCTTATCAGGATATTTGAATATGACGGTAATGAACGAGCAGCGTAGATTGTAGAGCACGCTCCTTTTTTTGCGAAGGAGGCAGCAGATCCTTTTGAGGTGCGGTGGGCGTGTGAGTGTGTGTGTGCGTCACTTGATACAAGGATCATGAACTTGCGGTTGATTGCATTCTAAATTGGCATATATAGTGGGGAGGCGGAAGGACGAAAAGAAAAAAAAAAACGAAATGTTCGCATGCACTGTCGTCTCTGTCCGTATATGTGTGTGTGTGTGTGGGTGGGGATTTTCTGTTTTTCTGTTGGTTTAGATTTCCTTTTCATACGAAAGACGGAGGATAATTGGGCAGGAATAAACAGGTGTTGTTGCTTTTTATGATTATCCTTTTTTTGTGTCTGTGTAGAGCCATGAATATTTTATTGTTCAATTGCTCTGGCAGAGTGGTTTTGTGGAAAATTAAATTAAATTAAACAAAAGAACGCCGCAAAGCAAGAAAAATGAAAACATTTTTTTTAACTGAAAACTGCGGAACTCTTTGGCGGCTGAGTTTCTGAGTGTTTCCGTGCTTCAGGATAAGAAGGAACCCTTAGGTGACGCTATTGACGGTGGAAAAGGAATTGAGTTGAATTGGATCTTATCTTAGAAAGCTGGTTGTTCTCTTCCAATCATTAAAACAGTAGGATTACTTTCTAAAACTCCTTCAAGGCTAAAAGTAAATTGTACATCTGTAGAGGAACGTTCGGCTGTAGAAAGACTTCCAGATCCACTTAAAGTACCAGACTAGTTCAGCCATTTTAAAAAAATTCTAGTTTTTTTTTTGAAAGCTAGTGACAATTTATAATCAATCTGATAATTTAATTTTAGCTGATGAAATTGTAACAGCCTATTATATGGAAAAGTTACAAAGTTAAAACAAGTAGCCAAAATAAATGAAAAGCATTTCTCTTTATCGGTTGTTCCCGCTCTTTGAGTTTTTATTAAAGGGCCGACCATATAATGATTTCTTTTTGAATCTTACACTGACAACTATTTCTTGCTTGAACAACGTTGAGCAATATTGAAAACTTATTTTCTAAGTAAGTGCTGTGTAGCCCAAATAGTGCGAAGAGCACCCAGCACGTCTGCACCCAGACTGGCATACTAGTGGACAACATTCATGGTCTCCCTCGTCGTAGGATGCGCACAGACGAGAATATGGCTGCTGTAGCCGAGAGTGTGAGAACTCCACGAACTCGCCATCGATCGAACAGCTCAACATATCACGCGTAAGTCTGAGGAGACTTCTGGACAACAATATCGAATAACCGCTTACGAGGTCCAATGGAATCAGGAATTGAATGCGTACAACAGTTCCTTTGCAGTGACAACGATTTTGAACGAAAAATCGTTCTCCGTCCTACGTCTGTTTTTTCTTTTCTATAGCTGGCAAAAAGTCAATTTTTCAAAGCAACACTATAGAGGACAATCGTGGTCAAAATTATTTGTTTTAAGACAGTCATGAAGCTATCAATTTGAAATTCCATTGGGAGTCAAAGTGGGATGAGCAAAAAACGGCTTATTTTCATATTTTACTTTGTCAACCAATAATACTTTTGGCCAGAATTTTATTAAAGTTGGTGACATGGATACGAGCGACCTCTTGTTCTTATCTATTGGAATGAATATTCGATAGCACAAACGATAATATTTAACATCAAACGCGGTGATCGCTTTGAGTCTCCGATGTTTTGTGGCTGAATTATAATCAATAAAAAAAGCATCTGCAACCAATCAAAAGAAGAACTTTTTAAGTGACCTTTAAGTAGTCCACCACAGATTAAGACCAAGGTTGTTAGGTCATGTAGTGTGACAGGACCTTAATGCCTCAGATTGCAGTTTTCGAGGCCAACCCCAAAAATAAACGTGTAAAGATAAAATTTAATTTTGTTCATTTTACTACATGCTTAAAAAGAATCATACTATGTGGAAACTTAGACAACCTTTTCTAAAATATTGGAATAAGATAATGCCTCACAAAGCTGATTCCAAAGCCCAAGGATGCTGTGCAATGTAAACTATCGCCAAAAGACAGAAAAGATTTCTATTTTGACATTATTTTGCAGATGATGAAAATGTTCGAATTATGCTTAGACTTATGGAAACTATGCTACAAGTCGAAGTAACTAAAACAAAACGACAAACAACAGCGACCTGTCACGAAGTTCTCACCCAAGTTTGATCAATCAATTGGTCTTAACAAGTCGCAGTACAAATCGGCCTTAAGACACCCAATACCTAACTTGATTTCAATTTAATCAAAAAAAAGTGATGGGTCGAAGATATTTGATGTGGCTATACACCCATAAAAAGTCTTGGGGTGTTTGCTGGTGACGGTATAATCTTTTGCTGGTAATTTCGGTAAATTGGGTGACATTTAAGTAAAACTCAGAAAACTTACGAAAGTATACTATTAAGTTTATAAAAAAGTTATTGGACTGTATTTTGTATAGAATGCAAGCAATATTAGGGACTTGTAACTGTAGGTTAAGGTATAAAATTGATCAAACTAATGTCGGCTGGATTTTAATACCCCATGTTCGTAGGCAAAGAGATATATAAATGAAATTATTTTCTAATAAAAGAGCACTGAAAGTCGAAAAACAACAAACGAAGCCTGAGGACTCTAACCCACTTGTATTAGTTTTTATACTCTTCAAGAAAAAGGTTTATCGAAATTGGCAGTCACTGTACAAACAAAAACACTGCAGTTAAGTGATCGCAGATTTTGCCGGAACCCAGAAATTATTCAGCACTAAATTCAACTTAATTGCAAACCTTAAAAGCAACCTTACCGTCGTTAAAACTCAGCCATTCACATGTTCGAATTGCGTCACCAACCGCCGCCTGTCTCCAAAGTGATAAACTAAGCTCCAGCTGCCAGGCGACTCTCGATCATGGTCTAGGGCCATAAGTCACTTCCCCCCCCCGCCCGTTAACCGCCAATCGCAAACAGCTGATTCTTAACCACACGCCGCCTTCAAGTCTTTTTATTTATTTGCTGGCCATTCACCGATAATTCTCACACCTCGGCAGTTAAAGGTCTCATTGTTCGTTCGATTACCGCGACCACGTCGTGCATTTTGCAACTCTAATCGCCCAGTTACCGCTCACAAAACACACACACACACAGGCACTCACCACCTCAAAGCGTGTAATTAGCGGTTGTTTGCTTTTGAACCGCAACTGACATAATGCGGTCGGCCGCATTCGCTGTCGCGGCGTGAGGGCGGCCAAGCCTGCACCTAGTTCACAATCCGTTCAAGCGGAAAATGCATTCTCCGCCGCCTAGTCGGCTTTGTCTCCTCTGTCGCGCTAAAGCTCTGCCCGATCGCGGAACTCCAACCTGAAATTCGTATCTCAATTAGCATCCCCGGAGGGGTGAATTTGTTGTCAAATCGCGCCTGGAGGGGAGGGCGGCACATGAGGAAATAGGTCTATCGGAGGTAATTGACTGAGGTATGCCTTCCTAATCCAGGAAGATTTATTAATTCGCTGAGGACGAAGGTGTTTGTACAGGAAGACTCGGTACACGGACTGCAATGGGAGCGTGTTGCCGATGTGACCGGTTTCGGTTGAGGATGTAAACTTTATTAAAATATTCTTATCCTGTACGGTTAATTAGCATGTCTCCCCGTGGACGATTAGTGGTCGTAATTTATTCGTCTTATTGAAAGTATTCGTTCATTTGGTTGTTGGGTGAGTGACAATCTCGAAAGTGAGACGATTTCTTTGCGACTTGTGAAGTCGACTGGAGTGGACTGGAGTGGAAAACATTTCCTAGGAAGAAAGATTGGGGTCTACTTTTTCTCGGAATTCAGACTTAATCTGGTTTGACTGACTAATAAAGTTCGTTTGATAACCTCAATCAAGCTTGAAACTATTGCCATCCGGCAACAGGCTTACGTACTATTACGTTTTGCCTCACAATTTTAAGCTTTAGGGCACAGCTTTCACATAAACGCCCCATCATCTAACACTAAAACATGCGTTGTCATGTTCGATGGCAATTTGAAGACTTCTTAAAAGTCCTTATCTCAAAGCAGCTTGGTTAGCCTTAAAATGGATTGCCTCACTGTTTCACAAAATATCTGGAATTCATGTTGTGATTTTTCTTAATTTCCTTTTAAATATTGATCTATAAGTATCACGTCTCTAAAAGCTTAATTAGAATTGTTCCTTTGGATCAATCAATTGTGTTTGAAAAACACTAAATCTTGAAAATGACCCCAAAGTATATTCAAATGATTTTCTAGTGGAAGTTGCCGGTTGATCCTGACTCCATCCTTCACAGGTTGGGATGCAGTCGACGAGTTGCTTTTAAGTGAATTCCTTTCACATTCAGTTTTAATTAAGTTTTAATTTAATTTACGGGTCTAATCACGTTTGACGATAATCCTGTTTTTTTTTTCATATCGGATTATCATGAAATTAAATTAAATCTCTAGGCTCGATAGGTATTTTACTATCATCCAACAATTTGTCGTACTTAAATTTTATGACAACAGGGATTGAAATTAAATAAATTTGGGGCTTGGGGATTTCAATTATAGTTTCTGCTAAAATGGGTAGGTTTGTTTTCGATTTTGTTTATGTCGGATAAAAACGATGTCATCTAGTGTCTTGAAGTGGATTGTCATTTAAGTCTGTTAATTTTTTTGAGACTGGCTTAAAGGAAGATAATAGAGCTGTAAACTTCGCCGGGAGATGAAAAACGACCAATTACCGATTAAACCATTTTTAATGAGTATAAACTAAAACGGAAATGTATTGCCATAACGTCAATTATCAATTATTCGGGCTACTATATATTTTTCTATCTTGTTTCCCGTCATTGAAACAATGCTTTATAAAGGGTGAGCCATCTAGTACTTTCTTTTTAAATCGTAGGTTATTTTAACACTGGCAGCTTTTTCTCACAAAAAGTATCCTACATCCGCGAAACTTTTCTTCAATTTACTTTACTCTAACTTTATTGGTGAGAACTTGGAAATTTCATTTCCAACTATTGCTACATGTCCTGGAACCCACATAAGCTATATTTTTTTAAATGAATTTAAAAGATGACGCGATTTTTTTATTAATTATTTGCCTTTTTTGATGATCTACAATTGTTTTTTGACGATTTCGACGCTTGAAGTTTAGCAAAACTTTCAAGCCATAAATGTTGAAGAAATGTAACTGCAGTGAAGATTGATCTGACAGTGACTTCTTCTGAAAGAAATAACTTGTCTGCCTTAGTGTTTGTTCGATTCGAAGTTCACTAAAACATTTCAGAACTACATGTCGCAATGCCGGTTGCTTGTTGCCCTTCTCTTTGATGTATGATGACAATAATTCCGCCATTTAGAAACCCCACAAAACTCATTCAGGACCTCAAAAAGGTCTCACTCTCACTTCCTTTTCAATTTCGCATGAAAATACCTCACCTCCACGAGCTTCTACAAAATTTCGAGATGTTTTTTTTTTGCTTTGTTTTTTTAATTTCCAGTCATGTCCCCGTATCGGTAGAGAACCGCATCCGCACACTTTCCTTAACCGCTTCGCACATGAATTTTCTAGTTTGTACGAATTACAGCCTCGAGCCACCATGCGAATCAGTCGGTTGTGTGCTTAATGCAAGTGGAGAGCTCCTGCTGCAAGTCCTGTTCTTCAGGACATTGTTCTGAATGCTGACAATGTCACCATGGTCGGTTGTCGTCACAGTTGGTCCTCGCCCGTCGTACGGGCGATGGTGGCACAAGTGAGCAAAGACTGACGGCGATGGGAGAAAATCTAACGACTTTGAAATTGTCATTTGCACAGTTGGATTCTATTACAAGAGTCTACCGAAGGATATCCTTCCCTGTAGACGGCTGCCAATGTCGCTGCTGCTGCTGTTGCCGTTACCGCTACCAATGCCCATGAGTGCGTCCGTTCGTCGTCGTCATCGTCGTCGTCGTCGTCGTCGTCGTCTTAGTGCTCAAGGGGGTGAAATACTTCCATTTGCTATGATTATCCTTTTGCCACTGCTTCTAATGCAACGAAACAACAATGACTTTTATTGTGGCTTGCCATCTCTGTCTTTCTCTAACACACACATAGAGAAGGTCTCACGCGTGCTGCACAATAGGGTGTTGGGGTGGGAACTAAACCGGATTCGTTTTGCTCCCACGAAATTCTCAATTTTTCGATTGAAAATGAAAACGAAAACGAAAATAAAACGAAGACCAAGGTGAAAGGGAGCGAGGAGGCAGAATGCCAGACAACGCTTCCCAAATAACAATTACATCCCTTTGCGTTGTGCATTCACTTTGATAACGCGACAAATGAGAGGAAAACAATTGCAATCCCATATGTGCGCTGGGCTCAGCTCGGGGATGGCTGCCTGCCTTTGCCTGCGTGTTCATTGTCCTGTGAAAGCGTAAGTGTGGCTCGTTCCGTTGACACCGTTGCCAAACTTGGCCTTTATTCGTGTAATTGCTGAACAAAGGCAGAACACCTACTGACGCCTCAAAGCGCGCAACAATGGAGTGTGTGTGTAAAACTCATTAATCCAGGCAAGCCAAAAAAAAAAAAAAAAAAACAGAGAGACAGATGTCAATGTCTTCTCTGAGTGTGGGTGTAGAGATGCATCCCCTGCATCGAGTTCCTTGATTTTTAAAGAAACAAAAAATTTTTTGCACATTTTACCCCATCCGCAGTCCGCCAAAAACGAAAAAAAGGGACTCACAATGACACGGGATAAAGCACATTTACCCAGCGCGAGAGGACGAAGATAAAAATTAAAAGGAGCGTGTGTGTATCCTTTAAGCCCCCATTTCGGCCGTCAGTGCTGAGAATTCCTTTTATGCTGTGGAAATCTCACGGGATTTCATTCAGTCTCTTATCGTTTGCTCACTCTTTGGCGGATTTTAGGATGAGCATCCTCTTCGAATGTCCGTGTGTGCGCGCGGGCGTGTGTGTGTGTAATTGACATCCACAAGTGAATTTAGAGAATGAAATTCGTTTCCTTTATTTTGCTGGTTTCGGTTTGCTTTTCCTTCCCTTCCTCGTGTTTTTTTCGCTTTTTCACAGAACGATGCCATGACCTCACACTCAAGCATTCACCCGTGATAGTTTTCAGTCATCCTGAGGAAGAGATGTGTGCAGAGTCCTCTTTGTTGTTTTTTTTTTTTTTTTTTGTGCGGAAAGTCTTCCCGGAGAGGTCCTTGGGTTATCATCAGCCTAAGATGTGGAGAGCTGCGTAGATTTTGCGAGTAGTCGGGCGGAAGACACACGTAGGCCTGCGTGTGCATCGGTTGAAAATCCGGGAGGCAGTTTATTCCTAAAGCCGGAAGATGTTCTGGTTTCGGTGGGAAAAGGAAGGAAAAACTCAGCTTGTTGTCGAAGGGGCCTAAGATTAGATTCAATTAAAGTCTTAAAGAACAAAAATTTTGAAGGGGTTGAATGGATAAAGTTGATTGATCGTCGTTGAAGTTGGCGTCTAAAAATCTTTCATAAAGAAGAATACTTGATCAAATCCTGACAGTCGTAAAATATAATGCAAATTCGCACAAGAATGGAATTATTGTTTTTATGAGCTTTAAAAATAATGTCTTTGTCCTGAAATTCACTAAAAAGGATTGGACACCCACCGTACGCAAGTACGCAAGTTTATGCAACAAGTTCGTGACATGAAAATGTGAGACGAAAATGTGGCTATTGTAGTGTGAGGAGAATTCTGCACAAAGATCTTGGAATATTCGCTTATAAGGTGCGATTGATTCGCCAATTGAGGGCTCACAACCATTCCTCGCAATTTGGACCTGGAGCAGCCTGAATTCGATAACGATTTTAAGCGAAAAGCCATTTTTTCATCTAGGCGGCTACGTTAAGAAATAAAATTGTCGCATTTGTGACTCGAAAACCCGCACTTTATTTTCGAGAAGTCAATGCATCCACAAAGAGCGGCAGTTTCGTGCGGATTGTGGTGCGGTGGCATCATTGGACCATTTTTCCTCCGAAATGAAGCTGGGAGCAATGTTTCGGTCTACGGTGGGCGTTATGGAGCAATGTTAACTAACTTTTTTTTGCTGAAATCGATGACATGGACTTGGACGACCTCTGGTTCATGCAGGATTACCTGCTATGCCATGTTTTGAACCATCTAGGCGATGTCAATAGATCTGGAGTTGTTATCTGACCCCTTTGAACTTTTTTGTTGAAAACCGTGAACAACAGATGTTATGCCAACAACAGGAAACTATTCCAGGAATTAAGGCCAATGTCACGCAAGCAATCCGTGGACTACAACCCGAAACCATCGACAAGTTTTGGAAAATTGGAGTGGCACAATGCGTGACTGCGAAACTAGCCAAGGCAGTCACTTGAACTATGTTGTGTTAATCAATGAAAATGTTTGTTCTAATGTTTGCTTCTACAAAAAAAGCAATTTTTTTAAATTTTGTCCATTTGGTACAACTAGGTCAAAGGTTGGTATATTGTACTGCTAACAAGTTTTTGGTTCCCAGAAATAAATGGATGTGGGCATAGAATTCGGTAGGCGAATTTGGTGGGATGATTAAAGCCAAAACATTGGAAAAAAAAGATTTTGTTTGTTTTATTGCATTTTTAAAAAGAGTGCTGTATTTGGCTGTTTTACTTCGTAGTTTTAATGAATACTTTTTTAGCCCTTTCATGTGCAGTGTTATACAAAATAAATTTCATCTGCTGACAACTCAAAAATATAGGCGCAATTGCAGTAAAAGTGTCTTGAGGTCGTTCTAAGACCTATCTTCATCCCATTTAATCCTGCTTCAGACATACAGTGATGTACAAAAAAAAATACAACATACTCTTCCAGATATTACTGCAACTTTTCCTCTTTTAACTACGTCTACTAAATATCGACCCGTCTTTTGTGAAGTAGGTAGGTGGTAGATAAAAAAATCATGTTGAACAAAACAAATCATGTGGCCACCGCTATTGAGAAAAATTATAAAAATAAATTGTTTGTCGTTTTTTTGTAAATACACGTTTCGAAACTGAAGTATTCTTACTAAAAAATAGAAAAAGAAAGGAAGATAATGGTTCACTAATAATAGTGTTGCTGTTTTAAAATGATTTGCTTAGTCTCTGGACGTGAATCAAATTGAAAACTTTTGGAAACACACGTGAGAGTCAATATATGCATTTGGAAGCATACCAACAATTTCTTGCTTCTATGGCTACAAGAATGAGCCATACAATAAGGTATTATGTATTGAACTAAAATAGTTGTTTTCCTTAATATTTTTAACAATACTAGCAAACACTTGTAACAAACTGAAGTGAAGAGCGCCTGATAAAATAGAGCACATCATAGAAAGGAGCCTCGTTAAGCTAGTAAGGAAATTTTTGGCGACACGCTCCTCTCGTTCCTTAACATAAATCACTATTTAAGCATTTTACACAAATGCTTGAACATTTCCATCTGTAGAAAAAAGAGCTTCTACAGAAGAAGAAATCAAAACAAAAGCTCAAGTAAAACGTAGCTCGCGTTTTACTTATTTCTGTGAATTATTTTCTTTAAGCGTGCGTTTTCTTTTAAATTAAACATAAAATCATTTCTTTCAATTTTCACAAAACAATTTTCAGGATTCTTCAGAGAAATAGAACAAAAAATTGAATTCCTGTCGTGAATCAGGAATTCCGACGTATGGATGAGGACAAAGGAAAACCGCGAATTGATTTTGCGTGTGCTGATAGGCATATGTTTGCTCAGCAAGTCAAAAGAAGTACTCCTTTGAAGGGACTTTGGTGATAATCAAAGGATTCCATACAAGTGAAATGTTACAAGAAACAAAAAAAAAGCAAACAAAAGACGAATTGAAGCCTTTCATGGTGAGCTAAAAGTCATGCCGACAAACGCTGAATGATGGGCTTTAAATTGAGAAATTTTTTATTTCACTAGCTGCCTTGTGTTAAGGGGTTGGTGGGAAAAGAATTTTCAGTGTTGGTATGCTTATTTGATTAATAATGATGTTATGACTTAATGATAGGTCAAGAAAAGCAAAGAACTGTTTTCTTATAAAAGCGAGTAAGAGGAATAAACGACTGTTGCTGAGTCCTCTTAGACCGGTTTATACGAATCATGAACTTGTAGACGATCCCAATTTGCCATCAAGTTGTCGATATATACAAATTCGATGCTAATCTGTATGGTCTTACAAACGAAAAATACCCCCTATACGGGGCTCTCAGCCATCAAATTTATGGGATGGATTGAAAAAGAAAAATTTCCATTTAAAGCCCAAACTCAATGAATCAACGTTCCGAGCTCAAATTGAATTATCCTCAAGAGCTCAAAACGGAATAAGAATATCCACTCAATTTCACTCTGAGCAACCTCCTCACCTAATCGTGCATCAACATGTCAAAGGAACTTGATTACATTTACTTCCAGAGTATCCCCAGCCTGCCACAGTCACCTCCGCTAACTACCCCCTATCCACTTGTCCTATGCAAATAACAGTTCCCTCCCCCCCACACAAAACCATTAAATTGCTAAATAACAAAAAAATATAAAGGATATGAATATTTCAAACGCAGATTCGACGAATCCCTATGAATCTAATTGATTGTTTGACTATTGTCCTCGTCCACTTCCCACGCCTAGGACTAGGACTGCTTACGACAATTTTCCTTTCCAATTTTTCGATATTCCTCTGTCGTCAAAACAAGAACAAAAGGATCCTTACTTTGTATTGGTATTCTCGATTCTAGTCTCCTTTTTTTTTTTGCCTATCTCAATATTTATTTATCTCGATGTCCTTTACGTATTGGCAGAGAACAAAAAAAGGAGAAAAAGTAAGTAAATTGAAGCCGAGTAACACAACTAATAAAACCAACAACAACAATTTTATCGTCTCTCTTTCACAATCAATTTCAGGCGGACAGACGAGAAAAAGAATACGACGAGTAGCGTCGTGGATTCTTTCAGCAGCCACACTATGTCTTGAGGATGTCCTTTTTGGTTTGCCTAAGTGGCGTGCTTTTTTTGACAGATACCGAGAGGGGCCGAGCGGTAAAGGGAATGGGAAAAAATTCCATTTCACTTTGTACCGCAGAAATTAAATGTGTCATTTGCATTTGATCGTCTCTTAATGTCCTTCACCGGCAGTGTCCTTTGCACGGTTTAATTAAGTGGAATGTGATGGACTCTCCCTCGTCCTTGTCGATTAGGCGCAGAGGTAGGGACAACTGTGGAATGGACTTAAATCAACTGGCGCTCATTTTAGGAAACCATTGAAAGTTCTAGGGGAATAAACAACGACTGAAAACAATTTTAGGCTAAGTATTGTGGATGAAAGACTATAGGACAAAACAGCGTATCTATTTGTTACGTCCCTTGTTTGAAGGGACGTCTATAAGGCCACGCGCACAGTGAGGCGAGAAAGCGTTACGAGAAGCGATGGGAGATGCGTTACGAGAAGCGATGCGAGATGCGATACGAGAAGCGATATGCGCATAGTGGAAGCTGTTCTGCCATTGCAAGAGCTCATATTTAAAATGTTCAGAAAATAGAAAACAAAAAAAAGTGCATGAAATTTATGTGGAAAGAAAAAGGCATATATTGCCATTTATATTCACAATTAACGAATGGCAAAAAACAACAATTTTTAACTATTTTTTTTTTTTGGTTTGTCTTGATGTTTTTTCAAAAATAAATGCAATTTCTTAAACAGTTGAAATCAAATCATCCAATAAAGCAACAACAACCATTAATACTTCTCGCACAGACTCGCTTGAAAACTGGTCAGAAGAGTTTGGAAGCGAGAAGCTTGCGAGAGGTTGTCACTTGTCGTATTAAAAATCGCTTCACTGTGCGCACTTGCATAAGACTATATGTAACCACTTTTCTCGCTTTCTTGCTTCTCGCATCGCTTCTCGCTCTCTCGCTTCACTATGCGTGTGGCCTAAGGTTGAATAAGCTTTGGGTACTTATTGACAAAAGTAACGATGTACCACGAATTAGTTGGGCAGCACTTCGAATCCTACGAGAAACTCGAAAATTGGCTGACTATTTGGCTTACTTGAAAAGACAAATAGTTTTATTGGCGTGGAGTCCATAAAATCCCTGAAAGGTGACAAAAATGCGTACCAACGACCAAAACTTTGAGTAAAATGTTTTTTACTTTACCATGAAAAAGGAGTGTTTTATTTTCACAAAAAAATCGTACGTACCTGTAATGAAAAGAAAAAAAATATTATTTATTAACAGAAAAATGGTTCTCTACAAGTTCACTTATGTTTCCATAAAATGTTAAAATTTAAAAAGGCTTTAACTGATCACCAAGTATTATAATTTTTTAAGACCCAGACTAAAACGACCAACTGATCAGTTCAATACGACTCCACACAAGAATTTAATGCAAAAACTCTTCTTAGAGAGACGACTTAACTTTAAACACTCCCAGAAAGAGTGAAACTCACACTCAATTATAACCCCTTTGTCCGGATCCCTATAGCTTTCTTCACTTCATCTCTTAGAAACCCTTCAAATTGCATTGCAACGATTTACAAAGAATGCCCCCCGTTTCGCGCCAAACATTTCCATACCTGGAATTAGTTGTGAAAACTCATGCTCATAAACGCAACACAAAAATGTTCCCAGGAATTCTGTTCACTCAAACCGCAGGACTCTCATGTATCTGCCACAGAGCGGTGAATCAATCATTTTCACCCCTGCGGCGCGTATTTTTAGAAGCACATCGGCTTACAACCACGAAAATTGCATTTCCATTGAATATTAAACATCCTCGACAAAACGAAAAGTTCATTTCTTTGCAACGTGATGCTAATTAAATTCATACGAAGTGCATGCGTTTTATTGCAAGCGAATCGATGCGATGGGTCGAACGATGAACTGCCAGCCGCCCCGCTTTGCATTACCAATGTCCACATGTATACACATGCTGCGGGCGACCAATTTTCCAGAAGTACTTAATATTACCCGCCCATAATCGTAATCAGTGCCGCCGTTAAGGTGGGTCACGAGTAACGATCCGACAAAGCGACAAGCGACGAGCGGTGAGCGGACTCTGTCGTCGGTACTCCCCGCGTCGAACCGGAAAAATTATCTATTTGCCGATGAAAATCGCTCTGTGCCGCACTCGCGATGGCAGAAAAGCAATTAAGCTGCACAATCGGGTAAAAGTAATGAAATTGAAATATCGGAAAGTGAAAGCATCGCAAATGAGACTTGCAGCCCCGAATTCGTGATGGAACGTGGAGTGTGTGCTTTATTTGCACGTTTATCCTGTGTTGATGGTTGGAGGGCGAATCATGCTACGCGTTCCCATCACATGCGAGGAAAATGACTCAGCCCTTTGAACTAAGCACAAAAAGCTGATGGATGGTGGTAAATATTTCCATGAATCGAGATAGAGTAAACTCTCAATAATTCGAAATCATGGCTTGTTTACCTCTATAATTCGAAGTCAAGTTTACTTCTTCTTCTTTTACAACCCTTAGTTAAAATGTGTAAGTCACGAAAGTGAGCAATATTTTATGAAACCTCCGTATTTTGAAAACCTGTGTAATTCAAAGTTTATTCTGGTCCCATGAAATTCGAATTGTCGAGAGTTTACTGTACATGCCTGTGTCAATCTCTTCTCGAGGTTGCAAGTTTGAGTGTTTTTTTTCAATTCCTGAATTTAAAGTGTGGATGTCTGGCATTGTCAAATATTCCGGTGAATTGAACCGTTTCTTTATTTTTAAATCTCTAAGTTGTAGGACTATGTCTTTTGAAAGGAATTTTAAATTTGTCACAGTAGAAATGGATGCCGTAAGCCTTTCGTTTGTGCTTAATCTTTGATTCCCAGGCTTACAAATTCACATATTCTTTTGAAGCAGGAGTTTTAATCGTTTAAATCAAATGACAGCAATTCGAAGCAGTTGTAAAAGATGTCGCATGCCTGCACACAACACAATTTGGTTGGCACAGATGTCCCCAGCAACGTCGCCATTTAAGGACAATTTTTCCTAAAGGCACTGATGATAGGGCTCGACTTGCGGCTAATTGGCATAGCTCTATGAACAAAGAAAAATTAAAAAAAAAAGTTTTATCAAGGGTGCGTGGGCGCCGTGGCCTAGTCGTTAGTGCGTTGGACTGATAAGCAAGAGTCCCGGGGTTCGAGTACAGCTCGGGGAAAAAACACCACAAACAATTTCACTGCCAATCCTCCGGGAGTACTTCTGTCACGGAAAGCTTTCGCAATTCGCCGTTCGGAACCGGCAATAAACAGTAGGTCCCCTTTACATGTGTCAAATTATAACGCGCACAACACAGTGGAAGCGCGAAAAGCTAAGCTCTGGCCCTTCGTGGGCTGTTACGCCACTAATGATGATGTTTCACGGGTGCTGTCAAAACAACATGGCCGCTATAAACTGACAAGATTGGTCTGTTCTTATGAAAAGCTTTCCACTGGACAATTCTTCATATTTTTTTAAAATCTATTGTGCGGACCTTGAAGACCACATAATTTCTCAGTTCTTAAGGTTTTTGGAGTGAATCGGGAAGAAGCTTCACAAAGATCTTAGCTGACTATCGCTTCGAACTATAAAGTATACATTTAGTCACTTTATTTTGAATGAGCATCTAATTTGTGGATGTAATATTAATCCTCTTCTTTGGACCTTTAATTATAATAATTGGTGGTGTAATCTTTAACTAAGAGCAAGTTCTGACAAATCGCTTGGAGAACTTGGCACCATTCCAAATTGAAATCTTCGCAGTAGCCTAGACTTGAAGCTCCAGCTTATTGTTATCACATTCTGAATACCCAATTGTTTCAAACTAATTTCTTTATGGCCTTATGATAAAGTACGTCAAAGGCAATGATCTCATTTTATCCACAAGATTAAGGAGAGAAAGCCATGCATACGGCTGCAAAATCAATGGCGCCACTTAAACGACTGATCGAAAAATCTAGTATCTCATCCTGTTTCGTGGGTCATATTCATAAACCACACACAAAGAGCCTTCTACTTAATTGAATCCCGGCCCGTTGCTCAGCGCGAGACCACACACATATCCGTCGTATGCGCAGACATATACACTGGTCCTTGACAAATACATATCCTTGTCTACCCGACCAGCATGGCCAAAAAAAGCACCCGTATCACCCCCACGGACTTCTCCAACCAACGCCAATAAGTCGGCCAGCCAAAAGGACTCGTCTCTGGTTTTTGGATATGATTCCAGAAAATCACATCCTGCCTCCATCCGACTCCTTGCCAAATCCAATCTTCTGCGTCCTCATATATTCATGAAATGTATCTCTGCCGCACTCTTCTGTCTTTTTTCTCCTCTTTTTTTTTAAGTTCACATTGGAAACGATGTGTCAATAAATTTTATTTGCTTGGCCTACATTCTCTGCGGAGCGGAGAGCTGGGCGGGTGGGCTGCTGCTTCCTTTTTGCGCACCACTGTCACTGGGGCGATATCCGATACACAATTGAAATTTGATTTCGGTATGGCGATCGGATATTGGGTGGGACACGCCGTGACGAAAGGCAAATGGAGTGTTAATAAAGGGCATGGCAAGGAGCATTCTGTGTGAGTTGACTTCGATTGATTTTTGAGTTTGAGTTACGAAATTGATTCACTTGCCAAGTGAAGGACGGTACAAGAGGCTCGATGGCACTGTGTAATGCTAAACTCGGTTTTTGTAAGAGGGCGCGTTTCTCGAGTGGTGTATTAGGTGGATGCTTAAGTTGAATTGGAAGAAAGAAAAGGAGCAGGATGGGAATAAGTGTGCCAGTGGCGGTTAAGTTGATTGTTGAAGCACACTTTTTTTCAGCAACTGTCATTAACAATTGTGTCTGTTCCCTTTGGGCTGTCTGGACAAGTTAAGCCGAAGTTATAGCATTGCTTATTTTGTTTGAAGGTGTTGGGAGGTGATTGCAAAGGAATTGGCTGACAAAAGGGCAATCTCTTAATTACTAAAAGTCAGAGGAAAAAGCTGTTTTTTTTTTACTAATTAGATAATCAATAGAATCTGGAGTGAATGAAATCGGAGACATGAAATTTGTTATGTGGCATAATTTTCCGGACTCGAATGAATTTCATTAATCTCTTTTGCCTCGAAAAACAAACCAAAAAAAATTATTCTCTTCAGTTTGTATGGTAAAGTTATTTAGTTTTATTCGGTCTTTTCAGCAGCAACTAGTAGTCATTTTAACTATAAAATTGTTTAAGGTGTCCTTAGTTTTATTATTCTTTTTGGTTTCTTCACTTAACACATTCCCATCGGGCTATTTTTGTTCAGTCTTGTGTATAAATCAGGGAGTTTTATATGAAATCATAAGATTTTGAAGTAGGAATTAAAACTGCGGTTATTATATTCGTCGTTAAAAAATAACTCAGCTGCGTTTAAAACAACTTTTAAACTATGACATGCCTGCACTTCTTTCAAATGACTCTAACTGTGGTGGTGTCCCAAAATAATTCCAAACTTGACTAGTATCAAATTTACTCGTCAATATTTTATGCTCTTCTGAGTCAGAAGTAAAATCAGATAAAATAATACTTTTAAACTTCTTTTTCATTGGGTCAATCTTGCTAACTTAATAGTCTTTAAATCCACTTACACAATCATTAGGTGTAATATAGGGCACAAAATGGAAATGACAAAGAAGAGATTACTGGACCTTCAAAATCGCCAGTTATCCCCGCTTACATTAAATTTAACTTCTAAATTTTGAAAAAAAAAAAATAAAAATGTAGTTAAACTAATTCGACGTTTTCAAGCTAATTTGACACAGATTTTGATTACATTCTTTTAGTGAAGAAGACAACGGAGTTTCCGCAAATCTCTCTGAAAAAAAGTAATAAGTCACTTAAGCCAAAAATCGTTTTCCTAAAAATATAACCTGTGAGCGAATTCGGAAGCATGTATCTATTATTGAACGATTCAATGGATAAAGTTCCAAGTCAAATTCAAAAATAGCGGAGCCTATGCGTTTTCCTGTTCTTAAAATTTTCAGATTATCGAAGTAAAAGCCTTCTTCTTCGAAATCCTTCATTTCGACAAAAATCTTTTCTCACAAAAAATATAAATGGGCCGATTTGTTACTGCAACGTACTTGTTTACTGGACTTTGCAGCATTTCAAGATCATATCCTTAGATCTGCTAATCGGAACCACTTGAATATAACTCAAGTTCTATAAAAGAAATAAAAAGAACAGCCAATCGAAATGCACATCATACTAATGCATCAAAAACTTCCACCGCCCACGCATTTCTTAAAATTCTTCGTCATCTGTCGCGCGGCCTTAACTCACTTCATTCCGAGAAAAGTGAAACGCCACTCATCTGCGAAAGTCTACACAGCCGTGTAAGAATGTGTAAACGTGTGCCCACATCTTACCCGATAAGGAACGGTTAATACACGACTCTATATCTTCCGGACATCGCTTCAGGAAGCCAACCAGACACGATGCTTATTCGGAATCCTGCTCGAAAGTCGGACGCGGAGGTTGCATAAGTCGCATTACGTGTACTTACAGATGAGTGCCGCCGAAGAGGGTGCGGGCGCCGATCGTAGCTAAATCATATTTCACTACTCACGTCATTTGTAGATACAAATTCACAGACGTCTTTCTGTCGATGTCGTGTTGCGTTTGTTATAAAACAATTTTTTTTTGCTTAATCTCGGCCTCTAAATTCCGCAAATATGGTTACTCTCGGTGGTGCTTTCTCACCGTATCAACACTATATCGTTGATGATTGACATTGTACATGAAGTGAAAAAGGAGAGAGGGAAACCTGGTAATTGGAGGTACAGGTAATCGGTTAGTTTTCTCCAAAGAAGAATATAATTAGTGATGTGAATGAATTAAATTAGTCATAATAGAGGAAGTGAGTGGCTTTATGAAGAAATGATGACGAATCGCAGATGTAGTCTCCGAAGAGGTATTGCATGCAAAGCATTAGTTTGGCAATTGAAAGAAAACCCGGCTTACGACATAATTTGTGTGAATGTCAGAAAAGACAGTGGTGTGCTAACGATTAAGGAAAAAAGGGTTGGGAAATATGTTCTTATTGGCTCAAGAATAGCCATAGGCTGAAGTTGTATTAATGGCTTTCTCGCCGTAGCAACCAATCATCTTTGATCTGAATTTTATCCATGATCATAAAAGGGAACTCAGGGTAGTCATTTCATCACTAATTCAATATTATTTCAGCAGAGATCAATTTCATCTCTTATTGATCTAAATGATTGTTTATCTCTTCCAACTAAATACATAGGCTGACATAATTCATCCTGCGGTGCCCAAAATTGTCATTTGTTATGTACTAGAATGCAAACATTTTGTTTAGTAAAGGAACAATTTTGGCTGTGGTACGATCTTTCTAATCGGCCTGTGTTTCCATAACTGAGCAAATAAGTTTCTGTCTTTTTAAACGCATTATTGTAAAACACCATTGTAATCCATACACTACACTAACAATACGTGAAATTCAATCCAAGGCAACCTACTTTCTTATGGATTTTCTTCGAAATATCCAAAACAAAATTTGTTAAAGTAATCTATAACAAATTTTTGATTTTTTTTCCTCTGTGAAAACAACAGCACAGATTTCGCCGCATGTTATCGATCGGGCTTAAGTCCGGTAAATATGCATGACACTTTAAAAGTTAAACTCCGTTGCCTAAACACCACGCAGGATTGCCCCGCTTCACAACAACTGCACCATTATCTTGTTGCCAAACAGAATTTTAATCCAGTTCATGTTCAAAAAATTCTGCAAAAACTTCTTACAACAGTGAAATACAATTTTCTGACTTTATTCGGCCAACTATTTTGCATACTAAAGTCCACTAAACATCATACTAAACATCCACCTGCCAACTTTCGTTTAGTGAATAAGCTTCAAGCACGTTTTATATAGTCCCAATCGTCTGCCCCATTAATATTAAATTTAGCACGAATTACCAAGTTGTGAAATCTTCTCCACTAAGCGCATGAATGAAATTTGACGTCGTATTTTCCTTATGACAATAAAAACTAAAAAAAAAATTAAAACTTTTCAAGATCCTCCAAGATCTTCTTCTCATTTTTTTTTTAAATATATTTCTAATCCCTTGAGTTTCAAATTACGAAGAGTTGACAGTTCCAAGTTATTTAAAATCGTCTTCCTTGGACTCCGTGTAATTCGAGTTCCCAGCACACCACACAAAAACACAAGTTCCCCCAAATGAGCGAAGAAAATGTATTTCATTCATAGTCGAACTCGCCCAAAGTGTCTCCGGACTAATTCATCTCGTAGTCTATTACCATCAATCACTCCCGCTGCTACTAAAGGTGTTGGAAATTCTCCATCCCTGCCACTGGCCATTTCCCAACCAACTTTCACTCCTTTCCACTGATCCCAAACTCTGCTAACCCAGAGCGAACTTCCGCGATTGATGCGGAATGGACTCAAAGCAATTCGCACAAAGCACCAAACACGCCGCGATCTGTTATCACCTTTTGAACAAATTATTAAAATCGCTCACCATTTTACACCATAAAACGTGGCAGGCACAGAGCACGTTTATGTAATTTTCCCCCCCTGACAAAGATCGTTATGCAAGCCAAGACCCCTTGTAGATCACATGCGCATGCATATATCACGTTCTGGTTGCAAATCAACCTCAGCGTCTGGTTGGAAAAGAAATAAAAAGCAAAAGCGGTGCCCTCACAGATCAGCAGCCAGACAGCGAACCAAGTTGCGCGAGTGCACGGCATGATCACGATCGATCGATTTCGAAAGTTTGAGTTACGTTCGTTTGTCATGCACTCAAAGGTGAGCGGTTTGTTAACCTGGGTTGCTTCACAAGACAAAACATTGGATGGGCAACTGTCAACATTGTCAGTGGAGTCACTACGATTAGCGTTATCTTTTGGGTGGGTATTTGTGCTGGTTCCTGATGGATTTGGAGTTACACAGGCGTGCCATCCATTTGGGTGGATGGATGCAATTGGAGGAATTGGTTTACTTTCAGTGGTGAGGGGCAGGAGGTCGGTATACTCTGACCCTGAATCAGGAAAGCAGTTCAGGAGTCGATGAATTGGTTGGACCTGAAAGACCTTTTAAGAGTTAAGCATCCATTTGTTTTGATGGAAGTCTCATATAGCTCGAAATCGTTATCGGAACTGTACTCAACGTTTTTTCCGAGAGTTCTGCTTAATCTTAGGATTCATCAGATATTGCAAAGTTACTTAAGTCCTGCAGCGGCGGTAAGTTCATCTCAGAGACCGCTAATCAGACCACTCCATCAAAAAGAAGGCCTATCTGGCAGTGTTATAAAACAAATAAATCCAAAAAGATTGATGAATTCTACAGAATAAGAAACAGGATTCGAACTCTTCTTGCTTTGATTTAGGAAAATATAGGTCACCGATTTTCATAGTCAATGATTTATTTTTAATAATCTTAGAACCAAGCTACAAGCTACTACAGTTACCTAGATTTACATATAAACTAAAAGCATATAAGCGATGATTTGAATTTCATGGGACCATGAAAAAACTTTGAATTGGTTCGATAATTCGACCCTCTATAATTCGAACACCTAAATAATATTGTGATAAAAAAAACACTAAGTGCTAATAAATCCAAGTAAGTGCTGTTAAAATCACTGACTTCAACTGATTTCAGGTTGAGGTTGCCTTCAGTGGATTTAAAAATGAAATCACTGACTTATATAAAGTGAATTCAGTGCTGAATTCAAAAGAATTACGATCAAATTTTTTTAGATCTCGCACTTCTTTTTGGTTTTGATTGCATTGATAAAAAGCAATCAAAGAATGCGTTGCCAAATGAGTGAATGAATAGAATATTATTAATAAGGATTTTGAATGATACATACTTTTGAAACGAAGTAAAGTCGGATTTGGTAATACTTTATCACATAAACCATCAATCAGCACACACTTATCGACAAAAGTCTACGTAGACTACAACGAGCCATACTCTCACTCTAACGTCATTGTTTCGAGTAATGAATTTACACTTATGAATATAAGCGTTCGCCAATATTCAATTGCATAATTTTCGCGGAACAGTGGAGGTGGGTAGGTTATTTTAACCTTTCTGATTCACCAGAACGTTGATTTATTGAAATTTCTGGTGTCGCTTAGTGTAATTATTGCCGCACATGTTAAGCGGGAGCGAGTGCTTATGACGAAGATTGTGTTCTAATTTCAATTCAAAAGCTATTATTATTAAACAATTTACATTCCTTATCGCTATAGTTTATTATCGTAGTGGTGTCAGTGTAAATACGTCGTACTGTTGTTTTTAAATAACCGAAATTATTTCGAAAACTTACTACACTGCAAATCAAAAGTTTGACGAACGATATTCTTATTGATAACTCACCCGTTCAGTGCACAGCGGGTCAGTGATTAACTCTACTTTTTGAAAAATCTTAAATTTAAGTCTCAAAGTACTTGGGAGAGTCTTAACTTTTTATATTTACAATGACTTCCCTAAATAATAAAAATTAACGCATTAAACGACAAATTTCAAAGAAGCATGTAAATTATTTCATCGCTTTTCTCAACTTTTTGTTTTATGGATTTAATCGATCTGTGCTGTGAACGGTTCAATTGATAGTCCATGAAGAAATTAGGAGGTGGCCATTGTTAGCTAATGAGTGCACATTTTCAAATCTGTAATTCGATAGTTGACATTATGGGGTTTTTAAAGTCCCATAATAGCATTGATAAGGGATTTTCATAAACCATCTCTATAGACACATAAACAACCTGAGAATCGACATCCCTTTCAAGACTATCCTGTCAATGACAAAATCCTTCCTAACACCCACCCATGGAGCAGTCACGACCAAACATTTCCTTCACACGTAACCGTCAACCCGCCTCCTCGTTCAACATGAATCATAATTCGCTCCATTTGATTAAATACCGTTAGTCGTAGTCGTAGAGAGAAAATCCCAAATCGATATTACGTCAGCCTCGCCCCCGACGTCAAGGACACGCACGCTCAACAAAATTCAAAAGAACCCACATCCATCCAGTTGCGTTGAATACCAAATGAGTAAAATCATCAGCACAAGCCAAACACATACACGAGTATCCTTCGGATTTACTCGTGTAGCACCAAACCGACAATAAAAACCCAAGACGCCAGTCAGTTCGGAGATACCCGCCACTTCACCGTTTTTCGTATGGTCCTATAAATCCATTTGGCTTTGCTGAAAATTCATAAACATCCATTCGTATTCGTCCTTTCCAAATAGCGCAAGAACCGCGTTGACGTGTTTGCGTGCCGTAAAAATTTCTTCTTTTCAAAAGTCATTGACCTCCCATCCCAGTGGGTGGATATCCGCAGTGACTTTTCAATAAATCTCTACCTCATTCTCTCTCCTCGTCACCACACACACGAAGAGGGAAAGGTAAAAGAGTTGAAAAAGAAAAAAAGAGAAAAAGGGAAATTAACCTTCCTGGCGACACTAATAATTATCCTCGATATCGTACGATTTCCACTCAGTTGCCAAGTGCGTGTGTGAGCTAGATCGCATGTTGACATGGATATCAAGACAGATAATAAAATGTATTTACCAACAAACACTACCAGATGATGACTCAATTTTCCAGCCAAAAAGAGGAGATTCATTTTTTTTTTGTCGTAGTCCTGTACTTGACATATCCGCCCACACTAATGATGTCTTTATGTGGATGTGCTGCGTATGTTGGCCGTCTCCCCACTAGCTCTTGAATCACGATCGCAAAGGACAACGCTTTAGCCACATAAAATTACGCTTATTTGGGGCGAGTAATAAAAATTAAAAAAAAAAAACTAAAGGAAGAAAAGAATAGAGAAGAAGTTGGATGGGAAATAGAACACGTTAAGTCATCATTTCAACGAACACAAACACGACAAGGGATTTTTTAAGGACACACACACACATAGAGGGAGACATAAAATGTGGCGCCAGGACTTTTAACGATTTTTAAATTGTGACTGTCGTCGGGTATTGTTGTAGCGTTGGAGCATTTTCTTTTTCTGTTTGTTTTGTTTTTTTTTTTGTCTTTTTCGTCGCCAGTCACTCTGGGTTTTGGGTTTTAGGGCTTTTGATGGGATGTCATGAGGGCCGGGTGTGGGCAGAAGATGTATTTTTGCGACCAACGTCAGGATGAGCTGACGGATGACGAGAAATGAATGACGTCGACTCTTTTATTGTTTTTACATAGATTTAAATTTTTGCTGAGATGACTAAGTTGCCGGGGGAAACCGCAAATAGAGTCGACAATGGCGAAGGATCCTGGCATCTCTCAAGGGGAGCGAAGGTTTCATAAATTAGAAGAAGAACCTTTAAAAAGCAACTGGCGAAACCTTCCATAAATAACAAACCCTAAATGTAATCTTGGCTAGAGATGTCAAAAGAAAGCAGGCTTCAAATTTGAGAAATTTACTGCAAACATTTTATCAACCGAGGACATTTCTTCTTTTACCTAAACATTCAGGCTCAGACCTTTCTTCAAGCCTTCTTCACATAAGAAAATTGGTAACTTGACACAAACATGTAGGGAAGTTTACAAACTTTTGCAAGATCACTGCGAAAATGAAACCACCAGTGTCATTTTTAACTGTCTTATCCCGCTAAAAACAGCAGCTTTTCAATAATCTTTTAAAATGAGCGCATTCTAAGTGGACCTCGTCGTAGCCCTCGCAGCCAGAGATGAATTATTTGATTGTCAAATTGTTCCTCAAAAAACCCACACCAATAGAAATAAATTTAACGTTTTTTAGACTCTAAAAAAGACTCGTATTCAAATAATCATGTGTCACCCTTAGGCGCAATAAGATGCCCCAGACACTTGCAAAAAAACAAAAAAAATCCCCCGTCTCTTGATATCTGTGATTTATCCTCTGGTTGCGGGTTAATATACAGTCCACATATCGTCTCGGCGTCTGATGTCATTCAAACATCAATTCTACGAAATCGGAGAAGGGAACAGATGTAATTTTTTTGCGGTTCGGCGTTGCCGCAATAAGAGTTTTGCGTTGGTGTGACGACAAATTGATTCGCAAGCATAAGACACTCCCTCAAGGTTGAGTATTTCACTCAAACTTGTAGCATCGCCTCCAGTCATCGGATCTTGGACGTGGTTTGCTGCACTGAAAATATAAGTGGGTCTTGGAAATACGGAAGTTATAGGTTCAACATTAAGGTCAATGCCGACAACAAGGCTTTAATAGTGCAGATGTTGAGACAAATTAGTTTTTGTATAACACGTGTCATTTGTAACACACTAAACCCAGTTTAGCTGATTCGTTGCAAATTTTTTTATCATTTATAACAGTGCTTTAATCATTAAATGCTTATTATATTACATTACATTGGGCGGCGTAACAACCCGTTGAAGGCCAAAGTTAAAATTTAAATTTTCGTATGCAAGTATAATGATGATTTGGTACTTCTAGCTTAAAAAAAAATTAAAAATCTCATTTCTAAGATGGAAAATATTCGAGTTATACGAAAATAAGAGCATTGTACAGTAAACTCTCGATAATTCGAATTAACGAGTTGATCAAATTGCATAAGATATTCGTCGATTTATAGATGCTTTTTAGGGGACTGCGAGGTTTTCGAATTTTAGAGGTTCGAATTTTAGAGGTTCGAATTATCGAGAGTTTACTGTGATAGGCGTTTCTATTTACCATAAGTGTACAGCACTGTTATTAGTATTTTAAATTTCTCTGCAGTACTCTAATGTTTTAAAATCAGAAGAAAACATGCATACACGCAGTCAAAAAACGATTAAAGAAACCGGTCAACTGTGAGTGGAAACTCCATTTCATTTTACAAGACCTATCCGATGGTACCTCACTTAAAAAATTCCCGTGAATTTTTTTTCAAAAAAAGTTAGTAATTAATTTATTTGAGTATGAATAAAAAATCAAATACAATTTTTGGATAATTTTGGGGTATTGCGATGAGTTACCCCATAATTCAATTTTTTTTTTCAGATTTTTTGGTCAAATATTCTAGTAAATAAGGTGGATACCAATAAGACTAAGGTGATTACCATAGTACAACTTTTTGATCTAACTATCATCCTCTTTCCAACGGTTATAGCCTAATGACAGACAGGCAGACATTTTCATAATCAATATCCTGTCCCCTTTCCAACAACACCCATATTAACCATCAAAGTTAATAAAAGTTTTTTTCGGGCGTTAGCATTAGTACTAACTTTTTCTTTAATCTGCGACTAATTCCAAATAGGGTGCATGATTTATTTTTGGGTTACCTAAATACACCTTCAGTACAAATCTCATCCCTTAACTATAAAGGACTTATATGTTATATTCAAATATGTAACATTTTACTAAACATTAAGTAGGAAAGCAAAATACCTAATGTGTACGCAACAAGTTGTATTTACATATATTTTTTGCTTTATTATGTTCTTTTCAAAAAACAAAGAATATTAACAATTGAATGAACAGTAACATTAATGTGGAACATTAAATAAAGTGCTATCGGATTTTTATGTTACAATTAAGTATACATTGTTCAAAAGAATGTATTTCCCACAAGGAACTCAAACTAGTATATCGTTTTGGATATATTTTAGCACTAATCACTTCTTTTACGATGAATTCAAGCTTTTGCACTACTTCCACAATTTTTTTGTCCCCATTCTTCTTGTAGTATAGTCTCAAGCTCAGATTTGGTACTACTATCATGTTTTGGTATATAATGCTCAAGGTGTTTGAGTCCTGTGATTGAGTTGATGTTTTAATCTGCTTTCTCACATTGTACAACAACCATTCCTTCACAACCAACGAAACGTGTTGTGGGTTATTATCTTGTAGGACTATAAACGAACCCTCCAAGCCTAGCTTCTACGCACTCTCATGGTGATTGTTTTTGAGAATGTTGAGAAAATTGTCTCGATTCATTGGAGTCTCAACAAACACCAAATCGCCATCGCCGGACACTTTCGTACGCCCCCAAACTACAACTGATCCCCCACCATGCTTAACAGTGTCCGGCATGTTCATTGCTCTACTTTTATTTGGATGCCAATAAAACGATTTATGTTAACAGTTCATTCAAACGTTAATCATCTATTAATTATACCCTAAGTTTGTTCGCAGGAGACGACCTTCGGTGCAAGATTCCGGTCAGTTTTTTTTTTAAGAAAAAGAAATTTCTGGTAATTGACATAAAGTACTGAGATCGTAAAATCTGCGACTGGTAGGAAGGATCCGTGATCGGAAGAAGAAAAAAATAGTTAGGCAGCTTAGAACTCCACACCTAAGCCCTGCCTGTCAAAGTTGGACCAAACGAAAATCCACGCAAAGCAGACACACGCATGGTCCCCGCTTCAGGATTCACACACCATCTTCTTCAGGACTTCCCCGCCGAACCGTGTGTGTAAGTTCCCCCAATCAACTGTCACTGAGAATAAAATTTATTTTCCTATTTATGTACTTATGACACATTAAGTACCTGTGTGACAATAGCACAGCCGGCTCTTTTTTCTCGCTCGCTCTTCATCCAAAAATAAATTCTCCATTCAGCCCCATCTAATGCCTTCCATCACCATTAGTTAAATTTGACAAATGACAACATTTATCCCTGCCCATTTGTCATGGCGTGTGGCAGTCGCTTTTCTTTTCCGCTTCAGCCTCAGCCTCAACCTTCTCCTCCTTCGTCCTCGACACAGGACACGGAATTTCTTTTTTGCATACCTTCACTGTGAGAGACTGTGTCATGTTCACTTCCACCTTTTTTCTGCTTTCTAAGTAACCTCATATCACCGAGGGAATCCTGCTAAAATCCGCATTTCTCAGGAACCGGTAAAAGGTAAAAGCTGGGGCCGTGGGGAATGTGTGGAAATACATATGTGTGCGGCATTTTCCCTTTCAGAAAATCCACTTAAAAAAATAATAACGAAGCAAAAGAATTTTCTTTCCTTCCTACGTTTTCCTTGCAGCGGGCGAGAACATAAAACTCTCACGCCTGTTCTCTAATCCCTCCCTCCTTGGCAGCTAGGACATTCGGAGGCGCTTATATTCACTAATAGGATGTGCAGGCACATAAAAATGTTATGTTCCAACTTTGGCAACTTTGCCGTATTGTGACGACGGCTTGTCCTTGGGATATTGTTTGATTGAGCTATCCCTTCAGGGAAGGTGCGTGCATGTGTGAGTCGAACAAAACCACATTATCCCCATCAGGTTTTTTTTGTGCGCCTTTCAGCACCCGGAATTTCGGGGGCGGTATACCGAACGATTGTTACACATCGTTGATGGGCGGCGGCAGGCGGGCTGATTTCGATGAAGCAAAACAGGCAATCGTAACAAATACTTTCGTGTGTGTAAAGAGCGATCGATTTGACGTAATTCTCGGATTATTATGATTTCTTTTCGAAAACTTCTTCCATCCCACTTTGATTCCGTTTGGATTGGTGCTCTGAATACGAATTTAAATGTGATGGGGGGTGATGTACGTTCGTTTCTGTGATTTCTCGAGCACTCCGTTGATAGATTGACCGGGAAGGCTTAATGTGGATTTAATAAAATTAATTTTATTACCGTTTTTTTGCTGGTTCGCAAAAAAGGATGGGGGTGAAAGGGTTACTTGAGATGATTGTGTGCCTTTCATGGGCTGGGGGTTGGTTATCGATATCTACTCGTCTGATTGGAAGTTGATTGATTGCAGTGGAGTGCGACCAATTCAAGGTCGATGTGGACGGAGGGTATCGAATTGAAAGGAGGGGTACGTTGTCTGATTCGTTCTTGGGAATCAGCTCATTGGTGGGGAACGGAGCTCAAGGTCTGCGCCATTAGGAGGTAGACAGCAAGCAAATAAACGTCGGGCAGAACAGAGGGAACATAAAACATGGTCCTAATGAGGGGAGAACGTGAACAAATAGACAAGAAAAGGAGGTCTCAGGCTAAATGCGACTTTTAAAGTACACTGCACTTTCTGCACTTTCTTTCTCTTTCTTCTTTCTTTCTGTATTTGTTTTTTCTAGAATGTTTTCTTTTATTTGTCTGAATGCCGTCTAAGAATTACGCGGGTAATCCTTCAAGAATACTTTGAAAACACAACCTTGACACAGCAAGTTGTTTTTATTTCTCAGTTTAAAATGTTTCGCTAGTAGATTGTCGGACTACACGAATGCAAAGGGTCATTCACTTTTCGATTTCAAGAGTAAGGTTAAAAAAAAAACATACAACGACATATTTTTGTCAATTTTTTTTTATTTACCGTAGACGTTGCCTTCAACGTTGCCTTAGAAAGATTCGCAATTTACGATTTTTCTGAGATAACTTTCAACCATTTTGTCGACCATTTCGGTATCTCGGCAATAATTTGAGTAATAATAGTCTTGAATGCATCTACAGTTCGGGGATTATTCATGTAGACACGAACTTTTACGTAGCCTTACAAAAATAATGGTGTTCAATCACATGACCTTGGCGGCCAATTGATATCGCCAAAATGCGAAGTTACGCGAGCAGGAAACTTTTCACGTTATAAAGCCATAATTAGTCCTATTGTGTAGCTTGTTGCCTCATTTTGCTGGAACCAATCCAATCCCAATCCAAAAACCAATTCTTAATCCCCAGGCAGAAAAAAATCGGTTATCATTCGACTATATCGGTCGGAATTGGCTGAAACCGTCTGCCCATTAGCCTCTTCAAGAAAAAATACGGAACAATGGCATCTATCGACCATAGAACACACATGCCTTAAGACATCAGGAACATTTTCTTTCTCTTAAAATTTCTTCGCAATTTTACTGATTACTTACGTAGTCGGGAGATTATGGCGACCACAATGATCGCGTTAAAAGCGAAAGTGGCTACGTTTGAATCACCACTTTTGTAGTAAGTTTTAGAAATTTTACTCGTTCTATTTCTATCGATCATGGAACTAATATCATACTTTAAATGACAGCTGAATTTGTTGAGTGTCAGGTATCAGCGGTACCAACTTGAAACAGCGAAATGAATAACTCTGTATTTGCAAGTTAAATGTTACTTAACATAAGGCTTTTGGATTCTTTCCCTAAACTAACGACTTTTTACACTTATTGTCGATAACAAAAGACAGGTTTGTTGGTATTTCTCAGTTTGCGATGCAGTTACCGTGGAGGTAGAACGAATTAACGTTCAAAGAGTGCTTGGGTAAACACAAGACAGCAGAAATTACCAAATAAATGAACATAAGCACATTTACACAGCACTATGGCTTGACCATTTCGTCGAGTTAATGGAGGATCGTATGCTTTTAGCTTTCTCTATAAGTAGACTTTGTAAGCTTTGGTATATACAATATAGTCGTACTTCTTCAAAACAATCTTCAAATCCTAAAACTTCGTGCCTCGTACAGTCAGAGATCAAAGCCGGTTCATTCCGCAGGCAAAATACACCAAATAGACTCTAGACGTCCATGTACAAGTGACCGACTTTGCGAACTTAACCACGAGGATCCTGGACCATATTGGAAGTTTATACTCAACTCCGAATCTCATTTGCGGCAAATTCGCATACGAAATAAGTCTCCGCTCTCCCATCCACCACCTGTCCCGTAGGCCAGCAACAACATGTGTCAGCTCTAAAGACTTGAATCCTGTAAAACACCAGCTCACCTTATCCTTGATCCTGGACTACGATGCAACACAATCCGACACACACACATTTACCCACGTCAACCAAAACCCCGCCTTCCCGGAGTGCACGTCAACACGAGACACATGCTAGCCACGCTCCTCTGAGGGTATTAAAATAAAAAGTCAAGTCTGCACGTCCTTTTCCTGCTCCTCCCAGTCTCGACGTATCACATTTTCACATTGACAACTTAAATTAAGTCAAAAATTTGTCACCAATCCCCCATTAAAATTTAAATTTTCATAGCTCACCCATCCGCCCCCACCCGCCTCGTACGCACTGCATATCCTGTCCTCGCAGAAACTTATCTGCATAATCTGCGAAACACCCGTAGACCAGAATCAACCGGGATAAATCATGTACATACCTCCAATAAATCATCAGACACACACAACCCTTGCTCCGTCCTCAACCTCCGCCGTAACCTGCTTTCCAATCAGTTTCCCCTCCCGGGCAGAGTCCTTCTCTGCAGCCCCCCACATCAAAACATCACACCCCTGCGCCCGCTCCTCAGTCGTCGGCGTTTACAGCATGCAAATAAATTTTAAAACGATCCGCCATATGTGCACATGTCCTTTCCAACAGTCTGTCTGCCAATACAGACGCCTGCTTTTCAGGGGAGTGATGCTATTCCCTTCAACTTGTGTGTTGTTGGGTAGGACATGTCAATTCTGGAACAAGCTGAATATATCACACACACACACAGATACACTTGGGGAAAGATACATCTAGCTCTTTGCATGCACAATAGAAGAAGTCAACTGTCATCTATTGGCAAAGAAAATCTCTCAAAGTTACCACGGAAAATAAATAAAGTGAAAAGTTTTGCCGAAAAATAATAAAAAAAAAAAAGAATAGGAAAAACCGTTCACCCGAACGAAAATATTGTCCTTTGTGCATGACGAAGGGATGAGTGGGTATTCACCTCACGAAACATTTTGGCAAAGTTTTTGGGAAAATAGAAAAATACATTTTCGTGCGGGACTGTACGTCGTCGTCGTAGTCGGTAGGACTTGGCTGCAGGACGCCGTAAAATTACTTTGCATGACTTTGACACATGCACACGCACATGAGTGTCGTTATGGTAAATAGGAAAGGGAAGGGAAGAGATTTGTCGAAGTTGTGACTCCAAGCAAGAGGAGTTCCTTAAACTGGGCTGGGTGTAAGTAAAACAGAAGAGGCAATGCAACTGGGCGAAAGGAAGGAAGAGGGCCTACTTCTTAGAAAATGTGTTCGCAGTTTTGTTAATTATCCTATGGGATCCTTACCTTAAGGTGGATCTCTGAAGTTTACTGAAATGTCTCCAAATACGAAAAGGCATGAAAAAAAATTGCATTTTTCTCGGTCTCCTTAGGTTTGCTTGATTAAAGTATTCTTACGAATTGTTCAAGGAAAAATACTTCATCGTGCAATAGTTTAATAGGTTAACCACGAATACAAAATAATACATGCTTATGCAAGACTTTAAAAGCTTGATTTTTAGTACACATTAGCTTTTATTGTTTGATCTATTGACGTTCTGCTGGCTACAAAAAATATTGGCCGCGTCCAGAACGTGGATCAAATTTTTAGCAAATTAAGTGTACAATAACTTGGAATTTAATTTGTGTATTTAAAGTCAAGAAGTCAGCAGTTTACAAGCCGCAACGCCACCAATTTAAAGGTTATACGATCAAACGTTCTGAGCAAACTTCTATCAAATACTGAAATACTGTTTTTTTTTTCTAAACGTCATCAAGTAATCGTTTCTGCTTAGGACGAAACGTAAAGTTTGCTTTCGATTTTCCTCTTTAACTTTATCATACCCGAATTAATTCGGCATGAAAAGGTTAAGGGCTGAACCTAGATAAGTTATAAAGTGATCACTAGCAACATTTACAATAAAATATTCGACAATAAGCTTGCACAACATATCGAAAAAAAAAACCTTTAAGAAAAATTTAAGATTACGGGAAGAAGGTCAAACATAAACGTTACCAATAGGCAATATCGGGCATGAAAGGGCTAAAAGACTGCAGTCTTTTAAATAGTGGAAAATTAAAATTAAAATACAGGGGAACTTCAAATGAAAATAAAAAGCTATTGTGAATATTAATGTTTATAAAGCTTACCCCAGTACAGTTTAAATAAATATTTACGTACCTGTAACGAAAGAGAAAATTAGTTAGAAAACGATGTTCCATAAATCTGCTAATAAATTAGTTAAAAGCGAAAGAAATGACTTTCTTGGTGTGAGCTGTCCAACTATCAACTTCGAATTTTGGAAGACATTTTTAGCTAAAAATATGCCAATATTACTTATTCAAAATGGGAAACTATTACAATCTAGATCAAAGATTATTACAATGAATATTTATAAGTCAAAACTGAAAACATTAGCTGTACAACTCCGTCGTTTTGCAATAGATGGCTGCAGCGGTAAGTGGTTGTCGAAATAAATAGATCGTATATTTCATACAATAAGCTTAGGTATTTGTAAAATTTTGTAGTCGATTTGTGCCTGCATCATGAAGTTATTCTCTATTAAACGTGCTAGCTTACGAGCCAAATTCTTGTGATTTGCGGGAGGTTTTAATTTTCTGCTTTGATATGAAGAAATCTGCGGCTGAGGCTCATCGAATGCTCTCAAATACCTATGGTGAGGCGGCTATTAGTGAAAGTGTCGAGAGTGGTTTTAACGCTTCAAGAACGGTGATTTGGACGTCGAAGACCGGCGTGGCGGTGGAAGAGAGAAGGTTTTCAAAGATGCAGAATTGGAGGCATTAATTGATCAAGACTTGTGTCAAACGCAATCGAATCAAACGCAAAACGAATCATAAATGTATAACCAGTTTATTATTGCACAATAAAGGCTCGAATTTCAGAAAAAAAGGCGGAAGCAAAGTTGTACACCCAATAACTAAAAATAAAAGTACTAAGCTACATAAGTCTTTTTTTTAAATATGATAGATTAAATTGAAAGGAATAATTAACTAATTTTAAACTAATTAACTACTTTTTAACGTTAAAAACCGAATATACTTCTCGCTTAGGCTTAGACTTTCCTATTTCTTAGTAAGGCGATGAGTTGAATTTCTTCTTCCGTGGGAGGCAAGGGTCTAGTATTTCGCATAACGTCTTGTCCGGATTATAAGACATGACACTGACAAAAAATCGCACAGTAAGTTGAGAGCCGATACATTTTGGAACTTGAGAACAACTTTGCAAGCTGTTTATGCAAGTTTTCTAATCAAAACAATGTTGTATCTTTTTAGAGAAAAAAGATTTGCAATGCAATTCTACAGGCCAGTCAAAGTGATTGGTCTATCAATTTCAATTTAAAATTCCTACTGCATGTAATGTTTCCTTTCTATAATGATAACATGATTTTTGTACCTATAACCGAAGAATCACTTATGAACACTATACAATATTATTAAAGTCATTTTGTTATTTTTAAAAAGTAAATTTAAAAAGCTGGTTAAACTAGTGTTATTGGGTTCCGGTATACCTGCTGACATATTTTTTTTTACAACAACGAGTATAATTAAAATTGGTTATGACGCCTTTTTTTTAAATTTCTGGCATAATTTTGAAGTTTTCAAACCTGGACTTTGAACCCTGGATACTGAGGATATCGGTTGTCGATACGGAATATCGAGTGATTGAATGTTTTATGAATGTTGCCTCATAGGACTACAAATGCGGAATGTATAAGACCCCCGAGAGCCACAACTGCTTTAAAATATACCTTTATTGCTAATCAATTTTCCCAATTACTTTTAGTGACGAGAACGCCAGAGTTTTATTTGCAACTTCAGCTTTCCGTGGTAGATTTTCTCCAGCCAATCCGTCGTTTGCTCCGCAAAAATTGTGACTGAAATCAACCTCATCCTGACCATCATCTGCTTGATAAATCATTGACTCACGTCAGATTAAAAAGATATCTCTAACAAATTGACCTGATCAAAAAATTGCTCTTTGATATTTTGAGTAAACCTCCCGATTGACTGACTCAGATTCCTCCTAAGCCGAAGGCTGTCTTCAATATGATTTATAATCCGATTGATATTTCCAAATTTGTTCCTCTGACACACCACAACCTGCTCAGCTTACCCTACATCACAGCTCTGGTCAAATATTCATATGCAGCCATACAAATCATGACTACCTCTCCCCCAAACGCGTGTATTTTGTGATTCTGAATTCCCAGTGTAAACACTTCATTTTTACTGAAAATGAAAATGAGCGAGAAAACGGAGGAAGAAGAGCAAAAATAAAAATCCAAAATCGATCAATGCCATCGACCGAAACCAAACAAAGTAAACGATGAAATAGGACCAAAGTGGGTTGCCCACCAGTCCCATATACACCGTTATACACCGTGTGCTAAGCAAAAGCTGCCACCGACAAAAGGCTGCCATAACACTGGTAGAATGGAAATGATGAGTGTATAGAGGGTATGCAAATAAACCGCAAACCGCAGCAGGTGAACAAAAAAAAAAAAAAGAGATAAACAAAAACTAAAACAGAAAAAAAAAGACAGAAAAAAGAAGAGAGAAGAAGTGGAGGGGAGTCACACGGAATGTATCTACACATGTGGAGTTTAGAAGGACAAGAAACACGCTACAATGGACGACGTCAAATAAAAGAAAATGCGATTGATTGATTCTTGGTCGTGGCTGACCCTTTGATCATCGGGGTTTATTGATTCAAACGGATTGCATGTGCAATGGGTTTATTAAACCGCCAATATGCTTGATTAGAAGCGGCTACCTCGTCGTCCATAATAGTCGGTGGCTGGACGCGGTTCCCCTTGGCGGGTCCGTGTCCACTCCAATTGCTGTGCAGACCGGGGTCGAAGGTCATTGAATTCCATCAACCAGCAGAAAAAAGTAAGTTGAAAGATTGCTTGGAATGAAAACTGCTTTAAAAGCGCACTCAAAGAATTCTTATTTTGAGCTGTTTTATGTTAATTTTTTTCAATTACGACTTTATTGATGACAGCTGCAGCCAATCAGTAGTGTGTCTCCGTGTATCTCCGAAACGGCGGCGCTAAAGCTGCACCAAGAACACAAATGCACACAACCTAATGAATAGAATTCTGGTGTTGTCTAAATTGGAACTTTTTTCAAGAGAGTTCTTGGACCAAAAGTGCAGTCCTCTGCCGAAGTCGAAGTCCAGTCAGTGAACAGACGGCGCTGTCTATGGTCGCTTTGAGCCCATGTATCAAAGTGAATATCTTACCACGAAAGGCCCCCACTAGAAGCAAAATTTTCTAAATTAAAGCCTGCGCCTGTGGGCGGCGTGGCTTAATCGTTAGTGCGTCGGACTGTTAAGCGAGAGTACCCGGGTCAGCTTGGGAACCGGCAATAAACTGTAGGTCCCCATCACATGTGTCAAATTATAACGCGCACAACACAATGGAGGCACGAAAAGCTAAGCTTTGGCCCTTCGTAGGCTGTTACGCCACTAATGTGATAAAAGCCTGCGAAAATCATAGCTCGGGCACAGCTCGGATCAAACTGCTCTAGGATTTCCTGTACGCTTTCTCTGACAGCGGCAACGTTCTTCGCATACTGACGGCCCTATCATCTTACCGAGTCGTCCACTTTGTATTTAGCCACCAAAGTTAAGAAGGCCCCTGCAACTGTCGTAAGATAGTAGCAACGACAGGAATTATTGCACTGACGGAGAACTATTTTATTAAAAAAAATGTTTGCGATCGAACATGTAGCAATTCTCAACGAAATCTTGCGTGATTACTTTTACACTCCGCAATTTCAGCAAAATCTGTGTAAAATTCCACGAAGACTTCAAAGCTCTATCCATCCACAGTTGTCATCTTGGTTTTTGATTTTCGTCAGCAGACGAGTAGAAGCCCCTTTTGATTTTGCAACCCCCTCCGATATATCCTTACATCCCATCTTCCCAAAACTTTCACTCCAAAATTGTCCCGAATAAACTTTTTCTGCGAAGGAAAACCAGAGTTTAAATTTCCAAATCCACTATCTCAGACCTCACCAAACCAGGCCAGCGCACTACACAACTACTAGCCACAGTATCCCACCCCGATCCCCAATTAAAATTTATCGCAACTCTGATTCTCCAGCCTGCGCAAAAAACCCACTCCACTCAATTAAAACTTTCAAGAACCAAATCACTGAACAAACAGCCCAACAACAGCACAATTTCTTGAGCCTCCCCCATCAACCTAGCTCGTTCGCCCACATCCGCCCTCCGTCGTCGCCCCTAACTCGAGACCCGAAAATTAACCCCAGGATCAAACAAAATTATTTTATCAAACACACATCTGTTCCTACGCCACACCGCACTCGGCTACCACAAAATTAACGCAAAATTATGTTACCGCTTTCATCGTATGGAGAGCGCAATAAAACGCCACCCGCCCCAAAGTAGAAACTTCCCCCGGGGGATTTTTCATCCCACCAAAGCACATCCACGAACCACATTAGACCAGAAAACATAAAACGGCCAAGAGGCTAAAATCATCGACTCAAGAGCGGATGAGAGAGCCGACGCCAACACACACACCAGCCATGATGATGTAGTTTGTGTACGTGAGTTTTTTGATCCTGAAATTTTCTTTTGGTTTGGCCACTTAACCCCTGCCAAGACGAGGGCGCCAAACCGCCCCCCACACACACACGTCGTAGGAAAAACGGGAAGGAATGAAGGAAAATATGGGAACGGTCTGCACTTGAATTAACCGGAAAAACGTGCCGGGTCGAGTCGAAATGAGAAGCGTCAATTAGCCGGACAGAGGTACGCGTCGTGCTGATGCTCCATCGTCCTTGAGCGAGGCGACGCATATGTGTGATGAGCCCGGACATCAAGTGGCCACGTGGGGGGCGATGGAGGTAATGAAGCTTAGGAGGCATTTTGTGGACATTATCTACTCGACTTAATTAATGTTGTTCATTGACGTGCCAATGTCCCGTTTGTGCTGGTGGCGTGAATTCTGACTCCACACACTCCCAGGACGAATAATTTCATTCACAATCGATACTCAATAAAAAATCATTAAAAATTTACCACGCATGCACACACACGTGCTAATAGCCTTAAGAGGACACACGCACACGCACTCAACGTCGCCACCCCCTGGGCCGGAGCAATCTTTTTTATTTTACTTTCATTTTATTTCATCATGGCCCGCCTGCTTGCCCCCGTGGGGGATAATAAAAGAAAGAAGCCAACGAAAAAACTTTCGATTCATTTCTCCTCGCTAAAATGGCCCATAACGTGTACCTGGAACGTATCCGTGGAACTAAAAGAACACAATTTTGTATCTTTTTGTGTGTGTGCTTTGGATTATTTATCAAGTAAGGGTCGCAGATAAAATTTAATTTGATTATTTCGTTGTATAGTTTCGACGAGAGTCGTCTCTTCGTCCTCGACTTTTTGTTCGCACATCCTTCGACGGGGATTCCTTTTCTAGGATTCTATGGGGACCCATGCATTTGTGTAGTTCGTTCTTGGTTTGCTACTAATGGAATTTTGGCAATTTCTTGGAAATGCTGTTCAATTTATTTATGCGATACATTCGAGCGGAGTCAGTCCCTGCTGTCTTGGAATCGGCAATCGCCGAGGGATGGAAGGTTTTTTTTCCATTTTGATTAGATTTCATGAAATTTTTACAAAGTCGCACGTGGAGTTTTGTGTTACACGAGTCATGGACTTCAAAAGCGCTGCATATTTTTGGAAGCCTTGCAAGAGGTGATCATTTCAACAATTAAATACTGGTTTTAGAAAGTGAAAGCCGAACGATTTTCGACTAATTTTAAGTGGCTTTTATTAGATATTTCCAAGACGAAACTTAAGAGGGGATCTGTCCCTCTACTCTATTCTGAAAGTAGAGCTTCGCATTTAGTGCCTTTGTGTACCTAGCCTAGGAAAATTTGTGCAACAAAGCAGATGTCGTCTTGTCTTTTCGCTTGCCAACTGTTTTTAAAATTGCCCGACATATTTTTCTGACAAATTTCGGACTTGCTGAAAAGACGAATTCGAATCAAATTAAAGTGATTGAAGTCTCCTATCTTAATTTGAAGGATTAAAATCTTGATGCAATTTTATGTAATCCTGGGGATTACACCAAACTATTCCTCACAAAATTATTATTTAACTAGAAAAATAAACAGCACACGATAGAGTTAATAGTTCGTTTATTATCACTACAACTAGTCGTTACGAAATCCAATGATGAGAAGAAGAATGAAAGAAAGAAGGTTCACCAAAATGAATTAAAGAAATTTATTTCAAAAATGTCGCAATGTTAAAATAGATACAACGTTCCACAGTAAACATGGCGTTGCCAACACAATTCAAAATGCCTTTCTTGTTAAATTTATGGTCTGAATTATCCGTGCAATTGAAAGTATAGCGGTATCACTTGTTTCAAGCGGGCTGAGGAGCAGAAGTCATTAATTCGACTCAAAAAACAAATACAATACAAATATCCAGGCAATTGCAGTATATTTCAGGCTGACTTGTTAGCCATTCAAAAAACGATGGAGATCGTTGCCACAGCTCCAATATTTTTTCCAGAAGCATAAATACAAGGTTTACATCCTTGCGGATAGTCAGGCAGCGCTTCAGTCACTCGCTAGTGAAACGATCAAGTCTAAGACGGTCTGTAATTCCTGTAAAGCAATGAAAATATAACCGGAGAAGGACGGAACAAACTTAGAAGCTACAAACTGAGTAAATTGCAGCCTATGGGTAGCTGCTAATGTACATCTCGCCCGTATGCTTAGTCTTACCGTTTCGAACAATTAAACTTTTTTCAAGCACATTTTTGAAAATTCGCCAATTGTATTTTTAAATAGCTTACGCCATAGTTTTATTATCAATAACAACACCTTTATTTATAACGTTATGAACTATCTTCTTAATGATTGCATTGTGCGGCGTAACAGCCCGTTGAGAGCCAGAGCCTAGCTTTTTCGCTTTTTCGCGCCTCCACTGTGTTGTGCGCGTTATAATTTTGTCACATGTGGAGGGGACCTACTGTTTAATGCCGGTTCCGAACGGCGAAGCTTTTCATGACAGAAGTACTCCAGGAAGGTTGTCAGTCGTTCGCTGGAGGTGAGGCCGTGAAAAATGTTTGTGGTGTTTTTTTTTCCCCGAGCTGGATTCGAACCCGGGTACTCTCGCTCAACAGTCCGACGCACTAACCGATCGAGCCAACGGCGCCCACTTCTTAATGATTGATTAAATTAAATTAAACATTGAATAAACAATATACTAAGTAACCGAACAATAATGTAGATAACAATAGAATAAGTAAAACAGTTTTGTAACAATTTAAGAAAGGATGAATTCGCTTACGATAGCACAAGTTGAAGGAAAACAGCCGTTCGCCAGGCGCGGAAGAAGTCAAGGTGGTATCATAATATAGTGACATACTTTTATCGCAGGGTGCAATACATAAGCAATTATGTCAATATTAGCTTCGGGTTACAAATATAAATAAATTTTGAGATTTTAAGTTCTCGCCGTACAGCTTTAATCTTTTAAATTTTATTTTTAAAGTAGTCAATGACGGCATAAAATCTACCAAAAATATGTTCATATCTAGCTGGAGATGGTTTATTGCTCCTGACAAAGGCGTGAAAATTAGATTCCCGATTGCTTATTAATGCACTTCATAAAAATTCAAGTACCCGTCAATATACTTAAAAAAAGGATTTGAAAAGTACTTGTGCTTAACGATTTTCAAGTACCAGTACATTAACTGTACTTATATTTTTTTAAATACAGTGTACTGGGTACTTACTCAGTACAGATTTATTATTTTACAGCTCTGCTTGTGATATTCACAAATTGTTAATTGAACCAAATTTTATACAACTGCTAGATTATAGGGCATAAGCTGAGGTCCCACTATTACACACTCTAAGGTTATGCAATTTATTTTGGCTGTGGAAAAGAAATTAAAAAGTTTATAATAATATTCCAAAAAGTTGCACTACTCGCTCATGCCGGATTTCACATTATTAGCTTAAGTAACGATTAGAGCCTAAGTTCAGGATCAACAAATATTTGATTTTCACGGTGCTGGTTAAGTGTTAAACTCTCCTTAAATTTTCGTTAAATCTAAACAGACAATTTCGGTGGCTTAAGTATTTTTTCCATAGAAGCTTTGAAGTTTCTCATGATATTGAGTGGTGAGCTGGGTATTATTATAAACAGTACTATTAAAAAGAGTGAACCAGTCCAATATCTAATATGATGTCGCTTTTTACAAACGATTTCGGATTTTAAATTCGGCGATATTCGGCCTTTTGTATATTGGAGGAAAGTCGACCAGCAAACGATACAACAACTTGGGGTATAATGCAATGCCAATTTAGTTTCAGTTCGAAAAAAAATTTTGTTATTTTGCTTTTACTATAATTAAAAATAGTGCTTTATCTTTAGAATTTATAACATTGCGATTTTATAGAAGTGGAGGGATGCTGATATCAGCTCTAGAATTAAGTGGACATTTTGTATCATTCGCTAGCAGACAGATTATGATAACAATGTTTTGATGGTCAACTAGTTGCATAGAAGGCGAACAATGCTATGTTTTGATTAATAGTTATTTTGCATACATTTCAAATTAAAACTGAATTTAAATATCAAATTATAATATTTTATAATCTTTAAATAAATTAAATGCATGAGTACGACGCCATGTTTTGACGTTTTGAATTCATTTTGTTATACTTGTAAAAAAGGAAAACTAGAAATGATTTACAATAGCACTCGGTTGAACCCATTATTAAACCGCACACAAATTATGACTATGAAATCGAAAAATTTATGAACTTTACTCAAAGTGAATCCTGAGTTCAACTCAGCAGAAAATTAAACTAGCGCTGTGAAATCGGGTATCAGACTTACAAAGTTTATATCCCGGGACACTATTTAGTCAACTTGTTAACTAGCCAACATCGCCACGAATGCCGCAACTGATCATTAGATCTCCCTTTTACTTCTAAGGTATAGGAGTGTGAAAAAAATCTTCATCTTATTTCAATTATTTTTGCAAAGACAAATTGATGAATTGATGAAATCAAACGTAAATATCCGAGTCATCTGAGTTGGCATCAAATGCGAAAAAAAAGTGTGGCACGTGTGGTTCAGCTTTTCTGAGGCATCTGTGGTTCGCGTTCCAGACCCTCTTCATCTTCTAATCAATGATTCAAGATACATATTTCGGTATATACTTTTAATAAGGTTCAAAGTGTCAAAAAACCAAAGATTGTTTTTCTTAAAATCGTTTTTCATAATTTTCCAATGCCATCTTTTTCGAAAGTTGTTTCCTAATACTATAGTCTTGAAGTACTGGAGAACGATTAAAAAACTGAAATGGTCAATAAATTATAAGCCATTGCCCCTCCCGCTTTACGTAACCAACCCATTGCGGATTTTTCCATTAATCTACCAATTGACATTTGATAAAGCCCAGCTTTAGTCACTTAGCCCGATTTTGTTCACTTTGCGTCCCACGCATTCAGAGAATAGTTTTTATTTTTTTCCCCAATATCCCCATTCGCTTTTATGCCATTAACGTGCCAACTAACAAACCAATTTAAAAATTTTAATCCACACGAGTCAAATAGGCCGTCGTCGGCCAAATTGCAGTTTCCGAAAAAAAATATAAAAAAAATAGTGCTTATGTTCAAAAACGAAACCGGCCGAACACTAGTCAAAAAGTGAAACAACATAAATATCCCCCTCCCACAAGTTGTGTATAGAAAAAGAGGAAAAACTTCCAGCATTTAGTGCGGTAAAAAAAACCAGCAGCAATTATGTGGAACACGTGTTTTTTGTCCAACCGAACAGCCAAATTCGAAAAAAAAACTGCACAAACGTTGCGGAAATGCTACCACCCGACCACCCTCTGGTGGACCTGATGAGTTTCACTTTTGCTCGCTGCCACCCCACGCACACAGGCACAGAAATTGGTTATAAAAATCCAACCAATAATCTGTCAAAAACTTCCGCCCCCCGGGATGCTGTCCTCTGTTAAAGACGCAGCCAGATGATGACACGGCCTTTCACAACACAACACCGAAAATTATTATTTCAGGATCAATTTCGTTATTCATTTTGGATGTCTGCTGTTCCTTTCGATGTCCCTAATTGACACGAACAAACAAAGAATTCCTTGAATCATTTTATTTGCCAGGACACAAAAAAAAACTCCGTCGACGACGTCTTGTCAAACACGGCGTGTCCCCTTAAGAAGGATCATGCCCCCGTCCTTCGTGCGACTGGTGGGAGAGGTGAAAGAACTCAATCGACGCGTGCATTTGCTTAGGAAGTGCCAACAATCGGGTGGACGTGAATCTGGGGCTACCCCCGAAAGCCAGTCAGGGGTACTTAAATCGTTGACATTATCAGTCGGGGGTTTATTTTCGGCGCGCGCCTTCCAAAGGCGAACGACGCGGTGGAGAAAAGTACAAAAGTGTGTTTTTCCTTCGGGTTATATCGGGCGGGTTATCCTTTTTTGTCTCGCAGCATCCTTTCCCAGTGGTGCTTTCGGTATTGACACCCACTTCAAGGAGTTCATTTCCATTTCAGTGACTTGGCCTGGAGTGCGAGTATAAATCTGATACAAAAAGGATACTCTCCTGTGTTTCTGCTGTTGTTGGTGTTTTGTCGACCTTTTGTATGTGTGTGAGGTTCGCTTTATCATTCGTTCGTCGTTTTGATTTTTTTCTTCTACACAGTTGAGTGTTGAGTCGTCCCTGATTCCCCAGACTGATCCGAAAAATCGATTACGTGCGTACAAAATCCCATGTGTGTGAGAAAAAAAAATAGGGAAACCGAAAATGGAATCCATTTGCATGCGAGGCAGCGAGAAGAAAATGGAGAAGATCCATCTAAGGGGCCGTACTTAAAATGTACAATTCATTTACTTGGGGATTTTCGGCGAAAAGGAAGCGAGCGATAAAGTGGTTAAATGAATTTTTGAGTGACTCGCTGTGTGTGTGGGTGCGTGGTGCGGATCAAGGAAACAAATTGAATGCGATTTGTCATTCTTTATGATTTCATAATTTTGTAATGAAAATTCCCGCACGCTATCTGCAGTGCCAGACGAGAGGCTGTTGGGCCGAGAACCGGGGAAATCATTTGAGAAAATAAATTAAAGGAGAGAAGATCTGCAGCGCGATGGAAAGCCCACGGCACTTTATCATCATTTCAGGACGATTGAGAGATTTGGGAGGGTCGTTCTTCAAAAGAAACTTACGCAGTTTTGAGGGAGACCAAGTGATGGGATGGAGTTGAGAGACGGACCATTGGAAGGTGGGGGAGGTTTTCTGCCACCCCTAGGGAACAGCCAGCTGATGAGCTGGGACAAGCAAGCGAGTTAATAGCTGGAACCAACATGGCTTTGTGGTGCGATTAGAAATGGAGAACATTTTGAAATATAAGAAATAGTCGACGATTTTTCAAGGATTTCCACCCAGTTTCAATATTTTTGCGGTTTTCACTTTCCCGAAGATGCAGATCCGATGAACACACTTGCCAACGACTTTCATAGATTCTCGAGTATCCAAATTTGGCTCGAATATCCAAATTTGTATTCGTCACCTTTTAGGGTTTTAAAGTTCTTTGTTTGGCCTCTAGTTCTCTCTGAAATCATAACAACTCGTAAATGAATTCTTTTCCATTCGGATCACACGATAAATAAAGAAAAAACTGTGCTGGTCTTTAACAAGCTTTATTGTAAAGCCATTGATCGATCTGATTACAATGCGCCTAATGCTATCCCAAACGTGTATAGCTGGAGCAGCTGGATATTTCCTATGATTGCGGGTTCATTTCACACAAAATCTCCTGATTTTCTTTTGACCATCCTTTTTTAAACCGATTTTGGACATTACTCAAATCACAGTCTTTTTTCTTTGATATGACTGCCTTAAGCCTTTCCCTCGGCAGCTCGCTTCAGTCTCTCCACTACCTCTTCAACATTTTCCATTTTTGCTTCTTCCGCTATCTGCTTTTCTTTTCTCCTCCACAGCTTCTTCGTTGATTTTTCCGTCATTAGCTTCTCGATAGACAGCACCTTGACCTTCACCCCGTTTGACTCCAACGTCTAGATATCCTCTTCAAGCCTCGCCCCTAATCAAATTCAAAATCAAAAATACTTCCGGGAAAATCTCCGTATAATGGTCTCCCACGAAGAGTGATTATACCTACCCACCCAAAGCCCTGGCACGATCCCGGGGAAGGAAAATTCCAAATCATTCACCCCATGAGAAGTATCACATTCCACAACCCCCCTCATAATTACTGTTTGCAGCTAACACCTTCAAGGAATTTGTATCTTTTTTTTTATTTTTATTTTCCTCTGTTTTTTTGAGTTGTGCTCTCCTCCCGTTCGTCATCGTAATTCGTCGCTGAGGGTATGACAAAACGCAATTAAATTCGTGGAAGCAGAATAATGAAATTAGGTACAAAACAAAAGGACATTTCTTCAACCAGTTGAATGGTATCCTTAATTTCACAAAAGATGATAGAGCACCCTGCTCCACCCACTCCATCTCTCGCTTCTTCCACAGCAAAAGAAAAAAAAACGAATGAACGAAAAAAAAAAAACACAAGAAACTGCCACAATCATCCTGCTTCATCTTTTGCTCCTCCACGTCGTCGTCTTGGTGTTTCTTGTTTGCTGTAATTTCATAAGCACATCTCGAAGGACTTGTCGTCCCACTGGAATTTATCTGCTGCAAAAATTGTTTTCATGATAAGGAGCAAAAGCGAAGGGGGATTCTTGGTACCGGTTCTGTGTATAGGGTTCGCCAAGCGCCCTCCCGCTTTCCTTTGCGCTGCTGTGGAAATTCTTGTTTTCCTTTGTGACGATGATTTATTCTGGAGTGAAATTTATGTTTGCTTTTTTATGCTGTTGGGGGTCTCTGCGCGTAGTTTGTGTGAATTTGAAAAAAAAAAGATAGAGAAGAAAGTTTTTACAGAAAGAAAAAGGGAAACTGGGGGATTCATTTAAAGCAATCGAAATGAATCCAAAAATACGCGAGACGCGCCAGCGGAGGAGGATCGACTTAACAATACTGCGAGGGTGTTATCGATAATTTGGTTGCGGATAGTTTTCTTTAGGAGTCAGTGAATAGAAGTGGTTGTGGGTTTGAGCGCAATGTACGACCTTGAAATGCCGTTCTTATATCATAAAGAAAAGCAGCGATGCCGAGATTTTAAATTTGAACTTTTAAGATTTGATTACTTTTTTCTACAAAAATGTTTGAAGCCTATTTTTACTAATATTAAAAGGGAAGAACAAACAACTTGAGGCTTGCTGAATTGATTTCACAAGCAAAAACTGAACCCTTGAATAAGCCTAATGTAGAATATATTCCGCAAACGTAAACAATTTCAATAAAGCGATAAGTATCCACAACAAAATTTTATCAATTGACTAATTTTCAGAATTGACGAGCAAATCTGTCAATACAGGCCAACCTGACATAAGAATAACTTAGCTGAAAAGACAACAAAAATCCTCATCAGATTAATGCATTTGGAAGTCTTCGGAGGTCGCAGGCTTGATAAGCTAAACGATAAAAGATTTTTGTGATAAGTGAAAACATATACATATACAGCTCCGGTCAAAATAATAGCAGTGCATAGCAGTAATAGTGCGAGAGAATATTTTTTTTCTTGGAGTCTTTGGGAATGCTCTTCTACTTTAAAACAAAAGGAGTAAATGATTTTTCAATTACAATTACAATCATTGAAAGATCATCATTTGTTCGTTCGCCATTAAAAAATGAAAGTTACACATTTTGCATTATTGTAAATAGTAGAAATGTCAGTGTTACGCCAATAAAGGAGAGTTGCAATTTTTTATAGCTTTTTCGTTTTAGTACAACAAATGAAGAAATGAAATGAATTAATTAATCGAGTGATGTCTAAAATACTATCTGAACATATTTTTTTCAGAAGAATAGATTATATATAGTTAGAGTGGCCTTTAAATTTTAAGTTGGATACATTTTGAAGAATACTTTTTGAAACCTTTTGCAATAACCCGATATTGTGTAGAAAGAAACATTAGCCTGTTTTATAAAAAATAAAACAAGCCGACTTGCGATCGGCTTGTTACGACTTGTTACGGGGGTAATTCACTGCGAACTGTAACTACATACCATACTCCATTTTTTATCTCATCGTAATTTTTTGAGATTAATAATATGTTTGTAAGACATGTGTGGTTATCTAATGGTAAAAGGTACTATGGCATTTGGAAGAGGAAATTGTTTGTTTATCGATAAGAAAATGGGCTGATTTGATAATTTAAACATTCTCCACATTAATTTGACAAAAAAAGTTAACAAGATTGGCTTGAAGGGGTCATTTATTTACAAAAAGGATGATGAGTCTAACCACATTGCGCTTTTGGAGTCCAATTCAGAATTAAACAAAAATTCAAAAATGTCTTAAGCAATTTAAAGTTAACCAATTTAAATGTTTTCCGGCGTTTTTTGGAACAATTAGACCGAAATATGAGAAAGAGCGTACAACAAAATCGGAAGTTATTCTGAAAACAATCTGCATGAGTTCCAAAATTACTTCAAGTAGAGTAGATTGATGAATCCGATGCCACTTCATTTGTCTGTTATTAAGAAATCATCAAAGTTTCCCACGAAATTTTAATTTCATCTATATACAGTGTAAAATAACCGAATTTCATATACTGCTTAGTTACTTTGTGATGTAAATTTCGACTTTGCTTTTGTTGCACAGTTTTAACAGCTACGATTGGCTTAGTTTTTGCTTTGAAAAACTATTGAATTTTCGAATAAAACTGCTTACCTACTTTTGTGACTGACTGTAGATCGTTACTACTTTATGATTCTACATAAAGGGTAGTCTTTATTTGATTCTAGTATATCTGAGAGAGTCTGACAAGCGTGCCCAGGTTCGTATTCAGCCCTGTGAAAAAGCACCACAAACAATTTGCACGGCCCCACTTTAAGCGGGCAGCGCAATTCATGCTAATCCTGTCACGAAAATTTTTCACAATTCAACTTATACCGGCTGTTAATGCCTCACAAATAAGAAGAAGAGTTTTATATTAAATTTCTCCAGAAAAAAAAATAAACCCAAATCTTATAAGTTAATTTCCGAAATAATCTTAAATTTATCTAAGCTGGACTTATGGTTACTCCTTGTGGCCACAGAATGCAAAACCAAATTGATAAAATCTTTTTTTACATTAATTTCTTTTACCATATATCTTTATTTCAAGTTTGGAGGAACAGCAGTTAAAAGAGCAGGCTGAAAATAAATCTTCGTAGCTGAAGCTTATTGCAGTAAAACTCATGGGACAGTTTTCTTTCTCTGTCAGAGTTTAAATTAGGCGTGAAAGAGCAGACTCTTTCTTCATGATTTAAGTGCTGGTGGTTTAAAAAATGCACACCCCGAATTCACTCTTCAACCGCGATCAATATTTGTGGAAGACGAGAAGTTTCAGTCCGTTGCTTTTATGGAACAATCAGCAAAAAATGCTTAGTCTCCTTATGCTTACCCAAAATCCCCATTCAATTCACACCCCAGGCCAGAGCTGGCAGGCCGGTCTTCAAGAACTCAGAATTCAAACCCCCAAATTGCACGCTCGCCTCACTGGCGAATTATTCAATCAGTCGTGCCCTGATTCGCGTTTCATGCTTTAATAACCAAAATTTCCCACCAAATCCCCGCCATCGGTGGCACATATGGCACAACCCGAGCGTCGCCAATTCGACTGGCGCCAACAGCCCCTACCGCCTCATTCTCGGATTCACTGTGCAAACGCTTCAGCGCGTCGCACTGCAAACACGCCCTCCCACCACCACACACATACACAACATATCGTCATCAATTCCGATTCAACGAAAATCATGCGTTTATTGTTTGGCGATTATTTGTTGCTCAATTAGTGTGTCCGACGATTCATCATCAAGCGCCCATTTACAGTGCAGCGCCTCCCCCACTTGAGTGGGGCGACAGGAATGGCTCGACTGCTATTTGGTGTGAGAGACGGACTTACCCACCACAGCGCGTTTATTATGTAATTAAGACCGGTGACACATACCTGTAAAGAAAAAACAACCGAAAGCAGGTAATTAGTCAAAAAATGAATTAATTGCTCAGGTGGGTGAGAGTTGGGGGTGTTGTGGGGGTGGTTGTCGAGTGCGTTGCCCGTACACACGTCGGGGTGATAAAATTAACTTCTACATGTCTTGTAATTGACATTAATGAAACGGTTAGGCCCACTCCCTGTTCAGTGCGCCGTAGTTGGCACTTTTCACCTTTACGATGATGGTCGTAAAAATTAAATCGACCGTTAAAAAGGGTTCATCGTCGTCGTCGTCGGAGACTTTGCCGTTTCCAGACGTAAACGCCAGAGTTTCACCTTCTTGGCCCTTAAACGATACAAAGATGTGTTTAATTTTTAATTGCATTCAAGGGATTGCTTTTTTTATTTTTTAGATGAAAAGAGTCGTTGAGGGGGATAATTTCAAATTAAAAAGTGACTTTGCTAAATTGGTCAGTTTTTGGGAGCGGTTTTTTTGCGCGGGATGGAGTTATACTCAAAAATAAGCTTAGGGGAAAGTTAAGCAGAAGAAAATTTGTAGACGGTCTTGGCTTTTTTACTACAAGAACGTAGACAGTCAATGAATTTATAAAAAAAAAAAATTGAGGCTTTATGCGCGGGCAGGGAGTTCGGGTCATTTTACTGGACCCTTTTAACCTGACGAGAAAAGTGGCCAAAAGTGGTGGAGTAAAAAGAGAATTTCAGAAGCCTGGCAACAATTTTTGCAAGGTTTCTAAATAAAAATTTCTTAAATTTGCCGTCAGTCATAAAGAAATGCCGTGCAGCCTTTCAAATGGAAGAGATGATCGTTAAAAGCCTATTCAAACAAAATGCCTTTAAAAATTTGAACACAGAGCTGAAGAAATACTCTTGGAACTACGTCGACAATAGAGAGGTTTTCAGCGACGCGTCCCATGAATCAGTTAACGAAATTCATCGACTTGCTACGGTTTATGGGCCGATCAGAAGCAATGAGAGCGATTTCAACTCCCCACGGAAATGCTAGGTGCCAAACTCGACACTAAATCGTCAAGGGACATTAAATAAATTATGTTGTAGAAATCCTTCTAGCATTATGGTAGGCAGAAAAGATGAAGACGGGTGTTTAGTTGATCAAATAGGATAAAGGGACTATAAGTCACTTGTAACAAAAGAAACAGGAATTGGATCTAAGGCCAATTCGTTAGAAGGAGTGCAGTGATTGATAATTGTTTTGGAATACTAAATTTAAGAATTACTGCTTTGCTAGTCAATTCAAGTGCAAATACTTACTTACTTAGTTAGCAAAGAAGTTACAGCTTTGAATCGGAATTGTACATTTTTCATCTGTCTTGTTGATCCAGAATTACTCCTTTTTTCAAATATCTTCTAAAGTATGTAACATACAGAGCAGGTCAGAAAAAATAGGTGTGTGCTCATTGTATAAAATATTAATTTAAAACAATGATAAAATAAGACCATTGTTGTAAGTCCTACGTAAATATTCACGACCATACCGGTGTCGTTTTCAGAAGCTGACATATATTTCTCTGGCAACTTATGCACGGATTCGCTCACAATGTTTGTAAGGCGGTGCATGGGTTCAAGTACGTTTACGAGTTCTTCGAAAGATATCCAGTTCTGCTTTAAAATTTCGAGCTTTGTAGCCATTGCAGACGACGTGAATAGGCTGTTGCATTGTGCTTACGTAATATAGTTCAAAACATGTGTACCCGTATTTATTAACTACACGTGTTCCCGTGTCTAAGATGCCGTGTAATATGAAAACACGTGTTACGTGTATACGTGTAATTAAAAACACGTTTAAAATCTGGAGCTCTAAGAGATTTAGATTATTTTATTATTCTTTTTATTAGACTAATTTATATTAGGTTGTCAAATATCTGCCTTCCGTCTTTTTTTCTTTTGAATTTTCCGGCTATGTACAAAGCGCTACTAGCTCGTATCCAAACTAATCATGCATAGCGTCGAGCTCGTAGCGCTTTGTATATAGCCGGAAATTTCAAAAGACAAAAAGGCGGAAGGGAGATACTTGACAACCTAATATTACGTAAATATACGTATGTTGAACCTCATACATTGAACATGTTTGGGGGCCCTTAAGCACAGAACTACATCTACGGATAATTCTAATAGATAAATGAAGAAAATATGACATAAGGTAAAGACTAAGTTGCAAAAAATTATTACTGGAGTATGTTAAAAGCTTATCCACATCATACAATACACACAAACTGTTTTACCGAATATTTTCTGTTTGAATTAAACTCACAAAACTGATCGCATGCCACTTTTCACATTATCCTTCGTTATTTTTCACTTGCTTAATCAATTAATGTGTTTTTTTGTTTTTCTTATTTTCAGAAGCAAGATTAAAATGTGTAATATGAAAGTTTGGTCGAAAGATCTACATTTTTACATGACGAAACCTGCAATATATAAGCATATTCGGTTAGTTATCTGAGTGACTGAATGACAACAAGCACAGTACATGTTGTAGAATATGTAAAATAGTTTTTTGCAAAATTCATGACTATAGCATATTTAATAATCGTGCAAAAAGTAAAATATTTATATATAATATACAAACTTTACAAATAAAAACTTCATTTTTTCCAATTTTTCAATCTGAAAGGAGCTAAACAAGACTCTAAAGACTTTAGTGTGAATTTTTGGAAATTATTACACAATAATCAGTTCTGTGTGTAAGCTGCAACTGATATAATTGCAAGATACAGCAAATGATTGATTCCTCTTGCTTATTTTGAATTCATGAGCGAGCCCACAAAAACAGGGTTCCCTTACTCCCAAGTGTCTCATCGTATCTTTAAGCGAAATACAGATGTCAGCAAACAAATAGGACAGGAATTATGAGGATTTTCATAAAGCCTGAACAAATACGACTCACAGCTTTTTTCCTCAGAGCTTCTTGTTAGTCGTCAGCAAAAATAAAAGTGCAGCACGACAATTGGAAGTCTGGCACAAAATTTAACTAAAATACCTTGCAGCCTATTTTTAACCACTCCCAAACATATGTATGTGCGTGCCATTGTGGTTCGAAAGAGACATTCGGCACTGTCAATGTCCCACACGAACACCACAAAAAACATTGCACCGGGTAAGCCACCTTCAACTTGGTGCTAAAATACGAGGCCGACAACTGCTTAAAATTCAAAATCGACGCCAGTATTTATCAATGTCAGCTGCATGTTATTGATTTGCGTTTAAATTCCTGAATTCAATAAAATTCGATTGATTGTTGCATGGCGCGTCGGGATTTCCGGATTTCCCTTCAATTCACACACACACATGAAGACAGACCAGAGAAAGTAAATCCTTCACCACAGCGTGCATCAATTTTTCCTGAGACCGAAAGCGATACTTGAAATGTTGCACCACCCTTCTGTCAGATTTATTTTGTCAGATTTTTTTGTCTGGAGGGAAACTGCAAATTTGTCAGACTCTGAATGCATTTAAGAGCACCACCTATTTATCACGCCAAGCCACTTGCCCCCCCTACGTTCGTAGGAAACGACGTGTGCCAAATGTTGATGAGGTTGCATCTCGCCCCGCGCTTGTGAGTGATGTTTCACTGTCAAGCGTGACATTAGCTCATTTCGACGTCAGATCGCTCGAAGAAGAGGAGGAGGAAAAACTATTAAGCCCGATATTGAGAGTCACACCCACATAGAAACGCGACTGAGAGGGAGACAGAGACGCGATCGATTTGGCTGCCGCGTCTCACTGCTGATCGTGATGACGATAATTTTCAAATTAGTTATTCATACGGCACGGCGTGTCGGAGAACAAGCAGCAGTTTGGCACGAACTGAATTGAACAGTAATAAAAAGTTAATTACATCTCGACGCCCACCACAGTGGGTCTGGAGATGACACAAGCGCCGATGAGTGGCGGCGTGGGCCGTGGAACGAGTCTGACGCGATCGAATGTGGGCTGTCAGTCGGCTGTTGGCTTGGCGTACGAAATCGATCAAAGACGCAGAAGTCTAGGTTGTCAATTGTATGGGAGCCAGACTTGGGAACTGGATTTGGCCATTTTTGGGCGGTAACATTCGGGGGAAGTTTCTCTGGTGGTCGAGTGGGAACTTGTCTGGGTGATCGATGCCGTGAGTCACGCAGCTTAAAGGGCGATGAACTTTTAGCTCAAAAAAGGGAATAATAGGAGTCGTTAATTTCTTGGCTTTGAAAATAATGCTTAAAGAAAAACACTCAACGATCTAATTGTGGTAAAAATTTGATTTCATTATAAAGTTTGGACAAAATATAAAAAAAAGTCCTATGCAATTGGCCCCTTCGTTAGTTCGTTTATTTTTATGCAAACAACATGAAAACTTCTCTATATCTCGAAGTCTATTATTCGAAGTCAAATTTATTTGTTTTTCTTCAATAGCTCTTAGTAAATGCGTAAGAGACGAAAGGGATCCACCAGTAATTCGAAAACTTTTGTGACTCGAAGTTTTGGTCTGGTCCCATGAAATTCGAATTATCGATGTATGTATTTTAAAGTAAAGTCAATTGAATTCGTTGAAATATTTCAAAGACTGCGTGAAAAAATATTATTCATTTTTCCAATCAGAGATTTTTTTTTAAAAAACAGCCAGTTCGATCTGGTCTGATCTGAGTTTTCTAAGACCAACTATAGAAGAAGAAGTAAAACTAAGTAAATCTTCGTTCATTTTTGTACAAAATTTGAATAGGACTTTACTGCTTCTTGCGTATGCAGATCCTTATATTTTCGCCCATGATATCTGTCATTAAATTTAGTCTATTTAATCCTCCTGAAATTTGGCAGTACTTCTGTGCAACGCGACTTTTGTTTATTTTGCCTTTCTTTGGAACATTTTATTTGTTTTTTTCCATAGACAAATAAAGGAAAGCAAATAAATAAATCGAGTTCTTAATTTATACAACGACCGATCTTGCCCCAAATCTGCCACCTCAAACCTAGCTCGCTCATTCACATCAAATCTGAAATAAAAAACGATGCACATTAGCGACGCCATGTTGACTCTGAAAACGCAAATCACGAATTAGGACACTCCAATGTGTACGTGTGTGTGCCAGTGAAATGTAAACAGAGCACTTATCGTGGAAACTCCCCACTGGCTTCGTCCTTGAGTTCGTTTCTTTTTCTTTCTCCGTTTTTTTTTTTCACCGCAGCGCAGTCTGTTTGCCTTTTTTATTAATATCTCCCTAATTATCCTAAACTGATTACTTAACACAAATTCACTAACAAAAAAGAAATAAAAACTCATCCTGGCCTCCATTATGATATCATCACCGCGAGGAACTCATTAAAATCCGCTAAGTGAAAGAGAATAAAATCACTGTCACCGAAATCCATAGTTTCGACAACAATGGCGGCGTCAGGAAATTAATTAAAATTCCGTTTCTTCATTAATTTATTACCGACTTTAGTTTGTTCCTTTTTTCCATTCCTACATATAGTTTTCTTTTTATTTTTTTATTTTTCGACTTTTCTCTGGCGTGGCATGCACACACCCATACACACACAGGAACAAAGTTTGTATGGTTGGACTATGAAGGGAAAGTTAATTCGATGAATCATGCAATCCTCGTCAGGATCCGCAGGAGTAGTCAAACTGTTTGACTTCACTAAACAATGTAAAATGAGCAAATAAAAACACACAAACATACCCAGGCACATAAACACACATACACAGAAGAGAACAGAGACTTTATTGAGTGCACGTGGAACTGGCTGGCGCCATAATTTGTATACATTTTTCCTACTGATTTCACTTCACCCCCTCAGCACATTTGTATTTGTGTGTGTGAATGGGTCTGTTTTCGTAAACTTTTATTTCCAGGACATGTGTTTGGTTGTGAGCGAACCAAGTCCTAAGTGGGTTAACTATGTTTGTGTTATCGTTTGTTTATCATTAGCTCGAGAAAGCGAGTTTGAACGCGCTTGCGAAACAGCTGTGGGAGGAGGAGGTCGTATCCTTTATTGGAAATGAGATAACACCGCGCGATGAAACCGCAGGAAAAAGTTTTCCAGTCGTTATGTTGCTGGGAGGGACGACACCTGGAGTCTGGGTATTAAAATTTCGTCAGTCTTGTGAGTGGGGAGGGATTTTCTTCTTTTTTTTATTTTTAATCTCTAATTCCTGGTTTCCCCGGCAACAAGTTGTGGCTCCTCCGGCAGGAACAGACAGTGCTGTCTCATTTACATGAGAAATCAGTTAAGAATTATCCTGCTGAATTAAGTAGTCGCAGCTGAATTAGTTATCCTAAGCACTTGGAGTGGATTTACAAATGAGTGGAATCAAACTGATAGCAGACTTCTCACAGCAAGAGGTCAAGCGCGACAAAGTCTAGGATGAGCCTAAGAAGGCTAATGGCGGTAATTGAAAAAAATTAGCTTAACATCCACTAAGAGGCTAAGAGAACTCAGAATATTGTGGTGGCTTATGATTTTTAAGCAAAAAATAGAAATCTGCGAGACGTGTGGTGGGGCGGAAAATGTTTCCCTTGAATTTTAGTTAGAGGAAGAGCTATTTGGATATATCGGCAAAAGAAGGGTTTGAAAGTTTCCAGAAACGCTGAAATAAGAATTCGGTAATTCAGTAACCTTCGTGTGTAGTTTGGCCCCAAGTTTTTTATTCTATGCAAAGATTTTCTAAAAAAATTTTAACGGAATTGAAGATGGTTATCACAACGAAAAATGTGTAAAATTTTGATTTACTATTTTTTTTTCTAGTTTCTAAAATACGGTAGAGATACTTGATAAATAAATGCAATTAGGAGTTAGGCCTCCGAACAGTGTTGTATTTATAATTACCATTCCATAAAAACAAAACAAAAAAAACTTAATGATTATTAATTTAACAAATTTTTTCATCAAACTCGCACAAAAAGGCAAATGCATCCAATCTGCGCTTAACAAAAAGTCCAAGTTTCTGTATTACAAAAGTTCGCCAAAATGATAAACATGAAGCTTAAATAAAATGTAAAAAGAAATAATTATTATTTAAGTGTGCTCGAAAAAATCATAATAAAAGAAAGAGAAACATAGATGCTCGAATACGAGCAATATTTCTCAGGTTTAGGTGTAATAATATTGTGTCTTGTTAAACATTAAAATAAATTCATTGAAGTGATTTTATATCGAGAGCTACAATCTATATAACCTTAAGAAATCATATGGTCTATTCACAAAAAACAAATGAGGCTCCAAGCCAAGCTCGAACACCTACAATAGATATCTAAGAAAAAGTATTGGAACGGCTTAACATAATACGCACATTCATGGCAAACTTTATGTCTGTAGAAAGCCTAATGCTGGATCGGTGATGGTGTGCACATTTTTTTTACATTTCATCTGTCATAATTACCCAAGTATAAGGCCTATTAGCTACGACTCTAGATGCTATTCATGTTATGAAAACTCCTCCATAAAGTCCAGATGTGAACTATCGAAAACTTGTGGGAGTACCTGAACCAAATAATTAATATATAGTGCTCCACAAATGTTTGCGTACGATGGATAAATTTGGGGAAAAAAGGGACCATATGTAATTAAAAATCTTTTATGTTACTCGTCAAATGTCCATTTTTGCATTTTGAGCATGCTCTCCATACAACTAGCCCCAGTGTGCGACGGGCATTTTTTTTTGCGTTAGAAACTGACTGTAACTAATTGAGGAAGCAAATGACAAAACAAATTTTAAATTGACTTATGCATAAAAGCCTTTAAAGATAGGAAAAAGGAATTAAGTTTGCATAAGAGGCTAGTGTTTATTAAATTGTACACAGAAGGACGAATATCCTACCAAACGATATCAAAACAAACCTCAAAAGGCCACTCAACAGTCCAACGAACAATAGACCTAGCTTGCCTTGATCCTTGTAATTTTTAAGCCAACTCAATAAATCCAGTTTTACCGTCTTAATATTATTTTTTTATTTGCTTGTCTTTTATTTTGTTACTATGTAGGTGTCCGAGTTTGGCTTGCAGCAATTGTAGGCGATAAGAAAAAAAGCAAAAACACGATAAAAAAAATACTATGTTTAAGATTAAGGTAAAAAAATAACAAAGTTAACAACATAGGAGACCAATTTTTAAGCGACTACAAAGAGTAACACTGGTCAATAAGCCCTGAAGTCATTTAACTTACAGTCAATTGACTAGTTTAGTGACTCAATATATCTGAGGTGACTGGTGATTATAGTTTTGAAGTCAAAGTAATTAAGTAGATCCGATGATTTTAAATAAGTCTTTTTGGTTAATTAACTGCAGTTCGTTAAATGATTGCGATTTTTCATTGCGAGTACCTTCATTATAAAATTATAAATATTTTCAAGAAATAAAAAACCAGTGTAACATAAAATGCTTCAGCGTCCAAGAAAGTTTTTAGTAGTAAGTTCAAAGTTTAAGGTTATCATCTGGCGAAGTCTGCCATCGACCAATACTCTCAAAATCAACAAAACTTAGCAATCACTCAGATTTATATGGTCTTTGCCGAAGTTATAAAAATCAGTGCAAAATTGTACTAATTTCTAGTATGCAGTTTAAATTTTGCTTTCCATACATGGAAAAATAAACATTGCTATATCTTAAACGGCTGTTTTTTCACTTTCATGCTTTTATTACATTTAAATATTTGCTTACTATTGGTTATGACATGCCATTTCACTTGGGTTCAAGATTTGCACTTTTCGATAGCTGAGACAAAAAAGGATGCAAGAATATCATAAGGTCAAATAAAAAAGGATAACTTTATTAACTTTCCTGACCTTGCCACCAGTGTCAATCGAGCTTCATAATGATTGCCACATATAAATGCAAATAATAAAATTAAAAAGTTTTTGTGCTGAAAGGGTTTGGAAAATTTCACAACAGAATGATGGGCGAACCTTTTATCAACAAGGAATCTTATCCGTTGCACTTAGCACTCACTTCAATGGAGGAGCTTAGCGTGCACTTTGTGAATAAGTTGTAAATTACTCTTCCCCGGTTAAGTCGAGCTCTGAAGCCAAACTTGGCAAGCTGGTCCGCGATACGTAGCCCATCCCCAGTAATGGTTTTTTGTAGTAATAAAAGTCTCCAGTCCCTCACAGTGAGCAACCAGTCAGATGTCGTAACTCTTCGACTCCATAAACGACTGACTCTGCAATAAAAACACTGAAACATTCACCACACCGAGGGGGAAAGTCACATATTCATTAAAAATAACCATGATAAAGGTCCAGCTCTCAAGTAATCGTTACGTTCGCATCCAGAAGGCACGAAGGACTTTCGAATCTCTAAAGTGTCCTCAAGCCAATTGACCATTTGAGTGCATTCTTGACTGTGATTTTCGTCAAGTGAATAAAAACACAAAGCGAACTTGTGTTCCCTTTTCCCGTTCTTGAGCGACAGATATTTGCAAAGCTTTTAGACGACGAACGCTCCCTCCCCTTCCCTTGCCACTGTAGTCAATTTGTAGCCACCTCGCTCCTGTGGTGGTCAAACAAAAACCCAAAAAAAAAAAAAAAATCTCGCACACACACGAGTGAAATGCGTGTGAGATGTTGATTTTCTCTAAATGGATTCGTTAGCTTCTGTTACACACTCCCAGCGGGAAGGAAACTCCCCCTACATCGCCACATTCGCACACGACGCGTGTGAAATCACATTCCCGGGCATTGCACGGGAAACGAAAAAAAAAAAAAACGAAAAGCTGCCATGTTTCCGTGTGTCTATGGAGCAGTAAGCTAATTTCCTTCAATGGATGGACCAGGCAGAAGGGACGAGATCTGGCACTTCCTTCGCAATCATCCGTCAGCTTTTGACTCCTGTGGAGGACTCGTTGCTTTAAAAAAATCGGTGGGTCGTTGGACAAAGACACACATACCCTACACCGACTTACGTAATGTTTTCTTTTTTCCGCAATACCGTTTGCCATATCCTCTGCGTTGGCACCGTTGATCCCTTGCATCACGCAACTCAAATTAAATTCGATATTCAAGGAAACAAAGCATAACAACACCAAATAACACTCTGCGTTAATTTCTGACCATTGTACACACAAGCCACTCTCACCCCCATACACACACACATACAAATATATATAAAGGACCAAACGAGGAGAAGCACTTAGCGAAATTACATTCGTAGGGATGGATATAAATTGTATAAATAAAATGTTTGCATTCTGAAACATTCCCAGTGTTAATGATGATGATGAAGTGGCGCGCTGGTGGCAGCAGAGTGGTGTGTTAACTGAGTTAAGGAGAGCGTGGCAGGACGAGGAAGGATGACGAGTCGCACCGTCGAGAGAGTCAATGAGCAAAACGTTTAATGAGCACCACTCCTGTTGAGTTGACAACGCAATGGGGTAGTAGTAGTAGCCGGTCCGGCGGGCGGGGGGTGTGACAATCTCCTAAGTTGGATGCGCCTGTGTGTGCGTGTTTCTGTAATTTTCCAGTTCGTTATGCTCAAGAGAATGTTTTCTGCTTCCTGCAGGATCTGTGTCTAGTGGCCACCGAGTCGGCGGGCGTTGTATTTTATTTAATTATTGTATTTATTTAATTGTTTATGCTGTTAAGTTGTGTTGCACTTGATCGCGACGAGATGGCGCTCTAATTTGGCTCGTGAGGGGAAAGCAAAGACCCAGCGTCGTGTTGAGTGGGCTTGGTGCTGAGGCCTCAGAGGAAATACTTTGGCGATCACGATCGAAGTGGCTTATGAACGAAAACTCAAGAAACTGTTACAGTTTGGCCACTGATTTCCATTTGAAAAGTGAAAAGGTCGAATTTTTAGGTTGATAATGAGACATGGGCGCCGTGGCTTGATCGGTTAGTGCATCGGACTATTAAGCAAGAGTACCTGGGTTGGAATCCAGCCCAAGCAAAAACCATCAGACGCAATTTTCACGGCCCCACCTCTAGCGAACGACTGACAATCCTCCTCGAGTATGTCTGTCATGGAATTTGCCGCAATTTGCTGTTCGGAAACGATATTAAACAGAAGATCCCCTACACATGCGTCCAATTATTACACAGTGGAGGCGCGAAATGCTATTCTCTTGCCCTCAACGGACTGTTACGCCGCCCAGTGTAATGAGACATATAATAAAAAAACCACAAGAAACTTGTTCAATGGTTTCTAATAATTTTAAATTCAATTTGAAATATTTCTGTGCCCATGAGAGATTTGAAGTTTGCATACCTCTTGCGCAGTTTTCCGTCAAACGATGTCCTAAAATCAAGATAACTTAGACGACGTTTGAAATTAAGTGAATGTTTTTCTAATTTCCTGGGCCAGGTGCTGTAATTTATTTTTGACAGAACCTATTATTATTATTATAACTTTATTGAAAATATAATAAATTATACTAACAATAGTTAGACAAACATAGCGCTAGCTACCAGGGCCTTTGGCTATTAGGAAGAAAAGAGATATATAAATTAAATAGAGTGTTCTAGCTTAAGCTTAATTAAGATTTTATGGACTAAGTTGATGTTGGTTTTGTTGACTGTTGATAGAAGATAGTGTAGAGATTTTCCAGATATTTCATGGCAGATTTTGGCGATGTTTTTGCATTGCAGCATGTGTGGGACAGTAAATACTGCTTTCGATGAACAAAAAGTGCAGAGAGGAGCAGGTTGATTGCATAAAAGGTGCTCGTGCGTGATTTGAGAGTGTCCCATTCTGAGTCGTATATATTGCTTAGACAGAGACGATGGCAAATCCGTCGGATAGAGGGCACGAACGGCTCCAGGGTTGAGGGTTGAATAAAAGTGACGGTATTCTGACCAGCTTGATAGCAAGCTTGCCTTCATAATCGACTTGCTATGTTTTTTGAAGTCTTTTGCATTGAAGGTGTGAAATTTTAAGAGGGGTTCTTTTAATGCTTTCTTCGCTTCAGAGTCAGCGAAGACATTGCCCGTAATGTTCACATGTCCTGGAATCCACCCAATTCTTAGATTTTTCTTCTTTGCAATTAATTTGTCACGAATGGCAAGCGGTAAAGTTGAGTGATTGTTGATATTCTTGACGGCCTTTATCGATGATAGACTATCGGAGAAGACAATTGTTTTTTTATTTTTAGCTACTTCTATTGCTTTCAGAATAGCAAATGCCTCAGCTGTGGCTATAGATGAGTACTCATGAAGGAGACCTTTGGCTATAATCGAACCATTTTCGCTGACGATTGCAAACGCAGTGCCGTCCTTAGCTTTTGACGCGTCAGAAAAGAGTAGTTGCCAACCCTGTCTTTTAAGGTTTTCTTTTGTTTCTAGGAATAGTGACTGGTAAGTTTCCTTATTAGTAGTGGATTTGGAATATTTTTCGAAAGTGGTGACTATAGAATCGGATGGCAAACTCCAGGGGGGATGATTACTTCTTATTTTTTTGTTAATGATGATTGGTGTGTCTAATTTTATTGCATCTTGTAGAGCTTTTTGCAAAGCGGATGGATATTTTAGTGACCTTTTCCGGTGTAATATTTTACTTGCGTCATCGTGAATCGGCGAGGGGAATGGTGAGTTGATTTTCTGAAGTATTTGCCATGTGAGGAATTCGGTTCTGTCAGATAAATTGGGGAGTCCGGTTTCTACTAAGATGTTTTTTATTGGAGTTGTTCGGAAGGCTCTAATGCTGTGTCTTATGGCTGCATGGTACGGTGTTGAGATTAGTTGCATTGATGATTTTGCGCATTTTCCATAAATGGGGAGGCCGTAGTCAATTTTAGATAGGATAATTGAACGAATTATAGCTATAACTGTATTAATGTCACAATTGTATTTGTTCGAACATAAAAACTTAATTAGATTTGCTCTGGTAGTTAGGCTCTTTTTTACATAATTACAGTGGTCCTTAAAGCTATATTTACAATCGAAAATAGTGCCCAATATCTTAGAGTATTTTACATTTCTTATAATTTCGTTATTAAGGCGCACTCCATCGATAGATTTTGTACATTTGTATTTTCGACAAATATGTAATAATTCGCATTTGGAGATTGAAATTTTAGATCCAGATAAATTGCCCCAGTTATCTAGGGCGTTAATTAGTGCTGAGAATTTAGAAGCTAGGAGTGAAAGGTTTTTACATTTTGAGAATAAAATGAGATCGTCAGCGTATAAGGTATGTTTAATATCTGGGTAATGATTGACAATTTTCGTTATTCCATTAAATGCAATAACAAATAAAACTACGGACAAAGGAGATCCTTGAGGGATACCGTTTTCTAGACGGTGTATTGAAGAATATATTGTGTTAGTATTTAAGCGGAATTTACGATTAGTAAGAAACGATCTAACATAATTAAACATTTTTGGTCCGATTTTCCATTCAATTAACTGTTTTAAGATGACGTGTGGACCAATCCTATCAAAAGCCTGGGCAAAATCAATTGCCAATACCGAAGCGTGGTTTTTTTCTGAGATGGTAGATGTTATAAGAAAGTCGAGGTGAAGGAGAGAGTCCATGGTACTTCTGCCTCTTTTGAAAGCAACTTGGTGCTTGTCAAGGAATTTATTTTTTTCAATGAACCAGAAAATTCTTTTGGCAATTATTTTGTCTAATGTTTTGGCGGTACAAGGCAAAAGAGATATGGGACGGTATCCTGATATAGATGTTAGGTCTTTATTTGGTTTTGGTATGGGTAAAACCGTTGCCACCTTCCATATTTGAGGGATATAACCATTGTTAAGGATGTTGTTATACAATGATAGAAGTTTCGACTTAAAACAGTTCGGGGAGTTTTTGAGCATTGCATAAGAAACTCTGTCGAAACCAGGTGTTTTACCTTTTGCAGTATGGAGACAGCACTCGAGTTCTAAAAGCGTTATGGGAGCTTCGATTGACGTAGCTGTGGGCAGTGGGAGGTAATTTGGATGGGTCATGGTTAAAAATGTGTTTTTTTGGTGAAGGTAAGAGGGATGAAAATTGTCATTATTTTGCAGTTTTTCCCATGTAACAGCAAAATATGAATTGATTTCTATTGGATCTGTAAGGTTCGCGGAGACAGTTTTAATGAGCTTAATGGAGTGGGGGGTATAATTGCCTTGAAGGCATTTTATATCATTCCACATTTGTTTAGGCGAAGAGTTCAGGTTGATATTCGAAATGAATTTATTGAAGCAATTTGATTTTTCTTTTTTTGCAGCTCTACGAAATTCCGCGTTGGCTTTACGGTACGTTATTAGGTTAAGCTGGGAAGGAGACTTTCTGAAGTTTTTGAACGAGAATTGTTTTTTTTGACGTAGGTTTTGAAGGGATGGATTCCACCAGGGAACAGTCTTATTGTGTTGTCTACGAGTACTTTGGGGAATACTGACGTTGGCGGCATAACGGATAATCTTTGTAATATTGGCAGCTTCTCTATTAATTTCATTGTAAGTTGGTCGGAGTGAAGTTTGTTTTGAAATCGCATTATGAAACAGGGCCCAGTTGGCTAGGTTTGTACGGAATTTGGGAAGTGATTTTGGCAGTATGAGACTATTACCCATTGAAAGGGTAGACAAAATAGGGAAGTGGTCACTACCATACAAGTCATCAAATACTTGCCAGGTTAGTGATGGAGTAAGATGTGGGGATGAGAGTGTAAGGTCAATATGGGAAAAGGTGCCGTGCGTGGATAGATGGGTAGGGCGGCCATCATTAAGAATATTGAGGCTATTGTTGGATATAAAATTTTCTACGGACCTACCACGTTTGTTGATTGACGATGAACCCCAAGCAGGATTCCAAGAGTTAAAATCGCCCGATAAAATGATTGGTGTTGTGATGTTGGAGACAATAGCGTCAAGATCAGAGGAGTCGAAGTTTTGGTCAGGAGGAATGTAAAGTGAGACGATGGTTAATTTATATTTCAACTCGATTTCTACGGCAACTGCAGAAATTCGTGAATTAATGGTTATAAATCTGTGGGGGATACATTTTTGGACTAGTATGCACGTTCCCTGTTTAGAGGTATTGTTGGATGGCAGATTGTGGAATAAAGCTGCATATTTTTTTGGTGGAAATGTTTGGCTATTATGTTTTAAATGGGTTTCTTGCAGTGTAATAATACAGGGGTTTGTTTCTTTTATGAGCAAATGGAGAGAATGCAGGTTATTGAGATAACCTTTCATATTCCATTGCAAGATTTTTAGGTCGTTGTAGTTGGTGGAAATGCCCTTATTACCCGTACCAATGATTGTACGGATAAAAGGGCGGTTTCCACCAGGTAATAAATTATCCCCGCGCCCCAAACGGCGATGAGAGTCCCCTCCATTGAGGGGGGGGCCCACACCGCCGCCGGGGGCGCGGGTTGAGAGTGGGACAGTATTTATTTTATTGGATATCATCGACAGTGTCGATATCAATGGACAGAGATGGTTGTATATGGGATGAAGATGCTGGTATTTTTTGTTTAGAATTGGTTGGAGGTGAGTTTGCATTACGGGCGAAATCGGATGAAGGAGCGTTGTTTTTGTTTGAATTGCATTGAGTGGTAATTGTTGAGTGAAATTTTTGTGTTGTAACTTTTTTGGGGTCAGTATTGGGTAAAGCGGTTTTGTCATATGTCGTTGAGTTGGTTGTCGTTACATGACAAGTTTTGGAATTGTTTTCATGAGAGCGAGATACAGTTAGATTGAGAGAATTTTCGTCGGTATTGTTTTTAACAGAATGGGTAGAAAGAGAAGATGATGATTGTACAACTGTATTTTTATTTGTAGGGTTTTTTTTGAGTTTGTCAGAGTAAAGATCGGATGAAAAAGCTGGAGATGCCTGATAACGTTCTCTTTGCAAGCGTCTAGCTTCAGCGATTGTGCATTTGTTTTGGGTTTTTATTACTAGAATTTCCTTGCTTTGTATGTATCTGGGGCAAATTTTGGAGGAGGCGGGGTGGGGACCGGTACAGTTGGCACATTCGACACGTGTACAGTCTGTACCATCATGAAGGGGGAAATTACACGTTTCGCATGTAGCGGGATTCTTGCACCATTTCGTTGTGTGCCCAAGACGTTGGCATTGACGACAACGCATTGGGTTCGGAACATATTCTGATACTTTCGTTTTATACCAGCCAATGTCGATAGTTTCTGGGATTTTAAATAGATCAAAAGAGAAAATCATAAGGCCTGTAGGCTTGTACAGATTGTCGACTTTTTTGGTAAATTTATAAACGTCAGTAACGTATTGACTCTTAAGTTCTGATACGATTTCAGTTTCGGGGACGTTAATTAAGCACGGGGCATATACGATGCCTTTGGATAGATTGAGGTTAGCGTGCAGTTTGATATTTGCAGGGCAGATATTGTCAAGAGCTTTGGAGTTGATGAATTTGTCGGCTATGTGTTTGTCCTTCGCTAATATTAGGATAGAACCGTCTCTAAGTTGTGATATTTTTTCATATTGGGTGCTGATCGAATCGATCAGTTTTTTTAAGACGAACACACTTATTGAAGACAGGGGATGGTTGGGGTCTTTGGGAGTTATGTGGACAAAGCGGGGGTTTTTAAATATGGATTTGGATGGTAAGCAAGGGAAAGCACTAAACAACTCACTAGATATTTTATTTCTTTTAGGTGGAGGGGGTGGGGGATCGGGGGGATCGGAAAGTAAACATTCCCCGAGGGAATCATACCGGTTCCCCGGACGGGTTGGCTTAGGAGCCATCCTTGGGAGGACTTAAATAGAACTCACTAGAACTGTCGCACGTGTAAACTAAATAAGACGGAAATGGAAAACCGTAAGTGGGCTTAACGGAGAGAAAAAAAAAAATGAGAGCTAACTGATTGATGACGCGCGCGAGAGACTTGAGGAAAATAGGTCTGTACGCTTGGAAGGTCAGCCGATCACTGTTTGACAGAACCTAAGTTATTTAAAATTACTACTAGCTGTAAATATACAATTTGACTTAACCCCACAACATAATCATATATTATTATTTTTAATCCTCAATCAAGTCTTCAATCATTAAAATAAAATTAAACACAAGCTAGAAGGTAGAACCTCGTTAAAACCCGTTACACGGAACATTGCACGGAACGTTGCACGTTCAACGTTGGTCCTTGAGAACAAAACTCTTCCATCTACCTTTCCTGACGTGTGTGAAAAATAAATCAATTTTAATTATTGCATTTCTCTCTCAATTAGATAAATTGATTTCTAACAGAAAAAGCGGAAAAACAATATTACAAAAATAGGCAAACAAGTGCTATATAGACAAACAAGTGCTATAACGCATCCACGCCGCCCTATTCTGGGCAAGTTGAGTGAGTTGAGTGCCCTCCGACGCTGTAACTCCATTTCGATATTTTTTCGGCAATGATTTGACGGATGGAATCTGCACGCCGGTGATTGCTTTGCTAGTATACAAATCAAATGGTCGCCCAAACAAAATATCCTGCGGTTATTTGCTTTTCGAAAACCGCGCGGAAAGTTTTCACTTCGTGGTTTTGTGATTGTCGGTGAATTTTTTTTTCTGTCTAAACTTGGAACTAAAAAAAATGGGTTGTCAAATATGTTTGAGGAAGAGGAGGGGAAAAAACCGGCTTTTGGCTTGAAACTTAGATCGATGCAACTGGCAAGCCGGTCGCTGAAAGAGGACTTATTTCTGGAATTTAATAGGCAGACAACTAAAATTTATGAAAAGATAAAGAAAGAAATATGAGAATAGAAAAATTGTTTCGTTTGCGCGAGTATTAGTTTTATTTAAATTAAATTTAGGCGGAGCATTTTCATTGAATAATCCAAAAGAAATCAAAACAATGTTCGCACTAATTTAGATTTAATTTGTTAGTTAATAAATTATAATAACAGTAATAAAGGGATACCTTTCGGTTAGACATCATTTTTTATAGATACGTCTCCTACTTATTTTTACTGGATGTACTTTTTTGTAAATGCTTTTCTGCTTTTTACTGGGTTTAAGAAAGAGGTAGAATCCCTGTAGTTCAATTTGACATTGTGACTTACAATTTGCAATCATCATTTAACTGACGTTAAGAAAGTTAAAATCAGATTCAAATTTGACATCAACCGGACAAGATCACTAATCATGTTACATCATTCAATCGATTGCAATTTTTAAGATTTCACACATTCTTTGCAATCACTTGCGGCATTCGCATTCTTTCGGAGTTTTGCTTATATTTGTGTAAGAATCTATGAAATTTAAAAAAGTGCAGCAATTAATTGCCGCAATGTATGCATTCGGAATGGCAGAAATTGTTTTCAGAATCTGCATTGTAAACACTTGCACTTAAAGGATGAAATACAATTCCCGTTAACTGGAAGTTTCTGGCACTGTGACCTAGTTTCAACCCCTCTTTAAAGCAAAAAAAAAGTTTATAGCTTTCATTTCCAAGACAGGTGCTCACTGCCATTTCGAAAATGATGTTTCAAAAAATATTTTATTCTGGAAATTGTAAATTCTGAGAACTTCCGCATTTCGTTTGAACACATCCAGTGATTTCAAATAGAGTTTAATTGAAATAAAATTCGAGGTAATTGAAAAAGTAGAATAGTGATTGTATTAATACTTTAAAACATGTCACGTCTACAAAGCTTACCCTTAACTACGGTTCTCAGAAAAATTGTGTTTACGTACCTAGAATGAAAAAGGGAATTATTTAGTAAAGTATTTTTCACAACCGTAATAAATAAAGGTTAAGCTTAAAGTAACAGAATATTTAAATTAGTGTAATGAAATTTTCTTTGTTTTCCAGGCATTCATTTATCATTGTGTACTACATTTTACGTAAAATACGAGAGAAATGAGTATTAATCAATTGTGATTTAATCAATTACCAGTAAAGGTTTGTATCAGATTCGCGTATCCTTTTTTTTTTTTTTTTTCAATTCCAGCAATTGTATTCATCCAATCATAAGAATTAGTAATATTTAATTAACAAAATGAACAAGTTTAAGTCCTATCCGGGCTCGCATAAATCGGAAAGATCAAGTGAAAGACAAGACGTCTGTAGTTTGCTACAATATAATGAATTATACTAAACGATGTTACATAAATTCACCCGTTCGGACATCAATATCGTTTTGTTTTTAAATTTACAACGAAACACAGTGGGAAAAACGTACGAACGTGGGAAAGTTTTCAAAATTCATTTCCCTGACTTAAATTTTTTTCAATATTGATTGGAACATTTTTTTACGGTAAGTTATGTTTTTACTTTTTTATATTCTAAAGCTTCTTAACTATTGTCAATTAATAACTGATAGTCATAGCGCACTTTATTTCAGATTTCGGGAAAGTATGAGTCCATCTGCAATTAATTTTCCTCAGCGATCAAAGAAAGATTTTTACATCAAGGCTTACGTTATTCGTAGTCATTATCAAATTTAGTAACAAAACAAGTTATATTTAGCAACATTTGAAAATTTGATTTCACTTTGATTCGCTGTCTTAACCCTCAAAATGTCTTTTCAAATGTTAACTACTAACAATTCGTAACTGCAACTGAAAAATATCATTTTGGCCGTTTAGATTGGATCTTTGTTTTTATGTTTTTATGAATTTGTTTTTTATTTTCGTAATTAAAACGCTTGTAGCCAGAGAGAAAAGTTTGTAATTGAAGATTGATTCGTGTGGAATAGGGTTCAATTTCTAGAGGTTAACTTAAAAAAATGCTAATTATTAAAAAATAAAAGCGGAATTTTGCGCATCGTGATTCTTGATTTAATTGGTGTACATACTATTTATGAGAATAGAAGAACTATCTCAAGATGCCTTTGAAAAGTTGACTTAAATTTAAGATTCAATATTTCCTTTTTAAATCAAATCAGTCGAACAATAGACAAGAACATTTTATATGTTTATGCAGAATTTAAATGCCAAATGATTTTTAAGACTTTAATGTTGTTACTAACCTATACACATTTTATTTTATCCATGCGCATAAACGTACAAATTGGCCAATTTAAGTAATATTGCTCAATAACACAAACATAAAAAAAATATACAATAACCCTTAGTTAAAATGCACACGTAACGAAAGTGAGTCACATCTATTTTCTGAAACCTTCGTAAAAGCGAAAACCTCTGTAATTCTAAGTTTTTTCCTGCTCCGGTTAAATTTGAATTGTCGAAAGTTCACTGTACTAATGAAGTCAATGTTCACGACTTTGGTATTAATTGAGATATCACGTTAGTTTTAATGGAGTTAGCTTAGGTTAGAGTGGCTGGCTGCGAAATCAGATGTCCACAGACACACTTAAGCCAGATTGGGTCCATTGTCATATCAAAACGCGGAGTTCTACTCCGCACCCTAACAGAACCTGTAGATATTCAAGATTGATTACCAACTACTCAAAAGTGCGGGAAAAAATTTAGTTTTCTTCATTTATTGCTAAAGGTCGTCCTACTGTACAATGTTTTGCATAACTTGACCTACACTAAATCGGAGTTTTATGCGCATCACATTCGTTCTGAAACTAAAATAAACTTTAAGGCTTTGCTTGGGCTCTTTTACAACATTACTGAATCAGACAAATTTTGCCAAGTTTTAAGTTCTAAGCAATCAGTAACTTTCATCAGCCAGCTACCTTATTTCTATTCTTGTGCCACACTTTCAATGAACATCGGTAAAACTGAAAAAATATCGTTCGTTATTCTTTGCAGAAAATCTACTCGGATCCTGCAAATGCTTTTCATTGTTCACTGACCACCAAAGAGCACACGCGGCCCATTTCACACTCTTTTTAACACGTTCTTAGAACTTGTTGCAAAATTTTATTCTGCTCATCAAGTTGTCCGTGCTCAATGCGTGAAAATGCCATTCTTTAAGCATGCATTCGTGCTAATCGTTAAAGAATTTTTCTGGTGGTCTTGGTCTACCTTAACCTGCGACCAATGACAGAAAAGTGATTTATTTTTCGCTACACAGTGTCGTGAAGTCACGTAGTCGTAAGACCTGTTTCGGTGCGAGTGTCCTTGGTCTCTGTGTAAAAGTTGCACTATAACCTCTTTTCACTGTGCCAGTCCTTTACTCTTTGCCTCCGTTTGATGCTACTGATTTTATTGAAGTCACAAGCTAACGCCATTTTCAAAGCATGATACAGAAGTTGTTTAGTTGCATCAAAAGCCTCATTGAAAACATGGAAAATGGTGCAAGCATTTGGGAAAAAACGTGGAACCTTTGTGGAACGCGAACACAGGTCCTTCCGACCTCGCGTTTGGACCGTCAAAAGAATTGCATGACCTCAACAGCACACGCTTTTGCTCCACAACTCGTTACCTCGAAAGCATAGTCATTAGCTAATTAAACGTAAAAAAGATACACGTCAAAAGTCGACAAAGGGTCCGAAATGCAGCCAAAGCACAACTGACTTTGAAAAATCAAACACATCAACTTGAATTTGTTCCACCACCCACTCGACGACCGCCATGCACAACGCCAGTCCGATCGGATGACGAAACGTTTCGAATTTTTCTCGTTTCCACTCCGACATCGCGTGACATCATCTTGAGCACGATAAAATCGCCCCAACGAATGTGGACTTCCTTCGTTGCCGGAGAGAGGCGTTTTTGGTGAAATGTTTTTTTTTTTCAGATACTCTGGGATTTGCTTTTGTTTTTTTTTTTTCGCCCATAATTAGTTCTGTGAGTTGTATCACTAAAGACCCCAACACAGAGGCGTCGCTTTGAGACGACGACGATGGCAACGATAAATGGGCGAGTTCACGCAAGGTGTTCCGTTTCGGATTTCGTGTCATGTGAGCTGCACGTGATGATACGCATTTCACGGCGATTAGCAAAGGAAATTGTTATGAGTTGAATTTTGAAAAAAAAAAAAAAGAATGCACTTAATGGATTCTATCTATGAAATCGCGTTTTTTTTTCAGCATGGCAGATGCAGAATTGTTCCACGTAATTTCATAAAGCAAAATGCACGCTCATTACGCACCACATTGCGATTGATGCGGAACTTTCTTTTGGGACAACTGCCATTAGTTCTGAACGACATGGAAAGACTGAGCATAACTTGTGGGGAGTTTTTATTTGTTTTGAAGAAAAACATTAAAATTTTTAGTTTCTCCCGGGCAAAGTTGTGCAAGACGTCGTCTCACAATCGAAAATAAAACAAAAGCCTCGGGTAGAGTCGACGTCCATCAACAATTTATTACGGGTTCCATTGGATACACTCTATGACCTAACGTTTGCTTGCGGTATTAAGGAAGCAGAAATCAGGCTCAAACGAAATCTCTTAATAGACTTTTATCAATTTGCAAGTTTCGGAAGATGTTTTTTTTTTTTTTTTTTTCAAATTTGTTTGGTTTTTTTTAATTACTTTTTTTTAATAAATGGCACTTTCTTTTACTCGTTTATCAACAAATTTTTTTTGCACCTTTCATCAGCATTTTATTTCTGAAATCTTAGTCAAAAATAGAGTCGAACTAGCAATTTTTTGCGATAAATTATGTAGTCATTTGTGACTTTTAAATTGAGCCAAAATTGCGGATCTTGAGGAGATTTTTTTTTATTTTATTACCTTATCTAAAATTTGTATTCAACTCGTTTTAAGGTGATTTTATTTATTTTACTCATTTAAAACTGGCTTATTATTTAAAAAGAGGACAGTAAGCAAATCCAGAGCTACAAAGGCCGTCGGCTAGGGCGTGATTTTATTTTGGCCGATTTTAAAATTGATCGTCGTGGCTTAATCGTTAGTGCGATGGACTGTTAAGCTAGAGTACCTGGGTTCGAATCAGGCTCGGGGAAATAACACCACAAACATTTTTCACGGCCCCACCTCCAGCGAACGACTGACAACCCTCCTGGAGTACTTCTGTCATGAAAAGCTTTCGCAATTCGCCGTTCGGAACCGGCATTAAACAGTAGGTCCCCTCCACGTGTGTCAAAATTATAACGCGCACAACACAGTGGAGGCGCGAAGAAGCTAGGCTCCACTGCGTTGTGCGCGTTATAATTTTGACAAATGTGGAGGGGACCTGCAGTTTATTGCTGGTTCCGAACGGCGAATTGCGAAAACTTTTCATGGCAGAAGTACTCCAGGAGGATTGTCAGTCGTTCACTGGACGTGGTGCCGTGAAAAATGTTTGTGGTGTTTTTTTCCCCGAGCTGTATTTAGCCCGGGTACTCTCGCTTATCAGTCCGACTCACTAACCGACTAAGCCACGGTGCCCACTTGCGTAGTTATCTGAAAAACTTGTATCCAACCAGGAAAAAAATGTGAACAATAATGAAATGCTCAAAACTAAGGCTAAACATCGCCCGTACCTTAAAAAAAAACCAGATGGAACCTGAGCTCGTGAAAAATAGCGGCAAAGCAATTACTTTGAGGAAAGACTCTTCAATGACGCAAACAGTCTATATAGGCCTAATACTGCTCAGATAAAAAAAATGAAACCAAACCCTTACTAAACTGGGCTAAACAAAATTCTTGGGTTATAATCTGCTTACAGAAAAGGTGCCTAAACAGCGTAACCTGTTTAATGCTTTAATAAGACTGGAGCATTTAATAAATGTGGCTGAGCCAGTGGCTGAAATAATTAGTATTCTCAAGAAAGGACTCAACAAAAGTATAATCATACAGACCGATTAGTTGACTCCTATTACTTTTCAAAGTATTTAGGAAGGTATTACACAACCGCATAGAATCCTGAATGGTACATTTGTAACAATGATAGTCATCGCAATCTTCAAATACCAACATTCAACGAAGAAATAATCAAAACCTGCACGAGATATCTGACAAGAAATCTTTCGCACGCCAACAATCACATCAACAGGTTATTCGACAACGAAACTACAAAAGACGGCCGGCGGCTTAAAAGAAGACCTATATTACCTCTATTCTAAAATGTAAAAAAGCAGCTACTATTTACTTCGGTTCCCAAATCATTAAGCATTGCTATATATGGTACATTTAAATTTAAAAATAAATGAAATTAACATTATTTAAAACTAGGTAACAAGATAATTAAGTAAGTATAATCAACGAAAAAAAGCCGCAGCACCCAGAGATTGCTACATCTTGCTCTACGCATCAACGACAGCATTGACCGTCACTCTCTCCTGAGACAAGCTCATGTTGTGTTTCAAGTTTCAAAGAGTGTGCACCAGATGAGAAGCCTGCTCAAAATTTATGGATGTGGATCACTTTCTCATCTTTCTCAGTATACCCACATTTCCTGTCTAAAAAGTATAACGAAGAAACACATGTCACGAAGCGTACAACACTCGAAGTAGTCGAACAATGTTCATAAGATCTCCACATCTCGTCCTCACTCTTGTCCAACACCCAATGACTACATCTGTTTCGAAAAGAAGCCAGACGCCTTTTTCCCTTCTCCGTACGCTTAAGTCCATTCAAATGTGTGTGGTTTTTCAAATTGAAAACAAAACAACTATGAGGATGAAGCGATCAAGTCAATCACCTTTTGGAATGAGATCATTCCTAGTCCAGGCCGTAGCATAAATCCCCGACCAAATCTCTTTCGAAGACAGAGTCCACCAAACAATTGCCCCGGGGCAGTCAGACCCACGTCTGCGCGTCTACAAGAGTCTCTGCCTGATGAAGGCGAAGCGAATTTCAAAGTTTACACAATTTAATTGCAATCCCGGGCACACAAGTGTAACAGAACGGCCGCCATGGTCAGTTTAGGCCGCACCCGCTGGCTTCAAATGAAAATGCAAGCAAAGAAAAAAAAAAGATAAATAAATAAACACAAACAGACACACACCCACACGGATACACTCATATGCAAATGAACAGTGTGTGACTGCAAAACAGAAAAAAAAATGAAATAAAAACTTCACTCGTTGATGAACTTTTAATGAAGCTGAAATCAGATGGACGTGGAGATGTGAAAGGGACACAGCAACGCCGTATGACGTCATGCGAACTATGGGCGTCCTTATTTCAGTTTTTAACTGCGGTGAACTTTCACTCGTCGACGCTAACATCACGATGATTTGGAGCAAGGTGATTTGGAGTTTTGAAAGTCGGGGAAAAAAATATAAAATTTTATTGTTCGCTGTTCTAGTCCGGAGCTTGTGAGGGTGTTTAATGAGGTTTCCCTGCCTCGAATAGAGTTGGCATTGAGTTGGCTTTTTTTTGTAGAAAAACAGTGCTTTGAGTCAGTTCTGTTGAAAAGGACGTTGGACCCGGAGGGAAGAGGAAATCGGAGGTTTGGCGAGCGAAAGCAATTTAGTTGCAAGGAATTTTTTTTAAGGTGCGAAACTTTAAAAGGTCTCGTATGGAGGTCTATACGAGACCTTTTAAAGTTTAAAGTTTTAAGCAGCTCGGATATTTACATAATTGTTCGAATTTGTTTTTACACTTAAATGTTTAAAAATCTTTAAATTTATATAAATTGTTTGCAGATAAGTATTAAGAAATTCCATTAATTTATTTGAAATAATTTGTTTGCTTTCTATATTCATATCTTTTATATAATTGAATTTAAATTTTCTTTAGTTACATAATCTCTCCCTTGTTTCCTTTTAATTCTACATTCTTTCTTCTAAAACATTCATACATTAATCTTACTCATTCTCTTTGTCTCATTCTTTCTGTCAATAAATTCGTTCATCAACTTTTGAATTCTCAAGCAAGATAGACGCGTTTCACTAATTTACAACAATAAGAAAATAACTTAACAGGCAGTAAAGTAGCAAATTCAAAAAAAATACTTCTACTACTATAAAAACAAGAAAATTTATTTAGCTTAGCTACTTAGTAGCTACAGAACTTTGTTCCTCTTATTTAAAGTAAATGAATTGTAGGAATTTTCTTCGTTTTCATTTGATTTAAAAGTTGTTCTTTAGATTTTAATAAACAAAATCTTCTGGTCACAATTGCTTTATAAAACCATATGCAGGTGAACAGCTTTTACTAACTTTCAGAAAACTAAAGTTGAAAATGCTGAAATGTGTGAATTGGGCTAAACGGGGAACGGAAACGATGTGAAGTTTCTTTAGAGGTACATGAAGTTCAAAATGTGGATATTATTTAAACGCAATTATTTAAAAATTGAAATCAAGAATACTTGTTCGCTTTGTACTTTGTTTATTTATTTTTACTTTTATTCATTTGAATAAAATATACCTACTCAGTAGGAATAAACAACAACTAAAAAATGTTTATTTATTTACATTTTTGCATTATAAATGTTCTAATGATTTCTTTTTAAATCTTAGACAGGTGACAGCTATTACCCGGTCGAAACCTTGACCGAAAATCAGTATCGTACCTTCGCGAAACGAAATGAGTCGCTTTACGCTTGAACAACGTTGGGTGGTGCTGAAAACTTATTCTCAAAGCGAATACTATGTAGCCCGAATAGTGCGTTTTTTGAAAAGAATTTTTGGCCGAAATGAAGCCAACAACGTCAACAGTCTGAGGAGAATTATGCATAAAAATGTATTATCCCAATTGACTCAGCAACTAAAGGCGCTCGGGCATCCGTTTCATTATGGCTTCGCAAGTTGGGCCTTAGAGGCACATTTTCAAGAAGAAAAAGGTGTATTTGGTCATCTTGTATTTATATGGCTGGGGTTGGGCTGATTTTAAAAATGCCTTGTCTTCTTACTTGTTAGCTTTGGCTAATTTGTTCCAGAAGTTTGGATTTTAGATTGATGGCATTTATGCATTTTAGCAAATTAAAGAAAATATTTAAACGTATTGACAAAATGCTACTTAAAATTCCACAAGGAAGGACGTCCTATTACGCACAGCTTTAGTCCTAAGAATATTATTATAGAGAATAGCAGCTGCGAATAGACTTGAAACGTGAAATGTCCATTTGTGAAAATTACAGACAGCTTATAAGGGAATTTTACGTGAAAACTACAGTCAACTCTCCACAAATCAGAGACATGTTGCTCTAGTTCGCATTCAGCAGGCTAAAAGGCAAGGTTTGTTTTGTAAAGCATATGGTCCAGTTAGAGAGTTAATTGGTGCACTTAAGCTTAGGCTTACAGTGAGCTGCGATGCAAAAAGTTTTCGTTAAACCCGTCCCGAAACCATTTCACTCAATAGCCCCAATTTTCCCTCAGTAATATCATTTAATTAATTTCCCAAACGATTCGCAGACAAATCATCCTTCAAACTTCGATTGCTCTTTCCAAATACAGAAGCGGCGAGATAATAAATCCGAGAGATACTTCTCTCAGTCGAGTGACTTAAGATTGGTATAGCCGGCTGTGTAGTTATGCGGTAGACCGGTAGGCCGATTCATTCGCTTTTTCTCCAAAACGACGGCAAAATAAAAGCCGGCTAAACTCATCAAAATACCATGAATAATTCAACTGACATCATCGCACACATCATGACCGTCATTATCATCAAACATCGTTGCTGTCGTTTTCGTCATTTCGTTAGCGGCTGCGAACCAGAAGCTCGCGGTGCGACCACAAGAGAGGCGGAGAAGGTTCAATGCATTTCAATTCGCGAAACTGACTCAAACGCAGATACTTATCGCGAGATTGGGTGCAGCGCGTAAAGAGGTTTGCGATACGTCGTAAATGTCAAGATACGCGGAGATGGGCTTAGGCTTGGTTGATGCGGTTTATTGCAGCGATTTGGCGGTGGATCCAATTGCAGATTTGGCCGAGCTTTGTGGTAAGTCCGCTTTGGAAAGACACCCATAAGACAGTTGATTATTGCGGAAAGTATTTCGTATCAATGCGTACTAAGTGTGGGAATTTTTGACGTCTGAGAGACTTAGAGAGTCGTGCGTATAGCAATTGACACGGCAAATTAAAAAACGATCAGGGGCAACAAATGAATTTATTTGGAAAAAGCACGATCAACAAAAAAACACAACCGTGGTAATTGTATCTGACCGTAAAAACTGTGATCACAATAGAGTATATTTGTCAAAAGAACCCAGAAAAATATCGAAGGCTACATTTAGAATGCTAACAGTTTCAAGGAAATATTTGTTCTTTACAAGAGGCTTTAATTATTAAACAAAGCAATCAATTCTGTAATCACCAGGAGCGCATTAACTACTCCAAAAGATTCATGAATCAAAACTACATCCCAAAGGAGCTAAAGAAGCTCCAGGACCAGAACTAAGCAGAGGCAACCTGTGAGTACTATGCGAAGCACTTGCAGGGCACAGAGCGTCCATTACCAACATGGATAGCGGCCGACACTGTGATTAGGCGAAGGAAACTATGGAACACCTACTTACCAACTGCCCAGTCCGGACGAAATTAGATTCAAAATAATCAACAAAACGAACATAATAGGGACCGGCTTCGATGACATCCCATCTAGGAGTTTTATCAAATGTATGAAGATAGACTCAAATCCTAGATAAAAGAAGGAGGTAAAATAAATCGTTAAGGTCTCTGTTGGTCAATCAATTGGTTATACTTATGTAAGCCAGGACTTAACGAACATTATTTACCTCAGAGGCTAACTGTCAACAGCTTTAAAAACAATTCTCTGTAAGTGTGGGTCGATGGTTGCAAAGATTACAAGAGGAATGATAAACATGTAATAAATTTATTCAAAAGGTCTGTTTTTTTTTCTTGTAATCATGGACAGAGTCGAAAAGGTGTTAAATTAGTTGAACTTTAAACGGCTGCAAGCCCTACTACTAAATAAAAATCCACAAGTAAACAAGTGTCTGAGAAAGAATGTAGAGTTTCCGTTCCAGTTTCCTGACAGTGGCGGTGTTCTTCGCCGATCTGGTATTCCTCTGACACACGAATTTTAATTTATTTCTTAAAATGTCCATAGACTCGGAATTGGCTATGAAATGCTAACTTTAAGGGACCAGTGCAGTGCGTATGCTGTAAAATGAATGCCATTCTCACAATGCTTGCTCAAAGGATAAACGAATTAGTTAGCAAGACTTTATCACTTACATATGTTGCTCAATTTAGTAATTCGTTGGTACAAATAACCTATTAATAAACTAAAAATTTGGCGGATTCCAACAACACCGATTGTAAGTCAAAAACCCTTTTTTGCCAAATATTTCAGAACTACAAAAGTCAGAGTTCGTTAGTTTGATATTCAAACGCTTAAACGTATTCAACGCTACATTCACCATAATTTTACAACCCACCAGTTAAGCAACAAATAATTACCTAGTTAATAATATTTATTTCGTTTGAAAGTCAGTGACGAAATAGACTTAAGACTTCCACCTGAACATCTTCTGCAGCTGCTGTGAAGTCACCATGAAGTCGTCACTTGTCATTTGCTGTGCGTTTCTCAATTTCGCTGAAAAACCGCGACGTTTTCATTTTCACTTCTCAGACAGCACCGTTAAGTCAACCAAATGACATTTAATTACGCGTTTACACAGCTCGTGTAATTAACAAAATGAACCGTTTTGTCATTGTCTACGCTCCAGTGGGAGGGGGAGCAGTCAGTAGTCACACAGAGGCGGAACTTAGTTGAAAAGAGGGACGGTAACCACCCCCTTAGACGAGCTTCTTTTTAGTTTCTTTTTTTTTTTTTTGTTAATCTAACAAGATACATGGCCTCTCAAAACGACACATAGAGATCACAATTTTTTTTGAGAGGCCAATTAATTCAATTGTAATAAGAGCCACAGCAGCCAGGTAACGGAGAGCCTAAAGCAAAAGCAGGTGGTGGCAAAAGACCATTAAAATTATCTCATTTCACGCGCCATGTAATGATAAGTGTCATTAATTGTCAGGGGAACGTCTCATTACTTTCGCAAGTGGAAAATGAAAAACACAAAACTTCAGCCGCATGAGTTTTGAAAATGAACGAAAATATGGAAATTAAATTTTTGACCAACGAGCAGAGCCACTCGAGTTGAGAAAAACATCGATTCATGAATTAAATTGAATAAATTGACGGGTCAGTCGAGTTGATTGGGATTTATTGAAGTCGACAGAGGGTATTTGGACCTTGAAACGACCTAAAATAATTATTTTATTTTTTTTTTTAATAGAATTTGTTTGGAATTGATTTGTTTTATGGAGCAAATTGGAGAAGTTGGATTGGGGGAGCCACTTTGGCCGTGAGAAATCAAACGTAATGTCTGTTCGATGGATGTAAGGAACCGAGTACTTAAAATATTTTTCTTCAACTGACATGACGCTATTAAACAGTGAAAATTTCATTAGAATGTTTTAGAAAGCAGCCAATTTAAAGTTATGGAGTTGTGTGATGTCGGTTGTTAAGTTTTAGCTAAAATTGTTTAGGCATTTCAAATGTAATTTTTGCAGAAAATTTTTAATTTATTATTTTAATTTATTAAAAACAAATAAGAAGATTTCTAGCATATTTTCATGAAGCAGGCAGCAGTGTGAAAAAGTCGAATATGGATAACTCTAAAGCATTTCAAAAGTGTACTCTTAAATTTGTGGGTTGGACCAGAACACACTTTCTGAAAATTCTGAGACAAAAATTAAAATGCATTGCAGTAATTACCTACCTACGTACTTACCCCAAATGTTTAAGCTTCGCCAAAGTGAGATGGGGCTCAGAAAAATTACCCAGCTTAAACAGCAAAAAATAGAGAAAGTAAAATAGGTTTTAAGGAAAAGAAAGTTAGCCGCAGAGGTCTCAGTCCAAACAGAGTTCTAGTTCTCTTGACGTGAAAATAATGTACAGGCGAATCCCTCTAAGTCGAACTCCCTCTATGTCGAAAATTCCTCTAACTCGAATACATTTTGATGACTATTGGTCTGTTTTCAACACATCCAAGCCGATTTTTTTTCATTGCACAAAAATAAACAAAAAATGTCCTCTCGCAATTTATATCAATGTATGATTTTTAACAAAAAAAATATATAAATCCCTCTAACCCGAATTTTTCCAAAACTCCCTATAACTCGAACTAATTTTGATGAAATTTCATCGTCTCACATCCAAATCAAAGTATGTATCAAATGTCTTTACTGTAGTTCAATCAAAAACTACCATACAACTCGAATCTTGCCTTAATATTAGAAAAAAAAAAAACAATGTTCAGAGTAATAACCAGAGGTATTTTTATGGAATGTGAGACTTTTTAAAGGTCATTTAATCACTAACTGCAGCTAAAATGACAAACTTTTTCTTTTCTAAGCCGTTCACATTTTTTTTTAATAAAAAATAAAAGTGTGGGGATACAATAATAATAATAAAACTCAAAAATGTTAATATAAAGGGAAAACGTTCAAAATGAATATCGTGAAACCCCAAAACGTGAACATTGATTTTTTTTTTTAAATTGTGTTGCTCAACGCCTTATTTTCTTCTAGAGACTGAAGGTTTTAATATTAAATGAATAATCTGAAAGATTTTGGTTAGATATAAAAAGTAGCAAACGTGGCAAAGTTAGGAATACAATTCAAAACCGTTTCAAAAACATGAACACGATCGGTTTTCTGGTTCACGATTTCCAATATTTACTGAATCATTTGAATCAAACAGTCCGTTGAAGGCCAGATCCCAAATTTCTGTATCAGTAAATGTCTCATGTGTCCAGTTTCGATAGTCCTTATAAGTCATTCTTTGTTGCTATAGTTATAACGACAATGTTCTTTAGTCCAAAGTTAAGCTTTTTGCGGTCACTGTTGTGTTTTTTTATGCTCCTTACTTCAGTTTTGAAAGAGCAAATTAGAAAGCCAGGAGTATAACATTGTTGAGTACTACCCATAAAATAATTTCCTCTAGAAGCAAGCCGAGACTTTGCTACATTAAGAAGAGGAAGAACTATCACCAAGTCTACTGAATTACTGGCTTAAGTACGACGAATGCTTCAGACAAAGTGAACAACTTATACACAACTATTTCATTCAAATCGAGGAGGAGGCAAGAAACCTGGGGCTACACATAAATGAAGGAAAGACAAAGTGCATGGTGGCATTGTCTGTGAGAAATGTTGATAAAACCAACACAAGAACAGTCAAGGTAGACGAGCCCGAATTGGAAGTTGTGCAATCTTTCAGCTACCTCGGGCTAGTAGTAAGAATAGAAACCTTACCATGACTTCAAAACTGCTGCTATACAAGGCATTATTATTACTAGTACATGTTAATGGATCTTAAACCTGGATGCTTAGTCAAAGCACAAAAAGTCTTCCGAAGTCTAACGAAGAATAATTGGTCCCATATGTGAGGAGAACAATTCCGGAAACGGTATAATCATGAGGTTTGTGTAATCTACCCTGAACCATACGAAGCATAACGAAAATAAGTTGACTCCGGTGGGCTGGACACCACCGCTATGAGCGAAAAGAAAGCCACTCGGAAAGTTTTTTTTTTGATACAATTAATGGTACGAGACAGTGACGCATACCGCGCTTTCGCTGAATGGATGGCGTAGACCAGGACGTTCGAAGCCTTGGGGTGCTTAACTGGATGTAATCAACCAGTGATCGGAACAAGTCCGGTGCGGACTGGTATTTGCGGAGATGATGATGTTGACAAAGACACACTTCAGGTTTTGTCAAGTACGAAGTTTGGTCGTAAAAAATGGTCAGCGGTTTGGAGTCGAACCCGAGTGTACACGCTGAATAGCCTGAAAACCCAAACACCGCCTTCTCTGTGATTTTCAAGAAGATTGTCCTTGCTCATTGAAAGAACTCACATCTCACGACACATGTCCACATGTCTCACGGTTGAGCCCCCAATCAAAAGTTGCACAACATCAGGAAAATTTCACGACCCATCCGCCGCGACCCTCCCTTACAGCCCTTTAATGACATTTATATACACATACACTTCCAATTAAGAGCAATTAAATTAATCAGACATATCATAACCCAGGCTTTTTTCATTTCTTCTTTTTTTTCGTTGTTGTTGTTGTTGATGTTGCCTGTATTCCAGTTGATGTACGCATTCGATGCAGCTACACCGATAATGGAAATGTAATTAGTACCCTTTTCCTCCACTGTCAAACTAAAAGGTCAATCCATGCACGGAGCTCATTTTCCACTCATTGTACTCAGCTCCACATACACACTAGTCATATATGAGAAAATGCGTAAAAAATGTCGGGCATTTTGTGTGCTGCTATTTTTTTTTTTTTTTGTGTTATTACACACAAAATGCCATCCTGCAACTCACACATATCGAAATACCAATTTCAATTACAGCTGATTGTCTGATAGTGGAGCTTAATTACATGCAAAAATTCTGTCAGATCATTACTGTGGCAAATGGGACAGAAAAAAAAGAGAGATTAATACACACACATACCGCGGAGGAGTTGCTTGATTAACATTTCAATCCAATGAACAATCTTTGGTTAAATGTATCCAAATGTCTAGTAGCCCAATAAGGCTGACATTAAAAGCGTCCTGCTTATCGATTGCCGGAGGAATCGCAGTGGCTGTATGCGATAAAAAACCACAGCCAAGGTGGAAAAAAACGCTGTGCGAAATTCACAGGACATAGTCAATCGTAGGTTAACACTAGAAAGACTGGGAAATATTCTTATCAAGAAGGACGAAAAAAAAGATCATTTGTCCCGATATAATAAAAATGGAAATTTGTATCTAGTAAATTAACATTAACGCCCGGTGTCCCTATCATCATCATCACATTGACATCACAATTTTTTTTTTAATTTAGTGCTAACTAATCAGTGAGCAAATATTGATACCACATTTTAATCATATTAACGTGTTGTAATAAATTTTAAAATTATAAAACGCTAAACATTAAAATTGGTTAAATGACCACCGCCCGTCTTTCTAACGGAAAAGAGAAGAATTTAGCCAACAAGTCTATCTGACTTTAAAAACGCGCACAACACTTTTTTTTTATCAGATTTGAATTTAACAATAAAAAGATTAACCAGATCCATGAGCCCACGAGCTTCATGTCGATGACTCAAAAACTTACAAAACGTTCCTCTCTGTCAGACGGGCAGACAAATCTGCGTAGCCGGCGAACTGAATTTCAATTCAGTTGATTACACAACGATAACGACAACAACGAACGTCGTAACATCAGAAAATAAAGTTCAAGTTTAATCGCGACGAAGGGAATGTTCAAGCCGGCACCGACAGCTCAAGCCGGGCCAGGCACACTCGACCACGAGCCACGTCAATGTCACAAGAGACGTGCTTACATGACATTTGTCGCCAAATTTAAATTATTTTCCTTTTCTTTCTTTTACTTTCTGTTGAAAAGGGGGAATGAAAAGACAACAAGAGATGAATAACAAATTAAAGTGTTGTTATGAGTGGACAATTTTCAGAGTGATTGCACTCTGAAAACGGACTTTGAAAAAGATCCTTAAAATTTCAACACTTTGAAGAAGTTAAAAATCTCAGAGAGTGGTTTACAGAACAGTTTAGAGAAAAAGAGTGACGTGAAGAAATGTATGCCTACTTTGGGCTTTAGAGAATTGATTTTGTTACTCAACTCGAAACGATGGTTCTAGATGCAAATCTACATTAAACTTTCAGAGTTCTGGTTTCAAAATGGCACTGAGAGTTCCCCCATGGGTAACACAAGGACCTAAGTGAGACAGAACAGCTTCTGTCAGCCCGCCTACCTAACCTAACCTTAAGAACCACCACCTTTCACACACACATTGGACCTTGGGCAGAACTTTAAGAAATTCTATGACCTTTCACTCTCTCTTAGCTTGATTTTTATATTCACTTTCATGACATTTTTAATTCGCTGGTATTACACGTGACAGGGAGAAGAAATCTAGAATGTTTTAATGGCTATAACTGCCTCTTCTAAACCTGAACCTCAACATGAAGACTTGTTTCGCCTCTTACTGGATAGTCTCTACTACATAAATAAATATAAAGTATCAGAGTCGTCTAAGGCAATCGTTTTATAGTGCTATAAATGCAAGAAAAGTTCTGTTACTTTATTGCATCGAAATTCGAATAAATTAATAAGCAGGCATATGTTTAACAATACTCTATTTTGTGGTACACAAGCCGCTTAAACATTGCACTTGCAAATGTCTGTTTGTATTGTGGTCAATTCTAATAACAATAATAAACAACGCGTTAAAAAAAAAATCGTTTTTACATGGTGCTACAACCACGATGACGCTTTTAAAACGAAAATAATTATAAATTCACTTTGTAAGTTATTCTATAAAATAAATAAATAAATAGTCGCTAACATGAAAATGTTTTGAAAGAATTGGCGAAAACTTCCTTATTAAAGTTCACTTTCAGAATTAAATGTTCAATCCATTTTATTTAAATTACCCACTTAAAGAGGTCTTTGCAAAGATGACGAAGCGTTTAAAATGTTAGCTCCCAAAGAAGCTTGTCTCGTAATTATAACGAATAATTAATAATCCCAGAAGTCGAGAAAGACATCAGAGCCCAAAGCATGGAAAATATGAAAAACTTTGTTCTCAATAGTCCCTGCGTCATATGCGTTAAAAAATATTTTAGGCCTCGACGAACTACGACACTTGAATCGCCATGGTCATATCTTCTACAGCATCATTTAAACATAATTACATTTTTTCAGAGATTTACTTGGAACCTGTTAAGTGTAGTGATAAGTGTAAGTTAGTGCCAGTTTATTAGTTCTGTGCTAGTTTTTAGTTGATGTAAGTTTATGCTTCAATTCCAGAAAATACCAAAACATACCAAATTATTCTGTTTCAAATCAAATTACAGCCAGTCTTTTGAATAAAACAACTCATTTTTTTTTATTTACCTCCACCACGTTTCACGCCCCATCTTCTTTCAAAACCACTCAAACTACCAGACAGTCAAAAACGTCTTTCTTGCATCAAAATTTGCAAATATCCTCTCTCTGACGTCCTGCAATTTTCTCATACTTCACTCCGTCTCCTCAGCCGTCATCCACATGTCTTGTCGGCGCTCAGCAATCGTCGGTATGTGAATATTTTTAAGATACACAATTCATTACTTCACGTCATATGCATTTTAACACTGACGAGAAAGAAATGTAAATTTTTATATTTCAATTCAATTTATTTTTCCTACAAAAATATCTTTTTAGTGCTGCCACAGCTGGTTACGGATGAGAGATATTTTCATTTCTTTTTCTTTTTTGGTTGAAATAGTTCTCAAATTGTTTTATGATGTATGCGGTGTGATCAAGACCGACCAGTCGTCTGGCGTCTTTGTATCTGTATCTTTAGAATTCGCAGAAAGGTGCAAATTACAGAGTGAGGATATCGAATCATATTCTTTTAAAATACGTGCACTTGTTCGGTCTTAGCAATTTTCTCGGTTCTTTTTCTTTTCAACTGCCATTCAGTCGCAAAGTGAGCACAACATCAATGGCTGCTGGCTGAGTTTTAAGCCTGAGTACTTAACATCAATTTGGAGAGTTCAAATTGTTTGACACTGTGATGAAGATGGCATTTAATTCGTAAAATTCTTTGTTTATTTGAATGGGAAGAAGTGTGTTTGACGGGTAAAGGGGTTTGATGGGAGCTGGCTGGTATGCAGATAGTGGGTGCAATAAAGAACATGGATAATGCAGTCAGGTCTTTGATTTTTCTTGGGATTTATCAAAAGAAATCTGTCAATCTGCGAATGTGAGATCTGCGAAAGTTGTGTGTGCTCTCGTTCAGGTATTTAAAATGAAACTGTACTCCCTCTCTAGACCTCTTGGAAATGGCTATGTTACTCGCAAAAGAATCGCAGAAAAATGGTCCAATTTCAGCTGAAACTTGCCACTTCTTATTCCTGTGTTGAAGATTTTATTTCCTGATTCCATTTTTAACCTAAAAGAAGGACTACTATCCGCCGCTTCGAGCCATTTACAAGATGTCCAGCATTGTTATGTACAACTATTGTTGTGAACAAATCAGCGAAACAACGTAATCCACATAATGCGTTTACCACCTGCTCTGTAGCCAATGGCTGACAAATTAGAAAACAACATTATTACTTCACCTTCCATGTGCACTCAATCAAAATACCTCTCGAGGGCACTCTAATGATTTCATCGCGCCAAGCCACTCACCCACAAAAGCCCACAATCTGATCGATTGACTTCGTTCGAAAGTAAACCCATTTTCAATAGGACTTCCTGCATGACTTAACTCTAAGCGCATAAAACTAATACAAAGATATTCGCATCTGCGCTTTCACTCATTGAACCTTAAGCCATATGAAAGGGAATCAGTTGCAAAATTTATAGCACAGACAATAAAAACAAAAAATTAATTTGCTGGTGGTTCAGATATACTTTAAAACATGTCTTTTTTTGCTCTCTTAATGTCTCTCTCGCGATTTTATTTCTTTTCCTTTTTTATCCATTCAATTATTTTCGATAATAAACTGAACGTGCAGTCGAATTGTTAAGCAAAAAAAAAGAACACATTTATTTTCATTTTCAAAGAGAGAGAGAGAGAGAGGGAAATATCCATTAGAAAGGAATTTATATTTTTGTTTGGCGTATATTTTTAGAATTTGCAAACGAGTGATGTACAAACGGAGTGCAGCAACGCATGGATACAGCAATCTCATTTTTCAGCGATTTATTAGTGAAATTTATTAGAACTAATTGATTTTCATTGGATTGGGAATTGGAATAGCAATAGGTAGACAGAGCCGGGCACATTGGCAGCATGACAAATGAATTTGTGGAGTAACGTGAACAATGCTGGGTTTTAAGTTGTTGTTTTTTTTGTTTTAGAGGACGCGGTGGGAGTTTTGGAAGTGACCCCGCGCAATTCCAACGATATTAATGTACTCAGAAATCTTATTCATTCGGATTAAGACCATAGAAGACGTCTGTTGAGAACACATTTAAAAATATAGCAATTAGTTGTCTCCACATACAAAAAAATGTTTAGTCCTTTTTTGACTACGAGAATCCATTGCATTGATCCGAAAAATTAGGCAAGCAAAAAAAAATTCGGGCTGTTAACCCTTTCATGTCCGAATTAATTTGGCACGAAACGGTTAAGTGTTGTTAGAGTGTACACTGAACCCAAATCAACTACAAACTAATCACTAGCAATACTTACAATAAACTATTTACCAACAACCTTACACAACATATCAAGCTATTTGGACAAAAATAAACAACCTTAGAGAAAAATTAAAATTACGTGAAGAAGCTCAAATATGTAATGTTGTCTATAGGCTACATTGGGCATTTAAGGGTTAAGAATCGTAGAAGTAAATAATACACGCTTATGGCAATGTCTCATAACACGGCTCGAAGTCACTGTATTTTTCAAAACCTAAAAACACTCTTCACAAATAAATCACGATGCAATGAATAATGTAATCAATGTTGGAATTCGATTTTAATAATGAATTGGAAATTTTGATTTTGTTTGTTTTCATTTTCATGTTTGAATTCAGTTTGAATTTGCCATTACTATTCATATTACTTATAAAAATATGAATCAGAATGAAAATTCATGTGAAAAATATGAAATGTATTTTACTGTGAACGTAACAGATTCAAGGGTCGTTAGCCGGAAATTCGTTCCATTCTATTTGAGATAAATACATATATGTTTTTGTAAGGCAACGTTATTATTGCAATGGTAGAAACACTGCATCGTAGTTTTGATGTAAATTCTTAACTCTTAATAATAGCTAAGCGCTTTAAATTGAACGCGCGGTAATCAGATTTTTTTATCAAAATGAAACAGAATTTTGTTTAACATAATACATTTTGAACTTAGATAAATTGTCAATCTGGTAGACTACTTTAAGCCAAACCATAACCGACTTTGTATTCGACTATGTATAATCATCATCATTAGTGGCGTAACAGCCCACGAAGAGCCTGAGCCTAGCTTTTCGCGCCTCCACTGTGTTGTGCGCGTTATAATTTTGACCAATGTGAACTGGACCTACAGTTTATAGCCGGTTCCGAACGGCGAATTGCGAAAGCTTTCCGTGATAGAAGTACTTCAGAAGGATTGTCAGTCGTTCGCTGGAGGTGGGGCCGTGAATATTGTTTGTGGTGTTTTTTTTCCGAGCTGTATTCGAACCCGGGTACTCTCGCTTACCAGTCCGACGCACTAACGATTAAGCCACGGCGCCCCCATGTATGAAACTATACGAAGTTAATAAAAAGTCTCTAACTACTATTTTTTGCACTTAAATCGAATACGTCCAGCCTCTTGAATCACACATTTGTTACAGTAGTATTCGAATTTTCAGCTCCGATGAACTCTTTTTTTTTTAAATGATCGACAAATCTGAAGCGAAAAAATTAATAATAATAAAAATTAATAAGTCTAATTTTAAAGCGAAAACCATAAATTTATAGACCCCAAGGCTATTCCCTCTTGCTATGTTATCTTAAAAAAGATGATTATGTAGATTTATGTAATTTAAAAATCCTTCTGTTTTCTTTAACCCTTTCATAACCGCACTTCATTCCAGACACAAAACAAATATTTTTTTTTTTGCTCTTTACTAAAAACAATGTAGAGGAACCGGGATATTTTTATCGCACTAAGAAGCTCTTAAAACAGAGTAAACTAGACTAGCTTGAAGTCCAGACACTTTTACTGTAACTGTGCGATTATTTTTCGAATTATAACTAGACGAAAATACCTGCCATGAAAGGATTAAAAGACTTCGGGCTATGAAGTCGTAAACTTTTCAACCTATCCAAGCATTAAAAGTCTAAAAACTCATCCTTTTCCTTCAATATTCAAAACTGAAGAAAATGTGATTTACGAATATTTGTCGAACACATGTTCGACAATTTGGAAACAAAACTCTTTCTTAATGAAGGTTGAATTTTCTTGTGGCAAATATTAACATCTGGAACTCATTACAAGGATTGACTTAACGATATGTCTATCTCTAAACATTATAATAAAGAAAAATATAATCCGTTAGGATGACGTTCTTGGTAAATTTATAAAATAATTCTGATGCAAATATAATATTTCACTTTTAAATAAATACTAGGGAGTTTATTATTTTGTTTCTTCATTTAAGGGGATATGCTTCCACGAAATTGATATCTTAAAAGTTCCAAATGAATTTCAACTAAATGGTACATTTTTAAAAACCGAGCAAATTCTGAATCCATGAATTTAGTCTGAATTGGGACTCCAAAAAACCATGAATTGAGTTGTTCAAGTACTCGAAAGTCCATGAATTGATTCAGACAATATCTATTATTTTTTATTATATAAAATCAGATAATAACTGATACCAACTGTAAGAGCTTAGCTAGGAGGAGTATTGATTCGACGATATAAATTTTCATTGTTACCCACAAATTTGTCTAAATCGTCGTTGAACAGACCCAAATTACGAACAAGGCAAATTACGTTTTTTTTTTAATTTTTAATATGTCTCTATGTACTTAATTGATATTGATCTATTGCTTCATAAGACTTAAAAATCGCTGCAAAACGGGAAAAAAACGGGTAAGCGTGAGTTTTACTTATATAATTACGGCCGAGGGTTTTCTTCCGCCGGTTGATATGAGTTAAGAAATTAACAAATCAAAATAGCTTCAGCTAGACCTACAGTCTAAACATAAAACCTTAACTTAAAAGAACATAGAAGTTATGAGCGACGGACACTGAAATTATTCTATAAGGTTTTCGTTATTCCTTTGGAACGAAACCCTAATTAAGACTATAAAGTCTTATTATTGAAATGTTTTTCTTAGCCATACGGATTTCAATATATGACAATAATTTTGCAACATTCATAAAATTCATTTCAAACGAGCTTTTGAAGCTTAACTTTTTTTAGCTTTATGCAAATTTCAGAATTGCCAAACTGGCCATCAATTTAAGTCCAATCAAAACCATGTCATGGATACTGGAGGAAATTGGAGCGATACTTAAAATTATGAAACAAAATAGGAAAATAACCGCAACAGCTGTATAATTTAATCACTAATAACATGACCCAGTCTAACGAAACTGTAGAGAAACCCACTCAGAATCAGTCGTTGCGTGCTTGGTGGTCATTCTAGTCCAGGATTATCGCTCTATGAAGGCCAATAGGGTTAATACCTCACCAAATGAGTACATGATAAACATCGAACACCAACCCCTTTCCGAAATGAACTAATTTTGTGTTCCAAATGAGAAAGCCATTCAAGATAAACTACTCAACAAATCGTAACATGTACCCGCAAAGAGTAAACAACGTCGAAACACAAACTGCGAAAAGTCCCACATCACGACACACCTCACGTACTGCATCCGAGTTGTGATGTCTTTAACCCTTACCTGCCACTTTTACAAATCTGATCCAACCCCGCCCGGCATCCATTATGAATCAATAAGGTGTCACCTCCGCCCGTCCGCCACACCCGAATACCGACGCCAATTGCATCCAAGCACCGCCACAATTTGAATGTGAATCCACTTGTCTGGGACTCATATTTAAGGGTGCATGGGGATGAATTTACAGCGCGCCAGCTCTCGTAATAATCTTTACGCATATATCGCTCAGAGGTGCACCTCGGGTCTCTTAAAATCCCCTTATTAAGATTCTCCTCGTTGCCCCATGTGTGTGATTCACTTTGTTTTCACTCACACTTCACAGTAGGGGTCTCGTAAATGTGATTATCGTTTGTTGATTTGTTTCGTGTTTCGTGTTTGTTTTGATTCCTGTAATCATCACCGCACTACACAATTCCGGCAGCCATGCACTTCTGGAATGTGGAGTGAATTATTTTGTAAATTTACATGTGTAATTTTGCGAGAATGCGAGAGACCTTTGGATTGCGCTCTTTTTGTTGTGTGGATACACTTTTGAGCTCTCTCAAATATTCATTTGATTTGTGAGCAGAGATATGTACAAGCGATCGAGTGGATTTTTAATTAACGTGTGTAATCCAGGTGTGATTTGTTGATTTTATTGATAATTCATGAGAAATATTTTATTATTCGTTGTTTTTTGTGAATCGGATTCAATTTATCTAACGGCGATTGGGTGGGATTAGCAATTAACTGGCAGAGTGTTTATAATTTTTTTCCTGGTTATGTTGTTGAAAAAATATATATTTTGGTGGAGAACTGTCTGGGAAAGGATTTGAGTGTGGCTTTGAATTTAAAAAAAAGCTTACACTTTTTTAAGAATCAACTTTTAATCCTCAACATATCAACATATTGGTGGATTTATTTTTAATTTTTAACGAGAAAATAAAGGAGGGTGAAACGAGATTCGGGGTAATTCTTGGTAAGCTCTAGCATTTCCAACATTCGTAGAAAATGATTTAAAAGTCCTCTTTATAAAAGCCTTAGTTATAAATAATCTAAATCTAATTATAAAGTAAATAATTACATTTACTCCCTACTTAGGAAAAACGTTGATTTTAGACTCGCTTTTTATTTTCTGTTAGGCTAGTGCCTATCATGTTTTATAGATAAAAAAATTGTTTTAACCATCACATGGTTAAGCTGCATGAAACACTATACATTTAAAAAAAAAACTGAAAATTCTAAATTCTTTATAATTACCCCTCTGATCCTACTCTTATTTATTGGAATTTAAAAAGAGGACAGAAGGTCAATATTTTCTTCACTTTTGTTTAAAAATGTCGTTTTGTTGAAAATGTCATTTGGTGCTGCAGTGTTTAATTTGATGTGCTGTTAAATTTGGACCTATGCACAAATTAATAGTTGAATGCCAAAATTCGGTATCAGTTTTAAGAAATTGAATTTCATTTTTATGCTAGAAATTGTGATGTTCAAAACAGGCACGACAGATATATACTTTCAACGTACTTTAGATTCGTTTTATTAGAATTTATTATTTATCAAATTTGACTGTGCTTATGGCTAAACATTTTACCCTTGAATATTCCATGCTCATGGTTAGTGTACACGAATGTCGAAATTAGAGAAACACGAAGTGTTGCAGTTACTCTGACACAGTTGACTAACCAAAAGGTTAATCAATCGCAATATTTTTCTAACTTTAGAGCTGACTAGAACTTTTATTTCACCTGCAGTTCAATAAAATTGATCTTCCAATGTATTACAAAAATAGATATATTAAAGCCCCTGTAAGGGGGCCCACTAAATCGAGTGCTTGCATACTCTTCGAAAGCAATTCCGGATCTCAACCAATGATTTTATTTCTGTTACATAGTTTGTATCAGAAAAATGTGGTGATATTTCCAATTTGAAAACATAACTATCTTTTAATAAACTAACAGCCAAAAATGTTGCTCTGAAATAATTCGCCAAACACAATTTGTAATTCGTCAACCGAAAGAAAACAATTCCGTCTACGTACCACCAATACAATCAATAATTGTGAAAGTAATAATTCACTCAAGAAGAATACTTGTTTAGTACACTCTTAATTTAAAACGCGTTGGGACATTTTTTAATAGTCAGAAAATCGAAAAAATTGCGGTTGTGAAATACTAAACTATTATTTTGTATGTTATCTATATTTTTTTACGGAAATTCAATAGTATTTCTATTTTGAGTCCTGCTTCTTCAGAGTATGTCTTCAGAGTAGGCTGCGACAATAATGCTGCTACAACCTGTTTAATCCACTAACACGTACATATATCGGAGTATGTCTTGGGTACTAACCAATTTGGTTTATCGAATATAAAAACCAGGCTGAAATAACTTGCACTAAAATTTGAACAGTTCGAAGGATACTTAGCAATTTAAGGTAAAATAACTAACTATGCAGCCAATCTTCTGCAAACAAATCCAAAAGGTTTGCAGATAAAAATATTGTAGCAAAACCAGCAGGTTTTGAAGAAAAGATAACAATTGAACACTTCGATTGCGATTAAATTGTTCAACTTTGGATTAGGACTAAAGTTATTGAGCGTAGGATATGAATCAAATGTAATTTTATGTTCAGGCGAATTTTAGAGTTGATTTAACATTGTTTAAAAGTTCAAAAAAATATGTGGCCCATAATATAGGTTAATAATAAAGAAGGCACTACTATAAGTTTTATTAAAACTACTGCATTTTTTATTATACTTGTAATACATTAATTTAAAAATTACCTTCGATTTTTGATCATTTAGTAAACACGATCAGCACCGATTTTTAGGACGTGGATAGGTTAGTTCCTTGTATTTCCTTCAGTTTATTTTTCGTAACTCTTAGACTTAGAGCATTAACTTAAAAATATGGTGGTAAATAACAATAAAGTTCAGTACAAGCCATAAGCAGATTGCCGAACAAAGATGCCTTTGTATTGGACTTAGTTGTTTAAAAAAGAAACGATTTTCTCTGATAAATATCTATATAGGTATTTGATTATTCTTTTCTGTGAAGTCTCAAAGACTTGCTTTCACGGTTTTATTATTTTTGTCAACTAATATTAAGAACATTTTTTTTTGGTTTCCAAAGTACTGAGTGTACAAATTTTATTTAAAAGCTGCTAGCTAATCCGCATCCACCCAATTAAAAATAAATTATTACAATGTCTTACTTTTACAGCAGAAGAATTGCGTGTTCTTTCGCACGAGCTGTGTGATTTAAATAAAAACCTTCTTTTTATAGGATTTGGTACCGTTATTTCTTCCTTCGCACAATTTTTTTTTTAATTGCACAATTAGTATTTGAGCTTTTATATACTTGCAAGCATGTTATGAATCTAATTAGTTTTAAAATACTTGAATACTAATTATAATAATGTGTGCTACACATGAGCTGGGTCAGTATTCAAAGTATTACACCACTATTTATGAGTGGCGTTTTTTGAATGAAGCTAACATTGAGAATATTAAATTTGTAATCGTTTTATGGATGCTATCGAGCCCACTATTTATAAATTGTTCGCCACATTATTTATTTTAACTAAAATAGTTTATGCCATGAAAATGAGATAAAATAAATATTTCGAAAGATAAAATCGTTCATGATACAGAGAAAAATATGATTGTTCGAAATTACAGAGCAAGTAATTGTAAGATAAAACAAATTTATTCTTAAGAAACGTATATTTGCTTAAATCCTTTCGATTTAAATCAGAATTTAAAAAACAAAAAATATGAAATAATATAAAATAGTTTATGCTAGCTTTATCTGATTTGTTTTTTTGTTTTGTTTTTGTCAATTTAATTTAATATTGTATACAGTATTAACATTTAGTTTTAACACATTGTAGTATTTTTTGCTAAAAAAAAATTGCATTGTACATACAGTGCCGAAAAAAAATATTGCCATTGCAAAATATCTTTAAAGTCGATTTCAGTGCATAAGATTCCAGCGGAATCAACTAAAAATTTAGCTAAATAATTAACTAAATTTAAGTTACAATGTTTGCAACTTAATATCATATTTTTTCCAATTTAAAAGTTTCATTATTGCGTGGTTTGAAGTGTTAGCCATGAAGTTTGCCGATACTTTTGTCCATGTATAATGTAATACATTTTTTTAAAAATAAGCTTTAATGGTATCAGACAAAAAGTTTGAAAAAAGAATCCTTTTTGCCTTATTTCATGATACCGGGTGGTTTCTTTTAGAAATCTTTGCTGTACTAATGTTTTTGTTCGACAAAGTATATCAAAGATTGGTTCGACTGGTGAACTCATAAACCATTAAAAGACGTTGTAATTTTGAACTCTAACGTTACTTGTATCAAACCTAAGCTTTTTAAAATAACAAGAACTATATGTCAAAATATCTATATGTCAAAATATCTGGACAATGAATCTGCCACCACATGATGTGTGAGACAAAATAATGAACTGTGAAGCTTCGTCCTAAAATAACATATCCTTTCTTTTTTTATTGGCCAAGTTAAGTAATTTTCTTTTTCTGTGGATTCTTAATTTAAATTTACTCAAAAGGTTTCTTTTTCATTTGTGACCCCCAACTTCGTATTAGCTTATTAATTTTTCAAGTAATAGATTTCAAGAGCGCGCTTATACTTTTATTTTCTTCCTGATCTACACAATAAATCATAAGGCATCGAAAGTCAGCAGATCGTAACAATTCCGAGATTGATCGCTGATAATGTCACGGCAAATTGGCTGCTTAACTTAGCTTGATTTAGTTAATTATATCTTGTTGTTCTAGTGTGAAATATGTAATAACTCACATATATTTACATTTTATTCCGCTTAACTTTCTTCAAGCTTGCAATTATTTTATAAGTTTCCTATAATCTTCCTATTGCAAGTAATTTTGTTTAAATAAATGAACTGAATTAATAAATGAATATGATATTGTTAAAGAATAAAACAGATCAAAAAAAGCAATATGAATAAATTTTTTGCGATTTTCGAAGGTTTAATAGAAAACTTTGTATGGGTCTTAAATTATTTTTGAGCTTGCTACGGCTTGAATTATTTTTTTAGGTAAGTAAAATTTAAAGAAGAGATTATTTCTTTTCAATCAGATAAGCTGATAAAAAAAATAGCTTGTTATTTAAAATGGATCGAAAAGAGTTAATCTTCTTGTTTTGGTCTATAAAATCAATTTTATACAATTTTAATTACTTTACTATCCGCAATTTGCAGTTCACATTAAAAATTCTTTTTGTGCAAAAAGTTTTTGTGTATAAAGTTCTTAATAAAAACTGAGTTCCTGCAACTTAAAGTGGACAGTTTTTTTTTGTTTGAGGCGTTTCAGAATTTGGGACCGCTCGAAAATGTCGTACAATCAACAATAAGTTATGGAATAGGCAATCATTTAAAATTGTCTTGTCTATTAATTGGATTTGATCTTTTTGCGAAGTACCCTCAGTCACAACTCTCTACCTACCCCAACAGATTTCAAAGTCTTTTCACACTGTACAAGAAATTTGAAGTGCTCCATCCACCGAGCAGGGTATTTTCTTGTGTTCTTCAATGTTTACTGGAGTCAGTGAGCTTACGCAAATCCCTAAAGCAACGATTCCAGGTTTTTTCAGATTTTTTGTTTATTTAGACTATTTCTTACATTAAGAAGATAATAAATTTTATAAGTTTTCCACTATCCATATGGTGGATCGTGAGCATATGGAGTCTCATTTTGACGAATCTACAACAATTTCAACTGGCTGAAACCAGACAAAATGACGGAAGCCCAAAAAGGTCACCTAAATCAAATAAGGGTCCTTAGAAAATAATTACAAGAAACATTTACGACACACGAAAATTTGGGGTCCCGTTGACGTCATCAGATTTTATTTTTTGCTTTTAGAATTAATAAAACCAGTGACTTACATTTAAAATACCCTCCAGAATATAAGAATTGGCTGGCTGGATGAAGTGCTGCTTTGGCTGATGCTGGTACAAGCAATGCGCTTCGCTGCTAAATTCCGATTAATTGTTTCGTTATTTTTTTTTTATCAAACTGTATTTATATATCCGGGTGGAATTTTTGTTTTATTTTGTCACTTTTATTTAATATATATTTTTCTCTTGGAAAGGAAAAAAAAAAAAATTAATAAATTTTCATATATTTTTACATATAATTTTTTTTGTACAACACATTTACTTTTTTCTATATTCACACTTATTTTACTTTTTCAACTACACTTTACACTAAAATTTATTTTTTAACTTATGAATAAAAGAAATAAAAAAGATGAAGTAAATCCAACGAAAAATGTAATTGGGTAGGTCCGGACTTTGAGAGAGGGCATGCAAAAAATGACAAAAAGAATCCTGCAAAAATAAAAATAAAATTTCTGAAAACAAAGAAAAAGTGTCAAATTAAAAGGAAAACAAATAAATTCTAACGCATAATCCAAACATATGGGTCTACCTCGTCGTGAACCTTTCCGACCGACCGAGTTTAATTTTCCGTGAACAATTTCAGAGAAAAACTGGTGAACTACACAAACGGATTGAGTGTGTTTTGTTTTGGTCAAAACCAGGACCAGAAACTAAACCGAAAACTTTTATGTCCGTGTTCTTTTCCGGGTGCAGACAAATTGAATTTTTTTTCAGATCTGGAATTTTTTTATGGCTTCGTGTTTGTTTTGATTTGATTTTTTTTATGGAATTTATTTGGTATTAATTTTTGATTTGATTTTTTAGAGAAGCAATAAAAGCGGCAAAAATTATTTATTTTGCGGGGATGCGAAATAGCGCGACCTTCCGTAAACGTAGTCGCTCGTAGACTGAATTGTTAACAATATGCCGAAGTAGAGTATCTTCTGGGTGGTAGTGTAGTGCAGTGTGCTTCTGGCTTAAAACTTTTTTCTAGTATGACACAACAACCATGAGGCTCCACTATCCACAACGACAACCGGGGAGATGACGACGACGCCAACAGCGACCGTATGTGGACTTCGAGTTTGTATGTCTGCCTTTGAAGCACACTGAGACAAAAAAAAAGAATCACAATCACCAAAAAGGCCAAATAAAACGAGAAAAACACGACTCTCATGCACATATCCGAGCACCGGAGAACAATTACAAGTGGGACTCTTTGTTGTGATGGTAATGGTTCGGATGTGTTGGAGCGCGGATGCACTCAGTCGGTTGGAGTCGCTCGCCAGAGAACCGGAGCCTCATGCTCACTTTCGAACTTCGAAAGATTTTCTCTCTCGGCTGTGCGATGGTGTTGGTGGGGAGCCGCTTTCGGTGTGTGTAGGTGCTGTAGGCTAAGAGAAACTCGTTTGTTGGGGCTGCAGAGAGCGGCATTGATTTTTCTCTTACATATCGCTGGCTTCCTAATCGGAGTACGTAGCTGGTTAGAACACTTGGCAGTGAGTGTCCGTAGGCCGGGGGAGGTACTAGTTTGTTTCATGGTCCACAAATACCGGGGTTGGGTTAGGTTAAGAGTCAAATTAATTTTGAATGGCAATCATTTAGTTATATTTTCGTTCATTCCGTAGGAGTGTATTTTCATTATGCAATTATTTTTGTCTATCTCCTTTGGTCGAGCAAAGGGCATTTCTAGTTTTTCTTTTCAGAAATCCTGCTGTGCAAATTGACTGTTTGGTTCTCGACTTGTTTTGGTTCATTCTTTGAAAATATCCTTCTGAATCGTTGACAATGCTCGCCACAAAAAATACAACTCGTTGATATAAAACACATGTCACCATCGAGAAATCAGTTGAATTCGCAAAGTTAAAGGACCCCGATACCATGAAAAAAATAAGCCCTAGAGTGAATTTCGTGGTATATCCATTTGCCAGAGGACCTCTGCGTTGAATTCACGTTGACAGGTTTGGGCGAACTGACGTTATATGGGCTGACAAAATAAATTCATGGAATTTTTTTGTTGAGCCTTGAAGACAAGCCACTTTGTCGTCGCTTTTGGCTGACGAGGGGCAATCGAACTTGTTAGAGGAGCTCTGTCAGCGATTACTAAAACGGTTTATAAAACAATAGCTTTACAGAAAAAACTTTGGCCCATGTTTACCAACGTTCTTTTCTGTTTTTAAGGAAATTGGGAGCAGTTCAGTGTACTTATAGAAACTTTTGATGAGTAAAAGGAATGTGTGATGAATTGATTAGGCCAATCTTGAAACCCTTATAAGGGTTTCTTTGGACCGAAAATTGAGTGGCTAGCTGTTGGGTGCTCATTTCTTCTTACTTACAGCCCTTATAAGGTTTTTTTTTTTTTTAAAGTGGACCGAAAGTTGTCTGGCTAACTGTTGGGCGCTCATTTGTTTTTGATTCACAGATAGTAGAGTTTGCGCGTCACTTCCTAGAAGCCTTAAGGGGCCTTTAGGTAAAGAACATTTTTTTCCACAACGTGTCGAAATGGTGTTCATATGCGAAATTATGACTCATTTCGTGAACGGAGCTTGAGATAGATGCTTTGCCGTTGGGTTACTAGGACAAGGGTATTAAGACTATTATTCTTAAATTCTTATCTATAACTCTGTACAACACTTCTTGGACGGCCGTTTGTGCGAAGGAAGAAGTCTGTGTACGCGATTATATGTGCAAACTATTCAATACATTTTTTAAGTTCAATGGCAAGCTAAGCAACAACTAAGACAAACTCTACAACGGAAAAGTTAATTCAGCCCGTCTTTGCCCTGTCTTTAGGTACAATTTTCCGGCTCTTGAATATCCATACAATGTCCATACAAATATATTCAACTAATCGTGTGTAATTGAAAGAAATATGTTAAAATAAGTACTTCAGAATGTCGTCTAGAAACATTGCGATTCGATATCTGAGGAACGTGAAATAGCCGTACGAAAAAAGAGCGAATTTCAGAAATTTGCTTTTATTTCTTTCAATATCTGTGTATCTGCTACATTTTCTTTTTGCCTATATATTTCCCTTTCTGCTTCATATCACCCGCAAAATTCCATCCCCAAAATTACTTATCAAAACATTCACTTTGGTCCACTCATCACATCCATGACAATGACGTAAACCCTCGATAAACTTCCAAATTCTTCGAGAATTTGTCCTCTAAGTTCTAGAAATATTTTTTAACTATTCCCAGTATTTTAACATACAGAGAGTCAAAGTAATTGTGTGACGTTAAGCAAAATTCTCTTCGAATTCTGTTCTCTTAACACTAACTCACCACAAAAATTGAGTGATTTTGTGTTAACATTTCTGTTAGCGTTATTCTTCTCATAAAAGAGACGGGTTATTTCTCTTTTCTATTTTGACATGGGTTGTTGAAATTTAGTTCCCAGTATTTTCTGTTATTTTGGGTTAACAGGCTTTTAGCTTATTAGGACTTGGAATTGATTCGCAGAGTTTTTTTTACTACCGATGACGCTGGTTTTTTGCTGTAAGGCATGTCGTCAATAAATCAAAGCACCATATTTGGACTAAGGATAATCCACGTGGCATTATTAAAGACCTTCTGGGAGCTGGAAGCTCACAATATTTATTTCAAACTGAGGGTGTTATGGTCAGAACTAATTAAAATGAATGTAGAATAGACGCTCCTGTTTGCAAGTTATAAAGAAATATGTCTGTCCAATAAAAAACAAATACTCAAAATCTAGGAAGCCAACAAAGCTAACGAACATAAAAAGTGGTAGTGAACTCTGCGTCTCGAAAATTTGTGGTGTTCAAAAAATGACTGCTTTACAAAATCTTTTGCAGTTGTGCCTCGATAATATGAACTAATTACACAAAAGTGTTTTCGGATTTTAGAATTCACATTACTGGAAACTTTTTTCCGTATTTTACTTACTTTTTTTAAACGATTTAAGAACCCATTTAAAACAACACTCAATGATTTGTTTAGTTTAAACATTTAAGCCGTTAAAAGCACAATTCAATTAACTCCGTAAGACGAAAAATTAAGAAAAACGATGAAATAATGTTCATTCGCCTCAGAAATACACTGCGTTTTATTTAAATAACTTTCGTTTAATGGTGTTCATGTTTATTATTGAGAAAAGATATTTTGAACATTAGAAGTTATGACTATACCAATTGCTTTGACACTTAAATCAAAGATTTTTCAAAAAGTCGAGATAATCATTCCTTTCACTAAGCGGCTCTTTTATTATTATAGAATAAAACTTGTAATGAAATAATTTCAACAATTTAAAAAAATAAAAAACAAAATAAAACATTCACATTACATTGCATTGGGTTGAGAGCCAAAGACTAGATTTTCCTCGCCTCCACTTTGTTGTGCACGTGATAAATTGTTGATACATTTGGAAGAGACCTACTGTTTAATGCCAGTTCCGAACGGCGAATTGCGAAAGATTTTCATGACAGAAGTACTCCAGAGGGAATGTCAGTCGTTCGCTGGAGGTGGGGACGTGGAAACTGTTGTTGTGGTTTGTTTCACATATAAAGCCAAATTTTTGTAAAATAACTAGTTTTTGTAGACTAACAAATAGCTTGACTTGATCTTTCTATTATTTATGCCCTTAACTTCAGGAAACTGGAAAACGTTTCTGCGTCCAATTCATTTTGATCTGCTTACTCAAGAAACGTATTTGTACATTGGATTTCTTGTTAGAGTTGACTCAGTCCCCAAAGTGTCCTTAATTTATTTAGATAATCGTCAACGCCCAGTACAATGACCCAGTCTCTAACTTTTTGTATTGGTATGTTGATTTCGGGATTTATAAATCTAAGGACATCATTAATTCTTGTTATGAGCTTCGGGTCCTATTCCTCGTAAGTGGAATTAAATCATCATCTTCAAATGGGAGTTCAGATTATAGAGATGACAATGTACAGTTTTACCGAAACACTTTCTTAGAAAATTCACATCACCGGTTATTCACATTATTGATGGTCTATTGTGTAATATATTTTGTTCTAGGAAAAGTTAGTGATGCCTTCAAAACCCCTTAATTAAACTGACATCAAGAAAAATATCAGTACGTCTCAAAATTGAAAACGTTTGTTTTTCATGATTTCAAAATAAAGTACTATATGGTCCTTGTTATTATCTATCCAAATCGAACTATTTCAATGACAAGATCACAATACACATTTTATCTTATTTTCAAACTAACCTCGTTTTCTTGAGAGGACAGCAGAAAGTTATCAAAATGGGATCAAGTCTGACGCTTAGTTCAAAGGGATCCACGCCGCATAAGAATCTTTGGACGTATGCAATCCTCAATACTAATCTCTCGAGTTCACAGCTTCTTTGATTCAATTTTAATGATGGACTAAAACTGAAAGACGGTAGTAGCAAAAACACAGTGTCGTATCTGTTTTCCCAAACTAAATGCGAGAAAACTTTTTTCCTTTTTTTGTTTCATTCACAGTTCAATCCAATCTCCATTAGAAATTCACGTCTAAACTTCATAACTTTGACAGTACAGAAGGATTCACAAAAAGGTATCCTATTTAAAAGCCCATTCATAAGTTTCACTCAATGAAGCAGGCCACCAGCTGTTTAATATGAACCCAGCATCTCCAATTAATTATTGACGTCCATTAGAAAAGTTTCCCACTTAAAATCTCAGCGTCAAGGAATAAATTCAAATTGATCCCCAAGGTAATCCCCACTTGACTTACCAACTACGTGATCCTCTCCCTCTGTCAATTCGTCACACTTCTGCATCCACCACAACACACAACAAAATCAAAGATTAACCTGAAAAGAAAACCACAAAGTATTAATTATCAAAAGTACACGAATTTTCTTTGATTTTCGCACAAAAAAGGGAGAGAGTTCAATTGCCAAACTTTTCACAATCCTCATTCCCACAACCACCCATCGTCACATCTCACACCTTTGTCCGCAGCCCAATAACTAAACCAAAGTGTCAAGTTCGAAATAAAATCATGCGGTGATAATACTCGGAAAATAACGCCACCAAAGGTAATCCCATTCACGGACACTGCGTCGCAAAAGAAGGAACAAATCAAAATAATTATCTAATTTAAATTCACCGCAGAAGCTGTGAGGCGGGTTCACGACGACAAAACCCATCATCAAAATGACGGCAAGACAAGAAATCAGCTACTTTTCGGGGCTAAGTACACGGGCTGGCGGCAAGTGAAGTTCTTTTGACACGGCGGTGTCCTCGAGGGTTGGACTGGGTCTGCTTTTAAAAGTTTCACCCCGCTGATGAAATTTCGTATCAATGTAAGAAGTTCAAAAGACGAAGTGAGAAGTGGATGATTGGCTGGATTCTAACCCTACAATTAAGGTGTAAGTTTAGTTTTGATGCGATTGGATTTTGAAGTACGGTCTTTAATGATTTGGAAACGATGCTTGGAACTAAAACCTTACATTTGTTCTTTCACTAAAGATGTAGTCTTTTTCATGTTTTATGTTTGCTTTGTTAAGTTTTCTCATTTGTAAATTCAAAGTATCGCTAAAGTTTATACATAACCGCTTATGGCCGATTTTATAGAACCTGCTCTGAGTTTAACTAGATCGACAAATCAAAGTTGAGTTTGTTTGGGTGCAATTTTTAATCAATGAAAATATTGTAATATAAGCAATTGTATTCTTATTGTACACCGGGCACGGATAAATATGGAATAAAAAATTTGCCAAATGCCAATGGTCAAATGCCACTTTTACAAAATGTTGACCCAAGAAACAAATTTTATAGATTAATCAAAGAACGCGAGAAGTTGTATGACTTAGAAGCATAACAAGCTCTAGTTTTAAGGGGTTAAACGTGGTGCGCAGAACGCACTGAACTTTAGACCTTCGAAGCTGCAGTCTGTTTTTCTGTTTTCCGAGATAAATACTCGCTAAATGCACAAGCAGGGTATACCTATGCAAGGTGTGGGCCATCTGGTGTTTCTCTTTTAATCATAGGTAATTGAATTGACATCTGTCAAAAGTCCTGGTCAGACGTATATTAAGTGGGCTCCAAAAAATATTTAATCATAGGTTATTTTGACACTGGCAGTTGTTTTCCGCTCAAAATCTTAACAAGAAATCAGCTTCATACCTCCTGAACCTGTTGCGTTTTTGAAAAGAAGTTTTAGCTGAAATAAAGCACCCACTGCACCTACTATATGAAAGTTTTTGAAAAAAGTTCGTGAGACTGGCATGCTAAGTAGACAACACTCATTGTCCCTGTCGTCTGCGGCTACTTTAACAAAGAAAATCGACACATAAGAGGCTCGGAGAACATGCATCTTACTGTTGACAAGCCAATGAATTCACAAACAGTGACAGTTTAATGTGGATTGCGGAGTGGTGGCATCATTGGACCATTTTTCTTCGAATATCAAGCTGTAAGCAACATTACTGTTAACGGTAGGTGTTACAGAGCCATGTTAACCGACTTTTTTCTTATAGAATTTGATCTCATGGATTTAGAGGACCTCTGGTTCACACAGGATGGCAGGTCATGACATACACCTGATGAAAAGACCAGTCTTCTTCGCATCAAATTCCAAAATCCTATTATCAATCACTTTGGCGATGTCAATTGGTCATCTTGAAGCTGCGATCTTACCCCTTTGGATCTTTTTTTTGTGAGGAATCGTGAAGGACCGAATGCCAACTATTCGGAAACGATTCAACCACTTAAGGTCAATATCATCCAAGTAATCTTTCACCTACGGCCCTAAGCCGTCAAGAAGAACTTGGAAAATAGGAGTGACAGAACGCGAGACTGCGAAGACAGCCGAAGTAACCACTTGAAGATCGTTGCCTTCCATAAATAATGGGAATGTTCATACATACATGGAAAACAATTATTTAATTTCTTGCACATTTTACTGCATTTTTAAAAAGAAACTTGTTTTAAGCCCACTCTGGGAAAACCAATGAAGTATAGAGTGAAAATTATTCTGCTTATCACACTTTTTAAGTGTAGTTTCACCTCAAACTGCGGATTCTTACGTTTTTTTCAACATACATCGCCTGATTTTCGAAAAAATATTGGTTTTGTTATTCATGTTGAGGTTTGTTGATAGACTATTGCGTAGTGCAATATTTTTTACTTTTAACAGCCAGTCATAATTCGATGTAAGAAAACCCTCACCTTGTTAATTTTTAATCTATTAGTTGCAAGTTGGGAATTGTCGTTTCTAGCTTTCATTTCATAAAGCACCCAAATGATTTGCTTTTCGATCGTTCGGATATATTTCTCTTATTGAATCCTTAATTCTTTCATCACTCAGACATAAAACCTCCAACATTGAACCACGAATGTTTGATCTATCAGTTTAAGCATTGTGGTCGTAAACTTCCCCAAGCAGGGACGAATGCTTCAGCTGCTCTTTTTCCAAGCTAACGCAAAACTTAGTACAAAATCATGATCACAAACAAATCCTCGGCTTACTCTGTGTTTGAGTGTTAATTTACACTCTTTTCTTAGATTTTTTTTTCTGTCTCTTTCTTACTTCATTATTTTGTATAATTGACCCCACTCATGCATTTATATCGACCTTTTATGATATTTTTTAATGCAGCTGCTTTCACTTCTAGTTCCTTATGAACTATAGATTGCAGTCTTTTTTTCTTAACTTTGTCTACCATATAGCTATGTACTTTTATCATTTATGCATTTTTCATTTATCTATCATCATGTTAAGAAAATAAATAAAAAATAAATACAAATACAAAAATAAGTCCTTACTATTCCCATTTGCACAAAAGTAATCGTTTGGTTTTTGTAAATTATTGCATACTACTAAAGCGAAATATCATGTTGTTCGCTTAATAGTATCAATTAACGTTTGTGAAGATGCGTATGATAGAAATTCCTATACATTCTCTTATAATTTCAACACTTTCTTTACGGGTCCTTCAACTTGTTTCACCGCCTTAACCAATTGCTTTCTATTTTTAGCACTCGCGTTGTGTCATTTCCTCCAAACTTCGAAATCCGCTTTTTATTTCTCAAGCAGCATTTACTTTTTTTACGACACCTCTTCGCGTGACCTTCAATGAAGATTTATCGTCCTAACTTCCCGTCAACTCCTGTTGACACGACTTAAACACAAAACACGAAAAAGAAGGCAAACAACACCAACTTTAACCTGAGTAACATGAATTTAATGACGAAAATTATTTCGCAGTTTTTCTCTTCGAATGATCGTCACAACAGCACCAGCGGCAGTGTGGCAGCCTAAATCATTTTCGAACCATTAATCCTAATTTGATGGTGTCTTGAAATGATTTCACGCCCTTCTCGCCTCACTTGTGCCGCGGAATTGACAACTTTTAAACGTCTGACGAGTACAACTTTATTAAATTCTCTTCTCCGACTTAGAGACGCACGTACATCAGGAGAAAGCACACCCCCCTCCCCATCGCCCGTTCCGTCTGACGACAGGCATTTTACAACGTTTGTCAGTCAATATCCTTGTGTAAAATGTCACCAATAAAGTGGCACAGGACACTCCCGTATACACAAAGTCGTAGAAAGCATAGCATCACGCGAATCGAATTTGATAAATAATCTTCTCCTCCATCAATTCCATTTGTTAAGAGAATCGAAATGAGATAAGAATGTGAATGTGATGGCACCACCACCACCACCCCCGGAGTGTGGAGCTCTGATGAAAAAAAAAAAAAGGAAAAATTGTGCAAATTTTGCATACCGCTGCTTCCATCGTTTCGGTTGCTGGAGAAGACAAAAAAAAAGAAGAAAAAGAAAAAAAACCCGACCCGAACGATGGAACATCCTGCTGACAGCTGAGAAGACGGGTGGGTGCACAAGTGGTGCTGGGGCTCCACCACCCCCTCACATTGCAGCTGAGAAGGAATGAAAGGCACAAAAAAATTTACTGGAAAAATTATAATTTAAAATTCTCATCATGTTCGCTGACAATCAATAACTATTAAGGATATTAGCACTGCAAGAACAGCATCATAAGTAGCAAACATCACTCGGTACAACATACACCCACATACCGTTGTCGACGGAAGAAATACAAAAAGGCGAGAGCGAACGTGAAAAATTACTTTTAAATACAAAGTAGTCGAAGCCAATATGGGGAAAGCCTTCTGCTGGAGGAAGAGGCGATGCGAAGGCGGAAAAAGAAGGAAGTGTTATTTGCAAGGACATCGACTGTCTTGGGAGAGGAAATATTAAAAATTTGGCTTAAGTGGTTTTGTTCGCACGACGGAAATATTTGTCGGCGACGGGAAAACAAAAAAAAGGGGTAGCCAATATTCCCCGGACTTGATTGACAATTGGAACTGACAGCTGGGAGACATTACTTTGACAGATAGGGCAAATCGGGCGTTTAGAAGTTAAATATTTTGCAATAGAAATAAATCGAAGAATCGAAATGCGGTCTTTAGGAACTGGTTCTTTCGCCGAAATCTACAAAATGGCGTTTTCGGGTCTTCAAAATTTGAATGTTGTTCAAAATTCGTTTTTGGCCAATATCTAGAAACCATTAAAACCAGAGTGCTTAAACTAATTTTAACAGAAAGATTACATCAAGACCTACATTCCAGATTTTTTTTTCAGATTTTTAGATTCCGATTTTTTTGTCAAATATTCTAGAAAATATGGGGAGACACGGTACACGATTCAGTTTTTGGCAGTTTGTTGGCTTATAACTTCTTAGCAATAAGAGTAAAATGATTATCATAGTACAACTTTTTGATCTAACTTTTATCCTCTTTCCAACGATACCCATATCAAGGAATTAGTAAAAGAAATTTGTTTTTCGAATTTAGTATTGGTACTAGGTTTTTCGCTAATATGATATTTTTCTAAAAAAATTTTTCTGAACTTTCTTTGGGCAAGTGAAGTACTTTTTTTGGCAAAGTTTTGTTTCTTAATTCTAACTCGTTAGCCAGTTACCAAGAGTAAAGCCTAATGGCAGACAAACAGACAGTTTCATAATCAGGGCACCGCCACCTTTCCAATGACATCCATATCGACCATCAAAGTTAATAAAAGTTTTTTTTGGGCATTAGTATTAGTACTAACGTTTCCTTTAAAAAACGTTTCCTTTAAAAAAAAAGTGCATGATTTGTTTTTGGGTAGCCTGGATACATCTTCAGTCCAAATTTCATCCCTTAACTTGAAAGGACTTTTAAGTTCTAGTCAAATATGTAACAGACAGACAGACAGACAGACAGACACCGAAGTGATTCTATAAGGGTTTCGTTATTCCTTTGGAACGAAGCCATAAAAAATAACAAAGGAATAACCTTCAGCAGTTTCATGAAGTGACCATAAAGGTCGTTGGCTTATGAAGAAATCTGTTTATTAATTGCAGCCTATTTTACAGAAAGTTTTCACACGAGTTATGTTGCTCATACTCTTCTGATATCTTTTATAAATCCAATTCCGAAACAACTCTTAAATATGTTTTTATACGAAACGTTTTTAAACGAAAGTCGGTATGTCATCGTTTAAACTTTTTTCAAACACCTTTTAATTGTTAGTTACATCTCTCGGTACTTTAAATGTTAGTTTCATCCCTCATTACACTTTATGTCCTTAGCAAGCGCCTTGAACTCAGTCACGGTCAAAAGGGACTCTTACCATTAGTTCCACGCCCACTTCACTTCCATCATCCGATGATTGTGACGCCTCAAAAATAATGATTTACTCATCCGAAGATTTCAAATTAAAATTACATCAGTGGATACCGTTTTAAAGTTGCGCCTCCTCTACGTCTTTCAAAAAAAAAAAATAGACACCTCTTGAAACGAGAAATTCATAAACGAAACACATCTCCGAAAGGAGGGATACTCGTATATGCGCTGTGAACAACCGTTTCAGAGGCTGCTACCTTTTATCAACCATGTCAACGAGGATCTCTCATCCGTGCCTACTCCCTAAGGACTCGACTTGACTTCTCGTCACAATGAAACTCTTTCCCCCTTTCGCTCTCCCCAACCAAATACGCGGTAGGCAACAACCAACAACAATAAAAAGTAAAGGAAACACTGTGGATTTTATTATTATTTTCGTGTCCTTTTTCGGTGGATGGAAATTCGTGACAATATTTCGGAATTTCCTGAACCTAACCACTTGGAAGAGAGAAGTGGAAATTGTAGGGCCGCCTTGTTCAACATCGCAGCAGGACAAGAAAAGCGCGCTATAAAAAAAATAAAAAAAAAAGGATTCGTTCTTTTGCGCTACCCCGCCTGAGATAAATTGAATTAATTTTCATGAACTTACAACGACTTTGTACTTGACGCGGCAACTTGTTCGTCGTTAGGGCTGTGACAATTGCGAGCTGCTACGGAAAGAGTTGTAGAGCTGCTTTTCCTTCATTTTATTGCGGCGGCAATGGTGGGCTGGTAGCTCGGTAGAGAGGTTAGAATTTCGTTTCTTCTTTTCTAATCCTTGTAGAGGACATTACACATACACAAGGGACATGACAATGACGGTAGGTTTTTGAACTGAATATTCGGATACTGCAGGTCTTCAAGATTCTAATGTACTTGCTAAGCTCATCTGTATTGCTGTTTTTTTTTCAACTCTGTTCGAAGTCCCTTGAAGAGGTTCCGTAGGAAATACAGTAAACTCTCGATAATTTGAATTTCATGGCACCGAGAACAAACTTCGAATTACCGAGGTTTTCGATTGACGGAGGTTTCAGAAAAAAATATAGCTCACTCTTGTCACGTACAGATCTATAAAGGTTCGAATTGTCGAGAACTTAAAGCATTTGACTCAACGATACTTTTAAACAACACTTTTTTTTTGCAGATAGCCTTCTGCTGTCCTTGGCCTTGCACCAAGAGGAAGGCTAACTTCTAATTTGAAACTGTGCCAATTTCTTACTTACTCGTTCCGCCGCAAAAGAAAACGGTTTTAAACTTAATCAAAACTACTGTGATCTATATGTGTCGAAATTCTGAAAAATCACGAGAAAAATAAACATGTATCGCATGTCTAGCAAAATAGATGGCAAACTATAGTATTTAAAAACTTAAGATAGCTTTTAAAAGAGCACTAACTAGAGCAACAGAGGTCAGCCACAAAATCTCGACTAAATTAAATAGTCTTTAGCACAAACAACTACTGCTTGCAACGCTGTGAGGGGGGATGCAATGTCCTTTGACGTCTTAGATAATTTATGTAGAATATGGAGCGGGAAAATTTGATGACATGCATCAAATATTCACACCAGTAACTTCTTCGTGAATCGTTTTAATTATGAAAGAGATACAAAATAAACCTTCAAAAGCGACACCATTCCTCATTGATAGAACTAATATGTCTCTTATTTAAAGTTGTAATAATTTATAGAAAATATTGCTGTAGATTTAACAAAGACATTGTGATAACTACAATCAACTAAATACAGTGCCACTTTAATAACAACACCTAATAAAAATTTGGTCAGTTTTCTTATTTAGTTCGATCAAAGACCATATAACATGTTTTATTGTGGTATGTATTGTAATAAGCGAGTAAACAAACAGTAGGTGCCAAAAATGAGACAAAAACGAGAGAGAATATTAAAAAAAAAAAACACGTGTCATGCACTGGTAAACAAACCAAAACTGATAAATATGTGTATTAAGAATATGTAAAAAAAAACTCAAATTTTAGTTGTTTTAAAGTCTTTCAATATTTGATCTTTTCTACACAACATTCTTTTCCGCAGCTCGCGTAAGTTTTGCAGAGCTAAAATGTTACTCAGTGAAGCACCAAGCACCATTTTCTTCACCCCATTAAAGGCTAAAATATTTAGCGCTTGAATTCCAGCTCCTGCTTCATCTTTGGGCAATAGGGATTCTTCAACTTAATTTTTGTCATCACTTTTTCGGCGATCTAATCGTTTATCCTTAGAATAGCCAAAAAGAGATAGTTTTTGAAACGAATCATTAAACGACGGTATTATTGCGCGGCCTTTCAGAAATCGGTCCCTTATGACACTAAAGGTAGCATATCACCTTTGTCGTAATCATTGCTTGGGTCCATCACAGGACTCCAGCACTTTAATGCTGCCGTAGATTTTGTCCCCTTCATTACCATAAATGCTTTTAATTTAGTCTAGAAATGTAATAGAGTTTAATCAAGTTGATCATATTTTGATCACGGTGGGCAATAGTGGTGCAGTTTGCTGGAAAACATACAAATAGTGAAGAAATAAAAGCTCATTAGAGAATAGCTGCTTTTATCGAGTCACCTTTTTTGAAAAGTTGCAATTACTGAAGCAACAATTGTAATATTAGAGGTGTTTACTAAGGAGTTACACGTATTAAGAGTTGCTTTTATTTAGGTCGCACTGTACTTAAGGCTTAAGTGTTCCAACAGTGTTCATTTCATTCTATGCCAAACAGGGGAAAAGTGCTTCACCCACAATCCACATTCACATTTCTTAAGACAAATTCCTCCCTTTTCAATTCCTTTTTTTTTTTATCAAGATGTAACATTTGTTAACCTTAAAGGCGAATTCAAAAAACACAGACCCAAAGTTTTTAATTCTCCACGACAATCAAGTGCCACTAGATATCCTCACGAAACAAACTCGATTCGCTAGCTTTTCCCAACTCCCCAAGACTCAAGATCTGTCTGAGATGTGCACTTCTTCCAAACTCTAAGCCCTCACGTACATTTGCGGGGATTTTTAAAGAGCCATTTCTCCGAAACTAGACTCGCTCGTTTGTAAAAAAAAAAAAAACAACAAAATCCCCCACATTTTCAATTTTTTTGATTTACTCGAATAGAAATATTTTCGATACAACTGTTCACCTCGTTACCGATAAACCGTAACGAATCCTCTTAACTGGATATACAAAACTGAGAGTAAACTTCGATAACTTTGTAACTCATAAATTGCCTTATCCACTTAAAAACACTGCGCCAGCCAACGGAACTTTCACATTTTGTTCTGCCCTTTCGCCTTTATCCTCCCTCAAAAAAAAAAAGACGAAGGTGTGGAGTGGAAGTAAAAAACGGAAACAAAGACAAGTAAAAAAAAGTGAACACTGTGGCCAACTCTAAGTGTTAAAAATTCCGGAAGCGAATGCGGAGAAGAAAAACTTTTGTTCTTCAAAAAGTTTTACGATATTGGCTTCCAGTGAGTGTACCAAAAGTGGACTTGGACCAAACCATGACCGAGATGCATTGTTATTGTAATGGCTATGCACATCTCACTCTCGTCGGCTCCTTTGCTCCTTCGACTTGCTTTCGCCGTCGAGACTCCTGTGAAGTTGTCACAAAGTGAAATACACTTTTCCATTGATCTCAAAATTGATCATCTATTAGGTGTTTTCGCAGACGGCGGGCGTGGGTGGACTTGGAGCGGAAGTGGAATGTTGCTAATTTGTTCTTTTTGTTTCTAAAAGGATAAAGTTTCACTGAGAAGGACGACCGGACGAGAGGTGAATTGCTGTCGACTTGCTGATGCAGCAAGGTCCTGGGTGCAAATTAGCAGAGCTGCATTGGTGACGAGTGGTGGCGAAGTTTTAACCTCAGTGTGGGTTTTTAAAAAGGTGGGTCCGAAGGGAAAGTGTCATCTTCTCTTCAGAAAAGCAGTGGCAGCATCACATATAGAGCAGCTGAGAAGTCTTAGAAGGGCTGAAGTAACTGTAGGCCTCATGTTAGACTGAAAAACCAGCTCTTCGTTTTGAGATCTACAGTGCAATAAGACTCATTTAAAAAGAAAAAAAAAATTCAAAATTCAGTTTTGTTTTTTTGTGGCTACAGTACTATATTCTGGCGTAGCGCGCAGCCTTTATGAGGAGTTCCAAACTGAATTTAAATTGAGCCGTAATAATCATCGCATCAGACAAGATCTGCAGGATTTAGTGGATAAATTTGGCTAAATATAGTAACTTATTAATGTTCTCATACCAGTCAGATAACTTAATACCGAAAACATTGCAACCGCAGGAGTTTTAGGCCATAATAATCAATGACACCAGTCGATATTTACAGAACTGTTCAGCTTACATCTGGGCGGTTTAGCAAAATTATTTTAGCCCACAAGCTCAAATTTTAACCAACTCACGATCTTATGTTTCTTATGTTTGTGTTTTTTAAACACTGAAATTTCTCCGGTTGGGACTAGTTAAAATTGAAGAATGCTGCCTTCGACGATGAACTTCATTTTGGCCTTCATGTCTTCATCAATAACCGCATAGTTTTGAATCCACGTGAACTTTAAGAGAATTTACTAAAATTGACCACAAGAGGCTTCAGTTTTCAGTTTTGATATTAAAGTTTAGACTTTCTTTTTACTATGACTTCAGGGTAACCAAATTTGCCATTGCTCGCTGAGGTTCCTGATTTGAGACATGTTCCAAACCTGACGTAAATTCCAGGCTGACTCGTCGCCATTTTTTTTTATTGTCTTATTGTGTGGGCGCCATGGCTTGATCGGTTAGTGTGTCGGACTGTTAAGCGAGAGTACCCGAGCTCGAATCCAGCCCGCGAAAAAAAAACCCCAATCATTTTTTATAGCCCCACCTCCAGCGAATGACTGACAATCCTCTGGGAGTATTTCTGTTGTAGTGCCCACACTACATATCCTCCTTCCACAGCATCCTAGCGACGCGCCATGGCACCAGACGGACTGGACGAACTGTTGGGAACATAAACAACATAAACCTCATGACTAATAGGCCTAGATACCTTCTGGGAATACCCAACATAAACCCCAAGGGCACCAGACGAACCAGATACCTTCTAGGAATACCCAACACATGGCCAGATACCGGCGAACCATCGACCTGGCAGGTAGCCAAAACAACCAGCCAGCGAGGTATAAAAGGACCTCGCACCAGCAAGATAGATCAGAGAGTTTCCACCAAACAATAAGTAAAGATCAATAAAATAACTGTTTATATATCTAAACAAAATTGTCTTTTCTTATTCGAAACTCCTCCGGGATACTGCTCTTCCCTGGGTGAAACCAGGAAGCACGGCAGTAGTTCCGACACAACACTGTCATGAAAAGCTTTCGCAATTCCCCATTTGAAACCGGCATTAAACAGCAGCAATTGTCAAAATTATAAAGCGCACAACACCGTGAAGGGGCGAAAAAGGTATGCTCTGGCCGTCAACTCCACCCAGTGTAGAGACATATTCTTATTGTAAGACTTTTGACACGCTTAAATTTCAGTCATTTGTTCCATGATAGTCGGTATTTTTAAAAGCCTGATCAAGAGATCGCCATTTCCAACCCTCAAAATGAAAACACAAATATGTGTTAACTTTGTTAAAAGACGAGGATCTAAATTCTTATAGCAATGACTAGGGGAATCTAAGGATACAATCTGCATTGCATCCCGTGGAGAACTAGAGCCTGTCCTTTCTGTTTATTGTTCTCCAGCTTAATAGTCAGTCAGTCGTTTGCTGAAAGTGCGGCCGTGAAAATTGTAGTATTTTTCTTCGCGCTGTATTCATGTGCTCGTTTAACAGCCCAATGCATTAATCATCAAGACAATAGGCATAAAACGAATAATTTCGATAACTCAACCCTGAAATTGAGCTAACTTCATCGCACAGTCGCGCCTCATTCCTTTCCACTTCTATTCAATGTAAAACTCCTACGTTTACGCAACACAACAGCTGCAGAGTAGCATGGCGTCGAAAGTGCTCAAGAGCTGGTCTGGGTGTGTGTTTCTTAAATAACGATGCAGCATCAACCACCTCCTGCCACAAATTCACATTTCAAGAAATAAGTTTTAAGAAAAAAAAAATGAAAAATAATTTCCTTGTCCTTATCCTTCTCCGCCGGAAAAACCGTGACGAAACTTTTGATTAACTAACTCTCCACTTGGGAAAGGGTAAGTAGTGAAATAGTCACACAGGGCGAGCAAGTGGAAGAGAGAGAGAAAAAGCGAATGAGCCGGCGGGCGGTGGCAGACAAAGATATGCAGTCACATATTTTTTTAATACGCGACGAAGGTGAGCTCCTGCATCTAATAAATTACAAATGATAACCTTAGCGTTGGCAATCAGGCACGGAGAGGAAAGGATACGCGACACTTGGTCCTCGGGCTAATGCAATCCTAATTTATGCATCGGATGTTAAATTTTCTTTTTTCACTTACATCATCATAAAGTGACGCTGTGGGGTTGTCTTAGTGATGAGTTATGCCTGAATTGATTTAAAGGGTTTGCTGTGTTTTCAAAATGGCCTTATCATAAAGAAGCAATAAGCCAATAGAAAAAACGATCTTATTTGTCTTATTTGTGGGCAAGAGAAGTCATTGTTATCATAGAAAAGGAACATCGTTAAATGTTTGGTACTACCCATAAATCTAATCTTTTTAAACGGTAGGCTATGTCGTTTCTTTTTAAGTCACGGGTTATTTTGAGACAAACTGTGTGTCCCGCTCGACATATTCACACAAATCAAACACACAGTATCATAGCGCTTTACTCTTGAACAAAGTTATTGATATTTGAAAATATTGAAAACATATTTCCAAAGTTAGTGATTCTACCTTAAACAGAGGGTTTTTTTTTTAAAGAAATCGTGTTTTTAGCCGTCTTGGCGGCTCGAATCTCGTATTTGGCCAACCCTGTACTACTTCATAATAAGAAGCTACGCCGCAGAGTGGTCAATTTTTGTCATCAGATTTACAAAACCTACCCACATTGCCTCGAACGGATTCAATTCTGCACCACTGTTGAAGCACATGACGTTATTTCCTAGCTGAAATAAGCAGCTCCCAAATCACCACCAAAAATCACCTTCACCCTGGCCTACACAATTTTCCAAGCAATTCCCACAAGCGTCGAATTATGAAAAGTCATCATGCAACATTATTCCGCAATAAGGAAGCCGTGCCAATTACCTCTGCCATTACAAACAACACGACGGAATCACACCTTGACGACTGTGATGATAGCCCGAAAGTCCTTTTCTTTCCTCTTTCGTCCTTTTTTTGCCTTTGAGCCAGTCGGTGACCACCCTAGGAGCCGCACCACAACTGCCACCGCCATAGTCATCGCCACCGTAAACTTTGTGTGTCGTCGGTCGTTCCTTGGCGCGCTGTAAACTGGAGTCGCATACAAATTAGGGGGAAAAGTTCAAAGGAACGTGCTTCAATATCTACCGCTATGCGTCGTTGTCGTCCCCCTGTGTGTGTAAAGTTTTCGGTAAATTGAGACCCCGGACTTTCTCTCCACGCCCTGTTAATTCACTCATACCTTTCGCACGAATTCTCGATATCTCAATAACAAGCCACCGAAGAGTCGTGTGGAAGGGGACGAGACAGCGAGAGTACAACGAACTACCACCACCACACAGAGCGAGAGCGAGACCGACGAGCGACGTCTTGCTTCTGCACCACAGATAAAGATACAACTTCAACGCTCTCCAGCACTCGCCCAAGTCAAGCTGAAGCGCAAAGTTTGCATTATAAATTTTAGTCATGTATCTAATAACTTTGAATTAATCATCTCTTCCTGTGGAAGTAATAATCCTCACATTTGTGGCATTTGCAATGGAGAACAAAAAACTAGAGGAATACGAAGAAAGAAGGAAGAAAGTCGAAAGTGGAAAGTTCTACCACAGAATTTGATGCTGAAAGGATCTGCAGCGACGGAAGGAGTGATGAAATTCTGACGTGAGAAGTGGATGAACAACTCCCAGCGAGGACGAGGAAAGAAATTAACACGCGGCGGACTTCAGGTTGTGGTTAAGTGCATTTCGACGAAACGTCGAATGTCCTGCATGGCGGTGAATGGACGTTTAACGAACTTGAGAATGTGAAGCTCTGGCGTTCGGAGCAAGTTATGAGGGGTCAACGAATGGAAAGACTGAACGACCAAATGACTAAAAAGCTAAAAAACTGAAAGGCTGAAAAGCTAAAAAGACAAAAAGCTAAAAGTCCAAGAGATTTAGACTCCAACAGACTGAAAATCCGAACAACAGAGAGTTCGAAAGATTAAAAATCCAAAAGACTGAGATTCCAAAAAACTGAAAGTCCAAAAGACCGAAAGTCTGAAAGAGTAGAAGTCCAAAACACTAAAAGTCCGAAACACCAAAAATGCCAGAAACTAAAGGTCCGAAACAGTGATAGTACAAAAGTTTGGATGTTACGAAGACTGAATGTCACAAAGAGTTTAAGACAGGAAGTCCGAACAACAGAGAGTTCGAAAGACTGAAAGACCAAAACACTAAAGGTGTGAGAAACTGAAGGTCCGATACACTGTTAGTACGAAAGTTTCAAAGTCCAAAAGTTTACAAGTCGCAAAAACTGAATGTCTTAAAACATTCAAAACTGAAAGTCTTAATGTTTGAAGCCCGAACGATTAAGTGGCCGAAAGCCTGAAATTCCAAACAAATTTCAGTCTGAAAGAGTAGTAATTGAAGATACTCAAAGTGTAGGAAACTGAATGCCCAAAAGACTAAATGTCCGAACGACTGAAACGCAAAGACTAAACTTACCATTAAACATTCCGGATTATATGGGATATCAATTTAGTTTTACTTGCCTGAATTTTCATTTCAGTTACTTTTCCATGAGCTTGGTTTAGAAAACAAACTTCACACCTAGTGACTCCACGTATTTACGAATTCCCTAGTCAACAAAAAACAAAAGAAAAGTTCCAATTGGGGGTCCTCATTCTATTGACACTTCCTCACGGCACTTTATTTGTTTTTACTCCCTTCTTTGCCTGATTTACACAAATTCCACGAATTCTGTCGAAAATAGTGCAGAATCAAGTTCACTTGAGTTGGTTCTTTATATATTTCATGCAAGGTGATAAATTTTTAATTTTTTTTTTTTGCACGGGAAGCAAGCAAATGCAGGTAGGCAAATTTGGCAATTAAACAATCTGGTAAATAAACAATCTGTAAATAGAAAAGACTAAACCTAGATGCTTTAAAGGTTAGAAATATATGGGTTAAGTTTTACGGTTCAATTGATTTTTGGTTTTGTTTACCCATTTTTCGTTTTTAAGGAAATATCATGGTATTGTATGTATTGGGCGGCGTAACAGCCCGTTGAGAGCCAGAGCCTAGCTTTTTCGCGCCTCCACTGTGTTGTGCGCGTTATAATTTTGTCACATATGTAGGGGACCTACTGTTTAATGCCGGTTCCGAACGGCGAATTGCGAAAGCTTTTCATGACAGAAGTACTCCAGGAAGGTTGTCAGGCGTTCACTGGAGGTGGGGCCGTGAAAAATGTTTGTGGTGTTTTTTTTTCCCCGAGCTGGATTCGAACCCGGGTACTCTCGCTCAACAGTCCGACGTACTAACCGATCGAGCCAACGGCGCCCACAAATATCATGGTGGGAAAGTTTTTTTGGTGGGATCAAAAGTTGTTAGATTTTTGTGAAAATTAGTGCGTTAAGTCAGACTCATAATTATTTATTTTTCTAATAAAGTTTTGCATTTTATTTATAAAAAAACCAAATTTGAATTTGCTTTCGATTCATTTTTAAGTAGACAACTGTAGGTCCTGAAATTTTTCGTTATTTTAGCAGAAAAGATTTTGAATCATTATACTAGAAGACTGCACACAAAATATCATTTGTACTTGTAACTTATTTATTTCGATTACAATTCGCTCACAACATAAAGTGTGCAAATTCTAAGAAAAGGTCTTTCCTGCTCTTTCTTTTCATATATTGCATTCCTTTTTAGATTACCTTTTTTTAGCGACTGTATATTGTCCCCCACAACTTGGAACGTTTCCCAAATCACCAGACGCAAAAGCTTTAAGAAATGCTGCATTATTTATTTATCCAAACGATAAGGCATATCACGGACTGGATAGTATGTTCGTCCATTATGCTCTCTATGGGGTGTAATTTTTTAACACCAAAAGCACGAATGCAGTCCCAGAGCATGGTAAAAGCCACCTCCATGTATAATTATTTAGCAAATGTAATGTGACATCAAGGACTCACCTTGCATTTTCCATGATCCCCCTTAAGTGCAATTCTAGTTAATTTTGGTGGAAATAAACCGACTTGATATGATTTTAAGCTATCTCGAGATATGTGAAGCCGTGCTTCGAGAAAAAAAAAGAAGAAGGTGAAACCCATCTTGTGAAGTAAGCAAAGAAGCACAGAGGTGCCGCTTTAAATAAATAAAAAATAGAAAATGTGCGTAACAGAATAGCAAAGCTTTTTCGCCCCACGACTGTATTGTGCACGTTATAATTTGAAGGGGATCTAATAAAAATGTGTTCGTACGACAAAGACCTGAAACATATGGCCGAAAAAGTTCGGGGTAACTTAGACTAGAATAAAGATCGAATCTTAAACCGAGGCCGTACTTTAAAACAATTTCTATTAAGGAAAGAAAATGTCTGAAGAAGACAGCCAAAGAACAGCGGGTTACGACTTAAAACGACTGCTGTCGGCTGACTGGAGGCTAAGCTAAATTTAATTAAAAATTACTAAAATATCTATAATCTTTTGTTAATGCAAAACAATTGCTTAGGTTTTGAGGATAAAATATGAAATACCGCGAACTCTCGATAGTTCAAATCTAAATAACTCGAAAACTTCTATAAATATGAAAAAAGCTCTTTAATCTATGCAATATGTAAATTCGATTTTAATATAAAAAATAAAATAATCTACGTAACAGCTTACAGTGCTTTAAGTTTTGGTACTCATTTTGCTTTTCAGCTTTTTCTGTTAAAGCAATTTTTTGGTTTGATTGACTCAAATGCTTCACCAATAAAACAGTATGATAGACAGATAGACAGATAGATAGATAGATCTTTTATTTATATATAAGTCCATAAGACCTAATTACAATTCCCAATACAAATATACAAAAAATCATGAAAGCATGGCATTTTCCGTCTGCCAGATTGAAAATTGTAAAAAAAAAATCAGTTTTAGAAATTCAGTTAAGTACAAACCATTTTAATAGTATTATTTAAAACACTTTTGCTTTCTAGTGCAATAAAAGTCTTCACTAATTATTCTTGTTCTGTACCGGAGCGCAATTTTACAGTAGTAATACAAACGGTATGAAATCGATGATCGTAGATATTGATGATGTGTCGATAGCGATTGAAAGGATTCAAAATTGGCGACTCTCACATGAAAATCCACGAATATATACAATTCTTTATTTGAATGTATACAGGTCCTAAGGTTTTTTTTATACAAGCAGTGCACTCAAATTTCGCTTGCTTAAACTTATATAAACTTAACACAGAAGAAACGTTTTTTTGAATATCAATTTCACTCACTGTACCCACTCTGCAAGTACCCCTCCCTGCTAGAAGAGGACTCGCCAAATAAATGAAAATTCGGTTTGCATGTTTAAAAACCTGTCAACATGAAGTGCAACACACTTGTGTTTAGCAAGAGACACGAGTAAAGACTCGGTGGTTGGGGGACGAAGTGCAGCCACGGAAAGCACGCAAATGCAGTCACTTTTGAGAGCAATGTATCACGTAGACAAATGGAAATTGATGTTCTAAGTGCAAAGCTTTAAAGAGAAAGAAACAATTTGCGATCAAGGACTTTAGATAACCAATCTAGTTCCGCAGGTTGTTCAAAAAACATGCGTTGTCTAAAAGCCAACGTTTAAATTTCTAGGCATTCCCTCCAAAACGGAATCTGCCATTGGCTACTTCTCGCCTACGAACGCTCCTCACGAACACCATGATCTTAAAATGCAAAAGCCCTTGAGTATAAATTCGACCGGGCGCCTAATCGCCGTGAGACCAGCCGCGGGACTTCACCTGACCCAGCACAAATCCCGAATTATTCACCCACGATTTGACGCCATATTTCATTAAAAACAAAAACGAAGCGAACGAGCACACATGCCCACGTCCGGCAAACCAAAGGTCCAGGTCACGCTCTCACCAATTGCCCACAAATCTTCCTGAGAGCAGCCAAAGTGCAGCGTGTTCGCCTCCTAACGCCACCGTCGATGACGCCCAGGAAGTGGCCGGCACCCATATCCCGACGTTAGACCGACATCAGGTACCAAAGCCTCATCACCAAGTGCGGCAAAGAAAGCACCCGACGCTGCTGCTTTTGCGGTTCATCTCCATTTGCATATTACGCGTTGCAGGAGTCAGCCCTCCAATGCCGACGACGACGTGTCCTGTTGAATGACGGTGATGATGCCGGGGCATGCATCTCAACCAATTGCTGGCCGCATGCCCGCCCAACGCTCCCACCCACTGGCGAATGTAACGCGGCCGGGGTCTGTGTTCGACTTTCGGTCCAAGCCTTGGTATGATGTGATGTGGTAACAGTTCCTTTGTTTGTGTGCACACATCGCAGTGGAGTGGTCTGGCCCTGGACGGGACAAGATTTTTGTAGTTACCGTTCGCGTTAATGACCACAACGACAACGCGTCTCCTTGGATCCCTGCTCTGTGTCCATTCATTTGCTGCGGGAAGGCGACCAGACCGAGTACAGTACCGGCCCAGGATGGGTCTGCTTTAGAGAGAGCATCGAATTACAAATTCAAGTCGCGATCGTTTCACTGGGTTTTCGTCTGGCACGTGAAGGAGATATGGCTGCATGATGATGATGATGATGATGACGATGGTGGTGTTGGTGGGGGGACGGTAGTTCTGCATGCACAGCAGAAATTCAATTTGATTCCCACTACAGAGAGATGTCTTTCTTCGGAAGAAAGAAAGAACCGCAAAAAACGACGAAGACAACGAGAGAATAAAAGAAAAATCGTTTTCCTTTGAAAGCATCTTCAGAATCTTTGCACGAATTGACTTGGCCTCAGCCGCATACACCCAGCCACACACAATCAACGCGAAGAGGCGAATCCTGTCTCGGTGCCGCTGGTTGTGGTCCTGGCAAGGCAATCGAAGTTCACTAGCTGCACAATCACTAGAATCTATCTAAACAACTCATCGATTGTACCTTCATCAGTCGGCGCCATCGTCTTCGTCGTTGTCATCGTCACCACATCGCCAACAATTGCACAAGAAAAGAAATTTGAAAAATAAAAAAAAATCATTCTGTTGGTTATAGTTTAACCAGTTAACAGTGTGTCGTGAAAGTCTGTGAACCCCTTTTTTAAAAAAATCAGTAGACTCAGACTTTTGAACCTTGGTCGTCTGGCTCAATAGTCAGTAACAATCACCAATGGCTGTATCTAAATTAAAGAATGATATACGAAATATTCAATGAACACTGACACAATTTTTTTGGAAAATTTAGTTTATTCATTACATTTTTTATCTTCTTACAACTGGTGCTCCCGCAAGTGCACTAATATTAAATGTAATAAATCTAAAGCCTTAATTCCATGAAAATATATTCATTAAATGGCTGGAACTAGTTACAACCCGTGTTACTAGATTTTCGAGGCGAAAATTTGGCTTCGAAATAAAATTTGTTTTCTACACAACCACTAATTCACATGTAAAAATAAAATCCAGATCAGGGTTATACCCTCCTAGTGGATCCAATGGACATCCAAACAAGTCAAAGCACAGAAATGATCAATGTTACCGATGACGCGTACAAGTAATATTAACAAGTAGCACTAATCGCGTATATAACACTTTACCGATCTTCCGAAGAGTGTGCGGTCGGTGTTGTCATGATATAAGACAACTCTTCCTACTTCCTTCTTCATCGTGGACAATTTGCTTGCAGTGCAATCGCAGATAAAAACCACAATTTAGTCATTAAACTTAGTTTCGTTAAATTTAACTTGATGCTTCTGAAGATCGTACGTGATCCATTTTGTATCATTAGTCATGACACATTGGAATCGCTTAAGTTATTAATCACAGAAGCAGATGTTAATTCAGTCTTCCTATTCCTTCGTAATTAAATGTGAACGAAGTAACATCGATGATCACTTTATAATTTTTTTTTTAATATAAGCTAAGTTTTTTTAACAACACATATTGTATTTTGTGACATGAACATTTTTGGGTGTCAAATCAATCTGAAGATTTCGGGACCCTTAAAAACTGATATGAAAAAAGAAATTGCTTGTCATCTATTTTTTTAATAAAAAACATGTTTATAGTGTAAACAAATCGTACAATAAGTGCTAATTAGTGCTGGACATGACTCCGAGATGCCACAGGAATAACATATCGCCTTAAAACATTCACAAAAATTAAAGTAGGTTTAACAGTGTCATTTACTGTTTTTCAGTGTAATTTTGCTTAAAAAGTACTTTGTTTAATTGCAGAAAGAAATATGATTTTATTTAATCCAAATAATTTCTTGACAGATTGGTGGGCGACCATCGTTGTAGGGTTGGATAATATTTTTTTCTCAACTTACCGAAATAACTAAAAAATTGAAGTTACAGTGGTGGAAAGATAAATAGCACTCATACCTTACTTATATTAAAATATGTTAAAATTAAGGTAAGACATGTCCTTAGAATTTCTTATTTTTTTAGTTTTGTTTGTTGTGAGTAAAAAAATCCGGGAATTTGCTCTACTTCTGTTTTGTTTCTATTCATTATTGTAGTTGCTTATGTGTTTTAAATTGAATTGTCAAAGTTAATTTCATATTTAAAAAATATCAGTCTCTAATTCAATAATAATTCAACAATCAGCATAAAAAAATTGTTCGTGCTTATTATTTTTGGAAAGAGTGGACGGCTTCAAGTAGCAAAGACGAAGAAAAATACTTGTACTTAGCAAGGCGCTAATATAAGATGCGCATTGACTTCAATAAATGGAATGACAGATGATAATGATGATGCTCGAATCTATACGAGATTCATCGCCGAGAACTCCAATTTTATTTGAGCTATTTCAAGTATGTATTTGATAAATTATTTTGCCAATAATTATGATAATTATAATATATGGACAAATAAAACAATTTTTCAATCAAAAAAAAAATGAATCAATCACGCCATGATCTTCGATAATTATGATTTTCTCGTCCACAATTACATCTTCCACTGAAATATAGTGGATCTGACAAGCCGACAAAGAAATGTTTTGAGGAGCGGATTGTAGAGCCGAGTGTTGGCTGTGGAAAGTGGAAGAAGCTAATAAAATAGCTAATTGGTTCGTTTAATAGTGGTAGTTCCTTTATCAATGGGCCACATTAGTTTTTTGTAGATTCCGTTGACTGATAAAATACACGGTCCTTAAAAAACGCTTTATTTTCTTGAATTTTTCACGAACGGACTAAGTTACTCCCTAGAAAAAAAAGGCAGCATTAATGATAAACATAATTAAATCTAGAAAGAAATTTGCTTTGCTTAGCGGTGTAACGTTGAATACATTTGCAATTGTCTCCCATGTCTGTTGTTTCTGGCACTACAATTTTTTTTTTATTTTCGAATCGAGTTAGACGAGTCAGTCTTCTGCTTGTGAACAAGCAATTTTTAATACCTTTAAGTTTGTTGTTTTGCATTTTCATATCGCTGACAAATTTTAATTTCAAACACCACACACCGTAAATTATAAATTTAGAGTGACATTTCAAGTGTCAATTCTTAAAAACAGCTCAGGAGAAATTTAAAAACTGCAGGTTAGAGAATTCAGGATCTTAATTTCGAACTGTGCGTTGAAATAGTGAACAGAATCAGGTTTTAACTCTCCGATCAAATCTCGAGTTGGGAACAACTCTGAAGCTGATCAATTCACAATTCTACGCTAAGTTGAACTATAGTGAACAATTCGCCCTATTAAATTTCATGTAACTTTGGTGTGGATGTGTAGTAGGGGTGGTAAAATTCAGGCCTTATTACCAGACATTTGAACTTTATTCATAATTCCCTGATTTTAATTGCTGTGCCTTTTTAGCCAAAAATTATGAAAAAATACAGATGAGTTAAGCTTGAAAAACCGTACTATATTGAATTTACTTGACTGACAAGTCTCTCGATATATAAACACTGTTTTGCGGAACATTGTCCTTGGTTTTCAATGGCTTTAAAAGGTATGACCTGATTAAATAACACCCTAGAAGTCTATAGCTGCCGTCCTACAGCCACTCCTTTCTAACAAAAGCACTGCTGGTAAAAACTACCGCTCCAACTGCACACTGAACTGCGAACATCGTCCTAGCAACAAGCCTACAACAACCACACACCAGTCCGCTTTAACTAATTTAATCAAACTACTCGCTTAAGTCAGAGATACTCGCTGTTCATTCTCTCCCTCCCCAGCACACCACCCCTGAGAAAACAGAATGTGCTCTCCCTATTTTCCAATTAGCCAAAATCCACCCCGATTAAAGCCACATCGGCGTAGCACACATCTCGCAGAAAGCCAATTGTAGACAAGCAATGGAATCGAGAAATTAAACACAACAAGCCATTCCATAAGCCGAAATTCACTTTCGAATTGGCTGCAATTCGAGATACTCGCACAGCACATGTAGCTACGTAGATCGAGATACTTGTGCCTGCCTCCCCAGTGACTTGAGAGCAATTCTCATGCCGACACACCGGAATATTGGATTGCATATTTGAGAGCTTCATGATGGGGGAGCACACAGTCCGGGAGGATTAAAATGTTAAAAATTAAAAGAATTGCACACCGAACAACGGGCGGTGGGGTGAAGTTGGTCTAGAGCCACCCATCCTACCCTCCCAACCGAACCCACTACCCTTCTCGGGTTGGGGTCGTTACTTTTTATTACAGTCGCATCTTATGCCGTAGCTTCTTGTTTCTTTGTTTCGTGTTTTTCTTCGAAGAAAGTGATTTCCGTTGGATGTCCTTGCGCTCTGCTGGTGGCATCGCAGCCCGGCGTCACTTTGGTGCACCTAAGCATTCATATCTCCTGTCGTTTTTATGAATTCACCCCGAGCAAAAAAATCATTCACCTCCGTAAGCAGAGCAAAGCGGAGCCGAGCAGAACGTTTAGGGCTGCTGTTTGTTGGCTGTTAGCTGGTCTCGTTGCTCGGCTGCAGTGCCTCCGAGAGAAATTGAAAGAAGGAAAACACCTGGTTAAAGGTGGCTATTTCTTCACAAGGAATGGTCTTGTAATGGCGATAAAAAAGGGCACACACACACATCGCCCTCTGGTTCGGCTTTTATGAGTTCCAAACGGTTTTTCCTCGACTGCGCCGAGTCCTTGTTGCGACCATCTTTCAGGTTAACTCATGTATAATGTATGCAATTTTCTGTTTACCACCCGCCCAACTGTTGTACAAATTTCGAATTTTATTTTCCTGACTGCGTCTTCTTATTTTTATCACTTTTCCAACATACACGACGGGCGGGTGGTTATATCCTGCCCGTTGTCGACACGGGGGTAACTGGCTTTTTAAATGTTTCAAATATTAAGACGACTATAACAACGAAGTGGATCGGAAAGCGAGAGGGAAATTTTCTTATCTTTCGCTCGAGTTGCTTTTGCACGACGACGCGACGGGACGAACTCATGGATTCGGTAAAGTTTTGTAACATTAAAAATTATTACTGCAGTGGTGCGTGAATTGAAAGGGAGAATAAAATGATATGTTTTGATGTTCCGAAGTCTTCGTGTGAAGGTGTGATTCTTATTCATGGCGCTTCAACAAAATCAATTTAGTTTGTGGCGAAATTTGGCGATGTAATCAAAATTTTAGAGTGCAGACTTTTGTTTGCACTGCGTCTGCGAAGCTGTTACGTACGTCGGGGATTAATGAACGTCGTGAAAAGCTGCAACCTTTACACGGAGTTCGTTTGTTCTCTGATTTGCCCACAAAAAATTCATGACCAAAAACCAGAAACATGCTTATTACAACTTAACTTTAGCCGTTCATAGGCTATTACGCCAATGTGGTTGCAGTGGATATATAAATAGCCTTACCAACAAATTGGGTTCAAACATTTTTATTGGTCACACTTTCTCATCTTTATGCTAGTCAATTTTTATCTGAGTCAGCTGCCTTTAGAGTTTGGAATACACAAAAAATAAAAACGGAGTTAAACAAACGTCACTGCGAATGAGGTGCAGCACAAACTTAAGAAATAACTCTCTTTGAATGTCCCTAATAATTTCGATAGGCAGTTTTGAGATAGAAGACCATACCAGTAAGAGTAAGACTTAAAATCTTCCCTTAATTTTTTTAAATGTTTTTCATCTAAAGTGGATCCAAAACATATCATAACGATAGGGTACAGTAAATGTTTTCTTATAATCAGAAATGGGCACTTGGAATTAAGCCAGCTATAATTCGTAAAACTAAATACTACCCGTGTTTTGGTGAACTTGCTTGGTCACGCAAGTTCACCTAAATACTACCCGTGTTTAGGTGAACTTGCGTGGTCAGGATTAAATTATGACATTAATTTTTTTTTGAATTTTATTTGCTAAAAATAACACTCTGTAAGTGATACACTGACTCGATATTAGATAGTTTTTATGTTAGTCTTTAAGTGAAGTGACTTAAAGACTAGTGAACCAAAATTTTAAATTCTAGTGAATTCTAGTGAATTGTGTAAAAATATACAGAAAAGCAGCGAAGCAATGATTTTCATCTATAAAATATTAGGTTGTCAAATATCTCCCTTCCGCCTTTTTGTCTTTTGAATTTTCCGGTTATGTACAAAGCGCTGCTGAGCTCGTATCCAAACTAATCATGCATAGCGTCCTTTTGTAGGTTATGTGAAGCCTTTTCAAATGATGTATTGCCAAATACGAGCTCTGTAGCGTTTTGTACATAGCCTGAAAATTCAAAAGACAAAAAGGCGGAAGGGAGATATTTGACAACTGTAAGCATTCAACATCCTTGCCGACGATGTCAGCGGTCGACATCCCTGCCTGATGAGTCCCGACATCTTGTCAGCTCCTGGATCGGTAGCGAAACATTCCGTCGAGTGAGCCGTGCCAGGCAACAACGTTTAAATTCTTCTTTTATTTTATTTAACTTTCTTTGTGTCAGTATTTGAAGTAATATAACTATATCTTGTAAACAAACAAACGACGGCTTTTCATCCCCTGTATTTCAGTTCAGAAGTGGGATACAAATATATATTTAAAGATATAACCCAATCCATTTCACACTAATAAATCGGTTACCGTATTTTCTCTTGCTGTGGCGGATATACATACAAACGGTATTTACATACAAACGGTGTGTATATGAAACGACGATAGTGTGTGTGCAGCGATCGTAAAGCAACGAAACCGTAAGTTCTTGCGAACAATTTTTCTTTGTTTTTTTTAAAAATGACGAAGATAACCGAGTTGAAAGTGGATCAGCTGAAGTTCCTTTTGCGGCAACGGCAATTGAAAACAGCGGGTACACGGGATCAGCTAATTCAGCGTTTGATTGCTTTCGAGGAGTCAGAAGACGTTGATATCCCAGACATATTTTCTGATGACGAGGTGGTTGAAATGGCGCAACTAACGCAACTTCAGACGGAGATGAAAGAATTACGAGGGATGATGGCACAGTTAATTCAAATACAAACAGCTAGTGCAAACGCAACGCAAAACCAACCACCAACAGAGCCTGTAACCAACGTGGCTGTGAATTCAATTATTGATGTGGACAATACTAACACGACCACACGTAATGCATCGGTGAAGGATATTGCAAATACCTTACCAGAATACGATCCAACGGACGAAAATGCTATAACTGTTGATCAGTTTATTGATCGTGTTAATAAAGTAGTGGAGGCCTATTGCTGGGATGAGAAGTTTCTATTGCTAGCCGTCTATACACGTCTTAAAGGTCCGGCTAGGATGTGGCTTGATGCATCACCAACTTTGCATACGACGTGGGCAGATTTTGCAAACGCCATTCGGGATGAGTTTGGCTCTACACCGGACGAAGCATAGATTCATTATGCTATGTCCAGCGCAGTTCGACGGCCCAAAGAAACCATCAAGGAGTATTGTTTTCGCATGTCGTCTCTTGGTAATCGTTATAGTTTGAGCGAAGCTGCCGTCATACGATACACGCGAGCTGGTCTGAAACATCGAGAATTACAACAAAGTATTGCAGCCACCAAATTTTTGACGATGAAACAAATGCGTAATGTAATCGAGGACTACTTCATCAACAGAGGGAAACTATTCGAAACGAAATACGATCATCTACCGAAGCATGTTGATGCAAAAATAAAACAGGAGGACACTGCAACATCATCAACCCCAAAAGCGAAACTTAAATGTTTTAACTGCGGGGAGCTGGGCCATTTCTCAAATAAGTGCCCCCAGCCGCCAAAACGACATCGCTGTGTGACGTGCAACAAAGTACATCCGAACAACCAGGATTGCGGTAAATTTGAGGCGAACTTACGACGACTTGGGGCCACGAATCAAGACAGCTGGTTTTGCAAAACGATCATCGTCCAATCAAAGCCATATATTGCATTTATTGATACGGGCAGCCAAGCTAGCATGGTCCGAAATTCTGTTGCGCAACATATCGGCGCTGATAGACACAAATGCTCTATGCAAATACGGGGTATCTGTGGCGGAGTGCGCATCCTTAACGAGTCCATTCTCATAAATTTATCCATTGACGAAACGGTGGTCACCGCGCAAGTCTACATCGCAGATGATGAAATCATGCAACAAGACTTCCTCATTGGACAGGATGTCATCACAAACGCAAACCTGACGTTGAAGATCGAAAGTGGACAAACAATTTTTGAGAGCAAACGAACAACGCAGCATCAGGTAATAAAAACAAATAAATTTTCTAACTTTTTGTCTAATTTTGACAGCGAAACTGAGAAGTCTCAAATGAGAAATCTACTCGAGAACTACAATGATGTTTTTTCAATTGGCCTAGACGGAATTGGAAAAACCAATGTGGTTGAAGCCAAAATCGAACTCGAGAGTAAACAAATCGTCTCTCAAACACCTTACCGTATACCTGAGCCAAAACGAGAGATAGTGAATTCCATGATCAACGATTTGCTGCAGCACGATATTGTCGCTAAATCTACATCCGAGTATGCCAGCCCCGTAGTGTTAATCAAGAAAAAGAATGGTAGTGATCGCCTATGTATAGATCGATTAAATAAGCTTATTAAAAAAGAAAACTTCCCTGTGCCCAACATCGAAGAACGATTGCAGGAAGCCAAACAATTCATGTATTTCTCATCATTGGATTTGAATAGCGGATACTATCAGATAAAAGTATCTCCAGAGAGTCGCAAGTTTACTGCATTCATTACGACTGATGGTTTGTATGAATTTAAGCGCATGCCGTTTGGCTTAAAAAACGCGCCAGCTTGTTTCAATCGATTGATGGCAGAAATCGAAAAACGTGTTCAAAAGGGCGATATGCTGCATTATATGGATGACATTTTGGTTGGAAGCAATTCGTTTAGCGAGATGTACGAAAAGCTAGCACGCATACTCCAAGTGTTGCGAAATTGCGGTTTAACGCTAAACGTCGACAAATGCGAATTCAATAAGCAGTCCATTACATTCCTAGGACATCGATTACACTCCGGCGGTATAAGTCCAGGTGAAATTAAAACGAATGCTATCGCTATGTTCCCGCAGCCGACAAACGTGACGGACATACGAAAGTTCCTGGGACTTAGTGGCTATTTCAGGAGGTTTGTCCCTGGATACGCTATCATATCTGAACCATTACGTAAGCTTCTGCGCAAAAACCAGCCGTTTAAGTGGGAACAACAACAAAATGATGCATTTAATGAGCTGAAGCAACGCTTAATATCAAATCCAGCGCTTATTAGCTATAGCGTCAACGCCGAACATGAAATTCACACAGACGCCAGTTCCATTGGCTTAGCTGGAGTATTGCTTCAGAAAGAAAATGATCAGCTGCATCCAGTCGCGTATTTTAGCCGCTCTACTACAGAAAACGAAAAAAAGTTTCACAGTTACGAGCTTGAAGCATTAGCTGTCGTTGAGTCCCTGGAGCGATTTAAATATTACGTGTATGGGAAACAAATCCGAGTGATAACTGACTGCAGCGCTTTAAGAACAACAATGGAAAAACGAGAGTTAATACCGCGAATTGCGAGATGGTGGTTACGTATCCAAGAATTTGATATCGAAATAATGCATCGTCCAGGTTCTCGTATGGAACACGTCGATGCTTTAAGCAGAACGCCATATGAGAGTGCGCATGAAATGGAAACTTGTGACTTAAAAATATCGAAAACCATAATCGACGAAGCTGACTGGTTATTCGCTATTCAACTTCAAGATGAAAATATTAAACGAATCGTTAACGACATGCGGACCGAAGGGAAATTCGAAAGCGATGACTATATGATTGAACATGGCCGTTTATATCGTAAGTACAATAACAAACATCTCTGGGTTGTCCCTAAACAGTTACGATATCACATATTATATGAATGTCATGACAAAGCCGGTCATATGGGTATTGATAAGACAATAAGCCGAATTCAAAATATTTTTTGGTTTCCACGCATGAGAAATTACGTCAAGGGATATATAAAATCATGTGTAGGTTGTGCGTTTAATAAACAGCGAGGTGGTCGACAAGAGGGTCAATACCATTACGATGACATCAAGCCGATACCCTTTTCAACAGTGCACATCGACCATTTGGGGCCATTCCCTAGAAGCTCCAAGGGCAATGAACATATCCTCGTCATCGTAGATGCATTTACCAAGTTTACGATAATTCGCGCCTTTAAAAGCACCGCAACAAAACACGTCATCGATACTCTGAAAGATGTTACCAGCTACGTTGGAATGCCGGAACGAATTATATCCGATCGTGGGACAGCGTTTAGTTCGAAGAATTTTGAAACATTTTGTCGCGAGCATAACATCAAGCGAATCCTTAATGCTGTTCGAACACCGAGAGCGAACGGACATGTCGAACGCACCAATCGAATCATACTCTCAATGCTGCTGCCTTCCACTGATAACGAGAGACGCTGGGATGACCAGATGCATCTAATCCAATGGAGTATCAATACAATGGTAAACAAAACTACTAATGGTTCTCCTTTCCAGCTCCTTTATGGTTATGAGCCACGAGATATATTGCAGAACACACTGTTGCAAGCGTTGCATCGTAGTGACGACCATGTGCTAAGCGATACTGAGTTGCAACAGCTGCGGGCCAATGCTGCATCCCGAGTCAATGATCATCGAGCGGAAGCAAAGAAACGCTACGATGCCAAGCGTTCCAACCCAACCATGTATGATCCGGGTGACCTAGTCTTAGTAGAACATGAACCAGCCAGTACGGGTACATCGCGCAAATTGGAACCTCGCTATAAGGGCACTAAAGTATTCCCGCATGACCGATATCTACTTGAAGACATCCCACATGCTCAGCGAACACAACGACATTATAAATCCGTATATGCATCCGATAAAATGAAACCGTGGTGTCAACTACCCCCCGATGACCTTCATGAAGACGACGACGTTGACCAACCCCTGCATCGTGCGAGGTCGCTACGAATGGTCAGGAAGCCGACTGTAAGCATTCAACATCCTTGCCGACGATGTCAGCGGTCGACATCCCTGCCTGATGAGTCCCGACATCTTGTCAGCTCCTGGATCGGTAGCGAAACATTCCGTCGAGTGAGCCGAGCCAGGCAACAACGTTTAAATTCTTCTTTTATTTTATTTAACTTTCTTTGTGTCAGTATTTGAAGTAATATAACTATATCTTGTAAACAAACAAACGACGGCTTTTCATCCCCTGTATTTCACAACCTAATACTTGTGGACTGTAAGTGGGGTATCTTACCAACGACACCTTGCTATGCATCTTCACGGTTGGATCATAGTATGGAAGAATGTTTATAAGGCCAGTGCACCCAGTGTTATGTCCTCCAACAATACTCAAGACATTTCAGGGAAGAACTCGAATTTAATTAAACTTCTTTAAAAATTATTATAACCAGATTCGAGTTTCAGGGAGGCTCTTCAAATGTATGAACTGTACTCTTTTCCAGCGGCATAGTTTGCTAAAGACATTTATATATAAGAAACTTTGCGAGTCGATTATCTTCTAACTACTCACATCACATCTTAGCCTTACAGGAACATTGAGCTCTGCCCATGTCCGTTCATTTATAAAAAAAACCTCCTTCATTGTTTACAGCAACAAGTTTTTGATAAAATTCCGAAACGTAAACTTTTTATGATAAGCCCACTGGTGGACTAATTATTCTTTTTTGAATAGTTTATGAGGAAGTTGAGAGACATTGAACGTCTTCTATAAACGGATCTTTAGCCAAAAATTATAAATTAATACTTATTGTTATTTCACAGTGGTAAGAATAGAAGTTGCAATCGATAAAAAAATATTAAATTGAATTGAAGAAAATATGATGTGTCAGTGCTTCGTCCTAAAATATCTATTGTACTTCCTTCTTTAATCTATGATTTCAGTGCTGTTTCCAAAAATTTGACAACATCCTTTGACAAAACAAAAAAAAACTAGACAACCACACTACTTCGAAACTTACAACATATGTGATAGATGTGATAGATCAAAAAGTACTCGACATGATCCAAACATTTAGCAAATATTTTAGTTCCTAGCACCAGCGAAACAGAAAACTGGATCGTTCGCAAATCAACGGTTTATCATTGGGTTTCTGAATAACAACAAAGGTATCAACAAATAACTTCCTTGGTTCTAAGTAATAAAACTTAGAATGCACTGCGCTAATATTTGTCCTCAAAATTTTTCCCTAAATTTTCTTTGTGGGAATCTTTTAAACAATATCTGTCACAAAAATGAATGTTTTTTTTAAAGAGACACAGTCCAACATTTGTTGGAATAGTAATTTAATCGCTGTCAGAACGGACAGATATTTTCAGTGAAATATGTTCCTAGATTCTATTAACCCTTTCATAAACACATTTTATTCCAATCCAAAGAACATAATTTTTTGCTAAAATCTATCTTATGAGACAACTAGATAAGGACGAAGGAAAATGTTGCGGTATAAAAATGCAAAACTGGTCGTCTATGTTCGCTAAAATTGCATTATATTCGAAACCATATATTTTAATTGAAAGAGTAACTTTTAATTTTTAAAATACAATACATACATACAATCGAATTAATTTCAGACTGCTTTTGTGATTTTAAAACGGGTTATGATATCTGTTAAAATGTAACTTTATTGTCCTTCACCAAAACCAAAGTAATGGATCCCGAATATAATATTCTTATTGCACCAATAAATGCCTAAAGTAATATTAAATGGATAAAAATAGTTTTAAGCAGGAACCTTATACAAATTTGGTTTTTTAATTGCGCTAATATTTTCTGAGTCGGCCTGAAAGGGTTAAGACATATCGAAACGACTTGTAGGCATTATGTGCAACTTAAAAGCAGTGTCATTAACCGAAGAATAACTCTGCCCATTCTGTTTTAGAGTTCCGCCATTCGTGTCTAAAGGTGGCTTTTCGGTGTTCCTGTCTCACAACGAACCTTCCGAGTTTCGAGTCTTCAAGTTGGACGGTTATTTCACCCACGTACGAACGAATCTTTCAAAAACCTTCTCACGAAGAGCTCACAAGAGGACGCAATTTGTTTGATGACAACTTCATTTGCAAGTAAAACACTCAGCCGCCATTTCCGTGCGTGCAACGGCACAGACCACAAGCGCACGAGTGTCTTCTGCTTACGAAATTCCAGTTTTGTGTCTGTCTACCTTTTCGGTAGCAACTCTTTCACGTCCCGGATTCAAAAATACACACACGCAAAACGCTCACAACTGTCGACCACTTAAGCACAACCAGATTTGTTATTTGCGTAATACCCCGGCTGAGGGCTTTCATCGTTAAGCTGCAAATATAAAGGACCTGTCAACTTTTGAGCTCCTCAAGTATCTGTGTACCCAAGGCAGCCAAATGGCGCACGCTGCTGGCGCACCACCACCCTCGAATATGTGGATGCACTCGAGTCAAGTGCACATAATTGTGCTGTACAATGTGTCTTAATGAGTCCGTTGTAGTTTTGCGTCATCTTTTTTGAGGAGTCTTCCTTTTTTTGTTTCTGTTTTTTTTTTTTTGAGTCCCCAACTGACAAAATTTGTCGCACCACCTGTGGTGTGACACCCACGCACTCATACGGGGAGATACTTTCTGAGGCACGATGACTTTTAGCACTTCCACAAATTGTCCTGGTGCGCCACCAGGAAAGGATTTCTCCTGGTGTTTTCTATTTCCTTTTTTTGAAGGTGAATTAGTTAAATGATGGCAAGAGACACGTACCACAGAAGTTTTCAAGAGAGCCAGTGTTCTTTTGGAGTTTTTTTTTTGTTTTTTGTTTCTCAATTTGCATTCAGCTGCATTGCGTCAAGAGGTCGCATCTCTCCCTTTCCCTGCCAGCTACACACCCTCAAGTTTTAGCCAGGATATGACGCAACAACAACACCTGTTCGGCCGAATAGACAATCCCAGCGGCATAATTAATCGCAAATTACAGGTTAGGTGATTTGCATATTTGTGGACTCGTTCACCCGCGCCGCGCGTCGCCTGCCGTCGTGTCGCCCCGAAAAGAATACCCGAGAGGGTTGACCAGTGTGCGGCCGCATAGCTTGACAGCTGGTAGTTATCAACATGCAGTGCATGCAGTTATGGGCGCCGCAGGGCGACTAATTTTGAGGTTTTTTTTTTGTGTTGGCTCTTTGGACAGGGGAAGTTAGAGGGTCACATAAGCGGGTTGAAGGTTTCAAGCAATTAGACGTGGTACCACGCTGCGCCACGTGCCACGTGCATAGGGGTGGTGACCGGGCGCTGCAAAGTAGGGTGGGAAATTATTGCAAGAGTCTAGTTGTTTGGCATTATTTTTTGCATAAATGTGGACTTGTGGGTGGGTTTCTTGGAAATGCATTCGCCTTAACATAGTCCGTGGAGTGATTACTATCGAGGAGCGGAAGTGAGGTTTTGTTGAGAGGGATGAGTGCCGACGACTGTCGTTGGAATCGGCACGAGAGGGAGAAACCAACAAGGGGGTCGAACTTTGATCTGGCGAAGGGTCTTCTGACCACTTTGCCACTGGTGAATAAATCAACTTTTTAAGGCCTTCCGATTGAGACAAGGATAGTCGACTTGTGAAAACGAATTCGTTGAACAAAAAAGTTCCAAACTAAAGGCGGAAAAACATTTTGGCTTTTTAACTCATTTCCAAATTGTGCGCTTTTTATAGTAAGTAGGACGCGAATGAGGAGCTCGTAAGAAAGATCAACTTATGTGAATACGGAGAAGCTCATAGGCTTAGCGTATGAACCTACGGAGAGATGTAACAGTCTTGAAACCGAAAAATAAAACTATAATAAAGTACTAAAATGCGTGTGAATGCTACTTAGATACTATAAAGTTTGGCATGAAACTGCAGAGGTTTTGGAGTGTCAGCAAATAGTGTCACTTCATTTTTGAATTCAATAAAGTTTGAATATACAGACATTATTACAGAGTGCTATAAAACGGATGCACGATAACGACACGAGACAAACACCAAAAATCCTCCTTAAAGTCAGCAATCTAATATTTTCAGACTGTAGGTATAATAAAAAGAAATAAAATTGCTGTCTTTTACTTTTTTTTTACACGCTTTAAATGTCAAAAGATTACAGAGTGTTTTGAAAATAACTTAGTTGGATCATTCAATTCAATTTTAACACAAAGATTACATCAAAACCTACATTCCAGATTTTTTTTCAGATTTTTAGACCAACGGGTGTGGAAATGAGAGATGGGGGACGCCTTTTTTTCGACTTTGAAGCTTTATATCTCGGAAAGTTAACTTCCAAATAAAAATTCAAAAATGAAAACTCTATTTCATTTTACAAGACCTATCCGATGGTGCCTCACTTGATATATTCCTGTGATTTTTTTTTCAAAAAAAGTTAGTAATTAATTTATTTTAGTATGAGCAAAAAATCACATACGATTTTCGGATAATTTTGGGGTATTGCGATGAGTTGCCCCATAACTCCAACTTCAACTTCGGGGACACGGTACACAAGTCAGTTTTTGGCAGTTTGTTGGCTAATAACTTCTTACCAATAAGAGTGAGATGATTACCATAGTACAACTTTTTGATCTAACTATCATCCTCTTTCCAACGATATACATATCAAGGAACTAGTATTGGGAGTACAACTTGAAAGACACGCATATATATTCATATGCGCTATTTTTTTGACAGTGACAGCTATTGTATGTTAAAGAGCGTCGAAAAATCTAGTTAATTCCATCTGTCAAAGTATACACAAGTTAATTTACACAAGTTTTGTTTTGCGTTTAAAATGTCGAATTTTGTGACTTCAAAACAACATTTGCGAGAAGTTTTAATTTACTACTTTCATTTGAAGAAAAGTGCAACAGATGCGCAACGTTTACTCATTGAAGCTTACCCTGACTATTCTGTAAGTGTCAGAATGTGTCAGGAGTGGTTTGCACGCTTTAAAAGTGGTGATTTTGACGTTGAAGACAAGGAACGGCCTGGCCAAGTGAAAAAGTTTGAAGATGCAGAATTGAAGGCATTACTGGAAGAAAATTCATGTCAAACTCAAGAGGAGCTTGCGAAATCATTGGGAGTTACTCAGCAAGCAATTTCCAAACGTTTTTAAGCATTGGAAATGATCCAAAAGCAAGGAAATTCAAATAAATGGTTTTTTTTTTTTTAAAATACGTGTGTTTCAAGTTGTACTCACAATAAAAGAAATTTGTTTTTCGAATTTAGTATTGGTACTAAGTTTTTCGCTAGTATGACATTTTCTTAAAATTTTTTACCTGAATTTCCTTTGGGCAAGTGAAATACATCTTTTGGCGAAGTTTTATTCCTTAATTCATTGTGGTTCGCCAATTACCAAGATTAAAGTCTAATGACAGACAGACAGACATTTTCATAATCAGGGCACCGCCCCCTCTCCAATGACACCCATATCGACCATACAAGTTAATAAACGTTCTTTTCCGGCGTTAGTATTAGTACTAACTTTTTCTTTAATCTGCGACTAATTTCAAAAAGGGTTCATGATTTGTTTTTGGGTTGCCTAGATACATCTTCAGTCCGAATTTCATCCCTTAACTGTGAAGGACTTATAAGTTACAGTCAAATATGTAAAAGGCGACAGACAGACACCGAAGTGATTCCATAAGGGTTTCGTTATTCCTTTGGAACGAAACCCTAAGAAGATTAGAACTCCCAAAAAAATTGGTGGTTGCAAGGACAGAAGTCGAGTAAAGTCACACACCAAACAACAACAAATTGTGAAGTACAGTTAAACCTGCTAATCATGCATTTCTTGCTACTTTTCATACAAATTTCTCTCTACTATCGGTTGAATTTACCTGTCTAATCGGACTAGGCGTAAAGGAACCAAAAAAAAAAAAAACTGGTCAAGTGTGAGTTTTACTCACCCGCCGAGGGTTTCGTTCGCAAACAGATTAGTAGTTTAGACTTAATATAAGTCTAAGAAATCAACAAACTAAAATAGTAAAATCAAATTAAACTCAATTCACTGTTCATTCACTAAAATTCTTTCATTTCGAACGAAACTGAACAAAAGAAAATCCTTTCCCATTTGCTGATCGCGCCAGCCGTGTGAAAATTGCTTTGGTGCATTTAGGGGATGAAATGCCGCAAGCGACACTGAGACTGCCGTCAGTTCATCGTTTTTGCAGGTAACTGAATCGATTTAAATCGTTAATATCACGAAAAATTGTATGAAAATAATTTGTTTTACATAATATTTTATTGTTCTTTCACTGAGATCTACAAAATGGCGTTTTCGGATCTTCAAAACTCGAATGTTGTTGTTTTTCGGTTTTTGGCCAATATCTCGAAAACTATTAAAGCCAGAGTGCTCAAACCAATTTTAACACAAAGATTACATCAAGATCTACATTCTAGATTTTTTTCAGATTTTTAGACCAATGGGTGTGGAAATGCGCGGGGGGGGACGCCTTTTTTTCGACTTTGAAGCTTAATATCTCAAAAACTTAACTTCCAAATGAAAAGTTCAAAATGAAAACTCTATTTCATTTTGCAAGACCTATCCGATGGTACCTCACTTAATATATTGCCGTGAAATTTTTCTCAACAAAAGTTAGTAATTAATTTTGGGCTATTGCGATGAGTTGCCCCATAACTCCAATTTTTTTCAGATTTTTTGATCAAATATTCTAGAAAGTAAGGTGGGGGACACGGTACACAAGTCAGCTTTCGGCAATTTGTTGGCTAATAACTTCTTACCAATAAGAGTGAGATGATTATTATAGTGCAACTTTTTGATCTAGCTATCATCCTCTTTCCAACGATACCCATATCAAGGAACTAGTAAAAGAAATTTATTTTTCAAATTTAGTATTGGTACTAAGCTTTTCGCTAGTATAAAATTTTCTTAAAATTTTTTTCCTGAACTTTCTTTGGACAAGTGAAATACGTCTTTTAGCAAAGTTTTATTTCTAAATTCTTAGTGGTTCGCCAATTACCGAGGTTAAGGCCTAATGACAGACAGACAGACATTTTCACAATCAGTGCACCGCCCCCTTTCGAATGACACCCGTATCAACCATCAAAGTGAGTAAACGTTTTTTCGGGCGTTAGTATTAGTACTAACTTTTTCTTTAATCTGCGACTAATTCCAAAAACGGTGCATGATCTATTTTTGGGTTGCCTAGATACACCTTCAGTCCAAATTTCATCCCTTAACTACAAAGGACTTATAAGTTATAGTCAAATATGTAAAAGGCGACAGACAGACAGACAGACAGACAGACAGACAGACAGACAGACACCGAAGTGATTGCATAAGGGTTTCGTTATTCCTTTGGAACGAAACCCTAAAAAGTACACACCATACTTCGTTTTTTTCTTCGAAATGTTGGTAAGGGGTAAATCTAAACACTGCTTACTTTTGATTTGTTTAGGTTTTTTTTTAGGTGGCAAATGAAACCATTTGAATTTGTTACAGCGAACTGATCAAAGTTTGAAAGATTTAAATTTATGTTTTTCAAAGGCAATTCATTTTTTAGGTGGTTAGTATTACTAAAAAAAATGCCTGTTTGTTAATTCTTAATGGAAGTTTAAAAGACAAATTTATTTTTTGGAAATATAGAAATAGTTGGACAAGCAGCCTTGTTTTTATGTACATAGATACTTCTAAACTACTCAGGGCAGGTATGCAGAAAAAAAAATGTTGTAATTGCACCGGTCCGAATTAAAAAGAACCTCTATAATCTTCGATCCCGAGGGCGGTTCAATTTGACGGATTCTACTGTATTGGAAATTGTTTGTTCCTCTCCAACGAACAAGGTCAACAATGAGAGAATGATGTCAGTAATGCAGTGCATCCGGCGGACTTAGGAATAGCTCAAATTTGTTCAAAAAGCTCAGATCCGCAGGATTTTAGAATAGGAGTGTGATTTTAGAATATAGAAATAGTTGGACAAGCAGCCTTGTTTTTATGTACATAGATACTTCTAAACTACTCAGGGCAGGTATGCAGAAAAAAAAACGTTGTAATTGCACCGGTCCGAATTAAAAAGAACCTCTATAATCTTCGATCCCGAGGGCGGTTCAATTTGACGGATTTTACTGTATTGGAAATTGTTTGTTCCTCTCCAACGAACAAGGTCAACAATGAGAGAATGATGTCAGTAATGCAGTGCATCCGGCGGACTTAGGAATAGCTCAAATTTGTTCAAAAAGCTCAGATCCGCAGGATTTTAGAATAGGAGTGTGCCTTCTACTTTTGATTCGATTTGTAACTTGTTTCCTATTTCGAAAGCCGGTTATGCCAAATATTTCCAGCCAAATTTACTGCTTTCGAACAAGTAGTGTTTTTAATTTGACGGATTTAATGTTGTGTTTTAAAGAAATTTAAAACAGTTTCAGTGAATAGAAAAGCTTAAATAGTTGTGATTAAAAGGAACAGTGTAGCATTGTGGAAGTATAGTAAACAAATTGGGGGGCGGAAGGACCAAGTTAAGCAAATGCGGATCAGGGACGATCAAGAAAAATCTCACGTCTTCTAGGAATCCGGAATTTCAAGCGTGACCGATGTGTTCAATGAGATTCATACTTAAATAATTCGATATGCTTTAAATGGGCAGCTGTATTAGAATAATAATTATTTATTTTTTTAAAACTCAAACACAGCATAAATGCCACAGTGTGTAGGTTTAAATACTCTTCAAATATCTTATATTTCTCCTGCTCGACAATTAAAGTCGAACAATTCCCTGCGAATTTGATTTATTTCGAGTTACACAATGCTAGAAATGCTTCTTCTCGACTTTCGCTCGATAAAAATTGATATAGAAATTCAAAGTACCGATTCTGCGAATTCGAACAAATATTTTGTTGAATCAAGGTACGCAGTGAGCCCATTGCATTCTCTCATCTGTAAACGTAGCCCGTTGCATGTTTTTCAGTCTTTAAGGTCATAAATAATTTGCCTCACAGAGGAAACTAAGAACAAAGTTGAACGCCACATCAAAGCGTTCAATTCAATACTCCCTACAGTTTTTAAGAACAATGAATAAGGGAATCATAACAATTCTCCTTCAAGAAATTGAATCTTTTTGCAGTCAGCCGATGCTCTGCAACACTTATATCCAATGTCCTCACACGTCCAGCGTCACGTAAGGCTTGCGTTACCCTGCTCGTTCAACTCACACTCGTATTATCCAGCCTGGAAGCATTTCACACAGCCGAATGCATCACGAACTGAAATCAGCATCCTCTAGTGACCCCATGGTAATTCAATTTAAAGCTCAAACTAACATTCAATTAAAAGCGATATAATGAGCATTAATGCGATTTCGTCTACGAGAGAAATTAATTTGCGCTCTACCAGCGTCGCCATGGCAACTGGTGCAGCAATGAACCCTCAACTCCCTCGACAATTAAACTCACACACAAACGCCCCTTTTTTATACTAGAGGATACGTGCTGCCTATGCAAATAAAAATTGTATCCCGATCCTTGCAGTTGATGTGGATGCAGCAGAGAAAAAAAACTATCCACCATCCCCAACAAGGACATCCACGGCACTTGTGGTTTATGAAATTCCACAAATCCGCTTACACCTTTAAGTCAGGTCAGGTTAAAAGTCTTGTAACGGGGCAGAAAGCAAAAAACATAGAGAGAGGGAAAATAACCATTGAAATGCAAAGCTCCCCCGCCGATCCTTGTCTGTGTCCAGTTTAGTAACTGTAACCGATGCTAAATAACAGAAATCGGCGTGAGGGACTTTGCAGGAGCTCATGTGTCCTTTATTTTTTCGAAAAGGCCAGAGGTGGTGGTTCGCTCTTCGGTCTCTTTTTTTTTGGCTCAGTTCGTATCACGATTGTGTTCCTCTTCCGCGTATAAGCCACCGAAGAAGGACAATGAAGGATTACCGCTTATATCCCATGTGGTCAAATTAGACAGCCATCCCCCATCAGGACGGGCAAACAGACATCCAGATCTCTCGGTCCATTTGATACGCCCGCCACTGTGTGTCGTGATATTCGATTTTTTCGTCGCTCCTTGGTGCTCCGTGGTGGCTTCAGGTCGAGAGGCAAAACTAAGACTCCGCAGTGGACACGTAGCAAGTGAGAAGTGAATTCCAGCAGATGACAGACGAAGTCCCTTAACGGTTCGAATGCCAGAACGACAAAAAAAAATAGAGCGCCCCCACTCACGTATTAGATGAGGTGAAGTCGTAGTCGTAGTGGTCGCCGTCGTTTTTCGGCTTCGAACACCGTCGTCGTCGTCTCTACAATAGCCCCATGAGGCGTGGGTGGGTCAGGCGAGTCCTTTTTTGTCCTTTCCCCGTGCCCCGCTCGGTTCGGCCGAGTGGTGGCGGTGCTCCGAAATGTGTCTTTGTTGTCCCCAGGTGCATGCATGCGGAATGGCTTCATTTGGTCATTTATCCTTTCAAGTTCGATCCAACATGGTAATGCATTCCAACGACACCGCCGCCACGAAGCATCCGGCCCTGGTCCGTCACTGGTCCGGCACTGTCCGCAATTCGCCTTGATCCCGCACGACCGCCGCCTCTCGTCGCCATATTTGATGCAAATGAAGAAAATGTAACCGAGTTCGGGTGGGTATAGAATTTTCGAATGGAGGCTGGTTGGCCGGGTGGGCGGTGTGTGTGGCAAGATTGCACCACTTGAGGTGTAATTAGCATAAAACGTAGATAAGTGACAAAGCAATTAACACTCCTGTCGGGTGTCTATGTAAACAAAAAAGTAGCGCCTACATAGCAGAAGGGCCTTAGAGAGCCTTGGGCTCCCACTCCTTCTCTATCCTTGTGACGTTCCATTCCGAGGACATTCCTGCCACTGCAATGGAGTTCGGAGATATGTTTGCTTATATTTGGCTATCTCTGATCTAAATAGACGGCCGTACGGCTGTGTGTGTATGGTGCCTATGGAACTGCGGTGACAGGACGCAGGACACACCACCACTGGTTGCTTGATGTTTGCCGGGATGCAGGGATGCAAATGTGGACAGAGCGAACAGAAATGAGTTAATTAACAGAGAGGTACCCATTGGCGGAGAATAATTTTGTGTACAGATGTGCATTAACTCCTCTTGCATTGGGTCTAGCTTTCTCTCACTCTCGCATGAAAGGAACTTGAGGCAAATTTATTGCACTTTTAGGGAAAGGGATTAAAGTGCAGGATTTAATGGATATCGCATAACCGTTTGTTTGAGGTGCTATGAAGACGAAGGGGTGGGAGGTATCTAAAATAACTTTAGGCCGTTTTGAGCAGGAGATCTGTTTATCTGATTTCAGTCCTCTCAAGTTTGACAAGGGAGGGCTGCTGTTGTCCCCTCTTCATGAGGCGGTTGGACGTTTGCTTGTCTCTTTAAGAGGGCCATAGTAGGAATGGAAGGAAATTCAGTGTGGTCGTTTCGAATGGAAATGCATTCTTTCAACTAAATGATTGGACGCATTGAACAAATAAGCAGTGTTATTTGTTTCGATCTTCCAATTCATCGACCACCTATCGAGAATAAATGATTCTTGACACTTGAGTTACTAAAAAATTTAATTTGTTTGTTGTCTTTGAGTTCCACTGGCTGATGCAATGTGTATTCTTTTCATCCAGTGCTAACTTTAGACAACTGTATTCGTCAAAACAAATGTACGTTTGAAAGTTATTGGCATATTTTGGAGACTTAGTTCCGAGACTTTTTAGTTCAATTTAAATTTATATGACAAGCCTTCACACGCATATTTACCGCTTGCTATGTAAGCGTGGGTGTCCCTTAAGTTTAAAGTTAGATATACAGTCGAATCCCTCCAAGGCAATTTCGAGTTTTCGACTTAGAGCGAGTTCAACTTAGAGCGAGTTCGACTTAGGGGGTGGTTTTTGTAGTGCAAATCGAGGGGAATTCGAAAGTATGCAGAAAAAATTCAAGTTAGAGGGAAGTTCGACTTAAAGGGACTCGACTTAATTTTAACGCATACCTTCTTAATACTGTTGTAAAAACCCAATATTGTCTAAAAGAAAACAATTTTCAGTTACGATTAAAATATGTATGTATGCACTGCGACTTATTTTTATTAGACCGTCAAGCAAACAATAAAATAAATGGTGCAAATTTACCATCCTGATAAGTTGTCTCCGGTCCATTCTACAATACTCGCGAAGTCAAACTTACTGTCTCACTAAAGTGCAATTCTTGTGATATACATTTTAATTTTTGAAAAAGTAGGAATTCCCACGAAGGCGGCAAAGATCTTGGTAATTTATACCATGCTTGTAGAGCGCTGCAAAGTAGTTGTAAGAAAACTTAAGCAATATAGGTATAACATAAATTGATGGCTTTAAAAGCATGAACATAGTGGAAAACAAAATATTTTCAACTGAACAGAAAGCCAATTCGATACTTAGATGGTGTAGACAAAAATATCGTTGAAAAAATAATAAATGTCTGCCTACTTGCTGAATCTACTTCGACTACAAATGACTTGAAATGTGTTAAATTCAATGAATATGCATTGAATCAAGATCCGACAAGTTGAGGAGTTAAGAATGAGGAAACATCTTTCATGCGTTTGATACCAGTAATGATGAGGTAAAAATTTGCTTTAGCAGTGGAGCCTCGGGAACAGAGAAAGCCTTAATATATCAAATTAAAGCGGCGCACAGTGGTAAATATTCAAGATCAGGTGGAACTTTATTCCTATTGCGCTTGAATTTATTTAAGTTGGAGAAGCAAAAAATAACGACAAGCGCAAACCACTTTTGAAAGTATCGAATTTCTCAGCTTTTATAAATAGTATATAAATTTAGCATACCTTAAAACACCTGAATTATAGGCAATCAATACAATACATTTATACATTATACATACTTTGTTTCTAAGTAATTTTCTTTTCAACGATCACTTCGACTTACAAAACGCGACTAATTTTATTTATTTTTTTGCCAATATTTTGCAGCTGTTTGGGATGTTACAGAACGGTTAATTAAATTCCCAGAATCGATTTTTTTGCAGAATAATATTCTATGAGGTTCTAGCTGTTAGTTCCCATTTAAAAATTTATACTTTTTAATTTAGTTCCGCTAGATCCACAAAATTGCCCACTGTGCGACGGTAGCCCAGTGAGTGAGGTGCATGCCTTGTAACCGAGAGTGTTGTGTTTAATTCTCGTGATTCTTGAGGTATACAAAAGAATATGAAGAGGTGTTCACAGATGAAGAGTACCCACTTGGCTACGTGCACAATACAAGGCAAGTAAACATTTCAAATTTAAAAAAAAAAATTGTGTCAGCCCTATAAACAAAAACGTTAATTACAATTTTCGTCTGCCATCTTGTTTTGGTGTTGATTTTCATTCATCTGACATGATGAAAAATCAATACAAAAAGTTATATAATTGTAGAACCCGTTCTAATGATTAATTTGAATGATTTTTTCCGTAATAAATGTTTATTCGTGCAACAGTTACCAACGTACTGCCGTAACCTTTGCGCATTATGCTCAACTATACTATAGAGACTCTTTGATAACAATTAGCTAAAATCCGTATGTCAAAAGATCGTAGATGTCTATGGAAGAGCTCAGCAGAATCGGAGGCAATTGATTTTTGGGCTAGCACCAGAACACATTTTTTTCCTAACTTCAACTGGGAGGGGGACCCGCTTATTTTCAGAGCATTATTTGACGCCAGTTATTGAGCAATAAATATTTGGAGTTTTGTACAGCTACTTCACTGGAAAGCTAATGTATGGGGGATGTTTAAACGAGCACGAGATTACCTGTTTTCTCCTATAAGACATTTCAACGATGTTATATTTCATTAAAATACATGGGCCAGTTAAATTAATAAAGTATCTTTTAAACACCGCAAAAACAATTTACTTGTTCCCAATATAAGGCTTAGTAATGATTTTATTCATGCTGTTGTGTTTTAATACACATCCGCTATATATTCAAATGAACGCTAACTTCAACATACCCATCCTGCGACCACTAATCCAGCCAACAAACTATTACAAGGAAGAAACTAGAAAGTCTAAGATCCACTTTTAGTTTAGTTTTAATACAATCATCATCATCGTCATTAGTGGCGTAACAGCCCACGATCGGCCAGAGCCTATTGCCGGTTCCGAACGGCGAATTGAGAAAGCTTTCCGTGACAGGGGTACTCCAGGAGGATTGTCAGTCATTCGCTGGAGGTGGGGCCGTGAGAATTGTTCGTGGTGTTTTTTTTTCCCCGAGCTGTATTCGAACCCAGGTACTCTCGCTTATCAGTCCGTGGCACTACCGATTAAACCACGGCGCCCACTTTTAATACAATCCCTTTACCAATGTCCTTGAATACAATTGACATGATACAATCGTCCACTCGCTGAAGAGCTTTTTAAATTCGATTCATATGCGCGTTCCACCTCTCCAAGACACGATCCACAAAAGTCCAAGGCACCCACTTTCAGGGTTCCCCAGCATCTCAACAGCTTTTCCAATGCCCCCGATTGATTTTTCCACTCCAATCCATTCCACCAAGGACACCCCGCTTAATTAAATCCCCACTCTGCTCACACACCCAATTTCATTGAAAAGATTCACACACAATTGCGAAATTATTCGAGCAACCTTTTTTGCATTCAACTTTTTAAGCTTCGCTTCACCTCAGCAATCAAATAAATCCACCCATCCGCGCGTCACAACGTCACCCTCATCGTCGTCATAACCCAACACCACCTCAGAACAATTGTCAGCGAAAACACTTTCGCAGAAGTAACAATCAATTTGTCACAATTCAACGCTGCAAAAGGATCCTCTTAAACTTTGACGGATATCCTTTGGAGTTCTTCATTTTCCTGTACAGCATCGCTTTTTTTTCTCTCGTTCCTTTTTCTGTTGTTGTTGTTATGCGCGCCACTTTTACTCGGAACTTTTTCCACAGGCAGCGAGATGAAAAGCCAAGCAAAAAGCAACATTTTAAATCCTTTAAAACAACAAAGGACCGACCCCCGCCAGCCCCGTGCTCTACAGCACAACATGTTGACTTTGTTGAAAAGATTCTCTCCACTTAATGAACTGTGTGACGCGAGAGAGTACGGTTGAAGTACTTTGTTTTCCACAATTTCTTCGAGGTGCAAACTCACATACACACGTGTGTCTAGACTCGAAATGTTTGGCAGAGAAATGACGACGATAAAGGGTGAGCCATGTCACATCTAGTACGTGGGTGTGTGGGTTTTATAATATTTTTTTTTCTCTGTGAATTATGAAAAAGGACCTTGCACTTTTGTTGTTTGCCAAAGCTAACGAGACTATCGGTTTGCTCATTTCCTATGCAGCGGCGGTAATCTTTCATCCGAGCGACTGTGGGCGACGGTTCATCAAAAATGTAACACCATCATCTTCATCTTCATCTTCATCACCGTCGAATTGGAATATCGACGTCAAGTCTTTGTCGTCGGGAAGCAAGCAACACTACTGCTTTCGCCACGTAATGTAGATTTCTTTAAATGAACCTGTCTTAAATCGGTTTTCTTTTTTGTTTCTCTGTCCATCGGGAAACGCGGGGGCGTCCGGGTGGTCTGGACTGCATGCACACTCGCCGTCATACATAATGCGGGTGCAATGGGAGAGCAGAGCACAAAATCCGTAAGGCGAATGGAGGGAATCATTAGGATAAGATATACGAGGCCATAAAGGAAGATAAATGTTTGCATAAATTTCTCATCTCCACCCCGGCGCGCCGCGTGCCGTGGCATGTGGAGAGTTGAATTGCAAAAATTCTCTACTTAGAGCGGAGGTGAATTGGAGTGCACCTCGTTTTCTTCTTCTTCGAGGAGCGCCTTATACTCGCTTCAATTTATCCTGATTATAGCTGATCTACTGCTACAGTGTTGTATCTAACCAACTTTACCCCCAGTCACCCGCCCACACACACACAGAGGTAGATGGGTGTGAAATGCACATCGTTATGAGAGATCTGGAAGAAAGTAATTTTCACAGCTGCTCAAATCACCTTATAACAAAAAAAAATGTAGAAACTAACCCCTCACATATACAAAGAAAACAGAAATTCAAATTAGAAAACCCCAAGAAATTTCGGGTTGAAGGATGCCTCCTCGTCGTCGTCGACGTTGTGGCTGTTTTTCGGGTTTGTATACATTTTGGTTAGATAATGCAACCGCAGGAGACTCATTTCTTCTGCTCGCCATGAGATGTGGAAAGGATGATGCAAGACTTGTGGAAAGGCGAAAAACACATAGCAACAAGCTCTGGAGAGTCGTGTGGTGGTGGATGTACCCTGCAGTTGGGAATAGTTGCAACTGGAATGCATTAGAAATGAAGATATGTGGAGAGGAGGCATCGGCGACGGGAATGTTCAGTGTTCGGAACGAGTTTTAAATCTTGAGGGTTCTTTTAGGAAAAAAATCTGACTCATGGTCATCGGATAATCGATGCTGAGTTTTTTGACTGCCAAACTTATGATCGCCTTGGGTAGACATAGTTTACAATATGGTGCGTAATGAATGTTTTTAAATAAAAGGTTTCGGCGGAAATGAACCACCAACCGTCATCCACAGAGAGTGACAGTTTAGTTCGGATTGTAGAGGGGTGGCATCATTACGCCATTTTTCTTCTAAAATGAGACTGTGAAGAACTTTCGGATAACGGTGGACTTTACAAAGTCATGCTAACCGACTTTTTTGTTCCTGATATTGATGATGATTCATGCAAGGTCGGTCGCCAAGCTATGCAGCCGATCTTTTCCAAATCGCAAACGGTGTTATCAGACGTCTTGGCGATATCAATTGGACGCCTTGGAGCTATGATTTGAGCCGTTTAAATTTGTTTTATGAGGAACCGTGAAGCACCGATGCTATGCGAACAATAAACAATTCAAGTACTTAAGCCCAAGCAATCCGTGAGCTGCAGTTCAAAACCATCAACAAGACAGAATGCGCTACTGCTTAGCCAGCAGAGGAAAACATTTTAACACTTCTCATTAATAAAGCTATACTACATGGAAAAGATTTAATGCTGTCCGTTTTATTGCATTGCACTTGCACTGTATGTATTTGCAATCTCACAGACTGGAAGCGCTCGCTTTTAACAACGCAATTTTGGAAATTTCAAAGGGAATTGTATAGATAAATAACGTCAAAAATTGAATTTAAAAGTAAAATAGTAAAGTGAGCCAAGAAGATCAAATAAGATAACATCACTGTTGATATCGGAAAACTAATTACCTACCCATAAAAGTTAAAAAAAAAATTATCGTAAAAAGACTCCAGTCTTCAGTTCGATTACAGGCAAATTAGATCACAGCACAGACAGCCTTGGACACCGGTTAAATCAACGTTTGTATGAAAAAAAAAATTCTAATGCTTCCTGCTTTTGACTGCTCGTGGCAGCCGTCGTCAAAATCAAGTGTTATTGTAAATATAAAAACTCATGACAATACTGCTTGATAACAACACTTTAATGGAATTTATGATCCACCTAGTTACACATCTTAATTTGAATACAAAGGATTGCAAACACTTTAAATGATCCCGTTGAAAATGACTATTAATTTAACTTTGTAAAACAATTGGAAGAGAAATTGATTGCAACCTTCTTGCTGTAACGTTTGCCGTGAATATCGATTTTAAGTAGCAGACGTAACAAGAAAAACATCTTTGCTTATCAATCATCAAGTCAGTTTCGCTAGCTTTCTTCAGGAGCTCGCAGCAATTGGTGCATTTGTTTCCAGGAAGGTGTCAAATCAACGTTGTTTACGTGTAAATCGTAGCCCGCAGTCATTGCGAGTTCGATTCTATTAATTTCATCACTTTGTAGCGCATTATTTAAATAAAATTACTTCAACCACTCTTCAAATATAAGACAAGGATGTGTTTGCAATAATTAACATTGAAAAATGCAGGAACAACTTGTTTTGAAATCTCTGAGTCCAAATATATCTAAAACTTGTTAGTACCTGTTTAGTGTTCAAACGTTTTTTGAATATAAAAATGTTTAAACTGCAAAATGTGAAAATATAAAATGTTAAATATCAAATTAATTGAAATGTAATTATACACATAAATATGAATGCCTTTAAGGCGTTCAGCCACAAAAAAGGGAACATTTATGTCAAATATTAAGTGTCAAGAGCACTAAATTGTTTGAAAAAATTTTCTTTAAACAACAATAAATCATCAATTTTCATTACGCCTCGATGGGCTATTTAAAAATTTCGTGTTTTATTTCTAGGAAATAACGCACGCAAAATTAATTTTAATTCCATTTACGCTAATTAACAGTACCGCTCATCAGGTTCTTCTTTTCTAATGTAGGAAGGGTCTGTTAACTGTCGCAAAAACTACACTATGCTTTAAGACGTGAAATAACTATTCATATGTTGACTCATCCAGACGAGTGAAACAATTCTTCGATCTGTCCAGTTCACTGGCTTCACTTCTTCCAGTTTCTGCACTCAATTGAAGCCATGTCATCTTCCTTTCACTCCCGTCATAGTCCTCCTCGAATTGGAATCATCATTGAATCGGAATAGGGTACATCCACCAGTTTAACTTTCCGACACAAAAAAACTGAAAGCAGTTTTACTACAGTTTCCTATTTAAATTTTTACTCACAACCCCAAAGATTATATTTTCATATAAAATTTCCTTACCTCCTTTCCACTCACACTGGTGAAAAAATTCTACTTGCCCGATCTTCTCTGGCTTTCTTAGTCTCCTTCTTTCTCTCTGCTAATTTTACCCGAACAACGAGAGTCGTCGGTTTTTCGGACCCATTAAGCAAATGTCCGATTAAAATTAAGTGCAAGTCTTCGTTGCGTTGTGTTGTGTTTGCTAACCACGCTCTCCTTTTTATTTTTTTGTCTAATAATTTTACCTCGTTGCCCGAACTTTCCCCGAATGCATTTAGGTATTCACCTATTATCCCACAGATGTTTCTTTCTTAATTGAAAGCAATTTGTTTAGATTAAATTTTTCAGTGAGAGGATTTATTTATTTTTGTTGTGAAAGATGGGGCAATACGAAGAGTGAGAAAAACATTACCAGCTTGAGGGTCGAAGACTGACTCACAAGAACTACTTCAGGGGCTATATATTTGAAGCCTGCAACCACCGAGAACGTATGTGAAGGGGAAAGTAGGTTGGGTGGCGTGGTTAGATGCTTAGTGAATCATACCGTTAAGCGAACATACCCGAGTTCAAATCGAGCCTAGGGAAAAACAATTTTCACGGCCCCACTTCCACCGAAAAACTAAAAATCCCCCTGGAGTACTTCTGTCATAAGGCATAGGTCTCTTCCACCTGGGTCAAAAATTATAGCGCTCGCAACACAATGATTGCGCGACAAGGCAATCTCTGGCTCTGCACAAGCTTTTACGCCACCCATTCAGTATTTTAAGTGGAAAAAGGACTTAAGCGTCATTACAGATTTAGTATAAACAACTTTACCTACAGTACAGAGCAAAGAAATTTGCAAAATCATATGAATTTGTCTTATATAAGAACTCTTCCATTTGACATAGAAAAACTTTGAATTTTTGTACCCCAGATATTATTGAAATTCAGATTATTAAAATTAAACCCCGGATATCATGCTCCAACAATTAAACCCGGTCAGGTTGTGGAGTAATTAAACAGAGACATTTATCAAATTGAATACTTAATACGATTTTTTGAAGTCGTCTCTCTCTCGTCAAGGCGTGGCTGAAGTCAGCTGAATACCCAAATGTATCAGGACGTACTGAAAAATCATGTACTTCCACTTAGGTGATCAAATATGCCTAAATGACCCGAAACACACCAACCGGTTGGTGAAGAGCTTCTTGATAGAGGAGAATGTTACTGTTAATCTCCCGGCCAATAGAAAATTTAAAGGATCTTGCAGATCAAGAGATTACGAATCGCAAGTCACGGAATTGCTCTGATCTAATGAAACGACGAAGTCAGATATCGCCCGACTTATTGGCGTTCCTTGCTGGCTCAATTCTTAGTATATTGTGTGCCGTTATTGAAGAAAGTACTAAGCTAATTTATATATTATATCCAAAATAACTTTGAAAAAAAAAAATATAAAATTGTTAAAAAAAACTTCGAATTACAGAGGTTTTCGAATTATGGAGGTTTCAGAAAAAAATATTACTCACTTTCGTCACGTACGCATTTAAACTAACGGTTGTTGAATTATAGAGCAAATAAGCCATCATAAAAGAAATTCAAATTAACGAGGGGACCAAATTGCATAGGTTTTCTTAGATTTACAGATGTTTTTTTCGGGGGACTGTGAAAATGTTGAGGTTCGAATTATGGAGAGTTTACTGTATGTATAATGATTCACTTGTAGTTAGAATTAATAGATGGCATCGTCTGTACCACTGTAAATTCTAATAGCTTAGAATAACGATCCGTAGTAACGCATTAGTACTCAGATAATAGATTTATAAATGTTTGGTCCTTCTTCGACTAACTTCCTCCTCCTCCTTGTAAAAAAATCGAGAACAATAACAAAATTCTTTAAGAAAACTACAATTACGTAAAAATATGAAATTTGTAAAAAATGTACGTGGAAAATCTATTCAAAAAACATTTATGATTAATCTCTGATCACAAGTCAGTCAGAAAGAGATATACAAGAGAACACGTTAAAGTTGAATATCTCGTTCTGACTTAGTTGTATTTCTGATCATTATATAAATATAGAAGGTAATATAATACGCACGTGTCAATAAATAAAATCGAATTCAAAATGGCTGAAAACATGACTCCAATTTTCGTGACACTAATTGTCACACGTTTGTTTACGTTTACTTGTGTATATAGGAGTACAGTGACAACTCATTTGAAACGTTTTCTATCTAATGTACAGAACAGAATCAAAATCAAAATATTTGTGCTAAGTATATTACCTTCTATATTTGTATCATGGTTTCTGATCATTTTTAAATTATGGTAATGTATTGTATTTAAATAATAGATAAATAAATTTCAAACGTGCTTGCGACCTTACTTTCAAGCTTTAAAGCTAAAATGATCCTTAGGCGCAGCATTTTTCCTTGATTACCCGATAAATATGCTTGTTTACATAAAAAAAAATATATAAAACAAATGACGCTTTTAATGATTTGAATTAAACTGATCTGGTGATTTTTTAAAAGCTATAGGAAAGTTTTAAAAAAAAAAAACACATAAAATTCAGAAAAATGCGTGAAATCTTTATTTGAATCGATAGTACGGTCCATATAATTTAATGTTTGAAGATTATTTTATGCAAATGTTGACCTTGACTGCGCCTCAAATGGTCCATCCGCTTAGTCCAAGTTTGGCATACTCTTTCCAACATTTCGGCCGGTATCTCACGAATAAATGCTTCAATGTTGTCTTCCAATGCATCAATTGAAGCGGGCTTGTCTGTATTGACATGAGCTTTAACATAGCCCCACAAAAATAGTCTAAAGGCGTTAAATCGCACGATCTAGGCGGCCAATTGACCGGTCCCGAACGTGAAATAAAATGTTCACCGAACTCGCCTCTCAATAAGTCCATTGTTGCGCGTGCTGTGCTGCATGTGGCACCGTTTTGTTGAAACCACATGTCATGCAAGTCAAGCTCTTTCATTTTGGATATCTCTCTCATTCACAGTTACGTTACGATTCGCATCATCTTTGAAGAAGTACGGTCCAATAACCAATGGGCCACCAGCCCATAAACCGCACCAAACTGTGACTTTTTCTGGATGCATTGGTAGCTTTTGCAATGCTTCTGGCTGATATTCACTCCAAAATCGACAATTCTGCTCATTTACGTACCCATTGAGCCAAAAATGAGCTTCGTCGCTGAACACTTTCTTAACTTTCTGAACTTTCTTAACAGAGCACGCATTTTGATAATAAAATTCAATAATTTGCAAGCGTTGTTCGTTTGTAAGACGATTCATGGTCAAATTATAGACCAAACTGAAGATGTTTGACAGTGAAACAAAACACGAAACGTGCGTCAGCTGTTTAAACCAGTGTTGCCAAAAAGATAATAGCTAAAAAATCACCCTTTACATATACAAAGAAAGAGCTGCGACAAACAGCCCAAATAGGCCCACACAACTCCGTACTATTGCTCAAGGAAAAAATTCTATACACTTTTACGGACATATTCAAATTTGGCAATCCTTTAATGCATGAGTGCTTTTGGAATCATCTAAGACTAGTAGTTATGGTCTACAGCTACTAGCTTCGAGATAGGGAAAGAAACCAATGCAAGTGTGAGCTCCGTGGAAATTCGACGCAGAACGATAGAGGAAGATGTACAAAAAACCTTGAACTCAAGACTACAACAAGTCGGCAGCTTTACTAGCTAAATGGTAATTGAGTCGTTTGATTATATTCCAAGAAAATACTGCAACACAAAAAAATACTATATTTTGACATATAAAATAGCGCATCAGCGACCATATTTTTTCTTTACAAACGTTGCACGAGAGGACGGGAACACTGAAGCACAAGAAGTAAATTCGTTCCACACAATGCCACAGTGTCAATTTGAGACTTAAGCTTAAAAAAGAAGAGCATTTGAATAAAAATCAGGTGTAAATCGAATTCCCAATAAATAATGTAATTATGTCGCAATTAAGGATTCTCTAAAAAGGACTTATTGCATTTTTTTGTTGGCAGTCTATTTCTTGTTATCCAAGTTTAAGTTCAACTAAGAACAACATTTTCATCTCTATCCGAGGCCTTATTGAATGATTGTCAAAATGAAGCTGTAATTGATTAACATGATCAAAACCAGAGCTGGAAAAGAACTATCAAGTCTTTTGAGTAAAAAATCAGAAAGAAGCATAAAATCCTTTTATTTTTTAGTCCATGAATTCTTCTTTAGTACTTCAATTTTTCGTTGAAATCTCTTGAGAATTTGGTGATTTTTTTTTAAGAATTCATTAAATAAATCACAAACTGTGAAGTTTTTTTTTTGTGAATTCAGATTCATTCGAATGATTGTTTTACACCTCTGTCCCAAACGCGATCCTGAAAGCAAATCATGTTTACTTATTGTGATCAATACTACTTTTAAAGACATTTGATCAATGCTAAATTCTTCTTATGGCTTATGTAAAATGTGCATTGCTTCTCCTTAAAAAATTAACGATTGACAGTTCGAATCTAAGGCCCTGCATTGACCTTCATCCAAATCAAATAACACACTGACGCCACGCAATAAAAGCTTATTGAAAACACTAAAAAGTGTTACATTTGTATTTTTGTCATTTCAAGAACTTTCCCTGTTTTCAAGATCAAAGCCATACACGTTTTTGTTGGGGTCAATTTGCTTGCCTACACATATCCTGGTCTTAAACGATGCAACAGAAAACAGTGCACGGCTTAAACGTACGTCCATTGTAGTCATAAGAATTGACAAGGTCTACCCTGTCTACCACAGCAGAAATTCTCTACCACCAATGCAGATAATCAATTTCAATGCCTCGAAATATTGAAAGTCAACCCCTAAGCCCCGCGATTCACTGCCATATGTTAGCCCTGAATGGTCCTTGAGATCAAGGCAATCGCAACCCTCAAATCTTTTCCAGTGACACTAAAGGCCAGTACGCGTCCCTAATCAGTGCTAGAAGCACGTTTTTGTTTTCAAAATAAGAAAATTCAATATTAACTTCAAGAACCATATGTCAAAAAGCGAAGGATATCTGTCAAACATAAATCCGAAGAGACTCCACACACCCTTACCTCGTGCCCTCTCTTTCTCCACCCGAGCGCAAGGCGAAAAGGAACTTACCAAAAAGGACACACAGTCGGATGAATCCTGACTCTGGATTTCTCAAGATGACGGTTTCAAGAATTTTCTGACTCACACACGCCGTCCAAAAACAAACAAAAAAAGTCACTCTGTTTAGTTATTTGCACGTTTTTTGACGTATTTATTTTTATTGAAAACTAAGAGAACTTTCACCCACTACACACACATACAGAAACACCAAAACACCGACGCACTGCTTTCTCTCGGCGTCGTCACGTGTTAAGCTTCCACTGAACTTTCAAGCTAAGGGGATGCCCGTTTACGGTGCGGCGCAAAACAAACTCTTGACGCTCACAGCACCTACCCGAACTTCGGAGAGAGAAACGGAGAGAGTGAAGGAAAAAGAAAAATAACAACAACAAAAATATGAAGCGAACAACAGCAGGAGTTCCGGAAAATCGGGGGAAACTTTCGAAAGGACTCGCACACTTAACTGCACACGGAAACGAAATATCGCAGTTGATCCTGCAGCAATTATTGTCACGATTAGCGGTATTTGTTTACGCGTTTGTTTGGTGTTTCTCAGAATTTGACAAGCAAGCGAGATTAAAGCAGCAGAAGCGAACTAGAAGCAGGATAAGGACTGTCACTAGAGAGTGACAGTAGAGAAAAAGCCCTTTTGCGGGCGAGCGAGATGGACACAGGAACGGCACTAATACAATTAACCAACGTCCGCTCTCTCTCTCTCTCTCTCTTTCGCTCGCTGTGTATTGGTGTGCGCGCCTCTGTCCCCTGAAAAGGACGAAGGATATGGGCTTTGTTGCACCTCACATCCACTCGTGGCGATGTGTGCGCATTTGTGTAGGTGGCGTGTAATTTGATTAAAAGCTCCGCTCTGTATTTGTTGGCGGTAGCAAGGATGCAGGATACATATGCCTCCGTTTTTTTTTCCTACCACGGGGTGGCAAAAGCTCCCAACACTTGTATGAATTTCCGGACCTCGTCAGCTGTTTGAGTTTTTGACAAATGCGCTGCCTTACTCTGTCAACGGGGGGATGCTGTAGGGAGAAAAGGGCTTTTTAATCGCATTTTGCTTTCAGAGAGAGATGGAGAAAAAAATGTTTCCCTTTTTGTTGTGGTTGTTGTTGCTGTTTTTGTGGGGTTGCGGGTGGTTGACGTTGAATGGGTTAAATGACTGGGTGTTCATGAGACCGATGCACTTAAAAGCCACCGAGATAAGGCGCCACACACGAGAGGACTGTCGCTCACGATGATGAGGCTTGAGAAAGATGAGAAAATCCTGGAGGATGTGAGAGCTTTTTGCCTTAAGTCGGCCCTTTTAAATGTGAACAGCTATTATGAGTTATTAATGAGAATTGTAAATTTATGGGTTTTAAAAAGATGAGTGTGCATGATTTGTTGTGCTTATGAGCAACAGGTGAATAGTGTGGGTGTGCTTGCGTGAAGTAGGTCGTGTGAGTTTTCGTGACGAGCTGAGGTGTAATGCGTGTTAAGTGGTTGATATCTTTTGAGTTGAAAGGCAGAAGTGAAATTATGCAATCCATTGTTCAAAAAAAATTTATCTTGAGCTATTTACATGAAGTTGCTTGACGTTAACATGTAACTTTATCGACACATGCAAGGGGTGGTGGCAGAATTTACATTTATTATTGTTTACCAGGCAAAAATTTTAGTTCAGTAAAATTTTTCTTTAAAGACACCCCTCCGTAAGGGACACCCAGCTTAACGGAAAATTTGTCTGTTCGCCGGCATGGAGAAACGTAAACATTTCAACCTTTTCACAACAGAATTTTTTTATGGTCCCGAGAGAGTCCACTATAGAGAAGTTTCACTATGTTTACCACGTTTCTCTACTTGTACATTGCCGATCTGATGCTTCAGTATGTATTTCGGTAGATATCACTTTCGAAGCTGTAATTTTTTACATTTGACAAGTTAAAACTACGCCATTAACTAAAATGGAACGATAAACGCTTCAACAACGCATTCAAATTATTAAAATTCACTATAAAATGGTAAAAATTTGGCAAAGACTGTTCGTAAAACTAAAACATTTTTGGGTCCTGACCGCAATACGGAAATTAGAGTTTGGTCGTTCTGGGCATGTATAGTTCCAGGAACAAGTTCCTCAATCGGAACCGTTCCGTTCGTTTCGCAAACGAACCTTGAGGCTGGGTACGTTCGTTTACAGTTTTTTTTTTTTCCAATTTGTTTATTGTCTGTCTTATTTTGTCATTAAATAAAGGTTTTACATACTAAGGGAATGTACATTAACGAATCAAGACTAATGTCCTTCATTGTTGTTTTATTTTACGTATGGCACAGATGGGTTTTAATCCACCCGAGGCGTTAGGGGTTTTATTCACTCCAAGCGCCCCTTGTCGCTCATTGTCACCAGGCTTTTGTTTTTGTCATCAAGGTACTGCGCCCACAAAACAAAAGATTATAAAAAATCATTAGTTTTCTGAAAGATCGTTGATAACTATAGAAGAAGACTGAAGTCTCAAAGACTTCAACGCAAAATGTTGAATTCCTCAAGTCTTCACTGTAAAATGTTAAATTCATAGAGACTTCACTGTTTAAAGTTGAAGTTCGATAGACTTCAGGTGAATGCCGTTGACTTCAAGTGAATGGCAGTGACCTCAAGGGACTTCAAAAAATGCAACATAATTCTGTTGACTTGCATTCAATCGATTTCAATCTATTGAGTGGCACAAAGAATTGGAGCAATCAAGACATTAAAAGGGAATGCTGATTTCAACATTGAAGTCAAACCCATCTTATGAAATGAACTGAATTAGAAGTCTTGGAATCTTTTCTGTGAATTCAGCGAGTGTATTCCTAAAATATTGCATTCTTTTGCAGCTCTACCGTCTTTAAGCTTTCGTAAGAAGTAACAGATAAAACAAGAATTAAGTCCCTACACCAAAAATTTGTCTGCTCAGAGCATATTGAATGCGAAATAACCAAATTACGATTGCTGCGACTAGGGAAGGCAAATGAAAAAGAAATCTCTTTTTATATTGCGTTTGAAATCGATTCACTGTGCTCCTGTAGATGGCATAAACATTCCTTAGTTTGTTTGTTTTCAGGGTCAAAAATTCGATTATAGAAATCATACCTCTACTCAAAAAAGGCCGAACGATTTTCATATTTTCACAAGGAAGCCTATTCCGTAGTAGCTCATTTTACCACCCCACACACTTCACAACTTCATACACTTTACCACATAACGGCACGGAAAAATAAGCACTTTGTACCACTCAGAATCTCTGAAGACCCCCATACCTCCGTTTGAGCCAAGAAAACCACACGCCGGCCGCATCAACATCAATCATTCATCAAGCCACAAAAGGAACAGCCATAACACAAACATTGCGCACTTTTTCGCTGGTGTTGTGTATGCTTCGCTCTTCCTTTTCTGCATTTTGTTTGTGCGTATCATTTCATTACCAAATATTGAATGTCCTTGTTAGTCCTTCATAAACAAAGCCGCATAATGACATTCATGAACCTACAGAAAAGGCTGCCAACCAAGACGAGCGTGTAATCCTCGCATGTCAATTGTCTATCATCAAAGCACAGTTTCCCGAGGTGAATTTTAAAGCAGAACCAGCAGATAACACATCCGGCGTTCCGAGGTAACGGACAAAAGACCAGCACACACCTTAATAGGACCTCCACACGTGTGGCAGAGGTCCTGTAATGGCAACACAGAGCCCGAGGAAGACGAAGAACGATGCAGTGTGGAAGTGGAGCACTATAAAACGCAATGACATCCAGACAAATAAAGTAGCACAACAGCGCAGCAGGAGCAGAGCAGCATCTCAGTTTTCATCCTTCAAACCCACACACACATGCATGTATCTTCTCTACAGGTTAGATTCGTCGAGGTGATGTAAATAATTCCGTTTATTTGCACGTTGTACTTTCTCCCGCTCCATCTCTCCATCTTGCTCCGTTACAATTTTCTAAAATATCCTGTGCATATCGTTGGCCATGCTCCGGCTACATTCGGAGAGCAGGCGAGGCGTTCGTTCAGGAAGACAGCACTCTCGGGCAGGTGTAATTGAATACGAAATTACTTTAGCCACGGATTAATATTTAATGAGTTTTTCCACTCATGTTTCTTAGAAGGATAAAAACACAGAGAGCAAGACCAATATACAGGAACACGTTTGGTTTTATTATGCGATATGTAGCCGGGACTGGGAAGGGAGTTGGGATCGGAGACGGCCGCTGTCGACGATACTCTCGTCGGCAAGGAACAAGCACAAGACAAAGCAAACAGCGAGGAAAGCTTACAATTTTGTCGTTGTCGTTGTTCTTTTCCTTTTTGTGTGCTCGGCTTTTATGAGTAAGAAAAATAAAAACGTAACATCGAGGGGAAGGAATTTCAGCCAAGACGCTGAAGATGAGCCACGGCTAAATGCACTCACACCTCGTCCTCTTAGCGTAATGAAAAAGCGATCTGGCTCGAGGTAGCTGGACTAAGAACGAGCGTTTTGGTGCGGGCTACGAGTCCTGCGAATATTTAAAACTCCCGTGGTCCTGGCAGCAACTTGAGAAGGCCCGAGTTTGCTTTAAGGGGACTCCTTAAAGTTCAGTTGTTGTGGATGTTGGCACTGCAGTGTCATTTGTTGGCATGTTGGGGGGCAATTTTGTAACTTGAATCCCTTGGGTGTAGTTGTGTCCATACGCATAAGCGGATGAGGCGGGTTGGAGGAAGACTTCATTTAGATGCAGGCACTCGGTTCATTGAGCAGCGGAGTGGGTCGCTTATCGTTCATATTGAGGCGCCCACCTCCGGGCTGACCGATGCTACTGAGCGTATGGAAAATAGATTGAAAATTTGCATTGTCCCGGGATGTGCCTCCGCAAAGAAGGAGGCACTGTCTGCGGTGCGAGGGTCACTAGTCGTGATGAGTTTTCCTGTGAGTCTTTAAGTCGCTAGAGGAGAAAAGTGTAGTAGCTTTAATGGAGGTCCAGTCAATTTTGACCAGTGCGACTTGTAGCGAGGAACGACACTTTGGAAGTGGAATTTTATCTTAAGATTTTGGTAGAGTGTTCCCCAGAGGTTTTCTAAAAACTGGCTTAGGCTCATGCTTCTTATATTTAGAATATCGTGGATAACTATGGCTGGCTCTAAGAAATCACAAAGTTTTACTAGAATTTCTGTGCAAAAAAGTTATCGACTTCTTGTGGAAAGCTTAACGTTTCTAATTATGAATATGCACGGGCAAAGTTGTGCTGCTTAGTGCAATGCCAGTTTTTCTAATAGGTTTAAATTATAGCTACAAAAAAGCTAAAAATTACCTTTGTAAGGTGGAAAGTACATGAGATATGACGAAAAAATTGAAATAATTTAAGGAGCTTCTAATTACGTGCTCGGCACTGTATCTTTTATTAATAAAAACAAAAATTATAAAAATATATCAAAAAAAAAAACTTTAAAAAGTGGCGCGTTTGACCTCAAAGACTACTACTATATCAGTCCATCTGATTATTGCTGTCTTGCATAGTTTGACGTTATAAAGATTACATGGTTTTCTTGCCTTGGAGTAGACAGACATTTCTTAGAGGTATTTTTACATTTAATAGATTTAGTTTTAACAGTCGTGCTAACGATCAAGCTGACATGAGCAAAGAAACTCTTAAATTGTTTCGACACTATTTTGGTTTGTATCGTTAATATTGTTTACTTATGAACAGAACTTGCATGGCAACTGCAGCACTCAAATAAATTTTGAAGTCTGAAAAACCTGATTCGCTACAGAGGTCTTTTTTGAATTTTGGAACTACATATGTTATTTAAAATTACACATATGGTGGTTGTTGCTGCACAACAAACAATCAGCACATCCCTGAAATAAAATTGAGATTATCATTAAATGTTAATCAATTAAAATATAGCAAATTGTACTTACCTTCAGTTTTTAACATAAACACGATCTAATGAATTATAAGCTGGTTGTCAAATGCATCGCATATCTTCTGTCTCTGTCATGCACATTTATGGAAACATAGAAATTCCCAAGTGTCGAGAGGAAGAACATATGCATGCAAAATACATGTTGCAAAGAATAAACATTGCACGCAACATTTGGAGTCTTCAACTCACCAATAAAGTAAATTAGAGAGGAAAGGGGTCAATTACCCCTTCCTATTGATGTTCGAAGATCAGCGGTTAATTCTTACATGTGCAAAATATAAATACGGAAGTCAATTGAGGACTTGACCTTATTTTTGTAAACGAATTTAAGCTGTTACCTTGTCACTGCGACAATTGATAACAAAATAAGCGGTAAACACAAAAATAATTTAAATCGCGTAGTTTTACACTTCACAACTTTACTTCATAAGCGCGCATTGAGTATAAGGACTTTATAAACTTATACTCTTTGTACAGTGGTTTTTGGGCTATACTTTCTATAGAACAGTGGGCACTTTAGAATGAAAATTCTTAAAACAATCTATTCGAGAAACTCATTTGTATAAATCATAACTTCAGTAAAACTGCAATTATGTTTATTAATGAATATGAATTATCATAAAACACCCTGTAATTCAAAACAGTTGTAATGTCAAAAGTACACATTTTACGTAATGAATTTAAGGTTATATAATTGCCATTTTGCATTGTTAAAACATTCAATAAACTACCAGTGTACGAAGCGGTCGTGCTTATTAGCTAACTGAAGTCCAAAGTGGAGATCGCGCCAAATCCTTTTTGCCGCATTTTTCACAATCCTTATCAATACACATAGTTTTCTGACACCGTACACATTGCCATTTTATTCGAGCATGGAATAAACATAGCAACTTTTTAGGTAGTTTTACTGGGTTGTATCTATTGCTGGTTGGGTTTGGACCCGCTAGTGCTGAACCAGACAGACGTTTTTTGTTGCTATCTCGAAAGTGAAGATAATGTTGAGCTTTATGCCTTCTAAAAGCTAGTTGGTCAAAGCGCTCAGAACTGCTCAAACTATGTAGACGCCAAGCATCGGCTTATCCAGCAAGTATGTGAAAATTGGCCACTATCATTTTTTGCCACGAATACTCACGCGATACAATAATATAGATCCATCCATTTCATCTACGCCGCCCATTTCTTTATTGCATTTTAGGAATAAATGTGAAATACTCCAAATTAATACAATAAATCCAATGTCTGCATGTTATCTTCACCTTCTTCTTCGTCGGTAACAACGTCTGGATCTAGTCGTATAATAACTATTCTCGCTTTCCTCGTCTACTATAGCATTTGCAGCTTCGAGGCCAAGAAAATTCTTACAAGCTCGAAATAATAACATTTTATACCTGATCTGAATAACAAAAACAAAGATTTCTCATCTTACTTGTGTCCATTGTACTAAAAAAATTACAGTTAAGTAAATACTTCCATAAAACTTATTTTTGGTCAAACAAATTACGGTTTTTTGCTATTCACTTCACGCTAGTATATAACCTAATCACTTGAATCGAAACTATGCAAAAATCATTTAAAATTCCGTAAATAATTAAAATCAATCCGTCAAACCTCTCTACTCGAAGAAAATATGTTACCAAACGACAAAGAATGACTGCAATTTTTCTGTATCCTATGAAATTGAAAGGTAGTGACGACTATTCAAAAATACGCCTACTAGTTTGTTGATTATTATGATAGGTTTTTGCTTCCTAATGATTTAAAGTGGTGTCGTTTTTTTAGTACAGAGGGCGCAAATGTGTTAACAAATTTAAAAGTCCATATTCGCTAGTTAACTTCTATTTGCCCTAGATTTTGTGTACTGCTGCTTATCTATTTATTGCTCTATACTCGAATTTCTTGTTTGCTTAAAATAGATAAAAAAGACGTCGTTGACTGGATTATCAAGGAATCGAAAAATTTATTATTCTTTGTCCCTTGTTTTTTGCCTTCTGTATTTTCCTCGACTCTAATTTAAGGCGATTCTTAAAACCCCATTCGTTCCTCAAATAAAATTCAATCATCCCTATCCGCCATTCATCAGGACAAGTGTCAACCTCCACGCAGAGTCAATTGCCAATCGGTTCGGTGGAAATCCGTTTGACAGCCTTAGTCCTTTGCTCATTTACCTCCATCCTCATTTACAGCCCTCCGCCGTCCGGACAGTGGCAGCAACTTAAAATCAATCAACCATTTCCCGCGCTACATCACTTGAAAGTGGCCCTAAGGACACATTTACAAAAAGTCCATGTTCGCTTTTCCACCACACACACACAAACACATATGTACGTGGATCCCAGCTGACTTTTAGCTCGTTCCGAGCTAACTCACTGCAATGCAGGCTCTCCAGTGCAATTCCATGGTGACACGATTGTGTAATGAACCAGAATGTGTTTGGCCTACAGAAAGAGCTTCGTGCCAAGCATGAAAAGCATTTTAATTTTCAGACCCCCAAACAGGCAAACAGGCGCGGCTACGGCAAAGTCGACGTGTTTGTTGGTAGGCGATGATTTGTGTGACAGGGCGGCTTGGTGGCGCTGTTCATTACCGTCATCGTTTGCAGGTGGATTACGTACGTATGGGTATCGGACAAAATTAATGTCCACAGGACCGCTTGATAAATGATTTTATTTTGTGATCGTTCATGTGAGTGTGGTATATCCGTTTGGTGTTTGAATTTAAGACATTCAGCGAATCGAGGCTAAACAAACCTTAAAATTATGGTTTAAGGATTGAAATATTATATTTTACAGAAATAGAAATAAGTTCGAACTACAAACATCACTGACAGGGCAGAATTTCTAACAGTAATCAGATCATTTGCAAATTTTTTTCTTATATTATTTTTTTAGTTTATTTATTTATTATTTTTTTTTTTTTTTTTTCATTTTTATTCGGATTTTGGAAAACATAAATATATTTAAAACTAGCTCAACATACTGGTCTTATGTGAACACTCTAAGTTCAATAGGCTGCTCTTTAATTATGTAATAAACAAACAAAACTCTTAAACATAAACTTTTGGTGATAGTTTAATTATTTTTTGGTTTTTATGTTAACGAATTTTTATGGTTTTTGTTTCTTAGTAAGCTAAAAAAGGTAAACTCTCGATAATTCCAATTTCATGCGACCAGGAAAAAGCTTCGAATTACAGAGGTTTTCGAATAACGGGGTTTCAGAAAAAAATATCGTTTACTTTCGTCACGCACGCATTTCAACTAACGGTTGTTGGAGAAGAAAAGTAAACTTGGCTTTGAATTATAGAGGTAAACAAGTCATTATTTTCGAACAAGCGGTTTTCATGTTGTTTTTGCACAAAAATAAATTCGAATTAGCGAGGGAACCAAATTTTAAAGGTTTTATTCGATTTACACAGATTTTTCTTCAGCGGACTGTGAAAATGCTTCTATTAAGAGAGGTTTTCGAATTATCGAGAGTTTACTGCAACATAATCTTTATAACTGCATTTAAATTGTTTTTGTAACTTTCAAGAGTTTCGAGAATGAAGCAATCAAAAATCTGAACCATTATGCTAGCAGCAGCAGTAAACGACTTTACAGAATAGTGGTGACAATTGAGGCTTATTGAACAGTCACTATTTTCTTTCAGTATGATAATAATCCAGAATATGCTGCAGATATTATGCACCTATGCATATTGTACAACACATTCTGCACATTAGGGAACCTGCCTGACTTTGGACCTGAATTATCCGAAGAAGCTAAAAAATAAATGAACTCACAGAATGAAAATAAATTGGGGAAGAACTTTCATCAATGCAAAACTATTGAGATGTAGCATAAATCACGAATAAGTACTTTTGTTCAAGCAGAACTGTAGTTTCTTAAGGTTATTTAATGTTTTTTTTTTAAATTATGTTGTAAGAGCTTAAAAGGATGGATTTCTCTTAATAAATAGCATACATGTTATGAATCTTTAAGCTAAAAAAATTAAATTGATTCTCTTGGTTTTACTGAAGTTATTTAATCTTTTAGCTAGTAACAGCCGAATTGCCGAATACTTTTGTCTTTCAGTTATATCGTATTAAGAAATTAAAAATACCAATTTTGACCGAATTGCATAATTTAGATTTTGTCCAGCTAGATAGGCGAATTCGACTTTCTGTGGACCGTAAGGAAAGTAAATGTTCAAAGGTTTAAAAATGATGCTAAGTTTTTTACGACGCCCATCAGCAGGAGTGAGACAGATCACCTGAATGTTTCAAATCATAAATGGCTCATGATACCAGGCATTTTCTTCGTTTGTGTCCATTGCAATCAGAGTCTAAGCTATTTTATCGTTGTTTCGTAAAAACGTAAATTGAGCCTTTTTTTAAAGTAAATAGTCCACTTAGCCCAAAAGACTGCAAAGTAAAAGGAAACGAGCAGCTCTAATCGCCGTATACCTTCGTAAATAAATGCCTTACATAGTCTGCGCCTTTCTTAGTCGCTATTAAGAGCCACCAAGCTCCATGGATCTTGCTCAACCCTCATCCATCGCTCCGCCGCGCCGGTGCCTGTTAAAAGTAGAAAACCAGCCACCGTTAAGATGACACATTCAATCTCCGCATCACGGCCAATATCCTTCTCACCTCAAGAAGAAAAGCATTTCTCATTTCGACGCTATTAGATACGCGTCCGCCGCCATATAAATTACTTGAACATAACACAACTTAATTCCCCGGTCATTTTATAAAGGACGCATTCGCTCAGACATAAATGCCCAGGATGTGACAGCGATACAAACACACACACACAGACACACGGCGACCGCCGCCGACCGACGGATAAAGCAAAATGAGACAAGGTAATTAAATGTCCACACTATCGCACACATACGCTGCCTGTCGCTGTGCTCCTTAATTAAAGTGAAATTCCCATTACGGCATGCACTGGATGGGAAGAGCATCCTGCCATTTCCTTCAGAATGTTTTCTACATTTCTTTTTTTTTTTTTGTTTTTTTATGTGGCCCAAACCAAACTGAGTTAGAGATGTCCTCGAAGGGAGCCACCAACACCAACACCGACACAAGAATCCATTAAAACGAGGATAATAAAACCACAGCTCTTATTCCAGTTCCTTTTCTATTAACCACGGCACTGCACCCTGGCACGTGTGTGTGTGCGAGGTGTTTGGAAAAAAAAAAAGGATTCGGTGTGTCTGTGTGTTGATCCACACCACGACGAAACCATTTTAAGAACAAAGGACGAAGCTATTCGTGCAGATGGTCCTTTTGTGACTTTGTCGTAGGCCGGAGACAATGATGAAGAATGGGAATCCTGCCGTCTTCTCTGGCGGTTCTCACAACATAACAAAAAAAAAATATAAAAAACACATGACTGCAGCTTCCTTTGCAACATATCCTGTTGCTCTTCTTTCTTTCCTTTGTTCCCTTGTCTTGAGATTTATTTTCACAAAGCCCGGTTGAGAACGGATGAGCTTTAAGTGCCACATTCCAACCATCTGCACTCGGTACGCAAGGGAAATTGTTGCTTCAATGAGTTTGTCCTTTTTTTCAGTGTTCTTGCTTTTGTTTTACGTTGCTGGTCATTTCTTAATTGAATTACTGCCGCATAATTGAGAAGCGCGTGTGTAGACGGATCGGAAGGACGAAAGACTAAGGGCAGCAATGGAATGCAACAGGGCAAGTCGCGGATTTTAAATCGAATTATCAGCGGATAATGACATTTGGGGCCACAGTGGTGTCCCTTGAGGCGACCGGAGTGCGACAGCAGACACTGTAGTAGCGTCACTCTGTGGTCAGAGGACATTTCATAGAGCATTCGTGCGCATGCAGTGCCCTTGTGTGGACAGAAAAAGCGCAGCAAACATTTAGATGAGTGAAATTTGATTCGTCCCTTTTCATAGGACAGACTGTTCTTTGACCATGGTGAAGTCAAAGAGAGCACTATTTCACGCACGTCATGACTTTTTTTTTTATCTCGATAAATGGCGGGAGTTATTCTTATTAAAAATTAGCTAAAGATGTCATCGTCAAACCTATCCTCAAAGATGAAAGAGAGCCTCGGAACAGAGGTTCACCTTCGCACAGTTCGGAGAGTTCTCTGGAATGATGATTTGTAAACGGAAGCCTCTTATTTCTAAAGTAAATAAGAAGAAAAGGCTGGATTTTGCTCCAAAATATACAGCCAAGCCTTAATCGTTTTGAGAAAAGTGTTTGTTCTCTGATGAGAGTAATTGGCTATCGACCAGATAAACGCTTGCTGACTTGGACCCAATCAATCTCTAAACAACACTTCATGGTAATACAACAGGAAGAGTGGGTAAAAAGGAGCCAGTGAGATCACAAAAGATTTGTGTATTCAATGGCCAAATTTAAAAGCCTATTGTACTAAATTTTAAGTTCAATAGGCTTTTGATAATGTGAGACTGGATCATCGTGCAAAGATCAAAATAATTAGATGCAGGAACGACCTTTGCTAAAATTTAAGGCAGCAGCAATAAAAAGGTCAATTCTCCAAAATAATGAATGCTACTACACCGATTCCAATTCCTTTTTTTTCATTTTTTTTCAATTTGATTCCTTTTTTTCAAATGAATTAATTATTTTGAATATATGAATATATAACTATTGAACTTAATAAATGCCGAAGCTGCGCTTTAAAAATTACTGAAAAAATTTTATAAAAATTATTTTGTGTTGTGTTACATACATATGAAGGTTGTTTCAAGCTCTTAATAAGGAGTTAAGAAAATGTTCCAATAATGTGAACACCGCTAAAATCCGAATTCATATTATCGAGAACAGACATTTCAACAAATTTACGAATACTTTCCTCTACAAAATGAAAAAAAAGTTTTTGAAATCGCACAATCGTGTCTTTTTGACTTTGTTTCTTAGTAACACCTGATTACGCGTACTTATGTAGGTGTGTAAAATTAAATCACGATCAAAGTCATTAGTACGTACACCTAAGATTACCTCATTCTAGAAGTAAAATTCGCATTTTATACGCCTTATTTCTGATGTCTTTGCCACACTCAACATAAAGAGAAATACAAATTTGTCTGCGTTTACATGCATTGTTATTTCATTTAACGAGTTGCTAATATCTGTTTTTTATCAATAAAATCGTAACCATATGGGGCTTTTAATCAAAATTTTCAGAGGTGCAACAAAAAATAAATAAAGTGACGGCTTATCACATCCATTAGATTCAATTGAATTCGATTCAATTTCTAAACAAGTTCACTGAGCTTTGTTTTTTGATAGATCATTTATTTGACTTAATATGTGGAATATTCACCATCTTCTTTAAACGAAAAAACCCTGATGAAATTCTGTCTTTCCAATCCTAGACAGCTCCTTTCAACGTACATACACTTTTGTCACAACATCTATATCACACAAAAACTTTTACGATTTTTGCAAAACCTAATCGAAGGCACTTTAACTGAAATTGTAGATTGGCTTCACTTTTCCTTCGATTCACATATATTGTCGGATTAACAACACATTTAACATGTTGGCGCTTTATTGCAATTTTAATACTGTAGCTTCTGTCGAATACGCTTTGCTTCTGTTTTTTGTTTTGTAAAGAACGATCAACGCTTCTTTTGCCGGCAAATTTGTCGTTTAAACTTTTCCGAAAACCTATTGAATTGAATTACTGTGTATATTAACAATTTGACAATTTCAATAAATCTTTCGTTTAGTAATTTAAATCCACACAAATTATTAACAAATAGTCCAAGGCAAAATAGGAAAGCTTATAATCCTCAAATTTATTTTGCACTCATTCGCCCAGTTCTAATTTCAAGACTCTTCGTTTTCTGAAATTCTCAGCTCAGTCGATGTATCTGGTTTATCTGCAATCTGGTTTTTCTAATTTTAATAAACTTTTAATAACTAGCCACCAAAATGGCTTGTCTAGTCGAATAAAAGATATATCACAATAAAATTCTCTAGTTTATGCTTTTAACATGGTCCTGTGCCGATAGTTTGTGAGTTTCCGACCATCGGTTCCCTCTATGATGCACTCAGTGGACTCAGTTTCCCTGCTTTAAAGGTCTAAAAGACTCGCCCAAAATTTGTCGCAGAACTTTTCATTAGTCCCCAGGATCTCATAATGAGTTATGGATACTACATCAGAAAAGTGCTTCTTCATACTCACCAACTGTATCCATCCTCCTCACGGTGACTCACTTTCTCCATCGTAAGCAGTACTCTGCGAAAAATTTTAATTGAATCTCAACCAAGTACACGGCAAGATGAGATATGGAGGCCAGAGAAGATTTCCCCGATGGCTTGATACTCGTAAAATGAATTATAGTTCTCTTATTTCCCAAACAGAGAGACTTACCAGCGTGGCGCGGAGGCTTCGCACGTTTTCACGACTCATTGGAACATAAAAGAAGCAAACTGAAACAAAATCTGACCTTTTAGCCTCGCCGTCGTAAATCGGTTTTTCATATTTGGCGTGGGTGAGAGTTTCGGGGAGGCGTGTATGAGTCAGGCACGGTCTCTGCTGATGGCTGAGGGGATAAAAATCACCACCATTGCCTGAAAAGGAGTGAAATTGATGGACGCAGAGTGCAGCGGTGTATATTTCACGTGAATGTCATCGGGAGGTAGGTGCACCGGTGGGGAGGTGGCTGAAATGAATGATTCAGCAAAAGAATGCCATGAAAGCAGTGCCATAGGGAAGAGGTTTGTCTTATGGGAGTTAAGGAGATATTATTTTCTGGAAAATGAGTAGTGGAATCGTAAAAAACAACTGACATTGCTTGCTCCAACGACTTCAATTTTTTAGTCAACCATATCAGATGTCAACCTGGTCTGTTTTCATAGCCCATCCGCACTTAAAACAAGTTAATTAGTCTTTAAAAGAATACTTGAGAAATAGAAATACAGTCGAAGCCCTCTAAATCAAAAATCCCTTTAACTTGAATTTGTTTGCCATATTTTGGCATCCCCCTCAATTTTCCATACAAAATCCATCCTCTGAGTCGAACGCCGTCTAAGTCGAACAGCCATGCAGCTCTGTATGAATAACTACGCTGCTCATTCATTGTTTTGTTGGTTGGCCTCAAACAATTTGTTTTTAATAAGAAAAACAGTTAGGTATCTGACATGTTTTCAAGCTTCATTTAGTGAATGCATTGAGAGTCCCGATGAGGTCCAACACTTACATGTATACTCTTTCGAATAAAATAAAGGCATTTAAACAAAAAAAAAATTTAATCCCTCTAACTCGAATTTTTCGAAAAATCCCTCTAACTCAAACTAATTTTGATATCCCGTGAAAAGTCGACTTAGAGAGCTTCGACTGCATTTCTTTTGATTCGTAAAGTCGCGTAAAATAAAACCAGAACCTGAAGGAAGTTATTCTTGGACAATGTTACGACATTACGCGTCATTTCTCTTTTAATTTAAAATGCAATAACAGCTTCGAAATAAAGTTACATAGATCAATGATTGTTAAAACATCATAAGTAAGATATTGTTCGAAATCAGTTTTATTCCTTTTTTGTATCGTTGAACCCTTTCATGACCGCATCTCATTTCAACCCCAAGCAAACTATTTTTTAGCTTCTCCAAAAAGTAAGTAAAGGGTCTCCAATATTCTTTTAGCACTAGAACCTTCGAATATAGAACTATAATGAATCGAAATTGAGTTCAAGACAATTTACTGCAATTGTACTAATATTTTTTTAACTGTCAGCATGAAAGTGTTAAAGGTTGAGTTTTGGGTTGCAATCAAAAACGACATAGTTCCAATTTGAATAATAATTTCATGACTACTAGCGTCGTAAAATCGAAACGTTTTTAATTTTTAAGAAAACCAATAGAACCATTTGATTTGAAATGAAAATGGCGGATAAAAGGATAGAAACACGGAATTACGTCATGGTGCCTGTCTCCTCGGACTCTTCAGCTCAGAAACTACTTTATAAAAAACGCTCATTCGTCAGAAAGCGATATCAAAGATCTTTGAATCCCGTGAAAGTCATCGCATGACATGATGCTCAATCACTTTGTCATGAACCCAGCTGTGGTCACGGATCAATTGCTCTTTGTTTACAAATTCAGGACTTGTTACAACTTGTAATATTAATATTGACTTGGTATATATTTAGATTTCATTACTTTTCACGACTAACTTTTGAGCTTTAGTTTTTGTTGACAGGAGAACTTGGTTTGGTCTGATTCATGAAAATAGTTACGAAGCGTAAGTGTCAATCTCAGCTACATTTAGTCCATAAGGCGATACATGTTAAGCCTCTGCTGCCGTAACCACCCACATAAGAAAGCAATCAAAGTTTTCCCCATGCAATCTTCCAGATAAATCCGCTTTAAATTGTTTTCCCATATCCAGTTATTTAATCTGTAAAAAAAAACGATATAAAAAACAAACACACCATCCACTCAACTCAGGCTGAGCCTCCTCTAGTCCTTCAATGGAAAAATTAATTATTTCATTAATTATCCACACTGCGCTAATCCTGGTAGCTCAGCTCGCTGAAGAATAACGATGCAGGAAAAAAAAAGGCTCTGAACAGGAAAAAAATATGCACATATAAATACAGGATCTGTGAACAAATTACCACCACCCCCCGCCGCCGCCGACCAGATTCGCAGCCACATTTCTTTTTGGTTTCGTCAGCGGCAGTGACGACGATGAGGAAGGAGCAGGAAGGCGCGATGAGGAGGAGAGTACATGACGCCGCCACGTCACATAAATGTCCGAAATGTGAAATAATAAAAAGTTTTAATGAATTTTTATTCCAACGGAGTGTGAAAAGTCGGAATTTTTTCGGGGATTGCATTGTTTTGCGAATCAAAATCGCCATTTTGGATGCTTTATTGTTTCGGTTTTCTGTGTTTTTAGCTCAAAGCCGCCGCTGCCCTGGCCGGTAATTGATGGACGGGTCAGAGAATGCGCTTCAAAAATGTGGGCGACCCGCGCGCATACGTTCATTTGTTTTTTTTTTTGTTGTTGGGGCTTGGATGTGCTACAATCTCTTGCAATTAATTTTATCCCCGGTGCAATGAATTAAATTTAAAACAAAAACAAAAAAAAAAAAACAACGAAAATTGTTTTTAACAATTTGGCATGTGTATGTACATGGGGACTTTGCACACATGAACTCTCTCCGCTCGCCAGAACAATTATCCTTGATGTGAAAGCACGGAAATGTTCAAAGGACAGAGCACAACTTATACGGGAAACACTTTATTTTTGAAATTTGTTTCTCTGCTTATGTTTCGATGGGTCTTTCTTTCGGTTCTTGTTGGAGGGGATATATTACAGCGAGCAGTGTGGTGCTTAAATGGCTTTTGTAATGATTTAAGTGTACGGACCGAGTGTGGCTAGACCCTCGAAGCGAGTCATTATCGCAGCGAGAGTCCTATTAATGTGAAAAGGGTTGTTAAAGAGATCTGTGTGTGATCAATGATATAACGACTTTCCCAATTCAAAAAAAATGTCTTTACAGTAGTGATATGGCAGTGTTAAAAGCTTGCAAATTCAATAGCTCTCAATTTTTTGATCCTATCCGCATAGTACGTAAGATAGTCGAAAAAAGTTGGCCAGTAAATCTATCGAATTAAGCTTTAATTTCTGCAAAACCCAAATTTCGGATAAAATCCCAAATAGTACTTACCTCCGATTTTTTTTTTTTTAAGTAAAGCTTAATGTGTCAGGAACCCATGCCCAAGGCCGGTTTTAACGCAAGAAACGACGAAAAGGACATTCAAAGTTCAAACATCCTGAAAAAAGAAATGGAAATACAGTCGAAGCCCTCTAAGTCGAAAATCCCTTTAAGTCAAATTTGTTTGCACGTCGGAGAAAAAAGCACAAGTGGTTGCCCTTATTATTTTTCACGTATGCAAGAAAGAAAGAGAATGTTCACAGCAAGAACGAGGATTTGCATGGCGACCTGCACGGCAAACATCGAACCCAAAGAACATGAGAAAATCGAAACTGTTTGCCAACGGTTCTCGAAGAACAATCATGTTAGGCGAACACAATTGTCGTCTAGGGCCACATAATCGTCGTCTACACACAACCACAAATGGGCTATAGGTTGTTTGTGCGAACTACCGTGCGGCTCTGTATGAATAAGTGCGGTGCTTATTCATTGTGTTGTTGGTTGGCCTCAAACAATTTGCTTTTAATATAAAAAGCAGTTAGGTAACTGAGATGTTTTCAAGGTTCATTTAGTGAATGCATTGAGTGTCCGGATGAGGTCCAACACTGCCCGTTTGTAAAAGGCTTCATTCTCCAATTTTAAAGGCTCAATCCAAAATTACAAGCTTTTCTAAGTAACTTCCTGCGTTTTTTCCTCACACGTATTCTCTTTTGATTAAAATAAAGGAAAAAGAAAATATTAATCCCTCTAACTCGAATTTTTCGAAAAATCTCTCCTACTCGAACTAATTTTGATATTCCGTGAAAATTCGACTTAGAGAGCTTCGACTGTATCTCGAAAGCCCCATAATCGTTTTCTTTCAGATATTAAAAAGCACTTTCGATTGGTAAAAAAATCGTTCTAAGCAATATTAGTGGACAATATTTCGGATGTTATAGCGAATTTTCTAAAAATTGGCTAATTTTCTTGGATTTTTGGAAAAAAAAAAACATTTTTTTATCAAAAACTACTGCTAATAAGAATGTTCTATTGTTAAACCCTTATTTAATTTTATAACCTTTCTTATGATCTAAAATATAGTACACTTTTGAATACGAATGTCATAACTATTCAAAATGCACGATTTAACTATTGTGTTAAAGAAGATACAGTTAGTCAAAAAAGTATTTGCACACCTAGCTTTTTTTACGGTTTCTCGTTTACCGGAATGCATGGAATGTCATATATGGAAAGAAAGAGCAGTAATACCCCTTTCTTAGTATACAAAAATTACTAAAATCGCTTAAGAATTACTCCAGTTATTCAGGAAAAATAACAGAATTGACGTCAAAATAGTAAATATTTGCACAGCTTATGTTTTGAGCGAAATATAATAGATGATATTTTGTGTGTAGTCCATATGCTTCCATAATGAATTGTAATCTCTAAAGCCTCAAATCGATAAGATTACGATTACAGGACCCATTTAACCTTCCTCCAAAAATGCAATGTTTGGGTCGGTTTTGGTTGACAGTCTCCTTTTCCTTACTTCACAAAAGTAATGCACGATTTTTTATAAGACGGACGTCTTGTAATCATAGAGACTTCCCAAGTTGTTGGCGGACAATATACAATAGCCATTCTTTTGTAAGCCTTGCACGATTTCCGTACTTGTAAGTGCGCCAATTGCACTGCTCGAAGAATAGGGCCCCTGCATTTCCAAATTGGGAAAACGCCCTTTTGGGTCAAATTATAGCGCAAAATATCAAGATTCTCAAAACCATTCAAAATGTTATCTATGAAAGCCAGGCTGCTTTGTAAGCCATGCGGCCTCATACCATAACATGCCTATCATCATGCTTTACTGTAGGCTTTGGTTTTTACTTCTTCAAAGGTTGTGTTGCTTTCAGCTTTTTATTTTCGATTTTCTACTATATGTCCATGCCGATACATCTTAAATAGCTTTTCGAGAAAAAAGTATGTACAATAGTTAATCCCAATGCAAAGTAAAAAAAAATCCATTCATAATAAATGTGGCTGTATCGAACTGCATGAGTTTATAACTCAGTAGTCGATGTATTTTATGTTGTTAGGGAGCTTTGCTGTTTTTTTATAAGAATTTTTACTTTTTTGTGAGTGATTGAGAAGGAGCGATGGAGAAAAGTAATATCAAATAAAAGTGTTTTCTTTTTCTTTTGGTTTTACACTCTAAAGTGGCTGTTTTGTTTTGTTTTGACTGGGCCTTAACAGAGACAAATGTGCAATTTTCTCCATTTTTCAAAACACTTAAAATCAAATGCTAAGTCAATTTTACCCGCGTTATTTGAATCGGAAGATGTTTGGTTTGGTTTGGTCTGGTTTGGCAACTGCTGACGATAATGACTACGGACTGCCGAAATTACTACTAAAGAAGTATTTGTACTGCCCTCGTGCTCCCTTGCTTAAAAATAGTCCCCTCGAAAATATTTGGAAAAAAAAAACAAAATAATTTAAAATTTTTTTATATTGAGGGTTTACATTTTGTCTAGTGGCAACGACTCGTAATGATCTTAATTCAATTATTCATTTTGTTGACTTGAATGATGCATGTCAACATCTACTACATTCTGTCAAATGTCTGAAACTTTTTTGAATTTTTGAATTATTTTGAAACTATTTCATCTTTTTTTTGAGATTGTATTAAATTTTATTCATTGAATTGTTTATTGAATTTATTTATTGAAATTGATTTTGTTTTTTATTGCAAATGTGAAAGATTGCAAAAATATTGTGATAAATGAAGTGTTCATCATTAATAAACTAGTTTTGCTGTTAAAAAAAAATAACTTTCTTATTTGTGCGTACTCCCTTCGAGAACAAAATACTCCCCTCCAGACCTCTCAAATACTCCCCAGCGAAAATTTCAAACGGCAGCAATGTGCGATTCTAGTATGAAATCGCTCGAAATCGCACAATCGGCACTCCGTAGCTCTTCAAATTTTACGTTGCCAACTTGATGATTTGTTTATTTCCGCAAAATAAACGATACTCTTAGGCCCCTATTGCGATTGTCGAATGGTAATCGGTATTCGACTATCATCGATTATCGATTGAGTTCGGTATTGCGATTCTTAATTGCAATCGATGGACGTCGATCTGACAGACAATTTTCGCCGATTGCAAATTTGTGATCGATGGCTAAACTAAAGGCTAGTTTCTTGTGCGCAGTGAGTGTATTTTTTTCAGTATTTCATGAAAATGGATAATATTTATTATTATAATTTATGAAAAACAATAAATATAGGGAGAAAGTAGCTAATAATGTTAATTTATGAAAACCCACCTGAGCAACACGATGGGTGCCCGCATCGAAACATGTATCCTTTTGTGAAGGGATTTGCTGCGAAATAGCTGTGAAACGTAATAAAATTCACAATATACATGCCATCAGTCACAATAACGTAATTCTGCATCGATTGAGTTACGCAATACCAAATACGATTCTTATCGATGCATTTGAAGATCATCGATTCGATTACCATTCGACAATCGCAATAGGGGCCTTATTCATTTATTAATTTCATTTATTAAAGTTTGATAATTCTTACATTTACATGTTTGGTATTTAAGAGATACTCCCTTTTGCGTTTTTTAGTGTCAAATTCGTTCATATACGCATTTTATTGTTCGACGCGTTTAGCATTCGAACAGCGAGAAGAATGTTTTATTCAAAAATATTAGGTTGTCAAATATCTCCCTTCCGCCTTTTTGTCTTTTGAATTTTCCGGCTATGTACAAAGCGCTACAGAGCTCGTATCCGAACTAATCATGCATAGCGTCGTTTTGTAGGTGATGTCAAGACCTTTCAAATGATGTATTGCCAGATACGAGCTCTGTAGCGCTTTGTACATAGCCGGAAAATTCAAAAGACAAAAAGGCGGAAGGGAGATATTTGACAACCTAATATAATTGTTTTTTTGACAATTAGCAGTTATATCTTATATCTTTTGCTTGTATTTAGAAAATAAGCGGAAATGTGATAGTGAGGGAAACGAATTGTTGAAGGCGCTTCTGTAAAAGATTTAAGTCCATTTGAGTTGTCTGTTTTATATTTTTGTTGCTATTAAATATGTTTTTTTTTAACAAGATTAAGTTTTTTTTAATTTGTTGTTGAACTGAATTGTGTAGTATGAGTATGTAGTATTCCTTTTTTGAATTAGTTGAATTTAATGACTGTTGTTTTTAAAATTAATTATGTAATAGATAAAACCCAAATAAATTTTTAAGAAAATCCTGTTTATTTAAATTTTCAAGTTTTGCTGTAACTGTTGACATATGGCATCTCTTACAATATTTTCTCTAGCAGTTTCCCCAAATTCTACGAATTCCGGATTGTTTTTTTTTACAATAGTTTCCTCCATAAAATCTAAATCATCTTCGTTTGCAATGTTATGCGGAACACAACAAACTCTTATGAATGTATCTTTACGCTTACAATAATATAACTGCCGGAATCGTTATTTGAGTATGCCAAATGAATGCTCTATTGCAACCCGAAAAGTTACAACTTAGTTTGATATTGAAATTTTTTTGTGCATTAGTTAGATGTCCGTTATCTCTGAAGGTGTAACTAGTTGACTAGAACATGGATATGCTGAGTCTCCTAAATGATAGTAATCTGAAATAAACATAACGGCTATGACCCCTATTGCGATTGTCGAACGCTAATCGGTAATCGATAGTTGCCGATTATCGATTGTGTTCGGTATTGCGATTCTCGAACGCAATCGATGGTCGTCGCTTTGACAGCTAATGTTCACCGATTACAAATTTCTAATCGTTGGCAATCGGCAGGCGGGTTTTCTAGGCGCGCAATGTAAGTATTTTTTCGGTTATTTTTTTTTTTATGAAAAGTTAATTAATGATTTCTTTGCAGGGCAAAACAAATATCAACTAAAAAACAAATAGAGGTGCTGGTCCAATTTATGGAGCAGAATAGAGACATCGCGACGGGAGTGTGCCAAAAAAACCAAGCAAAATCGCGGTGGGAAAAATTAGCCATCGAACTGAACAGTAACGGTCCTCCCGTACGTGATTGGGAAAAATGGCTAAAGGTAAGATAATAAATATTTGTGTTCAAATTTGAAAATTTGTATTTTTTAGGTTTGGACCGACTTAAAGTTTAAAGTGAAGAAAAAAAAGCTGAAAATAAGTTGGAGTTAAATGCAACGGGAGGGGGTCCAAATAAACTCCATACATTTACTCAGACGGAAGAAACGATTGTTTCACTCCTGGAACTGAACAGCTGCGTCGATCCACCAGGCACAGAATTTGGGTTCAACGACTGTTCCGAACCACCTAAAGGAGAAACAAGCTGCCCTGAAATTACTCCCTCAAGGGTAAGATGTCATAAAAAAAAACACTGCAAATTTTACACTTGGGTTTATTATTCAACTTTTCAATGAATGATTTCTAAGAAGCAACAAATAAATCTAAAAAATGGTTAAAAGCTGGATTTTGTAAGTAAAAATTATAAAGCTTGTGGGGGCGTCTATATGGTACCTCTCGCATAATACTGATACTAACGCCCGAAAAGACTTTTAACTGTGATGGTCGATATACGTATTATTTGAAAGGAAGCAGATTTGTTTTTAAGTTAAATTTTATTAAAAAGCGTCGATGTAAGTCGACCATCGCGATGTGGGACCGCATCAAATCACGTTCAGCAATCACTTTTTATTGAGAATATGTCTACAGATCGTATTTAGTTTCTTTTTTTTTTTACGCACTGAAAGCTCCACCAATTGTAAGTCGTTGGAGCTACAAGGACGAAATTTGGTTCAAAAAAAGTTCTAGTCGTGCCGCTTATTTTGATGTATTGATGTACAATGTAGGCCGCTCCAAAGGGGAGAACGGGGGGCTTACATTTCTCTAAAGTTTCCGGAACGATTTTTAAAAACTATGTCGTAGAATTTTTTGAAACTTGGCCTAACCATAGGGCTAGATCCCCCACAGATCCTACAGTTGAACCACAACGCTCGGAGTACCCAAAGGGGAGTTATGGGTGTTTGAACCTTTTTAGTCTCCTCAAGCGTTCTTGAAAACCGTTGAACATATTATGCTCAAATTTGGCATAGGGATAGTGTTAGACATGTTATTGATTCTCCCAAAACGGCACAGTGGTCAGGGCCCAGGGAGGGGAGAAAGGGGGGTTCGAAATTTTTTTCCGCATTTTCACATTCCGTCTTAAATTTTTCGAAATTTTTGGAGCTTGGCTCGAATCGAAATAAACAGCTCGAAGGTCTTGGTTATTCCAAATTCAACGCCACCTTCCGCATCAATTTGCAGTCAACCGTTCACGAGATATTTGCGTTTTACTATTTTAGTTTTTTTAAGGTTTCCGGAGCGATTTTTAAAAACTATGTCGTAGAATTTTTTGAAACTTGGCCTAACCATAGGGCTAGATCCCCCACAGATCCTAAAGCTGAACCATAATGCTCGGAGTACCCAAGGGGGAGTTATGGGGGTTTGAATTTTTTTAGTTTTCTCAACCGTTCTTGAAAGCCATGCAAAAGATTTTGCTCAAATTTGGCATCAAAATAGTGCTTGGCATGTTATTGATCCCCCTAAAACGGCATAACGGTCAATGACCAGGGAGGGGAGATAGGGGGGTTCGAACTTTTTTTCCCCTTTATTCACATTTTGCCTTCTATTTTTTGAAATTGTTATATGTAACTCGAAAGTCTTGCTTTTTCCACATCCAACGCCACCTTCCGCATCAATTTGCGATCAACCGTTCACGAGATATTTGCGTTTAATGTGATCATATTCGATATTCAATTTAACAAAAATACAGGAGGCCTGGCCACGAATGATGACGTTGTCATCCCCATTTTCTCAACTTTTTCCCTTCGTCTGCTGAGATGTCAGCTGTGTGGTACAGAAATGAGAACAACGCGGAAGGACTCCTAGAGGGAGAGAGAAAGAGAGTTCTTTGTCTCTCTTGCTCGCATAAGTAAATTAAAGAAAGAAGTGTGAGAAGTTTATGTGTGTGTTTCATGTGAAAATGTAAGAGAGCAGTTTGGTTTGAGCGAAGGAAGAAACAAAAGGGATCTTGGAACTCAATGCGAACAATTTTGAGTGACGGAAGGCAGAGCAGACAATCGAAGAAAATTGAATTAAAAAGCGTCGTGTATGTCGACCATTTCGATGCAGGACCGCATCAAACCACGTCCAGCAATCACTTTTTATTGAGAAATTTGTTTGCGAATACATGACAGTTAATTGATATCTTTTTTAGCAAAACACTAAATGGTTGATATCTCGAAAAATTCTATAAAAATAAAAATGCTTTTTTTTTTATTTTTTTTATTCTTTTTTCGAGATCTACAAAATGGCATTTTCGGATCTTTACAATTCGTATGCCACTGTTTGAGCCAGAATGGTCAATCTTTTTTTTGGCTTAATATCTCGAAAACTGAACCTCAAAACAAAAAGTTCAAAACAAGAACTAAATTTTCTTTTACAAAACCTATCAAATGGTACCGAACTTTATGAATTCCGGTAATAAAATTAAAAAACAATTAGTTTTTAGTTTTTTAGTTTTATCAGATAAGACGCACAGATTTGTTGGCCCATTACTTTACAGAATAAGGTATGAGGCACGGCATATAAGTCGTTTTTTGAAGTTTGTTGGCTTATAATCATTTACTAACAACTTTTCATGGCTGGCATTCTCTTTCGAACGATACCCATATCAAATATCCAAGAAAATAAATCCGGTTTTTGATTTTAGTATTAGTACTAACTTTTTCGCTAATAAGTAACTTTCTTAAAATTTTTTTTCGGAACTTTTTTTGGGCAAGTGAAACACATCATCTGTGGAAATTTCATTTCTTAATTCCAGGAGGTTCACCAGGTACCTAAAATAGGGGTTAATGACAGACAGACAGACATTTTTGTAATCTACGCCCCGCTCCCTTTCCAGTGACACCCATGTTGACCGTAAAAGTTAATAATTTTTTTGTCAAACGTTAGTTTCAGTACTAACTTTTTCTTTAATCTTCGACTATTTTTGAGTTGCCGAAGGTCACATTCATTCCAAGTTTCATCCCTTAACTACAGAGGATTCAGAAGCTATTAGCAAATGTGTAAAGGCGACCGGCAAACAGTACACCGAAGTGATTCTATAAGGGTTTCTTTATTTCTTTGGAACGAAACCCTAAAAAAGAAATGATACTCGCAGCAGTTTTGTTATTGCCTTTTGCTGCAGAAGCTACTAACTAGCTAAAAACCAAACTAACTATCTTTCTCTTTGATCTTTCAGTATTCTTCAAAAAAAAAAAAATATAACAATTTATTTTTAGGTTGGCGAAATAGACCTTGCATCTAAATTTCATTACTTCTTCTACAAAAGACAACGATAAAACTGATGTAAATATTACTTCTTCACTTCGTTTCGCCTTTTGTTAGACAACGGTCATAAAATAATAAACCAAATTTTTTCGTATCGACTTTGTAATTTGATATCCCTCCGCTCATGACCTATCCTATGTTCTCCTATCCTTTCCTTGTGTTCTCTTTTTTACCCTACAACAGACATTACAATTGGAATTATCAAAAATTTGTTTAAGCACACAAATGCGCAGCCATAAGCAACTTTGCTTCTGTAGCAAAAGACAACAACAAAACTGTGTGAATATCATTTCTTAACTACGCCCTTCAAAATTGTTCTTATCGAGTTCCAAGGTCTGTTTTGGTTCATATTCCTTCACTCAAACCATTGCTCATACATTTTCATATGAAACACACACATAGACTCCTCACACTTATTTCTTCATTTTACTTATGCGAGCAAGAGAGACAAAGAACTCTCTTTCAATCTCCCTCTCTGCGTTGTTCTCTTTTTGGTACCACACCCCCACTGACGTCACAGCTTACGAATGGAAACAACAGAGAAAATGAGGATGAAAACGTCATCATTGCGTAATCGATCATTACGTAATCTGGTTCCCATATATATTTTTTTACTTGAATATCGAATATGATGACAGTAATAAGCCCATATCTCGTGAACGGTTATTCGCAAATTGATGCGGAAGGTGGCGTTGGATTTGGAATAAGCAAGACCTTCGAGCTATTTATTTTCATTCGAGCTAAGTGTCAACAATTTCGGAGAATATGAGTCGGAATGTGAAAAAAGCGAAAAAAAAAAGATCGAACCCCCCTTTCTCCCCTCCCTGATCTCTGACCGTTATGTGGTTTTAGGGGAATCAATAACATACCCAACACTATTCTTATGCCAAATTTGAACAAAATGTGATACTCGGTTTTCAAGAACCGTTGAGGAGACAAAAAAAGTTCAAACCCCCATAACTCCCCTTTGGGGCCTCCGAGCGTTATGGTTCAATGTTAGGATCTGTAGGGGATCCAGCCCTATTGTTAGGCCGAGTTTCAAAGAATCCTACTGCTCAGTTTTTAAAAATCGTTTCGGAAACCTAAAAAAAATTAAAATCCTCCTTTCTCCCCCTTGGGGCGGTCTACTTTATGTGGCAATGCATCAAAATAAGCGGCTCGACTGGAACTCTTTTTGAGCCGAGTTTTGTCCTTATAGCTCCAACAACTTAGGAATGGTGGAACTTTTAGTGCTGAAAAAAATCGGCCGGCGTACGGCGTACGGCGTACGGCGGACGGACAGACAAATTATTATTACATATATGCACTCTACAACCCGCCAAACGCAAACTGTGAAAGTTTGAGGGGGTGTTAAAATTTTTTTTTCTGTTACGATTACAAAGGTTTATTATAGAATAATAAACCAAAAGAAGAGAACATAAATCGAATGGCTTTTCTAAACATGCAAATAGAGAGCCAAGAACTATACCAGAGTAGTATGATGGCGCTAATGGAAGGAATACAAGAAAGCTGCAGCGAACTTGTTGCCATTAAAACGCAAAAATTGACAGCGTACAAGGAGGAATTGAGAGCTAAACAAAGATACCGGGACATCAAACTAAACATAAAAAAACAAATTTTAAAAATCAAGCAAAAAGAGCTTAATGAATAAGTGAATTAGCTGTGAAAGTGAATTAGCTTTATGAATTATTTTTTTTTTTTACAAGTTAAATGTGATATGTGAACACCTCAAGTCTGATGTTATTGAAAAAAAACAATGAATTTTGAGTTTTTTTTTATTTATTTTTCTTTTTTATCGTATTATAATAAAAACAAGTTATATTAGTTTTAAGTTTCTTATTTTCTAACGGAATAAACAGCAATATAGATTACATATGTTTTTTTCTTAGGAGAGTAGATTGCGAGCAATATTGTTTCTTATTGATATGGCTTCATTTGTTGGTTCGGTTATCTGACTCTCGAAGACGCTATTCCTTTCGGTGTTATCATCGTAGCTGGCATCTTCTATTTCTTCCAATAATGGAACATTCCTTGCTATGCAAATATTATGCAAAGCTGCACACACATTTATTATTTGCGTAGCTTTTGCTGGACTGTAATGCAGTTCACGAGCTCTTAGCAAACACCTCCATCTACTCTTTAAAACACCTATCGTACGTTCGATGATGTTTCTGGCCTTTGCGTGGTTCTTGTTAAAATTGCGTTCTATGGAACCTGCTTCTGGATCACGGAACGGAGTAAGAAGGTAGGGTTTTAGCGCATATCCACCATCGCCTAAAAAAAGAACAAAAATAATAAAAAAAATCATGTATGTATGAATATATTTTACCTAATAGCCAAGTGTTTGTGTTGCCACAGTGATAGTTTTCCTCCAAAACTCGTTTTAGTCGGGACATGTTAAAAACAAATGAATCATGCACTGAACCTGCATGTTTCGCATTAATGCATCTTATCCGCATTGTTTCATCACATACCTTCAATCAAATATTCAAGTATTAACAAAAATGGACAATTTAAAATAAAACATACTTACAACCATAGCGTTTATGCTATAAAATCCTTTCCGATTATAATATATGTGTTGTAATTGTTTATTTGGGGAGGATATTTTAATGTGGGTACCATCAACACAGCCTATTATGCCGGGTATTCCACTTTTCAAATAAAAATTAATTTTTGCCCTGTTCTTTTCTTCATCGGTGTACGCAAATTTAATCCATTTTGGACAAACATACATTTCCAATGCTGACACCACTGCTTTAAGGACTAAAGACACGGTGGATTGTCCAAGGCCTAACCCAGCTTCATTCCCAACACATATTTGGTATGATCCATGCGCGCAAAATCTTAAAACTGTCGACAGTTTTAAAATATTTGGGATAGCGGAAGATCTTGTACTTCTTGTCAATTTGGGATCAATTTCGGCCAGGAGTTCGATGAAACTTTCTTTGGTCAGCCGAAAGTTTTTTAAAAACCTATTTAAAATCCATTTTAATAAAAAAAATACACAATTTTGCTTTGAAAACTTACGATGAATCAGTCATTTCCAAAGGATTAGAGGTATCTCTAATTCGTCTCCTTTTTCTCAGCGACTCTAGCATTTCAGAATTGTCTTCGCTATCTGAATCACTGAAATAAAGCTCTACAGATATTTCCATTTTACAAATATCAATATTATCAGGAAATAGTCACAGCGCGAATCAAACTTTAAATTTTTGCGAACGAAAATGTTTGTTTATATTTTTAGCTGTCAAACGTACGAAAATTCACAATGTGCTTGCAATTATTCACAATAGCGAACTTCTCCATCGATTGAGTTACATAATACCAAAAACAATTCTGATCGATGCATTCATAGACCATCGATTCGATTACCGTTCGACAATCGCAATAGGGGCCTATGAAAGGTTATGGAGGATTTAAAAAAAACCAACTATCGGTTATCCAGGTTACCGGGTTATCCGACAAAAATAGTTATGAATTTATTTTTTTGTTGCAGGTTGCCTGAAGACAATTTCAATTCATAATCAATTAATATAATCATCTCTGCATTTCGGTGGATCTATTTCAATATATGTTCCATCGATACAACCTGATTTAAATAATAATATAAATAATAATAAATTACAAAGTGTGAAATCTTTTTGCGGCTTACCTTTAGTTTTGGAAAATCTTTCTTTATTTTTTGAAAAATGCACTTGTTGAATGTTTTTGTTCATCATTCGGCCACTTTATAATGCTGCTTAAAAACATTACATAATTACCGGTCAATGATACATGAAACAGATGATAATGAAAGATCAAAACGATCAGCTAAATCTCTGAAGCTACATGCTTCTTGTCTAGCGAACCATAGAAGAACTGTGTTTATCATCATTGCACCTTTTATCGTACCGTAGATCAGCATAAAATTTCGATTCTTCAAACTTTTCCGATAGGCTTTCAAATGAAGATATTTTAATACTGAAATGTGTTATGAATGCCTTTTCAGAGAAGAGTGGAACAACCGTTTCTAAATAGTTCCACACACGCGTTCTTGTCGACTTAGATAAAGGCACAACCGCGAGCAACAATTTTTCTTCAATGTCCGGTTCGTTAATAATTAATTCCATTACGTCGTCTTATTCAGTTATCATGTCCAAAAATAACCTTTTGGCAATATTTTTTTAAATTTTCCATTGCATTCACAACACTCAACGATTCACAATTGGAATATAAATCAAACAAACGTATGTATATGACATTTCAGATTTGATATTTCTTAATAACATTCTTTACACATTAGGTTTCACAGCCGTACTCTTTGGAGATTTTTACCCCCACTCCTTAACAAATGACACACTTCATATTTTGATGCAGAAAGTACTGGAACAGACCGATCTGCTAAACCTTTCGCTCCAGGAAATTTTGCACAAAAAAATAAATATGTGTTAATGATCATTTGCATTGAGTGACCAAATTGTTCAAATACAAAAACTATATCGACAGTATACAATAATCTTTACTTATTTTTGGCGTTGACTTGTAATCAACCGCTTGCTATGATTCAGTTGCCTTTTCAGTAAAATTTCGATATCGGAAGGATTTGCTTTGTGATTTGTACACCCCTTTTTATAAATACGTGCGATGATTACTACAAAATTAGTTCAAATTTAATCTAAAGGGCGGATATGTGGTATCTTTTAAGTTATTGGTCAATTTGACATTTATTTTTTTCTGCTTGAAATTTTGACAGAAAATCAGTTACCCACAGCCGCGGAACGAAACGTGTCGCTTTAAGCTTAAACAACGTTGGGACATAATAAGAACTTATTTCCAAAGGGAGTGCTGTGTAGCCCAAACAGTGCGTTTTTTGAAAATAAATCATGTTATCAGTCGTCTTGGTGATATCAATTAGCCGCCTCGGAGCTGCAATTTGTTGCCCTTAGAAGTTTTTTTTTTATAGGGGAGCGTGCAGGCTCCCCTGTTATGCTCAAGTTCATTAACAAGGTCTTAGAAAATTGGAGTGACAGAATGCGACTTCTGCTGATGCTACCAGGAGGAGGAAACCATCCTTTACTTCCTATGTTCGTGCGAGGCACTTCACAGAAGAACGCACTTAGGAGAGAACTTCCTTGATATTCTGAGCGATCTGATCCGTAGTTTCGTAAGAAGCTCTCAATGATTCCAATGGGATTCGGAGTAGATATTCGCGTTGTATTATTAGAATGTGTCTAGTCTGCTCTACGCGTCGCTTCGGTATTCTGTCCATCACTCCTGCCTTCCTACCTAATTACCTAAAGTACGGGAATTGGCCCTATTTTGATCTAACAAATAGTCCGATCCTGACGGAGATCGAAATCCGAAACTTAAGAAAAAAAAAATCAACCTAGCTGAAAAGCATACAAAAAATGTTATCTACGTATCTTTTGAGCACTGATTAAGACATTTAATTCGCCTCGTCCGTGTGTGTATATAAATTGTTCATCTTATCGCTTGAAAGCAGCACAGCTTGTAGTCTTTTATCCGGCAATGTAATACTACAATTGGACATCACTTTTATTTAAATAATATTACTTTATCAACTTTTGATAAAATTTTCGTACACTGATTATTGTCAGTTTGAAAATGTTTCTTAGGATAAAGTAAAAATCAAAAGTACAACGGACCTGTCACCTTACCGTTCCAATTAAATACGTTTTTTCCTACAACACTTAAATGTATGATATCGCGTAAGTTCACTGATCTATTTATGCACCGATTTGATAAGACACAAACTTTTAACAAAGAAAAAGTACCAAAATCTTATTCGAGACAACTCTGTTACCCAGAATGTGACGAGTGGAATTCCAGCCAATCTTTTGGTTTATTTTTTTTTGTTGTTGTGAACGCACCTGCAAAACACCACATCACCGCACATCACGCATCACATCAAACTGCCACAAAAACCCCAGCGCAACTTTCGCTCCTATAACACAATCCGAGATCCTCTCCGAGGACAAATTTAATTTCATTTCACTGCTGCTCCCCTAAGCGGAACTTTTTGCTTTATTCGACGCCCCCAACAACTTAACTGCATCACTCGAGTCCGAGCTTCTAAAACGCCATCGCAGACACACACATACCAAGTCCTGAATGATGATGACGTTAATTAGATCACTGGGATGTTGGGAGCTAGTACGTGTTATTATGTGTAAAAATGAAAAGCGCGAGACTTGCCGGTGTCACCTAATAAATTTACGACGTGTTGCTTGGTATGCGGACATGTGTGTGACATGACAGCAGAAACCCCCAAAACACACCCCGTGGCGTCGTTGTTCATCGTTCAGCTCGAGCACATTCGGTGTTCGCTTTTAATTCGTTTAAAACGAAAGGAAAATTATTTTTCCCAAATCCTGGCGCCCGTCCCACTCCCGACTATGGAAAGTTCCAAATGAAAAGATTTAAGCCAATAAATTGTTGGCACTGAGGACGCCGGAGCGGGCCACGAGCGTTTTCCTGCGAAGCTCGGGACGCAGACAAAGCATGGGACGGATATAGAAATGGATCACTGTTCTAGTACATAAATTGGTGGTGGCGTCGCACTCGTCGACGTCGCTGGCGTCGTTGGCTAAGTGTGTACCCCGCCTCGGTCCCAGTCGGTTTGTTAGTTACGACGCGGTGATGTGCCCGCTGCCTATTCTCCTCTACATTTGTGTAGTCTTCCGCCCGGCAGACTACTGTCGCCGTTCACAATGTAGGAAATTTTATTTCCACCGCGGGCGCCCTAACGTCACGTTGCAATGTCGCCCACAGCCCCCGCTGGTGTCATATACAACGGCATGTTGTCTCTCACTTATTGGAGTTTTGCGTGTCGTAAGTTTTAACCCGCGAATTGCAGCAGGTTTTATACTAATTAAAAGTAACAAAGCTGCATCGCAGTCGTGACTGTGGTGGAGCGGGGTGACAACTGTTCGTTGTGTCATCCCCCTTGGTTTCGAAGCCACCCTATTTTCGACTGGATAGATAGTTAGTTCGCGGGTAAGTTTTTAATTTTTGCAAATGGTTTGGTAATCGCTTTAATTTGTGTGAGTCAGGGGGTTGTTTTTTTTTTTTGGCTTTTATATTTCTGTTCGTGCTGACGTTGCCTCTGGTGAGTGGGGTGGCTCGAGTTTTAGACGTCTGCACGGGGTGAAGTTGTAAAGTTAATGGGTAACAAATTTAGCTCCCGCTGCCTGAAGACCATCCAATTTTAAAGTTTTCTAATTTTGGTTATTGCTTGCAATTGTAGCAACGAGTTTTTGTTGGTTTTGTTGGCGTTAAAAGAAAATGGGTTGTTGTTTTATTTATTGGTCATTCTTTCACATGGATGTTTGCTTGATGCCGTTTGACTCTAAGACGATATTGGCTGGGTGTCTAGTATACCCCTTTATGTATTCTTGCATATGTACGTTTCATTAATGTTTATGCATTCGGTAAATTCAGGTTCCATTATAAAAGATATGTATACCTTACTTGGGAAATACAAATTCTCAGTGTCCACAAAGCTAACAGTGCTAGGTGACTTCTTTGTATATGTAGAATTCTTTATTTCAGAAAAATATAAGCAATTCTATACTTAGTATTTAATTGAAATTTTACAGAAACAAAGGACTTACGACTATGACATTTCGTCGTCTGTCGGTAGTTTGACATATTATTTACTATTTAGTTCAATTTTATTTTATTATATATCTATTGGGAGTACAACTTGAAAGACGCGTATTTTTTTGTTAAAAGAACCATTTATTTGAATATGAAAATGAAAATGAAAATACATGTCATTCAAAGTATTGCCCATCGCTAGCCACAACTTTTTCCCATCTTTCTGGCAATTTGTGGAGTCCGTTCCAAAAGAACTGCGCCGGCTTGGCGGCCAAGAATGAATCGAGCCAATTTTTGATACCGTCAACTGAAGTGAAGCGTATTCCAGCCAGGGCATTCTGCATGGACCTGAACAAATGGTAGTCGGAAGAGGCCAGGTCTGGGCTATGCGGCGGGTTGGGTAGCGATTCCAATCCAACATTTTCCACGTATTTTTTAACCCGTTGAGTGCGATGTGGCCGAGCATTGTCATCATGGAAAATTATCGATTCGTGTCTAGTCGCATATTCTGGCCGATTTTCTTTGATTGCGCGGCTTCCTTGCTTTTGGATCATTCCCAATGCTTTGAAGCATTTGGAAATTGCTTGCTGGATAACTCCCAATGATTTCGCAAGCTTCTCTTGAGTTTGACATCAATCTTCTTCCAGTAATGCCTCTAATTCTGCATCTTCAAACTTTTTCACTTGGCCAGGACGTTCCTTGTCTTCAACGTCAAAATCACCACTTTTAAAGCGTGCAAACCATTCCTGACACATTCTGACACTTACAGAATAGTCAGGGTAAGCTTCAATGAGTAAACGTTGCGCATCTGTTGCACTTTTCTTCAAATGAAAGTAGTGAATTAAAACTTCCCGCAAATGTTGTTTTGAAGGCACAAAATTCGACATTTTAAACGCAAAACAAAACTTGTGTAAATTAACTTGTGTATACTTTGACAGATGGAATTAACTAGATTTTTCGACGCTCTTTAACATACAATAGCTGTCACTGTCAAAAAAATAGCGCATGTGAATATATATGAAGTTAGTAACAATGCGCGTCTTTCAAGTTGTACTCCCAATAATAAAATGTATTTTTATTAATTCTAAATCTTGGTTTTCAAAAGTTCAAATAATTAATTAATTCATTTCTATATTTAAGAGTACCGATAACGAATACTGAGATTCCCTCAAAATCGGACAGATACCCATGAAATGATTGATTGTTTCCACCTCCCCCACATTACATAGTGAGCATAGGCTATTATCTCGAGTCAATCTACTCTCATTGAGCCAGATCAGATCATATCGTGCTTTAAATATCCAGGATGTTTTAGTCTGACTTTCAGTAAAGTACGTTTGATCTTTCGAAAAATCGAGTTGACAGTAAATTCTATTTTCGCTCATTGTGGCATTACGTAGAAAACGTTGCCATCTTTTTTCCTTAAGCTACTGTAACAACACTCCTCCTTTAGTAACCCATTCAGTGCGCGTTAGATTCCCAGCTTGCGATTGTAGCTCAAAATCTAAGCCAAGCTTATTTATAAGGTTGTCGAATATCTAACTTCCGCCTTTTTGTCTTTTGAATTTTCCGGCTATGTACAAAGTGCTACAGAGCTCGTATCCAAACTAATCATGTATAGCGTCGTTTTGTAGGTTATGTCAAGACCTTTCAAATGATGTATTGCCAGATACGAGCTCTGTAGTGCTTTGTACATAGCCGGAAAATTCAAAAGACAAAAAAAGCGGAAGGGAGATATTTGACAAACCTAATATTTCCTCAGCCAAAAAAATTTTTTTTTCTCAAATTTTCTTCGACAATATATGGGGCAATCTTCTATCATCATATTCAAACATTGTTGTATAAATACATTGCCTGTGGAGATTGTGTAAAAATGTCCACAATCGATTCCGGTCTCTTTATACAGGCGTGTTCGCCGGTAGCTTCAACACTCGCTTGAGAGAATAACACCGTATTTTATCAATATCCTTAAAAATATTAAAATCCCCATATTTGCGCTGCATAGACCTGGGCTGCTTTACAGACAGCTTTGAATAGTTGCCACTTTAGTATCAGAGATATTCCGTTTTTACCCAGAAAGTTTTTCCATGTGGCGTTAATACTATTTTTTGTTGAATTGTTTATGCAACATGCTTCGAATATGGTATTTTTGGAGTAAGAATCACTCCTAGGTCTGCAGCGTGCTAATATCATCTGCTAAGATAACTATATCATCCGCAGTCTACTAAAGACGAATAAATGCTAAAGTTTAACACCATACATACATTGCAGTAATCGGGAGACAACCGTTATCTCTACTCTTAATACAACAACGATCTATGTTTTTAAAATACGTGCAGTATTAGAGGTGAATTTAACTGATAATAATCGAATTCGGAAGTCTATGGAATAAATTCATTTATTGAAAATCCTTGCACAGCTTTCTTCTATCAACATTGTTAAGCTTTGTATAAATTTTGCATTTTACCGGCTGCAAAATTTAAGTCTATTTTAGAATTAAAATATTTTCACCAACCTGAAATCGCGTTCATGAAGTTTGAGTTCTTTAGGTCATGATGGCGATAAGGAAACTTACTCTGAACAAGCAAGAATCTAAGCAGTCTAAAAACTTGATGCCCAATGCAAACGAAAAAAAAAATAAACAATTGCTTGATTTTAAAAATATATCATGAATTTATTTTTATGTCTCTCTCCCCCTCATAGAGATGCCGTCTTAAAAACTACACCCGAGTTATTTCCATTTCACATGATACTCAAAAACTCTAGCACTGGTCCCTTTCAATAGCACCCGAGTGTCCCGATTAGAAATCTGAGTTCAATAATCAGCCCCAGCACTAATCTTCATGACACACAATTTCCCAAAACCGAATTGCCCTCCACTCCAACGACGCAAACAGTAATCACTTCCTGTCCGGCTTGTGCGTCATTTGTCCATTGAGTCGCCCTCCATCCAAACACACAAGCCCGAGAAAGTATTTAACGAAACGTTCAATTAATCAACGTTAAGCCCAGTCCAGTCGCCGTATGAAAGCAAAAAGAATTCCGCTGCAAGAGACCTTCAGAAAAATCACCCCACATAAATATCCTTTACGTGCACATTTCCCTCATTTAATACTTAATCGAAGGACGCCCTCCCGCCCGACTGAGATGCTGCGCGCTGTGGCATGGCATAGCAAAAACTCCGCCAATACACCAGATGGACAGATCACGTATTTATCTCATTAAAAACACATATTAGCGCGAACAAGGCGGATCTGGAGCTGTTCCCATTGCCGCTGGTGGTGGACAGGAAATCATTTCGAATTCAATGCATGTAGAATATGACTAAACGAAGTCCTATTTCATTTCGATGTTCTGAAGCGGAATCAACTTGTAATACAATGCGGCAAGCGCACACAAAGCGAGAGAGAGAAAGAGATAGCAGTGGATTCCAAGGCGTCAGTTGTGTGCCAACAGCACACTGCAAGCGCCTAATAAGGTACGAAATTCAGTTGAAGAATGACAAAGAAGGAAAGGAGCTACCCCATCCTCGGTGGCAAGGCATGTTATTTCATCCTCCTGACCAAGTGGTATTCTCTTCATCATCATCGATGTCCTTTCGTATTCCTTATCGAATTCTTGTTTTCTTTTATCTTCGAGCGAAGTGTGAATGTGACTTGAAGAAATCATGAACTCAGCGGATCTGCCCAATGGGAGTATAAGAGTTTGAAGAAATGCAAGTGGTTCTGATGAAGAAACAATACCCGGGAACCGTCTCCGAAGGTTGGATTTTTGGCACACCTCTTGGTAGCTGATTGAATCCCAGGGGCTAAAAGCAGAAAAGATTCGAGCAACGATCTCTCACCTTTAAAGGAAAACATTTAGTTGATGTTTGCGGGGAGAACAAACTGATTTTATGTTATAGTTAGTGCTGGTTCCATGGGTGACTCTGATTATAAGAATAGTTTGAAGCAGAGTTTTGTGATGTGCTTACTTCTTCGCTCATCGCAGAAATTCAAGATCTTTTGACAGTTGCAAGACTGCCATAGCCCCAACCCCTTTAGCACGCACCAATTAAAAAAAAAAAACAAAAATTGGCTTTAAGGAAAGAAAAGACTGAGGCCTGACAGCATTTAGGGTATAATTTGACAGCAGTACTAGGACCGCTTGGATTAAATTGATACAAATTGAATACCTATATTTTATGCTTAGCTTTTTTTAATATTTATAGTCCTTTAGAGTTAAAAGACCTGTGGCCTATTTAACCAACTTATAAATTTATAAATACAAGCGTTTTTTCACAAAACGTTTGTAACTTTTTTTATTTTTTTTGTTTCACCACTTGTAGTATAGTAGTATTTTACAATAGGAAAATTGGTTGTCAAATATGTCCCTTCCGCCAAAAAGGCGGAAGTGAGATATTCCGCAAAAATGTCCTTGCGGAGAAGATAAAGTAGTAGTAATAGTAGTGAAAGTGACAATGAGTTTTGTTTGGAAATCAAGGGCAGGAAGGCGACCGCGTCCAAAATCTCGCCTGGTCACACTTGAGCATACCTAATGATGAGTTAGAGAGGGGGGCGGCGGATCGAGTTACCTGGAGATCTCTTTTGCGTGCATTGCCCCCGCGACCCCATCAGTGGAACACGCGGTCAAGAAGATCATGATGATGCTGATGGAGGGCAGTACCACAGGAGTGCTGATATGCGAGGGTTTCCAAGTCCACTGCATGTCAATGTGTTTATTGAGTGCACACCACGACCACTAATTTGCTTTTCGAGCAAATTTTAAGTTGGGCTAATGAACACGAAAATTTCAAAGAAAGTTTTTCTAATATTTCCGGTAATTATCTTGAAGTTAATTTTAAGTCTTCTTTTAAATGTTTGCTGGTATGTAAATCTGACTATACCATCTTCAATGCGATTGGAAATTACCCAGGAAGTGTACACTATACAAGAGTGCTGCGAAAAAAGCCCACTCTCTTGTAAATTTGAAAACGGTAAATTGAAACGGTCTTAGCGACATGCATGTTACTTGGAGACATTATTGTATTGGTTAACCCTTTCATGCCCAATTTTGTTAAAAAAAAAAACTCAAAAAATATTGGCGCAGTTAAAACTAAACGTGTTTTAGGCTCCTGCTTAGAACTATCCTTTATCCTTTACTTTGGTTTTGGTCAAGTGCAATCTTAAACCTTTCATGCTCAGTGTTGTTCATGAACAACATGAATTTTATCTGTAAAAGTGTCGTAAGTTCATTCTAAAAGCCAATTTCAATCCATTTACTTCTGCATTAAACATCTCTTAGTGCGTTAAGAGCATTCGAGATCTTTTACTTCGCTTTTAGTGTAGTGAAAAAAAAATTTCTTCGGCAGGAATTATATGTGGTCAGTGAAGGGTTAATAAAAAGTTGCAGTTCAACAGATCTCGCATAAGTTGAAGCTCAAAAGCATTATGAAATTAGTTTTATTGTGTTAACAAGATCTTACTTCAATATAAAATTAAAAGAGATATTTGAAAATCCAAATTGTAATGTTCATGTTGTTTTTATATAACAATGGGCATTTATCATAATAGACATTTTTGTATGCACAATGTAGCGTCAATGGCCTAGAGGAGGGTGAAGTTACATGTTTTCAAAATAAAATAAATTAATTAATTTTTAGAATTAAAAGAAACGTTTTCGGTATGGTTTCGAATATGATGCAATTTTAGGTACAATAGATGAGCAATGTTGCATAGGAAAATCATTCTATATATCGTTACACATATACATTTTTTTTTTCAAATTTGGCTTAGTTGCTAGATTCTAGCAAAAATTGTTTTCGTTGGTGTGGAATAAGGTGAGGTCATGAAAGGGTTAATGATACAGGTTTTTCGAAATTCATCTTCTACAATTTATCGCTATAACAGAGCACACATATCTACTCGCAGACTCATTGAAAATCCAATTGGAATATTGAAAGAAAAAATTCCATGCATTAAGCAAACTTGTCACAAAATTTTTAGTTTACAAGTGAATCGCAAGTGTTGTGCAACAGCTTTTTCGAATACTTGTAATCAACGAGTTTTTTTCTCACAAGTTCTTTGTTCTTTTCACAAATTCGTATATGACATGTTTTTAATCTGTGAAACAAAAAACGACGATACAAAACTGTTGTTGTAAATTCAGTTTGTACCAAAGAAATGTCATTATTAGACAACCCCTTACGAAGAAGCCATTTTCACGCAAAAGCTTTTTATTCCAGCTAGTTAGTCATCTGTCTTTCCAGAGAATATGTGTAAAGAGAAGCTTTATTTAGTTGTAGTATTTGTTTTAGGTAAAGCTTTTACATTCCTCCGGTAATCAACATATTTCTCGACTCTTGCTGTTTGGAGGTCTTTTGTATCGAAAAATAAGAGTTCTTTAGCGTCAGTTTACGCATTGATTGCGATCGTATAAACTTCGAAAAGTGCTTCCAGCTATTTCAACTGCGCGCCGAACCTGCCTCGATCTGCCTGCAGTCAACCTCCAACTGCGGACGATGAGTTAAATTAATTCATTTGCCCTCGAAATTAGTTTCTCCATCGCACGTATGTTCACCTCCACCTAATCCTGAACCTTGCAAACACGGATAGCAGCGCAGCATGCACACATACGCCGGAGGATGAGTGATTGCGTCCAGTCAGGCAGCAACAATCCTCGCTCACCCAATGCACCCCCCGAAGATTATAATCTGTTGAATTCTTGCCATATTATCCCTTAAATATTCTTTTTTGCACTAAATCCTCTCTTTCATGCCACAAACTCCATTATTCTCGCAACGACACTCATCGAACAGCGGCGGTAGTTGCTGGGGGATGAAGTCTGGTAAATCCCTTCGACAGCATATGAACCCTTCAAAGATTTCAGATATCTGCCGTCATCGTAGAGAGTGGGCATGGCATGAAATGAAACTGCAAATTAATTGCTTTATGGAGCGATAATTTATGGATGCGCTAGACTATAATACAAAAAATTGAGAGAAAAAATCATCTCATGAAGTAGTTTCAAGGGTCATCGTCATAAGACTGAGCGGAAGACTTGCACACTCACTACGAAAGGGGCGGCGAATTTGTCGTCGAACTAATTCACCATAAATTTAATAAGCACTCCATCAAGATAAATTCCCGGATGTGTTGTGTATCCTTCGAGAAATCCTTATTGGAGTTAAATTTGCTTGTGACGCAGTCGGACGCTCGCCGCCAGCAGCCGCCTCAAGTGACATCGGGCAATCTGCTAGACCAGCCAGCAGCCACCACCAACTCTTGCCCACCCACTTATGGGCAATAATTCATTTGATGTCGTGCGCGACAGTAGTCAGTTTTATTTTGTTTCTTGTGTTGAATTTTCTCGTGCGTGCTGAGAACAGTATGATCGGCACAAAGTCGGCTTGGTGTTGCATATTTTTGTATTTATTGAAAAATAATAAAAAGCTGGTAGTAAGTAGAACACAGTAATCCTATTGCTTTATTAATGGAAGGCGTTTAAAATTAGTGTCTTTCTTGACTAAAATAATTATCTTGCGCGGATGTTAAAAATTAGACTCCAAAACTGTTGATCTTTGTGCTAGGTACGAGATGAATTAACTACAGCTCCAAGTTTAAAGAAAATAAACAGAAAACTATAACGAAGGCTATTCGAAAAAATGGGGAGAGCTTAACAACTGTTTCTCAGCTTGTAAATTGTCCGCTAAATCAACACAAAACTAACCAACATTAATCATCATCTTCTTGACCGCGTGATCCACTAATGCACGCAAAAGAGATCTCCAGGAAGTCGATCCTCCGCCGCCGACTCTAACTCGTTAATAAGTTAAATAATTTTTGTTTTCTTGTGTTAATTTGTGTTTTTATCTTTTATTTTACAATTTTAAGAAATAACAATAATTTTAAGTATGTTTAATGAAGTTCATAAGTAAGTGTTAATCTTATGTTAGTTTTGAAATGCGTTTATGTTAGATTATCGCACTCGTCTTCCTGGCTTCTATAGCTGGATTGGTTTTCTTTCGGTCTCAAAAAGAGCTTCTGGTATTTACACTTCATCTTCATGTGTTATTATATTGCGTAGGATTCCGCATGCATAAACTATATATGCTGCCCGTTCGTGGGATAAATGTATCACACTATCCTTTAGTAATCACATGCAATAATACTACAGAGTGCCAAAAGCTCGTTCAATTGTATTTCGAGTGCAATTGATTGTACAGAAGCTTAGCTTGCGATGTAGGACTATCCACTGGAGTCATTATCCAAGACTTTGATCGATATCCTGGGACGGCCAAAAGGCAATTGTCTTTCTAGCATATAGTTTTATATCTAGTGCATCCGAACTGGTAATATTATCCAGATGCCAGAACAGTGAATTTTTGCTTTTACGGTAAAGTTCAGAGACTCATTCTTTAGCCGCACCACACGAATATGGAATGCTCTTCCAAACTCAGTTTTCCCATCTGAGTATAACGACATTTAAAACCAACCCGCACCGATACCTTCTTTCCATCTCTCCCTCGGTACCTTCGGCCCGTGCTGTGTCTTAAACAGGATACTTAAGGATAGCCCTTTAGCACGCGCCAATTATAAAGAAAAAAATATTTGTGTAGGAGTCTAACCGTTTACTTTAAAATTAACATAACTTCATTTGAAGTGAAGATGAACTGGGGAACGAGTGTTCCATTTTTTTTGCCGAAAAGAGCGGTACAACGATTAACGCGAGGCAAGAAGCAACGAAGAAAAGATCGCACCATGGTACTAGTCTTAATCTTTTGCTTCAGACTTAAAATAATCAATCATACTGTCACATTTTCGGAAGTCAACAAATTTAACTTTTATTCTCTTGTTTTGTACATAATATTATTATTATATTATCGTGTTATAAAAAAAAATCAATTAAACTTTAATTTAATTTTATTCCGAGTTGTTTCTGTTTAAGTTTTTTAAATCCCTATATTTATGCTATAACCTTCCCTACTCATATCATATTTAAATTGATCCAGATTTGGATTAAATCAATAGATTATTCTCACACATTCTTCAAAACAAATTGATTGCTGTATACAAGCTCCATTCTTTTCACCATCTCAATATTTTTGACGACATTAGATTCATCCGAAAAAAAGATCAACTTCCGCTGTGCAACACCCAATTTAGATTTTTGTAGATGCCAGTTTGTTCGGTTCATTTCGTTGCGAAAAAGCACTCCATAACATTTAAATAAATATTCTATTATAGTAAAGCTATCAACAATTTTAGACTGCTATCAGTAGGAGAAAACCTTATTTAGGGTTATTCCCTAAGGACTACACTTTGAAAAGTTATTTTGTTTAAGGAGTCGAAGAGGCTGATAACAGCTACACTATAGCAAACGAGTAGAGTGGAACATTTTCGAAACCTTTTGTCCTAAGGATGCAAAATCAAATGATGCTATCGTAGCTGCGGTTGTTTGCTTGTCTATAAAAAAAAGAAATGGTTAAATAATTTGGGTATGGACAAAAAAGAAAGAACAGAGGTTGCTGAGTAATTTTATAATCAAACGTTTTTATTATGGTTTCATAAAGTTTGCGCGGACTAATGTCTAGTACTACTTCTCTCTGTTTAACTCGATCTAGCTTAAAAGATTGTATAGTTTTATTTATTTCGGTGGATGAATTTAATGTTTTTTGTTTCATACAAGTTAATTGTATTTATCTATATAAATGTTATCTAAGTTGGGTAAATTATTTTATTTTTAATTTCTTGGTGAACAATAAACTTTACGTCATATGCGGTTATGGTTGCGATCGATGCTGGCATTGCTAAGTAGGTAGGTAGGTAGGTTGGCGGGCTGACAGAAATTTGTTCCTGCCTCACTTAGGTCCTTAAAAATCAGCATTGCTAAAATCAACACTTTTAAATTTGACTATAAGCATTTAATGGGACTCATACTAAACTTTTATCAAACACCTGAAATAAATTCGAAACACTACGCTTGTTGTAGATTCGCCTACTATCACGATTGCTTTTTTTTAAGCCCGATTGAAGAATGTTTTCTATTTCAAGCTGATCTCATTAATTTTTAGCCAACACAACTGCCTTTTCCCAACCTGCAAACCACACTGTAGCTACTAGAGTCCTACAAGACAAAAAAATCAGACAGTTCATTACTGAGTGTTCGCAATAGATGATGGATTTTTGTTTTTATTTGTTTTGAACCATGGACAGAGAGGTCTGGCGTTATCCGAAGTCAAAAAAACGCCCAATTCCTCCGCAATAAACGACTGCACTCGCCCACATGTAGCCATCGGCATCGGGGTTAGTTTTTGGCCGAAAGTCCATTCGCGAATTTAACACAAGAGCCGCGCCATTCCGCTGGCGAACAAACAGCTCAGATATATGGCGACATTTATGTTGTGAAATGGCTCTTCAGGGGACGTAATGATACAATTTATGGTCCGGCTTAATGTATTATCGCCTATGAACAAGTAATAATAATAGCGGTGTAGACATACAACATACGGAATGCAGATAGATAGATGACGATTCGTTGTTGTCGGAGTGGGGTCGGGCAGCCTGCGTGGCGAAAAGCTGTCAGATTATTGAACTACTGACTTTCGCCTCATTGAGGAATGAGTCGCTGGAGTTGGCGGGGTCGTTGGGAAAGCAGTGTAAGCCGAGCTCCCGATTTTATTTGACAAGTTATTTATTGTTGTGTATGAAGGTGGCGTCGACTTTTGGTCGCGCGTGTTGAGCCCATGCAGCGCCGTCAGAGAGAGATTTCGGCAATAAAATTACAAAACGATTCACTCAAAAATTATTTTTGCTGGGAAATTTATTACGCTCCATGGCGGGCGATTTTCTTTTTGCTCGGATTTCCTTTTGCGCACGAGAGCTGTTGATGAGTAATTTTATTTCGAATAAAATTGGGAGTGTTTTTTTTTTACTGGAGTGTAATTGATCCATAAATCGTTATCTATAAATCGCTAGTGTGACACTGATTGTTGGGTGTGTGCGTGTGATTAATTGTGATGGCGCTGTCACCTATTAGTAGGTGACGGCGAGGTAGTTAGCGAGCGGCAAGCGTAGGTCGTAATGACTGCGGGAAGGTGATAAAACCGGGAAAGTTGGCATACTTCCAGCAAAGAGTTTTACATTTAGACCAAATTTGGATCAAATGGAGAGCATTCAGTTGTTTGTTAAATAGAAGCTCATTAGTCATTCGTTTTAGAAATCTAAAGTTCAGTAAAAAAAATGTTAACTCCTGATGAAACTACTAACTTGGCACCTACGAATTCGCGCTACTGTTGCTATCATTTATAGTCTTGTGTTTTGTCATTTACTTCTATTGCATATGTCATCTTGTCATTCAAGTTCGACATACTTGCACCAATCATTCTTAGAACTTTTCAACTTACAGCCTGGCTTCTCTTCTTTCATACACTTTGGCTGACACAATTTACCTGTCGTGCGATCTAACCAACGTTCATCTCTCAGCGATCAACGTTTAATCACATTCATTTAAGTTCGGCAGTGAATTTAAAATCAACACCGCCAAAGAGGGACGTTAATACACTTCCACCGAACTATTGACCTTCCACGGCTCGTGTTCCTCGAAGCACAAACACCCTCACCCACCAACCGTCATTTCCAAATAAACTACCCAGGAAATTACGTAAATGTCATTTGTCGTCCTCCCAGCCAACTGAAGTGAAATTGCATGTCCTATTTGCTAACCATACCGTCACAATCCATCCACCATCGTCGCTGGCTGCCATTTTGAAGATTGCCCACTTGGAAAGTGGTAAAAAGCCATTTAAATGCAAATTCATTATTTGAATCTATGGCATGTTGCTGAATGTTATTTAACATTTTCTTTAGTCCTCGAACAGTTTTTTGTTTGCGTCCGCTTCTCGCTCTCACCCCGGCCCAGTTCCAAACGCGCTCTGGTCGTTGTTGTTGCTGTTTTTGTGTGCCTTTTTGTTGCTTTTGTTTTTTTTATTCTTCCCTGTTCCTTTGTTATACGAACAGTTCACTAAATTATTTCGCTGTCAGTCAAAGTGCATCATCATTCTGACATAGAATGAGACAAAAACTCATTGCATAATAAATTATGTAGCAAGGACTTTTGTTTATTTGTTTTTTGTGCCCTGTTGCATGCAGGACATGTATATCACGCCAGGCGACATGCCATGCGGTAAAAGATGAAGAAAGCGGGAGACTTTCTATTACACATCGCACACAAAAGATTTTGAGTGCTTTTTTTAGTTAATGAAGTTGCTTTGATTTGATGTCGTGCTTCTGACAAGAGTCGTTCCTAATTTTTTTTTTATTTTGATCGTGGGGTGATAGCAATGAGCATGTCGTGCATGTATACAAGAGTCGAGTGGAAATAATTAAGTCATATATTGAGACTCGATTTTTTTTTTTGTTTAAGACTGAATACAATATTGACAAAAAAATTGTTTTTTTTTTACCCTGTGGAACATACGAATAACTAGAACTAATCTAAATCTGTTAGAACCCATCAAAATCGAAAGATATAGTCAGAGTATTGAAAAACTCAAAAAGAGTTCCCTGCTGTGACTGAATTACCTCTATTGAATTAAAATAAAATACTAACAACTGAATCTTTCAGATTATGCTGAAGAATATTCAACGACTTCAGATTTCTACTAGTACAAGAAATCAATATGACGTTGCGATAATCTGCTACTAGTACTTGTGTTTTTGAAGTATTTTCTATGGTTACCTACGATCTTGCCCGCTTATCTGGCAGCAATTTTAGAATTCTTTACAAGCACTTCTTCACGGTAACTTGAGCGAAAAATGTTTCATTACCAAAGTGCTAGGTTTATAACGCTAAACAGAGAACCTAAAATGTTTGTGCGAAATAAAGGATGGGCCAAATACGAGTTTCTTATTAAAAACTAAGTAAAATTAAGAAAACAATTTTTTACGTATATTATAGCCAGACCTGTAAGTTTTCAACTACCAGTACCTGCAAGGTCCCAGTACCCTGTAGTTGTACTTCTTGTACTATTTTATTCAAGTACAAGTACAAATTGTACTGTACAAAATACTGGGTACTTGAAAATCACCAAATCGGCAATTCTCTTCCAACCACCCAACCTTCCTAAATTGCAACCCTTCCATCATTAGAAACAATACTTCCAAATGACCTCGAAAAGTTTTAAGGATCTGGTCTACTAAATCAACACAAAGAAGATATGAGTCTGAGCCGACCTCACACCAGCAGCAAGGCAACCGCATCTCCACATGCGTCGTAGGAAGGCGAAAGTTACTCGAACGTCCCAAGCCACGGCAGGATTAATTTTATCTTTGCCTTTACACAATAAACCACTGCAAACAACAAACACACAGACAAACCCATAAGTTATTGCTGCACCGCATTTGGTCCCATAACACCAACAACTTTGCGACCACCGATCCCGTATGCGTCTCCCAACAGGCGGAAAGTTCCACACCGACAAACGGAGACAAAGAAAAACTTCATAATTACCTCGGATAAGTCACCTCCGTTTATTGCAATATTTTCTGATTATTTATCTCCTCAGTTAATGGTGTTTCCGTTCGTCCTTTGCGGGCTCCTTCACAGCTCAATCATTCCTTCCGCACATTTTGGTGCCGCAAAAACTGAGTCACAGCTCAATTTTGCATTAACACCCCTGTGTGCTCGGGTACAAGGCCAAAGGTGTGAAGCGACTCGACCTCTGTGGCAATTTGCACCGCCCCATCGAAGTTTGGTGATCCGCCCAACCACCCCACTAGGACACTCGTAGCGCATTACAACTGTTTTTTCTGTTTGTCATTATTTAAAAGGATTCCTTGGGAGGAATTTTATGAGAGTAAATTGTGTTGAGTTGAGTTCTGGTAGCGCAAAAAAAAAGGATACAAAAATATTTTTACATGGCCGGCATTTGAGGAAAGGATTTCGGCGTGGTCGATAAAGGGAAGATGGAACTTTCATTGCGGTCCGCAATAATTCAGTTACCCTTGAGCGCATGTTATCACTTTATTTTCTTTGTCAATTCAATGAGCACCGAGGGTTGGACGAACGAGGTGTTGCGGAAGGATCTCTGCGGAACCATTGGTCGGAGAATAGTTCAATTTTTTTTAGTTTTTTTTTTTGTGCATCTTATGACTATAGAAATACGACGATGGTACAACTCTCAGTACTTGTGCACAGAAATCCTTTCAATTTGACAATTTATTATCCTTGGAGAATGGACATGGGTTGTTTTGGTTGCTGTTCTCGTTCTTTTCAACGCTCATGTTGCAAACGAAAATAGAAGAAGCAATTGCGTTCCGATGTTATTTTGCTCTGATACTCCACGGAGAAAGTTTTTATTTGAATAGGTTTTTATTGAGATACAATTTGGGGAGTGGAGATTTTATCAACTGGAAGGATTGTGCACCGAATTACATTCTTGTAGTGCTAAGTTTTTGGGGGTTACATCGAGGAAATGCTGCAATTGTGTGGATGGTGGGTGGAATTTTATTCAAAATGAATAGCTTATTTCTCTGTATTGCTGTATGAGTATTTGGGACATTTTTGAGGGTAACAATGGGAAAGAGTTAGAAGCTGGCAACACGCTAAGGTTAATGCAGCAAAGTGAACTGATATGTAGTAAGACTCCTGGTTCTTTCAGATTTGATATAGAAGACATCCAAATACTTTTCGTATAACAAAAAACATTTTCCTTGTCCTTCTTAGCTACACCTGCAGTCGAAACAAATGCAACTGTCTTGCACTAAAAAGAAAGATCTACTACCACGCTGCTGTGACGTACTGCAAGCAATAAAACCACACATTTATAATAAGTAAGAACATTTTTTTACAACTAGATTTACCAAACCAATCAAAATGACTGGTCTTGCAATTCCAATTTAAAATTCCTACTGCTTGTAACGTTTTATTTCTGTAATGATATCAAGATTTTTGTAGCTATAAGTAAAGAATCAGTTTTAGGAAAATTTAATTACATAATCGAACTCATTTTGCTATTTTTTAAAAGTAAATAAAGAATGGAAACCTAACTACTTTTCCTAACTCTCTACTGCACACAACATTTTCTACTGCAGAACTGTTTTGTTTGATTGCAACTATTTTCGATTCGGCAAATAAAAAAAATATATAAGAACATAATCAAAGATTTAATTTAAACTCTCTAAACGATATTTTCCAGCCGTGGTTGTTAAAGTTCAGTAGATAAAGTTAAAATATCAGAAGCCATATATGGCTGTTTGTGCAGTAAAGATTTAAAGACTAGTCATTTTGATTGGTTTTGGTGGAAAAAGTACATTTAACCCTTTCATGTCCAGTGTTTTTCGTATACAACATGAATTTTATCTGCTGATAACTCAAAAATACTGTCGTAATTGCAGTAAAAGTGTCTCAAGTTTATTCCAAAACTCGATCTCACTTCATTTAATTCCACATCAATCATCGATTAGTGCAATTCGATATCTTTTATTTCGTGTTTGGTAAAATGAAAATTTTTTCCTAAGGCTGGCATTAGGAGTGGTCATGAAAGGATTAAATAGTTGTGTCTAGTTTTAACTAGTCCCAAATTAATGTTTCGCAAGTTATAGTCGTCATAGAGTATAACGTTGTCGGTCCACTTTAAATTGAAAACCACAAGCACACTGTAAGAGTCGTTTTTAAAACGATTTTCATATATTCAACTTTCATGTCTTTTGGATTTAACGCCACAATCTATGGAATTTCGTTTTTAAACTGAACCAATATTTGTGGGAGTCCCCACTGGAGTTGATATTAGCAGATGTAAATTATTGATGAAATATTTAGTTTCTATTACAAATCAAGCAATAAAAGGTGGTCCATCTAGTAGTTTCTTTTTAAATCATAAATTATGTTAACTGACATAACACTGGCAGCTATTTCGCTCTTGATATATTGACAGTAAATCAGTATCATACCTTCGCGGAACGAAATGAGTCGCTTTACATGTGAACAAGGCAACCTCCCTTTATTCAAGGTTTTCAGGTCTTACGCATCAAACATAAAGAGAGTCCTTCTAACCTCTAAGGTTTACATTTGTCTGTCTGTTTTTAGTGTTCAAATCTGAGAAAGCTAGAAATTTTTAATTGAACCGTTTATCTACTAAGCCTAAGATGAACTTGCAAATTCGAGACCAACGAGGATCCAGAAATGGAAGTCGCATGACTTGTAGATTTGTAGCTTCTCAAAAAATTTAGAATTAAAACAAAAAATGTGTCGCAATCATCGTACCACACAAAATTTCTACACCTGGACTATGTACACTTAGTTGATGAAAACAACGATTTTCATTCCGTCATAAAGAGTGTTTATGAAACACCCGTAGATTCAGATGTTTGGGAAGTAGTCACAGTTCCCAGGACACAGAGAGTGCACTTTTTTTTTTTTCAATTTTATGTCACAACCATCTCTCCTTCGGCACGCTCCTCCGCGTGGTATCAATTAAAAACGCATGTTCCTTCTCCAGTGCTTCAGCAAGAAGCTTTGCCGTGATTGCCTTTTTCCCCATAGCAACGTAAGTTTTTTTGTTTGCCTCCATGGCAATCGCGTTAGTCACACAATTCCTCCACCACACCAAAGTTGTTATAAACCATTTCACGTCGTTGTGTTTTTGTTTTGTATAGCGAATTAACAAAAGCAACATAAAAATTCTTGCGGATGTTCCTCAATAAAATTTACCATACTTCCCGCTTGTGAAAGGATGACTTTCATGAGTAACACACACCGCCACCCACAAAACTAAAGCGGTGACCTGCGCCAATTCTCTGTTGCTGTGTTCCAACACACACACACACACCAAAACAGATTAAGAACATAGAACAGATAAAAAGGACAAAACCGGGTCGATATCCTTGGCGCCAAGTAGTCGGGACGAATTTCATAGCTGAAGTGGCGCCTATGAGCAGGCAGTAATCGCACACTCAGTCATGACGGGGTGAAGCAGTTCCCGCAGCCGCATGGAGAGGGTGAGTCTTGCGCCACAGATTCTGTGTGTGTGTTTCGCCCATCCACGAATTGAATTGCAATTTTCGGAGTAAGAGCCAACGCAAGGTTTTAAAGCACGCCATGCGATGGCACCGGTTGCCGGGACGGTCGATCTTCAATATGACTCAATGAATCCAAAGTGGGTAGACAGAGGAGAAAGTTTTTTTGTTTTTGTTTTTTTTTTTTGGTTTTCTTTTTTCCGTTTCCTTTCGACTCCTTGCAGCGCACATGTGTGACTGTGTGTGTGTGCCCTGATTTTCTTGTGAATTCAAAATTTTCGGTACAACGACGCTTAATTTGCAGAAAGAATAACAACCCAACGAAGTATGAATTTGTCCTCGTAATTGTTGTGATTGTGTGTGGAGGACAGTGGCCAATAGCAGTGTGCGTGAGGAATATTTATTCGTCCTGTTTTATGACACGGAGAGTAAGTGTATGGATGTCGCCAGTGGGGGCTCTGCCTGCCCCACCGCCGGCCGAATTGAGCTGAGCCACTTATGGTGGTGGTGGCTGACGACACATTGGCCGGACGGGGTCTCTCACTACAGAGGAGAATTAATGAACATTTTACCTTGAACTGGCAACAATAGATCTGACGTAAATTTGCTGCCCCCACTGTCCCTGTAAAGACATCGAGCCACTGCTGTTGACTAATCTTCGCCACAGGGATTAGGGCAGCAGCATCCTTTAGACTGTGACTGTGTTGGTCCTGCGTGTGTCTGTGCTTGTGCGAGAGTGTCTTGGGCAGACTCGAAGAGCATACGTCAGACACGGCTGGTTGCCTTTGCTGCTGAGGTGTCATGTTGACTGAAATTGAAATTACTCTTTGGGCTCAATGCGGCAGGGAGTTTTTCGGTGGCCGGGGGGTCATATGGACAGAATGACATTTTCGGGTTTTGGCTAATCGATTAAGGTGTTTCAAGAGGGATATTTATCTTTGGTTTATTTTGAGGCTTTCGAGAGAGTCCACTGGAGAAATGCCTTAAAGAACTATTTAGGGAGCAATTTGGTAATTGGTTATGTTGGAATCTAAGGCACTTTCAGAGGCTTAGCTCCTCTCCTCTCCTATTCTTCAGTCTCTATGGATGAATTTGGGTCTTTTGTTATTATTAATTATTCTATTGGAACTTAGGTGTGTTTGAATGAAATCCAAAGGCGAATGGCTGGACAGCGATATCGATGGCATGCGACAGAATGTTGTCTTATAAAATGGCTGCCTGGAGGATTTAAGTCATTTGAAGAATGTGACAATTTGTCATGGGTTTGTGGATGGATGCTGTTTATTGGCTGATGTCGATAATTATTTGCTTGCTAATGGAATTTATGGTGAAATATATCACTGGCACATACTTTTGCCTTAAGGTGTTGGCTTTGAGTCATATGTATGTATATTCTGATGTTCAAAATGATACGGAGACTTAGAGAAGCCAACGTTTTCAAGTCGCTTAATAGATGCTTTGTTATATCAACATACAACACTGGAAATTATTAATAGATGCTGACCTGCCATCTATCGCAGTCAAAAGCGCAGCACAATGCTTTCTAGTCACTATCGTCCTTTTTATACAGAACTCAGTTTATTAAATTTGTCTTCAAATAATTAAAAAAAAATGTTTTGCAATTTAATTTCACACGCAGTAGCATGAAATTTTTATAAATCCCAAGCGCAACTGAAATTCCCAGAAGACTCGCATCGGAAGTGATAATTTTAAGTGGACTTTGGATTCGTTTTGATTTTTCTCTTAATGGTGTTGAATTTTAGTATGTGTTCGGTAAAATAAAAGTGGAGTTTATTTAAATTTTAAAGGCAATACAAATCTCAAAACAGTCATCACGTTTTTTCCCAACAGTTATTACTTTATGAGGTCTCGCCAAAAACGATCATTTTAAAGCTCGTTATTTTAATAAAACGTTGTTCTCCAAGCATTATTTTTGTAAATTCGTTTGATTTATAAATGTATCACCGGAACCACATGCAGCTTAGTCAACGTTTGCTGTTGACGGGGATGGTTGCACATCGGCGCAAAATATATTATATATTTTTTTTAATTTACCAAATTGTTTATTTTCTGTCTTGATTTTTGACATTTCATAAAGGTATTACATGTATAGGGAATGTAGTTTAGCAAGTCAGGACCACTGTCCTTCATTGTTGTTGTTGCGTATGGCACAGGTGGGTTTTAATCCACCCGAAGTGTTGGGGGCTTTACTCCGAGCGCCCCTTGTCGCTCGTTGTTGTCGCCAGGTTTTTGTTTTACAATTATTTGTTCAATTGTTTACATGTATGCTTATAAACTATTTTACAAATTTTTATGTGCGTATATTTGACATTATTTTTTTTTTCGTCATTTATTTATTTTTAATTTACATTATTACATTAAATTTTTATTTTTACTTTTTGTTGTTCTTTTTTTCATATAATATATATATTAGGTGTACAACTTGAAAGACGCGCATTATTACTAACTTCATATATATTCACACGCGCTATTTTTTTGACAGTGACAGCTACTGTATGTTAAAGAGCGTTGAAAAATCTAGTTAATTCCATCTGTCAAAGTATACACAAGTTAATTTACACAAGTTTTGTTTTGCGTTTAAAATGTCGAATTTTGTGCCTTCAAAACAACATTTGCGGGAAGTTTTTATTCACTACTTTCATTTGAAGAAAAGTGCAACAGATGCGCAACGTTTACTCATTGAAGCTTACCCTGACTATTCTGTAAGTGTCAGAATGTGTCAGGAATGGTTTGCACGCTTTAAAAGTGGTGATTTTGACGTTGAAGACAAGGAACGTCCTGGCCAAGTGAAAAAGTTTGAAGATGCAGAATTAGAGGCATTACTGGAAGAAGATTGATGTCAAACTCAAGAGAAGCTTGCGAAATCATTGGGAGTTATCCAGCAAGCAATTTCCAAATGCTTCAAAGCATTGGGAATGATCCAAAAGCAAGGAAGCCGCGCAATCAAAGAAAATCGGCCAGAATATGCGACTAGACACGAATCGATAATTTTCCATGATGACAATGCTCGGCCACATCGCACTCAACGGGTTAAAAAATACGTGGAAAATGTTGGATTGGAATCGCTACCCAACCCGCCGCATAGCCCAGACCTGGCCTCTTCCGACTACCATTTGTTCAGGTCCATGCAGAATGCCCTGGCTGGAATACGCTTCACTTCAGTTGACGGTATCAAAAATTGGCTCGATTCATTCTTGGCCGCCAAGCCGGCGCAGTTCTTTTGGAACGGACTCCACAAATTGCCAGAAAGATGGGAAAAAGTTGTGGCTAGCGATGGGCAATACTTTGAATGACATGTATTTTCATTTTCATTTTCATATTCAAATAAATGGTTTTTTTAACAAAAAAATACGTCTTTTAAGTTGTACTCCTAATACACATATATAATATATAAAAAAATATATATAAAAAAAAAAATATATATCTATAAATATTATAAAACAAAGTCGAAAAAAATGTTTGGGGAGTTTAATCTCAGGAACTACTGAACGGATTTGCATGCGGTTTTCACCAGTAGTATTGTTGGGTATCCATTATGGGTATGCACTACATTTTATAGACATTTAGGTACAGCAAGTTAACGGTATATTGAGATGAGTAAAAAAAGTCGAGAACTGGCAAACTTCTAAGGTGGGCGCTGTCTAAACAGTTAAAGATACGAACAAATAATGTACTGGGAAATTGATCGTCTCAAAAAGTTCTAAAAAAAAGGTCAGCGGTGGCATATGTGTATCTTTTAAGGTAGACTCACAATAACCAATTTTATGGTTCTTTAAAAATTCGAAAAGCCAATCCGCCCTGTAATTTCCACACCGCTTTGTCAAAAAAATCTGAAAAAAATACAAAAAATCGGCTTCCATGAGTAAATTAAAAAAAAACTAATTTCAGCATTCTAGCCCCAATACTTTTGGAGCTTTTGGCCAAAAACGATAAAACGTGAATATTCGAATTTCGAAAATCTAAAAACGCAGTTTTATAAATCTCGGAGCAAGCACTAAGAAATAATAGCTATAAAAATATCGATTAGTTGGTGAAATCCGAGAAATCGCTGATTGATTTTTTCAATCTATAAAATTTTGGCTGAAATCGATGCGAGTCTCAGTGGTGTTTTTCATGTTCATTTCAACCCCTATTTGCTCAACTTAAATTTGCACACAGCTGGCATGACGATGATCGCGCCGAAACGGTGTTGTACGGATAGAGGCATATGAGATGTGAAAAATGGATATATGTATATATGTATGTGCATAGGTTTACATAAATGTACACATTAAAAATACAAGCAGCGATGAAAGAACGTGGTATTTTTTGTTCGAATATGATAGCCAATGGGAAAATAACATATCTGATGCGTGTTCTGTTCTACAGGAATATAACAAGGACACTTATTTACTTTGATAATTTCGTTGTGTAAAATTACTGAACCTTTGTTCCCGTGGCAAAATCACCGCAAAATATGATTGAATATATGTTGTACCGCAGACAACAACAATTGTCATCCGATTATGGGAACATTGATCAAAGTACATACAGTTGAATCATCTAAGTCGAATTTTCACGGGTTAGAGTCTGTAATATTTGCATTGGGCGGCGTAACGGCCCGTTGAGAACCAGAGCCTATCTTTTTAGCACCTCCACTGTGTTGTGCGCGTTATAATTTTGACACATGTGGAGGGGACCTGGTGTTTAATGCCGGCTCCGAACGGCGAATTGCGAAAACTTTTCGTGACAGAAGTACTCCAGGAGGATTGTCAGTCGTTCGCCGGAGGTGGGGCCGTGAAAAATGTTTGTGGTGTTTTTTTTCCTCGACTTTTCCCCTAAACTTCCAATACACGCGGTAAATGAAGCAAAAATGCATCTCAGATACCTACCTGTTTTCATATTAAAAGCTGATTATTTGTGTGTGCGCGATGCGAATAGAGATGGTTCTCGGCAACGATAATGTTCGCTCGCGATGTTCGCGTGTAGGGCCATGTTTGCAAGCTAATCCTTATTTTTACTAAGAACTTCCTTTGCTCTCTCTTTTTTGCATAGGTAAACAACAATAAGGGCAACCTCTTGCGCTTTTTCTCCGACGTGTTTGCACTACGAGAATCAATACGAAATTAATGTTCTCGAAATGTGTTCATCGTCTAGGACCCCAATGGGAGAGTCAGATAATGCGAGTGTACGTACTTGCTACAAGTTAGGAGGGGACTTTTTTTTGTCTGTTTTTTAGCCAAAGAAATAAAACTCGACTTGGAGGTTTTGAAAGTAGACTAAGGCTGGAAGGAATGTATTCGGGTAAGAGGGATTTTCGACTTAGAGAAATTCGACTGTGGAATTTTATTTCAAGTAGCCATATAACATTAAACCATGCAGAATACATGCGAGAAAAACTATGATCATTACTGATTTATGGAAGTGATTCAAAACGAGTGTCTTCTGAAAAGGGGAAAAATCGTTTGTGATTTAATTATGTTATTAGTCTACAATAACAAGGGGAATATTTTCTTTTTGAATGCTACTGGAGGCAGCGGGAAGACTGCTTTTGCTGTGGGATCGTCTGGAATTGAACCCACACTTTTAGATGGCGGAGGAACTGCTAACTCTGCTTTTAAACTTCCATTAAAATTTTGTAGTGTCGATGTTTCAAGTGCTTGCAATGTTTCCAAGTAGAGTAATACTGGTAAATTGACGCGGGATTGTAGGTCAATAATTTAGAACGAGGCTTCAATGCTCGTAATCGTAACTTCAACCTAATATAAGTGTTGCATACGGAAGAGACAACTCATCACTTTCCAATAATATGCTTCAAATAAGACCAGAAAGATTTGAAGTAAGAAATGGGAAGGTAAATTTCCGAAATATCTTTTGTTTTGGTGCCGAATATTTTAGAAATGATTGAGAAGGTATATTCGGATATTGCAAACTTATATAATAATTCATTTGGTTTGAGGAAGGGCTATTTTGTGGCAGACAAATAAGCAAGTCAATTAAGTTATTGATTCAATTCTTGCCAAATGTGATTCATCATCAAAAGTCTATTATTTAGTTGACCGCGCTTTAGATATAGAAGTAGCGGTGCATTACCCCAAATTATTTCTAAATTCATTAACACTTTCTGGTATTCCATTACTGGAATACTAAACAACTTTAGATATATAGTGTTGCCTGCGCGAAGCCAGGACGGGTTGCTAGTATACATATAAAAAAAAAAATTTCTGAACATGGCCAACAACGAAAATTGCGGCAGAGATTTCCATTATGCGAAGCAAGCAAATTTTTTTTATATTTTTTTAGTTAAATTATAACCTAATTTCTAAAAAAATCTAAGATGTACTGTAAAAGAGTTTTCTTGAGAGAAACCACTTTTTTTTATTCTTACTGTTAAAGTTTTCAATTTTCACAAAAAATGCATGTATTTCACCTACAAACTTCACGAATGGACGCATTCAAGCTTGTTCTAAGTGATTTATGTTCTCAAAGTATACTACTTATTACCCTAGAGTAAACATAATAAAACTTTAGCCCCAGGCGCCTGCCTGACAGTTGTTGACATACCTTAAGCGGAGCGACGAAGTCGCTTGAGCGGCCAAACCCTGTGGAAAAAAAGTTTAAAATCTTGTAAGCGAGCGAAGCGATCCACGGTCCTTATACATTAACTTCACCAGAATTTCTTTACATGCGCCTGCCTGAAAGTTTCTGGTATACCCTTTGTTACAGTTAAGCGGGTTTCAGTTAAGCGAAGTAATTTGTATGCAGATTATGAAAAAATGCTTCGTACCAGGTTTTGTGTTTCAGTTAACCGATTTTTTCAGTAAAGCGTAGTTCAGTTAAGCGGAGTCGACTGTATTGCCAGATACGAGCTCTGTAGCGCTTTGTACATAGCCGGAAAATTCAAAAGACAAAAAGGCAGAAGGGAGATATTTGACAACCTAATAAATTTGCTCCAAGCAGTCCTGGATGTTCATGTAGATTTCGTTAAAAAGGTTTTAAAAGCTGATGTATAAATAAAGTAAACATGCTTCGGTTGAAAGAAAAAAAATTAAATTTAAAAAAAAAAATTAAAAAAAAAAATTGTTTTCAGTTCCTCAAAAATATATTATACAGTCGACTCCCTCTAAGTCAAACTAATTTTGATGTCCCTTGAAAATTCGACTTAGAGGGATATATATTATAATTTAAAAAAAGGCATTGTGCTGCTTTTTTGGTTTTAAACTGCTTCGTCTTTCGTCCATCGTTAATGCAGCCTTTGAAAACCACGCTCGCAAGGAACACTCGTTGCTACAATGCAATGGAGACGATAAACCAATTTATATGTCCGGGGATATGTATTTTTTCTATCAGATAGAGAGATAGATATTTTACTTCTTGCATAGTATAACAGTGTATTAACAGAATTATTTGTGCTCTAGCTTGCTCAGAGTTATAGTTTACAACAGCTTTACTACTGAACATTCATTCGTATTTTATACTATATTTAACAGTTCAAAAATTTGAGATACATTTGGAGGAAAACTGTGGGAAAAAGGCTCAATTTGAAATAAATATCACAGATGAATAGATAGAAAAAAAAAGATACATACTTACTTTTTTCTATCATACCACCACCAATTAAAATTGTCATCAGTGCTTTTAAGAAGTTTCATAAATATATTATATTTGCCCACCTCCCCCCACGATTATGCTGGCGGTATTGGTGTTGGGATTAAAAAGAATTTTTTCGACTGTTGTCAAAATTTCCCCAAAGAATTGCAGCTTCTGACGCCTGCTTTCGGGATATGGATGGTTTGTTCTACCTTGGGGTCGAAAAAGTTGTAATTTGAAATGATATTAATATTTGCTGTTTGTTGATTTGGTTGATTTTGTAGAGCTGCAGTCATATTCGACATGTGGAACTTGATTTTCTTCCTCGTCACCAATTACTGTTGTGTTTGAACGGGGTGGTAGAATGATAATGGAATAATACACACTTTTACATTCATTCAAATCGTTTTATTATACTTAAGTTACTGAAAAGAGAAAAATGAATCATTGTTCATTCAAGAACAAGAAAGAAAAAGATAAATAACGTCAGAGTTATAAATATGACGGGATAACTGACTGGGTTTGTTTGTAATGAAAGATGGGTTAAAACATTGCAGAGTGGTATCTGGGTGGTATAGGGAGTGATATTGCTTGCACTTTTCTTATTAACAGTTCTAAACTTCTGATGTACTTTGTATCTGATGTAAATCCACATCGCTCGAACCGCGGATCGAGTGTAGTGGCTCGTGCGAGTCTATTTCTTTAAGTCGAGATGATATAGAATTTCTTAGTAAGCTAATAATGTTTGTTATTTCTGAATAGGGATGTTGGGATGAAATTTGATTTAAGTAGTTCGATATTGTACCTATCATAGTAATTCTTTTAGATACAGTCATGTTCTTTTTTATTTCTTAATTATACTAAATTTTTCTTAATTATACTAAATACCTTAAACACATTATCAGCCTTTGCCAGCATCATCCATTCCATTGGTGTTATGCAGTTCAAATCCGGTTTCTCAACTGCTAGTATAGCGATAACAGCATCTTTTTCCTGTATGAGCGAGCATATCGTACGTGGAGTTCAACCTAATAACACAATCTTGCTCTAGTTTTAATTCTGGGGGGTTCAATTGTTTTTGCATGCTAGCCAACTGAAGCGTTGCTTTCGTGATTCTTTTAAAATATGCAACTATGTTTTTTGCTATGGCAATTTCCGTTGAAATCCCGTCTCGTAGTACAGGAGTTAATGTGTGTGCGAAACAAGGCAGATGTCTCCTTTGCTTTGTTTGACTGCTTCAACAATATTAGATACATTTTTTACTATATAAGCAACTTTTCCCGCTGAACCCCTTGGGGTGAGCCTTGGCTCAACTTCATCTTTCACAAATGCCCCAAGTTTGCCGAAGTGTGGCTATTGTTGGATAGAATTGCCTCCACATTTGGGACGAAATGAGCTGTTATGGTTATACACAGTGGTGTCCAAAATAATAGGTGTGTCTTCAAAAAACATCCACAAACTTATAGCTCATCTCATTCATTCTCTTCAACTTTAACATGAAATGTACATGACTACTGAACTGTCGAATCACCGCTTTAAAAAATGGGCTGATTGCTTTGCCTTTCGCAGCAAACGGAAAGCACTTTTCTGTCCAACGCTAACCATAGCCACTCTCCATTTCAGTGCAGCAACTCAACTTAACCACGTCCATTACTACGTCGCATACTCAGCCCGTTCCAAAACCCCCAATAAAAGTCTTTTTTCCTTGTTTTTCGTTTCCTTTTTTTGCGACGAAAGTCTCATTCGTCATTTAAATGGCGTGTCATTCATCAAACAAAAACCCAAACACCAAACATAACACACCACATTTCGTCACTAGGAAATTCCACATCCTTTCAGTCATCAATCCTTGTTTTACAGGGTCTCCTCCAATTGAGCAGGACTGCAGTCAACACCACGCCATCTGCGATAACCCACATATGAAAATATTTCATTTCCCTTTTGTGTCAGACTGCGTCACCGACGCCAACGCCGACGTCGATGCAACACAAATCAGCGACATCTTTTAACCAATACCCAGCCGGCATTATGTCAATCGCCCCCACATATTTATAACTCATAACAAGCCCTTGTGGTAATTAATAACTTTTGCATGTTTCCCGTAGAAACAAAAACAAAAAATCAAAAAAGACTGATGGGCGCGACTACCACCCAGCCAGCCCACAGAGAAACCAAAAAATTTCATTTCAAGCAAAGTAATTGCTACCAAAACGTAATTTATCGACGCCATGGAGCTGCCCTTCCGGCTCCCACCCATCGTATGTGTATGTGTGTGCATTTAGTTGTTGACTGAATTAATGTATGCGCAAACAAAAACAAAAAAAAGCAAAGTTCGGCAATCGAAAAGGGAACGATCTCCCACATCATGCAATCGCCGCCGCCGATGGACAGGACTACAAATCCGAGTGAGAAGAGTGAATTAAATGTGGAGGGTAGCCGGGCGGTATTTGCCCACACTCACACATGCACACGCGGCAGATGTGTGCCTACGTAATTAAGAGTCTCTCCGAGTGTGTTATCCTTGGAAGTTTACTTGAGTTAGATTTAGCTCACTATTTGGTTGGCAGCTTAATCAGCGGAGAGATTAAAGTTCATTTGAATTACTGACTGATTGAACATGTGTATTGCTCATTAGGGACGGCCAACCTCATTGGGCTGTTGTTTTTAAATTAATTTGTAAATGTGTTTGAGTGAGAACAGAGGGATGGCCAGGCAGCGAAATTTTTAAGTGGATCTCAAATCACATCATCATGATTCTAGTCTGTATTTTTACTGCGATGAGCTTAGTTATTAATTAAAAATTAGTTTTATGAAAAGTGCTAATGACTTGCACAACCTAAACCTAATTTCAAAACTGTTTGTCGCATATCTTACAGTAAAACCTTGATAAGTTGGCCACCGGCGCACAGTGGGACGAATGTATGGAAAAATCGGCAAAAATCATATCTCTGGTTTGAATGGAAGACTTAAATTTTGCTGATTACCAAACATTTTTTTTCCTATTCATATGCGCAACATAAAATTTTGCCCATTTAAATAAATTTGCTAAGAAATACGCATTTCATGTTTTTTAAAAAAATATTAAACATGTCAATGTTCACCGTGCTCTAACTTTGCCATTAATTGAGATATCAGGTTAGTTTAAACGATGTTAGAACCTGTAAATATTCAATATTAATTACCAATTACCTAAAAGTGCCAAAAGAAGAATTCATTTTTTTCTTTTATTGCTATGGGTTGTCCCACTGTCGGCGGTCCGAAATTTTTCCAAGATAGGCAGGTGGACGTGAGCAACATTTTGTGCAACATTTGTATGGGAAGGTGAAACGAAAATTTGGTCAACTTCTTTAGATAGCCAACTTATACGGGGGGCTACAGAAACAGGTTTCACTGTACTTGGAAAAGCGACTGCTTCTGAGTCAAAGAAGAAAGAGCGGAAATGTAAGCGAGGTAAATTTTTTTGTGCTTCGGTAAAAAAAAAAAAATTCAAAAATGTCTTAATTCAGCTGTTTCCATACGAATTCCTTTAGAGTTGAAAACATTTTTAGTATATTTAAATTTATGCAATTTCATACTTAGAGCTTTAAGAAATTCGAACATTTGTTAAATTTTGATACTGCGATGTTATGGAATTTCAATCGCAATTCGGCATGGACTTCGAGGAGCAAATACACTCAGCGAAGTTTAATTAAGAAGAACCTCTTTTTTTTTTGTAAAACAGCCGCAGGAAAATTTGCTAAAATATAATATTGTTCAAAATCTTACTGAATATAGATTAATAAAATATTTAGCCAAAGAACATAGCTAACAAAAAGGTTTAAATATTTTTTTTACTTCATCAAACAAAACAAAAAATCAATTTACACCAGGTCTGCCCACATTAACCGGGGGAAGGTTGATCACCCGACCCGCTAAATCCACCATACCGCCTAGCGGTCCTACGAGGAATTCCCTGCAACAACAAAAAAAGAAAAGAAAAACACAAAAGAAAAAAAAAAGGAAAACCCTGACCCTAGTTCAAAATAAAACAAAATAAAAAAAAATTCATATATTGTTAATTTGGTTTAATGCTGTTTTCTTCCTATTCCTTACAAAGAGATTAAAAGTGACGAAATCTGGGATTGTGTGAGTGAGTGTTTCTCTAAAAACAAAAATAACTTATCTCTGGTGTAGGCAGAGTGGGAATGCATGTATGCGCGTTGAGTATAGGGTAGAGTGGCATTTTTTCGCCTTCAACAACAAACAAAAAAAAAATCTCTTTTTGGTTTTATTAGTGAGTGTTCCCGGTATCTCCAACCATCGGTGCTGCGCGCAGGGCGACTAGGGAAGAGGTTCGCTAAACCAAAGTAAGTGTGTGCACTCAATTTTAATTATACATTTATATATATGAATAATCAAAAAAAAAGGTATATTAAGAACTTGTTAAGGGCGGAAGAGTCTTTGGGCTGCATATACGCATACCCACATACATTCATATACACAGTTACATAGAAAAAGGGGGATATACTGCATTAATTTACCGACTCACTAGGCTCCCTATTTCAGAGTCAAACACGTAGTTTTTTTTTTAATTTTTTTTTTAATTTTATTTTTGCTTTCATTACACCTATGAATTCTATTACTTTACTTCATTAAACCTTTCGTTTTTATGTATGTTTGAATATTTCATAGTAACGAATTATACATTTTTTTTTATTTTTGAATTTGGAAATTGTACTATTGATTTATATTAAGCTCGCAAATAAAGAAAACAACAATATTTTGTTCATGTACATTAGTACCAAGAAAAAAAGGGTTTTCTTTTATGAGAACATGATGCGTCGGGTGTGAGCTCAGCTAAAGGGGTGTGTATGTACTGGGAAGGCCGTTCGCTTGGGAAGGCCGTCCGCTATGACAACGAGGACGTGTCGTCGTTTCACCGAGTCGATCGTCAAAGTGGGCACCTCCCAACAACGTGGGCCAGTGGAGGTGCCCATAGGTAATTGCCACATGCCATAAGCAGTGAGCAACGTGGGAAAGGCCAGCCGCTGCCAATTCCAACAGGCGGCCACGATGGTTTGACGACGTCGGCTTTGGAAACTGACGTAGGTTAGTTAGGGTTAATGTTAGGCGTCTAAGCGAACTTCGGGAGTTGTCACCCTTCCGGTGCCAACAACCAAATTTTCCAGTAATTTTAGATTAGTTAAAGTTAGAGTAGTTGACTTCTAGGGAGATGTGGTTGAATACGTCCCCTTAGAAGCTTAGATTTTTAAGCAGTCAGTCTCCAAAGCCGACCAGGAGAATTGAGCTTGGTCAGTTTTCTTAATTTTTTTTTTGTTTCTTTACTTCCCTTCCCCTTTATAGATATTAATCGGCATGTTTTTAAATGCTGTGACCAGAAGGTGTTTTTAGTGGGGAGCAAGACACCACAAACAATTTTTACGGCCCCACTTCCAGCGAACGACAGACAATCCTCCTGGAGTACTTCTGTCATGGAAAGCTTTCGCGATTCGCCGTTCGGAACGGGCAATAAACTGTAGGTCCAGTTCACATGTGTCAAAACTATAACGCGCACAACACAGTGGAGGCGCGACGAGGCTAGGCTCTGGCCCTGTATAGGCTGTTACGCCGACTATTTATTTATTTAATAATAAGTGCAACATCAAGAGTCCGCGAATAGGCTGTAGGCTGCTATGTTTACGCAATATATTTAAACAAGCGTGTACCCGTGCACAAGGTGCCGTGTAATATCACAATGATCTCCTGATATCTACACCAAAAAGAATTTTAACCTTTCTGCCGCCGTGGATTTAAAATTAAGAGTAAATTAACTCAATTGTTATCCTTCTTCAGAAGCGGAGGATTAAAATCTTCAAGACACCAGGTGTTTTCACTCGAGGTGGATTAAATCAACACCTCTACTAAAACAATTTTACTATCGCCAGAATAACCTCAGGTCACTTCAAAAGCTAAATTTCTTTTTCTAAGAACGATTCATGACTCATGACTGGCCCGGGAAAAATTGATTGCAGCATCGTCTTATTAATAAACCGCATTCGGTTAATGTTTTCAAAATTTTATCAACACCTCGATTCACCTCTAAAATTTTGTTTAGTGAAGAAGCTCTCAGGACGTTTTATATTAGGTTGATTATCTGGCAACACATCATTTGAAAGGTCTTGACATAACCTACAAAACGACGCTATGCATGATTAGTTTGGATACGATCTCTGTAGCGCTTTGTACATAACCGGAAAATTCAAAAGACAAAAAGGCGGAAGGGAGATATTTGACAACCTAATATTATGCTAAAACTTATTAAAGCCCCTCAACTTTTCTGTGTCCAATGATCAAGATCAAAGTTTATTTTGACTTATTTTTTTTCAAACTAGTCGATTACTGATAGATAAGATTTGTTATACACGAAGTTTAACATTTTAAATTTCTTTTGCAACCCAGCTTGGATTATGACCGATTTTTGAATTTTTTGGTTGCGTCATAGATACTTCCCAACATTATATATAGCGAATGCGACTTAGTTTAATAGAAATTTGGCGAATGGATATATCATTATCCTTCCGTTCGTGTTCATTATCCTTCCGTTCGTGTTCCTTTTCCCATTCCGATCTGACGTTTAATATTATCATATTTCAAAAGATCTTAACAACTTAAACAACCTTTTTACCTTAACTTAACATATCCTTAAACCAAAAAAAAAACTTTGATTGCACTTCCACTCACTGATTTTGACCTTAAAAATGGCTGCCTTTAATTAAATATCACTGAGCGTATAAGTGATCGTTAAAATCTCTTAGAACCGAGAGCAACTTAAAAAGGACAATGTCTCGTTGACCATACTTTAGAAGTTGTAAAAACATTATGTAATCTAATCATATTCATGAAGTCGTAAAATTGCTTTTTCTTAGCTATCATGATTTTTGAAACTGACTGTAAGATCCGTCAAATTGAACCGCCATTGGGAAGTTGCCAGGAATTCGAGACTGAATGTTTGATTCCTACTTTACAATATTAATTAAACAAACAAGATCATTTTATTATCGTAATAATGGCCGACCCACTTGTCTGACGCTCTTGAAAGAGCTAATCGTTCTTCACCTTTACTATTTTTAATGGTAGCTGAAGTTGTAGGCTTAGTATCTATTCTTTTATAGCTGACAAAAGGTTTGTCATTTAGTTATTGGCTCAAAGGATTAGTACAATCAAAGACTTCAAAACAGAATGATTTTTAAATATTTGGCTTTATCGTCAAGTCATGAGTTTTAGTGGCAATGATCTTTACCATGACCGTGCTCTACAATCCAGATCTTAGTCCCAGTACCATTCTCACACCCCATTTTAAAGCTTAAACTGAGACCGGAATATGTCTCCCGGAATATTCAACCCACAAAGTATATTTGCATCCGTTGCTCTTCCCCCGCAGACAGCCTGTCGGAATGTGCACTTATCCACGCCTTATTCCCTTTTTTAAGCCCCAAATGTCGCCCTTACATGGCCTCTTGTATCTTTTATGGTACAAAACACGAGAAAAAGTTCATTTGCCACATGCATGCACGTGTGTGTGGGTGGTAAAGGTGCAGGCACTCTTAAAATTATCCACTTTAATGCGTAGTTTAGCAAAAGTTATCCAAAACTTCAGCAAGAGCGACAGAGGGAAAGGGCACGAAACTTTTGCATAACAATTACTTCAGGTGAATTTGATTGTTCCCCTGTGAGACCTGCGTGGAGGTGTGGAACCATGAGTCGAGCCAGGCACAAGCCCACAAGACAAATTCTCAAAATTTGACGCTCTATAAAGTTAAGAGGCATCTGCTACTCTCATCTTTTGCATAATCCTTTTCTATCTTTTTTTTTGTTTTGCTGTGTCCTTTGTGTCAACGCTCATAATTTCCGCTTACTCAGGATTATGGTGCCGCAAACACCGAGCGTTTTTGGTGCCGTTCTCATTGCGGATGAGGCGTCAGCGGTGGAGCAGGAGTGGGGGCAATTGAACGTGCTGCTTTTCTGGAGTATGGCGTTCTTGCACGAAAATCTCTACCTCGCTCCTTCGCCTTCCTGCGCTCTCGGGGGAGCTGTATTTTAAAGTTTGTTATGCTCCCGAGTCCGTCGGCTTGACTTGTGTTGCTTGTGCTGGTGGTTAATTTGCTCGGTTCAAAATTAAGTTCAACTCTTTCAGCTGGGGCAGGCTCCTTGTATTCGCAGAGAATCCTTTTTTTTGGGTTTTTTTCGTGTTTTTTTTAGTTAGTTCCTTATCCTGTAACAGTAATAAATTAATTTTCATAATCATCATAATTTTCGCAGGGGATAATGCTCGACTGTGTCTACTTTGTATTTTTGGAATTACACATTTCTATTCCGCTGCTTTGAGTGGGTTTTTAAAATGGTCTCCGTCTCCGTCTGGTTTTTGGTGTTCAGGTGGTGTGTCAAGTCATTAAACTTAGCGAATGGAACAAAGGGAGTTGCGTTGCTGGTAATTAGTCGTTGCAGTGGGGGTCGTTTTTGTGGTAAATTTTGAGCCATCAGTGATAATTTTGCGGGGTTTATTTTATCTGACTCAGTTTAATTTCGGTTTGAGTTGCTTCATTTACTCAGCCGTGATTTTGAAAAACGATGCTGTGCGTGCTTTTTTGTGACAACACCTTTGTAGAGTCATTCGAAACCACGCCTTATTTTAGTATTTAAGTAAAGGTTGTTTGTTAAAGCTAATAAATGGAGTCATAGCCCCACTAAAACCTTAAAAGACTTCAGTTGGACAATTTGGTCTACACAGAGCAGACCTTTTGCAGAGGCTTTTTTTCGACGATCCAATCTCGTTTGAAATTGCTACCTTTTCGTTTTTAACTTACGCATAGCTTATATTATTATTATTTCTTTGGTCTTTGTTGGAAACTCTTTACCAGACTGTAGCTAACTATTAGCGCCCTTGTATTGTTCCAGTACAGTTGAATAAAAGCACAAGGAATAAATTGAGTGTTGAAGCCATAAGCTCCAAGCTGACGCGGTTAGATTCTACCACATCTCCTTTTTCCTAACAAAAGGAACCTTTTAATTTATGTCTACGGCTGTGTTCATGTCTTACGCTTCAAACTGTGACTGCGTGAGTACCAGGTACACGTAATTAGTGCCTTTTCTCGTCATATACTATTGCATGACCATTAAGTCAGTTGTAGTTTCCATTTACAAGCGAACACGCCTGAGACGTGACAATAATCAGAGATTCACTTCATATTGCTCATGCAAGGCTAGCAAAGTGAACGTCGAAAGTCGGTCAGCCTGCTTTGTGAAACAAATTTTTAGGACGAGTTACAAAACTGTCGTAGAAGGCTGAAAGCTGCTCTTCCAAGCGATATACGATAGATGTCAATTGACAAGAATTTACATCTTATGAACAGAAAAAAACTTCATGCAAACCTGAACTAAATTTACTAAGAAATCTGTTTCCTTGCTGCTTTATTAGATGTTTCCCGTTCCGAATAGCTTTTAGACTTTCCACCTTTAAAGGATTTTTTCACTGCCTCCGAATCGTAGGCTCTGTTGCTATTCGAATTCGAATATGATTGGCCACTATTGTTCAAATTGTCGTAAAATTAGCTGTCAATCAACTTCGAAGTTGTTCTTAATATGAGATTTGACCGAAGAGTCAAAATTTGATTTTGTGCACGATTTCAACTGACAGTTTAAAATTTTAAATTCAAAGGTTGCTTAACTTTTAGTTTGCCAATTTTCTCCGCGCTGTGTGCTGTTTATTTTAAAACTACGAATTCAAAAGTTATCGTGAGCAGGCGTTTCGTCTGCTGTCAATTGAATTTTTAAATTTAATTTTTTGTTTTTTAGATATTTTCTATTAACGTGCGCTGTATAACTTTAGTAATCCTTAAAAAAAATCATTTACGGACCCGAATAACCGTTTCAACGCCCTGAGCCAAAATGATGCTGAACTTCCGCCTCAGAAAAAAGCGAGGTAACAACCTAAACAGCAACAAAAAAACAGTGAAAACGCAAGCAATGCAGACGTGGGGCAACGCATCGGAATCAGGAATGACACCCACACGGATGAATCTCGGAAATCCTCTCCTTGGTGCCCAGCGATTTTCGTGCAGATTTCTTTACAAAACTTGCTGGCTCACCTTAAAAGCTGCAAGGTAAATACCGACGAAATAGTTTTTGTTAAAACGGGTTCTAAAAGTTGTAAAATATTTACACCAACCACCACATTTTCGAAAGCTTAATATTGTTCTCCGGGGTCTTCCTAATTTTCAGCCGGATGAGGTGAGGCTTGAGCAAGGCTAGATCCTTCATTGAAGGTGGTGGTGAAGAATTTCGAGACGGCTTGGTACAATAAGTCTGGAGTTCCATCGGAGCTGTGTTTATGTTCTGCGGAGGAAAGGAGGACCTCATAAAGCTGAAACAGGTTAGATACGTCCTTTAGCACAAGATTAGCTAGGAAAGTCTAATCTAATTTCATTCTTCTAGATACTGCATTGCGCCTTCTAGGTTTGTAAAGTGTATGTTTTCCCATGTTGTGGGTGAATGCAATGTTCCTAGTTCTATCGGTTTAATATAACTATATTGTGTCAAATGTGAGACGCATGGCCATCCGACCAGCTGTAAAGGTTGTCCAAAGTGGTTAGGTGCTTAAAAAAAAGAGAAGAGTTAAAGAGCTCGCCACTCACAACTTAGTGCTAAGCGCTGTAAGTAGAGCATATCAAAATGTTGTATCCTATGCAGACGTTCTACTAGTTTTACAGGACAAAAGACAACAAGAAACCTGAGATCAAAAAAATTCACAGTTGCGTGTGCCATAGATCTGACAAAAGCGTTTGATTCAGCTTGACATACGGGTCTGATCTACAAATTATTCCTCCTAATTGTCCACCGAACTTAATTTTTAATTTAAATTTTACAACAAAAAGCAAGCAAAAAACAGACGCCATAGCATGGCTGCTAAAGAATTGTAACGAGACGCAGTTAAGTGTTAACGGGCAGTGTTGGATCGACAGCGTGTTATAAGCGTTAATTACAACTTTCAGAATATAATCATTCAATCATTATGAAAGTGAGACTCATGGGATTAATTTGGCGACTTCAAAGCCCCAATGCCTATTTGATACAGCCAATTATACCAATAGTTCAGTAACAGTGACATAGGCTACAAAAGATAAAAAAAAACTCTGGTTCTCAATTTTAGTTTGGACTTAATATTAGGTTGTCAAATATCTCCCTTCCGCCTTTTTGTCTTTTGAATTTTCCGGCTATGTACAAAGCGCTACAGAGCTCGTATTTGGCAATATATCATTTGAAAGGTCTTGATATAACCTACACACCGACGCTATGCATGATTAGTTTGGATACGAGCTCTGTAGCGCTTTGTACATAGCCAGAAAATTCAAAAGACAAAAGGAAGGGAAATATTTGAAAACCTAATATTTGGACAAACTGATTTGAAGTAAAATTATAAATATTCAGTAAACATTTTAAAAATTGGTGCACTTATTTTAAGCGAATATTTTTATTTGCTGCCGATGATGTTCTCAAAATCGTCCGTTTCGTCCAAAATGTCTGCAGCAACTTGCTTATTAGAGAAACCTACCAAAAGAACGAATCAAAACAAATTTTATTATTATTTGTATTACTATAAATTGACAAAAGATTACAAAATTTTGTGTCAACAAATTTTAAAGAGCCCTGGCAGCAAAAGCTGTCCGGTCAATGATAATCAACGCCATCTTGAATAAAAACCAAAACATTTATTCTTTTTTAAATACTATTAATGCAGAAAATATCTTAAAATAACTCACTAATTTTAATTCACGAATGAAATTTGTTCCGACATTTGAATTCTAACACAAACAAATAAATAAAATAATGTACAAACAATAAAATAGACAAAATTACTAGTTTGCTCAGTAAACTTCTGCTACTGTCGTAAGTTGACAAAATCAGGACTATGAAAGGAGAATGAAAAAATGTACGTGAATGAAAACATTGTCAAAACTTAAAGAGAAAAATCCTAAGCTTGTGTTCAGCTTTTAGTTTATTGAATTAAAATTCAAAAGCAGTAAAATATGATATATTTTTTTCTCTAATTTTTCTTTCAGAATTTTTATAGGCATAATGTACTTCAGCCACTGCTGGGCCGTCTAAAGAAGTCTTTCGGTACAAGGGTGATAGAGAACCAAGCTAAAGATGGCAATGGCTTTTTGTAGGTTTCGTTTTCAGAACGCCAAGCTATTTATTGTTTGCTTACTTGCCTTGAGTTGTCACATGTCAAAAAATTAAATATCATATAATCGTTCTCCTGCTTATTGTCTTTAGGACTAATTATTATTTTAGACATTAAGACTCCACTAATTCAAAAGATCGATTATGTCTAATCGAGAGCACCTATAAGTAATGATTTGCCTGACTTTGTAAGCAAGTAGCTAGGTCTTAAGTGTCAGATGAAATAGTCTCTATGCTGATATTTTGAACATCTTAATCAAACAAACATTTCATTAATTAAAAAGCATAAGCCATTGGAAAATGACATTAATGGCTAACCTTTACACAATTCACGGAACTAACGTTTAAGTGGCAAAACTCCGGCACTTCAAAAGTCTTGCGTCATGTCCGCTCCCCTTTACCACGCAGTTGTCGAACCGGACACAAAATCTTGTCAACGATGTTAAAGACTTACCACCCACCGCCCATTGCAGAACTTTTGCTTAATCGTTTCCCTTAAAGCATAAGGTCGCCACTTAATAGAGACATTATATCGCGGCCGCCATTTCGACAGGGTGGTCCCGTCGTCATGCCAAGCATACGAAAGGAGTGCGCAAAAAACTCCGACGACATATTAAACGCTTCTCGTCGACCATATGCAGGTACTTCCAGCAAACCGGCAAAGGACAAAAAAAAATATTCCTCAACGAAGGCTCTAAGAAAACAAAAAAAGGAAAGCTGTCTCCTTCAGTGGGACCGTGACAAAAAAAAAGGGGGGGGGGGACAAGAAAATGGAAAACTCAAAATGTCAACCCAAGAGAAAATGAGATGGTTTTACAAGCTGTCGTTTTGCAGCACGGTGTGGCACTGGCGAATAGCGGTTGGGTTCGAGATGGTGGCGATGACGGCGGTGGCGGTGCTGGCGGTGATGGCGGCGGCAGTAGTTCCTCCACTATGGCCAAGTTTCTAACCAAACTAAAGTTTTCATTGGACTTGTGCCAGTCCAACACCGAATATTTGGAAAGTTTTCCTGCTACTCCCTTAACACCACCGGCAACTCCTTGGTAATTCTTCACTGAGCAATGCAAAGTTTTCGCCAAGATGTGGAGGCGGCAGGAGCGGCTGTGAGTGGAGGAACGACTCCGTCCTCTCTCTGCAGGGGTTGGGCGGTTAATGGCAGCTACCTAGTTGTTCTCGCCTTGTTTTTCTGTTGTTTAACAGGATTCCATAAGAACTACCCCCCATATGGAGGGTGTGTGCTTGTGTTTTTTTTTGTGTTTTCAATTCACAAAAAGTAATAAGAAGACAAAAGCAGGGAAAAGGAACTGGTTGGTGGAATCAGATTAAATTGAACTTTCAACTGTGGAACACTTTGTATGAGAAAGTGCAATCGATTTGAGATTGCTGTGGCATGGAGGTGGAGAAAAACGCTCTTCAATTCGGGTTGCAGCTGACACTGGTACCGGTCAATTTGGTTGCAGAAGTACTTTCTTTTAGTGTGACCCGGTTGGGGTTAAGGTTGCATATGAAGTTGTTTTGGATGTCAGGAGGACGTTGATGATGCCAAGTGATGCAGGAGGAGGTTCTGTTTATGGCTAACGTGGTCTGGTTTTTGTCGAAATTTGCAAGGTTTATGTGCTTGTTTATTCATGCACTTGCAAGAGCGTTGCACAATTTGTTGATGTTTGGTTCTGTAGAGACGTCACGTTGAAAATTGTGGCACAGTATTTTTTTTAAAAGATGCATCTTCTCTTAGTAATTTATGGAAATAAAAACAGAGTAAAGCCGTGAAACACACAATGATTTTTGTTAACAAACTTGTACACTTCTATATACACACAATTGAACCTGACATACAGTGGTGGAAAACTATTTAGAAACGAATAATTTCGAATGGAAAAATCAGTTTATTTTTTATTGAAAATATATTGAATATTTTTTTTCGCCGTTCGGAACCGACAATAAGATGTAGGTCCCCTCTACATGTGTCAAAATTATAACGCGCACAACACAGCGGAGGCGCGAAAAGCTAGGCTCTGGCCGATCGTAAGCTGTTACGCCACTAATGACGATGATGTCACGCATTTCTTGCTATTTTTCATAAAAATGTCTCCCTATAATCGGGACATCTGCTAATCGGACTATGGACCACTAGTTCGATAGCGTATAACATCGGTTGTTAAGGATTTTCTTAGGTGCAAATGAAACAATTTGAGTTTTGTACAGCGAGCTGATCAAAGTTGCTTGTTTCTCAGGAAAAAAAACCTCTGTAAGATGTACAATGTAAAAGGCTTCTCTAAGTTTTTTTATAGCTTTGATGCTACACTTATTGAGATCAGGATTCTCCGCTAGCTAACGTAGAATACACAAGCACTTTCCTTGTCAACCGAACTGCTCACCAGCCATGAAGTGTACTTGGGATCGTTTTCTTGCTCAAAAATATTAGTAATTGGCAAATGCTCAAATGTGTTGGGTTCCATATCATCAGACAACATAATTTTATGAATATGCTGATCCATTGCCCGTTTATGCGTACAATTGGTCTACGGGAAAAGGCTACAGACACAATAACATCCACCCTCATGCTAAATGGTATACTCCGGGTCGAGTTTTTTGTTTGGGGTCTACTCTCGTCCCTCCTATCAACCGATTCAAAAAATATTAAATTCGTTACCCCGAACATAATTTTTTAAAGAACAGTATTTTTTTTTTAGTTTCTCCCAGCAGAAAACATAAGGCCTAAATACCTTACAGCAATGTAAATGATTCCTTGCACGATAATATTCACTATCGTTAAGGAATGGTGTATTGCCTTCAGTATTACTAATTTTACTTTTACGCAAGGCATGTCATAAGGATTCAAGTATAAATTATTACTTTATGTAGATATTTAAATAAAGCTTTTATAAGAAAAAGATAGTCACACAAATATTTTAGGCACATATTTAAATTAATATTTAACGATCGTAATTTACAAAAAATATATTAACATTCAAAAATCTAAATCTAAGAACCTATTGTTGCTTTTTTTTTCCGATTCTTATGTCGTCTTTGATCCAACCGACTTTTCCTTTTTCTATTGCATCTTTTATGTCACTTTCGTAGTATTCGAAAAATGAACAATGACAGCTAATGCAATCTAAGCCCGAAAAAGATAATATAAGAATTAATAAATTATGTGTTATATATTTCAATAAACTTACAGTAAAGTTTTGATAATATTTAAATTCGTTAACCGCTTTTTTTTCATCATTCCAAGAAATTTCCGTCAATAAAGAATCGAAAATTAGTCCAGAAAAATTTGAAGACTCCTCCACTAAATTTTGTTTTTATTAAAATTTTCTGCAATAAATGTCTTTGAATAAGGGGTAGCATTTAAAGACGTATTTGATAATTACCAAATTATTTTCAAAAGTTTGCTCTATTTTTAGACGCTTTAGATTTTACGTAAATATTTCTTATTCGTCCCTTATAATCAGGAACATATTCGATTACTATGTTCCATCGTTTGTCGTTGGGTGACGAAAACATGTTCATTCATACGCAACTTATTCTAAGGGTTAATTCAGTATAAACATATTTATGGAATAAGACTTCTAAGCCTGACATACATTCATTAAAATTTTTTTGCTGGGCGCTTTGCAAGTTTCGGCGATACACAGACGTTAGTTTTTGCAAAAACAAAGGACATTGCCAGCTGCCAATAAAATTAAATTACTTATAATTTGATTAATTGTTTTTTCGTTTATCCTTATTTTCCTAATTTTTTTTTTTTTTTTTTTGCTTGCTTCCACTGCAAAATTTTCCGGTTGAGTGGCCTTAGTCACCCTCGAGTTTTAAGTTATAATCGAAAATTGATTAAAAAAAAAGCCAAAACATCACAGTAGTTAAAATCAAGTTAAAATAATCAAAACATGACATACTGCTGCGTTTATCTTGCGTATAATGTGTGTAAAGCAAACAAAAAAATTTCCTTTCTTTTTGTTGCTTCTAATTGGTTTTCCACAACTGTATGTTTTTGGTTTATTTTGAGTCTGTAGAGGTCATAAGGTTATAATTTAAAAGCAAAAGCGAAACAAGAGCCAGGAGTTGAACTTAGCCATTCGTTTGGACCTTACTCAAATTTAAGAAATTTAAATCAAGTAACGTTTTTGCCGTTGTATTAAAAATCAAACTGCCCAGTTGTTGCCAAAGTAAAAAACTTCGACACTTAAACATTTTATATTGTTTATTCTGCGACTATTCCTTTAAGAAACGGCCACTCGCAAACTGTGGTTCCCTATTATCAGTCAATACCCAATCCCCATCCATACCTCTGAATTTCTGAGCTTAAATCAAAGTACTCCACCCTCACTGGGAAAGTCGAAGATATTTCCGTTTCATCTTCTCCCCAATTCTCATCAAATGAATAATGAACGCAACTAATTGTTTTCGAGAATCAATTTAATTTAATTTCGCCGACAAGCAAAGCAATTAGATCGCAATCAAAATTTGAATTTCAAATTCCGCCGAAGATATTAATATTTATTTACTGTTATTCTGGCAGCCATTAACTACAAGTGCCCATAATCGAAAAATACACAGATACAGACGAGCAGCTTAAATTCCAAGAAGTCCTTAAAGAATCCTGTGCACCTACACACGCAAAAAAAAAGGAGCAGACCAACAGACATCTAGTGGCGCGCTTATTTGCATAATTCATTCGATTTCAGTTCTTCGTGTGACGCACACCGACCCGACGACCGGTGACCGGAGCTAGAAAAATTGAGTTTCCCCTGCACTTGAGTGGGTGGCCAACCACCACCCACCGCCCGGTGTACGTGTGCGAGAGTCCGAGATGCTTTGCCGACTCTGATTTCTGTGGGCGGCAGGAGGTCTACACAAACACATCCGTGCGCCGCCCCGAAAGTGGGTAATGTCACACCGCAAGCACTAAAGTGCAGTTAGCAGTTGCAATCGTGCAACCGAGTATCCAAACTTTCATCTTATTTTCTGAAGCACCAAAGACCTGTTCGTGTGTATGGTGGTAGTGGTACTGGCTGTGGATGGGTGGCGGAGCGGCAAAGTGGTGGTGTGCTATTTGTCTGTTGGCCAAAGGGCGGTGGTAACAACAAAAAAAAAGGAAGCCACTAGCCTTGTAATAGGGTTAGAGAGAAGTGCTTCTCTCACCCTTGCCACACGCGGCCCGGCCGGAGCAGCTCTGCGGGCGGGTGGGCGAACGACTGTGCTTTTTGGTCTGCGGTGCAATGTGGTGCCAAAATATTATACATCTTCATTTTTCGGTGGCGCGGTCTCATTAAATGATAATTACACTGATAGCGCAGTTATTATTATGATTAACATTTTTATTGCGGCTGCTCTGGGGGAGAAGTTGCTGCGTTTTTTTTTTTGTGTTTTTTTTGGAGAATTTTCAAAATGGTTTTGACAACTTTTGTGAAGTTTCACTGATCTAATTACTTGAGCAGTTGGAGTTGAATTTCAAGCAGTTAAAGTCGACGGAAATTTTAAATAAAAGTTGTCAACTTGCGCGGGTCGTGGCTTGCATTTAAAGTTTGTCAGTTGAAATTGCAAATGGATTTGAAGATGGGAACCGATTAAGGCGTGGAAACAACGGAGCTAAGCGTGGATTTTTATTAGGACCACTTCTTTTATAAGCCATTATACAATATCACTCTACCATGACGAGAAACAGTCAAGTCCTTCGCTCACTTATGGAAATCTGGATCGTGGCACACTGGCTGATTTAATACAAAACTAGCTGGTTAAAAAGTTGAAAAAAAAAAATGTTACTATTCAAAAAAAAAAAAATATCATTGAAATTACTGTCTAATATCCAAATAACAAGAAACAAAAAAATAATTTCTGTAACTCGACTACTTTATTAATGGGAAGCGTCTCAATGCAATGCATGAAAAATTACTCATTTTTGATTCCGCTCGTAGACGAGGGCTAATGAAGCGCTATAGTTAGATTAAAGAGTGGCAATTTTTTAAAGAAAGTATGTCAGAATATGCTATTGGTAAGTAGCTTCAGATAGAGTGTATTTTCATTAAAATATATAAAAGACTCTGCTATTGAAAACTAAATAAAATAGTAAATTTTTTTGTAGAGGCAAGCTAACGTTTTTTTCATTTCATGGTCTTCGCTTAAAGGCACCAATCGCCTCTTTTCACGGTGAACATTTTATTCCTTCATGATATTTAAATATTCATTCAGTGCGAAAGTCCGATTTAAGTCTAGTTAATGACCATAAATCGTGGGCGGCGTGCCTTAATTATTAGCGGTCGACAGCAGTGACAGAAGTACTCCACTTCTGTCACGGAAAGCTTTCGCAATTCGCCGTTCGGAACCGGCAATAGACTGTAGGTCCCCTTCACACAAATTATAACGTGCACTATACAGTGGAAGCGCAAAAAGCTAGGCTCTGGCCCTTCTTTGGCTGTTACGCCACTGTGCGTAGGGCTAAATAACTTCAGTCCAGGCGATGAAACCTGTAAAAACATTCATACAAATTACAAAGCCAAAAAAATACTAAACAAAAAATACTAAACAAAAAATATCAATCAACAATGCGGTGAAATATTTTGACTTGAAAATTGACAATAAACTAAACGAAAATATAAGATAAAAGAAATTTTAAAAAATTAAATTATATCATGTGCATTCAAGCGGGTCGATTTTGACAGTTTGTGGCGGCCATGCCAAATTTCATCAAAATCGGTGACCCCAAGTTCGTGCACTCTCCTTGTAAGCCGATTTTTTTTTTGCAAAAAAAAAATAAACAAACAATTTCCTCTTGCAACTTGTATCAAGCACGCAACTTGTGTTGCATGCTCTGACTCTCTCTCAATTTGGCACTGGACGACGAAAACCTTTCATTTCATGTTGATTTTTTAGTGCAAACACGGCGGAAAAAAAAGCGCATGTGGTTGCCCTTATAATTGTTTACCTATGCAAGAAAGAAAGAGAATGTTCACAGCAAGAATGAGGATTTGCACGGAGACCTACACGGTAAACATCGAACCCAAAGAACATGAGAAAATCGAAACTATTCGCCAACGGTTCTCGAAGAACAATCATGTTGGGCGAACACAATTGTCGTCTAGGGCCACATAATCGTCGTCTACACACAACCATAAATGAGCTATAGGTTATTTGTGCACACAACCGTGCGGCTTTGTATAAATAACTGCGCTGCTTAGTCATTGTGTTGTTGGTTGGCCTCAAACAATTTGCTTTTAATATAAAAAACAGTTAGGTAACTGAGATGTTTTCAAGCTTTATTTAGTGAATGCGTTTTTTCCTTACATGTATACTCTTTTGAATAAAATAACGGCTTTTAAACAAAAAAAAAATACGAATCCCTCTAATTCGAATTTTTCGAAAAATCCATCTATCTCGAAGGATTTAAGTACTAATCTGTTTGCCACCAAACGAAACCCTCGGCGCGCGTAAGACTGCTTTTTTTTATATTGCTCCCTTAACCGTTGCCCGCCTCATACGGAGACTTTGCCGACATTTCACTTTAATCAGTGTGAATCAATTCTTGGAAAAATGAAACGTCGCGATAATCACCGCATCTTGCTGTAGATCTCCTGATCTCCACCCCTCTGGCCGAATGTAGCGTCAGACTAGCAGAATTAGATTTAAATGTTAACAAATCCAGACCTTGCTCAGTTTTTTCCTCCACGCTCTTTCCTCACCCAACACCACTTGAACCAATGACAGCTCCTGCGACCTGTAGGATTTTGCCTCCTCCAACCCCCACCATCCCCACCACAGACCAACTGACACCATCACCAGTGTATGCATATTTTTTTTTTGCTCTGTAATAAATTACATCCTTTCATGGGATGCTTCCGGCATCCTGCAGCGCATATTTCCTATTAGCCCCAATAATTCTCCTGGTATGGTGGAATTTCCTGATTTTATTTTTTTTCTCTAGTTCGGGGGACGCATGTTTATATCGATACACTGTACTTCATCCTCCGGAAAGAATGAAAGCGTGTTGTTTTTTTTCTTCATAAATTCTTAACTATGCGGCGTAAAGAAGTGGCACATTTCATTTTCTGGTGCTGATGGTGGTGGTATTTTCGTATGATGGTTGATATAAAAAGGTTTCGAATTTTCCCAAATACGATCGATTTTTTTTTTTCAATTTTTTTCATTTTATTATGTTGGTATACTCGTCTCGAACATACGAGTATGTCAGACAGCACAGAAATTTGATAATCAACAAAAAGGAGTCTAGTAGATATTATAATATAGCTTCAAAGACATAATATTTTGAGTATTGTCACTTGAGACAGCTGCAGAAAATCAGTTTGTAAGGAAAATCCAAGTTTGAAAGTCTATTAAGAACACGACTTGATTACAATAATTCTAACTTCTCTACAAACACCTTAAAGGTATGCATCTATTTCTATAAATCGCTGGAACATTGAAAGAAGCCCTATGCATAGGTCAACATATAAACCGCTTAACCGCTCCTCAACTAAAATCAACTGACATCAATATGAGTCCATGAGAGACGCCTTGTGGATCAAAATTGGTCAATTTGATTGTTTTAATTAGTTCAAAAGTTAGTCCAGTAATCAAGTGCATAACAAATTTGGTTTACTCCATGTCAGTGATTATTTTTTATGCACAAACACAAAACTCCAATTTTGGCAGCAAAAATGGGCAATGCTCTAGATCTTAGCAACCCACTCGACTTCAGGAGCTTATGTCCTCAAATCCGGTGAGTGTAATTTGAATAGCTCATTATAATAAATGCCGTCCTATGCGACATTTAAGTGGGCGTCGTGGCTTAAATGGCTAGTGCATCTTACTGTTAAGCGAGAGTACCTAGGTTCGAATCCAGCCGGGTAAGGAATACCACAAACAATTTTCACAATCCCACCTGTAGCGAACGACTGACAATCCTCTTGGAGCACATCTGTCTTGGCAATTCGCCGTTTGGAATTAACCAGTAAGTTTCCTGAACATGTGTCAAATTATAACGCGCACAACACAGTGGAGATGCGAAAAATGCTAGGGTCGGCCCTGTGTGCTGAACTGTTGCACAGTTTATTTTTGTATGCCTCATTAAACTCCATAACACCATTTGGGTATTATGGAGGAGTTAGTTTGAGCCTTACAGCAGTTTAGTTAATACGGCAAAATATTCTGACACCGATTTGACCGGTTCGCGGAAGGTGTTTTCTGGTTCTTGAAGATGGCGAAGGTTTTGTGAAAAGTTGTAATGGACAATTGACTTTTTCATTGAAATAATGTGAAACATTATGAAAAAATTGAAAAAAAAATGTCGAAACAGCATTTTTTCTCTCAGGTGGATGTTAAGCCTCTCAAGTGCCTGTTGGCAGCTAGGCAGAACAGAAGTACCTCCAGCAAGATTATCAACACGGCCATACTAAAACAACAAATCCGGGAAAATTCGAGCTTCTCAGGCGACCCGGCGCGTCCCCAGGTGGCGGATAGGGGAAAACCACTTAGTGTGGTAGGGGTCTTCGCACCCCCGCGGACCAAGAGTTTAATCATTCCCAAGTCAAGGTAGTTGGAATACGTGCCGAGGACTGAATGGTGCAGGGAATTAAAAAATGTGCATCGCTAACGTACTATCCCTATGCGATACCGGGCGCCCTCGCATAGTAACCAGCCTTACGTCTATATGGGAGCTCTGTAGACGGTTGACCACCCCTTCTCGCCTTACTCGTGGGACCACATATGGACATCAACACAATAAACAACAATAACAAAAACAAAAACAACAACAATGTTACACTGACGGAGCTAGACGAGGACTCTCTGCTCCGCTCACCCGTAACGAATATGGAGATAGAGTCTGCAGACCCATCTCTAAAAACTGACACTGTACATCCAGTCAAAGATCCGGATACCCCGGCTACTCAGGCACCATCTGGTCCAAGTACCGCGGCTACAGTTGTCAGTGACGCAAACAAACCCCAGAAGAGGGAACACCTTACTGGGGCTCAAAGGCGTCGCATTGCTGCCATGATCCGGGCCGGAATGGAGCCCGAGGAAGCAAGGCAGAAAGAAAGAGCCAGATACGCTCTAGTACTAGCAGAGAGAGCTAGTGGAAAGGCGACAGCTCCACAATCAACCAAGCGCTGCAGATCTGGCGAAAACTCCCCCGTGGAAAAGCCATCGAAGAAGCAGCGGCCGCACATAGACGCTCCTAGGAGCTCTGGTGTCGGAGGAAGCAAAAATCGCCAGGCGGACCAAGCTAAACCCAGCTCACACTCCAGCAAAGGAGTACGGGGGCCAGGGTCGGCTGCAAAGCCACCAATTCCTGCGAGCGCACTCGAACGACCGAGCTCATCAGGGCTATCCTACCGGGATGCCACAGCCCAATGCAAGGTCGCAATCATGCACTCCCTGCACCCACAACAAACTCTTGCAGAGCAGGAAATAAAACTGGTGAGGAAGAGCCTACTTGAAGAGATGGACAAAGAGGACAAAAACAGTCCACGTATCCGGTTCGTAGCCACCTCAGCCAGAGATGGCTGGCTATCTATCACTTGCAACGACTTAGTAACCAAAAATTGGCTCATGTCGGCGGTGAATAGGATAGCGCCATGGAAGGACGCAAGCCTTCGTATAACTGAGGGAGATGAAGTGCCCAAGTCATACACTTGCGTCACCTTTGTTCCCGATGCCGAAGGGCTCAACAGGAACACTTTCCTCACCCGCATCGCCAGACAAAATGACGTGGTCACAGACAGCTGGCGTGTCCTTAACATTTCTAAGGAAAAAAGCGGTGGGGAACATGTCACTTTTGTGATAGATGAATCCTCAAAAGATGCCATCTTGAAGCAAAAGTGCAAATTATTCCTCAACTTCACCCAGGTCCAAATCAGGATCAAGGGCTGTCCCAAAGAAACGAGCGTCTCCAGGAACACCACTGCCAAGGACAGAGCCCAGACTCTACCGAGGAGCGGTGTCCAGAACAAACTCGTCAGGCGGACACCTGAGGAAGCCTACGCCCATAAAGTCAATCAGATAGCCACTCCCAGTGCATCTGAAGTCAGAAGGGCAACCATAACGGCAACAAATGCCCCACCAAAGTCAACGTCGTCTGATGCTTCTGCGCAGACGGCCAAGACCTCGGGAGCCTGCCACATGGTTGCAGTGCCCGCTGACACCCCCACCCAACAATGACCATGATGGGCCTTAAGTGCATCCAAGTTAATCTTCAGCATGCAAAGGCCGCCTCGGCGGTACTCAGCCTGAGATTCAACAAGGAGCACCTAGATGTGGCCCTTATCCAGGAGCCTTACACGCTTAAAAACCAGATAAGGGGCTTAACAGGTGAGTTGCTCTACGATTCCTCAAATGAAGGAAGACCTAGAGCTTGTATAATGTTAAACACTAATATAAATGCCATCCCTATTCCAGAATTTTCCAACAAGGACATGGCAGCTGCAATCATTCAGCTACCTAACGAAGGAGGCAGGTATGACGCAGTCATCTGCTCAGCCTACCTAGCGGGCGACTCCAATGACCTGGGCTTCACACCACTGCAGAATCTGCTGGACTATTGTGGAAGAAGAGGCCTCCAAATCATCGTAGGCTGTGACGCCAATGCTCACCATACGGCTTGGGGAAGCTCCGACATAAATAAAAGAGGTGAGTACCTTTTAGAATTCATTTTTAAAAACAACTTAGAAATTCTAAACCGTGGGAATAGACCTACCTTTATGAATAGAATTAGGGAGGAAGTACTTGACCTCACTCTATCCACCCCATTCATAAGCATTTCCACCCAAAACTGGCACGTGTCAACAGAAACATCCATGTCAGACCATAGGCAGATCTGTTTCGACATTCGGACCAGTCCAAGGATCTCGAATACTTACAGACAACCGAGAGCTACGAACTGGGACTCCTACAGTCTTGAGCTGGAGCAATCGGTTAGGAACTGTCCAACAAGTATCAAAGAAATCGATAGTCTCGAACTAAGCTGTGACAGCCTAAACTCAGCGATACTATCCTCCTTTCATAACGCCTGCCCAGAAAAAACCAAGTCGGGCAACCGCACTACCCCCTGGTGGAACGGCAAGCTCTCCAAGCTAAGATCTTTGACCAGAAAACTGTTCAATAGAGCCAAACAAAACGGAGATTGGTCGACGTATAGTGCCTCTTTAACTCACTACAACCAAGAGATTAGAAGGGCCAAGAGAAACTCTTGGAAAAAGTTCTGCAGCAGTCTCTCCGAGACACAAAGCAGCGCTCGCATCCATAGAATCCTCGCCAAAGAGCACTCTAATCGAATAGGACTGTTAAAGGATGTAGATGGCACATACGCAAAAGACGGCCTAGATACTCTACGTATCCTAACCAGCACTCACTTCCCCGACTCGACCGTCATGCCCTCCTCTCCACCCAGAACTGTTCCCCAACTAAGGCTCACTAGACCTAACCGGGACGACTGGAAAAGAGCAAGGGTGACTTTCAACGAGGGTACTATCAAATGGGCCATCAACTCTTTCGAGCCATTCAAAACTCCAGGGGAGGATGGCATTTTCCCAGCCCTTCTACAAAAGGGAAGTGCACACATCACCGCTCGGCTGATCAATATTTTTAGAGCCAGCTATGCATGGGGCTACGTACCGACTAGCTGGAGGGAGGTAACAGTCAAATTTATCCCGAAAGCTGGTCGAAGACCAACCGACCTTCCCAAGTCCTTTCGGCCGATAAGCCTTACCTCCTTCTTTCTAAAAACTATGGAAAAGATACTGGATAGACACATTAGGGATGGGGCCTTAAAAATATCACCCCTTCATACAAACCAATATGCCTACCAGCCGGGAAAATCTACCACAGACGCGCTTCAAAGCCTAACCACTCGGATTAACAAATCCATTAGCGACAAAGAAGTTGCAGTTGGGTGCTTCCTGGATATCGAGGGCGCCTTTGACAACACTGATCACGCCCAAATACAGCGTTGCATCCTCAACACAGGAGTAGATACCACCACATGTAAATGGATCCAACACATGCTTAGTAGCAGGAAGATCAACGCCACACTAGGCAATGACAAAATCAGCGTTAAAGCTGCGAAAGGGTGCCCTCAGGGCGGGGTCCTTTCGCCGCTACTATGGTCTATCATGGTAAACGAACTGATCGTCATACTGAGCAACAACGGTTTCTATGTCCAAGGCTATGCCGACGACATTGTGATTCTTATAAGAGGAAAATTCGAAAACACCATCTCGGAACTCCTCCAAAGATCTCTCAACCTGGTTGCAAATTGGTGTCTAGAAGTAGGACTTAACGTCAACCCCAAAAAAAGCACCATAGTCGCTTTCACCAAAAGAAAAAATAGACAAAAGCTTGTTAAACCAACACTCTTTGGTGAAACGATTGAGTTCTCAAAAGAAGCTAAATACCTAGGCGTCATACTAGACGAAAAGCTCAATTGGAACTCCCATCTAACGAAAACCATAGAGAAAGCTAGGACCTCCCTATGGACCAGCAAAAGTCTCACCGGTAAGACCTGGGGCACCAACCCCAAAATATCGCGATGGCTCTATACGGCCATCACAAGACCCATCATCACATACGCTGCGCCTGTATGGTGGTACAAATCTAAACAGGCATCAGTGCAAGCGAAGCTCAACAAACTACAAAGACTAGCTTGTATCTGTATCACAGGGGCAATGCGAACCACGCCCACGGCAGCGCTAGAAGTCATAACGGACCTACCACCTCTCCACCTTCTACTGAAGAAAGAAGCCATGGTTCACGCCCACAGGCTCATCTCTGAGGATGACTCTAACTCTAGGAGAACTCATCCTGACATTCTCACCGAACTGAATAGACAGGAAATCCTAAAAATTATCTGCACAGACAACTGTCTGCCTAGATACAACTTCAGCCAAAACTATAAGGTAATATTTCCCCCCCGGCACAACTGGGAACAAGCTATTCCGCCCTTTAACTTTGGATCGCATGTGTGGTACACAGACGGCTCCAAAACAAATGAGGGCGTTGGGGCTGGAGTATACGGTGTCAATACCAAAACCCACATCCACCATAGCATGGACACTCTTAACTCCGTATTTCAAGCAGAAGTTTTCGCAATCGAACTCTGCCTCAGAGAAAATCTAAATAGGAATGTAACCAACAAAACCATTTACATCCTCTCTGACAGCAAAGCTGCCCTTCTGGCCCTAAAAAGCTACGAAGTCACCTCAAAGCTAGTATGGGACTGCCTCCAACTACTACACCAACTGGCCAGCTCGAACAGGGTCTATCTCATCTGGATACCCGGGCACAGTGGTCACGTTGGAAACGAAAGAGCGGACCTACTAGCCAGAAAAGGCTCCGCATCACCCTTCATGATGCCACGACCATTCTGCGGCATTCCCATCACCACCATTAAATGCTGCATAAATAGCTGGCTGAAAATAACGGCCAATCACTACTGGACGAAAACTGAAGGTAATAGGCAAGCCAAAATGTTCATGCCAACTACTTCCATCGCTAGAGCAAAGCAACTCCTCAGTCTCACGAGGAGTCAGATTCGAACCGTTACAGGCTTTCTGACTGGGCACTGCCCAGTTAACAAACACCTAAAAGCGATGGGCTTAACGCAGGATGACACCTGCCGAATGTGCAACGAGGACGAAGAAACAGCGGAACACTTACTGTGTCACTGTAACTGCTTAGTCAGTACTCGTCATCGATACCTTGGCAGGCACTACCTAGAGGCAGGAAATATAGCTGCCAGCTCACCCAAAAGCATCCTAAGATTCATCACGAACTCGGGCCTTCTGCGTGAGCTATAAGCGGGGGCAGTCACAATAGGCCCACTCGTGGCCGCAGTGACACAGGCGACACATTCCCACCCCCTCCCCCCACCTAACTCTAACTCTCTAACTCTAAAACAACAAATAGATAGTTTAGACTATGATTAACCTGTCCCGCATTTGTACAATGTATAAGAGAGTTGCGAAACTTTAGGAAACGTTTAATTTCTTGTCAAGCATTAGTGAGTATAGGTTAAGCTTCCTGTTCTGCACTTCTTCCATTAACTATGTCTTGACCAAAACAAAGCTGCATGATTTGATTAAGCTCGCCTTTTTTTTAAAAACGTTTTGAGATTATGCAGAAAGTCGTGGTTATGAGACAATAACCGCTCTGGCGTTCAAATAAGAATTCAAATCTTTAAATTTTAAAATATTTAAAATATTGGAGGAAAAATTGTCCGGGATTGTCATTAATAAACAGAATTTGCGGGAAGTTTTGATTTTTTTTTTAATTGAAAGAAAAGTGCAGCTGAAGCCCATCAAATGCTTGTAGAAGTTTATGGTGAATCTGACCGATAAATCATGCTGAGAGTGGTTTCGACGCTTCAAAAGTGTTGATTTTAGCGTCGAAGACAAAGAGCGTCTTGGCCAGCCTAAAAAGTTTGAAGATGAGGAATTGAAGGTTTTACTAGATCAAGTGCCAAATAAAAGATTTTGTTTCTCTTCCTAACCCCTTCGACGTAATTGTTTAGAGACGCCGCAACTTTGCTCATCTTTGGCGCAGGTTATGAGTTCTAAGTCGGAAGAAATTGCTGTCTTTAGATTCAATTCGATAATCATCCAATTCTTGACATTATTGTTAGATTGCAAGTGTTGGTCAGCCAATGCATGAGATATGGATCGGAATAGATAATAGTCACAAGGTGAAATATCTTTGTCATGTGTCTGTTCGAATTGAGGCCGTTTGCGCTGTGCTTGGATCAAATGCAGTAATTGAAGTCGGTGGCGATCGCCAGAGATCTTCTCTTCTCGTTTCAACAATTCATAATACACTACGCTCAATTGGTCCGACCATATGTTCAGCAACAGCGTGGAAGTAGAAGCATATGGTTGCCCTGGTTAACTCACTTGTATTTTCGATAGAACATGCTCGTCGTATGATTCCGAGGGTAATTTGACTGCTCCGGAGCTTTTTTTTTAAAGATGTGCAATAAACCTTCCGACAATACAGTCTTTTCGCAAGCTTACGAAATTGTCTATCGCCGATTGTGAAGAAATTCTTGTGTGTCATACTTTAACTGAAATTACGTTAGAGAACTATCTAATGGACCTCCAAAATACTAATTAATGCTCTACCATGATGCTTTAGTACATGAGACCATCTAGAAATCAATTCCTGAAACTAATTCACACACTTAATACATAGTTCAGAAAAGTAAAATCATTTTATGTTCTTAAATTACTAACCTACTGAACTAAATTTCATCAATACATCGAATTCAAGCGCTATCTGTGCCCAACAGTCCCACTCTCATCGTTATACAGAAATAAAATGCTCACCTTTTATTCCGTAAGTTTTCAATACACCCACAACGCACCCCTTTCGTTGATTAAAGATTCTTAATTGTCATTTATAACCCGGAAATACTCGATCCGTTCTTTCATTAAGTAGAAACTTAGCGCCACATCAGATTGGCTTCCCACTTAGATTGAACAATGCCGAGCATTTATTTAATTTTCTCTATTCGCATCCCCGTCCCCCACCACCATGACAACGGAGGAGGAAAAGGAAAGTCAATTAATTAACTTCCGCCGCAATCGACGAGGCAAGAAGGGCTTATTGCAATTTCATGTTTCACAGCTTACCAGCAAGCGGCTACCCGCAACCGGCAACGCAACAAAGCGCCAACTCATTCAACTTCGAAGTAATGGACATTAAAACCCCGCCATCTGCAATTCGTGAAAGGAGTGAAAACAACAGAATAACATAACCAAACAAATCATACTTAATCAACAGTGAAACTTACCACTGGGTAATAACAGCGGCGGCGATTCACTCATTCCAGTATCAGAGTCAGAGTCCTGGCGTAGTGCGGCGACAGGGACTTCGCTTCCTCGAGGAGCAGTCCCAGAATGGCGAAGAGCGGGAATGTGTCGTTATTTAGTGCGTTTTGTGGCGTCATGGTGTGGTGTAAATTTCATTACAATCCGTTCTTAAAAGGAAAAGGATAATAAAACGGAACGCACCCGCACAGACACACGTTTTGCTATTTTCTCCACTCCACCAAACACCCCCCAGGGGCTAAGAAAGCGCCGCAACGGAAAAGAAAGCCATTGCCGGCAACGGTGAAAGAACCTAGAAGGGAAAGACAAAAAGAAAACTCTTTTTTTCGGAATCACTTAGGATAAAGTAACCCAATCAATTTATTAATTATACACACCCGCCATTGCTGCTCCCGTTGCCGTGGTCGGTAGATGCTGGAAGGGATATCCTAGGATTTTTTCCGTTTTCCTGCTGTTTGCTGTTACGATTCTACTCGGCGAGTGTTGGTGAAAAATGAAAAATGGAAAACAAAAAGTAACAGAGAATCCTTGACGTGAAGTCTTCTCCGCCGGCGTTTTTATGTTCGAAACAAGAGAGTCAAGAAGTGAAGAAGTAAAAGGGTTTTTTTTTTTGCTATTTCTGGGTTAGTTTTACTTGCAACGGTTATCCATGTACCGCGTGCGGTGGTTGTTGTTCATTTCGTTTTTAATTCCCTGCCTGTGGTAAATAAATAAAAGCTTTAAAAATGTGCAAAACAAAATTAAATTGCTTAATGTTGATGCTCAAATGAGAGGCAGAGATGTACGGCTTTTACTGTGGGCAATATAGTGGGAAGGGCTTTGATCGCAGTCGTTCGCTAGATGATTTTGTCTAGGAAGCTGCATTAGATACTTTTTGAATTCGATGATTCTGTGGATTATGTTGCAATACAATTTTTAGTATCAGTATATACAAAGTTTTTCTTCAATGACTAATTCCGAAAAAAAGTCACGGTCTATTCTTGGGTTGCCTAGATCCATCCCCAATCCAAATTGCATCCCTTAATTCCACAGGATTAAAAAGTTATAGGCAGATACGTGAAAGAGCACAGACAGACGTATACCGAACTAATTCTATAAGTTAATATACATACATATAGTTAATATACATATAGCAGTGAGTATATTGTATTGTGAGAGTATATTTTTTCCTTGGAGACTTTGTTGTTCTTCTACTTTAGCACAATAACTGAAAGGAGTAAACGATTTTTCAATTACTCCAATCATTAGCATGATATTACTCCAGTTGCAAGAAGGTATCCTTCAGAAAGCAGCACTGCTATTATATTGACCGCAACTGTATGTTAAAGAAATTAACACATCAAATTTTCTTTCCATTTCGAATGAAACTAAACAAAAAAAATCGATTTTTCTGATGGCTTCAGACGTGTGAAAATTGCTTTAGCGCACTTAAGGGATGGGCGGGCGCCTTTTTTCGACTTTGATGCCTAATATCTCGAAAACAAAAACGAAACAAATCAAAAGTTCAAAATGAAAACTCATGAAGACTCATTTTACAAGATCTATCCGATGGTACCTCACTCGATATATTCCCGTAAAATGTTTTCCAAAAAAAATTTGGCAATTAATTTATTTTAGTATGAATAAAAATACAGTCGAAGCCCTTTAACTCGAACGCCCTCTAAGTTGAAAATCCCTCTAACTCGAATACATTTTTTTGACCCTTGGTCTATTTTCAGTTCCTCTAAGTCGATTTTTTTTTTACAAAAAAATAAACAAAAAATTTCCTCTCGCAACTTGTATTGCATGCTCTGACTCTCTCTCAATTTGGCACTGAACGACGAACTCTTTTCATTTCATGATGATTTTTTAGTGCAAACACGTCGGAGGAAAAAGCGCATGTGGTTGCCCTTATAATTGTTTACCTATCCAATAAAGAAAGAATGTTCACAGCAACAATGAGGATTTGCATGACGACCTGCACGGCAAACATTGAACCCAAAGAACAAGAGAAAATCGAAACTATTCGCCAACGGTTCTCGAAGCACAATCAAGTCATGTCAATCAATGTCATGGCGAATACAATTGTCATCTAGGGCCACATAATCGTGCTATAGGTGATTTGAGAACACAACCGTGCGGCTTTGTATGAATAATTGCACTGCTCATTCATTATGTTGTTGTGGGTTGACTTTTCAGATTAAAACAGTTAGGTATCTGAGATATTTTCAAGCTTCATTTAGTGAATGCATTGCGAGTCCGGATGAGGTCCAATACTGCCTTTTTAAAATGGAGTCGTTTTTTATAAGACTTAATTCTCCAATTTTAAAGATTCAATCCAAAATTACAGGCTTTTTTAAGTAATTTCCTGTGTTTTTTCCTTACATGTATACTCTTTTGAATAAAATACAGGCTTTTATACAAAAAAAATATGAATCCCTTTAACTCGAATTTTTCGGAAGATCCCTCTTACTCGAACTAATTTTGATATCCCGTGAAAATTCGACTTAGAGGGCTTCGACTGTAGTACACGATATTTAACAATATATTATTAAATATATATATATTTTAATATATTTTTATATAAAAAATATTTTTAAATATTTTTTTGATTTAAAGTCAGTCATTTTTGGTAGTTTGTTGACTAATAACTTCTTACCAATAGGAGTAAAGTGATTACAATAGCACAACTTTTTAATCCAGCTATTAGTATTGGAAATAAGTTTTCGCTAATATGAAATTTTCCTAAAATTTTTCCCCTGAACTTTCTTTGGGCAAGTGAAAAACGTCTTCTGGCGAGGTTTTACTTCTTAATTCTTAATACTTTGCCAATTACCGTTTTCATAATCAGGGCACTGCCCATTTTCCTATAACACCCATATCGACCATGAAAGTTGATCAACGTTTTTTCGAGCGTGAGTATTAGTACTAACGTTTTCTTTAATCTGCAACGAATACCACAAAAAATGCATGATTTGTTTTTGGGTCGCCTAGATACATCTTCGTTCGCTGGAGGTGGGGCCGTGAAAAATGTTTTTATGGTGTTATTTCCCCGAGCCGAGTTTTTTCTGTTACGATTACAAAGGTTTATTATAGAATAATAAACCAAAAATGAAATATAACATGAAATCGTTAACCTTTAACCAGAGATTCCAAGAACATTAATTTAATTTTCCAATGTTTGCTTAAAGATAAAAGTTAAAATGATTAAATTAAGCCGTTCAAAAAGTCAAAATCTTGTTGCAATTGACACCATGTGTACTTATTTGTTGGCAAAAAAATGCTTTCAGCATATTACTAAAAGCGAATGTGATCTGATAAAAATATCATCTTACACAATTTTTTTATCCACTTTAAATGCAACGTCGACCTTCAAGCCCACGTCACCTTCCTTTAACGCTTCGAGAAAAAACTTCGAAACGTCTTTCCACCTAAATGATTTCCTGATTGCGCCTATCGAACGCTCTTCCTTTCTCTTCCGCGGCGACAGATGTTCGCTTCCCTTCTCTTCTGGTAATTTACGGCCTGCACGCGCTCTTTATTAGTTCAAGCCCACCGCCAGAACCGCCAAAGACGTCGCCTTTCCCTCCCCCTGGTACTGCCAAGGACGATCCTTGCGTCAGAGCTGACATCGGTCCGAGCCATTCCTGGTGATGTCATCTTATTTCCAGGCATCCGCTCAGACTCATCGCACTCAGGCTGTCCCATCTGAGAAAAAGGATTCGTCAGAATAAGACAGAGGTACACCACAAGGACGTCTCCGGTTGTGGTAAATACCGTAGACTCCACCTACAGCGTCTGAGTCATAAAGGGCATAAAACCACCCGACGCCACAGAGTCTGAGTCAGACAGAGCGATCGAATGTGATTCCGCTCAAAAGAAAGACATTCTCACCACCCACTCAAATCAAATCACTCGCCTGTGAGTCAATGTTTCCCCTCCTCGATTCGGCGCACTGCCGACGGCAAAATCTCCGCGAGCGGCGGTCTCTCTTAAGCGAGGTGAATCACTGGCGCTTCAAGTTCGGCAACGTCTCCACACTTCCAAGGACTCGTGAGGACCACTCATTCTCATCGAGACGCCGTTATAGATTTTCACCCGCGGCAATATGTTCCACTAATTAGCAGCAGTTATCGGCCAACTTCACAGGACCACCAAAACTTTGCGAATTCCTTCCTAATTGTTTTCATTTTCCCCTTCCACCGTCACCGCACACACATGTTCCGACTTCTTCCTGACCAAATTCCAAAAAAAGCCGAACTTTTCCCATTTATTTAATGGATTCTGTCCACATCTGGCAGTGGATGAATCGGAATCAAACAACAACCATGTTCCTCGATTTTTTTGATTAAAACGGTCTCCTCGTGTGTCGTAGCCGGTCTTGAAAAAGAGAAAAAAAACCGTGGTTTGTCGACTTTAATTGCACCGCTAGGCCATTTGAAACATGACCAACGACCGAAGAGCGTCATTCACATGCAACTAATCGAACCGCAAACTCACCAGTGACGGCCTAACTGCCCAGGAGTCGTGTATCCTGGACACGGGAGAGTGGTATGACAACGGTTTTTTTGCAAGCCCGAGAGCAGTAATCAGCGACAAAGGCAGATGTACAACAGTGCGGTAGCCATTTTTGTCGGGGGAAGGCGTACACGAGTGAAACAATGTCAACTGCACAAAGGACCTCAGGACGGACGGATAAAACCTAAATCGACTGCAAAATTGGTTTAGACCAAACTGCCGTCCGGCATCATTCGTGTAGGTCTTTTTCATTGATTACATTGTCACCGAGACAGGTGTGGTGAGAAGTGCACTTTCCTGCAAGGGGTTGATGATCTTGAGACGGTCATCGTACGCGGTTCAATTGTGGGGCATGACCAGAACATGAATGGAATCAGCCCTGTTCCCAATCACGTTGTTAAATACTGTTTCCGCCCGGTTTTGAACTTAGGATTCCGTGCCAAAGAAGATATATGAATATGTCTTGCAGGTACATCAAATGGCACAGCTTCTAAAATTTTGCTCAAATACTGAGGTAAAATTTGTATTGTACTGTCGTACTTTTGTCGTAACTCAAAAACGGGGATATTGTGTTTGAATTTTCACTATTCATTCCCACTACTTTATTCATTCGTACCGAAAGCGGATTTACGTCGGTAATGTGATTAATATCTGTAATACTGTGTGGTATTCTCGTGTTCACGAGAACTTACAAATTTTATACAATTCAGATCCGCATTGTGCGCATTGAACAATGTGAGTAAAAAGTAACAAATTTATTGCGTTATATCGAATATGTCTTTGCAAATAATATATTATTAAATATTCAGCAGTCGACGACTGACCTGTATTTTCTGGAAAAGTAATCATTTCGTTTCGGTGACGGTAGGTTTGATTTAAGAATTGCCCATATATTAAATTATACATAAAAACGCTTTTCTATCTAAGCGAATATTTTTGGTTATTGTCGAAACATAAAAACATTGCACTAAATTGGACATTTCCTGCGGGTTTTTTGACTCAACTTGCCGCCCCTTATTGTAAGAAACATTTTAGTTCATGTTTGTACTTTTATTTTTTCGTAAAATTTATTTATTCGATTTTCATGCCGAAAATCTTCCAAGACTTTGTTCGTAACTAGAGAAAAATTGCATAAAATGATGAAATGGATCGGATTTTTTAAGAATTGTCAAACGCACTCAATATTGTAGATCTTCTCTACAATAGCAGCAAATTTTCTAATTACAAATCTGTGTTAGGATGAAGCTGGACGGCGGTTTCCGGACAAATAGTCCACAAAATATCAACACGAGCATACAGTGCCCCGCGAAAGTACTCGCACAAGTACAAGTATAGTTCGTCTGTACCAGTCCCAGTACAGTAATCAGTCCTAGTAATTGAACTTTTAATTCTATTCAAAGTAATTAATCTTACCATCAATAAAGTACCGAAGTTGAACTTGAAAAATTATTATAAGTACTCTTTAGTTCCTTAATTCCTTTCGAGTACTTCAATTCCTTTTAATTTCTTTGCATTCCTGAAGTACTTTCAATTCCTTTTAAGTAAATAAGTAATAATCAAATTGGAACTACCGAAAAGTATACTACAGTAAAAATAAAAAAGTACAGTTCATGAACAAAAAACAACTAAAACCATTTTGAATTCGATTTCATTTAAACCAGCATTCAAATAATCAGTCTTCGGGGTACGTTAATAAGGCCTGCAAGAAAAAACAAAAGGAGTGTTCACTATTTAGAACAGCCTCTTAATTATTTGGTTCTTATGTGAATCCAGTTTTCCACCATTATAAATCATATCGCAGAAAATTGTGTCTCAATTTGGCGTAAGTGCGAACTATAATTAACTGTCGACTGTTCACTTGATATTGCTGGGGAAGTCATATCTGTAAATTTAATTATTGTACAACATACACTCAAGCTTTTATAAAATAAGCTAGTCCATAAAAAACAGCCCTTCTAGCTTATTTAGTTTTCTCATTTAACTCCAGAGCATCACCCTCAGACTCCACAAGTTCCTTTGCATGCTTTATGACTAATTTATTAATTTTATCACTAGGCCGACATGTCTGTAGAGAAGAAAAGATACCTCCCAGTAGAAAATTTCATAAGATATATCAGGCAAAGGCTTCAATAAAGTTTAGAAAATATGGAAGTCTTGTTTCATATATATAAACTTAACTAATCCTTAGAACGAGTTACGAGTAAGAAACATTTGCACAAATTCCTAAGTCAGCATTTGATTTTATGTCAGCAACACTATAAAGTTTTTATTGTTTTACGCTTCGCAAGTCGAATAATAATTTTCGTTAAGTCACATTTTCATTCTTGTGATATGAAACAAAAAAGTAAGTAATTCAAAAAATATTTGAAACGTAAAATAATTTGCATTTGATTTCAGTTTAAGAAATACAGACGGCCAGCAATTCAAAAAGCTGGTTGAAACAATGGGAACGTAGGCTTTAGGGTGTTTGGGACCTCACAAAAAAATACAAAAATAGTATTATTTTTGAAAATTACGTTCGTGCTAACTCCTCGCTATTATTTGTTTATGCGTGGAGAAAAATTGAATTTGTTTTCTTTAAAAACTAAATAAAAACTATGGAGACAAAAGCAAAGTGGATGCAAAATATCAAAGTACTCTGATCATCGCAGATAAAAACAGTTTAACTTGATTTTGGCCTCTGTAATTTATATTTAGTCATTTGGAATAATAGCTTAACACAAAATAGGTTTTTTTTCAGTAAAAAACGAAGTAAATCAAAAAGGCTTAAGTTTAGTTTCATTTCAAACATTACGATTAACAAGCTGACAAATCACATCAGACCATATGAGAAGTGGTAGTGACAGACACATTTGCGTAAATATAAAAGCGATATTGTACTTGCCTTCACCCCATGATCGGTCACCCCATGGCATTCAACGTGTTAATAATATATTTTACGAAAACTTATACAAATTTCTGATAGACGAAATCCTTTTTTTTAAATGCAAGATTAATCTGATATGCTACTAAAAATATTTTTAAATAAAAGAATAGAACACTTTTATATTCTGTCAACTAGCTGAATTGCGCTTCTTTAAAAGACTTAACTAAACAATTGCTAATAGCAACCCTTTTATTTTCGTCAGTTGCTAAGTTGCTAAGATGATTAATTAAGTGACAGTGAACAGTGCTTAGAGTGTCATGACTTTTTTTCAATTTATTTGTGTTTTGGTTCAGAACAATAAGACCTCGTCTTTTATTTATAATAGTACAAAGATTAAATTCATTACAAATCCAATAAATTGATTCAATATTGTTAAGAAGAACAGCTTTGAAGTATGTACACTCCGCGACAAAAATATAGCACATGACATGATTTTCTGAGATTATGAAAAAGGATCGATGACTGTTTTCATCGTTTAAGTGTAATAATTTCTCCTTAAAAAACAAGGGGGATAAATGCGTTATTTGTTTTTATCTTCTGAAATACCGAAATTTTCTTCATTCAACTTTTATAGCAACTTCATAAGTTGTTCAAAAGTGCTATCTTTTTGTCACATCATTTATGGTGCTTACACTATACATATATTGAATTATCTTATTTTTTTTTCTGTGCTCTAACTTCCACTTCATTGATTTTTTTAATAGTTCTCTTTAAATGATTTATACACAAAGTGAAGCTGTTTTTGTTAGCTTTAAGTAAGAAAATACGAAAAAAATGTACATGTGCTATCTTTTTGTAGCGTACTTTAGCATTTTGAATTCTTTTGATAGGTAACAGCAAAAAAATCCATCGTCTTATAGCGTGTATAAAGAATAACCGAGACAAATTTAAATAGTTATCTAGGAATGTTGATGTTGAATAATCTTTCAAACTTACATTTAAAATAAACTCGATTCACTTACTGCCTCTTAAAATAAAAATTTAAAAAATCCAGAAAATTAAAACCTGGTACTGAAAGAAAAAGTGACAGATGGTTCTATCACTGGGATTGACATTGGAATTGAAAACCATTATAAAAAGTCATGTAAATGGCATCTCGTCTCGTTCACACAGATGGACCGAATTAAAATGACATTTGCAAATTACAAAGGTAAATATTTTGACATTAGAGCAGTAGTTGTTGTTTTCCTACTGCTGAAAACAGCTTTTTCCACTTTTAGAAAATGAACAGAAACTATTTTAGCACAGGATTTACGAGATAATTGAAATTTCAATTAAAAATTCCTACTGCATGTAGCGTTTTCTCTCTGTAATGATATCATGATTTTTGTGGCTATAACTAAAGAATCATTTTGATGTATTCCAATGAATATTATTGTACCCATTTTATAATTTTTTAAAGGTAAGTAAAGACCGAAAACCTGACTAAGTACTTTTTTTAATGACCACCAGGCAAAACGCACTTATGTAAAACTTAGAACGCATTTCTCTCGAAACATCTTCCTGCGACACGGTATACGCGACTGATAACTCATACATTTTTAAATTAAATTTTTTTATTTTTAATTTTAGAAATTGTTTTCTCTATCGTCTGTCGAGCCGAATTCTCAATATAAAATTTTATAGAATATTAAAGTACAAAATTTATGAGGAACAATTTTTTTTTTAAACTGCCATAAATTATTGAATTTTTCAGTATTAAAAATTCCGACCCGACTATAGCTACACGTTTATTCTACAAGATTTTTTTTTTTTGAATTTTGCAGATCATTCAGCATTACCGGAGTAAATGTTTAAGCGCTGCCTAGGCCTCTACGAAGTTCGTTCCGCAATCACTGTAGATTTTGCCGCATACTCCCCTTCTTGCTGTAAACCGTCGAAATGCTTCCAAGGTGAGGTCGCTTACCGCTTCCAAATGCATTGTAGCACTTGGCTCCGCAACCTTTCCACGTCTTAATGGAGATTGTTACCCGTGGTGCTGGTAATTCACCCATCAGTTGTTGTACTGTCGTTCATCGGTGTCTAAAGCACGTAGTGCAACTGTTGATCAGCTTCTTGACCGCTCCTTTTATTTGGAAGACCCAATATTTTTGACGAATCTGGGACACCATCAGCTGTAAACCTCCATGTAGAAGTTTTATATGGGTGTGGTGGATAATCAGCTTCGTGAAGTGGTGCCTGGGTTCCGGAATGATTGGATGTGTCTGGTTATAAGGCAAGTGTGCTTGACTTAGTCTCACATAGTCCCAAATGTATTCCCTATTCGAGGATTGTTTGTTGAACACACGTTCGAGTGATCCTATCATTAATTTTTTTAACTTATCTTCTAACTTACTAAGGAGTCGCCATTGTCGGTGTATCGGAAAATTTCGGTTTATCATGTAATTAGCATGCTGCACGGTTGCTAAATATTCAACGTGCTCGTCATTATACGGTAGATATGTCGCACCGTATATCGCCTCCAGGCGTTTTGGATCGAACGCCATCGTAGGATGACCACCAGGATGGTAAATAAGATGGCTTCTACAAAACTCAATGCTATGGATGCAACGAGTACTAGTTTCCATCTCTTTTTCCTTATTGTACGCCAGTAGTAATCTTCGTAAGCTTTCCGTATTGATTGGACTGTCTGTAAAGAGTATGAAGTCATCGCCGTTGACGATGGCGTCACCTCGTATGCCCAATTCATGTAATGCCGAACGTAGGATGTGATAATTGATGACGCTGTAGCCAAAGCCGGTGTCCACGTCTCCCGACATTCGTGTTCCAAGTATCTTGTACTCTTCTCCATTAAGGGAGCGAGCTCGGTTTCGTAGCGTCCTATTGCATAATTTACGTAGATCAGCATTTTGTTGACAACAACTAACGTAATAATATTCGTGGCATAATCCTAGCATCTCTCTAGTGACGTAAGCTTCGAACGTCTTGTGATCGCCTTCAGTGTAGCGCCAACTAAGGAGATGGACTTTTCGACCAATGTCATTGTATGTGCCCTTGTCAGAATCGTCTTGGTTAAGAGCGCGCTCGATCGGTCTGATATAGCGGCCGTAAATAAGGTTGAATGATTGATGACGTGCCTGGATAAGTCGTGGAGCCTGTGCCCATTTCCTCAAGCTTAGTGAAAGGAGTGACGCGACTCGAGATCGGTCGTCCATTTTGAATTCCTTCGTAAGCTTGCTGATAAAATCTTTGTTTTGAGGGGTTGTCCATAGACTGGATATACTCCTCATGGCTCCATGGGCAAAGTTTTCCCTTGAACTGAACTTAAGTCCGGTAAATTTGGTAGGGTCATACTCGGCCAATAGTTCAGGTTTGTGTCTATTGGCGTATGCGACGATGGTTGTTGTTGCGGATTGTGTATAATAGTAGAACCCATTTGGATTATAAATGGGAGAATAATACGTAGTGACACGGTGGAGATGGTTATGTTTCGTGCCCATCTCCACAGGAACCCGGATTGGGGTCTGTAAAGGCGATTTGTATCTTCGGTGATGCAAGATGTCTAAATCGCTCAATGCAATGTCGGTGAATGTTATCGTGGATATCTTATTGGCTATTCGGAATGTTTTGCGTTGGCGTTTGTTTACGCTGTAGTTGTAGTGCATGATGTTATGTGAATCATAATCGTATTGAGGCCAAATGTTGACAAAGTTGAGGCCGCCGGGGGGCGACCTCTGCGTCCGTTAACCGACAACCCCGATGACTAGGAACCACTTACCCCAGCACACTTTCTAATCGGAACCACATTATTCACCGTACCAGAGCCAGACTTGTCCACAGGCAAACGAGGACACCTTGACAGATGGATGGCAGTACAGGCACACCCACAAAGCTTCTGGAAGCACTGGCAAGGAGAATACCTTACCCGACTCCAACAACGTCCGAAATGGCTGAAGTCAAGACTGCTGCTAAAAGAAGGAGATCTGGTCCTCATCAAAGCTGAGCGCCTTCCGCCCACCAAATGGAGTCTAGGACGCATAACGAAGTCTTACCCGGGACTCGACAATTTTGTACCCGTCGTCAAACGGGAACAAGATACGCAATACGGAACGACGTAACGCCCCATCACGAAACTATGCCCACTACCAATAGAGGATCAACTGCTCTGAAAACACAAACCGCAAAGAAACATCCTAGCCACACAATGGTTCACTCGAAGACCACTAACAGAAAAGCATTTACAAAACTCTATCTATGCAAACACACGTAGACACAACTTACAGTCCATCCAGAAATACTTGATTGCAAACAAAGATTTCGTGGGCAAACAAATGCACACACCCCACATAATGCATGCGAATTGACACAAAACATGCACCTTAATAATATAAAATTAATTAATCTAACCGTACTCACCCGTAATCAACACTGAATTTAACTAACAACACAACACTATGCACTCGATCGCCGAACATCCACTGCGGGCCGAAAACAAAACTCAGCCTCCCCTCACCGCACTTGGACTTCCAGTCCACAAATGAGATGCCCGTCGCACTGCAGCCCGCATTCCAGTCCACGAAGTAGACGTAAACAGAGATGGAACCGTCCATGGTAGCCATAAAAAAGAAAGATGCATATAGATCGCACATGTCCTTGTCTATTACATATGTGCTCCGTTCCCTGTTTACTGATATGGTCTCTATTTTACATGAAACATCGTTGAGTCCAGGGCAACGTCGTCAAGGTGTCGATAAGGAAGTTCGCTTAGAAGTTTCTCCAGCCCGATAATAGAAAGCAGATCATGATATTACAAGCACAAAAATTGAGAACGTTGTTCACCGCCGCGGCGGGGAGAATGTACGAATCGCGACGATATAAAGCGATTCTGTAACGAAAAACAAACATAGCCAAGAAAACAACAATGCCCACAAATATGAATGTCAAAAAAAAATGTAAAACAAATGTAAACAACCATTTTTTTTAAAAGAGTTAGCCTTGGAGCAACCAAGGTTAAAATAAAACATTCGATTTATAACGTTGAGTTGAATACAGTGTTTTAACCAGTTACAGTTTTTTCACAGTTGATTTTCTCAAAAGAGCAATTTTCTGAGTTCATACCCCGAACAGTAAGTAAAGACCGAAATCCTCACTAAGTAATTTTTTAAATGACCACCAGGCAAAACGCACTAACATATGTAAAATTTTGAACGCATTTGTCTCGAAACAACTTCTTCCGGTACACGCGACTGATAACTCATACATTTTTAAATTTTAGAAATTGTTTTCCCTATCGTCTGCCGAGCCGAATTCCCCATATTTTGATTTAAAAATGTTATAGAAATAATTAAAGTGTAAAATTTATGATGACATTTTTTGTTTAAACTGCCATAAATTATTGAATTCTTCAGTATTGAAAATTCCAATCCGACAGACTATAGCTACACCTTTGTTCTACAAGATTTTTTTTTTAATTTTGCAGATCAATCAGCATTTGTCGGAGTTATCGTGTCAGCCATAGATCAGCTTTTTTTTGGCTTTGTGGACGACGTCAGATTTTATGTATTAACTTTTGGAAAGTTGGAGTGAAATGACTTTGTTTGCAAGGCAAAACATAAATAATGTGTACTATTTACTATTATAAGTTTCCATTGCTATCCCAACTAAAAAAATGATTTCCTTTAGCGCTAGACTGGCTACACTGGATATCGCTTAGAGACCAAAAATCCTTGATATACATCCATATATTCATCTTAAATGCCGATCAATTCTTAATTTTCTCACAAATGAGCCAAATCTAGAAGACAGCGCTGCTATTCGCTTTACGTATTTCTTTGTCTTGAAATGGCTGACGGGTCGAAAATGTTTGATTCTTTACAACCGTCACTAAAATTTTGCACTCGCACAGTTACTGACTGCCTCGAACGCCTGTCATGCTACTGCATGGAATATTGCAAGACAGGCAGCAGCGCTTTGGGAAATTGACGTCAGCACTAGAAAATCACTTGAATTTGTTTCTCTTTCTTGCAAGGAATCTCTTTAAATCAGATCTTTCTACGTGACATTTTCGAGCATTTCTTGAAAGCAAATCGTTAACAAAGCACCCAGGACTAGAAATGAAGTGAAGTTATAACCCTCCCCCTTCCATTGAAAACCAATGTGCGGAATAATCCAGGTCTGAGGATGCATTTTCTCTTGAATTACCCTGACAGCTAAAGGTGTACTCTGTGAGATTTGATTTCGCTTAACAAAACCCAAAATGTCCATCGACGAAGCATAAGCTACTTCTTGATCTATCACGTAACGCATTTGGGTCCCCACCCGTCGTACTCAACTCCCACAGACATCAAATCAGAGAAACTGTGTGTGGGCGAGGAAAAAGTAAATAGCCAACCATCACGTAGTAAGGCGGAGCCGGCAAAAGTCCTTTATTTATTCCTATGCAACAAATTACTTCACATGTTCTTAAGGATACGATACACATTCCAAAAGACCATTCCGCCTTCGTGTGGGCTGACGTCATTGGACTTACGAAATGATTGATAACCCAGCCAGCGAATAAAGTGCAACATGAAATGGCAACAATTTTCTGTTTCGATGGCAGAGATAAACGAAGATGCAGTGTGACGCTTCACTTAGTAGGAGCCAACACACATCAACCCGGCGCGGCATTATGAATGACACTGCATTGCGACAGAGTGAGCGCGCTGTGTATTTAAATCAGCTCCTCGTCGGCTAAGCCGATTAAGGTGAAGATTTCTCAATGTGTCCAATGACGCTACCGTGGTCATCAATTATGGATGCACATTTTTAAAGGACCTCCCTCTCTGAGGAGGAACATTTCATTTTGTGGGAGAAATTTGAATGTTGGCTGCTTTCACAACAGAATTTTAATATTTCGAGTGACGTGGGTTGTTCTGCCGATGAAGTGGTGCGAATCTGAGTGTCTTTTTTTTACGCGGGCAACTTCTCATGAATTCACTTATAACTACCTAAAAAAAATGTTAAAAACTACGGCATTTTAACTAGCAGGCAATATAAAGCCTTGAACTTGAAAATCGTCCATTATTCTAAGTACAATAACAGGAACTTATATATTTTCAAGCACATTTTTAAGCAATCGGGCTTCTTATAATCGTGAATAAACAAAAACCTGCATTGTCAGTAAAAAATGGTAAAGCTAAACTTGTATTGTAGAGCGGGGCTAGTTGGGTTACGCGAATTTCTTAAGAACAGTAAGTAAGTACTACACGAAGAAAAGGACACACTAACCAACCTCTACAAATTAGGTTTCGCTTGCATTATATCAGTAGATAAGGAGCCACACGAATTTTTTTTTTATCGAATAACGTTTATTTTAGTATTCCGTTTAAAAAATCTAACGGTTTTGAGTATTTTTCTACTTATGTCGAAAAGTTTCATCAAACTAAATGTGGCTCAACTGGTCGACCAACTTCGGCCTTTGAATAACCTACTAAGAATAACTTGTATTTTTAGTAAGTTCAGCTGTTTCCAATAAACTTCAACATATTTTCCAGCAAACTGGGCTTAATGTGCATAGAAGCATTATCTAAAAGTGCAGAAATAGGGCTCATAAGAAATGCTTACCTGCACTTGAGGCCATTTTTATTTGTATTAACTGCAATAACGACTATTTCTTACTTTTTGTGTTTTGAATAAAGTTTTTCTATCCCCACTATTAAAGCCATGGCCCAACTTGTCCCGCAAGTCTGGCTTGTAGGTACTGGAAATAAAATCTTGCAACGCTGGTGTACACCTATGTTTTGAACATTCAAAGACTCATGAAATATTTTCTGCTTCTTGACTATTTGACTATTCTATTCCTCAACTCGCATGAATTGAACATGACTCCAAGAAAAAACACAGCATACCATCGTAGCATTAACTGTCAAAAGGAAGGAACAAACACGATCTCTCGGTTCTTGAAATAAGTAAAAATATATTGAGTGAGAGCAAAATTAAAGTGGCCTGTTTTACTCTATACACATTACAGAATGATAAATTCTTATAAAAAATGGAAAATAAAGTTTTTCAACTGCAACCTGTGGCTCCAACATTGCCCAAAATTGTTTGTATCCTCACACAGAAACAAACAAAATGAAATCGAAGAAACAAATCTTAGGCCCGCGCTTTCATCCCAAATAACACATGATCAAATACCTCAATGAAAGGGCCTAATTTACTTATACGTTTCAAAAAGTGTGCCTCTGATTAAATTCCACAGTTGCATGCTCCCCCGGGCGCCATTGTGAAGCCGAAAACAGGCCGACTGAAGCAACAAAAAACGTCCCGAAAACTCATCGATTGAATTGGCTCATGATAACACAGCCAAACAATGTTTTCAAAGACACACCACCGCTCGCCACCGCATCCCGTCACTAAATGGGTTTCCAATGAGCGTAAGAGATGAGAACCTCGGTGTTGCTGATGTTGTTTGGAGGCCACTCAATATTTCCAATTAATTGAGCTAACCTGGGAGATAAACAAACACACATGTTTTTCAGCATCCTAAAAAAGCGCACAACAATAGCCCACGCTCACATTCGACGGAAGGACTCAGAGAGGAAAAAAATGTAAAAGCGTTCATTTGATGAATACCGTAGCCGAGGTAATTTATCAAAAGGATCACTTCACCGTCCAAAAAAAAAATGTGAAAAACCGAAGCGCAGAGACCCAGAGAAAAGGCGACCAACGTCGCATTCACCGACGTTGGGGGCGCCAGATGGAACATTGGATCTCGAATAAAGCGTCGAAACAATGCCGCCATATGTCACTATTTGTCCTGAAAATTCTCATCCAGGTTCGGTTTTTGTTTTAGCCGCTTTCTCTGTCAATGTGTTCAGTTTCGATTTGCGTGCGGAGCCAGGAAGGACAGATTCATGTTTTCCGGTTGTTTGTTTACCTTTGATTTGAAAAATGTGTAAATAGTGGGCGCGGGAGCAGAATCGAAACGTCGATGGATGAAGGGCGAGGAACGAGGGAGGAGAAAATCAAATTGTTTCGTCCAATTTTTAAGTTTTGAATTAAAATCCTCGAGTTTCCTTCTCTGTGGAACAGTTTCATCGGCTGGGCACACACAGAATCCCAGAGATAGAGAAAAAAAAGAAATTTTCCTGGTGCTGGTTTTGTTTACATGTCGGATTGAAATTAGCGAGATGTACTCTGCTGCAGTCAGAATGTGAATAGAATTTGCCAATTCAAAGGGAGGAGGTAAAACAAAACGACGAGAGACAGAATGTGAAAAATTTCCCGTTAGTAATTAAGGCCAATTGGTCAAGTTGCCGTGAACGAGGAAAACAAAAACGGTTGCGACAAACAGAGGTTGGAAAATGAATTTAGACAGAGAGACAGTTTTTTCTTTCTGTCGTTTTGAAATGGAATGCAATTTTACACAAACGTTGTGAATTCGATTCGGTTATGTAACAAGCAAGTAATTAGGGCAATGGTTACGTTGGGTTGAGGACTTGTGACGAACTCTATCAAAAGGTGTGATCAGGAATGGTTGACACTGGAGGCTAGAAAAACGCTGTTGGTCATGGTTGCCATCTTTGGCAGTCGAGTACAAAGGCTTCGTTCATTGAATTATATCGGAGAAAAGGCAAATATACCTAACAATGCTCTACCTTATATTTTAAAGGTCGAAAAATAATTAAAAAAAAAGGAAATAAGATTCTGAAATACAACCAGCCCTGTTGGTTAAAAAAAGAATGAAAGACGTTCTTATATTTGAGACGAGCTTACATTTTTATTCCATCTATGCAGAGCTTCCAGGATATCTTAGGGAAAAATTATTCCAAACGCGTTTCGAATTTTTGTTATTCATGGTGATGAATGCTTAGTTCTCTAGCAACGTCCTGTTAATGTGGCGGCCTTGCTAAATTTTTTCGATGATTTTACCACTTTTTCAGTGATTTCTAAAACAGAGCGAGCCGCATCTTTAACATGAAAATTAGCAGATCCAAAACGAGCAATCTACTTCGCTGCTGTTTTTCTGCTTACAGCATTCTCTCAGTAAACTTCACAAGTTCTTCCAGCAATCATAGAATTGACTTTGTTAATAACTTTTTTAGTTTGGGAGCCATATTTGTTTAATGTGTGCTCGTCGGTCTAAATGTGGTGTGGGGCAAGCTGTGAGTCACCGTGTCTCAATTACTATGCGATGTAATTACAAGTTTTTTTTCTATTGGGATTAAAGTAATCCCTGAGAAAGCAAACAGATTTAAAAAAAGTTTCCTAGCAACTTCTCAAATCGAAATTGAAGTGAAGAGCATTTACGTCAGTGTTTCTGAAATCTTAAAATGTTTTTTATATATCAAGAGTCAAATACGATTACATGTTTAAAGGCATATGTAAAAACAAGACTTGGGTCTAACATTCTTCAAGATATTGCCGAGTTTTTTGAAGCCTTTTGGCAAAGGATGTTCTAGTATGTTTTTTAAATCGGTACTAAATCGGTTAAAATATTTTTGTTGTTTCAGGTCAGACTAAATAAAAGCATCTTATAGTAAAGAACAATATCCATCTATTGCTTAGCCGTTTTCATCATCAAAAAGTGCTGCCACACGATTTAACGCGAAAGATTCCACGTAATCGCAAGTAATGAGAAGACATATATACATAAGCTGTCCCTTAAGAGACCGTACTGCACTGAAGTGCCATGCAACGAAAGAATATCTCTTCCTTTACTTTACAAATCGCAATCATTTGGAATCTGTAACCTCCTGCCCATCACTTAGCCGTGTACCACCCGCACCACACCATGTCCGTACACAACTCTACGTGACTCGCACAGCATCCGGCACCACCGCGACGAGATTTCCTTCCGTTTTTATTACGAAAATAAATTTCAGGATCTGCTCGTTTCCCCAATAAAAAAGAAGACGAAAACACAAAAAAAATAATCAATAACCCTGCCACGATAATCCTTCAACGCAACCAATTCAATCCGCGGAGAATGGAAAACTTCTTCCAGTCTCGCTAAGTAAACTGCAATTAGTGTCCTTAGCTTTACGAACACAGCCATTGCGATTAAAACTAAACGCTTCAGTCGTTGAGTACTCTAATTTCGCATCACAACTTACAGAGCTGAGGCGTGGAGATACGCGGCGCCAACTAAATTCAACCAGCGGAGGACTAAGGACTGCAGTGGCACTTTCACTCATTGCAGCGCTGCTGCGGTGCTGACATGTCGTCGTTGGTGCGAGGATTCCGGGCGACGGGAAATGTTGTCGTGGCTGCTCTATGCATTGTGTTAACAAATGAGCATCTACTTTAAGGCGCTATTTTGCACATGTGCGTGTGTAAGTGGTCAAGCACATGGGTCACACGGTCATAACTTTAGGGCGCAGACACTCTGTCGCCAAACACATGTCCATGAATTTGCTCGCAAAAACGGTGCCAAGCGAACACATGGAGTGATGACGTGTATGGGCGCCTCACAGTGTGCGAAAAGGATGATGGCATTAGCTGGAAAGGTTTGTGGCCGATATAAAGTTTGAAATTAAGATGATAATATATCGCCAATCGATCGCGTTTAATTTAACACCTTACAATACAAATTCATATAAGCCTACAGCTAATAAGAGCAGATGTCTTCCTACGGTGTCGATGACATGAAAGCAACATTCGATATATTCTAGAGGCACGGGAGAATACGAGATTATCCAAATTAGACTCGTATCAGCACGTTTCTACGGACGAGTAAGACTAAAAAACTTGTATGCCCTTCATCATCATTTAATCATTTTAATTGTAGTTGGTGGTGAATCATTACTTTCGAATTTCTATTTTTTCCAATATCTCGAAACGGAGTGATAGATAGTTTGTTCAAGAAAAGTGACCTTTTTTTATCACAATTCATTGTGCATAACACAATGTACTTCTTTTGGCTTTCGACTGCTGACAAGTAAAATGAAAGCTGACTGACGTCTAAATACTCTGTATTTTTGAACTGAACTGATAGCTAAACTGACAACAATGTCTAAAAGGGGCTTTAAAGTAGAGAGTGTATTCCGATCGAAAATCTAGAAATCGGTTCATTGTCATGCGTAAAAACGAAACATATTAAGATGAACTTGTGATTAGTAAAAAAGGCATGCAAATTCTAAATTTTCGTGAATCAACAATAAAAAATGTTTTATATAGAAGAACACAAAACTATTTTTTGAATGATTGACGGAAAGCTTTGCAATAGTTTAGGCAAAACAAAATCGTTGTTACGAACTTATCAAATGTAATTCTACCCTTGGTAACTGCCGGCGGCGCTGACGGCAACTCATTCACCGAAAATCACAAACCGAACGCCATTCAAATGTAATAATTGTAATACATAGTGTGATTCGAAAAACATCGCAGACAGGGGAAACCGAGGGTAAGGAGTTATTAATTTTTCTTTAAACTGCTATTTGAGTAATGCATTTTTTTGTATATTTTTAAGTTTCTCAAAGCGCTTAATAAACGCTCAAAGAGTTGTTTTTTTATTAATGTCGTCATCGCACAGTGGGGCAGAATCACGAAAAGTTGGCTTCGAGTCTGTGCTCACGTTGCTCGCTTGTTTCAGAGGAACGGGTTTCAACTGTGCGTAATCGTTGAGCTTCGAGTCTTTGCTCACGTTCTTCGTCAGATTCTGAGGTTTGCAGCTGCTTTTTTCTTTTTGCTTGAGGTGTATTTTTACCAATCGCTGATCGTTTGAGAGGCATATTTATAAATATAAATCACAATCTGTAATCCCATTCTTTTCAATACTAAATAATATTATTATTCAATGCGTTTACTTACGACTGTTGACGAATTTTACCGGCAAATGGATTAAAATCAATTGAAAAAATACAACAACTGTACATTGGAAATCAATCAAACGATACAATGTTGGAAAACTTCGTAAAAAAACAAAATATCCGATATTATTCACGCCATCCGGTTAATTAAATCTGCAGATGTTACTAAGATTCGAATTCGAGAATTTATATGTAGTACAATTCGATTATCAACGTCAAGTAATCGAAATCAATTAAGATTTAATTCATTTGTAGGTACTATATATGAATCAAATTCATTATTTAAACAATCTGAATATTCATAACTTCAATATCATTGATGTCCAATTGATTTTAGAGTATTTGATGGTTCATAAATTGCATCTAAAAGGTATTATCGCACTAACTCACCAACTACTTCTTCTTCTAATCACTAATAACTCCAAGTGTATTTAACACATAATTTTCTTTTGAGTAGAAAGTATTCATTAAGACGAATTTTACATGTTTTTTCCAGATTTTAAGGCAAAAGGGTGTGGAAATTAGAGGGAACAGCCTTTGTCCAACTTTGAAGCGAAAGAAAGCACCGTCATTTTCAAAGACCTTTTGGTTGATATATCACTCGACAGGATCAGGCGAACTTTGAAAGTCAGCCCTCACTTCACTTCCTTCACTATGGGAACCGTCCCCTCCAAAAAAAATTAGTACCAAAACCCTTTTGACAGAATTCTGAACAAAGTTGCCAAAGACATCAATGCTCTATCTCCTACCATTTGCAAGTCTATAAAGGACAAACACAAACAAACATTGATTTTTATATATAAAGAAGAAGAAGAAGATAATACTGTTCAGTACGTTTGTGTATGGTAATAAAAAAGAAGAACGGCTTACATTAGTGTTTCGTTTTTTTAGGTGATAACTATGGAATATTAAGAGCGGTTTCTTAGCTTTTTTTTCTATTTTCTTTAGAACATGAACTAGAAATCTTGAAAATTCTATCTTTAAAAATAAAAGGGGAAAAATATATACATAACTTCTAAACTTAAAAATTAACGATTTTTAGATGAAATAATGACGATCAACTTCTACGGTCTCCCAGTGCCACAAGCAAATATGAAACGGAAAAACCAATCAGAACTCTCCCATTAATAATGAAAACATTGACCCATACAACTTGATAAAAATAAGACAAAATGTTTTGATTTTTGGCAGCGCTTGCCCCACTGTGCGGCGGTTTCTAGACAAATAGTCCACAAAATACCACCGCAAAAGTATTCGTAATTAAGTACAAGTACAATTCCTCGGTACCAGTCCCAGTAATAGTAATAGCCAGTCCTAGTAATTGCCCTTGTAATTCCTTTCAAAGTTACAATCTAAGTACCGTACTTGACAAATGATCGTGAGTACTTGCTAGTTCCTTAATTCCTTTCGAGTACTTCAAATCCTTTTAACTACATTGCATTCCTAAAGTACTTTTGATTCCTTTTAAGTAATTAAGTAATAATCAAATTGAAACTATAGAAACGTTTACTACAGTAAAATAAAAAAGTACAATTCATGAACAAACAACAACTAAAACCATTTTGAATTCGATTCCAATAAAACCAGCTTTTCAAATAATTTGTCAGATAGCGATTGCCTTCTGGGTACGTTGATAAGGCCTGCAAGAGCAAGCAGAAGGAGTGTTCACTATTAAGAACAGCCTCTTCATAATGGGGTTCTTATGTAATAAATCCAGCTTTTCACCATTATCCATTATTGGAGTGAGTGCGAACTATGAATAACTGTCGACTGTTGGCTTAATATTGTTGGTGAAGTAAACTTTGTAAAATTATTTAATGTACAACATACACTCAAGCTTTTATAAAATAAGCTAGTCCATATCTCAAAAGTAAAAAAAAATGAGCCTTTCTCATTATTAACTCGCTCATTGAACTCCAGAGTATTCATGAGAATTTCATCAAAAAGCCGACTTTTTTTTTTCAACGTTCAAGGCATTAAGCAACTTTATTTTTATTGAAGGGCAAAGCACAGCTGCTGGAATAGCAGCTGATGATGAAACGAAATCGTTTCATCAAACTTTCCTCTAATTGTACAGCCTTTTAGAAGTTCAAATTTGTCGGATAATATTATGCTCTGAAATTTTGTCTTCAAAGTGACTATAGCCGGAAGAAAAAATTAATATAACAAGTTTTGTTCCTGCTGAAGAAAATTAAGTGTTGCTGACATCGGCTCCATAAGCATGCAATACTCTTCGAGGTACAACATATCACTAGGCTTAAGCTTTGCAACATCTAAATGCTCGCATAGATCTGTCAGATTTTCTTTACAATCCAAGATTTTCTTCAATATGTCATAAAGAGAGTTCCACCTAGTAATAACAGGAGGTGTTAAACTAAAACCCAATATGTTTCTTATTATTTCTGATGATATTTTACTCTTCTTCCATAAATTACTACATTTTTGGATAACTTTGATAAAAGTATAATTCATTACAAATCACTAAATGCTGACAATAGTCGTACAATTTGGGGTTGAAGAAATTTGCGAAAATGATCAAGAGCTTTAACAAATTAATATGGTACTACTATTATAATTCCCCAAGAAAAGCTCAGTTAGAAATTTGTCGATCTCAATTTACTTTCTGTGTTTTTTGGTAAATGGTCTTCGACGTCAAACGACGTTCTTTCACTAATAGCAGTCTCAGGTCATAGGTATTTAAGAGTATTCGATGAGCCTCAGCCGCAGATCTCTTCATATTAAAGCAGAAATTTATTATTATATTCAAGACGAGAATTTGGCTCGTAAGCTTACATGTTTAATCGAGAATAACTTTATGATGCAGACACAAATCGACTAATATTTCGATGGCGTTGTGTTTACAAATATCTAAGCTTATTGTATGAAATATACGATTTATTTATTTTTGCTACCACTTACCGCTATAGCCATCTATTGCAAAACGGTGGAAGCAAAGTTGACCATCTAATATTAAATTTTGAAAAAAAAAATTGTGGAGTGACGAATCCCAATTTAACTTGATGGAGTCGGATGGGTAAGTGTCGGGGTCGTATTTATTCCCAAAGGTAGAAACAAGCCGCTCGACAACCCTAAGTCCTATAGACCAATCAGTCTTTCTTCGTTTCTGCTAAAGATGACTGAGAAGTTATTAGAACTTGTAATAAGATCTGCACTAGAAAAGGCGCCATTCAATAGACTGCAATTTGGCTACCAAAAAGGTAAATCTACAGTTACCGCACTTCATAAACTAAACTAAATCCAAAGGATGGCGTGCATTTGCACAGCTGGAGGTATGAGAACGACTCCAACTGCAGGGATGGAAGCTATCCTGAACCCCACTCAACTACACACTACTATAAAAGCAGAGGCAGCAAAACAAGCAGCTGCTTGGGCATCTCCCAATATTAAGACTTGGTGCTAACTTGGAGGTCTTACCCGGAGGTGGTTACCAATGGTTGACAGGTAACGACTTTGATATTTCTGTTGACCAAAGTACCATTTTGGACATAGTTCGCGAAACAGTAAAAGCACTAGAAATAAAGCTGTATCGAATCTTGATTTCATGGAATATGGGTATCGAAACAAGAAATAATGAACAAAACAGTTGTTCTATGTTTCTCTCGCTTAACAGTCCGACGCACTAACCGACTAAGCGACGGGGCCCACAAAAGACAACTGTAACCGATGCCACTCCACAGATCACCTCATACTCAGTTTTATATCAAAAAGATCTCTGTAAACAAAAATCGCCTCGAAATTTCCTGTCTAGAAAAACGGAAAAGAAGACACATTTTCTTAACGTCCCATCGAATTGTGCCCATACACTATCAAAAACGAAAACGAAATCATTTAGACGGAAACGGAATCATTTAAACTGCTCCGCCACACACAACCGCACACAAACACCCGTCCGTTGAAAATACTTTCGTTCGAATTTTCAATAAAACTTGAAATATTACTGCAGTGGTAATGATAAAACTTTTGATTGATATTATTATTGGCCATCCGGCTGTGCAATCGAACCCCACATGCCGCCCACGAAAAAAAAACTCCAAAACATTCGAACATCCAAACAACACCAAATACGATTTCTTCTCCACCGGCGAGAATTGAAACATGGCACGGAGAAAATTCCTAGAAGTGAAATATCCTTCCACCCCCAATACGAAGTCCTGTCGTGGCCCGACCAGAAAGACCCAGACGACCAGTCAAACATTCGGCCACTGCCCCAATCCGGAATTGGTATCTCTCAGATGTAAACATTTTATTCACTCTCCTGCTGTTGTTGTTGTTGCTGTATTTTTAGCCGGTGCTGGTGGGAAGACGCTGCAGCAGATTGCTGTACTCTCAGTTCGATTGGCTTCGGTTTATTTGCACGACGAACCGAAGCGGTCTGCCGGGCGGAGACGCAGATATAATAATCGCATTGTGTGCAGCAGTGCAGGGCAACTTTCCGCTTTCCGCAAATGTTCAACAGGAAAATGCAATTGGAGTCCTTTTTTTTGTCTCTCTGTGTGTGTATGTATGTGAGAGCGGAGACGTCCTGTGCTCGGATGCTTCGAGCCGAGAAATGAATTTCTCTCCTGATTATTTCTTAGTGGTCAAATAAATTTGAAGAAAACATTTCATAAATTTGAAGTTTATTGTTTTCGACTGGGGAAAGTAATCACTATTTCCTGAGTTCGAAGGGGCGGAGGTTTGCTATTTCGATGAAATTGAAGTGGGGTCCGGTCTTTGAGAAAACAGACAGTTGAAGGAGCACATCCAAGAAGTTGTAGCAGCATCGAGGGACATTGAACATAGGGGAGCGTTCGTTTTGAGCGCTTTCAGTTAAAGTTGTTCGTTGGGTCGTTGAACTGTTAAAGAGCAGAGATCGGGATTCTTGAGTCATCTAAAAACCTTCCAATTTATATTAGTTAATAACAGTTGTTGTTGGCGCGCAAAGAAAATAGTGTAAAATATGAATATTGACGCGATGGTGTCTTGCAGTTTGTCGGCTGAAGCAACACATATACAAAATGAAATCAAACACCAAATTTGAGGCTTTGTCACACTTTTTGATGAAATTTATCATAGCAACGCCTTCTTTAATAGTGTATTCCAACCATTAGTAAAATTCACTACCATATACAGTAAACTCTCGATAGTTCGTATTTCATGGGATCAGTAAAGACTTCAAATTACGGAGGTTTCAGAAAAATAATATTGCTCACTTTCGTCACGTAAGCATTTCAACGCACGGTTGTTGAAGGCATACTAATTAAACTTGACTTCGAAGGAGTTTTTCATGTTGTTTTGCACTGAAATAAATTTGAATCAAGGAGGGGACCACCTTCATTTCGATTCGATTTACATGTTTTTTCTTTGTTCAGGTTACTATGAAAATGCTTTTATTTACAGAGGTTGTAAAATTAAAATTATCGAGAGTTTACTGTAATAATATTATAGACAGAATAGCGAATCAAATCTAAGCTGTTTACCTACCGATGTTGCTTTAAAATTTTGTTATTGAAATAGAAATCTACTAAAGGTCCTGTTTATTTATTTTATTTTATATTTATACTAATTGTCCCGAGGTGCTGAGCTACGAAGCACCATTATGAAGAAATGAACGATTTAGAGAAGCTGCAAAACAATAGCACACAATCTCCTCAAAAATGATACACTACCAAAGCCAACTGTTTGCCTACAAGAAAATTTGTACAAAATAATATTATTACTCATTAGTTGTAATTATAATTAAATTTCCTTCAAATACCATCACTGCATTTTATATAATATTTAAAAACTTGAATTACCGATTTCAAAATGCTGTAATGAATAAATTTGTTCGCTATCATCATACAAAAAGTAATTAAATATTGATTTTAAATACATACAGTGGCCCAAGTAAATATACATGCCCCCCCCAAGTTTCTTGAATTTTAGTACTTTCGGCCATAATTATGCTATAAAATCGCACGGTATTCACCCTTATTCCGATAGTCGTTCAACGCCAATAAAAAAACGACAGTGTGAATTTCGTAGTACGTACGACGTTCAACGCCAAATAAACGACAATATGTCGATTCTCTCTTGTGGAACGTGTTCATATATTTTTTTTTTGTATTCCGATAGTCGTTTCTATATTAAAAACGTCCGTCAAAACGCCCAAATCTGTCGTCGAGAAAAGTGTTCACGACAAAGAAAAAAGTAAGCTTTTATAGTTATATTTTGTTTTCAATAATTTCATATTCTTTGCTTAGGGTAAAAATAACAACCCAAAACCAAATGCGACGGCTGATCGAGCTCTTGGACGAGAATGAGCACGTCTTAAAAATTTTCAAAAGAGGATTTGATAGGAAGTTTGGATGGAAGCAAGTAGCTGAGTTAAGGTAGCAGCTATTTTTGAAACAATAGGAATCGCAACAGAACGTTCTTGCGGAAAACTATTTTATTTTTAAATAAATTTCCACTAAATTTAAAAAAATATTTAAAAGCTTCTTTATCAAGACGAAAGAACATTTTGAATATCTTTAAAGAAAACATTGATAGAACTAATTCAATTAAACATAAAACATTCTTTCAAAAGGATTCGTTTTATATCGAATCCATCTCCTTTGAAGAATCAAATCTTTTTTTGTCTTTCATGTTTTTCGTCGTCACTGCTGCTAAAAAAAAAATAACTTGCTACACTATTCATTTTTAAATTTTTCAAATCAAAAAAATTCAAATTTCGAGCAATTTGATTCGTCAAATGTCAGCTCTTTTGATGGATCGTATTGTGGAATGTAAGAGAGAGAAATACGCCGACGTTTGAGTTACGGAATATCAATAAAAAAACGACACGACACTTAAACGACAGTCGGCGTTTACGAAAAAACGACTATTATAGACGCTTCTGCAGCGAAATTTGAATAAAGTGTTTATTGAAGTATGAGTGATTGATGATGATGATGATTTCGTCCAATATTTTTGAAATGGAATTAATTTGGTCCGATTGTTTTTGAAAAAAAGTTTCTTGTAAACTTATTTGCTCTTGGAATATATTTTCTTGATTTTTTTTTCTTAAGTAATCGGCGTTCTTTTTGGGCAGCTTCCTAAATATAATTTAGGAGTTGATGGCTCTGCGGTTGACGTGGATGAAGATGCTATAGTATCAACATCTTCCTAACCTATATATAACAAGTGAAAATGACACAATATCTTTCAAATTAATATATATGTGCAGGTATACCTTTTTCCACGCCGATGCCGAATGCCCGTGTGCTCGCAAAATCACTCACGCATGATTCAAGCGCACAAGCGGAAGCGATTGCTTCATCATCCTCTGTCAACTTTTGCTTTTGAAATGGTCCAGCACCTGTCTGCTACATTGACTTTTTGTTAAACGAGATTTTTTTGTTTGTTTGGTATTTCCTAATGGTCCATACCTGCAACGAAAAAGTTAGAGATTATATGCTACTATACTACGTGCTTACGCACTCTTTCCCATTCAGCAATTGATTTTGTCGGCGGGCCATTCGAATTCAAAAGAATCGCCAGTCGATCCCACATTTTTTTTTTTTGAACTGCCCTTCCCTGGCTAGAAAGGGAGTTGTATGATCTAGCCAAGTCGGAGTGCTCTTCCATGAAGTCAGCCATAAGTCTCTGTTGCAACTTGGTAACTTGAGACCTAAAATTAAATATATGTGTACTAACACAAAATAAAAAAAAATACATGTTCAATTTACTTACATTTTTCATGGATTATACTCCAATACATGTTTAAGCTAAGAACCAAAGAAATAACGACTAAAATCGTTCGCCTTATCTTTTTTCCCCCTTTTCCACTTTTATGGAAGATTAATTACACCTTAACGAGAAACTCGGTTCACTTTATGACTGTTTTTCTTTTATTTATGCAAACCTAATGACGGTAAACTGACATAATTTTCAAATTTATGAAAATCATGTCAATCAATTTTTGAATTTGACATTTCATAATTACAAGTGATGCCTTCTTTTCACATTTTTTTTGTGATCACATTATACAATCGCAAATGTATTTGATAGTCAATGTTGACCATCAGAAATGTGATAGTCAACTATCATCTTACACATTTCCGCCCCTGCATTCAGAGAGTAGGTAGTGAAGAGTTATTGCTCTGGTGAATTTTAGTAGATCAACCTTATAATTGCGTGCTCTGGGCCTTCGTGGGCTGTTACGCCACTAATGATGATGATGATTGATGATTGATTGTACTTTTAAAAGTACATACAACTTTTGCATTGCTTACCTCCGTATGCATATCTACAAAAACAAGAAGCGACTTGTATACTCGTAAGCTTTATGTTTGTTTCGAATAAAAATCAAAAAATAATTATTAATATTTTGTAAATTGAAGTTTATATGGCCACAAATGTTTTTGAAGGGGGCAGAACGAAATATATTTCATAATACTTTCTACGAAAAGACAATTGGACCATAGCCTACTGTTTCTGTGTAGTACACATCCGAAAAAATTCAAATAATATTGACTTTTGTGAAAAATTCAATTCCAAAAAATTGATGAAAAGTATGATTTTTTGTGTCATGGAGTGCTGTGAAATAACCATTTGTAGAATTTATTTTACTGCAGGGGAAGGTCATGTACCTTGGACCGTACTATAACTTTGGTTCGACGTAAATGTTTCCAATTTTGTTTGTTTATGCTTAAAGTGTATTGTTTTGGAATAATCAATAATGTTTAAATAACATCTTAAGTATTACCGTATAACTAAAAAATGCATTTTTACAAGGAAACCTCAAACGGCCCAAAATACATACACTGCATGTACCTCAATTATCAATTGTCAATTATGTTCAAATAATGTAGTATAAATAGTTGTTCATTTCAGTGAAAGAAATTTATCTATTCATTTTGTACTCTGCTTTAAAAAGCAAAATGGGAAGCAATGGGTTAAAAGGGACTTTTCATTATTAAACATTCTAAAGAAGGAAGATCAGTTCATGAAATAGGAAAAATTATGTCACTCTGCAGTAGGTGATAAAAATGTGAAAAAGGTACAAATCATGAAAAACATTTGAAAATTTGTCGAGAGCTGCAAGATCAAAGAAGTTCACTATATCAAATGAACGTTAGATTGTAAGCCAAGTCAAGAGCTCCAATGATGACTGCCATTTGCCCATAGATGCAAGACATAGAGGTGGCTCTGTTATGGTTTGGGGTGCATGTCCGTAACCGGGCGAAGAAATCTTGATTTTTGAAATGGAATAAAAACAACTTTTTAAATTTAAAAGATGACTTGAAACAAAGTGCGGAAAAATTTCGAATTGGCGGCAGATACCACTTTTACCAAGGCAATGATCCAAAACGCAAAACTCACAATACTCTTTCCTCTAAAACTTACAGATTTACAGATAGTAAAAAGGACAAATAATAAAAAAAAAACTGCTGACTACTTACGTTTTTTTATGCTGCCCGCAGTATTCACCTTTCTCGATCGGACAGTTCCCAACTCGTTCACTTGATTCCTTTGGATTTATTGGTCCACAACACAAACTCCATCCACAATTTTCTATGATTTCATTTACCACATCAAAATTTATTCAAAATAAAAAAACATCGAGATTTCAATAAATTTAAATAACAAAAATACATCAGGGCAGCTGCCACTGGTGGTCCTCGTTAGTTCGATCAAGGATGTAGTCGGCGTTGCGGTGCCTGATGACCGCCAAAACAAATAAACAACGACGTCCCGCACTTCGAGAAAAACAGCGAAAAAAATAAATTTATTTGTTTCCATATTAATTGATTAGCGGTTGAACTAATTTAGAAATAAATTGCCTTTCAATTGATACACATTTAATTATTTGTATTTTGGTAAACGTAATTAACGCGCTGTGGTCTCTCATTGCATGGGACTGTTCTGTTTTTGAATTTTATTTATTTTTTGTCATTTAAATCAATATTTTGGATGTGCACGTGAGCGGGGAACGTGACTCGTGGGTTTGATGTTAGGATGAAGTACGGGAAGGCTGGAATGCCTACTTGTGTTCACGTTTGAGCCGCAAGTACAATGCTTCAAGGCACAATTCTCCCTTCTTTTCGTTTCTTCGAAATTCATATTCAAAATAAGCCAACAAAAATGTTCTCATCTTGGTCGTATTACTCTTCCTTTCCCATAAAGCAAACATAATTTTGGTCCTTTACACACATTTTGTTTGTGAATTTCATGCACATATTCCCGAAGGACAATGCCGACAAAAACAAATCCCCAAAGCCAAAAACGAAAAGGAAGCCGACGAACAAACAAAAAATTGATTTTTGCAAATTGAAATGGTTCCATCTCCCTCCGAGTTTATCATAGACTCCAGGATATGGTCAACTGTGGCAAAAGAACGACGACAACGTCCATAAAATATCGTTGAACAACCCAACGCAACATAACCCAATCCCCAAAACAGCACCAGACGGTGGCAACAGACGAAAACCCACCACCACTGGCCAGGGACACAGACCGCTAAAGCCATAATGTCCACATCACCATCATCATCATCATCGTCGTCGTCGTCGTCGTCCTCGCCGTCGTCGTTGTCATCGACGAGAGCGCATTGTCATAGTCATGAAATTGCTTTTAGCAGGTTCGTCCTGCATGCATTTGCAGGGTGTGTCCGAGGCGCGGGGTTATGAATGGAACCAAACGTAGTCCTATGGAGGGATTCCATTCCTCTGGCAGAGAAGTTCCCAAATTTCCGAAGTGAGTATATTTATGACGGGGATTGCGTCGCCCTGCTAGTCAATCGCTGACTGAGAGTGGCTTAGGACCTGCTGCTGAGTGCGAACTCGGACCCCACACCTATTTAATGCCATCTGGAAGCAGATGCTGGGACTCATGGCGTCACTGTGTAAAAGCTATAATCAATAATTTCGTATCACGTCGTTTCTGAAATTGCATCCACTTAAAAGTAGTTGGTTCACTGGAAAGAGACGACACCTGACCCAGGACACAATTCTCTGAAAACCTCTCAATTCAACATACAATTTTGAACTGCGACTCCAGTAAACTCCCTTGCATATCGTGTTCCCCAAAATTGCATTTACTTTTGAATGGACATAGCGGTAAGTTTGATTCCTTCTCTGGAACACAAATTTCTTGAAATGGCATTCAAACTTTCAGGCTATAAATTATTTTGCAGTCAGACAGACACAAAAATGCCTTTTCTCTGATCAATTCTTGTACTAAGCCATGTCTTTTTCCAACCTTCTTTTTACTGAAGCAATAATAACTATTTTGCAGCATTTTTTTGTGACAATGATGACAGCAAATAAATGAAAAATTCCCGCCACTAACCAGCAGGTAAACACAAGTGTTGAAGTTTATTAAAAATTCACAACGCGTACGGTTTTCTGGGATCTACTTCTATTTAGCTTTTTCTCTGCACTGCAGTGACACTACACCAAGTTTATTTGTTGACCAGATGTCCACAGAATCAAACCGTAAATTTATTTTCAGCTAAAAGGATTCACTTCCAAATGAGGAATGGTCATAAAGTATTCGCTTGACTTGGTTGTTTTTTAAATAACCAATTTAGTTATTTGAAAAATGTCTGTTAGCTTGGCAATGAGAATATGAATGTATATTTCAAGATTATTTTAAAAAGTTAACTTAAACTTTTTAATTATATTATGGGCATATGGCTTCAGCTATTTGCACTTTTCTGATGGCAAACTTTTTGTCAGTAAACAAATTCTATTCACAGTAGTCTTGGCAATCTTATTGTGATGAATCGTGCCCCTAGATTTTATGCAACATAAAGGCCCTAAAATGTGCATTAAAATACATAAAGTATAGATAAATAATGTCAAAATATGCAACTCAAAATACTGGAAAATAGTAATTGAAAGTGTTTTATTCGAAAAATAGCATAAATTGTAATATTAATTAATAGGGCAAACGGAATTATGCTCTCAATAAACCGTTTACAGTGCTTTAATATATTCAGTGCTTAAAATATTCTATTAAACCTATTGAAACCTGGAAGAGTAAGGCTAAGAACAAATTTTCAATTAAGGAACCATTTAAAAAAAAAAACATAATTATATAACTTGAACATATCGAAATTCTTCTTAAATAATAATTAATTTAAATGTTTGTTGCAATAAATGCACATACTTGTACTTAAATTGTCAAAAAGTGTTTTCCTCTAAAGTAATCTTTTTACATAGAAAAACCGCATTCTACCTCAACGAATGTAATATGCGCAACTTTAGTTGCTATTATCTGAGATCATTTACTGTTTAATTTAGAAAACTTCACAAATATGCTAAAATATGCCCTAAAAATGCAAAAATATGCCGAAATATGGTCTTAAAAGGGTCGAATTTCGTTGGAGTTGCGAATTTTTATACACTCGCAGGTAAATATTAGGTTGTCAAATATCTCCCTCTGTAGCGCTTTATACATAGCTCGAACATTCAAAAGACAAATAGGCGGAAGGGAGATATTTGACAACCTAATATATGGGAAAAATGACTGCTAAAAGCCATTTTTTTAATGGTAGAGTCGTTAAATTCTTTCTTGGATTGACGAACTACTAGAGATTTCGTATATCGTAGTCTGCAATTACATCTATGACCTCGGTTTAGAAGGTAAAGGGACATTTGGTAATTTTTCTTTAAAAGTATTAATGCGAGCAGGAGCTTTACTAAGATGATGTATTCCGTGAGCAAAACATGTCACATGGATCAAGTTGGAACAGAACACTTCGAGAGCCTTAGCTACCTCTAACACTCTTTCATATACAGATGATTCAGGAAATATGTATTTAACACCATCATTCACAAATCTAGTAACTGTAAAATAATTTGTCTTGCACAACTCTTTGCAGGCCACCAAAAGAGAAGATGATGGCTCAAGTTTTAACGCATCGATATTTAAATTTGCAATGTAATGGTCACAACTGTCGATAGTTTCATCAGCTGAAATCCAAAGAATGTCCTTGAGTTCGTTGCGTATCTTTTCCAGAACCTGCAGAGAGAGTATTAAGATACAGTTTTTACGCAAGGTTGATTCATCTGATATATTTTTGATTTTGCAGGAAAGCTTTGAACGCAGGATTAATCAGTTCATGAAGCGCAATATTGCTTGCAAGTAATGCTTCACACAAATCCATACTAAAATGGTTTTTGGATTGGCCTGAAGTAGAGTCACCTGATCTGCTGGTGTCAAAAGTTGTCGTCGTGGTCCTTTTTTTCGCAGTCCTGCAGTATGGACATTTGTCTTGACATGATGGTCTATTTGAAATTTTCAAAATACAAAAGTTTTCACAAAAAACACACTGATGCAACACTAATTGTATAACAGGAAAAGTTTCACAGTAGGCGAGAATACAAGTATAAGACCTTCGCAAGGCCTGCCTTTCCCTCGTGAATCGTGAAAATTGTCTCGTCGTCCATTTTAAACTGTTTTAAGGCCCAAACTGCGAACCGACATAATGGGACCGCGTACGCGAATAATTCTCCGGAATCTAGAGTGGGAAATATTGAGGCACTGAAATTCAATTGTTTGCCTTAAATTTCACAGACAGCTTGGGAAAAAGAAATATTAAAAAACACTGCAACGGAACTTAAAACATTTAATACAAATATCTGAAAAAAGCTATTTGATTGTGGTTCACAATCACCGCAGTATAGGGATTGGACATAAGTCAACAATTTCATTAAAATACGAAATGGTTATCTTAATAATTTCTTACTTTTTGGCGTTTTGGACCCAACTAAGAGCAATTTAGTTGGGAGTTTCAATTTTATCATAACTGTACCTTTTCTTTTCCTCAGTTTCGAGAATTACAAAAAAGGCCTCTGTTCCTATGCTTGTACCGGACCTATACAAAAATTAGCATCATCAATTGTTTGTACCGCTTTAAGTTTGGCCTCAAATTGCAAGCGAGCTGATAGCTTTGCGCAAGATCCTCAATGATATTATATAATTTAATAATCCCCACTCATAAATAATTACTTATTTCACTCACTTGGCAGCTGAAGAGCAATTTGCCTTTCTTCCACGAAATGACATCGCACGTCTTCGTCGTCCATAAGACTTTCTTAGGTTTTCCTCAACCCGGCGGTGCATAAATGCAAACAGTTGTATTTTTCCATTCAGGTTGATATATCCTGCAAGAAAATAAAAACAAAAGCAAACAATATCCGACGAACAGCTTGGGCTTTGGATTGGGAGCGCTACTTTTATGAGTTTACTCTTTGCCATTTAGATCATCCCGCAGCAGCCAGCAGCAGGAGCAGCAGTGACATTAGAACTAAATCACATAATACACAGAGAATGCATACGCCAGGACCATCGAAGAAGCAATAACACTCTGCAATAAGATTTATGCTGCACAATGACTGCTCCTTGCCAAAAGCCGAATGGAAAACACACGGAAGCTCGGAAGCAGTTGCAGTGTGGCGCAACACCACTAGAGTGCCGGCGTCTTTTGGCAGTTGCCCGGACTGGGCGGGATGTTTCTTCGACATGCAATTTCCTAGGCTAACTGCTTGAAATTCATATTCGATTGCCACACACACACACATGAGAGTCCTTGCATGGGCGCGTGCAATGAATCATGTGATGCTACTACGATTGGAATCACATTGAGTTGCAAGTAAATAAATACAAAGGACCTCGACAGAGAGAGAGAGAGAGAGAGAGAGAGAGAGAGAGTGGTTGAGATGCACAAAAATAAAACAAAAAGTTGTTGTTTTAATAAATTTTAGTCTCACAGTGGAATTGAATGCGATGCCAAGAATATTGGCTAAGCGACCTTCTTCGCTTTCGTAGAAGGAACCAGCGACGACAGTCGGTTCGAGGTTAAGACCATTTGGGTGAATTTGGGGCGGCTGCAGCGACTGGGGAATGTTAATATTAAAGTTGGCATGTGCAACTTCTAGCCGTGGATGGGAGTGCCTTTGAATTTTTATGTTTCAGTTGAGGAAAAATCTTTGGGATTGGCACAGCTGAAGTCGAGGAAGATGTTTGTTTGACGACACAAGTTGTTCTCATGGTGATTGCATTTATTGGCCAAAGAAGCACAGGGACCGTAGAGACAAGAGATTTTTATCAACTTTGATATCTTCTTTAATCAAAGCGAAATCAGTTTCCTTAGGCTGCAGGAAGACATAGCATTGCAGTGGCGATCCTGTTCACCGCAGTATATGAAATTTTGGGACTGTTTTAGGATGTGGAAAACATAAAGATTGCCGACCTATTTAAAGCAGTTAACGTTAAGATCGTAAGCTGTCATGATCAGCATTAATCTACCGCAAAAAGCGGTCGCAAGGAGGACACAGACGCAAACTCCCACTGACGCGAGTGGAGAATAGTTCTAGTTCAGGTGTGAACCATTAAATGATAAAGAAAGTGAAGATGCCTTTAAAATGGTCGAAAACGTAGTAGAAATTGGCTAAGTTTGTGTATTGTTAGTTTTTTTTTACTAACCAATAACTTGGCAACAGGAGTGTACAAGTACCTAAGTGGAGTAATACTTATCTTCCAGCAGCTTAACTTACTCCTTTCTCATGAAGCAACCTTGTTTCTTGCGAGTGGGGGCAGCGCAAGGCTGAATTCGAACCTCTGTACGCGCGTTTAACAGCCAGATGCGCTAACCATCAAGGCACACGTCACGGTGGTGATTAACGCAACGAAATTTTATAAAACGTTCAAAAATTGCCAAAATTTAAGATGTCAGTACTGTTGGATAGATGTGTAAAATGAGACCGAAAAATTAAGTCACCACGTCCCTCATGGCTTTTATTATAAAGAAATTAGAGATTACGGGATATCAAAATTGACATTCATTTAAATACCGCTCATCAGAAAATGTCCCAACTGACAAAAAAACAAAAGAAGTTTCACAATGTGTGGCTCAAAATTGGATTTCACCTGCTTGACGTCTTGATCCCTCTTAACCTCGCCTACGCATGAAATAATTTCTGAATCTAAACAAATTAATCTACTTAAGCCAACAGTTTGACTCCAAGTCATAAACATCTCTCAGCTCCACCTCCGTACGTAATTAGTTTTCCAGTGCCACTGAGAGTCCCAGTTCCATGAAATCTACCTTCCGTTCCTCCGTTAATTAGAATTATGTAAATGTGTGCAGCACCCCCACAGGAATGAGGATGTAAATTTGTCTCTAAAAATAGACTTTCACCACATGACACGGTGACAAATTAACTCAAAATGAAAATAGAAACGAGGCAACAGAGAGGCAGAGAAACAGAGAAAAAAAAACACGAACTTGGGGGCGGCAGAGATGACCCTTGTCATATCGAAAGTCCTGTGTCGGAATGTGGTGTCAAACAAAGGAAAGAAAATTTATGACTTCCGCATGATGACGGGGTGCTCATTAAACTTACACCTTTTTGAAGTTATACAAAAACTCAGGACATTCGAGCTGGGTGTTGTAGTCTTTTTTTGGTAATTTGGAACTAGGAGGGGGGTGTATTAATTTAGACAGGATGACGATCTTAAGACGTTAACTTTTTTTTTTTAATTTTGAATTAAGTTTAGATAACAAAAGGAGACTCAATATTCCTATGCCTCGATTTCAAATTATTGTAGTCAGTTTTTAAACTGCTGTAATAGTTTAAGACCGTCGCACAGTCCCCAAAACCCGGCTAAAAATGATATTCTAAAGTTGGTTAATGTTATAAACTTCTACTCTTTTTCCATTGTTAATTAAATAGAGAATTAGAAAGGAAATATAAAATAGCTAAATGGTTCATAACATCGCCAGTACAACATCACAAACTGAATATTCAGCATTTAGTATGCAATAGAGAAAATACGTAGTTTTTTGTTGATATGGGCAAGCGTAAAAGCCTCCCAATCGGTACCAGGTGTACAAAACAATTCTTTTAACAATGGAATCTGTAAGCTCAAGTGCATATTTAACTGTGGTTAAAGACAGAAATTATAAATATTTAAAACAAAAACCTTTTCCCGTAAGATGCCGTTAAGTTTCTTATGTCATTTTGTTCACTGATTTATCAGTGTTAGTTTCAAGATATGTAAAAATTTCTTGCCCCAACTTGTTCCCTATTGAAGAGGCCCACTATTATCGTTATATGATGCTGGATTTTTATAACATTAGTTTTTTATTTGATTCCCAGGACACTAAATTTTCAAAAATTTGTCGATAGCAAAATCTACATACTATTTCTAGCTTTAACGATTGATCTTACACCAGCTTTTAGCGTTTCTGGCCCAGTGCGCGTCGCACGAAAAACCGCTCAAATATCAATTTTTCAAAATCTTAAATTAAGAAAATTTGGTTCGAGCTACATAGGTGAAATTTTTTTATTCACACATTTTGTCATAGCATAAAATAGATTTCTTTGCATGAAGGATCATGTGTTTAACCTGTGTACCTTCAGAGCTATTTGCTCAATTTTTAGGCCTAAAACTACAGTCTTTAGGTATTAAACTTAGGTCAACTTTATTCTTGTTGTTGGTATTAACATAAAATCTTTAAAACTATAATCAAGCATGAGTTTAAGATAAGATTAGTAAAACGTAAAATACTAGGTTCTTAAGAAATTATCTAATCAAAATACTGAATTGGACTTAAATAAGCTTAATAATGCATTTAACGTTCTTTTAGCTAGGTCTCACTTCATTAGGAACAAAAAATATTTTTGAGCGGTTTGAGGCACCACAAGCAATTTTCACGGCCCCACCCCAGCGAGCGACTAACAATCCTCCTATTACGATTTCTGTAAGTTAATCGCATTTCTAGAAATAAAATTGTATTTAGCTCACCCTGTATAACATTATACTTATTGAGATCAGCGCAGACCTCGTGGGTCATGAATCAGCAACCCGATAGCATTATGAAATTCATCTGATTTGCCAATAATACTACCACCTAAATTTACTAAATTTACTACTAAAAAGGAGAAGTAAAAGAAGCAGCTAAACCTTAAATCCTTCATATCCTAATAATTTTGTCTGATAGTCCTTGCTATGCTTGTATTCGCTGTTATTAACAAAAGATTCGAAGAATAATCTTTCAAGTTTGCTACATTTAAGTTAGCATTGTATTTTATTTAATTTTATTTACATTTAGACGTTAAACATTTCATTTTGAGTTGTGACCAGTTGTTGTGGTGTTCATATGTTTTTTTAAAAAAAGAGTTACATCATGGTAATACTGATAGAATATACAGCATTTACTTTTGTAAATAGGACTCAAGCAATTAGTAATCGATTTAAACAAATAAATAAAGCGGAGCTTTGCAAAACAAAAATAAAATAAAGCGAAATATATTGCTGCCTGACTTATTGTGAGTGACCGAAAATGCATGAAAAGGTTACCAAGAGACACCAGAAGATATCAAAGATTCGCAACGACTTCGGTGACGAAGACAGAGTTCACGACGCATCTGCTCCGCCACTGACCCCAGTAAATTTTTCGCCTCAAACTCATGCACCCATAAAAGCCTCACAAATTATGGGTCTCCGACACCAAAAAAGTGTCATCGTTCCTTTTTATGTCCTTTCGATACAAGGAACTTGCCTGCAAAAATAAATTTGCGGTCATGGGATATTTAATGCTAATTGCTGGTGACTGAAGGACTGAGGGTTCGTTTCGAACGGACTTAGCCGCCACATCGGTGTGTGGATCGATTTTGAAGAGAAGGCCGCTTAACTCTACCACGAGAAAATGAAAATTGATATGAGTGAGTGACTTAATGGAAGTCAGTTGAGCTCCGCTTTTCGGGTGAGTGGTCTCGTATCCTTTTCCTTCTTCATGTTTGCTGTGCGTGCATCTCATGGCAAAGGAGCAGAGCAAAAAATGTTTTTATGGTGATTATTTTCGTTATTCGGCTTGTTCCCGTGGTAGTGCTCCACCGCTTTTTTTGTCTCGTGCAATTCGTGTTAATTTATTTATTGCGCAAATGATAAATCAAGAGAAAGGGGGACTATCGCGAACATCAGCGGCGCGGGACGGGGGTTAGATGCAAATTATAATGATGCCGCTGACAACGATGACAATGTCCGTGATTGTAATGCGATGACTACGGTCGCGATGCCTGCGATAATGATGATGATGCCAATGATAATCTGTACTGTGCGGTAATCGAACTCAGTAATACGGATACATCAGTGAGATGAGTGGAGGGGTATGGTCATGGCAGGCTAGCACTTAAGGATGCCTATTATGCGTGGCAGGACAAAAGGACGATGAAAAAAAGTAATGCGGGGTATGTGTGTCAACAGTGATTTTTGTGACATTACACGCGTATTTTTAGTTGAATGTTTTAATATCAAGGCTGTAGAGCGTAGTTGTGGGAGTTACGGTCTGCGATGATTTTGATGGGTATTTTAAAAAAAGTAGTTTGTGGTTCTACCAAATGTTGGTGTCGTTTAATGATTTATTCTTTATATTTTTTTCAAGCAAAGAACCAACGTTCACTATTGCTTTTATTCATATTAAACATAGTAAGACAATGCAAACATTTTCTTTCGGTTTTTTATCATGCCAACTTAAAAAACTTCAAAATTGCCAAAGAAGTGCAAATGTTTTATGTCTTGAAACATATCATTTTTACAATTGCATTTAGCACCAAGCTATTCATCATCTGATGTTACGCACATTCAAAATAAAACAAAATACACTGTATAAAAATAGTCGGCGGAACAGCCCATACAGGGCCAGAGCCTAGCTTCTTCGCGATATCTATAGCATCTTAAACGATATCTATAGCATCTTTTGTAGTTGTAGACCTCCTATTTAACGGTATGAAGGTGAAAAAAAAGATTAATGAATTTAACTTTAACTTCATATCTAATGCTCGTATCTTTTTTTGTTGACCAAAAACATTCCTTTCGACCAAAAATAAAAGACAAAGCAGTATACCTTTTTTTTTTTTTTTTTAAAACAGTACTTTCGCAGTACACTTTTTATTCAATAAAAATAACAATAATAACATTATAAACAAAAGGTAGGATAAAATAAAATCAGATGATTAACTTTTATTATCTGCATCGCCTGAATTTTTCTATTGGAGACTTGGGTTCTTCTGTGGCGGTTGTGTTATACTTATTTTTTGATGCAATTTGACGGAGCAATTCCAGCTTCGATTTGAGATAATTGCAGAAGTCAAGGAATGTATATTTCAAATTGCATCCAAGTTTTGTTCACTGCAGCAAAAACTCGTTCCGCCGACTATGAAGCTTCTGACAAGCATCAAATTTATTCAATGATCGTAAAAAATTCATTGTAATCGCAATCGGAGTTCTTAAAATTCAACATTTCAGCCCAATGATCCAGAGTTAAAACATGGCCAATGCGAGATTTTGTCATTAGTGCCGTAGCTCTTCATAAATCTATATTGTGTGTGCAAAGCTCACAATTTGAATTTTGATGCGGAAACAAAGCAGTAGGTACGCAGCTTTTAGGCCGAAAAAGGAATACCGCGAAAAACAGTACAGGAACGAGCATTACTCATACCGGTAACTTGGATGAAAACTTCTACTTCTGCCAGGTTCTAACCCAAAGCACACCACTGCAATAGTTCATGGTCACCAAGCAATACTATAAAAACACATGCCAATAACGATAACTTAAGTCCAAAATCTTTCATTTATGAAGGTTAATGTGGTTCAATAATTAAAAATTGAATACAAGATTTCGGAGACAAAAAACATCTCACTTTAATTCCAAAACAACTAGTTCTTTCCCAGTAGCTTCAAACAAAATATTCGTTCTGGTAAATAGACAAATTTTCGAGGAAATGTTTTTTGACCTTATCGCCGCCTGCAGTGCAATTCAGAAGACCTACCACCGCGTGAGACGACAGGATGTGCAGCATTTTTTAAACTGCTCCAAAACTTTCGTTTTTCAACTTTTTTTAATAGTTTTAGTTTTAAATACAATTTTTGTAGACCGTGGCTTTTGTCGTCACCGTCGAACCTGCAAGACCCACACACAACCATCGCCTCCGATCGGACGTCACAGTACAAACGGCACTTTGCGAGTCCATAAAACTTCAAAAACTCACTTCCACACGCCTTTCCCTTATCTCGTCCCTCAGCGGATGACATCAATCCCCACCCTCAGTTGCAGTCACGTTGCCATCAGTCCCGTCACTTAACGAAAAACGCTCATGACGCTCATGACGCTCACGACGCAACATGACGACAACGTCGTATATATTAGATTTAACGATTAGAACTTTTCACATTTCGCAACTAGTAATAGGCGCTCATTAAGACATCGCCGTCACCGAGAACAGGGGCAATTTACAGGGAGCAGGACCAATAAAAGACCCACTGAGCTCGGTCTCCGAGCCCGACGATATCAACCACATTAAACCTATAAATTCATTAAGAAAGTTTCGTCGTTACAGTCTTCTCGTCTCGGGGGTTAAACGTCGTCGTTGTCATTCTCGTCGTCATCGGCGAGTACTTGCAGGATGCATTAAATGATTTCCTTCCAACACGCAGTCAAAACAACGGAAACGGTCGAAGGAAAGGACCCGAAAGTAGTTTCGGTGTTAGGGCACATTCCTTCGAGGAGATAAGAAAACAAAACTTTTAACAGTGATTATTACTCCGTGGAGCCACCTCCTTCTCCCTTTTCGAATTGATCAAATTTTTTTTTTCTCATGCAGATCGATTGAGAAAGTTTTTAGAAGCCAATTGCATTCGACGAAATCAACTGGCAGTGCTGCTGGAATACGCCGAGGCACTGATGACGCGGTGACTTTTGCGTAATTGCTGATGCTGGTCATTGTTGTAATTAGTGGTGGGTAGTGGTGGTTTTGCGGGGTTTTAGACCGCCTCTAATTGCGATGGACAGTCGTGTGAGTAACTATGAACGCGATAAGGTGCAGACAAAACAATTGAATAGATAATAATGCAGGAAGTCAGTGGCTGTAAAGTTAATCTAACACGCTAATGTCAACACTGTACTCAAAACAGCGGTCAGAATTCAGTGAAATTGTGGTCTTGCTGAAACTTAGTCATTCCATTTAGGGGACGGTACCTAAAACGAAGGTCAAGCCGCGATTAGTATTTTGCTAATCTATATTTCTACTAAATAAGAGTGGTTTACCAAAGATATTGCGACTTGCCTTGTATACTTTTTTATTAAAAGTGAACGTAATGGTTGACTTAATGGTTTTTTTAATGTCATTGAGCAAATGAACTCTTTCCCGTTTTTATTTTTCAAAAACAACGAAGTTACACGTTTTTTGAACATCTGGTATGCGACATTAGCGGCATACATAAAATGACCCCTGTTCTGCATTTAAACTGAAAGTCGATTCAAAACAAATTTCAATTCCCCTCTTTTTTATGAAATCGAATTTTTCGAATGTCAAAATCAGTTTTATATTTAAAATCATTCTATAATTTTTGGTTAAAATATTCCTTTTCAGTGGAAATGGAGAACAAATTCAATAAAAATATTTTTATCAAATATAAATGCCACGTTTTTAAATATTATCGGTGAAAGCCGCGAAAAAACTGGAAACTGTGTCCACTGGTCGATTTTAAAATTACTAAGATGTGTTCAATTTCCAAACTATTAAAGCTAAAAGGGTGAAACGGCTTAAAAATAGTGCTGAGCGAACCGCTCAGATTCAATTTATGTGGAACGATTTTTCGAAACTGTCAAACATAATTTTTTGAAATTAATCTCAACAAGAAAGCTGTGTCCCCTACAGAACCTTATGCTTAACCATAACGATCCGACCACCTTAAAAGGAGTTATGGAGGTTTGACTTTTTTTTTCGTCTTCGCAAAGATTCTTGAAAACCGTCCAGTAGAATTTGCTCAAAAATAGCGTTCGCACTATTCTTAATTCCCCTAATTTAGCATCAGACAACAGTGAGCGGAGAAAGGGTGTGTTCAAAATTTTTTTCGTTTTTTACATTTGATCTTTTTTCGAAATTGGTTGAAGCATATAAAAAATAAAATAACTTAAAAGTCTTACGAATCGAACGCGGTCTTCTGCATCACTTCAACCGTTCACGAAATGTTTGCTTTTTAAATTGATTGTCATCATCATTAGTGACGCAACAGCCCACGAAGGGTCAGAGCCTAGCTTTTCGCACATGTGAAGGGAACCTACAGTTTATTGCCGGTTCCAAACGCCGAATTGCGAAAGCTTTCCATGACAGAAGTACTCCAGAAGGATTGTCAGTCGTTTGTTGGAGGTTTTTTTTTCCGAGCTGGATTCGAATCCGGATACTCGCACTAACCAACTAAAGCACGACGCCCATATAAATTGATCATATTCGATTATTTTATACAGGCTTCGATTATATGAGCATCGATGACGTCATCGTAGTTTTTTTCTTTTCGCAAATGTCACGTCCTTTCTCCGTGGCACAAAAAAAAAGTTAAAATATAGTGGTAAGTGGATAAATAAAATTAAATCAACTGTATGTCTGTTGCTTCTTAAATATCATTGGGTGAAAAGTTGAATAATAAGCCCAGGTGTTCTTACTACCAAAAATATTTGTAAACAATCGCTGTTGAAAAGTGGGAAAAGAAATGGGAACAATAGTCTCGTGCTTTCTGCACCAGTCAGTAAATTCCACGGCCCTTCAATCTGAATATTTAACCCCATTTCAATTCGTTACTACATCACGACTGCCTTCACAGCCAACATATGCAGCTCTCCTTCGAAACAAAGACGAGTCTGATTCACTTATCCCCGAGGTAATGGAAATTTATCGCTCGGTTTGGTCTCAGTTGACGTGGAAATTCAAATTGCTACATCCTCTTGTTATCCCACTTCCACACAGGTTCCTGTTGAAAAAGGGAGTGGCAGCAAAAAAAAATTGTTGGTATTAGTTGAAAGTTTAATTAAAATCATCTACGATTCGCAGATTTGTCGATGATTAACACGACCCAAGGACGAGGGATGGCTGCCTCTTGGAGAAGTGCATTCGAATGCATTCAATGTCGCTGGCGCCCCTTCGTTGTTCATTGCATTGCATGACTTTCCCTGATCCCCAGAAGGAGGAGTTGGACTCCTTGGCCCCCTCTCAGTTGACCCAAGTCTCGTGAACCTCGAATCAGGAGCGAAATACAGCGAATAATCGAATAAGAATTAGATGTACGTGCCGGATTCGAGGTCCGCAGAATATCGAATAAGGAAAAGGAATTTCTTCCTTGATGCCTTTTCGGGTGTTCTCCTGAATCGAAAATACATTTTCCCCCACCCTCCCTCTGTGTGGGTGTGTCTGTGGCAGAATGGAAATCCTGCTTCTCAGCCCACCCGATCGGCGGATGAATTTACATTCGCCTTGAGAAGACGAATAGATCCTGGTGCATGTGAACGAATGCCGTTTGCTGTACGTGCCGACGACATTGTCGACGACGACGGTGGCTGCGATATTAGGCGGTCTTTGTTCATTTATCGCCACTGGAAGCCGTCGGAGAGACGCTTGGCCATTTCGAATGCCAGAGCTGCTTCCGTCAGCCGACACAGCGCAGCCTTTTGAATCGGTGGGAGAAAAATCAAATCATCGGATAGACCATTCGTGACTTTTTCCTTTCGGACGGATGTAATGCGATGGACGGGTGGGTAAGGTGTAATACAGGTGGGGGCAGTAAATCGTTGACTTCGTGGAGGGAAGATGTGAGAGAATGTGCCAATCTGATTTTAAGTGGACAGTGTGCAAACCCAAACGCAAATGGTGATCTGCGAAAGAGCGACGGAAAAGTGCAAAGGAATGTTTCCTACGTGAACAAGAGCATTGATGTGGTACTTTGTCTTGAGTGGAGTGCAATTTCTTTGGTGTGTCGAAATTCGAATATACCACGTGTGCAGTTTTAGTCAATTTCGTTGTCCAACTACGCGCTGGAATGTGTTCATCCACAGAAGCACCCACCGATAGGTAATTAATGAAAAACAAAATCACAGAAGGGGCGACGCGATCTTCACGAGAACAAGAAGTTAGTTTTTTTGTTTTTTTTTTTTTTCAACTACAAATCTTGTTCTTTTTGTAAAATGTAATTCTGCGAATAAAGAGGTTTCACCTCGATAAAATATTTCTTTTAATAAAGTTTAGTAAATAAATTTTTAATTTATATGCAGTCAGTCAAAAGATTATTTGCACACCCAGTTTTTTGATTATTTCGCAGTACAATAATCGGAAAAGTTTGTATAGAATGTTATATATTAAAAAAAAGAGCAGGAAAAATATGTCTCAAAATATAAAAATGGTTAGAATCGGTTGAGAGTCACATACTACAGTTATTCAGGAAAAACACCAAAATCGATGTCAAAAAAGTATTTGCACACTTAATGCTATGAGCGAAATATAATGGAAATAAAGAAGTTACAAGTACAAAAAATATTATATATCCAGTCAATTTGCTTCGATAATGATTTGTAACCTGGCTTGAGGCTTTAGCTCAAATCGATAAGATTACAAAAAATGTTAGGACCCATCTGAAGCCCTTCCTCCAAAAATGCAATGTTCGGGTCGGTTTTGGCTGAAAGTCTCCTTTTCCTTACTTCAAGATCCACAGAAATGCGGACGATTTTTTTTAAAGACTTGCGTCTTCTAATCAGTCAGACGTCCCAAGTTGTTGGCGGACAATATACAGTAGCCATTCTTTCGTAAGCCTTGCGAGGTTTCCCCGATTTTAAGAGCCCCTTTGTACTGTTCGAAGAAAACGGCCCCTATATTTCCAAATTGATGGCGTTTTGGGTCAAATAATATAGCAAAATATCAAAAATCTCAAAACCTCATCAAAATATCATCTGTGAAAGCCAGGCTGCCAACTCCTATGTAAGCCGTGCGACCTCATACCATACCATGCCTATCACCATGTTTTACTGTAGGTTTTAATTTAGGTATATAATTTAATGTTCTCCACACACATTTTTTCCATCGAATCCAAAAAAAGTCAAATACGTTTTCGGAAAATAAGACATAGGTATCTACAAAAAACATTGTACTTCGCAATAAATAGTCTTACCACCGAACTTCCAAGTAAAAATTAATCATCAAAAGGACAACTACGAATTTGCCAAACATAGTTCTGCTGCACTACTTATAATCATAATCATTTTACAAGAACGTTTTATGTAACGAAATATGTACATTCAAATCGTTCCTACAAAAATATTCTCTTCAACAGCAATCTAATGTCTTTACTAATTGCCGTGATTCGCTTGAATTTTGTTTGATCATTTTGAACAATTGATAAAAAATTAATGAGCCTGTAAATCAGGCGAAGACGCACAATAACATTTAATTTTTGTTAGTCAAATATGAGTTCGAAATGGAAATAAAAAAAAAAGATTTAATAAAAAGTTTCCCAATTACGAATGTGTATTATAAGCTAACTCTACACTTTGACTTTTTGATGGGATATTTTGAGTTCATGTTTGAGTCTGTTTTAATAAGAAGGAAATAAATCCACCTTCCTAAAACTAAAAAAAATTTAAAATCAATTTACCAGAACGCATTTTTGAGTCTTTGAATGTTTAGAGCATACTTTCTTTTGACTCTCACTATAAATATTTTAGTTCACGTCTTGAGCAAAGTGTTTGGCAAGGATTGTAATTCGTGGCACGAGGAAAGAAAACAATCAGAATTTGTACGTGGGTATTTATAGAAGAGTTGCAGAAATTGGAGACTGATTTGCAGATAGATTTGTAAGATTACGCTTACAATCACCAACTAAAGAGAATTCACTTGAACACTGAAATAAAGATCAGTGGTTATGAAACAGATTTTTACCTAGTCCTCGAATTACCATTTCTCCTTTGAACATGTTGCACAACCATGTAACTTGCCCAATACCACAGATTTGATGGATGTCGAAAACAACATGGCCATCACAGATTGTCAACATCAATTTGACCCTCTTAATAAACTCTTTAAATTGTTTTCCAAGCAAACGTTATTCCTCACGGCTTTTATACATTTTTAAAATCTGATCATCTTAAAATGCTTGACTCCTGTAATGCAAATATGTTATTTCTGAGCTTGACTCGTTCTTCTCCCCCATTTCCCTCTCTGCATGAAAAGATTTCTGAGTTTAGGGGGTATTAAGCTTCCCTCTTCAAATTAACACACAACCACTGCACACAATTTCCCGAACGATTGAACATACTAATTTATAAATTCAATTTCATAAAAGAATGAATTCAATCAACGAATTTTCATCCAAAATCGCAACAATTATTGCCCGCCTCATCATCGAAGGGCGACCTGTCTACCCTCCCCACCCACACACACATCGATGCATTCCATCATCAAAATTTTCAACAAATAAGTTTCATTAATTTTAATCCTGCCCACACACAATCGCTACAAGAACCAGACCACACTGCATCACATCATTACCATAGCTCGCCCCATCGTTGCGCCCTTGCGCCCGCACTGGTGGTACATCATCTGCACCAGAGTTGTTCTCACAGAAAATTGCTTTCCCACCAATGGGTTGACCTCGACGCGTGGCCATTGGGGGAGGAGTGAATGACGTCGAAGGAGGAACCAACATTTCGTAAATCGCATTTCGCAGAACAAATTTACATTCATGATTCCATAATAAACTAAAACACCCACGCATATAAAACTAACCACCTAACCACAGAGCCCAACTATCGGCAGATATACGTGTTTGGTTGTGTTGTTGTTTGGGAACAACAACGGCAGGACGAAAAAAAGGACGAAGCCCGTGTTCGGTCACCCTTTGGGCAGGCTCTGGACTCCCTGCCGACTCGCGGAACTGGTTGGGAAAACTAACGAACTAATTGGTGAAAAATTAAGTTTTGGCTTTCGAGTTGTGATCGAGTTAAATTCGGGAAATGTACAAATTAATTTTGTCTCTGTGTGTGTTTTGAGGGGTGGTGTGTGCGGTGAAATGGTGCTCCCAGGAGGGGATCGGTGCATCGGTGGAAAGGAATTGAATATTCAATTAGTTTAAGTGAGTCCCCTGTTAGCAGCACTGCATCGAGTGTGAGTAGTTTTGGTTTTTGAAAAGCTAAGCAAGCAACGTTTTTGGAATTGAACTTTAACTAGTATTCAGTTGAGAGCGTGGCCTGAGAGGCCAAGTTTTAGGTGGAGAATCAACATCAACTTCGACACTGAGTTTATTAAAAATACGACCCGAAGAAACTAAGAGCTCTTTTTTCAGGGTCTACAAATATTGCACATTTTCAACGATATTTAAATGTTTTGCTTACGTTTTCGTAATATAAGTTTTATTATTTTAACGGCCTGTTAGGCTATAATTAACAAAGCAAACATCAAAGCTAATCAAATTTTATTACAAAAAAAAACAAATTTAATTAAATTTGTTTACAGAAGAAAAAAAAATAAAATTGTGTAACTTAAGCTCAGCGAGGGAATAACTCTGTAAAGGGCTGCCACCTAGTGGCTTCTCTTTAAATGATAGGTTTTTTTGACACTAACGGCACTCTCTAAAAAATCTATTATACACACATGGAAACAAACTATTTTTTTCCTTTTGTTGCATTTTTAAAAAGAAACTTGTACTTGGCCCCGCTATGCATGATGGAATTCTTTTAGGTTGACTCTAATTGCATCCTACAAATAGCAAAAGGGAGCAATCGCTTAGAAATCAACACACAAAAGTCTTAGAAAACAATGACGTTAAAAAGTTCTCAGAGTTCTAATTTTATTGTCTTTAATAATCCAAGAAAGAATTGAAAAATTGCAGCTAAAATGACAGCCTACTTGTGGCGAAGTCATAGTCGCCCGTGCATATGTGTGCCTCAAAAAGCTACCAGCTACCTGCTAATTTAATGGTTTCTCGTTACAAAGGCTCGCCGCAACGTTTGAAACTCGATAACGCCTTCATTCCACACACGCCGGACAGAGGAGCCAACCGTCGACGGACGCATCCCAAAAATTGCGGTGGACCCATGTGCGAAACTTTTACACGAAATGTACCATTATCGTCCTTCGCTTTCACTCCGTCCTGCCGTAAAATACATTCCCCAGCTAAATATCCACCGCCCCGAAACTGACACGAAGACCGAGACTCAGCTGACGATCAAAGAAGCCGTCGCTTCTACCGACTACGTGTCTAATAATGCACATGGCACACCACAACCACAGCCACAGCAGTGGAACACTCTAGAACACAGTGACATTTCAAAACGAAAAGAATAAACACTCCTTGCACGAAACACACATATCCTTTAATGTAGTAAATTTTTTGGGGATGCGACTGTTGTCGAACCACACCGTGTTTCTTGAATGTAAGTAACAATTTTTAACTAAAACTTATGACGTGCCATTACATATTCGGTGCACGATTTCAAAATTGCATAATGGGATAATTTAATAGAGGCAACGAGAACGGGAACGGGAACAAGAACGAGGACGAGGACGACGTTGAAGGCGCCGCGAAGGGAACGAGAAGAAGTTTCTCCTTGAAGACGCTTCGTATTTCCTCAGCGGAAGGTCCTCTTCAATTTTGCGAAGGTGGCTTGGCTTGGGTGCTGGAAGTTTTTTTTTATAAGGCTTTCCGTGCTTCTCTTTCTTTTTCACTTGAAGGTTACATTCTGTTGCCGCCTTGCCTGCGTGACATTAACGTCTTCGTCTGCCGTCTTCTTCGTGTTTACTCCCCCAAAAAGGGGGCAGGGTGTCTTAAGTTTACAACAACTCTGCAAACCAGAAAAGTTTTTCATAAAGAGTACTTACCCCACAACCCTCCCACACCCTCAGACAAACACACACACGCTTTGTGGAACATGCATTGCATGCGGAAGAGTGGGAGTGAAAGACATGAAACTGGCCGAGTGAGTACGAGATAGAGAGAGAGAGCCGCGTTGGTAATAACTTTTTATTAAAAAGTTTTTACTAGCGGTGTTCTGTTCCTTCTCTGTTCTGCCATTTTTATTCGTCGTTTAGGTTGAAGTAGTCATTTCCATTTTAAAGGATCGCAAGGACGTTACCTTTTTTTCGGGAAATTAATTTTTTAATCCCTTGTCGGGCTTAAGGCTTAAGGCTGCTGCAAAGTGTTGGCACCTGTCTTGAGACTGTCTTAAGCAAAGGTGTACCACTTTTGACGGATGTCTTAGACATTTTTTTCTGCTTGCATGTGTTGGGTGAGAAAGTCATGATTGTTTAAGCAAATGTTTTTAGGATTGCAGCAGAGAGCCTCCTAACATTTTAAGAGTGACTTTTTCCTACGCTTCTTTCGTTCGCCGATCCGGCTGGCGCTACAGATTTCTCTTACAGTCTGGTTTAAGGTCCATTTTTGAACCAAAACTATGATCCTTGTAGACTTTTAAACTAGAATTGGATTGTACGGTGTCAGATTGAGTTGAATACAGACCTGAGTACAGGTTTCTAGCATTCGCGTCAATTCTCACTTTTTTTTTTATTTCTTAAAGAAGTACAACGCTTTACCGCACCTTCTTCGCTAAATATCTGCAACGATGCAACCACGTCTTTTCATTTTTCGTCCTGCATTTGCAATCACAATTTATTTGATCCCAAGTTTTGAGTAAATGGATCATCGTTGTTTCCCTTCAATGCTCTAAATTATTTTATACAATAATAAATTAAAACCAGTTGATTATAATATAACAAATGAAATTTAGAAGCAATATATAATATACAGTGATGTGCAAAATAATAGGAGTGATCTCAAAAAACAGGAAAATTGGTCATATTTATTTTAATTATGAAAGAAATAATAAAACTTAAACAATTCTTAGTTCATTCTATTGTAATTATCAAACAATTGGTAGCTAAAAGTTATAAACAAATGAAGAAAATAATTGTAAACACTTAAACACTTATTTTACTTGCTGTGCAAAATAATAGGTGTTACCTTTTCTCCTAAAAAAGGAGATGAAATTATGTTAATTTCAAATAAATAGCTTTGAATATTTAGCTATACGTTCTTTGCACTAATATTTTGCTGTAAAACAGTTATTTTTTCACTTCTTGGCATAAAATCGGCCAGTTTTTGGCATCTTTCGACAGGGATCAATTCCCAGTTCACACCTATTGTCATAATTCGACCTTATTTCTGTGACTAGAATGACCAAGTGCCCTCTTGACATCAGCCCACAGCATTTCTATGGGGTTTAGGTCAGGAGATTGCGCGGCCAATTCCAGAACATCAATATTTTTTTGCTGCAAAAAAGACTTCACCACCTTAGAAATAAAGATAGAAGTGATCATTAACATAAATATGACCAATTTTCATGTTTTTAGAGTACACGCATATTATTTTGCACGCCACTGTATCTGTTTTATAAATTGTGTGGTGGCAAAATTTTTATTATAAAATCTGTCTTTCACCCCAACATTCAATACAATTTACAACATTCAATCACAATTTATGTATGTTTTGCATTGAGACCATTCTTTTCCTATCTTTACATTCTTTTGTAATCATTTTTTTCGTTTCCTTTATGATTCGTCTGTTTTCAACGACAAAAGAAAGAATGTTGCTACGGGTCTTAACAAATGCAGACTGGGAAAGAACAGAGCGACTGAAAGAAATCATTAAAATCATCTGTAGCTATCTTCAGCTCTCTTAAGACTCCTTGTTACACTCAACCATTTCCTAAACTCCTACTATTGTAACATGATTAAACTACAAGATTTAACCCATTAAGAGTTTTGAGTAAATTCCAGAAGCATAACGAATTTTTTGTGGCTTCATAAATCGTTGCTCCTTGCTTCCAATTATTTCAAAATAGATTGAATCAAGTTTGCTCTGTTAATCGAACGCAGCAACAGTAACAAAAAAAGAAACTTCGAAGCATTTTAAAGTTCTCACAACTTACAGAGCCATAAAAAGTTTCCTCAGTTTGGCAGTAGTTGGAGGCATTGTGGGTCGTTTTTGGAAAAAAAATACTTTTTAGAACATTTATGCGCATTTGTATGCCGTTCTTGGATTCCATTGTAGGCTGTGAGGAAGTTTTAATGCATTTTAAAGTTGAAAAGAGTACGAGTAGTTTACGAAAAATTTACTCCGACCTCTATGCTGAATTCACTTTGCTACCAGAGTGGTCCAATTAGTGCATGGGAGCCATATGGCCAATTGTGTACTCACATTTTTTTTTTTTGTGGAGAGTCGGCAGATTAATAGAAATGTATGCCCTTATAAAAAGATTTCCATTGCCTTAATGATTTATTTAAATCAAGACCATAATATAAGCCTCATTATGACAGCAGAGATATTGAAATTATAGTAGCTGGCAGATTAGTCATTGTAAAGGACAACGCACCTCAACAAATTTTGTATCTCTCCTGATAGTCAAAGCCTAGAAAGCGCCATATATCCGTGGTGCAAGTTGTGGGCCAGACAAGCCATTGCGACCTGGACAAGCCCATTGTGGGCCAGACAAGCCCATTCTTGTTGGTTTAATATTAGGTTGTCAAATATCTCCCTTCCGCCACCTTCCGAATTTTCCGGCTATGTACAAAGCGCTACAGAGCTCGTATCCAAACTAATCATGCATAGCGTCGTTTTGTAGGTTATGTCAAGACCTTTCAAATAATGTATTGCCAGATGTATGCTTCACATTTAGTTGTTTTTCCAACTTTTGGAAACGGTGAAGCGCCGATTATACAAATGCAACTTCGTATTCAAAGGCATTTGATCAAGTCATCGTGTATGAAGCAAGAACATATCGGAGTTGACTACGAAAATTTAGTATGTGTTAGACGCTTCCAGCTGGTTAAAAAAAGGAACGAAAAGACCTTACCCCATAGTCATTCCAAATTTGAAATTCAAATTGATTTCAAACAATATGAGCCTTTCGAAGAGGCTCATATTTCGGAAGAGGAAAAAATGTGGTTGCTAAGGAGCTAATACCCGAGCCTGCAATGCCAGAAGATCTTTTGTATATGGACAAAAATGTTGAGGCATCTAATGACTGGTCAAAGAATTGAGAAAATGACTTTAAGCAGTCTATTCGGCGAACAACTTTAGAATGACGAATTTAAACAGTTTCAGATCTTTATAGATCTCTCTCATACATAGAGCCATTTAAGGATTTTGAAGGATTTTTCATGCGAAAACTATGTATTTGAACGAAATATGAACATTAGAGTGTCATTGCTTAAATTTTGTAAAGGCAAAAAGTTCCACGGAGCATTTGTAACCTGCGTTAAGAAACTTCTTGATTCCTAACGCAGTTGTTTGAAGAGAGTTTAAAAAACTGACTTAGATAACTTATGTATGCACATATAAAATCATAAAAATTAAAGTCTATTTTATTTTGTTTTGACTCGTATTAATTTAAATTGTTGTGAATAAAATGAATTCATTGCAGACCAAAATATCAGGACAAATGCCACGGACTGCGATTATGTTAGAAAAATTAAATTTTAGATTTTACTACATATGTTCCAAATAAAAAATTAAGAGCTTGTGTACATACAGTCGAATACCTCTAAGTCGAATTTCCCTCTAACTCAAATTTTTTCACTATATTTTGGCACTCTCCTTCCCAATTTGTTGTTGATGTCCCGTGAAAATTCGAGTTAGGGGGATTCGACTGTATTTAGAATTTGTTTGGCCCTTTTAATCCAATTTGTCAAGTTTTAGTGTATTTCCATCCATCAACCAACCGTGTTCCATTACAACTACGATCTCTATGGGAATAAAGCATTTTTTTAATTAAATGAATTTTGCCTGCACTTGAGATGCAAGCTCAACCCAAATATCGTTGCATTTAAATGGCATACGTTTTCAAACATGCATCCCCCTTGAAAACTATTTCTCTCAATTGGAAAGATTAAATAAGCGATTCTCCTTTACCCAAAAAACGTGTCACCCTGGATCAACACACGTTCCGCGCTTAACCGAATTTTCTTGTTCTGCTTCAAGGCTGTCTCGTTCAATATCAGCTTGACAGTTAAATCAGGCACTGCACTGCAGGAACGTTCTCGACGTGTATTGCCTAATGGATTTGTAGTGCATCCTTAAAATGCGCCTGTCAGCACAATAAACAGACGTTGCGAGAGAGGGAGAAAAAAAGAGTCTCATCCAAAATAAAGACGCGAAACAAACATTTGGGAAAGTTTTTTTTCCCCAGGATATAGTCCTGCTTTGATGTTCCTATGCTCCGTGCACACCTTCAAGCGACTCGCTCTCCAACTCTACTGCTTTGTTGGGGAATTCCATTAAAAAGTTTGAAAATAACACACGCCTTGTCGATGACACATTCGAGTTGCAAACGTCTTCGGGGGGAGAATTCCATCACTCGCATCTCAAGGACTTTTCTCCCCCTCAGCGCACTCACTCACGTGGGAATTTCAAAACTTAATCATAGTATCGAGTGACATGACTCGAATGATAATAACTCAACAGTTGGCTCATTCGCGGATAATCCCATTTCATTAGCTCATTGGAATGCACGTATTTGGCGGTTTCTTAGGACTCGCAAATACATTGTTGGCATCTGCGATGTGAGACACATTGTTGGTTGGTTGTGTAATCTAATCCTGTAGCTACGCGGGCGTGTGATGAAATGCTGCCTTGGGTAGGCTTATGATATGTTGAGTTACGACAAAAGGCAACTCGGTTATGAAAGATGGTATTTTCTTTTCTTTTTGTTTATTGTGAGCTTGGGTGGGAGATAAAGGAGTCGAAATAATTACTTCGTGGGAGTCTTAGTGGGAGGCTAATTTACGATTCAATTTCTTGCCTTGGCATGTACTTTGTTGAACTGGGTTTTCTGGGTCATTAGATCTTCCATATGAAGCCAAGGTTTTAAAGTGTAGTAATAATTACTAAAGTTTATTTTTTACAGTATATGGTTGTTTAAAACAAAAAAAATAAATCAGTAGGGGGAGATTGGTTATAATGATGCATGGGGCATAATGATACGTTGACTTCATTTTAAAACAAAAAGCAGTGGACTTGTCATATATCTATTATACATCTATCTTACAGATAGATATATAATAGATGTATGACATATATATATATGGCTTAATCGTTAGTGCGTCGGACTGTGAAGCGAGAGTACCCGGGTTCGAATACAGCTCGGGGAAAAAACACACCATAAACGATTGACAGCGAACGACTGACAAAGCTTTCGCAATTCGCCGTTCAGGACCGGCAATAAACTGTACGTCCCCCCCACATGTGTCAAAAATTATAACGCGCACAACACAGTGGAGGCGCGAAAAGCTAGGCTCTGGTCCCTCGTGGGCTGTTACGTCACTAATGATGATGACACATCACAAGATGCTCCTGAAAATAATTTAAGTTCTGCCAATCTTGTCGTCGAACCTGATGACAATTCATGGTTTGTCATTCCCGTCGAAGCTAAAGTAAAATAATTAAATTTAAAATAATTAATGATGCACTGTAGTAAACTGTCGATAGTCCGAATTTCATGGGACCAGAAAAAAACTTCGATTTACAGAGATTTTCGAATTACGGAGGTTTCAGACAAGAAATATTGCTTGCTTTTGTCGCATATGCATTTCAACTAACGGTTGTTAAAGAAAAAAGGTAGACTTGACTTCGGATTATAGAAGTAAACAGTCCACCATTTTTGAATTACGGAGGTTTTTATGTTCTTTTTGCACAATAAATTCGAATAACGAGGGTACCAATTGCACAGGTTTTCTTCGATTTACAGAGGCTTTTGAAGTATGGAGAGTTTACTGTGTTTCGTTTTAATGTCGCTGTAAGTTTGAAAGAAAATATTTCTTTAGTCACATTTTAGAGGAAAAGTGTGGAAAAACCTAAGCCTCTTGATATCAGACGATCAAGAGGCTTAGGACAGGACGTCCTAAGTTTATTAGATTGGACGGAAAAGTATGATTGTTTAAAAATTAAAAATTTGTTAAAACAACTTTTTATTGTAAATCCATTATTATAATTTTATAAAACTAAAAATAAGTGGTTTGCAGTAATATTAGGTTGTCAAATATCTCCCCGGTACAAAGCGCTAGAGAGCTCGTATCCAAACTAATCATGCATAGCATCGTTTTGTAGGTTATGTCAAGACCTTTCAAATGATGTATTGCCAGATACGAGCTCTGTAGCGCTTTGTACATAGCCGGAAAATTTAAAAGACAAAAAGGAGGAAGGGAGATATTTGACAACCTAATATTTACGTTTTTACTTTATTCACATTTCGTTAACAATGCATATAACTCATTTGAGTCGGATAAAAAAAACTAATTGAAAAAAAGCAGTTGTAAATTCGACCAAATAAAATTTTAACGGAAATTAAAAAAAAATTATTGAGGCTTATTCTCTGAAAGGATTTTGTCATTAAGAATAATATTAAAATTTATAACAAATTTCATTCTTGTTATTTTTCTTTTCAAGTTGAAAAAACCTGTGCAAACATCCTCTTGCTCAACTGAAAATGCTTTCTGCTTTTTTAACTTTAAAAATAACATACATAAATATATTCATTAAGCTTCACAATTAATACACGTATTGTCGCAATCTGGGCAACCTGTTTAAAGCTCGAACGATGAAAGCAGTTTTATTCTTTAAAATAGCATTCGTGGCCCTTATTTTACTAATGCCGTCACGAATTTCTTATTATAGAAATTTATTAAAAATATTTACATACGTAACTAATGTAATATTTATAATACATACTTTTAGTTTTGTTCTGTTTTATAAACAGAATTCAATAATTATTTCGTTTTAAAGATTAATTTAAGAAAATTTCAAAGAGCTTATTTGAATAAAAAATTAATGAAATGAAAAAAATTACTACAGAAGAAAACTTTCGGCCGCTGAAATGAAGGTTCCCTTGACGACTGGTATCAAGGCAACCGATGTCAACATTTTAATTAATATTTGAACTTATTACTTTATTGCATCTATCTTTTAATAGTTCCATCAATCAATTCAATTCAATTTATCCGAGTAGTCTATTTATTTCAATTATCTTCTCTTTATTGTCAGGATATTGTTGGTATACTGTTTTGAATTTTTTTGGGGCCTATTTGGACGTTTTGAATCCGATTTTTATTAACTTTGAATATAAATTTGAAAAGTAAACAATGAATTGTTTTGAATAAATTAATTTCATTTGAAGTTTGTCAGATTTTTTTTTCGTTACGCTTCAGTTCTAATTTTAACGCAACTTTTTCGAGTTCAAACTTTTAACGTTCTTGTTTTGTTTGTTTTTTTAAATAAGATCTCTTCCGAACTCATTTTTCGTGGACGGTTTTGCAATGTGTTGAAAGTCGTGCTTAATTTCGAAGAACTCACTCGCTCGCAAGAATTATCGGCAACTGCATCTTTGAAGAAATTTTCCGAGTAGCGGATTGTAGCGACGAATAATCGCTTTTACCAGATAGCGCTGAAAGACCGTAAGTCGAAGGGGTTAATAAAATAGCCAATTATTGCATTGGTTCGTTCAACGACGAAACTGCGCTAACTCCATTTTTTTGGAATCACTTAAAAGATAAAATGACCGGTATCTTAGTTAATGTTTAATTATCACTTATTTCTCACGAAGGGACTTTTTTAAAGTTCGTTCCTGGAAAACAAGAAGACAGGGATTATGATAAACGGAATTAAATCTAAAGAGGAATTTACTCTGCCTAGCGGTGCAACGTTGAATGCATTTGTAATTCTATACCCTGCCTGTTCTTTTTCGCGATTAGTAGCACCATCGGTTTTTCTATTTTTCATAACTGAACTACAGTCGAATCCCTCTAAGTCGAATTTTCACGGGATCTCAAAATTAGTTCGAGTTAAAGGGCTTTTTCGGAAAATTCGAGTTAGAGGGATTAACATTTTTTTTTGTTTAAAAGCCTTTATTTTATTAAAAAAAGGATACATGTGAGAAAAAACCCAGGAAATTACTTAAGCTTGTAATTTTGGATCGAGTCTTTAAAATTGGAGAACGAATACTTTTAAAAAAGGAGTCTATTTTAAAAAGGCTGTGTTTGACCTCAGCCTCAGGACTCTCAGGACTCTCAATGCATTCACTAAATGAAGCTTGAAAACACCTCAGATACCTAACTGTTTTTATATTAAAAGCAAATTGTTTGCGCAATTATTCATACAGAGCCACACGGGTGTGTGCTCAAATCACCTATAGCTCATTTGTGGTTGTGTGTAGAGGTTGTGTGTTCAAAAGCCAAAAAAGCGGAAGGGAGATATTTGACAACCTAATATATCGAAGATCCAGAACAGTTTTTTACGGCTGTTAGAATGAAAAAGCAGATCTTTTATGTGCTATTCAACATAGTGCATCAAGATCTGACAAAACATTCTAATAGGCCGTCAATAGGTCTGTTCCCGTACTTTCTGCACCAAAATATGAAATTTGTCATTTGTTAAGGAGTGGGGGTAAAAATCTCTCAGAGAGAGGAAAAGTCTCGAAAAAGTACGGGAACACTGTGAAACCAAATGTGTAAAGAAAGTCAAGTCTGAAATGTCATATATGTTTATTTAATTTATATTTCAGTTGTGAATCGTAGAGTGTTGTAAATACTCAGCATATCCATTTCTAGTCAATTAGTTACACCTTACAGAGATAACGAACATCTAATTTATGCACAAAAAAAAAATTCAATATCAAACTAAGTTCTTGCCGTGTTGCAATAGAGCATTAATTTGGCATACTCAAACAACGATTCCGGCAATTGTATTATTGTAAAGGAATGAAAAAGAGATGTCATTTCGTAAGAGCTTGTTGTGTTCTGCATAACATTGCAAACGAAGACGATTTAGATTTCCTGGAGGAAACTATTATAAACAACAGCCCGGAATTTGTACAATTTGGGGAAACCACTAGAGGAAATGTTGTGAGAGATGCCATAAGTCTAGAGTTACAACAAAACATGAAAATTTAAATAAACAGCATTTTCAATTCAATTCAATTCAATTCAATTCAATTTTATTCGGCGCACAAGTAAGACTACAGTGTCTTTTATAGTACATGTAAAAGTTTAACAATAGGCAGTTCTTAATCTTAATCTAATACAAATTTCAGGGAAATTAGGAGATAGGGGGAAATCAAGATAGGAGAGGAACAAGGATGGGATAAGGGATTTGAATTTAAGATTCACATAAAATAATAAACATTATCTGAAGAGTTTTAAAATTTCTTTTTTAAATTTATCTGCACTAGTTAGCTGCTTTACCCGTACAGGAAGGGAGTTCCAAAGCCTGGCGACATAGACGTAAAATAGACGAGAAGAGTTCAAATACTTTGAAGCGGGAGTGATAAGATTGTGTGTTCGGGATGACTGCACAAATTGAAGTTTAACAAAAAGATAATGAGGAAGTTGGCTATAGATAGTTTTATGCATGAACATGCAACATCTGACTTTCAAGAAGTCCATTAGTGTACATCCAAGAACAAGATAGTGGTAATGTGATATGTGATCGAATCTGCGAAGCCCATAAATGTACCGGATCGTATCGTTAAATGCAACGAGAATCTTATGCTGCGACTGGGAATCGAGATTGCAGTAGATTACTGCAATACTATCAATCACTGGCAGGAGCAAGGATTTTATAAGACTTAGTTTAGTACTAGAGGGGGTAAAATGTGCGGATAGCCAGAGCTTTCGGAGAGTGGCATAAACACGCCCGATAATGTGGTTTACTTGGTCAGTGGCTGACAGAGAACGATTTGTCCTAATCCCCAGACTTACAACCTTATCGACAAACGGAAGGGGAACATCTGCGAGATAGACTGGAGGCAGCAATTTTGTGTCGTAATGTTTTTTTGAGATCAGTATACATTGAGATTTAGCTGGATTAAGACTGAGACCATTGCTCATCGACCAATTGTATATTCGCAATAGATCTTCATTGAGCCTGCACATCAGATCTTCAACTAGGCCAATAGGCCTAGATAGGTACACCTGAACATCATCCGCATAGAGATGGAGTGAGACATTTTTGCATTCAGAGGGCAAATCATTTATAAACATGCAAAATAATATAGGACCAAGGATTGACCCTTGAGGTACCCCAGCCAGTACATTAGAATATAGTGAATAGCTTTCCCCGAACTTGACCTTTTGGCTCCTGTTGCACAAGTAATTCCTCATTAAACAGACTGAATAATCGCTAAAACCGAAATAGAGCTTAAGTTTTTGACATAAAATGTCGTGACTCACCGTATCAAAGGCCTTGGAGAAATCAAGCAAACATAGCATAGTAATATTGTCCAAGTCAAACTGGACCCTTATGTCATCAATAACCTTAACCATTGCAGTTGAGCAACTGTGATGCGCTCGAAATCCCGACTGCAAAGGATACAGCAAAGCGTTATCATCAAGGTATTTCTGAATTTGTTTTGCCATTATTTTCTCCAAAACCTTTGACAAGCAGGGCAGAATACTTATTGGGCGAAAATCAGCTGTTGATGAGGGGGACGGCTTTTTTGGTACGGGAGTTACAATTGCTTTTTTCCAGCTATTTGGAAACGTACAGGAGTAGATTGAAAAATTTATTATGTGGGTAAGAGGGGGAAGAATCCAGCAAAGTACCATTTTAATAAAACAAACGGGAACCCCATCAACACCAATGGCATTGGACTTTAGAGAGCGAATGGTCTCAGCAACCTCAAGTTCACTGACTGTTTGGAAATCAAATTGATTTGAAAACTGTGGAATAATCTGTGGACTTGGGACAAAATTCGCGTTTGAAACTCCGGCGGACAGGAAAGTCTTGTTTAGCTCACTCAAGTCAGGCATACAGCAGGGGGTATTCCTACTCCCAACACCAATAGAGCGCAGGTTACTCCACAGCCTCCTAGCAGATTGGTTGGGGTTGAGTTTAGTGAAAAAGTATCTTTTTTTAGCTGTACGAATAATTGCTGATGCTTGATTACGAGCCTGACAATATTCTCTCCAAGCCGGATTGGTAGGGTTCCTTTTCCACCTTGCATAAATTCTCCTTCGAACCTTAATCGCATTGCGCACCTCTGTTGTGAACCAAGGAATTTTATTATTTCGCACTGCAAATGTTTTTAGTGGGACGTGATTGTTAAAGAGGTCCAACAACTGGGATTCTAGATAACTTACTTTGTCGCTAGCATTGGGCATATTATATAGACGATGCCAAGGTACGCTGCTTGCGTCGCGTTGTAAGCTATAATCATTGACAGAAGAATAGTCCCTATATTCAAATGTTGAGGGGATGGGTGAGCGAGAAAAATCCAGGTTATAGCAACAGAAGATTAAATCGTGATCGGAGACACTTTCAAATGATATCTGATCATTAAGTAGAACGTTGGAACGATCAGACGCAATGATAAGATCGAGAAGGCTTGGGTTGCAATTGGGAGCAAAGCGAGTAGGATAAGAGTTTATCACAGCCAATCCACTCGCTGCAGCGCAGTCAAGAAGTTGTCGGGCTCGAGAGTCAGCTTTAAGCAAGTCAGCATTGAAATCTCCACAAATTATAATGTGTTCATAAGTTGCGGAGAAACATTGAACAGCAGAAAATAACGGCTCAGGAGAGTGGCTTCGATTAGGGTTGTATGCAGACCCAACAATACATTTTGCGCATCCATCACTAACTTCCACAAGCAGATACTCAATGCCAACATTTTCGGACTTCGTAATAAATTTACAGGAAAGCGAGCTGCTACAATATATCGCTATCCCACCACCAGATGTATTTGTAATTCTATCGTTACGAAATAAAGTATAGCCTGATATGTTGTAGCAATTATTGGGTACATCAGGTTTGAACCATGACTCAGATACACAAATTACGTCAACACCCGAACCCACAAAAACATCAGTTACATAATTTAACTTCGAAGCATTCAAACTGCGCGCATTGAAGTCGCAGATCTTGAATCCATCGCTTGCATTTGATAATATGTCAACGACAATGCGTACTGAAAGCTCAGCTATATCGCCAGGTAAGGCACCATTAGTCGGCATAAGAAAATATTAAGGGTAAAGCAGTTAAATAGAGCGCAAAAGTATTAGGCAACGATCTTTTAAAATATGAAGTATATGGTTGATATGCAGTGGAAGTAGAAGAGGAAAGGTAGGGGAGGTAAGAAAGGAATGAAGAATGATCGGGAAACAGTAACAACATACGAGAGTAAACTAAAAAATAAAAATAAATATTTAACTTAAACAAATTAAAAAATAGATCCATACAAAATAGAAATACAAAATTAAAATAATACGTGTAAACGAAATCCATTGGTATTGCTCAGGGTGACATCAATCATAGGAAAACGGGCGCAGCAGTCAGGAAAGACTTGTTGTTGAGAGAATTTTCATCTCCACATCATCCTTACACTTCTTCACGTAAACAAAACCATTTTTCGTTTTCGCCGAAAACAACAATCTCAGAAATTTATTTGGTTTTATTTATCACATAATTCATTTTACAAACAACAGCCATTGAATTCAACTAATTCAAAAAAGGAACTTCATACTACATCAGCTCAACAACAACATAAAAAAACTTAATCTTGTTAAAGAAAAAAACATAATTCATTGCAACAAAAATATAACAGAAAACTCAAAGACTTAAATCTTCTGCAGAAGAGCCTTCAACAATTCACTGCGCTCATTATCACATTTCTGCTTATTTTCTAAGTACTGAACTACTTTAGCACTTCAGCACTTTCTTTCCTCCGCTAAATTTTCTCTTGAGCGGTTTCACACGTCCTCTTTCTTTTACCAGCTGATCCACTTGAGTTTTAAGTAAAATTTTGTATTAGTCTTATGTACATTAAAAAACATTTAATGGTAAACCTGAAGTTGAAGACGCATTCTGTTCAAAGAAACTTTCGTCTCCTATCTGGTCTTCCCTTGTCAAACCGTGCTGGGCCTCGTTATCCAAAATATATTCTGGATGTATTCCTCTCTTCTCCGAGAGTACTTTATCCAGCTCACTGAAAACAATACATCATTAAATTCATAGAAAATGATTCCAATAAACATACCTTTGGTTTTCCAACTCTTACCGAAAACAAAAATTAACGCACAACAAAACAATTCGAGAATCAATTAGCTTTGACATAAAACCAACAAGCTGCCCTCAAAAATTTCTTGGGTTAAAATGGGCAGGTTGGGGAAATTTTTTACTCTCTCGAGAGAGCGCGCATTTGACTGAAAACCCATTTTTTTGGCGTACGGGAACAAACTTGCACTGATTTGTGTTGTTTTGTACTGTTTTGTGTTGTTTATGTCGGGTACGGGAACAGACCTAATATCTTCAAAATGTAGGCTATTCTTAACCCTTATGTAAGTAAAATAAGTGGTACTTTCCAGGATGCAATGCCAACATTTATAAACTTTTCTTTTCAGCTATTTAGCACATACGGGTAGCAAACAGTTGCTTTCCATGGAATTCAAGATGGGCCTGACAACAGTGAAAAAAATTGTAAAGGATACCTGTGACGTGCTTTGGGCTACACTTGGTCCGATTTACCTGTCAGCTCCAAAATCCGCTGAATGGAAGCGAATGGAAGCACAAGACTTACATACAATGTGGAATCTTCCCAACTGCGTTGGTGCTATTGATGGTAAACATATTAATATTACATGTCCAACGAACTCAGGTAAGTTGCACATATGATTACTTAAATTATATCGATCATAATTTCATGCTTATTCTGAGATTCGAACGATTCGTTTATTCTATTCGATATATCTATTCCTTCGAATGAATTTTCCGTATTCTGAGATTCGAACGAATAGTATTCATTGTCGCATGAATTTCAATGAATTTAATTTTATGAAATTGGCTGTTTGAAGGCAGACATTTCAAATCTATTGACATTCGGATTTAAAAAAAAATCAAAAAGAGCAACGAATATAAGATATGGCAGTTGTGTCATTTTTAAACAGTGAAGACGGGGAGGAGCAGATTTGTAAAAAAAGGATAATGGATGCATCAAATCCATTTGAACTCAACAATACAAAGTAAGTACATTTGTGTGAAATCAAATTAATTTTTAATGTTTCACACATATTTGTGTTTGTTTTAAAGTTCACTAAAAACTTTCGGTTAAACAAAGCTGCATTCAAATACTTTTTTGATGAGTTATTTACCGAAATTCCTATGGGGACAGCCTTATCTATTCCCCCCATAATAATGTTGGCTACAACGCTGCGATTTGTCATGGAAGGCGGATACCAATTTGGAGTTGGAAAGGATTCGAGCATTAAATTGTCACAACCGTCAGTATCTAGAAGTATCAAAAAAGTGATATCGGTTATTGATAACAAAATTTGCCCAAAATGGATAAATTTTAAATTAAACTGGGAAAAAAAAGAGGAAATTAGAGGATACTTTCATCAAAAATGTGGATTTCTAGGAATAATCGGCTGTGTCGATGGTACGCACATTGCCATCAAGACCCCTCCAAGTGAAATAAGACATCTATTTTACAACAGAAAGGGATTCTTTAGCTTGAATGTGTTAATTCTAAGTCTGTGGATTAATCATTTTGATCACCAATATTAAGGTATGTACGTCCTGGAAGATCTGCGACCACAAAATGCGGATTAAATATGTAGATGCATCTCATCCTGGCGCAACTCATGATGCCCTAGCCTGGAAAGTGTCTTCTATGCGAAACCATCTATTTCAACGATATGCTGTAGAAGAATACGAAACTCCTGGCTGCTAGGTAACAAGCAAGATAATTTTCTTTAACATATTTCTATTCTATATCTATATTCATATATCTATGTTTATACTCAAATATTTCAGGTGGTGCAGGATATCCCCTAGAGCCCTGGTTAATGACACCGTATCGATCGCCGAACGCTGGAACTCCTCAAAGCAAATATAATGTACAGCATTCCAAGGCACGTAATATCAACGAGAGAACTATCGGCCTACTCAAAAACAGATTCAGATGTTGTCTGAAAGCTAGACAACTACATTACTCAGCTGAAAAGGCTGCTCAAATTGTAAATGTTTCCACAGCCTTACACAACATCTGTATTCACTATAAAGTTGCAGATATGGATGAAAGTGTTCAATTTGAATAACATTTAGAAAGTGCAACTCTTGATGTTGATACTGAAAGTGAAAATATATATATATGTACATGAGGCACGAAATGTCCGTGACAGAATCGCTGAATTATTTTAAATAAAAAAACATATAGTTAACGTACTTACAAGGGGAGCGCAAGGGTTTGGGGAAACGGATTCAACTGAAATTTGGCATAGTGATAGAATACCATGTGGGTGTACTATCTGTAAAATTTTAAAATGCAATACTCAAAAATAATCGAGAAATTCACATTTTTTTGTAAGCTAAAACCTCCTTGTACCTTATATACAAGTTAGGCTTTGCTCGATTTCGAAGAGGCCGTGGCCTGATGGGTAGAGGTCTCCGTCAGTAACCAAGAGAACACAAGCTCAAATCCTGGTGCGTGCACTTCCTTTTTTTTTTTTTGTTTCTTGTTTTTTTTTTTTTAATTCATCGTATTAAAAAAATAAACAATGTACCATGTACGTTGTCTCTGACCCGTTACAATACGAACCATGTTTATATTCAATAACTGCTTTGCGGTTAAACCTCCAACGCGAATAGACGTAATTGTGCAGCTAATTTTAATAAACAAGAAATATTTTATATATATAAAATATATTTAATAGCAACATCTTCTGATACGCTATCTCAAGAACCTATGCTGGTAGGCACAGAGTTATATAATTGTATATTGGATATGCTGAGCGAAAGGAAATTCATAGTCGACGAAGAATTAATTCATCACAAAGAAGAATGTACGGAAGGAAATTTCGAAGCGGTTAATGACTTATCGGATGACTATGTACCAGATAAGAAGAAATATAGAATGCAGCAATATATTTCACTAGAATATAAAATCAAAGCCTTAAAACTGGCAAAAGCACATCCTACATGGAAACTGGAAACGTTAAGAAAAAACGGATGTAGTAGTTTGAAAAGAATGGACCATTTAAAATTATGGAAAAGAGATGTTGAACATGGTGGAACTCTTTATGACAAATGCTTTTCAATAGATTCTTGAACATATGACCGTTTTATTGAAGCGAGACAAAATTGTAAGCAAGTGACCACAAGAAATTTACAGCAATGGGCTTTAGCTGCTGCAACTCAGTTTCCTGATTTTCAATTTAAAGCGTCAATCCGGTGGGTTGTTGCATTCAAGCAAAAGCATTATATTCGTCAAAGAAAAATCACAAAATTTGTATCACAAAAAGAAGCATGTACCATGGAAGAAACTCTGGCCTCTGCAGAAACGTTTCGTTTTCAAATCAAACAATTGATAACCAACTTTGATAGTGACTTTGTCATCAATACAGATCAAAGTGGTAATTACAATTTTTAACTATTAATCAAAGTTCACCAAAAGATTTACCATAACATTTTCAGGATGTCAATACCAATCAAATTTCAATAGAACATTGGCGGAAAAAGGATGTAAAACGGTATTCGTAAGAATACAAGATTTGAACAAGTTTTCACACACATATACTGCACAATACAGTATTACATTATCTGGAAAGTTATTGCCATATGTTTTCATTTGTTTGCAAGAGCCTACAGGAGTATTTGGACCAAGGATCAAAACAAAAGTTGAACAATACGTAAAAAAATACACCAATGTTATTGTTACTTCATCGAAATCAGGGAAACTGAACACTGATTTATATCAAAATTTTCTGAAGAACTATTTGACGCCATATGTTGAGAAGAATACATTTCTTCTACTCATAGACTCATGGACAGGACAGACAAAGGCAGAATTGTATGACGAAATATTCCAGGATGACGAAAGAATGCCTACGTGCACCATTAAAGTTATACCTCCGAAATGCATACCGTTAGTTCAACCATGTGATGTATATTTTTATAGGCAAGTAAAAAATTTCATAAAGCGATTACAAAATAGCGCTGAACTTCTTGAGAAGAACTGTGAAATTAACTCTAGAGAGGATTGCCTAAAAATTCACGCAATTGTCCACCATCAACTATCAGCGCCAATATTTTGTGATATGTTGAAATATGCCTGGTATGCCAGTGGACTCTGTGAAACAAGAAGCTTTTTTTCAAATGTGAATGAAGTGTGTTTCTCAATAGATTTGCTGAAAACACCGTGCAATTGTAAAAGGGCAGCATTTGTTTCTTGCTCTTGGTGTACACAAAATTTTTGTTTTGAATGTTTTTACCACAATTATCATTCAGGGACATGCACATCTATAGCAAGTAACATTTCGGAAAAACCTTAAAAACCTTGTCTATAAATATTCTTGAAAAAAAAACATAAAAAAGATAAAAAAAACACAAAAAAACAAAAACAAAAAACAAAAAAAAAAAAACAGAAACAGAAAAAAAGGAAGTGCACGCACCACGATTTGAACTTGTGTTCTCTTGGTTACTGGCGGAGACCTCATTCATTTTTCATTTTAAACGCAGTTTTATTTATAAATTCAAGAAAAACTTACATGCTAGACAAAAGTGCTTAAAACTAGCTTAACTAACTTAACAAACTTAACTAACTTACTGGCCCTATGCGGGCACTCTAAGCTAAACATAACAACTTAAAACTATGTCTTTCGACGTAATCTAACTTAAACTTAACATATTTACAATAACATATTACATATTTAAACTAAGAAAATTCGAAAAAAAAAAAAAACTTAGTACCAGAAGGGCTCTCGTGGGACTTAATACTAAAACAATGAGTTATTCTAATCTAAAACTAAAACTTAATCTAGTCGAGATAGTAAAAGTTATTGCTAACTAAATCTAAATTTTTTTTTTTATTTTTTTATTTTTTTTTTTTTCTCTTAAATCTACCTTAATACCTACTCACCACCACCTACAAGCTATGCAAGCCGGCCATGACCTTGGCTAAACTAGACCCTAACCGACTTTGCCCATAATGGGCCCTAATTACAATTAATTTTTTTATTAATTAAAGCTGAAGCAAGCTACGAGGGAGCTCCCTCTCCCTCATTCAACCACCAGTACCGTTTTTGCTGCTTAGCAACTTCCGCGATACCGCTCTGCTAAACCGGAGATTCTCCTCGGCTCTAAGAGCGTCGGATCCGTTGTAGGTGAGCCGCCTATCCACAGTTGACCGAGCGAAGTGGTAGATGATCGGTACCGCAGAACTATCCTGTATAATTCCCCTACCGTCAAGATAGAGGAATGCCTCTGGGGGGATGAAGCCGTTAAGGCGTACCCGCTCGTGGTACATGCTATTAGGGTAGTAAGCCCCGAAGATAAGGCCATTGCTCGAGTTCATTGCCCTTGCAACGTGCCCCCGAGTCAATTTCACTACGAAATTGTCCACCCTGATCAAGTTCGCTCTGTTGTATAGGACCTCATTGGGGTAGAATTTTATGTACTGGGACTCAGGCGTTCGATAAAGGCGAAGACACGCCCGAAGACATGCCCTCTCGAACACCCGAATCTTTTCCATTGCGCTGGCTCCAACATTGAACCACACGGGACACCCATAGACCAGCATTGGCCGTATGAGGGCCATGTAGCAGATTACCTTCACCCTCGCATCGAGTTGGCTGCTGTAAAACAGTCTCTTTGTGAGGGCAAAAGCACCTCTAGCTCTGGCCAGAGCAGCCTCTACATTTTTGTTAAAATATAGAAACTGATCTAGCCAGATCCCGAGGTATCTGACTACACTTTTCACGGTCAGTGGTTGCCCGTGTTGTCCAATGATGGAGAACTTACGACAATTCCGCCTGGTGTCCGCAGAGGCCCCAGACAAGGGCGTCCTGAACAGGATGGTTTCCGACTTCTGGAAGTTGATCTTCAACTTCCAGTCATCGCAATATCGCTGAATTGAGTCGAAGTCACGCTGCAAGAGAGTTACAATGACCTCGATCTTTGGCCCTGTTCTATACGCAACTAGATCGTCGGCGTACGCAATGGAATGGTGGAGAGAACCCACTAGATCACTTGTGTAAATGTTGAATAGGATTGGCGAATTTACGGCGCCTTGTTGTAGACCGTTTTTAACGAGATATGCCCCGGCAGAGGTTACATTGCCATTCTTCACAATGAACCGTCTACCAGGAAGCATGTTGACAAGCATGTACAGCAAGGGTTTGGGAACTCTCAGTCTAGTCAACTTATAGAAAAGACCCTCTAACCATACGGTGTCAAAGGCCTTCTCCAAGTCAATCAGACAGGCTCCAGTGCATTGGTCCTTGCATTTGTTCCATTGGACATCCGACACCAGTTTCGACGCGGCATGTAGGGTATCATGCCCCGCTCTGAAACCGAATTGGTTATCCGGAATAATATTACTGTCCTCAACCCACTGGGACAGAGCTCTATTGATTACCTTTTCAAATACCTTGCTTATATTCGGAAGGAGACTGATTGACCTGAGATTTCCAGGATTAGAAGAATCCTTGCCTCGCTTGGGAATAGGATGCACAACCGCTGTTTTCCAATGCTCCGGATAATGTGCGTTATTCAGAGCATTGTTAAACAGGGTGCAATATATATCGACCGCTTCCGGGGGGAGGTGTCTGAGCACAATGTTGGGAATGCCGTCAATCCCAACTGACTTCTTTTTTCTCAATGAATCGAAGACCGCTCGGAGATCAGCCTTCGAAATGAACGGAGGGTGTACCCTCTCATTGGCGATGGCATTATAAGCCATGTTATCCTCACTGAACACCGTGAACCCGGTGTTCTCAGATCGCCAAATTTGCATCTCTTCCCGAAGATAGAAGTTTTGCACAAGGACGCGATTCTCCAGGTCGTGGTTCGGGCGAGCGGACTCGTTCACCTTGTACACTTCCTGGAAAGTCGCACCCAAAGCTTCCACCTTCTCTTGCGGATCTTCGATGACGAAAAAGTGTTCGTCTAGGACTGCGTTACTCGGATCTATGCCTATCGATGTCAGTAAGTTGTCGTTGTCCGTTGTTCTTGGAAGCTTAAGACACGGAAGGTCGTTTTGATTTTTTCTCCGAAATATTTTATTTATTTGCGGGAACATGCTCGGGTTGCTGGAATTTACAGCCCGAATCTTATTGTTCCAAAACAAATTGACTGAAAGTCGATAATTTTGAGTGATCAAAACTTTTACGTTTTTTATCATCGACTTCAGTGTCCTAACTTCCAAGTCTTGTCTGTCAGTAAATCTTCTGTAAAGGGTTTTAAGCCTCGACAGGAGTCTACTTTTGTAAGTGTGAAGTGCGTCGATTGTAGCATTGCGGTATAGTTCCGTGTTGTCTTTGTACTGATACCGAGGTATCGTTCTGTCCATCGTTCGTTTAATTGTCTCGTCCATAAGCTTAAGATACCTGTCTATCTCCTCGTTTGACAGGTTCCTATTGGACGGTGGTTGGAGCTCGTTTGAGGAGAGTGCTCGCGTCATAGCTCTTGAGAAGCGTGGCCAACGCATCCTACTGTAATTGTAAGAATACGTCGGTACAAACTCCTCTAAAACCGCAATCTCGTTGGGAATCGTTATGTCGGCTCTTAGTCCGCAATGGTCGCTGTCATACACGAAAGTGTGCAGACAGTTTATAGTAAGTGCGTCACAGTCGGTCAGCTGTAATCTAGTGTCGTAAAGCATTAGATCGAAAAACGAGCCGCTGCTGGGATACGACGGACTATCCGTTGCTTTCAAATCGAGACGATACTCGACACTGTGCTGCGACAACCAGTTGAATAACTGGGCCCCCCTGGAATTGGAGACATCATTGCCCCAATGGGCATGTTTGGCGTTGAAATCTCCGGCCAAAACGAAGTAGTTCTCCTCCGAATCAAGCCTAAGACATCGGAAAAGAGTTTCGAGTTCTGTTACAAATCGAGTGGTTTGAGTAGCACCAGAAGCATAAGCCGACATCACGTACATCCTCCTTCCACTACGAAGGGGTATGCACACGATGCACACCTCAAGCTCCTGGAACCTCCGCACTTCCCCGCTGTACACAACTTTATGGTTTAAATTATTTCTTATGAAGATCGCAACACCACCCCCTTGTGTGGAGTTGGGTCGGTCTCTTCTAATAATTTTGTAATTACTATGTCCTAATTTGTGTTTCTGAGATAGCTTAGTTTCGCTAACCAGAAGTACATCAGGATTTTGGTCTTTTAACAACATAAAAAGGACGTTCCTACGCTCAACCCTAATCAGTTAATTTACATTCACTGCAAGGACCCGAAGGTTATTCTCCGCCAGCGCAGCCATTATGATCTTAATTGCGTAGCGTTAATTGCCGGCAGAAGAGAGTAGATCTGATCTACTCGCGCCGCCTGCACTTTGATTTGACGTTGCATCTGGTCCATCTTAGCCTGCAGAGCAAGCAAGAGGGACACAACGTCAGTTGTGACTTCCGGAGTTCCGGTCACAGGGACTCGTGGAACTTCCTTCGGTCTGATAGGCTCTGCCGTCTTACCTCGACCAGACGCCATGTGGGCGAAGGTCAGTTGAGGCGTGACGGGTATTGCAGGTGCAGAAGGTGGCGCTGGGATCGTTTTGGGCTCCACCCTCTTCTGTCGACCAAGGTTGGACCTGACCTTGGACCTGTTCTTGAACTCAGGACAACCCCGATAGTTAGCGTTGTGTCCCGAATTCTTGCATAATGTACAAACGAGTTGTGCCCTATCAACTCCTTCCCTACCCAGAGTGCATTCCTCTGCCTTGTGGTTCTGGCTGCACTTCACACACCGAGGCTGCATTTCGCAGTTCGATGCGGCGTGTCCGAACCTTTGGCAACGAACGCATTGTAAAATGCTTTCGCTGCGCCTTAATCTTTCCCAGGAGACAACCTGAAAGTTAAGGACTTTAACCTGCCTTAAACCCTCGATGTTGCTCTTAGGAGTCAGCTGAACCAGGAAGAACGGCAGTTTCCGATTCTCCCGTTTTGCCCTTGCTGTGGTGAAGGGCTTGACGCTCACAAACGTCAGATCGTCGGACTCTTTTTTCTTGAGCCATTTGAGGATCTTCACCGGATCAGCAGACGGTTCCAATCCCTTCAAAATCACGCTTTGGAGCTTTTCTCCTTTGGGCGTGAAGGAGTAAAACTCCGTCGTAGCTTGCTTCAGGCAATTTTTGACTAATATGTAGTCATCCACTGTCTGACAGTGAATGGCGTGCCTATCTAACCCTAACCTTTTTATGACAAAACGATTATCAATGGCCGACTTACATACCTGAATCGTGGCTTGCAGGTCCGTTTTGTAGGTGAAGATGGGTGGTATTTTGCTCTTCTTCTGCTGCTGTTGTTCCGCTGGCTGGTCCGCTAGGTGTTGCTCTTGCTGCTGCTGTTGATGCTCCTCTTGCTGCTGCTGTTGCTGATTCTGTTGTTTAGACTTTTGTTGTTGTTGCTGTTTAGGCTGGTGCTTCTGTTGCTGCACTTGCTTGGGCAGCTGTAGTTGTTGCTGCGGCTGCCTTTGCTGCTTTGGCAATGGTTGTTGTTGTTGTTGCTTTTGCAGCTGCTTTGGCTGCTGTTGTTTTTTCGGCTGTTGTGCTGCTGAGGGCAATTCTTGCTGGTTCTTGTTTACCAGCTGCTTTTGCTGCCCCCGCTGTTCCTTCTTCAGCTCCTCTTGATGTAGCTGGATTGATCTCTCCTTCTCTCTCCTTGCCCTTTGTTTGGCTTTGAGAGCCGCTATTTTTCGTTCGAGCTTGCGTTTTTGATTTTCTGCTGCTGTGAGGCTTGATTTTAATACAAGCAGCTCTTCATTTTCGTCGTCAGAGTCTGTTGACCCCAATTCCTCAAATGAATTCATAGAATAACGGCCCTCTCGGCCGTCGGAGAAGTAAGAGATTGCCTCCTCATCGTTGCCTGATTTTTCGTCGTCATCAGCTGCTGTAGTAGTTGTTGTTGCGTTTACCGCCGTAGCACATGCTTTGCCCTGCAGCTGTTCGGACGTAGCTGTTGTGGTACGGCGTTTGACGAGGTTGGGAATTGGATTCAACCTCTTCCTCTTCTTCACCACTCCCTTTTCGTTAACCACGCTTGTGTGGCCTTTTGGACTCGGCGTTTCATATGCCGATGACTCGTCTTCGCGGTCCGCTATCCTGAGCGCGGGCCGCTCGCTCTCCTCCATCACGTGATTCTACGGCACACTTCGCAAGTAGAAAAATGTTTACTCAAAAGAAGTCTTGAGTTTTTTGTTTCCCACTGGGATTTGAACCTGGGGTTCGTCACTATGCGGCACTGCACACTATCGGTGAGCCAACTCGCTCTTAATATTTTGGTGTCTCTATCACAATATCACTGATGGTTTCATTCACATATAGTTCACAGAAGTAAAGTCGCTGCACAAAAAGCCGATACACGTCTAATCGCCGCGGGGGTCTATGAACGACTGACGGAGACCTCTACCCATCAGGCCACGGCCTCTTCGAAATCGGGCAAAGCCTAACTTGTATATAAGGTACAAGGAGGTTTTAGCTTACAAAAAAATGTGAATTTCTCGATTATTTTTGAGTATTGCATTTTAAAATTTTACAGATAGTACACCCACATGGTATTCTATCACTATGCCAAATTTCAGTTGAATCCGTTTCCTCAAACCCTTGCGCTCCCCTTGTTAGACGTATTTATTTGAAATAGAAAAAAGGAACACAATAAAGGAATATTCATACATTTACATTGTTTCAGACTTTTGACAATTCACAACATCACATGTCACTTAATCTGTCCGCGACCTGCTCCAGTTGCAGTTCTAGAAATTTTTTTTTATCTCCATCATTCGAAATGACAAAATGAAAATGAGATTTCATTCGAATCATTGAATGCCAGAATACGCTTGAATTTTCGGTTGCTAAGGTGAAATTTTCGAATCGTTCGAATCTCAGAATACAAATCGTTCGAATTCGACTCACTTTCGAACGAAAACGAATCTCAGAATAAGCATGAATAAAACAAATCTAACAAAAATTATTTTTCTTATTTCGACGTCATTTCTCTCATTCAGCACAGTCGATGCTTGCTCTCCGCAATCGCAAGCAAAGGTGAAATTTACTCTAAAGTTGTACGACAGCTGTTCACACCATGCGAACTTGCGAACACCAGCACAACTTCTGGATTTTAAATTGCAACCTGAGTTCAAATAGTAAACAAAATCAATTTCCAATCTTCGGTCGAATCTCTACCTGAGAACAACTCCGAAGTTAATCAACTTTCAATTTTCAAGTTAAACAGTTGTGAACAAAACCGCCCGAGCGATGAATACTGAATGCTAACAGTGATCTCAAAACCCACAACTTTTTATTGGATTGCATGTTTTATGAGATTTTCATCTTTCATGCAAGAAGAACAGCGTGTTCGACTTCTTTTTTGATCAACTGTATGTAAAAGAGTCAGTTCAAACTATCAGAGACTTGAATGGCTCCTAATTTTTCCACAAGGGCTGTTTCGAACGCGTTCTTGGAGTTCGTTTAACTTGCTTCTAGTTCAAGGTCGAATTGTGAAAATCCCCTACATATGTTGTCGCTTTGTTATTTTATAAACAAACAAAAAAGGATCTGATATTTCGTTTATTCCCCGAACGTACTCTCGGCCGTCATCCATCTTCGAACACCCTTCTCCACTGCGTTACCATCATCATTTGTAATACATTCGCCGAATGAAAGAAAAAAAAAACAGAATTTCATTGCAACTCCAAATACGACGTGCTTAAAATAATAATTCAGCGCACGTTTACTCACTTTTGACGTTTAATTATTGGCCCTTTTCAGCTGTACTGCAATTCCTCATCTGACACATTTCAAACGCTGTTCTCGCTACCAGAAGTATTACGTTCTTTTTGCCCTTCCGCCTCTCATCTGAACATTCAAAAGACAGTTTTTCCTGTGTCCTTATAAAGGGTTTTCCTATCGAAAAATCGTCGGGTTAGAAAGAGGCGAAAAAAGAAAAAGACGAAAGAAACTGAACTGCTGGACAGTAAGGAGGAGTTCGAGGTAGACAACGAAGTCGTTGCAGTCAAACTCATCACTGCGGCTACGTGCCAGGTGAAATACGTTGTTTTAAGGAATCGTGATATGGAAGCCAAGTGAAAGAAAATGTTTTCAAAGTATGAGCCGAAAATGGACCCGCTTCAGGGAAAATGTTCATGTGGAATTATTTGCGAGACTTGGGAAAACCGAGTCGGGTTTCGTATATCGATTAACTGCAACGATTTTTCATCTTGAAAATTACTGACCACGTATTGGCATTGCTCCAGCGGACAAGGACATGGTGAGGCAAAGTTTTGAAGGCGTGTCTTTTTATTGCCATGAACGGTAAATGAGCTTAGAGTTTGAAATGTAAACTTGGGCGAATGTTTATGAAATTAACGGTTCATTCATAGTGATCAGCTCGAGAGATACGACTTCAATTCGATTCACAAATCCGTCGATAAAATGCAAAACAAAAATTTCTTAAACTATTATACTGCTTAAAAGCTTGTTGAATATAATGACTTATTTGACCAAAGAATAGAACAGGCTAAACAATTTAAATACATTGAACTCTCTATCTCAGAGGAAAACAGGTTTACGAATTCGAGTTCGAAGTGTCAGGAAAAAAAAATACTTTAGGCGTTTTCTGTTTTTGAACGACTCTTCTTACTTTTCTTGTCGAGTCACTTTTTAGGCGTTCAGGTGTCGGTATTGTGATACTCAAACGCCAGTCGTTTAAGTTCCACATGCATTCCACATAATCAACCAACAAATTCAGCTTGATATTTGAACGAAATTCGTTCGAACATTTTTTGAATTGCCTTTCTACAATTTGTAAGACATTAAGAATTGAAAAATGAATAGTTTTGCACTTTTTGTGTTTAGTTTGGTCCACCGAAATGAAACTTAGCATGAATTGTTAAGCCCTGCGAGATTCTGAACCTTACTGAAACAGACAACACAAACAGAAACCAGAAGAAATAGAGGAAAACGCCTGAAACATTATGAGACAGTTTACTTGTCATTTATTTCGAAAACCGGATAGTATGAATTATTTTACTTAACTTTGTTCTAATTTCTAATAGAGTGATGGAGCCAGTAGTCGGCTACTTAACTTTTTTCTTAAATTTGATTCGCTCTTAAAAATTGTTTTTGTAGTAAAGAATATGCTATTCATCATTTCCAATTAATTAAAACGTTTTAGTTATGAAAATAAAGTCATTTTTGGGGTATTCACTACCGAAAACAAATTATTCACAAAAATGCAAATGAAAACATCATTCTTCAATAGTGGGCCTCCCTTATCTCAGAAGTCGGCAATCGCCATAGCTCAATTCGCCACAGCTCTCCAGCTTACCCAGAGGTAAGATGCAGAAAAATCTCAGATCGAGGCGTTTTGAGGAGGCTCATGCTGTCTTATGAAATAGCTACAAATTTGAAAGCCGCCAAGAGTAATAAGAGTATTTCTTATTGAAAAACAACTGGTGGTAGGGTCCAAAACCGAATGAAATATATTTTGATTACCTTAAAAGATTTTAACAAAAAAATTTTTGAAAAGCCAAAGCAGTGAAAAACAGGAACAAGACATACAACGCAAAGTGGTCCCAAATGGCTTTTCTCGTTGCAAAAATCATAACTTTTGAACGCATAAAGATATCGCACAATTTTTGAATTTGAAGAAAATTGATTTACTGGGTGTTTCACAGTTGTTGACTAAACTAAGATTTTCCTAGAAAAAGGAACTAACAAAATGAAGCTATAAAATAAACCCTTTAAATTAGTCCTAAATTTTGTGGAAAAAAGTCTATGACTTCTTTAAGTATTCACAAGAAGCTCTAAAATAAAATTGATGACAACAGTTAAAGATGTGATGCTTAAAGTTAAAGAATACACTTCTGCCATATTTCTTAGCAACTAATATATGACAGTATCTTTTCAATGCTATGTACAAACGGACATTTTCAATGTCCGCTTTTCTTATTTTTTCGGATTCTTTCTTGTCGACGCTTTCATCTCCTTCGTGCAATCCATAAGCTACATTTAGTATGGATTCCATACATCGTATTCTAGCGTGTAATGGCAAAATCCCAAATTCGTAATTTCTTTCATCTACTTGGCTGACTCGGCTTCTCTGTTTAAATTTTCTTGTGTCCTTTTGCAAATTGGACATGATAATGTTGATTTTGTGCTACTCAATTCATTTAACACTCTCCCGTCTATCATTGTCAGAACCGTCTATCATCGTATGCAACTATCATGCATAGCATCGTTTTGTAGCTTATGTCAAGACCTTTCAAATGATGTATTGCCAGATACGAGCTCTGTAGCACTTTGTACTCAGCCGGAAAAGTCAAAAGACAAAAAGGAGGAAGGGAGATATTTGACAACCTAATATAAAAATCAATGTTTGTTTGTTTGTTTGTCCTTTATGGACAAACTAAATGGTAAGAGATAGAGCATTAATGTATTTGGCAACTTTGTTCAGAATGCTGTCAAAAAGATTTAGGTACAAATTTTGGGGGGGGATGGCTCCCATTGAGGTGAAGTGGGGGCTCACTTTCAAAATTCACCTGATCCTGTCGAGTGATATATCGACCAAAAGGTCTTTGAAAATGAGATTGAGCTTTCTTTCGGGTTTTGTCAGTGAAAAGTACCGTTGGAAAGATATGAAGCTAAAAAAGTTGTAAAGAGGGTGGCCCCTGTGACCTTTTTAAATGTGATTTATTTTATGCGTGGCAAAGCGCGCCTTGCATGTTTTCAATCAAAAGATCTTTAAAAATGAAATTGAGCTTTCTTTTGGATTAGCGAAAAGTACCGTTATGTTTTCAAAGTCTACGTAAATTTAAAATTTTTAGTAAGCACTTAGAAAGTGTTTTCAAAGTCTACATAGATTTAAAATTTTAAGTACGGCACAACCCAACGATTATCAACTTCAACATCATTGATTCTCACTTTTAAAATGATGGATTTTCCACCATTTTCAGTCGATCGTTGACGGCAGAGTGGATATCCGTCGTTTCCAGTAATAGTTTCAGCGACTAAGTCTCTCGGATACCGTTTTTTGCATTTCCCATCAGACATGCATGGCGAATCATTGTTTAGTAAACCACATGGACTGTGAATCATATTTTTGGTAACGACCTCAAATAAGCCTGGATCAACTTCCGAATGACTTGATCAATTTGATTTGGCGTGATTTTTTCGAATAAGCAAATCAAAATATGTGCATGTGGTAATCCACTTTTTTGACATTCGATTGAGTATATCCAACAGTGTGTTTTCCCAAAAACATTATGCTTAGTAATGAAATCCATTAAAGATTTTAATTTCTGTTTGAAGACTTGTGCCGTGATGTTATGACGATCTGAAGATGACGAATATGAGTTTTGCGTATAGTTTTACAAATAGTTGAGGTCAACTGCCATGGTCAGTTTTCCGCAAGACTCGGCAGGCTTTCTTTTTTGTAGATTAACACCAACCAAAAAAAAAAAACTAAAAAAATGTGTTATTTTGTTTAATTCATTAAAAATATTTTTCTTCTCCTGTCCGTATATAAGTTACTAGCAACCCGTCCTGGCTTCGCGCAGGCAGCACTATATCTAAAGTTTTTTAGTATTCGAGCAATGGAATGCCAAAAAGTGTTATTGAATTTAGAAATAATTTGGGGTAATGCACCGCTTCTTCTACATCTAAAGCGCGGTCAGTTAAATAAGCATAGACTTTGCTTTCAGTGAAGCATAGACTTTGCTTTAGTGCGTCTTGTTAGACGTTTTGTGGAGCATTGAAGTCTCGTCCTAAGCTACTGAACTACAATCCATCGTCAATTTACCAGTATTACTCTACTTGGAAACATTGCAAGCACATGAAACATCGGTACTACAAAATTTTAATGGAAGTTTAAAAGCAGAGTTAGCAGAGTTAGTTCCTGCGCCATCTAAAAGTGTGGGTTCAATTCCAGACGATGCCACAGCAAAAGCAGTCTTCCCGCTGTCTCCAGTAGCATTCAAAAAGAAAATATTCCCCTTGTTATTGTAGACTAATAGCATAATTAAATTATTCATCTCGCATGTATTCTGCATGGTTTGATGTTATATGGCTACTTGAAATAAAATTCCACAGAACATACAGTCGAATTCCTCTAAGTCGAAAATCCCTCTAAGTCGAAAATCCTTCTTACCCGAATACATTCTTTCCAGCCTTAGTCTACTTTCAATACCTCTAAGTCGAGTTTTATTTATTTGGCTGAAAAACAGACAAAAAAAAATTCCCCTCCCAACTTGTAGCAAGTACGCACACTCGCATTATCTGACTCTCCCATTGGGGTCCTAGACATTTTGCGAACATTCATTTCGTATTGATTCTTGTAGTGCAAACACGTAGGAGAAAAAGCGCAAGTGGTTGCCCTTATGTTGTTAACCTATGCAAAAAAGAGAGAGCAGACGAAGTTCACAGCAAAAATGAGAATTTGCTTGCGAACAAATCCCTCCACGCGAACATCGCGAGCGAGCATTATCGTTGTCGAGAGCGATATGTACTCGTATCTGAGATGCATTCTTGCTTCATTCAGCGTGTGTATTGGAAGTTTACTTTAAAAGAGAAATATAAAGACGTCTGTCAGTATAATTACAATTGTAAATATTACAGTCCAAAATAAAGGATTTTCAACACAAAAAAAAAGAAATATGAAACACTCTAACTTGAATTTCCATAACTGCCTCTAACCCGTGAAAATTCGACTTAGAATGATTCGATTGTATGTACTTTGATCAATGTTCCCATAATCGGATGACAGTTGTTGTTGTCTGCGGTACAACATATCTTCAATCAAATTTTGCGGTAATTTTGCCATGGCAAGAAAGGTTCAGTAATTCTACACAACGAAATTATTAAAGTAAATAAGTGTCCTTGTTATTTTCCTGTAGAACAGAACACGCATCAGATATGTTATTTTCCCATTGGTTATCATATCCCACAAAAAAATACCACGTTCTTTCATCGCTGCCTGTATTTCTGATGTATACATTTATGTAAACCTATACACATACATATATGCATATATCCATTTTTCACATTTCATATGCCTCTATCCGTACAACACCGTTTCCGCGCGATCATCGTCATGCCAGCTGTGTGCAAATTTGAGTTTAGCAAATAGGGGTTGAAATGAACATAGAAAACACCACTGAGACTCGCATCGATTTCAGCCAGAATTTTATAGATTAAAAAAATCTTTTAATCAACGATTTCTCGGATTTCACCAACTAATCGATATTTTTATAGCTATTATTTCTTAGTGCTTGCTCCGAGATCTATAAAACTGTGTTTTTAGATTTTCGAAATTCGCATATTTACGTTTTATCGTTTTTGGCCAAAAGCTCCAAAAGTATTGGGGCTAGAATGCTGAAATTAGTTTTTTTTTAATTTACTCATGGAAGCCGATTTTTTGTAATTTTTTCAGATTTTTTGACAAAGCGGTGTGGAAGTTACAGGGCGGATTGGCTTTTCGAAATTTTTCAGAACCATAAAATTGGTTATTGTGAGTCTACCTTAAGAGATACACATATGGCACCACTGACTTTTTTTTAGAACTTTTTAAGACGATCAATTTCCCAGTACATTATTTTTTCGTATCTTTAACTGTTTAGACAGCGCCCGCCTTAGAAGTTTGCCAGTTCTCGACTTTTTTTACTTATCTCAATATACCGTTAGCTTGTTGTGCCTAAATGTCTATAAAATGTAGTCCATACCCATAATAGATACCCAACAATACTACTGGTGAAAACCGCATGCAAATCCGTTCAGTAGTTCCTGAGATTAAACTCCCCAAACATTTTTTTCGACTTTGTTTTATAATATTTATAGATGAATCATAGGTACCAATAAAATGTTGTCAAAGCATCATCTTGACTACTGATCGTGCAGATCACTGACTGGCAGACCGCCAAAATGGATCATAGGTACCAACAAAATGTTGTAGGTTAAATTTTTAACTATGTTTCTCGTCTTCTTGATAGACGTACAAATCACTGAAATGTAACTCTTATAATTTTTTGTTATCGGCTATAATTACGTCGGAAATTTAATAATCTTATATCGGCTAGCCTGACTAATTCTAAGTCGGCCACCAATATTCCGGTTGTCGTTTTATTTATTCGACTCGAGTCGTTTTAAGAGTCATATCATTTTTCAGTCGTTTAAGTATCGGTATTATGAAACTTAAACGACTCGACTTCCCCTTCATTCATGTGTGGAATACAATTCACAGCAAAAGCTAAATGTCAAATTCAAATTTGAATGTTTTTATTTCGATTTTATGTTGCCAATAAGTTAACAACGAATTATTTATTCAAAATAAATATGGACAGCGTAAGTATATATATGAATTTGTCCAGTAGTGACATGCTCTGCAGTAGCAGCATGTCAACAGCAGCATTCTAATAAGCTAATATGTTTATAAACATGCATACATAGACATAGGTCTCTAATTGAATGCATTATGGAGGAGACAAACATGTGTCTCCTAGTCCACAAAGTTTGGGTACAATCTGCCCAAACTCAATCATAAACAACCTGTTGCCAAGCAGGCCTGAAAAACAAAGACGCCTCCGCAATAAGTATATACAAACATGTATGTATGTTGTTTACGAACTATTGTCACGTGTTTCATTTCTGCATGCTCCTCTTTTGTAAAGCGTAAATTTTTGGCTTGCTTTGTCGGTATTGCTTATGTTCGTATTAGCTGTCAGTTTATATTTTGTAAGAAATGACTCACTCGAGTTTTGGACGACGAAGAATAAAGTTATCTTAGTTAATTAATGTAATTTTGTGTTTTTTTATTTTTATTCTTTTCTACCGTAACATAACTCAGTGAGGATGAAGAAGACGTGCAGAATAAACAAAATTTGATCCAAATTAGAAGACGAATCAGATCAAATTGTAATCCATTTGATTTATCAGATGTTAAGTGAGTGAAACAATTAATTATACAATTTTAAATAAATTAATTAGTTCTTTTTATACAGATTTAGAACGTACTTCAGAGTCAACAAGGAAGCGTTTGCTTTCCTATTGAACGAAGTTCTTCAACACCATCCGGTGATTAAACATGCATGCTCTGTACCAGTCGTCTTAAAACTTGCTGCAACATTAAGATTTTGTGCTGAAGGTGGCTACCAAACTGGCGTTGGTAACGATTTCAAACTGGGATTAGTTCAACCGACAGTGAGCAAAATTATAAGTTAAATGATTTATCTTATGGAGGACACAATTTGTTCCAATTGGATTCAATTTAGAACTGGAGATTAAGAAAAGGACATGATAAAGATGGACTTTTTTGAAAAACATGGAATTCCGGGGTTCATCGGGTGTGTTGATGGTACTCACATAAAAATACATGCTCCAACAAAATCCGAACAACATCGATACTTCAATCGGAAAGGATTTTACAGTATAAACGCTATGGTTGTAAATACGAGTAAACGAATGTTGAATGCTTTTATTATTGAAACATTTTTTAAATGTCCTATTTAATAAAATTTTAGGTTTGTAATCATAAAATACATCGATGCAAGACATCCTGGAGCAAGTCACGACTCCCATGTTTGGAGTTCCAGTGGACTTCGAGGAATGCTGAAGCGTAACTTCGACGAAGGAGAAAGAAACACTTGGCTTTTAGGTTAGTATATGCTTAAAAAAAAGTTTTTAATTTAAAATTTATAGGCGATGCCGGATATTCTCTTGAGCCATTTCTGATGATCTGATCTGATGATATTTGAAGGATATATAAAAATGGCACACATATGTCTCAATGCATTTTTAATTTTTTTCATTTTCTCTTCAAGGTTCCATTAGCTGTATTTTTATTTTCTTTTAAATCTACTTTCCTCTTCTTTATTTCTAATTCTATTATTTTTAGTTTATTTTCTTCTATTCTTTGATTTTCTTCTCATTTCATTTGCATCTCATACGTATTTTGTTCCATCATCTCCACCAAACGCTTTATTTGGTTTTGGTTCAACACTTTTATCCTACAAAAATATTGAAGCAGTGTAATTACATAAAGAAAGTAAAAAAACAAACCGTAGTTACATTTTAAGTTAATTCTCACTTGGAGTCGTTGACAAAATCCTAAACGCCTGAATCTTCGTTTAAGCAATCGTTTTGTGACACTTAATCGACAACCGTAATCCCGAATCAAAATATGACGAGAAGAAAAATTACGTTCCACAGAACTAAAATGACTACTGTTGCTTAGTAACGCAAAACGACTATTTGAACGACAACCGGAATACCGATTGCACAAAGTCGTTTAGTGACATGTCCTTAAACGACAAGCGGAATAGGGGTGAATATATGTAAAATTGAAATGTAATGTAATTTTGTAAAATCCCAATAAAACAATACATACATACATACATACATACATATTCAAATCTTTATGTACATAGAATATGCATACATGAAATAAGTTTTATTTTATTTCCTCCTTTCATTATTATGGCCTTTTTTTATTTAAAATTACGTTTTTGCTTTCGTTTTCTCCCCAAGCTCGGTTTTTTCTGTTTTCATTCATTTAAAATTATTCAGTAAAAAAAAAAATTGCATTTATTCAGCAGTAAGATCAATTATAGCTTATATCACTGTATCATAAATTGTAAATTGTGCGATAACACCGTGACCATTTTGAAACGAAATAAACAATTATATTGTCGTTTAGTGAAATTGAAATTTTTTCAAGCGAAAAAGAGCATTATAAGTTTGAACGCGAATAAACCGCAATTGAATGTGAACGGGTAGAGCTACATAGATCGGCAGCGTGCATACAGATAAATATAACAGCAACAGAACAACAATAGATCAATAAAAGAATGTTAACAAGAATATTGAATAAATATTTTTAATTTCAGTATATTAGCATTTATTTTTAATACACACACATTTACATTTATTAAGCTAACGATTTAACATTGGCTGGCAAAATATGTACGCACTAACAGAGAGCGAACATTACTTGCTTCCAATAATGTTCCCAAAAGCGTCTGGGTTGGAATGTCGGCGGCGGCTAGTATTTTAGAAAATCCTGTCATTTCTGGTGGTGGCTGTGCTTCATTTACGTCAATGGCGTTCCGTTTTTGAGCAGTTTTCACAATACACTTCAAGCCAGTAGCCAAAACTGGGAATCGCATTTTTCAAACGCCGCACACACGGCAAAGTGACGATTTACAGTGGCGAGAATAATTATTCATACAAAACCCTCCCGTGTCCTAACTTATAAGTTGAGGAGCAAAACAACGATTTTTTCTTATTTTTTTTATATATATATTTTTTATAACAATTGCTTAACACATTAAAACAACAAGAACATTACTAAACATAAAACTAATAGAGTAATACCAAATTAAAAATGTTAATGCAATAAAAAAGAGAAAAATTTTTCATACAAAAAACTAAAAACAATACTCACCCTTATTCCGATAGTCGTTCAACGCCAATAAAAAAACGACAGTGTGAATTTCGTAGTACGTACGACGTTCAACGCCAAATAAACGACAATATGTCGATTCTCTCTTGTGGAACGTGTTCATATATTTTTTTTTGTATTCCGATAGTCGTTTCTATATTAAAAACGTCCGTCAAAACGCCCAAATCTGTCGTCGAGAAAAGTGTTCACGACAAAGAAAAATGTAAGCTTTTATAGTTATATTTTGTTTTCAATAATTTCATATTCTTGGTGTTGCAACGCAACATACATCGCCGCCGGAAAATCGGGTATTGTACACCGCCGACGGAAAACCCACAAACATCGCATGCAGGAAATCAATTGCCGACGGCTCGACATGCAAAAATTGGGCGATCAGCAATGACCCACATCACGCAGTGGGTGATCATGGGTCAACGACCAAACTTCGTCAAACTCCGCCCACTATGCGATGTTTTTTTTTCTTTTGTGCACACGCACTGGATTTATGTGCATACATGCGTGGGTGATTCCGTAGCGACGAGGAAGATGGAATTGGGAGGCGCAGGGTGAAGATCTTTATGGGAAGAATCATCCCACCAAGTCTCAAGGCCCCATAGCTGGATTGTGCAGATGAACGGGCCAGCAATCTGGTCCGAGCAAGAGGTTTTTTCTTGGACGACGATGCCGATGACCAGCATTCCCAGTTCGAAGATAGACCCAGTAACACCAAAATAAAATTCAATCAAACAAAAAACTATCGTGTTTTTTTTGTGTAGAGTCGTTTTCTTTTTGCCTTTCGGTTTTCCCTCGTCTTCGGAAAGAAGTGCAACCGCTAAAGTTTTTTTTGCACGCATCGTTCGTTTTTTTTGCCGACGGGATTTTGATATTACCTTGTATTGTCTTTGGTACGAGACAAGGTCTTTCTATTCGCGACTACTTGGAGACCGCGGTGAATTTTAGATCCTTGTCCGGTTTTGCTATTTGTCCTTGCGACAAAACATTGGTCCTTCGAGCCGGATCCTGAAAAGGACATTAAGAGGATCCTTAAACAATAAAAATAAAAAACTATCAAGTGAACCTAAGTGCGAAAAGTCATCGTCAGGAGATAATCGCGTGTGCACGTGCTTCAAGGATAAACAAGTGTTGAGATCTGTTCCTGTTTTCCCGGGAGAGTCTGGACCTGAAGGAGCTGGAGCGGCGAGGGAGCAACACAATTTACAGGTGTGTGGCTTTTATTATAACCTTTTCTAAATTAAGTCGCTGACCATAGTTGGTCATAACCAAATAAATTGTGTGTTGTGTGATCGCGAAGTATAGCCATATTTTCTCTTTATCATGAGCAAATCAAAGCTCTCGAATTTAATCGACTCGGTTGAGTCGATATTTCAAAATATATGCGCTGATTATAAAGCGTATTGTACCTTGAAGCTCGAAAAAAGGTCGATTCATATGTTTGAGGCGCGTTTAGAAGATTTGGAGACATCCTTTGACGACGCAAAGGCTCTTCACCAAAAAATCGTTGAAGCTCCTACCGAAGATATGGAAGCTCTCACTTTCCATAAGCTGAAAGAGCTATATTTTGATTACTTTTGTGAGTTGAAAGAACAATTAGCAAGAAATGAGAGCCAACATACACTTAATAAGTCGGTGGGTGCACCTAACTCGCCATCGGTTGAGCTTAAACTCCCTGCAATTAAAATCCCCTCCTTTGATGGTTCGTTGAACATGTGGCCTGAGTTTAAGAATTTATTCGAAGCTATGATCAATAAAAATACGTCCATATCTGATGCTCATAAGTTGCAGTATTTGAAAGGCAATCTGACGGGTGAAGCCGCTCGCATTCTTAGAAACACGGATACTAATTTTGAATCTGCGTGGGCGTTGTTGGTGAAAAGGTACCAGAACATTCGCCTGTTAAAGGACAATCAATTTAAACTCCTTTTTGATCAACCCCAGCTTGTCACAGAATCGTCCGAAGATCTCAAGCCTTTGTTAGACACAACAAATGAAGCGAAACAGTCGCTCAAAAATCTTGGGGTAGCTGTAGAGTCATGGGAAGATGTTCTCATTTATCATACGGTTCAGAAACTTCCGTTTTCAACTCGCGGGATCTGGGAATCACATATTTCTACACATACTGACTATCCGAATTACAGTGTCCTGGAAGACTTCATTTTGACGAGGTCCAGAACATTGGATGTTATTGGGCAGTCCTCATTTGCTGCCAATCAGCAGAAACAAAGAAAATCTCCAAATGCAGTTCGGGTGCATAACTCGACTATTGCATCTAAGTGTCCGCTATGTCAAGGCTTACACTCTATTCGGAATTGCTTTAAATTCAAAGCACTCAACATCAACAAAAGGCATGAATTTGTTAAAAGAAGCAAATTATGCTTTAATTGTTTGTCAAGTGCACATTTTACCCAAAATTGCACAAGCACATATATATGTTCCGTGTGCCACCGAAAACATCATTCACTGCTACATATGAACGAAGTAGCAAATGCTTTGTGTGGTGCCGGCAACATACCCCCTCCACAACCAAACAAATCAGCTGTCTCTTCTACAGACACATCACCGGCGATGTCGTCATCCAGCTCTATTTCCTCATCCGGAATTGCTTCAGCATATAATGCGTTTGTAGCCGAAAACAATCAAGCTTCTGTTCTTCTGGCTACTGCCCTCATCAGGGTTCTCACACCTGCTGGCCAACCGTTATTGCTGCGAGCGTTATTAGATCCTGGGTCAGAAGCTTCCTTCATTACCGAGGCTGCTGCTCAACTCCTTAAGTTAAAAAAGGAAAGAAATCGCGTAAAAATAATCGGCGTTGGAGGAACTAATACAAGTATCTCAGATTGGAAGGTTACCTTCACTATTTTGTCCAATCTGAATACGGACTTCAGTCTTAAGCTTAGCGCTTTGGTTCTTAACAAGCTCACGTCCGTCCTGCCCACTCGCGAGGTGACTCGGTGTGATTGGAACCATATTAGCAACATTAAACTTGCTGATCCAAATTTTAACACCCCCAGTAGAATCGATGTCATACTGGGAAGCGATGTCTATCCGTCTCTCATCCTTGACGGCGTAATAAAAGGTGACCCAGGCACACCTATGGCACAAAAAACGGAACTAGGTTGGGTACTGTCTGGGTGCATCTCAACCAACACTCAAGCGCAAGCAACATCATTGCATATGACTATAGAGAATCAAACTATAGACCGGTTGCTCAGTAGATTTTGGGAGCTTGAGGAAGTTCAAGGTCGGAAGATGCTGTCAAAGGAAGAAGAACAATGTGAGACCCACTTTTGTAGGACACATCAACGACAACTGGATGGAAAGTATATTGTGCAACTTCCATTCAAAGGTGGATCGTATCCCTCTCTTGGTATGTCTCATAGGTCAGCCTTTGTCAGGTTCCTACAGTTGGAAAGAAAATTCCAAACAAATCCGTCCTTTCGCGAGGAGTACAGAAAGGTGTTCAACGAATACAAGGACCTTGGACATATGACGGAGGTACCTTCGACTGCATTGAATGCCCCCCATTACTTCGTTCCCCACCACGCCGTATTAAAGGCATCCAGCTCAACAACAAAACTGCGAATCGTCTTTGACGCGTCTTGCAAAACGTCCGACGGAACGTCGCTCAACGATCATCTTCTCATCGGACCTCGATTGCAAGACGACATTTTCGATCACATCGCCAGGTTCAGAAAATTTAAAGTAGCATTTACAGCCGATATCACTAAAATGTATCGGCAAATTTGGGTCACGCCCACTGATTCTTTATATCAACTCGTTTTGTGGCGAGACAAGGATGGAGAAGAAATAAAGACATACCGTCTTAACACGGTCACATTCGGCACAGCCGCCGCCCCTTACCTAGCTATTCGCACCCTTCAACAACTTGCTGCTGATGAGCGAGTTGACTTTCCGCTAGCATCAAACATCGCTATGTGGAATTTCTACGTTGATGACGTGATGCACGGAGCCAATTCGGTAGCAGAAGCGTTGACGATGCAAGAGCAGCTCACAAAGATGTTGCAGAAGGGAGGCTTTCCGTTACGCAAATGGGCAAGCAATTGCGAGAAGGTTTTAATGGCTGTTCCAGAAGAGGATCGAGAAGTTCAGGTTCCACTTTTAGTGGACAAAGGTGCGATTAAGGCGCTTGGCATTCAATGGCATCCTGCTAACGATGTCTTCACATTCAACATATCGTTCCCGGAAAGCAAAAGCGTCACCAAAAGGACTATCTTATCAGATCTAGCTCGCCTCTACGATCCGATGGGATGGATAGCGCCCTGCGTCATCGTTGGAAAAATAATGATGCAAGATATTTGGAAGCAACAACTCTCTTGGGATGCTGACCTCCCAACAACAATTCTTTCTGCGTGGCGAAACTTTAAGTCAGAACTTAGCCTCTTAGCCGCCATTGAGATTCCTCGCTGGATAAATGTTAGCAGCGAATCAATGATCGAAGTCCACGGTTTCTGCGATGCGTCTGAAAAGGCTTACGGCGCAGCGATCTCCATCCTCACCCCAGGACATTTTTTAATCGGAGCACCACTCAACACCGCACCGGAACGCGACTTCACGGAGATGAAGGAGTCTCATTTACAAAGATGGCAGCTTCTACAAAAACTCCACCAAGATATTTGGAAGAGGTGGAAATCCGAATATTTGAGTCGCCTGCAACGTCGTCCCAAGTGGTTAACGACAAACGACAATCTCAAGGTTGGAGAGCTAGTACTTCTGCCGGATGAACAAACACCACCCACTCTTTGGCGTCTGGGCAGAATCACTGAAATCCCCCCAGGAACAGATGGAATAATTCGGGTGGTAACAGTAAAGACCGCAACAGCTTCGCTCAAACGCCCGATAGCCAAACTTAGTGTTTTACCCATGCTAAACGAATCGAGCTAACAAATCACGCACCATACATACCCACACACACATTAATATTTATAACTCACTAGTAAAGATTTACTTAATATTCCTTTTATATAAAATAACACATTATTGCCACACACCTCTCACCATACCTACACACTTTATCTTTTCATGTATCCATCGGACACACGTCACAAGGTCCAGGATCTGCGATCTACAGGCAACAGCACAAACCCTCTTCACCATTACCTCTCATCACTTTGATGACATCGCATCTTCCTGGGGCGCGGCAGGATGTTGCAACGCAACATACATCGCCGCCGGAAAATCGGGTATTGTACACCGCCGACGGAAAACCCACAAACATCGCACGCAGGAAATCAATGGCCACGGCTCGACATGCAAAAATTGGGCGATCAGCAATGACCCACATCACGCAGTGGGTGATCATGGGTCAACGACCAAACTTCGTCAAACTCCGCCCACTATGCGATGTTTTTTTTTTCTTTTGTGCACACGCACTGGATTTATGTGCATACATGCGTGGGTGATTCCGTAGCGACGAGGAAGATGGAATTGGGAGGCGCAGGGTGAAGATCTTTATGGGAAGAATCATCCCACCAAGTCTCAAGGCCCCATAGCTGGATTGTGCAGATGAACGGGCCAGCAATCTGGTCCGAGCAAGAGGTTTTTTCTTGGACGACGATGCCGATGACCAGCATTCCCAGTTCGAAGATAGACCCAGTAACACCAAAATAAAATTCAATCAAACAAAAAACTATCGTGTTTTTTTTGTGTAGAGTCGTTTTCTTTTTGCCTTTCGGTTTTCCCTCGTCTTCGGAAAGAAGTGCAACCGCTAAAGTTTTTTTTGCACGCATCGTTCGTTTTTTTTGCCGACGGGATTTTGATATTACCTTGTATTGTCTTTGGTACGAGACAAGGTCTTTCTATTCGCGACTACTTGGAGACCGCGGTGAATTTTAGATCCTTGTCCGGTTTTGCTATTTGTCCTTGCGACAAAACACTTGGCTTAGGGTAAAAATAACAACCCAAAACCAAATGCAACGGCTGATCGAGCTCTTGGACGAGATTGAGCACGTCTTGAAAAATTTCAAAAGAGGATTTGATAGGAAGTTTGGATGGGAGCAAGTAGCTGAGTTAAGGTAGCAGCTATTTTTGAAACAACAGGAATCGCAACAGAACGTTCTTGCGGAATACTATTTTCCACTAAGTTTAAAAAATATTTAAAAGCTTCTTTATCAAGACGAAAGAACATTTTGAATATCTTTAAAAAAAACATTGTTAGAACTACATATTCTACATAAAACATTCTTTCAAAAGGATTCGTTTTATATCGAATCCATCTCCTTTGAAGAATCAAATCTTTTTTTGTCTTTCATGTTTTTCGTCGTCACTGCTGCTAAAAAAAAATAACTTGCTACACTATTCATTTTTCAATTTTTCAAATTAAAAAAATTCAAATTTCGAGCAATTTGATTCGTCGAATGTCAGCTCTTTTGGTGGATCGTATTGTGGAATGTAAGAGAGAGAAATACGCCGACGTTTGAGTTACGGAATATCAATAAAAAAACGACAAGACACTAAAACGACAGTCGGCGTTTACGAAAAAAACGACTATCGGAATAAGGGTGACTGTCTACTCAAATTATGTATCTATTAATTGAGACTTGGAACTGTGTGCTCTGGTGGTTAATAGGTGCGCAACAGTTACCCGATCGAATTTTGACAGGCCGAAGGCGGGAGTTAATTTGTATGAAAAATTGGAAATCAATACCAAATAAAAATACAAATTTAAATGTGAAAAATAAAAGTTATAATTATAGTTTTAATTGCAATGGCTTCAAAAAATGTGTAAGTGTTTATTAAAATAGTTGTCAAGTGTTTAGGAGTGAAACTCAATTCAAAAACATGGTCATAAAAAAGCAAGAAAAGCACTATGTTGTTTGTGTAATATGTGTTAAGTGTAAGGTGCTATAAGTGATTCATTTATTACTTATGTGTTGGATTACAAATCAAGAGATTGGATACAAATAAATTGATAACAAAAAATAGTGTTTGGTTTTATTTTGCATCTGGGTATTTGTTTGTGTCTGGTATTTTCGGTTTATAGTCAACTAGGGCGAAGGTTTATTTACGCTTTTGTATTTGGGGCGTTAAGTTTGATATTAATTCTTGCTTGTTTTTACTTGGGGTTAAACAGAGCAAGGTCGTCTGATACTGAATTCGACCTCAAAAGAGGCGAAGCCCAACATGGAAATTGCAGTACCTCCATTAAATTTCCATTGTGGAACTTCGCAAATTTTTTCATTCATTTTTGCTTTTTTTTAGTCCGATTAACTAAATTCAAATAACATGCAGTTAAGAATGACCATTTCAACGGGCCTATTTCACTTCGCAAAAGAAATAAACTAATAACTTATATCCGCAAAGTGGTATAATTGCTTTGCATAATGCACAATTTAAGGGTACAATAAACAATGTTTAAAATCACTTCCGACCAGTTAACAAGCATTAATATACAAGCTTAACATGTTCTTTATTGATTTTTGTTTTTATTTACTAATGTTTAATTCATAAACAATGAATAAAAACTATTTTCTTTACGACCGATTTTTCGAAAACCCATACGATTTTCTTCGCGCCATTAATCTGTAAAAATTCTGTCAGGACACGACGTATAATCTATTCTCCACCAGAGGCGCGGAAACTAGTTTGACTTTGGTATCAAATTTATGCCACTCTTCTGTGATGGCAGCTTTTAATTGGTTTTTGTTTGTAACTGTGTGTTTTTTTCTTATTTGTGTGTCCAGATGCGCAATGCGCTCTATAGACATTGTTGGTGTCAACGACTTTGATGGTCGTTTTTGGTCGTCCATCAAAGTCCTGTTTTCTTGTTAATTTGAAACAAGAGAAGGAGAAGAGCCTATTCTACACCAAGAAACTAACAAACATACTCACAGCAGTCACACACATCGTGCCACACTTCGTCATCTTCAATAATGTTTTTTTTGAAAAATGTTCAACGCTTACACGGCTAATCCGTAGCGTCGCCATCTGGCGAAGATACTTCAAAAACCTGTAACGAAAGGGGAACTTATCGTTAAAATGTCATCCGCTCACAGTCAACGAGTTAACAGCAGCGAGAATACAACTCATCAAACTTGAATCATTCCCAATGTCTTGAGTATAAAATTGATAAAATAAATACTCAAGGCACGATTGAAAGTAAACTTGTGAAGTGTAAAACATAGGCGATTAATTAATTTTTGCTTTTACCGTTTTTTCAAACTTGACATATTGAAAATTCGCTGATCATGAGTAGAACCCTTTAGAGAGAGACAGTCAAAATCCATTGACTATTTATATTTTTCAAGGAGCACTTACTTGCTAACGAGCCACAATATCGTTTATTTTCAAATCTGCTGCAGAAACCGTCTAAAAATTCAGGGAAAACAATCCCTTGCGACTTCTAAAACTTTCTGCATTGCTTCCACCTGGTGATTGTATGCGGACATGTGCGCAATCTATTGCACCGATTGTTCGCAAAATTTGATAGTTGAAAAAACGCACTTGCTTTCAATCGTTCGTTTTACGTTTCGGGCGGTCGAATGAAACGGTGTAAAAGATTGGCAAGAGCTCTTGAAACGCTTTTTAATACATTGCGTACTGTTGTTATGCTTACTCCAATGAAGTCTGCAATGCTCAATTGAATTGAGCCGAGTGCGTAACACCGTAATACGATTAACAATTTTGTAATTGGCCGTAATTCACGCGATCTATTGACAAAATGAAAATAATTAACAAATAGGTACTTGTTCAATCAAATTCAAATCTTACTGAAGTACCTTCTCTCGTCGTACGGCAAGCTATCGCGTATAAACTCGAGGACCATCATTGTCGTCCGTTTTGATGATAAATGAAATCGCGTTCATCCCATTTGCTTAGGTCAACCCGCTCAAGCATTTTATATTCGCGCCTAGCTAAGGGCAAATAATTTTCATCGTCTTGAAGTTGTCCAATCTTCCCAAAAAGAAGTGGAACGAAACATTTTTTATACTATTTTGTTAAATTATTATTGAATTCAGCAATATTATTTTTAAATATGAAATTTTATTTGACAGTTGACGGTAACTGACTGGCTGACTGCGATAATGAACAAATAGAAATATAGCAAAACCCCGAGTTTTCTGTCTGAACTTCTACTATTTCCGTAAGTTGAGAAAATCAGGCGTTTATAAACTCTCGAGTTGAAAATTAAAAGTTGAAATGAGAGCATATGAGTGAATGAAAGCAAAATCGAAAGTTGAGGAGAAAAATGTTCAACTTTTAGTAAATAAAATCGCTCTAAGTTCTTTCCTTGTTCAACGTTTATGTCGGTCTCCGGACAACACAGTACGCGTTAAAGCGACTATCAAAAGAACGTTGAAGTTGTTGCCTTCAAATCTCTTTCAATTGCTCAGCTGCCTGTTCAGAGCCTGCTTTCGACAACACAAACGTGGCAGAGAGTGAAGCAGACCAGCGTGTCATATTCAGGACAGTGATACGACGACTTGACCTGAACTCCCTGAGAGCGCAAACAGACTCTCCCTATAATTCTTGCTTACTTATCAGACAGTCAACCCTTGGAAGGCCTGAGCTTCTTATTCGGGAGACCAAGCTGTTTTGCGTCCGCGATCACATGGTCCCTGAACCGGCGGTTCGGTCTCCCTTTTCTCGAACCAGGAAGGTCGGATTCAAAGACGAGCTTTTTTTTGTGTGCGCTCGATGTGGTCTCTTCCTGTAATTTCAGGAAATTTTAGTTAAAAGTGTTCTGGTCTTTCACTAGGAAGCGTCCGCAAGTTATTTCTAGAACTGACTGTCATTCATAGTGGTAGAACAAGGGCTAACTGTAAAAAGCAGGACGCAGATTCAATCCTTTGAAGGATAAGCCTTATGAGAAATTCCTCTCATCTAATGAAATTAAAGTATTCCATAATGCAAAGTCAGATTTTATGTTTGTGGTTCTTGGTTCACCATCCCACTTCTCGACCCAAAGGACGAAGGAGAAGCATCAATTTATTGACAACAGTCTGATGACTTCGTGGCGGTGAACGATAATTACATTTATACACCTGATTAAAGAGGAACAATGGCTCCAGACCACCGTCAACGACTGTCCAGAACCAGCACCGTAGGTGGCATTATCAATAAAACCGAAAGCAGCACGAACGGCGGTTATAATCACGTGTATGAATCCCAGTGTGACGGCGAAATGAAACAACAAAAAATCTCAATAATGGCAATTAAATTGTCCACCAGCAGCGCCCTCACCCGATCCAGTTCATCCAATCGCGAAACAACACAATAAGGCGACCGCTACTGTGTTCCGGGTGGGTGACATCCACATGTGTGTGTGTGTGTGAAGTGTCATTTGCCAGTTTTATTATTGCGATTATTTTATACCGAGAGCAGAAGACCACAAATGAAAATAACTCGGGGGAAGCAACGAGCCCAGAATGAGGGCAAAATGCCGAGCCATTGGAGGACGAGTATGAGGGCGAGTTGGCGGGTGGAGTGGCCCGACGATAACAATAAATCGAAAATAATACACAAAAGATCACCGCCGCAAACGCCACTGTCATCGTCGTTGTTGTGTCTTCTGCGGCAGTGAGCGCGCCGCCCTGGGATTCAGAGCAAGAGTCCTTACTCCGCCTGCACTGCATCGGCACAACTAATGGCGGTCGATTTAATTTAGTTGAAGGGGGTTGGGTGCAGTGAGACTGACAACGGACGGACGCGGCAACAACAGCCATCGACGTTTGCTTAGCGAACCTCGCGTGTGACTTGCAAGGACACCGACGCCGACAACAGAGAGGACAGCAATTCTATGACGCTGACAATGGGGGCTTGGGAATGTGAAGAATCTCAACAACGCAAAGACGGTTTCACCCGAACACACCCACACAGCACAACGACAGACGAATGTTTTCGATTCAACAAGTTAGAGGGAAGATTTGAGGCTTTTGTGCAGTGCACGCAGAGCAGAGCGAATTTCGTGCTGTGCATGCCTTTGGGTGGCGTTAAATGCCGAATAAATTTTATAGACAGCGGCGGAGGAATTTCACGAATGATTTGTTCGGGTGGTCACTCGAATGTGAGCTGAAGACGTTCGGCAGGTAGGCTTTTGTTGGCTGCTTAGAAAACTTCATGAGAAATGCTGATAAAGTTCGACTGCAGATGGTAGATGACACGGAACAATGGAAGAATGGGTAAATTAAAATTTCTAAGGTGTCGGTATTGAGATTTGATGTCGTTCTTTTTCTGGAATGGGATTTAGTTTTAGTATGGCACTAAGAACGGAATGGCGTGGTATGATAATCATACGATGTCTGGCGGCAAAGTCGGAGCATTCTGATGGTTTGGCTTTAATCAAAATCCGATCGCATTTATAGTAGGTGTACGTTGTGTACATTGCCCAAACTCTTACAAAAAAAGTGAGTCACTTTCTTTCTTTCATTTAAAGATAAAATATTTTCATGGAAAAATTCAAACCTTTTCCGAAATCCGGCAAATCTGCTTTATTCGGTCCAGTTACGGATTCGACCTATTATTAAATCCGCAGAAAGCACTAGCACTGTATTCCGAAATCAGCTGCTTTCCAATTTGATGTTAGATGTAAAAAAAAATATTTGAAATTTAATGCTAGATGCACACGAACCCAGGCATGTTGATGGAACCGTTGCATCGTTGCGGTCTTACCGCAATCGTTGCCACTGCTCTGTTTGTATTCGAATATCAAACAATTTTGATATTTTTTGTCAGTTGCTGCAACCCACAAATTAGACAGAACGAGATATTCAACCTTCCAGTCTGGAAAGCTCCTCAGATACCCAGAGCTGTGACGTTTAGCTGAACCGACGTCTTATGGATTGAGAGTGTATGGGTTTTTCCTTACAAATTCACGCATACTTTCGCAATTCGTAAGACTTCCACCACTTTCGTGTCAGAAAATTCAGGGTTTTGCCCACATCCCGCCAAAAAAAATCAGGGTTTTCACCACGATAGCAGGCTTTGTCGATAATAGCTGTCGTTTATTATGCACCCATGATCTACATAGATCATTGGTTTGCACGCATTGCAACAACAACACATGATCCAGAAAGCTATCGGTATCATTTATCGTGATCCGAAAATTGATTCACGCTGTTCCCCTCTAGGTTCATGGAAGATGATTTGTCTGGAAACCATTTCCAATTTACGGCACTGCCTCATAAGCATTCATATTTATTTAATTTTTGGCACACTCACTCTCAGCAAATAAAACTCATTTTAGACTAATATACACTGAGAATGGATTACAGAAGTAGAACAATTTGTAAACTTATTTGCATAGAAGATAGGGAAAATCGCAGAAAATTATCAGTCAAATATGTAAGTTGAAGGTGTAGGACAAAATTATGTTAGTTATTTTTGTTATGAGTTCTTCTCGTTGTTGTTCCTGATTGTGCGTAATTGTCATTCCAAAACATTTAATAAATTGTTTGTATTAACCCAGCAGACTATTGTTTGAGTAGGTGAACGCAGACTTTTTCTGCTATGTGTATGTTTATTTTGTTTATTTCGACTAGTAGCCAGTCCGTGCAATAATGCACAGCCTACGTGTAAATTTACTACCAAAATTTTCTATAAATATCGAGGCGTACTTAGTCGTATGGTATTGTAACCAGAAACCCAAAAAATAAATACCAATTTTCTTTATAACGTTTTTCAAATTGTTTTTTTTTTTTGAGTTCGTCGCAATATAACATATGTATAACTTTATGATACAGGCTCAAATCGACTAATATTTCGATGGCGTTATACTTACAAATACCTAAGCTTATTGTATGACATCTACTATCTATTTATTTCGACTACCACTTACCGCTGCAGCCATCTATTGCAAAACGGCGGAAGCAAAAATTCCTAAAAGAACTAATTGAAGAAAAAATCAGCCAGGAGTTGAGAGTGAAAGTAAGCAAACTGACTCATATGAATGCAGTAGGATAAGAAATAAAAGAATGTAATGTTTATAAGTATAAATAAATAAAATTGTATTTTTCCAACAAAAACTAATATAACATTTTTCAAACTTAATCGACTTTTTGGACAATTGAAAAATTTTCAGTTCTAGTAATTTCTTTTTTAATTAAAGTTTTCTTGGTTACTAGCCAACATTTCGGGCTTGTTCCTAATTTTTCAGACAGTAAATTCATCCATTTGCGGACTGTGCCTTTTTGTTCTGTTTGTTTAGCAAGCCGTCATTACGACGAATGCCACTAGTCGTAAATGAGCACAAACCCACTGTAATATCACTACAAGAAACCCATATCAAACCCAACCTCCAACCTATTCCGCCAAAGCAATATTCAGCATCCTTCCACAATCTGGACGCAATAACCGCTTCAAAACAAAGTGCCGGCCTTCTGGTCCGCAAGTCCATTTCACATACATTTCTTCACATAAATTCTAACATATCAGCAATAGCAGTCGAACTTACCCTGAAAATCAAGCTCACCATAACCTCTTTATACATTCCACCCGACCAACACTTTTCGTCGTCAGATCTTAACAATATCCTAATCAACATAAATACACCAGTCATTATCATCGGCGGCTTGAACGCATGAAGTCCTAACTAGGGTTCTGACAAACACAACAAACGAGGGAAAACAGTAGAACACTTCATCAACAATTCAAGGCTAGCAGTCTTTAACGACATTTCTCCACACACAGAACATTCACGCACTTTGACTTGTCCCTTATCTGCCCCTCTCCCCTGGAAAACTACGTGGGCCATCTCAGAAAACCTATCTGGCAGTGACCACTTCCCCATTTTCAACACTCTCACATGCGGCCCCTACAACTCCCACATAAAGCACACTGCAAAATTCCTGCTCTACAGAGCCAACTGGGACCTTTACGGTACCACAGTATCAACTGAACTTCTCAAAAGGTTAGAATCGCCGAATATCAATAGAGAATCCGCACAACAAACAACGAAAAACAAAAGTCTTGGCATAGATTCCAGAAATTCCCCATTGACACCAATCTCATTCTTTACAGAAGGCTGAGCGCAACTCCGCCAAACAGTTAAAACTAAAAGAAAGATCTTGTTCGAAAAATTCGCAACCAATATAAACCCCAACTGTAAAACCTGTCCAGCAGTAATAGCCAGACTTGGGAAAAGCTTTCAGACGACTGAAATTTCACTTCAAAATTTATTCAGGAGAAGTACATAATTCTTAACACCACCCATCCCTCCTTCAATCACTCTCCTACAGCTGCTGTTTAAACACTGCAAAGGCAAAACACCAGGTTTCGATCGTATCTCATACGCTATGCTCATACGCCCCAGTTTTGAAAACACGACTATTATCGCTTTTCAATAACATTTTTAATTCAGGAACATTCCACATTTTTGGAAAGTTGCAATCATAATTCCGATTCCTAAACCAAACAAAAATCCTTCCTTTACTACGGGATACCGCGTACTTTTAAAAATAGACTATGGACTTCCTATCTATGGAAAATGCTCCAAATCGTCCATGCAACACATCGCCATCCGAACAAGCATGAGAGGTCTCCCCTCCACATCCATCAACAACATTCTGATCGGAGCAGGACTGCCCAGTCTTGCAGAAAGATTTGGGAACCTCACCTCTTCGATCATTCACAAAATAAGCACCAAATACCTGTCTTTTTTTAGAAGTTCGTGTGCCAAGAATTTGAAACTCCCCACTGTCGCAAACTTTAGCAAAACTAATTGGATAAAATCCTCCTCTTCAGGTGTAAAACAAAAATATTTATTTAGGTCACCACTTGTTGCGCTCAGTTGCCTTTTGTTTTGACTAAATTGTTTTAAGGGGAGACTTGTGGTCAGTCTGAAAATCAAGCGGAGCTCTGCCTTTAAATGAAGAAAACAAAAGACCCGAAACCAAAACAAACGTAGCGTTTTGCACTTTTTGCTGTTAATTGTATTTAACTTTAATGTGCATTAAAACTGTCGAATTTAAATAAAAGTGGAGTGAAGAATAAAACAATTTCTGTAAATGAGAAATCGAAATTGATTTTGAAAATGCAGTGGTTTATTTCAAAAGCAGAATCATCAATATATATTATAGACAGACTTTGATGCTTGCAATTTTACCCCACATGCATGAAGTTGCCTACATGCATGTGACTTCCGGGCACCACCACTAGGAGGTAAAGCAAGACAGGTCCCCATCATTTCCAACCAATGGTGGAATGGTGGGTAAAACACGTTCAGCAAGTACAGTAGAGAGAGAAACAAACTCTACACCTTTGATGGAAGCAGCTATACGTTTCACTCAAAGAGAGTCTGCACTTACACCAAAGCAGCATGTCAAATACATAACTGTAAGCAGTTTAAAATCAGCTGCCTGCAAGTTTGACCAAACTGTAACACTTGTTGACCTTGAACAGAGGCTTACGAGGCTGACAGACGAAATAGTCAACCGAATTTCCTCTGAAATGTGCCTGCTAAGAAAAGATGTTCTTAGCCGCATCCCAATGATTGAGAAGAGGCTGGAGGCACACACTAAAAGTGTTGAAACTTCCATCCAGGCTCTGCCAAAGGTGGAGTTGAGAATTGAAGGCATCGAAAGGTCCCTTTAAAAGCAATAGCAACAGGTTACGAAAACAACGTTACATTATGGCTGAACTACAAAAGCGATGTGACGTCTTTGAGCAGCGAGAAGTGGCAGCTGATGCTGTCAGTCTGGGTCTACCACGGCTACCTGATAAAGATTTAAAATCAATTTTTCATGGTTCCGTTTATTTCCAAAGTATGCGAAAGAATTATGCATAATCAGATAAATGACTATCTTGGACATAACAATATGTTAGTCTCAGCCCAGTCCGATTTCCGTGCTAAACATAACTGTACTACTGCTTTATTGAAGGTAGTAGAAGATATCAGAAAAGAATTGGATTAGGACATCGTTACCTTTCTGATCCTTCTAGACTTTTCTAAGGCTTTAGACATGGTTAACCATGATATCCTCATTAGGAAACTGCGCAATTAACTAATTAATTAAAATTTAATTTAAATAATTATAAATTGTTTTTTTATTTATTATTTTTATTAATTATTTATTGTTTTTTCTTTTAATTTATTTCCAAATTTCCCTGAAACTAGAATTCGAATTAGATTAAGAACTTAAATTAAAATGCCTATTGCTAAATTTGTACATGTACTATAAAAGACACTGGTATTACTTGTGCGCCGAATAAAATTATATTGAAATTGAATTAAATTGAATTTAATTTATTTTCTCGTTTTTTTTTTTTTATTTTTTATGTACATTTATCTGTCACAGATTTAAAAAAATTTTATTTTTAATTTTTTACAATAAATAAAATAAATAAATAAATAAACACTCAGCGCGCAAGGAGAACTTGCCCGGCTCATTTTTGCATTTATACAAAACAGCCGCTGGACTGATCATCTTGATCAAAAAATTATATCCATCCTCTCCCCTAGGAAATATTAATGGGTATTGTAGTGCATCGTAGCAACGATGTGTTTCACTGATGCGCTGGAGGTTGCCACTATCACGTCGTTGAATTATGATGTCGCGAGAGTCCATATTTTCTCCAACAACCACAATGGCAACTTCGTTTATCATGGGTGCGTTGAAGCGTCTCTCATGTTCTCCAGCAGGTCTTTTGTCTGCTCTAATTACGATTTTATGGTCATCAGATGGCATCATTTCTAATGTCGTTTTAAACAATTTAACCAAGTGATTATTTTCATGTAAAAGTTGTTGCAGCTGCATGACAATTTCACTCCCAACTGAACTATTGATAGCACGTTGAGTTACTTCAGCTTCAGTGTTTCCCAAGAAATAAATTTAAAGAGATTTATATTCGCCATCAGCTGATGGCACCAATGCTTCTGTCGGGTTTTCTTTTTTCACCCGATCATTCCTTACATTTCTCACATCCTTAATTACTTTTCTTATTTTATTCTACACGTAGTGGGTGTTCCCCACTTATTGACTTCATATCATTTTTCATTTTTGATACAAAAAAAGTGTTTGTTTTTTCCCAGACATAAGAAGAATACATTATTTCCGAAATTCGATCCTCGGACCCATAGATCCCGGAGCAGTGACCTCATGCTCTGCACCACTGCCACTTTATATGTCGGTCGGTTTTTTTTCTGTAATATAAAAAATGCTTTGTGAAAGACTCTGGATATAGTGTTGCTTCCAATTGTAGAAAATCCCTGACTGATGGTTGAAGAGGTGGTTATCCAGGCAGCAGCCATTATCGATAACTTGGTGTTTCTTTTTTTTTGTTTTGTTCATCAATTCTGTACTGACACTTGGAGTTTGTCACTTCTTTCGCTACTCGGTTGACCAGGGACAATCATTTCTCAGGCTGGCCGAGTTAAGTTTTAAAAATTAAAATCGAAAGTAATGTAACCTCCCTGTTGTGAGTCAGCGCTCTCTGGGTCTGACAATAAACAACGTTTCAAACATATACCACCATGACAGATCTCTCTGTCACTTGCCCTTCCGCCACCAAAGAACTAAGTTCGTTGTATAAAACACATTTATAAAATAAAACTTGTACATATACCCCAAAAATAATTGATAAAAACTCAAGTTTAAACAGTTTTTTGGAAAATTTTCAATATCGTTACTGAAATCCGAAATAGTCTAGCTTAAATAAGTACTGGATATCATTTTCTTGAAAGCTAAGTCTGGCAAACTAGCGGTTGCTTTAAGCTTTCTTTGTTTCATTGTAACGTTTTCGCTTAAAAAATGAATGCCAACATTTCGCAGTGTTTTTATTACCAAATTCGACACTCACCAAATGTCTCGTTAAACCGATCAGTTTTATTGGAAAGACTTCTCTCAAAAATGTCAACGGTCCCAATAGGATGTGCTTTAATGAATCTCTTCACTCCTCGATGTAAGCTAAATCCGAATATTCCAAAGAATTTCTATGGCTTTATTTTTCTGATGGACCCACACCTCCGCAATGATACAGTCACAGTGAAAAAAAGAGCACGAATCGATATGCAAACAATATCAGCCACTTGGCCAGAGATTCTGTCCTCATTGCCGCCCCAATGACGCACAACGCATAACAGCATATGTACAATGTGCCACCACCGCCATTCTTTTTTTCTTCAAAAATAAATAATAAAAATTCAAGACTCACACCGCAGCACTTCTCTTAAGTGTTTTCCCAAAAACAAAAAAAAAAACAATTCCTTTGAAGTGCCACTTTTATTTTCCGCACGACAAAAGCCCAGCGTCCCACACTGCGACTCTTTGTTATGGAATCTCTATAAAATGCTTATTCAATTTTATAAGGCCCGTGCCACATGTTGAATTGTGCCGGTGGCCTGTGTGCTGCATGCGTTTTGCGCCTTTAGCCCCATGCACACACGTGCGCCCACCCCATCGTCACCACCCACTCCTCCCCGTTCACAATAACCATGGCCTTAAAATTCTAATTCCGTTTTGTTGACTCCTCGGTATTTGTCCAACACAAGAACGGCAAAAAAAGTGCTGCCGCATGTTAGACGTGTAAAACAAGAGCAATTTTTGCACGACCTCTCGCATCCTTTAGTTGTGTGTGAGCCCAGCCACCCACCACCGAAAATGCCGCCGTGCGACGAAAGAACCGGCGAAGAGCAACAGAGGATCCGGTTATAATGAAACCACATCCGCAGTTATTCTCAAAATTGTGGCTTCCAGCAGGTTGTTTCAATTCTAATTTCATTGCGGCAGATTTTGAGATATTTATGAGGAGCACGATGTTCCTGGCGCCTGGTCGACTGCAGAGTTTGGGGGGAGTCGCACAGTATAAGACCACCTTTTTGTGGAATTTGTGCAATTTCGAGCGTTTCATTTGAGAGGCTTGTAAGGCGCTCCCCTCGGCCATCTATTACGGTTAAAAAAGGACATGAGTAACGGAAAGAAAAGTAATTTAAGGGCCGTAGTGGGCGCTTCCTTTTCGTATTTGAGGCATATGCGAGAGGGGAGTTGATATTACTTTTTCTTGGGGGCCTGTCGTGGAATGAACGCCAGATGTTGAAGATACCATCATTGTTGTACAGTTGTTGTTAGTTTTGACAAGCGCTTCCACCCACGAGCTAAATAACATCAGTGGATATCAATAAATATCTTGAAAAGGGTGGTAGATACAAAATTTTCACAAATCGAAGTTTTAACTGCAAGCTCTAACCAAAAAGCAGCATTTTACTGAAGGTAAATAACACATTTTAAATTGAAGTCATGACCGAAGAAATCTTCAGCCCTTATATCCATACATCTGTTAAAAGAAAATATTTGCACATGCACATGCAATTGATGATTTCGTGATTATTTAAAAGGTTTCAATAGAAAAAGTAAAAATCAAAGCCTACAGTAAGACATGTCGCGTGACTTAGAAAGGACTTGTAAGCCTGGCTTTTATAGATGAAATTTGGACGGGTTTTGATATTCTCGACAGTTGGCGATATAATTTGATCCAAAACGCCATCAATTTGGGAATGCAAGGGACTTTTTTCTTCGAGTCAATTACAATATCGAAATTTTGCAAGAGTTACGAAAGAATAGTTATTGTATAGTGAAATGATCACGCTGATAATTAATTGATAAAATTAATAATATCTTCGCACAATAGGGAAATACCACAGAGGTCGTATAAGATGACAACCGTGGTATTGCTTTTTAAATGAGACTCGAACGTTGCAAAGGTAACTCCAAATGTTAGGAAAATTAGCGGCCTTATATCCATAAATACGTGAACCACAAACCAGTCATATTCGTATCGGCAGCGCATGCCAGTACACAGGTGTTGAGAAAATGTTCTATAGTTCTACGACGTATGAAGTTACACAGCAAAAGCAAATATGTCAATAAGACCGACGCAAAAACACAATTAATGATCTGGAAAATCAGAACAAGCTTCTAAAAAAAAATGTTTTATATTATAGAATAACGCACCACCTTCACCATATGAAGCGCATATCTTTTACAGAAAATACTACATTAAAAAGTTACAAAGGGACTTGGGACTTGGACTTCCAAATCATAGAATTTTTACTACTTTATGTAAAAAAAAGTGTACTCAAGTTTCCAAGTGTACTCAAGTTCAAGAAAAGTATTGGCTTGCAACTGAATAATTTAAAGGTTTTTTTGCCACCAAAAGAATCTCAGTTCGTCACTATGAACGACTATCTCGATAGTTAGACCAGCACGGACGATGCCTCATTGACAAGGTGACATAACTTTTTAGGACAGTGAAAATTGACTTGACTAGTTTTACTAACTCCTAACTTCCTCATAAATTTACTTACTGGGACGCGGAATACAATGCAAGTCTACCTACTCGAGTGCATTCTTGGAAACGCTAGATGATTTGCTGTAATTTATTTACAAGGATGAACAGATCAATATTAATTCCAAAAGTCAGATCACTGTAAATACCCAAAAACAAAGACCTCATAAAAAAAAAGTCATTTTCGTAATTCTTAGCTCTCTTACTATAAGATTAACCTTCCGATTTCCTTGTATTCGCTCTGATAGAAACATTGACCGAAACGATTTTGAAAAAAACTTAATCTCAACTTTTTTTATCAAAATTTTGAGCTTGCCTACAAAACTGCACCCCACATCATAGCTCGTTAATAAGTGCTCAAGGTGCTCCATTTATCACGCTCTGCGACTCACGTCGCAACTGTCTCTCGGGTCCATAAACTCGCCTAACACCACTGCAAAACACACAAAACTTCGTCCAAATTGTTACTTCCTTAACGTCATTAACTAAGTACATGTGGGTCACCAACTCAGAGACCTCTGCCATCCCGCCATCGAGACCAATCTCTCACCCAGACGTAAACTTTCGAACGTGATCAATTTCCTGATGTCTACTAAACCGTGTTCGCCTGCACCCCACCAATATTCGACATAACAGAAATTTCGCCAACTCTTCGTCCTGTACACGCATCCTGCAAATGGGTGGCCACCATCAAAGTAAGCGGATGTAATTTCCGCATAAATTCCTATCGATTGCCAACCACACCGGATGCCATCTGATGCTCCACGCCACTCTTGTCGTAACCTCCTCACACAGCGGTACTTAACGAGAGAATCCTCTCATCATTGTGCAGCTCTTCCTCTCTCGCAGGCCACCCACTCCCAATTGGACACTAAATTTGAAGCACAGAGTAATAGAAAGCGAACCACGCATTACCACACGATACTTTCGATTGAATGCAATACCCTGACGCTGTCCCATAAAGGATCCGTTGCGAGGATATGAATTGATAATAAATTAAATGAGGCCACTTGGGATTCTAAAAACAAAATAAAACGGATGCCGCACACACACGCCATCTACGCGCGTTCTATAAAGGAAGAGGACCAGAAAAAAATCATAAAAGCGACATAAAGTGTCGTTGCGATTATCATTAAATTAATAGACTCATTTCGTAGACCGGGTCTCCGAACTCGTGGGAGGATTAGAGCGCAACTTTGACGGACAGGTTGGTGCGCGGTAGTTGCAAGAAGCACAACTGCGCTCCACTTACAATTAGTGTGAGTTAAATTTTTTTAAGTGCATTTACTTTACAAAACAATGCCAATGCAATGCCCTTGCAAAAAGGACAAGGTTCGAATTAGAGGAGGCGGCCATGAATTTGAAAGAATTTAGCAGACAGAACTTTGACAGCATGACGAATGTGTTGCCGAAAGAAGCCAAGATATAAAGAGATAATTTAGATTTGCTTTCTTCTAGAAATAACTTTTGAATTGTTTAAATAATTAAAAGTAAATGTAAACTAAACTCTTAAAGTTATAGTCTTTATTTTCGACAATAGTGGACTTAAAGCAGCCTAACATCGATTACGAGCTGCACTTAAGTATTCAGCAAGTCCATCTGATTCTTCAGTTGAGGCTGATAAAAAGAAGAGGACCCGCCGTATTCAAACCTTCAACAGCTAAGAAACAAGATGTGTTCTACCTTTTGGGATATGGTTCTTTGGGGAACTGATTGCCAAAAGTCTAAATTTCCAAAAGTCCTCGACTAGTCGGACACAGAAAAGAAACATTTTTGTCATATGATTTATTAAAAAAAAATGTACTGACGGTTCGAAGCATTATGCTAGTTTTATTTTATAGCAAAGCTGGAACTCATTTTATATTAACAAAGCCTTATCAAATATAAACAACAGAAACAATGTTTGAAAAACCAAAACGACTTAGCAATTCAACCTCTCACGCGTGATCGCACACTTAATGTTCAGTACTTTGTCGCGTATATAATTTCTTCAAATCTTGTGAAATCGTCAACCGAAACATATAGGAGTTTTTTCGTCGTGGCACCGGAATACTTCAACCTTAATGTCATAAATAAGCTACGAAAAAGAGTATATAGGTGATTTGTGCTTCATGTGTAGGTATCCGAGTAATCGGATTAGGGATAAATAAATGAAAACAGCACACGAAATTCTTTAATCTGCTGACTTTTGGTTTGTAGTACCCTTATTTTGTGATACACTGTCATATATAAGATTCTCCATGATTTTGGAAATTTGAATGCTACAGATCTATTCTTTGACGTTGGAGAGAAACACATCTTATTAGTTCAAACTAGAGATTTAATGAATAGTGATTTGATCAAATACCGAATACCGGATACAATATGTGTACTGGCTCTTTTTTAGCTTTTTGTATTTGTAACATAACTTATGGCAGGACTATGTATATAACACTGACCACGACACAATTAATAATTTGACACCTTACCAGTGGGATATAATTGAACAGAGTATAAGACTCCATAAACATTTAGAAGAAATAACGAAAGTAACCAGTTTTGCGCCTTCATGTATCTCAGAAGTTATACCACATGCTTACATATTAATAAGGTGCATACAAAAACAAGAAACACTACGAGAACACCTGAGAATACATGTACAGTCGAAGCCCTCTAAGTCGAATTTTCACGGGATCTCAAAATTAGTTCGAGTTAGAGGGACTTTTCGAAAAATTCGAGTTAGAGAGACTAATATTTCTTTTTGTTTAAAAGCCTTTATTTTATTCAAGAGAGTAAGGAAAAAACACAGGAAACTACTTTAAAAAGCTTGTCATTTTAGATTGTCTTGGAGAATGAAGCCTTAAAAAAAAAATACTCTATTTTAAAAAGGCAGTGTTGGACCTCATCCGAACTCTCGATGCATTCACTAAATGAAGCTTGAAAACATCTCAGTTACCTAACTGTGTGAGGCCAACCAACAACACAAAAATAAGCAGCGCAGTTCATACACAGCCGGACGGTTGTGTACACAAATAACCTATAGCTCATTTGTGGGTGTGTGTAGATGACAATTGTGTGGCCCTAGACGACAATTGTGTCGCCCAACATGATTGTGCTTCGAAAACCATTGGCGAATAGTTTCGATTTTCTCGTGTTCTTTGGGTTCGATGTGTGCCGCGTAGGTCACCATGCAAATCCTCATTCTTGCTGTGAACATTCCCTTTCTTTCTTTCATGGGTAAACAATAACAACCACATGTGCTTTTTTCTACGACGTGTTTGCACTAAAAAATCATCATGAAATGAAATGTGTTCGTCGTCCAGTGCCAAATTCAGAGAGAGTCAGAGCATGCAATACAAGTAGCGTGCTTGATACAAGTTGCGAGAGGAATTTTTTTCTTTATTTTTTTGCGAAAAAAAAATCGACTTAGAGGAATTGGAAATACACCAAGAAACGAAAAAATGTATTCGAGTTAGAGGGCTTTTCAACTTAGAGGGCTTCGACTGTAGTTTTGACATTGGTGCTGAAGTGCTTTATAACAACTGCTCTAGACCCTACTTTAAAGACAAATTTCTTAGGATTGATTCAGGTCCAGAGAGCCCGACAGAAAATTCAGTTGCAAATTTTAGAAATGAGCTAAAGATTAAAGACTGTAAATTTTTATGTTTTATTGTACCTACCCGGTTTTTGCCGAACATTGATTTACTATGATCACATATACAGATACTAACCGAAAATCCGTTACATTTCTAGTTTAAACACACAATGTTTACTAGCAGCTCTGCAATAGGTGCCATAAAGGCTAACATTATTGCGAAATGCAATCAATCACTTGATTGATTCTATTGTCATAGTTTAACACAAGTGGTCGACAGGGACCTAAGTGGGCAGGGAGCATTTTCTATCAGCCCGCCTACCATTGTTCATGCCTCGAGCATAAAATAAAAATGTTCGTACTTCTTATTTTAGTTCTACTGCGAAAGCATTGCCTTTGGGCGGTTGAAAAAAGAGAAGTAAAGTGCAGTAAAAAGGTTCAAATTTCAACGAACTAGACTAAAAATACATAAATACAAAGTGATGCAATTCTAATCTGCAAGGTGAAACAAAAGGGAACGGTAAGGAAAAATAAAAGTTGCTGCAACACCACTAAAAATTAATTCCCATGTATATGTTGATATGCAGGTACATGTCTAGTCTACTTGCATAAATAAATACAAACATACTCAAAGCTGGCCATACACGACCCACATGATGGCGAATATGGGTTCGCGTTTACCCCAAAGACAGCGAACCAATTGGCGAACGTTCATTCCGTTTTGATCCCTGAAGTGAAAAGGTGTCTCACGAAAAACGCAAGTTGTTGCTCTCACGGTGATTTATCGATCGTCGTCCGATCTAATCATTTGGTTAACTAAATTTTCTGGGCTTGGCATTTGACATTTGACCCTCTCTTCTTTGAACCGTACGCAATGGAATACTGCATGTTGTGCGTCTTCCTCTTCATCTGGGCATTCCAGGCACAGGGCCGAGCTTGTCCAAATCTATGGAGGTATATGCGATAGCCGCCGTGAGCAGACAAGAGCTGAGTGCGCTGGAAGTTACAGCTCCCCCTTTCTCTATCCATGTCGGGATAGTGAGGACCAGTCTGTGGGTCCACCTACCTTTACAGAACGCGTCCCACCTAGTTTGCCACAGTGTCAGTGATACCTCTCACTCTTCTTTCTTCATTCCTATTCCACAATGCAGCGTGAGTGCGACACGAGAGCGAGACGTGTCACGTTCGAGCTGTTACATGAAGGAACATGTATGAAGCAAAACAGTGCGGTGGATTTCGTTGCCCGTCGCGCCTAGATTTCGAAAAATTGAGTTCAATACCTTGCTATTGTGAAAAAAAAATAAATAATTTAAAAAAAATAAACAAAATAAATCGAAAAATTTATTAATTTAATAAATAAAAATTTGACTTACAAAAAAAAAAAAATATGATTGACATTCGGTCTTAAAATACATCACCGACGAGTATCGTTGAATTGTGAATTGATTGAGCGAGACGATTCAACAGCATAATAATATAGTAATATTATACATATGTAAATACCTACAAATACTTAAAATTATTTAATTAATAATAAGGTTTGTTATGTAAGCTCTTTTTTCTTTTTTGCTGCTCAAAAGCAAGCATGTCTTTGAAGACATGATCTCTGTCTATCAATTTTTACATTTCTGCATTACTGACATAAAAACTAAACAATAAAATAAGTGATAGTTTTTTTACAATTTTTTACTGCAAATAATACTGTTCCTAATATAATTACATATTCATTGCATTATACTATAGAAAGTGGGATGCAATTCGGATCCATTGTTGTTTGTGATGACTGATGAATGTCTCTACTGTAAGGAGTCAATGTTCGTGAAAAAGTTGTCGATACTGGTGCATTCGCGTGTAGTTGATGAACCTTGCGATCGATCAACTAATCGAGGCTCCGGAAATAATTTGAGCTTTCGTTATTGGGATGCTTTCGAAAATCAGTATTGAAGTCTCCCATAATCAATATGGCTGGCAGAGATTGACATCTTGTGAGCTGGGAAATTGTATTATTAATACATTCTATTGCCATTTTTATAAGACATGTTGGAGACCTGTACACCGAAACTAGAACAGTTCCAGCGAGTGTAATTTGATTGCACTCACAGGCGCTGTCTCCAGCGGCGGTTATAGAATGCTCTTAATTTCTTTCATACATGAGTTGTTCTTCAATATCGCTCCTCAATAGATCCCCCGCCAGGATTTGTCCGCGATTTGGCAGGACTATCCGCTCTCCTTACTTCCGTAAGCCCGGAAAGCTAAAAGTTGTTAAGTACGCAGCTCCAAGTTTCCACAAAAAGCAGCATAGGAGACCTTAACCATTGGATCCGTGTTGACATCCGGTATGTGCGTCCGCAATGACTGATCATTATGGAAGATAATTTGAAGTCTGTCTGTGGGGATATCTCATAGGAACTTGAACCTCGGTATGAATGGACTTGTCGATTCAAGTCTATTCATTTCTGCAGCTACAACGTTGGTGGCTTTCGGCGGTCGAGGAGCTTAAAACCTACCATCATGCGTAATTATAAATTAGCCTGCTGCTGTGGTAGCTCTGGAACACGTTATGTATAACATAGGACGTCGAACGCTGTAAGCAAATTTACGACGACTTTCTCTATGATGGTTCCCTGGCTTTCGGCACCTATCATAGGGAATTTATTCACCGCACTGCTAGATTACACGATTTCCATCGCTTTATTATGTACGTCACAGAGTCGATTGGAGTCCACTTCGAATGAATGTAGTTCAGATGAGTCTGGCTAGAAGACTGAAATTTTTTTCGCGCCGGCTTACCAATGTCATCGTCTGAAGAATAAATCTAAACCCGCAATGCTCTTCTCTCTCCGGTGTCCTTTGTCTTCCAAAATCCCTGTGGTATCGTTGACTAGATCTTCGTATGTGTCGACATTTGCTGTGAGAGTAAAAACTGATCTATGAGAGTGAAAATTCTTGCTAGACCGTAAGTTTGATTTGTTGGAAGCAATTGGATCGTATTTGACGCCTTTTGCTTTGCAGCATTGTATGGTGATGCAGTAATGACGTCGATGGTATTCACGATGTCTCCTTCCGCTTCTACTGCAGCCAAAGCTTTTGCATTGAACGCATCTACTTCTCTGTTACTTGCGAACAAATGAATAGCGCCTTGAGCATTAGCAGGTATTTTATCCGGTGTGAAGTACCGTGACTCTACCAGAGCTATATTCTCTAAGCTCATCGTCCCGGTAGCCATATTGTTCAGAGCTGCAGCTGCAGTGTTTGGCTGAAAAACATTACTCCTGTTGTCGCCAACTGGAGCTAATTGCCGAAAATGTCGTACCACTAAAATTGAATTTTATGTAAGGTTAGGCTACCTAGCATAGAGATTTCGTCTAGTATAATTGATTTTATTGCCTTTAACTTTTCCACAAGTGTGTTTGCTGTAGCAGCAGACATAGCTGGCATAGTTGAAGCACACTGCGAAATGGGGAGTCCGAACGCACCGTGAAGTGTTTCCAAAAGCGACTTTTCCGGCAAGCTGTGGAGTCGTTGAGCAGAAAAGTAGTCTCCCATATGCTGCAAAAAGTTGCGTTGATCATTATTTAGTATCCGTATAGTTTGCAGGACCTCATCTTGGTTCATTGCTTGAGGTTAAGCGATCACAACCCCTCACTCGTTTTGTGATGTTGTTTCCTCCGGCAAATCCAATATGTTGGCATCATGTTCCTGTGCTACCATTTAAAAAGAATACAGTGGCTGATTGTGCTGATTGGTTCCTTCTTCCATAGATCATTGCATTCGATTTGCTCGGTTCGACTTTTTCTTCACAATCTCTTTGCCTCCTGGTTCTTGCACAAATAGTCAGCTTTTCTGAAAATAGTTTTCCTTCTCCCTGTTTAGTATTTTCATTTGCATCAACAATTTCATCATGTATGTTTGCGACGTTTGTTAGTTGATAGTTGTTAGACAGATCTTTCCTTTGCCGATTTGTCCTGCTTCTTTCTCTTATAGCTTAGCGTAAAGCAATTTAATATTGGAAAAAAAACCACCGCGATTTATTACTACACATGGGAGACTATTTCTATTACGACTATACCGCTATATTTAAATGTCAACGTCGGTGCTGGAAAAAGCTTGCTGATCAAGGCCTTATACCAATACCTTATAATATGCTATTTCAATAGGATTTCAAACCGGACCTGTAAGGTAATTAAGTATTTTTGTACTTAAGTACACCTCAATTACAATTCCTCGTACTCTCGATGCATTCACAAAATGAAGCTTGAAAACATCTCAAATACCTACCTGTTTTTATACTAAAAGCAAATTGTTTGAGGCCAACCGACAACAAAATGAATAAACAGCGCAGTTATTCATACAGAGCCGTACGGCTGTGTGCACAAATAACCTATAGCTCATTTGTGGTTGTATGTAGATGACAATTGTGTGGCCCTAGACGACAATTGTGTTCGCCCAACATGATTGTTCTTCGAGGACCATTGGCGAATAGTTTCGATTTTCTCGTGTTCTTTGGGTTCGATGTTTGCCGCGTAGGTCACCATGCAAATCCTCATTCTTGCTGTGAACATTCCCTTTCTTTCTTTCATAGGTAAACAATAACAACCACATGTGCTTTTTTCTACGACGTGTTTGCACTAAAAAATCATCATGAAATGAAAGGTGTTCGTCGTCCAGTGCCAAATTCAGAGAGAGTTAGAGCATGCAATACAAGTAGCGTGCTGATACAAGTTGCGAGAGGAATTTTTTTTCTTAATTTTTTTGCGAAAAAAAAATTCGACTTAGAGGAATTAAAAATAGACCAAGAGTCGAAAAAATGTATTCGAGTTAGAGGGCTTTTCGACTTAGAGGGCCTCGACTGTAATGCAGAGAAATAGAAAGAAGTTGCTTCTAGTTTTGAAAACAAATGGAATTTCAACCATAAAATTGTTGCTATTAAAGCACGTGAACAAACAGTGCTTGCGAAAAGTTTGCGTAGAATTAAGAAATGTGGGCTTAAAAAAGGCGTTTATTCCCAAACCAAATGGGACAATTTGGTTTGAAAGGTCTGTACATTTGAAAAGAGCAAAGCACAAAGCTTCGTAAGCAAACTTTTGTGGATTGAATTTGGCAATATTAGTTGTTGTTTTTGTTATAACTTTTGAATGGATAAGAGTATTGAATTAACTTTTGTAAATTCTGAAGCTTTGTGCGCACTAGGCACTGTACAATTTTTTTTGTTTTAACCATTTGCTTTCACAGGGTCTGGGATTTCTGGAGTCACTTTCCTCAGGTCGCTTTGAAGTGGGATGATCTGGGGGACCGTTGGATAGCGGTTTAGAATAGCGGCAGAAATGTTCGGGCGATTTCTGAGCCGTTAGGCCACCTCCTTTGTCGGAATGCCGGGTTTTGATGTGCAGACGATTTTTTTTTTGTTTTTATTATCTTAGATGGGAAAAAAAATCATGCACGCGGGCAGAAAAAGTTCCCCTGGTGAACTTCCCTGCTCCCGGCACTTTTCCTGTAAGTGAAAAAGGGAAACAAAGGAAAATTTAACCACTCAGCATCGGGGCCTTTTGTAACCAGCCCCTTAAGAAGTAAAACTAGTTTGCCACGTCCTTCCCTACAGGATCAAGAACTCTGATGGATGTTAAGCTCTTCGTTGCATGTTCAAGAAATTGACAGTTAATCTGATTTTGAGAAAAAGCTTTCCTTTGCGCTCTAGTGTTGTTACTGGACTACGAATTTATAATTTCGAAAAGGTCATCAAATATGCTGGGTGCAAAACCTGATCTATGGTAGATGGCGCAAGCCGCAGACACTGTGTTTCCCTAGACTTGAGAGGCATATTTCACTTTCATTCGCTGCAATAAAATCTGGAATGCCTAAGATTAAGCTTGCAATCTTCCCTATATAAATATTCAATGTCACTCGATGTGGCCCTAATATCACAGAAAGTACCATTAAAATCGATATTATTCTTTAAAAGGGAATTCTTGTACTTTTGATCAAATGAGCAGGATCATAAAAAAATATATTTTGCCATCGTCGACTAGAAAATATGGACGTCGTCACCGAAATCTTCCAAACCTAATATGATATCATTCTTCTAATGGGCTTTTAAAGACATTTCATAAGCCGAATTAAAACAATATTTAGTTATACTGGGAAGCTGACTGTTTATAAGCTCAAGAGCCTTAACATAAAATTTATATTGCCGAGTGATTTAGGCCATGAAAGAAATGTAAGAACGCAGAGTAGTCATCGCAGGAAGATTTAAAGATGGTTAGAAGTCTATAAGGTACAGGGGAAGTAAAATGAATGGAAAGGGCCAACATTTTCGACACATCTAAAAACCTATTTCCTTTACAACCTATGTTACTATTGGCCCTAACGTTTTTGACAATGGTCCTTACATCACTTGGAATGTGATGTACACTCCTCTAGATTTTGAAAAATTTCATGGTACGACTTTCGCAAACCAAGTCGCTCGCGTAATTTAGTTTCAATAAGCTTGATAACGTTTTTACAGTTGTTTCGGGTAAGCATCATTTCATTAAAAAAGACAAAAATATTTTTGAGCTGTTTTTCGAAGCTGACTGTGCGCATTGTGACCACATCCCCACGAGCCACATGGGGGCTATAGATGAAATTTAAACTTCTATCAGATAATCACTTCTTTTAAATCGAAAGAAAAAACACCTCACAATATCCATTTAAATAGAACTACTCGATAGACATTAGACTAAGTCCTGGAAATGAGCATTTGTCACGTACCGCATATTGGCTTACCTCTTGTTGCTGTTAAGACGATGCCTTATCCTTCTTCTGGTTTTCTGGTGGTTTCTGGTGAATCAGTGAACACACAGACAGAGTACCCCCCCAACTACACTGACATTTATTTGGTTGTGGTTCTCGGTTCTCAGTTCCCAGTTCCCAGCGCTCAGTTCTCTGCTTCCAGCACGACAGCTCTCAGCTTTGGGTTCAAAATAAAATGTGTAATTTACTATGCTGCCACTTTCGCTTCTCCAGCTAACCACTCCTGCAGCTCCAAGACAATATGCCATCGTCAACAAGCAAGGAAGTCATGTCCTTTTTATACACCGGTACATACACTCACTCCCCCTGGGCTGGGGGGAATTTTTTTCGTGTTTTCTCTGCTCTTTTATGTTTATTTTGTTATTTGCAAAGTTTTGTTCATTTGGTAGCTTCACTTCCTTGGTCCTTTTTTACGCTAATGCTGAGTGAAAATTAAATAAAAGTTTCGCAATTCCTTTGTTTTGTTTCATGCTTTTTGTGCCAAGCGACATTTTTCCTTTGTTCGTTCCCCTCGTGCTCGCGTACGGCGTGAGTCGAGTGGTGTGGGTTGGACCAAATGATTGCGATGACGACGTGAGAAAACTCAAATGAGAGGAGATATTTGATTATATTACGGAGAAGGTAGCGGTGTTCCCGTTCTTTGGTTTTTTTTTTTGCGAATAACCAGCAAATTATCTAGAAAATGGAAAAATGAAATGAGACGAAATAAGACGACGACGAAAACAAAGAGAAATGGAATGGAATTAGCTGACATGATGAAGTCATAAAAAAAGGGAGAGACGACAGGGACCTTCGCGGAAAAGCTGTTAAGTAAATAGTGAAAGGAATGCAAGCTAAAGAGGGGAGTTGGGAGATTGCTGAAGGACTTGATTGAGTTAAATCGGGCTTATTTGAAGTGCCATCGTTGTGGCGCGGGGGAGAACTAATTCTGTTGACACATGCGGCGGGTTTTGTGAGTTGGTTTGTGACTGGCCCGAGGACATTCTACTGGGAGTGGAAATTACTTCCAATTCGGTGTTTGAAATTCCTGATTGTGTGGTGATAGCGGATTTTTTTTTTAGAGAACATGGGATTGCAATATCCAACCATCGTTTGCACAGCCTTTTTTTTTAAGTTAGTTGTGAAAATTGAAAAGGAGAGGTTTCTAGTAGTATCGCCATCTTGGCATGTAGATATGTGAGCTTAAAACATATTTAAGTAGGTTAGAAGATGTGGTGGGAATTTTGGTTAAAAATCTTCCGTTTTTTTCTCACATCACTCAGTGCATTCACATCACTAAGCTTTCCGAAGTTGGTATACTTTATGCTTCGCATAAGAGCCTTATGTGACTCCAATTCTCAGATAGGAAGATGTAGTGCCAAAATAAATAAGTTTTCGTTTAGTTAACAAAAAAATTGTTCAACCATTTTCTATTTTGGGGCACTTAAATTGTTAGGAACTTCCTCAAGTTGACTAACAACTCCGCCGACACAAACTCCTAAGAGCAAAAAATTCATACCTTAAATCGTACATTTCTTTCTGTACTTTTATCTCCTTTTCCTCTTTCATTTCTAATTCAATTAATTGGATGCCAAATCTCAAAAACTTGAAAAAAGAAATGTTTTTCTCCTTTTCTCACAGCAATTAAAATTGTTTCAAGCAGCGTCGCTCTTTGCCGCTTTCAAGGGAACTTCACCCAACAGAGGCTGCATTCATTAATTGAAGCAACATACAAACACACACTCACGCCAGGACACAAGAGTTTCACACTCCTATGAAAGAAGACGACAATTGAAGAAAACGACTCCTTAATTCCTTGTTCTTCTCCATCGTTTATAATTGCATTCGAAACGATTTAATTAAGAGGAGAGCATCGAGTACCACTTAATAACGGTATTATTATTAAATAAGCACCCGAGGGCAAAAGATAATTTTGTAATTTAGTATCTGAATCTCGTTTTCAGAGTCGGAGTCGATGAATAATTTTACGTGCGCACTGGAGGAAGAGTTTTGTTTATTGTCCGTGAGCATGAGTAACGTTTATGACCGTCGACATCATCAGAACGTAATTCGGCTGCAGGTGTAATAAAACTGTTTGATTTAGAGATGTATCAGGATCAGGCGAAGGTTGAGGGTGGGCCGCGGGAATTTCTGACGAAGTGCATTAAGGATTCAGATTCAGTTATTGGAGTGGGCCTTCCTTTTATTTATGTCTTGCTGCCGTGATTTACCGCGAAAAGTGATTGCATTTTTTCACTGAAATTGCTGCATCTTTTTCGATTGTATGGCAATTTTCTGAGAACTTGGTGCGCGGCAGGAGATTCGTCCAATTTCCTGTTGCTATATTGGCGATTATTTAAACTAATGGAATATTCCACATAATCTCAAAAAATCTGAAGCTGTCGCTTTAAACAAAAATAAAAAAAATATATTACAGTCGACTCCCGATAATTTAAAAGTCACGGGACCAGAAAGAGACTAAATAACAAAGATTAAAGAAGGAAGAGACTTAAATGAACAAGATTTTGATTAAAAGTTCCTTAAACATTTATACAATTCTTTATTTACAAGCTTCGCAGCAATTTCTTGTTCCTATAGTCTGTAAGCCCACATAAAACCGGATTTAGGTTAATCTACAGACACCTGGCATTTAAACTCTCTCTGTAGTTTTATCTTATTTTTTTCATGAATTGGCAGTTTTTATGCAGATCACATTCGAAAGTTCTAATCCATGAATGCAGCATAGAGATTCCAAATGACAAGTAATCATTGTTTAATTGATTCAATGTTATTAAATTTTTTTGAGGATGTAGCAAATATGTACGAGTATGTCATAATTATCATTTAAGTGTAAACTTTACATTGTAAATAAATATGGACTTGTAATCAACTGTGTATAAATGTTTAGTTTAATTGAACCAAAGTACAGTCGAAGCCCTCTAAGTCGAATTTTCACTGGATCTCAAAATTAGTTCGAGTTAGAGGGCTCTTTCGAAAAAATCGTGTTAGAGGGATTAATATATTTTTTGTTTAAAAGCCTTTATGTTTTTCAAACGAGTATACATGTAAGGAAAAAACACAGGAAATTACTTAAAAAAGTCTGTAATTTTTGAATTGAGTCTCTCTATTTTAAAAAGGCAGTGTTGGGCCTCATCCGGACTCTCGATGCATTCACAAAATGAAGCTTGAAAACATCTCAAATACCTATTTGTTTTTATACTAAAAGCAAATTGTTTGAGGCCAACCGACAACAAAATGAATAAACAGCGCAGTTATTCATACAGAGCCGTACGGCTGTGTGCACAAATAACCTATAGCTCATTTGTGGTTGTGTTTAGATGACAATTGTGTGGCCCTAGACGACAATTGTGTTCGCCCAACATGATTGTTTTTCGAGAACCATTGGCGAATAGTTTCGATTTTCTCGTGTTTTTTGGGTTCGATGTTTGCCGCGTAGGTCGCCATGCAAATCCTCATTCTTGCTGTGAACATTCTCTTTCTTTCTTGCATAGGTAAACAATAATAAGGACAATTACATTCGCTTTTTTCTCCGCCGTGTTTGCACTAAAAAATCAAAATGGGATCAAAGGTGTTTTCGGCTTATAGAGCTTTGACTCTACTTGTAAGATTTTTTATTTCTAAATCCATTTTGTTTTCTTGGCAAACTCATTGTAGTTTGAAGTTCTTAGAAGAAATGCTGATGAATCTTACTCTAAACACGTTTTACATTTTCTTTAAAAAAAACTTTACAAGTTATTTATTAAAAGCCTCCAGCAACAGCAACAAGAAAGAAGAAAGAAAATTAAGAAAAAAGCTTTAACATATGTTTTAACCACACGTCCCTTCGCTTTTAAATTCAAATCGTCAATGCAAAACTACCAAAATACAGTTATTTTAGTAGCGTATATGCACGCTGCTGGTTTCTTTTCCTTTCGGGCGGTGGTGCCAAGCTAAGGTGCTTTTGGTGCTGCCTGGTATGCTAACACTCATTATTAACGAGTCTCCTAAATTTTGACGAGGATGGTCTTGGGTTTTGCCGTAAAATATTTGATCTATCATTTCTCCATTTAGTCATCAAATAATCGTTAATGTTCCGAATCGTCTGTCAGTCTTAAATGAAAATAACTTCACGGAAAATTACGATTTTAACAATGACTTCCAACAAAATAAAGCTTAAAACATCATCTTTCACACAAGCTATAGCTATTATTATTATGTTGATAGAATAGAATAACCATCAAAATAATGGAATGGATAAAAGAAAACTAATTTTTATATATATTATATAAAACATACTCATACATTTTTAAATTAATGCAAATGTACGAATATTATGCATCTTAAATTAAACACATTTGATTACAATGCAATACAATACAATATAACATTTCAAAATGACTATGAAGAATACGTGCAAAAAAATTATTACTTTAGGACATCACCCAATAACTTTAATGCCCATATGATTTCTGAACCAGCTGATATAACATTTTAAAACCGAATTATTTCAAAAATATAATCGCTAATGAAATGGAATCAACTTCGAGGTGTATTCTGGGGTGCACAAGTTATAATTTCCCACAAATGAGCCAATGGATAGCCTGTACACTTTATTTGCTTACCTTTTTAACTGCCACTTCTGATTTTCCCAATTAATTTATCCACATATATCTGTGTCCTATCCCTACTACGCACCCTGCCCTTTTCGCTGCTAGTCTAAGGCTTTTTTCAATTTTGCATATTTTTAAATTAAACAAAAAAAAAAAACTATCTTGTAGCCTCGTTCCTGTTTGTTCTGTTTCACATATTATTCATTTCAGTGGACTTCGACTAGGACGTTGTACCATGTAAATAGGATAGGTAAGAGCTTAAGTTAGGATAAGAAATAGCTTCAAATAGGATAAGAACTAGTTAAGAAAGATAGTTAAAACAGGATAAGACAATATATTAATTTAAGCCATATCATGCTAGCAATAAGTTTTAATAATAAGCATAGGCTATATTTGTAAGAAAAGACTTGTTAGATACTTGTTTCAATGTAAGATGATGTGCGGGTGGAAGAAGTGCGGTTTCGATGACTTACGACTCGTCGTTGCATGCAGAGGCATGTCAGACATGTACAGTATCGGACAAAGCAATAGCACCCCCCTTAACCAAACTGACGCTTTTACTTGTAGTGGGTGAACGGGAGAAGTTACGAAGTTGAAATTTTGTTTCCTTATTTTCTTAGCCCTACATAAAAGTTATACTAGTGACATAAAAACCATTGTTGCTGACATTAGGTGGTAAAAGGTTTTCCAATGAAACCTGCCGTAGCAGTGTAGCGGCCACGCACTAAAAGATGGCTTAGCGGCGGACACTCACACACAGATGGCTGTTTAAAAAGCGTTGCATAAAGAAAAGAAGTTAGTAAGAAAGAGAAGGAGAAGAGTTAGAGTCAGTGTGATTGTGGCAGGCGCGTGGGGCGGCTCTATAAAAATAAAACTAATCAATATTTATAAGTACTGCTCTATTTCAGCTGATGAAATGTCTTTAAAAGCCCACGTAGATTATTGTAAGAAAGTATTGTAGGAAAAGTGATACAGGCCTGGAAGATTTAGGTTGCGCCGAACAACAATTGAACTGGCTGGCAACCAGCGTTATGGTAATTATACCTTAAGGCATTGCAAAGCGATCGAAACGCCCAATTGCATATTATTTTGCAGCCAACAGCAGCACAGATTCTCTTCCTAGACAAATTGTTTTCGTAGTCATCCGCGCTCTTCGACGGAGTGGCTTGATTCCTATGCAGTTCGCGCTTTGGCAGGAATATTAGAAGTAGATTCTGCTAAGCCTTATTTTCTAGTCGACAGCGGTAGGATTTATTTCTTTTTCGATGTTCCTCATCTTATAAAGGGTACGCACAATTGCCTACTCAAAAATGATATGATATATGTATAAAGGCACTTCACGTGCTTCTTGAAGTGATATTCTATTTTTATATAACAGAGACTCAAAACTAAAAATTCAAATCGCTCCAAAAGTGCCTGAGACTTAAAAAAAATGAAAATAAAATTAGTCTCACAAGACTTGAGCAGCACCGTTTCAGCGGATTGTTTTACTTACGTTAGGCTCGGTCTAGCACCCAGAACGATGGTAAGCAGCGGAGAGTTAATAGAATTTGTAAACAACTTTTTGATTTATTTAATTCTTCCCGCACTAGCACTAGGCAAGGTTTTTCGCAAAATGAAATGCAGCTGCAGTTCTTGCAAGAAGCCTCAAAACGTTTACACTCCATAAGAGTGCTTAATCCTGACGACAAAGATATAACAAAACAATAAAATTTTTTGAAAGGCTGGCTTTTGAACGTTTCATCTCTTATGTCTTTGTGGGAATTTCTATCTCCCTACCAGTTTGAATACATACATTCTAACTCGGCACCTTAATCAGGATTGTCTGGAGCAATTTTTCGGCGAAGCCTGAAGCTCGGGAGGAACAATGGTCTTGAACTGCTTTACAATTCAAAAGCGCTTTCCAGAAACTATGGGTCTTCAATATTAAAAATTGTCAGATCCTAAAACTGTGAAAGTGTTGAAACAGAGCGATTGCAGTCCATCAGCAATCAAACTCTTGTAAGGCAGGTAGACTGGTTATGCGACAAAATAAATCATCGACCGAAGTTTAGTTTTACGGTGAAATAAACTGTAGATATAAGAGATAATGAACTTGTGGAAGAGAGTGCTTTCGTTTATGTCTGTGGCTAGCTTCTCCAAAAATGTAAAGAAAATCACACGTGCACTCACCATTGCCAACATTAGCCACAGAGCCACCATTTAACACTTACTAACCTTTAAGCAATTCGATGGTTGCAATCAAATTCAAATTCACGAGCTCGATGACTTATTTTGTAGCAATTTCAATTTTTTGGTTTCACTTGAGAGGTGTAGCCGGTCGGATCTGCTTCAAAGTGCTTCCAGGAAAGAGTACCGGTGTTGCGAGAATCCGCGTCAGCAGATATGAGCGCCCCGAATTTTAAAATTAAGATTTTACGCGTTTCGCAGCTGGTCTTCCATTTTAAATGCACATGATTATTGTTATGTATGTGTTTAACTTAGTAGATTTCTTTTGTTCATTAATTCATATAAAGAGGACCTGGAGAGGTGAAAATGTGTTCAACATTGTTACGTGTGATGAAGTCATTGAACTCAGCAGAGGTAAATTGAGTTCCATTGTCGCTGACAATTCTGTCTGGAGTTCCATATCGACTAAACAATTCACGCAATTTAGCAATAGTAAACGCAGATGTGATTATCTTTGTTTTAAACACTTCAACCCATTTCTCCATCCCATCCTCGTCGCCAATTTTGTAATGTACTGAAGAAAAGACTTGTTGTCGGTTCGGAGTATGCGAATGGAATCATGAAAGTCTTTTCGTTCATGGTACACAGTTATTGGAGGTGTGAAGTGCGATTCCAAAATTTTGCATAGCTCACTCAAATCCCTGTTGACTGGCGTCTTTGGATCACATAAACAGCGAAGTAATTCGTATGCCGATGATCCAATTGATTTTAATAAAATCGCCTTCTTCGCATTGTCGTCGGTGCAATTTATTTCGGTGTAGTGAATGTCCAAACGTTCTTTCCAGATGCTCCATTTGTCATCAATTGGATTAAACTCATTGATGGTCGTTGAGTGGACAACGGTACCTCCGTCTTTGGACATTGAAAATATTTGCAACGCGTGGTTTTTATGTTAAAGACTTTGAACCGATCAAAAAACAAAAATGTTTGTTCAGATAAAACTGATCGAAATGCGATTTTACTTTGCTTCTACAAGTATTTTACTATTGTGATATAAAATATTAAATTTCCTCCTCGCCAATTTTGTAATGTACTAAAGAAAAGACTTGTTGTTGTTTCGGAGTATGCGAATAGAATGAATGTTTTATTGAGAGTTCATATACATTTGTTCATTAATTCATATATATAATATATACATATATAACATTAATGTTTGAGAATATACGTTTTGTTTTAATTTCTTTTCATATTGTTTATTGTTAATTAATTACTTTCAAGTTCTATTTGTTATTTTTTTGAAACGTTGTATATTTACCCTATTATGCGTCTCGCACGCATGTGTTATCTTTTGCGTGGGCGTTCAAGGTTGCAGATTCAAGGTCGTGCATTCGATGCGGTTTCAAATTGCCAAAAAATTATTGTCTCTGCCACTTTGCCGTCAACCACCACCGGGATTAATTCAAATAAATTGTAACAAAATTTAAAACCTCGTTTTTCTTTCAAACTCGTGTCTTATCGTCGGAGGAAAATTCTATGGGCTTTATCGCTTCCCATCTTCGCCATCCGATCTCGTAATCCCTTCGTTTGTTTTCGTGACTTTTTCCCACATTTGCTAGCAAATCCAAATATCTAATTTTCGTTTTTCATTCATTAGATTTGCTAGTAAATCTCGTACAATTAATATATTTATATTATTAGTATTATATTAGGTTGTCAAATATCTCCCTTCCGCTTTTTTGTCTTTTGAATTTTCTGGCTATGTACAAAGCGCTACAGATCTCGTATCTGGCAATACATCATTTGACATAACCTACAAAACGACGCTATGCATGATTAGTTTGAATACGAACTCTGGCAACACTGACTGTGACACACACAAAAAAAAAATGAAAATATGTTTCTCGTGGATGACTAGATGTATGAATTTATTTGAAGTATAAATTTCGGTGCGACGACGCGAGCTGGCGCGTTTAGCAAATGGGAAAGGAGCTTCTTTCATTTAGGCCCCTATTGCGATTGTAGAATGGTAACGGTAATCGATAGTTGCCGTTTATCGATTGTGTTCGGTATTGCGGTATTGGTCGTCGATTTGACAGCTAATGTTCACCGATTATAAATTTCTAATCGTTGGCAATCGGCAGGCGGGTTTTATAGGCGTTGCCATTAAAAAGCAAAAGATGACAATGTACAAGGAGGAATTGAGAGCTAAACAAAGGTACCGGGACATTAAAATCAACCTCAAAAAACAAATTTTGAAAATCAAGCAACAAGAGCTTAATGAATAAGTGAACCAATTAGCTTTATGAATTATTTTTTTACGCGTTAAAAATATGTGAACACTTCAAATCTGATGTTATTTAAAAAAACAATGAATTTTGAGATTTTGTTTTATTTATTTTTAATTTTTATGTTATTATAATAAAAACAATGATTATATTAGTTTTAAGTTTCTGAATTATATTAGTTTTAAGTTTCTTTATTTTCTAATAGAATAAACAGCAATATAGATTATTTATGTTTTTTCTTAGGAAAGTAGATTGCGAGCAATGTTGTTTCTTATTGATATGGCTTCATTTGTTGGTTCAGTTATCACACTCTCAAAGCGCTATTCCTTTCTGTGTCATCAGCGTAGCTGGCATCCTCTATTTCTTCCAATAATGGAACATTCCTTGCTATGCAAATATTATGCAAAGCTGCACACACATTTATTATTTGCGTAGCTTTGCTGGACTGTAATGCAGTTCACGAGCTCTTAGCAAACACCTCCATCTACTCTTTAAAACACCTATCGTACGTTCGATAATGTTTCTGGCCTTTGCGTGGTTCTTGTTGAAATTGTGTTCTATGGAACCTGCTTCTGGATCACGGAACGGAATAAGAAGGTAGGGTTTTAGCGCATATCCAGCCTAAAAAAAGAGCAAAAATAATAAAAAAAAAAAAAAAATCATGTATGTATGAATATATTTTACCTAATAGCCAAGTATGTTGCCTGATAATTTTCCTCTAAAACTCGCGTTAGTCGGGACATGTTAAATACAAATGAATCATGCACTGAACCTGCATGTTTTGCATTAATGCATTTTATCCGCATTGTTTCATCACACACCTTCAATCAAATATTCAAGTATTAACAAAAATGGACAATTTATAATAAAACATACTTACAACGATAGCGTTTATGCTATAAAATCCTTTCCGATTATAATAAATGTGTTGTAACTGTTTATTTGGGGAGGATATTTTAATGTGGGTACCATCAACACAGTCTATTATGCCGGGTATTCCACTTTTCAAATAAAAATTAATTTTTGCCCTGTTCTTTTCTTCATCGGTGTACGCAAATTTGATCCATTTTGGACAAACATACATTTCCAATGCTTACTCCACTGCTTAAGGACTAAAGACACGGTGGATTGTCCAAGGCCTAACCCAGCTTCATTCCCAACACATATTTGGTATGATCCATGCGCGCAAAATCTTAAAACTGTCGACAGTTTTAAAATATTTGGGATAGCGGAAGATCTTGTACTTCTTGCAATTTTGGATCAATTTCGGCCAGGAGTTCGATGAAACTTTCTTTGGTCAGCCGAAATTTTTTTAAAAACCTATTTAAAATCCATTTTAATAAAAAAAATACATAAATTTATTTTGAAAACTTACGATGAATTAGTCATTACCAAAGGATTAGAGGTGTCTCTAATTCGTCTCCTTTTTCTCAGTGACTCTAGCATTTCAGAATTGTCTTCACTCTCTGAATCACTGAAATAAAGCTCCACTACAGATATTTCCATATTTACAAATATCAATATTGCTTATCACAAATAGCAGGAAATAGTTAGAGCGCGAATCAAACTTTAAACGTTTGCGAACGAAAACGTTTGTTTATATTTTTAGCTGTCAAACGTACGAAAGTTCACAATGTGCTTGCAATTATTCACAATAGCAAACTCTCCATCGATTGAGTTACACAATACCAAAAACGATTCTGATCGATGCATTTATGGACCATCGATTCGATTACCATTCGATAATCGCAATAGGGGCCTTAGTCTTATTCGAAATGAAAAAAGATTTTTACTAAAGCCTTTTCGATTTGTTAACTTTCCTAACTTCCTAAAGCAGATAGGGGTAAAAATTTTACTTTCGTGAATCAAGAGTTTTCTGAGGACTCGTTGTTGTTTATATAAAACGGATGAAAACGATTAGACGATTAGACGATTCACCCAAAGATTAAATAAACTATTTTTGGAGTTGTAGTTGCCGCTGTTTCATAAAAAGAGATCTCAAACTGTAATGTAAGCAAAAGCAGTAGTCGTTTTTTGCAAAGTTCTAACTCAACTTCCTAAAAATAAACCCTAACACAAACAATGTACTGCATAATAAGTTTTTTTTAAATAAAGATATTGAAATTGAGAAATAACTTTTTAAGTTGTAAATTGTATATGCATATTTTTAAGCCGGCGCTGACGAAGTCGGTGGTTCAGCTAGTACTAAATATAGGAAGAGTTTCTCTCAAGATGAAATGGAAAGGCAATTCTTACGTAAGGCAAGAGTTTCTGCATTCAATAAAACTGCATGATTATGCAGGTAAGGACATCATAGACCATTTTTTTTCATCAAAAGTTGGCTTCTTAACATTTCTTCTTTGTATTCTCTGTGACATGTTCTGTCCATAGGCCAATTCAAGTTTGTCCTAACCAGGCACTTGAATCAAAATTGTTTAGAACAATTTTTTGAAGAAGTCAGGATTTCTGGGCTATGCAATGGCCGGCTTACAGCTTTACAGTTTAAAACTGTATTCCAAAAGAATGGGGATAACGGTATTTGAACATAATACAATCCGCCAACAAGCTTTTGCCCCATTCTTATCGTAGGACAGTTTTAAGTTCAGATTTGGTATTATGTTTTCGTATCTGACGCCTAAGAAAATCCCACAAATGTGTTACACATAATATCTAAATCGTGTGATCTTGTGTGGTGTGCTAAGCTGTTCTCATATTGTACAACAACCAATCCTTCACAACCAACAAAGAATGCATGTTATGGGTCACTGTCTTGTTGGAATATACCTTGTACCATGCACCATACCGTGTTCATATAATCGTGCATTATTAGGGTTTCCATAAACACCAACCAAATTGAAGCCGATTTTTTGTAATTTTTTGACAAAGCTGTGCAAAATAACAGGGGGTATGAGACTTTCGACTTTTTGCAGAACCATCAAAATGGTTGTTGTGAGTACACCTTAAAAGATAGGCATTTGCTGCCGTAGACTTTTTTAGAACTTTTGAGATAATTAATTCCACTTTAAATTATTTTTTATATCTATTACTGTTAAGGCAGCGCTCAGCCGTTAAGTTAACGTGCCATAATGTGGAAAATAGCCTCATATATAACATTAGTAGTGCGAATGAAATTGAAACCTAAAAGCGACTGTGAATTGAAATAATTTTCGGATCATCAAAATTGATCTTTATAGGTTTCTGTTAATATATATCTTAAGAAATACACATATATCACTAATACTCGTGTTCCTCAGCACGTGCTCTCAATTTCTGTCCTCACAACTTGCAGAAAACTCAACGCTTCCGTAAAGCCAATCATTGATTTCGGCATTCAAAACACTAATGTTCGGAACAATTTCATCAAAAAATAAACTCACGACGTTGCACTGATCGAATTAGCATTTTGAAAAATTTATCAGCATTTATAGCCATGATGTGCTACAATTTTTGTGTTACAAGAATCAGGGAGTTGCGCAAATCGAAGGTTGCGTTAACCGTGTTCGTACTCGAATTATAGAGTGCTTAGCCAAAATAAGATAAACTATAATTAGTAATGGCCTTAAAGAAGGTTTTATTTGTATTCTTAATAATAATGTCATATTTGGACACTATCAAGTTCATGGTTCGAAAAGTACATTAGCAAAGTACATGTGCATGTACTAGAATTGGTCGGAATATCCCCACGCACTCGAGAGATCTTATTTATAGACACAGACATATATAAAACAGCCATCTTAGCTTTGAAGTTCCCCTGTGAATAATCGCACAATGTACCTCGCTGTGTGTGACCAAGTCGTTAACCGCGAGTGTCCTTCGACCCCACGACACGGCCTCAATAACATTACTCATATCGATTGCAGTAAAATATTCAAGATGGCTTGGCGGTTAGTACCAAACTGATGTAATAAGGACGCTATTTAAATTCAAGCACTTTCACACCACCGCCGCCGTCATAACATAAAGCACCGAGCTCCATCGACCACACACACAAACACTTTCAGATCGGCTCACACTTATGCCAAATGTTTTCCACGTAAATCATCTGCACTTTTTGTTCGTCCTTTTCGTGGGGCATGGTGTCAGCATAACAAGGATCCTATCGCCATCATCATTATCATCATCACCTTCATCCCTGGAGATAAATGCATTTTAACATTTCAAATGTTAAGGCCAAAGGCGGCGCACCCTTTGTGTTGTACTCAAGAAGCCACAGCCGTAGCCGTTGCCGAAGTCGTAGGAGAGGAGTGAGACTCAACCCGATCCGACCCCCGTTTGAACCATGTAATGCCGCTCATATATGTATGAAAGACATTTACATATTCGTGCTCCTCGTGCGGAGAAAAATGGAAATCCTTTTGCATGAATCCCAAGCGAATTCTCACGTCCTTTAAGCTCATGTTTGCCTTATTCCGGTTCTATTCTCGCAGTGTTATCGTCGTTTTTGTGTGTGTGCCTTTGCTCATTTCTAAGCAGATTCACAATTCTATTCTCTCGCTCTCTTTGGCCTTTGTGTGTGTGCGTGGGGGGTGCAGTTGGGTGGCTGGGTGGATAGAAGTCATACACCTGCGGATAGGTGTTGAATGAATGCATTCTGCTTTGTTATCCCTACAATATACACTCACTTATTCACTCACCCGACGGCACTAACTCACAAAAGGCTACGTGGCTTGTGAGTGCGTCTGTGGGGGTCTTGGGTAGGTAAGGCTGGGAGGTGGTCCTGCTTATCAAACAAATCCTGGTTCGCCCGGCATGAGATGTGTCAGAATGTGTAATATGTTTCTTCTGAGTAGCATTCGTCCTTGTTTTGCTTTTATGCATTCCTCACCGAGGTGTTGTGGCGGTCTTGCAAGTCTGTGTGTGTGCTTTTTGTGGTAAACGGCCGAGGACTTGGTGTGGTGCATAAAATGGGAAATTGTGCGAAAAGTTACCAGAGTAGAAATTATTATTTATTCCTCGTGTATTCTTTGCTTTTTGTTGCATAACAATCAGAAGCTAATGTTTGGGTGAGCCGATGGGAGGGGAGGAACGAGAAAGATTAGATCCTCGGTACTATGGGGAATCGTGTAACCATAACACCAGTTGGGTAAATTGCCATTGTAAGCATTTCGAGGAATGTTCTTCATACCAAAACAGGATTCGAGTTCAATTGGATAGATAACGTGAGCTGGTTAGCATTGGAAAAAAGGCTTAGAGGAACTTGCGGTGAATCTATCGGGAAGTCTTTATCGTTAACTGCTTTCACTTAAATGCGGATTTGCTGGATACTGAACAATTGGTTTATTTGTCATATGTTTCAAACTTGTCACAGAGAAGACATTATAATAGATTCTGAAAGGCGAAGGGGTACAGACTTATCAACTAACTTCTCTATACCCTAGTTTTGTAACAAAACTTTTGTCTATGAGGCCATCTAGGGGTTTCTTTTTAAAATATAGGTTGTTTTCACACTGACTGCTGTTTCCCACTCCTGAGAGAAAGTCAGTACGCTTACGCGTGAACAACGTTGAAAACTTATTTGTGTGAGAATAACAATTGTTCATCGACATTAAAAACTCAAAAGATCGACCATAGGTATTAACGCTTCATCAACTCATAAGTATCTTCCCAAAATAATTGTAATCTCAGTTGATTTGCGGCGATAATTCAGTCAAAGCGAAAATCCGGACTGAAAGAAAATCCCTACCTCCTGCCATCTGTCAATTAACTGTCAAAACAGAGAATATTTCAAAAAAAATTATTTTAATCTCACAGCAATCTGTATTTAATTGGTTTTTTCACACCTGCTCTTGTTGTGATTTTTTCGTCCTTCGTATGCTGCTTCATCGGCATTTGTTGTTGCTGTTTTCAATGCGGTGTTAACATTTAACGCACTGTACTAAATTTTTGTATAATCGCAGATACGCACACGTGTGTGTTTGTTGGTCTTCTCAGACTCTTTATCCTTGGTTTGCGGAAATGTGTCGAACTGTGCAGTACGTGGCCGAAAAGAGGATAACCCAATCGTAGTTGATATGCGGAGCGAGAACGTCGTTTCATTTAAAACCCTCCGGCCTCTGGGGAGGGGATGAATGAGTTAATTAAACGCCTCACGGCCTGACATAATTTCTAGCCATTTATCAGTGACAAAATGACAGTATTTCGACTGGAATTGGAAACAAAACCGATGCTGTAGACTGTCAGAGTGCTTGGTTTGACCAGAGCATCGCTTTATCGGGCAGGAAGCACAAAAGGACGCCTGTGGTGTGATTGTGTTGTGGGTTTTTCTGGGTGACGCGAAGGCTGAGTGCATAGTTTATGCAGCAAGTTCGGTCGTGAGTCTTCTCAGAGGATGAGGACAGCCAAACACTAAGCCGACTTGCGTATGCTATAACAAAGAAAATGGAGAGAAATTTGTTTGGTATAATTCGATTGCAGTACTGGCATCAAAATCAATTGAAGGCAATAAGAAACCATAATAAACGGATTTGCATGTCACAGTATTTAACTATAATCACATGTTATCGTTATTTCATATTTATCTTCAATATGAATACTGTGTTAAATTTTAATTTACTGTTTTCCACTAAGTGGTTGTGGAAGCAATGAAACTCGATCCTCCGCCTTCGACTCTAACTCGCCAGGATGTATGCCCAAGCCCAGCTAGACGAGCTGGTCCGACCGCCCCACCCTGGGTCTGCCGAACGGTCGCCTTCCAAGCTTAAATTTAAATTTGCATACAGTCGAAGCCGGAACCGGCAATAAACTGTACGTCCTCTTCACATGTGACAAATTATAACGCGCACAATATAGTGGAGGCGCGAAAAGCGAGGCTCTGGCTCTTCGTGTGCTGTTACGCCACTATTGATGATGATGAAGTCGAACTCCCTCTAAGTCGAAAAACCCTTTAACTCGAATACATTTTTTCGACACTTGGTCTATTTTCAATTTCTCTAAGTCGAATTTTTTTGTAAACAAACAATTTCCTCTCGCAACTTGTATTAAGCACGCAACTTGTATTGCATGCCTGACTCTCTCTCAATTTGGCACTGGACGACAAACACTTTTCATTTTATGTTGATTTTTTAGTGCAAACGTCGGAGAAAAAAGCACATGTGGTTGCCCTTATTATTGTTTACCTATGGGTCATTCCATGACAAATCGGCCAGCCTATATGAGGAGCTCTGAACGACCCCTCTCCGATTTGGCTCAAAATTGGTAGAATTAGTTATTGAAGTGATTCAAGTCATGGGACAAAACATTTTTGCTCAACTCAATATAGTTCGCCAAAAATTGGTATAAAGTCAAAATTCAAGATTTCTTTTAAATTTAAAAAAATCATAACTTTGGTTCTGCTTTTCAGAATTTTGTAAATTATGTCTTATTGAATTCAGAAAAACTTGAACGTTTAGGCAATTTACACAATTTTTATTGGCAAGGACGATAGGATAGTTCTAAATGTTCTTTTTGGCACATATCCTTGAATATCTCAAAAACTGGTATTTTGACTTTCCTAATTTTGTTATATTTTTTGTATTTTTTATTTTTTATAATTGGCGTGCTAAAGGGGTTGGGCCTACCTTTAAGTATCCTGCTTAAAACACACCACGGGCCGAAGGTACTGAGGGAGAGATGGAACAATATTTCATCTATCTCCAGTCCAAATTCCAAGTTGGGATCTCGATGGGTTCGACCAAAAAATATCTTTTAAAGAAAATCTAAATATTTTGATACACATTTCCGTATGGAAAAAAAGTCGGAGAGAATACGATAACTTTGTAGTCAAAAATTGATGATGGGCTTTTGTAGAGGTGTCAAAGGAAAGAATTTTTTAGTAGTGACCATGGGTGGGTGTCCCGCTCCGAGGGTTCCAAGGTTTCAACCCCCTCCGTGACAGGTTTGGACGCTCACGCTGCTTCGTTGCTCCGTTGAAGGTATGTTCACAACTGCCAAACAGGCGCTTGCGTCTGAACTTTTTTATAAAAAAATTGAGTTTGCATGCGATTTTTTTCAAAAACGAAGCACAATCATTTTGGGCGAACACAATTGTCGTCGAGGGCCACATAATCGTCGTCTACGCACAATCACAAATAAGCTACATAAGCTATAGTCTGAGATGTTTTCAAGCTTCATTTAGTAAATGCATCGAGAGTCCGTGTGAGGTCCAACACTGCCTTTTTAAAATAAAGTCCTTTTTTAAAAGGCTTCATTCTCCAAGACAATCTAAAATGACAAGCTTTTTAAGTAATTTCCTGTGTTTTTTCCTTACTCTCTTGAATAAAATAAAGGCTTTTAAACAAAAAAAATATTAATTCCTCTAACTCGAATTTTTCGAAAAGTCCCTCTAACTCGAACTAATTTTGATATCCCGTGAAAATTCGACTTAGAGGGCCTCGACTGTATAATGTTTACTGATTAACTAGCAATTTCAAATGATTTACTAGATCTAAATTTACATTTTTATTGCATGGGGTAAAATGACCGACTTTCTGGGTAAAAAATTTATAGTTTTTCTATATTTAAAGTTCATTTCTAAGATTTCTCTAATTTTTTGCCACTGTGATTTTATTGTCTGATACTTCGCAGAACTCTACTACTGCTGCCGCATAATGGTAATAAATTGTACATGCATTCGCATGACAATGGATTATTCGATCAGCCCAATGGGATGCACAAATAAATATGATAACATGTTACAACCAACTATACAACAATTTAACAAATCAATAATTACATTATTGTAAATGCTGAGCTATTGGCAAATGTAACCATTTTATTGATTAATCGTTGTTGTTGTAATTTAATGTTACATGAATTTTGCGGGAACTCAAGAACCAACGCGGTCGATGATTATGAAAGAGAAGAAATAGAAGCAGTCTACGAGCAAATTAGAGAGTTGTATCATAAAATCATCTGAAGACAACAGTATGGTAAGTTAACTTTTAAAATTTATTTGCGTTTCCGGATAATTCACATCTTTTCGGTTTGATTTTCAGTTCAAAAGTAAGCGTATTTATCGATTTTTGTAAACCAAAAACACTACATTATAGTGAATATTTAAGTGTTTTCTTATGTTTTAGTTTTGCCATTTTCAAAAATTTATTTTTTATTTTCTTGTATATAATTTTCTTCAGGCTCGATGTATCCTGCTCACTGTGCATAAAAACATTTGCGACATTTGTGTCTCGAAAGATGGCGAAGTTTTAGTAAAGAAAAACGAAGTTTTCAACTCAGTCATGGAAATTATAAATGCAAAAAATATTGAAAATTTAAGCTTTAAATATTTTAAATCAAAGACTTATCATATTTTCGACCATTTTAATATTAGGTTGTCAAATATCTCCCTTCCGCCTTTTTGTCTTTTGAATTTTCCGGCTATGTACAAAGCGCTACAGAGCTCGTATCCAAACTAATCATGCATAGCGTCGTTTTGTAGGTTATGTCAAGACCTTTCAAATGATGTATTGGCAGATAAACTAATGCAAACTAATCATGCATAGCGTCGTTTTGTAGGTTATGTCAAGACCTTTCAAATGATGTATTGCCAGATACGAGCTCTGTAGCGCTTTGTCAACCTATTTGACAACCTAATATTAAAATGAAGGAATGCAGATATAACCAAAAATACCTATTCCACAAATATTTGGAATGATTTAATAGTTAAACAATGCCATGTCTTCTAGAAGAAACTATATCTGCATCAGCATCAAAATCTTTTGTGAAACGAAAAGGAAAATTTTTACAAATTGTGGTTTAAGAACGTGATTTCTGAGGTCTTAAATTGTGATGATTCCATTGTAAATTGTATGTGGAATAATTCCTCCTGGAGCTGCTCTTATCGATGCCAATGAAATCTTATCAGTTGTCGCTGTGACTAAATTGATTAAGCATCAAAATCTACTATTTATTTATTTTTTTCATCAGATAAAAATTTATTCGTTACCTCATATGCTCGGCTGAGGCTAGTTTATTCAAATGAACAAATTCAGCCCTTTCTTTCCTCGCCAGTCTCCTATTGTAAACAATTTCGAAAAAGTGAAAAACTATTCCCGGAAAAAAGTCAGTATCGGGAATAAATCTCGATAATTCGAATTTCGTAGGAAAAATTCCAAGAAAATACTTCGAGTTACAGAGGTTTTCGAATTACGAAGGTTTCCAAAAGAGAATATTGCTCCCTTCGTCATGTATGCACGTCAACTAACGGTGGTTGAAGAAAAAATAATTAAACTTGACTTCGAATTATAGAGGTAAACAAGCCATTATTTTCGAACTATAGAGGTTTTCATGTCGTTTTGCGCAAAAATAAATTCGCATTAACGAGGGGACCAAATCGCATACGTTTTTTTTTCGATTTACAGACGTTCTTTCAGGGGACTGTAAGAATGTTTGGATTTACAAAGGTTTTCGAACTATAGAGGTTCAAATTATCGAGTTTACTGTGTTTAGAGAATTTCATTCATGTAAGTTTCTCTAAATACAATTTTCACCAACATGTAAGTTTGTGTTCGATTTTTGAGTTTTAAATTCATTTTGAATAAAACCATTTGTTTGCAACATATTTTCAATTGTTTTCTTTATTTAAAGCATTTTTATAAACTGTTTGTTATGTTCGTTCATATGCGTTGGGCCGATACTGTATTCGGATTGCTGTCTGGGAAGTAGGTCATCGCTTTCTTGACTATAGTCGACTGAACAGTGTCAAGCCTAATGCTTGCATATGTTATAAAATGCAAAGCAGACGTTAACTATTGTCTGCCTGCCTTTTCAGGAGAGTAATGCACACCTCCACTGGCCCTTTAAGCTACCGATCGTCATTTCAATTATATTTCTGCAGCTTTTATGTGCAGTACAACTATCATTGGACATTAAGTAATTGATTGTAAAGTAACTAAGGGATAAATTATGTTATAGAACCACTGTCTCATACAACTAAGATTTTACATCGCTGAGGTATGAATTAATTGACAAATAACAAACTATAAGACAATTGTAAGAGCCGATAGCCTTGCTACTAGTGCTCTTGGTTTTTTCGTTATTAATAACATATTTTAATATGTTGATAATAAAAAATAAATAAATAAATAAGATAATTGAATGAAATATATAAAATCAATTTTAAATTTCCGTAATTCTATCAGTTCTTCATTGACACTTACGTCATACGTCACAAAATTATTCCTCTCAAAATTTTTCGAAGTTCATTCCGAAGGAAATTCTATTCCTGGCAGATCGTTAATAGGAGGAATCAATTCCCGGGAAAAATATATATAATTTTCGGGGAATTAAATTTTCCACGGAATCGGCGATAAGGCCGAATATTTAGTTCTTCGTCCACCAGGTATTGCAGGTCAATTAGATCTCAATTTTACAAACAGAGAAGTACGGTACTGTTGAGGAGAGCTACTTTAAACAAAAATTGGTGATTTAGGTATTTGAATTATCTGTAAAGATATTTCGATTGGTCATTCTTTGCAATTAACAATGGTTCATGGAAACGTTTGTTTAGCTTTAAGTGACACAAGTTCTTCCAGATAATATCGATAAATGTTTAGAAAGACCGGTTCATTTTGACAGGCTTGAGTTTTTCTTGTCTCCCGTTCATACCTTATAACATTTTTTTCGGATATTTTATATATGTTGCATACAGGCTTAAATAAAAAAAAGTTAAAAGTAAGAACCAAGAAGGAAAAGGAAAAATTATAAGAGAAAAAGTAATACATTCAGTTGGAGTTTAGAAGCAGACTTGGTTTGAAAATAGATTATCCGAAAATGGGTGGTTGTGGGACTTTCAACGATGAAAATACCGCTAGAAACTTCATTTTTGAGAGTAGTGATATCACTGTTGAAAGCAATATCTTTGGGTTGAAACACTGTTATTTTAAAATTTCGAAATTTTGATATAGTGACAGAAAGAAGATTAGTGGCTTTATTTTCTTGGCTCAACCTTCCAGCATATTCATAAAATACTGATTCATTTATCAGACGTCATACAAAATTTCTTTCTATCTTTTGGTTAATTATCTGAATAGACAGATGAGGCTAAAAATAAGGACATCGTTTAGATTAAATTTCGTGAACCAGGATTTAATGAATCAGTTACTTATTACTTCTGACCCATATAACAGAAGTTTGAGAAAACTACCAGGAAAAAAAAAACCTAAATTTTTCAAAAGATGTTCTTGATTTGCTATATAACATAGAGTTAGAGTTATAAAATACTTAAGTACTTTTGGACTTCTGTAGCTTTCAAGTTAGCAGTACCGGGTACTGGTACAGGTACTTGAAAATCAAACAAATGCTTTTTCAAGTGCTTCGTTTCCAGTACTTTTACCTGGCATTTTCCAAGTACTTTTACTGGGTACTGCGATACTGATAAGTATATTTAGAAGTACTATTCAAGTACAGGTCCATTGCAATAATTTTAGAGGAATCAGATAAATTTGGTATCAAATTAAAGGTTATTTCAGTAAGTTTTGTTAAAAAAAAAACTTAATTGCGAAATTTGAGAAAATTGGATCTATTGTTGGCGAATTGTGAAGAAGTTATTTCTGTTTTTTTTTATCAAATAATGGTTCATATTTAAAAGAATAGGCAGGAAATAGATTGTTGGTACCAAGTGATTGGCTTTTTTTTTGTTTCAAATATAAGTATAAAAAGCACAATATAATATTATTCAATTAATTTATTTTATTATGGTTTAATTGATTCTATGAATGATAAGTTGTCTTTTAACAGGACCAACTTTTTAAAGTGATCGTCCGAAAGGGCCCCTTGCTTAGGAGTGTTAACAAGGCCAGCAAATGAAAACAGCCGTTCTACTGGTGCTGACGATGTTAATGTTGTGTTAAGTTTGATAGATAGTTTCTTAAGAATAGCGTATTTTTCGAGGGCTTTCATTCCCTTCTCTTTACTAGTTGCTATGTAGGCTACGTTTTCCTTTTCTATCAGGGATGAATTTGATGTAAAATTTATTTGCTGGCTACTTAAAGCACCATCTTTAAAAGTAAAGCTGGTTAATTAAAATGATTTGAGTACAAAAGTAAATTATGAGCTATTTAGTATAGTAACTTCGCTGATCTTCAACCCCAAAATCATAATATGTTGCGGGAGCCCTGTTGGATCCTGAAAAGAAAGAAAGAAAACAGAAGCGACGAAAAACGCGCAGGAACAAATATTCCACGAGGGATATATTCAGGAAGAATGCATAACGCACTCCCCATGAATACAGCCACGATAATCAAACAAAACACTTACCGCAGTACTCCCGTCCCTAGAAAATCCTTCGTCAGGAGGTATCTAAGCGGGGTTCGCACTATAGATATCATTTTTTTTTTCTCTCCGATCTTACAAAAAAGATATAAAAACAAAGATCAGAGTCCCGTGACAGACAGAGAACTCGCGCGGTAAATAAATGTTCACGAATGACAAACCAACAAATGTCAAACAAAACTCAACCCCCGTAGGGTTTGACTTCCTTCCAGTCGTGATTCCAGGCTGGAAATTCTAGTGACACAACGACTTACACACACAGGGAAGAGTTCTAGCAACATTTAAGGTTGCAAACACGTAGTTGATCGCGTCGCTACGCATACCAATGACGAAACTACACTCGAACATAGGGTTTAGGGTTTTGTGTTAGTGATAGCAGAGATTTCCAGAGAATTTAAGTATGTGAGTAAGGTAGAGAATGACGCGAGGGTCTATGACGAGAGAGATGAAATTTCCCATGGTGCCGTTCAAAGAAAGCTCGGCGCTATGAGGTAAAATGAATAGGGAGTAGGGAGACAGTCGTTTTTATCATCTGAGTCGGTGAACAGCTGGAAAAAACCACCCAACGCAGTGTGACCAAAGCGTCACGACCGAAAATTAATAAAACAAAAAAAAAGAAAATCGCGATCGTGTAACCGTCCGAGGCGAAGTTCGGGAAATACATATCGCTCGCGCAAGAAAAGTGATTGCCCGTGGGCCGACGTAGTTTTTGTGAGCGGCGCGAAAATATCGAAAGCCATCCCATCCGAGGCCCCGGCGTTTCAACAAAGGCCTAACGGCACGGAAATCGTCCGACTTCTGGCAGACCGCTAGACCGCTATCAGGCCACATTACCCCACGATAGGGACAGTCCTCAGACCACCACCCCAACCCCCCCCCCCCCCCCACCCCCCCTTATGACGGAAACCCAGGCGAAGAGTGTCAAGTGATCTCCAAAAAAAGAAAAAAAAAATCCAGCCACCAAATATTATTTTAAATTTTTAACTAAAAATTTTAAATTCCTAAATTACTTAAAGTGAATTAGAGAGATTTGTGAACTGGCCGCAAATGAAGTACCATATCCGCAAACCATGCCACTAATTATATTAGAGAGATTGTGAACTTGCCGAAATTGAAGTACCATGACCCCAAACCATTCCACCAATTATATTAGATCGTGAAGTTTGCTTATTGAACTTTAAGTTAAGTGAATATTGTGAAATACGTAATAGATTTATGTAATTGATAGTGGTGAGAAAATCCAAATAAAGAAAAAAAGAAAAAAAAAAAAAAATATTTTGTTGTGTGAAGTTGCTTGTTGAATTGCATACAGGTACCCGCCCCCCATCAAGTGCTGCGCGCAGGACAACGAGGGACGGACGACGTCAAGTAAGTCGAAATTTCCTTTTTTTTTACAGTTGAGTGATTCGCAAAGGTTAGTGTTAAGAGTGAAACCGCAAAAAAAAAAAAAAAAAATATAGACAATAGAATAGATATAGATATATATATATATAAATTTGCCTTTTCCTTATTTTTTTTCTCCTTTTTTTTCATTTCATTTTTATTTTAAATTTGTTTTAAGAGAATTCTTCTCACAATTTTTTTTTTCTTCTATATCTACGGATAGATATATCCCCACCACTCTCTGGTTATTTCTTTTACTTAATAATTACTTAATAATAATAATAAACTTAATAATTTTACTTAATAATAATAATAATATCTTTTGTTACATTTCTTTTGAGAAAGCCATACGTGCATTTAATTGGAATTTTTGAAAATTAATTAGTTTGAAATCATAGTTTAACAAAAAAAAAAAAAAAATTTATAATAATTCGATGTAACCTTAACCTAAGAGAATAAAGAAATAATAACCTGTGTTAGCCATTTGAGGTACTCGAACCCGCTGTTTCATTTGGGAATTTTCCTTCCACTGGGTTCGTGACGAGGATGCAGTGGTGCTAGATTTTGCTAGGAGGGTGTGTGTGGGAAGACTAGGGAAGGCCGTCCGCTTGGAGGCATGACGACGTTGACGTAACCTTGTTGCGCTGAGTCGGTCATGTAAGGGGTCACCTTCCAATAACGTGGGCCAGTGGAGGTGACCATAGGTAGTTGCCATGCCATAAGCAGTGAGCAACGAGGGTGGGGAAAGGCCAGCCGCTGCCAATGTCAACAGGCAGGCCACGATAGTTTGACGACGTCGGCTTTGGTAACTGACATAGGCTAGTTAGGTTAAAATTAGTGTAGCATAGACTTAGGTGTTGAAGCGAACTTCGGGGGTTGTCACCCTTCCGATGACAACAACCAAATTTCTCTTTAGATGTTAGGTTAGATTAGCATAGGTTAGCGTAGCATACTTCTAGGGAGAAGTGGGTAAGCACGTCTCCTCAGAAGCTTATATTTTAAGTAGTCACGCTCCAAAGCCGACCAGGAGAATTGAGCTTGGTCGTTTTTATTTATTAATGTTGTTTGGCTAGATTCATCTTCCCCCTTCCCTTAACAAAGTCGGCATGATAAAAATGCTGTGACCAGGTGGTGTAGTCAGAGGTGAGCAAGAACCTCCCCGTCCGACGAGCTCAGCCGAGCGTAGGACAAGCATGCCGCCGCTCCCTCCACTACACCGAAGTGCCCCTGTGTTCAGACCCTGGCATCACAACAAATAATTATTTTCTTCTTGCTGAACTTGCTCTTTTAAAATGTAACCTACGTCTATTAACATATTGCGAGCAGATTATTCGGCATATTTGTTAGCTAGCTTGCCTATGCTCTCGATAGTCTTCTCGTAGTATTTATGTGTCTATCCATCAAATTACAATGCCGCAGTTATTGCACTATCAGACTCAGGTTCTAAATAAAAGTTTATTTGGAATCTATTTGTTAGACTTTCTTCTAACTCTGAATAAATAAAATTAGATGAGTGGTTTAGAAGTTATTGAATTTCAACGCTGTCTCCATACAACATAAATCAGTGTTTAAATAATTGAACTTACAATAGCGGTGTTTTTGGTATGTACTTCAACCGGCGCACAGTGGTCCCAAATGACTTTTCTCGTTGCAAAAATCATAACTTTTGAACGCATAAAGATATCGCCACAATTTTTTCCCCCTTAGAACAAATTTCCAAGGCTATAAAAATGGAAAATTTGAAGAAAATTGATTCACAGGGTGTTTCACAGTTGTGGACTAAAGTAGGATTTTCATAAAAAAAAAAGAATTAACGAAACAAAACTATAAAATAAACCCTTAAAATTAGTCCTAAATTTTGTGGAAAGAAGTCTATGATTATTTAAATATTCAAAAGTAGTTCTATAATAAAATTGATGACAACAGTGGGTGCTTAAAGTGAAAGAATACACTTCTGCAATATTTCTTAACAAGTAATATAAGAAAGTATTTTTTCAATTTAGTAGCTCATTATATCCTAAAAACTGTTTGAAAAACATATTTCATGAGGAACAGTGTAGTAGAAAAGCAAACGGACCGAAAAAAAATAAAAAATGAAGCAAATGAGAAATAGAATATGTAATATGTATTTTTTTTAAATTATTTCTAACGTTATTCGTTTTTATTAAAAAATTCATTGACAACATCGTTATTTTTAACATTTAATAACCTCAGTAGTTCTGGGGAATAACTTTTTTTTAACTCTTTTCCGATGCAACATGCCGCAAAGATGAAACTAGTGGATCCAATGATCCGGCTAGCATGTTGAATAAATCTTCATTTTGACGTTTTCGAGAAACCTTGCATGTATTACTGTATCGATAACGCTTGTAGTCTTTATTCCTCGATTCCTGTGCCACTTCTGAAAGTTCTCCTATTGGCAAAATTTGATGTTTTATAAGTTCCCCACCATGATCCAGAACTTTGTGAAGTGTTGGAGTCAGGAGCTTGAAGCTGTATTTGGCTTTGAGAAGGTTCGAAGTAATTTTGGCATTTTATCGTTGTCATTTATATCTTCAAATTCGTTCCTTATTGAAGAAAAAAATTCTCCAGTATTCGAATTCATTAATAAAATGATCAAAAAGTATTCTATTTGAAATACTCATCTTGGTATTTAGCTTGCACGTTCTGCTCTTGAGTAAAGTCTTTTCAAAACTAATACAGTTTATCTTTTTTTCAGAGTTTATATACCTGCGCGCCCTTACTGCCAAATTAACGTAAATTCGACTGCGCGTCTTTCACCGTCATTGTTTTTTTTTTTTGACACATGTGGAGGGGACCTACTGTTTAATGCCGATTCCGAACGGCGAATTGCGAAAGCTTTCCATGACAGAAGTACTCCAGGACGGTTGTCAGTCGTTCGCTGGAGGTGGGGCCGTGAAAAATATTTGTGGTGTTATTTTCCCGAGCCGATTCGAACCCGGGTACTCTTGCTTAACAGTCCGACGCACTAACGATTAAGCCACGGCGTCCACCGACATCTTTTACAAATAAGTTACAAAATTGCCTTGGTGGATAATTTTTTTTTTTTCTAGCAGAAAAATGAATTTTATAAAATAATAAATCATATATTACTTCACTACACTGCTCACACGCGATGTATAAATCGAAATTTTGACAGAAAGCACAAATATTGTAGGGTGATGGCATCTGAGGTCGGCCGCCGCGTCACAAAACGATAAAAAAAAGTATTGCAAATAAAAACTGGAGAGGCCGTCGCACAGTGGGACGAATGTATGGAGAAATCGGAAAAAATCATATCTCTAGTTTGAATGGATGGATTATAACTTTTTTTTTGCACAAATGATTGTTGGATATTTGTCCACCTTATGAAACACAATATACAAGTAGAATAATACAACTATATATTTTGGCAATACATCATTTGAAAGGTCTTGACATAACCTACAAAACGACGCTATGCATGATTGGTTTGGATACGAGCTCTGTAGCGCTTTGTACATACCCGGAAAATTCAAAAGACAAAAAGGCGGAAGGGAGATATTTGACAATCTAATATATGGATCTGATGCAATCAGCAAATGATTAACTAAGTCGGTCATAGTAGTAGACCTCGAACACTTGCGACTATGACTAAGTCTGGCCTTCTGAATTTCCTTATGATTGGCTTCCGATAGCATACCAATAGGCAGTTCAAAAAAGGATATAATATCTTCCGCTTGAATTAATAGATAATGTAGACTGCTTGGCATGTAAAACCAGTTATATTTGGAAATGTAGTAGACCTCGAACACTTGCGACTATGACTAAGTCTGGCCTTCTGAATTTCCTTATGATTGGCTTCCGATAGCATACCAATAGGCAGTTCAAAAAAGGATATAATATCTTCCGCTTGAATTAATAGATAATGTAGACTGCTTGGCATGTAAAACCAGTTATATTTGGAAATGTATATGTTTCTCGTGTCTTCTAATAATTTTGAAAATGTTTCCTTATTAATGTTGCAGCCAGATGCAATTGTTCTTAAAATTATGCCAAAGTTATATATGAGTTCTTTATCAATTCCTGTTATAATTGAATTCAGTTCAAAATCCGAAAAAAATCGCCGTGCTGTGTTCCCATCATTGCTGGTGCCATATCCAGGTTTGGGAATGTCGGCCAATAATCCCATTTTCCTTCGACATTTTTCTTGAATATTTTTTTTTCTTTCTCCAAATGTAAGTTTATTTTTTTTTGCCACGAATTTGCCAAGTTAGGTAAAAAAAAAAGGTAATCTGTATAAAAAATGAAGTAAACATTCAAAACACCTTATCCACGAATGGAGAGATGAAAGACTCAATTTATAATTTTGTATGTTTCGTGGTCGTTCTTTTATAGATGGCAAATTCATCTGTGAAGGTTTAGCTCCACAGATAAAGCAGTTTTGAGCCGCATTTGTGCCACCTAGTACATTTATTGAGCTACCATCAAGCATCGTCAGCAGCATTGTGTACTTTATATTTATGTCTTTTCCATTAATGTTATGTTGAAAGATATCTAGTTCTTCAATTTTTTTTTGTCATTAGAGATTGTTCTCTGCTGTCCACTGGCTTGTTTTTTTTTAATAAAATTACGTTTTAATGGCCTGCAAAAAAAAGTAGAGCCTGGCCGAGAATTTGTCCACACTTCTCTCCCACTCGAAGTATCTATTAATTCTTAAGGGTACGAACGCAGTAACTAATAAGAAACTGTCGGTGTTATGATTGTCTAGAAACGTTTGCTTATAGTTTCTGTGTCCGGAGCTGCCATCAAATCCCCACTTAGATATCATTTCAAACGAACTGCTTATATCGTCTTCAAGAGACTGGCCTCCTAGTGCAACTTTAATGATGGTCGTGGCTGTTTTGTTTATTACCGACTGCAAATCAACCTCTGCAACAGCATCAGAAACTGTTGAAATTTTGGGTAAAAATTCTTTTTTATATTTTTGCAGTTGGTAATGACTAGGAAATAGCCCTTGGTGGACGCTATTTACAACGGAGCGTAAAAGAGTGTACTTTCTATTGGATAACCCCAAATCCAAGTACAGTGCTAAGCTCTGCTGCATGGTCAGATTCCTATCAGATTTTTTTGGCGACTCTGTACACAAATTTGACATCTTGGCTGCATAACTTAGCTCCTCCCTACTGTACTCCGAAACAAGCTCTTTCACACGGCGTTTTTTCGTCTGTACATTGCAGTCTTTGAAGTTTTTTATCGGCCTTCCTTTCCTTTTAAAAGCTGCACAATTGGATAAACCTTTTGGTAGTACCAAACTGGGGTTTAACCATTTTTGATTATTTTTCAAAAATCTCCCCTCTTTGCGTTGACACCCATCCCATTTTTTATTTAATTTCAGACAATAAAACTTCGTAACGTTTTCAATGTTGATATTTTCTAACCCTAACAGTTCTCGAACTTTTGCTGCAATGTTCCTATTTTCCTATTTTTTGAACTCTGAATCCACATTTGTAAAAGCTCGCTATTTTTGATTGATGGAAATGAGCCTACAAGAGTGCCAATTACTATTATAGGTAAAGAATAGGTGGCAAAGTAGCATTATTTAAAAAAAAAACACGAAATAATCAAGATATTGTATTTATATTACATACCTTGACTGTTGGTATCCACAGTTTAAGTATTGATTAATAATTTTTAATTCAGAACTTATTAACTTAAATAATTGAAATTTAGATTCAGTAACTCAAAAAGACTCGTTGAAGACAATTCGCACTACACAAGTGTTGTTCGTTATGTGAACTCGGAAAATTGTTCTTTTTTGGAAAAACTGTGAAAACTCACTGTGAAAAAAACTGTAATTTTACTGGTTAAAGAAAACACTGTATTTGATTCAACGTTATAAAGTGGAATGATTTATTTTAACCTTGGTTGGTCTAAGGTTAACTCTTTTGGCAAAAGTTGTTTTCATTTGTTTACATTTTTTATTTTTTGACATTTTATGTTTTTGTTGGTTATGTTTGTTTTTTGAATTACAGAATCGCATTATATAGTTGCGATTCGTACATTCTCCCCGCCGGTGAACAACGTTCTCAATTTCCGTGCTGGTAATCTCATGGTATAGTTTTTATTATCATGCTGGTGAAACTTCTGTGCGAACTTCCTTGTCGACCTCTTGACAACTCTGTTGCCTTGGACTCAACGATGTTTCATGTAAAATAGAAACATATTAGTAAACAAGGAACAGAACACATGTAATGGACAAGGACATGACGATACACAAGTTCTACGTGTGATCTATATCCATCTTTCTCTTTTATGGCTACCATGGACGGTTCCAATTCTATTTAGGGTCACTTCGTGGACTGGAATGCGGGCTGCAGTGCGACGGGCATCTCATTTGTGGACTGGAATGCGGGCTGCAGTGCGACGGGCATCTCGTTTGTGGACTGGAAGTTCAAGTGTGGTGAGGGGAGGCTGACATTTGTTTTCGGCCCACAGTGGATGTTTGGCGATCGAGTGCATAGTGTTGTGTTGTTAAATAAATTCAGTGTTGATTACGGGTGAGTACGGTTAGATTGATTGAATTTATTTTGTTAAGGTGCGTGTTTTGTATCTATTCGCATGCATTATGTGGGATGAGTTCATTTGTTTGGACTTATGCACACGAAATCCTTCTTGAAATTAAGTGTTTTTGAATGGACTGTAAGTTTTGTGTTGTGAAATTAAGTGTGTTGTGCGAATAGGTTTTATTTAGTGTAAAACCGTGAATGGTGTGTGTGCGTCTGTGTGTGTGCATAGATAGGGTTTAGTACATGCTTTTCTGTTAGTGATCTTTGAGTGAACCCTTGTGTTGCTAGGATATTTCTTTGGGGTTGTGTTTTCAGAGCAGTTGATCCTGTGTGTTTTGTGGTTCCTCTATTGGTAGTGGGCATAGTTTCGTGATTGGGCGTTTCGTCGTTCCGTATTGCGTATTTAGTTTGACGACGCGTACAAGGTTGTCGGGTCCCGGGTAAGTCTTCGCTATGCGTCCTAGACTCCATTTGGTGGGCGGAAGGCGTTCATCTTTGATGAGGACCAGATCTCCTTCCTTCAGCTGCGGTCGTGTCTTCAGCCATTTCGGACGTTGTTGGAGTCGGGTAAGGTACTCTCCTTGCCATTGCTTCCAGAAGCTTTGTAGGTGTGCCTGTACTGACTTCCATCTGTCAAGGTGTCCCTGTTTGCCTGTGGACAAGTCTGGCTCTGGTACGGTGAATAATGTGGTTCCGATTAGGAAGTGTGCTGGGGTAAGTGGTTCGTAGTCGTCGGGGTTGTCGGTTAACGGACACAGAGGTCTCGAATTAAGACACGCTTCGACTTGTGTCAGAAGTGTGCTGAGCTCCTCAAATGTTAGTGTGCCGCTACCGATTATCCGCTTTAGATGATACTTGACACTCTTCACCCCTGCTTCCCATAATCCTCCGAAGTGTGGGGAAGCGGGGGGAATGAAGTTCCAGCTAGTACCATCCGCAGCTAACTTTTCGGCGACTTCCTTCCAATCGTGAACCGCGCTATTGAGTAGACGTTTAAGCTCTGCCTCGGCTCCTACAAAGTTCGTTCCGCAATCGCTGTAGATTTTGCCGCATACTCCCCTTCTTGCGGTAAACCGTCGAAATGCTGCCAAAAATCCTTGAGTGGTGAGGTCGCTTACCACTTCCAAATGCATTGCCTTGGTAGCTAGGCAGACGAATATGGCTAGGTAGCCCTTGTAGCACTTGGCTCCGCGACCTTTCCACGTCTTAATGGTGATAGGGCCAGCGTAGTCAACGCCCGTGTAGGAGAATGGTCTTGAGATTGTTACCCGTGGTGATGGCAATTCACCCATCAGTTGTTGTGCCGTCGTGCATCGATGTCTAAAGCACGTAGTACACCTGTTGATGAGCTTCTTTACCGCTCCTTTTACTTGGAAGACCCAATATTTTTTACGAATCTGGGACACCATAAGCTGTAGACCTCCATGTAAAAGTTTCGTATGGGTGTGGTGGATGATCAGCTTTGTGAAGTGGTGCCTGGGTTCCAGTATGATTGGGTGGATCTGGTCATAAGGCAAGTTGGCTTGACTTAGCCTTCCACCGACACGAAGAATTCCTTCGCCGTCTGTGAATGGATTCAGAGCTCCCATGCCCTTGACTTTCTTCCCATCCGTGAACATTTCTTGTTGCGCACAACGTGCGAGTACCTTTTCAGCATTGCTGAGCTCGTTCGTTGTCAGTGGGCCTGTGGTGCGTGTGGAGCGGTTTGGGTTGGCATTGCTGATGAAACGCTTGCACCATGCTGTCACACGTATGAGTTCGGTGAACCGCGACGTCCGATGGAGAAGGTGAGTTATTGGATTATTTGCTGTTGCTGTTTTGCTGTGATAAACTTGGATTTTTCTTTTTCCTTCTTCCGTAGTGATGTTCGTTGGTTGGGGTGGAGTCTCAAAGATCCAGGATGACTGCAAAAACTCGGGTCCGTTCCACCACAGCGTCTCAGTTGCTAGTAGTGATGGCAGCATGCCTCTGGAAACTAGGTCCGCTGGGTTGCATTTTGTTGGGATATGCTTCCATATGTGTGCTTCAGTCAGTCGTTGGATCTCTCCAACTCGATTTCTGACGAAGGTTTCCCATCTATCCGCCGGCGCACGAATCCAAGCTAATGTGATGGTCGAATCTGTCCAAGCGTGCAGCGCTGCGCCCTTCCTTTCCCAGGTTGTGATAACATAGTGCAGCAATTTTGCCAACATTACCGCACCGCACAGCTCCAGTCGTGGCAGACTGACCGGTTGCACTGGGGCGACCTTTGACTTGGCCATCAAGAGGTGCATGTGAATTTTGCCTTCACAATCTTCAGTCCGGAGATATACTGCTGCACCGTAAGCTTTTTCAGAGGCATCGCTGAAGCCGTGGATCTCCACTCGACTAGTCGTCTCCGTTATATGGACCCACCTCGGAATCCGTACTGCGTTGATGTTGGGTAAGTCGTCAGCATACTGTTTCCACTTATACCATAACTCATCCTCAATGCTTTCATCCCACTCAACTTTACTCTTCCATAATAGCTGCATAATCATTTTTGCGAGAATTATGCATGGAGCTATCCATCCCATGGGGTCGAAAAGACGAGCAATTGTTGACAGGATGCAGCGCTTTGTTGATTTTGTGTTGTGTGGGGCTGTAAACCGGAAACAGAAGCTGTCTGCTGCCGGAAGCCAATGAAGTCCCAGCGTCTTTACCTGATCCGGATTTTGCGTAGGAACCACTAACGACGTTTCTCTTTCATGTGATGGGATACCGGTAAGAAGCTGTTCGGTGTTTGCCATCCATTTTCTCAAATTGAACCCAGACCTGGATAGAACGGCCTTGATTTCGTTTCTCTTGATTGTTGCTTCTTCTACCGTGTCCGCTCCTGAGAATAAGTCATCAACATACATTTCGGATCGGATCATCTTAGCGGCCCTCGGGCACTGCAATTCTGCGGCCTTTGCTGTTTCCAACAATGTCCGGATTGCTAGGTACGGTGCTGAAGCTGTCCCGAAAGTGACTGTGTTTAGGCGGAACACCCTTAGGTTATCGGTTGGGGTTTTTCGCCACCATATCAACTGGTAATTCGAGTCCATCTTCGTGACCCAGATTTGCCGGTACATTTTTTCTATATCAGCGGAAAAACAAAAGCGGTAGAGTCTCCAGCGTAATGTTACATCGGTGACGTTGTGTTGTAGCGTTGGTCCGGTCATGAGATGATCGTTCAACGACGAACCATCCGACGTCTTGAATGAAGCATCGAAAACTACCCGCAGCTTGGTCGTAGAGCTGGTTTCCTTTAAGACAGCGTGATGTGGTAGAAAATAGTGGTGGCTGGTACTGCTAACGTCTTCTTTAACTTCACTCATGTGACCAAGTTGCGCGTACTCTTCAATGCATGCTGCGTATTGTGCGTGCAGTCGGGGATCCGTTGATAGTCGTCGCTCCAATGATTTGAACCGCTGAAGAGCGCCTTCCATTGACCTGCCGAGGATAGGATGGACATTTTCTTTGAATGGCAATGAGACTTCATACCGTCCGTCTGCCATACGTCTCACCTTCTTGGCGTAGTGCTCTTCGCATTCCTTGTCCTCGGTGGTTTCGCGGACGTTGAAAGGGGCTTCTTCCACTTCCCAGAATCTTCGAAGCTGCGCATCAACGTTTGTGATAAATGTTTTGACGCATCGTGGTTCTAGTGTCGATCTACCGAAAACGATCCACCCGAGTTTTGTGTGTTGGGCTATTGGGGTTGTTTCGCTCTCGTTTCTTCGCAGTTCTGGCAGCAGAATGTCAGCCAGGATGTCGCTGCCCAACAACAGATCTATCTTGGCGGGTTTGTGGAAGCACGGATCTGCTAACCGTAATCCTGTGAGGTGCGTCCAGTTGCAAACTGAGAGGGCCTGAGTGGGCAGCTTGCCAGACAGTGACTTAAACACTAGCGCTTGGACGGTGTTTTCATGATCGGTGTAACACGAAGCGATCGTTATGTCCACCATTTTTTTACATGTGCCACTGGTGACCAACCCCAACCCCGACACCTCGACAGTAGTGGGTTGTGTTTTCAAGTGGAGCAGTTGAACTGTAGCTTCAGTAACAAACGACGCCTCAGATCCTGAATCTAGGAGAGCTCGCAGCCGTACCGTGTCTCCCGATGAGGTTTTCGCTTTGATTATTGCTGTGGCTAACAGAATCTGTGTGTTGGCATTGTGCGTTGTATGGTGACTTCTGACTCCCGAGCTGGTTGACGGTTGTTCCGATGCTGGTAGTTGGAAGGTTGTGGCTTCATTGGGGTGCGTTTGTTGTGATAGGGGACGTCGATGTATGGTTGTGTTGTGTGGATATGACTGTGAATTCTGATTATTAGGGTTTACGTTGGAAGGAGTAAAACTACAATTTGGGTTATTGTATGTGTTTATTGGAGAATTTTTGTTATGCAGTAGAGAGTGATGGGGTTGTAGACAGTAATAACACCTGCGGGGACTGGGACAATTTTGTGACAGGTGACTGTACGCTAAACAATTAACACATGCATCTATTTTCTGAACGACTTTCAATTTTTCTGCGGTGCTCATTTTCAAGAATTTGCTGCATTTCCTGATTGCGTGTTGTCCGTTGTTGCAGATTTTGCAGATGAACTTAGCTGCTTTCGAAGGTTGTGCGAGGAATGCGTTTCTGGTTGATCCCCTTTTTGGTGCTTCTGTTGCTGGTCGCGCCTGTTGGTGTGTTACCGCCTCTAATGTACGGAATCTCAATTCCAGGAAGTGGGTAAACTCTGCGAACGATGGCAATTCCTTGCAGTTCTCCTTGCAGCCGAGCTTTTCCTCCCAAAGTTGTTGCGTTTTCGACGGGAGCTTCTGCAACAACACGAAAACCAGTATAGCATCCCACGTTTCGACGGGAACCTTTAGGCTTTTCAGGCTGTGGACTATTTCCGTGGTTCTGTCCAGCAGCTCTTTAATTGCCTCAGATCGCTCTGTAGCAATGGACGGTTGATCAAAAAAGCATCTCAGCTGAGTGTTCACTAAGAACCGTTGATGAGCATACCTGTCCTGGAGAATGGTCCACGCCTTTAAATAGTTCCCGTTTACGATGGGTAGGTGCGATAAAATGCGTTCCGCTTCACCTGACACACTTGTTTTTAGATATTGGAGCTTTTGTATGTCCGATAGGGATGTGTTGTGGTGAACTAACGCAACGAAAAGATCACGAAAACTTCGCCACGACTCATAACTGCCTGAAAACACTGGAACCGGAATACACTTCAGAGGTATTTCTACGTTGTGGGTTGTATATGGCTTGGGTTCGGTGCTTTCGTCTTGTTTTTGCTGTTTGTTGCTAGCTGGCTTTACCAGATCCATTGCATCGAGAAGGCTTCCTCTGTACTCAAAATACAACTCGCGGATTTGGTAGTAGACACCCTCCACTTCGGAGTATTTCTCCTCATCACCGATTGCGACTTCAGCCATAAACTTCTCATATGTCTTTTCAGCTGAAGTCTTTGTGGTTTCTAATGCCTCTAATCGTCCCGACATATAATTGAAGGTTCTGGTAGATGTTCCTCTTTTAGAGAAGTTAACAATATCTTTCTCTAATTGTGTGTGGATTCTAACCAACTTGTTTGCAGCTGCTTGCGACATGACGACCGGTATGTATGCGTATATAAATTATCACACAAATCTAACTACAGCCCACTTACTTGAATTTGCAGATTTCTTCGTCTTGCAACGGATGTGATTGTTGGCACTCAGTGGATACAGAATCAGAGATGACGTCCAGGTGCCTTTGAGATGGTGTCCAGATGACTCCGGTGGTGTATATATGTATTTATGTATATAGCGTGGAGATATTTATTTTGTATTCGAAAAGTAGTAATGTAGTTTTTTACACAGTGGCAATTTTCTTAGTTTTTATTTAAATTAGGTATCCGGCTCGAAGGACCAAATGTTCGTTATGTGAACTCGGAAAATTGTTCTTTTTTGGAAAAACTGTGAAAACTCACTGTGAAAAAAACTGTAATTTTACTGGTTAAAGAAAACACTGTATTTGATTCAACGTTATAAAGTGGAATGATTTATTTTAACCTTGGTTGGTCTAAGGTTAACTCTTTTGGCAAAAGTTGTTTTCATTTGTTTACATTTTTTATTTTTTGACATTTTATGTTTTTGTTGGTTATGTTTGTTTTTTGAATTACAGAATCGCATTATATAGTTGCGATTCGTACAAGTGTCATTCAATAACTTAATTCGTTTACGCGGAGTTTTTTCTTTTTCTTTAACAACTGGCACCAAAAGCGCTAAGCAATTTTTTACATAATTTATTATGAAAGACAAAAAAATATACAAGTTAGAGGGTAACATTCAAATTCGTCTGCGAATGCAACCATGACGACTCAGCAGCTACGATTTCCAGTGATACAGTGCACCGTTTAGCATGGCAACCAATGCATATTTCGACAACGTCGCCAAGTTTCAATGTCTGCAGTAACAACATGAATGGTTATGTAATAAAAAAAATAATGACTGATCATGACTTGTCTGATAATTTACCAATAACCTAAAGTACACTAGTTAATTAAAATTCGCTTTAAATCTAGTTTTCAGAAAAAAATCTTAATCGCTATCGAAAATTGCTAGACATTGCACCAGAAAAGTGCCAATTATAAGGAAAGGCGCAAGTTTGCGCAAGATTTTTGTCTTGATTTAATTAATATACATATGTATGTACATACTCCTTATGATAAAACATGAAAGCTCCCAAGAGGACTTTTCGGGCTAATTGAAAAGTTGACTTAAAGTTTAAATGTAATTTTCTTTTCTTAATTCAAATTAGTTCAGCATTCTAAAGAACAAATTACACATAAAAGCACAAAATTAAATGCCAAATGATTACTTAAGACGTGAATTTTGCTGCTTATTAAATTTTGTTTTCTTATTCATGCGCGTAACATAAAATTTTGCCCATTTAAATAAATCTGCTAAAAAACACATACGTATTTCATTTTTTTTTTTTTAAAGACTAAACATGTCAATGTTCACGGCGCTCTAACTTTGCCATTAGTTGAGATATCCGGTTAATTCAAACGGAGTTAGAACCTATAGATATTCATCATTAATTACCAATCAACCAAAAGTGCCAAAAGAAAAATTCATTTTTTCATTAATTGCTATGAGTCGTCCCACTGTGCGTCGTAAGAAGACATTTTTTCAATAATTCTTCTGAGGTCGGCCGCCCCGGTCTGTTGCTGTTTTTGTTTTGTTTCTGGATGTAAAAACAGGGGCCAACTACTGAATACTTGACTGGCCGACTTCTGAGGCAAAGCAGGCCGACTACTCAAGAATGACGTTGTCATTTACATTTTTGAATATTTTTTTTTGTTGGTAGTAAATAAACTAAAAATGACTTTATTTTCATAATTAAAATATTTTAATTAATTATTCTTTACTACATACACGGATTTTTAAGAGCAAATCAAACTAAAAAAAATTTAAGTGGCCGACTACTGCGAATTACTACGAATTATAATTGGCGCTTCAAGACAATGCATTTCTCGAATTCACAATTTTGAAATTATGTTTTGACTTCTGGTTTCGGGCTATAGTCCACAAATGGCTTGGAAGGTATGGGCCTTAAGAGATTGCTTCTATAACATCGGTACTTCACGGAACTCCGAGGCGTTTAAGAGGGCACGATTATGCAAAGAGAAACAAATAACAAAAAATTGATTGTTATTGTTGAATTGATGAGTTGTTTCCAGCTTCTTTTTCGAAGAAAAACGTTGCAATCCACAATCCGCACTAGACTCACTCTTTGTGGGTGCGACCTAAGATGTTAATAAAGACGTCAAGACGAAAATGCGCCACATCAGGACAGATAATTTTTTGCCGAAAATCGTTGTCTAAATCAAGCGATAAGGAAAAGTATGGACGTGCGCCTTCAATTGCTGAGTCGATTGGATGTTGTAAGTGAATATTTCGAGATCTTTGCACAAACCTGCGTACAGCGGGCGCAGTGAAAGCTTCATTTCGGCGAAAGCTGCAATTCAAGGCACTCATTTTGGCAATAAGTTTTCATTATTTGCCAACGTTGTTCAAGCGTAAAGCGACTTTTTTTATTCCTTGGAGTTATGATACTGATTCCGTAAAAAGTTTTCGAAAAAAAAATTATCTTTTTTACTTGCGAAACCAGCAACTTTGATCCGCTCGCTGTACAAAATTCAAATTGTTTCATTTGCCACTTAAGAAAATCCTAAACAAAACAAAAGAAAGCGGTGGTGGAGTTTATCAACAATTTAAAGAAAAAACAAAATATGGTGTGTACATTTTTCGTATTCTCTATATAAAAACAAACAAAATACTGGAATTCGAATCAATACTTCACAAGTTTAATATTTTTAACTTTATTTAATCTTATAAATTTATTTCTTCACTTTCTTAACTCTGGTCCTACCTCGGCAACGTTGTTTAACAGAATGTTGCCAATCTGTTATACTTACGTTTGGTCCGATTAGACAGGTAACTACACTAAGCAATGCATGCTATGGTCCGATTAGCAGGTGCCCCGTGAAATTTTTATAAAAATAGCCGGAATGCATGACTTGCGGTCCGACTATGAGTTTTTACTGAACACAGTGTAGAAAGTCAAAGTGTGTAATAACTGACACACATCAAGAAGGAGTAGTCGAAACTGACTCCTCCTGTTAGCCTTACTGTTTCAAATATGCGTTGCATTATTTCTATAAACGCGGTATCGGCTACGCTCTCCCCAATTGTTCACCAAATTTCCTTTTCTCTCCTCGACCCAACTAATCCATATGATTTTGTGAGAGCTTAATCCACTCCCCGAATGATTGATAAGCCCGTGCACCACTTTCACTGCCCTCAACCCGCTCCGCTAGCGAAATTAATTTGTAGCCACCAATATTGAACGACCCTTCGTAAAATTTGTGACATTCCTCCAGTCACGGTGTGGTGCAATTAAATATTTTCGAAAATGCTGTGTCTTAAAAACACCGCGGCAACCTCCAGTGACAGTGGGACAATGGCACGAGGTGGATAATAGGAGGGCGGGGATCACCCCCACAACCACACGACACCATTTGTCTTATTAATAATTCCAATCCCGATCGCATTCCCAGTCCCAGTTCCAGTCGCAGCCCGAGTCACCATCCAGGAGGCCGAAAGAAGTTTTTGTTCGCGACGCGATGGCCGATTGTTTCATAAATAAAATGGGTTCGTAAATATTTATCCTCAACCAGTCTGGGGTTGAGTACGGTCTTTTGTGGAGCGATCCTTCTTTGTTGTTGTTGCATTTCAGCGAAACAATCACACGATAGAAACAATGAAAGTGGAAGTCGAAGTCCGCATTTTATTTGCTGCAGTTATTGTGCAGAGGCATGTGCCAGTGCCGTGATCGAAGGACAATAGGGGAGATTCAGTGGTTTTAATTAGCAAATAGCCGGTTGAGTTTTGTAGTTTTACGGTCTGCCGCAACGCCGACGGGTATGGGTTTTCTTTACAGGACACAATGATTGGGAATTCAGCGCAGGACTTGTGAAGATGGAGCACCTTCGATGGTGGATTTAAGATTTTCTTTAAGTTTCCTGTCTCGTTCCTCGTGACTTATGGGAATTGAAATCGCAGGTGATTTGCGGCTATTTTAGTGACATAAATTTGATTTGGACGGTAAGTCTGAATCGATTTTCTGGGGAAATTAACATCCCCTAGCCATTCGTTGATTGCACTTGATCAGACTCAAGATGGGAGTGGATCCTAACTCATGAAGTTCTGAATGAACATTGATGCACTCACTGGCCGTATGCCAGTAGCTTCCAAAGGTAAATCATACCTTCTGAACGCGACTGAATTGGGAGAAAAAGGGGCCTTTTATTGTGCAATGAAGTACCACGGGAACACTTTCTGCCTCGTTCGTGTCGAATGCAATCGTCAGAGACGTCGTGGCCTTCATTCTGATTGTTACCAAGGTTTCGATTAAGATACATGCAAGTGGCTCTGCAAGTCCCTAGAGGTCACTTCTTTCATTGACTTCTTGCAGGATCTAAAGAGTTTTGATTCTTCCACATAACCAACTTGAAGCAACGCTTATCGTCAACGCATTTCGAACTCTCCCTGGATTCCCAAATGCAAATCTGACGATATTTTAAAAAATTATGAACTCCTTCAACCAACTCAATCCTATCACTGCTGCTGGTCCGCCGGTCACATAGAACGATTCGAGAGCACTGCATTCTGCAGGATGCACCATCACGAAGTAACAGTTTCGATAAATTTTTGATTCCCCCTTTGAGGTTAAATCTGTTCCACCGCCACCGCCCGGCAGCATCTTGACGTTGCCGCAAATCAGAAATGATACTGCATACAAGCTGAAGTCTCCTCCGTAAGAGTCCACTAAGGATACGTGACCTTTTTAGGTTTTAGAGCGTCAATCCTGGCGGAGCGGGAACCGAATGCAAATACTCAAACCTCTCCCCATTGGACGCATTCACGTTCGCGTACACAAACGGACCGCAAAGTACAAACAAGAAACAAACCAACCAACCGAAAGCTTAAAGAGTAAAGGACACAAGTGTTTCGCTTCAATCCTGAGACCAAAAATAAACAGCAACAAGAAAAAAAAAATTGAAAACAGAACGGAACGGAATATCTTGAAGCAGAAATAGCAACGGTGCCGCCGACAAATAAAAATACAACTGAAACTCGTAAAGATACAACATTTCAAATCTAAAGGACACATCCTGTGGCCTTTGTGTGTGCGCGAGTGCTATTACATTTTTTAAAAGGACTACATACTCATCTGAAAGCCACGAGAGCACTATTACCAGCTGCTACTACTGCTGCAAGTCCCTTCGTCCTTACGAAATTTTTATATCGTCCCGGAGTGCGGAGCGCCAGCACACACGGATGCGACGACGAAGCATTCCTGCTCTATTCGTGATAAAGTATTTTCCTTTGTATACACAGAAGGAATCCTGACTTGACCCCTCCGCTGCTGTGCCTCCGCCCACTCCATCCACTGGCAGGACTCTTTGGAAATAAAGACAACATTTGGTCGTCTTGTTTGGTCCTGCACTTCTCTCGGAGGCTAAAGGCGAATTCGTTCCACACAAAGGACGCACATAAATCACCGAATGCGGTGAGCGGCAGCGGCAATGAAGGCAAAAAAAGGAGCACCGCGTCAACAAGATACTGTAAGACTTGTCATTCTTTGAAGTGCTTAAATGCTTTTGCCCTCTTCATCCTGCCGTATGTGTGCGTGTGTGGGGGCGTCTTGGTTCGATGGTATCTACAAAAATCACGTAATTTCTATAACTTAATTCCGTGTTATGAAATGGGATGGATGGGGCGGTGGACGTGCGTGAGGAATTCAATTTCATCCGTCAACCAGACGAGGGACCTGTGTCTTACGAGAGGCTCAAGATGTTACCGTCGTTGCTACTAGAAAGAGCTTTGGACAGATTTTCTGCATCCTGTGAATCCCCCAAAGAATGACCTCGTCAGGAATTTGATCGACGCAGAGTCTATGGCGTGCGGATGGGGACGTGGATGGCAGTTCTGGAAGGCATCTGTCAAGTGAATTTGGAAGGCGTTTTGAGTTGTTCTATCGACTCGATAGCCAAAATCGATACTTAGTTTAGTTTTCTTAAACATCATTTCTGCACATAATCAGTAGGTACAGACAAAATGTATAAAATACATGCATAATAGTCATAATTAAGAAAAAAGAAGACAGTAATCTATAGTTCAGAAGGAGCTAGAGGCGATAGCAGGTACGTGATTTAACTAGCTTAGAAGATCTATATTATTGTATGAGAGGGTATATAAACTACCCTAATTATGACTGCCATTCAACGACTGTGCGAAAACAGAAATCTAGCAGGCGCCAGTCGTTTTCAAAAAAATACGTTTCGTTACTTAAACGCCTATATATTGGCGTTCAGAATTTTATTGACGCCAGGGAATAAAAATGTGTTTCAAATGCAAGTTTTGTTAAATTAATTGATACATTTGGTTTAATTTATATTTTTTAAGCGTTGAAGTAACAAATAACAACCAAATGAAACGGTTTGCCGAGCTGATGGAGTTAAATGTAAGCTTGGCCAGCAATTTGAAGAGAGGTATTTCACAATCGGTTTCGGTCAAAAATGAGTGGAAAGAGGTAGCGGCTATATTAAATAGCTTAGGACCATCTACACAGGTTGGTATAGAATGGCAAAAAGTACGCTTATTAGGTTCTAATTTCTTTGTCCGAATATTTTTGTAACGATGTGCACGTGCTTAGCATCTGGTAAATCCAATGAGTTGGACTTAGTTCTAATAGTTTTGCGTACACATATTAGATAATTTTTTCTTGCTTCTCTTCGTCATCACAACTCGAAACCATAAACATCAAAATGTAAAGTTAAATATTATAAATTAATAGTTGTAAATTTGTTTGTGAAATATAAGTAGAACATAAGTAAAACGGCACTCAAGGCGTTTCGCTACCGTAATTCTAACACTAAAATTCCACTTAGCCGCCACGACTCAAAAAACCCCAAAAGGGTGAAAATGTTTTTGTGACACAAGTAGAAGGTATACCAAAAATTAATCTTTGTTCATCTTTGAAAGATGAACGTTTTCAATATAAATGTATTTATCAGAACAAAGGTAAAGAGGAAAAAAAGTCTGAGCATTTGATTCCGAGCTGCAAGCAGTTTTACTATGTCTCTATGTCTGATCTTTTGCAATTAGCACAATGGAAAAGGAGGAACTAATGTATATAATATTTTATGTGTTTTAATCCAATGAATTACCACCCTTATTCCGATAGTCGTTCAACGCCAATAAAAAATAAACGACAGTGTGATTTTCGTAGTACGTAAGACGTTCAACGCCAAATAAACGACAATATGTCGATTCTCTCTTGTGGAACGTGTTCATACATTTTTTTTTGTATTCCGTTAGTCGTTTCTATATTAAAAACGTCCGTCAAAACCGCCAAAATCTGTCGTCGAGAAAAGTGTTAACGACAAAGAAAAATAAACTTTCTTTGTGTTCACGACAAAGAAAAATGTAAGATTTTTTATAGTTATATTTTGTTTTCAATAATTTTATATTCTTGGCTTAGGATAAAAATAACAACCCAAAACCAAATATGACGGCTGATCGAGCTCTTGGAGGCCTAGAGTTAAGAATGACCTAGGAATGACCTAGAAGAACCCGTAGCAAAGCTTCTTTCGTTGGACCAGGTAGTAAACCCATCAGGATAGGATTGCGTCTCAAAAACCTAGACCTATCGCTTCATCCACCCCGCTTAAATCAGGAGATCTCCCATCAACAGGACCATCTACAATTACATCATCATGCCCAGTGTCTGCTAATAATGAAATTGGATTATTTAATTATAACCCGACATAAAGTCCGAATAATCTTGCCGGCGCCGAAGGAAAATATTGAAGATTTTTTACCCGAAGATGCCATGCCCAAAATACGAAAAAAGAGCAACGAAAATGATTTTCAAAAAATGCTACAGAAGCAAACGGACGTACAGGAAAAACTATTTACTAACATAGATGAATCCTTAAAGGATATCAAAACAAATATGGAAAAGAATGTTGCGTCAAATATTGCGATAGAAGGGCATTTGAATGAATGTGCGCGGTATGTAAGGAAGAGTTTTTATTTACAAGGAGAGTGGCTAAAGATACTTAAGGTGCAAATGGAACGTGAGGAGCAACAAGATTTCAAATCTAATGAAATAAAATTAGCAGATTTGGAAATAAGGAAGAGGCAGCTTGATATTGAGGAGCGAAAGTTACAACTCCTTGACGCCAACAATCAATTTAAGTTTTATGTTTGACTTAAATGCAATATCGTTTTTCTTATAGTTTTATATCGTTAACAATTAAAAAAGGACTGAATTAAATAAACTTTTTGCTACCTTATTAGCTATAAGTTAGATTTTAGTTATACTTACTTACATACATAAATGAAATAAAAAACTTTAAGTTGCCTTTGTATATGTATAATAAAAATTACATAAATATTTAATTGTGGGCGCCGTTGGCTCGATCGGTTAGTACGTCGGACTGTTGAGTACCCGGGTTCGAATCCAGCTCGGGGAAAAAAAAACACCACAAACATTTTTCACGGCCCCACCTCCAGCGAACGACTGACAACCTTCCTGGAGTACTTCTGTCATGAAAAACTTTCGCAATTCGCCGTTCGGAACCGGTATTAAACAGTAGGTCCCCTCCACATGTGACAAAATTATAACGCGCACAACACAGTGGAGGCGCGAAAAAGCTAGGCTCTGGCTCTCAACGGGCTGTTACGCCGCCCAATACAAAATATTTAATTACATGTTGTGTAAAATTTCATTTCGTATTTGTATGGCTACTTGATCATCGTTGGTATTTTACTGTTCTTCCAAATTTTGTATGCTTTGACTCGCAGGTTGAACTATATTTCCAGGTGTGTCCAATTTGTAATGTACACAAATATTGTGCAAAGCTGCGCAAACATTTACATTTACAATTTGCGTGGTTTTTTCCGGGGTGTAGTGCAATTGCCTTGCACCAAGGAGACATCGGAATCTATTTTTCAACACTCCTATTGTTCTTTCAACAATGTTTCTTGGTTTGGAGTGTTTAGCGTTAAAAACGCATTGTCTACTGCCTTCTTCAGCAGCTCTATATGGAGTTAAAAAAAAAGGTTCAAGTGGATAGCCAGCATCTAATGCAAAATATGTTTTTATTTAAAATTTGTTATTATCAATCACGATCACATAACCAGAAGCCAAGTATTTCTTTCACCTCTATCGTAGTTCCTTTTCAAGAACCCACGATACTCGCTATTATTTCAACATAGCGAGTCATGGCTAGCTCCAGCATGTCTTGCATTCACGAAGCGTATACGCATTTTATTATCACAAACCTGCAATATATGGAGTGGAGTTCAGCTACGTGAACATAAATATACATATATATTTAATTTTGCTTACCAGCATAACGTTAATACTATAAAATCCTTTTCTATTGTAGTACCTATGTTGATCTGTTTTATGAGGTGGAAATTTTTTTATATGGGTTCCGTAAACGCACCCAATCACACCTGGAATTCCAGCTCGTTGAAAAAAATGCATTTTTGCTTCACTTTTTTCTTCTTCGGAGAGATCCATCCTGATCCACAACGTGCAAAGTTTATGCTCAAGAATATTTAATGTTTCTTTTAAAATTTTGCTAAAAGTAGGCTGGGCTAGCCCCAAATTGAAGTCGTTCCCAAACCCGTTTTTGGTAGCTGCCTTCAGCAAAAAATCTTAAGGTAGCAGCTAGTTTTAAAACAACCGGAATCGCAACAGACCGTTCCTGCGGAAAACTGTTTTCCACTAAATTTAAAACATATTTGAAAGCTTCTTTTTCCAGACGAAAGAACATTTTAAATCTGTTTAAAAAATAAAAGCCGGTCAAGTGTGAGTTTTACTCACGCACCGAGGGTTTCGTTCTTTCGTCAACAGATTAGAAGTAAGGACGTTTTTTAATTTTTTTAAGTAAGGACATTTTTTAATTAAAGCAACTAACTACGGCTACCTGCCGTTTTCGAATAAAGCTAAACATAAGAAAAGTCTTTCTCATTTGCTGATCGTGCCAACCGCGTGAAAGTTGATTTAGTGAACTTAAGGGAAATGGTCTCAAGCTACACCATTGAGGCAAATAATCGGCAGTTCATGAAAGTTAGCTTATCAAGCAGCTAAGCAATTTGAATCATAACGTATTCGGCAGTAAAAAATAGCCACTTAATCATCTAAAACACTAATGTGGTACAGTCACAAACATCCAAGAAATTAACAAATCAAGTACTCGTGTTTGAAATTCAAAAAAAATTCAAATTTTACACTAGGATTTTTGATTTGACTTTTGGCATGTGAAAATCACATTGAAGCAATAACAAAAACAATGTTTAATTTTGTTTTTGTTTCTTTAGAATTCTTTATATTTACTTTTATTGAGTGACAAAATATAAATCGTAACCAATAGAAAAGAGCGTATCAGGAAATGGTCTGAGCACACATACACGTACAAATAACTGATTCTCAAAGTCGAATCCATCTTCTTTGAAGAATTTCAAACAATTTTATGTATATGCCAAATGTCAGCTCTTTTGGGTATATCGTATGTAAGAGAGAGATATACGCTGACGTTTAAGTTACGGAATATCAATAAAAAAAACTACACGACACTAAAACGGCAGTCGGCGTTTACGAAAAAACGACTATCGGAATAAGGGTAAATAACTTCAAGGTTATGATTAGTGACTGCAGAACATTTTAAGGCGGCATCCGCATTAAAGACAGAAGCCTTATTATCTGCAATCTTGCTGTTGTTCAATATTGTTTCCGTCCCCCCGGTAATACGAAAGCGGTCCCAAATTGGCTGGTGTCAAGGCGAAGAGGTCAAGATGTGGTTGTAGTAAGTGAAAGTCCTACAGTCGTTGGAACAGAACGGGCCTGTTTCTTTGTCCTCGTTAACACACAACCAATCTACTTTTCACTTTGAAGCAACTTTACAATAAAAGATCAACTATCTCTTCACTTCAATTTGAAATGTCAGAAATCAGCGAAAGCAGAAAATTGTTTGGAGTCAGATGGCAAGATTAGCACTCTATTCTATTTTTTTTTTATAGTGTTTCATAATCATTTATTTTTAAAATAACTTGTTAAAAACTTTCAATTACTACCTATGATTATTATTATTTTACTTTGCCTAGTAGCCAGTCCGTGCGACAAGCGCAGGCTACTTGAATTTTTATTAATAACAATGCCTACAAATAGAAAAGCTTAGCCATGAATCATTAAAGTACTAAAAACTGAAGTAAAATACAATTTTTTGTATAACGTGCTTCAAAATTTTTGTTTTTTTTACCTTCGATTTCGTCGGTTAATGTAGTACCGATAAGAGGTAGAATCGCGAATCACTCTAGTGTATATTCATTACAGATGAAATATATCACCAAAAAAAGTTAATTTTTTCCTAATTTTTTCAAAGGCAGTTCCACCATCCAAGCAAAAGGTTATTTCCTTGGGCGTCTGTTGACACTCACCTGCTATGCACTAGTTCTGGACGAATTAACTAAAAGTCGCAAGCACCCAGTCCTGGTGTCGGCGTCGCCCTTTATGGTGATGACAGTTGCCTCAAACCTTCCAACCCTGTCTACGTCGACAGATGTTTTTAAACGAGTTAGAGAGGACCTTCCACAGTCATCCCGAGGAACAAGTAAATTTGCACCTTTCTACTCGCCGGAGCTTCTCATTAACGACCACCACACAACAGAACTGTTTTTTAGCTCAATGGAGCGCATCACACATTCCACCAGCAAATGAATGAAACGTTGACACGGCCATTAAGATGCACCCTGTGCTTTCTTCCTCCATCCTCCATGGTGCAAATGCTCTAGGTAACGTTAAACTTTCGGACCCTTGTTTTTAGGCGACACACAACAACATAAAAACAACAACAAAAAAAGAAGAGAAACTTGTTCCCTTCGCCGGGTACTCACAGCGTGCCTTAAGCCATGTCAATGTTATGACCACAATTAAACGATGTTAAGACTGAGGGTAGGAAATTTGTCGGCTATCGCACTTAATGGAGGTTGCCGCTCTTCTCGTGCCTTAATATGGGCAGCTTATTGTGCATCCGGTGAGAGTTCTACGTTTTACGAGTTTTTAATGTTTTGATGGTGGTATGGTGGCATCACTGTCTTTGGTTTCTTTTCTTTGCTTTTTTTGTGCCTTTTGAGTGCAAAGTGCAGTTAATCCTATGCGTCTCTTTGGTCTTACGGGGCCGTTGGCCAGTCTCAACTTTCGTCAACTGCCGTTAAAGGGAAAGTTTGAGTATTTCACGAAATCGGTGTTGTTGAGAAACGTTTTTATTAATCGCTTATGAAGTTGGTATTGCCGTCAAACTGCGGTTATTAGAGGTAGTTAACCTTTTATTCAGTTGATGGAACAGAGAATTTTATGGACCGCAGGGATCTAGGGACAGACATCCAGGTGCCTCTCTATTGAGCTTTGGAAGATGTCGGCACGTACACAGTGGGGTGCTAGGAATTTATATACCGACATTCTAATTGCGAATCACGGATAATATCCTTTTAAAGTTAACACTAAGTTGAAGTACTGTTGGGAGACATCGTAAAATAGAGTTACTAATAAGAAGATAATTGTCACATGATTAAGATTTCTGAAATCGTTGGCAGTTTAATTTTGATGGAAGATTTGCACACGTACGCGGACTTGCTTACTAAAAGTCACTTGCTTCGCAGAAATGAGCAGTTTTTTACGACTTTTCTGCTTTGTTGGTCTTTGTTTGAAGCTGTTTTTTGAATTTAAACTGCTTTCACCATCAAAATAGACCAAAAGTTAATTTTTCGGTATTTTGTTTCCCCAAATCAATCTTTCATCTCGTCATCTTTCGAAAGAGAAAGTCTTGCATGGCGTATTTCCAGTAAGATTCAGTCTTGTTAAAAAAAAAAAACTAATGGAAGACTACTTTTTATAGAATACTATTCGACTTCTTTCGTGTGAAGGCATTCTAGGAGTGCGGAAAGAAATATCTTCAAAACACAAATGATAGAACACGGAATGAATGGTGGGCCGACTATAAGTTTCTTTTTAACAATGCAATAAAATGAACAAAATTAGATGTTGCCTTGTATTGTCTTTATTAGTAAGAGCAAAACTTCAAATTAATTATGAAATACAACGTCGTTGAGGTGGCTGCCTTGGCTGGCTTCGCAGTAGCCCATTCTGTCACTCCAAATTTCCTTGTTGATCGTGATCGGGCTATAGCTCATGGATTGCTATGATGATATTGGCCTTAAGTGCTTGATTAGTTTCCGGACTTTTGGTATAATATTGATTCTTCACAGTTCTCCTCAAAAAAAGTTCCAAGCGGGTCAAATCGCAGCTCCGAGGCGACCGATTGACAAGACGGCTGAAAGTGGCGGCAACATTCCCGTAAAGGCTATCCTAGAACACGACTCACGTCTAACAAATGAAGACACAGTCGTTGTTCAGACGTCATTTACCAGGAGATGTCTCCTTCGTTCATAAGTCCTCCGCGTAATCGAAATAAATGCACCAAAATGTTCCCGCACGCCTTGCCACATGTAATCAAATTACAGTTACCAAGTCCAATTTCACCTGCCACATAAAACATCCAACAAATTGAGTGACATCGTCGCTCTGTCAACCGCATTAGCACCCCCGACCGCCCACCTTAAATTTCACTTAGTGCGCGACACACCACGACAATATTTCGCTTCCTTCGATGTACCCAGGTCGTAGTTAGTCTTCCTGTCCTCTCGTCGATCCGACGCCCTTGCACTCCCAACCGACTAACACGTCCTTGTCGTAAAGTTGACTTGTCACTTCGCACCGCCCGCAATGCATGTCCCCTCAAAATAGACGAACATTCGTCCTTATTGCTTTCTATTTAGTGTCGCTTTTATAACGGTGCAATAATGCAGAATTCCGAATGTCCTCATTTTCGGGGGCGGGAGAGTGATGGCGGCGAAGGAGCGCGTCTGCTTCTTTTGGCAGACGACGTATGCACTCAAAGCGGTAACCCTCGCAAACCGCACGTATTAACGGAGTGTGGGCAGACTGAGGAGCGCTGTTAGGAGCGAGGAAGCGCGCAAGTTAATATCCTTGTTATGATTATGTGGTGGTCGTTGTGTGGGTAGATAGTATCACCGCGCTGGCGGTTGGAGTGAGCTAGTGTGGGGGAGGAACTACACAGGAACGGGCTTAGGCCGAGGTGTGGGGACCGCCATTCGGTTTACGACGTCACCACGTGCCCTTTTGCAGCATTTTGGTTTTTTATGGGGTACGGGTTTTATTTATTGGTCTCCGCCTGAGTGGGTCTGTGGAAGGGGAATCGAAATGAAATACATGGAAAAACGGTGCCTTTTCCAGGATATTGAGTGGACTAACTCTCCAATTAATAATCCCGTACACTACACCCCTCGTCACCGTTTTGGCCCAAAAATCTTAGCTCCAAAATTAGCTCAATAGGCTTTTAGAAGAAGTCTTTTTTAGTCTTTTAGTCTTTTCCATGAAACCTGTCGTCGAAAAGCAGCTTGAGGATAACTTCAAGACGTCGCCCAGATTCTATAAGAAATTTCAGACGCAACCCGCTTCTGTCCTCGAAACCACTCGTCACCGCTTTTGTCGCTGATGCCTATTGCTGAGCGTCCAGAGCTTGGTTCTGCTCGCTACGATTAGCAAAACCGACAGATTGTTCAAATGTTTTCCCGAGGTTTGTATTCAAAGTGGATAAATTAAATAATGAGCGAAGAAAAAAAGCGGGAGACATCATTGAATTTACTGAAACACTAATAAATAAAATATTCAAAGGTATAGTGAGGTGCAAAAATGAATACATGTTTGCTCTTACAATTAGTATAATTAACACTGTATAAAAAAATGGACTAAGGTAAGCTTACGTTTTTTCACTTTTCTACGTTTCAAGACGAACAAACCGGCATATAATACATGATGGAAAACCTAAAAATTTAAGAAAAAAACAAGCAAAACAAAAAAATGTTCTCAATTTTTCACTCAAATTTTAATCGGTATTTAAGTCCCAAAAACTCAAAAATATATCATTCTGATCGCATTTTTATGTTTGTTGGTTTATGCTAAAATTATTGATTGATTGTGCGTGTAATATATCATGCGTGTAATATAAAAAAACATAAGCCCGTAAAAGGACATGAACGGAAGTAGACCAACGTCTTCCGATGATTCAAGTGAAACAAACAAGTTTTAAATATCGAAGGTTGCTTTTACAGCAGCAAATAGGCCTGTCAATCGATGGAATGGAAGCAGAGTTCTTTACAACATTTCTGATGAAAAATAAAAACCGGTCAAGTGTGAGTTTTACTCACTCGCCGAGGGTTTCGTTCGCAAACAGATTAGTAGTTTAGACTTAATATAAGTCTAAGAAATCAACAAATTAAAATAGTCAAAGCAAATTAAACTCAATTCACTGTTCATTCACTAAAATTCTTTCATTTCGAACGAAACTAAAACAAAAGAAAATCCTTTCCCTTTTGCTGATCGCGCCAGCCGTGTGAAAATTGCTTTGGTGCATTTAGGGGATGAAATGCCGCAAGCGACACTGAGACTGCCGTCAGTTCATCGTTTTTGCAGGTAACTGAATCTATTTAAATCGTTAATATCTCGAAAAATTGTATGAAAATAATTTTTTTTACATAATATTTTATTGTTCTTTCACTGAGATCTACAAAATGGCGTTTTCGGATCTTCAAAACTCGAATGTTGTTGTTTTTCTGTTTTTGGCCAATATATCGAAAACTATTAAAGTCAGAGTGCTCAAACAAATTTTAACACAAAGATTACATCAAGATCTACATTCTAGATTTTTTTTCAGATTTTTAGACCAACGGGTGTGGAAATGCGAGGGGGGGGACGCCTTTTTTTCGACTTTGAAGCTTAATATCTCGAAAACTTAACTTCCAAATGAAAAGTTCAAAATGAAAACTCTATTTCATTTTGTAAGACCTATCCGATGGTACCTCACTTAATATATTCTTGTAATTTTTTTTTCAAAAAAAGTTAGTAATTAATTTATTTTAGTACAAATAAAAAATCACACACGATTTTAGGATAATTTTGGGCTATTGCGATGAGTTGTCCCATAAGTCCAATTTTTTTCAGATTTTTTGGTCAAATATTCTAGAAAGTAAGGTGGGGGACACGGTACACAAGTCAGTTTTCGGCAATTTGTTGGCTAATAACTTCTTACCAATAAGAGTGAGATGATTACTATAGTACATCTTTTTGATCTAGCTATCATCCTCTTTCCAACGATACCCATATCGAGGAACTAGTAAAAAAAATTTGTTTTTCAAATTTAGTATTGGTACTAAGCTTTTCGCTAGTATAAAATTTTCTTAAAATTTGTTTCCTGAACTTTCTTTGGGCAACTGAAATACGTCTTCTAGCAAAGTTTTATTTCTAAATTCTTAGTGGTTCGCCAATTACCGAGGTTAAGGCCTGATGACAGACAGACAGACATTTTCATAATAAGGGCACCGCCCCCTTTCCAATGACACCCATATCGACCATCAAAGTGAGTAAACGTTTTTTCGGACGTTAGTATTAGTACTAACTTTTTCTTTAATCTGCGACTAATTCCAAAAAGGGTGCATGATTTATTTTTGGATTGCCTAGATACACCTTCAGTCCAAATTTCATCCCTTAACTACAAAGGATTTAGAAGTTATAGTCAAATATGTAAAAGGCGACAGACAGACAGACAGACAGACAGACACCGAAGTGATTCCATAAGGGTTTCGTTATTCCTTTGGAACGAAACCCTAAAAAACGAAAAATAACCCGCTTTTTTTGAGTTATTTTCTGATTTTTCTTATATGTAGATCCTTTCGTTCACAGAACAGAATTCCAAAAAGTGTTTGCTCGTGAATATTTTTACCGACTTACTCTTTCAAATTTTCCACAGTACGCCACTGACCGGTAGTTAATTTTTTCCCTGTTTGGAAAAGGGAACCCTTTCTAAGAACTGAACCTTTTCCCTTTCTGAAGAACTGAACCCTTTCTAATAACTAAAACGTTTGCACATTTTAAACTGTCTGGAAAAATATCGTTCAAAACTAGGATCTGACCGTCAATGGGCGATTACCGCACAATGTAATTACATGCAATAAGAGATACCATCATCATCCCAGGATACGAACGATCAAGTGAGTCTTTTAGGGTCAAGACTTCAAAACCATTGGTTGACTCAAAGAACAAATTGTCTTTACACATTGGGTCCACTACCACAGTTCCTCCCGCACAACTAGAGCAATATACAGAGCTAGGACTAGAGGCAGCCGAAAGAAAGAAATCGTTAAAGATATTGGGGCTTATTATGACTGGCCTTCAAAGCCTTGTCGAAAAACGACTGTGCGAACACAGAATTCTAGCAGCCGCTACGCCAATCGTTTTTCAAAAACTGACGTTTTGTGTTTGTGGAACGTGATTTTCTCGGCATTCTCGTTAATGTTCTAGTGTGGCAAAACGTCCATTTAAATCCTATTATTTAATTTATCAACACCGGGAAATAAAAATCTATTTCAAATGAAAGGTTTGTAAAATTTATCGATACATTTGATTTGATTTGTACTTTAGGGTAAAAGTAACAAATAACAATAAATTTAAACGGTCGAAGTACTGGAGAGAAATGTATGCGTGGCCATCAATTTGAAGAGAGGTATTCCACAAACGGTTTCAATAAAGAATGACTATGCAGAGGTAGCTGCTGTAATTAATAAATTAGAAATGGCAATTTTTTTCATATGTTCCTAGGTTTTGTGACGCAAAATTTAAAGTAAGAAAAGTAAGTTAATTTTCAACAAAAAAAAAAAAAGTAGAAGCCACAGGAGGAGGACCGTGTTATTTGCACTCAAATAAAGACAAATATAAATCTATCAGTTGTACATTTTTGCTAAGGAATATATACTAAAACGCCTCTTAACCTAACCGCCACGACTCAAAAAAACGCCAAGTGTCGATCAACTTAAGCGACAGTCGTAATAAGGGTGCTTAGTCGTAGGATCACCGACTACAGAGCCGCCAGCCGTCAGATTATTGGTTGAAGATACGTTATAGGTATTGCGGCGAAGTATGCCCTTAAACACTTTTCATACGTTTTTGGGGTTATCACATGCACAGTTTGCATGAAATTGTGACTGTCTCGACAAACGAATTTCATGGTTAACATTAGTTAGGATAGGATTTGAGGCCGAGTCCAAAGAGCAGGACTAAGCGGACCTAATACACATTTCTTGCGCAGCTTTTTTCCAACCAGAGCTTTTCCAACTGTCTGTTCAGCTTTGTTTCCGACTTTTTCTGCATAAACTTTAATAGAAACTGATAATTGCCTATGTACACGATGTACGCATTCCACGCTCATTTTGTTATGACGAAGAAAAAACGTGATCGGTATTGAGTGGCACTGTATCTCCACTCGTCGCGGTTGAAAAAACAAGTTCAAGTGTTTTTCTTCTGACGCAGAACATCACCTTCGAACGAAATGGGTTCATAAGTTCTTCTACTTAACTCTATCCGCCCACCCTCCAATAAAAGAAGTCCCTTTAGTTGCTGAGTTAATTTAGTTCTGTTTATTAGTCTGAGTCAATGACGGTTCATGGGGAGGGCTTGTTTAATCCCAAAGGGTTGTCCAGCCACGGGTACACATCGGGGCAGTGGCTACACACGCTGAGCCAGCGCTTGTCGTTGCTGTCTTCCTTGTGCAGTTCGCACAGCGTCGCCTTGCAAGACCCCTCTCGCTTCTTCGGGCAGCCGCGGAAGGGCTTTCCAGGAACGGGCTTCTGCATGTACTCAATCACTCGCGACGCCGAAACGAGGTACACGTCCGTGTGTCTGTTCATGTAGCCAATGAATCTGAAAGGAAAAATCGGGTCAGAGAATGGTTTCCTGCGAGTTGTTGAAGTCTAACACTCACTCCTTGAATGCCTCCAAGTAGTTGTCACCCTTCTGGAACCAGGACGAGTGTAGGTAAACTCCAAAAGGAGCCCGGTTGCCAAGGTAGTGGCGGTTAAAGTTGCTGATCATCCAGTCCAGGAGCTCGTCCACATCGTCCTCGGGCAGGTGGATGCAGGCGTCGACCATGGCGCACTTGTATCCCTCGACGTCCTCCCAATTGACGAGTGGGTTTACCCACAGGCCCGGGAACGACGCATCGGGGCACCGACCAATCGGGCAGTCCTGAATCGACTTGTAGTCCAAGGTGTACGGCCACAGGGCGGGTTCGATGAATCGCTGCGTGGGCCATGAGCTGTCATAGAGGAGACCCAGCTTCTTGGCCACGATGTATGAGTTGTTGCCGGGGATCTCGAAGTGCGGCATGCGCATGCCCTTGATGTCGTTCCTGTCGATCTGCGCGAAGTGCTCGATCATTTCGAGTTGCTGGCCAAACTCCCGCGTGAGGAGGTCGATGGTTGCCTTCTTCCAGTAGGCGGTGCCCATGCCGTGCGTCATCGAGTGCAGCGCCAGCTCATGACCTTGCATCCAGAGGTTATGCACCTTGGTGTAGTCTGTGTACTCGTGGGAGAAGTAGAAGGTGGCCGACGCCTCGCAGCCGTCGGGGTTGCGCACGTCCTCGAAGAGCTCCTCGAAGATTTCGTAGTTTAGCGCGGTGACGGCGTCATCAAAGGTGATGGTGACGAGCTGGAAGTGGAGTGGACTGAAAATCTTGAAGTGAATCTGTGCTTGCCGATGGTTGTGACTTACCTGCGGAATCTTCTCCGTTGGGATGTTGCCGCCGAGCTTTACGTCGGAGCAGCGACAGTCGGGCAGTCGGCAGTTAATATCATTGCAGTGCTCGGCGAACTTGAGGTTGGCGTTCTCCTCGTCGTCGGCGGATTTGGTGGTGGGCTTTGCGGTAGTCGTTGATCTGCGCTTGGATTTCGGGATATTGGCGAGCGGCTTTTTTGGAGCCGCATTATTCGAAGCTCCGACTGTTGGCTCAGGACTGGTCACAAACGGCAAATCGCTGGTGGACTCTTCCGTGGTCTTCGGCTTTGAGGGCGCCTTAGAGGCCTCTGTGGGATTTTCGCTGATTGCCGCCGATTCAGTAGTCGACTTGTTCTTCGACGGAGCCTTAGTCGACTTACCGCTATCCAGCTCTTCCTCCTCGACTTGGACTGTTGACACGGAGGCAGCCGAGAGGCCTTTGCAGACAACTGCTACGACCAAGATTGCTACGAAAATTCTCATTCTACCGCTGCGTGCGTCGTCGCTTCGTTGACGGAAACTTGCGACACTGTTCCTGAGATAAAGTGGCATTGACGCTCTTGATGCTTTTATAGGCGACAGGGGCTCCTCCGCTATGATGATTCGGGGCACTCCGCTTTCCAGGGGGGGTGAGTCGCCTAAAACCATTTCAGTGTTCCGGAACGGGGTGTGACTGAAGATTAGAAGCGGCGTTGGCGTCAGGGAATAAACATGAAAACATCGTTAAGTTTGTGTTCCGCTAAAGTGCATCTGTTCTGCGTGCGTATGTAGAAATGTCTCGAGAAGGGTGAGCTTCTGATAAGCAAAGGCCGCGTGCGTGGAGGGCGCGTGGCTGGGAGCGATATCGGTGACCTGAATTCGGTGGTGAGAGAAAGATAGTAATCGGGAGTCATGATAAGGAGGTTGGAATGTCCAATTTGATGTAAAAGGAAGTATACGAAATTCTTTAATCAGTGCTATTGTACGGGGCCTGGGTGTGTTTCAGGTTAAGAAAGCTCAAATTAAGTTACTTTTTCTTGATTGCGTGTTATATAAATTAAAAGCAAATTGTCTGATGGATAAGAGTAGGCTGTTGTAAATATTTTTTAATCCAGGATTATTTTTTTGATTAAAAACCGCCGGAAGTGGGTGACTGTTCGAACTCGCCTTAAGTTTGCGCACATGTCGTCCAGTCGAGATATCTGTTTATTTGGAAGTTTTACGGGTCTGTTGATCTTATTTTTTCTATTTTGTAGATTCAATAAAAAAGATATAACTATTAAACCAATGTTCCATAGGATATCGAAAAGATTTTAGTAAGAAAAAGGTTGATATAGCTTGACAATAAGGGTCATTGTCTGAGTTAGACTTCGTACCAGAAAATCTGAGTTAGACTGTTTGCTACAAGGCTAACATTTCCAAAATCTCTGCCTGAAACCTTCTCTTTATCGGATTGTATGATAAATTTGTGCTCGCTCCTTGCCGAACTTTAACGTGGGTCCGCCCCTCTAGTTGGTTTTGTAAGACAATTTCCTTGTCATACTTTTAAGGCTGACGTTTGTGCTGAGCTTTGTCCTGGTCAGCATGCAAAGAACTCAGTGGCTTGCGTACCCTGGCGATCTCATTAATGATTCTCTTCAAACGAATGTTCGTATGTCTAATCAACGCGCATTTACTTAAGAAATCTGGAAATCTTAAGCTACCGACTTTCATAAATAAGAGAATTTGTTCGCAAACATTTAAATCGAATATCAGTGATAGAATTGCTGTCAGCGTCTCCATACCTCCTCTGACAGACACGCAACGCTCCCTTTTCCAATTCAGTTCTGGGGACTCCATTATAGAAGTGATAGAGAATGGCGGAGTGGAAATGGCAGTTACTCACTTCAAGCTTAGAAACACCCGACTGTAAGATTGCACGGCTGACACTCTCCAAGTTTATCTCGGTGCATACCTTTTCACCGGTCGACCAGTTGATTTACAATCTGAGTCCCTTTAACTCTGCACCAGGCTCAGTTACAAGAAAATTGAAAATTCCTATTTGCGGCTGTCAAAATCTCTCCCATAGACAAAAAAAAACTCATCCACTCGAAGACAAAGTCAGTGCAAAAAAGGATCAAGTATCTCTGCCTCACCCCACGCCAACATCACGAGCATTAATTGAACTCAAAGCAAGCTTAAGGAAGAAAACCACCACCCAATTGATTTATTGCATTTGCATCGGCGTTGGAGTCGGAATTGGGGTTGGATTCGTCCTTTATCTCCTTTCGTCTCTAGCTCCATGCGAATTCCATTCCATTCCAACCCGGCCAACGAACACACAAAGAAATGTAAATGACGAAAGGGAAATGCCTACACATCCGCATATAAAATACTGCAGGGAACATTCCTTTCCTTTCTGCGACAAGCATCATTAGTTACGTCCTTAATACACACACAAACCCTGACACGCACACACCCACATGTGTCCTGAAAACAGAGAAACTACTCGCAGCAAAGAAATGGAAAAAAAACTGTCTTTTCAAACCGATTTACTTTTCGACTTTCAGTGTCGCAGTGTCGTGACATGTCCTTAATAGTCCTGCCAGCACCCCCTCACATGCAACGCAGCGGCGCGGCAACAAAGCGCCAAAATGGAATTTCAATGAAATGCAAATTTTTTTTTATTCTTTCTTAAAGGCAGCCCGGGGATAAAGGATATGCAAGACATGATGGCATTGGAAATAATAAAATAAATGCAAAGGCAAAAGAAAACATGTATTGAAATGCCGTTACTACCAGAATGGCTTTGTGTGTGTATATGTAAGATATTTTGTATTGTGTTTGTTCAATTTGATCCTTGGAGCGGGGGAAGTCATTCCTGTTGATCCTTCGGCCGGACGGCGAGGCTGGGTTTCTTTTGACATCCAGACAAAGTCACGTCTCAGTATCGTGCCTGTGTCCTGTTTTCGAAAAGCTGTGAAATGAAAAATTACTTGGACCTTGGGCGGCAAAGTACGTTCATTTTCTCATCTTCCATCCGTCTCCATTCTATTTTTAGCGGTCTGTGCACTAGAAAGATGGAAATAATTGGCAAGTATGTTTGCCGCACTTTGGGAATGAATCAAACCGCCTAAACTTGAACCGTCTTTCCATGGCAGATCTTTATGGAAATTTTGTGGCCTCGAGATATACACATGTGTGAAACATTAAAATAATTGGATGGCGTAAAAGCCCACTAGAGGTAGTGCCCAGCTTTAAGTACAACCACTTAGATGTATGCTGCATGTTTTTGATACAAGTAGGAGCGATCAGACTGTTACGCCGTCCAATTATTATTATTATTATTCATCATTTAAGTTTTTAAATTTTAATCAATTTTTCTTAAATCAAAGATTGTGTTTAATGAATGCATTAAATCATTATTTCACTGCATCTCTGCATTTTGGAGTCATTGAATTAATTTAAATAAAAGTAAAATATTCTAGGTAAAATAAATTACAAAATTTTTTTTCAAATGGATAACTTCTAGAATTCTCTGACTTTATTTTGACCTTTACTTTACGAAAAAAAAGCTGTCCCCGTAATTAAACTATTTACAATAGTTTTTATTGTTAGAGTTAGAGATGTAGAGAAGTCTAGAGGTTTGACTGCTTAAATTTCTACTCATATGAAAAGACAATTAATAATATTGTGAATAAACAAATCAGTTTTTGGAGGTAAAAATATGAAATATGCATTTCAACATCAAAGTGGTGGATTCCGGATTAAAAATTTGTTTTCTCTTCATCCAGGAACAACAAAACATACAAAAATTCGTGAAGATGATTTTTTACTTTTAATTTTATAAAAGTTTAAAATATAAAACAGAAAAAAAAAAATAATAGAAAATATGTAAACTAAAATCATGCATGCTTAGAAATATACTCACAAGCGTAGACAACGTATTTTTTTTTTCTGAGGATGAGATGAAGGTTAAATCTTCGAATTGCAATAATCGCTACTATAGTCCGACAGAATTTGTGTTATAGGATATAAACAGATAGTACTCCAAGAGGCTTGTCATTTGTTAGCTGAAGGTGCGGCTGTGTCATGATTTTTTTCACCGGGTTGGATTCGATGTTGGGTAGCATGCTTGCCAGATGACTAACGATCAAACTACGACGCCTACGTGCACGATAGATTTGTGAAGACGAATTGTGTACTCGCCTCGATCCATATCGATTGATTAACTTTGCCGCCGGCTGAAGAAAAATGCGACATCGGCATTAACGGTTAATTCGGCACGAAGGTGACAAATCTGTAGAAAGCAAACAATCAACAACTCAATACTTTTCGACACGAACAACATAGAGCTAGCACCATGGCTTGTTGCTGAAGTCGCTCTCGGGTTAAACCTTTGCTGAATAATAATCATTGCGTTACGAAACACAAAAAAAATCCCGGGATAGATTCTTTAACATGTTTATTTGTATACCAATAGTTCTACTTACGTGTAGTACGTAGTAGTGTTTTTCCCCGAGCTGGATTTCGAACCCTGGTAAATAAGAATGCTAAAGAATCTGCTAATATTTTCCAAAAAAAAGAATAAGAATGCAAATGAATGCAAAGTAATGAGCGAACTCACATCTGATTGCATTCAATTGAATGATAAATAAAGAATGCAATCTTTCGCTGCTAATTGAATGATGATTGCATTCTTTTTTTTGAAGTCTTAAATGAAGTCAATGATTGCAATCAAAAAATTGCATTCTTTGAATGATTTTCAAAGAATAAGGAAACATTGGACACCACCTTCTTAACCTTCCACCCGTTCAGAAGTGCCTTCTAAAAATAGTTAGCAATCATTATTGAATGTTTTTATAAATCAGTCATTTTATAAATCATTCGTGAAATAACGCCGAACTCGAAAATTCGGCCTTATTTCACTTCAAAGCAAGCGGCCTTATTTCGCTCGGCGTTATTTCACGGCACCGACATTGCTCACTTTTTTCTGTCGAGCCATATTTTAGTGCCGGTATTGCGATACTCAGACGTCACTCGTTTCCGACTCACGTGCATTCCACATAAACAAACAATAAATTCAGCTTCACATTTGAAAGAAATTTGATCGATCTTTCAAATTTAAAATTTTTTGAGTTACTTTCCCTTGGATTTGCCATATTCAAAGTAAGTACGAAGATTATTTTGTGAACAAATTATTTCAATTTGTTACGTTTACAGGTTCTAATTGGTGGTCTCAAAGAAGTGTCGTTCAATAAAAACGACTATCGCAATACGCGGGAATATTAGTTTTTAAATAGTTTGAAATATTGGTCTTGGTTGGGAGAGCAGAAAACAATTTATTCCGACAATGAGCATTCTCAACATTTTTAAAATCGTTAGCAAATTTTACACTTTTTTTTTTATCTTAAGCTGACTAACCCATTAATAGCAGGTACAGTAAACGATGAAATTCTAGGAGCCTTCTAGTTTCAGTGCAAAAAAACAATTTTGCAAAATTCTTTTTGCATTGCAGTTACACAAACTGTGCTGAATACCTGCATGTAAATAAAGAAGCAACCACAAATAACGGTTGTTTTGTTGTTTTTTGTATACGTTGTCAATAATTTCACACGTTTTTAGTAGTTTAGTGATGATTTGGCTGCTTAGAAAGTGCGTTGCGTCATAATAAATAATTTTTTTGTTGATTTGGGAAGAGAAGGGGTTGTGTGTTCACATTGTTAAGAAGTTAAAGTTGATAGCATTTGGTAAATTGGACTCGCTTGAGTACAATGGCTAATAAAGTAGGCAGTTCTTTTCGATAATTATTCTCACAGAAATGGAATTTAGAGCCATCAAAGCGTCGAGGTTTTATGGCCGAAGATTTCAAAACTTGGATAGCGCTTTAGATTTCGTGGCAAGTTTATCAAATCATGCCACTTTAGACATGGCTTTGATACCGCCAGATCCAGATTGTAATACTGATGTGGAGGAGGGTGACGCAGAGAATCTATATGCTAACATCATGCCGCAAGATGTTCCAGGAGAAATCGAAGTATTTTGTAGCAGCGATAGTGATGACGATATAAAATTTCAAGCACTATGGATAGATCATTCAAGACCTTGTGAGAATTCTGCCAAATTGAAAAGCCATTGCGCTGCCGTCAATACTAAAGGGTGATTTTTTAGCTATTATCTTTTTGGCAACACTGGTTTAAACAGCTGACGCACGTTTCGTGTTTTGTTTCACTGTCAAACATCTTCAGTTTGGTCTATAATTTAACCATGAATCGTCTTACAAACGAACAACGCTTGCAAATTATTGAATATTATTATCAAAATGCGTGCTCTGTTAAGAAAGTTCAGAAAGTTAAGAAAGTGTTCAGCGACGAAGCTCATTTTTGGCTCAATGGGTACGTAAATAAGCAGAATTGTCGATTTTGGAGTGACTATCAGCCAGAAGCATTGCAAGAGCTACCAATGCATCCAGAAAAAGTCAGAGTTTGGTGCGGTTTATGGGCTGGTGGCATCATTGGACCGTACTTCTTCAAAGATGATGCGAATCGTAACGTAACTGTGAATGGTGAGCGCTACCGTGAGATGATATCCAACTTTTTTTTGCCCAAAATGCAAGAGCTTGACTTGCATGACATGTGGTTTCAACAAGACGGTGCCACATGCAACACAGCACGCGCAACAATGGACTTATTGAGAGGCGAGTTCGGTGAACATTTTATTTCACGTTCGGGACCGGTCAATTGGCCGCCTAGATCGTGCGATTTAACGCCTTTAGACTATTTTTTGTGGGGCTATGTTAAAGCTCATGTCTATACAGGCAAGCCCGCTTCAATTAACGTATTGGAAGACAACATTGAAGCATTTATTCGTGAGATACCGGCCGAAATGTTGGAAAGAGTATGCCAAAATTAGACTAAGCGGATGGACCATTTGGGGCGCAGTCAAGGTCAACATTTGCTTGAAATAATCTTCAAACATTAAATTATATGGACGCTACTATCGATTCAAATAAAGATTTCATGCATTTTTCTGAATTTTATGTGTTTTTTTTTTTAAAAACTTTCCTATAGCTTTTAAAAAATCACCCTTTATAATCGAATAAGATGGATTTGCGAGCAATGCGGCGTATCACTTTGTGTGGGAAAAACTTGCTTTAATATATTTCATACAAGAAATATATTAACTACATATTGTGCCATTGTAGCCGCTTGGGTACAGACCCAAAAACCTATTGAATAACGTTTTTTTTTCATTCTACCATATTTTTTGAGTTTCTTATGTTCCTTTTACTTAAATACAATAAATGGATCTAAAAAAATTTGGTTTTAAACACTCTTGGCTTTAAATGGGTTAATGGATTCTTTCATGTCGAGTAAGTATGTGGAATATTCTGTTAGTCCTTTTGTATCTAGCGACTTACTGGACCGTTTAACCAAATAACGTCACGTCAAGTCACGTCACGTCTTGTTACATTCTGGATCTTGGTCACACGTGGTAAATTAATTTTTGCACGCGAAACTTCAGGTCTTACGCCATAAATTCTCTACTATAATGTAACTTCTCCATTGGTTTGAATTGCTTTTCGCTTAAATCCGAATTTCCTCTGTCAAGAATCTAAGTTCCTATCGACCCACACCCCATTCGAACAAAAATCACCTCCGACGTCATCGTGCTCCTTGGCTCGAATAAGGTTAAAACTGCACATTACACCGAATCCCAACATCGCTTCCTAAATACCGAACGTTTCTCCCCAAGTCTGCTATCTAAATTACCGAACACATCCTGCCGAGAAAAGAAACGTTCATCCGCAAGGAGCACCTTCGAAAACAGGATGCGCCCTTCGAAGCCATTCTCGAGTGCATCCAGGCCGCAGTAACTGTCTGCGCTAAGCGAGATATCTGCGGAGTACTTTGCATTTACCACCTTGAGACATTGACTTCCGGAGAAGTTAACTCCTCAGGATACACAGGATGCAGATAACCCGAAGTGGGAAGGATTTGTTTTCGAAAAAAAAAATCACATAATTATGACAGAAGGACACCCGTTCAAGGACATGCCCCAGTGCAACAAATAATTGCTCTTCTCTTATGTGTCCAGGCACATCGCACGTTGTGTACAGGAGCGCATTCGCCACAGTGGAGTCTGCATTTTTGGAGAAAAAGAAAGAAGCCTGCATGCAGGAGCCCACCCCAAAGCGAGAACAAAAACATGAGTTGCTATCCAATCAAGACACATTAGGGACTCTCCGGAGTGTCGTGGCTCTTATCGGGAGCCTGGCTGCATAACCTCAAGCGTCCCAAGATGAGACAACTTCCTGCATGCGTGGATGTGGATGACTTTGCTTTCTCATCCACACCCACAGGCAGACATCAAGAAAGAAAAAAAAACCAAACTACATACGAGGACCATCTCCTCGGAGGCACACAAACGGTTCCTTCCAACTGAGCCATCATCACAAACATATTACGGTCTGAGATCCGGAAGACACCCAGAGAGTCACATCCCACCTCGTATCTTCGTATCTTGGGCAGAGAGATACATGATTCGAGCAACGGTATTGGGTCCGCGCATGGGTGGAGATGGTGGTAAATTTCAATAGGACTCTGTTGAATGGCACCGCCCCCCACTGGTACGTGACTTTCGTCACTTAGGGGCGGATACCAGCGTGGAAAAATTTCACCCTGCTTCGTTTGCTTCGGTGTCAGTGTGAGGGAACTTGTTGGGTTTCCGATGTTGGCTGAGGTGTATAACTTAGCTGTGGACGAGTCTTTCCTGTGGTGGTGCTTGTTTTGCCGCAGGATAAATTGAGGAACTTCAGTTGGTTGTGTCCTCTTTTCGGGGGACACAGCGCAACGAGTGAGAACGCTTGTATTTTCGGTTTGTTTTTATTTTTTATTTTTGTGGTTGCTTAAGTGTCCTGTGAAATGTCAAGGACGATTATTTAACATTTCTTTTTAAAGTTTTCTGTATTCCAGTTACTTTGGTTGGATGTCAACTATTTGTTAATGGTCCTTAACTTTAATTAGGAAAAAGTTGAGGGCACTGTTTCATCTTTTTGCCTAGCCAATGGCGATTAACAATGAAAATAGATCGAAGAGTCCGTGACCCTGTCTCTTTATCCGTCTATTGTCTCCTAAAGTTGTCATTTATTCGAAAACTCGAATCTGCAGCCTTCCATTTTGGGCTCATTTGGGCACATGGGCGATATCCCGTCCAAATTCAATCGTTCACGTCTTCTTATCAATATACAGTGAGTTAGCTTAAGTCTACAAATGAAGAAATAGATCATTTCACAACTGATCCCAAGCTTCGATGCTAATAGATCATCGAAACCTCGTAAGTTTGATGCATACAGTCGTTCTGCATTTAAGTTTCTTGATGGTTTACTATTAACCACAGACAACCTAATATAGACACCCAACTGTACAGCGGCTATTTCCCCTCGTCCAGCGATGAATTTGACAGTAATTCACGAATGCAGCTGAAATACAGGAAGCATTTTGACAGTAATTCAGGAATCATCGAACACTAACTTATCATTTTCACGCACATTTGTTTGATTTGTTGTTCAAAGCTCTCACACGTATTCACAGACACATAATGTTATAAAAAACGCTGTCAAATAAAATTCAGGGGCAAGAGAAGTAGAAGTTGGGTATCTGTATTGGCTCATTTGTGCTATTAACCCAAGATGCTATGATCTGCTTCGGCTAGCATTTGAGATCAGAAAGCAGCAAAATGACACTTATTTTGTGTATAACTGGATAATCTTTATTTGTTCATCGTTTTGTCCAAAATGATTGTTGTTTGAGAACGTACGAATGCAAACGAATGAAAAAAAACGATTATAATTTTATTGTTTACTTGATGAGATCTGCAGTCGAAGTGACCGAGCTGTTACAGAAAATGTTAAGATCAAAAGCAAGATGAGCGGAAATGTGCTTGCCATATGTTAAGCATATGATCGATGGATAAGCTTAATTGGTATACTTCGAACATGGTTTAGTGCTATGATAAATCAGCGAAGTATAACAGTTAGTAATGAACGAATGAATGAATTTAATAAATTTAATGAATTTAAGAAAATTAATGAGATTAGTGAAATTAATTAACAAATGCAAATTAAAGAATCGATTCAAATATAATATTTCTAAACAATTGTTTTTAAAATAATGTGTTTTTTTTAATCATGACACAGATAGACAAAAAATATATTTTTCTAAAAAGCGTGTAAGCTCGTGTTTTTTGACACATTATATGAATTGGTTCATATTATGATTTGTTAAATGACTCAGAAGCAGACAAGTAATAAATAATCAATCGACGAATCACACAAGTTATGATTTTCGAATAGCTTTTCAAATTCACCTTGTTATTTAGACTCCGCGAAGATACGCGATTCTGAGAAAACGCACTCAGTATACAATTTATCTGACTTTGAAAAACCCCTAATGTTAGCATAGGCTGCAAAGTCTTCCAGAAAAAGTTCATTTTTTCAGCTTGCATTCATAGAAATTCGAGAAGCTTCTCTAAGGTTTCCTTTAGCTTCTCTAAGATTTGCTTTGCCTTCAAAGTTTGTCGACGATATTTTTCGATATTATTAGCGAACGTTTGCTCTGTTGTGGCCAAGGAATGGCTAACCAGTAATACCCCAAAATCAGAGTTGTAATGCAATCATTTGCGGTTCAATCTTAAACAAATTATTAAACATTTTTAAATCACCATTCACCATTTGAATTCGTTTGATTACGATCGTTTTTGCTTTAATCAAAGACTGCATTCAATGACAGCCATCATTTATAATTTCAATGTATTCTTAGAATCCATTTTTAAATCATTGAAGTCATTTTGAAGTCATTGCTATGATTGGACTCATTTTGGAGTTATCGAAGTCATTTTATAATCATGTCATTTCAATTAAATATGTTGATACGAACAATTTATTGTCTTTATAACTAAATTGAGAATATAATAAATTATACTAACAATAATTAGATAAACATAGCGCTAGCTACCAGGGGCTCTGGCTAGATACAAACAATTTACTTACTCTGCGAACATATGTATGTACACTGAATACCGATAATTCGAAATGACAAGGGAATAGCTTTTTTACTAATTACCGGGACTTACGAATTATCGAGATTTCGAGGTGGAAAGCATAAAAATACGAATTAACGGGGCTTTTGCATTTCATATTATTTTCCAATACATTTTGTTTAGCTTTATTAAAACTTAGCTCTCAATTCACATACAGTCGAATCCCTCTAAATCGAATTTTCACGGGGCCCAAAATTAGTTCGAGTTAGAGGGAAATTGGACTCAGAGGGAGTTCGACTTAGAGGGATTCGATTGTATATGTAATTACATCTTAAGTACATATGCACAAAAAATTAAAAAAGAAACATCAAATCACATTAAGATAAAAAAAAGCTTCTTATTTTAAAAAAAAAATTTATTTTCGATTGCCTGTTGTTCTTTTCGCCTATATTTTCAATTATGTTCTCCAAGCCTTTAATAGGCTAATCGAAAACATTTTTTGAGACATCGTGATGTGAAACATAGTTTCAAAGTTTTTGAAGGGCCGATTTGGTTTGTTTATTGGTCATAAGTTCTACTTCATCGTCGCTATCTTCCTTATCACTCTCATTTCTAACAGCGACATGAAGGCGACATCAGGGCAACGAAATTATCTAGAAAAGTTAACGGGAGTTCAACTGAAAAGGTTTTTTTTTTGCGTTTTGCATCACGAATTATAAGAGGCTTGGGAAACGGATTACGATTTATAAGATGTTTTGTGTTCAATTCATTTACAAAAAAAAAAAAAAATACGAAATAACGAGGGGAACAAAATGTATGAAAATTTTATGAAAGTTTACAGTTTGTTACGAGTTATTGAGGTTTCGATCTATCGGGGTACGAATTATCGCGATTCGACTGTTTTATATTGGGCTGAGTAACAACCCGTTGAGGGCCAGAGTTTAGCTTTTCGCGACCGCAGTATGATTAAAAGTGACTTTTACATACATACTAACTTTTAATACATTCATCCCGCGTTTTGCTCGCTCTCGTTTTACGCGGTTTCACCTTTGCGCGACTTTCAAATATCTACCCAAATTCGATTTGCACAACTTTGCTTTACGCGAAATAATGTTTTTTTTTTTAAAGAATCATGGGCCACTATGATTTTTCTGTCAAAAATACATTCATGTTGCTTAAATCGTTTTGCGCGATTTCGGTTTTGCACGAAACTTTCCATTCCCCGAATCGCCGCGATGGATGAGTGTTCTTCAAGATTTCAGAAAATTTACAGTCGCTAAAAAATGTATTTGCACACCCATTTATTTTTTGATTTCTCGGTAACCTGAAAAGTGTGTATGGAATTTTATATATATGGAAAGAAAAAGCAGGAAAAAACGTTCGAATGTAAAAATAGTTAAAATCGGTTAAGTATTACTCCAGTTATTTAGGAAAAACACCAAAACTAACGTAAAAAAAGTATTCGCACAGTGTAGCTGTGTAATACTGTATAATAATAAGTAACAAGTCCAGATAATAACTTGTGTGAAGTCTATTTGCTTCTATAATAATTTGCAATCGTTTGAGCTTCAAATCGGTAAGGTTACGAAAAATCCCAAGACCTATCTGAAGCACTTTCTCAAAAAATACAATCCTTAGGTTCGTTTTGTTTGAAAACTTCATTTTCCTTGCTTTACAATACAAAATAATGCAAGGATTTTTCATAAGACTTACGTCTCCTGATTGTAGAGATATCACTAGTTGTTTAAGGACCCCATTTGTCCTATTTGAAGAAAACGGCCCCTGCATTCTCAAATTGACGGCGTTTTGGGTCAAATTGCAGCGTAAAATATCAAAACTCTTCGAATTTTCATCCAAGAAAGCTAGGATGAAAATTCCTACCCTACCACCATGTTTCACTGTAGGCTTTACTTTTTGACGTAATTTTTTTTTTGTTTTTTCTGAATAACTGGAGTTATTTTCTGTATTCTAAGAAAGATTGTTTCCTGCTCTTTCTTTTGTGCTTTAACATAAATATAAGTTCTTTTCTGAATTCACCATATGTCTAAAGATATTTAGCGTTGAAATTGCTTCAAGAAAATACATAGTCTTTCATGAAACTTTGAGTTGAACAGTCGGAACGGAACACCCAAACTCCACAAAATGTTGTTCTTCTTGGTTTTCGAATATGCACAATCCAAAAAACATATTAGATTTCCAAGCAAAAACTTTTCAAAAAAAAAAAATGTTTTGCGATTTTTTGTGCGTCAGTTTTTATAATCCGGTTGAACTGCGAATGGAAATGCGTTGCGGATTGTTCACAGTCAATCCGTAGCTTTCCATAGTCGGCATGATCTGTACTAATCTGATTGCAGCAGAACGAAACCGTTGACGCGTGAGTAAAACTCAGTTGATTGTTTTTTTTATTTAGTTTTACTTATTTTTTTTTTCTTGATCTTCCAAAACGTTTAAATGCATTGACTCTGTGTGGACAAGAACACATCCGTTGCATCCCCGTACACCGGCGAACTTTATATTTTCCCCATTTACAGGGTTATGAAAATGTAAACCTGTTGAAGCACCATCTCCGTGGCAAGGCTATAAATAATTTATCCGTTAGAGGTCGTTGGTCCTTCGCTATGAATCTCCAATGCACTCCTTTTCATGAAAATTCCATTTTTACAACCACCAAGGACATCGCACATTTTATTCGCTCCGTTCACCATTTCTCCCCTCTGCCCATGTCCACGCCATCGTCCTTTGCTTTTATCGAGCACACACACAGCTAGTGTCAACATGGTTGACTTGGGGGGTGGTCAATTTTCCTGTTGCAATTATCGTTGGGAAATATTACGTAAGGCGGCTGCCCCCATAAAAATGTTAGACCCCGAAATGGCTCTACGATGAGAACTGCAACATCATTGTGCTCTTGTTGTTGTTGTTGTTGTTGACGTAATGTCAACGGCAGGACATATAAAAGAAAAATTAGTGAGTTCCTTGGGATCGTCGCCGGGAGAACTGCCTGCCGTGGTGTGGTGGAAGTTTTGTTGGCCTTCGACTTCATTAATTTGCAGACATTTGTGGACCGATTTTATAGATACTTTGGATACGTTGATGTCGAGACTACGGCAGATAAATTGGCGATGGTGGGTGGAAGAGGGCTAAGGATAATTCCTGTTCGTGGCTTTATGATAGCTTCACACTTGCTTAATGGCCATGAGCTGGGGGGTGGTGGGGAGCCGTGTAATGTGCAGTTAGGCGATGTGTTTTATTTTATTGCTCGGATTAACATTTATTGGACATAGTTTTATCGGGTAATTTGTGAAGGAGCGTGTCAGTGAATATTGAGTGAGTCTATTCCGCGATGGATTTCTTTATGGCATTCTTGTTCTTGTTGCGGTGGCTGCGACTCAAGTAAATGGTTTTATTCTGAATTTTTGTCTGAGCTGCAGAAAACTTAGTATTTGTCTCTTTGTTTTGTTTACATACATTTTTGAACTTAGTGATGATCTCTTTTGTGAAATACTTTTGTTGCATGTTGGGTTCTGGTTCCAACACTCTTAAACCAAAAATAACATAAAAAACGTCACTGTAGGATACATACAATTTCCAAGCTAGTTTCTCCTATGCCATAAATGTTCGTAATTTTTATAAACAGGACAACCAAGAATCCCTCTATAAAAGAATCACATCTTCTAATACGTCCGCAACCATAGTCGCTCTGGGTTTTCATTATTTAGATTCGAAACGTGAATTTCCTGTAAGATCTTTATGTTTTTCGATCTCATTAATGACTGCTTTAAGGCAAGTAAGCAATAAACCCGTTGTAACCTTAATTTATTTATTTATTTTTTACTAACAAGATGTTAAAATATATTATTAATAACAAAAGCACCAAGAGCAAGGCTATCGGCTCTAACCTTAATTTAAAAATGTATCTCCAATCAATGTAGTCTAGTTTCTTATTTTTCTCTTGTCTCTATTTTTTATATTTCTGTCACTAAACCTTGTGTATTTGCTTTGTTATTTTGTAAGATGGCATGTATCTTGCATTTTTTAGCAAATGAATAAATCTAAATCACAATCTTGGCTGAACGCACTGGTAGCCAGTACTGTACATATAGTATTAATTACGTAATTTATTACTTATTATTACAGTTGATAAATCTTAATCAATGACGCTTAGGCAAAAGCTAATGACAACTCTTCAAATAACTTCATTAAAAACATTTAAAAGATCTAAAATCACATAAAAAGAAAAACAAAAAATACAGTCGACTCTGGATAATTTGAAACTCATTAAATTGTGTCTCGCGATAATTTGTGCTGGGAGGTCTTCTAAGAAAATGAAAAAAAATTAATGAGTTGAAGTTGAAGAAATAGTAGTTTCCTTGACAACATATAATAATTTTGAATTCGAGCTTTGTTAACATTCAATGGACCGCGGCAAGGAGTACATGTTCGTTCTAAATATAATTAACACTTCATTAAAAATGGAATGAGGTAAACCCAATATTTTTTTCACCTTTTTAACACGATTGAATTATGAGATGTGTACCTTATTTTTTCTTTAAAACTTTTTTATTTTTATTTAATTTAAGAGTCGTGTATACGAAGTGTTAAAGTATTTTAAAACTTAAAAATTAACCAGTATGATCGTATTTATGTGTCCTTTTCTTTTGTGCTTAAATTATAATCGTATGCTTTAAATCAAAAAACATTGACAGGTTCTTAAACGAATGTTGAAACAATCACGAGATATCGGAGAAAGTTATGCGGTTCTGACAACGAATGGGTCTTCGACCGGAGCAATAGTTAAAGAGCTTATTATAAGCCGAGCTGTGACCATTGCAGAAAAGGCGAAGAATTGCATCTAAACCATAAGCCAGAGATAAGAGGAAGCAGACATACATCCAACGGTCAAACAAGTGTTTATTACCAAATGATGCTTTTACAGCAGTAGTTGATGGACTGCATTAAGAATTCTTCAGGACATCTCTGTGGTAAAAACAAAAGCCTGCGTTGTTAGACAAAATGCCTTTGGCTTAAAAATACTCCGTATCATTTATAAGTTAAGTTGATATTTTTGAAGTAGTCTAAAAATTCTCTCGTTTAAAAGCCAAATATTGTTGTTTTAGTGATCCAAGAGCTTTTAATTGACAAGTGCAGAGAAAGCAACATTTCATTAGCCTGTTTATTGGCCTAAAGATTTGCTGAATTTCGGACGGGAAATTGTACTTCTATATTTGCATATAAAATTGGTGCCAGCGATATCACAATTAATCATATTAAGAAACGATGTTGATCTGTATGCGTGTATTTTTGAAAAGGATCATTTTGGGCACCACTCATGGATAACTAGACGGGGCGCAAACAGAGAAAAGTGCAGCCTCGGTGCTATGTTCGCATTCCACCACAAAGATGTCCTTAAAAACTTTGGACTCAGTCTAAGTTAACATATCCAAAGCCACAAGAAACCCAATCACAAAGTTGCAGCTATCGGCAAGAGTATTCCCAGCCACGTACTTCTTCGTAAATTAGATTAGATTAGAAAAGCCCCACCCCGCCCTTGCTCTGCAACAGTAAATACACACACCAATTCCAACGCGCCAACACCACCAAAAGGGCAAAATAATGAGATTGAGATTTATTTGCATTGAGGTGATGACACCAACGAATCGTGCCCAGGATGATAACACTAACACGGTGCACCGAAGCGGGCAGGAAGAAAGGCACCGCACACTCTCACACTGATAGTGATTTGCATTTGAATGCGATAAAATAAATTTCCAGTCCACGGATCCGGACGGGGTCACCCGGCACTCCCACTCTGCGAAGCAAGTGCGTGTAATTTCGGCATCGAATCGAAATTTCGAAAATTCTCATTTAAGCAGCGCCAACGCAGCAAGAGGATTCCTCTTGCCACGGATCTTAGCTTCTCAGGGAATAAAGTAAATTGTTTTCCGAATTGAATTCAAAATTTATGTGTGTGGCTGGCGTGCGGTGCGGCTGGCACGGATTCGATATCTATTCATGAATCGGGATTTCGTTGCTTTGATTTCATTGCAAACACTCAAACACACTCATACACACGCACATATGCCCCTGAAGTTGTCATTGCAGTGTTTAACAAATTCCTCCTGTCTTTGGGCTCCTTGACCGATCGACCGGCCGACCCTCTCATGTCCCAAGGAGGCACGTAGCGACGCAGTACAACAACTTTTAATCAGTTTCTTTTAGATTTCGATTTAATGGAGCACACACGAGTTTGTGGGAGTGGCGGATGTCCTTCTGGCGCGCTGTGTACTTCGAATGCAGCGGATGTGTGAAAGACGACAAAAAAAAAAGCAAAATTCCTGTGGGCTAATGATACCGTTTAGGACTTTTGATCTTTTCTTTCATTATTTGCCGATTGTGAGGTGAATTGGAAATTAGATTGAGGGGTTGGTTGAGTGGGTGGATGTTTCTTCGTCGGACTGGTCCTTTAACAGAGGACTTATGCAGAATCGATTTTGTTTTGATTGTGTGGCACAGAGATTTTTTGTGTCATCGTTTGCGAACGGAGTTGGGTCTTAATGGCTACTGAACTGTCGTGGGGGACGCCTTTTGTGCACTGTAGAACTTCATTCTCTGCTACGCCATTAATATGACAATTTACAAGGCGTTAATTCTTTAGCTATTGAAACTTCGATTATAGGTAGCCCAGGTAGCCTTAAAAAATGCTTTAAAAAAGCGACTTACAGCCTTCTATGACATGTCATTTGCATCATTTTATACTTTCCAATATTCTCTTACGAAAATGAACCAAAATTTAGCTAGCGTTTTAAAACGAAAACTACATCAACTATACACTAAGCCTAGGCGAGAAAATAAAATTTGTAAAAAATATTTACATTCCTCTTAAAACAGCAGGACTAAACAGATTAGATAGTTTTACTTATTTCTTTTAACAGTGCTCTGAAGATTGACGGATCTAGCTTGACAAAATGTAAGAATTAATGTTATGCGATCGGACTGACAAAAATCTAGCTTGACAAAATGTAAGAATTAATGTTATGCGATTCGGCCCTAGTTGATATCTCCCACTTATATATATATATATATACAAACAAATAAACGATAGCAAAAAGGGCCTTCAACTTTGTATTGTATTAGGCGGCGTAACAGCCCGTTGAGAGCCATAGCCTAGCTTTTTCGCTTTCAACTTTGAGTAGTTGTTAAAAGCATACTTTTCATTGTTTTTTTTTATTAAAAACAACAAAAACGCACAGCTTAAAACAGTATTTTTTTACAGCACTATTATCTAGATGTTGAAAATTGAACCAAAAAAAAATAAATTTTCCAGTGGACCAGAAGGGGGTCAGTCTTAAGGTCTATGTCTATGACAATAAGACAGAGTACCTTATGTCGAGCTACTCTGTCTTATTGCCACAGATATATTCTGTTTCTGTAAAGTGTACAAACACTCAATAAAACTTTATTCAATATTTAGAATAATCTGCCCATTGTAAAATATGAACAAATAGCTTAAGAATATAGTTTTTTTTAAATAAGAAAAGCAAACATTTTCTAAGCCGCGAGTTCGACCAACGACTCAGATGAAGCCAACGATTGGTCTTAACTTTAATGAACTTCGGTAGTTTCTGGTTGTGGTGGTGCGCCTTCAGGGAGGGTTCAAGCAGCGACGCAATTTCTTAGGCAGAGCCTAAAGCTTCCAATTCCTTAGGTCTTCGAATTAAAAAATTGAAGTCGAACAATTACATGAAAGAGTAAAATAAGAAAAAACTAAGTTGTAGACGAAAAACTACTAAGGCGGTGACTTTTCATTTGCTACTGAGGATGCGACGTCGCTGCCCTTAAAACATCTCATGTCTCCGTCCCCGCGGCATCCTCATAAGGGATTCCTGTCCGCATAAATAGATTGGGTTGGGGATAGCTTGTAATTGACTTTGGGACTTTTCTCTGAAGACAACAACCAAGAAACATGTGAAAACACCATCACGGTTGCACGAAGCGTCTTATTATTCTCCTCTACGTCTTGTCGCAGAGCACGGTGAGCACTGCTCCAGCTCAAGCATCAGAGGATATTTGATTGAATTATCAAAAGCACAGCTACCACCCTCCTCCTCCTCGCATCACGGCCGAAAGACGTGTTAATATGAAATGCTTGTCACTCCTGCGTCCTGCATCAAGACGACACACAACATACACAAAAAAAAGAAAATAGCTCAAAGGATGTCTCGCCTTTTCCTTTTACAAAACAGGATAACGAAATTCATATGCAAACTCAGTCCCGGGCTTCGGCCTCATCACCGGCAACATAAACACAGTCCACGACACAAAAAGAGAGAGCGGTGGCAAATTATTCTGCGCGTGTATGCCGACTCGAAGGCAATGCAGTCTGCTCATTGACCGGAAAATCAAAAGGACACTAAGGCCCTTGGCTGGCTTAATACAAACGAGTCTTCCGATGTGTCATGTACGTTGTGAAGATAATCTCGGTTGGTGGGAAACGGCACCGAATAAAACGGAACGGGTGAAATGATGCTGTTTTTAATCACAAGCTAATGTTTGCTAGACCTGGGCCAAGCTAACGAACCAGTGAATGTTATTTTCGGAATTTTGTTGTTACTGACGTGTAAAGAACGCCATGAAAGAATCGAGTCATGCAGCTGTCAGAAAAATTGACAGATGAGGACCAAGTTTATTGTGAAATGCAATCTAAGGTAAAATATTTTTTTTTATATTTGAAAACGGGAGCAATAATCACCCCAATCACGCAACTCGCATCCGACTCTCGTATTTGCCTCGTATGAAAAGTCGTATTCGAGCGGCATCGCTATTCCCCAACTCGCATGCGTTGAATACGACTTCAATTAAAAAACAACGCATGCCATCGCAGCTACCCGAACGTCAACTGTCAAAACGTTAAAGAAAAATGTAAACAAAAGTTTTCATGGTGTAAAGAGGTTCAAGAAAGAAAATTTTATTTGCTAAAAAAAGAAAAATATTTGGAGACGCTGATAAGTTGTCGGCAAGGTAAATTATACGGCTACGGTTTTAGTAGTTGCGTTTTTTGGTTTTGTTTGGATTTGTGATTCTTTTTTCATCTTTCGCTCTAGAACGAGAACAAGGATGAATTCAATTGATCTGTTTTTTAGCAATGAGGAAGAAGATTCTGTCCAAAATCTAGCGCTAATGTGAAGGAGAATAAGAGACGCTTCTAATTCTATGGAGCTACCGGCTTGGTGGTGCGTATTTCCCAATTTTTCAACGTTGTTCATTAATTTGCAAACCTAATTCATTTCAGCTTCGTTAAATCATTTCGGCTATCGAAAGAAGCCGTTTTTACGAAAAAAACGGGGTTCTCAGGCGTCATTGGATGCATAGATTGTACTCATATACGAATAATTACTCCTGCACAGGAAATTCAGCATTTATACTACAACAGGAAAGGTTTTAATGTTATCAACACATTGGTGGTAAGTAAAAAATATATATATTTCCTTAGTGAAAATAGTAACTGTACATGATTTAAACAGGTGTGCGATCACATGATGCGGATCCGGTACGTAGATGCAAAATATCATGCCATGACGCGCTGGTATGGGCGCAAAGTGCTTTAAAAGAATATTTAAGCGAAAAATATGCAAATGGAGATAGCAACTCGTTGCTATTAGGTAAGAAACCACTTTTTGTCCACGTATGAACATTTGCTAATACTTACTAGATAATCGATTGTAGGAAACTCGGGTTATCCACTGGAATCTTTTATAATTACACCGTTTAGAAGTGCTGCTGAAGGAAGTATAAAGTCTTCATTCAATATGGTACATTTCAGAACAAGAAATGTTATTGAACGGATGATTGGCGTACTAAAAAATAGATTCCGGGATATATTGGGTGCAAGGGGTTTGCATTATAAGCCAGCAAAGGCAATGAAAAGAAAGTTTGAAAGTTCTTGGAGTTGAGTTCATTTGCGTTGCGTCTGGGGGAGGGCAATTTTCCTCCTCACCTATTAAACTTCCTATTTCAGCATTGTTTCGTCAAAGCAAAGCAAAAATGGCAATGATGCAAAATGAAATCAGCACCTTAGCTGACATTCACAATGTACCAATGTACTAAAAATATTGCTGAGAATAAAATGATTCTGTAATTGAACGGCCAACTTATAACCCGCCTTTTTTATTTCTAAAAAGTTAAATTTTCAATTTACAAAAATTCTTGTAAATTTTTCAAGCATCAACCTCCACCGAAACACCAAATGCTGTGCCACTTGGACGCATCGCCACACCAAGGTGAAGGATGTTGGCAATTGTTTCCTCATAAGAATTCAAAACGCATGTACTATTGGGGCCACCTCCGGTTGCTCGCATTTTTCTTCGGTTTTTTCGCATTTTTTGCTTCACCGCGTATTTACCATATCATGTACTACATATTATCCATACCTGTAAAATATATAGTACATAGTTAACAGATACAAAATGTGCATTCATGCTATCTTACTTTGAGCCACCCGGAACCGTCTCTTGTAGGTGGACCAAGGCTGTTCAATTTCGTTCCCAACGATCACCAAAATCCTTTGTTGTCTACCTTATTTGGCCCACTTTTGCCGTGTCCCCTAGCCACACTTGGATTCCTATCCATTTCACTCACTAGCAATTCAAATTGGTTACGATTTGTAACCTTCCTTTTAATTATACACAAAAACATACAAACAACACATTTTTGCATGTTTTTCTATTCAAAAATATGTACTTACATACTTTTCTTTCGCAGACCCCTTATTTCGTCCATTGTCGTACGCAAATTTCTATACGAGGAAAATGATCAAATACGACGTAAATACGACATCATAATAAGAAAAAAAAACGGCACTCGTATGCGTTGCTTGAATACTAGTCCTGTCAAAGTTGAAATACGACGATGTTCGTAAAGTACGACTTCGGTAATAATGGAATACGACTGTACTCGTATCCGAGTGTCGTATTCGAGTTGCGTGATTGGGGTGAATGATGTATTCTTACACATGGCAACCTAAATCAGAAACTCCATAAAGGACAAACATTTAAATTTTATTGAACTTAATAATCTGTAAATTGGCTTAATGAATTCCATAATTCAGATTTGACAAGCTTGCATAATCGTCTTGTTGAAGTACTTAAAGGTTTTGTAAAGTTTGTTCGCCTGTATAATAGTAATATAATAAAAAAACTTTAATATAGGATTAAAGAACAAGTTTCTGACTTTCAAAATTATATAACTTCTTTTCTAGTCCTAAGTTGCTTACTTAGAACTTCTTGCACAACGAATGGCTTGTAAATGTCGTCTGTGTGTTACTTGTGGCTCTTTTATAAGTTTCTCATCTACCTGGGCACGGCCATCTTGAAATTCCTTACGCCCTTGACCAGGAAAATTGATCCCTACAAAATATATATTTAAATTTTCAATTTGATTTTTCACATATGTATGCCTCTTCTTGTATAGTGTGGTTTATGGGCGTGGGTTTATTTTTTTTGGTTTATTATTCTATAATAAACCTTTGTAATCGTAACAGAAAAAAAAAAATTTAACACCCCCTCAAACTTTCACAGTTTGCGTTTGGCGGGTTGTAGAGTGCATATATGTAATAATAATTTGTCTGTCCGTCCGCCGTACGCCGTACGCCGGCCGATTTTTTTCAGCACTAAAAGTTCCACCATTCCTAAGTTGTTGGAGCTATAAGGACAAAACTCGGCTCAAAAATAGTTCCAGTCGAGCCGCTTATTTTGATGCATTGCCACATAAAGTAGACCGCCCCAAGGGGGAGAAAGGAGGATTTTAATTTTTTTAGGTTTCCGAAACGATTTTTAAAAACTGAGCAGTAGGATTCTTTGAAACTTGGCCTAACAATAGGGCTAGATCCCCTACAGATCCTAACATTGAACCATAACGCTCGGAGGCCCCAAAGGGGAGTTATGGGGGTTTGAACTTTTTTAGTCTCCTCAACGGTTCTTGAAAACCGAGTATCACATTTTGTTCAAATTTGGCATAAGAATAGTGTTAGGTATGTTATTGATTCCCCTAAAACCACATAACGGTCAGAGATCAGGGAGGGGAGAAAGGGGGGTTCGATCTTTTTTTTTTCGCTTTTTTCACATTCCGACTCATATTCTCCGAAATTGTTGACACTTAGCTCGAATGAAAATAAATAGCTCGAAGGTCTTGCTTATTCCAAATCCAACGCCACCTTCCGCATCAATTTGCGAATAACCGTTCACGAGATATGGGCTTATTACTGTCATCATATTCGATATTCAAGTAAAAAAATATATATGGGAACCAGATTACGTAATGATCGATTACGCAATGATGACGTTTTCATCCTCATTTTCTCTGTTGTTTCCATTCGTAAGCTGTGACGTCAGTGGGGGTGTGGTACCAAAAAGAGAACAACGCAGAGAGGGAGATTGAAAGAAAGTTCTTTGTCTCTCTTGCTCGCATAAGTAAAATGAAGAAATAAGTGCGAGGAGTCTATGTGTGTGTTTCATATGAAAATGTATGAGCAATGGTTTGAGTGAAGGAATATGAACCAAAACAGACCTTGGAACTCGATAAGAACAATTTTGAAGGGCGTAGTTAAGAAATGATATTCACACAGTTTTGTTGTTGTCTTTTGCTACAGAAGCAAAGTTGCTTATGGCTGCACATTTGTGTGCTTAAACAAATTTTTGATAATTCCAATTGTAATGTCTGTTGTAGGGTAAAAAAGAGAACACAAGGAAAGGATAGGAGAACATAGGATAGGTCATGAGCGGAGGGATATCAAATTACAAAGTCGATACGAAAAAATTTGGTTTATTATTTTATGACCGTTGTCTAACAAAAGGCGAAACGAAGTGAAGAAGTAATATTTACATCAGTTTTATCGTTGTCTTTTGTAGAAGAAGTAATGAAATTTAGATGCAAGGTCTATTTCGCCAACCTAAAAATAAATTGTTATATTTTTTTTTTTTTGAAGAATACTGAAAGATCAAAGAGAAAGATAGTTAGTTTGGTTTTTAGCTAGTTAGTAGCTTCTGCAGCAAAAGGCAATAACAAAACTGCTGCGAGTATCATTTCTTTTTTAGGGTTTCGTTCCAAAGAAATAAAGAAACCCTTATAGAATCACTTCGGTGTACTGTTTGCCGGTCGCCTTTACACATTTGCTAATAGCTTCTGAATCCTCTGTAGTTAAGGGATGAAACTTGGAATGAATGTGACCTTCGGCAACTCAAAAATAGTCGAAGATTAAAGAAAAAGTTAGTACTGAAACTAACGTTTGACAAAAAAATTATTAACTTTTACGGTCAACATGGGTGTCACTGGAAAGGGAGCGGGGCGTAGATTTTTTTCCACTATTTTAGGTACCTGGTGAACCTCCTGGAATTAAGAAATGAAATTTCCACAGATGATGTGTTTCACTTGCCCAAAAAAAGTTCCGAAAAAAAATTTTAAGAAAGTTACTTATTAGCGAAAAAGTTAGTACTAATACTAAAATCAAAAACCAGATTTATTTTCTTGGATATTTGATATGGGTATCGTTCGAAAGAGAATGCCAGCCATGAAAAGTTGTTAGTAAATGATTATAAGCCAACAAACTTCAAAAAACGACTTATATGCCGTGCCTCATACCTTATTCTGTAAAGTAATGGGCCAACAAATCTGTGCGTCTTATCTGATAAAACTAAAAAACTAAAAACTAATTGTTTTTTAATTTTATTACCGGAATTCATAAAGTTCGGTGCCATTTGATAGGTTTTGTAAAAGAAAATTTAGTTCTTGTTTTGAACTTTTTGTTTTGAGGTTCAGTTTTCGAGATATTAAGCCAAAAAAAAGATTGACCATTCTGGCTCAAACAGTGGCATACGAATTGTAAAGATCCGAAAATGCCATTTTGTAGATATCGAAAAAAGAATAAAAAAAAATAAAAAAAAAAGCATTTTTATTTTTATAGAATTTTTCGAGATATCAACCATTTAGTGTTTTGCTAAAAAAGATATCAATTAACTGTCATGTATTCGCAAACAAATTTCTCAATAAAAAGTGATTGCTGGACGTGGTTTGATGCGGTCCTGCATCGAAATGGTCGACATACACGACGCTTTTTAATTCAATTTTCTTCGATTGTCTGCTCTGCCTTCCGTCACTCAAAATTGTTCGCATTGAGTTCCAAGATCCCTTTTGTTTCTTCCTTCGCTCAAACCAAGCTGCTCTCTTACATTTTCACATGAAACACACACATAAACTTCTCACACTTCTTTCTTTAATTTACTTATGCGAGCAAGAGAGACAAAGAACTCTCTTTCTCTCTCCCTCTAGGAGTCCTTCCGCGTTGTTCTCATTTCTGTACCACACAGCTGACATTTTAGCAGACGAAGGGAAAAAGTTGAGAAAATGGGGATGACAACGTCATCATTCGTGGCCAGGCCTCCTGTATTTTTGTTAAATTGAATATCGAATATGATCACATTAAACGCAAATATCTCGTGAACGGTTGATCGCAAATTGATGCGGAAGGTGGCGTTGGATGTGGAAAAAGCAAGACTTTCGAGCTACATATAACAATTTCAAAAAATAGAAGGCGAAATGTGAATAAAGGGGAAAAAAAGTTCGAACCCCCCTTTCTCCCCTCCCTGGTCCCTGACCGTTATGCCGTTTTAGGGGGATCAATAACATGCCAAGCACTATTTTGATGCCAAATTTGAGCAAAATCTTTTGCATGGCTTTCAAGAACGGTTGAGAAAACTAAAAAAATTCAAACCCCCATAACTCCCCCTTGGGTACTCCGAGCATTATGGTTCAGCTTTAGGATCTGTGGGGGATCTAGCCCTATGGTTAGGCCAAGTTTCAAAAAATTCTACGACATAGTTTTTAAAAATCGCTCCGGAAACCTTAAAAAACCTTAAAAAAACTAAAATAGTAAAACGCAAATATCTCGTGAACGGTTGACTGCAAATTAATGCGGAAGGTGGCGTTGAATTTGGAATAACCAAGACCTTCGAGCTGTTTATTTCGATTCGAGCCAAGCTCCAAAAATTTCGAAAAATTTAAGACGGAATGTGAAAATGCGGAAAAAAATTTCGAACCCCCCTTTCTCCCCTCCCTGGGCCCTGACCACTGTGCCGTTTTGGGAGAATCAATAACATGTCTAACACTATCCCTATGCCAAATTTGAGCATAATATGTGCAACGGTTTTCAAGAACGCTTGAGGAGACTAAAAAGGTTCAAACACCCATAACTCCCCTTTGGGTACTCCGAGCGTTGTGGTTCAACTGTAGGATCTGTGGGGGATCTAGCCCTATGGTTAGGCCAAGTTTCAAAAAATTCTACGACATAGTTTTTAAAAATCGTTCCGGAAACTTTAGAGAAATGTAAGCCCCCCGTTCTCCCCTTTGGAGCGGCCTACATTGTACATCAATACATCAAAATAAGCGGCACGACTAGAACTTTTTTTGAACCAAATTTCGTCCTTGTAGCTCCAACGACTTACAATTGGTGGAGCTTTCAGTGCGTAGAAAAAAAAAGAAACTAAATACGATCTGTAGACATATTCTCAATAAAAAGTGATTGCTGAACGTGATTTGATGCGGTCCCCCATCGCGATGGTCGACTTACATCGACGCTTTTTAATAAAATTTAACTTAAAAACAAATCTGCTTCCTTTCAAATAATACGTATATCGACCATCACAGTTAAAAGTTTTTTCGGGCGTTAGTATCAGTATTATGAGAGAGGTACCATATAGACGCCCCCACAAGCTTTATAATTTTTACTTACAAAATCCAGCTTTTAACCATTTTTTAGATTTATTTGTTGCTTCTTAGAAATCATTCATTGAAAAGTTGAATAATAAACCCAAGTGTAAAATTTGCAGTGTTTTTTAAACTGGTTTGATGACTTGGAGATCAGATGCAAAGGAACAAATGATGCCACAAACAAACTGCTGTCGTCATTATTTAAGTCTGAAAAACTCTGTTTGTATTCACTTTGGTCTGAAGTTCCATCAAAGCTCCATTTGTCAATCAAAATCATTTCAGAAAAATCTGCCGAAGAGTTTTGCAGAAGAGATTTCTGTGATTCCAAAATACGTTTCACTGTACAGTCTAGTAGTCTAGTCTAGCTCTACCCCAGCTGATGCTTCGGTTATTCTCACAGCGGTCATTTGTTTCGATAATTTTTTTATATAAAGGAAGTATTTCACGAGTTGTGTTTGAATTTATAAAATTATTTATAACCAAATGCTGATGAATTTGTTAATTTTGTCTCTAGGATGAGTGGGAGAACCTCTTCAAAACTTGGTTGACTTTCAGGAGAAATTGACTGAGCAAGTTTTTTTCGACGTCTGTCAGAAAGGCCAATCTTCTTCGTTTACAACGTTTATTTTGATTTGTTTGCGAAATAATGCATGCTTCTTTGCTATTTAACCCTTACAAATTTTTCTTCACGAATTCGCTTTTTTTCCCGACAGAACTTTTTCCAAAAAAGGTCAAATTTTTACAATGTAATCAATCCTGACTTTCAATTCGTCAGTATTTATGTTTGGTAAATTGGTATTGAGGCGTTGAACAAAAACTTTTGAAATCGAGTCTGTTCTTTTATTCTCCTGTCCAGAAGTAGCTAGCCAGTGTTCAAACACAAGCATTCTCTGGAATGAGCATTTTTGGATAACGCCTGAAATAAAAATGATGTAAGATGTTATCGATTAGCAGTCATTTAAAAGTGAAATGTGTTTCGAAAAGTAGAAAAAACACCAAACACAGCAATATAAGACTCTTTTGTGGGACGTGTAATAGCACATCTTTGTGTTTAACACAAAACAAAAAATACTACTTTATGAATATAACATCAAACACCACTTTCGAAGCACTACAACAACTATATTTGTTATATGTGGTTTATTGCCACAAGAAAAAGTAAGAAACAAGATCTTACAATCTACTATAATTTCCATATTTAATATAAATGATAGCGTTGATGTAAATTTAAAAAAAGTAATAAAAGCACAGCACTCTTAGTTTTCTTCAATTTTCTTGAATTCAATTTCATTCATTTTCAATTGACAAGTATAATATTTTAATTGAGGCCATTTTAAGAGCTTAACAAAAATCCTTTTCGGTTATGTAACACTCGTTATTTTAAAAATAAAACGCTCACACAAATTCAATTTTCACAATTTATTAACCAACGTCTGGCCACTTTGAAGAATCACGAACGAATGAATCATACATACTTGAAATTACTCTTAACTTTCAACCCGGTAGTCCCTAACAATATTACGTCTAATTCTTGGAAGAATGTTTGAATTTGAAGCCTACTGAGTGTTTGAATTCAGTTCCTGCTACAACTCGGCCTTCCTGACTCAGAATCGCCCCGATTCCATTGGCTATTGCTTTCTCTATCATTAATCCATGGCTTTATGTTCGACGCTTCCCATATCACTTCATAAGGGATCTGACCTAATTGAAATCCCTCAACTTCTTTTAACACGTATCTGTCATTGGGTAGGACTTTCGATATACTATACGGGCCCTTGAATTTCGGGACAATTTTCTTACATGCACCTGGTCTACTTTCAAAATTCTTTACCATAACACAATCACCTACCTTGTATTTCGTTCCGATCCTATTACGATCTTTTAATATCTTATTGCGATTTTGATTTACCACAATTTTCGCCGCTGCTTTTTTTCTCATCTTTTCCACATCTCTCCTCAATGTTTCTCCATTACACTCATCTAGACTCTCTTTCAAATAATCTATCACTACACCTCTTTGACCTTTTCCAAATAGCAATTCACTCGGTGTTGCTCCGGTACTACTGTGAACTGTATTATTTAGAGCAAATTCTATTTTGGGCAACACCTTTTCAAGGGAGAGGGTAGTACCCGCACTAGTGGCTTTCGCTATCATCGGTCCCAGGTTCCTATTGACTCTCTCGACCTGTCCGTTAGCTTGGGGAGATCCTGTCGCGATCTTTATGTGTCGAACATTGTTCTGCTTCATAAACATTTCAAAATCGTTCGACGTAAATGCACTGCCGCGATCGGAAATCAAAACTTTCGGACGACTGTAAAATATGAAATAGGACTGCAAACAACTTAAGACCTCTCTGGTGTTAGTTGTTTTAGTGGCGAACAGCTTCACATATTTTGTAAATGCATCAACAACAACGAACACATAACTCTTTTTCCCAGACCTCATTGATATTGGACCCAGATGATCTATATGTAAGGCCTCGAACGGTGTATCTCCTTTGGGTATGCTGTGCAAAAAACCCTTGTGTTTACCCGTGTTGGGCGAAAATGCAATACATTTCAGGCAATTGCCAATATGCTCCACAACTTTTTCCTTCATTCTCGGAAACCAATAACTCTTCATTATAACCCCCATAACTTTATCCCGTCCCATGTGCCCCATCTCATCATGATGCATTCTAATCACATTTTCCTCCATACTTTTCGGCACATAAAATAATAACGTTTGACCCAACTTCCTATAGATAAGACCATTTCTCATTTCGTACAAACTACTTTCCTGTTTCTCAAGTAACTCTCTAATTCTGTTTATAACTTCATCCCTATACTGTTTTATCGACAGATTTTGTTCAAATGTATTTTCCTCCAGAATCAAAATGTTTGATGCACGGCTCAAAGCATCCACATGTTGCATTTTTGACCCACCTCTATGCTCCAGAACGTAATCATAATTTTGAAGCTCGAGTGCCCATCGTGCTATGCGCGGATTTATATCTTTTTTATTTAGTGTCAATGTTAACGAATTACAATCCGTTAATATTTTAAAACGCAGGCCATGCAAATATATCCTAAATCTCTTGAGCGCATATATAATCGCCAGCGTTTCTAACTCATAACTATGGTACTTTGACTCTTGATCTGTAGTCCTTTTCGAAAAATACAATATTGGGTGAAATTTTCCATCTCCCTTCCTTTGCATGAGTATTGAACCGAAACCTAAGGCACTGGCGTCACAATGAAGCTCCGTTTCATCCTTTGGATTGTATAGCGCTAATATCGGAGCCTCCAACAATTTTTTGTTTCAATTTCTCGAAACAATTTAGTTCCTCGTCGCCGAACTTGAAAATAGAATCTTTTCTTATAAGCCTATATAATGGCTGCGCAATAATAGAAAAATCTTTTACGAATCTCCTAAAATACGAACACAGCCCCAAAAAACTATGGACTGCCTTTGCACTTCGCGGTACTGGGAAATTTTTAACTGACTCTACACCCTTCGCATCCGGTTTTATTCCGTCCTTAGATACTATATATCCCAAATAACGAATCTCTGACTTCATAAACTGGCACTTGTCCATTCTTAAATCTAACTGGTTCTTAACTAAAATCTCGAAAACTCCTTCATAATTTCTAAATGTTCATCTAATGTATTAGTAGCTATCATTAATTCATCAATGTATATTCTTACTTTACCGGCTTTTATTAAATCTTCAAAAACTTGGTTGATGTATCGTTGAAACTCTGAGGGAGCATTCTTTAAACCGAAAGGCATTTTGAGATATTCAAATTGACCCAACGGTGTTACGAAAGACGTATATTTAACAGAATCGGCGTGTATTTGGATATGATGAAACGCGCTTTTCAAATCCAACAAAGTAAAAATAGTCTTATTAACTAAGGCATCAAGTAAATCCTCTATCAACGGAATTGGATAATTATCTCTTAAAGTAATCTTATTTAGTACGCGATAATCAACACATAGCCTTAATTCTCCTGTTTTCTTTTTAACGAGTACTATGGGTGAAGAATATTCTGACTTACTAGCCCTGATAACCCCGTCTTTCAATAATTCGTCTAATATATTTTGAACTTGTTCTTTTTCATAGTAAGATAGTCGCCTTGGAGGACAATGGAATGGTTTGTCGTTACTTAAAGCCAATTTCATTTCGCATTTTACCTCTGGTATATCGGGACGTCTGCAGTTCAGATAGCATTTACTTAGTATTGTATTAAACGTTTCTCTATATTTAAAATCTATATCTTCATTCACAAAATAATCCTTCTGTTCATGTAGCTCTATTCTCATCAAATTCAAACACTCTTCTTTACACTCTTTATCTTCAACGTATTTATCTCGCTTAACATTTTGGATTTTCAAATTTGCTAATCTCAAAAAGTCTTTTTCCAATACAACACTATATCTCATTGTATTATCTGAAACAACTAACAAATGCATTTTGATATTTCTTCCTTCAAATAGTACAACACTCTCAATTTTTCCAAAAACAAGTAACGGGCTTTTATTAATGCCAAAAATATTACATTTTTCATTTACATTCTTTATTAAAATAGGTGGCACGAATTGTTGGCGTATAAAACTCACAGGACTACCGGTATCTAGTAAGCTTCCTAATAGTACATTATAATTAGCATTTTCATTCTCAAAAATAAAATTAAAATTGCTTACGTGATCGTCCTCGTTGAATTCCTGTTGGATATGGCACACCTGAGGTTGAATCTTCTTCTTCGGGCAAGTAGCTGCAAGGTGTCCCATTTCGCCGCATACATGGCATGCTCCTCGTTCGCGTTTTGGTTTGGAGCAGTCGCTGGCGATGTGCCCAATATGTTACAGTTGTAACACCTAATGCTTCTGGGTACAGCTCCGTCCATAGTTGTTGTTGATCGTGATGCTATTGGTAACATCGGCCTGGGTTTTGTAAGTTGAATTTTGCTGAACGCCTCCAAAAGTTGATTCTTAGTGCGGAAACATTGCATCTTCGCCTGTGTTCGCAAATAGGGATCGGGTATCCCCTTAATGATACACTCGAGCAACTCGTCATCTTCCATGTTAATTTTATTGGCAAGGATAATTTTTTCGTGGAAATATTGTTGGAATGTTTCGCTTGTCAACCACTTCCTACCTTAAACCGCACGTTTCATAGTTAGGCGACTAGAACGATCTCCGAACATTTCCCTCATCTCTGACAGCAGCTGTTGAACTTCGATTGTGGTCACATCCGACCGGGAATGAAACCATTTAAGCGCTTTTCCTTTCAACCTGCAAGATATAAGGACTCTTAAATTTTGTTCGTCAATATTATATGCTGCCTTGAGATTGATCAGCTGTGCTTCCCAATGAGAGAACAGTTCCGCTTCCCCGGAAAATTCTGCCAGCAAGTCCATGATGTTGTTAAAATTATCCACTGCTCCTCTATGTCTGTTATTATATATATTAGTTTCACCTCGTCTTTGTAGCAAATCATTCTCTCTTCTGAGAAGATCGTTTTCGCGTTTTTGTAGACTGATTTCCTTACGCAGTACTTCCACCTCCCTCATCATAAGTTTCCACTCATTGTCTCTTCCTTTTTTGTCACTCTTCTTGTTTTTCTCTTTATTTGGGTCACTCGTCGTACACTCTTCATTATTCGCTCCTTCATTTCGCTCATTGTCCTCATCTTGTTCCTCGCCATCTTTATTCACGCAGCTCTCATCTTCTCTCTCGTCATCTTCGTCCTCATAATCTTCGTTTCTGTCGCTCTCATCTTCTCTCTCGTCTTCTTCCAGGGATTCATCGGCCAGGGATTTTCGTTGAACCGTCGGCACATTTGTAACGCCGGAATTGCACTTTTCTTCGAAATTACCTCGTTCTTTTTCCGGCACAGACAAAAGACGCAACAATAGTTCGCTTTTATTGCCTGTTGTTTTTTGATTTAATTTAGCAAGCCATAGTTTAAGCTGCGAAGCCGTGTAAATTTTGTACATTTCAAAATCCATATCAGACATGGTAGTCATCCCACTTCTGAAGTTGTAACACTCGTTATTTTAAAAATAAAACGCTCACACAAATTCAATTTTCACAATTTATTAACCAACGTCTGGCCACTTTGAAGAATCACAATCGAATGAATCATACATACTTGAAATTACTCTTAACTTTCAACCCGGTAGTCCCTAACAATATTACGTCTAATTCTTGGAAGAATGTTTGAATTTGAAGCCTACGAGTGTTTGAATTCAGTTCCTGCTACAGTTAGAACAATTTTTTTCTCATTATTAACCGTGGCATATTTTTAACATATTCTAGTGATTTTTGCGAAAACTGCATACATTTTTTGCCTTATGATCTGCGGTGGAACCACTGTGCAACGCCACCATAGTACCGCAACAATACACGTACGAAGAAACAAAGGCGATAAAACCCAACCGTGTTACAACCTTCAGCGGAAATGCTGAGAGAGATCGAAGCTAAGAACACAAAACAAATCCATGAAGTCAAAAAATGTAACATGAGGAAATTTATTGCAATCTATCGTAGTAGTAGATCGTAGTAGTCTTCCAAATCATCCTTTGATCGAACAGATTAATTCCACGTTAGATCTGGAGAACGAAAAGTGTCATCGAGAAACTTTCTCTTTAAGAACGAGATACTTAACCAAAAGTATCAAACAGCAGTGCAATCAACACTATTCCAACACAAAGAACACTAGAAATAGCAGAAATTTGGCAACAACTAAAATTAAACCGCGCCAAAGACATTTGATTGAGACCGTAGGAGTTTATGCCAAGCTACATGTTAACGTCTAGTTAGATTTCTCACACAAGTCGCCGCTTTTCCCCGATCAATTCTTCAACTGAACAAAAAAAGTAAAATTTTAAAGTTACTAATCAAATGTTTACTTATCACGAAAAAACCAATTACTGCGTTGATTCATGATTGATAAATACACGATTAGATAAAAAAAAATAAATAAATTCGAATACCGAAAGACACAGTGCTTTACGCGATCCGGATGTACGAGGACAGGCCGACAAATAACAGCTGCCAAAATATGGGCAATCAAAAAAAATTTTCTGAAATAAGACAGCAATTTGAGCTGCGGTCAAAAAACGGTGCAAATTCGGTGGAGCCAAAGCCTTTACCAACAGAGTCGCGAATAGTGCCACCGCCACCTGTTCCACCACCACCTGCCACACGACCACCTGCCACGCCACCGCCGACTCCACCGCGACCAATAAAGTGCCCGAAACCGAAACAAATTCTCCAAAACCACTTTTCAAAATCGACGGATAATCTTGCTGCAATTTTCGAGGATTGTGACTCGGATTGTGATCTTTCGGAAGATGAATTCGGTCTACATTTGTCATCGTGGTGAGTTGCGAAATGTTATATGGATATATGTATATCAATCAAAATCAAAAAAACAATCTAAATTATTTGGATTGCTTAGTGTTTGATGAAAGTTTGCGACTTTTTGCGGTGATTTCGTGTTTTTAGGATTGCGTTCCAAAGGAATCAGCGGAACTCTTATTAAAGTACTTCGGTGTCTGTCCGTTTGTCGCCTTTTTTTTAATAGCCTATAATATTAAAACTATAGAACTATAAATTTCAACACAGTGCTTGTCTTCAGATCTTTATGACTTTTGTCAGAATTGAGTGTGTGATGGATTGATGGATAAAACCAAAATTTTAACAAAAAAGAACAATCAAATACTCTTTCGCGAGCTTAATCGGAAACATACATGTGTTCGTTGGATGAGTTTCCCCCGCTTATCTGCACACCTATGTATGTACATACATCTGCACTGAAACTCTTTTGGAATTTAATACAAGCGAGATAAAATTATAATCGGTTATCGAATGTTTGGTTTTTTTTTATATGTATAGGGGAACTACACAGACTTTTGAGTCATCTTTTAAACAGTACGTAGGTACAGTCGTTAAACTTCAAGTCGATTTGGGTATCAAACGACAGATATAAAGATTATGAAAATTTTGCCGGATTTTGGATAACAGGCACGTACTTTCTGAGCAGTACAAACTATTTCCAATTTGAAGTACTTCCGGAGCACTGTTTTTTGTTTCTTTTAATGTGAAGAAAGCTGCTGTTGAATCATATGGACTACTCGGAGTTGCAGCATGCTCCCATGCAAAATGCATGTGAGCGGCGGTTTCAGCTGAATTGGTGACTTTAATGCTGCAGACAAAAAAGATTAAGCCGATCACTGCTTGATAAAAACTTGAATATCAGTAAAAAGTAACATCGTTTTTTGATGAAAATGAAAAAAAGAGTTTTGTTAAACGTTATTTAAAAATACAGCCTCATAATAAAGATCGAGTAGTTAAACTCCAACAATTTAGTTAACTGGAATTGAAAGTGCTTAAGGAATGCAAAGTAATTAGAAGGAATTAAAACTACTTGAAAGAACTTACTTGCGAAATTTGTTTGCTTAAATTTTGATTTTAACCATTTTGAAAGGATCTGCAATTACAATTACTTGGACTCAAGTATTGGAGAGTTGTACTTGTACTTAATAAAAATGGAAGTACAAGGAATTGTAAATGAAATGTACTTAAGTACAACAGAACTTAATTATCTTTCAAGTCTGCTTGTAACAAACGATAAAATTCTCACACTTCAAGCACACTTACCACTTTATTTTACAAAAAGATAAAATACATTTTTCTTTGACACATGTATGTACAATCGAGGATTTATTTCTTCCTACTGAGAGAAAATAGGACATTACATGTGGGACATCTCAATATAAGGCTTTGTCTTCTCTTCTTTTGTGCTAAAACATTTGTATTGAGTAACGGCCTTTCAATAGTTGAAACTATTTTGTGAATAACTTCTTGAAGTTTTAGTAGGTCGATCTGATGTGCAATTGTGAACTTCAAAAGATGGGTTTACATAAGTTTTTTTTAAATTCTGGAACTGTAATAGATTGTAAAGGAATATTGTGAACGCGAGCAAATTTGATACAAACGACAAGTGTCCATTCTGATTCCATTGATTGATGGTCAATCAATAAGTGTCAGTTATTCAGTTAATTTGTATACATCAGACTTGTTTAGTATTATATTTTAATAAAATTGACTATATTAAACAACCATGTGATAAAACACTTAAAACACTTTCCAAAATGATATCTTGAAACATGCTAACGATGTTATTCCTTTTTAAGGGATCACACAATGCTTAGGGATCCGCGACAACGAAGGTCTCTGGCCCTTCCACAAACTAGACCCAAAGCTATATTTGGACGCTCTGCGTCCACTATGTCACGAATGAAGCCGTAAGTACATAGTTAAGCTACGAATATACTCCAAATAATTTATTTTTTTACCTTTTTCCAGGCATGGAAATGCTCAAGTAAACGCCAAAGCCTATCAAACTTTGAACGAGCTGATAGAAACCGAACAGAATTATGTCGAAACTTTGTGGAGGTGGATCGGAGCCTACGAGAGTCACCAGATCTTCCAAACGTATCTAGATCATCAACGTATTTGGTGGAATATTAAGCAGATAGCTCAGTTCCATCGAGATACGTTGCTACCAATGTTTCACAGGTGCAAACGCAGCATTTCTGCCTTGTGCGGAGAATTCTCTGCTTATATTGATGTAAGAACACTAAAGTTTGGCACTGCTTGTGTAAAATTAGTGTCGAAAATGTTTGTTTTCTACTTCTTTTTAGAGAAATTGTTTTTATCCGTATGTTTACTACACAATGCATCGAGGAGAATCTCTTTGTGAACTCCGAAAAAATGCTGAATGTCTAAAGGTATTCATTTTTACTATTTAAAATTCGATCATTTAAAGAACTTAAAGCTTTTTTGACACGAGGAGGCTTTTAATAAAGGCATATTCCTAGAAAGTGATATACTCTGCATAAATATTTTGATTCCGCTTTGCGCATATTGTCGAATTTTCTCGATACGACGCATTTAGTGACCCCATTAGACAAAAACGTTTAAAATGAATTGCCATTTTTTACTAAAAGTGACTACTATATTTATCAATGCAAATTAATAAAACACCCTACTTAATACGTTTTCAAACCTTGTTTAAGTCAATTGTTTGTTCCTCTGAGGAATGCTTTAAGTTACAATTAAGTGTTCCTCTATGAGAAATCTTTTTGAACGCAACCGCCCTCCAAGCTTCTCACTGACAATGACTGACTGCTGACTGACTACTGTCTCAGCTCGTCGACTGTACCAAACTGGCTCGCTTTCGATCTTTCTTACAAAGGTTTTGGTGTTCGTTTTCGAACTTGAACTGAATGGTTTCGATGTTGTTTATGTTGCATTATGCAGTGTTTGGTTTGGGTGTTCTTTACTTCTAATTTCTGCCGATGGTCAACAGTTGAGTCAGTTATTCCATTACTTGCAGAGGTAAACGTGTTTCGGTGTCGAAAAAATGAGGTCACGTGTTCAGCCATCTTGGATTTTGTTGTGTATATTACCTTTATATTTATATCTTGACTTTTAATGACTTCTAGGAAATCGCCAACCATCTGGGTGACAAGTTAGGAATTTATGGCTCTTTGTTACTTCAACCCAACCAGAGGTTACCAAAATACTCGCTACTGTTCGAAAAAATTTTAAAGGTACACTAAAAATAAACAACAAAAAATCGTCTTCTACATCTTAATTTTTTACACTTTCAGGAATCGTTTTCCGCGAGCCATCAACAAGATGCGCGTGATTGCACCAAACTCCTTGATAAACTCGAGAAGCTAATTCAAACCGTAAACGACGCTCGTGATATTGAAGGGATGAAAAACTCACCAGTAGGTATAACAAAGTAACCTTTTTCCACCGTCTAATTAATTTTCAATTCAGTTCCGTCTCGATGATCAAAAACTAATATTTCGTAAGACTCTCCAGTTAAATATCATTGAACAGGATTCTGATAATAGCAATAAACATTACAATGCTAAAATCTTTATTTTCGATTCATTCATTATGTATGCTGAGGACAAGTACTCTGAATTGCTGTACCGTGGACACTACGATGCCTCTAAGGGAGTCGATCTTATTTTTATGGACTCATGGTTTTTGATGGCTCACCGGAGAGAACAGGTGTGCAGGTTTTTTGCAGAAAAAACAAATAACTTGGAGACTTGCTTTAACCATATTGATCAGATGCTAAATGACTATGAAAAAAACTACAAAAGTCGTCAAAGGATGGCAGTAGATAGTGGCATCGAAGAGATTATATACGACTTGCCAAGTTGACGTAGAAGTTAATACGTTGAGTGTATTTTTGATTTTGTATATTTAATGTAATTACAATAAACCGTGTGATAGAAAAGTTTTACATAAAGCTTCTAAGCGTGGAGGTTAGGGGAATGACAAGTTTCGTGCAAACCGAAACGATTTATAATCGTACATGGATGTATTTTTTTTTTACGCAGTTAGCCATAACTCTTTGAGTGAAACATCTTATTTCGCGCGAAACAAAGCCGCGCAAATCGACTTTGGGTAGATATTTGAAAACGAGACCGCACAAGACGGTCCTGAATTTTTTATTATTTCTGCACCTTGTTAGCCATGTAAACTTTTTCCAAATTCAAGCGATGCGATCAATTTAAATTTTTTACCAATACTAATTACACACAAAGGCTAAAATCAGTTAATTTCAAACTGCATGTTTCTTTAGAAGATATTTGAAAAAAAAACTGGTTAAGAAAGATTCTTACTCTGACGTTAGTGCTAAAAAATCATGGACTTCTTTGACGGAATGGTTGTAATTTCGACATGCTCTTGTGTGGGTTAGTAACTCCAGGTGCGTAAGATGCTATGCTCCCCATTGTACTTCTTATATGGTTTTTGTACACTTTACACCATCTCAGAAAACTCGGCCGGCCGTTAACGCTTACGTGATCATGTCGTTGACATTTGTAGCCAGACGGATATAAAGATGTGACTCAGGCTTTGAATTATTTTTCTTCTTTTAATTTCCACATCGGCGCAATCGAGACCTACATTTATGAATCGTGAGACTCGGAAAAATGTCAACTTGCCACCGACGCGTCGGTTTCTGAAGAAGCAACGGAAGCACGGAACAAGCATTTCAGGTTGTGTAGGCTGAATTTTGCGAGAAAGTTTTGTAGGACGGAGTGCAACATGGATATCCTGAACAAGTTTGAAAATATTATTAGCCGGATAGGATAAATATAGTAGTTATGTTTTTCATACTATCTGTAGGTCACTTTTAAGCTTGGATCCACTGATAACAACTCTAAGACCCTTGCCTGTTAAAAGAACCAAGCAATTCACAAGAGAAGCGCTAGAAATGTTTGTTTCAGGTCCTCCTACCTCCTTCATCTTCGCAAAACGACGAAAGAGTATTATTTAATGAAAGTGAAAAAGAAGAAACAGATGCAGAATTTGATGATGAAGAAGAATCTTGGATAGGGCCTTAAGTTTCATGTACTTTATTCCATACCCACTTTGTTCATTAGTTATTTAAGATCCAAATATCACAAATACTTGATTTATAGCTTAATTTGTCTTTAATAAGTTTAAAAATGTATTTTCAGTTGTTTCAGTTGTTTGACCCAAATACCGACGTTAAGCTTAATAATGCCTAAGCATCTGGTTAGAGAAGTTTGTAATACATATTTAGTAGTTTCTTTGGAGTGTTTGCATAGATCAAACACCAGGTGTCGCCAAAACTAATATATTATGGTCGCTTATTGCACCTCCATACAATATGCGGATGAAGGCGTAGCACATTTGTAACAATATATTTTTCTTTGTCTGTCTTCACCTCATAACCTTCATTAACTCTTCGTCCTTTAAAATTGATATTAGCAGCATGCCATTTGCATGGTAAGCTCAATTTGTTTGATCGTACTTTAAAAATTCTGTAGGATGCCACGTTCTTAAACGAGGAATAAAATTGGATGCACTAAACCTCTGGAGTTTATATGGACAAAAATAGCACTGAACCAAAATGCCACTTCGCTTTCCTGTAAAATAATACAATTTTTGCTTTCATAACTAGACTCTTAAGCTTGGCTAAAACTTATTCGTTTACTGCAAAGAATTTTTTTTCGTGACCATTTCTCCGTATCTTACTATACTTATTTTTCTTCTGCTGGTTATCAGAATTTTGTAGAAACGACTGTTTATAATGTTTCACATGAAATAAAGTATGAAATAAATAAAAATAAATAAATAAAAAATTTACTTGTTTGAAAAGTATTGTGTTAAGCTCACAACCGTTTTTTTTAATAGTTGCATATTTAATTCTAACTATATAAAAACAAGCACTCGTCAATGAAAATGCCTTTAAATTACTTCACAGATTGCAGTGATATAATAAATGATTGCGTCCATTGAATGCAATTTTTGATTAAAAAATTGATTCCAATCAAATAATTTCAACCGAGGAATGGTGATTTTAAAACATGAAATCAGCTATCATGTTGAATTCAGATAGTTTTAATTGAGCAACAATATTCAAGCGAATAATAGGTATATTTTTATTAAGTTACTCGATGCATTTATATTTGGTTAAGGTAAAGATTTATGTGACTTTCATCTTAAGAAAAATCTGATTTTGCCACATTGATGGTGTTTTTTGAACTTCGTTCGAAATAAAAAAAGGAAATTCTTACAGAAAAACTATGAAATAGGTATTGTGTTACGAGTTAAGCAATCCAACGTTTCTTTCTTTCATTCAAAGCTCGGCTTATACTGTTGTTTCAATTCATTCATTCAACACTCAATTGGGACTTTAGTGCAAAAGGTCCGACTTCTGTGTATGTTAGCACCAATTAATCTGTTGTATATTTAGTTTCTGACGCTTTTGATCTTTAAGTCTGATGACTGCAGATTTAGTCATTGAAAAAAGAAAGAAAGCGTATCCGCAAATGGACACAAGACGATTTCTGTCCTCCGGCGTGCAATTTTTTTTAAAATATCCACCCTTCGTACTTATTACATTTTCAAAACGAATAATCGAAAGCAGATAAATATGCGACCGCATCCTCATTCCAAAAGAAAAAAAAATGATACAACCCGAAGGGTCGTCGCTCTGTTCCCAATCGGTCGCCCCTCATTTGCTCACGTTCCAATCCATTTTGCTTTTGTCCGATGGTTTGAGATATTGCCCTGGGATTGATTGTGGTGGATACCCGTAGCACGTCAGTCAACAGACAAAAAAAAATTCAAAGGGACATTTTGAGAATGTCCTGTTTATTTCTTTGTTTTGTTTTTATGTCGTGCATGGAGTGCAAATTGGAAACCTAATGACCCCGAACGCGTGGATTGTTGTGTTGAATTTTTATTTTTTCGTTGTATCTCGAACTTTGGCGTCGTGTTTGGACTTGGGGGTTGATTTCCTGGGGCGGGGTTATTTACGACACAAACAGCCTTTCGTCGAAATCTGGTGTGGCTGAAGTTTTCAAATGGCTTTCATTTTTTTCCAAAATTGAATATGTTATAAGAACCCATTGCGTCTGTTACAAAAAAACAAAACAGTTTCCTTATAATTACATTTACTCTCCACAAAGCTTACAGTAAACGAAACATAAACCATATCACAAAACCAACCACCAGGACCACTTCCATTGGCAGTGTGTACCGTCGCCGGCTGTATTCGTCCTTCATGTCCTCCTGTATTCTGAGTATGCACTTCATACACTGGCGGATAGGACAGGCTTCCATCGCGGAGAACTCCCACTCCTTTGAGCTTTGCGCCTTGTGCGTGAGCAAGAAGGCTTTCGAGTTGACCGCCGATACCTCGACGGACTCCCATGAGTAATGGCACCGATAGGCTAAGCGTTTCTTCCGAACCTCCGTACACAGCAGGCACTTGTCAAAGAGGAATACCTTGAAGCGATATTTCTTGCGAGACTTATGGTTGTAGGCGTCGAATTCGCTGGACTTTCGGAAGCGTCCTTGGTCGGTGATGTTTAACTGAAATGGAAGTTGCTGTAAATGAGTCAGGCCGGAGGTGCGGCGACAGGCTTACCTCGTTGAGTTCCTCAATGCAGCTGACCTCCTCCGACTCATTCACTACCGCAAGGAGGTTGCGCATGCGGGTCTCCAGCTTACAGCACGACATCAAGACTGGCTTGCAATTGATGCCAGCCTTGTAGAATTCCTGTCAAAGAAGGCATTATCAAACGGGGGCGTGTTGAGTGGTAGTGAACTCACTGTTATGAACTGATGCAGGAGCAACGGATATCGGGTCAGTCTTTGGATGGGCTGCACGAGGAAGCTGTCGATTCCCAGTTTGTCCTTAAGCTCTGTTTGGAGTGTCTGCAACGAGAGTGAGTATGTGTGTGTGCTGCAAGGATACGTTGGCTTACCGTGAAATACTCGTGGTGGTCCCGACGGAGTTGCATAGATGTCTTTTTGTTCATGGTGAATGTGACGTAGCAGTAAAAACTGTTATTCTGGAAAAGAACGAAAGAAATGAATTTTAGTTTTGAGTTCTGTAGCCTTATAGGGCTTCGTTCCAAACCCTTATGGAATCAGTTGGATGTCTGCCTGTCTTCGTCGCTTTTTACATATTTAATTATAACTTATAAATCCTTTGTAGTTAAGGGATGAAATTTGGACTAAAGGTGTATCTAGGCAACCCAAAAATAAATCATGCATTTTTTTGAGATTAGTCGCAGATTGAAGGAAACCTAAGTACTAATACTAACACTCGGAAAAACTTTAATCAACTTGATGTTCGATTTGGGTGTCATTGGCAAGGGGACGGTGCCCTAATTATGAAAATGATTGTCTGTTTGTCATTCACGCTTATTCTGAGATTCGAACGATTCGTTTATTCTATTCGATATATCTATTCCTTCGAATGAATTTTCCGTATTCTGAGATTCGAACGAATAGTATTCATTGTCGGATGAATTTCAATGAATTTCAATTTTAATTTTATGAAGTTGGCTGTTTGAAGGCAAATTTTTCAAATCTATTGACATTCGGATTTAAAAAAAATCAAAAAGAGCAACGAATATAAGATATGGCAGTTGTGTTATTTTTAAACAGTCAAGACGGGGAGGAGCAGATTTGCAAAAGAAGGATGATGGATGCATCGGTATCAATTCGGTTAGCTGAAAATCCCTTAGCTATCTCGGGATTTTCCTACATTAGTCTTACCAGCAATTCTTTTTGCTCCTGGTTGGTCCAATTGGAATGTGATTGCGACCTTAATAAAACCAATATATATTCATAAAATTTAAAATTGTAACAAAAATATCTGAAGTTACATGTTTTGTGAATGTAAACGATAGGAAAATAACGAACAAATGAAAATGACATTTCATTCGAATCATTTGAATGTCAGAATACGCTTTGAAAATGAATTTTCGGTTGCTAAGGTAAACTTTCGAATCGTTCGAATCTGACTCACTTTCGAACGAAAACGAATCTCAGAATAAGCATCATTAGGCTTTAACCGTAATAATTGGCAAACCACTTAGAAGTAAGAAATAAAACTTCGTCGAAAGATGTATTTCAGTTGCCCAAAGAAAGTTCAGGGAAAACATTTTATGCAAATTTCATATTAACGAAAAACTTAGTACCAATACTAAATTCGATAAAACAAATTTCTTTTATTAGTTTTTTGATATGGTGCAAGTCATCGCAATACCCCAAAATTATCCAAAAATCGTGTACGATTTTTTATTCACGGGAATCTATTGAGTGAGGCAGGTGTTGTAAAACGAATTAGAGTTTTAATTTTGAACTTATCATTTGGAAGTTAAGCTTCAAAGTCGAAAGAAAGGCGTCCCCCCTCGTCATTTCTAGACCCGTGTGATCCTTGTGTGACACTTAAATGTGCTGAAGCAATTTTCACACAACCTGCGCGATCAGCAAATGGGAAAGGATTTCCCTTTGTTTAGTGTCATTCGAAATGAAAAAAAAAAGTTACTTTAGCTATTTTGATTTGTTAATTTCATTAACTTATATTAAGTCCTAGCTACTAATCTGTTTGCTAACGAAACCTCACCCTCGGCGGGTGAGTAAGACCCGAGCGGTTAAGTTTGAGTACTTCGTGGTGAAGCTTATTTAACCAACGTCATAGTTGTCAATAACTTAAGTTGATAAAAATCAGTCATATGAAAAAAACCCGGGCCTTCCCTCTTCCTCCCTGCTCCAGTCTTTATATTTTTCGCGTGATGAGGGTATTCAAAAACTCCCTCTCTCGAAACAGAATGACGACTCTTTGCCTAATGATTTCCCAACAAAACATAAGACTGTGGTGAGTTTCTCATTCCGTGACACGCGAGTCTCCAAATGAAAAAAAAAACTCTCTCCCCACAAAATTGCTGACGCCAAACTGCCGCCCCTTTCATCCCTTCGCACAGCGCCAACCATAAAAATGCAAAAATTTCTGCCTCTCGCCTTAGGTCATCAAAATGATGCATTCACCACACACACCACGTTATGCTTCACCGCCACATGGTGGCCCCCCATTATTGTGGGGCAAACGTGATAGAAATTCCAAAACAACTACGCCACAAACGAGCTCAGATACCTTCAAAGTGCAAAAACAGAGAGAAGACAAAAAACCTCATTAAGGTGTTCCCCGGACTCGAGTTGAGACCCTCGTTTGGTTGAAATTTGGCATTTCAATTTGAATTCCAGACCTCAAACTGAGCCGAAAGGTGTGGCGGCGAAGCGAATTTCTGTGCGTGAATTATTGCAGCCGAGGCTGAAGCTGAGGTCGCGGCATATCGCTCGTAAATTTCGCTCTAAGACCGATTTATTTGTGTGTTTGGGATGTCCAAGACGACGAAGAACGGCGACGTCATAATTTCCCAGAACCACAAAAATGATCGTGCATGTATTTTTGAGATCACACACAGAGAGATGAAATAATTTTTGGTGACGGATGTGACTCTGTGTGTGTGGATCGACCGAACGCACGTGGGCATTCGTTGGCGAGATCGTAAAAATTTTAGTTGAAATTTACGTCTAATTAAGTGAAGTGATTATTTTCGACACATCGTCGCATGTGGTGTCGTGGAACGTGTAGTATTTGCGCATGGTCGTGCGTGGAAATTAAAAAAAAATGTTTTTGTGTGAATCTCATGGCCTTGGAGCTGATGGTAAATCGTGGAGTGGGCATCGATTGCGAAGTCGGGCTGGTGGAGTTGAAGTGGAAGTTAAGTTTACCAGCTTCTAGCTTGAGATATTGACATATGGAAGAAACGATTGGTAGTTCCCCTTCCATTGGAGTTGGGTGAAGCAAGTTGAGCTTATCGCGGAACTGAGCACATGAGCACAGTCTGTGCCACTGGGACCCCATGTGATTGTCATTGAACCCTGAGATAGTGTTTCCTTAACAAAGATAATAAAAATTTCCATAATTTTTTCTTATGATACCTAGCAATTCCATGGGTGGTTTTTCTTTAGAACTGGTAGCATCCCACGGTTCGGTTCAAAGGTTGATCATTGTTCTTTGAACGGTAGTTAAATAGTTAATTTTGTTAGTTTAGAAGAAACGTTTTACGTTAAACTAGTATTTTATTTTAGTGCATAAACATGGTTCAGCTTTTATAAAAGCTTCTAGCAATGACGGTCATTCGAATATCAAAATTCACCGTAAAGGCTTAGAAACAATGCGGGTTTGTAAAAGGTAGCGAACAAATTCCGGAGGTCTTCTTGACAGTAGAAAAATTTACGAGGTACTGCAAAAGCAAGAAAAATCAACCAAGGAAACTAGAAGTATGTCTGAGAAGAAAAAGACAAACATTTCTTTCCCCAAGAAAAAATCTCCCGAAGTTTGTCTGAAATGTGAAAGCAGGATTGCTATATTCTTGTTTGAAATTTTGTTACTGACTTATAATTTAAAAATAGTCCTAAGTGAAAGAATAAATGAAAATAAAATAAAATAAAACAGAATAAAAGTTTATTTTCTTTCTGACACTTCTATCCCAATTTATCTGTTCATTTGACAAATGATTTGAACTTGTTGTCTGTAACTGCCCAACGTTAACGAATAGTTTCCACCCGTCGATTATCTAAATCATTAAAAAATATCCTTGCAGATTAATCTGTTAGCATTTTTTCCTTCGCGGATCAATAGCAATCGTTTTTCTGATTGGCTATAAAAAATTTTGGTTAAAAAATTAAAGATCCAATTACAAATAAAGTCGAAGCCCTCTAAGTCGAATTTTCACGGGATATCAAAATTAGTTCGAGTTAGAGGGATTTTTCGAAAAATTCGAGTTAGAGGGATTTATATTTTATTTTTTGTATAAAAGCAATTATTTTATTCAAAAGAGTATGCATGTAAGGAAAAACCATAGGAAATTACTTAAAAAAGCTTGTAATTTTGGATTGGATGGATGGAAAGTTGGATAGTGAAGCCTTTCAAAAAAGGACTCTATTTTAATAAGGCAGTGTTTGACCTCATCCGGACTCTCAATGCATTCACTAAATGAAGCTTGAAAACATCTCAGACACCTAACTGTTTTTATATTAAAAGCAAATTGTTTGAGGCCAACCAGCCACACATGGTTGTGTGTAGACGACGATTATTTGGCCCTAGACGACAATTGTGTTCGCCCAACATGATTGTGCTTTGAGAACCGTTGGCGAATAGTTTAGATTTTCTCATGTTCTGTGGGTTCGAAGTTTGATCCTCATTCTTGCTGTGAACATTCTCTTTCTTTCTTACATAGGTAAACAGTTGTAAGGGTAATCGCATGCGCTTTTTTCTCCGCAAAAAAATTCGACTTAGAGGAATTGAAAATAGACCAAGAGTCGAAAAAATGTATTCGAGTTAGAGGGCTTTTCGACTTAGAGGGCGTTCGACTTAGAGGATGGATTTTGTATGGAAAATTGAAGAGAATGTCAAAATATGGCGAAAAAATTCGAGTTAGAGGGATTTTCGACTTAGAGGGCTTTGACTATATATAACTTTTTCCAAAGAAAAATCTGCAGTTGTAAAACAAACCCATGAGCAACAGCAAAGGAATTGAGCAGAGAATTTAACCCTGTCAGCATCAATTGGAGGGCCTCTTGAAGTTTAATAACTGACTTTTGGATAAGTGTGCACGAGTGTCCTAAATAAATCTATTTACTCAACCACGTAAAAAATGGGAATATAAGGAGTGGACCATGTAGTGGTTTCAGCTTCCGTGAAACGACATCGTTTGAACAACGTTGGGAAATTTTAAAAACTGATTTCCAAAGTAAACGTCGTGCAGTCCAAATAGTGGGTTTTTTTTAAAGAAGCTTGGACCCAAATACAACACCCAGAGCGCCTGCTTTACGAGAGAATGTGCAAAAAGTTCGTGAGTCTGCCATGCTACTGGACAACATTAATGGTCCCCGTCGTCGTACGGTGCTCATAGACGAGAATGTAGTTACTCTAGCCGAGGGTTGTGTGACTTAGTACACGAACTTATCATCGATTTTAACAACAGAACATTTCACGCACTAGCCTGAGAAGAATTCTGCACAAAGATCTTGGATTATTCGCTTACATGGTCCAATTGATTCAACAATTGAAGGAGCTCGACTATCAGCTTCGTTATCGTTATAGCTGGAATTATTACTATTATACAGTAAACTTTCTATAATTCGAACCTCTATAATTTGACAACCTTTATAAATCGAAGCATTCCCACAGTCCCCTGAAAATATCTCTGTAAATTGAAGAAAACCTATGTAATTTGGTTGCCTCGTTAATTCGAATTTATTTTTGTGCAAAACAACCTGAAAACCTCTTTAATTCAAAAATTATGGCAGGTTTACCTCTATAATTATAAGTCAAGTTTACTTCTCTTTTTCAACAACCGTTAGTTGAAATACGTAGGTGATGAAAGTGCAATAAGCAATATTTTTTTTCTGCAACCTCCGTAATTGGAAACCTCTATAATTCGAAGTTTTGCCCAGTCCCATGAAATTCGAATTATCGAGAGTTCACTGTAATATGATTTTGGGCGAAATTTGTTGACGGAATGTATTTTCATGTCAGCGGAAAATGCGCACGTTATTGTCTAAAAGAGAGTGACGGTTTAGTGTGGATTATGGAGTGGTGGCATCATTGGACCAGTGTTCTTCGAAAATCAGACTGAGAACAACGTTTCGGTGAACGGTGGGCATTACAGGGCCATGCTAGCCGATTTTTTTAAATGAAGTTTATGAAGTGCACTGGGGTGCTGCCTTATACGAGTTCTCATTTCGAAAACAAAATCGATGCAAACGGAAACTGAGGCATAGACATCGGCCTAAGACATCAACCGGTTTAACATCGGTCTGGTTAAACTTCTGATCGTTTTTTGAACGTTGAAAATTCACATTCTCAAATATCATCTGCCTTACCCAATAAATTTTAACTCAACTAGTCACAAAATTTTCACCGAAAACAGCTCTAAGCGATAAGATTACGTCAATTTAGTTTATCGCTGCATCGTATACGAACAGAATAGATAAACGTGTAATTATGGTGCTAAAACGCGGTGATTTGTATGCTGGTAATGAATATCTACAATCGACAACGTGACAAGTACAAAGCGATGTAAATAATGTCAATTAACTTATTCATTGGTTGAATATTTATCGAACTTTCTCCGGATCTGTGTCTGTGGGTAGACACCTCATCAAGATTTGTGAATTTCCCAGATTTGAATTCGTTTTGATGACGATTCGAGTGGTAAAAGAACTGAATTGACACTGTTCAAAATAGAAATGATCGACAAACCACTATCGGCATGCCTTATTTTTAACTAAAAGACCTTAAGAAAATTTGAGCTTGTCCCAATTGAACACATTCATGTTTATGATGGCCACATGTAGATTGAAATGTGAGCCAATACTTTGAATGAAAAAAGTACAGACAAAACTCAGCCGTTTTTCAAACATCTAATTTATGATTAGCGTAAAAAAACTTTTCATTTTATGCGTTCCGGACACAATTTCATTTTGATTTACGGTAATCATAAATTAGATGGCATTTGTTTCCAGTTTATATACGTCGTGACCAAATTTTGTGAAATCGAAAAAGACTCCAGAGGTTCTTATAAATTGTTGATTAAAACTCAGGACCATTTTCGAAAATCGATAATGATGTAGAGATTTTGTATGATTTTCCATGAACTAAATTTTACCATTTAGTCCTCAAGATCACATTGATTTTAAAACTCTCAAGCAACACACCAAGCCGCTCTCAAATGTTCAATCCAGAAAAAATCTGATCTGATTTAGTATACCCCCTTTTTTTCTAGATCTAACTGCATTGTCGCCAAAGTGGCTTCAGCTTTTTGATACTTTCTAGATCTGTTAAATTTAAATTCAACGCATGCGTTACACGCATTCTACTCCGACGCAGTAAACTTGAACAGGTGTAGAAATAAAAGCATAAACTGATCGTGAATTGAAAATTATTTACGATCAAATGACTGCGCTTCTGCGTTAATGGAAATTTATTCATGAATAAATGAGAGCGATAAAAGATTGTTGCATAACGATTTGTGAAGTTCTCTGACGACTTATCGACAGAAACAGATGCACAGTGTCACTGATGGGGAACGGGGATGAAGTTAAATTTAGAAAAGCGACTTTGGAGGCAATTTCAATCGCTTATGCTCTGGCCAATCCAAAGCGACTTTGGGGGAAATCTCAATCGCTTATGCTCTGGCCAATCCAAATCTAGACAGTGGCAGATGTGTATTGCAGATAGTTCAACTATTTTGACTAAAAATTCAAATTTGCAAATCGGTACTTACGACAGGAAACGGTCTAAGTCAATCTCAGTGTTGTCATTCGCTGCAACCTCGTTGACAGCTGTCAAATAATAAAGCATTTGACACTAGTATTTGAAAGCTTATATAATGACGAATATGTTTCCAGAACGACTGATCTCTTTACATTCAACAACTGGTCTACTTTCATCATTCATCAAAAGTAGTTTTTAGTCAACACGAAGAACATAAAAGTACTGAGCAAGAAAAAAAGGAAAACGAAATAATATGGTATTGTCTTAAGCAAGAACTCTGCCTTTTGACAAGATAATGGGTGGGTGGGTCACTGTATCGAACTGCATGAGTTTATAACTCAGCAGTCGATGTATTTTATGTTGTTAGGGAGCTTTGCTGTTTTTTAGAAGAATTTTTACTTTTTTTGTGAGTTATTGAGAAGGAGCGATGGAGGAAACTTATGTCAAATAAAAGTGTTTTTTTCCTTTTGGTTTTCCATTCGAAAGTGGCTGTTTAACAGTCACCTCGTCGTTTTGTTCTTAAATTATCGGATACTGACAGCTGTTTTCTGTTCAAAAAATACCTTCGCAGCACGAAATAACTCGCTTTACGCTTAAACAACGTTGTGAAATATTCGAAATTTATTTCCAAAGTGAGTGCTGTATAGCCCAGACAGTGCATTCTTTGAAAAGAAGTTTATCAGCCGTCTTGGCGATGTCAATTGGCCGTTTCTGAGCTGCAATTTGACGCCGTAGCACCTTTTTTGTGGGGAACCGTGAAGATTTGATATTTTGAAAACAATCCAAAAATAATTTGAGTACTTAACCAACAGCATTCAAACAATCCATGAACTGCAGCCCGAAACCATCTACAAGGTCTTAGAAAATTATAGTGGCAGAAAGTGTTTTAGTAAAGCCATAGTAGATAAAAAAAATGATTTGTTTCTTTTATTGCATTCTTAAAAAAGAAACTTGCATTTGGTCCACCTTGTATATGAATTCGTTATTTAAAAAGTGTGTTAGCTTTTTAATAACTTCCAGCAAATAAGTTGTATACTAATCCAGTCCAATTCACAAATGAGCTAGGCAAGATATCCATCTCCCTCGTCTCTTCCCCCTTGATTTCATTTGACAGCGTTTTTTATGTGAATACGTGTGAGCTGCTAATTGCTTCCTGTTTAAAATTAGTCATTGCAACCACCAATTTTTTTTGCAAGTTTATATTTTAGGCTTATTTTAATGGAAATATCTACAAAAAATGTTTCTATTGTTGCAATGAGCATTTCTCCAACTATAATAGCAAATTTAGCCTATTTATATTAATTAAAAAAATGTATTTCATACTTTCAAAAAGTAACGTCCATTCACTCTCCGTACAACAAGTATTGGCGGCGAAAATAAAAAAATTAGAACAAAATGGAGTTGCTCGGAAGCATATAACAATGTGCGTAAATTTGGATATCTTGTTTGGAATCAGATCAAATTAGGTTCGAATTAGAGGGAATTTACGAAAAATTCGAGTTTACCTCTAACTCATACTTTTTTTTTTCTGTTAAAAAGCCTTTATTTTGGACTGTAACGTATATAAATGGAAAATCGTGTAGGATCATGTTCGCGAGCAAATCCTTATTTTTGTTGTAAACATCGTCTTCTCTCTCTTTCTTGCATAGGTAAACAATCATAAGGGCAACCACATGCGCTTCTTTCTCCAACGTGTTTGCACTAAAAAATCAACATAAAATGAAAGGTGTTCGTCCAGCGCCAAATTGAGAGAAAGTCAGAGCATGCAATACAAGTTGCGTGCTTGATACAAGTTGCCAGAGGAAATTTTTTTGTTTATTTTTCAGCCAAAGAAAAAAAATTCGAGTTAGAGGTATTGAAAATAGACCAAAGGTCGAAAGAATGTATTCGATTTAGACGTATTTTCGACTTAGAGGGAGTTCGACTTAGAGGATGGTTTTTGTAAGGATGAGTATGGAAAATTAAAGGGAATGCCAAAATAAGGTAGTGAAATTCGACTCAGAGGACGTTCGACTTAGAGAATTTCTACTGTATTTGCCAAGGTATAAGTTTTTAATTTTCGAAATTCGTCAGAACTGGCTCGAAAGTACATTTTTTTCTTAAAAACATTGGCCGGCAGATTAAAAGTTCCTCAAAACAGAACTTCAGGAGGCCATCTACTAGAAAAAATTACAACAGTGCTTTGGCCTGGAGTGTTGGCAAGCCAAGCTTATCTATTTTGATCTACAGGTTGTTAGGTTGTTCACATAAATGTGTATACTGCTAAATTAAATTATTTCATGTTAATAAAAAAAACATAGATAAGGTTTTTGTTTGTTTAGCCATCTTCCTAGCTACGTCTGTTGATTGCAGATTTTGACTTCTGGACAAAGTGGCTCATACAGTATACAAATTTCAACCAGAGACACCTCATCGCATTTGTCGCCAGACTGAAAGGTGCTGAGGTAGAGGACGTGTCGGTAAAAAATCAACAGACTTCTCAAGCTAAGATCAATAATTAGCATGTACTTAAAATCCAATGATACGTCTTTTTAACACTCACATTAAATTGTATCGCTAGCTCGTCGAAGAGCAGCTTCAAGTCCCTCTGATTTCGCTGCATCATCGGCAGGATCCAGTCCTCATGCAGCTCTAAGATCTCGCCAATATTCCCCAGCAGATCCTCTCTTCGCCCCTTCAGCGTCTCCGGTAAGTCCTCCCGACTGAAAATTGCACCATAGTTCTTCAAGCCTCGCTTCAAGTTCTCCACGTAATTCACCTCGGTCTGTACGAGCTCCTCGATAATGTAGCTGATCTTCTTCGACGCGTAGATCTCCGACTGATCGCACGGAAAGAGATTATCCAGCGACAGACTGTCCTCGTCCTCATGGCTAAAAGAGTTTCGAATTTGTTTTCAGTTTGAGGCAAGTGTGTATGGGGTTAATTTTGTGGAGGGTGGCTTACTATTCATCGAAACTATTAGATTCTGTGGGGCTGGCGGGCGGCAATGAGGATGATGACTTGCTAAAAAAAACCAACAAAAAAGTGGAGGGATTGGGGAATGATCGACGATTGAATTTTAAACACACACAACACAAAACTTCATTTTTTTCTTTTATCGAAGTAGTCGCTAATTAACTGCGATTCCATTGCGACTGTGACATCAACAAAACAACAAAAAAAAAGCAAATCTTTTATTAGACTTTCGTATTAACGACGTCCAACACATGAAAATCACTTTGTTGCGGTTGGACGTAGATAACAATGAAATAGCAAACAGCTTGATGACAACAACAAACTCAGATACTTTGCAAAAAAAAAAAATACCAAAAGATAAATTCGTTTCGTACTCTAAATCATTTTGCTTCTCCTGCTGGTGGTCGCGTTTAGATACAATCGACACGTAAATAACCGCTGCTGTGAAAACCACCAAAGATACGATGTCGATCCAAGAGAGGTAGATAACGTCGAAAAACATGACGTCTATTTGAAACTAGTTAAGCGTAAAAAAACAAAAAAAAAAAAACTAAACCGAAAAACGCGTTTTGAAAAATAAACGAAACTAAACTCCGACTTGATTTTCCGCGTTTGGCCGCGAAGAGATCACATTCTGCACTGGCGCGTCGCGTGTGGGTAGAGAGTGAAACTCACCACGCTTGTTGTTGGCGAGAGCTAGCGTCGACGTCGTTGTCGGCAGCGTGTCGTTGTCGAATTGAGAGACTTTAAGCGTGAAGAGATTTGCTTGACGCTCTCATTGATAATTATTTTTTGATTATCAAATTTTCGTTGTTGTTGCGGTTTCATTGTTATGCTATTGGTGTGGTGTGGAGGGAGGGCGATCTTTTTAAATAGCCGATTATGCTTGGTGTCAAATACTTTTTCGGGGGCAGCTGCTATCTGAATTCTTGCGAAAGCAGCTGAGGTAACGAGGCAATTTTTAGGATGTGATTTGACTGATAGGAGTGTGCTGTCGGGCCCGGGACATGGAATCGTGTGGTGGATTCGGGGAGTTTTGGGATACGCAGCCTACGCAGGAGTACTGAACACAGAAAAAGGGCAGAGGTGGTTGGTGTATTTGCTAATGCAATAAAATCGAACAAACTATCGATCACATAGGTGTAGACTGGTGGATGAGTTCAGGGGTGTGGTTTAGTACGTAGGCGCGAGGAAACAAGAAAATAATATCCCACGAATCGTGCATGCTGATAACACGGGTTGATAGTCTCTTACGAAGATTACACATCCATTGGCGCAAACCATAAAAAAAAACAGGTGGAACGTATTCTACCCGTTGAAGTCTACGGCAAAGATTTTAATCAACTCTAAAAGCCTACTAAGCATTGTTAAGAGTCCTTTATCAAGCTAAGCTGTGTCAAGAGGACATCGCTGGCTCGGATTCTGGCTCACTGATGTGAAAGGCAATCATGTCACAAGCATTGCTATTAGAAAGGAAACAATTTGGGGGTTTTTAACTTTTATAATAAATTTCCTTACATTCGTTACAGCAACGGTTTATTTTTTTTTATCACATGAAAACACAATTTCGTACTTACAACAACTTTTAGAATTTGTCTGTAACTAGATTTTCACTCGAGTAAAATGAGGTACGAATCAGCATAACATTGACTTAACGGATTTGAAAAACTTAGGTTTTGGGACTGGAAATTTGTGATTTTAATTTGCCCCAAACAGTTACACGTTGAGGATGGAGAGGCTTTTTAACAATAAATCTGGGTTTATCTGGGTCCGAGCTCCAGATGCGACAATTTTGCTTATTGGCGTATCCACCGAGGTGGAAATAGGCGTCATGATTCAAGATTATTTTTCGATGAAATTCCGGATCATTATCATGCATTTCGAGTACCCAATCAGCAAACACACGACGATGTTGATGATTGACCGGATTGAGTTCTTATGTTAATTGAACTCTATAAGCCTTAAGAACCAAGTCTTTATGCAAAATCCAGTGTAATGAAGTTCGTGGAATGCCCAATTCCAAAGAACGACGAGGAATGGACAAACCAGGGTTTTCTTCAACACTTTAGGCTACAGCAGCAATGTCTCAGTGGTTCTTGACCGACATGCACGGGTTTTATTCTTCACATCACTAGCTTGTCCCAACAGGTCGAATTTCCCAATTTCCGTATTGCGGTCCGACAATGTGCAGTTAATGACAGAATGTTGATCTTATTATTATATGTGTCAAAAGTTTACAAATTTGTCTTACTCAATATTTCGTCAATTTATCTTTGTAAATAAAAAAATAAAAACGTGTAATCGAAAGTCTTATCACTCGCTACTTGTGTGATCAAAATAATGGTCTCTATATTACGCTGAGGGAAGATAAGCCCCACAGGTCTGTCCGATCAAACTCTTAAGAAAGGTAATTCGTATGATGCAAGAAGAGTGTAAGCATAAGTCGGAAATATTGAGAAAAATATTCCAAGGGTTAGCCAATTCAAATGAGGAGCTTGTGGATGTCTTTTATTTAAAAAGGAACAATAGAGAATTTATTAAATAGTTTGGACGAACTTATTGATGAGTACGAAAATATATGCATTAATCAACATGACGTAAAAAGGTTATTAATACTTTGTTTGGCTTGTACAGAGTGTGCTTTTATTTTGCTCTGAAATCTTTGTGACTTATCTTGCTCTATTATTGTCTAAACAAATTCTTCAAACACAAATATATATCTTCAATAGAATTCAAAAAGGAAAGTGAATCAGAGTTTGATCGATGACAAACCAAAGTCTAATAAATTCTTCACCAAAATTTCTTTCGTGGCCTTGTTGACATATTAATCTTGTGACAACCACTACTATGTTGCATTCTCTGTCTTAAAGTATTTGAAGTATTAAAATGTAAATAAAGCACTCATAACCTCATACTGAACTTCAAATTCACAGTTTTTCTTCGTTTAAGCTTTGGCACACAATTTAATTAAACTAAGTCTATTCAATAAACATCAAATTAAATTCAAGTTTGCTGTTTTGATCAATTGTGACAAATTTTAGACTGGATTATTAAATATGATAATATAACCACTAGTAGAGAGAAATTAACCAGAAAAATGTTCTCTTTCGATGGTAATGCTGCTGTCCGAAGATGCATTTTACCGATCTTGCTCGGAAATGATCAAATTCCGAGACGCTGACGAGGTATATATTTTAGTTCACTGTCGTAAGATAACTGAATATTGTATGAGAAGCTCAATTAAAATCAGCTACATGTCTCCAAAAATGTTACCTTTCTTTTACTTTTCGTTGTGGTGTCACAAATGAATAGGGCTAATGAATGAACAAACGCTACAAGCAATATTATTAATGACATTGCAGCCATGTCTACTTTCGGTATATCACTGGACACTGGGTTGTTCACCGAAAACTGTTTGCAAAGCATTTCTACTGGTGTGAAGGAGGTGTATAGAATGTAAGTGACAGTCAACAGATCTCAAATGCTTCCAGATTATCGCGATCGTCGCTTGCACTCGAACGCCAGTCAGCGCAATAAGCAAACAGCACGAATGATGTAATAAATACCTTCCCCTTCCTTCGACTTCCGGTTTGTGTGTGGCTTAGGAAAGTCATAGCCTGTTGAGTAAGGCAGATCATTAAAAAAGTGTTACCGCAATCATATCTTTATTTATTTTAGATTGTGTATTAAGTTTTGTTCGCGCTCAGTAGTTAAAGTTTGTAGACTTTAGACGAGGTGCTCAGATGTTTACTCATGGAGCTCAAAGGCATACAATACAGCCCGTTTAATCAGTTGAAAGATTTTGAATACGTAGATGGTCTATTCTTACTACTGGTAATATAAGATTGCAATATAGTAATAGTATAATTTTTTTTTGTAACTTTTACGAGTCTCGCGAAAGAGATAGGCACAAATCTGGAGCATAGATCTTGGATTCAGGTGTTTGTGAGCCGGTGTCTAAGAACAATTTTGCGAATTTGGTGGCCTTAACAACTTGCTAATAATAATTTATAGGCACCCACCAAGCAGCAACAAATGTTGAAGGGGATAAAACACTGCAAATGGAACTGGGTCGGCTACACAGTAAGGCAACCAAATAATAGCATCGTCCGACAGACTCTCCGGTGGAACCTAAAAGGTTCTAAACGTCCTGGGGCGCCAGGTAGGACATAGAGACGTACAATTGAAAAATAAATACACCAATTATAACTGAAACAACGTCACTGTTACATTTTAAATTAAATGTTGGCGCTCTATGCCTATGATTGTTGATAGATCTTAGCCTAAAAAAACCTTTAAATTTAATATCAAAGCTCAAGAGGAGAGCTAATCAAGAATAGATCTTCTTTGCGATGAAATAAATTAACTTGTATACTAAGTTTTTTTTTTCTGATTTTATGAAGAGATCGAGACTACCCCTATTACCGCTATTATTAAATCCGGTGGATCGGAGATTTCCTTCACTCATTCGATTCACGTTCGCTTATTTGCGCTATCATTAAATCCAATAGGTGCACTAAATTATTACATCAATTATCTCTTTTTCGCAATCAGCTGTTCTTCAGTAGGACGTTAAAATTAAAAAATTTCAGTTAAGATTCAAAAGTTGACAATTGTGTTTTTTCGTGCCAAGATTTTTATTACAATGTAGTGGATAGTATTTCTCAGTTGTTTATGGTTAAGAAGTGAACAAAAGACCTATGCGATCCCATTTAAGGAGAACTGCTCGTAACGTAATGGATTTGTCAGGTGCATCGTAAATTTAACGTCTCTTTCTCATTAAAAACTTCCGGCTCAGCAAAGAAGCGTTTGCACACGTTTTAAGTCTTTTGAAAAGCGAGCTACCGAAAACTTTTGCGTTTCTTCACAACATCAGTTTGCTGTGTGCCTCCGATTTACTCCGAATGAGTAAATAAAGTTGTATTTTTCTAACAAAAACAAAATACATTATTTCATCCCTTACTTCTGTCATAGAAAATAAATAAAAACAGAATAGAAGAGGTAATATTTGAATTACTTTTTTCCATTCATTTAGTTTTTTTTTGTAGTTATCTTCCTACAAGTTAATTTCTTAAATAATGTAAAGCACAATAAAAATAACTTACATCTTTACGGGCAAAAAGCTTAAACTAGACTTTGTTAGGTATCCGCAACGAATTTGTACGGGGAGATTCGAGTCGATGGGATTACATAATGCAGTGAATCTCATTCCGCATTACCGACATGCGGAGTACTCAATTCGAACGGATTTAATAGCAGATAATTTTCGAATTAGGTGGACCTTTCCTCCGTTGGATTTAATACTAAGGGTGTATGATAGGATCATTAATTAGGGAGGGTGAGTTCATTCGTTTAAGGGTGGGGCAAATATCGTCTCATTTTTCTACAGTTTCAATACCTCGACCTAATTCATAATCTAAAACCCTAGCAAAAGCGTCTTCCTAGCACAAAAAAAAAATATTATGAATTTTGGTAGTGGATTTTCAAAGAACGAATGAATACCAATATATGGTCCAAGCAGTGATGTGCTCTTTTCTTTCATTTTTAAGGCTAATCCACTTAATCAGATCGAATCTGCAGCTGGCGGGACAATGTCCTAAGTGTTAAAAGGTATTTGAGAAAAAAACTGAAACGTTACTAGCCATGTAGTAGTTTGCTTCTCCAAGTGTGAAATTTCGATCAGTGCGATCATATTTATAAGATGCTATTTCGTATTTAAAGACGCGTATTAAGTTGAGATTAGAATGATTACAAAATGTTTGTATAATATATCAGTGAATATGAATTATTCCACCACGCTTTTCCTAACTCTTACCGCAGACGTGTCGGCGACAATATTCCATAGATGTCCAAATTAGCCTCCAAGTCTCCAATCGACCCCACTTAGCAACACATGCACCATAACCTATCCCAATGCGCACAAACCAAAAACAAAGAAAAAAAATTCCTACATCATTGAAAAACACCAACAAAACCAATCAAAACAATGAAAACAAGTTAACGCTCATTCCCCCACTTTGGCCAGAACCTGCCGCTAGACGCTGACGCTATGATGTCACGCCTCAGTGATGACCTCTAAAATGTAGCGATGCTGTCGCTGCACACAAACTGCTGTCAAATCGAAACGAAATTTTTTTCACTTGGCACCCACTGTTCTCTTGCTGATCGCTAAACGGGGGCGACGAGGGGTGTTTTTGTGTTTTTTTTTTCAAAACCAAAATAGAAAGATGACAAGTCTGCGGATTCGAGGAAACACTCGGTACAGAGTACTCTATGATGATACAAAATGAGATACCGAGTGCTTAGACACATTTTCTGCTCAATTGAAATTTTTTACTTAATCTCCGGCGGTCGTGGGTGGGGGATAGGGGTTAAGATCTAGAACTGACTTAACCGGCTCTGATTACTTTTGAGAGCATTATTTTTAGGCACGAGCACGTGATTTATGGAAGCGGAGGACAGAGGAGATTTTTCAAAATCAGTTTTTCTTTTCATTGCCAAAACACTTTTGGGTTAACTGACGGGCCACTGAGGCATTCCTGTTGCATGAAATAACTCTGAGCATGTTTACAAATTGACTTTTTATGATTTGAGTTGATTGCCTGGGGAAGGCGTAACGCGTGTAGCTGGTATTTCGTTTTGTGTTTTGATGGGGAGCTGGGTAAACAGCCTGGCGTGGTGAATTTGGGGGAGGGTGAGAGAGCTCTGCGAGAGAATACTCATAAAATTGAAGTCGACTAATTTCGTTCGTAAATCCCTCAGTTTTGATGTCCGATGATTGATCGCTTCTTAAGTGGAGGGAAATTTACCATCTGTGTTATGAGTCGAGTCTGTCAACAACTAAACGAGCATGTGAATCGTCAATCAGGGGCAGTCGGGTATCGTATTGGCGATAGACCCAATAAGGATGTTCAATTGGCTAGTCTGAGACAGACAATTCTCGGCTCTCGAACTATTAATAAGATCCTTTGAGCTGACACCGGGCAAAGGTAACGGTTTAACCTGTAGCTTTTGGCCATGAATGTTTCTCTTTCATAGACGAGTCGCAAAAGCAGATTTTTGAAAAGTGAAAAAAGATTCAGCTTCAAAAGAAAAAGTTCGACTAAGATTGAAATATCCAAGGATTGAAGATCTATTAACGGCGCTCGATGGCCTTCTGGTCTTCTACATTCAAGTCTAACCTTAGATACTCGATATAAAGTCACAAGTTAAATGGAATGTGAAATTCAGTGGCAACATAAACTTACGCTTTTGGATAAGAATATTCTAATTGCAGGGTCATTGGATACATTAAGTAAACATTTTCATGCCTGTTGTTATACGTGTACAATATCATACAGCCGCTCTGTGCGTAGATTGATTAACTAAACTTCTTGAAAAATTTTAGTGTCAAGCACTTGGTATAGTCGAAACTTCTTATGTTTGCAATATTTTTCCTTAATAATAAGGATTACCACCATTAAACGACAACTGAAATTGATTTGATTTGATTATATTAAAGGCGAATGTAAATTATTTCAACGCTTTTCTCAAATTTTTGTTTTAAGGAGCTAATCGATGTGTGCTCTGAACGGCTTATATAACAATAATAGTAATTTTAATCCATTTAACTTTGCATCAAACGTTTATTGGTGTAATATGAAGGTTATATTTGGGATCCTTTACATTGGTTTTGACGAAGTTTAGTATCAATAAGAAGCTATATTTTAACAAGCCTCATATGTTTTATGCAAATCATAATAACATTCTGAGATAAAATTAGTAATAAAACGATCATACTTTTCCATAAAATTGTGATAGATATTTGAAAACACATGTTCTTGCATGTTTTTTTTATTGATAATTGTTTATGTTGTTTCTGTACAAGACCAGGCACTTATAGCACACATGTTTTGGGAGAAATGTACAGTCATTGAACTAGAGGAATTACAGATATGTATGGCTGCGAAATCAGGTTCAATTGGAAAATGTCGACAAAATTGAACATATCCATCAAATGGTGCAAATTCATGAGGAAATGGTTACTTGTGAGTATCAAAATACTTAATTACGCTTTTTGAGCCACCAGAAATGATATACATCTCATTTAAATTATTTGTTTTTAAAATAAAACAAATTAATTCACGTCAAAAATATAAAGAACGTTTTTCAGTTGAAATGTATGTGCTCGAACTTCGAATATGTTGCAGTTTTAATTACCACAAACGACCATTGCTTGTTTAAATTTCGATTCCGACTTCTAACGCATCAGACTTGGAAGTTTCGTCAAAGAAAAATCGCTTTGTTGGTGAGGGGACTTAGTGTCCTCTGAGTTCCTATTGAGTAGTCTTTCGCCTTCAGTTTGTTGAAGAAGTGATTAACGCCAAGTTTTATAGATCAATGAAGTAAAGAGGTCTGTTTTCCTCCTCCTGCGTGCATTTATTCATTTATATAACAACTTTCAAAAGTCTTACGGCGTTAGCTTCTTCTGATCAACATTAACTGAGACGACCGTTATAAGGGTATCAGCGTACTAGTTGACAAATTAGATTAGGTTGGGTTAGGTAGGCGGGCTGACAGAACTTCTCACACCCAGGTCCTTGTGGACCCCTTGTGTTACTCATTGGGGGGAGTTGTATCCAATTCCTGAAAAGATTCTTTAGAGGTAATGAGTTAATCTCGTTAAGGTCCTGGAAGAAATGTCTTCCTAGTGTTCTAAAGCTCGAGTGACAAAGGCTGGGGCAGTGACAGAGGTAGTGTTGCAGCCCCTGCATAGGTTGTCACCAAGGAGTCCTATTTTAAATAGGTGGCCTTTTAGGCTATTGTGATTCGTGATTACGCCCACCGCTCTTGCGCGAAACCTTTTGTCATGAAAGAGCAGCACTTTCGTTTTCTCATAGTCATATTCTGGCCACATAGTCTTTGTCGTCTCGCACGTAGATAGCGCCTTGCATCTGTCATTCGACGAATTAGATTAGAAGAGATTACATTTTTTATTTCAATTATTTCTTTTTACAAAAAAATATGCCAAATCACAAAAAACATGGCTTTGCCATATGCCGAATCGACTAAAGAACTAAGAACAAAGCTCATATTTATGACTTCTAATATGTGTATGGTGTATGGTATGGAGAGTTTCTTTTAGGATCACACACTTGCCCTTAAAGTGTATCGTATCTTTCCTTCCTTCTAAAATGCACAAACTACAGACTATAAAATGATCTTCTCTTTGAGATATGCAGTTGACGGATTACATTTTTCAAAATCCATCGTTTCTACTGATGATGGTGTCCACTAAAACTCATCTGCGCTATGATCTGAGGATGGACTCCAAATCGTCTCCGACGCACCACCACCCCAGCAAAAAAAAAAAGCACCGCAACTCCTTAAAAATAAGTATAAATAGCACTTTATTACATAATACACAATTAAAAGTTTTTTTTTTGTCACATTTATAGGAGTTTAGGTTGGGAAGCTCTGCTACGTCGTCGCGTACCACGTCGTCCTGTTGCTGTTGTCTTCGGCCCTATTCTCGTCAGTAGGTTTTGGCAGGCTCCACATGTTTCCAATACCGCTATCCGAGCTAAACCTGTTCGAGTTCCTGAACAGCGACAAGCTTGGCGGCTGGCGGTGCGCATGATCATTCTCTTTGGAGTATTTCTCCTTCAGTTTGCGGCGCTCCTCCGTCGCGAAAGAGCTGATCATTTCGGTAATCAGCTCAATCCAGTGTTCGCACTGCGCCTGATCGGCGTTGAAGTCGCATTCCTGCATCTTACGCTTCTGGTAGAAGAGAGTTAGGGCCTTCGGCTTAGCAATAATGCCTATCCTCTCGCACGGGTAACACCCGCGGAAGATCAGTCGCTTGTCCTTGATCTCCGTGTAGATCATGCACTTGTCGAAGATAAAGACCTTCGATCTGTAGCCACGCTTCAGGGTGTGGTCGAAGACGTAGAAATCACTAACCTTGCGGAATTTTCCCTGATAGAACACGTTGAGCTGAAAACAAAGTCAATAAGGTTAGCCTTATACATCTGGAGGTAGTGACTAGGACTTACGTCATTACATTCGACTATGTCATTAATAACCTCTGACTCGTTAGTCATGGTAAGGAGAGTACGGATCCTTTTTTCTAACCGACAGCAGGCTTCGATGACGGGCTTGAAATGGAAGTCTTGGTGCTTGAAGAGTTTCTGTGGGAAATGGGAATCGTTAGTTGGAACGAGTTAGGGTCGTTGTCGCTTACCGTGATGAACTGCTGGAGGAGCAACGGGTACCTGGCCATTCTTTGGATCGGCTGCACGAGGAAGCTGTTGATGCCCAACTTGTCATCGATTTCAGACTGCAGGCGCTGTAGATTGAACGAATTTTGTTAGATGCGTTAATTCAATCTGAGTTAACATTTAAGAATGATCTGGTTGCGTTTTGCAGTGGATCATTTGTGGGCTCGGGTTGTATCGAAGCAGGCGGTTATCAACCAACTGTCACTTCGTCTAATATCTCAATATCTCTCTATTTCTCTCATTTTAATTAAAACCGTGTTTGCAACCACCTGGCAACGAAAATCAAGTCGTTGTTTAAGAGTATTTAGTACCATTTTGGTTGCAATATGATAACCAGAATTTTGTATTTCAACTGGACAATACGTCTTGCAAAGAAATTTAAGCTTAAAAATACTAATGCTATGAACTGGTCAAAATGTTCACCGGGCTAAATCTGCTGGAAAATGTTTGGGGTCACACATTTTTACGCTAACAACAGCCATTTTTTTTTTGCCTTGAGGAATAGGCCCGTTACGCAAATGGTCAGAAATGGTTATAGAGAGTGCTTGGGATTGAATTATAAGTACAAATCCTGATTTTTGTGTTTTTTAAAACGTCTAAATTGCATTAATGTGGTTAGATATAATAATCAATTACATATAAAGCACATACTAATGAAAACTAGGACAGTCGGATGGTATCACAATGGGCCTCATTTGGCTTAAGTGCTTGGCTGCCTTGCGCAGCCCACCACACAACCTACCTAGGATTCAACTGAGGATAGAGGTTGCTCCGGATCGATTCTCGACTAGCGTAATCGGGCTTAGAGATTACTTGGCAATTATTTAGATTTAGGAAGAAAATTAAAGACTAAGGATTCTCAAAATTGTTTAATCATCCACAAGACACTGTATTTGCAGGTAAAATAAAGTTTCAAACCACGGTTGGTTCTTTTTTGACAATACAAATTTATGACATACCTACATGACTTTTTTGCCAAAAGTAGCTGTTTTATTGATTGAGATACAGCTGCGAACAAAAAATCCATAAAAGGCCTTGTTCAGTACAGTTATACACATATTTCTGGTACGAAACTTTTTTTTGTCTATAGATTAACATTAACTTAAAATAAAAACGCATAAAACAATACATATTTACGTAAAAAAAGTTTAAAAAATTATAATTCAATATGCTAGCAGTGCGCGTTTTTTGCCATAAAAAAATCATACCATGAAATCATAAGCGGAAATGTTGAGGTGGTTAAGTTCTAGGTTATTATTTCGTTATTAAGCCATTATTTTGCATTACTGACTAAGATCGCTTCATTGAGTTCGTAAAGAACGGGCACCCTTCGAATGTTTCTACCCTCCAAGATGCTACTCTCCATAACTGTGAGTTATTGCACGGCTTCGCCTTAAAAACAACTTTTTTACATACGCCTAAAGGTTTCCATTGGACTGAGGTCTGAGATTGATTGGACCTAATCAGAGCATTAGTTTTGCTTGACTAAGACCAAATTTTTGCTTTTTTGTTGGCTGATTTCAGATCATCTTGTTAAAACACATAGCTTATAAAGCTGTTTTATATTCGTTACAATGAATGATAGTACATGCTAGATATCACTGTGAAAATGCTGCTCCATTATACGAGGACCTGGCACTAATCATAAGACCTGTTAGTGTTTGGTGGCCCACTTGCATGCGTGCTTATGAGCAGCCATTACAATGTTGTTGTCCACTGGGTATTTCTTAACTTTTCGATAGTCTATTCGCTAAGAGTTTTAGTAAGTTCAAGTCTTTTTTGGAGATTTTCATGTGCATGTTAATGTTCATTTTTATATTCTTTTAATTATTTTGTATAAGACCCTTATTACTTAAAAAAAAAACAATAGCTAGATTCAGTTCATTTTTTCTATCTGTACTTTGAGTGTTGGCATTATGCATGGATTGGGCTTCGTCATTTTTGGAAATAAAACTCATTTTCGGACTTGTTTTTTCATAGCATTCAGATTATTCGCTGAAATGCTAAAACTGGCATTGCATTACTATTTTTTGATCGTTTCGTAGGTGGTCTAAAAGCGAGAAGCGGGGGAAAAAGGCAAATTGATTTGTTGACTTTACAATCACGGACATAGTTTAAGATAGAACGCGTCCATATTCAAGGCACAAAAATCGTCGCTGTCCGAAACAAGGCTGCGGTGTAGATTTATAAAAAGTGAAATTGATATAAGCTGCACTCCCACTCACCTTAAAGTAGTCTTTGTATGTCTCACACAGCTTCAACGACCGCTTCTTATTCATCGTGAACAGGACATATCCGTAAAAACAATTTTCCTAAAAAGAAATATACCGTAAACTTAGGGCCTCCTCTCATCATTTCATTATTCAACTCACATCAATAAACATGGAAAACTCATCAAACAAACGCTTTAAGTCGTCCTTGTTCCTCAATAACATAGGTAGAAACTCGTCTCGGTGGAACTCAGCAATTTGTTCGACATTTCCAAGCAGGACGAATTTCTTCCCGCGCAGTCCTGGCGGCATGTCCTTCCTAGTAAATATGTTCCCATAATTATTGATCCCAATGCGCAAGTTCTCCACGTAGCTCTCCTCGGTTTTGATCAGTTCGTCTAGAATCGGCTGTACATGGACCATACTCCGCCTGTCATTCTTATCCCGGAGGACAGCCTCCTCGTCTTCCTCGTCCCTATGGATGAAACAAAATATTGACAACTAGGACAACAATGATCACTGACGGTAGCTACTCACCCTGGATGATATGATTTGTACTTGTTGCTTGCATTTTTGCTCGCTGTTCCAATAATTTCAGTCTTTGGTCGTGGGGTCGATCTGTAGTTCCTTAAAAAAGAAAAGAGCCAGTAAGTACGTTATCGAAAGTGAAAACTGATTAGGGACTGAGTCAGGGGCGATAAATTTCGTGGTACGTGCGAACTCGTTTAATGTGGCTATTGCAATATTTTTCTTGTCAATTGCGTCACGAATATGACGGTTGGCGTTATTGCAACGATATGCAGATAGAATGATTTGGTCAATTTTCGTGACATAAATGCGGATTTTTTATTGAATATACCCAATTTAATCTATCAAATTATCTGTCACGAAAGACAATAGTGTTTATCAATATATTCGATTTCGGTAGATCGCACAGACTAAAGCACCAAAAATGTTATTGGAAACACTTTTAATCAGCAAATTCAATCTCAGAAGCTCGTACGGACAATCATTCGTACTATAACATCGATAACGATGAAATTTTTGGCAATCTTTTAAAGCTTTAGATATAGCTCCACATGATCGTGTGAATGTGATCGTGACGAGAGCCTCTATTCTCTAAATCACAAAGAGGGGATACCAAACAAATTTTTTATGACGATATCGTTCTAGTTTTAGACAGAGTTATGTGGAAAATTGATACCGATCATATTAGTTTGGCTGCCAAATCTGTTATTTGCTTTTTAGCTGATGCCAAATCTCTAAAGTTACACGATAAAGAAAACTAGCAAAACTTATTTTTGAATTTGAAAAAATTACATAATACATACATTTTAATGGCATCTGTTATTCGTATTTTTAAGCTCGATGCAAATAGGAATACCGGGCCTAATCGAACAAACTTTTTGGTTTGAAAACTGACTTTTCGTTTTCAGATGACGGAGACTTGATTGAGTTGAGATCTGTGGAGAATAGGTCTGACTTTGTAAGTGATTAAGAAAGATCTATCTCAAGATCATCATCCATCTCCTGTTAATGAATTCGTTGTCGTCTTTGTCAATTGTTCAACAAAAACCATATAAGTTATGAGTTGAAAAAGAAATGTTTAATTTTAACGAGAGACTTCACTGGCTGCCAAAACGACCATCGGATCAGAAATCTTTTCTTCGTGATATATACGTAAGTCCACTCCATGCCCTAAAAATTCGGAGTTTTTGTATAGACGTTGTTTAAAGTTCATTACATTTTAAGGCAATGTTGTTGTTTCGCCATTTCGCCAACAAATGGCCTACGTGAGCCTACGTATAGCGCAGATAGTCACTAGTCTAAGACCTAAGGGGAATTTAAATGTGAGGAGAAGTTCTCATTTTGTTTTAAGTGAAGCTATAAAAACTTGTTTGTGTTTGTCACACTGTCTGTCATAAAAAAAAAGATTTTTAGTTAATATAAAGCTTTTGCTATTTCTATCTGAGGCAATGATTAATAGCTTTCTCTGCGTAAGAACTTATCTATCCCATTCTACTAAAAGTTTATTACGTCAGCTGGAAGTAGTTTTTGTAGGCGAATCATTCAGTGTCAGAAGAGATGGATCGCCTAGATTTGCTTTATAAAAATGAATCCAACCAAAGAAGCCGGTGGGTGCTTTTCCACCTAGCCATTCATTCAGTCAATAATATTTCAAAGCGTTTTACCAGAAAACTTTTTACAACAATTAAAAAGTGTACAATGAAACACAAAGTGTTTCATTTGATCAAGGCCACAAAAGAAGACGCCTATACTCGAATAGAAACGCGTGTGCCTTTGTCTAAAAAAAGTATCAATTCACGCGGGTTCCAGTGCGCTTTTCTCTGAATTGTCGCACTACAATGCGAACTTTCCCTGTGATCAGTGGCAATTCGTGTGTCTGCTTTTATTTGCGACGAGACACTAACGCTGCAACAGAGGTCATGCGAATTCAGCTTGGTATTGAGTTTCCGACGACACAGCGACACAATAATCGTCGCTAACCTTGAAGTGATCAGATTCATAACGAGGGCGGACAATTGTTGAGTTGAGTTTTCATCGCGGATTATTTATGCGATGGCACGACGGTGACACCTGCCTCATGTGCTTAATAGATTTTCTCGGATTTTGTTTTAAGAGAGGTGGGTGAGGGGATTGAGGATAAAACGAATCGAAAAACAACAGAATAGAGGGCTGACACCTTTTATCCGCTCACTGAAAGATCATCCGTGCTGGTACTGAATACGCTTAAAATTCGACATTGTTTTAGATGGTCTACAACAGATCTGTATGGATGAGTGGATCATTGGCCTCACACCTAATGACCTAGGTTCGTTTTCTGGACGGAGACAAACTAAAACATGGTTTCCCAAAGTTGTCCAAATAAGGCGAAGACTGTGCTTAAGGAATGCTGATGATGATCCTAGAATGCTGCGGTGATTCAAGAAACATTTCATGCATAAGCTCCACCAGAATTCACAAGAGGAAGAGAGTGTCAATGAGTTCTCTTGCAGTCTTAAAACTAGATTCACCAGTTCCAGTTTGGTGGAGTTTTAGTTATCGAATCAAAATGAATATCCAAATTTAATATCAAAAGTTTTAAGAATTTTCATTATGTTTGCAACATCATTATTGCATACGGTTGGATTTTCAGCTGTTATCATAGCAAATATTGCTCAAAGGTCAATTGGGATCAAGAAATGAGAGTAGCAGTGAACAGCCTTATGAAAAAACCATGAGTAGATCATAAAGCTCACTCGTCACGTTGATTTGACTAAGTAGCTAGTGTATTTTTTTTGTCCCTTCTTTTGTTTTGAGTGTCAACTCCGAATTCTTATAAATATAATTCAAAACTCGGTTTAATATTTTGGACGTTTTAACTTGTGTACCTGTATTTTTTATTTTATTCGACTGTTTCTGGGTTAGGACGGCGGGTGCGTCGTAACAAAACACTCCCGGGTGGAGAAAGTGAAAGTGCACTAAATAATTTCCACAACCCCAACTCTTACGAATGAATCTGTAATCGAAAAGCTTGATAGAAACAGCTGTAAAGTACGGCAGTATTTCAGTACTTAAGTACCAGTGCTGGTAATTGGTTTTTTACAGCCCTTGAAAGAAAATCCCTGCAGCAAACTTTAATTAAAAACGGAGTAAGAGTAATTGGCCGATGATGAGAAAAATCGGTGGAAGATAATTTACCGTAAGATTTCAACAACTACAATAAGAATTAATGTGTGGCTCTATAACATGGAAGAAAGTGTAAGACAACCTATGGTTCTCTGACCGCTAGAAGGCATTTAGATCTCACACGAAGCACAAAGAAGAGGAACCAATTCAGATGGTTTTGAAAAAATCAGATCAAAACGCCAGATGTCGTCAGTGTTTTAAAATATCATCGTCAACTCTAATCCTTAAATCACTTTGACCTTTAAATTGAAAAAAACAAAAAAAAAGTCTTGAAAACTATTCCGTATTTTAAAACTTCAAAACCAAGAGAATCTCTCAAATTCAATTTTCTTAATTTTAAAAATCGTTGTATACAAATTACAATAGGTTTACTATAACTAAAATTGTGAAAATATTGTCCCACGCAGTGGTTTGTTACTCTTTTTGAATTGAATTAACGAAAATGGGGAGGTTCAGTAAGCCACTTGTACTGTGACCTTAAAGATCTGTTTTACCACATGGTGCATCGGCTCATCAGACTTTCATATCGAATATTTTAGTAAAACAATTAAAAAATGGGCCCCTAAAAATGCAATCTAATTTTTTACTTACTTTATAAAGGACCATATCTAGTAAAAATAACCAAAATTCTCAATTTAAAGAGGCGTTTTGGTATATTAGGTTGTTTGACAACCTAATATTTCGCCAGGTCTACGACAATACTCAAAACATCTTATAAATATTACGCCGAGGTCGAACTCTCGTTCGATTGTCACGGGCTTTAACTTTGAAACGAATCATGCGATTTGTCAAAGCAATTCAGCATTTCCGAAAAACAAGAAGAGAGAACAAGAACCTCGCCAGGTTCTCGGTGCTCGACTGACAAATCGACAATAGCCAGATATCTCTTAAAGATCGATATCTTTCCGGGTGATTAAAAACAAGAAGATTTCGAAAAGATTGAAAACAGCGTTCTGTAGATTTTCGAATTTAGGAACGTTTTAAAACACGAAGCACAACATACTCTCAAAAAACACACCGCTGAGATTTTTCTATTTACCCAATCAGCTCGCTGCTCGGTGATTTAAAGGAACTCAACTCGTACCGCGAATTTGATCGCCAGAGGCGAACCATTTTCAAAAAAATGTACGCCAATCAACTTGATCACTTCTACTAACTAACAGTTGGCGTGAACCAGCTCAAGTTGGCCTTATCGGTCCGAGAGAATTCCAATTAAGAAATATTGGCCACGCAGTGACGGAAAAACACTTTGTTTTTTTGTTTTTTCTCTCGAAACCATCTCGAGAGCTTTATTGTTACGAAAGACGCGATCGACAGGGTGATTCAGTGGCCGCCGATTTACTTTTCGTTTATCTGACGCAGATAATGCTGTTTATCGCGAGCGAAGGTGTTATCAAGGTCTTAAAATAGCAAGAGGAGGAAATAGTTGACGAGATTGGACGGGGGTTTGAGGTGCGAACAAAATTTGGTAAAATTTAAACGTGTGGAGAGGGGTTCAAGGTTCTGGACTCCGTTGAATGACGAATCGTTGTGAACAATTACATGTGAGGGGATCACCCGAAACAGGCACGATCGGTTATCGGTCGTCCATTGTCTTTCGAAAGGGGAATTTACGACGTTATTGAGGAGTGCTTCAGTTTCGATTTTCGCAGGAAATAAATTCACAAGTGACGTTGGAAGGTAAGATCCCTCTTGTAGGCCAAACGATTATCAATTATAGTGAGGCATGAATCAAGCATGGTCACACTTTTCGTCTAATCTGTAGTTGGATTAACAGAGAAAAAAGTCATACAATTTTTCTTGGCTCCATAACGCCGATGCAATTGTAAAATTTTGGAGGATCGTGCCTTCATCGCTTACTAACACGGTCGCTTTTCCATCGTAAAATTGATGTACTGAAAAGCTGTTTTCTCGTAGATGCGAATACGTCAGGCTTCTCACAGACATAAGCACATGATTTGTCCTACAAACACTAAGTTTTGTTTAAATGAAAAATGTAATGACCCTAAAGTTTAAGAGAAACTGAAATCGTCAAACCAAAAGCAAAAAAACAACTGCCAATAATTTTCTGCATAACCTGTCGCAAATAAAGAACGTACCATGACAATAGCATTATAAACTTACAGATTTAGATTCATTGAGCAATATGAATATGCCAGAAAATATATTAGAGGCAGGTTAGAGTCCCAGTTTTAAGCAAAAAGTCGAGTCATAGAAATTGGATCGACATCAAAAATTAACCCACAAAGCTGTTAACCCAAACAATTCTTAGTTCGTCCAATGGTTCTCGTCCGCTGGTCATTTGGTACCTTGATGACTTTTATGTGATAGAAAAAAGCCGCACTAAGCCCTTGGGGCAAAATGAGACTTACAGTAGCTCAAAGTTACAATGGGAAAATTCAAAATCTGGAACATATTTCTCATTTTCTCATCTCTGTTACAAGTTACAATAAAAATTTGAATGTAACTTGAAAGAACAGGCAATCATTGTATAAAAAGCAAAAATCATAAATATTGATGAGCATAAAAACTTTCAAAAATTAAAAAAAATTTAAAAAAGTCGCATATTTGCATTCAAAGTAAACATTTTTTTTTAAGTTGGCTATTTTACAAATGTCTCCATATACTCCAAACGTCACCGGAATCTCTGGACTTAAAAGATTTAAAAAATTACCAACTTTGCAATAAAAATTACTAGATTGTAACCAAGAAGGATGAATGAAACAAATTTCGTCAGACGATTGTCAGGAACTTGGGAAATCGATGTCAAATGAGTTAAAAGCCAAACACTAGTAAAAAAAAAGTAGCAACAAAATACCGCCAAGAAGCTAGTCTCTGGCCCTGTATGGTTACGCCGACAATTTATTTATTTTAACAAAATACCTAACCTCAAATAATATTCTTGAATTTAACTTTATTTTGAGTTTCTCCATTTGTACCCCATTATTACTTTGAGGTCAAATATGCGGCTTTCTGAAGTTATCTCTTTTTTTTTTTCAAAACTTACCGTTTTTTTTTTTAGATAATTGTTTATAATTTCATACTGCATATAATTCTTTTATGTAATATTCAAGTTTACGATTATTACTGTAACCCACTGTCTTCTTTGTACTGTCTTGTTTGGTGTACAAGAACCAGAACAGCAGCTGCCGTAAATAAAATATCTTTGAAAGCATTCATTGTCCGGAACTCAGTTCATATTGCAATTAATTCAATCGAATTGTCAATGATAAGCAATTTCACTCCTTTGTTCAGAATAACAATTTTCGCCCAGTTATTTGGAGTCATACAGAACGACGTTTAATTGGATAAGAACTTTTAATCGACTTTAATATTTGATAATACTCTGCTCAGAGTTAAATCTAACTTTGTTTCTAACTTTGCTTCTAATTGCAGAAAGTAGCACGTTTAAAATCAACCCAGTAGACTTGCTGTGATAAAAAAAAAGTTACTTTTATTATTCGACTACGTAGCAATGAATTGGACAATTATCGTCAATTAAAAGAGTGAGTCTTGGAAATCCTTAAAAATACATTCAAGTCTAGAATTTGTTTGAAACTCTTCACTAGCTTGAGCCATAAGATCAAACTAAGCTTCGGGCACAAAGGAAATATTTAGGAACGAAGAAAAGCGGTGAAAATATTTTTCTCGCTACTGGCTTTTCCCTCGAAGTTGATGTAAGCCTTCTACTGGCCTTAGTGTGAACATGTTAAAAGTACTTTAGGCTAGTGTTCAACTTCGCAAAAATGTTTGCATACCCTGTTGATCCTTCTTGGAGGAAAGTAAAGCAAAAATCGTTACAGTTTCTGTTGACACATTCCCGAGACCAGATGTAAGACATGTGAAAGCATGTTGTTTTAGAGCAGAGAACCCCCAGTTTACCCCCTCTCAATCGAAGGTGATCGACAAAACAAATGGTTTCATATTTTTGTAACATGCTCTGACATATATGGGGGCAATGTTTGAATCACGTACAAAGAGGGGGGTACAATAGATCTTTTGGGCCACAGACTAGTAGGTTAATGTCACTCCCCTCTCTGCCAGGTTTTCAACCAGAAACGAGCGTGGTCTATGCTCCTGAACAACAAATGCTTAAACAAATTTAGGCATTTTATTATTTTCCCTATTTAACAAGCCCTTATGACCCAAATACATTCACCCTCCATTAAAGGAAAATAATTAGCCACTATCACAACGCGTTCCATTATTACACCAGATATCGCATAACAACGGCAATCGGGGTGCCATTCAAGAGTAGTTACATGCCCACAATTACAAATTACCACGGCATTTACCATAATCGCCAGCCGCCCACTTATCGCAGCCCACGATTGCAGTCCTCGCACAAAACTGCTGATAACGCCTCGCATACTTAGAAACACCCCAACCCGAACACGTACGTACCTCGGAAAGTCGGGTCCCCGCTTCGGGAATGCGCTGCTCACAATATCACTGCTCTCGGTATGCACTTCCAGCTCCAGATGCTGCTCCTGCCGCTCAGCTTCCGCGTCGATAACGCTGTCGGCGTCGCCCGCGTCACTAGCATCACCCACCACGAACTTGTTGATGATGACGTTGTTCGTCGCGACGGCCTCCTCGATCTTGCTACTCTCCCGCGACAGCTCGGGTGGGGACGTCGACGGCGGTGGTGGCGGTACTGCTTCGTGGGCCTCCTCTGCCGGCTCGAACTCATCATCCGTCGACCAATCGTCATCGACCTCGTCCTCCGACGCTGCCTCGTCGATGCTGGGATTCGTATCCAGATGTGACTGCTGCAGCCGCCACGCTCCCAGGTTTGATACCCTCGCCCGGGCTGCCTTGAGCTCGACCTGCTGCTCGGCCGTGAGGTTCTCAAACTTGTCCCGCAGCTGTTTCACTGTCTCTCGCTCGATCTGGTCCAGCGACAGCCGCTGCTGCAGCTTCTCCAACGACGGTTCGCTGTGTGAGTTCATCTGCAGCTGCCGGAACCTCACCCTCTGGATGTCCTCCTGCGCCCGTTCCATCTTCGCGAACGCCCGCTCCTTGATCGCTAACGACTCGCTCTGCGAGTTCACCGAGTATGAGTATTGCAGCGATGATGACGACGTCGTCAGGCTCTCCGACTGGCTGCTAGTGCTCTCGGTACTGATGCGGCGTCCCTTCGAGTACCGATGGCTCTTGTTCCGCTCCCGCACAAAGGGAATCGGCTGGTCTTCCTCCATATTCTATCCGCTGTAAATATTCACCGCTGACGTAACTCGCGTCACACGCGATTGAAGATAAACCGAAGTCTAAACACCTAAACACCCAAAACACCACCCCCCACGGAGGGAGGGCACACGAGATCACTTTAAACGCGCACACGTACGTCACCGACGCTCGACGCCAGACGACGTTTTTACAACCACACGGAAAAGATCCGCTGGATTATGATCACCTTCTACTCTGCTCGTGTCTCGTTGCTAAATGTCGCGGTCTCTAAGCTACAAGCTTTTCCCCGCACCAGACTGACGTGAAATGATTCTCGCTCTCGGCGAAAAGATATAAAAAATACTTTTTTTTATATTTTTCGAAATCAAAACGAAACAACAAAAAAGTTTTTATCTAAAGTTTCGTTATTTTTTGCGCACTTATCGACCGTTAGTCATCACTTTACACACCACTCTCCCGTGAGTTTATTCTCGTTGACATTGTTTGTTGTTGGTGTGATTTTTTTATATTTTCTTTTAATTCCGACGATAAGGGGGTGATAATTAAGCTCAAGTAGCTGTTTCTGTGTGTCGCTGAGGTTGAGAGCGGAACTTGACAAATAAAAAAACCGCCGTCGAACGTTGAAGTTAAACTAATTGCGAGCAGGTGAGCTAGACTGGGGTTTACCTGGCCCAGTCGGGTAAGACACGGCGTTGTGGTAATGTGTGTGGCCAATTAACTTATCGGCGTTATCTCGGCGATAGCGTGCAAAGCTTTTTTTCTGGGGTATCGCGATTCGCGGAACTTACATAACAGGGAGAAAGGATTGGAGTTTTTTTTCATGAGATTTTTTCAAAATTTTCGTAAAGGTCTTGTCGAACGACTAAGTTATTTGCAAGGAGTTGCAGCAGCATCTAGGGGCAAATAGAAAAAGCACACATGAAGTAATAGGGGCTTTCGAGTGCTGGTTTGTGTATTGACGCTTGGGGCTGGTTGTGTTATTTGGTGAAAGCATTTGTGGGAGAAGTGATACCAGAACAGAAGTTTTAATTTTAAGAAAACTGCGGAATGCTGCAGCTATTTGGCAATAGGTGCGTTGCTGGTTTCAGCAAAGCTAACCAAATTACGTCGACGACGTTAAAAAAAAACGATTTAACGTTTGAGTTTTTAATCGAGTGAATTTTTTTTAACAGTAAATAGTTTTGTAAAAGAAAAAGAAAACTAAAACCGGGGTTCACACCTGACTATAAATTGTACAATTTGCTTGACAATCGTGCTCGACAACTGCAAATCATCAATGTGAACCCTCGAAACTACAAATCGGCAGACTAGTACTCAGAAAGTTCATTATTTTCAACCTTTTGCCTCGATTGGACGATTTGTAGTTGAGTATGAACACTTGTTCAACTAGTATTTTTTATTTTTGCTTGCGATTTCGATGGCTGAGTATCTCAGCGAGGCGGAAAAACTGTCGTTAAGCAAAGAAAAAAATGTTGGCTGGAGTTTTTTGAAGGGAAGTTGTCAAGCATGTAGTCAAATGTGAACGCTAAAGCAAATTTGGTTGTCTAGGAAATTGTACAACTTGTAGTCAGGTTTGAACCCCTCTAAAAACGACGAAACTAAGAGAAACTAAGCAAAAAGATTGTTTCATACAGGAAATTATTCGAAAAAGGCGTTAGTCCCTTCAGTTTAGTTTTACTGTCCAACTCAATGCCAATTCTACTAACAGCTTAGTTTTAAGATATAATTTAAAATAAAATGTCTTATAAAAATCAACTGAATACCTAGAAAAATTAGAGAAGTAAAAAGATTTAAAAAACAAGTCTCTGTTTACCATATGCGCATTTTTTTCATTTACTTATCAGGCATTCAACCGTTGAAGGGTCTGTGCTCGAGCTGACGCTACCTTCCGATGTTGACGGTCCCGGGCATGCTGCGTCCAGTAGAGAACTTTATGAAGTTAGGTCGTTCCGGACATTTATAGTTCCAGGAACTATGTCCTAAATCGGAAACACTTCCTTTCGTTCCGCAAACTGAACGAAAACATGTCCATAGCTCCGTTGAATTAGTACATTGAAACATTGAAACTATGAAAGTATGCATGCATGATCGAACATTTGTGTCTGTCTTATTATGTTGGTACTTTCGATAGTTTATCTTGTTGCTACAGTCGAACTTCCCTATAATGAATTCGCACGGGACCAGAAAAAAATTTCATTATATAGAAATTTCATTATACAGAAATTTTGCTATTTTTTTTGTTTTCCACTTTTGTTTGAAAGAATCTGGTATTTCGGCTTGGATTATTATTTGTACAGACGTGAAAGCATTTTGAAATGAGAAAATACATAATATGAAAAAAATCATTATATGGAGACTAAAAACGTATGAAAGTTTTCAACTAAAAAATTTATTCATTGTATAGAAAAATTCACTATATGGAAATTCATTATAAGGAGATAAAAATACACCTAAAATAGAACCAGAAAACTGTGTCTTTGGATTTAGTTCATTATACGGAGAACTTCATTATATAGACGTTCATTATAGGGAAGTTCGACTGTAGTACCTTTTTTGTTTGATAGTTCCATATTCTAAATGTGTTATTGTTCCGAGGAACTAGTTAGTTCTAGGAGCTAGGAGCTAGAATCCAAGTTGATTCTCAGTTGTTGAATCCAACCAGAATTATGGCCTTGAAAACAAACTGTCCCATTTTTTGTTATATATATTTACTTTAATTGTTATTCTGCGCAGTGGAGTAAACGTAGCTTATTTATTTAAATTTATGTTGCCAAAATCAGCCAATATACGGCTGAGATATTTAATTCTAGAACAAAATTACTCCCACAAAAACCGCTCTCATGTTCTCAATCTGCAGCACAGAAGTACAGAAATACTTTACAGAACTAAAAGGTGGAAAATGAAAATAATCATAATGAACAGTCTAGTTGGAGGATGTTTTTTTTTGTAAGCATTTAAGCAAATAAACAATAGAACGTGCGGCATGATTCTTGGACCTCACTGAAGCTCCTCACATCGCGTGTAACACGCGGCCAAAGGTGACAGCTCCCGACACCTCCAGAGTGTCTGGCGGATCCGCCGCCAATCATTTCCCCCAGTTCGTAACGAAATCCGATCGCTGTGCTCCGCTTTCATTTAATTTTCCCCAACGGTCTGGCTGTGGGCGAGAAACTAATCGCAGGCCCACACGAGACCGATCAGCATCCGATGCATCAACGACCAAAGGCAATTGAACCCCTCCGACGCAATCGGAGTAGTGCCAGGAACCAGACACCACTGAACGCTGACGACCAACGACATCCAGTTATCGAGGAGTAATTAAGTCGAGAATTAGATGCCCAGACAATCGGCTAGAAGGCACCCAGCGAACGGAACCATGGGCACCGAGTTCGGGTTAGCGTTCGTCTTAACCTTCAGCGGGCGCAAGTGGAACTTCCTGGCGTGGCGGCTGGCAGAAACTACAGACGCATTCATGATGATTCACTGTCAATTGCAATAAATTAACAGCGAACGCGGAGGAGAGCCAAAAACGATCATTTCTTTTCGTGGAGCCATTCAGCAAGGCATGACGACGACGGTACGGCACCGATAGGGAGTCCACCGGCGAAAGGGATAACTCTCTGAGCTGGCGTGGGAGATGCACGGAGCAAAGGCCAACCCAACATTTCTGTGTGTTGTCTGTCTCTTTAACGAAATGATTGCAATAATTTGTCGCGCTTCCCGCCAAATTGTATCTCACACGCAAAAACTTTGTGCCAAAAATAAAACGCCAACCATCCGCCGGATGATTCGCTCTAACAAATCACCCACAAAGCATCTTATGTTGCAGATACCTCCCATTCAGATAGTTAATTTACTTTTTTTTGTCTATTTTTAATTGAATCAATTGCACGGCACACTGATGAATCTTTTTCTCTCTTTTTTTTCGTGTTGCGTTCCACAGAGAGTGGCCACGGGTAATTGAGCTCCTGGCTTGATCGTCATGGGCGTATTATTAAGAAAACTTGCATCGAATTAAATTTAATTGAAGGGAAATTATGAAGAGAGAAAGATAGAAATGTACGAAATGTATCTGCGAGATGTCATTGATAGTGAGCAGTCGACTGCTGATCCGTGGAGCTATCTGAGGAATGCGTCGTAGAGCGTTCGCTTATTAAGTGGATGAATGAATTGGCAGAGAAATCGAGGAGGACTTGCGGAATTCCAAAAATACTTTGGCCGTGAAGTGGTTGAAACGGAAGTGTGGAACGTGGGCCCGAGTGGCCTTCTTGTCGGGTGACATCTGTCACTTTCGGGATTGACGGCTATGTGGGTGTGTGGTCATTTTGGCTGCTCGGAAATTGCAAGATATTGTTCCGGATCTTGATATTGATGATTGTCTAATGGCGTCAAAGGGGAAATTTCCCACTATTGTCTAGTAGTCCAATATCGAAAGCTTATTGGACTAATGGTGGGTTCATACTAATATTTCGTGATATTACCTGATTCGAATATATTCGTATTTGACTATTATAACATATTACGAGATATGAAAATGCCAATAGTACGAAAATATCAATAATATTCATAAAAGATCCCTATCAGGCCATGAAATACTTTCTGTCTTTCTTCGACTTCAACCCTTATATTCGTATGCACATACTACTCCATAGTATCTATTCGGATTTCCAAAGTATTAGTGAATGCCAAATTATTCAGATATTCACAATACAGTCGAATCTGTCTATGTCGAATTTTCACGGGACACCAAAATTAGTTCGAGTTAGAGGGATTTCGACAGAGAATTTTTATCTGGAAAATTGGGAAGAGGAAATATGGCGAAAAAATTCGAGTTTGAGCGAAATTCGACTTAGAGGGAGTCGACTGTATTTATTATAAGTTTTCGTAGGCGTATTAGTAATATTGAACTTAGACCTGTAAAGTAATGAAGTACCTTCGGACTGAAATCGAAGTCATACACTGCCGTAAAGTGCCAAAGGAATTGTAGAAAACCGAAGGAATTGTAGAGTACCAAAGGAATTGCAGAGTGCCGAAAGAGTTGTAGAGTACCAAAGCAATTGTAGACTACTAGGGGAATTGAAAATCAATTTTAAAGTAATTTTAGAAGTGCAAAAGAAATTGCACATTGTATATTTTCAATTGCTTTCACTGATAGTTGATTTTTTTTACCTATAAGTACCAAATTGTATTTGTACTTATAAACATGAAGTACGGGTAATGGCATTTGTACTTGTACTTGTACTTACAATTTCATCAAAATCGGTGATCCCAAGTTCGTGCACTCTCCTTGTTAGATTGAAATATCGTAATATGTGTGGTCAGAACGAATAACCGCTCGTCATTCTTCCATGATTTTCTAAAAGATCGTTTGAAAGGAGGAAGGTACAAAAACTGCATTGTACAAACAACCATTCCACTTCCTCCAAAAGGTTCCAAGATAAACTAGCTATTTCAACTTAGGCCGTTATTGCTTGAGACCACAGATATCTGAAATATTCGTTTAAGCAATACGTAATATTCGTGATACTTTGTTCACATTGGACAAAGAGATAGACATGTCGCTCATTGTACAAAAAATTACTAGTTTTAAAATGAACATTTGTGTATGAATGCACAAGCAGCGGTTGATCACGAGTTTTGATCAACCGCTTTTTTGTTTATTTAAGCTTTTGTTCTTTTGAACTCTTGATAGTTTGAAGTTTTTCTCTAGTAGCTTGAGTTCCAAATGATCAAGAGTCGACTATATATAAGTAAAGATAACCTCAACCCTCAATAACCCCGCACAAGAATACGTTTTTAAAACAATTTAATGCTATTCATGGTTCTTCTAGTTCATCGGGATGGATGAAGCCGAACTGAAGTTCAGAGAGCCCTTACAGAAAAGAAAACTTAGTCAGTGTGACATACGTTCTGTCAGTCCCAGCATTAACTGCGAATTTTTCTATGATTTTACACATTTAAATGCGTACTAGCCCACGAACAAATAAATCAGATGGAATTTACTGGCAAGTTCTCAACGAATCGTTTAGTATGATCGAAAAAACCCATCGGTTTAAAGGTTTAATTTAGAGTGGTTACATTTATAAGCGAGTCTAGATATTCATTTCCTTGACTTGCATAATGCATAATGTATAATTGAATGATTGCCATTGCTTTTATATAACAATGATATTATCTGTGACAAATGTTTTTTCATGGTTAAGTAATATATGTCTGGTATCAAAACAAATCCCCTAATGACTTGTAATTTAAGTGCTAAGCTTTTTCCGTTAGTCTGCAAATATTCTTAACTATGCTAACTAATATCTCCAGTTTTTAATAAAACTTTTTGTCTGCCGCAGTCAATGACACCCTGGCTGACCTGCTGTTGGTAACTTGTAATAACTTGGTACGACCCTCGTACTTAAAAACCAATTTTCATTTCTGCAAATATTCTCTATAAAAATTAAACCAGAACCTTTAGTTTCCCTAAAAACACATTTTTAGTAATAAAATTAGTTTTTGGCTTATGGTTTTGTAATCACAGATTAGTCAACAGCACTAGATAGTAGCAAAAAAAAAAAAAAAATCGAAACATTGTGTAGGCAAGCGAAACAATGTCAAGATCTTTGAAAAACATGTACAGTAAACTCTCGATAATTCAAATTTCATGAGACCAGAAAAAAACTTCGAGTTACGGATCAGTAGACAGTAAACTTTGCTCACTTGCGTTACGTACGCCTTTTTAACAACTAACGGTTGTTGAAAAAAAAGAAGTAAACTTACTAAACCAAACAAGCCATCATTTTCGAAATGTAGAGGTTTTCATGTTGTTTTGCACAAAATAAATTCTACAATAATTAAATTGCATAGGTTTTCTTCACTTTACACAGAGTGCTTCTTTTCTTCGAATTGGTTTTCGAATTGTAAGGGTTCGAATTGTCGATAGTTTACTGTATATAGTCAGTTGTAAGATTTAGATAACCAGATCTCAAAATTAACTAAGTCGGTTATCTAAGCAATTGTTATCGGACCAAAAAATAAGAAATTGTTCTTATATTAAGTCGTCAAATATCTCCCTTTGTACATAGCCGGAAAATTCAAAAGACAAAAAGGCGGAAAGGAGATATTTGACAACCCAATATTTTTTTTATAATATAAACCGACGTTTGTGGAAAAGTGATGAACAAATCCTCTCAAATACCTGAAACCCCTCTTTAAAGCAAATTAAAACCAAACAAAAACTACATTTTATTGGGAAACGAGCGTCTTTCATATGTTTTAAAAAGATCGAATGTCATTTCGCGATCATTGTGGTAGTTCAACAGAACACACTCAACGTTTAGCGTACCCGCTCAATAGCCGAGAACTTGAACACACAATTCAAGGAAGTGATTCACTAATCTATCAAAGAAAAATGAATATTCTTTATAACAAATGATTAAATGGAAATGCGTGCATTTCAGTGCAGAAGTTTTTGTAAATATTCGATCAATTAGCATCAGGCTGACACTTTCATTATTTTGGCTCTGATAAGTTTAAAAATCGTGTCCAATTTTTTATTAGCTCCTTTTTCGTTGAACATTGACCGCAAAGGCGTAGCCTTAGTGTATAGCGTCATTTCTAGAAGTCAACGTTTAACACTTTTAATTGGTATGTTGCAATTGTTTAGTTCCAGTATTTTGTATTTTGTATTTTAGTTTTGTGCCTTTAAAAACTTTAACCTATGGCTCTTTGTTGTTCTACATCACTCTGTGGTGTGACATTTTTCACAGACTCCATAGCAAATTTCGGACTGATACGCCGACATGATCGAGATCTGCACACACGCATTGCTCCTTTAAGTTTCTTTTATTGCGAGTTCATATGCGCCCACATTCAAATTTGAATATAAAAATGAAATAGAATAAAAAGCAACAGAAATAGAAAATGAAATTGACCTCTGGCAGTTGTGCCAATGGCAACGTAAATTGAGATTTAAATTTATATACACGTCAGTGGTAATTGGTGGTGCGAAGATGCTTCACATCTACTTATGTATAGATGCTACATATTGATCTAAAAAGAGAGTAAACGAGGGAATCGCTTAGAATTATAAAGTGCATTTTTATTGGGAGATAGTCGCTGAACTTGAATGCACAGACGAAGCTAGGAAAAGAGCCAACTGTAGCACCGGAAACGCCCACTGCCTGTTTTCAAAACTAATTGTAAGTTGAATATAACTAAGCTTTTCTTAGCAAAGAATATTAGATTGGCAAATTAGTATGGACTATACTCCCATGTTTTTGTGAACTGTTCAAAGTGACTTCTCTCTCTCCCTATTTCTTGACTGACCAAAAAATTAGGGAGCTGTTGTTGCACTAAGACTGCTGGCAGCTGTCAATTTGCGGACGCAAAACAGAAAATTCGAAAATTACATTTAGATTTAAGGCATTAAGTTTAACTCCCTGTATCGGTCACAATTGTTAACCACTTGTAAAATATACTGACAAAATTGTTATTTGAATGGCGCATATAGTGTCGTCGAGCCATGAATTTCATTTTTTATCTTCTTTATATTATACAATTTAATCTTTATATTATTTAATGTTTGTTAATTTTATTGCTGGCAGTGCTGTGGTGAATTTTCCTTTCGCCATCTTTTATCTGAGCTAATTGAGCAAAGATAGTTCTAGAACATTTTTTCTGCTTTGAAACAAAAACAGCGGTACTTTGTTGGTTGTACCAAAAGGAAAAAAGGAATTTCATCACACAGCATTGTTCGCAGTTTTGGATTGGTCACATTTGTAAGCTATGAATTTTCTTTCTTTTATTTTTTCATTTGTTAACTATTTTCTTTATTTTTAATAGAAAATAAAATCACATTCGAAAGCAAGTGGCAGTTGCTTTTCTTTTCAACGATTTTCATTTTTTAAACCAGTGATTCCTACGTTTACGCTGCGGACAACATTATTTTATTTTAAATTGATTTTTTTTGTTCTTATAAGAATGGAAGAAAGCTTGTTGCGTTCTTGTGCTGCGCCAGGTTGCCAGTTGCCCGATGAGGAGGATAATATGGTTGGCTGTGATACATGCAGACGTTGGTTTCATTACGCATGTGCCAACTTCGATCCTGACTCTTGTGATACCGTGACTCCTTGGTTCTGTGCGCTGAAAGATTGTGATCCAAGAAGTCAAGCAGCGATGGATGAACTTATTGACGCTGCGAGAACAGCGCAGTCAACTTTGGATTTTCGTGATAAGGAAATTGCTATGCTAAGGGAAGAGATGAACAATCTCAAATCCAAATTGGAAGCAGTTACTCCGCCTTCAGTTCAACAAATCAACAAAGATGTGTGTTCCCGTGATGTGAAGTCTTTAAACGATCGAAGAGAAATTCTTCAGCAAGTTCGAAGCAAACATCATCAAATTTTGTCAAGCTCTGCTCCAGCTCCTCACTCCACTCCAGTTCCATCTAGTGTAGAAGATTTAAATAAAACTCAAATAACATTAAAAACCCCGAATAATGAAAACTCTTCATCCAGTTCCTGTCAACCATCAGATATGGAGAGACTTCTAACAATTTTGAATCGGAACCAAGTTCAAGATTTGCCAATGTTTTCAGGCCAGGATAAAAAGGAATGGCCTTATTTTGAATCTGTGTTCAAATCTACTACCTTTGAAGGAGGTTACAGTAACAAGGAGAACGTTGGTCGGTTGAGAAAGGCGTTAATCGGTGAAGCTCAACAGCTGGTGAATGAACGTCTGAGGTATTCGTCGGATGCTGATGCTATCATGGACTCTCTGCGAGCAATTTATGGCCGATCCGACGTTCTGGTCCATAATCTTACATCGAATTTGCTGAGGCTACCATCTTTAACTTCGGGAAATGATATTAAGCTTCGTCACTGGGCTGTTACACTCAACGGATTTATTGCAGATATCAAATCACTACATCTGGATAGAGAACTTGATAACAACTACGTTCTCACCGATCTGACCGGTAAGTTGCCTCAATCTCTTTATCAGGGTTGGCAGAAGCGAAAGACCATCAAACCGTTTCCCAATCTTGAAGATTTCGCTGCATTTATTACTGAAAAATTATATGATTTACCACCTGAGTTGTCCAAACCTTCGAAATACACTGTTGAGAAGATGCCAGGCGCGAGCTCAAGCCGAAGAGTGTTAACACATCATCCAACTACTGATTCTAGTAAATGTCCTGCGTGTGGTGATGTTGGTCATACTTTGATTAGTTGCAAAGTTTTCAAAGATTTGAATAGCCATCAACGCTTTGCTTTCGCAAAAGAGAAATCGATCTGCTTCAGGTGCTTAAGCGTTGTCCCCCACAAGTGGAAAGACTGTTCCAAAGGAAAAACTTGCGGTGTTAGTGGATGTTTGAAACAACACCACCAGTTACTTCATCCCACAACAGTTGAAAAATCAGCTAAGCCGTCTTGTCTTCCACCGCAGATACATTCATCTCATTTAGGAATAAAGCCTGCTGTTATATTTAAAGTTGTTCCCATTCGCCTCTATGGAAATAACCATAAATCATTAGATACCTTTGCCTTTTTGGACGATGGTTCTTCCGTCTCTATGATCGAGAAGGATATTTTTGACGAACTCGAGTTAGATGGAGAACCGGAGCAGCTTACTCTCCAGTGGACAAAGGGTGTCTCAAGAGTCGAAGATTCCATCAGAACTAATTTATATGTTTCAGCCATAGACAAACGCAAGCGGCATGTGTTGAAAGACGTGTATACAGTTAAGGGTTTGGAACTGCCATTTCAGAGCGTTGATTCTGTAGTCTTAAAGGAAATGCACTCTCATCTTAAAGGTCTACCGCTACCAGATCTTCGTGAGGCAAAACCTACAATTTTGTTAGGATTAGATCAAGCCAAGTTTCTTGTGGGCACTTGCAAGCGGACAGGAAAAGATGAAGAGCCACAGGCTATTAAGACAATTCTCGGTTGGACAGTTTTTGGCAAGTCAAATTTGGATTTGAAAATTTCATGCAATCTATCGAGAAAAGGACCTTGTCAACTATATTTCCACGACGTTGTTAAACAGGATCAGGAACTTCATGATTTAGTTAAACTTCACTTTTCAACAGAAGAGTTTGGCGTGCGCCCTCCGAAGGGAACATTCGTGAGTCAGCAAGATTGCCGAGCTTTAGATGTGATGAAGCGAACTCTTAAGAAAGTGGGTCACCAATATGAAATCGGTTTGATTTGGGACTCAGATGATGTGAAGCTGCCAGATAGCTACCCCCTGGCCGAGAAACGGTTGGTAAGTCTTGAGAAATCTTTGTTTAAAAATCCTGATTTACTAGAGTGGAAAAATAAGCATGTCCGTGAGTTAGTTGATAAGGGTTATGCTAGAGTAGCCACCGAAGATGATTTGAATCGATCTTGGCCAAGAGTGTGGTATGCTCCAACTTTCATCGTGTTCAACAGAAACAAATTGCCACCAAAACCACGAGATGTTTCTGACGTTGCTGCGAAGGTGAATGGAGTCGCTCTAAATTCTCATTTATTGAAAGGGCCAGACAATCTTGTGCCACTCCATGCTGGACTCTTCAAGTTTCGTGAGCGGCAAGTAGCCGTAAATGCTGACGTTCGTGAGATGTTTCATCGCATAAGAATTACAGAAGTGGATCAGCAATGCCAGCGCTTCCTCTGGAGAGATGGAGAGAGTTCTAAAAAACCGGTGGTTTATATAATGCAGGTTATGATGTTTGGACCTCGCTGTTCCCCATCTTCAGCACAATTCGTGAAAAATCATCACGCAAGTTTATTTCAAGAAGAGTGTCCTGAAGCAGTAGATGGACTTATTAATCGTACGTATGTTGATGATTATTTCAATAGCCATGACACCGTTGATCAAGCTGTAGCTGTTAGCAAGGATACCATTCGAATCTGCAAATCAATGAACTTCGATTTGGTAGGGTTCCAATCCAATAACCGTGAGTTTTTAGATCAGATGCCAGAGGCGAGTGTTAAGCAAAACTTAGTCAGCATGGATACTTGTGAGAGCGAAAGCTATGTCACGAAAGTTCTTGGAATGTTTTGGCAACCTTCTTCGGATAACTTGCTGTTTAAGTTGAATGATGAAGAGTTCCTGCTAAAGATGTCGGATCCACAGGGTGAATTTACGAAGCGACAGATTTTAAAAACCATCATGAGCATTTTCGACCCTATTGGTTTGATTTCTTGTTTTGTCATTCGAGGAAGAGTGATTTTGCAGGAAATTTGGCGAGAAGGATGCAGTTGGGATGAGCCCATATCTGGAGTTTTAAGAGCTGAATGGATTGCCTTTATGAAGTATTTGAGAAGGATTGAAGAAATTAGAATTCCTCGACCGTACACTTCATGGAATCCAGATTCCACTACAAAAAGTTTGGTGATTTTCGTGGACGCTTCAGAGAAGGCTTTTGCTGCTGCATCGTACTGGCGTTTTGATTTTGGGGGCCTGACTGAAGTGACGTTAGCGATGGCTAAGGCGAAGGTAGCCCCAGTAAAGTCGCTGTCGATACCTCGGTTGGAGTTACAGGCCGCCGTTCTTGGTGTTCGGATAGCTGCAACTGTGAAGAAATCACACTCGATTCAGCCTGATGAAGTGATTTTTCTATCCGACTCCAGGACGGTCCTCTCGTGGATCAACTCTAGAACTTTTAAGTTCCCTTCATTTGTTGCAGTTCGTGTAGGTGAAATCTTGGAGGCTTCCGATCCGGGGAAGTGGTGGTTTGTGAAATCTGCGGATAACGTTGCCGACGATGGTACCAGATGGAATGATGTGTCCGAGAATATCAGCAGCAAGAGATGGTTTACCGGTCCTGAATTTTTGAAACTTCCTCGATGCGACTGGCCCATAACACCTGGGAAATCTTCTATTAAAGAGGTATTCGAATTTGATATAAAAACAAATTTTTCTGTTAACATTCACCAGCGAAATACTTCATATGGAATTTTTGACGAGCTGAAGCCAAGATTTCGTTCAAAATGGTATTCGGCAATAAGAGTTATTGCTTTCTTGCTTCGCTTCAAGGACATCCTAAGAAATAAAGACCATGAAACTGAACCGTTTGTCACTCCGTCAGAGATTTGTCGCTCAGAAAACTGGTTATTTAGGAAGATCCAGCATGAAACTTATTCGTATGAAATCGAGTGCTTGGAAAAGAAGAAGAATTTAAGTAGCTCAAGTTCTTTGTTGAGTCTCTCTCCGATTTTGGACCAAGAAGGCACGCTGCGTTTGAGTTCTAGAGCGCAAAAAGCGAATGTTTCTTATGCGGCACGCAATCCAGCTATTTTGCCAAAATCCCATGTTTTGGTCGATTTATTGATTCAACACCATCATGAAGCCAATCTCCATCTAGGCACAGCAACCACCATTTCGGATATAAGGGAGAAAGCATGGATTATATCTATCCGCGTGGCTGTAGAGCGTGTGTCATCCAAATGCTTCATGTGTAAGAAGCTCAAGGCGAGGCCGGCCATGCCAATCATGGGTCAGCTTCCAGAAGGGCGGTTAGCATTTGATTTGAGGCCCTTTACACATGTTGGGGTTGATTGTTTCGGGCCAATGTACGTCAAATGTGGCAGGAGCACAGTTAAGCGATATGGAATGATATTTACATGCTTGAGTTTTCGAGCAGTGCATATTGAAATGCTCAACGACCTAAGTTTGGATCAATGTACAATGGCAGTTCGGCGTTTTCTTATTAATAGAGTAGTCACGAAATTCATCTACAGTGACAATGGTTTAAACTTTGTTGGCACAAAAAAGAATTTGGAGAAAGACGTGAAGGAGTTGGAGAGAGCTTTGAGTGAGTACTGTGCGAAATACGAGGGAATAGTGTGGCGGTTCATCCCAGCGTATTCTCCATGGATGGGTGGAGCATGGGAAAGGTTGATTGCGTCCATCAAGAACAGCATCAATTTCATTTTAAGAGGAGTAATACCCCTAGAGGATGTTCTACTTAATGCGTTGTTGGAAGCCCAAGGACAGATCAACAGACGGCCATTAACTCATATTCCGGTCGATCCGGAGGACCCAGAACCACTTACTCCGAATTTAATTCTCTTTGGTGATGCAGATCGAGATGTCACTGCGCCTGGTGTTTTTTCGGAAAGGGACCAATGGAGTAAGCTGTATTGTCGACGATCTCAGCATCTTATGAAAGAATTTACTCGTCGCTGGTATAAGGAGTACCTTCCGGAAATAACTCGACGATCCAAATGGTATAAACAAACAAATCCGGTGATAGAAGGCAGCATCGTCCTTGTGATTGAACCTGGAGAAGTTCGTTCTGCTTGGAGATTGGGTAAGGTGACTAAAATATATCCGGGGCCGGATGGAGTTGTGCGTACAGCCGATGTTCAACTGTCAACTGGAACATTACTGTCGAAGAGATCGGTCGGAAGGCTCGCTGTTTTGGATCTTGAGTCTTCATCTAGAGCTTCAGACGGGCGGGGGGATGTCGTCGAGCCATGAATTTCATTTTTTATCTTCTTTATATTATACAATTTAATCTTTATATTATTTAATGTTTGTTAATTTTATTGCTGGCAGTGCTGTGGTGAATTTTCCTTTCGCCATCTTTTATCTGAGCTAATTGAGCAAAGATAGTTCTAGAACATTTTTTCTGCTTTGAAACAAAAACAGCGGTACTTTGTTGGTTGTACCAAAAGGAAAAAAGGAATTTCATCACACAGCATTGTTCGCAGTTTTGGATTGGTCACATTTGTAAGCTATGAATTTTCTTTCTTTTATTTTTTCATTTGTTAACTATTTTCTTTATTTTTAATAGAAAATAAAATCACATTCGAAAGCAAGTGGCAGTTGCTTTTCTTTTCAACGATTTTCATTTTTTAAACCAGTGATTCCTACGTTTACGCTGCGGACAACATTATTTTATTTTAAATTGATTTTTTTTGTTCTTATAAGAATGGAAGAAAGCTTGTTGCGTTCTTGTGCTGCGCCAGGTTGCCAGTTGCCCGATGAGGAGGATAATATGGTTGGCTGTGATACATGCAGACGTTGGTTTCATTACGCATGTGCCAACTTCGATCCTGACTCTTGTGATACCGTGACTCCTTGGTTCTGTGCGCTGAAAGATTGTGATCCAAGAAGTCAAGCAGCGATGGATGAACTTATTGACGCTGCGAGAACAGCGCAGTCAACTTTGGATTTTCGTGATAAGGAAATTGCTATGCTAAGGGAAGAGATGAACAATCTCAAATCCAAATTGGAAGCAGTTACTCCGCCTTCAGTTCAACAAATCAACAAAGATGTGTGTTCCCGTGATGTGAAGTCTTTAAACGATCGAAGAGAAATTCTTCAGCAAGTTCGAAGCAAACATCATCAAATTTTGTCAAGCTCTGCTCCAGCTCCTCACTCCACTCCAGTTCCATCTAGTGTAGAAGATTTAAATAAAACTCAAATAACATTAAAAACCCCGAATAATGAAAACTCTTCATCCAGTTCCTGTCAACCATCAGATATGGAGAGACTTCTAACAATTTTGAATCGGAACCAAGTTCAAGATTTGCCAATGTTTTCAGGCCAGGATAAAAAGGAATGGCCTTATTTTGAATCTGTGTTCAAATCTACTACCTTTGAAGGAGGTTACAGTAACAAGGAGAACGTTGGTCGGTTGAGAAAGGCGTTAATCGGTGAAGCTCAACAGCTGGTGAATGAACGTCTGAGGTATTCGTCGGATGCTGATGCTATCATGGACTCTCTGCGAGCAATTTATGGCCGATCCGACGTTCTGGTCCATAATCTTACATCGAATTTGCTGAGGCTACCATCTTTAACTTCGGGAAATGATATTAAGCTTCGTCACTGGGCTGTTACACTCAACGGATTTATTGCAGATATCAAATCACTACATCTGGATAGAGAACTTGATAACAACTACGTTCTCACCGATCTGACCGGTAAGTTGCCTCAATCTCTTTATCAGGGTTGGCAGAAGCGAAAGACCATCAAACCGTTTCCCAATCTTGAAGATTTCGCTGCATTTATTACTGAAAAATTATATGATTTACCACCTGAGTTGTCCAAACCTTCGAAATACACTGTTGAGAAGATGCCAGGCGCGAGCTCAAGCCGAAGAGTGTTAACACATCATCCAACTACTGATTCTAGTAAATGTCCTACGTGTGGTGATGTTGGTCATACTTTGATTAGTTGCAAAGTTTTCAAAGATTTGAATAGCCATCAACGCTTTGCTTTCGCAAAAGAGAAATCGATCTGCTTCAGGTGCTTAAGCGTTGTCCCCCACAAGTGGAAAGACTGTTCCAAAGGAAAAACTTGCGGTGTTAGTGGATGTTTGAAACAACACCACCAGTTACTTCATCCCACAACAGTTGAAAAATCAGCTAAGCCGTCTTGTCTTCCACCGCAGATACATTCATCTCATTTAGGAATAAAGCCTGCTGTTATATTTAAAGTTGTTCCCATTCGCCTCTATGGAAATAACCATAAATCATTAGATACCTTTGCCTTTTTGGACGATGGTTCTTCCGTCTCTATGATCGAGAAGGATATTTTTGACGAACTCGAGTTAGATGGAGAACCGGAGCAGCTTACTCTCCAGTGGACAAAGGGTGTCTCAAGAGTCGAAGATTCCATCAGAACTAATTTATATGTTTCAGCCATAGACAAACGCAAGCGGCATGTGTTGAAAGACGTGTATACAGTTAAGGGTTTGGAACTGCCATTTCAGAGCGTTGATTCTGTAGTCTTAAAGGAAATGCACTCTCATCTTAAAGGTCTACCGCTACCAGATCTTCGTGAGGCAAAACCTACAATTTTGTTAGGATTAGATCAAGCCAAGTTTCTTGTGGGCACTTGCAAGCGGACAGGAAAAGATGAAGAGCCACAGGCTATTAAGACAATTCTCGGTTGGACAGTTTTTGGCAAGTCAAATTTGGATTTGAAAATTTCATGCAATCTATCGAGAAAAGGACCTTGTCAACTATATTTCCACGACGTTGTTAAACAGGATCAGGAACTTCATGATTTAGTTAAACTTCACTTTTCAACAGAAGAGTTTGGCGTGCGCCCTCCGAAGGGAACATTCGTGAGTCAGCAAGATTGCCGAGCTTTAGATGTGATGAAGCGAACTCTTAAGAAAGTGGGTCACCAATATGAAATCGGTTTGATTTGGGACTCAGATGATGTGAAGCTGCCAGATAGCTACCCCCTGGCCGAGAAACGGTTGGTAAGTCTTGAGAAATCTTTGTTTAAAAATCCTGATTTACTAGAGTGGAAAAATAAGCATGTCCGTGAGTTAGTTGATAAGGGTTATGCTAGAGTAGCCACCGAAGATGATTTGAATCGATCTTGGCCAAGAGTGTGGTATGCTCCAACTTTCATCGTGTTCAACAGAAACAAATTGCCACCAAAACCACGAGATGTTTCTGACGTTGCTGCGAAGGTGAATGGAGTCGCTCTAAATTCTCATTTATTGAAAGGGCCAGACAATCTTGTGCCACTCCATGCTGGACTCTTCAAGTTTCGTGAGCGGCAAGTAGCCGTAAATGCTGACGTTCGTGAGATGTTTCATCGCATAAGAATTACAGAAGTGGATCAGCAATGCCAGCGCTTCCTCTGGAGAGATGGAGAGAGTTCTAAAAAACCGGTGGTTTATATAATGCAGGTTATGATGTTTGGACCTCGCTGTTCCCCATCTTCAGCACAATTCGTGAAAAATCATCACGCAAGTTTATTTCAAGAAGAGTGTCCTGAAGCAGTAGATGGACTTATTAATCGTACGTATGTTGATGATTATTTCAATAGCCATGACACCGTTGATCAAGCTGTAGCTGTTAGCAAGGATACCATTCGAATCTGCAAATCAATGAACTTCGATTTGGTAGGGTTCCAATCCAATAACCGTGAGTTTTTAGATCAGATGCCAGAGGCGAGTGTTAAGCAAAACTTAGTCAGCATGGATACTTGTGAGAGCGAAAGCTATGTCACGAAAGTTCTTGGAATGTTTTGGCAACCTTCTTCGGATAACTTGCTGTTTAAGTTGAATGATGAAGAGTTCCTGCTAAAGATGTCGGATCCACAGGGTGAATTTACGAAGCGACAGATTTTAAAAACCATCATGAGCATTTTCGACCCTATTGGTTTGATTTCTTGTTTTGTCATTCGAGGAAGAGTGATTTTGCAGGAAATTTGGCGAGAAGGATGCAGTTGGGATGAGCCCATATCTGGAGTTTTAAGAGCTGAATGGATTGCCTTTATGAAGTATTTGAGAAGGATTGAAGAAATTAGAATTCCTCGACCGTACACTTCATGGAATCCAGATTCCACTACAAAAAGTTTGGTGATTTTCGTGGACGCTTCAGAGAAGGCTTTTGCTGCTGCATCGTACTGGCGTTTTGATTTTGGGGGCCTGACTGAAGTGACGTTAGCGATGGCTAAGGCGAAGGTAGCCCCAGTAAAGTCGCTGTCGATACCTCGGTTGGAGTTACAGGCCGCCGTTCTTGGTGTTCGGATAGCTGCAACTGTGAAGAAATCACACTCGATTCAGCCTGATGAAGTGATTTTTCTATCCGACTCCAGGACGGTCCTCTCGTGGATCAACTCTAGAACTTTTAAGTTCCCTTCATTTGTTGCAGTTCGTGTAGGTGAAATCTTGGAGGCTTCCGATCCGGGGAAGTGGTGGTTTGTGAAATCTGCGGATAACGTTGCCGACGATGGTACCAGATGGAATGATGTGTCCGAGAATATCAGCAGCAAGAGATGGTTTACCGGTCCTGAATTTTTGAAACTTCCTCGATGCGACTGGCCCATAACACCTGGGAAATCTTCTATTAAAGAGGTATTCGAATTTGATATAAAAACAAATTTTTCTGTTAACATTCACCAGCGAAATACTTCATATGGAATTTTTGACGAGCTGAAGCCAAGATTTCGTTCAAAATGGTATTCGGCAATAAGAGTTATTGCTTTCTTGCTTCGCTTCAAGGACATCCTAAGAAATAAAGACCATGAAACTGAACCGTTTGTCACTCCGTCAGAGATTTGTCGCTCAGAAAACTGGTTATTTAGGAAGATCCAGCATGAAACTTATTCGTATGAAATCGAGTGCTTGGAAAAGAAGAAGAATTTAAGTAGCTCAAGTTCTTTGTTGAGTCTCTCTCCGATTTTGGACCAAGAAGGCACGCTGCGTTTGAGTTCTAGAGCGCAAAAAGCGAATGTTTCTTATGCGGCACGCAATCCAGCTATTTTGCCAAAATCCCATGTTTTGGTCGATTTATTGATTCAACACCATCATGAAGCCAATCTCCATCTAGGCACAGCAACCACCATTTCGGATATAAGGGAGAAAGCATGGATTATATCTATCCGCGTGGCTGTAGAGCGTGTGTCATCCAAATGCTTCATGTGTAAGAAGCTCAAGGCGAGGCCGGCCATGCCAATCATGGGTCAGCTTCCAGAAGGGCGGTTAGCATTTGATTTGAGGCCCTTTACACATGTTGGGGTTGATTGTTTCGGGCCAATGTACGTCAAATGTGGCAGGAGCACAGTTAAGCGATATGGAATGATATTTACATGCTTGAGTTTTCGAGCAGTGCATATTGAAATGCTCAACGACCTAAGTTTGGATCAATGTACAATGGCAGTTCGGCGTTTTCTTATTAATAGAGTAGTCACGAAATTCATCTACAGTGACAATGGTTTAAACTTTGTTGGCACAAAAAAGAATTTGGAGAAAGACGTGAAGGAGTTGGAGAGAGCTTTGAGTGAGTACTGTGCGAAATACGAGGGAATAGTGTGGCGGTTCATCCCAGCGTATTCTCCATGGATGGGTGGAGCATGGGAAAGGTTGATTGCGTCCATCAAGAACAGCATCAATTTCATTTTAAGAGGAGTAATACCCCTAGAGGATGTTCTACTTAATGCGTTGTTGGAAGCCCAAGGACAGATCAACAGACGGCCATTAACTCATATTCCGGTCGATCCGGAGGACCCAGAACCACTTACTCCGAATTTAATTCTCTTTGGTGATGCAGATCGAGATGTCACTGCGCCTGGTGTTTTTTCGGAAAGGGACCAATGGAGTAAGCTGTATTGTCGACGATCTCAGCATCTTATGAAAGAATTTACTCGTCGCTGGTATAAGGAGTACCTTCCGGAAATAACTCGACGATCCAAATGGTATAAACAAACAAATCCGGTGATAGAAGGCAGCATCGTCCTTGTGATTGAACCTGGAGAAGTTCGTTCTGCTTGGAGATTGGGTAAGGTGACTAAAATATATCCGGGGCCGGATGGAGTTGTGCGTACAGCCGATGTTCAACTGTCAACTGGAACATTACTGTCGAAGAGATCGGTCGGAAGGCTCGCTGTTTTGGATCTTGAGTCTTCATCTAGAGCTTCAGACGGGCGGGGGGATGTCGTCGAGCCATGAATTTCATTTTTTATCTTCTTTATATTATACAATTTAATCTTTATATTATTTAATGTTTGTTAATTTTATTGCTGGCAGTGCTGTGGTGAATTTTCCTTTCGCCATCTTTTATCTGAGCTAATTGAGCAAAGATAGTTCTAGAACATTTTTTCTGCTTTGAAACAAAAACAGCGGTACTTTGTTGGTTGTACCAAAAGGAAAAAAGGAATTTCATCACACAGCATTGTTCGCAGTTTTGGATTGGTCACATTTGTAAGCTATGAATTTTCTTTCTTTTATTTTTTCATTTGTTAACTATTTTCTTTATTTTTAATAGAAAATAAAATCACATTCGAAAGCAAGTGGCAGTTGCTTTTCTTTTCAACGATTTTCATTTTTTAAACCAGTGATTCCTACGTTTACGCTGCGGACAACATATAGTTTTTGGTAGGAGTGAACTCGAATGCGATTTGATTGTACAGTAAGGGGGACAAATGAGAACATGTTTGTTCAAAGTGTAATTAATGCTGCATAAAAAACCGGAAAGGGTAAGCTAAACGTCTAATGATGATACAAGTGAAAACAAATAAGTGTTTAACACCGTCGAATGTTTTTACAGCAGCAAATAAGTCTGTTAGTCGATCGACTGCAAGTAGATGGTCCCATGGTTGTATTGCAGAATAAAGGGACAGTCTCTTTTATAGTTAGCTAGCGACATGAACTTTATGTTTAAGCCAAACCTAAAGAAAAATTATAACCAATACAAGGTAGGACAAATACAAGTTTCTTTGAAAATGCAATAAATTGACCATACGACTGGCTTTTCAGTAGCTTATTCTGTTACTCTAAAACCTTGTTGATGATTTCGGGCTATATCTCACGGATTGCCTGGATGATATTGACCTTAAGTGCTGGAATCATTTTGGAATTCTTTACGATTCTTCATCATCGGCTCTTCACAATTCCCTACAAGTTCAAAGGGGTCAAACCGCAGCTCCAAAGTGGCCAATTGACATCACCAAGACGGCTGATAACTTTCTTTTCAATAAACGCACTATTTGAGCTACAGTGTATACCAACTTTGTAAAGCGATGAGCGATTTATTTCGTTCTGCGAGGATACGATACTGGTTTGCTGATAAGATTTTGAGCGGGAAGCACCTGTCCGTGTTTATATAACACACAATTTAAAAAGAAGCCATCAGAAACCACCACGCTTCACAAGAAGCGGTTTCAGTTAAGATTAATTAATTCTATATCAGTGTCACCAAGAACTCGGACATAGGAAACAGCCCCTTACACTTACACGGACGAACTCAAATTTCCCAGTGTACATTTCTTTTTCTAAACATAGCTGACGTCTCGTTATTGATTTCTTATCTCACAACGACGTATTCAGTGGACAATTTGATGTCATACAGCAATTGAGTCATTCTGATTATTTAAGCAGAACTCTCTGCTGGGTTTTATCAGCCAAGTACCCCACGCTTAGTCTTTAAATAAGCTATCAGTTAATTTATTTATTTATTTATTTTTGAGTTTTTTTTTTAGATAAGATTGAGCATTGAAAAGTGTAAACGTTTGATTGTACATCGAGACAGTGATTTTACTTTACTTTACTTGGCTGTCGATTTCACAATTGTTCTAAATACAAATGAACTACAGGACAGATTATGACTGCCCTCAAAACCGTCAAAAATACAGTCTGCGATGACTAAGAACTTTTAATTTTGTTCCGTGGAACCTTAAAAGTGTGACGCAATTAGAAAAATGACAAAAAATTTTGTTTACGAAAATAATACAAGTGAACCACATTTCTGTTTTCGAACGTTGTTTATACATACATACGTCTTTGTGAATTGTAATCCACATGCCTGTTTTCTCAAGAATTTTCATTTTTTTTTTATAAATTGATTCATCCATTTCGCGCACTGAACTTCAAAAGTAAGCCTTGTGAATATGGTTTTCAAAAATCTAAAAGACATTATCAGTCAATCAGAAAACTTGTATTCGCACAAATTTGAGAATTCATCATAATCATTAGTGGCGTAACAGCCCACGAAGGGCCAGAGCCTAGCTTTTTCGCGCCTCCACTGTGTTGAGGTTGTAGAGGGGACCTACAGTTTATTGCCGGTTCCAAACAGCGAATTGCGAAAGTTTTCCGTGACAGAAGTACTCCAGGAGGATTGTCAATCGTTCGCTGGAGCTGGGGCCATGAAAATTGTTTGTGGTGTTTTTTTTCCCCGAGCTGTATTCGAACCCGGGTACTCTCGCTTAACAGTCCGACGCACTAACGATTAAGTCACGGCGCCCACACATTAGAGAATTAACTTGATATAAAGTCAAAGTAGAACGTGTCTAAATTGATATGATTTATTGCGTGCATATCATCATTCCATCCATTGCATACGTGGCTGTAGGCGCCGTGGATTGATGGCGTACGTGGGACTGTTGGTCAAGTGTCCCCAGTTTGGAATACAGCTACCGTTGCTAGAACATCGCAAGCAATTTGCACGGCCACACATTTAGCAATTGATAATCCGCATGGAGTAATTAAGTCATTAAAAGCTTTCCGCTAGACTGTGGCCCTGCACGACATTTTGGCACCACACAAACATGAAGAAAAGGAAGATATATATTTGCCACAAGTTCCAAAATGTATAATTCGTCCAATTAGAACTTAATCCTATATAAAACTCCACATCAAAAACATCTAATCAGGCCATCCATCTTCTGTGCCCTCCATTGTACTAATTAACACATTTTCCAAAATGTTCTGGAAAGCAGAATGATTTGCAATTTTCAATAAAAAAAATTACAAACATAGATAACCTATCATCGATGTCTCCCACCAAGCATTTCTTGTTTTCGATTTAAAAAGCCCGTGCATACGTCAACAATAAGCACTCGCGCACCGTGGCAATATTGACTCCAAAGCGTATTTGCCAGCAAAAGTGGGCACACGCCTGCCATGCGTGTCCTTCACTGACTAATCTCCTTAACCACACACCTTATTTGGCCAAATAACGCGCTGGTCCACAAAATCCCCAATCGAATGGTCAATATCAATCTTTTGAGTACATAAATAGATCCGACGTGATTAGGTCTTTTATCGCCGAGAGATATACAAGCGTCAAATCGCCCCCCGCCGAAAACAAAAAAAGCTCTGATAACAGCGGAGAACGATGAGAAAGGGTTCTCTCCGTAGAACTAAGGAATGCCAAAGAAAATTTCTATTTTGTTTTTTTTTTAAGAGAAAACGCGTCAAGTCTTGACCAGTGGTGACCAAGCGTAGGCCACTTTTCCCACAAAGCGAGAGAGCGTGTATATCTTCTTCTCTTTGGTCGGTTCGGTGGCCGAAATGCGAACGAAAAACTAACAACAACACCATCTCAGTGCGAATGAGGAAAAAGCTTAAGAAGAGCCGAGCCTCACACGCCGACGAGTATATAAACTAAAACGACGTCGTCTGCCAGCGTAGTCTGTTCACATTCGTTTAAAGGTTCAGAGAGAACGCACTTGGACAAGGTAAGGCTGTCAGACAGTGTGATTGTGTTGAAAAGAAAAAAAATCATAATTTATTAGCTGCTCTTTGGACAAATAAAAAATAAACTTCAAATTTATTAAATACCGAAGAAGATGTGCAAAATTTTCTTCACCGGGGTGCGTTCTAACGCCACAGTTTCTAAGTGATGTAATCAAAAAAAAAAAAATGTGATTTCATGGTGGATCCAATCGATCGACGCGGCGACGATCTGATGATCGAAGTGTGTGAAATTTGATAGTCAAAAAATAGACTTACCTAAAAGAAAGAAACTATCTCTATTTTATTTATTTTTGCGGTCATTAGATTACCGGTGCGGTCTTTTTAAGTGGTGTTGGCAAATAAAAATATATTTGCCAATATTTTGTGGGCACAATTGCTTGAGTGCCGGCATATTAAGTAATTGCGGTCTTGATTGAGTTGTGGTCCGGGTGATTCGGGCCTGCTGTGTGTGTGTCACACTTTGACAAATTATTCGGTACAATTCCAAGTCAATTAATTTAATTTAATTCGATCAAATGTGATTTAAAGGTTACTCGTACGTTTGTGTGAACGACGACCCGGCTCATGCATAACTCGGTCGAGGGCAGCATTTTGCGACTATTGTTTTGTTCTGGTTCACTGGATGGGATAGCAATGGTTTTTCTTGTTTTTTTTTTTTTTTCAAATTGATGATGCGTTTGTAAAAGAAGGCGTGTGTGGCTCTTTGAAAAAGAAATATAATTTTGTAGTCTTCTTATATAATGTTGGCTAACTTAAGTTTTTGTACTGAATAGGGGTCTCGAACTATGCAGTCCACCAAATATGAAAACAAAAGCAACATCTTTTCAATTAACATCGTTTGTTACCAATTTCGATCATGCAATGTTTATTTTTCATAAGTAGTAATACCTGCTTACCTCTTCGTCAAGTTCGTAATTAATTAACTTCAAGAGCTACAGTCAGAGCTTGAACGGCTTTTACTTTGTACAATTTTTTTGTAAAATGAATACCAATATGTAAATTAGTATTGATATGCAAATAAGTATTAACATGTAAACAATTAATTGCACAAGCTATCTACGACAATTGTTATATAAGCTCTATATTCTGATTTGAATCAACGTTTTATAACTTTTTTGCTTGATAGAATATAACTGAGAAACAGATTTTTATTTTCAACAACTTTCGGACTAATCTGTAAGCCTATATACGGCGAAAAAGATTATGTCTGAGAACATGATTATAAGCGTTTTTGTCTCAAATTAAATTGTTAATTTAAATTTGAAATTATTTAAATTCTTTTTTTACCATGGTGGCAATAAGAATTATTTAAGAGAATATTAAAAATTGTATATGTCATTAATACAAGAAAAAAATCTTTGCATTTGTAAATACTGTCGGATCCCGAAATGGCAAGGGTATAGCATTCTTTACGAATTACCGCAGGTTACGAATTATCGAGATTTCGATTTAATGAGGTGGGATACATAAAAATACGAACTAACGGCGCATTTACATTTCATACTATTAGGTTGTCAAATATCTCCCTTCGGCCTTTTTGTCTTTTGAACTTTCCGGCTATGTACAAAGCGCTACAGAGCAGTTTGTTACGAATTATTGGGTTTTCAATTTATCGGGGTACGAATTATCGCGATTCGATTGTACACAGTGAACTCTCTTCTTACGGACAGCTCTCATAACCGGATACCTCTAATAACCGGATAAATCTCTCAGAACCATCACTGCCCGGTTGTGGGACGAGTTCACTATATCCCAATTTTGAATTTACAGTAGCGCAAAGTAATAATGGTAAGGTAGGCCAACAATCTTCAGAAGTCGACAACTTTTTTTAAAGTTACAAAAATTTCATCGTTTACTGTTCTATCTGCTTTATTCTGTTTCTTACTCTATGTTGCTTACACTATTTTTTATTCAATTTTTGACTAAGAACGACTTTTGTTCCAAAAAACAGCAGCCGAAATGGAACCAAGTTTGCAAAGTGAATACGCAAGCTTTGAAACGTATAGAACATCAAACACTTGTATCGATGATTGTTAAAACAACATACATAAGAGCCATGTTTATTTTTTTACACTATATCTTGCAGAACGAAACTTCGCCTTTATGTTTTAATGTGTTTTAGGTATCGAATATGTTTTTGCTCTTAAAAGCAAAAATCTATCCATAAGCAGTACAAAAACGTAATAAAATTGATTTCGAAAAATGTGTTACTTATGTTGTTTCAACAATCATCGATTCAAATTATGTACGAAAAGTAATGTGTTCCGTCTGTTTTGTTGCATATTTTAAAATAGAATCTTAATTATATGCCATTTCCGCACACCTGCTACGAGGAAAACACATTCATTCACACTCCGCAGCCACTTTGGGTCACGTTTTTTCATCTCATCGCTTTATTTTCTATTTATCCTACAAAGGTAGACATGCGTAAAAATTATTCACAAATTCAAATTTGCCAGACAATGGTAATAATATGCAAGAAATTTACCTTAATATTTAAAACTTTTGACTTAAAAGTAAAAAGTCGATTAAGGGATAGGTATAAGCTCGACAGGTTAGGTGTGCAACGGCAAGAATTTAAATAAATCATGAGTATGATTTTTACGTAGTCTACCTTTTTAGGGTCAATATCACATCATTTTTGAGTCTGAACTCTGAACCGATATATCATAATTTTTCTTGACACTAACTAAATAATTGACTTTTATAATATGATTTTTCAAAATGGTAGAATTTTTAGATTGTAAGCTTGCAGATGTACAAAATTTTCTTCAAAAACTCTTAAAAGCCCTTTGAATTGAAATAGAGATTAGTCTCTGTTCGTGTGTTTTCTTTAACCCGAATTGTGGTATAATTTTCTTGACATGGTTCGTTTTTGATTTTAACGTGTTGAGAATGAAACATTCTATAATTCTTCTGGGTGTGACCATACGGTGAACCTGATACATTAAGGACAAAGTCTTATTTGGACTTTCATTCATTTCAGATTAGAAACGATATGTCAGTATATTCAGATTTTGAAAATTCTTTGCCCAGCGCAATTTTTCTGATGTGTGATCATCATACACGAGACTCCTAGAATTCCATATCCGCTTGTTGACGGACATTGCGATAAATTTAAAGTCGATTCTTTTAAATTGCAATAATTTGGTAGGTGACCTGAAACGGAGGATTCTGTTAATTTATAGCCTCGCTTACCATACTTTTTACGTACAAGAACTTCATTTTTAATCCAGACTTTAGACTTTAGAAAGAAACTGTCAACAAATGAAGGCTTGCCTAAATAATGTAAACAGGTGCAGGTGTTTCAAATCTATAAAAAGCGTTTTAATTGCTTTGCACACGTTTGTGGCGTAAACCTAAAATAAAACGTAAACCTAAATAATAAACGTTTAGCAGCAGCAAATAATAAACGTTTTAGCAGCAGTCATAAAATTTCATAGATAAGACTCACAAAAACACCGTAATAGCGCCGGTAAGGCTGAACTATTTAATTTTGTTTTATTTATATTCGGTGCTACACAGAAATAGTTCTTAGATTTATAACAACAGATTGTCGAAAACAAGTTGTAATCTTTTTCCTTGGGGGTATATTGTGATAAAAATTTGTTTAGACATTTGATAATATAATTGGTGATATTAAAATTAAGCGCAAATTGTATAAGAACATGGTGAAACAGCAAATACAGTGCAGAGCAGATATGCACATAGATACAACATCTTTTTTATTTTCTGTTATTGAACTTGGTCTGTGTCCATTTTTAATTCTATTTTGCTGAAACGGTTCCTACGTTTCGCATAGATGATTTGGATTTGTTTACAAGAAGGAAGAAGGACCTATATGCAAAAATATATTTAAATAAAAACTACTAGAAGAAAAACTTAAACCTATTCTTGCTTACTTTTAAAGCTTATCTCTGAGCAATTATAATTGTAAATAATTATTATCGATTTATGTAAAATTAAAATCTAAATCTAGATAAACCTGTTTGCTCGATAAAATTTGATTTAATTTCTTTAAACAAACTTTTTTTTCGGAAATGTTTTCTTTTTGGTTGATAATATACAATGAACTTTCGCTAATTCGTATTTTATCGGACCAGAGAAAACTTCGAACTGCAGAGTATTTAAAAGTACGGTGGTAGGAATGCATGGCCCACCTTCGCCAAGTACGCATTTCAACTAATGGCTTTCAAAGGAATACAACTAAACTTGACTTAGAGAGGTGTTTTGTTGTTTTGCACCATAACAACTCGAATTAACGAAAGGGACAAATTGCAAAGGTTCTTCTATTAAAAAAGGTCATAGGACTGTAAGAATGCTTTTATTTATAGAGATTTTCGTTTGGTATGAAAATTCGAATTATCGAGAATTCACTGTATAGAGAGTGTGTTCTTTGTCCTTAGCTCTCAGACTCATTCTTATTAACTGAAATTTGTGAAAAGTATTTCAGATAAGTTATATTAAAAGCGAAAAGCTAGGTTTTGGCTCTCAACGGCAACCAATGTAATGTAAGATATTTAAAAAAATCAAAAGAAAGAATGAAATGTAGTGAAGTGCTGAGCATCAAGTATTAGTTTCATCAGAAATTATGAAAGACTATGAATTTCTTGATTTTTCTATGAATCCAACTATATTTTGTTCGTTTTCGTATTTCCTTTTATCAATTTCTATCGCACGCCTTTCCTTTGAAGTCAAAAGTGCACTTCTCTTCCAGCGACCTTTAAGTAAAAAAAGTTTAAAAAAAATGTCTCCTCTGGAGTCCTTTAAAATTACGTTTCTTAAAATTCTATCTTACAACTTTGCTCTTATTGCTGCTGAGGTCACAATTGCAAATTTATGTTAGTAAATTGTAATTTGGTGAAATAGGTCGGTGGCTGTATATTCCACTTCGTGATCACCATAAATTGTAAGTCCTATTCATGCTGATGCATTCAAGTCGATTCAGTGAGAAAAAAATGTCCTGCCTCCAAAATTCTTCGTATTTATTTGTCTTCTCAAACAATTTTCTAAACCATATTTTCGTTGAACTAATAAATCAAAAAACATATGGCAGTCGGCGCTGTCGATCTTAACTCACAAATAAACAAAAAAAAATAAATAAATCGATTTCCTGTTAAATTTCTTCGCAGAACGGAACTGAAACGTAAGCGATACGTTGAGAATTCAAAAAAACAAATTCATGTTTAGATAACAAAACTCAGCAAATGGCTTTGAATTTGATACGATCACTGAACAATTTTAGTGAATTTTATGTTTTGTTTGTATTCGAATCGAATAATTCGATTTAGATTAGGTTTGTGGAATTTAATCTGAAGATTTAAGTACATATTTTCAATAGGTTTGTTAGGGCTCACATTTTTTGCTCTCGGAGATTATGCATTCTATATAAACACCATCAGATCCAATAAAATTACAGTCCAAAGAGCAACCAGGTCTCAGCCAAAAACTTCGCGTTAGTGTGATTTTTTCACAACTCATAAAGGTCCCTCTCCATTTTCTGGTAAAGTTCCTACTATCGAAAAGATTCTTCATCTCAGTTACTCACCAATTCTAAGTCTAAGAAGCGGCTATTAACTTTGAAGAATTTAAAGCCATTGCTTTCATGACTTTAAGCTAAATTGTTGGCTGGAACTTCGATTTTGATGTGGTCGTCACATTAAAGAAGCACGTACACATTTCACATTTCTGTGAGATATGTGAGATTATAGTTCTTGCAATTTTTATATTCCACCTTTTTCATTGATCAGATGATATAGAAAGTCCATCAACGTTTTTCGTCTAGATTAAACAATTCTTTTACCAGCATTGGAAATAAAAGCAACACAATCTCAAAAGGGACACATTCAAAGAGATCTGCGATTCAAATCTTTGCCTGCAAATCAACCGTGAACTTAACATTCACAATCGAAATGCAAATCTCCATGCAATCAACAACACACCCCTGCACACAAACTTAAACTAAAATTCGCCTACATCTGCAGCACACATTCTCGCCACCTCTACAAGTGTGCTTCACTGCGTCGCGTCTGTTTCCATCGATCCACGTTCTCGGATATCTCGTTTGACCGGTATCCAAATTGCCGGTAATCTGTTTTAATTTTCTCCTCATGTATGGTTTCCATCGTTTGTGCGTAACTCTGTGTGGGCAACGCCTTTAAAAAAAGATGTTCTGGTCTTCTCTTCTTCCCCACAAAAGAAAGCATCAGAATGCAACTTCGTGAGTTAAAGCGGATTCAATTGCTCGCTGCAACCGTCCCGCCGAGTAACGACCGACCCATTTCCGGAACCGGCATGAGGAATACATGCACATACTATATATAAATCACAATTATATCAGGCGTTACGACAACGAGACAGGAAAGAGGTCCGAAGATAATTGGAAAGAAAATCGTTGCAGTTTTGTAAGAAAGCGAAATACCGCAAAAAGAATTAAAATTTATTCTTGAGCTACGGGCACCTAAGCCGTACATAATGGTGTTGGTGAAGGGTTGCTATGTCCATAAAAAACGCAACAACTGGCTGCTGGTGGGTCTTAGGCAGAGATAAATTTTATCGGAGTCACACGCGAAGCTCCTATCTAAGTGCGTTTGTTTAAGGCTTTAAGCATGGCACTAACTTATCAGTGGCGAGTTGATGTTGATTCCACTTTAGTCGCCAGGCAATGTGGGTGGGCATAGCAAAGGTAATAAAGATACGAAAAGCATAATTTATTGCATTTTTGTTGAGTTTTTGACATTTGTTGGAGTGTTTTTTTTTTTTTTTTCATTTTATTTGATTTATGTAGGAACAATACAAATAAATTTGCACAGTCCAAACTGTGAGCGCCGGGGAGCAGATCCCATATGGCTGTTTGAAGAAAAAGCGCGATGAACTCATTTCAGTAGCAGATTGTATAAATTTACAGTGTCTTGCATGTAATTAGAAATACCTAAAATCATCTTTTTATGTTCACCATAGCTCATGTATTTTCCACCTTACGAAGGCAGATTGTAAAAATGTCTGTCAGTTCGTCATTAAGCTTTACTGGTTTGAATAATGGTAACTGGTGAACTACTTCGAATTAAAAAATGAAAGTTCCACCAGTAGATGTTTTCGAAAAAATATTTGTAAAAAATGACATACTAGCGAAAAAGTTAATAACTATTGAAGTTTTTTAAATATTCTTTTATTAGAACTAATCAAATGATACATAATTCGATAGATCTTTTAAAATCAAATATAATGTAGTCGAGTTTTCGAATTATTGGGCTTCAAAACTGCTCCGAAGTGAGAAAAACACGTTCCCTCTCTAGTTTCCACATCGATGTAACTAATCTGAAATGTTGGCCTCAATGTAATCTTTACTTTAAAGTTGCTTTGCGCATTTTCGCTTCAATTGTTTACAGGTTATGGGCCAAAATCCAAAAACAACACATGCGAATTTCGAAAATCTAAAAAAAACATTTTATAAATTTCGTTGAAAGAATTACAAAACATTTATGTACATATAAAAAATTAAATTTTCGCACTAATTTTCAAGAAATCACGGTTTCAGTTTTCTGCCAAACTGGTCAACTGACAGTCATTCCCAACTAATTTCTCTAAAATGCAGTTCCTAAATGTGTTTTTATCACAAATTAGCCAATACAGATACCCAACTTCTACTTCTCTTGCCCCTTGATTTTATTTGACAGCGTTTTTTATAACATTTTGCGTCTGTGAATACGTGTGGGAGCTTTGAACAACAAATCAAACAAATGTGCGTGAAAATGATGAGCAAGTGTTCGGAGCTTCCTGAATTACTGTCAAATTCATCGCTGGACGAGGGGAAATAGCCGCTGTACAGTTGGGTGTCTATATTAGGTTGTCTGTGGTTCAGACCAATATTAGTCATCTAGCTTATTTGCAACCCAGTATCTCTTACGTTTCTCAAAGTTGGTGTAGAAATGGAGATGCAAGTGCAAAAAATTAGTTTTAAATGTCATATTTACACCCCTTTGGTGAAAGCTATGTGGTAATGCAAAAACTAATTGTTGGTAGCTATGACTTTTTATTGCGTAAAACTTCCTGATGCAGGAAGTTCTTTCTTACATATCTTTGTTACGTATGCATCTATTTTACTTAAACGACTGTGTCGAAATATTTATAGGAAATCCTTGACCTCAATTAATGATTTTATTTTCCGGCAATCGGGGTAGCACAAAATGAGGTTTGATTCGTTTCTTTGCCTTCAACATTTGCAGGCTTGAACTTTTTTCAGAAATACCTCATTTTGGCCAACACTTAAGGTTGATCTTTGACAATCAGACAACGATGTTTAGTTTTATTTCGACTCCAAAAATTCTAATTTCTTAAACTGTTAATTTAGTAAAGCACTCCACGTATGTTACTGAGCCGCATTTACTCTATTCTTGCTTGAATTAGTTAATTAGTCAAGGATATGCATAAAATCAAATAAATACTCCACCAGCCATAATAATTGCATAATGAACCGATGTTTCAGTTCTTTTTTCCTTCCTACATCAACCCCCAAAACTACTACAGCTGATTTGCAACGTTATCGCTCACTTTATTCTTAAAATAAATAGTCTGTTTTTTGTTACGACAAAAACTTCAAAAATATTTTTTATTCGTTCAAAGTCAGAAAAGTCTCCGCCTTAATTTGCAGTATACGACCGAAAACGCTTTAAGTAAGATTTTCTTTTTTTCCAGCACTAAACAATGGCCGATGAAGCAAAGCCCGCAGAAGAAGCGCCCGCACCGCCAGCAGAAGGAGAGGTTCCACCAGCTGAGGGTGCAGCTCCTGCAGAGCCCGCCGCTCCCATTAAACACACCTACACACTGTTCTATTTCAATGTGAAAGCGCTCGCTGAACCTTTACGCTACCTCTTCGCTTACGGTGGTATTGAGTACGAAGATGTTCGAGTGACGCGTGACGAATGGCCTGCATTAAAGCCAAGTGAGTGAATTTAAAATTAGAACCACTTTTTTCTTCCCATCGGGCGGGTCAAAAAGGCTACACCGCACTGTTGAAAACAAAAAAAAAGTTCATTGTCAGAATCTTTTACGAATCGATGTTTTTGGCACAAATGAAGTTTTTGTTACCAACTGCCAACTACCAAAGCAAAAGCATCGATTGGTCTTAATTCTGGCAATGCAACGGTCTAAATTTAACTCGGCGGAGCCATGAATGAATCTGGGCCATTACTTTATTTAGATTTTTGGTCTGATCGGAGGGATTTAATTTGTGTATGATCATGTTACAGCAATGCCAATGGGTCAAATGCCCGTGTTGGAAGTTGATGGCAAACGTGTACATCAGAGCATTTCGATGGCTAGATTCCTGGCTAAAACAGTTGGACTGAGTGGCGCCACACCATGGGAGGACTTGCAGATCGATATTGTCGTTGATACAATCAATGACTTCCGCCTAAGTAGCGAACAATGTGTGATGTTGCATGTTCAGTGTTGTTTGATTAATCTTGCTTTTTAATATATAGAAATTGCAGTCGTATCATATGAACCGGAGGATGAAATCAAGGAGAAGAAGCTGGTCACACTCAATACAGAAGTCATTCCATTCTACTTGGAGAAATTGGAACAGACCGTTAAGGATAATGATGGGCACTTGGCACTTGGAAAGGTTTGTTAGAACATACAAATTTGCTTGGAATGGAAAGGAAAGAAAATCAAATCAGTTCTTCCTTTTGATTTCGTGTGCCAAACTGTGTAGAAGGCAACACAGATTTAGATCTAAGGGCTGGCTTGGCTCGATCGGACAGTTTTTTAAAACGAATTTCTATTGTTTCGTGGATATATTTAAGAAGGAAGATATGCTTCTTGCCACTGCATTCACCATGTTCCCAGTTGTGATGCCCTTATGAAGAGATCTCCCTTGCATCAAGAGAGCTTTTTGCTCTTTCACTGAGGGCAATTTAATTAAGGGCTTACTTAATTTTAATGAGCCTCCTAAACAAAGTTTACTTGATTCAGATGACAACTCTTTTAAAAAACGCAATTCTTCGTTGAGAGCTTATTCATTGCAGCATTCATAAAGCTTATTCACAAATTAAAAGACTTTGAAAGGTTTTTGTACTGGAGCTCTAGTTTTTAAGCCTATATATATTTACACGTGTTCACGTGGCACGTATTGTCGTATTACATGGCACCTTAGAGATGGGTACACTTGTAGTACATTTAAACACAAGTACACGGGTATCTAGCTATATTGCGTAACCACAGTGGAACAGCCTATTCACATCTTCTGCAATGGGTACAAAGCTCGAAATTTCAGAGCAGAACTGAATATCTTTCGAAGAACTCATAATCGTGCTTAAATCCATGCACATCTCGAAATTTCAGAGCAGAACTGAATATCTTTCGAAGAACTCGTAATCATGCTTAAATCCATGCACATCTTTACAAACACAGTAAGCGGTGAAGACTTATCCGCATCCATGCATAAGTTCTTAGAGAAGCATATGTTAGCTTCCGAAAATGACTTCGATATGGTTGTGAATTAAAAGAATTATTAAACAGAATTTAAACAATGGTTTCATCTAAATGTGTAGTATAGACGTGCACGTGTTCCTATACAGTTAATTTAATTACACGTGTACTATGTGTACACGATTACACGTGAAATAAGAGGTTCTATTTTCTGATTGAGCGTACCTCATTTTTCTGTAATTAATTTTTCTATAATTTCAGAGCTAAATTCTTGCTCAAGCAAAACTAGTACTCCATCCTGATTTACACTGTTCATTAGATAAACATTTTTAAACTTTTTTTTCAACTGAATTCACACACACTCCAACTTTTTCTTTTCATCAGCTTACATGGGCCGACGTCTACTTCGCCGGCATCGTGGATTACATGAACTACATGGTGAAGCGTGATCTCCTTGAGCCCTATCCAGGATTGAAAGCCGTTGTAGAGTCCATCAATGCCATTGAAACCATCAAAGCATGGATAGAAAAACGACCACAGACTGAGGTCTAATCTAATGAACATCAACAACATCAAAAACAACTAAAAATTTATTTGGTTACTAGCAAAAACAACATCAATTTAGCTAAAACTAAATTAATTTCGACAACTACGCATCTAAATAATAAAGAAAAAAAAAAAACAACAACAAGAATCAAAAGCCAATTACACATACGTACACGTAGTTTTTTTGTTCCTTTTTTGTAATCAAAACTAATCAACAAGTATTTTCTATTTTTAATTTTTTTTTTTCTGTTCGGGGAAATTATTTCTTTTTTTTTCAAATCATATCAAACATAACATGCATACATAAAGATATCACATATAATATTTTGTAAACCTAAACCACCATGTCGGCCGTTTTACGGTCGCCTTACAGTTTGCTGAGTGGAATTTAACACCAAAAAGAGAAAGTAATTTATTTCATTTATCACTAGCACTATCTGAGAGATAATAAACAGAGTGCAATGGTCTAACAAAAAGAGCAACAACATTTATTCAATATATGAGTTAATGATAAAGAAAACACAATAAACTAACACCAAACAAAAAACAAGAAATAGAATAACATCAAAATATTGTCCTTGTGAAACATTTTTACATTTTATTATTTCTAAAATAAAACAACAAAAACTGAAAAAAATGAACAAAGCTTGGTTTTCTGGTGGAGTCTTTTGAAAAAAGAAAACTTGTAAGGCAAAACAACGAAGGATTAAACTATAAGATCCTGCCTTTGTTTTTCCACAAATTTAAGTTTTCACTAGCAAAGATTTGATGGTGGACTATCCGACGAGTAATTTTGGTCGAAGGTGAGTAATACTTAGCAGGAAACCGTTGTCAGATCAATGAAACTAATTAACTTAACTCTCCCAACTTCGTCTTATTATCAAATAGCTGCCTTCAATGATTTCTTATGTTTCCGACATTCCATCGGTTTCGATTTTTCTTTCTCTAATTTATAATTTTTTTTCATTCCCATTGTTCGAGGGAAACCGATCGAGAATAACTGCATAAGCGAGCCACATGCCATTACGTAATGAATCTCGAGTAATTCTTCGACTTCTTTGGGTTACTCCACCATCCTTGAAGTGAACGTATTCCAGTTAGACCTGGTCGTATAATTAGAAGATATATACAGTATCGGATAAAACTAAAGCACACTCTTAAACTGACATTTTGATACTTGAAACGCCTGACAAAGAGAAGTTGCTAAGCTAAAATTTGTTTCTTCATTTTTTAAACTTTACTAAACAAAATAAAGATAAGGCAAAAGGGCGAAAAACACCGTGATAAAATTTAAGCACCCTCTGGTATAGTACGATAATCTCTTTCAAATTTAAGAATCTGTCCTCTACCTCTTTAATTCGAAGTTTATTTCTTTTACTTTAAAAACCGTTAGTTAAAATGCGTACTTAACGAAAGTGGCAATATTTTTTTTACTAAAACCTCTGTAATTCGATTAATTCGAATATTTGCCCTGGTCCCATGAAATTCGAGTTATCGAAAGTTTACTGTAATAATATTTGAACTGATGAAACAAACTTATTTCTAACGAATCTGAGTACAAGCAAATTTGACTAACAAAACATAACATAAAGACCCAGGAGGGATAAAGAATGTGTCCGAGATACCGCATCGCATCGGTCTAATTTCTCTCTAATTGGAGAATAGGGACACTCTTTTGAATCGATTTGAATGTATGAACATATTGAAATCGGTTATGATTCCTGTCCAAACATGCAAGCCATACAACCATATAATTTCATTTGTATTGGTACAACTCCATCCCCATTCCCAACCCCTTCTCCATTATTATCACTCCTATAGATTTCTTCAAAACTGCTATTATAACAAGTCCCAAAGAATTTAACGAAAAATCTTGCAATCCCAAAGACTTTAACGAAAAATTCTGCAATCGCAAGGACTGCATCGAAAGTTTTTAAAGTCCAAAAGACTTTAAAGTCACTGCAATGAATGCAATGCCAATGTAAAGATTCGCATTCAATTGATTTGCAATTAGATTCAATAGATTGATCGTAAGGATTGCTCCAATTAAGACTCCAAAAAGAATGAGAGATTTCAATTCCTAAGTCTAACTCATCAAATGTCAAGTCATCAAAGTCACGAATGCGAAAGTCTTTAACCTTAACCTTAAAAGACAATGGTATATAGAAACCTTTCTGCTCCTGCCGACCTATACAAACCTTACAGAGAGAGACTTAGGGAAACAACGGGAACTATGTCGCATAAAAATGCATGTTTATTTAAAAACTATTTGCATACAAAATATATAATTCATTACAAAAATAAAACACAATAGTTAAATGCAATCCTGTTATTTTTTCACAAGAGTGGCGCTCGAAACGTTCAACGAATTGAACCGGCGTTTCGTGTGTTTATCATGTGTGTTCTCATCAAATGAGAAAAAAAATGTTCTTGTATTATGTCATTAACGATTCTCCCATTTCGGCTTCCTTTTCTCCAGAAAGCTTTTAAGTCCTTCTTGTCCATCGTGCAGACTTAAATTCTTGACCATCATCTGTAAATACAATTTAACAAGCAGTCAGCATGGAAACTGTCTTGAAAAGATCTCAAACTCCTACCCCGCATGCCTCAGTATAAGCGTCACACAATTTCAGTCCTAGCTGTCTTTGGAAAAACTCCTTGCCAATTTTAACAACAATCCTGCTCTTAATTTTAATGGAATCGCAGATTTTGCAAGTTTCTTCATCTAACTTGTCGATCGGTACCACCTTACTCACAAGTCCTGGAAATGCACACATATTTTATTATGCTTACATGTGGTATAGGTAAGTTTTCTGTAGTCTTACCTGATATATACGCTTCCTGCGCAGAAATCGGGATACCAGTGATCAACATGTATGAGGCTTTCATGCGAGGCATTGTCCTTGCGACTGCTACTCCGGGAGTGTGACAGAACAGACCAAAGTTGACTCTGGAAATCGAGGGTAGAAGTCGGTCGCAGAACATCGAGTTCGACTTGCTTACCCTGGTGTAGAGAAGCTGCTCTTATCGGTACAGATTCCTATGTCACAAGATGCAGCCAGTTGGCAGCCAGCTGCGGCTGCTACACCGTTCACTTTGGCTATGATTGGTACTGGTGCCTTTTGAATTGCTTCGATCATCGTTGCACATTTCTTAAAAACCTTTTCTTGCGCTTTACTATCCGTGGCCTGGTTTATTAATATATACATGAAATAAGTGGAGCTAAGTGTTATTTTATTTGCATAAAGCTTACAATTTCTTTGAAGTTATGTCCTGCCGAGAACACAGGGCCCTTGGCCGAAATAACTATGCAGCGTAGACTATCATTGCCTTCCGACTGCGACACAGCATCTATAATTGAATCCATCATAGAGCAAGATAGAGCGTTCCTGAAAAGACATAAAAGCGAAAATTTTATTTCAAAGATGGGAAGAGACAAAAAGGATTGCATTGGACCACATGAAAGCTAAATTAGTTGAATTTAAGTCGTATGAGCAAAAATAAAGACACATATTGTCCTCCCAGGCACTTTCATATCAAATGAGGAATTGAGGTCGAACGCCTAATTGTGTTCTAGTTTCGCCCGGCGTAACCTATCTAAAGTTCTAAAATCGAAAGCTGGTTTTTGCAATTTTTAGAAATTTTTAAGCAAGCCTCTCCTTTTGCATATGCAGAAGACACAACGTTAGTGGCACGTCAAAGATGCTAACATTCGACAACAAAGAAAACTGCTGTCATGATCATGGCCTAATGATCTACTCATCGAAAACCAACATGATGCACATACGAAGTCCGCAGTTCGAGGCCACCCAACAGATAATCCTTTTTAAAAACAGCTTATATCCTAGCTCCACTACAAGACTTCGCAGAAAAATGTATCTATAATCGTGCAATATCGTACATCTCTGATAAGTAATGACAAGATTTGTTATCGCATTGAAAGGAAAACGAAGTCCAGACTGGTAATTTACCTGAAACCTACGTAAATAAGAAGCAGATGCAAACTTCTTAGAAAGATCCTCCGTAAGACTGCATAGATCACTTCTTCCTTCAAATGACACTTTAGTTCACACAGTATGTAATCTGGAGATGTAGGTGCTAAGATAATAGACTTCGACATGGCAAACAACTTATCTTGACCGCGCCCATCTACGTCAATTGCCACGCTTTATGCAAACCAAAAATGCCGAAGTTCCCAAAAGTTCAGAGGCTGAACACGATTACTGCTCTAAACTGATAATTTACTCTACACAAGTGTCCAAAAAGGAAATGGTGAAATACATTGCCCTTTGACATTTTCACGGAAGCTAGGAGGCATCTTCATCAGCTCGAGGCAGCTTCTGGCTTATGACTTCTAAATCAGCCAGAACGGGGATTTAACCTTATTAAAATAATCTGCAACATCGCCGCAAAACAGCCTGGGATGTAACACGAAACTTATCACTCTTTACCTGGTTTTCGGATCATTTAATATGATTTCACGTACTCCATCATTGTCGTTGACTTCTATGAAACTTTTGGATTTACCAGCACATTCCGAGCTATAAAAACATTTCTGTTTTATCAGGCACTGCAATTCAAGCAAAATAAAATAACATTTTACCACTAGTTAAACTAAATAAATCACGTAGATTTTTACCGAGGTAATAGTTCTTGGAACAAGTCTAAACATTTTTCTCCTCTATTTTTTCTAAAATAAACTACACAACTGCGCATCACAGGCTGAAAACATTTGTTAATAAATCTGCAGAAATATACTTATCTAAATAAACTGACGCACAGCTGATAGGTTATCAAATGTCATTTTACCGGCAGGTTAGGGCGTTGTTGAATGAAAAGACAAAACATATCTCTGGTTGCCAGGTTGTTAAAATTAATTTTTCGATGCTTTCATAGGGGCATATTTTCAGGCGTTATTCTTACGATCTGGCGGACTATGGAGCAACTGTTATATAGTTTAATTATTGTTTTTTTTTTTAACCATGGAGAGGATGGAGTGGGCGCCGTGGCTTAATCGTTAGTGCGTCGGACTGTTAAGCGAGAGTACCCGGGTTCGAATACAGCTCGGGAAAGAACACCACAAACAATTTTCATGGCCCCACCTCCAGCGAACGATTGACAATCCTCCTGGAGTACTTCTGTCACGGAAAGCTTTCGCAATTCGCCGTTCGGAACCGGCAATAAATAAACCACTCTACATATGTCAAAATTGTAACGTGCACAACACAGTGGAGGCGCGAAAAGCTAGACTCTGGTCTTTCGTGGGCTGTTACGCCACTAATGCTGATGATGATAAGGATGGAGTATTTAAAAAATCAAATGTCTAACTTATTTGGTAGAGCTTTAAAAATGTTCTTGAATGATGACTTCATGTCGGTGAGGGATACTGACCCTAATCATTCTTCGAGATTAATAAAGGCCTCTATAATGTTCAATCGTAGTTAGCGGATATTTTCCACTACCCAGCCATTGTTTCAACTAAAAATCTTAAGGATGTTTTGGAAAAAAAAAAATGTCCGCAAATGTCAAATAACGAGCATCTAGGTTTATCCCGAAAACAAATCAACATTAGTTCATCATATAGAAAACTGCCTAAAGAACTTAATAAAAGCGAAATGATACCACACTCGGCAATAGGCAATTGAATTATAGTCGAAGCCCTCTAAGTCGAATTTTCACGAGTTAGAGGGATTTTTGAAAAATTGGAAAAACTGGAGTTAGAGGGATTAATATATTTTTTTAAAACCTTTATTTTATTTGAAAGAGTATACATGTAAGGAAAAAACACAGGAAATTACTTAAAAAACTTGTAATTTTGGATTGAATCCTTAAAATTGGGGACCCAATGTTAAAAAGGTAGTGTGGACCTCATCCGGACTCTCAATGCATTCACTAAATGAAGTTTGAAAGCATCTCAAATACCTAACTGTTTTTATATTAAAAGCAAATTGTTTGAGGCCAACCAACAACACAATGAATAAGTAGCGCGGTATTCATACAGAGCCGCACGGTTGTGTGCACAAATAACCTATAGCTCGTCATGTATACGACGATTATGTAGACGACAATTGTGTTCGCCCAACATTATTGTGCTTCGAGAACCTTTGGCGTATAGTTTCGATTTTCTCATGTTCTTTGGGTTCGATGTTTTCCGTGTAGGTCGCCATTTAAATACTCATTCTTGCTGTGAACATTCTCTTTCTTTCTTGCATAGATAAACAATACACAATAAACAGTTTACACTAAAAAATGAACATGAAATGAAAGGCGTTCGTCGTCCAGTGCCAAATTGAGAGAGAGTCAGAGCATGCAATACAAGTTGCGAGAGGAAATTTTTCGTTTCTTTTTTTTGCAAAAAAAGAAAATTCTACTTAGAGGAATTGAAAAGAGTCGAAAAAATGTATTCGAGTTAGAGGGCTTTCCGATTTTGAGGATGGATTTTGTATGGAAAATTGAAGGAAATGCCAAAATATAGCGAAAAAAATTCGAGTTAAAGGAATTTTCGACTTAGAGGGCTTCGACTGTATATAAAATGAAATAATATGAAAAAAAACACTGTCCAAATAGTAATAGAAATAGAGTCCCAAAATAAAAACATCCAAAGCTGCTGTTTACTGAATTTGGTCTGCTACCCATCCTCCTTACACATCTGCCAATGTTTCATTTTTCTTGGGTTAAGTAGTAATTAAAATATCATCTTGTTGAGTGGACGTTCTAAATATATGATAATAATCTAGACTCAGTCTTAATAATATAAACACTTTTTGTGTCGAATTACAAAATACAGTCGAAACCCTCTAAGTCGAAAATCCTTTTAACTCGAAATTTTTCGCCAAAATTCAGCATTCCCATTAATTTTCTATACAAAATTCATCCTCTAAGTCGAACGCTCTCTAAGTCGAAAATTCCTTTAACTCGAATTTGATCGCCATATTTTGGCATTCCCTTCAATTTTCCATACAAAATCCATCCTCTAAGTCGAAAAGCCCTCTAACTCGAATACATTTTTTCGACTCTTGGTTTATTTTCAATTCCTCTAAGTTGATTTTTTTTTACAAAAAAAGAAACAAAAGTTTTCCTCCCACAACTTGTGCTCTGACTTTCTCTCAATTTGGCATTGGACGACGAACGCCTTTCATTTCATGTTGATTTTTTAGTGCAAACACGTCGGAGAAAAAAGCGCATGTAATTGTCCTTATTATTGTTTACCTATGCAGGAAAGAAAGACAGCAAGAATGAGGATTTGAATGGCGACCTACACGGCAAACATCGAACCCAAAGAACATGAGAAAATCGAAACTATTCGCCAACGGTTCTCGAAGCATAATATTGTTGGGCGAAGACAATTGTCGTCGGGCGACATAATCGTCGTATACATGACGAGCTATAGGTTATTTGTGCACACAACCGTGCGGCTCTGTATGAATAACTGCGCTGCTTATTTATTGTGTTGTTGGTTGGCCTCAAACAATTCGCTTTTAATATAAAAACAGTTAGGTATTTGAGATGCTTTCAAACTTCATTTAGTGAATGCATTGAGAGTCCGGATGAGGTCCACACTACCTTTTTAACATTGGGTCCCCAATTTTAAGGATTCAATCCAAAATTACAAGTTTTTTAAGTAATTTCCTGTGTTTTTTCCTTACATGTATACTCTTTCAAATAAAATAAAGACTTTAAAAAAAATATATTGATCCATCTAACTCCAATTTTTCCAATTTTTCAAAAATCCCTCTAACTCGAACTAATTTTGATATCCCGTGAAAATTCGACTTCGACTGTATATTTATACATTTTTTGTTTGTATATAGTTGTCATATTAAGTTACTAATTACTTATTGCTAAAGGGAAACTAAAAAGAGTTGAATTACTTAGCCTCTGTAAGTCTCTGGGGTTTGCTTTCTATAGAAACGTGGCAATTCAAATGTTACGTTGGAGTCCTCGTTGAAGATGCTGATTTGGGATATACATATAATATCTGTCATTAATGGACCAGGTGATGTTGTCCTCATATATGCTCCGGAGGACAGGGTAAGCATGGTCTGAAAGTTGGAATTCTGCCAGATAAATGAGGTAGTCGAGTAGCGGAGTTATATCAGACTTCGTAGACTGTTTTGTTGGAGTAGAATTTGCCAGAAGATTTACGTTTTTTATTAATACATTTTCTAATGATATAGCGTTCAAATCTGTGGAGTTCAAGGTGCAACAGTTGGTGAGATTGAGAGGCAAACAAGAAATCCATATGAAATTGCTGGTCGTATTAGCGTCTTATATATTAAAAATTTTTTTTTTCACATGCCTAGAATTTAGTAGACCTTTGAACTTCGCGGCTACCGCTTTACCATTGTTCAGGGCTTTCCTCGCTTGGGGGTTCATTTTTAGTTTTTCATGAAGATTGATGCCCAGATATTTGACAGATTTCTTTAGGGGTACATTGCCCGCTATGGTGAGTTTGAGTTAACGGCTCTCGGGCACCGCAAGGTGGTGTTCCTTACCGGAGGCATTGCGGAAGCAAATTAACTCGCACTTGCTTGTATTAAGGTCAATACCCCATTTTTTATAGTATGGGATAACTATATCAAGGTGGGATTTGATTGACTTAACAGCCTCGTGGGGTGTTTCTTTAGGGCTGTATAATAGTGTCGTCTGCGTATAGCTTCCGAGTTTTGGTGGCGGATCGGGAAGTCATGTAGGTATACGTTGAAAAAGAAGGGGCCCAGGATTGAGCCCTGGGGAACACCTGAGAGAAAATCGAAATAATAAGATTTCTCGTTTTCCGAGCCTTTTTAAAATTTTGATAAAAATCGGTGCTCCTTGGCTTTTAAGTTTTTGAGTAAATTTTTCTGGAGAAGTGCATGTTCGGCTAAGTGGCCTCGCTTAAACCCAAATTGTTGGGGTTGTAACGGATCAGAATCATCGAAGAAGTTATTGATTTTAGTGATTTTTCAAGAACTTTTCAAAGATTAGAGAGGGAATTACTTTTTTTTGATCGGAATTAATTCTGCTTTTTTCCACTCAATAGGGAAATAGCCATTGTTTAAACATTAACTGAAAATGGAAGTTAGGAACTCTGCTAAAGTTGTTTTAGCTTTCCGAATTATAAAGTTAGGGATTTTATCAAGTCCGAGCGATTTTTTGTTGTTTAAGACTCAACTAAGCTACAGGAAACAAAATGCTCAGCCGAGGTGTCATTTGATTTATTATTGGGGGAGAAGTTAGAAACTCAAAGGTTTTCATTATAGGCTGAAAATGAGCTGTCTGAGCCAAACGCTTTTTCTGTAGGAGTGTCGAAGTGTATGCCACCATAGGACAATTCTTGGTTAACTGTGCTTGCATAATTTTTCCGCCCTGGATGTGATCAACGACTCTAAAGACGTTTGACGATGGTTTTACGCTTTTTAATTTTTTTCTAAACTGTTCATTTAACTCGAGACGCACTCTGTGCTTAATAATTTTACTAAGGCAGTTAATTTTGGCCGCTAGTACCAGGTAAGGATGATTATTACAATAGCAAAAATGGTGACAAATTCTTTTAAGTTTTCTCTTCCAAGCTTTCCTAGTCTTAAGCAAGTCTAGGCTTGGTCGAGAAAGGTTGAGCCAATTTGGACGTAGGGAGTTTTGTGAGCTATGCTTATCGATACATTCAAGGATGACTTTTGAGAAAGAGTCAATGGACAGGTCAATTTCAAGATTCGTGATATTTGTGTCAGATGGTATGTTAAGGTTAGCAAGGCCGAGGTTAAGTGATTTATTAAAGTTGGACCAGTTGGCGTTCTTAAAGGAGGGGAACGTTTGAGGAGAAACAGGGAGGGTGAAGAAGAATTCAATTTGATTCTTATAAACACTGAATAATGATACGAAAGTTTGTCAAGGTTAAGGCAAACAATGCTGTTTACCGACCTTAGATTCAAGGAGATGAAGAAGAAGTCAATATGAGAGCCCGAGCTAGGTCTAGTAGGACCAGGGGCTGCCACTAAGTCTAGGTCAAGAAAATGGTTGTCCTGGAACCTTAGTAATACGCTACCGCCGGTAGCTCGCTGGGTGGCTAGTTGACTGGCAGTTGACGCATGAAGCCACTGATGAAGCCGTTTGGGGGCCGAGGTCGCAGGCCCCTGCTTTGTGGTCTTTCAAGCATTTCACGCATCTTTGCGTGAAGCTGCAGTAGGCTGCCACGCTGGCAACTAAAGCACTGTTTTTCCTTAGAGTTTTTGATAGACTCCAACCTGATTTTGTTCTTAAGCAAATGGTTATTTTCTTTTTTTTTGGCCATTTGGTCTCAAAATTGTTTACAGCTATTTTCAACGAGGGATCAACCGTTGAACCGGCAATGCTATTGCCGTTGTTGTTGGGGCTGCTGATGCTGCAGTTGGCGTTGTTGGCGTTAAGGTTACTCATTTTATCACCATTTTGCGTTCCAAGAGGGATGGCTTATTTGTCCTCGGCTAACAGACGGAAGCAGTTGTGGTTGTTCACCGCGTCATCTCTTGCATGTCTTTTGGAGGCAGCCACTAGGGGTTGCTGACGCCTTTTCCTTGCCCGTAGGTGTCTTGTTCACCCCTTAAAAGGCTCTTGAGTTCCTCTTCAGCGCTCCTTTGTGCGATAAAATTTTCTTTGTGTCCAATTACCACGCTGTTTTTAAACGGTAAATAGTTGCAACCGCTTTCAACCGTCTCGCTTGCACTGACGTGGACTTTAGCGTCGATGAAACCGTTACCGGAGTCCGCGTCTTGTGCGATCCATTCCGACTCGGCTTTTTGTCGAATCTTTTCTTTGTCCTCCTTTAAAGCGACAGGAAAGCGACCGTTCGGCAGACCCAGAATCAGGACACCTCCTGATGAGTTAGAGTCGACGGTGAAGTATCTGTTTGCCTGGAGATCTTTTCTGCGTGCAATGCCCTTGCTGCCGCAGAAGATGATGATGATGATCAATATCAATATCAATATCCTCCCTCTTTATACGAGTGATTTTAATAGTTGGAGCAGGTCCTGGGGATCTTCTCGTACACACGCACGAAGTAAAATGTTACAAAGCTTCCTGCTTAACTTTGGTTTAGTGGTTCTGAGATGTAGGGCCCAGCGTTATTAACCTGGGCAGATGAATAGTTTCTTCTTTTATTCAAACTGACTAGACGATGTGAAGCTGGTAGAAATTGTACAGTCGGAAGGGTCTACAACCTCAACCTTTTTCACTTAAGCAACAAAACTGTCACATAACAATGCATGTCTATTTAAAAACCGTTTGCATAAAAAATATATTTTTCATAACAAAAATAACATACAATAGTAAAATGTAATGCTCATATTTTTTCCGCAAGATTGACGTCGGCTATATTGAACAGATTCATCTGCCATGTGGTGGTTTTTAACGTGTTAAATTACTATCCACGCTCATTTAGTTCTGCTATTTTATTAACAATCCTTCCATTTCGGTTTCCTTTTCTCCAGAAAGCTTTTGACTCCTTCTTGCCCATCTTGCAGATTCAAGTTCTTGACCATCATCTGTAAATATAAATGTACAAGCAATCAGCGTTGGAACTGTCTTTGAAAGTTTTCAAACTCTCACGTCGCATGCCTCAGTGTAAGCGTCACACAACTTAAGTCCCAGCTGTCTTTGGAAAAACTCTTTGCCCATTTGAACAACAATCCTGCTCTTAGCTTTAATGGATTCGCAGATTTTGCAAATTTCTTCATCTAACTTGTCGACCGGTACAACTTTACTCATGAGTCCTGTAAGTGCACACATATTTTATTGTGCTCATACGATCCCTACTTAGCCTTACCTGCTATATTCGCTTCGCTTGCAGAAAGTGACCACCCTGTGATCAACATGTATGAGACTTTTATGCGAGGCATCGTCGTTGCCATCGCTACCCCGGGAGTGTGAGCGAATAGACCGCGATTTACTCTGGAAGTAGAGGGGAGGAGTCAGCCGAATAATATTGCGTTTGACTTGCTTACCCTGGTGTAGCGAAGGCGCTCTTTTCGGTGCAGACTGCTATGTCACAGGTTGCAACCAGTCGGCAGGCGCCTGCAGCTGTTAAACCATTCACTTTAGCGATGATTGGTACTGGTGAGTTTGAAATTGTTTGCGTCATTGTTCTACATTTCGTAAAGACTTTTGCTTGAGTTTGGCTACCAGTGGCCTGGATTGTCAATATATAATATAAACGAAATGCAACTAAGTGTTGTTTTGTCTGCATAAAGCTTACCAATTCTTTGAGGTCATGTCCTGAGGAGAATACGGGGCCTGTGGATGAAATAACTATGCATCGTAGGCTCTTATCGTTTGCCCTTTCCAACAAAGCATCAATAATTGAATCCATCATAGCGTTGGAAAGAGCGTGCCTAAGAAGACATGCAAACGAAAATTGTATTTCAAAGGAGGAAAGAGACAAAAAGGATTACATTGTACAACATAAAAGCCAAATTAGAGGCATTTAAATCATATATCGTGTATAATAAGGTATTTTTTTGAATAGCAACATCGCCAACATCGCATGTTTCACCGACATTTTTTTTCCACTTTAAGCAACAATTTTTCGAAAATTAGAAGATGTAATAGCAGTGGCTGATAACCATTTGTTTGTTATTGAAAAAATGATTTCAACGGAATATAGTAGAATACAGCCATTTAAATTTATTTCGTCCGTTAATACTAGTTTTCTGCTATATAGAGCGCCTATCAAAGAGGAGTTATGGTCCGATTATAGTGTTTCAAGCACTGATCGCCTATACTTAGTTTAGCTCGTTTGTGGTCTCAAGGTTTTTTCTGCTTTTGAGAGCTTTTCCCTTCTTCTGATTCAAACTGAACAAATACACTCATCGTTTTCCTAGTCGTTTTGTGGGGCCTCGTTTTACGCGGTTTCATCTTTGCATCAAATATTTACTCAAATTAGATTTTCACGACTTTGCTTTGCGCGAAATAACATTTTTTCTTCAAAGAATCATGGCTTACCATGTGTTTTCTGTTACAAACACATCCAAGTGCATAAATCGTTTTGCGCGGTTTCGGTTTGCACGTAACTTTTCTAAGCCCCCCGCAAAGCAAGGGATGGGTGTACACGTGCACAGTCAAGCCAATACAAACCGAAACCGATTGATCTGTCCGATTACTTAGCCACTTTTAAATTAAACTTTAGCCTTCAACGTTTTAAAGAAACGATGTCGTCTCTTTTATTGTTAATGTTATCCAGAAAAAGTCGGCTAAGAGTATGTTCATTAGTCTTTTTATGGATAGCGGGAAGACTAGAACTCTACTGCAGTAAATCCCTGTTACGTTTGATTTTTGATGGTATTGAATCTGATCAGGTCTAGACCTCGGCATTCGGTTAAAATGTGTTCCATTTTAAGGATAGCAGCCAACTATTAGCTTTTATATTTAATCCAGCGTTTTGATTATACTTGCAATTGTAGTCAGTGAATGAGCTCTCATAACAGCTATCCCTATCATTCTGGTACTCAAAGATCTTTGTTTTTTTTCTTAAGAGAGCACATAGGCAAAAGTCTACGAACCAGACCTCTTGAAGATATTTCTGATATCTAAAGCTCCTATAAACAGTTTTTCCACCTTTACTTTACTTCAAGAATAAGCATCTCTGATGAGATTGTAAACAAATTAAAAAGTGGGGCTATAAACTTATTAAAAGAATCTACATCGTGTAATGGAGCTAATCATTCATTTCATTTCACAGTATCGCATCGCCGCAAAACTAACTGGGCTATAACATGGACATTAATAAAATTGCTTTACCTGGTTTTCGGATCATTAAATACAATTTCACGTACTCCATCATCGTCGATGACTTTTATCAAGCTTTTAGATTTGTCAGCACAATCTGAGCTATAAAAACATTTCTGTTTTATCAGGCGCTGCAATAAAAGAAAAATGAAACAAAATTTGACCATTATTTTTAAAATAAATCACGTAGATTCTTACAGACGTAATGGTTCTGGAGATAAATCTAAACATATTTCCTCTCTATTCTGCTGAAATAAACTGCGCACCACAGACTGAATAAAATAATTAATAAATTCTGTTCTATTTTTTTTAAATAAACTAACGTTTATGTGTCAAATTATACTGCGCGCAACACAGTCAAAGCACGTACAGCTAGGTTGTGGCCCTGTACGGGCTTTTACGCCACCAATTGTTATTATTATTATTTTTCTTATCAACGTTCATCTGATAGGTAGAAATCATTCAGAATGGGCAACATCTTAAGCATGCAAAATTATGCATGAATTTCATAGAAAAAAAAAAAACATTCTCTCCTAATATTTCAGACATTCATCCCGCTAAATCTGCTACGAGGGACTACCCAGTTGAAATGTTACACATCTACTCCTGACTGATTTCTGATTGGGGCGTTGATGGATGATAAGACAAAACTTATTTCTGGGTGCTAGGTTGTCTGACAATATAAGAAATAGATTGAAGATACATTTGGAGTTCTTTTAATATAAAGCCCATGATATGAATGACTTGTTGGCGGCGACTTCAGATTTGGATGCAAAAAACTTGACAATGGCTGCACCAAATTGGATCCTTCCTTCAACAGTTTGTTTGTAAATGCTACGCGCATATCCCCCCAATACCCATTAAAAAATTGTACTTTTATACGCCATGATTGCATATTTCCAGGCGTAGCCAAAAGTGCAGCAATTTGAACTCTGTATGGAAACTTTGAAGGCTTACATATAAAGTCGAATTTCATAAAAATGATCGACCAGACCTTTAACTTTAAGTAATTACCGAACTATTTATACTAAGCGCAAAAAATGTCAAATCAAATTAGTCAAAGCAAAAACTTCTTCAAGCTGGTCAACTGTTATACTGCAAATACTAAGACCTGGCAACGCTTCTCGAATAATGCACGTTTTATGCAGTGATAACTGAAATCATTGGTTTTATGATATGCAACTCTTCCCTAACCGAAAAAAGCGATATTAAAACAATATCACTATTTGTTGTTATTATGCGAGTTAATTAAAGAAATGTGGCTAACAATAAAATTGTCTCCATTGCCAGCTTGCTGTGTATGACACTAATTTGATACCAACTTCACTTTATTTACTAGAATCATCTGTTTACACTCCAGTACTCGAACTGTCACCTGCTACGCCGTGGAGTTCATTGCATTTATTTATTTATTATTTCGCGAGCCCGCATTTATTTTTATTCGCAATAAGCATTGTTCACCAAGTTCTTTGTTTAGTTTACCTGACTCAATCGATCGAATACAAGTTTCTTTGTTAACCCCAAGTTGATCTTGTGTAAGTATTCGGGTCAGACTGGAAATGTTTCTCCTGACCGTCGACGTTATGGTGGTTACAAAGTCCCCGAGGAACTTATGATACCTTATCGCCAGTAGCTATGCGATTAAACGAATTACCCCTCTGATAAAAAAAAAGTCGACGAACATAACCATCAAATGCTCGCCCATCATAATTTCGATTTTTTATTTCTACCTAGGAGGTAGTCAACTATTGTCTTGGGAGCTGTACGTGTGCGGAGATTCGCAAGTTCTTTGAATCTAAGGAGAAAAAAGAAGGAAAATGACAGGCCCCGGTTACGGTGATTGTAGCAAAGTCCTGACGGAGGGCATCAACAAAGCCTTCGGCAGCCGGGAACCTTGGCAGATCGTTACGATTACGGCAACGACCGTGCTCGGCACTGTGTGGATTTGGAACTTTATCAATCAGGATGAAAGTAAGTTGAATTAATTCTTTATTTTTTAGTAAACAGAGTGAGGGAGGTTGAAGAACAGCGGCACATTAAAAAAACGCCTATGACTCCGGTTTTTTATTTTGCTAATTGCTTTAAGTGGAGTGTGTCTAGTGTTGTTATCGCTGGCGGAATCTAATCGGAAAGGTCGTTATGTCGTGTGGAATGAGGTGATCTCTGAAGATTTCCAATAGCCACCCAAGTCCATTAGAAGTAAGGTCGGCTCTTACGACATCATTTGGATGAAAATTCCATGCTCCCGGCGATAGCAGAGTATCACATCTAATCTGCAGTTGCTATCGGACAGAATCACTTGGGGAATTTTAATTCAATTAGTAATTTCTTGACACATGTCACGCGCTGAATGCTCATTTGGTTTATTTATTTATGTGTGGCGCAGGGAAATTATTTTTTTTATTGCCAAAAGACGGTAGCAACTATAATGCAACTTATAACCGCGTTGTCATGCCAGACCTTCTGTCTCTAGAAAAAGGGGTGGGACGAATATTCAGAGAAAAAAGAGAAAGTTCGATAAAATAAATTTTGCAGATACCAGAAATAAAAGCAATTTTGTGGTCCCACGTGTAGCTATTGTTCTTCACCTGGTCATTTGAGAATGTCTTGAAGACTGAGTCTCTAACCGTTTTGTGAACGGAAGTCTCTTTAATCCAACAAGACAGGAAATACTCTTTCATTAGTTTCAAACTGTTCAAAGCTGTGGTACGACCTTGAATTCACGAGTTTTCCCAGAATAAAACAGTTTTAGAGCAAATCGAAGTTATTGAACTCAATGATTTTACTGAAGTCTTTTGTGACCAGAAACTGAAAAGTAATTCATCGATAATTAAAAAGCGCTTTTTTAACAAGACACAGAAAAACATGACAAGCATACTACAATTCTTCTGTTCGCAGTCGTATGCATCCGTAAATATAGTAAACACGAAGCCACCTAAAGAAGACTGTAAGACATCCCCTTGTAGAGGTATCACAGGTTTTTCTGAAAACACAGTAGAAGTGAAAACTATTTCATTAATTTCGTTTGACAGGGAAGTGAACTTTTTAAGTAGCGTCCTTTAAATTACTGTTCAACAGCCTTACACCTGGCGCTAGGCCTTCTATGGAAAGCACTGCGAATTTATGAAGTTTCTATCTCTTTAACAGTTAAGACTCTGTTAACTGGTGCAGTGTTATTCATTCTTTTGAAGTGGCCTAGTGATAGTAGTTTTCTTTTTGGCTTCCGGACTTAACCTATATCTCTGTATTGCTCATAAAATTCACGGCTATGCCCCTCTCAAAGCCTTTCTTTCCAAGTAACCAGAAATCGATTGTGCTGCTTATCGTTTTTCTGCTTTTGGCTCCACAGAGCGGGAGTGGTGCGATAAACTTTCTGCTTTTAATATTCTGATTTGATCTCTGTTTGAATCAATAGAATCAATCTGTGAATGAATCAATAGAACTGAATACTGTTCAAAAGCTCTACATTTGCTTCTGGCCAGTGATACACAGAAGATGATCTACTGTAGTCACAGAAATTTTACAAATACTAGTGGGCCAAATACAAGTTCCTTTTTTTAGAATTTAAGAAAAAGAACAAAATTAATTTTTTCTATGTATTAATAGCTTTGTTAATAAGAGCAAACATTCTCATTAATTATGAAACAGAATGTCATTCAAGTGGCTGCCTTGGCTGGCTTCGCAGTAGCTCATTCTGTCACTTAAATTTTCCAAGACCCTTTCGATGGTTTCGGGCTGTAGATCACGGATTACAATTGAGTTCACTTAAAACTAAATACAAATTATAAGTAACATTGGTTGTTTGGCTGGGAATCGAAGGAGTAACGAACTTGAGAAATTGCAAATGGTGTCTTTTTTTGCCTTTGTGGACGTGACACCAAAACCACATTTTGTCCGTTTCTCCTTGAAACCGTCCACTCTAGGACCGCTTTCTTATTACTTCAGAGTGATGTCGTTTTCTATCCACCATGGATAGAAAACGCCTGCTTTTTCATTATCTACGACGGTTTATTTAATCTTTTGCCGGTAAGGAATATTTTCTCCCCTTCGTTTGGCTCTTTGGATCACTTCTGCGTACTGCGCGACTTTGCTCTATCTCAGCATGAGTCAACTTTGAAAACCTTTGAATAAGGAGAGTCAGGGCTGTAATAATATAAAAATGTTCAAAACTTGACACTTGCAACTTTACATCTTTTGTGTTAAAAATGAATTGTCTTAAAATTGAAAGTCTTAAAGATAAGTTTTAATATTAGATTTAATGTCACTGATCCGAAAGCAAATAATTATTCGCACGATCATGTCCCCATGTTGCAGATCCGGTCTTATGGTTATGGCATAGAATTGTAGATTCAGAGGTCACCAGACTAACTCGGAAATTCTTTAGACTTTATGATGGTCTTTTAAAATTTTAGGTATTGTGTTTGTCGTTATTATATAACGGATTAGACAATTACTACAAAACGCAGCTTAGTACTCTTTTTTTTCCTACTACTTTTTTTCCTTTTCATACTACTGAATTATATTGACGTGGCAAGTTTATAAAGGGACCAGGGTTCAGCTTCCTCTCTGAATCGGAATGCAGTGATCTAACGCTTATTGCTGATTACCTTTTGTTAAAATTTGTTTGCTGCTGTATTGGCTTTCCAAGTTTTCTGATTAAAAAATTAAATATTTTTGCCTAACAATTCGTAAAGAGTTTAAGTATTTAAGTAGGGTTTTTCGTTCTAAAAGACTGGATTTTTATTCTTTTTTTGCAGTCTATTCAAGTATATAAACCCTTTCATGTCCGATATTGTTTGGGTACAGAATGAGTTTCATCTGCTGAGAACTCAAAAATATTAGCACAACTGCTGTAAAGATATCTTAGGGTTTTTCTAAAAACCGATTTCTGTTACTTCTGCATCACACGTCTTTTGGTGCAATAAGAATATTCGGGACCTTTTACTTCGTGTCTAAAATCAAGTGAAAAACTATTTTACTTGCGGCTGGAATTAGGTGTGGACATAAAAGGGTTTAAAACCGTGTCGTGTTTGCGCCATGTATTCTTGGTCTTTCGTGTGCTGCACATTCAAAAGAGTACTGATTTAGTTTCGTTGATGCGTATGGGTACCACTTTTTGCAATATTTTGGTTGATGTAAACAAAAAATCTATTTTGTTAAGTAACTCTGTGCATTAGGACTTTTAATAAATACACAGTTTTCTCTTAATTTTCCAACAAACCTTTGTGAAAAATAAACTCTGCACAGCAACGACTGACTATATACACAACTACTTCATTCTTTAGATAAGTAATGTTCAATTTATACTTACTGATTCTCGCATCCTTCCATTCACTAGGTGTCTACAGTCGCAGTAAGAAGCAATTCTTCCGGCTCATCAAAAAGCTTCCGATGGTCCGTGATCGCATTGACAAAGAAGTCGGTGGGACGCGGGATAGTTTCAAAAACGATATGATTAAACGCCACGAAGGCCTTCTATACTCATACAAACTCCCCGAAAAAGGCCTGTCAAAGGACCAGATCTTGAAGCTTGTTGATGACCATTTGAACAGAGGCGGCTATGATTGGCAAGATGGACGTGTATCTGGAACAGTATATGCTTACGATGCGCGGATTGTTGAATTGGTCACAGAAGTTTACGGCAAAGCTTCATACACGAATCCCCTGCACCCCGATGTTTTCCCTGGAATCTGTAAAATGGAAGCAGAAGTTGTACGAATGGCATGCTCGCTATTTGAAGGTGATGAAAAAACATGTGGAACAGTAAGTTTTGATCGGAAGTTGATTTAATAGAACCGTCCTGATGAGTCTTCTTTCTTTTTAGATGACTACTGGTGGAACAGAGTCCATAATCATGGCTTGCAAGGCCTATCGCGATTATGCTCGAGAAGTGAAGGGAATTACCAGACCGAACATGGTAGTGCCTATAAGCGCACATGCTGCGTTCGACAAAGCCGGACAGTATTTGGGCATTCATGTGCGTTCGATTAAGGTCGATCCAAAAACTACAGAAGCTGATATTGATGACTTGAGGAAGGCAATCAATAAAAATACTATTTTGGTAAGTTTCTAGATTTCTTTCGTTTTGTCAAATGTTAAAAATATGAGGCTTTTTTAAGCAAAGCTTTGTGGCATGGTGAATTGAGTATCCTCTATTAGAAAATTTGACTATATCTCACTTTTCTCTATTGCTGTCGACGTTTCCTTTTTGTTGGCCGAAGTGGTTAATTTTTATGGCGTCAAAAGGGTCGTTGTAGTCCTCCCTATGTAATTAATCACAGTATATGATTTGAGAATGTGCTTCTTTTCTTCAAATTATATTCAATTCAATTCAACGAACGAAAAGTTTATTATTAGTTATTATTAGTTGTTAACGACCAAAGGAATAAATGAAACCACAATTTCGAATATGAGAACTAAGAATGCGTTTATTTGAATTGAATGTTAACGTGCGCTTCGACCACGATGAATTGAAGTTTTTTTGCTAAAACGTCAAAATCAAGTTGAAACCAATATGGCCTCGACTCTCTATCGAGACTCATACCAAGTAATCTGGAACGTAGTAGAGTCTTAAACATTCTCCCCCCCGCTGGAAGATGAAGTTCTTCCAGAAAATGGTAATGGTGCAATCTTAACGATAGGTCTGGTGTATGTGCCCTTCGCTGTGTGAACAGTTACAACACGAACCCTATTGTCGTGACCAGGATGCAGTTGCACAATCTTGCCCAGGATCCATGTAGACTGTGGTAGATTAGGCTCACGAAGCAGAACAATCTGACCCACTGCAAGATTCGGCGTTGTTGATTTCCACTTTCTCCTCTGTTGTAAACTAGTTAGGTACTCTGAGTGCCAACGTCTCCAGAACCCATGGCACATATGTCGCACTCGTTCCCATCGTTGTAAATAAGTAGTTTCTCCATATTCGATGATTGGCTCCGGTCGGGCTCTATATGTTTGGCCAATTAAAAAATGCGCAGGTGTTAATGCATCAATCTTCGAATCGTTAGTACCACACAACGGGCGCGAATTTAGAAGAGCTTCGATCCGGGCAAGTAGAGTATAAAATTCTTCGTATGTTAAGGAATGATCACCAACAACTCGTCGCAGATGTGTTTTTATCGATTTCACACCTGCCTCCCAAAGCCCGCCAAAGTGTGGGGAGGCAGGTGGAATAAATCTCCATGCAATACCTTCGAGCGCCAAATGATCGCCGACAAAATCGTTGTGAGTCTGTGAATGAAGGAGTTGTAACATTTCATCTAATTTACGATGCGCTCCACGGAAATTCGTCCCATTATCCGACCAAATTTCAACTGGCTTTCCACGTCTTGCTATAAATCTATCCAAAGCTCCGATAAACGCTTGAGTGGTCAAATCTCCGACTAGCTCTATATGTATTGCTTTGGTTACAAAGCAAACAAAGAGTGAAACGTAAGCCTTCATGCGTTTGGTACCCCTTCCCTTAGCTAATTTGATATGAAATGGTCCCGCGAAATCGCAACCTACCTTACTGAAAGGTCTTGCAAATGTTACCCGCTCCGTTGGCAAACTACTCATATACTGCGACAAGGTTAATTTACGCTGCTTAAAACAGATGACACATCTATGCACGATCTTCTTAGCAAGATTTCTAACGCCAAAAATCCAAAATTCCTGTTGAAGCAAATGAATTAACGCTGCCACGCCGATATGTAGATTGCGGATGTGGAAGTATTGGACGATCAACTCAGAAGCAGGATGGTTATGTGTAAGGATGATAGGATGTTTAACGGAGAATGCTGCTGATGAGTTCTCTATTCGTCCACCAACACGAAGGAGTCCCAACTCGTCAATGAATGGTCCTAAGGAAGAGAGTTTATTTTTAACTGAAAGCGTTGACTTACGTTGAATAGTTGATATCTCGTCATTGAACATTTCCTTTTGGACCGCCAATAAAATAAAGTTGCGTGACTTAGATAGTTCTTCAGTTGTTAGAAATGACGTATTAGACAGGAAACTCCTTCGAGACCCAGGTAGCATGCGAAAGCAAAACGCGAAAACTCTAATCAATTTTGTCCATGATGAGATCCTAGGAAGTACTGCATGCAAGATTGTATTTTTAATGGCAAAATGAAATGATTTAGCGTGTTTGTTGATTCCAGATTTCTTTTCTTCGAGTTCAGACGGGCTAAAGACAGTTTGTAATCCATGTTGTTTGGGCCATTGACACGAAGATTCATTGAGCCACCTCGGACCCTCCCACCATATCCTCCGATCAAGAAGTAACGTTGAAAGAATCCCACGTGATGCACAATCTGCGGGATTATCACCTGTTCGAACGTGATTCCAGCGAGTACGGTCGAAATTCCCTTGAATCTCAGCGATTCGGTTCGCGATGAAACTAGCCCATCTATGCGGTGGTGATGACAACCATTGCAACACTATAAGCGAATCGGTCCATAAAAAGACCTGAGAGATGTCGAAGTCGAGTATTTTCATTATGCTCTTCATTAACCTGCTAAGAAGAACGGCGGCACAAAGCTCGACGCGCGGTATTGTTACAGGCTCAACTGGGGCAACCCGACTTTTAGCCATGACGAAATTCGTATAAATGGTATCGCTTGACTCCGTTCTACAGTATACAACTGCAGCATACGCATATTTAGAAGCGTCACAGAACCCATGGAATTGCCTTACACCAGAAGAGACGTGTATTCTCCGTGGAATTTGAAGCCTTTCTAAACTAGTAAAGTCCGAATGGATTTTATTCCATCGATGTTTAATGTTGGTTGGCACTTCATCATCCCAATTCAATTTCTCCTTCCATAACTCCTGAAACAGGATCTTGACCATAACCGTTGAAGGTGTTAAAAACCCAAGTGGATCAAAAATCCGTGAGCCCTCAGACAAAATTATACGTTTGGTTACTTTTGTTGACGGCGAAAAAGAAATAGAAAATGTAAAATGATCAAGCTGTGGTATCCACTTTAACCCCAAAACCTTAACAGCTTTCGATGACTGAAAATCCGTCGGCGATATTTCACACATATCCTCTGGCAATGATTTTAAGAAAGAAAGACAATTGCTAGACCATTTTCGTAAGTTGAACCCAGCTGTTTGTAAGGTTGTGACAAGCTCCATGTGTAACGATTGTAGTTCCTCGAAGCTATCTGCCCCAGTTAAAACGTCATCCACATAAAAATCCCTCAGTATGATCGACGATGACAGTGGATACTGTTGAGCACTTATGTTTCCCAACTCCTCCAATGATCTCACGGACAGATAAGGGGCGCTAGACGTTCCATATGTCACAGTATTCAGTCTGTAGTGGATGATCTCTTCATCCTCTGACTCCCTCCAAACAATTCGTTGGAAGTCGCGATGATTTTCTTTCACCCAGATTTGCCTGAACATCTTTTCGATATCACCGGTTATAGCAAAACGATGACAACGAAATCGAAGAAGAACTGCAATAAGTTTTCTCTGAACTGGTGGGCCTATTAGCAAAGTATCATTCAGTGAAGGGAAATCCCCGACTTTTGACGACGCATCGAAAACAACTCTTAAACGTGTAGTGCTACTGCCTTCTTTGAACACCGGGTGATGTGGTAGGTAATAGCACTGAAATGTAGGTTTATCTATCTCCGATGGCGGTATTTGCTCCATGTGACCAAGATCACGATACTGCTTCATAAAAGCGCAATACTCCTTCTTCAATGCTGCGTTCGAACGAAATCGTTTCTCGGTATGCATAAGTCGCTTAAGGGCAGCGTCAATAGAATTTCCAAAGTCAACAAGGCCAGACTCCTTGAATGGTAGTGCTACACAGAATTTCCCATCAGGTCCACGAATGCAATTATCTACGAAATGTTTCTCTGCCTCTACCTCTTCTGATGATATAACACTCGGTGAGTGAACATCCTCCATTTCCCAGAACCGAGTCAAAATTGTATCGACATCCACCGAAACATGATGGGACGAAACCACCGAACCCGCAGAACTACATGAAAAAGTCGAAGAGATATCGCCTCCGATCACCCAGCCAAAGATTGTCAACATCGCATCAGGATATCCTGCCTTTTCCGATAGTTTTGATCCCTCGAATACTTGAAAAACCTTATCCATTCCTAGAAGTAAATCAACTTCTGAAGATTCGTAGAAGTGAGGATCTGCCAATTCCAAATTCTTATACGCGGTGGCCTCAAATTTGAATGAATTAGATGGTAGATGCGAAGTAACCTTGGGAAGAATATATGCATGCAATTCTATAGCCTTATTACTTAATCGAGACTCCACATGCAAATGAACACAACCTCTAGTAACACCAACTCCGACTTCCGAAACTGAACTGACTTGAATACGAGCATGCTTCCGTCTTAAGCCCAAACGCTGAACACAAGCCTCTGACACAAAGGAAACTTGTGACCCACAATCCAACAATACTCTGCATAGCTGAAGTTTTCCAAAACAATCCCTGATTCTAACAACGGCAGTGGGGAGTAGTATTGAAGTCGGGCAACCCGAAGATGTTGAATCCTGTTGACTAAAATGCGCAACTATCGATGAATTTGAAGATAGACTTTTCTGAGCATGCAAAGAGGATGAATGTTGATTTAGTTGCGGCAAAGAACTTGAATCCGATGATGTACTATTCGATAAATTGTGTAATAGACTGTGATGTCTCCTGTGGCAACTACGACAAGTAAATTTTGATTTACATGCAGATACTCTATGACCATAGCGCAGACAATTAAAGCATAGCATAGATTTATTAATGTATTCTCTACGTGCAGCAACATCTAGTTGCAAAAACTGTTCACAACAACTTAATTCATGATTACCTTTGCATTTGTGGCATGTGTTTGGTACTGACGCTTGATGAACTTTGATGTTTGATGAACTCTGGTACCGTGACGATTGTGGGCGACTTTTGTCCGCCAGACTTGTCTCAAGGATAGAGCATGTGCGTTCTAGGAAAGATATAAACTCAATGAATGTAGGAAAATTTTCGTCTCGCTTTTCATATTTAGCCCAATTCTGACACGTTTCTGCATCCAACTTGCCCAATAAGATTGTTATAAGCCATATGTCACGGCGTTCCGCTTCAGCGCCCACTGCTCGTAGTCCCCTTATCAGCTCATCAGCATTATCCGTAATTCTCCGTAAAGATACTGCTGTTGGATTAGAAATTGAAGAAATTGCCATAAATCTGCGGACTAACGAAACAGCTATAACACCCGGTTTGTCGTAGCGAGATTTTAATTTTTGCCACGCTTCTTGGTAATTTTTATCCGTTATAGCAATGTGCTTGAGTAGGTTAGCAGGCTCATCAACAAGAAATGATTTTAGAAAATGAAATTTCTGGCAATTAGTTAATCCGTTATTGCTGTCTACAGAACTGATAAACATGTCATGAAAAGGTTTCCACTCTGTGAAATCACCTGCGAATGGTTTTATATTAATTTTAGGTAGATGACCAATGGAAATACTTTCTGATGATTTCGGTGTTTCTGTAATAGATGTTGTTAATGATGTTCTTGCGTTTGATGCAGAATTAAAAGTATTGTTGTCTGACACGTGCTTGCGTATCAAAGCTACCGTTTCATGATATAGCGTTTCAAAGCTTGACAAATCCGTTTCCAGTTCCGTTAGCTCTTCAGCATCTTCACTAACCGTTTCAATCATTTCATTAAGCAGAATATGGTAGTCGGCCCATATTTCCGATAATTTTTCCAAGCGCGAAACACATTCTTCACTTGTCGCAGTTATAGATTTCGCGAAATTAGAAACACGCGTTAACCGTCCCTTTACCAAGCCCCGCTTAGCTCTCATTACTTTAATACTCATTTTTGTTACTTTATTTCTTTCGGCAAATTAAATATCCGGCTCGAAGGACCAAATGTTAACGACCAAAGGAATAAATGAAACCACAATTTCGAATATGAGAACTAAGAATGCGTTTATTTGAATTGAATGTTAACGTGCGCTTCGACCACGATGAATTGAAGTTTTTTTGCTAAAACGTCAAAATCAAGTTGAAACCAATATGGCCTCGACTCTCTATCGAGACTCATACCAAGTAATCTGGAACGTAGTAGAGTCTTAAACATTAGTCATACATCGTTATGTTATTCTTACATCATCGTTAGTTATTATTAGTCATACATCGTCAGACATCGTTTACGTTTAGGTAAGCTCTGGATATACTTTACAAACCTCTTGCATATTTATAGTCACAAATACAACAGAACAGACTGTTTTACCCTTCTTGCTTTTTTCTTTCTTCTGCATACTCGTGTTCTGTCATAAAAAACTTAAAAAACAAAACCAGAAAAAACTGAAACGGAAGCCAAGGCTGCAATATCCCAAAAAGGACTACCGGTCGTGCTAATAGCTTAAGCCAGCCAACTCCACAGCTTCAAGACCAAGCACAGGTGGGAAGAAGGCACAATGTGCTTATACACCAAACAAATTAGATAAACGCACAACCTGCCTCTTTCGAATAAGCAGGTCAGTGATGAGGGTCGTGACAGACGCCGTTACGGGAAGCTGTACCATCGGCAGACATCCCAGCAGATACTTGCCAATAACTTTTGCAGAAGTTGCGTGATGAGAAGGAGGAGGAAACCATCTCGTACGAGGCTTTACCTCTTCCTAGAAGAACTCATCTAGACAGGCACTTCCTTGGTAGTTTGAGCGATCTGAGCCATATTACCGATCAGATCCGTAGCTTAGTAAAGAGCTCTCAATAGTTCCAAAAAGGGTGCCGAGTTGATATCCGTGTTGTTGTACCACAATTGGCCTAGTCTGGCCTAAGTGTGGCTCTGTTACCCCAGCTATTTCTAACTAATATCAATTTTTTTTAACGTGTTCCATCCTTGCCTAGGGAGCGCTAACTTGCTCTCGTTCCAAACTACACATGTGTTTATAGAAATACAATAACTAGGCCACGACTATAACTTAAATATTTTTGCCATCATTGGATTATTTTCTTCGACCTCCTCGGATAGTGCATCAAACCAAATTGTAGTGCAGTAATAATCAACATCAACTCATTTTCTTTTCTTTTCTGCTCTCAATTAAAAAAATTCCATCTACTTATAACATGTTTTCTTTACAGCTTGTAGGCTCCGCACCCAATTTCCCTTATGGAACAGTTGATGATATTGAAGCGATCGCAAAACTTGGATTAAAATACGACATTCCAGTGCATGTTGACGCATGTCTTGGAAGCTTTGTAATTGGTTTCATTAAGAAGGCGGGCTACTACGTGAAACCGTTCAACTTCAGTGTCAAGGGCGTCACGAGTATCTCAGCAGACACTCACAAATACGGTTTCGCTCCAAAGGGATCTTCAGTCATCCTATACTCTGACGAAAAGTATCGCGACCATCAATTCACTGTGACCACCGATTGGCCAGGTGGCGTTTACGGATCACCGACTGTGAATGGATCTCGAGCGGGAGGTATTATCGCAGCTTGCTGGGCAACAATGATGAGCTTTGGTGAAGAAGGTTACTTGGAAGCCACCAAACGTATTATTGACACTTCACGACTGATTGAGGAAGGGTAAGAGGCTCATTGATATTTTTGTAAACCAAAACTGATTTCAATTACTTTTTGTTCACAGCCTGCGCAAAATCGATGGCATATTCATCTTCGGTAAACCAGCTACCTCTGTTATAGCTATTGGCTCAAAAGTTTTTGATATTTTCCGTTTGTCGGACGCGCTCTGCAAGTTGGGATGGAATCTGAATGCGCTTCAATTCCCTTCAGGGTAAGAGAAATTGAGGACATGATTGATTCTCTTTTCTAATTCTTAAATATCTTCATAGCATCCACATTTGCGTTACTGATATGCATACTAAAGCGGGTATAGCTAACAAGTTCGTAACCGATGTAGCTACTTGCGTTAAGGAAATCCTCAAGAATCCCGGCCAACTGGTTGAGGGTAAAATGGCGATTTACGGTGTGGCACAGAGTATAGCCGACCGCAGTCTGGTTGGAGATGTCACAAGGAACTTCCTCGCCAGCATGTACTACATTCCGAAAAAATCGAACGAATAGAAGATTGAATTGGAGCAAGTGTGTATTCGAATTTTTATTCAAAACATACATTCTCTTCACTGGGATGCCAAATATCTGTACTCTTAATGTTGTAAAGTGATTGTTGTATATTTGAAAATTAATGGTTTTCAGCGTATTTACTCCTATTTTTTCATTAATTAAAATAAAATGAGAATTTATTTGTACTGGTGAAATACTCGCAGTTTTATTGAAATGTGGCTCGGTGCTTTAGTTTTCAGATTTAGGATTTAGGGAACAATAGATTGAGAGAAATGACGCTATGAAAAATGAACTTCTATATATGGATGGCATGTAAGCGAAGCATCTCTTGAAATCGGTGGTACATTCAACAGTGTTATGATTTAGGAATGATCTTCCCCTTAAATGGTTAGCGGCTTAGGTCTTATGTTAATCATGTACAAACATTTCTACCTATAACGACTGATCTTCTGTAGACTTACAACAGCAACTGTAAACTAACAACAGCAACTAAATTACAAAAAACTTGAAAACGTGGAATTTAACTTCAGGCGACAAACAAACCAGTGGGAAAGGTGTACCTAAAACAACTGCAATGTTGGTATCAAAACTGACGCATAGACAATGAGGTACATTAGTAAAAATAAGAGGTTTAGGTGGACACCGCTCGTAAACTAGAATATTTAGACCATTTTTTTTGTTTACTAATCTCTTTTTCGAAAAAGATTGTTTTATTTAAAAAGTCACTGCCTTATCGGACAGCATTCCTAGCTTGCTCTAAAGAGAACCTGAAGAAAGTTTTAAACACTGAAGAATTGGGAATCCATTAAAATACAAAAACTAGAAGGTGTGGCCTTTTTTCTTCTTTTAATGGCGCTGAAGTTTGGGCTGGACCTGGGCCTAAACTAACATGAGTTACCAGGTTGCACAATATTTTGCCCCCCTTTCAATTTCGCACACCAAGTTGGATCCACCACAGGTCTTTCTCAACCTGTGTGCGCCATTTAACTCGCGGCCGCCGATATTGCGTTGTCCCAGGGGCTCGGATTTAAAGACTGTTCAGGCCGGACCAGGGCCAAAGGGCCAAAATCGCACGCAAAACTTTTCTCTCGAAGAGACCAAGAGCTTTGTCACTAGCTTTCTACAACGCACATGTCTCAAACGTTGCAGCTCGCCAAACATTTATTTAAGAAAAACATTCAAGTACAATCCTTTGTGAATCCGATTTCTAATAAGGGTATACGGTCCAATTAATACTTTTGCTAACATAAAATAGCTAATAATGTTGTCCTTAGATCCATCCTGACCTTTTGTATCACCCTTCTTATCAAGGAATTAGTGGAAAATAAGTTCCCGGCTTTCATCAGACAACAATCACTGTTTACCTGGGCAGGGTATGAAATTCCAAAGCCGACAAACTACCACGACCTACGACCTACGTTCGGGTCGTTTTCGACCAAAACCTTTTTTTGACTTAAGATATTTTAAAAACTTATTAATATTTTAAGCTGCTTTTTCATGAGTTTGTTACTTGGAATATAATCAATCGAATTCCAACTGTTAACATTTTGTAAAATCAAGATAACTGCATATGTTTTTTTGGATTTTGGGACTTTTTTCCCATTTTGGGTCGTTTTCGCATTGTGTATAAAAATTTCGTTGTGATTGCATTGAAAAAGGGTCTAAAATTTATTATTTATTTATTTTTAATAAAATAAAAAATATATTTCGATAAAATGTCCGACTGTTTTTCCTGGATTGATTCAAGTGAAGTACATAACGACGGTGAAGCAGAATACGGTGCGGTGCGATTGCGTGAAAAATTAGGGACTACGGGCTATTTCGCCGAAATAAGAATAAAAAGAATACACTCAGATTAAAGGAGTATTGGTTCTTAAATGCTAAGATAACAATCTTGGAGATTTATAAAACCATTTTCACAGTGCCAGTGTCCAAGTGAAAGAAAATTGATCGATGTTCATTGATCCATGGCTTTCGAAGACTTATGGGATGTTTTGTATTTGAATGGGTATGATGACCGCTTTGTGTTTGGGTATAAATGCTCTTTTGTATTTTTGTATCAATAAAGCTTTTTTCTTGCAATTAACCGTAATTGATTTCAGTCTCGTAATTGTGAGTCCACTCATCCATGATGTGGTCTTCAACGATTGTTTGCAAAAATATGGTCTATAATAGTGAATCGAAGCCAAGAGAAAACTTATTCTTTGCCTTTTCATGGCTTGAACTTAGACAGCTCTAGGCACCCCAGGGATTCTATGTACACGTACGCATTGCCGTTGCTTGTTCAGCTACGAATGACTGCAATTAAAGCCTCACTGGAATAACCCATTTGCAATTTTGCAGTTGACCAAATATAGACGCTGGTATAATGGATGCAAGCATGCATTTACTCCACGTACAGTTGTAATTTAATAATTCAGAGCCACAGTGGTGTGATATACAATGACAGGCACTGTAGTGTTGTCATGCGTTTCTTGGCAACGGACTGCAACATGTTTGTCGCTTGCCATCGATGGAATGAGGGAAACCACTCGCCGTCCAACGCCCGTAACTCCACCAATGGTGACTGCTTTCTAGCTACGATACAGTTTCAATTTCGTGAGGGTGATGTAAACTTTCGCTTAATGGGGGTAATTCATATGAAGAACCGTGGGCAACTTACATTTTTTTGCCTTTAGTACCGTGGGTGGTTAATGAATGAAAATGGGAGTGTGTGGTTTATCGGATTTTGATTTTGGGGGCATATCAGAAGTGAGAAACATTTTGCTGGCTGAATGTGGGAAAAGTTGAGTAATGTGAATATTTTGTCTGTCGTTTACCTTCTGGTTTGAATTGTTTGAAAATGGTATCATATAACGTGTAGCTCCTCTGTCAGGTTGGTTGACCGACAGTTCTTATGAAGTATGCACAATTCATTCATCACTTCAAGAAGAGTGAAATTGTAGAGCTGATTGAAAGATAACACAAGTTTTGGCTTGATTGGCAGCACATTCCGCGATGGTGAAGGGTATTCTAGAAAGATTAAGTCGAATTTTTGAACATTTAGAAAGCTTTCCATGACAAAAGTACTTCAGGAGATTGTCTTTCGTTTGCTGGAGGTGGGACCGTGATAGAAGTTTGAAGTCTTTTTCGCCCGGCTGGATTCGAACCTGGGTACGGTCGCTTAACAGTCCGGCGCAACAACCGTCAAGCCACGTCGCACATTGTTAGAACTGTAGGCTCAATAGTGATTTAATACGTGAACTAAGTCTGAATTTAAATATTAAGTATGGTAAATATTTAGCGTGCATTGCTTTCGAGGATTCCGTTGACGAAGAAGCTAATCATGCCCTTTCATTCAGACTTGTGTAGAGTGAAATTAAAGTTTAAGTCGTAGCAAGCAAATTGATGAAGTTTGATCTTAAGATAAAAACATGTGTACAAATTGAAATCAGCGTTATTACATATTCTAGAACTTCATTGTCTACATTTTTACACAATTTACACAATTATTACTTTTTAATAATTATGAATTAAAGCAAAAAAAGTATTCGCTCGGCTGCTATTTTCATAAGCAGGTGCTTCCACTATTAAAACTATTAACTTATATTGTTTTTTTCTCTGCAAAAAAGGTTGATTTATTAGTTTTAAACTGATACCAAAAAATAAAAATAACCTCTCAAGTTTCTCTCGGGAAAATCTTAAATATAAGCAACGTCGGTCGCTTCAAAACTATCGATATTTATTTTGAAAAGTCGCATCCGTGCCAATACTTTTTTCCATTAGTGTTCACAGAACCGTGAAAAATGGAAATGGGTGGTCTTGCGTTTTTTTGTAATTAAAAAACCTACCTTTCAATCGATTTGAATGATTTTTGTATTATTTTTCTATAATAAACCGTTATTTTTATTTCGTTCGTTATTATTATTCAACAGTAAACCTTTGTTTTTCCTTACAACATCGCCAAAAAATGACGAAAAAACAACTTTGATCGCATCTATAGAACTAAATTCACAAACTTACATGTTGACCCTAATGTATCCACTCTTGCACGTTTAGAAAAAATTTCCGTTTTAATGTGCGGGGAGAAAAAATTAATTATATTTTATAAATTATACGATTATAATATTAAAATTAATAATTGTGCATTTTTTATTATGGCAGGGGGGTCTATCTCATTCCGTTCAGGAGGTAGGGAATGATTTAAATTCAAATCAATCAAGACGAAAAAAGAATTCATTAAAAAACAATGACAACACCTACAATAAACTATACCAATTTTAAAAGCCAGATACATAGATATACTATAACCATACTTAGATATATAATTAGACTTACATTATTCATGTTCATAGTTTTTGAAAAATTCGCATATAAACTGAAAATTTTGATAAAATATAACATAAAAAAAAGTGTGGATAGTTCTTTCTTCAAATGCTTATATTCAGTCTGAATCCAAAACAAAAAATCGAATGGTTTTATGTCTTCTAGTGTGGAAAAAAAACTAAAATTGGCCAACCACCTTTTAAACAGGCCAATCACACCCTAGTACACAAAGGCACTGGGCATACAATAACAGCTATTTTCAACTATCTTTAAAAACGAGACGATTACAGAGACAATGTAGTTTAGATAGACCACGTGTTCGATGCAGCTAACAAGCAATGTATAATATAAGTTCGAAATGTACGCACTCAGCTCAGGGCCAGCACATAGAGAACCATGAACCTAAATTGTTGCACCAGCTTTTGTATTACAAAGTACTACATTTATCAATCGCATAACAAGTGGAAGACAAATACGCCTTTTCATCAACCACCTTTATCGGAACAAGTGCACAAAAGTGGTTGTCGTTTGCGCAAAAGGTTGACGCGCCCTGCTCCAACCAACCCGACCGCCAACGCTCAATACACATATGGCCAGAACCAAACCTCTAGACACGATCCAACAACTAACTCTTAGCACGCAACAGTCTCTCCCCAGGTCGTCATCACTCATACACCCAAAGAGACGGACCCATAAACGTATGATAATTTCCATCTTCCCATTCTCCAACGTTTACGCGTCGTTTGTTTGTACGCTGCCAGTTCTCCGGTGCAAGAGAGACGACGGTTCCCGTGCCGTGCCGGTGCCAAAGGTGTACACAGTAAACCACCGGTCTCTGGCCGAGTTTGAGCTTGATTTTCATTGGCCTTTGCAACCGTTTGCAGAACGCTGACATTAGAATCTCAACACAAGTTGTTTTGTTCTCATTCTGCCCCCAGCCCCAAACCCAAGCACTAGTAAATTCTGTTTCGTTGTTGACGACCGTGATCGAATAACGTCGTCCACCTCCACCCCGGGCTAACAACGCAACACGCCACACCACAACAGCAACTTAACCGTCGTCGCCCAGTAAGAGTTCGGCGGTCTTACTAACAACAGTGCCCTAAGAGTGCCTGTGTATCTTTTAGTTATTTTTTTCAGTCGTTTATTTTTTCATTGGAAGTTTTTTTGTAAACAAACGCGTTGTTGAAAAAAAAGTTGGAAAAAAACCTTTGAGGATAGCCGCCGAAGAGTGTTTAAAAAGAGTAAAGTAATTTTTATTTTATCCAGATACTGCAGAAGGTTTGCTAATCAGTTTTAAATTTTTTTGTTGGCTACTGCTGCGTCCCCGATCAAATAATGTGCGATAAGATACCATAAATTCGAGCTCGTGCATAATTCCTGTATCGTTTTCAGTTGAAATTTGAAGTCGTCTAATCGATAACCAATTTAACGTCAACCACAGTGTCAGCTAAGTGCCTTAACCGCGGATCAAAGAAAATCACCTGTGTGAGGTTGAAATGGTGATATTTGCTCCATCTGTGGCTCCAGCTGATTTGAAAAATAAAAAAAATCTCAATTCACTCATTGATCAGTGTGTTCGTGTGTATCTTTTAGTCGTAACCTTCAAATGCTTGTCAAATTGAATGAATTAGTAAGGTGGGTAAGGCTTGTGGGTTTTTTTATGGCCGTGTCGTCTCCCCACCGACTTGCGTGATATGACATCAGCTACCGCGTTTGTGTGTTTTTGTTTCGGAGTAAATTATCTAATTAAATTGGATGTATGGACAAAGGGGCTTACGTATTTGTGATGAGTTCATTGTTGGATGTCCTTCTTATTTTCTTGTGAAAGTGAAATCCTAGCAAGTTTAAACAGAATGAAGATTACTTTTGAAAAAAAATGTTTACGCTGCTCATTGGGGAATAATTCATATTGTTGATCAGTTAAGAATGCTTAAATGACTTTTCATCTTTATTTGCGATAGTTAAGTTAAATAGTTTAGTTGAATAACTAATGACTTGGTGTAATGTTAATTTGAATTGTTTTATATGATGATTTATATGATGTAGTCCTTATTAGTAAGTTCTTGTTGAACTGCCTGTGAACTGTGATTTTACTTAAACAACTTATACATCAACAAAACTCTCAGCTCGGTACTCCTTAGCCTTTATTTCCTAACGATGTGCGCTTCAATGCTTTTTTCACAGTCGAAGAGCCGCTGAGTTGATTCAGACCGGTTAACCTATATATTTTTACTCGACCTGATAGACTCTATTTGCCACTCTTTCATGTAATAATCTCAAAATGAATATTTTTGGAGTTTTCCAGAAAAGAAATACAGTGACCTAACCAGTTAGTGTCATACCTCCATCTTGACCTGCTTAAGTACTCGAAAAGATTCTTTAAAGGTGAAGAGTTAATCCCATTAAGGTACTGGAAAAATGTCTTTCCCAACCATATCTGAATTTCTGTTAAGATTCGTGCGACAGAGTTCCAAAACCTTTGCTATGAGTTTGGATTGAAAGTTCTTACTCAGTACTCCTGAGTATGTTTTACGCATGAGTTTGAATAACTTATTTCAGATGTATTAAGCGCGTCATTTAAATAATCGTTTTGAATAAGACCGCCTTACGTGAAAAAAACCAGAATATGCTTATTTTTTTCTGAAAGTTAGACAAAATCAGTGCGCTGCAAAATCTTTTTCATCTTTTCTATTGCTTAACTTGAAGGTATTTAGCGGAATATTTGCAAGCTTTTTTAATTAAAATATAACCAACGTTAAGTTTTTCGAACGGTTTCTTTCACAATTTCATTAAAAATGATGTTAATATAATTGGCCAATGTTGATGTTCTTATTTTTCCACCACAGAAACTGGAACGGTCAATGTATAGAATTCCATTAAGTCGATTCAGACAAATCATAAAATCACCAATAAATGGCAATAATTCTGGATTATACACAGGAGACAGGATATACAGGTTTATAGACCATGAAAGAAATTCTCATCGGGAATCGTTTCAGACTCAGAACTCAGTTGTAGTTCCTTATTTGGCTAAGCAATCTTCAAGCGAGCTAAATCATTACATTGTCGTGCTTTTAGGCTTTTCTTTATAGGTTCTGCATTTGGTTTTCTTTGTGGAACTTCTTTTCTTTAAGTTTTTCACTTTTACCTAGCACTTTAGTCACATCCCTAGTAGTTCGTTTGCTAAGCACTTCATGGGCTCAAAAGGTATCCGTTTATTTCCATATTACACCAATTTATCCAAGAAATGGTATAACACATTGGACACCACAATTGTTGCTGTAAACAAATGTAACTGTCTTCGGTATTGTACATACGGCTCTTCATTGTCATAGACTTGCCCTTGTTTTGTCACGCAAATTTCTCGCATGCTCCATAAACATGTCAACGAGACAATCTTTTCTCAAAATTTGTACAAAAAGGAATTTGCTTAACAGTGATGCAAGATTCGACTCGCCTTTCACTGACGTTTGCGGTCTAACAACCTCACCCGGCTCCATCAAATTTGATGATTTACGCTCGCTTTTCAGCTTATTCACGTCCATCCGATGTTTTCCACTCTCTGACAAGCAGAAACTTATCAGATTCACATGCAAATAAAGTTGTATCATGCAATCTTTCAGATAACATGTGAACCTATAGATACTCCCCACCATTTGGAGTGTGTACAGCTAAAAAATGCCACTCCGGCATACAAGCCTTAGTCGGAAATCAATTAAAAGAGCTTTGCACAACAAAACTGACAAGTGTGGATGCCGCTCCCAGTGGCCCATCAAAGACATTCTCCAATTGAAAGTGAGTCTCTTGCGTCTTGTTTCATTCTTCTTCGACGCAGGAATATAGTCATGACGGATCGGCGTCATTCCATTCGTCATGGTCGACTCTACAGTTGGCGTGCAAAAATAAAAATAAAGAGCACGTACATGATTGCGCTTTTCGCAGAACACAGCGGCATGTGCGAGACATGTTGTGGTGTAGATGTGAACTGGGGCAATGAGAATTGTAACGCGATAACAAGAACGACTGAGTGGTTAACTATGGCAGCAGAGGATCCACTTAAATGTTTCTGCTGACATTGAAAGGAGGTTTAAGTTTTGTTTCAATTGTTCATTTGCATGTGCCTTAAGCTAATGCGTGGGGCGTCCGTGTTGTTTACTCCACACCCAGTGTGCTGTAACAATTTCTTAAGATAGAAACTTGGGAAATGAATATTCCGAAGACATATTTGCGTCTGCTTGGGACGATAATCGACTTGGCAGCTGGATTTTGCTGCGAATGAAATTTAGACCGAGGGTGGGACAGCCGAAGAGTTTCTGAAGTCATCGTTGAGTTTTGGTGTGCGGCAGAGTTTGATGTGCATTTCTCGGCAGACATTTCAGTGCTTGTTGGCATTCATGTAGAAATCGCGTTCAACTTTGTGGAACTCAATTTTCCCCGCCTAAATTGCTTTGTTTCGTGTCTTCTTTGTCGATAGTTCACGCGATGTATTCGCTCGAGCAGCGATGCAAAATGCAGAAACTACTTGCGAATTTTAGTGGTAGTGATGGACTGCAATTTTAAGCTGTCTGATTGTCTTTTACGGGTGAAGGGAGATGTTGTCGTTTTGTCTAAAGCGTCCTAAGGCATGAGAGACTATATTTAAAATGATATTCAGTCTTGGTCTGAATTTGACATTCAATTTGGAAACAGCCGCGCCAGATGAAAAACGAAACTACTGCAGCAGTCACCCAATAATGTGAACTTATTAAAACAATGGGTTTTAAGATTTTAGAGGAATTCACATTGCTGGAACTTTTTCGGTGTATTCGAGAAGCATATTTGAGATAGCTATTTTGGAAACAGCTGGAATGACTTCGTAGCCGTAGTTTCATTACACGAAGTGTTGTCAATTTGTTCAGTTTCATCAATACCTTCTACGATTCCCTAGTCTCTAGCGATCTATAATTCCGAGGGAGTCTCCTTGAAGCTGAGTTTCAAGCAGTGTCATTCGTAATTGAATAAGTAGAACTGAATTATCATCTTCACACTTGGCCTCAAAAGTTCACATTATGGAGATGACTTGCCGAAAGTCCATACTTTAGAGATAAAAATTTAAAGTTTTGTCAATTCACATATTAGACGAATTCAAATTATCGGAGGCCGCATTATTGAGGGACTACAGTATAAATACCTGTTCATAGAACTCCTTAGCTCTTTAGGAATTCCCAACTGACCAATAGGCTTACAGTCATTATCTAAAGCAATTTGTAAATTGGTAATTTGGGTGTTGCCTTTCAAACTCAACGTTGCGATTCTCGTTTGGCAGTCAACAAATTTACATCCAACCATCTGCGACTTTCTTTTTTATGCTTATGAATTTTTTAGCGGAATCAAGATTAATATGTTGCAGTTAATGAATAAGTCATTTTTTATGACATCGTAAACCTCACTGAAGTCAGCCACCTACTCCCGCCGCCTTGAGTCGTCCCAGACAGTGACACTCGTAGGTGGCAGTAAACTTGGCATTCATTTACACGATGCAACAAACATTCGTAGCCAGTCTCCGCTGGCTGTCCTCTCATTAAAGCTGACACTGAACAATTTCTCCAATTAACTGGTACTTAATCGAGGCAAACTCTCGTATTTTCGCATACTTCTCGTGACACACTCTCGCACAACTGCGATGATCTAATTTTGAGTACACAATATTATGTCGCGACGTCTGACAAATCTCCATCGGAGAAGAAACAAATTAAACATTCTCGGACGCTCGGCTCCGCTCTGAAATTCAGAAAGTAAACTTAACGACGACTGCTAAGACGGGTTTCCATTTTCGTAATGTCGGCATAAACGCGCGCTTCATCTGCCGTCATCATCTTCTCCGTGTCTCGCCCCATGCCACCCAAGAATGTTGTGAAAAAATAAAAAAAACAAAAAAACTATACACCGGTGAGAACTAACTATTTATTCCAATACAGTTGTTTGTTGTTTATCGAGGTGAAAAAAAAGCCAATCACTGTTCGTGAGAGAGCGCAATCCCCCTCCGGGAGGTTACACGTTTCCAGCTTATTTCTCTTTTACGTTTTTTTTTTTTTGCAATTCAATTTAGTTTAATATTCAGCCAGTCAATCCATGCCAAGCCCAGTGTGTATCTATGTGTGTATCTGTATGTTTTTCAAGCCTCATGACACCATCAGTCGTGGTCTTCTCCCATCCCCTCCACCCAACTGTATCGAATGTGTGGGTGAAGTATCCAAGTTTGTGATTTTGTTTTTTTTTTGTTTTTAGTGAAATAAAATGAAAATGAAACAAACGTGTGTTTAGTTTAAAATAAAGAAAAAAAAACAAAAATCAATTCAAATGCAATATCAAACTCTAACATCGAGTTCATCAATTGAAGACAATCAATGGAGAGTCAAGTGTCGTCATTGGCAGCAGATACTCTTACAACTGCAACTGCAATGAGCCATGAATATGGGATAGATGCGAGCACGATTGGGGGAAGCTTGGATGCGATACCACTGTCGTTTCAGAAGGAACCATGTAAGTATAATTAATGAGTTTTTTAATGTGTGTAATATTTTCTTTTAACCGTGTAAGGGAGAAATTTATTGGCATCATTCATTCAGTGACAGCTGTCAATGCGAGATGCTTTTGAAATCTTATCCGGGGCCGTGTATGGGCACATGCAAGAGGGTGGGATAATAAATGCCCGTGTTGGGAGAGAAAAAAATACTCATGCTTCGGTTTTGGTTACGTATCCCTTGAGACAGACCTACTCGATAACAACAAGTGGAGGTGATTTGAGTCATTTTTTAAGTTGTTTTCAATTTCCGCAGGCTAATTTAGTTCTGAGAATAATGTAAGTGAGCTCTGTACTTTTAATTTCCTGAATAAAGCTAAGCCAACAAGTATTTAGGTTTTGCATGAATTTTCCGCATGCACTTTTGGTTTTCCTTCAAATTTAAAAGAGCAGTTGACAGCTGGTTAAAAAATACGGCGATCAAAAAAATGTATTCGACAAGAGAACTCCTTTTACAAAAAAGCATTAATAGTACTTAAAAGTGTCTCAAAGAAAACAAGACAGCAATGATTAAATTTCGTAAGATCATACATTAACCAGCCTCAAAAACTCTAGTCAAATGTAATATTTACAGATGAGAGTCTGAAGAAAACCAAATACAGAGTTCATCCATCAAGATCTGGAGATTGACTTTGGCTTTGAAGTGACAACCACGAAGCCAATCTTTCACAAGGCCGCTATATGTTTTGGTTTTCTTTGCAAATGGAAGCATGACATTTTCTCAAATTCCCTATATGAATATTCCCCAGTAACAGTTTTGGGAGCGGTATATGAAGCTAATTTGGGGATTGATGTTCGATTTTCAGTTACTTTTAAAAATGCATTTTTCTTATTAACTTGGAGTAAACTTAATAATTTAAAAACAGCTCGACATTTTCTATAAAACTAAAAGTTTCCTTGACCTCTAGAAAACTTTATGCTATCTTCAATCGCTGGCCTGGTCTCGATACCTAGAATCCGCTCAAGATCCCAAGTAGCGATACCCATCCAACAAACCTGCTAAGCTCTGACTAAAGCGCGAGTTAGTAGCAAAAAGTATTTGCTGTAATACAAGAAAACATAATTATCTGGTGGTTTTTGATCGGTTCGGAAAAAAGTACAAAAATGCTGCAACAACTACAATAAAAGTGACTCAACCGGCGTTTAAAAAGAAATTTCACGTCTCACATGAGTCATTCCCATCTTCAAGTTTGGAATTGAGAAAAATAATTTGCGAGAAATTAATTTGTTGCTTATCTAAAATCTTCAGGTTAATAAATGAAAAAAAAATCAGCACTGTCTCAACCACCCACTGACGTCATTACTTTCTGTCGATCACGAAACACTACAGAATATTAATGATAACTATCTACAAATATCGCTTTATTGATTTTTCACGACCTACAAATTTATTGTTTTTTTTTTATTTAGACCCATGGTAATTTGCTTTCAAACAAAAGTAATAATAATGGGATCAGAAAACAACGCATATTGAATTAACGATTCCCATCTATTCTAGTATCATATTTCCTATTTATATTATGATTTTATGAACGCGCAAACTGAAATAAAAACAACGAAGCGTTGAAGACACGATATTCTTCCATCGAGGTAACTTCTAAACGATGCAAATCGGAACAATACAAACTTTGGTGTATAAGAATTTACAAAAGTTTTGTTCGTCAACCAAAGCAAATTCTTAATAAATGCAATTCGTCGATGCTCGTGCATCTAAAATTGGTTTTGTGTGTCAATTAAACCCACGTGGTCATTTGAACTGATCCCAAATTGAGTCATACGATCGTTAAAGACGTCCACTTGATTTGAATTGATGTCATTCTGTTTTTTTTTTTTTAGATCAGTGATCTGTATGAAATCATCTGGGGTCATCAGTTGTCGGTTTTGATTCATGAATTGAATTTTCAAGACTTTCTGATTTCAGAAGGAAAAACAGCAGAGTCAAAAAGAGATACACTTCGTTCCCGCTTACATTTTTATCAATTTGTTTGTCTGGTTACTACATCATTTTTGTAGACTATACTCATCTAGCATTTAAAATGAATAGTCTCAGGTGTACTATCGAAATATTTTAACATTAAATAGTGAGGGCCAGAGCATAGCTTTTTGCGCAACATGTGAAAGGGACCTACCATTTATTCCGGTTTCGAATAATGAATTAACAGTTGATGGTTGGAGGTGGGGCTGTGGAAATTGTTTTGCCGTCTTCCTCGGCCCTGTGTATGCTTGCTTAATAATCCGCGCCCTAGCTATCGAACCACGGTACCCACAAGAGACCTTTTGCCAGCCAATCAGTTCCACAAGATTTATTCCAGTGGACGCTGATTAAACAATGTAATTGAGAGCTTCTGTACAACTACTATTCCCCAAAAACCTCCCAGGTGAAGATCAGCTAAGACGTAACTTAAAAGTTATTCTTGCTATCTGCCTTAACTGTTCTGTTTTAATATTTTGAAAATTTGGTGCAGTTAGGTCAATGCGATATAGGCCCATTGGGCTGCAAACCATATCGTCGAGTGCATTACCACGCATAGTCCTGTCGAAGACTACTCTTCTTTTGATGCGAAAGACAGCTTTACTATCCAAAATGTGTCCGAAAAGTTACCTAGCCTATGGAGAAAACATTTGGTCTGCGAGTTTTAAAAGCACTGCTGCTTCGACTCAGGTTCCATTTTATCCGTCTGAGTTGTCAAAACAGACATTACTCATTTCCATAAAATCGTCTTTAGCTCTCCAACGAAGGGAACCCAAAACAGATTAACTGAACTGCGGCAAGCGTCTCAAAATAGTCACGCTAGAACGTCTCTTTCACGCCATATGCTTTTGCTTCATTTGGTCGTGACATGCAACCCACGAAGTAATTTTGTTGCCCTTTGCTCAACTTTTGCCCACGTGCCGAGGGGTGCTCATTTTGTTCTTTAGATCCCAGTGACGTCGACGTCTTCCAAATTTAGCCGGTTTATGAGGCGCTAAAATTCGGCGTCGATTAGCAGACTTTTAAACTGGTTTAACGACAAGAGACTCGCAGTAACACACGAGAATCTTGAGTCTCGATCTCAAGCGGCCAAATCAAAATACAAAAATGTATTCATCGTGCGTCGAAGTGCCGCGGCATTAATTATTCGAAGTGCATTTCGACAATCTATAAAAACCCCGACCATTTATTTCCTGTCTCGGATTAGAATTTTTCCATCCACCCCGCTTCCCATCGCAATTTGAATTCTTTTTCTTTTTTAATGGCTTAGGCAGAGGTGACAAACTGGCGACGAATAAGGCGCACAGATGGCGGTTAAAACGACGACTTCAAGCGTCTAACAGCATGCACGTGTGAAACTTGTTCCGGTTAAGCCCGCATGGGTGCACTTTTGGCGCTGTGTAGGAGTTGGCGCTGGCGGCTTGAGGCATCTTCGCTCTTCCGCTCAACCTGCTGCTCGATTTACGTCGTAATTTGTCGGTTGATTGCAGCTAACAGTGCTGCCTTTTTCGGATTACAGCAAACATGTTATTCGCTCGTAAAAAAAAAATAATTACACCAACCGAGCAACTTCCATTATAATAGCGGCGATTAATTACGATTTCGCGGGTAGAAACACTGTGTTAGTGTGAAGGAGAAAGGGCAAAGAGCGAGAGGAGACACAGTGAATCGAGTTGAGGAATTTGTCGTTTATGCAAATAAATCCGGCCTACGAGTTAAATTGAAATCTTTTCTCTCTCTTCGCGAAGCGTTGTTCGTGATGGAGTTATGTAATCTGCCGGCATTTGGTGAAGATACTTTGGAGCCAGGTGTTGAAGGGAAGTTGAGGACCTGGAATTTGGTAAAGCACCGAAAATTCGGCATACTCACCGATCCGGGACGTTTCTGTTCTTGTATTTGTGTTTTGTGTAAGTTTGCAAAAAAGAGTAGCCGAAGGGATATTGGAAAAAACACATTTTTTCGATAAGATTCTGTTGTTAGAATGGTTCTATTCGAGCCAAGGCCCCGGTAGCTAGCACTTAAAACTTATTTTATTGATATTGTGATTTTATTATATCTGTGACTACAAGCAATAACCGCTTAAGCCATTTGTTAACGCTTTTTGAAAGAAATGTTTGAAGTTTGAAGTCGTTTAGGAAAGTTATTAATTAGAATCAGAAGTCGCAATAAGCATTCGCTTGATTTGCTTTTAAATTTGTCTAAAAAAAAAAGATTCTGTTACGTAAGTCTATTTGAACTAATTTTTTTTTCTTAACTTGACTTTACTTAACAATACGGTATAATATTAACAATAATTTGCAATTTTACAAAACGAGAACCAAATTTCAAATTCCACGCATTTAGATGGCTCTTCCGTCGCGATGCGATGCAAAGTTTTGTTTGTTTTTAAGATAAAATTGGTTAAATGAATTATGGTCAGCCCTTCAGAACCTGTCCAATTCATGTCGAGACAACAACCTTAACAATCCCGCTCGACCACCTTACAAAGCCACTTACTTATGCCGACAGGCGACTGCTCATTAAATCAGAGTTTGCTTCTCAATCACGAACTCGTCTCTGAGGATTACGTTCATAAACCAAGCAAAGACATGTTATGACGCCAGTCCGACACCCGTTCAAAGACACGCTCGCATCTGTAATCAGCCTTACAATCAGTCCGAGGCTTGGTTTTTTGAACGCTCACCAAACCTCACTCCAACAAAAAACAAAACAGCTTGCGAAATCGAACTCCAAAATAAGCCACTAGGTCGTCCAGCGAGTATCGGCAAAGAAATCGACCGTGCGGCTATCACTTTGGAGCCACCTGATAATTGCTGCGAAAATTAGGAATCCGATCACGTCTCATATCTCTCTCGTTTTGCTTCTTTCTCCTTTTTCTTTCTCACACGCGCATGTGGCAACGTTGCCCTGCCATAAGTGTCAATTGCAGTCTCTGGAATTTCAACTTGGATCTGCCCCCCAAACCTCAGCTTTGGAGCTTATCTCTAAATCTCCACGGGTGTGTTGTGATGCGAAAACACAAGACCAACACACACAGCCAGGCGCATGTATCTTACAATATTTGTTTTGAATTTCATGATTGTTCACAAATTTTTTTCGCAACTATCCAAACTTGGGATTGTGCGCCGCATTTGTGTATCTCCGTCGCGGCCTTGGATTGAAGACACAAACAGAGCCACTCGCATACATCAACAAAGAATTCTCGTAATTACAGTGAATTAATTTGTTGTTTCTGTTGGGACTGCATGTTTATGAGCATGGCTGTCGAGTGGCGACAATGTGGAGTGGAGTGGACTGGCAGTGGGAGTGGAGTCCCCAAACAGCGCTCAATGTCAAGGAAAGTCAGCAGAAAAGTTTTCGGTGCGCTTCAATTTTTAGTTTTCGTGGATGTGACAGCAATTAGAGGTAATTACGGTTAAGTTTTCCGTTCGGTGAGTCAGATACTGCTCCGGACGTGTATCCACATCACATCTACAGCCATCGGAAATCTGGAGGTTGAAGTGATTATGACAAACAACGTGTTTACACCGAGATATGACTCTGTTTGCATTCTGGAAGTTGCATCTGTGGGTCTCGATCGTGTTCGTACACCTGTCAGATGAACATCACAGTACATCGCTTCCAGTAGATTCAAACAGTACGATGTTCATTTGGGACACCCAGAAAAGTCCATCGGAAATTTATTACTATTCTGAATCTTGTTGTATGGTGAAATTTCCTAAGACTCGTCCTTTCACAGATAAATTATGTGCTATGAAAATAGCCAAATAATAAAATAGCCAAATAAATTCAACTTCGTAACATCTCTCGGTCACCCGCAACAAGCAAAAACCTCAGTTTTCTTAGGGGGATGCTATTGTTTTGCCCGATACTGTATGTAGAAGATACAGACGATCGGGTTTTAAGCACAAATGAGCAAATACAGATATTCAACTTCCTTTTCTCTTGCCCATTGATTTTATTTGACAGCGTTTTTTACAATATTTTGTGTCTGTGAATACGTGTGGGAGCTTTGTACAACAAATCAAACAAATGTGCGTAAAAATGTTGAGCTAGTGTTCGATGCTCTTTAAGGTATTTCAAAAGCTATATTTATTTATTTACACACAAACAATTTTTTTTATTAAAATTCAGTTTTTTGAACTAAACTGTTAATAAAAACACGAAAACATAAATGTACGTTAACAAAACTTAATCATTTATAAAGGAAAAATTATTTTTGCAACAGTTCTTCAACTAGTCTAAATTTGCTTTCAGCTCAGTCAAATGAATATTGTTCCACAATTGTTTTCTATTCTCAGGAAACAGCTAGAAGAGAATTTTTTCAATAAAATACAAATGACGATGGTTTGTAAAATAAGTTGTTGCATCCTCTTTCAACGTTCACGCACGTAATATCGTGAAAGATTTTATTGATTTTGTAAATAAAGGAACAATCGGACCAGTCGTAAAAATTAGTTATAGACATTTTTTTTTTCACAAAAAAACCTTACCACAGCCGGAAAATTCAAAAGACAAAAAGGCGGAAGGGAGATATTTGACAACCTAATATGTAGAACCAAAAAATCATATCGGCTTTCCAAACAAAAACAAAAAATTTTATAATTTTTTTCCACTAGCGCCGCACAATCACTCGTAGTGGTACACATGCTGCCCGCGAGCCGCAAGTTTGACATGCAGAGGCTGGATTTCGACCTCTGTTTACTCTGTTTAATTGGGGTAAAGAAAAAAAAGACATATGGAATAGAAGATAAAGATACAATTTACAAATTAATTTCCAACTCAAGGATAGATTCATCTATTTCTTGGCAGACTGTTACTCTTAAGTTCGATGTAGATGCCTCAACCATAGTTTTTGAATCAGTGGTTGATTTTTCGTCTTTTCGATTTTAATTATGATGCAGTTTTAATTTTAGCCACAAAATTTCAGTAAAAATCTAACGACAACCGTACATTCTCCCTTTCAAAGCATACGGAGCCTCACTGCTGTACGTGCAACTCCATTTATGTACGGTCGAGTTATCGAGTTTTCTATCCCTTACCAGCTAATCACTGGGTTCCTCCACCTGCCATCATCCTTACAGTGAAGCCTCCCCTTCACCCTAAGTGTGAATATGAAAATCAGACCTAAATATAGCACCCAAACAATTCCATGATTAATTAATTGCGTACGTACACACTTCCAAGCAAGCGCCCGTCCCAAAAGTAGTTCGCTTGGGGAAACAAAAAAAAACGTCAACAAATGAGCACGTGATGTCACCCGTAAGCGGTGTTTGCTTTGCATGCGGGTTAATGATCCAAAAAAAAAACAAACCAACGAAAAAAAAAATCGATAATTACTTCGGGTGGGAAGAAGGCAGGATGGTCTATTTACGGAATTCGAAAAAAACCAACGAGAAGTAAGAAAAAACTGCTTGGCAGCGGTGGGATTCGAACCCACGCCTCCGAGGAGACTGGTGCCTTAAACCAGCGCCTTAGACCGCTCGGCCACGCTACCACTTGCGAGTGGGGCGTCCAATGGGGGCCAGGTAGTCGATGGGGAATATTTTCAGTGCATAGGTTAAGTGGTTATTGTAGAGGAAAACCATACAAATGTAGCTATGGCCGACAAAGATGCGGCAAGCTCCATGTTGTCGTTAAGGTAGTTTATGCTGTGAAAGTGAAATCCAAATTATTCTCAATTTGGTGGAAAAAGTTAAAGTCGGGACCCTTTGTGTGGGGTGTTATGCTGTGGAAGTGATGTCCGCCAGTTTTTGGAGCTGCAAATTTTTCTCAAAATAAGTTTTTACGTTTTGAATGTTTTTCTTTCATTAAATTGCAAATTTTTCGCAAAAAAAGTTTTTACGCTTTGAATGTTTTTCGTTCGTCGTTTCAATTGGTCGAAAACGTTTCCATGCTTTCGAATGGCTGCATTAAGTTCATTATAGCATTAAGTATGTTGAAATTGTAAAGAATTTAATTTTCTGTTTCTCTTAAATACCAAAAAAGTAAATGTAAGAATTATCAAACTACAATAAATGAAATGAAATGAAGTAAATTTTTTTTACAGTGAATATGTAAATAAAAAAGGAAAATAAAAACGACGAAACTAGAAAGAACTAAAGAAAACGACTGTAGGTTCAGCCGTAGAACGACAGCGAGAATGACCCTGTCTTTTCGGCGTTTTTTGCCTTCATACAACGAACGTGCAACGAAATATTGTAAAATTAAGCAGTGTTATTAAGATATCCTTCTGTAGTGACGTCATTGTTATTGTCTGGTGGACCTTTTTTAGCCAAATGGAAAAATATTGAGTCCTTAGCTTCTCTTTGGCATTGATGAATCACTACGAGTGATTCATAGAATTTGGATAAAATGAATTGTGTAAAATCCATCTCCGACACATTTCTCTTGACCCAACTAGTTAAGATACTGTTAAAAAAAGATTTTTAACAAATATTTTCCTTCAAATAATTGAAATCTATCATTTCATCACATTATCTAATTTTAAAAAAATATTACAGCAGTAAAGTGCAATATTTACCATATCTGTGTACTTTTTCAAATTTGTAATAAAATACCTACATTGAAAAATGAAATTACTACTACCAAGAAATGTGTCTTATAAAAATAAACTGAATACGTAGCAGTAAAAGTTAGTGAATATATATTATATATATATATATATATTCACTAACGATATATATTACGATATATATTATATATATTTTTCTAATAATCCTTGTCGGCGTTCAGAATCATACGGCGGGCGGTTAACCTGTATGCTTCCCAAGCGTTCTCAGTTCAAATCGTGAGGCTTTCCGATAGCAGAATTGTTCTCATTTAGTGCCAAAAGACTACCTTCTGGCGCAGCAGCGCAAAAAAAGGAAGAAGGAAACCGACACTGCGATGATTACATATTTTGTGACCTGTTAAAATGAACTGACCCCGACTGTCATGATTATTTAACAATTACACAAGAACTACGCTTTGTTTCGTTAATTGGAATCGAAAAAACACGACGCAAATCGAAATAGCGATTCCCATGTGTTTTGATTCCACAATTCGCGTGTATTGTAATTTAGTGAACAACGAAAACTAAAATAAAAACGACGTAGCTTCGGAGCCATGATCATTTTTAAACGACGCAACTTTGAAACGATGTAAATTGGAGGCTTTGGTGTATTTAACAATTAATATTAGAAATTCATTCTTCTGAAGTTTCTCAAGTTTGTATCCGAATATTTGAAAATTTTATTAAGTTAATTCTAAGACATAATCAAGATATATCTAAAGCAGTATCAAGGTATATCCAGAGCGCTGAGGAGGACAGACTACAGCATCCCTGCAAAATTTCGTGTGGTGTAGCAGTCTTCGGCAGTCGTGGAAACCGGGCAAATAACTAGCAAAGTTCTGAACGAGTATTGACTATTGATCGTTGTGCAACGTTTTCTACTTGAAGTTATTCATTCAGTGGTAATCCTAAGAAAACGTACAACGACGGGGGTCCCAATGCGGTAAATTGGCTTTGAAATTCACTATATATGGTCGAAAGTTCAACTCTTGGAGTTCTGAGTCAGCTTGTTGGCCAGAGATGGCTTTCCGAATACCTCCTTACACCTTTTTTTTTTTTACAGATAGGCTTTACGTATAGTATAGACCTGTAATTAAAGATTTTGTCGAATCAAAATGTCACTGTCACATCCATTGTCTGAAAATCATCACATCTTCAAATCGAGCCTATTGAAAGGCAATTGTAAGACAACAAAATTTCCCCTCCAACTTCCGGAAATAGGTCAACAATCAAAAGTCGTGCTCCTTGTGTGAGTCTCCAGGAATTAATCGACAATTTCTCCACATCCCACCCACTCCCCAAAGTCCATCAAGTGGTTGTAGTTAACAAATTGGCCCCCACAATAAACTCCCGCAACAAACAACAAACAATTTATGTCTGCTCCCTCGCCACACAAAAAAAAAACGAAGGCAAATAAACAAACAGCCGACAGGGCACCTTCTTGTCACTTCCATCACAATCGCATAAAACCAACTTCATCAATCCATAAAATCGGGAGGACGGGGCAACGCCAGGGCATCAATGGCGACGACCCATCAAAGCAGACCACAAGACCCGAGTGTGTGGAGTGTGTCTTGCAACAGCTCTCTCACTGCCTTAAGGGCACAGTCCTCTAAAAATAGATCCTGCACAATTGCGCGCGGTGTTGACATAGAAAAGAACGATTTTTTTTGTTTGAGAATTTCAAACGAAAACAAATTTCGAAAGTGCTATACCACGTCGGTGCACAGAAGCCGAAAGTGCATTGCCTAATAGCACACGGCTCTCTTGAAGATTGGGAAATGAGTTCTCGAGAATATCCAAGGGAGATTTTCTTCTCACCGTTCGCAAAAGGTGAGGTTCTGTGGTTACGACACGACGCCTAATGGAGCCGAACACAGCCCTTTTTGGTGCGGGCAGATGGCTCCGCAACACTGTCAACCATGACGTTGCCCAAGCGCCTCCCCCTCCTCACCGGAAGTGTGATATATTTATATGGAGATTTTATTGTCTAATCTAATTGATCTAAATCTAATTGATTGAATCTAATTGATTTCTCCTGCATCACGCTCTCGGGAGAGCTTCCGGGAGTTGATAAAATCCAAGATACACATGTCAGCGGCAAAATGGTTCGTTTTTAAATGACTCTGGCGGCCTCTGTAATGGGAGCGTTTGAAGATTTGTCTCTGATTGGGGACCGTTTTTGTTTTAGCGATCAAGCGTTCGTTTTGGTTTAGAACGCGGCGCCACTATAATTTAAAGAGCCAGAATAGAGGCCATTTGTGTTTGTCAGTAATTAATTGAGAAGTTTCTTTTAAGTTGGTGCACATCGACGACGGGTGGTGCAAGTGATGAGCGAATGTGGATCGAGAACGTTAGCGGTGTATAAAGACAGCTCAGGGTCAAGGCATAGCCTAAGCTTCGACCGTAGTTTCACACTTTTCGAATAGTGTCGTTGGTAGCATATACTCAAGTGATGTCGTTTCGTGTGTAAATCACATATTGCTTGCAATAAATAATAATAAATTAGAAAAAAACAAATAAAATTCAAGACAGGTGCATACCACAAACGCTTTGAAGAATGCAGCAGGAGAATTTTCTTTCTGAAATAGACTTCGACTGCTCTTCAGTGGAAAAACTCAATTCTTACTATCATAAGAATAAACAGAGGTCTCATAAAGCCTTTAAAGAACCTACAGTCTCTGGAACTCTTGTTGACTTTAAAAAGCGTTAATTTCATATCTGAAACATAAGACTTCGAACTTTTTTGATTAACTTCTTTTGTAGAGACTAAAAGTTAACAGCAGTTCAATAGCAGAAAACTCCGTCAGATCATTCAAAGTGTATCCTTAAATAGCCGTACGTTAATGATTCACAATCTATTTGCCTTCAAATTGATCTTGCTTTTGACTTCAGTCTGAATCCCTCTATTCTATTGCTCCGTCTCCGCACAGAAAAAGCCAAGAACTTAAGTTAGGGTTCAGTTAGGTTAAGTTTCCTTTGTGCCCGCTATCATAAGCCAATAAACGGGGTTATTGCTCCACTAAACTAAAGAGTAGATGCAATAAATTGCGGGTTCGAATGTAGGTGGTTCTCATGGTCATACATCTAATGGATAAATTTGAAAGATAATCATGCCATCAAACGGCATTAAAGACCGAATCGTTCATTACATTCAAATAAAAAACAGGAAACTCTCGATAATTCGAATTTTCTGGGATCAGAAAAAAGCATTCGAATTACAGAAGTTTTCGAATTATGTAGGTTTCCGAAAACAAATATTGCTCACTTTCATCGCGTACGCATTTCAACTGTTCAACGGCTGTTGAAGATAAAGAAGTGAACTTGACTTCGAATTATAGAGGTAAAAAAGCCCTCATTTTCGAATTATGGGGTTTTTCATGTTATTTTGCACAAAAATATATTCAAATTAACGAGAGGACAGATTTTCTTGGATTTACAGAGTTTTTTTCACAAGACTTTCAGAATGCTTCTATTTACAGAAGTTTCCGAATTATAGAGGTTCGAATTATCGAGAGTTCACTATATATCAATTAATATTGTAAAGAAAAAGAAACTGCCTTGCGTGCTTATGAAGAGAATTAATGTCGAAGGATTGGTGTTGGGCCAAGTGGAATGCAGTGGGATGCAGAAATTAGTACATGTTTGTTCTAAGTGTAATTAAGGTTGCATAAAAAAATAATAAGATAAAAAAAAACTTTCAATGGTGGTCTAGAATGACTTTAAATGATAGGTTGGAATTCGGCAAAGAACATACGAATTGAGAACCAGATGACTGAACACGTTTGGTGTGATAAGTCAAACCAAAATTTAATCAGTTTTAATTCAATATAGTTTGCACTACCCTAGAGAGATCACTCATACGCATTATTTACCACTACAACAGGTTTTTGTTACCAACCGCAGAGATGTGGTTAATATCCTGGAGTGTTCTATTTGCAGTCCATCGGCTTATTTATTGCATCTTTCAATGTTAAACACTTGCTTGTTTTCACTTCCGTTCATCTCTTTTTATGGCCTTTGGATTATGATTTAGATGAAGTCTCTCGGCTTTTCTACACTTCAATAGTCAAAGTTTATTAAGCTGTTAGCTATCAGTAGTCCAGGAGCTAGTCGTTGTCATTATTTTAGAATTAAAAGCATAAAATGTCCTGGTACAAAGCGCCGTTGGCTCGATCGGTTAGTGCGTCGGACTGTTGAGCGAGAGTACCCGGGTTCGAATCCAGCTCGGGAAAAAAAAAAACACCTCAAACATTTTTCACGGCCCCACCTCCAGCGAACGACTGACAACCTTCCTGGAGTACTTCTGTCATGAAAAGCTTTCGCAATTCGCTGTTCGGAACCGGCATTAAACAGTAGGTCCCCTTCACATGTGACAAAATTATAACGCGCACAACAAAGTGGAGGCGCGAAAAAGCTAGGCTCTGGCTCTCAACGGGCGGTTACGCCGCCCAATACATACATACAAAGCTTTTTTGCAGGCATTTGAACACACCACAAAGAAGACTGCTAAAGCACAAAGGAACAGGTCAAATACATGCGTCAATAATGGTACATTTTAAATCTTTTGGCGATAACGGTGACCATATCGAGCAACACTAGGGTACAATATTGAGTACATGGTGTTTATTTTTTTGTTTTTCTACTTTTTTTGTCTTGCGTTTTCTATTTTTTATCATTTTGTTAATTAAACCTAGTAATAAAGCACAAAAATAATTTTGAATAACCTTCTTACTTTTTTTTTATGCAGTGTTAATTACACTTATACTCATTTCGAAATACACACACACACAAAAAGTCATATTCTAATACCAAATGCATATATCAAGCAGTGTAGATGACGGATTATTAATTCCCAGTTCATTCCAAGTTTAGGTTTTTCTTAAATCAAAGTTTATTGCCGTCAATGACTAACCCTGAAAACCGAATCCAGTCTGCCTAACTTTTGTTGATGAAGTCAAAACAACGCCGCTTTTTGGTTGTTAAATCAATAACACTTACAGAAAACAAAAATGACAAAAAAAAAAAAATGCCACACGAACATGCAACTAAGTTCAAGAGAAGCAACTTGACGCAAGTTTCAGCGTGTGCCGGCGGCTTCTAAGGACATTTGTGAAGGGCAAATGGTTAGCGTAAAATTAGATTCGCAAATGTTGATTTGTTGCGCCAAATGTCGCGTATTAATATAGAAAAATTTTGATTTTATTAATAATTTGGCTAGTTGCTGAAAGCTACAAACAATATCCCAAAAGTGTAGCCGCTCGGTCACGGCAGAAAGGCGGCTGTATTAAAAAGGTAAAGAAAATTAAAGGAGAAGATCAATAGGAGCATTTCAAAGGTGAAAATGTGACACATAAGTTTAAAACCAATGGATCTACGGCGGAATCCCTTTTTTACTTTATCGAGTTCCAATACAAAGGACCTCAACAAAGAGTACTCGATGCTCTGATTCTACATAAGACTACGGGCATGGAAGGCAATGATGGAGGCAAGAATGTTCTTTTCAATAGTAAATTTATAGATCTAAACTTTAGATGACTTTAAAAATATAGTTATGTTTTATTTTAGTGGCTTTACAACTTAAACTGTAACATTACGGTTCTCTTACACATGATACATAGTAAAATTCAAACTAACAGTAAAATTCAAAGAATTTAAAAGATTTCCCAAAAAATGATTCATGAAATGTGACTCACCCGCCTTAAATATCAAACATCACTTGACAGCCCTTGTCGGCTAGCTTCAAAAAGTTTAGTGACAGATCACGAGCTTAACACATTTAAATCATATATTTATGAAGGAACACAACTTACAAAAAGAACTGCAACAAAAATCGAATGACTTTGTCGAATTTTTCAGAAAATTCTTGACGGCACCCATTTCCCACTCCTCTTTCCGCCCACACCGATGAAAACGCATTTCACTTGATTAATTGTCATCAGCGCACGGAGTCAGGATGTCTGAAATGGACGGTCAATTGATCTGAATTGCACGCTCATCAGCAACGTTCGACGTTCTGTTTGATGAAGTTCCTCCCGATACGGCAAGTAAGCGATTTCAATTAGTCGACCGCTTGAATGTGTCCACTTAAAGGGCATTGTATTCGAAAAGAACAGAAGAACAGAGCGCTGACTTTGAAAAGCCAATACATCAAGATTTCAATTTGTAAAGAAGTTGAGAGGGCATTGTGCTGCCTCCATGCACAGATCGGAGTCGAATCTATTTTCGGATGAATTTCACTGGCGTTCGTCCAAATCACAGGCCAACGGGTAGAGTTTTTGACCAATTTCGTGTTATTTGGTTGCTTCTTTTTTTTTTGCAGTTAATGACAAACTTTTATGTCATAAACTGCAACTGGCAGGTACTTTTATATGGACAGAGAGTCGCTGTTCAAATTCCTGCATTGATTAGGTGGGATTAGTCACAAAAGTCGACAGAAGATATTCTTAACTTTATTTTTAAGTAGAAAAATAAAACACCTGTTTTATTTAATGGTGTAAATTCATGCTGGAAAAATCTGGGCGTTTTTTTAAATTCTGTTCTTGTTTAAATTTTACTATAGACATTAGCGACAAATTTGAGATTGATCTGAACAATATTAAGTATTACGCGTACTCGATTAATATTAACTATCAGCAACACGATAGCTTTACATTAAATTCACCACAAATGACGTAAAATGAAACTCAAGTTTAAGACAATGATAGACGAAAGTCGTTGTCTTAACAGAAAACTATGGACTGCTCTTAAAAATGAGCATTGCGAATATTTGCACAAATGTTTAAAAATAATAAATCACGAACTTTGATCTAACTATCGTTCATTTGATTTTTTTTTCCTTCTCAAATCTTTGTTATTTAAGCTTCTATTCGATCTTTTTAATTTTCACTGGTACCTTATGTTTCAAATTATCGAGAGTCGAGTGTACTACTAAATGTTCTTCTTTTTTAAACTGTAAATAGACTCGACCTTCTTCTCTGCTGATCTGATTATAACCATTGTTCAATTTTTAGCGAATTGAATCTTTGAAATGTTGTTGTAGATCTGAATGCACAATTTCTTTTCCATATAAAATACTCCAGATAATTTTATGTCCACGAATTGCCAGGAGAAGAGAAAAACTGCTTTTAATAATCCAGTGCCTTGTGGCCAAAACAAATAGAAACTCTGGCTCTTTTATTTGAACTTAGTCGTCACACTCCATCTGACTCTGCTATGAATGTAGGCTAATTTGTAAGCCTCTAGTTGTTCTTTTACCATAATGACTATCAAAGTCGTTATTTTACGGCCAATTGCCGATGAGTCCTTTTATTTTCTTATGTCCGACACAAATCTAACTCCAGTACTTGCCGGGTGGACTTTGATTTAAAAGAAAACCTATTTCAGTCCAACCTGAATGATATTAGACATGCCGACAACTCACCCACTGCCCACACCTAGTGGTTAAAACACCCGTTTTCTCCTTCCACTAGGTCAAGAAATCATTCTCACACACCTGACCCCTAAACGTGCGAAATTTCCGCGCGTCAGACCACGCATAATAAACCAAGTTAAATGGAATTCTTTCTGTTTTATTTATGTGGCAACGCACACGGATGAATGGAACTAGTTCGTGAAAATCATGGGATCCATTTTAATTAAAGCGTTCCATATTTTTGCATGAAATTGGGTAACATTTACTGTTGGGTAGTTTTCTGGCTGTGTGACAAATTCACAAGCCCGGAAAGTCGGGTGTGTTTGGGAATCGACGACACCTCTGTTTGTTTGTTTTTATTAATATATACCGTTAAAGTGGAAGTTTATAGATCAAGTTTCTTTAGTTTTAAACCGACAATGTAGTGGAAGTTTATTTGTAGCTAGAACTTTTGAAAGCAAAGAAAATGATTTTGTGTAACCGGCAATCTTCCGTGTCCTCTTTAGGAATCGGCATAGTGGAAGTTTACACAGCCTAGCACGTTTCGTAATCAGAGACAAGAGTGACCTAATTTATAGTTGTCGCAGTCAATGAATATATTTCGCCTGCATTTATTGAGTGTTGACTCCTTCATTTTGTCAAAAGCAAATCTTTTCGTAAAAATCATTTTACTCTGCACAGGACTTTATCTTAACGAGCTCTTATGACTCGGTTACTGAAATGTCTGGCGTCCTTAATTTTGCCAATTTAACTATCGATCAACAAATAAGGTTTATTATGTAATTTGAATTTATGCCAATCAAATTCCCATTCAGTCATTTGTCTCTTAATTTAAACTTCGATCTGTTGTTGACACACATTAAAAAACATCCCATCTCTGTTAATGTGTTGGGACAATGTTCCTGCTAGAAATTGTGAAGGTTATCCAAAGGTCAACATATTAGTCATCGTCAATAATTTGAAATAGTTGTCTGAAAAATCCCTCAAAATTAAAATATACGTTAGATATGAATAAGATCGTAACTTATGATTGAGATGAGGTGAACGGTTTAAGATTTCACAAAAGTACTCATTCGACACCGTGAGTTTTCTTTGCTGTCTTTTTATCACCAAAATCAGTTTTTTAAGTTTCCATTCATTCTTTTTAAGTTTCCATTCATCGTTATCGATTTGCCTAATCTGAAAGTAATGTTCGAATGTGAATCTATTTGCTTTATATTTTGACATTAACACCATTCTTTGCTGGTATTTAAGTAAAAAAAAAACTTGAACTTTTCAAAGGCAAACTGATACCACTGAGATGACTGTCCTAAAAAAAGGCAGATAATGTCATCAAACTGGAATAGTAACCCAAAAAGGTCAACTTACAGTCTGGCAACCACGTAAATTCAAGGATCCCTCTCCCTATAAGTGCCAAACGAATGCAACCGTGCAATTAACTCAAAAAATAATAAAAAGGGCCGACTGTCGTGCCACACTTCGCCTCAGATTTGCATTCAAAGTTTCATCACCGCCATCGACGTCGCCGACGCCGACACCGACGATATGCCTCATGTAGCTCCCTATCAGCTGGTTCGAGGCGCACACTAGCACAGCCAAGTTTACTCTGCGTCAGAGAAGTCGGAAAGAAGCACCAGCCGTCGCGCCGCTGCTGCTGCTGACGCATAGAACCCAACGTTGTTCGCTCATTTGCCCGCTGTGCTTCGGCTACCATTGCACAACGCATGTTCGTTGCTATACAGTCAGTCTTCTGCCAAAAGGTCTGCCGTTCGGTTCTTCTCTCTGACGTGATGAAGTGCGCTTCATCGCATCGCAGCTGAGATCCTTTCTTTCTCTCGGTCGCTCCATCAGTCTGCCTTTCCGCTCCTCCGAGTGCCCCAATAAATTTTACTTCGTGCCCCAAGTGTTGTGCGTTGTGTGCCTGTGGAAAGTTTTTTTTGTCGTGTCGCCGGTGTTGTTATTTTTGTCACCTTTTTGGAGAAATGTGAAGGGCCGTTCCGGCCCTAAGAGTGCGGGAAAATGAGTAAAAAAATGTGGAATCGTATTTTCAAAACAAAATCCACGAATAAAACGCCAGGAATATCAAAAAAATCATCAATATCGACACCGTCGACTATCATTGCGTCTTCGGCCGTGGAGAATCGTTTAAGTTATTATGAGGAATTCCACAACTGCTGCCAGAAGCAGCAACAGCAACCGCCATTAAAGGTAAAAACAACATCATCTGGAAAAGCTGCGCCACAAAACACTACCGTCCAAGTCAAGACGCCGTCCAAGTTTCTCAAAGTTGTTAATACGTTCACACTTAAACGTAGCTCGAAAGAGAATCAAGGCAATCAATTGAATACCAGAGCAGCAGCAACAACAGATGCCAAAGATAGCAATGCGACAGTGGAGAATGTTGGTGGTGTGTTTATGGACAAGATTGGTACACCTACGACGACTCGGTCAGGTAATAATTGCTCGTGTACATTGTTTTATCTGAACGATTTCTGAAGTGATCCGCACCGATGATTGATGGCAATGGGCGATTAAATGGTTTACAAGTCGGCTAAATGGTTGATGGAGTGCCGCTCTTTTTTTTCCGGGCGTCTGATATCGGCGTTACGTAGAAATCGTTTTAAGTTCGGAAGTTGGTGTCTCAGTGGTGGGCCTCGTTGTGACATATGTTGATCTCTTCTGACCTTCAATTTTTTGTGTATCAAAATTCGGGAATCGGCATTTCTCTCTGGGTCTTTAATGTCCATTGACTTTGTCTTTGATGTCAACATAATTGGCTAATAAAGTTGAAGTTAGGATAGTCACTTGTTACCTGATATCTTGGAATATTTGATCATTCAAGCAGAGCGGCGTGTATGTCTCACAAAATTCCAGAATCTGGAGTTTTCTCGGATTACTTTTTATATAGCAGAGTCGCTGTTTAAATAAACCCAAATTCTTTTTCTGCAATAAACTAGAATGATTAAGAGAGCTAATGAAGTCTTAGCAAGCAGCAGACGTACTGAGTTTTTTTTTTTTTTTTTTTTTTTTTTTTTTTTTTTTTTTTTTTTTTTTTTTTTTTTTTTTGTTATCAGTATTCTTACTACTAGTACAATAAAAAAAAAAGCCAAGAAGTCAATTAGTTAACAATGTAAAATCAAAAATTAATGGTAGAAAAAGAATAGTAGTGGCATTCGTATTTAAATAACAAATAGCTCTGAATGCCACATCAAAACGATTTATAAATATTATTATTTTATACAAATTTATATGGAAGTGATCAATAAAAATGGACATTAGGACTTTAAATTATTCATTGCACACAAATACAAGAAAAATACAGGAAAAATACGAGAAACTATAAGAAAAGTAAGATTAAGATTAAGATACCTAGGAAAGCAAAACTTCAATTTGATTGTGGTCGAACTCAAGAAGCCATTCTTTGATTTTGTTTAGAAAAGATGAAAGTGATCTGACTGCGCGAGTCGGATTAGGAAGTCGATTGAAAAGTTTACAACTAACGACGGAGTAAAGTCTCTAAAGTGGGTGGTTCGGAATGAAGGTATGCTAACCAGAAGCTCAACGTTGCTGCGTAGGTTACGGGCATCAGAGATAGGGCTTTGCAAATAACCACCTCTCATGAAAAATATTTTAGATACTTTATAATAATATAAATGTCTAACTGGCAAGATTTTCAGTCGCCGAAAGAGTTCCATAGAACCGCTAAAACGCGTGGCACCACAAATTGTACGTAAAGCGCATTTTTGTAGTAGCAACAAAGGCTTGATTTTTGTGCAGTAAGCACCGCCCCAACACCCTAATCCATATTGCAGTTTAGAATGGATTAAGGCGAAATATACGGCCCTTAAACTATCGTTCGTGCAGTATTTACGAAGATGGAACAGACCACGTATAGAAGAACGAACATACTTTTTTAGACTTGTCGTATGGTCAAGCCAATTCATGTTTTGATCTATGACAACGCCAAGGTATCTGTAATTTTTAACAATATCAACTCTAAAACAGTTAGAGTGACAGGCAGCATCCTCATTAAAAGGTGGTCTGGGATAGGTTTCGTGGCAAGTACAGTGCAACAATTTGCACCGATAACAATCTGCGGCATGGAAATTAAAATCAAGATCCGGGGTATCCTGCATCCTAATATTGAAAAACATTAGCTTTGTCTTGCTACTGACAGTAAGTTGATGATATGCGAACCACGATCTTAGTAGGTGCATGTCATAGTTAATATCAGAAACTAGCTGAAGGTGACTAGCGGAGTTATATGCTATCCCAAGATCGTCAGCAAAAGCAGTAACTTCACCTGCAAAGGGTTGCAGGAACAAGGAGTTGATATAGACAAGAAAGAGAGTAGGACCTAAAACAGAACCCTGGGGAACTCCCAGGTCTATAATCCTGTTATCACTGAAGCTGTCTCCAATTTTAACTCTTTGCTTTCTGTCTTTGAGATAAGACTCCAGCCATCTGTAGATGAAACCTCGAAAACCAGCCCGATGCAATTTATCCAAGAGTATGCTATGGTTCACCGTATCAAATGCCTTTGTTATGTCAACAAATAAACTGGCACAGCTTTTCTTCGAATCAAGACCTTTGTTTATTGTCGAGCAGAAAGCCAAAAGTGCATCTTCGGTAGAAAGACCTGCCCTGAAACCATATTGCAGAGGACTAAAGAAATTGATTTTATTCAGGAAACTCTGAATTCTACGCTTCATCGCCTTTTCAAAAACTTTAGAGATGGATGAAAGAAGTGAGATAGGCCTGTAATTATTTTTATCTCTAGTATCACCCTTTTTAAAAACTGGTAGAACGTTCGCACATTTTAACCTGTCTGGAAAGATGCCAGTGGAAACACTCAGATTGAAAATGAAGGCGAGAACGTCTACTATATTCAAAGCGATACGCTTTAATACAAAATTTGAGATGCCATCGTCACCGCAGGAAAGAGAACGATTTAGAGAGTTAATCAGGGTCCAGATTTCGAACCCACTGATCGACTCAAAGAAAAAACTGTCTCCACAAACAGGGTCCTCCACCAGATTCTCTACCACACAACTAGAGCAATAAACAGAGCTAGGACTGGAGGCAAGCGCCTCACCAACCGAGACAAAGAAATCATTAAAGATATTAGCAACACCTGCAGGATCAACAACTAGAGAGTCGCCAGACTTTAGATTAATAGTTGGAGATGCATTAGATGTATTGCGGTTAAGAATACTATTAATAGCTTTCCATGCTTTTTTGGGGTTACCCTGTGCATTACGCATTTGCGCCAGATAGTACTTGTCACGACAAAAACGAATTTCCCTATTTACAGTGCAGGACATGTTTTTATACCGAGTCCGAAGAGCAGAATTAAAAGGATGGATAAGGCATTTTTTGCGTAGCTTATTTTTCAATGCGATTTTTCTTATTAAGCGATGACTTATCCATGGCTTCAGTTTTGTTTCCGACTTCCTTTGCAAAGAACTTACCGTAGACGCACTTATATGAGATTGTAAAATCCCTAGAAATGAATTGTAGGCCAAAGACGCGTTATTTTCTACAAAAACAGCTTCCCAGTTTTCAGAACGGAGTTTGAGATTCAGGGAATCAAAACTTACGCTTGTTACGATGCGGTTTGGCACAGAAATTTTACGTTCTCTGGTTTTTATACCACTAAGCAAAATACCAGTCATACAGTGATCCGTGATACGGAGATCAAGATTAACACCGAAGCACTGATTGAGGGGTATGAAGGGAGAACGACTAAATACATGGTCAAGACAAGTATTCGAGGAAGGTCTCGTAGGTTCGTTTACAAGGGAAGTAAGACCATGTTCCGCTATGAGATTGGAGAGTGACTCTGCGACTGAGAGAGAAGCTAAAAAGTCAATGTTTAAATCACCTAAGATAGTAAGATTGACGACCTTGGTTTTTGACAAAAAAGCAGTTAATTCGTTCAAAAATAATTGAGGCTCGTGAAAATGCAACCGATATATGCAGACAAAATTGTAAAGCTCCTTGCCTATTTTGCAACTGAGTTGTAAAACATCAGCAGACATAAAACTATGGTAAGAAACATTAACTTCAAGTGAATCACGAACAAAGACCCCTACTCCGCCTGCCGAATATGTTTCATTTGTATGGGCATGAAATGTATACCCAGGAATTAAATAATCGTTACTTTCACATTCATAAATCCATATTTCCGAAACAAAAACTAAATCGGGTAAAAGAACAAAGGATTCTAGATTACACACCAGTAAATCAAAGTTTTGCCGTAAGCTGCGTATGTTTTGATGAACCACAAGAAAAGAACTACTTATATCAGACTCACAATTACTCAAGCTAGCATTTAAATTATATATCATAGAGGTAGAATTGTTGCTAGAAGGATCGAAGATATCGTTTGCTTGAAACATAATAAATTACTATTAATAAAATGGCATTAATTGCCTAAAGTTACTAAATCATCAAACGATCGAATAGCAACAATTTCACCTCTTTCAACTTTTCTAAGCAAGATTTGGGAGTTCTGAAACCATAAATACTTATAATTTTTATCGATTTTAAGTTTCTTGGCTTCCATAAACAATGCTTTGTTATAATTAGTAAGCGAATGATTGATAAAAATCCTACTACGGGAAGTAGTAGGATTGTGAGTGCTTATATCTTTGCAGACTTTTCTTCTTCTCTTCTTTCAATAATCAAAATGAGAATCTATTTCTTTTTATATTAAATTTATCACTTCTTTTTCCATCCAGAATTATTATAGCGTTGCATTTTGTATAGTATCGTGTTTAACTGTGTTTAGCTTATAAAAATAAACACACTTTATTGAAGAGTTATGTAGAGAGCTGTTGGCTCGTTACAGAAGTTGATCCAATTGGAGAGACTTTCTTAATTTAAACGAATAAAGAAGCCTCCTTGAGATCCTTCACCAAATCGTTTAAGTTATAAGTCTGTCTGAACTTTCAAGTCACCTTACTACGATTTATGTGCATGGTTGAATTAAATGCTGCACAAAATTAAAAGAGATTGTCTGTTGATGTTATCTTTCTCTTGCTCATAAGTGCGAGTCTTCAATTGATCTAATTAAACTCCAGACACTTCATATAGCTGCATAAACACATCGCAAAGCAGTGGTTTGAGCTTAGAAAACAGGGTGCGAAATAATAGAATTTCCTTACTTTGATTTAATTTCAGTCTTTATTTTATGACAAATAATGTTTTTGAAAGGACTTTACGCCCACTCCCCAAAAAATCAGATATATTTCTATAGTGTAAAATTACGACTGCTGACCACAAATAAATATTAATTAATATTTGACGAGTTATAAACGACTCCAGGAAAAAGTTTGCGATTAGTAAAGTAGGACCGGTTTATTTTCTGCATACAAAATTTATTTATTTAAGAAATAGTTCCGTACAATCTTTTACCAAATGACAAATGGCGAAAGTACATAGAAGTTATTGGTGTTCTGGTTTTCTGCGATTTAATTCTTTGTTCTTGAGGACCTTCCCCCGACGACTGCAGTGTTCATTGTTGAGCTAGATCAGTGTGTGCTGTGTTTTAATAAATCTAAAACAGAGTTATTTAACTATCTTATCTCATGCATCTCATGACTGGAAGGAAGATTTCATATTCAAATCTCTCTCCCACTCCCACTGTGTAATTTTTTAACTAGACCAAGTCTGCTAAAAGTATTCCCATGTTTTCCGGCGAGTTGCGCGCTCTTATCAATATAGGTAAACATAATAAGCCGATAAGAGATCTGTGTGTGAAACAATTCTCCTCTTATTTACTTTAGTCTTCAACGCAAGCATCATGTTTCCGTTTCTCTTGAAAACTAAATAAATGTATTGTTCTCAGTTTCACTTTAAAGAAAATCCAAGTGAGTGTTCTAACGCCTATCCCAGAGCCCGCTTATCAAATTACTTTTACGAACTCATTAAATTGCTTTCTGAGTTTCGTATGTTTTTTTTTTTCTAAGCAATTACATTTTTTAATGTACAGACGAAATATTTTTAGCAAATTGAGAAATTCTTTTTTTTTGTACCTTCGCAAACTATTCACGAAATTGTGTTATCTCTTTGGCATTGCAAAGTCTCGTTTAATGTCTGGAAATTTGATGTTTAAATGAAAGTGAAATTTGTTAAAGGCAGTAGTTAGTGAGAAGAAATTAGGAGGATAATTTGATTTTTAGACTAAATTATGTAAACACATTAGAGGAGAATCTATTAACGATTTGCTCCTGGGGGGTCATTGGAAAGTTTAGTAGAAAGTGTCAAGTATTTTTTTTATATGGAAATAACTAACTAATTGTGAACATCTGCAGAATTTGGGCGACACGACTCAGGTTGCAGATGGCGTTTTTGAATTAACTGAGCCTAATTACATTTTGTCTTAGCTATAAACAAAAAACTTCATAAGGAGTGAAATTAAACTGCTTTGTGAAGTTGGGGCATATACATTCGTTCTAGAAATTTTCACTACACTTTCGATTGAGCTCAGTAAAAATGCCACTGAGCTCCGGTTGCCAGATTCATCTACTTCACCTTATGTACCTTAAAAACGAACTTCACATGGGAATGAGATTTAAACCGCTTGCACAGCCCTTCGCTTTCTGACAATCGTAAATGGTGCAGGCATATAACTTTAGTTGAATGATTACTTAATTGTGAACTCACTAACTTGATATTATCCTTTTGTTATGTTTTGTTGATGTTTTATATGAACAACTCTTTCATTTGTTTTCTTTATAAATATACAGACTTCTGAAAACCTTATGTGACATCGCTCTATCGTTTCTATGTGAAGTTTATTGATTCATTTGACAATTTAACGAGAAACAGTCATTCGTCCAAGTCCTTCTATAGAAACATTGCATATAGTTTTTAGTTGATATTGTCTGTAATTTGAAGCAGAACTCATTGTCAGCCTAGCCCCTGCTGCCCCGAGCCAAAAAGGTTTACTAAATTTGTGCGTTTCTCATCAAACCATTGCCATTGTACGACGAATGCGTGTTTGCATTTAAAATGAATCACCACATTGTTTCAACTGCGGCGTTAGCTGTACTCTAAGCAATTGCTAAATGAGTGAAAGTTGTATTGTCACATTGTTTCGCGAAAATGGGTCCTTCAGTCTCATGTGTTATTGGTATTAACACAAGCGTCTTAAGTGCTGTCACTTTATGTTTGCCGTAAATGTAAAAACATAGTAATTTCTTCATTATCGTAGAGTTTTACGTTTGAATTTCTCAACTAATTTGCTTATGCAGATTCGCTTCTTGTTGGATTTTTTTTTACAACTTACTTAGCTGTCATATGTGCATAACAACTTACTCTGTACTCCTATGTACAGTTGTTTTCTAGAAATTCTCTTTATTTTAAGGGTCTGGTGTAGCTCTTTTCTTTTCACTCAATATTGGCGCAAATAAAACTTAGTAGACGTTATACGGGACAATTAGTTTTACTTTGCACACGATTAAACAAAATGTCTTGTACTGTCGTCCATCACATCTTGAACCTCAGTTCAGTCACCCGCTTCACAGCCCACAAACTTTAATGGGAACAAAATAAACTCCTTTTGAGGTCTTCAAAGATTAATTGCATTACAAGTCTAGTGTACACCTCTCATATGCCTTCACTTTCAACGGAATTCCATTTCACTATAAGCCACAATCGATTGTACTCCCATCACACTTGATTGGCCACACATTTTTTCTGTGGATTCAATTAGCCATGTCAATTTATGCAAACCAATTTCTTTAGCCGCATACCTCTCCTTCCTTCGGCATACTGCTTACTACATAACAACTCCAAACGAAGTGTTTTTCGGCCAGGGACCTCTCGCTATGTCGTATATTTTGCCATAATTGGACGTACCACAAACAGTAGACTCCATTCAAGATCTTCCACGGACAGTAGCTATCTGGGACTGCCAACTTTGGCGATAGTTGATTTATCTATCGAAATTAATTTGTATACGTTTTCGCCTGTCTGCTCCTCGACTTCCCAAGGTAATTAACTCCAGGAGGGGAACTCAGGCGCGAAGTACCGCCGAGATTGCATAATGAATGCATAAACATTGAAACTGTTTCAATTGCCTAATGGGAGTGTTCTTGATGTCGATGGCATGGAATTTGTTGCCGCCATTCCAACAGACTGCTAGTGGTGTTGAATGAGAGTATGGTGGCTACAAATTCGCATGGTGTTATGTTGGCCAGGCAGTGAAACATAAACAATGAGCACAAGCCACAACAATATGCGTGACAACCTCCTACGACTTTTTTATTGTAAGACTCTTGATACCCTGAGCATAGTGAAAATCTCAAGGAATTAACAATGCACGATGATGTTCACTCGGGTGTGTTCACTCAATTACGAATGCTGTGTGCTGACTTTGAATTGCGTGTTTTTTGCTGTCTTCACGGTAACCTTGTTGGCCATGCGAGAGACTTTTTAACACTGTGGAAGAATTATAAATTGCGTTTTCAACAGTAAGACATAGGATGGTCGATCTCTCCTGCGTAGGAGTTATGTATGGAGACTTTCTTGGCGTCGACTTAGAGGTTAAGGTGGTCATTTACAAAGTCCTGCTGACCCCACTTAATGAATGCAACCAAAGCGGATTCGGCGTATCATTGGACGGTCTACAGGGTGGGTCAAATAAATTTCTTTTTAAAAATGCAATAGAATGAACAAAATCAAATTGTTTCCATGTATTATGGCATACACTACGTTCAAGTGGCTGCGCTAGCTGGCTTCGCTGTAGCCCATTCTGTCACTTAAATTTTCCAAGACCTTGTTAATGGTTGAAGGCTGTAGCTCACGGATTGCGTGGATGATATAGGTCTAAGTTCTTGCATCGTTCGTCCAAAAGTATAAAATTGCAACTTCTAGGCGGCCAATTGTCATCGTAAAGACGGCTTTTATTCTTTAAAAAAAAAAACGCTCTATTTGGGGCATAAAACTTAAACTTAAACATTCAGTTTGAAAATAAGTTTCAGTATTTTCCAACGTGGTTCAAGCGTAAAGCGACTCATTTCGTTCCGCAGAAAGATCTTGCTTTTTGTTAAGACTTCGAGCGCGAAACAGCTGACAGTGTTAAAACACCTTTTGATTTAAAAAGAAATAATATGATGGCCGACCCTTTATAACTCATCGCATTACATGCTTCTACTAACTACTTTTCGGTCTTTGACCGATGGCTCTATGCACTTAGTGTTAGCAGAACAGTAAAGGTCGAATTTTAAGTTGTGCAATCGTTAAACTAACTTATGTCCGTAGTAGGCGCGGATAATAACAGAAGAGGAAATACACGGGCGGCTACTTAAAGCCAGCACAACCTACGACAGTCTTGCAAGGCTTTTCAAATCGAGAACTCTTCACATAAATTCAAAACTGCTGCTGTACAAGACACTAGTTTAGCCAGTACTCATATATGGATCCGAGACTTGGGTGCTTAGCCAAAGGCACTTTGACCTCTTAGCCGGAGAGGAAAATCTTACAGAGAATAATTGGCCCCATACGTGAGGAAGAACAATTCCGGAGACGGTAAAACCAAGAGTTGTATGAAATCTACCTTGAAGCAGATATTATAACGAAAATAAAGTTTGGTAGACTCCGGTGGACCGGGCACCTAGCTCGTATGAGCGAAAGAACCTCAAGTTCTTTGCGGTACAATTGATAGTACAAGAGAACGACGCAGACGCAGAGATTATCATGGAAATTAGGATTGATGTTGTTAGCGACTGACTTTTTGAATATGCGAATCGCCTATGCTACTTTTTGCCACAAATGAAACAGAAAATCCATCTAATTAACGAGCAGTAGTGAAACCTCAAAACGAGGAATGTCATTTCTCTGCTGAACACGTCCGTACCCACTAACTTAGACTAAAAAAATTCAATGATTCCGTCAGCTCATCATTGGATATGAATGAAATCTGATCATATGCCCGATATGCAATTAAGATCGTCAGTCATTAGCACCAAGACAAGCAGCAGCTAAAACCAGCCGGTTAAATGAACAGTGAATCTCTCCATATATTCTGTTGATATAGCATGACAAACAAAGTAATACGGTCCACAGAACAAGCCGCCATCTCGACCACAGCGAAACTCTAAACACTTTATCGCCAGCAAATCTTAAAGCAGCGCAGCGCATCACCCGGAGTAATCTTCCCGATTTAGATACTGTGTGTGCGTGTGCCTTTTTGCCTAGTAAACTCTTCTGACTTGGCAGAGCTGGCAAAAAGCATAAAATAAGGAGACGAGAAAAATCCATCGTTGTAGCAACAAGAACTTGCGGTTGCATTATGCACATCAATTTGCGGATTAAATTTTCTACTCCATACGATGCGGGATGTTCTGGAAGGAAGCAAGCAAAATCTACTCAGTGGGCGTTCTAAAATAAACGACGACGAAAATGCGTTGACTCTCTTCAGAATCGGGATCGGGACGTACAAAACAATCAAATGTTTGTGAAAAATATAAACAAACAGATGAAGTTCTTGTTTATCTAGATACACGCATCTGTACATGCACAGTGGCTCTATGTTGCAGAACAAGCAATTTACAAACAGGAAATTAACAGACGGCATTGCGTCAGAGAACTCAACTTATACCTCCTAAGAAGTAATGGAGATTCGCTTAATTAATAGCTATACGCGTTGTGGCACCACCAAGACAGAGACGAGAGTTAATTTAATTTGTTTGAAAGCGACGCAAAATTGTTGCCGGAATGGTCAGTGCATGACAACGTCGTGCTGTGAGTGGTCTACTTTGTGACCGGCGAATGACTTGAACGTAATTGTCTTCTACTGAAGAATTTACATATGTATAAAAGGAAAGAGCTGTACAAAGATCATCGGACGCGGTCGCTGTCATGGACTGGTTTCAAAGAAGTTTTGTTGAGGATTCTAGTGGTGTATTTCAACTACCGAGAAATTTGTTTATGCAGTACGTCATAGCGACAAGAAAGAACTTCTTAAGACCGGTAGTTAGAGTTGACCTTATGAGTAAGCAACCACGATTTTCCATTTGCATACTCGATGGGAAACGGAAAGGTCTCTTCTAAGTACACCGTGTTACGCTAGTTTTTTTCTTGTCGGCTTACAAAGTTTTCTGACTTGTGATTTCTAAAAACGATGAAGAAACTAGCTTGGGCGTGTAATATTAGTAAATGAATAATACAATGTTGTACATTTGTTGCCATCTCTTCTCTGATTTCAAACAAAAACACGACATATTTATTACCATAAAAGCTGGAAGTTAGTAAGTTTACTGTGGCATAATACCTCTAGATTGGGAAGAGTTTCGAGGTTGGATATAAAAGTTTTGAATGCTATTCGACAATATCCTTCATCATTGAACATTTTTCTTTCCTTGAGATATCTATTTCCGAACAACACTGTAAACAAAGGTTTTTGAAGTTCTACCTTTAAGTCCACTTGCTATCACATCCCCCTAAGGGTACACAACAATGAAGCCGTATATGTGATAAGAGTTAAAAGGGAAATTTTATTTTTAGTTTTTCTCTTAACGTAACTAATTATGGGAAGCAAGATTTCCAATCAAACTGGAACACTTTAAATAACTTTGTAGATCCAAATAGCCTTTTATAGTAAGAAAAAGTAAAAAAATATATATTATTTGAAGTTTACACTTATTTTATATTTCTTCTTTATTTTTCCCTCCTCAGACAACACGATTGAAGCCAGCGAGGAGTCAGTCAGCCTTGAGCTGATACCATGTCCGACATGCAGTCGAACCTTTGTGCCGAAAACCCTCGAAAAACACGTTCGAATTTGCGAAAAAATGAACGTGAAGAAGAGAAAAATTTTCGATTCATCACGTCAACGAAGAGAGGGCACTGAATTAGCCGCATATCCATTGCCGAAAAATTTCGGTTTGCCAGCAGCAAAAACAGAAAGAGCCATTTCGCCCAACCCAGTGCAGGTAATAAATGAGTTAACGAAAATCAAAAAATCGGATTCTCTGATTGTTTTTGTTTGTTTGAAGGCGCCAATTTCTGCTCCATCGCCCAAGAGGCCAAGTGAAGAGGCAGTCAAGCCACCTGCTCACTCAAAATCCATGACCCCAGCAGCGTTGAAAAAACTCACAAGTCCTTCACCAACTTCGACAAATCTGCTAGGAGGTCATAACTCAGCTGGACACTCCACATCTGCACCAAAGGAGCGGTCACGGCCTGCGACTGTGGCGAAACGTATGCAACCACCTCCAGCTGAACCATGCCCCTATTGCGAGCGTTGCTTTGGGTTAAAAGCTTACGATCGTCACGTTGAATGGTGCAAGGAAAAGGCGCTGATAGCATCCATAAAGCAAAATAACACCAATTCTCAAGTGGCAGCAAAAGAACGTCTCGAGGCGAGAATCAAATACAGAGCACCATGTCTAAAGTAAGTTTGTCAGTCATTTGAGTTTCTTTCATAATCTCGCCCGATAAACTTTTTCAGAACGAAACGATCTGTAAACAGAGACAAGTACTCGGGCCACAATGATGAATACCCAGACATGCAGAGCTCTTTAGATGATTCTCATCCCAAGTCGTCCAGCATGACATCATCGATGATGTCATCTTTCATGAGTGACGGGTAAGTGCTTTCTCACACACTTTTTCTAGAACATAACACAAGAAAAAGATACTGTCAGGATCATTATTCATCGAATTTTCTTAATTCCATAAGCTCAAGGTATAGCAGGCCTAATGCAAATCAGAAAAATGCGGCTGCCATGCGGCCACAGCTGACGCCATCGGAAATGCCGAAGAACAAAAAGCGACCTACTTGTAAGTCAAGCAATCAACTAAGAAATTCTTCTTCAGGTCAAAAAGATTCAAATGCTTTCAAGAGCCTTTCTTCGAATACTGTTGAAAGCAGTGGGGTTACCACTCCGATGAGCGACGATGATTTAGAGCAATTATACGAAAAGGAAATCCACAAAAACAGGACTAAAACTTATGCTGATTCGAAAGGTATCTACTGTGTTGTGATAACATTGAGCTGTCTTCAGATGTATCTGTTACCAGTGTGCACTTTGTGTGGCATTTCACTGTTGTGTTTAATTATGATGTGTTTTAATTTCTTTTCTCTGTATTTTTGTGACTTAAATTATTTTTATGTTATGTTGGACACTCAATTCTGTGCGAGGCTCGCTTTGTGCCTTAATTCTTTGTTTTTTGTTAACCAATTTGGTTGTTATTTGCGCAATTTTTTTATACCTTCAAATTTGTTAATACGCTGCTTAGATATGCTTATTTCTGGTCTGCGTAGTTATTCGAATGTTAAATTGATTGATTTAAGATGAATGGCTCTAAATTTTATTCATTGTTATTGGCCATTAATTTACGTTTTCTTTGGTATCATTATTCAAATTCAGACCATATATAAAAGACTGCACTCTCTCTTCTGGAAACAGAATTCCTTAGATTTCTTGCTTCATAATATAGGCTGGGCCAAAATGAACAAAAACATATACATATGTACGTCCCATGTATATTCGCTTTGTTAGTAAGAGCTAACATTCCCATTTACCTCATTCAAATGGCTGTATCTGCAGAAAAAGGGCTGGCCTAAAGGGCTGATAACACGATTTGGCAATTTGGTGAGCAAAAGATCAATTGTGGCATGGCCTGTGTAGTATTGCGCGCCATACTTCATGAACCAAATCCATGTCATCGATTTCAGTAAAAAAAAAAAGTCGGTTTCCTTGGCTCCTTAACGCCCTCCGTTGACCGAAACGTTGTTCACAGCCTCATTTGTGAAGAAAAAAGTGGCCAAGACGCTTGGTTTGGGGTACGCAACACAAACTTTGAAAACAATTTTTCAATATTTTGCAACGTTGTTCAGGCGCGAGGACTCATTTCATTTCGCAGATGTATTATACTCACTTTCCGTCAGATTTCGAGCGGGAAACATCTGTCAGTGTCCTATAAATAACCTATGATTTAGAAAAACCCCTAGATGGCCCACCCTTTATACCTGTTGAAAGAAAATACCAACTTTTACATAAATCATTTGGTGACAAATTAAATTCCAATTCAAGTTCCATCTGATAGTTTAGTTTTATTTTGTGTTAAACACACAGTAATACAATTTTTTTAGGACATACATCGCAGCCGTTTATGAGCAACAGTCCGCTTTTATACTCCGTTTGTTTTATGCAAGTGATGGTGACACTTTAGTAGGATTGTATAAACAGGTACTTGTAAAAGTGTCTTTATATATTCCTTTTTTAAATTGTTCTTAACCGCATGAAATACTACAAATATCTTAAGGTTCTTCAAATTGTTTGAGTGTATCCCTCGTTTATATACTAGACGCTTACTGCATTAAATTACACGATTTCTCTTTTCAACCCACCACACTTTCTCGAAACGAAGCATAAATTCTCATTTTCTCGATATAAATTAATTTTATACCCATCATTGGATTCTATTTCTGATGCAGCAACCAAATTAGATCAAAAAATGTCGATGGCGACAACGCGGAGGAAAAAAATAGAAGCAAATTTTATGACACAAGAAGCTTTATCGTCGAATCCCGAACCAACTTCCAGCAGTCGACGTCACCTAATAAAGGAACGAATTGAATTCTTCAATTGCTCCTCGTCGGCATCTTCTAACACGTCGTGTCAGACCGGAGCATCGGGAGCAACCGAACAAGTTCCGGGTTGCTTGCCTAAAAATAAATCATTCATTGTGAGGTTTGTAGCACCATCAGCGGGTACATTTGTTGTTATTCATTGACAAATTGTCTCAAGACCGCTGCTCTCATCCTGACAGTATCACACAAATAGTTTTTCCATCACTTTTACAATATTCATACTACAGAAATATATATTTAAATTGCTATTAATCATTTCAGTGGTATGTCGGATAAGTATGATCCCTTTTTATCGGCTAAACGGCAACTGGAAGAGCTCTGCTCACCATCGTCACCAACCGAAGGGGTGTTCTCACCTCCGCCCATATCATCAACGCCCACAAAACAAACAACACCAACAGCATGCAATAAAATGACAACATCTCTCACATCGACCACATCACTGACGAATCCTCGACGGGCATTGACCACAGTAAAGTCCAATTTCCGGCGTACGTCGTCGCTTCGCGCACCACGACGCTCACCACTTCCACTTCCAACACGTTCGATTTTCTTTCCAACATCGAAAAACCAACGGCCAACTATCCAACGCGGCCTCTCGGACGAAGGTCCAATTTCGTCGAACTTCCTTAAGCCAGAGGAATACGATGAAATGCCAGTTCGATCGGTTTGTGTAAATGACTTTGCTATTTCGAATACTCCCAGAGTGATACGACGTGACTCCAATGCGGCCGCGAATCGGAAGAACTTGAGACTCCACTTACCCGCTGCCGGTCAGATCAGCAAAGATAACTCGCCAACACCGAGTGGAGGAATCCCCAACAATAATCTCCTAAAAACGGACTCCTTGGCGGTGTTCTTGAAGTATGAGAACGAGGCCAAAGTGGCAGAGAACCCAGTGATAACCTCCAAAGAACTCAAAGACAAGAGCAACACTTTGAGTAAGCAAAACTCCGGGAAGAGCATTGCTCTGACCGAAGATGCTGCGCGGAGTGGGGAACCGTCAGCTAGCAGACCCGACATTATAAGCAATGTGGGTGCGGGTAAAATTAAACTGGAGCCCATAGTTCGACCGGCGTCAGTTAAGCCCGCGTCGCCCCCGCAGGTTGCTAAACAATCACCGCCGCCCGCTACCCTGTCACCGATAACATCGAAACCAATTAACCTGAATTCGATCTTCGATGCTAGCGACCGCTTGGACAATAGTGAGAGTGATTACATCAACCCAAAGCTGATCAACGTATGTGATAATTTACCCATGGAGTTCAGCAATGATCTGCCGATGTCCTCGGACTCGTCGTCATCGACGTCCTCATCAGGAGGTGATGTAAATAACCTCGGCACTGAAAAGACCGATGATGCAGAAAACAATACCGTTCTGTCATCGTCGTCCAATTCTAGTCCTAGCCCGCTCACTTTCAAGCGGGCCCCGTCACCTGTGCAGCTCACCAAAGCCCCCAATAGTTGCACCAACAGCAATCGCAGCTCGACTGGTGATGGCCGCAACCAACTAAAACGTAAACTTCGCTTGGGCCGCAATCAGTTCCTCTATGACGCCTCACCAGAGAACGAAGCCCTCGAAAACGATGCCGACGACGAAGGGAACAACAACCAACCATTTTGCGAAACCAACGACAGACGCAAACTCCACCAACACACCCCATCGTATCCGCCAGCAACCAACACAACAACAGCAACCCAAAACATACCACCAACACCACCACCATTTTCCCTCTCCACTTTTGACGAGTTCGATTTTGAAGAATTCCTATCGTCCTTTGACAATGATGTTGAGCAATTCCCATCACTGTTCAAGGACTGCCGGGAATTCTTGACCAGTCGCTCGACATTCAACAATCGCTTTAACCTCGATAAAATGTCATCTTACAGATCGACCAACGAGGTGCTGAGCGCATCCGCTCGAAAGTACGAACAGGACGTGGAGCAGAATCTCAATTGCGGCGAGAATAAGAAACGCGGTGAGATATTCATTAGTATTGAAACTAATCAGAACGAGAATGATCCTCATCCGAAAAATGATCCCTTAGTGGTGGCAAATCCAACAGCTCAAATAGAAGAGGTCGACGCGAATGATAACAAGTTCCGAAAAATCGAGGACGCCGATGTCGACAACGATGACGAGGATGGTCGCGGTGATGGTGATGAGAGTGATGACCGCTTACGTATGAGACGCATCAATTTGCTGAACGATTTTCCAAATGTTAGATTAAACAATGCGAAGAATCTTATTCAGCAAATGCACGAAGACTTCCAGGATCTGCATGGAACAGCGGCGGCTGATGCCGAAGATGAGATGAATGGTAATAGTATAAGACAGATAACTGGAAGCTCACTCTATCCCGTTGATTCAGATGAGATCAGCAGTATTGAGTGTTATCCAGTGCATGGGCGTAGTAGTGGACGAACCGGCAGCGGAGGAGACAGTGGTGTTGTTCAATCGAAATACAGTGCCGATTCAGCCTATGGAAGGTGAGTTGTTTTTGGAATACGTATTATAAATGTGATATAAATAGGATGCTCTCTATTTCACTTCGTGCATGTGTAGGGTTAAAATTAATATTTTATCGCTAGGCAATGAAATGAAATATCCATATTTAGATGCACATTTAACTTTTTTTATTGCATTGATGAAAGGGAAAAGGGGACTTGTTTATTTCATCAGCTCATCCACTTAGTGTAGTGGGCCTGATCTGGTCTAAGTGTAGCTGCCGTTATTCTGCAGCCTAGGTAGTGTAAGTTATGGGCCACACATTGAGTGCGGGTAATGGATTGGGTGTTCACATAATTTTTTAAATTTTCATATCCGAATATTCGTTTGACAAATGAGTGCGAACAATCTGAGTAGTTTCCCCAAACTCTGGCTGCCTATTAGATATTATGTCCCCTTTTCGTTTATTATGTGAATGCGAACGCTTAGAACGTTGAAACTCTTTACCAACTTCTCATCTGTTTAATTCAAAGTCTAAGAACTTTTTTATGTTTTTTTAATTTAAGAGCAAATCCAAAGCTCGTCTTGGCTGCCCAGCAAATCTGCATTCTAACATTAAAGACTGATGGCAATTACTTCAACTATCCACTAACTAACATTACATGGTGTAAAAATATTAAAAAAAAAATTGTCGTCTGCCCAAACAAATAAAAATATTGGTCAACCCGCAAACATTTAAAAGTGTTGGTCTTGACTAATACTTCCTTTGTACTAGTTTCATTTCCGACTAGTAGTAACATTTAATGCCGATTTCAAAAAAAAAAAATATTTGCCTTGGTTGCATTTATTATTTCACTATGCCATTGCCGTAAAGCTAACAGTTGGCACGATTGAATGCCTAAGGTGTGCTTGGCTAATTACAAGGCAACAGAAACTACCAAGAAACTAACATAAACAATTTTTTGTTACAAATTGTTGTTTTGTTTTTTGAATTAAACAATATATTCAAACTGTAAAAAACACCTTTTTAGGGTTTCGTTCCAAAGGAATAACGAAACCCTTATGAAATCACTTCGGTGTCTGTCTGTCTGTCGCCTTTTACATATTTGACTATAACTTATAAGTCCTTTCTAGTTAAGGGATGAAATTTGGACTGAAGGTGTATCTAGGCGACCCAAAAACAAATCATGCATTTTTCTTGGAATTAGTCGTAGATTAAAAAAAATGTTAGTACTAATACTAACGCTCGAAAAAACTTTTATTATCTTTGATGGTCGATATGGATGTCATTGGAAAGGGGGCGGGACGGAGACTACAAAAATGTCTGTCTGTCATTAGACTGCAATCTTGGTAATTGGCAAACCACGAAGAGTTAAGAAATAAAACTTCGACAGAAGATGTATTTCACTTGCCCAAAGAAAGTTCAGGTAAAAAGTATTAAGAAAATGTCATATTGGCAAAAACCTTAGTACCAATACTAAATTTGAAAAACAAATTTCTTTTACTAGTTCCTTGATATGGGTATCGTTGGAAAGAGGATGATAGTTAGATCAAAAAGTTGTACTGTAGTAATCATCTCACTCTTATTGGTAAGAAGTTATTAGCCAACAAACTGCTAAAAACTGACTTGTGTACCGTGTCCCCCACCTTATTTTCTAGAATATTGCACTAAAAAGTCTGAAAAAATTATCCGAAAATCGTGTGTGATTTTTTATTTGTACTAAAATAAATTAATTACTAACTTTTTTTGAAAAAAATTTCACTTGAATATATTAAGTGAGATACCATCGGATAGGTCTTCCAAAATAAAGCAAAGTTTTCATTTTGAACTTTTTATTTGGAAGCTAGGTTTTCGAGATATTAAGCTTCAAAATCGAAAAAAAGGCGTCCCCCCCCCCCTATCATTTCCACACCCATTGGTCTAAAAATCTGAAAAAAATCTGGAATGTAGGTTTTGATGTAATCTTTGTGTTAAAATTGGTTTGAGCACTCTGGCTTTAATAGCTTTCGAGATATTGGCCAAAAACCCAAAAAAAACAACAACATTCGAATTTTGAAGATGCGAAACGCCATTTTGTAGATATCGGCGAAAGAACAATAAAATAGTATGTAAAAAAAAAATATTTTTATACAATTTTTCGAGATATTAACGATTTAAATCGAATCAGTTATCGCAAAAAACGATGAACTGACGGCAGTTTCAGTGTCGCTTGTGGCATTTCATCCCCTAAATGCACCAAAGCAATTTTCACACGGCTGGCGCGATCAGCAAATGGGAAAGGATTTTCTTTTGTTCAGTTTCGTTCGAAATGAAAGGATTTTAGTGAATGGACAAGTGAATTGAGTTTAATTTGATTTGACTATTTTAGTTTGTTGATTTCTTAGACTTATATTAAGTCTAAACTACTAATCTGTTTGCGAACGAAACCCTCGGCGGGTGAGTAAAACTCACACTTGACCGTTTTTTTTTTTTTTTGACATATTTTGCCTTGGTTTACGCTCCACCTGCAAACAAGTTTTTCCAAACCTTGAGTTGTAATTGTCCTTTGAGGAAGACGAGTACATTTTTGCGTCACATGAATGCAATTGCATTTCTTAAATTATGAGCATGACTGTACTGGAAGTCTAGCAAACTCATTTAAATCAATTAAAATTTAAATCGAATATCAAATACTGCGGTTTAACACTAAACCCTCCACATCTCCATGGCTAACTGTTACTAATTTTTTTTTCTTCTGCAGTTTATCGCGGCAAAGTCCTACTGGTGACGTGGTCCCACATCATCGCAGCAGTAACTCAAGCCGAGTCCGAACGCCGACAACACCCCAAGAGTCATCACGAAATTATCCCTATCAATATCCAACAACAACAGCATACAAGTATTCCAATTTAAATAGCAATGAAATGCAAAAACAATATCGTTGTCGTAACTTTAGTGCTGGCAATTCAAGCAGTGGCTCTGATAACTCTCTACCACCAATCGGCAGCAACAACAATAACGTTCATCAGGAACAATCAAAGGATCTGAAACGAACGTTTCATCGTAATCTCTCATCAGCCGATAATAAAATTCATCACAATCCATCATCCCAACAGCCTGGCATGACCAGTCACAGCAGTAGCACCAACAACTTGGATCCCCCCAACTCAATGAAAGTGTCAAAATTCTGTCATGAGTGCGGAAGCAGATTTCTATTGGACCAAGCCAAGTTCTGCATGGAATGTGGGGTTAGACGAATAGTTTTGAAATAATCCTATGTTTTCTTTTCTCTTTTATATATTGTACACTAACATTGTATGCATGTATGTGTGAATAGAGTAGAAAATAAAACTAAAAAAAAGAAAATCAATAAATTATATCGCACTCATAAATACTACAGTTTCGCTGAATATTACTCTAAAATCGTAATGCCAGGATGTGCTTCCGGGCAAATTTTTAATAACCGTTGGTTTCAAGTAGAACAAGTATAACTTACTTTATTTAATCGCTAATAAATATTTAATTATTTTTTTTTTGTATTTTGTTAATTTTCTAATGCGTTGTAATTACATATTTTATTATTAACAAGACTGAGCATTCATTCGACTAATTAAAAGAGAAAATTTGCAATCAATACAACAAACAATTGTTAGTTAGATTTGTTTCTTAACTTTAGTATTGTTTCTTTGTAGTTTAATTTAATATTAAATTTTTATTTACAAAAAAAAAAAAAAAAAACCTAAAACATTTTCTCACAAATAAACAATTTTTTTCTATACAAATACCAATCAACAGACGGCGCTGAAAACAAAGTAAGAAAATTGTGTAATGAGATCAAGAGAGAGAACAATAAGTGCTATTTTATGGACGAGATCATAGTTTTTAAGAAAGAGGAGTAAATATTTTTTACAGAACTTCATACACATACAATTTATATAGTTTTATAAAATGAAAGAAAAAAAATAAAGAATGTACACAAATAGTTTGCAGCTTTGATGTAATACACAAATTTAAAGAGTATTGATTTTGTTTGAAGGGACAAGAAAGAACAACGCAAGTTATTTTGTAAAAGTAATTTCAATTTAATTAAAAACAGAAAATTATGTATTCAAATATGACGGTGGTTTTTTATTAGTTGGGAAGTTCTTTAAGTAATTTGCTCAATCTATCAGTTTTCTGCTTCATCTTTTGTTTCTATTGTTGCTTGATTGTCTCTCTGACTCACAATAAGTGTCGCCATGCCTGCAACATAATACAACAAGCCAAAAAGTCTTCAAGTACTTATTTAGCTATACTTGTCCAGCAAGTACAGTTCATTTCCGTATCCCAAAAAAAACGAATAAATTTCCCTCGATTTGTTAATCAGCTGAACAAGTCAAACACGATTAATCGGAAATTAAGTAAAGAAAAGTAAATAACTATCAAAAATTAAAGAATAAATAAACCTTTTGTATTTTCTTGTATCTTTTGTATGTTGTACAAATCATTTGTGTACGGCCAAACCGTCTGCCGGATTGACTTTATTAACACAAAAAAAACCTCTAAAAAAATTTCTGCAAGGATGTTATTTCTATGCTATTCTATTAGCGCTACCTTGCAGTATTTAAATAGCGTACCTGCTTCTGCTTCGTTTAAATGGGATAAAATTTCCTGCTCTGATAAATACTGTTTCCTAAACACAGATCGTTTCCTTTAGGATCGGGCACTTGCCGAGGAAATGTTTGATATCGTGCACAAGCTGCAAAGTATAGGTAGATCTTCCCTATGCGGAGTGAAATTCAGTTTTAGCAGTTCCCTTCGAAGTTTAAACACCGTAGAAATGTCCTGAATGCTGTAGCTATCTTTAAAATAGTTGCGGCTCCCCAAATTGTTGTTAATGTTCCGATATGGTGATGCCGTCGCTTCTTCCAGAAACTGGCCAGTCGGAAGTACGCATTGGTCCTGAACACCTGTTTGCCAGTTGGCACTGGCATAATAAAAGTAAAGGTCGTGTCCATATTCTGATATACAACTAATTGAGTAACTAATTATTTGGTGGTCTTAATCAATTAATTTTTTAATCAATTAATTAATTTGCTTAAATTAATCATGACTAAATTAATCATCATTAAATGTATCATGATTAAAATAATCATGATTAAAAAAGTAATCATAATCATGATTAAAAAAGTAATCTTAATCATGATTAAAAGTAATCATTAAGATTGATTATGACTAAAAAAACTAATCTCAACCACGTTAATTCTACAAATAAGCAATAATGTGTAAGCAAATTTCAAAAGAGGACTTTGGTGCACCAATTTTCTTCATGTGAGGGGCACTTTGTCTTCAGTTATTTACGTGCCACACATTTCTGTAACACTCATAAGACGACTGATCACGATAACGCTCTGTGTAATAATCAGAATTCATGATGGTTTTTTATGTTAAATATTGAGTATAACAAAATATCGTATAATCTAATAATATGCTGTGACACTGAATTATATAAATGCACATTTGTGTTGCTTCGCAATGACAATGACAAGGTGAAGGTGTCAATATTGCACTCAGGTGCAATATTGACACCTTCAGTTTCAGTGCTTCAGCTGTTTCTGCTTCTCCGAACGGAAAGGGCTATACTTCGATGGTTTGGTTGCGTGGCACGAATGTCCCCATCACGACTTCCGAGGCACGCCTTGAATCAGATTCGGTCAGGAAGGCTACCGCTCGGCAGACCCAAGATGAAGAAGTCCAAAATCTCGCCTGGCTACGCTTGGGGATACTCTCTGATGAGTTAGAATCGGCGGCGGAGGATCGGGTTGCCTGGAGATCTTCTCTGCGTGCATTTCCCCAGCGACCCCATTAGGGAAATATACTGTCACAGAAGATGATGATGATGATGACAAACTTTGGTGCATCGCCATTGCTCGAAACTCAGCGGTAAGTTAACGCAAAACCAGCCCCAATATATCTACCCATGGAGCAGTCTCCTGGACGGACATAAGGAACTTTCTTACCCTTCAATTCGAACACAGTTAAAAGTTAATCAAATAATCAAATTAATGATTAATGATTATGACTAATAATTTTAATCATTTTTATTTGATTGTGAATTTGATTATGATTGAAAGAATTTGTTTATGACTAATCAATCATTAATTTTTAATCATTAATCAGATTAAATTTGGACCAATTGCTTCCGGGATACCAAACTTCTCAAAAAGTTCCGAATCGCTAGTTTTATACTTTCACGCTAATACACTTGCTTTTGAAATCCAACTTTATCTATTGCAAACGGGCGTACAGCGGCACGACCTCATTTTATTAACTTTGTAAACGTTACTTATAACATGGTACTGACTTTCTGGTCTGCATACGCATTTTTGCGGCTTATAAAGTTTGCGGTTGTCTCCTATTTCATTCGCCTTCCTTCGCCTTCCACAGAATTTTTCTTTCGAATAAACTAAGGATCAGTCCTACTGTCCTGCTTATCGTCTAACTTTCGCTTTGCAGTACGAATGCCACTGTAGTTGTGCAAGCAAGATTGGCTTCGCCCCCTACGGGCTGTCACGCAGATTATCTATTTATTTACAGTAGAATTGACAGTGATACGTGTATGGACCGTCTAAGGCTATTGTAGAGCATGATCTTGGTACTTCGAGTGAGAAATTATGATCCTAGCTGTTTTGGCAAACCGAACTAGCAATGGTTGCTGAGGGTGGTTCTTCGATGAAACCGTACCCGTACCCAAAACATTTGTTCAAATGAATCTACTGTGCCCCGTCTCTAGACAGAAAATAAGTACTCACGCTTTGATAAATCACGCATTTTTTTGTTTCCTTTTGAAAATCATTTATTTGCCTTATATTTGATTATCGAAACCTATTTGGAAACCGTTAAAAAATGCTCCCGAGAAATTCAAGTAGTGGGAAACTACCAGCAAGTTCTAAATCCACGAATCCACCAAAACCAACCCAAAATCCAATACCAAAAGTCGGCATAAAAACTTCAAGTACTACAAAAAAATCGGTTCTTGGCGTATCAAATATTTCCGTATCGATAAAAAATTCAAAAAAAACTACGGATAGCACTTCGAAAACAAAGGGTCCAAATTCTGATATTGCTGAATCGTCTTCAATCGAAAAAGGCGTTCAAGTGGATGAAGTTGAAATTATTGCTAACGACTGTGAAAGAACTAATGAGCGTGGTGATGCTCCGATTATTCGATTACCATCTATGAGGGTTATTAGGGAGATAGAAAAGAATCGTCAATTGAAGAGACAACAGCAGCTCAAGGCACGTTTAAGCGAAACCAGAAAGTTCGAAGAGCATGCAGCAAAGCAAGAGATTCACTTAACCAACCTAAAGGAGTTCATGGAAACTGGTGCAATCACTCGAAAACGGTTGGTTGTAAAGTTTGTACTTATGTGTTGTTTCATTTATGATTCTATGAAAAATTTTTTAGTGATACGGAAACTGAGGAGAGAAAAGCGGAAGAACCAGTCAAACCGGTAGCAGATAAAACAAAGAACGCACTGGAAGCTTATGACAGAATAAAGCAAAAGGAAGAGGAACTTTTAAAATTATTTAACAGTATCTAGATACATATGTGAATATATGTGTTGGAACTCAAAAAAATAATAACTTTCAAAGTAGTAGTGTTTTCAAGGTTTTACGTTAAAGCTTGATAAGTTTAAGCCGCGGTACAGCCACAATAGTTTTATTTAGGTATGATGGACTGCATTCAAAAGAATTACAGACGCTAAATTTGATGATACCAGATCTGACCAATGAATTCGGATGCTTCACTTGACCACAGGAGTTGAGATGCAGAAGCCATTAGTAGAGAATCTTAGTCTGCCGACATGCCAATCAGTTGTAGATTTTGTTGAAGATACATCTTTCGTTTAGCTTCCTGTGCGGGTGCGTTCTTGCGACATGCGGTTAGTGGTTTTCTAGCTTCGGAACCTCATGGCTAGTTTCATTGATGCTTATTCTGAGATTCGTTTTCATTCGAAAGTGAGTCGAATTCGAGCAATGAGCATGGCCTGTGTTTCCTAGCGGAATATTACCGAAAAGGTGGTTGCATGTCAATAAATGTTGACCTACAAAAAAAAAAAAAAACCGGTCAAGTGTGAGTTTAACTCACGCACCGAGGGTTTCGTTCTTTCGTCAACAGATTAGAAGTAAGGACATAATTTAAGTTAAAGCAACTAACTACGGCTACCTGCCGTTTTCGAATAAAGCTAAACAAAAGAAAAGTCGTTCTCATTTGCTGATCGTGCCAACCGTGTAAAAATTGATTTAGTGAACTTAAAGGAAATGGTCTCAAGCTACTCCATTGAAGCAATTAATCAGCAGTTCATGAAAGTTAGCTTACCAAGCAGCTCAGCAATTCGAATCATAACGTATTCGGCAATAAAAAATAGCCACTTAATCGTCTAGAACACTAATGTGGTACAGTCACAAACATCCAAGAAATTAACAAATCAAGTACTCGTGTTTGAAATTCAAAAAAAAAATTCAAATTTTGCACTAGGATTTATTTTGTTTTTTTTTCCTTAGAATTTTTTATGTTCACTTTTATTCAGAGACAAAACATAAAATCTTTCCAACAGCATATTTATATAAATCGCAACCAATAGAAAAGAGCAAATCAGGAAATGGTCTGAACACACATACACCTACAAATAACTGATTCTCTTATTTTCTTCAAAAAAATTACAACAACAAAGCTATTACGATCAATCATTTCTTTGCTTCGCTTTGTTCTTTTAAGAGAACTGAGAGAGAAGAAAACTGTCATACAAAATATTCGAGAAACCCTCTTCGGAGAAGAAAAAAAATAAAAAGCAGAGAAAGCCAAATCGGACAAGTCGAGGATTGAACCCATGACCCTCAGCCCAGAGCGCGAGCGCTATAACCACTCCACCAACGCCGCTTCGAAATTCTATTGTCTTTCTTGGTATAGGAAACGCGTGGAAAACTTTGTGTGTGTGAGATAATCACTAGTTGTCCTTTTTTAGCAAAATGCTCACATAACTTAAATCGTTAATATTTCTAAATATTGTGTGAAAATAAAATTTTTTTTGTATAACATTTTTTGATTCTATTGATGCGATCTACAAAATGGAGTTTTCGGATCTTAAAAATTCGTATGTCATTGTTTTTTGGTTTTTGGCCAATAACTCGAAAACTGTTTGAGCCAAGATGCTCGAACTAAATTTAAACTAAAGATTACGTCGAGACCTACATTCTAGATTTTATTCAGATTTTTAGACCCGCGGGTGTGGAAATGCGAGGGGGGGGGACGCTTTTTTTTCGCACTTAAAGCTTAATATCTCGAAAACCGAGCCTCGGAACAAAAACCTCAAAATGAAAACTGTATTTTATTTTACGAGACCTATCCAACGATACCTAACTCAATCAATTCCGTTAAGAAAAAAAATTAAAAAAATTAGTTATTAATTAATTTTAGTACAAATAAAAAATCATAAGAGATTTCTGGATATATTTGCAATATTGCGATGAGTTGCCGCATAACTCCAATTTTTTTCAGATTTTTTGGCCCATTATTTTAGAAAATAAGGTATGGGACATGGTACACCAGTCGGTTTTTTGAAGTTTGCGGGCTTATAACTTCTTACCAATAAGACTAAGATGCTAATTGTAGTACAACTTTTTGATCTCGCTATAATTCTCTTTCTAACGATACCCATATCAAGTATCTAAGAAAAAAAAACTATTTTTTGATTTTAGTATTAGTACTAACTTTTTCGTTAATAAGTGACTTTCTTCAAACTTTTTTTCGGAACTTTCTTTGGGCAAGTGAAGCACATCTTCTGTGTAAATTTCATTTCTTAATTCCAGGTGGTTCACCAGGTACCTAAGATAAGGCTTAGTGACAGACAGACAGACATTTTTGTAATCTCCGCCCCGCCCCCTTTCCAATGACACCCATATTGACTACAAAAGTTAATAAAATTTTTTTCAAAGGTTAGTTTCAGTACTAACTTTTTCTTTAATATACGACTAATTCCATAAAAAATTCCTGATTTATTTTTGGGTTGCCAAGATACATACCCATTCCAAATTTCATCCCTTAACTACAGAGGATTCAGAAGTTATTAGCAAATATGTAACGGCGACAGACAGACAGACAAAATAGAGACGGACACATAAGTGAATCTATAAGGGTTTCGTTATTCCTTTGGAACGAAACCCTAAAAAGACGCCTTTGTTTGATCAGTTAGTGTGTCGGGCTGCTAAGCGAGAGTTCGAATCAAGCCTGGCGAAATAACACCACCAACATTTTTCACGGTTCCATCAAAAGACTTGCAACCCTTGGAGAACTTCTGTCATGAAAAGCTTTTGCAACTCGCAGTTTGGAAACGGCATTAAACAGCACGTCCAGTTTACATGTATAAAATTTAACGCGCAGTGGCATAGTGGCTCGGAAATATAGACTCTGGTCCTCAACGGGCTGTTACGTCAAATCAATTGACTTCTTGCCTCTGATCTTTGAATTCATTTATGTCTACAAACCAGACATCAGCACTGAAACCTCTCATGCTTTTTGAAGTCTTAACTAGATCAGTCTTTACGACCAATCTTTTGATTGCAAGCAATTGGATGTAAGTCTTTAGACTGACATGTTTGGCACTTTATGGATCATCGGTGAAGTCTTCAGAACTTGAAAAATGTTCGTCATAGTCTTTGGAATTTGGAAAATTTCAAAAATGCAAACGATGCCAACTTCTCATTAGAAATTATCGAAAGGCAAACTGCCAAAACACAACAACAAACAATTCAATTCGATTTGACTAATTGAGTTACAAAGAAAGGAATTTCGTTTGTTGATCTTCGAATAAACAGGGGGGAACACTTTCCCGCCCTCCACGGTCAATTCCAACAGCCATGGCCACAAGAAACTCACAAAACAACAACTCCATCATTTGCTATTACACGTCCTCAAAATGAAATGATATTTTTAGCGAAGTGCATTGCATCTTAAGTTCAAAGTAGCCTACAACAGTCCCTAGTAAACTTCTACGACTATATGTATTTTTTTGTCTCATTTGGACCCAAACATACAAATGAGTGTTACGCTTTTAGGTCCCTTTTAATTTAACCCAAATATAAAGAAAAACAAAAAAAGACCGTCTTGCATTATAATTCTCAAGACATGGGAACCCAAATTCTTCAATTAATTAAAAAATTAACTTTTAAAAAGGCATGTATTTCAAACAGAAAATTCACTCACATGTTGAATTAATAATTTAAACGCTTTTATCCACTCTCTTGATCAAAGTAAAGGAATACATAATTCAACTCAAATTCCAAAAACACTCAATCCATGAACAAAAAACAAATATGGAATGAATGGCTGCAATTTTCGCCACTTCAGTCTTCCAACTTTTGCTTCTAACAATGATGTTCGCACACTTCAGCTAAAATGAAGACTTGTTCTCATTGGAAACTAACATAAGTTACATAAAGCTTTATTAAGGATCTTAGATCACAAAAATAAGTTGTACAAAATAAAATAAACGACTTTACTGTGGTGCTGGAGGCGGAGGTGGTGGATGCTGAAGATGTGGTGGAAACACTTGCTGTTGCATTAGAGGAGGCGGCAAAACTGCGTACGGATTGAGCACCAAGCCACTCTGAGGAGGAACCCTGTGAGGAACGTTTCGTTGCGGCGGTCTGTAGCGATTGGGACCGTGCATTGGCATATGATACTGTTGAGGTGGAGGTCCATAGTTCTGAGTGTAGTAGTTTGAGTGCCAGCTGTTGCCCGCTATGTTGTAATTCCCTGAATGTTGGTAATGAGGTTGTCTAGGCGATGGACCATGGTAGTTTGCTCTGTGAGGCCTCCCAGTGGGAAGTGCATTGTAACTGTGAGCGCCACGTGCTTCTCCGGGTCGCTGTCTTTTAGGAGCGTCATCAGGTCCCTCACTTGGCCTGTTCTTATTCCGAACAGATCGTCGCGCCGAACGCTCCTCTTCGTCGTCGGAGTAGTCCAGGTACCTCTCTGGTGGTTCGATGTCGTTCTCCCAACTTGCGTCTGAGCCTCTTTCTTTCATCAAATTGGCCAGGACAATGAACTGGGTGTGCTGTGTCCGTGGGGCGACGTACACCGGTTGGCCCACTTCGATGCCCTTTTCTTTGATCTCCTTGTTAGAATTAAAGCGAATGCAGTACAACGGATCGGACACTTGACCGAGGACATCAAATATTGTGCCTAGCACTTGCCTTCCTTTGTTCAGGAAGAGTACTGTGTCGAGATCAAGTGGCACAGTGCCTGGGAGAGAATTTACAATCACCAGCTGCTCAATGATGGACTGTATGCTGCCAAGTTGTGTACACTCCTCCTCGGGGACAGTTATGTGCAAGTCTTGAATGGGCGGAAGATCTTCCAATTGGAGCTCACCCTTCACCTTTGGTGAACGAGAGTTTGGGATGTTGTCCTCTTCATCGTCATCGCCGTTTCCGGCGCAGAGTTGCTCCAAGTCGATTGCTGCCCGAATGTCACTGACCACCTCAACGTCTGAATCGGATGAAGTGTCTGAGTCGATCTCTACGACTCGATTCTGATACGTCTGAGTGGAAGGCACTTCGCAGACATCATCACTGTCACTGTTGGAATCGTATTGGGCTGCTAAGAGTGAGAGACTTGACGCTTTCGATTCATCAGCGGTAGTTTCTAATGTTTCCGATTGAGTCTCCTCTTCTGTATCATTTTTTTCGGACTTGATTAAAACAGACGTATTTGGAGTCGGAGAAGAAACCCCCTCTCTTAATTCAAGTTTGGAATCAGCTGCTTTATCTGTTTCCGTGGTTTTTGGAAACGATGGAGTGGGCATGTCCTCTTTGGCTGCAGACATGCTCTCGTGAGACAGAGACTTTAATTCAACGCTAGGTTCTTCTTTGGAAGCAGATTGATCATCTTTTGCAGAAGGCAAAGCGTCGTTTTCCAAAGCACACTCAACTTTTATTGGAGAAGACACTGTGCATTTGGAAACTGGTGCTTTCACAGACTCTTTTTTTTCGGGTTGGGATTCACACGTGGTCTGGACATTTGTACAAGTATCTTCAACGACAGATTCTTGCTTTAGATTAGTTCCGCTTTCTTCGTTGTCGTTTGTATTTTCATCATGACTGTCAAAACCACATGATTTTATCGGTTGATGTGGATTTCGGCATTCATCCTCTTGATCTTTTGGCTGAGCAGTGGCATTTACTTAAAATATAAATGAGAAACGTTACGCTCAAAGTTGCTGTTGGAGGACACGCTTCTTACCATTTGAATCACATGTTTTAGCGTCTACACTTTCTAAATGTTCACTTTGCTTTGATGTTGGTGTGTCTCCACTCGCTTTCTTGTCCATAATTTTATAAATATTTTATTAAATACTTTTGCAAAACGTCTGAATAGAAAAGCAGTAAACACATTTCTGGTACAACAAAATAATCAACACGTGCTTGTGGTTCTGACACTGACGTTTGGCCGATAAACAAATGGCTGCTGTCATTTTTTTTTTTTTTTGGTTTGTGTATTTGGTAAGGATTGTTGAGTTGTAGTAGTAGTGTCAATTATGTCTGATGTTTGCTCTGTTAATAACAGACTGACAAAAAAATCGTTAAAAGTAGTCCTACGAGGAAAACCACACAAAACTTGCAGTTTTGGCTAGGTAGGATGCAGTGAATTAGTGAAATCGTTCATATTACATTAACTTCTGACCTTTGTCTATCTCGATTCGCAACTGATTTGACTTTGAGGTTAAAAGGTCAATATTTAAATTGCTGATGTGATGACGGTTGCGTTTAGCTCCTAAGCCAAGGAGTTGGAGGATTCAATGAAAATGTAATGCCTTAGCGCACTAGCTGCTACATACTCAAAAACTGTATATTTGAATTACAAACTAAAACTGCAAATATTTTCAATACATATTAATTGACTTTTATTCGTATCATAATAATAGTTCTCATATATAGTACATAGTTTAAAAAACAGAATGCAACGAATTGTTTTCTTTTTTTCTTGTGATATATGAACATACCGAATATACTGTCAAGAGTAGAATATGTATAGCGCGATGCATTCACACCTCCCGCGAACAAGTTGAACAGAAACCAGCCATTCCTTTGCATAGTCCTGCCATAAGTTCTCTAGCAAAACATAAAAAGCTATAAAAAAATACTAGTAAACATATTGCATTCAAAATTGTTTCGTATCGCCATAGATCATGAACACATGTATATGACACTGACCACGACACAATTAATACTTTGACGCCTTACCAGTGGGATATAATTGAACAGGGTATACGACTCCATAAACATTTAGAAGATATAACGAAAGTAGCCAGCTTTGGGCCTTCATGTATCTCAGAAGTTATACCATATGCTTACACATTAATAAGATTCATACAAAAATGAGAAACGCTACGAGAACACATAACTTATTCAGCATTGAGAATTTATAGCGTTACGAAATTGGTGAAAATCTGAACTGCTTTTTATCAACTTTTCTAGACCCTAGATTCAAGACAGCTTTCTTAGGATTTATTCACGTCGAGAGAGCCCGACAAATTCAGTTGCAAATTTTAAAACTGAGCTAAAGATTACTCGGTTTATGCCGAATATTGATACACTATCCGGCATCCAGCAGGGTAGAAAAAAAAGTGGACAGATAGCCGGATAACAGATACTAACCGATAATCCGTTACATCTCTAAGCAAAATACAATGAGTTTTTTTTATGGTCCTTTATTTTAAAATATTAGGTTATCAAATATCCCCCTTCCGCCTTTTTGTCTTATGAATTTTCCGGCTATGTACAAAGCGCTACAGAGCGATATTAAAATTTTTGTCTAGAAAATTGATGTTGGGGATTTTATGTTTGTTGCTTCGGTTTTTGGGGATTTTGGTTTGGGGACTATGTTTTCGGGGATTTTGTCCCTAACCCATTAAAAAGGTCGACATCAACTACAGGAATAGGGGTTATTATAGAGACGACTTATAGTTCGACTCGATTTTCGACTATCGTAATGAGGGTGAATAACTACATATTCTTTGTGCAATTTCCCTAGGTTAAGTGAACGCCTTGTCAGCTATTTCCCCTTGCTGAAATACAAGAAGCATTTTGACAGTAATTCAGGAATCATCGAACACTAGCTCATCATTTTTACGCATATTTGTTTGATTTGTTGTTCAAAGCTCTCACACGCATTCGCAGACACAAAATGTTATAAAAAATGTTGTAAAATAAAATCAAGGGGCAAGAGAAGAGGAAGTTCGATATCTGTATTGGCTCATTTGTGCGTTAAACCTAAGCAGCGAGTTTTGGTAGCTTAAGTATAGAATTCATATTTGAAACAACAGTCAAATTATGTTTTCATTGAAGTCGGAGTGCTGAATTCGGTTAAAAAGAATAGCATAAAAAACAATGGAATTAAACAACTTTGACGAAGAAAATGTGAGTGCTCTATTTCAATATCTGTCGATTTTTGCAGAAGATTTAGGATGAGTTCATAAACGTCAAACTGCGGTAGAGTTGCAAAGCATTGCGTTCATAAATGTAGATAAACTGCAAATATGAACTTATCCTTAATGTTAAGCACGGCGTTACATGTGGTGTTTTCCACCTTCCATCGAACTTACGACAAAAATGTGGGTGCTCCAATGTCGATTTAGTTTATTGTTACTTGAACAAATTCTGTAATTTTGCTTTTAGTATATCTAGGAATAGTGCTTTATCTGTAGAATGTATGCTACTTATGACAATGTGATTCTATGCAAGTGAAGGGATGCTGATATCAGCTGCGGATTTTAGTGGAATCATTCGCTTGAAGATTGATTCCTTTACCAATGTTGAAGTACCACTAGTTGCAGAAAAAGCGAATAATGCTATGAGAAATATTTCAATAATTATTATTTTGTAAACATTTCAAATTAAAATTCAATTCTAACAATTTTATTTCAACATTTTTATACTTCACATTTTTAATAAATTAAATACATAAGACGTTTTTTGACGTTTTAAATTTATCTTGTTATACATGTATAACAGAAAACTACAAATGATTCACAATAGCATTTGATTCTCCACTTAGCTAAACCGCCCTCAGTCTGTGAAGTCGAAAAACTAAAAAGCTTTACTCAAAAAAATTTTTTAGTCTAGCTAAGCTGAAAGTGTTTTCACACTCGGTTATTAATGTTCTAGAGACAGGTTTAAGTATTTATGGAATAAAAAAAATTACGAGGAGTGCCTATTACACACAAAAACTTAGGTCACTTAATTGCAAAACTCTGTGACTATGATATTTGAGAAAAATAGTCTACATCGCATTTGGTCATATTCGTTAAAATGAAAAATTAGTCAACTAGTCTGGAAAACACTTTACTTGAGTGTAATCTTTTGATATGAGTACGATCGACCTTTTTTAGACTAGAAACACACCGTGTCAATTTTCACTTAGCTGTTGAAATGATAATTTAACCTCTGTACACTTATTAAATTGTATAACAACAAATTAAAATTCATCACAAACATAGCTAAAATAACATCCATCCGTAATTAGTGCACACTGTCTGAGGATGAAGAATCACATCGGTCGATTCCACAGACGTAGCACATCTTCTGGCAACAAATCTTTTTGGATATACTCCTTTAAAGTATATTTCCAAATCTATTCTATTCGTTATTTTGTTTAAATAAATCAGCTCTAAAGCTGTTTAGCTTAAGTGACAGATAACTAACTACCCAGATGTCGCACGCCCATACAAGAAAATGAAACATAATTTTGCTGTGGCAGACAACTTCGTGGCAGACAAAGAGCTTTCAGAATAAGAACAGCAATGCTTTTTCTTTTCTCTCACACCTTTCGACAGTGTACGATAAGTCTTTTTTTTTATCTAAATCCACGGTAAAAAATGTCTTGGAATAGAACTAGGTGCTCTATTGTACACTGTTCTTTGACCCAGAATCAAGTTCCTGATAGAAAGTTATTTAGTTTTCCTAAAAAAGGAACAGCAAAATACAATGAATGGCTAGCTTTACTAGAAGAGTCTCGGGAGCACATAGAAAGACTTCAAACGCCTCATATATGCAGCAAGCATTTTAAGAAATCGGTCATTGGAAAGAAATATTTAAAGAAAAATGCTTACCCTTCTCTCCTGTTAAAACGAAATGTTTCTAAATCTGATGACGAGTACTTTTGTTCTGATCCACCGAAAGCGAAGATAGCAAAAACAAACAAAGAACCAGCCGCAACTTCTGAACCTTCAAACACTGCTTGCAAGGCAGAACATCCGACATCTAGTCTAAGTAAATTAGTGGTGAACACTGTCGAGGAGGTGACGAAAAAATTGGAGTTGCTCCAGAAACGGAAACAAATTGCAGACCTTGAAATGGAACTGGCTCAGTTGGAGGTACGGACTTACAGGCCTAGTTTCTCTGACATCGAAGGCGCCGTATCAAAATTTTCGGGTGATGACACCTATAGAGTCCGGAAATGGATTAGCGATTTCGAGGATGTGACTTATGCTATTAACTGCAACGATGGACTAAAATATTTATTCGCCAGACGACTTCTTACGGGCACAGCAAAAATACTCCTCCGGGCAGTTCGTGTGGAAAACTGGAAGGAAGTGAAGAATCTCTTGATCGAGGAGTTTGACAACAAAGTTAGTGCGTTTGAGGTATACCAGCAGTTAAGGCAAAGGCACAGAAAGATAGGCGAACCAATCTTGCAATATGTTCTTTTCATGCAAGAAATAGCTGCTCAGGCTGATATCGATGAGAGTGAAGTAATCGAATTTATCCTCCAAGGCCTCAACGATTCCTTAACCAACATCTCACTACTTTCCCCAGCTAGGACGATTGCTGAGTTAAAAACATTGGTGCCGTTTTATGAGAAGACGAGGATTGCCAAATTAACTGGTACGAGTAGCGGTGTTCCAGTGAAGGCGTCAACTTCTGCACTTCTGACCCCAATTAAACTTGAATGCTTCAATTGTTCCGGTTACGAGCAAGCCTCCGCTGAGTATCCGGAGGAGAGGCGCGCTGAGGACTCAACTCACACTTACAGCACCTGTAGCCAACAAAAACAAGTTATGGTGGTCGAGACATCTGATGACAACCCAACATGTAAAGAACTGACCTGTAAAATAAATAATGTAGAGAAGGTGAGCATTGTTTTTTTGACTTCTGAGGGTGAGCGCAATAGTGAAATTAATACGGATTCTATTCTGAATACGATTGGTGCAGAAAGTCTTATCCGCATCTCACTAGTGCCTGAAGACTTACGCAGGACGCACTCGATGTACACACGCAAATACAGAGGAATCGGGGTGACTAAACTTCATGCTTTCGGTACAGTCAATACTAGGTTAGAATTGCTTGGCAAATGGAAAACCATTTCTCTTTTGATTGTTTCTGATGAAGTAACTCCCCTCCCAGTCGTCCTTGGCGCTAATGCCCTTAAGATATTTGGTGTTCACCTTTGTAGGAATTCAGAAAACATTGAATAAATTGAGAAAAGTCTTCAGCTCCAAACACAGCTTAGTCGAGCATTCATCGCAGATCCTTGCCTCATACTCTAAACTTGTTTACTGATCCATATGAATTAGTCGTTTTCCGAAAGGCTGAGACAGAGCAGACCATTCCTGTCCAAAGTGCTAGTGATTTAACAAGTTTTCATTTCTTATTCCTGACAAAAGGCTTTGCAGACACAGATTTTTTTAAATGCAGATTTTTAACCTTAAAATAATTCCTTTAAACTAAAAAAAATAAACCAAAGCTGAAAATTTGCTATTCCTGAACTACAAAATAAAAATGCAAATATTTTTAATACATATTATTTGACTTTTATTCGTTTCATATTTTTCATATATAGTATATGCAATTCAATACTAAAATTAATATTAAATGTAATAAATCTAATATAATTGTTATTTGTTGTAGAATTAATATAATACAAGTGAATTAGGAATTTTAATTTTCCTCTTTTTCATTATTAAATTAAAAACTAAAAATTGCATCGGCTCTCCTTGTCGTCAAACATCGAACATCATTTAATATCGTACACAATCATGGAAAATAAAATACTCCTCCATTTAAAATGAAACATCACATTACTGTGGGGGGGTAGTTAAATTCTATGCTTCTACATTCTTGTTTTTTTTTCTTCTCAATTGGCTAGTGACATCGTTTCATACTGTTAATGGATGTGTATCTAAATAAAAATGTAATGGGGGGGTTAAGCATAATTATTGTGATTGTAAAATGTATATCGTCTGCATTTTTGTTTTTCTTAATAAACCTTCTTGTAAATAAATTATAAAATTTAGTTTTAGTGTTTTTTTTTTTTTCTGTTTCTGAATAAATGTATAATAATACTTTATTTCTATCGCGGCTATCTATTTTATTAGTTTATTCTTTTATATAATATATATAATTATATATGAGCATATAGAGTGTATATCTCAAATTTTCTTTTAATATCTGTGCGTTTATTATAATTCATTTACCATCAATTATATTTAACTATTCTTTTTTTAAATTGATTTTTTCAATTTTTTTTGTTTGTTGTGTTTTTTTCAACGTCGTACAAATCTCTGTGCAAATTGTGTATAAGACTAATAAATTTATTCAATGCACTTGTATCTGTTAATTTTTTCTAAACTCTATATATATATGTATTTTTAATTTCAAATAACAAGGATGGATGTGATGCTGAATTGTATATTTAAACATTTTTTTTAGAATGTGATTTACTACATCGACGTTGAAATCAGTTAAAACTGGCGGATTTGTAAAGTTTGTTTTCTGTTCTCTTGTCTAGTTCGGAGGATGAAGCTAGTCGGTATCTTAACAATTTCGGAAATCACAATCTGTTGGCACGAATTTAGAATGTGTTGCTGCATTAGGAAGAAAACTTAGAGCGATTATAAAGTTTTAAGAGGCCAACAAACACGGTGAAATGTTACTCAATACTGCTGGTGTTGTTATACACACGCAAAAAAGAGGACAAACGATTAAAACAAAACAACAGTTGACACCTATTAAACCCTGTACTGCATAGCATATCATATATGATATGCTTTTTTTAATTTCATGTCTTCATTCATTTCTTGACTTTAATTTTCCAATCACTAAGTGAATATTGTTGCAAACGCAATGTAACTTTTTTAAAATCAAGAGTGGGTTGAGATTTTTCGGTCAGTAAGCCAACAAGTGCGAAGAGTGAAAGTATAAATTAATAAATAAACGGGGTAGTATAATTTTTTTTTTGTATTTTGATATAACAATATTATTGTCTCTTGATTTTTATAAAGTTTTGAGTTAAATTATTATAAATTCAAAAAGAAACACGAACATAAAGTCAATGATATCATATATGATATTTCATGCAACAACGAAGTTCAAAATGCATTTATCATACAATGGGGTGCAAAAATGAATACATACTCGGCGGTCGTATGGTTTTTTGTAAATAAAAAACCTCCCATTTGACCGATTCAGATGATTTTGTGTTGTTTTTTTTTACTTATCACCAAAAAAAATGAGGTACAAACGATTTTGATCGCATCAATAGAGCGTTCAAAATTCACAAAAATTCATCTTATCATCTATTTTTGCACGTTATATCTATTTTGATGAGAGTAAGATAACTTTGGCGCTAAAAATTGATGATGGCTTTTATAGAGCGTCCAAAACCGAGTTCCTTTTTTTCCAGCGGAGGTGTGTCTATTTCACCCCTTTAAAAGGTAGGAACAATTTAAAATCAAATCAAGCAACATAAAAAAAAAAACATTAAAAAACAATGGCAACGCCTACAAAAAAGTATTATACCAGTTTTGAAAGCCAGTACATTAAAGTTATATTATTCATGTCTATAGTTTGTAAGCAATTTGGATTTAATCTCAAAATTTTGATAAAACTTATCCTGCACGGTGAAACGGCAGAGATTATTGTGGATATCTAACATGCAGGACTGGTTGAATCTTACCACGATCCAAATTACGAGAGAAGTTACCAACAAGGTTATACAAACCTCCTTCCAACCTCCATAGCGGAGGGGAACATTTAGAAGAATAATAAGGTAGCTGAATGTTAGTCGAATTGATATAAACAAAAAGAATACTTGGAAACCGGAACTCAGACGTATACTCCTGCTTAATACTAATTGATCGCAAAAATTAATTGTAAAGATTGACGGACTGAAACTAAGATCTCGTGACACATTTGTTTTTATTCTGTTGAGTCCAATAAACTTGTCGGAACAAGTTTAGAAAGGAATGAAATTAAATGGAAGATATGAAGGAAGGAATTCTTGATGACTGTTTTCTTTGTAGGTCTGAAAGATTTAACACATTTTACCCCTGTTCTGTTTGTTTTTTAAAGCTTGTCGCTTGACGGTGGTAGGTAGAACATGGATAGGAATCGAGGACGAATTTAATTCTAATTCTGCAGCTAAATCTTGCGCAAAGTAGTACAACTAAATAAAAAATGCTCAACTCGAGGTAATGCTGATTTCACAGTAGGTTAGTCTTTTTACGAAGCATTTCATGCTGCTGGTGGGATCAAGATTCGCAGCTGTTCGCGAACGAACAGAGTTCTCTAAAAAAGTTATGTCGTTTTGTTCACAAAAACAAAAAGGCTATGTAGGAATAGAAAGAAAGCAGCAAGCAAACAAAAACAAAGATTTTGAAAATACAACAGCCTCATCTAAATTCCATAACATAAATTCTGCTCGCTTTTGCATAAACTACACAAATCGCTTCGTTGGCTATACCAACTTCAGTTTTTTTTGTTTTTCTTCGTCTGTTAAACAACTACAGTGGCCTATTAGAAAAATGCGATGTTTTATTTGTTAACGAGTGATTCTTATTGTTTGTTTTCTTTTGTAATTTATTATTACGATTTGAAGAAAATGTTACAAGTATAAATTGTTTTTTGTGTGTTTGTAAGCAAATCTACATGCAGTGGCGACGATTTGAACAACAAAAGAACTTTCCGTTCGACAGACAATTCTAGTAGCGTTTTCAATCATTCACTTTAATTTGCTTCACTTTACAAAACGTGTAAATAACGTATAATACTCTCATTTGCATTTAAACTATGAAAGATTTGCATTCATTATCATGTGTGTGTGTTAATAAGGTGCATGTATGTAATGCTTTTAATTTTAATACTTAGTTTAAATATATCGATTAGATAATTTCTTTTTTTTTGCTTTTGTTGGTATTATTTTCTATCAATTATTTATTCTCTATTGACTATGTAAGCGATTTGCTTTTGGCACTGCCCCGACAATACGTACGCGATTCCCTGTTGCGTTCGGTAATGTTCCTGTTGCTGCTGATGGTCCGACTCCACCGCCACTCTTGGAATGTTTTAGATCATTGCAATCGCAGAATTGAGGTGGTGGAGCAAGGACTATATTCTCTGTGGAGGATGCAGGACCCACCGCACCGGTGCCACCGTTTGATGCAGCCATCAATTCGGTGTCGCTGTCGGCCTCAATTGGCGGCGGCAGTTGCACTAAGGACACGGCAGCACGTGTCGCACGTGCCATTGCAATGCTGGCTGCTTGCTTTCGTGTTAACGAGTTATGACGTTGAAAGGCTTTTGCCGGTGGGCTGGGACTCAATTCACCGTCATCCTCGCTGCGCTGCTCCTCCTCTGTGTCGTGTTCGTGACTGTTGCTGCTGTTAAGTGGATTGTGTTTGGTGCTACCTACGGTAGTGATGGGTTCTTCGTGTTTTCGCAAATTTGGTGTCAAGATCTTCGATGCGATGGCTGGAGACAGGGCGGGTGCCAGCTGCTTGCTCGTAATAAGCAAGGTTTTCAGCTTGGTTCCTGCAATGGCCGATTGGTTGATTACTGGTTGTTGTGGGTGCTGCTGTTTCGTTGGAGGTGTGTGTTGTTTTGTTGTTGCGTTGACGACTGAAAGAGTTGACGGTTTCTTTTTTATAGTGTCTTGGTTGGTGGTTGTTTGACCTGCGTTGGTTGGAATCTCCTGATCACTGCTGACGCCCGATGAAGAGTTATCACCTTCCTCATTGTGCTCGCCTGCATTTTGAGGGGAGCGCGAGTTATTGTTGCTGTTCTCGTTTCCTGCATCCCCGCTGTTTGAGTCCTCCTGCTTGAGAAGGTCATTGGGGTAGGACTTGGATGTCTTCAAGTTGGTCCGAATCCGCTGGATCTCGTCTACAGAAAAGGAATGTGAAATGGATCCGCCGGAACTGCTTCCGCTGAAATAAATGCGTTATTTATTTTTGTCGGTACAAAGAATGACTGTCGATCTTACCTGGTGTGACTGTTTCCACTCGTCTCGGGCATTTCGAGAAGCGCTATTTTCTCGTTCAGCTTCGTGTTCCTCGCTACCAGAATGGAGTTCTCGTCCTCACCGTCAGACTCACTAAGGCTGTAGTCTGGCTCTGGAATTGGTGGGGCTGGACCTGTTGGCAAGGGAGCTCCGTTCTGAAGATGCGAGTATTGTTGTTGGATTTGTTGATTCTGCGGAACGTGTTGGCCGACAAACTGCCTCGTTGGCTGTGCGTATTGGCACTTTTGGGAGGCAGCAACACTTTGTTGCTTCTGCTGCTGTTGCTGTTGCGCTTGTTGCTGTTGATGCACAAGTTGAGCTGTTGGTTCTGGTGGTGCTGGTGGTGGTTGTTGCAAGCCAGGTTGCGTAGTGGGGTTGGATGTTTGTCCCAACAATTGGTTATGGCGGTTCTAAAAAAAAAAAACAAATGTATCAGGACAGGACAGGACAGGATCAACGACAAATGCGCGAAACTTACCTCCTGTGAAGCTGTTCGTCGAAGTTTCCATCCGACCACATTTCTGAGATCCTGTGGCGAGGCGTACAATTTGGCATTGGCCGATGGGTTAAAACTGGAAGCAACTCCATCCGCCGATCCGCAACTGTCAGTGGCATCCACTCGCTTCTGGAGTTTTTGTTGTAGCGTAATAGTGCTTTCGTATTCGGATGAACATCGCGATACATCCACCTTCACGACTTGACCTATCGGAGGCGGTGGTGGCGGATGTGTTGGAGGTGGTAAATTCAATCTCTGCATGGATGCGTGCAATGTTGCCACATCGTCTTGCGAATGATGTCCCTTTCCGACAGCATTCCAGATCGATGACGATGAATTATTTAGATGGGAGTTCAAATCGGGCGTTGAATGGAATCGTTTTAGGTCACTACCCACCGCCCCGATTGTTGGTATGGGACATGGCTTACCACGCAATGTTCCGTTCTTTGTCTTTTTCCGCTTCATATCAGCAACACTGGCATAAACGAGTGGACCTTTCATTGGCGAGCTACTGGTTGGGGGTGTAGCTGCTCCGCTGTCTGTACCCGATTGGAATCTTGACGTGGTCATCATTGTTGAATAGCGGTTCATGCCATCAGCAGTTTCACCCTGTTGCCTCTGGAATAGCTCCTCCAGTTCAGCGGCAGTAATGCGGCTTGAGGTCGGTCGGGCTTTTATACTCGCTGTGCGGAGCTGCACTGGTGTGCTGGGATTCTGTGTGGGCGTTGTCGATATGGATTCAATTGAACTAGATTTCGCTGGGATGTCCTCGTCATCCTTCTCGCCGCCGTTCTCCAAACCGGCAACCATCGATTTGGCACGAGCTCTGCCAACGCTAAGCGTCGTTTTAGGATCTCGACGTGGCGGCATCGGTGCAGGCATTCGTCCGCTTCCACCCATACCCGGTTGTCCCAATGACATTTTGCGCGGAAGCGTCGAGCATTGCCTTGCAGCCTGTGGCGTACTTGGACCTTGGTAATGTTGTACTTGAAATTGCTGATGTTGCTGTGCTGCGGCAGCAGCTGCTACGCCTCCTGGCTGCATCTGATGTGGGAATTGCGGCGATATAACTGTCATGGAAACTAATGCGCCCGATGAGCGTATCATGTCGACCACTTTTTCATGGGATGCTGCTCGAACGTCCTCGCCACCGATTGCAAGAAGGAAGTCACCTGGCCGCAAGCCAGCCATATCGGCCACACCACCAGGATCCACATCGTCCAAATATTGGAGAGCTGGAAATCTGTCGGACGGTTTCAACTGCATCAAAGGTGACGATGCCTTAGCTCCGCGAAGAATGAAACCGAAGCCACGCTTGGCTCGATGTAGAATGACGGTGCGTGGTTCACCCATTGACCTGAAAGAAAGAATAAGACGTAACAAGGTAATTTAAAAGATAAAAGTAGGCACTGGAAAATAATGTTGGCCTAATGGGAGATGCGTCAAAGTACTTAATTGGATATAAGCTCCATGGTTTACTTTTTCAATTGAAATTCAGTTGGGATGAAGCCAGCACGAGTTGTGTTTGCCATACAGGAGACCTAAAATCAACTTTATGTGTACTAACAAACTCTACTCGGCGTCCAATGAAATCTGTTGGTCAGTTATAAAAAGAGTAATTTCCGTTTACTTACGGTTTCTTCATTCTGGGTGCTGTCGCACTGTTGTAATGACCACCTCCACCGTTGGTAGTGGGCGCCTGTGGACGTTGCATTCCCGGTGATCCTTGATATTGTTGCTGCTGTTGGCTTTGCTGTTGCTGTTGTTGTTGCTGCTGCTGCTGTTGTTGCTGCTGCATTTGGTGATGTGAATGCGAAATATTCGTCGCTGTTGATACATTCGTAATATTCTTTTGCCTAATATTCACCTCTTGTACACATTCGACTGGAAAAAATCCTGATGTATTAGTGCCCCGCACATAGCCTTCTAGTAAACCACAGTCTGTCGAGCCGACAACCTCAATTACATCACCGGGTTGCAGTCGAATATGTCCGACCGAATTACCAGCATACGGTTCCATACATACCACCGTAGTGCTAGGATGTCCTATGGAACATGCTGCACTATCTGAGTTCGTGCCCACACCAGAAGAGTCACTGATTATGTCACTGGTGTCACCAAGACTTTTATCTGTGAATGAAAGAAAAAACACACAAACGACGAAGAGATAAAGGAAATGAGAAAGTTTAAGAACGGATATATGCTGTTTTTTTGTTCGTTCGGTTTTAGATACTTTGCCAACTTTATTCGGTTGGCTCAAATCCAACGGCAGTCTCTGGGTAAGTTACATGCAATCGTCGGATGAAAAAAATTAAAAAATTGACATAGAAGCTACTAAAAAAATGCAGTTCACATTGCAGAAACGTTAGGATCAATAGTGATGGAGTAAATACCTTTCGATGGGTCCGGATCTTTAAGAGAATACTTATCCTAAAATCAATATGAGTTATGACCTACTATTTGGCAAAGGTGGGGGTTTTCCGTTTTCACGAGTGGATGTGAAATGTGAGGAATTATGAGAATGCATGCAATTGGAGGAGCTTTGATGTGGATAAATGCCAAAGTATCAATAAATTATGTCGTTGAACATGCGGTAATAGAGACAGGCCTCACAAGAAGTCCTATGTCGAATTTTCCCATTTATTGTGTCTACGCGACCTCAATCCATTTAAAATGCCGACAACATTGTTGTTTTGTATCCGATCGGAAAGGGTTCGCAATTTTATTGCTTTGCTAATTATGTGGAAGTAATTTGAAAGTTTTGACAAATATACAAAGCACTTCGTGCTCAGAAATAATTTTGGGGTAGAGGCAAGAGGTTTGGGTGTGGAGGCATTCACAGGAAGAGAATTTACGCAGGAATTCGTTGTGGTTGTACAGCAGTAGTCTATTATTAAGACATTGTTGGTTCACATTGCTTCTAAAATTAATTTTAAAAAATTTTGAAGTAAATATAACCTTGTCAAATATATGATTTGAGAAAAAAAGTGCAACAAATATTTAAACAATGTTTGTCTATCTGCACATATTGGGATTCGCGCGTTTTTTTCCTAACCTAAAGCCTTTCACACTTATAACCAATTTCAAGAACAACATTTCCTCTGTTGCATTTCACATTTCTCGATACCGTTAGTGTAAAGCTAGCGGTTGGAACAAATGAAATAGAACAAAGTGTGTGTTAATAGAAATTTAGCGTGGAAGAATCTGATCCTAGCACTAGAATTTCTGAAACTTAACTTTGAACAAATGAAATCTGGTTCACTTCAGAACCGGAAATGGTGAACAAATCTCTCACAGTTTTGGAAATATGTATATGCCCCTTATGAAGCTTGTGTAAGATGTTTGGAATACTGCGATGCTGCCAAAGCTAGCTCCACCCTAGTTTCGATCGTTTGTGAAATAGTCACGTATGTAAAGAGCGATATCTTAAATTTTCCACTCATCCCGACGCTTTATTTTAACGAAGACTAGACAAAACGAGTAAGCAAATTGAACATTGGATAAGATAGTTCAAACTGAATGCACGAACAGTGACAGCATTTACAGTCAGTCACAAAAGTAAGTAAGCACCTTGTACTCATGGAAATAGAAGCACAAAATAGACTTTACGAAAAAAACATTAAATGCAGTTTTATTCGACAACTTGAAAGCTTTTTAAAAAAAAGTGCCAATCATTCAAAAGACGATTGTTTTCTGAAATTTTATAATATTTACAGACGAAAGAAAATTTACTATCTTAGGTTCTTACGAACGGAACGAATATCCTCAAGTCCAACTGGTGCTAAAGCTTTAGCAAGTAAGCCTTGCTTTCCAAAAGGATGATGATCTAAACCATACTTCGCTTTTAGTCAACAAGTGCTGCTATATAGTGCAGGAAGCTAACTCAAAATTCCACTAAAATCCGAAAATATCTAATCAATTTAACATGTTTGAAAACATTTGGACTGAAGTATCAGAGAGCGTACAATAAAGTCCAAAGCCACCCAAATGTTATAAAATTTGGTAAACTCGATGTCATCACGTTTGTCTGCTGTTATCAACACGCATAGGTTTTGTGGGCATTAATTCCATTTATTCTGTGCAGAATTGTTTACTTTCTTATGCTGCTTACTTACCCTGGTGATTTAGTACAGTTATCGTCTGTTCGGTGTCATTTTAGCTTTGAAAAGCTATAAAACTTTCAAATAAAACTGCATTTTACATTTTTTTCTTGGTCTATTTTGAGCTTGTGGTTATGGTTACTACTGGTTACTTACTTTTGTGACTGACTGTATTTAGAAAACTGCAGCTGCTGTATATTTTTGATTGTAAATTTTTTGAACAAGAATTCTTAGAGTGCTGGAATTTATTTAATGCACTTGTTGTTAATTGTTCTAAAAACATTCATAAAAGCTCGCCATCATATGAAATGGATGTAAACTAAATGCGTTTAAGGTATTTGTGATGGTGGTTAAACAAAATTTGATTGGCCTTAACAAGCGCAAAAAGAACTTACATCTGTTGGAAGTACAATCAGAAAAAAACTTTCTTTCGTAAAGAATAATAGAATCTTCTTAGAGAGATTACCATATACTTAAGGGTAAATCAAACGGCTACATCAGTATCATTCCATCTTTAGAAATTATAGTTAAACCTATCAGAACAAATTACATTTACCTCCACCTCCATGATCTTTCAAGTTAAATCAGACAAGTAACTTGCACAAAATAAGTTTGAAAAAAAAAAGATTTACCAAAACCATTAACCAAAGTAAAAATAGAAACATAAATAAAAAATTAAGGTACCTGTGACAATGCTGATATCATCCTCATGCGATCGATGGCCTGATGATCCTTCAGACAAACTCGAGCTTGCAGAACTATATGGCATGTGTTCGGATGGGCATGGAGATGGTGGACCACCACACGAGCTGTTTCGTGTTAGTGTACCCATTAGGCTACTACCACCGCATAGACTAGCATTGCCTGTCATCCATCCGACTCCAGAGCGGCGCTTAGGATTATAACGCGGCGGCCCACGAAAGGGTACTGTGAAGGGGGTTAAGAGGGAGAGAGTTCGCAACACTTTTTTTTCACGAAAATTTGTTTTCTTTTTATTTTTAACTTCTTTCGATCTGAACACGATTTGTTTTTTCTTATTTGTCTTTAGAATTGCTTGTCGTTTTAATTAGCTAATTATGTTTTTTTTTTTTAAATGAACGAACACAAGTCAAAGCTACTTCAAGTAAAAGAAAAAGAAATAAACAGAAATCAACACCAAATTTTTGAGAAAAAGTAACAACAGACACACTCTACAGACGATTGAGCTGATAAGTCGGCTGGAGATTTGTGTTGGAAAGTTAGGAGAGCGCAGCAATTTGTGAAGCTGTTGGCTCTGGGATATCGAACTGATTTTGTTTTTATCGGTAAATCATGGCGAGGTAAGAGACAGTGAGCCTGGGAATTGATCTAAAGTTGAGAGTGGGCTTAACCATCAAGATTTCTGTTTCGAAATAGAGGCTGGTTAAACTGGTGGTACATCCGCATTGGCGCTGCGAACAATTACTTTAAGGAGTGATTATGATTTACATGGAAGATCGACAAGGAAACATTTAACTGTCAGTCAACAGAGTATTAAGATAAACTTTCCTTCGATTCATTTTTCCAAAAAACACATTCATGTGCTCGTAAAAAAGTGAAAAATGTTTTAATTCCAATTTTAGTACATGTTCTGTACTTTTGGCGTTGTATTTCTAAAGTGTTCTTAAGTTCTAATATGAAAAAAAAGTTTGGGTTCTGCATTTTGGCTACAGCCGCACAAAAATTTGTTAGATCGACAGCTTTGAACAAGTAGAAATTAGGTATCTTTTGATAATCGAATCGAATCGACTTAGGTCTCATTATTGATCACAAGCTAAGCTGGAAACCCAACATCCTCGAACGCGTCAAAAAGGCCACAGCGGCTCTCTATTACTGTAAGAGAGCAATTGGATGTAAATGGGGCCTCGTACTGCCTATTGGCTATATACATCCGTTGTACGGCCTATACTACTGTACGGAGTCGTAGTATGGTGGAATGCCCTGGAAAAAGGTGTTAACCTCAAACTTCTCAGCCATCTGTATTAGTGGCGCAATCAGGACCACACTCATAGCTGCCCTAGAAATCATCTTTCACCTGCCACCCCTAGATATCTTCGGTAAGCAGGTCGAAGCCTGTGCAGCAGTAAGGATCAGAGCCGCGCAATCGTACAACCAAACTAATCATGCATAGCGTCGTTTTGTAGGTTATGTCAAGACCTTTCAAATGATGTATTGCCAGATACGAGCTCTGTAGCGCTTTGTACATAGCCGGAAAATTCAAAAGACAAAAAGGGGGAAGGGAGATATTTGACAACCTAATATTTCCCATGGCATCTGAAAAAGTGTGAAACGTGGATAACTGGCACTTTTCTTAAGCTTGTGATTACTACATTTTAACTGAACTTTATACATGGGATTAGGGAAAAACTTCAAATTACAGAGGTTTTCGAATTACGAAGGCTCCAGAAAAATATGGCTCACTTTTGTCACTTACGCGTTTCAACCAAGGGTTGTTCAAGAAAAACAAAACAATTTTTGACTTCGAATTATGGAGGTAAATTAGCCGTTATTTTTGAATTAGAGAAGTTTTCGTGTTATTTTGCACAAAAGTAAATTCCGAATTCAGTGTTTTTCCATGGGACTGTGAGAATGCTTCTAATTACAGAGGTTTTCGAATTATGGAATTATCAACAGTTCACTGTATTGAAACAGCACAAATAAATTCTACTTTGAGGGTAGCTGGTCTCCAGAAAATCAAGTTTTTACATTATTTTTTGTTGCATTTGTTAAAAGAATGACATTTCTAACAGGGTCCTGATATTATAGGACATAAACGATAAGCAATTGTTCTTGAGAGCTGAAATGAGTGGAAATTTACGATACCCCGTAACTTAAGTTGACCCAGTGACAAACAAAACAGCCGATTTGTTGTGTTGATGATTGTCTGGCAGATGGCTAAAGCGAATCAACGGCCTGGCTTTCTTTAGCTGGCTTATAGCGGGTGTAGCCTAAACCTAATTGCCTTGCCTACTTATAGCAAGTAAGGATAAAATAGAATTGACAGATGATTTACGCGTTTCCGGTCGACACGTGTGAATGTCTTGCGTATATCGTTGGCCGCTAAGTAGAAAGATAAAGATAGATCGAACTTCCATTTAACCACTGACATTTTTTTTTCTGCGACGAAATTAGATATATCTCTGATAGCAAATATTCCCGACTACACCGTCGACACTTCCATATCAACAGGGAGAGGGATGGAGTTATTAAAGCAAAAAAGAAAAAAAAGGTGGGAGGGGGGGTGAAGAAGACAGAGATAAAGACCGTAACATACATTTGATACACATTAAAAAATATAAAAAGTCTTTTACTCTGTTGCAAAAGTAAATTAGCATCGTTCACAATGAAATTCTGATTAAACCCCCCCCCCTGCTGTTATTCGATTTTTTCGATTTTGCCCTTAAAGCAATTGCTAACGACACAGTATTAGAGATGTAATTTTTCAAAGATTTTCCCATTTTTGAACGACAAGGACATACCTAATTGGTTGAACACTGCGGGCGGCCTTAAGGGCATTTGGCAGTATGGAAAGCGGTGTCGCGCAATGAGACACATTGACATTCAAGAACAAAATCAATCAGTTCAAAGATTATTACTTTATTTTTGGTCAAAAGAAACGACTAAGCAGAAAAGAAAAGAAAAAATATGTACATAAAAACTATAAATAAAAGTGGTTAGGAATTCTGGTTTAGCTCCCAAAATTTAGGGGTAGGTGTCGTCATATTGAATCTCATTCTCAGTCAACAAAAAGTTTATTGTAATGCCTAAAGCAATAACCGCTTAGATCATTGTTTTCATGCTTTTCAGAATGTAATATGGCCCATAGACGTAATACAGTGTTTGACACCGTGTGCCACACGAGGCTAAGTGTGAAGTGTGTGGCCTGGTGTGCATACCGATTGTGGGCGGAGTCTCGGGTGTGCAGAAAATCAAAATGCATACAGGCATAATATTTTTCTGTCTCTGTCATCTTCGGTTTTGGTTCGTGTCCGTTATAAGAGCAGAAATTGCTCAGTGGGCGTTAATATTCGTGTCAGTGCCCGTATAAAAGGATTCCGTTGTGAAGGGGTCGAACTGTACAAAAAGCTTTATCTTCATGTCGGGGATCAGAGGAATTTTTCGTTAAGAGATGTGTCCTTTAGTGTCCTAAAAGTTTCACTGTATAATTTTTTCAGATTCTATGAGGTAATAACCGAAACAATTTCAATTTTGTCATAACTCCGCTTAAGCGGAGTGGCGCTTCAGACCACAGAATTATTCCTATGGACATTTCCTGTGGCACAAACAACATTCGGTGCATTCAGACAGAAAACGATTTTTCTCTCACAATCAGAGTCCAAGCTAAACCTACTCTTATAAAAGCGTCGGTCAGCTGTGAATGGCAAGCTAATACAGATAGAAAACCGACAGCTCCTCCCACGAATTTGTACGAGATTGTTAAAAAGAAATCGACATTCGGATGAAAGTGCTCCACAACATTTTTCGAAATCTCAATTCGTACAGTAACAGTCACGAAACACGACACCTTTTATGTTCGAATCGACAGACATTCGTCTACGTCGTGACGTCGTGACGTCCGGAATGGTAAGGGCTAGTCGCTTCCCAATTATGTGCGGTTCATTAAAAAATCGGATAAAATTTTGCCAAAATGAATGTCAATAAACTACGAAACGAGATTAGCCGTGCCTTGAATGACAAAAGCGTGTCAGAGACGCCAATAAATTCTGTGAGTCAGAGACAAATCGATGATTCAGTGTCGTCTGGGACGATCAGTAGTAGTTTTTGCGTTGTTTTTACTGGTGGCTTAGTGTTGGGATTAGAACGTCAGATGACAGGATTATCTACTCAGAACTGGAATTGATTGAGTACAGAAGTCACAAGTTCCTTTCATTCTAGGCATTCAATTAGAACTGCAAGAAGAAGTTTGCAGTTGCGGTTCATAGACATTTGTATAGGTCATTGGTGGTCAATAGGGCACGAGACCTACAAAAGGCTTCGCCAATCGTTTAGAGAATAATACTTAAGCATAAATCCGTCCATGTCATCTAAAGCAATTGCTGGAGTGTTGGAATATAATATAACGCAGCAAATCAGAAAATAAAATTTTGCTTCTACAGATGAATTTCTATTTTCCGTCACTGTCCGGTTATGACAGATTTTCTGTATAGCTCTTTTCTTTTAGAACGGCTAAAGACATATAGTTTTTATTAGAAAAAAAAAATATATTGAAGAAATTTCAAGATTTCGTTTTTGTGTATTTTTTGCTCCACCACAAGATGAATCTTGGCAATTTAGCTCTACTCAAGTTTGGTCTACTTTACAAAAGTTTTAGATTATTACAAAAATGAATATTCGCAATGACCAGATGATATTTTTACTCTCGTAAGAAAAAAAACGAACAAAAAAGAAAATGTTAAACACTTAAGTTGTACTTTACTTACGCTTCAAACAAAATGTTTATCCCTGATGATCTCGCAGAATTGTAAGACGCATATCAAAAATAAATGAAGAACTAACATACACACTACAAAGTAACAAGAGCATAAATAACAATGAACATTGAACGAATATATCTAAACATCTATGCATTAAAAAAACAAAAACAGAAGAGTTATAACAAAATATTTTGACGAGCATGTGAGTAGAGAGATGGTTCGTTATACTTCCTGTTTCAAAGAGCAGAGCGCAACAAGCAATCTAAATGCTAAATGTAGGTATCAAGTGCAATTAGGTTTATACAAAAGAAACGAAAATTATGTTTTATGGAGCAAAACGAAACTGAAAATAAAAAGATTTCAATGGGAAACATATTCAGTTGAACTACTAGGTTAACATGATCAGAAATAATGCAAAGGTTGGTGGGGGGATATGCTTCAAATGAAAATCGTTTTGTTTATGACGTTTGACTGATGTTCAGGGGTTAGGTCATGGAAACATCTTCGTTACTCTATTTCGTAGTAAGAATTCGATGGAAGTAAAGTAAACACGGCAAAATGATGAATTTGATAGTTAAAAAATGTTCTACAAGATGCCTTTAAGGTAAGAGAAGACCACAATGAGATTAAATTGTATACTGTCAATGCCATATTCAGCACTTGATCCCATGAACTCGTGCCTCCTTTTGCGAAAGTGTAACTATGTTAAGGCTATAGGCTTACCCTATTTCTTATTAAGAATTAAATGAGTGTTACATTCTTAAAATAAGGACGTTAATGAAAATATAAGTCTGATAAAGGGTTTTTAAAGTTTAGTATGTCCCGAGATACGTAGAAAGAGTTCATAATAGAATCTAACATGTCTCATAATAGAGCGCACACGAGGCATACACAAAAAGTTACGATTTAGTGCAGATTTGGTTTGTTGGTGGGACCACTTTTTACCACATTTATCTACATATGGGTATGGTCCTTATGGCTACATAAGGAACCCTACACAATGGACATTCTGAATGAAAAAGTTTAGGTTATCTGGTCTGATGATTGAGCAAATTACGGATTTTTTTGAAATTGTGGGTCTATTCCAATAAACCGCAAACGAACGATGTTTTCAAAGTTTTTACAGACATTTTTGTGGTGCCATGAGAGATAGCGTAGACCGATAATATTTTGATATTGCAATATTTCAATGCAATGTGAAATATTTAATTTTCAATGTGGGCGCCGTTGGCCGGTTAGAGCGAGAGGATAACACCACGAACATTTTTCACGTCCTCACCTCCAGCGACCGACCAATAATCCTCCTGGAGTAGTTCTGTCATGAAAAGCTTTTGCAATTCGCCGTTCGGAACCGGCATTAAAAACAGTAGATCCCAGCCATATGTGTCAAAATTATAACGCACACAACAGAGGGGAGGCGCGAAAAAAGCTAGGCTCTGTCTCGACTGACATTGGGTGGTTATGTGTATGTATGAATATTTCAAAGCTCTTTCAATAAAGGAACAATTTTTTTCTTGTTTTGGATGTTCTAGATTAGAATGTTCGTCATTTGATTTCCAAGCAGATGAAGCTTTCACAATTAATTTAAAGATCTTTCTCATAAGTTTAACCGCCTTCCTGACCTTAGGAGCTGCCAAGATTTTTCTTTGAAAAAGTATTCTCGAAACAAACAGATTGTACACAAAATATAATTTGGAGTTGTAATTTATATATTTTCATTACTTTTCGATTTCAACATAACAACAGCAAATACTTTTTTGACTTCAATTTTACTGTTTTTCTAAATAACTGGTTTAATTCTTAACCGATTTTAATCAATTTTCAAAACTAGTTTTTCCTGCTCATATGTAACATTCGATTGAAGCCTTTCAGATTACCAAAATCATCATGTGCAAATACTTTTTATACTTTTTTACTTTTATATCATGCGGAGAAAGTTAACCGCATGATAAAAACTTTCAAATCCACTCTAAAGGGTCGCCGTCGTAGAGGAATGCCGAGGAACAGATGGCGCACTCAAGTGACCTTAACAAGTTTGGTTCGCGGATTAGAGAGGTTTGTTAAGAGGAGCTCTGATCCCAGGACTGTAGCGCCGACAGATAGGATAGGTGTATGGAAATTCCGTTAGCTCTGAGTAGTTATTTAGAATTATTTAATGCGTCTTGGAAGACCACTAAGCAGCTTTAGAATTTGGTTTAAATATGTATGCAACATCAAGCTGGCTCTTTCATTTTGAGTTGGATTTTGAACGTAGAGGTACTAACTGATTTACTTTATCTATTAAGGCAGGCGACTTTAAACGTTTTAAACAAGTTATGTTTTAGAACTCTACAAAACATTTTTTGCTTGATATAATTGGCTGTAAAGTAATTAGTATACGATAACAATTTTATTTACAGTAGGTCCCGGTTAGTTGCGTTGGCCAAAATTTCAGGTTTTTGACGCACATAACCGAAGAACGCAGTTATAGGAATCCCGCTTAGTTGCAACGCATATGCAATAAAGAAAACACTGCTTTATTACGTTGAAAACACGCAATAAGGAGTTTTTTAATACATAGCAACGAATTGAATTCTTTTCTTTAGATTTTATTGACTTTATTTACAATGATGAAGTTTGATTGAAAAATTAGCCAACGAAACTTCATCATTGTAAATAAAGTCAATAAAACTCAAAGAAAAGAATTCAATTCGTTGACGATCGAACACAGGGATGTTAGACAGATTCGTTATTTAAGTTGTAAATACGAAACGTTTTTTTCTTTCATTGTGTGCGTTCAATTATCCGGGAGATTTTGCATACAGCTTTACGACAAGGCCCAGTCTATTTGAGCTTATCCATATGTTGAACAACACCCTTACAAAAGCGTAAAAAATGGCCTCACTTCGATTTAAGTTTTATCCCAACATTTATCCGATGAACTATCATTACGTCTGTGTACATTATGAATCAACCGAATCTTTAATAATCACACTGAAATTGCCTTGAAACGTTGAAGTTGATCTAGGGAAAAGACTGCATACGAATAAAGAGCTAACATGAACAGTTCGCGTAACAACATCGCGAGAACCAAGACGAAAATTTACAAATTGTTAGATTTATCGGACATCAACACGACATACAAATGATGTTCTTTTAGTAAATCGAAACAAAATTGATGAGTAAAGAGACCGTCGAAGTTCTGTGTTAATTTTTTTTTATCATTTCAGAAAGAAAGAAATCAAACGAAATTTATAACATGAATGAGCAAACATATTAATCAATGATGTAAGAAGAAATAAATTATTTAGAAACGTATCTAACAAAACGACAAACAATCCAAAAAGATATAAAGAAATCAAATTTTTTCTTTTCTTTTTGTTTAAGAAAAAAAAAAAATAAATAAATATAAACAATGCAAATATATATTATTTCTTTTGCAACAATCAACATTTAACTTAAAAATGTAGCTAAATTATGTTTTCTTTTAGGGTTTTTCTGTTTTTGTGATATTGTGTATATATAACAAGTTCGAATGAAGTTAGAAATGTTTGAGAAACTTGAACAGTGTGGGGGGTAAAGTACGATATTAACTTACCAATATCATCCGTTTTGTAGTTTTGTATAACTTCAGCTAGCTCTAGATTACCAGCAATAACTGCAACCTACATACGTAAAGATAAAATCGAGTTTAGAAAAATTATTATTCAAACAGTTTCATGTAATGAAAACAACAACATATACCTTTGTACACAACAAAACAAATTAATGAACAAAAACATATTACATACACGTTAATTTGGTTTTGTAATTACTTTACCTCCAGCAGGGTCAATCATAAACAAATTATATTACATGTATTTTATCTAATAACTTCGATAATTTGCGTGAGTGAAACAAGTGTCAGTAATGATTGGAACTCTTTGATTACGCAGCGGATGTGACAACTTATCCACAAATGAATGGAGACGTTTCGTGGTTGATTAAAAATGCAAACAGCGACTCTCTGAACTTAAATTGCAAAGTACTGATTATAGACCGAGTATAATTTTAAGTCAATTATTAATAAAGCTTAAAAAGACCCAATTTCTTTTGCGAAAATTGCAGCTCAACAAATATGATAAAAAATTCCTGTCAAATTTTTAATATTACCGATTTGGAGCTTGGTCATTGGGATCATAGTTCTTCCTTTGCTGGCTCTTTCGTGATCGTAAAAGTAAAATTTGTACAATAGGAATTAGGGATATATTTCAATTAACAAAATAAACAACGTTAAGTGTTTCCATTTCAATCTTTCTTGTGTGCAGAAACTTGCGGGTTAAATCGCTGAAATTATTTCGTCTGATAATTTAGAAGTAGTAGAAGCAGTAACAAGAAAGTACAAAGAATAACTCACCTATAAAGGAGCTTATTGCAGAAATTGTATACGATAAATAATCAGAGTCACTCAGTCAGTTTAGTCAAATTGCTTATCTATTTTACCACTTTATTGCCACCCTGCTTTTGAGACTCTTTACAAAAGAGTTTTAACTGCATCACAGTGTTTTTTGTAAATTTCTTTCTGCATTTCAAGTGGAAATTCATTGACAAATCCTAAAGGCCAACTTCGACATTAAAACTACCAAATTAATGTAACTAGCTAGACGTAGTGGCGCGTTAATAAAAGATGTGTACACGAGTTACACTCGCGGGTGACATTGTAATTTTAACCAAATGTTCATTACAGAAACTTTTATTAGTTGCATGTAAACGAATGAAAATTTGTGCAAAGAGAATTAGCTTGGCGGTGGGCACTATGAAATTTGGCTCTTTGTTGTCGGCGAGAAAAGGCGGCTCTGCAAATATTAGAACACCCGAACAGTAATTGACTGCAGTTTGTTTCCATTGTTTAATTGTGTTTCGTTAAGCTATGCTAATAAATGATTAACCCAAGAGATCTCTGCTCCCATCTATTCTGGAAAACTATTTCCCTGTATGCAAAATAAGAAAGGACATACGGTTTTCTATTGAATCTATAATCAATTGCACTGTAAAAATAAGCTAGCTTTCTGTTCTTTTTTTTATAAGAGCCCAATAAGAAATTAAAAGACAAAAATTGTTAGCTCTCGACCAAGTTCCGCCATATTAACTTAAATAAAAAAAAATCAAAATATGTACAAAGATAAAAAAAGAAAAGAACAATAAAAAACCAATCACAAAAATACAAAATCAAAGACTATGTTTTAACCACAAAACCAAAAAGAAAACCAAATAAAACAAAAAAACATGAAACATAGATCTTAAATATTTAAATAGAGAAGAAATAAATACCTGATAGGGAGTTTGATTTGCATAATTAAGTGCCTCGCGTTGGGCACCACGAAAAAGAAGCATTTTAGCACAAGCCTCTTGGTTGTTAACAGCGCATACATGCAATGGTGTATTACCGGAAGCATTACGGCCATCCATGTCCGCACCATAAAACAATAAATGTTCCAAATGGTGGACCAGACCATGTCGGCATGCCTAATATTATAATTATATAATATAGAAATTGTTTATAAGAAAAATAAATTTAAAAAAGGAAAAAGGAGGAAAAATAATTTGTGTTTGTTTAAATAAATTTTGTTTGCTTGTTAAGAGAAAGTTTTTTTATTTTTATTTTAATAAGAATCCGTGAATTATACCCACTAATTTAAATGAAAACTACTTGTATATTTTTTTAACAAATATTACCGTCACCGTTTAAAAGAAATGTTGCTTTTAATTGAAATTGAAAAAGAAAGTTTAAATTTTGTTAAATGTTTTTAAAGTTTAGTGTTGGAGAAACACATTGTACTACAAGATAGTTTTGATACTAGTTTCTGTAAAATTTCTTTTGCTCTACTGACTTGGCTTCTTTACAAAAACATGATGTCGAATTATTTGAAAGTCCATTGAAGTTCATTGCGTAAAGAGCTAATCGAAAAAAAAACCTACCGTACATACAGTGTTACAATTCGAGTCCTAACATCCCATTCATTTGAGTAGAGGCAAACAAATGCAAACGAAACTCAGGATTAGGTTATGCAGATACATAAGGAGGTTAGTTTGAGAACTAACAGAAATTATTCATACGAAGTTTGAAGTATCATCTACCAGTGCCTAATTTGGCAGAACTCAGATAATTATAAACATTTTAAGACATGCGAAACTTTTGTGATATCAGCATAGTTGTAGTCAATTCATTTTGGTAGAAAGCTCCTGGAATCTGGTTGCTCATAAGACCATCAAATGGCATTTCATATATTTACAATGCAATTCAAGATATTCGTGGCTAGAATCAGTTAATGCAGCATTCGACACATTAATTCTGTGGTCACAACCAGTAACCGCCTGTCATCTTTCGGCTCCACATTATGTTTTGATTTTATATTTTGATCGTTTGCCTCATTTGCTGGATCCATATCACGAACAGATAGAGTTTTGGATGCCTCACATTCACAAACGATAGACTGGGCAAAAATGTATAATCTTGATCGCTGATCGGGCCACTCACAATCCTACTGATGTTTGATTTTTATAAGAAGAACTAGGAAGTCTACTTAACACATTTTTTTTAACTAATATTTTTAATCAAACTTAACATCTTCACTTAGAAATATAGCATAAATGCAAATACACAGATCAATTGTAAGACTATAAGAATCAAATAAAGTAAAGTAAGAAATGGCCAACAGAATAGTATAGTCCTGTTTCTTAACAAGCTTTGAGTTGTATTGCATTTAAAAAGCACCAGAATGGAGTCAACTTTATTGAACTTTCAGTTGTAGGCTCGGACAAAAACTTTCTCCTCTAAAATGATGTATACACCATTTCTATTCCTACTGTTATAACCTGGAACCTGTTGAACACGTAAAATCTACGATTATTAACATTCAATTAAAATTTTCCAAATTCATAAGCAACATTTCAAAACCCATGTACCTGTCAAAGACACAACAAAATAATATTCTGAATATGTCACCATAACTGTGTGCAACTTTCTTGAATACAGAGTAATCAATTAAGTAATTTCTCATAAACTTTATCTGACCAACACTGTGTCTATTTTTAACGCTGTAGAACTCTCCCCCATTTACCTGGTGCACTTCCTGCCAACCTTGATTATCCTGAATGCCAAGTATGGCATGATCGTGGAGTAGACTTTCTGTGATTTTAGGATCACATTTTTTCGTTACGGAAATATAAAGCGGTGTTATGCCACGGCCATCTTTGTAATTGGGTGATGCACCGAGTTCTAGAAGAGTCCTATAAAAACACGAAACAAAAGAAAATAAATTAGTGTCACTGGTAAATCACGACCCTCATGATACTTGTAAGCCATGTTTGAACTTACGTTACAGCTTCTAGAGAGTCCTTTTCGACAGCTTTATGTAAGGCGGTTGCTCCGTCCTTGGTTCGGTAGTCTAGCAAAGCACCGCCATTTACTAGTGCGATGAGTAGCTTATTTGGTTTTTTAGCTCCGGTAGCCACGGTTAGGGGCGTTTCACCACTTTCCGGACAGTGGAAATTTGGGTCCAGCCCTTTGGCACACATTTTTGCAATCTTCTCCACATGGCCACCGTTAATGCATTCGAGAAATCGCCGAAGATTCGCTCGCGTATGCAATGCCTTGAGTTGGCGTTCATCAAGGTTTAGCATCTTGTAGACGCGTTTTTTATATTTTAACTGAAAGAGGATAGAGTGGGAAATGTGATTACAATGTGAGCATAGAGATGAAATGATTTTAAGAATTAAAACAATGTTTGGAGGTTTGCACTGATAAGTTAGACTGTGATGTTTGTTGAATTTTATTGATCGGAGAAATTATCTCCAAAAAAACGAAGAATTTAAACGTTTGTTTCTGAAACAAGATGCCAGTATAATTGCTTTACGATCTTAAAAAGTATATCTATATGAGTTGGTGATCAAATAATGCGACTGGTTTTCTCCTGTTGGATTCAATATCAACTGTTAACACTATAAGAAAGCGAGGAAGCTCGATAGTTTTACATTTTTTGAGTTTAAAGTTTGTTTTGCAAATCGAAAAATCAATTTTGCTCAATTCTCCACGAAAATTAATGCTTGCAAATTACAAAAAATGTAGGAAAGAGTGTTAAATTTATGTCTCCAGATATGACGCCTAGTTAGAAAATTGGTAAGATCTCGCTTATTGACTCGGGCAGTCGTTTTTTTTTTTGGCATCGCACGTACTCAGCAACTGCATATCTGTAACTCCTCCAATTTAAATAAAATTTGAGCACTATTTGTGGGCATCCTTAAGTGCCCGTGCATTTGCCTTCAAATGACTCCTTCTTCTGGCAATGATCAAAGTGTATGTCCTTAAACTTCCATCTCTGCCAAATTACTCAGCGTGGAATCCGAAAAGTAATCGAGTAACTTCACTCAACCTATTCCAATCACATCCATTAGCCCCAACACCAACTTTCAGCTTCAGAAAGCACTCAACGAATCGAACAGAAAACCCCGGAGAGCTAGGATAAAACTTTATTTGATGGATTCACGAGAAAACCAATTAAATTTATATCACCCGAAACCCAGTACTTAAGCTCCTACACTCAAAGTTCCAAATATTCCAATATTTCACATGCAAACGCAGGTGGCTCACCCACCCACACACACTTACCTCTAAATATCCGACGGGACCATTAAATGGATAATCTCCCAAGCGTCGTTCTTCGTCAAGAAACTTTCCTGCTTTTCCGTTCGATGGCGGGCAAAATAGTCCATAGTTGAAACTTTCTTTAAGTTCCTGCAATAACAAAAAACAAGAAAAGAACGATGTGAGCCACTTTTTCTCGCTTAGAAATTCACAATCAATAAAATCCTGAAATGAGGGAATCACCATCAATCCTTTTAAGTTTTCTGCTGACTGAATAATAACACCCCCACCATCCGTGTGGGCGAGAAGGAGCACTCTGTGCAGCGGACAATTAAAAGAAAAGAGATGCTCCTCCTTCTCACACACACATGCAGCAGTTTGGAGAGGCTCATTGAGTCGTATCAGGAGTGTCATTGTGTTCAGCTTTTTAGAAGAAGATAAAGAAAAGAAGAATGCGATGCGGAGGAGCGTTGCTGGACTGGAACACCATGGGCGTTGTCTTGGTACACTTGACCCATAAAGTTGGAGGCTTTTTATTTTTGTTGCTGTTCGAGGCTTGAGCCGCATTTCAGTGACACCTTTGTGTGCAGTGGGGACTGTGGAGGGACGCTGAACCTGGAAGTCTCTGTGAAGGACTATGAATTGGAGCATGAGTTTTAGGGAAAGTAGCAGAGATAATTATATCCTTGGAACATAATGATTATGGATAAGGATGCGTTGTTTGGGGTGTTCTAGTAAAAAATCTTATAAACAATAAACGTCAGTGATGTAGGTTTGAGCAACTGCTCATAACTTCAAGCTGGGATTCGTTGCATGCACTTTTGAAATGGACTTGAATAGTTAATTAAAAGTTGAGTGGCTATTACTACGGCTGAAGTGTGATAAATAACCTTCCTTCCTCATAAGTTAAATGGTGATGAAAACCAAAAAGCACAAAGAAGCGTAGGACTGCTGAAATTCAATTAAAGAGAGTCCACTTTGGATATATATATTCCAAGTAGTGTAGAAATGTAAAAGAGGGATGATAGTCAATCTTTTGGATTGCATTTTATATTTTTTAGACCATTACACAGTGGTTCCGTCTCTGAACAAAGCTGGTCACAATTATTAAGTCGTTTCAAAACGTGGAAAAGTTGTTAGGTTTAAGATAAATTCGATGCGCTTAGTATGAAAATGCCTACCATTTCGTTTTATACTGTCACATTTGCAAGATATTACCGATTAATCGCCTAAATGTTATTTTAATAAAGATTAGTAAGCATATCTAGATTTATTAAAGACCAGCATACAATACCATACAAAAGCTAAGAGAAATATACCATTGAAGCCTCTTTTACCAATCGAAATCATTTCAGAAAAATATCACATAAAGTTTTACAGTGGTAATTTTTATAATTCTTATTAATTTACATACGTTTCGCTTTGTAGCTCTACCTCAACAGATCAATCGGAATTGATTTATTTAAATTATTGTCTGATATATAAGAAGCATTTCATAAGGTTTGTATAAATCTACAAGATTCTTTATAACGAAATACCTATGCTTTGTTAATTTTTCACTAAAAGTAATAAATGTCACTAAAAATAATAAAACGTTTAAAAAACTTGTTTGATTTTGAATTGTCAATTGGACAATTGGAAGAAGCAGCGTACATTGACAACCCAAATTGTCTATGAAAAGAACGACAGACTAGAACTTAGCTCTTGAAAGTTATCATACACCGACGGACTTCTGCGCAATAAATTCAAGTTTGTGTTTCAACTAGCAGACTTTGAGAACAACTTAAGATGTCAGAAGCGCAAAATCCCTAAGATTGAATAGGTACGATCGTGAGCCAAATTGACAGAAGCCAAACTTTAATGCCAAAGTGTTGAGAGACGGAAGTAGCAACATCTCATATTCGTTGACCATTGATGCACCGCAAATATTTCCCTGCAACACATTGGACCCTGAACCGTCCAAATTGCAAATCAATTTCTCTAGACAATTTGCAACGATCTGCCTGTGAATTCCAATTTTCATTGCAAATTAGATTCAGATTCAATTCGATGGCAATTCGCTGTGGCTGAGTCTTGATTGCTTCCACCGAGATAACCAAATGTGGAATACATCCACAACCGAACTGACAAGGGTCTCTCTCCACAGACCCTAAACAGCACCCAAATCCTAATCGAATTGAAGAATCTGCGTTTCTGTCCAGCAACTCTACGATGACGGACAATTATTCCGCCAAAGTGGGTCGACCTGCGATTTCAGAGACTCTACTTTACACAACCACAAAATCTGCAACGATTTGGTCAAAGTCAAAGTCGTTCTTTCTTTTCCTGTCAAATTCTAACATGACAAACACACGCCTGATGGAACGCTACAAAACGGAACATAAATCAAAGAATCAATTTTCAACCTTTGCTCTCAAATGCCGATCAAAGACAAAAAAAAATATGCTTCAACTTGATTGCTGGGTCCATTCCATAAGCGCTCCATCCGCAACCAGTTTCGCTATCTAGAACAGAGCAGAATCTATCCATCTACGGATCTCGCCACCAGCTGAAGCACGACGCTGGAGCTGGGGAAGAAATAAAAGACGCTAACCTAGTAGAATGCATAACGTATAGCATCTAAGGAAGAGATTCCTTTGCAGCAGCAATCTTCTAGTTATGGTCACTTACTGTTCTCTGACAGAGCGGGAGGGCGGAGCGTCAGACGACGACGCTTCGATGCCCAGCATACCGATGAAAAAAGATCTATCTGTCAGGCGCAATTTGAGCGGTAGGGAAGCGGCGCACTGCAGACAACGACCGCGCAATGCCAAGGCGACCGGCGGTGGCGATGGCAATGGCGATGACTGTGGTGCTGTAACCAGCAACAACAACAACAACGATGGCAAAGACGAAGACGGAGTCTATGAGCTGATAAGGTCAATGACTATGTGCTGTGTACGCAGACCGTTGTGCTCTTGCATTGTACTTCGAGTTCTTGGCGGTGGTTGTTGTTGCTGTTGCCTCCATTCCTGGGTTTATTAGCGATTTGGTTTTTGTACCCCCCGCACGGGTGGCGAGTTGCATTTACATGGTCGGGCAAATATTTCGAGACATCCGTGGAATTTCCAAGGGTTCTTGTCTTTTGTTTGCCGAGCTCGACCGTGAGAAGCACGTGGGACACGGATCTGGCTCTTGGGTGGGACAAGAAAAATGCAAGCGGTGTCGGCGGACGGGTACGAATAAAAGGTCATCCTGAACATCTTGACATTCCTTTAAAAGCGTTGACAGACTCTCATAAGGATGTAGTTGTAAACACGAACATGCTGCAAAGGGATGCCGGCAAAAAGCAAGTAAAACGAAGAAGATTGTAAAATGAATATAAATTATGGTAAGTGCAATACAGCCGAACTTAGCTGCCGACTGTTACACCAGCCCTGTATTAAATTTGCATTTAAGGTTTGAATCGATCTCGACGAGGGCCTTCGAAGAACTTTTCGGATCTGCTAGTTCTAGTTTGGAATATGTGTCCCGTAGCTTATTGCATCCGACTAAGAATTTATTTAGTCATGTTTGCTCAGGCTCAAAGGCTGTCGTTATTCTAAAGCTATGCTCAGACGGTCGCCAGATCTACAAATATTGTCAGGACTGACCTGTTGTTTGGCTGCGTACGTAGTAGAAGGCAGCGAGGAAACTGATTTGTCACTAAAACATCGGCGTGTTTGAACGAAGGATTGGATGGCCGGCCGTCAGCAGAAAGAATTTTATACTAAATTATCCAATCGAAAACTGAGGAGCTAGAGTTGTATTGTAATTTTTTGCAAATGAATTTAAGATAAAATAATCATCTAGCTTTTGTGAGCCCACATAAAAAATATAGAACGAATATGCACGCGAGCATTTCAGCGGCTGAGCGAGTTTTGATACCACGATATTTAACTAACGCGCGAACATTTTAACTGTTGTATATGTTATGTTAACTGTTTCACATGTTTTACATTCCGTTGTCAAAGATCTCATGCATCAAACCAGAAATCTGCATGCAATCTAAAAAGTGCTGCATAATGTAAAAAGAAGCACCGAAACTTTCTTCTTCCAAATACAAAAATTTAAAAATTTTGCGACAATTTTTGCAGTGACAGATCAGAGAACATTATTTGCAGATCTTGCATTGTCTAAACATAGTTGTTGTTTTTGCTGTTTAGTATTTTGTTTGGCTATTATTTACAGCTGTAAGGCAGGATTGCTCTAAGAGCAATCGTGTTCTGCTTTTGCAGCCTTTTTTTTGGCTTAAAAACAAAGTAACACCAAAATAATCGATCGAAACTTTTTTTTACACATTTTTAACAAGATATTTTACCAACTTCAGGATGATAACTTTCTAAATAACTTAAAATCTCACTGAAGAGTGCAGCGGTCGGAAGCAGTAGTTAATTATAATGGGCCGTGTTGAATACTTTTTTTTTTAAATCAATTAACAAAAGTCTTCAATTATTTTCAACGATTAGTGATAAATTCTTTTAATTAGTATTTTCTTTAAATGAAATGCTCAACTGGCTTGTAAGTAAAGCAACCTTGTCACTGTTTCAATGAATTTCAAATTAGCCAACAATTAATGCAGTTTTTTCTTTTTATAATTTCTCATAGGTGATCGTCAGTACCTTTGCGCATGTCATTGATTAGCATATACTTATAGAACTCTTAAATAAATATATTATAGTTTTGCGATAGTCATTTTGAAGCCTGCAGAGTGCACGTGTACATTGACAGCGGCGATGCCTCATTTATTTTCATCTCACAGATGATATTGATTGCAATGCTTCGAACAGAATTACTCTTAGACTTTTATGTTTCTTTTATTGAATACCCTTTAGCAGAATAATTGAAGAAAGTGCACAAGATGGATAGAAACTCTTTCCCTTTTTCACTCTGAAGGACTGGAATTGAATTGAATTGAATTGAAAAAAGATAAATGTTTCTTTGTGAAAACAGTTCCTTCGGTGCTATCTCTTTAACTAATCATTGTTAAAAGTTTGAAAAAAAGAATACCCCTGTTCTAGTTTATTGTTCAAGCAGTGCATAAACTAAAAGTATTGTTGGTTAAACTATCCGTAAATGGATATAACTTTACATTTAAATTATGACTGTGTGTCACCCTGTACATCAATCAGTTCTTAAAATGGCTAAAATGGCTGTAAAAGGCGTTCCTAAATCACGAGTTGAAAAACACAAAACATTTTTGGAATGCATGAATTCAGTCATGCATTCCAGAATTCAGTCCTCTATCAAAAGTAAGATCTGAAAACATTTTTGCACCTTTGGTTAGGGAGTTTTTAAGAGTAAAGATGATCCTGTCACCTAAAGCTAAAGGCTTAAAATGGACTCTCTGTTCCATTAAAGTAATCCGGTTCAATGGCTGTTTTCTCAAGCATAGGATTCACTGCCCTCCTCAGACCTCGACGAAGTTTAAAATGTGTAAAACTCAAGTCGAATTGCCTGCCAAACCAGTGAGCACATCGAACCCATTCCAGCTCCCCTTCTCCGGATGATGCAACTCCTAAACAATCGCACATCGGAGTACATCATTCAGAGAATCCAGTTGAATTGAGACCAGCTCCTGCTACAGCAGCTCAGAATCTCTTTCTCTCTCGCCTGCTGCTCCTGGCGCGCATTAAAGAAGTTTGCGCCACGATCTGGAAGTCCCCTCCACAACTCCCTTCGACTTGGTTCCACTCCATCGGACTTCCAAATAGTGGTGCGCCTTCGGCCAGAATCTTTGCGTTTCCTTTGTTGTTTTTGTTGTTCTTCAGGAATCAAAGAGCCCTCGCAACTACCATTGATGAGGCAATAAAAACTAAAGTGGATTCAACAGCGGATGGAATTTCACCTTGAGGTGCTCCGCAGCGCAATTCGTTCGTTGGGCTGTTCTTTTTGTGTTTTTCCTGGAATTTTAATCATCGAGAGAAGTCGAGAACTGCAGCTTGTGCTGTTGCCTAACATCAGCATGTTTGTGGTCTAAACCGAGACCCACACACGCACACACGAACGAGTGGGGTGGTGCTAATTCGAGTAGATTAAGGGAACGATCCTCTGGAAGCATATAATTGGTGTTAGCCTGACGACGACGACGCCGACGACGATAGCGATGACGACGACGACGACGCCAACGACGACGAGGAAAACAAATTGTTGGCGCTCTCTCGAGCCCGACGGAGGACCTCTAGCGATGCAGATGTGGAGCCGGAGCCAAAGCCGGACTTGGAGAATAATTTTTCCTCTCGTTATCTACTTTGACAGGTTGTAATTCTCGGCCGGCGGCAGCGGGTAGGATGCGTCGGCATGTTTGTTTTGTTATTAAATTTTTTTGTTAGCCGCCAGAGGGGGTACTGGTAATTTTCTGATGCAAGTGCACGAGCGCTGGGAGGGTCTTGCGTGAGGCGTACTCGGCGACGGGGCAGCAAGGTCTTTGGAGTTGGGAGTGCTCTGAAAGTTGTTCCGTCTTAGTTCCCCTGTATTCGGTCGTGACCTCAGAATGTTGAATGCCAACAATAGGTGGATCTTTGATCCACAGACTGCTGATGAATGGGGGCTGGATGGGGTCGTACTCTATAATAATCAAACACGAAGAAGGGGACAGAGAATATCCTGTGAGTTTACCAGGTTGTAACTTTGCTATAGCCCGGACAATGGAATTCATCTAGATATCTTAAAGAAGTGAAAAATTCAAGGTAGAAAGTATATTTTATACGGTATTGACGATTAAGTCAGTTTTAAAGCTCTAGTGATATTTCTCGTTTTACGCCACATTTCAATACAAGGCTTAATGAAACAGAATGGAATTTGCATGAAACGTGGTACGTTTATAATCGCATTTATTTGGCTTTTTACTTTTATCTGCTAACATTTTTGTTTGTAGTGTGTTCAGTTGCGTGAATTAGGCCTTTTTCCAGGATATATACATATGCTTTTAATTCAAAGTTGACAATTATTTCAAAACATTCTTAAACCAATAATGAAATTATCACGAAATATCTAATACAGTGTTATTGCTTTGATAGCGAGTGGCGCCTCAAGCGAGCGTGCAAGCAAAGAGGAGATTTTTACGAGGCTAATACTCAGTACCTGTTAAGCAATGTCGAAGTCATCAATTAATAGTCCGTGTGCCACTGTAATTACAAATATGGGTTAGGCACCCAATTTCGATTGTTTTCAAATCAATGTAATGAAATTCATTCATAGCTAGGAAATGAAATGTGCTATTTAATTGGTCCTCTAATGGCTGACTTGGCTTAGTTATTTGGCCATAACTTTTTTGTGCAGGAGATCAATATGAATATTTTTTCCAATAAATCAGGAATATGATTTTCTTTAATTCCTCATCCATTACCTTTAAAGAAAGTGAAGGTTTCAATATTAACCGAAAAAACTAATTTTTTGGAAAGGTTTAACAAAACAATACGGTAGGAATACAATTTTTAAACCATAAAATGATACATTCCAAGCATGAATCTCAAAAACATGAGCATACTCGGCTTTAATTAGTTCACGTTTTCCAATATTCACTGTACATTGATATTATGGATTCTTGGTCACCGCAGGGTAGATTTGTCAACAAAGAAAGGTGATTTAGCTATCCTCGACTGCGGTCCACACAAAAAGGACTTTGATAAGTCTTCGATTTAGTATGACCATGAATTCATTGGAATATTAAAAAATAACAAAGCTTTGAGCGCAGGCAGTTCGTGGACTCTCATTTACATGCCTTCTTTGGTCTTTGTGACCTTCTTAAAATTTTGGCCTGATTAGACAACATTTATTGGAGGAGCGTACTGCACAATATAGCTCGACCTAAAACCCACTTAGTTCCTATACGCATCCCTCAATCTTCCCTCTACGCGTATACGTCGACTTGAAGTCACATTGAATGTCTGCATGCTGGCAGCTGTGTGCTTAAGATGCCAAATCGTGGTCAGGAGGACACAGAATTGAATCTGGATGCTCCGCTGCACAAATAACTCACAACCAGCTCGCCGGCAATTAGAACCAATAGAATCTGTATAACCGCATTCGCCACCATTACCCGAGCGCCTTTTTGTTGCAATCATTCTTTGATCTTTTTGCCCCAATGTCATAGAGATTCTCTCGCCCAGACACCGTCGACCATCTGCAGCACACGGAATCCAGTCATTTGTGTCAGCTGCTGGCCATTGCCGCTTCTTTCAAGGCGGAGCATCAGAGCATAATAATCCGCCTTGAACCCGGCGCCCCACATAATCGTGGAATTGCATTACAACAAAAACCTCCTCAATCCCCCCGCTCAGAACTCTTGTCCCACCAACCAGTTTCAAGTGCACACGAAGAGTTCGAGTTGTCTTGGATTATGGTCAGCATCAGCTGCTGGAGCACGATGACAGCGGGTTCACCGCAATCCGTCGCCATCTTTGGCATTAATGCCGATTCATTTGGGATGCACGCTCGCGCTTTGGTGTGTTTTTATGGGTCTCTAACTCCAGCGCTGCTGGGAAAAAAGCATGCTATTCTCTCTTGGACTGGACTGGCACTCGACGGATGCACAGTTAGGCGGCGTTGTGGCCCAGAAATCGGATTCAATTTCCTGCGCTTAGTCGTTGAGAGGTAATGGATCTGGTTTAGCTGTGTTCGGTTGTTTGTTTTCTTATCGCTGGTTTATGGACACAAATTGGGATTGCGGAGCGGGCTTTAGAGTTCGGAACTGAAGTGCGATGTGCAGTGGACTGTGGTGTTGGTTTTTGTGAGTTGAGAGGTTTCAGGCGCACGAGTGCTGCAGGCTTTCAAGTTTTTGGTGGCGTAACAAATTCTTGCTGGCCCGATGTGGTGGTAAATCTTTGGGGTGATGCCACTGGAATTTCGCTGCTGCTGTTGTTGGCAGTGCGTTTATTGGACGGGCAAGAACTAAGCAACTTTCTGGCAGGGGTGAGCAGCCAGAATAGTCTTATGCTCAGAAGTACCCTACAGCGCTAGGTAATAAGGTAATTAGGTAGGAGTGGCTGGCGAGAGAACAAGTTTCTCCCTCTTGCAGGTCATCGATACTTTTGAGATGTCAAAAAGAGTCACAACCCTCGTAGCCCAGACCTCCACTAGTGCAATAGATTTCAATGGCTGTCATATAGCACCCAAGTTAAACTAACGTCCAACAAGCCACAATTTGTCTCATTCACCACGAAGCCATTGACAGACTCGCAGAACTTGCAACCACATTTAAGGTGCTTGACTTCCTGCGACCCTCATTCATGCGTCGATGTACACACCACGAACTTTTAACTCCAACATGAAACACTAAACAAATTTTTCAAGGAAATTTCCCATTAACGTCAATAAACACTGCGACATGCTCACCACCCACATCCCACCAAGTAAACGATGAGCGTTCATTAAAACAAAAAGCAGACACAAAACACACACACAGACCCAGAGAGAGGGGGAACGGAAGGCGAGAGTTCTGAGTCCTTTTCAAAACACTAACTGTAAGTGTAAGTGCACGTAGGACGACGCAGGTCCACCCCCACACTCAAACTTCCCCGTCAATGGCAATTGGTAGCATTCTTTAAATTTCCTGTCTCCTGGGTCGTTACAAAAACTCAAAACAACACACGCGCAGAAAGCCTCCCACAAAAAAACGAACAAGATGTGTGTTTATTTGTGTATGTGTGTGCTTCAGAGTTTAGCTGAGGAGAGGAGAGTCCTTGCAGTGCATCAGCACCAGCATCAGCAGCAACAGAAACAGCCGCTCCGAGGATTGCTTACTTCTCTCGAAATAGAGTGACGCTCACGAGGGCGCAAGCAAAGCATCGAGGACGTTCTATTATTATGCGTTATTATTTTTTGTTGTTGTATTTCTTCCCCCCAACACACCCTCTTGTTTTCCTTCTGATTGCAGATTACTTTGCCTGGGGGTAGTTGCTGGCAAAGGAAAAGCGTGCTGCGGCTGAGGTGGGGTGGTGGCTCTCGTGGTGGTGGCCTTTATTGCATCTTGCTTTGCTTTCTTCCTTTACAGAGCTGTCGCTTTCAATTGATTTCTTGCCTCTTCGGTTGATTCTCCACCGGCCTCGTCGAGTGGAAGTCGTTAACATCAACACCAATTCGTGTTGCCTTTCGGTTGTTGCACAGCACCACGGGTGGATTTGCCTGGAAATTGGTTGACATGTCTGCAGGCGCTTGCATTCGCCTCCAACCGGGGAGTGTACTCATCTCCCCATCGCCAGTCATCTATCGAATTAAGGGCGTTAGCTTAATTAAAGTTTTTTTCTGTTTTTTTGTTTTCTTTATTTTTATCTCTGCTCTGTATGTTTTCTCTAATTTACGTTTTGCCACGCGAAGGGCAAAACGAAACGTGATTGGATTTCAAAAGTCACGGGCCAGGCGGTGTGGTGGTGTGTCTCGCACCCCGATTTCCTTTTTCTCTATTTGCATATCCTTTTATCAATCGGCCAGGCGAGGTTAAGCAAACACATTGCGCCGACCCGGAGTCCCGGAAGAAAGGTGTTAATGTATACACACGGCTGGGCAAACATTTACGTTTATCCCCGTTGAGTCGTTGGAAATTGTTTCTCTTTTCAAGAGGTGAGGTCTGATACGCGGTGGTATTTTGTGTAAATTCTCATTCGAAGGTGGCGAACCTTTAAGTGTCAAGGTATAAGGGGTCCTTGAACCCACTCCCGGGGGAAGATGTGCACGCACAAGAAAAAGGGTTGAACTTGGATGAGAACTTGAAATCAAATTAAGGAGATCTACCATTTTTTCTATTCTTGGAAAAATACAGTTCTGGTTTTATTCAACTGAAATGTTTATCCATGATTGACATGTTTCAAAATTCAGTCGGCATGGAATTACCGTCGGCCATATAACGTGGAAAGTGACGTTTGTTTCTCATTTGCCGTGGAAAGCGATGTTTGATTGACATCTTTGTCGTCCCTTTACATTTTTTTTTTAATCTTTGCGGAAGAATTTTAATTAACTCCTTAAAGTTAGTGTGAAAGCTGCTGAATCTCGAGAAAACAACATCAAATTTATTTAATCAACACGAAAGCAGTTCCCACCCATTTCCGTGAAATTTTCCCATCGAAAATGCAATTTAAAGAAATTCCTGCGGCACATGAAAAAAATACAGTGGGAAAACAAACCAACAAAGAAAAGATTTTTTTGTTGATTTGGGCCAGCTTTTGCGAATTCAGGAATGTTTTTCGGTGTTGCAGGAATTTTTTTTTGTAAATTTTAGCTTTGGTTAATTGTGTGCGTAGGAGTGTGGCTTTAAATAACTATAGTCGGTAAGCGAAGAAGGCCGGCAAGTAAATACGGTTTTTTGTTTAAAGCTGAAATAATTTGTGCTGAATGAAAATGGAAAACTAGTCAAAAAAACGACTTAGGCCACATTTTGTTTGTGGATATTTATCTTTTCACTACGTTATTATTAAAAAACCGTAAAGCGTGAACGTTTTTTTTTTAAATAAAACTTTTTCATTTGAAGCCTGACGTCGTGGTAAAATGACTTAAAAAGTTTTAAAGAGCGGGTTGTAGGTTCATTTAGTTCATAGTCCGTAGCGCACGTCCTATGATTAGCAATTAAAAAGATAACTTCTCTATTTCCTAGATTTCTCACAGGAACATAAAAACGCAAAAGAACTAGTAATTCATGTGAATTGATGCTTTCATCAAGATCGTCGTTTACAAAGACATTTTCGAGCGTATCGCTATGGCTTTTTTAAAGATTTATAGCCTATAAAAGTGCATCAGGATTCATACGACTTGCCGACAACCCTAACTTCCTCAAAGCAAACCATGTGAATCTTCTTTGAATATTCTCAATCCGGTCTGAAGAAATCTGAATTCGGTTAAAGGAGACCGAATAACGCAACAATATCTTAATGTGGTACAAATAAATAGCTTTTGGAGTATAAACTATTCTTAAATACCAATACTTTTTTAAAAACCTTAGTTTTAAATTAGGTTTGGATAATATATACGTAAAATGAGCTGAAAAAATTTTATTTCAGTAACAGTTGTCAGACTTACACTACCGACGCTGTAACTGAACAGCACATTAGCATTTGAACTTAAGACTCTAAAAATCTTACACATGGCAATATTTGACTTCAGAACTTAAGAAATCCGTATTCCAAATTTCATCTAAGCCGTTCAAGACTAAAAAAAAGCCTTCAAATGTGCCCTATTAATATTTTAAATTTTAAAGTTTTGGACGGGTTGGCCGATTCGACTGAAATGTGGGAGGCTTTTTATGTTGCAAACATGACTTTAAGCTACATTTCTCCTCTCTTTTCAATTTTCTCAAATTCTGATCCCGATTGGCAATCGATCTGTTTGTAGTTTTTTCCCGAAGAAATAAAGATTATAATTTTACTGCCACGAATTAACAAGATCTTTGAATACAGAGATTGGTCAGATACATGTGTTTTTTAATTGTAGATTGTTTACATTTTTGAACCGCTGCGGACGTATAAAAGAGTAAGGAATACTCAAAATACCGAATAATCTTAGCCGTTTGTTAGAAGCCAGGCGAAGACAGCGGAGTGTATAAAAAAAAATTCAAACAAATTTGCATTCGGAACATTGGCATATGCACAGACTTCTATAGTGAATCTGTAGACTTGTGCATCACTTCAGCCCGTTTTTTTTAAATCAATAATTTGTCTCCAAATGATGAATCATTTAAAGAATCACTTCAAAGAAAACTTGTGCAACTCTAAGGGATTTGTGTAGAATCCGCAACCACAACCAAACGAACTAATTTTATTGGCCTTCTAATGAATTCCATAAATCAAATCGACACTCATCCGAATGCATTTCTATTTTGTGAATAGTTTTATCCCAATGATGACTTCACTTTCCGTAATCGATCTAAACTCCAAAGCTTGTAATTATCCTCAACTCCACGCCTCTGTCCGTAAAACACTGCTTCCTCTCACGAATTTTGCCTCAGCATGCAACAAAACAACAAAATGTCGCTGCATTGATCGAGCGCATGTCACATGAATGAGTTTTTTCTCATTTCTGTAGTCGTATCTCGTTTCAGATAAAAAAGATACAAAACAAATTTTGCGTGCTTAAAAGCCCGAACGCATTAAATTTCCTTTTTTTCGATTCATTTCTTTTTTTTAACTTTAAAACCCCGGTCTTGTTTTGCTGGGTGAGTAATAAAAAGTGACTGTCGTGTATTTTTTGCGATATTATCTCAGGTTTCAACTGATGAGCGGAATGCGGGCGAAGTGCAATTTTTTTTTTCTTCATCAAATGTTACTCAGTTTGTCGGATGCATGGGCCATGTGCTCATTGGGAGTTTTGATGTCATCGGTGGAAGATATATTGGGTCAATATCCGGCGAGGGGGAGTAGTTTTAAAATGAATTTAAATTCTGCCCGATTTCAAACTAGGACTGTTTTTATTTCGAGTAAACTTGTAAAATTCGAGGTTGTGCGTCTGATGATGGCAGTGGAAAAGCAATGCTTTAAAAATCATTTTGAATTTAAATTTCACTGAGCTTTGATTTAGCAGGCAAAGAGGTACAACTAAGAGGAATAGAAAGAGTTGTTGGAAAACCCAAACATGCTAGGAGTCAAAAGACTGTAACGAGTACCCCAGGAGACAGCATCCAAAAATTTCATCGAATTAATTTTAATGTCTTTTTGCTAAGAGATTTTTGCTCGCGGCAAGCACTTAGTTCCCAGTTTAGACTAAATTCAGGCACACAGTGAAAGGGGCTTCAGGGACGTAAAGTGTTGTATAACGCCCACATCAGGGACGATTAAGAATTGGAGCGACGACCTGTGATGGTCAATCTCACACCGATTAGGAAGATACATTTTTGACAATCCGTTGAAGGGATGATTTGAAATCTGTAGAAATGAAAATACTAATTCTAATACAAAAATAAAAAATTCTAATTATAATCGAAATGCTTTCGAAAAATGCGTAAGTGTTCATCTTAATAATCCTGAAGCGTATATTCGCTTGACGGTTCTATAAAAGGAGGCTCATATGCAGGAAGTTCATAAGTCTAATTAATGTTTTATTTAAAATTATTTAAGTGCACCCCTTTTCATAAACTTCAACAACTCCTCCTTGTTGTTAAACACTTTTTTTTGCGGAATTTATGTCCGGAATTGTCAGTATCTACATAAAATTTACATTGCGGAACTCCTTAATATTTTCTTTTGTATTCTGCTTTTTACACTACTATTGACTAAATTAAAATTACACGGAATTAGGATGCAATATTTGTAAGCGTTTGGCGAAACAAAAACTAATAACTTGTCTTCCGTAGAGGGGAATAATTGCTTTGCACCATGTAAATCTTCTTTTTCTTTTTTTGCAATGTGTAAGATTACTCGCTAATCGGGCTCAGATTAGACCACCAGACGGCGCACAGTGATGCGCTAGTGGAAAAAAATCACACAAATTTTTTTTTTAGGAAATCTGATATAATTTTTGGATTTTACAGATGGAAAGCCAACATTTCATGGTTTGCAAAGTTGAGATTCTTAAATTCACGAAAAAGTATGCATTTTTTAAGCAGTTTTAAGGCCAAATATCTTTGGACATATCAAATCAAGGAGAGTTTGATATTCATTTTTATTTATTTTATTCATTTCAAAATATATATACATCTTCTTCATATTCCTTGCCAATCTCATAAACTAGGCTTTTAATTGAAGGGAACTTTTTAGAGGACTATCACAATGATTTTTGGTTCATAAAAAAGTGATCCAAGAGGTTCCAACGGGAGACCTACATTTTCTGAAAAATGTACTTTCTCTTTCGATAGTGCAAAAACTAGAAATCACTTTTAATCACTTTGGGAGAATGACGAACTTAAACGTAACGATGTCTGAAATTCTAGTACAATTTTAACCGATTTTTTTTTACGAGAATAAATTGGGTCTAAAAATGTTTTCTATTTGGTCATATTGTTGATTTTACCTATTCTTACTGTTTTTGGGTAAAAAACACATGCCTGTGCTATGACGCAGCAGGCGTAACATTGCTGATAATATGTTTATATTATATTTAAGGCCTAATCAAAATCAAATAATAGGTTTCCACTGAGTGATGAAGTACAGGGCTTAAGATTCTTAGCTGAAAGAATTACCTATATTAAAGAAGTACACGTAATTGCATTTTTTTGGTTACAATTTACCCCATTACTCATATTTTTAGTAGTCAATATATTGCAATATTCCTTGTAACAGAAGATGCGGCTTAGAAGCGAGATCATTTAACCCTCTTTGAAGTTTTTCTTGACACAATGAGACGGTGGGTCCTTTTCGGATATATTATTCGATAGGTTTTTCAAAAATGATGAAGAAATTATTTTAGCCAGCATACTCACAAAAAGCACTGCTATATCATTGGAAAGACCCCATTTTGGTTTCTTTATTGTATTACTTAAGAGATTGTCATAGATCTGAAAAGTAATCTGGCATGCAAAGTAGACGATTTCTTTCCAAAAATGGATTCAAAGAACTTTAAATGCATTTGCTTATTAAGAATAATATTGGAGACTCGACTGTTGCCACAATATGCGTTAAAAATGCTGGTTTTTAACAAAAAAATTAACTCCAAATAAAAAGTGATTTTTGATAGATTTGGATTACACAGTTAACCAGAAAACAAAATCTATACGTTGGTGCAGTCTCACTTTCTTTCAATGAATCTCCCAAAATTTTATCAGCACGCCACCGATCCAGCCGCAAGCTATTGAAATTTGACTCAATATTGACTTGGAATTTCCCTCGTCATTGACACGTGCTTGAATGTGATAAAATTATCTTTCAACAAATGTAAGCAAGTGTTCTGCGTAAACTTGAACTTATGTCTCTCCAAAAGAAACACCCCGCTGCGCTTCAGGGCAACCACAGACCTCGTGCAGCTCCCAACCAGTGTTCATCTGATCGTGATCGTCTCCATTATCTGGGAATTCAGTTCCATTTATCGATTCCCAGTTCCTTGAAATCATTTATCCAACAAAGTTACACCACTTTTGACCCTCCCCACACAATCTCGCTCCAGGAATGTTACGATCCTCTTCAAGTCACGTACCAGGCACAACAACACTGGCCACTTAAAAGAATTTTTAAAAAATCCGAAGCGTAACCGCGATCATCTCGCGATCAAAGCTTACTCCAAGAAAACTAGGTGGACCCAACAAAGTGAGAGGGAGAGAGAAAATTTTCCATGGCACGGGTATCCTCCTCTCGGGTCGGTCAATCATAAACCCTGTGGAAGATCGATTTTCCACGATGTTTTCCGACCGCCCCAAAGAGCTACGCCACAACGCCGGCACTGTTCCCGATCCTTCTCTTCCGACGCTGATGATGATGACGGAGATAGTCCCGTGCTATGCATGCGAAGTACTTTTCGCGCCGTCGTACACACGCCGCTCACCACGCTAATGGGCCCGTCTCCGAAGGTGGACAACGTCCATCGCAATTGCCCCACAGTGCATGCCATTAGATAATAAATTTAGTAACGAGTTTTATTTTTTTCGTTTTGTGGCACAAACTGACGCCAGAGAGGAAACGAACGAGTGCCTCAATGGGGGCTGTGCTTTAACGTTTTTTTTTGATTTCTGCTTAACGGTTATTTGCAACAACAACTGGCAAGCGGCCATCTGGGGACAGTCTGTGGAAGAAGTCAGGATTTTTGATGTTTTGGTAACGCTCATGTAGGAATCCATTGAGGCAAACAAATCGATTTGCGGAACTACTTGGCAGCCTCGGAAAGGCTCTGGGCGGATCAAGCACGAGTCAAAATCCTAGTTCTGGGGTTTTCTGGAGGAACGGATTTATTTCCTGGCTATTAAGTGGGGTTAGAGTTCCTTTTAGCAATGGGCGAAGTTTAAAGCGACCATTAAAGTTTTCAGACGTAGTAATAATCATACTGACCCAAATCGATGTTATGAACTACGAGTGGAGTTCACTGACAAAAAAATATCCTGGAGAGAACTATGTATTATGAGGGATAGTGCCATTAAAAGTTCTTTATTTTCTTGACCTGGTGATTTATGGCATTAACTTATTGGCCATTCGGTCAATGTAAGGTTCTTGGGGTAAGACGTAGTGGCTGCCAACAGCTTTCTGGTTTGAAAGGTGAAGGGACACTCAAATACCCCTACAATGACATTCATTTGAAGAATTTTGACAGCTCCAGATAACGATGTGATCGGTGCATTTTTAACAATTTCAAAATCATTTCTAGTATGGTCGAAAAATAATCTATGACGAAGAATTTTGGCTTGATGCCTTAGCAAAACACTACAGAAATTAAAAATTTTTATTTTAAAATGGGCTCAAATATTACATTACATTGCAAAATCCTAAATGTCCTTCATAAAACACCGTTGCACATACCAAAACTGTTGTCTATGTTGCTGTTTACTTTACGTCAGAGTAATTGTTAGGCCGTATTACTTCGACAATAAAAACAATTATCTTGTTTCAAAATTGACTTAACATCATTGATATGTGATTCCAACCAGATGATGCCTATCAATTGATTTATTGAAAAAGCAGTCCGGTAATCGTATAATCTTAAGAAATGATCCCGTCCCGTGATCATACAATTCCTTTTCATAGGGTTGCGTTAAGTCGTTAGTTGATATCGGCAAAAGCTATTTACGTCAGACGAGCTGTAAAATAATAGCGAAAGCGAAATTCGCTTCCTTTCTATATGTAGTGTTGGATAGTACTAGTTCTGAACACTTCGCTGTATTCACTTAAAATAAGGGAGATAACTTTGTAAGCGATGTTTTCTGAGAATTTTGATAGCTTTATTAGCGATGTTTTTTCCACTCTGTTTCATAGTTTTCACTGGATAGCGCTTGTTGGACGCTGAACATTGCAACCAAACTTAAATTTATTTTACAAATCATTGAAAAAATTGTGTTTTTTTTTTTCTTTTTTTTAAATGAGAAATCAGAGACTAGTAAATTTGGTTTAACACCATGCTTGCGGTCGACTAAAGAGGGAATATAATTCGTGCTACGTAATAAAACTGTAAAAGACTGTGAAGGGTGTACCATGGTGTGGGTTGCCTTTTCTTGGCACTATGTTGGGCTTTATTCTAAAAACAGCAACAAATAGAACAGTGTAAGTGTAAAAGAATATTAGAGGATTATATGAAGCACTTTGCAGACGACATTTTACCATCATGGACATTTTTGTGGTCACAATCAAGTTATTTTTATTTTAAACTATTTTTTACGCATTTCGGCAACAGATTTACGCATGACAATTGTCTTAAGCATACTTCGGGGTTGGTGAAGCAACGCATTGATGATCGCCAAAACTATTTTCTGACATTGCCTAAGAGAGTCCTGGCCTTAATTAAGAAACTAACCGATTTAGCAAGGCTTTGGGTAGCAATCGAGGAAGGATTCCCTATTCGTCGATGCCAAAAGTTTGTGGAAGGCATTCCTCAGCGGTTATAAATTATGATAAAGCAGATAGGGCATCCCACATAATATACAAAAAATACTTGTACTAGTTCTTTTAAAACGAATTTATTTTATAGAATGACCACCACATATTAAACCTACTAATGTTTGTTTATGAGTTTTGTCCTTATTATTTTGTTGGGTCATTATCGTTTTGTACATTCAAGTTATTCATTCTTGCATTAAACAAACTCAAAAACAAAAAGCTTTTAGAAATCATCGCTAAGTTGTTTCATTTATTTTATATGCATATAGGGATTTTTTCTGGTCGACAATTTTCTGGTCGCCACTGTATATTGGAGAAGTGTTTTTTATTTCAGCTGTGCGAGGCCAACAGGATGACAAGAACGCATAACATTTGATATGTTTAACACGAGAAAAGGAAAAAATTACCTCTCCAAGATAACACAGAGTCTTTAAAGTCCATCATAAGCTAAACCAACGAGTAATGAAAAACATCCTAAATCTTAGTGTTCATATGAACGATACTCCGATTTCATGTACTAATTTAACCCGTGTAATACATCATTATTAAATATTATAAATTAATGTCCTTCTGAGGTTGATGTTTGTTCGGCCTAATCTGAGAAACTATTGAACGAATTTTCATACGCTTGTCACCAGCAGAAGGAACAGTTTTCTGGGAATAACGTCTGACTATAATTTATGAACATCTTACTAGAATAAGCTGCCGGCAGGATGATATTTGTGAAATTGAAGTGTGGGTTAATGAAGCGGACAGGAATTAATTACTGTCTTACATACTTTGACATCAGATCCAAACGTGACGGATTCACCGGTGTTTTTTGTCTAAAACCTGAATTGTGTTTTTTGTCTGTTGCCACTTTAGTAGTAAATTGTAGAAAACTGCTTCTCAGACAAACTAATTTTGTATATTGTATCCAAAAAACACTTACGTAAATATATTTTTTGTCATGAAAAAAAGAAACAAATTAAAAAAGTGTAGTTCTTAAATGCGCAGCTTTTTGCTTTGTTGAACATTTTTAAATTTAACTGAGTGGAATATAAATGCTTTCTCAAATTTTCGACGAAGTTAATCCACTGCTGACTGCTAAATGAAACCAAACTTCATCTTGGTCGTCGAAGGAAGCAGGCGTCCATGTCCATGGATGTGGGGCAATGTTGGATGCCCTTGTAGTTTCATAGTTTGGTTCATGAATATTTTTTAACATCCCTGACCCCATCAGGAAGCTCATGGCGGGCGTGGCCAACTAGCGGTGGGTGACCTAAAAAAACTCGCCAAACCGTTTGCCGAGGTCAATGACGTGAACCAGGAACAGTCTTCAGTCCCGTGCGTCGTTTCCTCAACAAAACTCTTCCCCGTTCACTTGAACCCTTCACAACCCACAACGAATCCATGCACTTCGTCTCTTCACCATTCGCCATTTTCCCACCACATACGCCTGCCGTTAGAACAACAACAACACTCTGACACTTCTGGCCCGCAACTGGGTTAAGAGTAATTAGCGCTCGTCGCACACAATGTGCAGCAATTTGCGGTGCGACGTTCGTGCCTCAGCCACCATTTTCCCAGCCACTGTCGTTGCACCCCGCCATCGAAAGAGACCAATGCTCCTCGCTCCTCGGTCCTCTCTCTAGCCGCATGGATTTCTACTCTGCCTCTTAGATGGCCCAATTGTGTGGCGGACAGTATCGAATCGCAAGACCTCAAGCCCCCACCATCCCGCGCAATCGATCGTTAAAAAGCCTTGAAATGAACTGATGTAAGTTTCGATTTGATTTCGATTATGTTGTTGTTGTGGTGTTGTGCGGCTGCACGTGTGTTGACCGAGACGAAAAACCGAAACTGGTACAAATGCCCGGTTTGGAACGCTAAGAGCTAGAGAGAGAGACCATTTGGGCAAACATCTGGATTTTTTTGTTGTCCATTTTTTGTGTCTTTTTAATCCTCAGAGGGGAATTCCAAAAGATATATCGAGACGCAGCTGTGTTCGCGATTGTGGCGCGGAACTCTCTGACGGGCAGAGTGGAAACAGTTCCATTGTGCCGCGACTAACGGTGTGGTCCTTTGACCGGCTCTGGGAATTGCATTGAAGTCAACATCGAATGGTTGAATGCACTTTTGGGAAATCGACACACGAAATTCGAGCAGCCATGCAAATATTGCCACAACAATAACAACTGCAGTAGAAAGAATGTTGCACCGTCCGTCGTGGGGAACAATAACAAGCGACAAATGGTTGGGAGGAATGTGAGAGGTGGCAGGGTGGGTGGAATGTGCAAGAGGTGTGTTTTGGTTTATTGGAATCCGGTCACCAGGCCAAAACTTCTTTCAAGGGATCGAAGGAGAATCGTTGAGGTTGATTGGTTGTTATTTTTCAAGAACAACTAGAAGAGCGGACGGGGAAGGGTTCTTCCTAAGGCTGCCTAAAGAACCATTGTTTAGGTACATCAATAGTGTATTAAGAATGGGGTGAAGGAATGATGGCCCTTAGGGGACAGGCATTCCTTCCTCTACTGATGTGTGTTTAAAAAAAAAAAAAACATTGTTTTGTTACACTAATTTACACATTCGACGGAGTCTCTTCGAAATCGTTGTTAGAAATCTAAGGAAAGATAAAAGCAATAGTGTGAGGATTAACGACTATCGCCTGGAAAATAGAATTTAAAAAATTAAATTAACATCCGACTTCTTGAATTCGAACTATAAAAGGGTTATATATAACTCAACAACTAAATCTCTTATTTCGATCTTGTCTTAAGACTTGCTGCTCTTGCTACATGGGTAATTCAATTCGAATGTATTCTAGCTTTGATATACGTTCTCAGAAACCTAAAAAATCAAACAGCTGCGAAGAGGTATTTCTTAAGAAAGATACAAATCGCAAAAGCTCAGAGAGAAAAACCAACAACTGAACGTACGACAGTGGACTTCTGTGGTACAGTATGAAAAGAAAAAAGGCAAACACCTCCAATGTTTGCCAAAAATCGCTGATTGTTATGGACGCACTTAGAGCACTTTAGCCGTTCTTCGAATTCTAAAAAAAAGGAATTTGATTTTTTATCAGACAAAGAAACTCCAGGCAGGCTCTTCACAGCTTGATATGCCCTCAAATTTTGCACTTTAAACTGTTCTTGAAATTTGTAGACAATGTAATTCCTTGCGACGTTCTTAACGATTATAGTTGAAGGCCTGAAAGGTTCTTTGTATCAGTTACCATGTCTGTTTTCGAGGACGACTACCAGAATAAAGCGACGTAATTAATAAATTCTCTGAAATTTTTTAATTATCCGGAAAACAGTCAATTCGTGAATACTGAATCAATCAGTTATCTTTTTTAACCGATTTTAAAAGTGTCGGTTACTAATTAGCGGTTACTTTGTTCGAGTATCATACTTATTGCCAGACATTTTTTAAACGCCATCAATTAAATTTATTTGATAAAGAACACTATTTTACTAACCTGATCTGAGTATTTTGGGAACGTAAACGGAAATGAAAACTTGAATATGTTTCGTGCAGCCTTATCCTCAATTTTTTATGTTATACAAAATATCTCTAGAGTCCCTGTGAGAATTTTTTTCGTTTTCTTTTAAACATTAACCTGTCAGCAACACTTCTGACTAAGTTTCAGAGAAGGAAGAACGTAGTTTGGTTCTCGTTGTAAGCAAGAGTACCAAAGCTCAATTCTACACTTCTAGAATTTTTTAGATTTGAAATAAACCAATGTGTTTAGTCTCAGCTTAAAATAAGTGTGTTTTTCAAAAAACAACCTGACGAAGTCCAACCGAAAAAAAAAAATATATATTTTTTGGATAAGTGGAGTTTTTATACTTACTGCGAGTCTTTTTCAAAATTTTAAGAAATATTCAGAGCGATATTAGCAGTAATAGGAAAAGTTTAGATTTTCACGGCAGTTAATCTAGGAGTGAGGAGTCTTTAGAAGAATTAAAAAGGTCTCATGGAAAGTTAAGCGTCTTAACGTGAGTTCGAAACTATGAATGGAGTCCTAATTGACGTCGGTAACTAGAATGGTCGTGCCTAATGTGACTTCCGGTATCGTAGATCCACTTCATTTACTTTTAAGCACTTTGCTGCCGGCAAGTTGAGGTCCACGCCGTAGTGTAGCAGAATGAAGCCGTTGAAGTCCCAGTGAAATTCCAGATTTTTAAAAAAACGTGGTTGAAACATGCGTCTGAGAAAAATTATTTCTATCGCGATGAATGATGTGACATAGACGCGTCAACAACGTTAAAATTTTGGAAAATGTTTTTTGTTTTAAAAGAGGCTCCCACCTCTTTTGCTCCATAATCGCAGAGTTCCCACAGTGACACAGACACCACTTGGTCTCGGTCATCACCCACCCACAGAAATGCGAGGGTGAAACGTATTACAATTTGAAGTGCCCTGCGCGAAAAATAACACAAAAATAAATGTCGCATTTGCGCGATCCATCCCAGTAGCACATTAGTAGATCATCATCGCAGCAATTTGGATCAATTTCACGTCCTTACGCTGGTCCGAGGAGGGTCCGAGTGTGTGCACGACAACGTATGCGTGTTCCGCTTAATTTAACACAAACAAAACGCTGCTACCGCATTTTCTACGCACCATGCAGAGCAAATTACAAGGCACCAAGTGTTCGCGAATTCAGTTTCATTCATTCGTAGGGGATTCAAGCTTAATTAAGTGCCCACCAGGAGGAGCGAGTAACCGACAGGGAATGTGTTAGCAGAGATGCGAAGGCAATTGAATTAAAAGTGAAGTCCGGGCACCTCCTGGGACAGCGAGATTAGCAAATTGTTCAATTAAATGGATACAAATGTGCCTTAGAAGGGAAGTTTGTTGTTGTATTTAGTTGATTCTGAACTTATTTAGAGTCGTGTTTCAATCCGGATGCTTACCTAAAACGAGATGAAAGAAAAAAACATAATTGTAAGTTGAAATGAAGGATATGGAAATTTGTTAAAGGGAAGGTAAACGTGCAAATATTACTTAAAAGCTAGCAGGGCGTGTACTAAAATACTTGGTTTCTTTTTTAATGAGCTCCCGCGTCTTCGCTGAGCTGGAGAAAAGTCACGTAGTCTATCAGCAAGACCACCTGCACCTTTTCCTTTCATTGTCCAATTGTATATTAACCATCGTATCATTCTAAAGAGCTCAAAGAGGTCATCATGTATTTTTTCAAACTTGAACAAATATTCGTAATGAACTTGGCAATGTCTTAATGTAGACCTTGTAATCTCTGTTTAAGTTATGTAGGGCCAGAGTTACTAAACCTAGTTTTTGAAAATATGTGCACACAGTCATCGCTAAAATTCGATCAATTTGGACTCTACTCAACATTCCAACTAACAAAAAAACTTCAAAAATTTAAGTGAAAAGTAAAGCAGTAAAGATTAAAGCACGATAAAAAAATAGTTCATTGTTAAAAATTACGCAGCAATGCGTCGAGTGATATACAATAAGATTATTTCTTTTCTTTTTTCCTGATAAGACGTACGTAAGAATTTTAATTGCTTTACATGTTTCCATGCGCCTTTAAATAAAAGTGATGTATCTCGTAGGCTTTGTTTGGTAATCAAAAATTTTATTTCATTGGGTTTTTCTTAGCGCGCGTGTAACGTAGACGACGCATTTAATTTTGGCTAAAAAAATAACACCTCCTGAGGTGACTTATTATTTTATTATTATTATTATCGAACATTAATTTTTCTTGAATTTTGAGCTTCTGGCTACGTTCAGTTTATAGAATGAATACTCCTGGAGACTCGGCAGTTGTGCGCAAGAGTTGAAAATTGTGGGGTAGCTTTACAGATCGGCTTTAAATGTACACCAGTACCAAGATCACTCATGGCCTTTTTTTTTCTAAAAAGCTGTAAGCATGGTTCTCAAAATGCCTCTAACAACTGAGAAGTCTGAGTAGTAAATTGGTTTTCAAGATCAAGTACTATAAAGTAATCGAGATATATCTCGGATCCTTTCGCGCATTGTTCCTGGTTCAGGAAGAATATTGATCGAAAAATTAAAACCTTATGAAAGCTTCTAAATAAATCCCCAAAATCTCTTCGATAAAGAACAGGTATGTTATTAAACCTGGCTTTTACATGATGGTTAAAGGCACTCAAAGCTAGTTTAAAGTGGTTTTTAATTTAGACCCAATAATGGTTAACGGAGACACACGGGCACTAACATGACATGAAAATTCTCATGATTATTTGATTTTAATGCTTTTCCTGTAGCTAGAAGAGAGACTAGACTGCGTCATTAAAATAAAAAAATAATATATTAGGTTGTCAAATATCTCCTGGAGCTCTGGCAATACATCATTTCAAAGGTCTTGACATAACCTACAAAACGACGCTATGCATGATTAGTTTGGATACGAGCTCTATAGCGCTTTGTACATAGCCGGAAAATTCAAAAGACAAAAAGGCGGAAGGGAGATATTTGACAATCTAATATATCATGAACTTAAAAGTTCTGAAGAATCATCAAGAAAACTGTCCGTTAATCGAATTCCTTTTGTCTGCAGTCATGCCAGGTTTGAACGTATTTTAAAGATGCAATTCTTTTGCTACTGTGAACTTGCTAGTACAACGGTGTATAGTCCGAGTACATGTGGGATGGTGGATGCTTGTGGATGCATGTGGGACAAAAGATCGTTTTAAAAAAGAGGTATACACAGCTTTAATATGCAGAAAAATTCCACATAATCAAAAAGACATCTTTTTAATAACGCCAAAATTCCAAAACTGAGAAAGCGTTTACCAGATTGCATTTATATCCGAAAATTTCAGATTCAGAAAGCAAATTAGAACTGGGAGGAAAGCGTAAAACGCTCAAAGAATAGTGTTCCAAATAGCATTCCGAAATAGCAAAAATTCAGAAAGCAAATTAGAACTGGGAGGAAAGCGTAAAACGCTCAAAGAATAGTGTTCCAAATAGCATTGCGAAATAGCAAAAATAATTAGGCACGCTTCAAATTGGGTCACTATAACTACATGCAGTCTTGGAATAAAAATCGTGACCAAAAGAGCTCAGCCAAAGCTGGACACTTATGAACTTTTGGACTTTCTATACACTGAAAAAAAAAAAAAACTAAATCCTCAAACGAGACTCGCATGACACAAACTTAATTCAGCGAGTACTCGCCCTCCTACGTGACCTGAGTTAGGGATGAACTCGCGTTCAGAGTTTGGATAAAACACTCAAAGCGAACGAGAAGCGAATGAAAATCTATAATGAAAAGCACTTAAATAACTACAAATAAAGGTATGTACATTCAAATATAGAAGAACTTAAATAAAAAATTAAGAAAAAACAGAATAAGAAAAAAAACCATCACCAACCTTAAACCAAAAAGCCACCTGCGTTCGGTCCGTTCCGAAATTCACAAAATGAATTTTTGCAGATTCCATTTCCGTTATCCACCATTTCGCCAAGGATGAACATTTTATTTGGTTTTTCGTTTTTTTTTTTTTCGTATTACGTCCAATCCATCAGAGTAGCAGGATCAGGCGGTGAGAAATTACGAAATGTGCAGGATACACAAAAACAAAAGCGATTTAAAGTGATTTTAAGCAACACAATAATAAAAGCATAGAAGAAGGAGAACCCGGAAAAAGAGAGAAAAAAAAGAAAAAACAAAATAAAATAATAAATAACAACAAAAAGTAAATAGATACAAGTGTACAAAAAAAGAATTCATTAAAATGCGAGTGTTAGTTTTGGAGTTGATGAACACACACACAAAAGACACACAGGGCTGGCATGCAAAGGGTGAGGGGACGCGAAACTAGGTTTTGGGACATGCACTATAAGGGCTCTGGAGGAGGATGCCGTGCTCAACGACTGATTAGCACGTTCTAAGTTGGCGATTAAGTGTGTAATCTGTGACTGGCGAAAGTGTGTTAAGTGCCAAGTGGGCGTTGCTGCTCCTCGTTTTGTTTCCTTTTTCAACAACAAAAGCCGAACCGAACTATCCCTACACTCGGGTGGTTGGGCGGCTTGTCGTGTGGCGGCCAACAAAAAAGAACAACTTGGATATCGATTGGGACCTTTAGGTTCTTTTAATGAATTAATTTCTTGCGGTCTGAGTTCGGAAGTGAAGTGGGAGCGTTCGTGGGGGTGGCGGAATGCTCCATTTGAAAGGAAATTATAATTTCCATCAAATCTGGGTCATTGGGGGATGGGCAGTGTGAATGCATCTTGTGTCGATTTTGAAAGGTTTCCCGACGAATGGCTGGCATCTGGCGGGTATTGTCAAGTGGTTTGATGACTTAAGAGGCTTAGGCTTATTGCCGCGCGGCACCGATTGATAGAGCTCTCCGCCCACTGCCCTCAACCGCCTGCCGTCAACTGCATTCACAACTGCAATAGTTTTATTGTAGACGACTGATTTCAGTAAACTAAGTCGATAGTCGGGTGTTAAGTACTGTATAACATCGAGTGATTGTTTAGTTTATCGATTTAGAAAGGCAATTTGGAAAATTGATTGCCCTGCATGTGGGACGTGTGAAGTGAGGCAGATGTTGGCCAAAGTGTGTGGTTGAAGATTAAGCGGACAGGTTGAAGTTCTCATTGCTTAACTTTGGTCATTTGAATGACATTAACTTTGATAATGACTATGACACTTTATGAAAGCTTTAGAACATCATATTTTTTTTAAGGAACGAAATCGGTTTGAATATGATGAGCAAACATCTCCTGATGAAAGGCAAATGCAATCGCGTTTTTAAACATCTCACAATTTAGTGTCAGTCTTAATTTTTTTTAAATTTTTGTGATTACCATTCTTTGGTTATACCAAAAATTACGAGGCAACCGATTCTGCTGAATAATGACGGAAATACAAGACAAGACAAAACAAATAGGATACATATACCACCATCATTTTACTAATAAATGTTACGTATACGTCCTCTGATTAGCAATACCATTGGTTCTCACATTTTTTGTAGAAATGCTGTGTTTAAAAAATGTAATTCAAAAGCCACAAATATAAATGATGTGTGCCTTGGAGCATTGAGAGAGAAAATACGATAAACTTCGGTAATTATTTGCAACTCGACTGTTTTTGTTTTTAAAAAAAAATTGTTGTCTTCTGATACACAAATATGTTTCAAGCCCTTTCAAGGAATTACTTCATCCATCTTTAAAAATAAAAAGATCATGACCCGATCTGTGGTTCGCCTTTGGCAGTTACATACTCTGCACTATCGTAAAATTGAACGGTGAGTTGACTAAAACAATCATTCTCTTTTTAGCTAATTTTTTTGACAGATCAAAGAAATAAATCAAGGATTTTTTAAAAAGTTTGCATAAAAATTGTATTGCATTGACAAATGACGAGTCGATCAATCACCAGCACATAAACAGCATAAAAGTTGCTAGAGAACTAGTCAGACATAATCAAGCAGTTATCAACCATTAGAAGAAAGTTGGATACAAAAATAAGCTCGATTTTTCAATATCACATGAATGAACAGAGAAAAATTTAATGAACCAAATTCCTATTTGCAATTCGGAAAAAATATAGTTCTTTCTGAAGCAAATAATTACGGGCGAAAAAAGTGGATCACGAACAACAATGATATGCAAAAAAGATCAGTGACGAAGAAAAGTGGCGAAACCAGGTTTGAAGTCAAGAAAGGCAATGCTGCGTATCTAGTGTTGCAAGGGAATTTTTCATTATAGGCTTCCACAACCTGGTCGAACGCTTGCTCTGCTCACTATTGCCTACAATTAACGAAATTGAAGAAAGGAATTCAATTAAAATGGCTGGAATGATCAACAGAAAATGTGTTGTGTTCCATCATGCAACACCAGACTACACACATCTTGCATGGCCGGAAGAACCTAAGACAGCTGGGCTGGGAAGGTTTGATGCATCCACCATATAATACAGACCTTTCGCCTTCAAATTATTATGTGTCTTGATCTCTACAGAACTCTCTTAATGCAAAAAACACTCGGAGCAGTTTTTCGCTTTCAAGAATAATTCAGTTCCATTGGCCCATCTACGTACATTTCTGCACAAATGGAATAATGGATACCTCAAAAATGTGAAAAAGTAATTGATCAAAATGTAAGAAAAGGTTTTCATTTTTGTTTAAATATGTGAACACCTAGATTAAATGAACTTAGGCGTTGTCAACACAATCACAAGCCTCTAAATCAAAATTCCTGCCCAAGCTGCAGGGATCGAAAAATATTTGAAGATTTTTAATAAGGAAAACGCTTGTTGAGGGGTCTCTGTTACATCCGTAGGTAAGTTTTCTTCCTCATTAAAAAAATGACTGGAGCTGCATGAAACAGTCAAGACATTAGTCTCCAAAAAAGTTTTCATGGTGCCTAAAATTGCATCATATAAAAATATTCGATTTTGAAACGGTTAATTCGAATTTCTTCTAATATTGCAATAGCACCTTTTTAGCATACCAACTCGCCGTGCAGTTTTTAATTTTATTTTTAAAGTAATCAATGTCGGCATAAGATCTCCAAAAAATATGTTCTTATCTTGCTGGAGATGGTTTATTGCTATTAACAAAGGCGTAACTATTAGATTCAAGTACCCGTCGATGTACTTAAAAAAGGACTTGAAAAGTATTTGTTCTTGACGATATTCAAGTACCCAGTACATTGAATGTACTTACATTTTTTTTAAGTATAAGTACAAGTACAGAGTGCTAAGTACTAACTCAGTACTGGAGCACAGATTTACTTAAATACTTTACAGCTCTGGTTGAAATGTAACATTTTATTGAGATTGCCCTTCACCGATCCCGAATATATTTTTATTGCACCAATAAATGTCTGAAGCAGTATTAAATATATTAAAATAGTTTTAAGCAAGGACCTAATGCATCTTTTGTTTTAATTGCGCCAATATTTTTCGAGTTCTGAGTAGATGAAGTCATGTTGTCCACAAACAACACTGGGCATGAAAGGGTTAAATAATTAAATACGTGGTAGAATTTAAGGCTGCGTTTCCATTATATTTCACATCGATATCTAAAAAACAAAATTTCATCTTGCAGCCTTTCGCTTTTGTCACTCGTCCTGGTACTCATCTCGACAATAGCCGCGTACATAACTTTTTTTAACAACTATACTGACCAGCAACCTTAGTAGAAAGTCCTCACTAAAACTACGACGTTAAACTCTCAATACCAATCAAAGCCCCAGCAATGATCTGCGTCACCCGTTCAACTACCATCACCGACACTTATTTACGCCACCACCGCAGGTTGCCGCCTCAACTGAACGCCTCACAAATTCGAGTTAATCGCACCCAGGCCCGTGCCAAGTGACTGACTGGCATGCTAATCGCAAGCCCAATTCACAGCGCTCTCTGCGCGATCAACGCTTCCGTCCGCCCCCAAAGTCAAGTTCACCTCATTCACACCGGAACATTGAGCAGGTCTTCACCTTGATGATGGCTTTTCATTGCGATTCAAGCCGTCACAGCACATGAAGGGAATTAGGCGGCCCAGCGAAGGGGATCTCATGGCAAATGGCACGACGATGCCGGTGACAAAAAGTCGTGACTTAAAAATTCGATCAAATCTGAAACTTTACCTTACACGGTAACGACACAACGCCACAACGACACACCGACGACACAGTGTGGTGGGTGGGTGTGGTGAGTGACATCAAACTTAGCTCTGAGCCTCCGGCCAGACCTTCACTTTGGACGGATTCCGAACAATGGTGCAGCGTGTCTGTCGTCGAAGCGTAGTGAAAAACAGATCAATGGAAGCCGGAGACCGATCGCACGCGCGGCCACCGTTCGTTGAGTTCGTTTAGGTCGACTGACGCTGGTTCAAGTTCAAGCGCTAGCGGTGACGGTGAGGGATGACGGGTTCGTGTGACGGACGATGGAGAGCCTCTGGGCTTACGGTGTGCAATGGCGTTCGGTTCTAAAGGAAAGTCGCGTTGGTCGCGTGTTGCTACGTTGCGGACTTGAACTCTGACTCTTGGACAAGTTGAAAGCGATGGAATTTTGCTTTATCCGACAAAATTGAATGTTCGCAGTTGGAGGGCTCGAGAGTTAGGGCGAAGAGGGGAAAGGAGGGTGGCAAAATAGGATCAAGGAACAAAGAAGATTTGAGTAAGAATCTATGAAACTCGACCTAATAAAGCAGCGACGGTTCCACACAGATCTGGCTCAATAGATGGAGAGAAAATCCGACGGTTCAATGGGTCTCATCTTTTAGGCCTTTCGACCAGGAGCGATCAGACAACTGGCCAGAAAAAAGAATGGCAAATGTACCACCAGGAATCTACTGCACTCGAGCAGAAATGTAATGACGATTTCATGTATAACCAGCCTAAGAAAATTGAAGAGAAGCCAGTCTTCTGTCTTGTTAGTGACCTCTAGGTGATAGTGAATCTTGTTCAAAAATTCAAAAATACAATCTTGAATCTTTGTTCAAATATTAAGGAATGACATGAGGTGTTAACAATGAGAAATGGATGGAAGCACCGTCGCACAGTGGGGCAAAACTCCTCAAACCTGGCAAACTTTCCTCAAACCATCTGCGCTACTGTGCGACGGTCTTTAGCTAGGCACAGTTATCACCTGAACTTTGATCTTCATCATTACATTTTTTTAGGACCACTGTGAAAAATGTTTATGGTTCGACGTAAAAAGAGAAAGGAAACACCGATTCAAATTATTGAAAACGCGTTATGACAATCCCCACATTTGAAGATAAGGACTCGTTTATAAAAATCTAGTAAGCTGCAAGCTATTAAATAATTCGGGAAACCCTGCAAAGATTTGTAGTTCCATTTCAGAGCACACCAAGCCACACATTTTCCACAAAAATCGTTTATGCTTCATCAACGCACTGTGCACATGTGGTTTGTTAGTAAAACATGCAGCATTCTGTTTATTTTTATTTTTTTTTTTAATTTAAAAATTACTCACCTTAGGTAACGAAGCCAGGACCTGCTGTTTGACATCCCAAACAAGTCGATCAGCCGGAAACTGCAAACATTTGTACACATTCAGCTCGGGTACGTGAATCCGGACGAGCAGCCAACCGTCCCGTGGCTCTGGTGGCGGATCATCATCGAATCCGAGCGTATTGTTATCCATTTTAAATGTCACTGAGCACACACACACACGCGTACACTGCAAAGGACACCTATTTCTTTAAAACTTATAAATTCACGTTCTGTTTTTCTTTTTTTTTGTTTATCGTCGTTTGTTCTTGCAAAAGGATTTATTCGAAAATATTTGGTTTTGATGGGTAAGTTTTTTTTTTTTTGTTTTCGCTTAATTTGCCGATTCTTTTGTTTCGATTATTTTATGGAAAATTATTGACGTCGAATTGAAACTGGAACATCGTCGCGGACATTTTTAACTCACGCGCAGAATTCGGAATGATGGCGGAACACATGATTGTGTGCGGAAGGGTAATTCTGGAAAGGGAGAAAAAGAGAAAGATACTTAAATAAAAAAGTTTGAGGGGGTGTTAAATTTTTTTTTTCTGTTACGATTACAAAGGTTTATTATAGAATAATAAACCAATAATTAAATTGTATTTCAATAAAAATGGTTTCACAAGTTTCTGGCAGCTTAAAACGCACATGCGAATATGAGATACGCGATCAATTGGATGTGTGAATGTCAGGGCAGAAAACGCAACTGGAAAGCTGGAATTTATTCAATACTCTGATATAATTCGGAACACACTACAAAGATCTTTGCGAAAACTGGCAATAGTAAAGGAGTTTAGAACGTAGAACAAACAAACAAACAAACATTAATTTTTATATTAGGTTGTCAAATATCTCCTAACCTACAAAATGACGCTATGCATGATTAGTTTGGATACGAGCTCTGTAGCGCTTTGTACATAGCCGGAAAATTCAAAAGGCAAAAAGGCGAAAGGGAGATATTTGACAACCTAATATATAGAAAAAAAAAAGAAGAAATCCATTTGTACTATGAAAATCAATTAAAGACAGTCAAAGTAAAGTGAAAACAAATGAAATTCTTTTTTTTTTTTTTTGTAATTAACACATATGTTTAGGCCAAAGCTGGACCCATTGTGCTGCCAACCAATTCTTGGGTTCCAAAACAAAACCAGAAGAATTTTTCGGTTTAGTTTCTTTGTAATAACGAAACGTGTCTTCCATTTTTAATTTCTTTGCACTTTGGAGCACGGCGTTCTTTAGAATACTAAGAGAGAACATTGTACGTTCAAACAATTGCTAGATTCTGACTTAAAAATGCTTATGCTTTTAGTTTTTGTTTCACCTGCTCCATACAATTGTCAGCAATTGGATTCAAAAATATTAAATTTGAACTCATCAGCAAAAATTACTCGCTCCCAGAATAATTCTTCCTAATATCAAATACAGAGTTGAAGAACCAACACCAAAGAACTTGCAGCTAAAAAAAAATTCTGAATTTTTCATTGCATATTTCTAGGCCAGGCATATTCTTGTCATCCACAAAGCGGATTAATTTTGAAATAAGTTTTTCTGCGAAAAATGTTTTATAAAATCAATAAGAAATAGTTAAATTTAACATGAATATATTTCCTATTGTTTCTGAGCGCGGACTCGACACAAATCACGAGTTTCCTCAGGAATTCATTCACATTCTGTTGAAGTGAGCTCCTCCTTCACACTTAACGACTAGCTTCTTTGAAATTCAGCATTGTATGTGGGTCACCACTTCCAACTAATAAAAAGCGGTTAATTTTTTCCGTTTTTCTGCATGCCGCCTTCTACTTTTCAATGTCCAGGTCGACATACAACTGCGTTTGATTTTCTTCCCTTGACCACGACTACTCTAGTCATAAGATCAACTCATTTCAATATCTATTCACCTCTTCACATCATTTCCCAGCCCCACCTCAAAACAACTGACCTTTTGCTTTGACAACCACGTGGACGAAGCCCATAAAAAGTATCAGGCCGCCATTAAAACAGAATAAAATATGAATAAAGTAAACTGATTTTTTTCCTTCTCGATAATTGTGAAATCTGAAACACAATTTCGAAGTAAGAGAAAAAGTAGAACGAAGAAATTGATGACCGTTGCGACGCGCGATCAAATTCGCTAATTTTTTATTAATTTAATAAATTTTTGCTGTTTGTTGTATTTATGTGCGATTATCGCTGCGATAAAAAATGTTCGTTGGCAAATATTGAGAAAGGCGTTGTGGGAGTAGATTTTGGAGAAACAGTCAATCGTGATATTTGATATTTGAAGACGAAAAAAAAATAGGAGGGACGGGTGCTGGGTGGCATACGGGAAGGGGACAAGGTCGTCGAGTCGGATAGGAATTCGAATCGTGTTTTAGGTTTCACTTCAGTCACCGTTTCTAGGAGATAAAATAAAAAACGAATGAAAGGACTTCACCTGGCTGGACTTCAAGCAATCCCAACATTTGAACGCACTTGTGTGGAGAGGCAGATTTAGTCTTACTGAGATACACACAAACCGAGCATTGATGGTGACATCCAATCCGGATGAAGAAGATCTTCATCTTTTTTCGATAAAAGCATTTCCCACCGAGCGGTAGTTGGAATTGGAACAAAGTCGAGAGTCACCTGACTTGTTACTCAAAATCCAGGAGACCAGCGGAATCTTCAACGTCACGCCTCTAAGATTCTCTTGAACGGCACGGCAATGACTTTATCCTGACGGACGAAGAAAGGAAACAATGACTGATCTCTGACACATATTGTAGACCAACGAAGACTTTTGGAAACTCCTTCCTTGGCCACACCGCTATTCGGCTTCATCACAATGGCGAAAAAATCTATTCTGTCCTATCCTCACATTTTAAAACCCGTCTCGTCTGCGCGGAAAAAGGGCAGAGTTCACGTCAACATAAATCAACCGTCAACCAAACCGGACTGGGCTCTCAATCAACAGCTGCATCTTCCTCTCAAACCGCCCGCTCCTCAAGTTTCCTGTGGCCACACCGGAAAACCCTGAACCCAAAACAAGCCTCGTCACCGTGAACCGTGTTTTGTGTGTTAAAAACAAAAACCCGACTCAACTTTAGACACGCATCCGAAACACCATCCCAATTGCATCATCACCAGCAATATCCAGCTTCCTACTCATGCATCGCTTTTGCGTAAATCACGCGCAACACCCAACTCATTTGTCTGACCCGAATGCCGATCCAACAAATTACTCGATCGCATTCAAATAACTCCGCCGCTGGGAATCGTGGCTGGAAATTACCACCACCGCCACCGCCGTAGTCGCCGCTGCCGTGAGCCACAAAAGCGCGCGCCCAAGCGACGGTGGCGTCCACGCCTTAACTTCAAGCGCCGCCGTTCGCAGCTGTGGCGCTGTATCGAAGCCAATTGACACCGCGTCGCACATAACTGGCAGCCTGACAACCTGCCAAGTATCGCAAAAATTCAAATCCACGTGGCCAGAGCATTGCTAGCGGGCCAACGGCTTGTCTCTTATGGCGCACGCTTGCTCATTAAGACGTAATGCAATTACTGCTGCAATTAAGAAATTTTTCGACACACCAACGGGGGGAATAGATACACTTTATTGCCCCCACCGTGGACTTTCTCCGCAGCAGCAGCGGCACAACTGTCTGAGATCTGAGTCTGGGTCTGAGTAAGCCGAACCCAACTCGGGACTAGAAAGTGATTAATAAGCCAAGGTGCGGCTGTCTCGAGATGATGTGACAATTCCGCACCCTTTCCGAGCAGGGATCTGCTAATCTTACAATGTGGATATGTGGGTGGCAGATGATCGATTTGGGCGGTGGCGTTTAGAACTCATTATGAGGCGTGACGTATGCGCGGTACATTTTTGCGTGCAAATCGTGATTCCGGTTACGATCAAGGAAAGCCGGTCGATCAGGAATCTGGATTCGTTGTGTATGTAAAGAGCGTGGCTTGATTTCGGGGAGAAAGTGACCCTTTTAGTTTAAGCTCTCGAATCGGTTGTAATTGGATTTAGAGGCCTGCTGGATTCGTGTGGTCATGGATTGGGCATTGAACACCCTAAAAGGCGTAAAAAAAAACTCGTCTTACTGTTTTTATTGATCACGGCGCTAGTTGAAAACGCAGTTTGATTTAGAATGCTGCTCGTTGATTGCGATTATAATTTATGCTTTCTATCTTTCGATTCTCTTAGATTATTCGATTTAAATCGCTCTTTATTGCAGACTTTGATATGGGCATTGAATTAGATTCTTATTTCAATTTGAGACAAAGTCCAGTTGCAATAATAAAGGGGTATTGCGACCATAACAATTTAACATGGAGCTTTTAATGAAAACTGTTATTGTACCTATTTACTTTAGCTAAGTGTATTGTTGCCTATATAAAGAAGCCAGAAGAAAAATTCTGATGTCTCTTAAACTCGAATCGTGTATAAAGTTGTCAGTAAGTCTTCAAATATTAATTTCCTTATTCGAGTGGTATCAAATTTTCAAACAACAGTGTAACACATCGTAGACAGACGCATGTTTATGAAATCAAATTTATTTTCTCTTATCTATCTAAGGGACTATACTGCAACACTTTGATTGAATATAATAATAAATTGCATAAGAGCCTGTAGAGGGCCAGAGTCTAGCTTTTCGCGCCTCTTAAGCGTTGTGAGCGGTATAATTTGACACTTGTGTACGAGACCTACTGTTTAATCCCTCGACTGACACATTGTGTGTACTTGTGAACCTTGCCTCATTTAACGTCCTACTATCTCCCGATTTATGTTCTCCTATTCGGGGCTTTTCTTAGTCGTCTTAGTCTTAGTCGAAATTGCTCCATTTAATCAATTCAAATTTGAAAATTCGCAGCATAAATCACGTAATCGGAGAGTTCCATAGTTTCTTTTTCGTTGACATTTCGACTTTATACTAACAGCTAATTTTCGTTCTTGAAAATTAGTTTTCGTCCCAATTTCTTGGAACACATCTCGACATTCTCGGGAATTGCTGAATTGTCAGATGCAGTTAAGGCAGTTTACCAAACGCTGTCAATGCTGAAATTAGGCTCCTAGGCACTTCTGGCTATCGAAGATCATTCATTCCTAGATGTCTACGTAGAAACGAAGAATTTCTGTTTTCAACATTATTGTTCCGTAAGTAAAACAATTTGAAACAATATAAAACAATTTGAAAAAAAAAAAAAAAACTTTCTCTTTCATATGGATCTTCAAATTTCGTCTGCAGCAATGACTCCTTTCAAATTGTCAAATTGGATCAGCATGCAGGAGTTATTAAAGTTCAACTGACAAAAAAAAACAACCATGTCAATAAAAGCTATAGCACAATTCGGATTAAAGGCAATTGAAAAAAAAAATTTAAATCGATCTTCGATGTTCATGTGTCTTTCTTTCGAATTACTGAAGATCAGAAACGAAAACTTCAATTAAAGAAATTATAATGTACGATTGTGACAAACATCGTAAAAAGTGTTTTTCGTTACAGGTCCTGTTTCGGGTTTGAGTTCGTGTCGAGAAAAAACCGCATTGCGTTCTGATTCCAGTCGTTCCATACAGCTCCCTGTCTGTCTCTTATCTCCAACAACTTGTCACCTGTCACTTATTACATTCCTGTGCTTGTCGTACACATTCCCCGTGTCACATTTCTGATCAGGCCGTGTACAAACAGTTATCACACCGTTCAGAATACACCTTTGCTGTCATATTAATCAAAAAAACTTCAAAGAACCTTATCACACTCGTAAGGGTCTTAATTTTCGACAGCGAAACGTGACGCGTGTTGCGAGTGAGCCACACAAAGTATTGCTGCCTAATTTACTCAAAAAACACTTATCGGCATGGAAAAATGTCTCCATTGGGTGCTTTTGTTTTTTTTTTTAGCAGTAATCGATTGGAAATTTATTTCGTCGGAGATTAATTGGTATGCAACCGGCGATTTGGGACCGATAGGCTAATCAAAAGAACTGTGCAAAATAAAATTGAAAAAGAGCAAAACTGAAGTGAAATTTTTTTAAATTAAATTTTAATTAGAAAGATATTCGATTTGGTGAAGATCGATGAATGGAATTGGGGTTAAAATGTTGTGTCGTGTCGCCGCTTTCACGTGACGCAACGAGTGTGGCGTGAATGGAAAAATGTGGATAAATACTGATTGAATGATTGAAATGGATAAGAATTAAATTGAGGAGAATGAGGAGCTAGATAAGAGGCTGTTGGCTTTTAAGTCATTTGATCGGAAGGGTTTCGCTGTCGCTAAGCGTTAGGAGCGCAATCAGTCAGCTTGTAAGTTTTGAAAGGAATGGAAAATCAACAAAAGATACAAGAAAATCAGAATAAGGTATCTATCGAGCTGATGATGTCGTTGAGAATATCAAATTAACGAAAACTCATTCGAAATTAATATGGAACCAGTTTTTATAAATAGGGCAGATGTAAAGACAGATTTCAATGTGTTCCCGATAATATAAAAACGCAAAAAATCGTTATAAAGGTTTATATAATAGATTGATTGAATTTTTCTATTAAAAACATTTCTATTTCTTGAGTCATTACCTAACACTCTTTCTGTCTCTAAATTTGGCCATTTTTTTTGCATAGGTTGGGAGACATTCAAGCTCGGTCGTTTGTTTAGTTTAAATGGGAGTTATTTTCATTGTTTCATTAATGAAAATAATAATTGTTGATTTTTGTAAAGAAAATTTTATTTAGAAAGAAAGTTATAGCTTATTAAATACCGTTTGCCAGAAGAATTAACAGTTAATCCAACTGCTCACTGCGATAATGGCAAAAGGACTTTTTATCAACCATTTTGGATGGATAAATTTAGGTTTGCGACTAAGAAGGTGTATTTCATATTTGCCTAAAATCTACAGAGCATGGACTTATGACTCAAAATTTTTCTTTTCATGAACCGCGACTTCCATCCATAATCTCGTGCTGTATTCAAATTTATATTATGCTTGCTGAAAAGGGTCATTTAGTTGCTCAGCCATATAAAAACCAAGAAACTATGGAACTTATAGCCTCGATGTTGGAGCTCTCTTAAAGTGGTTAAAAATTGACAATTCTTCAATTCTTTTGTCTCAGCAAAGTCGTTATGGGAAACTTTAGTTGATTTCGACATAAGAAATTTTTCGAGAGTTCTGTAACAAAAGCAGTTTTTCTAACAATGATATAACTAAGCCTTTAACTTAAACATGAGAAAAAATTGTCAGCTGAGTATTTGAGTATTAACTGGACTCGCTTGCCTTCATTCCTCATCATTATTTAAAGGCACTGGTCGTTCCTTCGCATCATCCACACAAAGTGTTTTCGACTGACTGCATATCCCGTCTATTCACGACTCCAACCCAAAAAAAAAACTGGGCCAAGTAGCAGACATTACCGAGAAGCTCGTCCCTCGCTAAAAACTTTAAATGATCTAAAAAAAATGCAAAAATTCACCGACAATGTGTCGCCACCGCCCATTCCTGAGTGTCATCATGTCCCCAGACAAAACAGAAACCCCTAACGTACATCCCCCACCGCATCCGAAGCCCGTTATGGCTACAGAAAGGAAAAAAGGAAAAAGAGAAATCGAATTATCATAGCAACTGGCACCATAAAAACTTTTCGGTTCCCTTTCTTCTCCTTCGCATCCTTGCAGCCAGAAGACACATCTTTCGCTCCAAAGTTGTTTGCGTTAACTTTTTCACATCTAATTTCGTGTTTCACTTTATCCGCTGCTCACCCTTCCATGTTCCTGTAGCGAATTTATTGCTGAAGGGTTTTTTTTTTGTTTTTTTTTGGTAATTTGTTCTCTTTGTGTGGAGCTTTCTGTTTGATTCTTACGTACAGAAGTCCTCGGATTGTCCGGATTATTTATGGGTCACCACAGTTCGCCATTTGGATGTGATAAGTAACGCCCTCGTTCGCCAGCGCAACCACATCAAGTGGAATATTAAACAATTTCGCCGAGCAAATGGCACTGAGCAACCCCAACGCACCCTATCTGTCCGAAAAAAAAAAATGAGCTCCGCACGAATATTCGAGGAAATTTTCTGTTAATTTCTCGAGAAATTGCTACCTCGTCCGGAAAGCGGAAAACGGAAATCCGGATCCAAGTGAATGTGTGTGCCCCTCCACGTTTTGACGTGTAATTTTTTGACATTTGGTCCGGTTACTGTGTGGCTGTGAATGTGGATGTGGATGTCAAAAATGAAATAATCGTCGTCGTCATCATTATCTTTGGGTTCTGGGACGGTTGGGATCCGCCGGAGCACTTAACCAACCAGTTTCCCTCTGCACCCCCTCTTCGTTTGTTTGTGCCATGTTTTCCAATTGATTGACGCAAAGTGGTGGCTCACCCCAAAAAATGAAAGGGTATCCCCGACGATGCCGTGATTCGGTAATGAAACGAAAACATAATAAGGACCGCATTATGTGCGGGGATGACATGGGGTGCAAGAGCGTGGTAATCATTGTAATTGGTAAGAAATTGTAATGGGGTGGGATCCCGCTCCCATCATTCGACGAACGTGTACATTTCGGTTGAAGGTCAATTTGATTGTTCGTTTGGTGAAGTGGTGTGTGATCAGAGGTTGTGAGTGGAATTAGGTTCGTTCAATTTAACGAAACCTAATTGTGTCAGTTGGTGGAGGAATTTAACAACATTGATGCGTGGCTTTGAATTTGAACAGCGGTTTTGTGTTCTCAGCTGTGGAGAAGTTGATAAAGGGATTAGGAAGTGCGATGAAAATTTTGTAGATGCTAATGAGCCAGAGGAGAAACGGAAAGCGAGTTTTATTCCGCTTTACAATAAAATGTAATGTTTGAAATTGTTGTTGACTTATATTTCAGTTGAAAAATTTGTAAATTCAAGCAAGAGCAAGCTGCGCTTGTAATCAGTCAATATTCTAACACTATAGAAAATAAAATGTCTATCTATCTGTTGTAGAATTGTCACACATAAAAACACTCGAATTATTGTTGAAATTTCGAATTCTGAAAACGAACCTAGTGTCTCCTTGTAGCTGTCAAGAACGACGTCTCAAATATACTTATCGATTGAAAATCTTGGTCTACATTTGTTACTTTATTTTGCAGGTTGTAGAGTCTTACAATTGATCCATTACTGTTATTTTACCCATGTGAATAAAACATCGTTGATGGCTTATTTTTCGCTTAGTTGTGGGCCTTTTCTGCATTTTTTATCGTTCCTCTATGCATTCATAAAATTAATAACCCATTTTGACATCAAGAAGGTATAAATAATTCAATAAAATAGATTGCCACTAGACATGTGGTAGCTTTAGCTGATTCTAGATTTTGAACTTCGCAGCCCGGATTCAGTACTGCAATTTTTGGCCCGTAACAGCTGTAAAACTAGGAATGGTAAAGTTAGTTTTCATTTTTAATGCTCTTGAATCCATATTAATCTAAGGTACTTAACTAATTTAACGCTATCTTAACTACTTTCCTGTCCCTATGCAGGTTAGTGCCTGCTAAATGGAACTTTTTAAAAATTATATCCTTCTGTGAATTGAAAAAGACATCGACAGACTAATGCTAAAAGCAGATGTGCAGACTTTCTTATGCAATATACGAGAGTATATGTAGCTGAATTTATCTAAATTCTGCACGCTAGTTTCTAATTTAGCTGCGCATCGGCAATATTACCAAAACATAAAGTAAATATATTTGAAATTTAGAAATGACTCTGACTTCTGACGTTTGACTTTGTTTATTATAAATAATAGCTATTTGTTGTCATTGCAACTGATATGCCGTAATGTCGTTAAATTCTACACGTTTGTCACGTCTGAATCTCTTTATACAGCGCTGCTTGCAGAAAATCTGCTCATCTGTTTCCAGCATAACGCTTGCAACTAAAACTAAGAAAACAATGAAATATTTAGCACCGAAATCGAAACTTTTACTATCTACTTCATTTATAGGTGATTTGTGCTTAAAATCAAAGTCGCTTGCTCTACAGTGACGATATTATATCAAAAACCGCATCATGCACACCTCTACTTTTGAAATCTGTCAATTGAATAACATCTTCAACTTCACAGCTTACAAATTCATTCGTTTTAATGTCTCACACGTATTTTCTGTTGACGCCCGTCATTTAAAATATGATTAAAATTCAAGGCATTTAAGCTTTTGTTTTAATTTTTTCCTGCAACCTGGTCAAACGTTTGTTTTTTACTTTGCTTTCATATTAATTTCTCTAACCTCTTAAATAGATGCTATTATTGCTATCAGCAGCTACACTTAGGCGATCATAACTTTATGATACTAAATCTATTTTAACTTTTTTTATCGTCACACGTCATAAACCTAATTTTACTAAATATACCTTGAGGCGACGTAAAATGTGCATGCGAAATAAGATCCCAAATTAGGCCATTTAATCGGTTCTTTGGCATGGTTGAGTCTATAATCTCTCTGCAACTACTGTTTAATCCAACAGCCCCAACCCTTCCACATCAGCTAACAAGGCCTCCAACACGCTTAACACTTTTACATGTTTTTTTGCGTTTCGGTTTTTTGTTTTGTTTTTGTTCTACGTTATCGTGCCTGAGACCCATTTCCATTTCCCCATTGTACACGCTCGTAAATAACAATTAACATCGCGCGTATATGTAAAACAAATACCCAGTCATTGTCGATTAATTTCTTATCTGCCGCGTTGTTGGTTTCGAATTTCCCTCGCTACGATTGCAGTGAGGCCGATGATAAAGGCACTTCTTACCCAACGCGCATTTGAATCACAGTACAACAAAAAAAATCGCTAGTAGTCATCACCAAGATAACGTATCATGATCTTGACAAAAGTGTGACATCAGTATGCGCCTCTGAAGCAGCGCCAGCACCTTAAGAAACTCTCTTATCACTCCCTGCTGAGTATCGGAGTATCTGAGCCATACTCCGATGCCCGCTGTAATTACAAAAAAAAAATATGTGGGCCTGAGCCGATTAATTTGCGTGTACCGCTGTGCGATTTAATTAGTGGAACCGCTACTCGACTGTCTGGTTGTTAACTAATTGAACATCTGTTCTTGTGGATACGAATATGGTTCGTGCCTCGCCGTTGAGATACAACGTAAATGCATGACCGAGCTAGCGGGCGGACGATGACCATGTAAGGGGCGTTGAGTCAGGCGCGAGTGAATGAATTTGCATGTTGGACTGGCGGAGACCTTCGAAGGTGTGGAAGCGGCGCGACTGAGGTGTTTGCCGGATGATGATGATGGTCTCAAGGACGTTGGTAGCGATGGTAGTTTATCCTGGGTGGGGGTGGCAGTGGGTGTGTGTGTAGAATGTGTGTACTGTGGGGGTGTTCAAAGAATTATCATGGAACGGGAGCAGAAAGAAGTTGGCAGCTTGTGGGCGACTGTTGGTCGCCTCAACACCTTTTAGGGTGGTACAAAGTTTGAAAAACGGTGCAAAAAATATGTAGAATATAAGCGAATTTCCAGAGTTAACCTTGTTAGGAATTTATTGAAAATGATAATTGGAACATGCAAGGCACATAAAAGAGCGAGCTTTGTAGAAGATTGGAATGGGGTATAATAAAATCAACGTTTCAAATGTAAGTTGGAGATGCATTATATTGCATTTTTTATGTTGCATGTGTAATGCAAAAGTGAAATCCTATTATTTTACATCACGGCAATGTTCCGGATCATTACCTCTCAGGTTGATGACTACAAATTAGTTCTAGTCTTTTTGCGGACAGAGCAAGATCGCAGTGAAAATATCACTGTATGACACTTTTACAAAATTAGCAAAAACCAGAATATTTGGACAGATGTCAAGGCATTGGAGGAGGCTTAGATAAAAGCATACTAACCCTTTAATGAAATGAACATACTTTTGGCTTTTACTGCTTTTAGTTCATTTTCTTTTTATGAAAGTTAATTACACAATAAGGAGTGGCCACAAAACTTCTGGATATAGACCTTATTCAGCTATGACGGTATTTGTAAACCAAGGCTTTTCTAGCACATTTTCTGCCTTTTCTAAATTTTTTGACAATGTTACTGCCTTCCTGTAAATTTGTTTTCCATAAACACACATTACTTTTCAATTGGGTTTAAATTCAGGGACCTCGATGGCCACTTCAATGCGAGTACATTTACATCCCAAAAATGTTCTTTGCTCCTGCTCCTCCTCTTTACTTTTGCAGAGTAGTAGCGCTAAGCATACTCTAACATATTCTACCTAATAGAAATATGTCTAGTGTTCATTTTTAAGCAACATTTTAATAAAATTCGTTTTTCCTATGTCGCTAAAATCGTCGCAGATAATTACCTAATAGATTTGTTTGGTAAATCATGACAAGATTCAAGCGTAGTAAGTAATCCTAGCGTTGATAGCATTTTAAAGATTGATCTTTTATGTGAGAAAGGCAGCAACGGCTTTATCTTTGTGCACAACTTTTCTGATGTTCAATTGGCTCTCAAAATTTGATAAAACCGTTGTATTTCAATTGAAAGACTTAATGCTTTTATTATTTGGAAAGAAAAGAGTTTGTTTTTACGGATTTTAGTGAAAATTGTTTTTTTTTTAAGTTTGTCACAATTTTTCGATCCCTCTGCCTTTGTTAACCCAAACAAATTGACTTTCAACATCATTTGCAGGCGATAACCACGCTTATTCTGAGATTCGAACGATTCGTTTATTCTATTCGATATATCTATTCATTCGAATGAATTTTCCGTATTCTGAGATTCGAACGAATAGTATTCATTATATGTATATGGGGCGGCGTAACAGCCCGTTGAGAGCCAGAGCCTAGCTTTTTCGCGCCTCCACTGTGTTGTGCGCGTTATAATTTTGTCACATGTGGAGGGGACCTACTGTTTAATGCCGGTTCCGAACGGCGAATTGCGAAAGCTTTTCATGACAGAAGTACTCCAGGAAGGTTGTCAGTCGTTCGCTGGAGGTGGGGCCGTGAAAAATGTTTGTGGTGTTATTTTTTTTTTTTTTTTTTTTTTTTTTTTTTTTTTTTTTTTTTTTTTTTCAAAATTCATTGTCGGATGAATTTCAATGAATTTAATTTTATGAAGTTGGCTGTTTGAAGGAAAATTTTTCAAATCTATTGACATTCGGATTTAAAAACAATCAAAAAGAGCAACGAATATAAGATATGGCAGTTGTGTTATTTCACATAGTCAGACAGGAGCAGATTTGCAAAAGAAGGATAATGGATGCATCCGTATCAATTCGGTTAGTTGAAAATCGGGATTTTCCTCCATTAGTCTTATCAGCAATTCGTGATTGCGACCTACATACATTAATAAAACCAACATATAATTCATAAAATTTAAAATTGTAACAAAAATATCTGAATTTACATGTTTTGCGAATGTAAACGGTAGGAAAATAACGAACGAAAGGAAAATGACATTTCATTCGAATCATTCGAATGCCAGAATACGCTTTGAAAATGAATTTTCGGTTGCTAAGGTGAACTTTCGAATCGTTCGAATCTCAGAATACAAATCGTTCGAATTCGACTCACTTTTGAACGAAAACGAATCTCAGAATAAGCATCAACACTTTTTTGTCAAAACTGCTGCACTGCCATTCTCGTAAGGGTGTAAGAAACACCTAATTTGGTAACAGCACAAGTCGTTTTATAACTCACAGCCTACATATACGACTTAATTCAATTAAAGACCGAACGGCGTTGTGGTGACTCACTTCAAGAACCCTAGAGAGAGCTAAAAATGGAGACACCGACACAAAAAACTTCAATAAGTATAAAATAGCCTGTCAGTTGTCCGTCACCACCTGGAATTCCCCGACTTGAAGCCAAACCTCGCTTCCATCGCTGCCGAGCTCTGAAGGCACCTCCATCCTGTCATCGCAAAAAAAAATCAATCTTCGCAAAACCTCTCAATGACCTCCATTCGACAAAGTCTAGTGAATGAACCGTCTGCGACTTGCAAATTTAATTATTCCGTTTCTTTTTGGCAACGAAGCTCGGATTGTCTTCAAGAAGTGACATCAACTCAAAAGTTCGCACCTCCACCGCACAAGAAATTAGAGCTTCGGTTCTAATGAAAAAGTGGGTGTGGAAGGTGGAGAAGGTGTGAGCTGTCCAAATGTATTTTTTCCCGAGTCTTTAATGAAGATTTTCTTCTCAATGGCAGCTGATATCGATTTTTTTAGCGAGCACTTTGCAGCGACCATAAAAGAAACATGAATCACAAAGCAATTTATCATTGAATCGACCTTGAGGTGTTAAAGATACACAAACACTTCAGTTTCGAGTGCTTTTGACGGGCTGAGCATTTTTAGGATAAGGAAGTTAACGGTGTGTGCTAATGTGTGGCTAAAAAAAAGTGATTCGTGCAAAGGTTGAGGTGATGTGAAGGGCTAATTGGTGGGAGTACGACGAGGAGTTTTGAAAGTATGAAACAGTTGCAGTGAGATTTGACGGCTTAAATGCTGAATGGAGGCTGAATTGTGAGCTGCATTGCGATACGATCGACACACGGCACGTTAAATATTTTTAAAACCCTTTTTTGAGCGAATTCTTAAAAATAACAAGCTCCATTGAAATTTTTTAGAAGGACCAAAAAACGCCGATCGTAGTCCCGTTTCTCTAGCGACCAGTTCCAAATTTATACCTTTTCGTCAAAAACTGTTTTTTGGACTTTGAAATTAGTAGCAACTAAGCGGGCCGTTATTTTGAACTTAAAACAGTGTTGCAGATCTGTCACCTGGCACATCTCTATCGTGCCAAGTCTTGTCCTGATCGTCATCACTTTACCTGATCCCATCACTGACCGACTAATAGTCACACTGGACATAGCAACCTCCTCAGCTGTGGACTTGCACTGCCTTCCAGACCTGACTAATGCACCATCTGATCCCATGCGTCACTTCACTGTCACCGATCCGTCATTCGTGCTGCACGTGTGCTTAGCTAAGACAAAAATATAACTATATCTCTTTTATAGAATGCAGCACCACCAGCTCATTTGAAACTCGTATTTATTCCAAGGTCTCCACTTAGCCATTTTGCACTCGCAAAAAAAGCCCATGTACCACTCTGGCTGTGCTAGTGTTTTACCATTTTCCCTTCAGGGTTTACTGCATGGGCCACAAACATCTTTCAGTTAATTAAGATGCTGAAGTGGTGTCGGTAATCTTGGAGTATTTTTCACGTTTCGTGGGAATATATTTGTTCTCTGTGCTGAAGACCCAAGTGGACCAGTGGGCAAAGGGAAAACGTCGACTTTCTAGCAAGATGTGGGAACTTTGTTCCTCTGGGTCATCATCACTTTCTTCTCGGTTTTCTTCTTTTCCCATAGATGGCGTTGTGGTATAGTCGCGTACGCAGGATTAATATCTCTCGAGGTTATTGGAAAGCTTTTGGCAATGCCGTTAGACCTTAAACTGGCGATTTGTTTGGCCTGCTTTGGAGTGGAGTCCGGTTTTGGAAAATGAGAGCGTTCACTATCTTTTGATTTAGCTGCAAAAACGATTTTGTGATGTACTTTTACTTCTAAAAGAGATTTGACTTATAACCATGGGGAATAGTTTGACATGGAAAACACAAGTACAACGACAACAAAGTTCAGCATAAAAAAGTGACATTACTTTAGAAGAAAACACAAAGTACTCGGAGAAAGATTATAGATAACTTAGTTTTAAGTAAATGTCGGCGATACTCGTGAATGTTTTTCAGTTATTTTAACTATGGACAAACAAAAGCAAATACTAATACTAACCTTCTTGTAATCTGCCGTGTCGGAACTTGCGGGCAATGCGAATGGTGCCGAATCGCAGGAATATAAAACAAAACCTCTAGTAAAGTAAAAGCATATATAATAATAATTGGCTGGCGTTACAGCTGGATGAGGGATAGAGTGAAGCTTTTCGCACAAACCTTTACTAATTACTTCTTGCGAACTTCGCTTTCCCATAATTTCAATATGGCTGGCAGGTCTTAAGCGAGAAATTACCACGATTGGAAACCAAAAATGATTTGAGGCAGAGCCAACGATTACAATCCCGAGGCTCCACTGCAGCTTTTGACGCTCCGTGATCCTTAGAGCGTCCCTTTACAAAAACTGCTCTTCTGGACCTCAACCAAGTTAAATAAGATATTACCAGCTTTAGGTATAGCAAAGTCTTGAATTTTCAAAAAACCATTTTGTAATAGTAAAGAAGTTAAAGTAAAGATATCCTAAGGTAGGTAGGTAGGCGGGCTGACAGAATGAGTTCTGTCACACTTAGGTCTTTGTGGACCCTTTTTGTCGTGGATATTGTAACCCCTTTCCTTATTCGCGGTGAAATAATTCCAACACGATGAGCCCGTCCATCTGGTCATTCTCAGATACCTGAAAAGATTCTTCAAAGGTATTGAATTAATCTCGTTAAGGTCCTGGCAGAAATGTCTTCCTAGTGTTCTAAACCTCAAGTGACAAAGGCTGGGGCAGTATCCTAAGACCTTACAAGAAAAAGCCTTCGATTTTCAAACATCTGGTCATGTCCAAAAACAACTCAAAAGCTCGAGTTTCATTGTAGCTTTAAATTAAAAATACTCAAGAGCAAAAATCGTAGAATATTTCATTATTTATCATTGAAATCTGAATAATTTATTGGAATAAACAAGATTTAAAAAATTGTTTCTCTTGTAAGGACACCATTAAATTTTTTGTGACTCAGCTTTGTACCAGTTTTTCACACGGGTGAAATCTGAATCATTTTAATATCTTGTCCGAAGTCCTTTTTCCCTTTTTCTATTTGTGTAAGCAGCCTTTTAAGTCAATAATCTTGGGTTTACTCCTGAAAAGAACTTTTTTCAAACGTAGTTTTCAAATTAGTTTGTCGTTAGACTTAAGATCTGGACTTTGCCATACCTCATACAGAACATGTTTATTTATTTTAAAGACTAACTTTAAGCCATCAGTCTGTGATATGCTCTAACGTTCGGATAGTTTTATTTTAACATGATAGAGACCCGAAGCTTAAGGCCAAGACTAGCAATGTTGGCTTTAAATGCGGCCCTTTGATATCCTTAAGCGGCCCATTTCTTAAAACAATTGAACATTTTTGAGAATCTTCATCTTTTCAAGGAAAATGAATCCCCACCATCTTAGCCGTTTCATTTCATTCAGTTCTTAGCCGTTCTTAGCGAGAGAGTTTAAGAGCTAAAATTTCAAGCAGTTGTTGTAATCCACTGTCCAATAGTCAGTAAAATAAGTTTGGACATAAAACTAAAGCCAGTGGTTTCGCTTTTTTTACTGTTGTGCAAAAATGGTGCAAAAATGGTGCAAAACTGAGTCAAAGGAAATTGAGTTGAGTTGTATATTCATTAGACAGATGCGAAAAACTTTAGAAAGTTTGAGACGTCTGCAGTTTCATGAAAACGCTAAGCAAAAGGTCTCGGATAAAGGGAGTAATTAAATCTTTAAGAAAGTTTTCATTTTTTCTGAGCAACGCTATGATGTTTGTGAAAATGAACCCGACTTAAAGACAGCGCTAAATTTAGCGCATTTCGGTTTTTTTAGCGTGAAGACTTGGTGCGCCCGTATCTTAGACAAAGGATATACTTTTCCAGCTCCATTATGTAAAGAGTAAAACTCCCTCTTTTCAGTCTCCCACCCCACTCCACAATCGCGTGAAACCTTTTTCCTGTCTTCGCTGTCTTCGTTTCTCTAAAAATACTCTCCACCTCACTTTCCAGAATAAAAATCTACGTATCTCAAACTTCATCAGTTCGTCACAAGTGTCCTTTGCTGAATATAAACCACCCTCACGCATACATACACCCACACGAATAGATTTCGGCGAACGATTCGTTGAATGGTTTATTGATTTAATTTCGAATTCAATTCTATCTTCTGTCTATCTCTATCTTGCGGAGTTCCTCCAAATAGACAAAACTCGTCTCTTTCCAACTCGACGCCTAGAGGAAGAGGGGAGATGGAAAATTTCTGAGAATTGTTCGTGGCTACTCTGCTGGAAGTCAGACGTGACTAGAAATCCTGAGAATGAACCTCGTCGGTTGAAACAGACCTCTTCGCTGATGCATTTTTGCTGATGGCGGAGCCTAAAGGGCTTTGACGGTCCGACGGCCACATGACCACCGGGACGATAGCCGCCAGTTGGTGAGCAGTGGCAGTGGTGAAGTCTCGCGTGGAAAAAAATAGAAGCATGCAACTGCAGGTGAATGGCTTTGCAGAGAGCCGGGGTTAATCACCTTGGCGGTGGGTCTGAGACTGGGGTATAAAAGAGATTAGATTTGGATTTCGAAATGATTGAGGTAAACTATACTGTCCAACATTAGCGGGCGTGAACATTTGCCAGAAGGACCAGAAGGATTTGAACTGTTCATAACTGAGCTCCAAAATAAGTGATCTTCCCCTAACTGCCATCAATCAGACCTCTAAAACGATTTAGGTTTTCTGCTTCTTCTTCGATTACAGCTTTATGTAAGCTAAGAGTCTTACAAACTTTAAGAGTATTGCGAAAAAGCTCACGACTTTTTTTTATTAAACTGGATGCCTGGTCACCTTGGAATACAACCAGCCGCATACCAACGGATTTCAATGTTTTCGAAGTCAAACTCGTTATAGAGGCTGGCGTTAGGTGGAAACAGGGAACAGCCTGTAGCATCACCGGATTGCTGCCTACGTAAGACGGAACAGGTCCTAAAGTTTCCCAGCGCCAAGTGCAGCTTGTCGTTGGCATTATCACAGGGCATTGTTTACCTTCACACTTTTAGGATGGGATTAGTCCCTTCGGACAACTGCAGAAATTGCAGCGACTCACCGGGTAGCGAAACGCTGAAGAACGTGGTATGTGCCTGCCCAACGCTAGCCAAAACCAGGTTCAGGACGTTAGACAACCACTTTCTCAGCTCGTTGGGTGTAGCGGCAAGCCTCAAACCAAGTCAACTTATAAACTAGGCTATCGAATCCAAGTCCTTCTGCCTGTACCAGGGGAAAATGGATGTTTTTATAGAAACTCTGAGTTGGTGTAATACACTATGGATTTACAGGTTTTTGTGATTGGCGATTAGCCGGCACCACATAACCTAACCATACCAACGGTTCCACTAGTTCTCGACTCCTACTACTTGTCTGCTGAAGAAACGTCAAAATTCCATTGCACACAACATTAATTAAATACAAAATAAAAAAAAGGCAATTTCGCGAATCCGAAGACGAAGTCACATCACGGTGACAATCCGTTCAGCAAACACCCAGTTTGTTGTTGACCCATCGTAAAACTCATGACACATAAAATCGCAAGCGGGAAGCTGCGGTACACCTGGGTTAATTTTTTTTCCTTGTTTGTTTGTAAACAACCTGAAGATAAATAATTTTATAGCATCGTAAGCCATCTGGCGGTGTCTTTAGTCACCCATTTGGTAACGCAAAAGAAAAAAACGCCAGATTCAAATGCATTCGCTAAGGTCTCTTTTTGTGCATGGTCACCGGGCCACGGAATGTTTAAAATTCAGTTGAAAGTATCGCGGAAGTGTAAGAGAGGATTTGAATAAATTTTCAAAAAGCTGCAAAAAAAAAAAATCATAAAAAAAATCACACCATTGTGACCCAAAGTGACTCTTCCAGGAATCAAAAACAAAAATTCCTGCATGGGGTCAATGCTCACCTTAAAAAATTTCACAGTCGACTTCGGCGGTTCGTTGATTAATCGTAATCGCCTGGAAAGAGGGAGAAGAAAACAGGATAATATTAAAATCAGGAGAAATTTAAGAAGTGTAGTTTGTCAAGTTGGAATTTTTCAGTTCGGAGTGCATTCGTACAGTGCGTCAGAGTTGTCAGTGAACGTTTAAGGTTAAGTTAAAGTCATTTTCACAAGGAAAAGCCTCAAAGATGAATTTACCAGTTTCTAGTTTATGATTTCTGTTTAGTGCGTCGGACTGCAAACAATTTTCATGGCTCCACCAACAGCGAAAGAGGCGACAATACTCCTGGAGTACTTCTATCATGGAAAACTTTCGCAATTCACTGTTCGGAACTGGCTAAAAACAGTAGGACCCTTTCCACATACATACATATATCAAAACAGATTTCTTGCTTTACTATTTCAAGTTTTCTTGCTTCACTTACATATACTGAAAAAAGTTTTTTTTTTGTCATTTTCTGCAAGTAGACCAAATAGACCATTGAGTACTGCTAGGCGTCTTGGAGTTATTTTCTATAGAAGATTGACCTAGGTCATAATATCGTGAACCTTGGGAGGACCATTGGTGAACTTCGCATTAGACAAGCCAATCTAGGGATGTTGTCAAATTTAATCATGTTGTCACTATAATCATAGACAAAAGAAGGGGCTGCAATAGATCTTAAACATCACACAAGTGGCTCAATTATGATGATGTTTTATAGATACGTGCTTACCGCAATAAGAGGACCTCATTAAAATGTCTTGTCAGCCTTTGTTACAAATGTTTTTAGCCTTTTGTCTAATGTTTTTTTTTAAATTCGATTATTTTTTTACTATTTTGAATGTTGAGAACAAAGCAGATGTACCTTCAAAGTCTTAAAAGTTTGCCTTCAGAAGACCGACGATAGCTACTACGAGTAAAGGCCCTTAAAAAAAGCCTCACCGTTTTAATATCCTTACTTTTAGCAAACCTTGGCTTGGCAAACCGACTTGGCTATTTTCTCTCTCTCTAAGTACTGTGCCCTTCAGTAGGTTTAATGCTGGAAAGTCTCACAACCGCAACTCAGCTCAATTTTTTTACAATACGATCGTTTTCACGGCCAAAATCGCAGCTTAGCGTGGGATAGTCTTGTATCACACGCCCAATCGTTGAAGCCCGTGGTGGTCTTCATGCTCTAAGGCCTTCGTATTCTGCCAACGGTCTTAAGTATGCCGCATATTGATTGGACTATTGTACTGCGTACTTTAAGTCGGTGTAAGTCTTTTAATTGTTACAAATTTGTTATGGCCACGGTTCATGCGACTAAACCAACTTAAAGACGTACCATGAATGCCATAAGAGCGTATGATGCCCTAAGCCCCTTCGACGTGGTTGCTGACCTTGCAGGATCGGTGGCCATGGAAGACGTCATCAACACCAATTTTTCGAAAGCTACGTGGCTGATGCTGACTCAATAGATGAGGATGAAGAAAAGACTGTAAGAGCTCTTACCCCCTGTGATTTTTCTTGAGTTCCTCAGCCTTAACCCTTCGTCTGTAAGTCAATCTGCATAAAATTAAAACTCCTTCGAATGACAAGGATACCGTACCTTGGTACAGCTCTTAAACTCTCACACAATGATCACGTCTTAGACGTGACAAACTGTAGCCACCGTGCATTGTGCAGCGCCCTTCCTCACTGCCAGACACATTCACCGCTGCGGAGAAAGTCAAAACTCACACCTACGAAAAATTTACTTAAAAAAAATAAATTTGAATTTTGCAACTCTTTGTCAGCAAAAATTATTGCGTAGGCTGTCGTAGTCGTCTCTCCTTCTCTCTCACACTCACACGAACCCCATTGTCCTCCTAATAGACGTGTTACAATCACGTATATCACCGTAATCTCTGTGGTAACACGAGTATCTGCTAGATGCAGAGATACTCACATTCAGCGCGACAAAAATATCACCACCACACTGATGCCTGTGAAAAAATGTAAGAAAAAAAAAACGAAAAAAAAATCACAAAAATCTGACACGACGACGTTGTGGTCGCATTGTCAGCCAATTCCCCCCGCCGATATTTTGTAACACTCATACCAACACATACACACACGCCTAATTCACTGATTTACGAGTACCGTGGGAGCGGATCAGAATAATCAGCCGGGCAGAAGTGTCAAAAGAAGTGACAACGAATGCTGGTGGATGATTCTAATGGAGGTTTGTCTGGCCGACGAGTACGCAATTTGGCCGTGGCAGGTCGACCTGTGTGGTTCATTTGATGCGTGTTCATTAGCCTCCAGGATTGTGTGAGGTGTGAGTTGGAGTTGAAACTCTGGCATATGCCTAAGAAATGAAGAGGAGCAGGACAGCGACAGCTCTCTTGTTTATTTTTGGAAAATCGACCACGAAATGAGCAGAGACTTCCTGTCAAATATCAAAGATGACCATGCCGTACATTAAAAAACCAGACTACGTTTACAACCAAAAAATAGGAGCACTGTTGTTTAAAACTGAAGTTTCATCTTCACATGAAAGCCTTTATGAAAAGGCTTGCAAGGATTTCAGAATTGAAATGGAATCATAGATTATGACTACACTTCGGCTTTTTATTGAGTCAATTTATTGTGCATAAGTTTCATAACAAAGCCTTTTGCATTATCCGTAAGCATCTCATTGTTAAACATTTCGTCTTTCTTTTCCAACATTTTGCATAAGATTGACATATTATTAGCACATGTTAACTTCGCTTCTGGAAATTAAGATACAGCCAACCGAAGACAGAACCAGACGGACTGCCTTGAATCTCAATGCGAATTGACATTGGGACCAGCTGAACGAAATATTTCACGCAACAATATTCAGGTTTTTATTAAAATCGAAAAGAGATCCTGACAATGATTGAAAATATCACACATAAAGACTCGTCATACTTATTCAATGAAAAATTACAAATTAAAAGTGATTAGGATATCGCAATTTCCTTCTTTCTTTAAATATATCTTTCCAATCCAAAGCTGTGCACTTCCACTTTGTAAAAGAGTCGAGAAAATTTCCACGTTTTCTCGGAATTAGTCTCAACCGAAGGGTTTGTTTTTGTCAGGATTAATTCTTCCAAAAAATCTACAATTCCTTCCAAATGTCAAAAACGAGATAAGTAAGGTCCACCGCCAAATATTCCAGGGACTTCGTTTTACTTAAAAAAAATTGTTTCCACAATAACCACGTTCACAGTGACTTCGTCCCTGCAGCCATGTGCCACGGTTTGTAACTCAGGGTGTCACCCTTCGAGTGTGACGCCACATTCAATGAGCTCGTACAGTTACTGCAAAAGTATCGTGTTGACGTGTGGAGCTCTTTCGAAAAAGCTCACTTCGCCACGTAACCACTTTCTTTTCCCCGATTCGAGTCCCACAGGAACACGTCTGGCGAAGCAAGTTCCCTGGTTTGGTTCAATAGAGAACCTCCAGAGCCATGCGATTTCAACTGACGACTTTATTAAGTCCAAAGCAAGAACGAGAGCAAGAGAATTATTCCAGCTTCAGAGCAGGCAAAAGAAGTCGTCCTCATCGACCGAGTTGCTCGCTTCCACTTGACTTAATTTCACCCCACAAAAGGACTAAAATAACAAACAGACCCCAAAAACCGTTACAAAACCATGAGCTTTGCAACCTCCACGCGAGCTTTTGTTCCGCCCCCACTTAAATAAACTTCCACCTGACAGCATCCTTCGCATACAGTTAATCATTAATTATCATTAACAGGACGAGGGAAAAAGGGATTTATCACATATTTATGCAAATGCATCGTCAGGACCTTTTCGTGGAGTTTGAGTTTAGAGCAAGTGAGAATTGTGTGCGTTTATTGAGCCACCCTCGTTCCTCGCCATCGTGTCCTTGTACCAGAGGTACACACACCCCTTTTGGAGTACTCAGAGGGTAACGCGATATGACACCAACATTGATCACGAAGATGGAGCAACAACAAACACAGAAAAAAAGGACAAAGTTGCACTTCACAACCAGACACGGACGTGAGTGCCCATTTGTGTATCCTTAATGATTTGCGGTGGGCGCGGGGGTTGATGACACATTCAGCACTTAAAGTTGCGACACATGCACTTGGTGGGCGAGGATTGGCGGGGATGGAGGGGTTTAAAAGGAAATTTATGTTTTTTAGTTGCAAACGCTTCTTTTTTATGCTGATGCCGAAGAGCGCTGAGTGATGAATGGGGAGCAATGAGGTGTGGATGGGATTTCGGGAGCAAAGTGGTGTTCAGGTGGGACACTTCAACGGGGCTAATTAGACGAGGGGATGAAAGTAAAGTGAAGCTGTAGAGGAAGCGCTTTTGGTGGGGGTTTTTGAATGAATTAAGTTGTGTTTGGTGCGCGAAAGGACATTGTAGAAAAAACTCTAACTTATCTTTGAGACTTTTCCATCTCAGGCAGGAACTGAGGCAACAAAGAGGGGACAACAGGAAAATTGTGCGTATTTCTTGGTCAAGGCTTCGACTTTGACACAATAATATGAATACGAGCCCCTCCAAGAAACTTGTGGAACTTTTGTTACTTTTTAAGTTAAAAAAAAAAACTATTCTTGAAGGCTTTACCAACTTAAGCCTTTGTTAATAGAGACTTGTTTCATTAAGGTTCTCTTTCACGTGCAACGCTTTAAATTAATTTAAAGTAAAAACGAATTCATCTAGTGGGAGTAATTATTTTTAAATTTGTACAATGAACATCAATCACAATCATACTTACAAGACAGATGCTACAATTTATGAATAACAAACTTTTTAGAACTAAGAGCTCATCATAACAGATATAAGTTTACATTACTCAAGTTTTCTGGTCGAATTTTCTTGGATGTTGGTCAAATTACAAAGTTTTGTTATAGTTTTGAAATTTGAAATAACGACTAATAAAACGTCAAGTTTTCTGGTCGAATTTTCTTGGATGTTGGTCAAATTACAGAGTTTTGTTATAGTTTTGAAATTTGAAATAACGACTAATAAAACGTCAAATTTGTCAAAATAAAAAATCATGGCCAGCCACTGGAACTTAAAAGTGGATTTGATGAATTTATAAAGAGAAAAAAGCAAGTAAACTGATATAAATTTTCTTCCAAAAAAACTTTTCAAATCTGAGATAATTGAGGTCAAAGCCGAAAATTTGGCGAAGAAATAGAAAAAAAGAAAAATGAGAAAAAGTTTCACTTACAAAAGGTAAGCAAATCTTTTTTTTTACAGATTGCACTTCGAATTTTTTTCCACAAACGAAATTTAATAAAAACACTCTTAGTCTGCATTCCATTTCGTGTGGATGGAACCATTAAAAGTCTAACTTATTGTTCAGCATTTTGAGCGAAATTATGTTTAGTGGATCGTAAGTTGGAAAGTAAATAATTGGGGGTTCTGTGTTTTACTCGGAAAAAAGAGAATGGAGTTCTGATGGGGCTTGCGAGTGTGTGTATCATGCAAATAATCTACATATTACTCCTGGCATTCAATATTTCAAAAAATAAATCATATTTCCCTTTGCATCCGTGTTTGAATGTAAAGCGTTTAGATTTCACCAAAAACTTTGCTACCTTGCCCTAGTTGCTCCGGTTACATTCACCAGGTATTAATTTTAGCTAGTTACTAATAAATCAGCTATTTGTTAGTCTACCAAGAGTAATCACAATATCTTTTCTCATTGATCTGTGGTTACTTTCTTCATCCAAAAACCAAAGTGTTACTACGAGCCTGTATGTCTTATGAGTTAAAGTTGGCGTAATCTCTGATTCCACTGTTTGGGAAAGATGCAAGACAGATCTTAAATGCAAGATCTTCACGGTTTTCACCGATCATATTCAATAAAATGGCATCTACTGTGATGGACACACAGTGCCACTTTCAAAATATACCTGTCGCTCAAAAGAAGAAAATTCGACTTTATTTTTATTTTTTCAGGAACCACTAATTCATTCTCAAGCTTTTAAGATCAAAAAATACGAAAAATCAAAAAAATTGTTTTCATTGAAAAATAACCAAAAATATATAAAATACGTAAGCAGCTGATTTTGTCAGTTCAAGCAACAATTCGAAGAGAATTCAAATTATTCAAATACATACGTTGAATTTTATTTCTAGTGTAATTGAAATTCGTTTTAAATCCACTTTCACTCGAAATGCAGAATAAGGACGGAAATTTTCAATTTTCAAAGACGAATGCGAGAATTTAACTAAAATCTTGTGTGCCAACACACACTGGGAAACAATCTTCATGAAACATAAAGAGCTGCATTTTTCATGACTGCCAAAGGTTTACCAGACGACACTGGAAAAGACTTGAAGAGTTTGGCACTGAGCAACTAGAATGTAACTAAATTTCTAGCGAGAAGAGCTCAAGTCAGAAATTCATGAACAAACTCCAAAGTGAGCTTCTCTGAAACTTTTTTGAAAAATGTCTTAGTTTAAAGATCTTTGGCATTGGAGTAAAGAATACATATCCGGTGTACATCTCCAGGTTTGAGCACCAGCATCCGACTTTTTTTCTTTTGGATCAACAACATTCGATTCAAATCGATTTAGATCACGTGTCACTGGACCAGGCATCATCTCATCTTACCCGCTCTCCATTGTTAACCAATTAAGCCGTATTCTAGAGCACTGGGTTAATAACTCATTCTCTACTCAGCCTCGGCTCGGCTCAACCTAAAAAAAAAAACACGCGAGCACATGTCGTCCCCCATCTCTCCACATAGCAATTTCCCTGCTAATTCGCTGACACCAAAAAAAAAGTAAAATAGGAAATGGAAAATTATTGTTCGCAGCTCAGAACACAGCCGCTTCAAGCTCGATCTGCAGCCATGAGAACACAGCAACATCGCCAAACGCTAATTATCGTTGCTATTTTTCTTCTCTTCTCTTTTTTTTGCGTGACGCTATCAATCCGCGATGCGCGCACCAATAAAATATCTCAGAACCTGATTTCCCATTATCTTTCAAGTTTAACGCTCGCTGCCGCTTAAAGTCCCCGCGTACCGCTCGCGCGCGGAAAGTAGGATTCCGCGCATTGTGGCAATAGCCTAGATCCGGTGGACAAAAATGATAAATCGCGGTGAAACGCGGAGATGCGGAGCGCACGCTCTGCTCCTTTGCGTGTACATTTCGAGAACACACGCTAATTAGACCCCGGGTCGGGCTTGTGGCTTCCACGGAGTGTGTATGCAGAGCACTTCTTCCCAGATTAGCAGGTGAGTTAGTTTCTGTGCGGTTTTTGGTCTGAATAAAAGTGATGTAACAGATAAATTACAGTCATCCATCGGCTGAAGAATGCGAATCCCCTGGCCGTGGTCGCAGCTGGGTCTTTTGCCCGCGGATGCATGAGAAAATCCATGCGCGCAGATCTGTATCGCTTGTTGGGGGTAGGGAAACAGAGGGTTGGCTTGCAAAATTAATTAGCGAATCAGTGTTGGAATTGTAGTGCAGCGCTGCGGCGGTTGGCGATTGTGCATGCGAAATGAATGGTATGCCATTAAAGGAGAAATAAGACAGCGGCAACCGAATTTTCATAAAGCGAGCGAGTGCCATGAATCGGCGGCGACCGCACATGGAAACGGTTCTAAAGATGTGTGAAACATAAGTTTTCGATTTCTAAATCGAACTCGATCCCTCTACGTTAAAGTGGCGTCACATGGGCTCTAAAACCCAGTGAACTGATCAGGACTCTTTTCAGGCCACCAAATCATATTCACTACCCACACTTTTCAATTTGAACAACAGTAAACTCTCGGTTATTCGAATTTCATGGGACTAGGAAAAAACTTCGAATTACGGAGGTTTCAGAAAAAAATATAGCCCACTTTCGCCACTTACGCATTTCAACTAACTGCTGTTTAAAAAAAAAGGTAAATTTGTTTAGGGGACTATGAGAATGCTTTGATTTACAGAGGTTTTCGAATTATTGAGGTTCGAATTATCAAGTTAATTGTACTTAGAAAAATTTCATAACAATTGTCAAGTTGTAAGCTTGATGTCTTAACGAATTTAGCAAATTTCGAGTGTAAATAGAATTACTGAAAAAGATGTCAATTCATTAGATTCCTTAGCCCAGACTCACTTACACCCGAAAGGCTTTGCTTAAAGTTTTAAACTATTCAGAATTTTGAGGTGCGTTAAACTCTAGAATTTTAGCGGAGAGCACACCAGTCATGAATCTGATGCTTTGTACGTGCTTTAACTCTATAGACTATGCTCTATTTATTTAGAAATATAAGAATCATTACACTTTTCGAGCATATTTCGTAAGATTCTCGTTTTCTAATCTTTAAATTATTCTTTATCTGTTTTTATTACTCGCAAGTCCTGCTTACACACATTCCTTTTCATTCAGTAATAAGTATAACGCAAGGTGCATGTGATGAAAAAAAAGTAATAGATTTATTTTAAAAAGGAAGTTGAAAAACATATTTTTTTATACTCCGAGTTTTTAGATAATGATTTAATTTTAAATTCCGTAGATCGAGAAAAATTTATTTGAGTCAAAGTGGCTCTTACGCCATGGTGATGAATCAGCCGAATGCCCTGGCAACTAGATCTAATTTGTATTGATTATGAATTGATTTCATTATTAATAAAATTGTAAATTACAATTTGTAATAATAATAATAATAATTCTAAATCACAAAGTTGTGAATTTTGCTAGAACAAACTATGTTTTCCAAGCGATTTCCTTTCCAAAAATATATATAACTTATGATCAAAAAAGAACCGAAATTTTCATTTTAAAATTCCCGCGCTTGTCCAATCGGTAAAATTTTATTCTCTCAACGTTCGCAACACTTTTATACATATTCTGTCAAATTTTGACGGATATCGTATGATTAGTTTTTGTTTGACGTCTATACAAATAAGTTGAAAAATTTTCGTGTGGCGATTTTTATAATGGATGAAAATTTAGAGCAACGTGCGTGCATCAAATTTTGTGTTGCAAATTGATTTAAGTGTTCCGAAACGTTGAAAATGTTAGAAAAGGCCTTTGGTGAATCGTGTCTAGGAAAAACACAGGCATATGAGTGGTATAAACGGTTCAAAGGTGGTCGTACAAGCTTGGATCATGATGAGATCCCTGGCCGCCCAACAACATGTTATTGAGAAAACATTGAATCGGCGAAGCAAATCGTGTTGCAAAATCGTTCTGCACCGATAAGAGAGATTACTGTGTTGTTGGGCATCTCTTATGGATCAACCGAACACATTTTAACTGATGTTTTGGGTTTAAAACGCGTCGCTGCTCGGCTGGTGCCAAAAAACCTGAATTTCATTCAAAAACAGCGTCGTTTTTGGCCAAAAACTCAACCAATATCATCAACCAAGCACCGTACTCTCCAGATATGGCCCCGTGTGACTTTTTCCTCTTGCCCAGACTCAAATTGCCATTGCGGGGAACGCGTTTTCAGACCATAGAGGCCATAAAAGAGAATTCGCTGCGTGAACTAAAGGCCATACCTTCGGCCTTGTATGGAAAATTGGATCAAGCGTTGGCATGCATGTATTGCCGCAGGAGGAGAATACTTTGAAGGTGATAATAAAGAAAATTATTAAAAATTGAAATTTTGCGTTTTTTAATAAAATTCCGGTTCTTTTCTGATCATAAGGTATAGTCGAACTTTCAAGAGATATCAAAATTATTTCGAGTTAGAGGGCTTTCGACTTAGAGGGCTTTCGACTTAGAGGGCTTTCGACTTAGAGAGCTTTCGACTTAGAGGGCTTTCGACTTAGAGGATAGATTTTGTGGAAAATTGAAGGGAAAGCCAATATATGGCGAAAAGGGTTGGAGGGCGTTCGACCTAGAGGGCTTCGACTGCATATATATAATATATGCAATGTTCTTGCAACAGAAAGCCAGTAACTGATTTTATTACTGGCAATTGCAAAATGATCATATCTACTTCACGACGCACGTGTACATACGATTGCAAGATCTTACACGATCAGCTGCAAGGACAATATGTTTCCGAATAGTTAAGAGATTTGTGAAAATAAGGTCCAAGCCAAAATATGGCGAAAAGGGTTGGAGGGCGTTCGAACTAGAGGGCTTCGACTGCACATATATATATAATATATAAATCATCACAAGCCCATGACGGTTCGTAAGCGATGGCGATGGAAGTAGTTGACATGAACAGTTTGGCTTGTCTATTACCTTCTGTTTGAGTCCAGTAGTGATTAGCTGTTTCTCAGCCAGCTATTTATGCAGCATTTGGTGGTGGTAGTGGGTATGCCGCAGAATGGCCATGGCATAATGAAGGGTAATACGGAGCCTTTCCTGGCTAGTAGGTCCGCTCTTTCGTTTCCAACGTGAATCTTAAAGGTCAGTACCATACGTCCGGGAAATATTGAAAACTTATTTCCAAAGTGAGTGCTGTGTAATCCAAACAGAGCCTTTTGCAGGATGCGTGTCATGCTACATTGCTCATGCCACAATCGATCTTTTGGATAAAGGACCGATGTTACACCAACAACCCGGAAACAATTCAATCACTTAAGGAAAATATCATCCAAGCGAACAGTGAGCTACAGCTCGAAACCATCAACAAGGTCTTGGAAAATTGAAGTGCCCGAATGCGCTACTGCTAAACTAATAATACATGGAAATATTTAATTTTGTTCATTTTATTGTATTTTGAAAAAGAAATTCGTATTTGATCCGTCCAATGGTAGTATTTTTCTAACTCTCCCTACCATTAAATCAAACCCGGCCAACTGGTAATAAAAAGACACCTAAAAAGATGTACAACTAAAGTCCACTGCTACACCAAACAGTTGCTTGTTTTCAATGCCAAGTTAATCTTTTTAGATCTATAAAGTCAAGCGAAAGTGGAAAAGAAAAAAGATAAATTACTCAACTTAATAAAAATAAGTTGAAAGATTTACTTAGTACTAGATTTAGTATATGAGCTCCAATTCACCATACTTCCACATCAAGTTCTTGCAACAGAAAGCCAGTAACTGATTTTATTACTGGCAATTGCAAAATGATCATGTCTACTTCACGACGCACGTGTACAGAAAAAATATTCAGCTGATATTGAATTACATACGATTACAAGATCTTACACGATCAGCTGCAAGGACAACATGTTTCCGAATAGTTAAGAGATATGTGAAAACAAGGCATCTTTGCAAGCTCAGTCTTGGACGACTAAAACCTTTTTCGTTTCCCTCTTAATTTTTGGTAAAATTCATAAGGATTAACTTAGCCTTCAACGATATAGTCATTGAAAAAAAAAAAAAAACACTCATACAGGATGCAAAGAAGTAAAAAAAAATGAGAAGAAACTGCTGCCAAGTTGATCAAAGCCGGCGCAGATCCAGTCTTGCCCTTGCAATCTATCACACCCAAACAGCAGTCAGTCCCACACACAGTAAATCTCCCCGATCCATCGAAAAGATAATCATCAAGACAACGCCAAAATCAATTCACCCCAAGTCCCGCCTCGAAACGCTACGTCACGACAGCCCGCATGGAGCACCTCGAGCGCCGCAAATAGACACACAATTCAATTCACGCTCATAATAAGGAAATCACCAATTTAACGAAGAAGATAACCAAAAAAAGAATATTTTTTTTTTGCACATTCGCTCGCCGCACCTTGTATCCATAAGATACATGTGTCGCGCTGTCGCTGTCGTTTTGGTTGTCTGACAAGCAGCGCTCTGCTTCGCCAAGTGATTTGTGTGCTAATGCGGCACTGAATTGAATATCTTTTTGTTGTTTTCGATGCGCCAACGAGCGTCAGACACCCGTGCGGGCTACACATGTGGGTCACGATGTTGACGACGTTTAGGGTCGAAACTATATTTAGGACTCCATCATTACTTGTAATTTGGCAGAATAGTTTTGGCCGCATGAATAAATTTGAATATCTTTAGTATTGTTGACAAAACGCCACAAAGGAGGAGGATTAAGGTTTCGATGGATTATGACAGGGGAGAGATACATTTGTTACTGGAGCAGTTGGTTTTTGGCAAATTTTATGAAAGGTTTTTTCAATAGTGAGGTTTAAGGTTTGATTGTGTGACGAATTTTGTGGGATGTACGAATTGTCTTTTTTGTTGTGCCAAATATATTAAACTTCGTCTGTCTTCCACTCGTCCTCCCTATTTTTCAACCCAATTCCAATTTTTCATTCGTTCAGTCATCGAGCTGTTTTTTTTTTCTTGAGATCTTAAGAAGCTGTTTCTGGGACCTAGATGGCTTTGAACTGAAAAAACTGCATGTTCTGAGTCTGCGAAATTGAAGTGTGGATCGCCTCAACTTTTTTAAACTTGTTTATTATGTAAAGAAAATAATATTTTTTGAGTTATAAGCGAGTTAAGTTCGTTTTTGGTAATTGTGAGTGTTAGTTTCTGATTGTGTTTATTTACATTTTTGCAACTTGTTCAACTTTTTTGAATAAAAAAATACAGGAAGTAATTTTGACTTCAGATACGAGTTAAAGACTGCCTCCCGGACTTTTGTCTTAAATGGATTCTTTGAAAACTCGATATTTCATTGGACCCAAGCTTTGGAAAGTAAAAAAACCTTTTCATCATTCTTTGTATTGCTTTAGATCCTAACGGAATACATTGTACTGGCTCTTAACCTTTTACTCTACAATCTTCAACAACTTTTGAAGTTATTTGACACAACATAAGTGAACAGAAAGATACCCAAGTATCAACAACAGGTTCTGAACGAAATATGCGGTGTTTGGCAACTCAAAATCCTTTCTCATCTCATCTCGCTTTCGAAAGTGAAAATAGCCTTCGCATACATTCTTTCAACTTTTTGGGACAATGGCCTGGAACTTGTGGTTCAATTAAACTCACCTCTTTTATACGCTACAATTTAAAAAACAAGTTTGGAATTGTCTCTCCAGATTGTGCCTGGAGTCCGGGGCTGGTTCTCATTTCGAGATCCAAATTTCACGTATATACGTAAATATTTTTCCAGTTTTTGGATAAAAGAATGAAACTGCTGCTTGCTACAAAAAAGAGTAATGCAACAATAACCCGTTCAAAGTCACGCGGATTGTGACGCGGTCACCCACTTTTCACTTAAAAAAAAGTTGGAAAGAAACACAAAACCAGTCGTTGGGTTTTGCCAAAATGTTACTGGTTTTGGATTAGAACTGCTTTGGTAGCAGATGCAGTCGGCGGGTGTGAATTTGGGAATTGATTAGGGTACGACAGCTTTAAGATCCTTGGAAGGAAGTGGTGGTGCATGTTTAAGTCAGAAAATAACGAAAAATAAATCAAACCAATTTAAAACTCCCAGTGTGGTTCTGTGAAGGGAACCCATTCATTTGAAATAAATTTGTCGAATTAAATGAAGGCTCTTCGTTGCTCGGGATATATTCACTCTTAACTTAAACTAGTTTTTAATGTATAAATGAAATCTATTTTGCCGACTGTCAACAAGCAGCAGCAATCTCAAAATACTTTTACTGATCGTTGATAACTTTCTTCAGCGTTACTTCAAGTTTGTATGTTTGTGGAATTGAAGAAGATTGATCTAAAGATTGATCTAAATGCAAAATCGTCCAAATAAATTTCTCCATCCAGTATTCATCCACTTTTTATCGATAGTATGCAACAAAATGGCATCTGTATTCGACATAAACCTTTTTATCAAATTTGTTGTTCATTTAAATTAAAAAAAAAACTTAGATTTTATTTTATTATGCTTTATTTTATTTATTTAGGAACAATACAAATGAATTTGCACAGTCCAAACTGTAAGCGCCGGGGAGCAGAGCCCATATGGAACTTAGATTTTAACTTTAAATTTTAAAATGATTTTAAGTACACAGCTGATTTTGAAATTTCAAGCAGGGCGGCTGGAGGATTATTGAACAAGTAGTGCACTTTACTTGCGTACCAAGTATTAAGTTGAGAAAATAAACAAAACAACAATTTACATAAATAATAACAAACATAAACAAACAATATTTAACACATCACAGATACATCGAAATTATATTCATAATAAGAAGTCATCCACCACAGTCGCCGTTGCAACGTGTCGCCGGCGAATTTTTTCAAACATTAAACTTCGGCTCTTCTCGGTAAACTTCGTTTTATTTTTATAATTTTTAAACCTTTTGAATTGGTGGCTCAGTCGCCACTGATTTCAAGTAAGAATAAGAAGAATAAGACACTGTATTTTACTAAATTGAAAAACAACTTTCAGTTGGAACCTGGACTTGAGAGAAACTTAAAGTAAGAATCCCCCCAATCATGACAATCACATGGCTCTCTGATTTTCACGTAGACTCAAGCCTTGGACTATCGAAGTTAAACACTGGAAGGACCCTTAATCTGTCAAAATGTATGCTTCCAGCGGGGCTCACGACAGAGACTAAGAACAACAAAAACCGCCCATCAAACACCGGCCATCAAATGCCAATATCTCTCTCCACCCACTGATTTCTCACGGCTGTCCCCTCCGCTGTCTGTGGGAATTTTTCAAGTTCACCCGGAACCCTGACACACGCGCATCCATGTGTAAGCGATAGCAATCTGATTGCCATGCCATCACGACGCTCCGGCTGGCTGAACTTCCGCCGCGTGTCGCGGTGTGGCAATCGCGAGCAACTCCACTAAATGGAAAACCTATCCTCGCGTCCCACGCCACCTGTCGTCGGCTTAAGTCAACTAATTGACATTAATCACATCGAAGCGAGTGATTTATTCGCCAACCGTTGTATTCTAAATGCCGTGCACAGTGTCCGAATGCGAAGAGTGATGATGAGGAGGAGGAGGAAAAGAAAAAAAGCGAGCCAACAAAACACACAAAAACAGCGGTAAATGGATGCACGGTTCGTTGGCCATGTTTACGTAATAAAAACACACATAATTTGAGGAGAACTTTGGCGTGATGTCAAGTTCAGGGTTGTATCTGGAGCGCAGCGATTAGCGTTCCCCCTGTTTGAGATGGGAGCCTGATAAGTGCATGCACTCACGCAAAACAACAAAAAAGCACTATCCTCTCCGTGTGTCTGTGTGGTCGTGGATCATCGGATCAAATTTTTGCGCAATGATCAGATAATTTTTGCAACGCGCTGGTGTATCTCTGTCAACAAAGCGCGCACTTGATAATCGCGTCGTAATCCGATCACTATGCGCAGAATTTTTGTTGTTGTGTCGTTGGTTTTGTCTTTGCTCTGATGAGCTCTGTTAGGCATGCATGGAAGGTGATTCGGAGCAAAGCTTGTTTCTGCTTGTAAAAAAATATGCAGATACACTTCGTATCTTGAGTAATTGAGTTGGCAAACACGTGTGAGTTGCCATTTATGGCAGCTGGATCGATGATTGACGCAGTCAAGTTGTAGTTCTACTTTAGTGGGAGGCCTTCGGAGATTTGTATCGCGAATCGGATACGATTTTTTTCGTATTAATTTCAGACCGATGATTGGTTTTGCGGAGTGAGAATGAGCCCACGGACGGTAAGCTGTGAGGGTGGACTAGTTTTTTGGTTTTGGTGCGTTGCGAGTGTTCCTTTTATTGCTCCAGTGAACAGCCTTGTTGGCGTCTTTCTTAATTAGGGGTGCAAACAAATCTTTTCTGGTTCTAAGAAATTAGTGTGATGATCTTTTCTTGCAGAAAGCTAAACGTTACAGTTGTAAAAGAATGCAATCGTTCTGGAATCTTTTTAAATGCCGTCATCATCAGTGGCGGCGCGAAAAGCTGTTACTCTGCCCAATGTCAAGTTTTACAATCAATCAAAATTTGGCATTCTATTTCCCAAAAATGAGCATACTGTATAAGATTACAAAGACTGCAAAATAATGCAAACACTACTAATGATTGCAAATGATTACAAGTAATTGCAAAGGACGTATGAAGACTCAGAGATTGCAATCAATTGATGTTGTAACATGATTGAGATAAAAATGATTGCGATCTTCCTGATCCAGTCAGATAATTTCGTCGATCATTCTTCGGATTGTGAGGAAAGGCTACATGGCTTCAGGTTTTGCTAAAGTGCTGAGGTGGATGGCCGGCAATCCTAGTTCGCTTCTAAAACAATTTTGCCGATTTTTCTGGAGTTTTATCTTTTGTTTTATTTACTTCTACGAGAAGCATAGATTTTCATGTGATCGACAAAAAAAACATCATGGCAGTCCCCGATCGTTGACGGGGAGTGTGATTCTAAATTCATCAACGTTCACCTTGAGGTTGTTTTCAGTTATTTATAGTCTACATAGGCAGAAACGTAACACCAACTTGGCCACCTTTAGAGTAAGTTTCTATCACATTACCCTGCCTCAAGAAGAAACTCCTTGACTGACTGACTTTCTTAAAGCGCTGACTCTGAACCTGACCAGATTTTCGACCCACATTCCTGAATACATTTAAAAACATCATTCCAACTCACATATAACCAACTGGTGACATTTTTTTCTTTACATATACCGCGACGAAATAACAATTTATGACACCTAACTCATTGTCACTGATTCTGGGGGCTCTCCCTCATCGGAAGAGCTCTCAGAATTTTCCCAAACTCAAAGCAATCTTTTTTTTTAAAGCCCAAAACAATAAAACATTTGTGACAGCAGCAGTCTCCGATACGAATACTTCCACTACATTTTATTGTTAGAGTCTCACCACACGACAGTGGCGTCCGGTGAAGCTTAGAGGACGTCACGCGAATCAGTTTTAAGGGCGAATAAGATCTGTAGCGAAACGGTGCTTTAATACTTGCCATTCAGTATCCAGACAGATAAATTTAACAACCGTGATGTCACTTAAGTACTTTAGTAGAGATTTATGGATAGATAAATTTGAGATGCGCCGCTTAGTGGGCAGTAAACAGCGAAATTTTTTCGAGCCCAACTGCGTGTGGGAAGTTTTGATGGACGGGGTCAAAAGTATGTAGTTATTTGCGGGTTTGTTGGAATAGTTTCGAAAAAAGAGTGGAACTGTTAGGTTCTATGATCATTATTTCGCCGTTCTATTTTAAACTTAACTTCTATTTAAAAGTAAGAAGAACCTCGTCTTTATTAGGCTTGGATTTTGTTAAAGAGCTAACTATGAGTTTTCTTCTGAAGTTCAATACCCAGCTCGTTTTTAATTTTAGCACGCTTAATATCCACTTCAAAATATGTCAACAATTACTAAATTCATAACCGGGAAGATGCATGAAAAATCAATGATGGCAAGAATAGCACACATGAAAAAGCTAACTAAAAAAAAAAATTCCTTAATTTTTTTAATTATTCTGTGGTAGTTATTTTTTGGTTGCAGGCATTTCATGGTCACGGCCACATATTGACCTAATGTGAGCTCACGCATAAAACCTGAGTTTGGCTTTTCTCAGGTCTTGAATAAATCCTTAGTCGTAAGTTCGTTCAGTAGAATTCTCCAAGAGATCAGTCGCAACTCAAAAGTCCATCTTCACAAGTCTATGGAGCCCTATGCAGTTAACATCATCCGGTCTGGGGTGTTAACTTCATAGGGCTTCATAGGGTCAAAACACAGTTTTTTGCGAGTTATAGAGTGAATGTAAAAAAAAGTCAGTCCTTTCGCGATCCGTCGATATCGATTTTAATCTTCTTCAAAGGTTCGCCACTCTCAAATATTAAGACCAAAAATGATGTAAATTTTAAGACAAAAAATCATTAAACTTGACTCAAGAGTAGTGCTTGACGAGCCATTCATTTTGATGTATCGGTGTATGAACTACACCATGCCAAACGGATAAAAAGCGACTTCAAGGGTTTTCGAGACGATGTTTAAGAACTGTCGAATAAAATTCTATGGAACCCTGCTCAGCAATAACACAGGTCCTTTAATTGGACTACTCCAACCGAATTGTGTGAATTGTTTAGTCTCAGAAGCGTTTCTTGAAAGTGATTAAGCTTGGCTAAGAACTAGGGCTATTTTTGATCTACCCAATTAGGCATGGTATGGGCGCCGTGGCTTAATCGTTAGTGCGTCGGACTGTTAAGCAAGAGTACCCAGGTTCGAATCCGGCTCGGGGAAATAACACCACAAACATTTTTCACGGCCCCACCTCCAGCGAACGACTGACAACCCTCCTGGAGTACTTCTGTCATGAAAAGCTTTCGCGATTCGCCGTTCGGAACCGGCATTAAACAGTAGGTCCCCTCCACATGTGTCAAAATTATAACGCGCACAACACAGTGGAGGTGCGAAAAAGCTAGGCTCTGGCTCTCAACGGGCTGTTACGCCGCCTAATACAATAATACAATTAGGCATGGTGATCAGATAGCAATATAGGAAAAAATGGGGATTAACAAATTTACGAGAAAGATTTGTCGTTTATTTTCTTCGAAATTGTTAAAATCTAGCTCAAAATAAAATAAATATTTTGAAAGCCTTTCTCAATAAACAACTATTAGGAAGATGACGTTTGTTAGTATTTCAAACTATTTGGTTATATCGTGAGTTTTGGACATTTTTTTCCCGATTCAGAAAACTGAGCGCCCTCTGCAGCACCCAGAAGAACTGTCCGTGACACAACCCGTGCGGCCACTTCACCAAACTCGCAAATTCACTTCAATCGAAGGTCACACAACTCCACCCACCGGCAATCAGTGCGCACTGCGGAACTTCTCCAACCACCCATCGCACGTCAATTAATCACAAACAGCTACCGTCTCACGCCACTGCGCCAAACCACACACTGCCACCTAATTTCACTTCAACTTCACGAATTTGTTTGAGTTCGCTGCCTCCTTCAAACGATGCCTCGCATCACATCTCGAGCTGCAAAAACTGCACACAGTCTGATGTAATCAGTGACCCCAAATTTCGAATTTAAATTTGAATTTCAAATTTCCCATCATATCGCACCGACGAGGAAGACCCGACGACCGACTACGCTGCCTCTGGCGTCAGCCGCGCACTGCAGAGTCACTCGATACGCTTGTCATTGATATTCCCCATCCCGTGAAGCACAGAGTCGTCTTAACTCGGTAAATGTCGACTTGACATGAATTCAGGTTGCGTGCGGTTGCCAGATTGGGTGTCATTCAAGGCCGAGCGGCGAGTCGAGTGTGGCAGCGGTATAGTGGTGGCGGGCAAGGAGAAGCCCGCTAAAGCGAAGAAGGAACGCGCAATAATTTGAGGTCTTTGGGATGAGATAATTTAAATGAACCTGCAATTTTGCTTCGGCTGACGGTAACCTTAAACTTGAAGTTGGCTCAGTGTCTCTGGATGGAGGAAAAGGAAGCTCATGGGTGCCATTGAGTGATGGCTGGCATTTATTGTAGAAGACGCGTGTTTTTCAAATATCTAAGATTTGAAGGTGAGCTCTAGAGGCATGATCCTCTCACTGCTGATAAAAACAGTTGAAATCTAGCTTCTTATGGAGGACGGGATACTTTTGAGATTTGTGTAATGGTGTGGGCTTACGAATTTGATTCGTGACCGTGAATTTCTAGATTTTGGATCTGGAATCTGGATACGAAATTCGTTCACTTGGAGTCAATGGAGTTAAAGTTAATCATCGCGGTCCTTATGACCTGTCTTAGACCTTTCCCACCAACACCTGGACAACTATAAAGAACAGCAAGTTCTTAATAAACTTTTCCACAAATATATCACTGAATTGACTAGTCTTCAAAAATGCCTCAGCTTTTATTGACTACGTTGAAGTCTACTTCATCAAGTCTTAAATTGTTGCTAAGCCCGACCACTATAAAAAGCGCGATCTTTAAATTCCGCATTGCGAAAATGGTTTTTGAGAGACTGAAGAAAAGAATTCAACATCCTTTTTGCCACCTCTCTAATAACAAAGACTGCACGTGAAAAATGATGCTGGAAGTGTCATAAAGATGCCCACGATCAACGAAGTCACTCTGATTGCAGCACATAGTTCGGCCACTTGGAGCTCTAGTACATTAAAAATGGTTCAGGAAAAGTCATAAAGAGGCCAATGATCATTAACGCCCAAGTAAATCTGCTCTTGCAGCAAACATCCCTAAGAACCACTTTGACCTTTACCCGACCACATACGACACTGCGAAAGCGATCGCTTTGACCGTTTCGACGCATCGCTCTTCCCATCTCAACATAAAATCACTTGATCACCGTCACACACAAGCGCACAGGCACACAATGGAACCGAAAATTAGGGCAATCAGCCACGGAAGACACTTAAATGCCCCATTACCAAGTCAGGCTTTAATGAGTCGAGCTGAGGGCACTCGGCTTTGGCATCCCCCCAGCAACCAAACTGATTACGTTTTCTGCTCATTACTTCTAAATGAGTGGAATTAAGTTGAGTAGCTTTACTCGTTTACTCTCAGTTTTTTTTCTTTGGAACTGGTTCACTTCTGTTTTGAGACTTTTCCTTAGATTCTGGAGTCTGAATTTCTGCGTTGAGTCATGTCAAGCGCGTTTAAATTACCTGAAATGAAACAAAAAAGAAGAGTGATCATTAGTATCATGAATTTGGAATGGATGTTTGATTTTATTTTTGAAGCGTGCGTCGTGAGGTTTGGGAAATAACTTCGAGTGAAGTTGATTTTCGAATGGTGTCAAGTCAAGGAAATGACAGAGAGCATTGGGATAAGGTAATTGGCAGTTAAGAAAGTGGGGAGGGTAATGAACGTGGAGAATGGGATTGAGTCATCTTTGGATGCGAACAAACTGAAGACTGGAAAACAAATTGTGCGAGTTATAAGTTTATTGAAAACTACAATAGTTTTGATATTATTAGTTTTAATGCGGTTTGTCCAATTCGTTCGAGCATTAGTTTTATTTCAAAGATCGTCCAATCTTATCTCTAGGTCGATTTAGAAAAGACCCATTCATTTTGGAAACTTAGCAGAACGAGCTACAGAGCATTTTTTCACTTCTCATATCGGAAAAGAATGTCTGTACGAATGTCTTTAACTGGGAACTAAACTGGGGATGGTTCTTGAAAGCTTTCTTTATGCAAAATAGACAAACAACTAACGGCAAATAAGACAATCTTAAACAACGTGTAAACTTTTTGTATATTTCAATTCCAATCCCAATCATGCGTACGGCAGTACTGGGGACATAAAAGTATTTGGAAAAAGGAGCGTAATCTGTCATAAAAAGCAAACTAAATTGTTCTTGGTACAAAATGAGACATACGACGCAGAATACACTTAAAAACACACCTAAATGTTGGCTTAGTTTTTTCTTGACTCGAAGTTTTCGTTTTTGATCTAAAAATGAAAAATCACAGAAAGGTAAGCCGACTCCCTGTTGTCAATCATAGTTATTTTAAACTTTAAATTTAAAACGCGACATAATTTGTTTCAAAGCACTCCCAGTCTTCTTAACAGCTGATCACACCTCGAATTGAGTCAACAATTTAGGAGCAGGAATTTGGAAAGAGTTTTTTAGAGTGCTCGATTTAAAACTTCCTATTCATCATCCCCGGCACAATGACCAGTTTTCAGTCCGAGCTTTTCGCAGTAAGTACTATCACCCATCCCGGACGCTGGCCGCTTTGGCGTTCTGGTCTACGCAATTCTTGAAACGCAAGCGTGGTTTTCTGCCATTAATTGTACCGTAAAGAATTTTCTAAGCTACACCGAGCTTTATTTTCGTTATGATATCTGCTTCGATAGATATCATAACCAAATTTCATATAGCTCACGGATGTACCATGATTGTCTCGGGAATGTCCCTTCTCACATAGAATTTCCTTAAGACTTTCCTCTCGAACGCGGCTGAAAGGTAAGAGTGTCTTTGGCTAAGCACCCAAGTCTGTAAGTACTGGTAAAACAGTGTCTTGTACAGCAGCAATTTTGAAATCATGGTAATTCTAAACTTGAATAAACGACGTAGCTTTAAGTTGACGGCCGCCCGCATATTTTTCTTCCATTGTGAACGATTGCACAGTTTCAAATTCGTGCTCCTTCTGGCTCTATCAACGACCATTGGGGCCATGTACTTTGTCCTTCTTTCATTTATATGTTAAGCACCAGTTTTATGCAGTGTTAAGCTGCACAAAGCTTGTTCACTTTGTCTGAAGATGTCCCTCTACTGGATGCATCAGAGTCCCGAATTGCTTTCTTCAACGCTAGGTTTAAGAGGAGGCAGCCCGGCAGCCCAGAAGCCCATGGACTTGTCGGAGTCCATTGGAAATCTTGACGGGTTTGGAAAGCAATCCGACTATCTTAATTTAGCTTCAAATGTTGGTCATGGTTAGCCTTGTTGACTTGTATAGGATGCTAAATTCTCTTATAGTTTTATACAGTTCTACCCGGGCTATCTACCATGCTGTCGTAGTTCTACACATGCTTTCGTTGGCGGCTTTAAAGTCTATAAACATGTGGTATGTTGGAATGTTAAACTCTAGACATTTTTTCATCGCCTGCCTAAGGGTGAGGATCTAATCAATTGGTGACCTGGTCTGAAACCTCATTGATATTTCCTGATAATTTTTATTGCCCACCTGAATAGCTTCCAAAGGGACTAAGAGGCATTAAGAAAGAAGGGAAGCCGAGATTTCTTCTTCATCCTTAACTATTTAGCCTAAGCCAATCTAATCAAACTGAAAACAAAATCCAGATCACCCCATATTTTGAGCGGTAAAGAAAATATGAACGCTTTTTAAGTTCTTTCAAACCTTTTTGTTGCATCAGTGGATTTCATTCTCAGATTGCATAAGCGACGTTTTTCCTGATGTCTTTGCTTCTTTTTAACCAAAATAAAAAAAAAGCAATCAATCATTTAACCATTTACAGTTATGGAAGAGAGATTTGGTCAAATTGGAAAAAGTTAGTTCACATTTTAACAATCTTGGGCCAAATCCAAGTTTCTTATTAAAAATGCAATGAAATGAACAAATTTAAATTTTAGCAAATAATGTACATATGTCGTTCAAATGGCTGCCTCGCCTGGCTTCGCAGTAGCGCATTCTGACACTCCAATTTTCCAAGACCTTGTTGATGGCTTCGAGCTGTACCTCACGGATGGTTTTAAGTGCTTTAATTCCAGATTCTCGAAATAACATCGGTACTTGACGGCTCCCCACAAAAACAAGTCTAAAGGGCGGCCAATAGACATCACCAAGACGACTGATAACACGATTTCTTTTCAAAAAACCCATTGTACACATGTCTAACAGGGTGTTATTGAAAGAACATGATTTCTCTTCGTAATTGGAAGGATCTTATGTGGCCAGTAAGAACGTGAATGAACATGTTTTTTTATATTCGCCAACAACGATTTCTACACTATTGCAGATTTGGACCGGATTTAGAGCCGAAGTTTAGAGTTCCCTGCTAAAAAAAAGATCCTCAACATGATCCAAAGTGCCATTTTTATCGCTGGTGCTTAAAAAATAAAAAAAAAACTTCAATGGACCCTTCCCAAAAACCCAAACCTAATTTTAATGGATGCACTAAAACTCGTCCAAGCGTATCCGAAGTTCCGTACCTCGAACCCACGTCGCTTGATACCCCATACCCACCTTACCTTCAACTTAACCCTACAAAAATCATCGCTCCCCACTTTGTGGCAATGGGAAATTCAATACTCCCTCAGTGTCTTCCACGACCCGACCGCTTCTGGAGAAAACAAAACCCCGGGGCCAGTCGCACCAGTGAATTCCTCCGCTGACCTCAGCGGATTTCGGTGTCATCGTTTATTATTAACCCGATGTTCTAAGTTCCCATCGAAGTGATGACTCGGCAGACATGACACTGCAGCCACAGCCACAATCGCAGCCAAGTCATGCACCGCGTGCAACTTCAACTTTTAATTATCCCACCGTCCTGCAGCCCGCCTCACAAAGTCATTAACTCGTCGCCGCCGTGGCCTCACCACAGGTTCTTTTTTCATCGCTTTCGTTGCCAGTTTTGGTTTTTTGTTTAGTTCTTTTTTATATCTTCCAGCCATCCGATTACAGGCACCCTTTAGAGCGTGACTTTTCAAGTTCAAGTTGAGATAAATCGACGTGCAAAATGCAGCGAGGGACGTATTGTGGCGTTTACAGTCGAAGGACAGGCAAAGAGATCCAAAGAAATTGAAAATAGTCGTCTTAGAGTTGAGTGCAGAAATAGCAGCAGACGTAGTGTTCCGAAGGCGGAAGATGGGAAGGTCACGGTAGCAATCGTTTGGGATCTTACCAAGTTCTGAAGCGCAACTAGCCAAAGGGGTCTACTAGACAAGACTTAAAGGATTTTTTAATCGAATCCCGCAGAACTCTAATTCCAAACTAGATTTGACAAGAAAAAAGCCATTCCCAGACCTTTCCAATCCCATTCACTCCCGAGAAAGCCGAACTGTGGCCCTTTAATTGTGACCTGCATCTCTTCCATCGCATTGCCACCGTGTCACCCAATAAACCACCTTTTATCGCTCTGATCAACGCCCTGCTGTGCACCTTTCCCAAAAGATTTCCCCACCCAATCAGATTTGGCAATGAAAATGCTGAAATTTCGGGCCCGATGCGTCAGACATGGATGCCAAAGTGACGATCCACAACGATCCACAAAGATGAAGTTTTTTTTCGTTTCTGTTTGTATCTTCTATGTGAATCGATCGTGTGCGCTCAGGTAAAAGCATTCACCAAACTGAGTCGAGAAACAGGTTCACGACTGTCCAAAACTAAGCCCCAAATATTCAGTAGCTCTGCCCGATCGTACACATCATCAGCGCCAGCAGCAACCGCAGCAGCAGCGCGACCATCGTCGTCAGCGTCATCGGCGGATAGACAAACGAAACAAACCTGTTTCTCCGCGTCTCTGTGTGTGTGTTTGTACTTTTTTTGGTTGATTGGAATTTACTGAAACGTGTGAAGAAACGGGACAAAGTAATCCCCAGCAATTCGAATTTGAAACCAAAAAAAGACGCCCGCTTCTAGGAATCGTGAGTCTCCAAATCAAACGAAGAAACACTGCTTCCCATTTTGCTCTCCCTCTTTTTTCTTTCGCTTCATTGATTCCGATCTGGCCGATGATGCACGTGGGCTTCCCTCACTTTTTTTTCGGAAGACTTCTTCTCGAGGACGTGACTTCAGCCACTTCAACGACTTCGGCGTATATCTACGAAGCGCAACGTTTGTCAATCGCGTAGAAAGTACATCGGCATGTGGGATTCCTTTTTAATGGATTCAGATGCACCTTATCTCCTGGGATTTTCTTTTAGTTTTTTTTCCAGCGCTCAGCCTTTTAACAGCTACGATGGGTGTTAATGACCCTTAAAAAGGGCTGTTTATCTATCTTGTGTTGATATGTGCGTCGAGGCTTTTTTTTCGCATTGCTCTTTGGCGTCGCGTTCGTTGGAGCTGCGGGAACGGGAGGAATTCAGTTGTCGATGGAGCTAATGATTTTTTTTTTTTTATGAATATACCAGATGACGGGGCACTTGGCTCGATTATGACACTCACACGCGTATATATAGAAGAGGAGAGGAGTGAGTGTAATTAACTTCTATTGATGGGCAATTTATACCCGTTCATGGAATCAGGAGGGGACAGTTATACGATTTTTTTTTTTCAATTTTCCTACCGCAGGGCTCCTCAGACATGAAAACAAGTGATCAACACAACATTGGGGGGAATTTGTGAGGAGTTATTCAATTTTGAGCGTGAAGAAGACACTTCACAGCTCCACGACGAATTTGGAAGAATGTGCTTTTCGAATAGATAAGGGAGACAGCGTACTCTCTTTTTTTTGCAGCTTTCATTGAAAAAACACTCAGAAAGCTGAAGCTATTAAAGATTAGTTGAAAATAACATAAAGGTGAAAATAGGAGCTCCTGTTAGACTTGAGAGAAAAGCTTCTCCTTTAACATTAATAGGAAACAATAGGTAAAAACCTTTTCTAAGTGCAGCTTTTCTTCATAATCTGTTTTAAACAAATGGTCTCCCATAAATGTAAGCCCGAGTACAAATTTGAGAGATGTTTTATATTATGTGTCTTTAATGTTTTGTTGCTTAGTTATCTTTATGGAGCGTTAAAACTGAAGTATTGAGTAAAATTCTACTGAGTTTTAGTATCATCGACCCAGAACCTTTGCGTCTGAATTTCAGGAACTCGCCGGCTGCATTTAACCTCTCACTAGACAATTCAGAAGCTAAACGCTTTTCAAGCTCTCCGAAAACTCATTTTTACGAATTTTCCCGTCTAAGAGACTTTCATATTCATTTAATTCCGTGAATTTTCAGTCACAAACTTCGCATTCTGTTTTCCTTGACGCTTCCCGTGACAAGTTTGACATTTTGACAGCTCTGCAATCCATCAAAAAGTCGTCCCAATTGACCAGTGTCTCTTCGTAGGCCTGTCGTAAGCAGCCGAAAAAAGTTTCTTGTAAATTGTCATCCTCTCCTCTGCTTAAAACACTTGATGCCTTCCCTCTCTCTTTCGGATCGCCACAAGAAACAATTCAATTTTGTTTACACTTTAGAAAGCCTCTTAGATAAAAATTGCCCCACACGCACGCACTTGGTGCGTCCAGCAGCAGTTAGCAAAATTATTTATTCCCTAACTAAGCAAACAAAAACCGTTACGTAGCGCCCTCTTCCAACTAACCAAACACACATACACACGCCAGTGGCTTTGTGTTTGTTTATTTGTTTGTTGGCTCGACTCTCTTCCGCTCACTGTTTTCATGTCAATTATTGAACTGAAACGAATCATTATCTCGAACCACACGTTGCAAAAATATTTCCTCTTGTTGATGGTGTAATTACATTTGTCATTTAATAATTTAATAATTTCTTTTAATCGATGAGTTGTTATTGCTCTAAGCAATCAACCTGAAGTGCGTCCGTCGATTGATGTGAATGGGAAATTTGCTAACGTAACAAAAGGCATGTGCAAAGGTGAGTGGTGAAGGGATGTCTCCACTTGAGAGCTGAGCTGAGGGTGGAGGTGACGGTTTCAGAGCGAGGTAAGGGTGAAGGCGGTGGCCAGATGGGCAAATGTCAACTTATGTATAAACCACTGGACCAACAAACAGAAGCCAACAAGCTGCAATCTACAACCTTTTCACTTTTCCCACGACGTACGCGTGGTTTGTCTTTATGAGGGAAGTCATAATCACTTGAGCTTAAGTCATATTAAAAGAAAAAAACGCATTTTTATGAGGGTAGGCAAAAATCTATAAAATGAAAAAAGAAAAGAAAACGTTATGACAAACGTTAGCGTGTGGGGTCTTTGAATTGAATAACATACATATGATAGGATGAATGGCAGACTGGAAAGGAAGGAAGTTTTGAAAAAGGTCATTGTGTCTGCTCCTCATCAAGCCAACAGGATGATCTGAAAGAAAACTTAGTCGTGCCAAGTTTCAAATAAAAGCTTTTATCACGTCTTTAAGACGTCTTTCACGGCACCTTTCAGTGCAAAGGTGCCAAATCAGCGGCCAATAGACATCGCCAAGATGGCTGTTTTTAAAAATGCGGTGCTTTTTAGGTCTATAACGTTCCCCGGAGATATGATACTGTCTTTCGATTTTTGAGGGGAAACAGCTGTCATTGCCACAATAACCTATGATTTGAAAACAAACCACTAAATGGCCCACTTATACTTGATATTTTGAGATTTTTCCAATTTGAATTTAATTTGATTTGATGAATAATGAAAAAATAGCTGAACAAATTTTTAATATTATAATTTTGGAAAAATGTAAACTAAAAAGAACAATTTGCTTCATTTACAGCTTTTTGTTAAGAATTTTGTGCTTTTCTTCGCATACGAGAGCATTTATTAAACGACAAAACATTCGAAGCATATTAATTAGAAGCAGTGCATTACGGCGGCATCAACGAGGAAAAAAGGAGCAAAGTCGTGGACGCAAACTGTAAAAGGATGCAAATGGTGCTGCCGATCGTTCTGTTTGTGTTTTTTGAGCAAACAATTTTCACATCTGCCTCAAGACCAAGCATGATAAGTTTTCATCACATAAAACTACATCATCATTATTTGCACAAACTGAATAGCTTCCGCGTCACTTTAAGGCGTCCATGGATTGAGAGAGATTGCAACAGGACGGGTTAGTGGTCACATGTTATGAAATAAATTTGAATTTCCTCTCAATCACACAAAATTCATCGTTTCTTGAGTGAATTAAGTTAGCTCCAACCGACTTCTGCAGAAGGAGAAGGCTGTATCCCCCCGGCTTCGGTCATTATCCCTCCCCAATTTCCTATGACCTCTTCACATCTCGTCGTTGCTCAAAACTCAATTTTAGTGTTTCCTCTTTCGAATTCCGGCGTCTGGGGACGCCTTCTCTGTGGGATGAGTCCTCAGTCCACAGTCCCGTCTGCGTCGTTCGTTCGTAGTCGTTGTCGTCTCCATTTTTGCACCGCCTACGCGTTTATATGTTGCCTGTGGCTCCGTGTCGTAAAGGAAATCTGCACCCCTGAATCGTCTCGAAATTAATTTTCACTGCGCACACATACCGCCCCCCACCCTCACACGTCGTCGTGACATGCACCCATCCATCACTGGATTTATCGATCGGAAAATCGATGAAAAACAACCGTTTCGAATCCTTCCACCTCACTCAACCAGCTCGCAGATGTCCTTCTCCCGCACACGAAGAACAAACACGCGCGCGCCACCCAACGCCCACGGTGCAAAAGTTATCGATTATCGATAACATTAATCGACAAATTCCCCAACAAAATCAATTTATTATCGAATCATTTATTGTTTAACAATTTATATTGTTACTTCACTTCGGTCTCACCGAGGTGACCGATTGACCGCTCCCTCGTCTTCGTCTTTGTCGAACGACCCGTCCAACTGTCCAAACGTCTAGCAATCCACCCGTCCATGGCGTAAGATTTAATGAATGAAATATCGTCCACTTCGTTACACTGATTCGCTCTAAGCCGGAGTCAACTTTTTTTGTTTTGTTTGTTTTGAACGCAAGCGCGGGATCTATGAGATCGACCGACGCGTCGGTCTCTTGGCAATTTATTAAACCAGCGTTACCGGAAAAATCGCTGTCAATTGGCTCGTCGATGATGCCGCGGCAATAACCGCAGCCACACACACTTACACTGTCGCACGAAGGTGATAAATGGACAAAAAAAAAGAATTCCTCTTAATCCAGTTTACGGTATTGTGGCAGGTCTAAAGCGCTCTCGCTAGGTATTCGCTGTGACTTGTTCGCCTACATGGTGGCCAGCGGCAGTATTTGGCTTCGCTTGCAGCTGTTGTTAAACCGCGTTTTTCCGCCGCAGCCCCTTCCTCCGCGGTGGCGGCTTCGCGTTGATCACCGGGCGGTAGGATATAAAATTAAATTTGCATTCGATTTCTCCTTCACCCGCTCGCCTAGGTTGACATGTGAGTTGCTTTGCGAGCGAGTGGGTGGCTTGTGAGTGTGTGGTGGTATGGAGTGTGTGACATTCATTCACCGCGAAGGGGTCCGACGTGGTGGCGAAACCAAAAATGGCGATTTAACGTGGCGGACAAGTAGCAGGCTTGTAGGCGCCTCGATAGTCGTTGCTGGAGGTCTGAGGCATCAAGTCAACAAGAGGTTTTCATCCTTCAGGGCGTAGTCGCGGTGAGAATGTGGTTCGGGGTTTTTTTTCTGTAGCTGTTTTAATGAAATATTGTGGTCAGATAGTTGCCCTCTCTCGACAGTGAGGTGTGAACTCTGCACCTGGCTGTTTTGACGAGTGATATGTTTAGATTAAGTCAAGAATTTGAATGTCGATTGTGCTTTTGGCTTTTGAACCCAACAAGACAACACTTTGAATTTTGTGGTCTGAGATTTTGGACGTTTACGCTGTTTAACACTTGCTCTTTTTATTACATTTTTGAAAAGTGTGTCAAATGTTGGCACAGTTCCGCTTGTCGCTTTTAAATTCAGATCTTGACGAGTTAGTGAACCAGTAGTAGACCAGGAACAATGTTAACCTGATTTACAGCACTCAGTTGATGCACTCTAGTACTCTCTGATGTGTTTTTGGCGTCAACATATTGGTTAGACTTTTTCAAAAAAAAAACCACGCTTTGTTGGCTCACTGTCCTTAATTAAAAACTTCCTTTATCTCGAAATGAAATGAAATGTATGAAATGAAATTAAAAAGGTAACAGGCTAGCCAAACAGTATAGTTTTCAGCACTTGCACCACTTTGGAGTATTAAAGAAATTCTTAATTAGAGGATAGAAGAGAAAAAAAAGAATCCATGAACTGAGCCCTGCTTTTTGATAAGATAATCATTTCTTTCGTCGTCCTTGAATATTTTATGACCAAGCTTGATTTTTATGGGTTGCAGAACTGTCAAACTGTCATACATGTCATGGGCAGTGTCAGAGCTGCCAGAATGCGAAATTAATGACAAATTTTACGGAATGAAATGAATATGAAAATGTGTTGGACGTACATCTACGAAAAATTAGTTTTCCGAGAACTTAAAAGAGCTTGAAATGCCCGACAGTCATTCCTTTCGTTCCTCTAACATTTTTTATGATCAAGATTTCAAACCTATATCATTTTATTTTTGGTTTACAGTTTTGGTTACAGTTACCGAGTGGCTTTGGCAACACGGCAAATAGTCGAGTCTTTTTATAAGAAACCTCCTAGCCGACTTCTAACCAAATAGCCCATTGTCAAACTGTTATGCTATGAACATCAAAAAGCATTCGGCTTTTCGATCATCTATTCCACTGAATGTGACTAAGACGACATCAGTTGCATAAAAAGACTGATTTTCGAATCTCGATTTGATTTTGCAATCAACAAATGGGTTCTTTGCAGAAATTGAGGGGTAGCCTTTGTCTAAAATTTGAATCAAAACTGAACTTATGGTCAATCTTGGCCTCAATGTTCAACACATAGTGAAATTATCCCACATCCGCCAAAATCACCTGATCGACCGTATTCGCAGTTGCTTGTGCTCTCAAATTATTTCCAAGCAATTGCGGTTAAACTTCTCCTCCCGACTGTACGCCTCATTCTTCGCCCGCCGCAGCACAGCCGACCAAAATTGCAACGCACATCAACTTCCATGAATGTTCATTTCTCTGCTGCTTCAGACATCATAAACATTTCTTCTACGCCAAGGCTAAGCGATGTGTAAACACAAAAACACCAATGCAACGTGTCTTGACATCTCTCTTCTCGCATGCACGTTATACTCGCGTCGAAAACCGCAATGCAGCGTCGTCTGAACGCGTTCACTTTAAGATTTCTTTGTGAAGTGTTTTGCTGACACCGCAAATAAAAATATGTGAAATCAAAAGTTTTAGAATAACTAAAAACAATAAAACTTTTGCACTTAAACGGAGGGCAGCGGAGGCAGTGATATGAAATGATATCAAGCGTTTGCTGGTGATGGGCTAGAACTTTTTAGTGTTTATGAGAAGATAGATATGTCCGAGTCGATCCAAATGACTCTTCATGCGCCACCGCGATGCGGAGTTTAAATCATCTAGCACTTGATTGAAGCGCCTCTGGTGTGAAGCGAATTTAAATTTTGAAAATGCATTTTGCTTTGGTCAAAATGAGCCCGTCGATCCAGTTAGCCTCTTTTCTTTGACGCTGCCAAGTTGATTTCATTGATTCTGGTCATCGATCTAAGCAATTGGTGCTAGATGCAGGGATAAAAACAGTACAGGTCTGACTTGTTTATACTGCTTATTCTTTTTTTTTCTTTTTCTTAGGTTTAAATGACTTTTATTCCGAATAATTCTTGACAATTAATAGAAAACTAAGCCTATATGGTTTGGCCTTAGCCCGTCTACCAGGTTAACAATTATATCTTGCTTTTATTTACAGGTTAACAATAAAAATAAAAAAAATACACGAATACTGCTTATTACGTAGAGTGAGTATAGGCGTTAACAAAACCCTGCAATATCTAAGAAAAAGCCTTATGATGAGCTCCCTTCTCGCTTCCAAAAACCATTACAAAAAACTTCGTGAAACCGACCTCCAAACTCCTGACTGGCATCAAAATCGCCGCCATTTACTCAATGCATGCATTCATTCGGGGAAGGAAAACGAGAAGGTCATTAGAAATATCTCTTACCACGATATCGCTCCACTCAATGCCAATGCCACGCCGCGCCACAACGCAAGCTTATCACAATCCTCTTGCCTTGCGCAACGCAGCGTCTCACCCCTCTGCACGATAATCGCATCGTAGTTATCGCTCTCGATAAGCTAATTGTTGACATAAATCCAACTGTCTCAAGTTTCGATTTTGAACAAGACGTAAAATTCTTATGCGGCAACTGACAACTGGCGGCGGACCACAGCACACCTGAACATTCACAAGCCAATCGGGAAACAGCTCAGCGCGTGACGTTTCAATTGACGAACAAAATTCTTCGGTATTATCGATCACTAAGGAAGAGAGCGGGAGGAAGACGATTTTTGTGTACTGTTAAATAATTTAAATTTCTTGCCACCGTTAACCAAACATCGATTGGGTGGAGCTTATTTTTAAGATGCGTCGGAGGCACCTGATGAGCACACACATCAAATCGAATGGTGGTTATAAGAAGCTCTGTGGGCGGTAGACGGGTGTAATTTCAATCGAACGCGGTTCCAAAGAGGTTCTTAATTCGTAGAGTTTTCTCAGTACTACGAATTTTAACCCTAAGCGGATTTGTTTGTGAGACGAGGAGAATACTTCGCATGACACTGCTTTTCTTTTCTAATCGATTTTTCCCCTTTCATGGGCCGACGATGTGGGAAAGAGCTCCGTTACGTAATGAGCCCTCATGCTGTGAAAGAATTTTATGGTTCTTATCAAGTTCGCCGTGTTCATTGGAGACCATGGAAGACGGTTGGTTGTCGGCTACAACCAAAAATATTAATTAAAAAATAAGAGCTGAACACGACATAACGATCCAGATGTAAGCAGCTGGATTTTGAGGATCAACAAACTGTGAGAGTTTGAGGGGCACCATTTAATAGAAGCAGCACATCCACCGTGACCGTGCACGTTTGCAGTTTAGTGCAATGGCTCATGGTCAAAGAAGACTGTCATTGCTTACTTTTATCCCTAATTCGTATGAATTGAAATGAATGAACCCCTTAGTAATAATCAATATATAAAACTTCTGCCCGAATGAAATCAGACAATTGTATTTCTCTGTTGTAAAAAAATTTTGGCAGCAATTTTTGAATAGGAGTCGGAATAAAATCATTATTAGGTTTCAAATCAAATCAGGTTTCGAACAAAATTTTGCAGTTGATGTGTCGCAGAAAGTTGTGATCGATTTTTAAGCAGAGATGGTCAACTTTTAAAGTTGCCCGCACGTCCACCGGCCTTAAGTCAAATCGAAATGGGAATGGACTTAATTCCCAGCTATGGAGTAAAAAAAAGTGGCTTATTCGATGTAAAACCAGGTCTGAAGGTTGAATTCATTATTCATTTATAATTTTGAATCATTTGTAATCCCTTTCAGACCCTACGTACACATTTGTGAAGCATGATTTTTGTATTTTTCCCAATCAGACTTCAATATTATCATAATCATCACATCACAATCAACAGATCCCTTTTTCAGGTCGCAGGAGGAAGGATTTTCTTAAAAAATAAGTTTTTCCTATGTTTGAGTCCAATTAACCTATGTTTCAAATTTGAAAAAAAAATTTGACGCAATTTCAGGAGGCTGAGTCTGAAATGGCATTTTCTGTGTTTTCACTTTATTTTGACCGCTTTTAATTAAATTTCACTCAACAAATATTTTTTTTTAGTTTAGGTAACTGCAAATACATTTTTTGTCCAATTAAGCTAGTTTCATTTTTTGGATAAGTCATTGGGCATATTGAATAAGTTTTAAAATAGTGTGCTTTAACAAATTTTATTTTTAGATATTTCAAAGAAAAGAAGCTATCTTCCTTAAGAATCACGAAGGCAACAGATGAAAAATGCTCTACTTCTTTAACACATTGAGTGCTACGCCATTTACGAACAAACTGAGTGCCAGTCACCGGTGACCCCCATGCATTCAACGTGTTAAAAACAAATAAAAAAGATCAAAATCCAAAAGCTTCTAAAACAGAGAAAGAAACAGATTGCTTTCAATATTTGAAACTTCAACTTAAAAAAAAAATAACAATTTGCTCCAGAAATGTAATCCATGTTGACAAAAAAAGAGATTTTCTTTTTTTTTGCGAATTAATCACCGACACAGTGAATAGATCCAAACAAAAAAATTCACAAACAATAAACTCATCAGCCTCGTAAATGGTTCTCCCACATAAATAACCCTGACGCTTCTAAATTGTGGAAATAAATGTTTAATAAGACAACGAACTTTGGCGATTTAACGTTAAGAAGGAAAAAAATAGAGCAAGGCTTTGGTTTAAAATCGCGACCATGAAACGGGCTGTTTTGGCTAAAAGATTATTATTAATCAACGGAAGTCAAAAGAAGTGGGAATAATAAGTCAACGACAAATGGATATATTTTTAAGCCTGGCGGAATGGGCTAAATTGTACTGGACTTGAAAGCGGTATCTTATAGATGTGGGAATTGTCAGAAAAACTCACAGGAACATTTTTTTGTGAGGTGCGTTTTTGTGAGGAGAGTTCAAAGAACCACACACGGAAACAAAATAAATCAAATGAAGACAGTAAAAAAAACAGAACGGTGTTAAGTACAGTGTTTAAGTTAGTCCTCAATAAAATACAACGAAAAATTGGAACTTGGAAATATTTCGAGGTTAATTCTGAATCACTTTAAATTTCGGAATGCAAAGAACTCACATCTTTAAACTTTGAGACTCTAGCATTAATTTTACTCTCACTATTGTTCCGCTCCGTCCGCAAGAATTTAAAGTCTATGGCAACGTCGATAAGACGATTCCAAGAAATAAATCGGTTGCAGTACAGGGCACAAGGTCATTGTGTCATGAGAAAAAATTTAAAACGTATGGCTTTAAATCATTGCGTTCACACTTGCTGATATTCGTGCAAAGCATCATCTTTCAATCATGTTAAGGTCTAAAAAGCTCTTCAAGATTCGGATGATCTAGCAGCCTTAAGAAACTATATTGCTCATCCTGCGCGCATTTATTTTAAGCATATGATGCCACAATACTTTGAATCTGAACAAAGCTCCAGATGAAATGTCTTCTCCGCCCACTAGGAGAAACAGTTAAAACCGGCGACTCAGCTAGAATACCGCCCATTGAGTGAGGCATCTAGCCCACCAACTCCAGATGACGCACACGCAACGCAGTCACGCCTTTTCCTCGTCTTCTTAAATCCTTTTGCAAGCAAGTGCCTTATGATTCTGATCACACGACGACCTTCCTCAGATATCACTCACGAGATGTTTCTTCTAATGCGTAGCATAACGTGTCAACTTGACTCAACAAGGTAATAACAATCATGCCATCAACTCCTCCCCGTTTCCTCACGCCGAGTAAATAGCACAAACACTTAACGCTCCAAGCCGTAAAATCTCGCAACTGCCGAGCCTGTCGTTTAGAACACAGCGCAGTAAATAATTTTCGTTTTATCATTCCACAAGCTGTTTGCTTTAAAACAAAAAAAAAAAAAAAAACACCACCAACGAATCAACTCGCAACCGATATTTATGCGCTATCAATGCTCTAAATGTGCGTACTTGAGAGTCTCCAAGGCATCGCCTGCGCCACACGCAGCCGATGCCCCTCGATGACGCACGATAACTCCCGCGGTCGGGCTTTATCGCAATTTCATGTGGAATGTAAATTAAGCGCATAAAACCACAGATTTGTATCTCAGCGCTAGAAAATTCTTTTATCGTCGGGTCATAGATGAAGCTGATGTGTGTGGATGAGTTGTAACAACCACCGTCCCTCTAACCCACCCACTTCCCATAGGTAATTATGGGCCACCTCACAGCAGGTTACTCAAGCTTCTCGCTGCAATTACACAACAACAGTCGTTAATCGTCCGTTTACAGGTGGCGCGGCTTCCCTTTTCCGTCCCCGTTCGGCGGTGCGACGGCGAAGAATTCTTCGCTTTTAATTTTGTAAACATTTCCTCTTTTTATTTTTATCGTATTTTCGTTGTGGTTTCCTGGGATAGTTTTTCGACTTATCTTTCGTGTTGTCGGTGATTTTGTGGTTTCTATTTGCACTTCGAATTAATAACCGCTGCTAGGTGCATGACGCGCTGGTACCCCTCTGCAAATCGACGCGTTTCGACTTCCATGACGCTTATTGTTCGCTACTCACGCTGCCAGCACCATCTAGCGTCGTTAAATTATTTTATGCGGGCTGGCGGGAATTGGAGAACAAAAAATCACTTTGGACTTTGAAAATCGCTCCTTATCACTGCTGAACGCTGAGCAAACAACACACAAGCGGTACGGAACTGCTTATTGTTTGCGGTCCACAATGCTGGCTATCTGACGCTGCACGCTCATGCGGGCTTATCGCCTGAGATAGGACGCCAGAGACTTATATAACCGAATGGAATGCGACGGGGGCTGTATCCGAGACTGATGCTGATGTCACCGGAGGTTCGGTTTCCTTAGAAACGCTGGCGCTTTCACAGATGCCGTCTCTTTAGAGAGACGAATGTTGGAGAAAAAACTCACAAGCTTCCGTTTTTATGTCTCGTAAAAACTCAGCCTTCAACTAGAGCCTTTAGAGTCAGTCAAAACAGAAAAGGCTCTATCACAAGATATTCAAACAAAAATGTTCTTTAGTTCGAATTTTTAACAAACCATGTGGAGCCAATCTGTAATACAATCTCAGTTCAATGGACAAGCTGTGAAAAACTTTTCAAGAAATTAATGTATCCAGAAAGGCAACGGTCGATAGACGTGGAAGGCCCAATGTCCCCGAACTTATCACAAACGCCTACTGCCTCGATGTAGCAGCTGCTATAGAAATGCAATGAAAGCAGACAAACGCAGCGTGATAGGGCACTGTTATCGCTCGATTAAATTCACAGATACCTCTCCCATGAACCCACGAATTGACCTAAATTGAAAGTTTAAAAGGCTGTGCCACCTTTCTGATGAAAACAACACTTAGGTAAAACATTCGATTGTGATACGAATTTCATGTCAACTGGTCCTTGCACTCGAAAAATTCCAGAGCATCTTGCATTTCTCTTCCACAAATGAATGGCAGCCGCAGTCCCCAACTCCACCCCAGCATTTGACCCGAATTCATTACCACATCAAACAGAACACAGCGACTTCAAGAAAACCCCAAAAAGGAACAAATTGAGGTGACGAGAACGAGGTTAGTCTCCTTAAGACCACACCCTGGCCGCAAATTAACTTCGTGCAATCGGTCTGTCACTTCCAACGTTTTCCTAATCCAGCCGCAAAACGTGCACCTAACCTTGAAACTTTACTATTGGCTACAACAAAGCAACTCCGACACCAGCTCATCCGCACACAAACACTTAGCTGCCGTAAGAATGTTCCTGTACATTGATTTATATACCTGAGTGTTCTCGTAGGGCGCGCCGTGTTTCAAAGTACTCGATAATTAAGCACTGATTTTTTTCTCCACTTTTGTCTACTCATCGCTTCATAACAAGTTGCGCAACAAGCACAATAACAACCACAAACATCTACAGAATCGATTACCTACCTCTCCAATAAAAAAAAGAAAGAACCCTCCCTCACGTCACCACCGTCAGTATTCTACGTTCCTATTTCCGTTTGAATCGTGTTTCTATGCTTTATTAAACCCAAAAAAATAACACACATTTCTCAAAATGTCAACAACTACAACAACTGAATAATTAATTAATCAGTCGTCGTCTGGAAATTCGGTATTTCGCAAAATCATGTCAAATTTTATTCAAAAATTCGCAACGGCACGAAAATAAAAACAAAACAAACAAATTGCCTTTTTAGTGTGTGATCTTAACGGTCTTTTTGGAAAACCTGTTTTGCAGTTTTTTTTTTTTGCTGAATAGTCTTGGACTTGATTAATTTTTGTTGGGTTCCAGCGCTTCGCCGACGGTGTTTCTATTCGAGTTTTTGAGGGTAATGGTGAATGTTTGTTTTGGAACAAAGAGCAGTGTTGTGAATTCTTGGAAAAGATCTAATTTATTTGGCAATGGGGTGCAATAAATTTTGCTTGCACTAAGTCAAGCATAATGATTGCAGATGAAGCCAGATGGATAAAGAAAACCTAAACTGTTTAAACGAGAACAACATTTTGTATTCAAGAGAAATATAGAGCCAAGAGTCCAAGACATGGCAGTTTTACAGTTTTATGCAGCTTATACAGTATTTTTGATTTTTAGGGTAAGGTAAATATATACAGAAAACAGCAAAGATGGAAAATGTAAAATCTTAAGTTAATCAAAAGGATATTGTAACAATTACGAATCTATGTAGTGTCACTCGTTCACAAGTCCATTTGTGTTGCACTTCTTTAAGTGCAAAAAAAATAGTGGTGGCAAAGAAAAGAAAAATGCATTCATTCATTAGCTTATTCATACAAAAAGTAAGTTCATTACCACTTAAACCTATAAAGTTAATGACTTAAGCCTAAAAAAACAGTAAATTAAAAGAAAAACGTGATTTGAAATAATTTTTGGGTGTAATTTCCGGTGTCCGGGTAGTCAAACCAAAATTTAGGAGTTTTTTGACATGACAAAAATCAAACAACTGTTTTTATAATGAAGTAGATAGATTTCTCGAATTATTTTCTAGCTATTTTCCTGGACGCAGACTGACTAGGCGAAGCCTTAAATGACATGAAGGTGAATAAAATAAGTATTATACAAGTAGCAGATAAATAGGGGCTATGTCGCTGAACATTGCACGACCGTTTGAACGAAAAAAAATTAATTGATGGAGAAGAAACAAAAGCAAAGATTGGTCCGGATCTATATTTGACTACAAAAAAAGAGCTACATATAGCTCAATGTTCTCATTAAAAGTGATGATTTCTTAAATGCCAGAATCCTGGATGCTGGGACGAAAATTGATCAGGATGAGGAACGAGTACATCGCCAATTGCCTTGCCCTCGCCGTTCTCTTGACCGTATCTAGACTCTGGACTGTAATTGTTTCCCCTCCTGAAGGTATACGTTCTAAATGGAGACCGAATACTTGAAAATTTCACAAATAAATATGAACATAATTCAACACGATCTTGTGCTTTCTTCATCGAGTTCATCCTTTATCCGGATACTGAAATCAATTCGTCGGGGGACTAAATTTTGCGTCCGGATACTAGTGCAAAACGAACTTTTTTAAGTTTTTCTTAATTCTCATTACTATTTATATTGTTATTTTTTAATTTGCAAATTAAGAAATTCCTTATCTTTGAAAGCCTATCTAAATGATTTCGGTAACTTTAAAAGCCAGAAAAGTATTCGACATACCTTGAAAGCGATCCCGTCAGGAAGGCGACCGCTCGGCAGACCCAGAATGAGATGGCTGGACCAAGTCTAAAGCTCGCCTAGTTACGCTTGGGCATACCTCCTGATGAGTTAGAGTCAGTGGCGAAGGATCGGGTTGCCCGGATATCTCTTCTGCGTACATTGTCACTGCGACCCCGTTAGTGAATCACGCGGTCAAGAAAATGATGATGATGATGATGTTTTTTTTAAGTTATTCTTCTATCTCATAAAAGTTCACTACTGGAAGAAGCCTTTGCCCAAGAATGATCCTAACGTAAAATACATTTTCCTTTAAGCTCTACTTACCCCTGGCTAGGGCTGAAAGACCTGGAGCATGCAGCACATGACTCATGAAGCCTGTGAAGAAGGAAAAGATGCCAATGACTTCTTCTCTTCCACGTTAAGCAAAACGCCGACCTCATCAACTTAGCAGATGAAGGCCGTTCAGAAAATCTTATTCAGGGTTTTGCTTAGACATCTAGAAACATTTTGCCTTGTGAATAGGACTACCAAATATCTAATTCTGCTTTCTCGTTCGGAATAAAATAAAATAAAATAATCTGCGTAACAGCTCATACAGGGCCAGAGCATAGCTTGTTCGCACCTCCACTGTGTTGTGCGCAATATAATTTGACACAAGTGGAGGGGACCTACTGTTTATTGCCGGTTCCAAACGACGAATTGCGAAAGGTTTCCATGACAGGTGTTCCTCCAGGACGATTGTCAGTCGGGCCGTGAAAATTTGTTGTGGTGTTTGTGGCTTTCTCGTTCGAAAAGCCGAGAATATTGGTCCAATTATGAACTACCACACTAAAAATAACGCAGTTTAATTCAAAGGTCTTGTTAGAAACATGCACAATTTCCGACAAAGAAAAACACAATCATGTAAATGTAATAAAGACCACCACTGACATAATAGTGAAAATACGATGTAGAATCGGCATTGGCATTTTCAGGACCTAAGAACCAATATGATTCACTAAGCATTTAGATCACCATGACTGAGCTGATATTTTGTTTCTTTGAAAGTAAGACCCTGCCCCGCTCAGTCACCTTTGAACAAAAAAAAATCACAACGATCGCTACAAATTCCATTCCACAAGATCGGTCAAAGTCGCCCGGACATCCGGTGCACATAGATCAGCTAAAAGATAAATTCTCCAATCTACCTCTTCACGGAGACTTCCTTGGAATTCCAAGTGATAAATCGAACCCTATCAACCGTCTCTGCACACAGGATGATGACTCAAATACTAATGAGTCACTGTCATGTCTTAAAATAATCAGCTATTTGTTTTATCTTGCTCCGGTTTGGTTCTTCATTCAACCCCTCACGAATTGTCCAAAGTATGCACACAGATGTACGTTGCTTGAGAGTTGTGGAAAAACAACTCTCGAGCGTGTGGCACACGATCTTCCTTGCAATAGACACATTCGGATCGTTCGGATCTTTGCTTCTCTCACTCATCACGAACACGGGAATATTTTTAAAGTGATGCATTCACGTTTTGAATCGAGTTAAATAATTCAAATCTGTGGTGATTGCCTGAAGTTAAAATTAGCGGTGCAGTAATTAAATGGAGAGAAATGAGGGTGAGTGAGTGGGTGAGAGACTCGTGTTTTCCTTTTGATCGGGAACACATTCCGTGGCACAACTCCTCGTTGAGGTTTGATATAATGAGGGAAACAAGCAGATGCGAACTAGACTGCAAATAACTTAAACATGGTGCATGAGCTTGGAAGAAACGAAAACATCGAGAGGCGCCGCTTCAGAATAAATGCTAGCGGGTCTACTTTTGAACATTGGATCACTTACGAGTTCTTCTGAGGCAGAGAGTTTCACATGGCAGCCGTTTAATTAAGGCTTTCTATGAGAGTAAAAGAAATTATTTTGTTTTGCATTCACGTCCTCAATGAGCGGTTCTTCGATGCATTTTTCTCACAACATAATTCTTTCAACGACTTTACGATATCCTTTTAGTACTAAGACGCTCGAGGGTAGCAGAACTTTTAGACTGCAAGTTACCCAGCCATTGCAGAAAATCTTTTTCATGTAGGATAACGAAAGATTCTCACACTTCACACCACTGCAACTGAAAACACAATGCAAGACACTCTGCAGACTCATAATCTGCTAGGTTTAAAACAAAAAGTTCCTAGTTTTTTAAGACCTACGTACAATAGAACGACTGCATATTTCTTGCTTAGTAAAAAAAAACCATTAGGACTGTTCTTTCAGACCTACTGTGCCTGAACATAGTTTGACATAAACAAAAGCTCATGGAAGCAAGTACCAAGGACAAAAGCAAACTCATTACGGCAATGTTACAAATTACATAAATTAATTGCTCAAATAGAAACTTTAAATGGGAGCAGGAAAAGGAACTTACACATCCGCTTTGAACGGAAAATGTTTTGTAGGGCAGAAGCAGACAGGGCCGTTTACTAATAGGATTGTTATCTCCTGACGATGAGCAGGGTCTTCGGCACAATTACCCAGAAGCAAAGGAAGAGACGCCAATAGACTTTCTCGAAAGGAATGCCAGATTGACATTTTCAGTCACAACCTGAGCACTTGAACAATTTTGTAAGCCACGAATTTCTAGTAAGGGTCAAGCCACTGTATATAGTTTCTTTCTTCTTTGTGGACAGATATTAAAAGAATCATACGTTTCTGACAAGATTTGCTTACTTTGCAACCACCCAATTTGGGTGGTTATTAAAGAAAGTTCATGTTCTTTAGAATTTCGTATATTTTGTCTTAAGCAAAGTCTATAGATTTTTTGTTCATCCTTTAAAGGTACCATTTTCCTAAGAATATTGCTTTTTAAGATAGTGGAAAGTGGAGACATTGTTTTATTTTCGCACAACCTGACCAATTACAAAACAACTCAAGTTGGAACAGCATAAGTTTCTTATCTACTGATAAGCATTCCATCGAATTTATTCCCACGGACCTAGAGGTTTTTTTTTCAAGATAAGCATTTGTTTGATCTTATTTACAATCAAGACACCGCATAAACCTTCTGTAACAGGTACAAAGGTACGTGAGTCACACCACACGGTCATATGACCGAAGCCGTAAAAGGGCAACATCACACACAAAAAAGGAACCTTTTTTTTGCGATAAAAACACGATCATGGTAATATTTACAATAATTTCATCGATAATGCACTTTTTTCACGACCCTCAGGTCCCAACATCTGTCAACAACAGCTGTCAAACCAAAAATGTTCGAGGTTTTTTTCCCAGATGTGAGGCGAATAATGACACGATATCACTGGATTCACAGAAACGCTACACTTCATGGAAAATTGTTATTCAATCCAGTGCTGAGCTTAAGAAGCGCTATTACTCAAGTATTTCAGTTCTTAGATACACATCTTCACAAAAAATCCTCGAATTTCATACAAATCTGCGAAAATAAACCCAACCCAACCTCAATCGCACGCAATTATCGGGAACAAACGCTGTTGGCCTGAATGAGTGGATAAGCTCGATTCTCCTCCTACCCACACCCATATTTTCGTCCTTTCAAAATAGAGACACAACAACGAAACAAGCACACAATTACAAAAAACAAACAAGAAACTAGGATACTGACCTTTATTGTATTCTGTAGAAATGTTGGCTCCACTTACGAGTTGTGTATCCTACATGTTCTGATTCTGTTTTGAAATTTATAATTTTCTTTTCTCGTTCTTTTTTTTTAATCAAGTTATTGCAGTAATCATTCTCCTCCCATTCACACACATGCACCAGCAGAGTACGTGGCGGAATCCTTTTTTTTCAGCTTCAGGATAATGAATTATGAAAAATAAATCATACACTTTCCTTCGCGAAGATAGAATTGATTTTTTTTTATTTTTTTTGGTTGGAAAAAAATGCACCACACCGGATTGTACCGGTCCTCGAAAGAGACACACTCACACTTTAATGAATTCCTCTTCTCTTCTCGGTATATGTATTCTTATATTTCTCTACACAACTAGAATGGAATGGAAAGCAAATAAAAACGATGAAGAACTATGAAAATACAGGAATTCTGGAGTTTCTCGCTGTACTGTGCGACGATGATGCTTTGCCTCTAATGCAGCAGCATCCTTTCAACCGACAACGACAAAAACACTGCACAAAAGGAAATACCCGATTGGAAACAAAACGCAAACGAAAAAGGGAAGAGAGCAGAGCAGAGCAAAAAAAATAGAAAAATATCCCTAGAGAGTACAGGATTTCCACTTGTCGTCAAATACACTCACACAGTACGAGGACCAAACGACGACGGCGACGGCAACGAACACACAGTGCGCAGGAAAATCAAAAAAGCAAAAATAAGGAGGAATGCCTCATCGAGGGAATGTGAATTCAAAAAAAAAAAATAAAAAAAGGAAAAAAACACGAACGAAACGAAAACCCAAGACGGTGAATTTTCTTGTTATTTTTTCGATTTTTTTTTCTTTCCAATTCAATTGAATCACGGAAACAGTGCTAAATCTGTGCACAAAGAGGACGACGGCGACGACGACTACGCGACGGACGACGACGACGAGGAGGTGGTGGTGTGGTGGTCGTTGTGGTGGTGACGGTGGGGCAAGGTGGCTAAGCGCTGGGGACAGCGGGTGGAAGGGGCGGTGCAACAAAAACCGGTTTCGAGTATCAAGAAATTCTTTGCTCTCACTTGACACGGCGACGAACGACGAGCGACGGCAGCACTTTCTGAGTATCTTTTTTATCCACACACACACACGCAAAACAAGAACACACGGGCGCGCACAAATGCTCTGGCTCTGGCCTAACTGGGGCCCTTTTTGAGACCGAGACCACAAAATACCACTACACACCGAAAAAAAAAAACAACAGCAACTCGCAGTACCGACTTTGAAGTGCGCCTCTCTTCTTCTTTAAGTCGCTGTGGGGATTGGAAATGGAGAACAAGCACAGCAAAGCAAAGAAATAAAAAAAAACCCAAAAGCGACGAAATAACTTGGTCTCAGTTGGGGTTACATTTTTTAAGCAGCTTCCCAATACACGCGAAACAATTTTTTGTTTTTCTTTTTTGGTTTGAACGCACTGAAAGTTTTGTTTATCCGTTTTTTAGGAGACAGTCAGCCCTTATCCGAGGGTAAGTTAAAGTTCCTCTTTTGTGTTTTCGTTTTTTTTTTCCAAACTTCCACTCAAAAAAGGAATTTTATTTTTACACAAACCAGCGGCAGCACTACCACACAAATCAACGTCGTAAACTCAACTGGGGGAACGAATCAGTACGTCGGATTTGTGTGTACCTCCCAAAAAAAATTCTTTTCCACTGTGTTCCGCTTCCGAATGAAGAGAAAATATCCCTCTGCTGCTCTTCGGCGAGTGTGCGTGTGGGTGAAGGTGTGTGTGTTTGTGCGGTTGGTCGGTCCTCCGTCGGTGGTCGTCTGTGGGCGAGATTAGGAGCAAGATTCTATCTTTCTTGATTAGGAGACGCAAAATCACTCCAATTGGAGTTTTTGTGTCGTTATCAGGACTGGTCAGGGATCATGTAAATTTCTCTTTCTGGAATTCCATCAGGACTCCAACTGAGTCGAGGATACACACACATGCCTCGGGGAAGTAAAAGAAAAAAGAAACAACCCGCACATGCGCTCCCGGTTGTGTTTGCCGAAGAAACCCCATCACTTGGGCCGATGGGTGGTTGGTTGGTTTTGGTTGTTTATCTGCGGACTGGTGGCTCGCCCGTTCCATTCCATGTCGGTGCGATGTGCCACTTGACCGATTCGTTAAGTTTTTGTTGTGCATTGGCGGGGGAATCTGTTGGGCAAGAACTGGGAGCAGTGTTGCAGTGGCAGTGCGTCTGCCTTCGTACTATTTTTAGAAATGGCTAAACACCTGATCTGTTAAGACGCAGGTGTAAGGAGTAGTTTAGACTATGAACTTCGAAGTAATTGGCAACTCTGTCGTTGATGTCGAATGGAATGTGGAGTGAAGAACTAGTTCAGGGCTTTCTCTCTGAGATGATGAGAGAGTGCGCATTCTTAGGAGTTGCACTCTACTGAGGTGGTGCAATAAAACTGGGATGGTATGTTTGTTTTTGTTTCATGGCAGTATAGTTCCTTTTGTGTTCCTTACCAGGATAATGAGAACGTTTCTGAGAGGATGGGGACGTTGTTGTTTGACTAGGGAATTCTAGTTCATTGGAAAAGCTGAAATTTTACATAAAAACCACAATTTATCAACTGACAATACAAGAAGTGTGGGAAATAGCCGCCTGAGTCAATCGCTTGAACTTGGGCCTCCTAAGCTCTTACCACTGTCCATTGTGTCTTACCAGAAACTAATAGAAGATTCTCTGGTTCTTTCAGTCAATATTTTATATGAAATTACAAACTTGTTCAGCATGGAAATTTAACCCTCTAAACCGGTCAAACTTATAAACTTCGTCAGATCAAACTGCATTTTTTTTTTCCAATTAAATTTTCAGGCACAAGCTTTGTTTGGAAAGACTGCTAGGTGGGACATAGTCAAGTCAAATAGCCAAATTCACTTCTTTTAGCAAAAAAACCGTCTGAAGACGGTCTTACCCGATAAAGGGTTAAAATGCTAACTGTCAAGAATGACGCCTTTGCGAATGACTCTTTTCTATGAAAAAATAAAGGCCTTTCTAAGAAAAAATAAGACCCTTCTTCTTATCTGTCTTCAAAAACTACTGTGCAAGTTACAAAAGCGTTGTGGTTATTTGCGACATTTTTAAAGGTTTATTATTACTTTTTATCGCTCTTTAGTAATGAAACATGTTGTTTACGTTGTTTACTGTGCAATGCACAGGTTGCACTGTATGTCAGAAGTTTAAAAATGTATGCCAATCGTTTTAACCAAAAACCATTAGTATATGTTAGAAATATACCACGGTTGTTAAAAAAAGAGAAAAAAATATATTTGTAGGCAAAACTGTTTATACACTTATTTAACTGTTTACTCATGCCTTTATTTATTTATTTGTTTATCTATTTATTTATTTATTAATATTATTTATATAATGCGTTTGCTATTCTATGTCAAATTTATTTATTGACTTATATGTCTAAGTGTATGTATATAATGTTTACACACAGTTACACATTTATATATATTTTTTTTATTTAGTTTGAAGTTTTTTTCATTTTCTCTTCATGTCTGGCTTTATTTACATGTTTATCTACTAGTAATTAGAATAACAAAATTATTCAGTAGAAATATATAGAATTGTTAAATCATATCTCTGTACTACAACCATTGTAAATGGTGCGATAGCAGATTGTAATTTTGTTAAACTAAAACAAAAAGAAATAAAATACGAAGATATAGCGCCTTCTAGAAGATATTGATTAATCTGCTGTTAATTCTTTGACAAAGTCTACAAGACTTTACAGTGAAAACTAGATTAGAATCATAAGAATCGCTTCTGCAAAATTGTTCGTTAGACTTTTCTGAAATTATTCTGATGAAATGAGGGTTCGATGGAATACTTCTCTGAAATTTAGTAAAATTTTTACTCGTCTTTAATAGATATAGATACATGTACAAATCTTTAAAAAACAAATTACATTTTGGCGTTTAAACGGTGCTATATTTGAAATGGTTACGTTGTAAAATAAAATGGAACACATTTTCCGCGCCTCCAAATTATCTAATGGCAATAAGATTTTGGTCGCCTTTTTTCAGGAATTGGAACACTGTTTCAGTCGCTGAAAGTGGCTTATCCTCTCTATAAGACCAGCAAAAAGTAAACTTCACTCGTTTTTCACAACGAGTGGAATGAGACTACGCCAGAAGATTCGGGCAGTTACCAAAAAAAACTCCCAAATTTGGCAATTTATTCAGTTTAACTGTTTGCCTGCCAAAGAACTTTTAACTTCGCAGAACAAAAAACCTTGAAATTGCCAAAACAACGTCAAAACTATATCATTTTTTGGTCAAGGCATTTGATATTAATTTTCGAAATCGATTTTCAGATCGATTAAATCAGCAGATGACGAGTTACAAAAGCTCCAAACCGCCGTCTTCTTTGCAACATTACCTCCCTTAGCAGTTTTAGTTCAGAAGACAACACCATTATAGAGGGAACTTCTTGCTTGGGCTGTAGGAAGCCAATAGAAAATGCTTTCCATGGATGTGCAACACTCGATCTTGACGATAACCTTAACCCTTTAGACCTACAAACTCTGCTGGAACAAAATCATAATCGATCCTGTTAACTGTTCAAGGTCGACCCAATTGAAAACGGTGACATTCACTCGTCTGAAAATGTTCGTACCATCCAAAATTCTGGAGCTCAGTGATATTAGCAGCTAAAGACCACAAATTCACTGTTCAAATTAAATAGTCAGACTGCCTCTTCGTTATACAGGCCACCAACCCCAACCCCACTGTCCAAACTCAACCGCACAGAAAAAGCGAAAATTACAGTGTACCCGTTTCCGGTAGAGGACGACGTACCAAAACCGCGCCGTAAAACTACCTTCACAATAGCAACCCACCCCCACACGCTTCCGTTGTACATTTCCGCTGCAAACTGGTCAAACAACAGTATAAAAATCCTTAATTGTCACGGTCTTCACCCAGCAGCAACCTGATGTAGGAGGTCCCATAATCCGTTGGTCAGTGGGCTAAACGGCAGAGGATTAGCATCATCAGCAACCCGCCACTGCATCCGCTTCAAACTCCTGTAGACATTATCTGAACCGTGCGGTAGAGATGGGGCAGGGATACATATCCGACAGCCCTACGGCTTCCTATCTGCTCGGACAATCAATCAAGCTTAGACCGCAGCCCTAACATAATTCTGTTGCCTAGCCCCCGGAGTCAGCAGACCACATAATCAGCCGCAGCCATTCAACAAAATAACCCTCGTTCGTCCTGTGTCGATATCGAGCAACAGCCTCCTGTAAAAAGAGGGAGTGTGCCCAGAGCATAGAACATGGAACTTAAAAAACACAAAACTACCCCATCCCCTCCTCGGATTGGGCCTAATTCGCTGTGTATCTCTCTCGGATGCAAGTTTACCCTCGTTTGTGTAGACTGTGGAGCATCTGCAGTGGATTTCGTGTTATGTCCCAGTTTCTGAGGAAAAGATGTCACTGCACTCAATTGCGGAGCTGCGTGTGTATGTTGAAATTGGCTGGCTTGTACACTCTGCGCTCACGGGACAACACACAGGACACAAAAAGTTCTAGGTCATTAAGTTTAATGTTTGCGATGAGTTTGTTTTTCGTTTTTATTACGATGCTTGTACGGTGTTTGACATTTAGATTGAGGCAGGTTAGGGAGTTGGGTGGTATCGTATAGATGCCATCTCCGAGGGAAGTCCTTTTTGGGCAAACATTTACACGTCGAGCGTTAGATTGGTGATGAATTTGCAGATGGCCATTTGGGGAATGTCCGCACATTCAAATGTCGTCCTGCTGTGTCCTGGGAATGGGAGGAAAACATGAATTAGCGGAAGTGTTGCCCCGTAGGCGAATTTCGGTAGGTGTGTTGATAGAGGTTTAGGCACTAGATTGTATTCAGGATGCTTCGTAATGGCGACACCATTTAATGCACTCGATTTCATGGTCTGCATAAAAGACAAATAAAAAAAATTAGGCGAGAAGGATTTAAGGCACTTACCGATTTTTATTTTATTTTCAAAAGTGAGTTTGGATAAAGAAGGTGGTATCAAAATTAAGGTTTATCATTCAGAAAAAATTTGCCTTGCGATGATAAAAGCAAATACGAAGCAAATAAATAGATCGAAAGAATACCAGAAGTGATTTGTAATGTAAAAATTGTCCTTAATTAACACTAAAATAAGTAAAAAAATATTACAACAACAAAGAAATTAAATAAACACCTGCAGATATTGTAAAAGACTTCGAAAAATATTACGAATTAATGAACCAAAATATAAAAAAAAACTACAAATATATCAAGAACAAAATGTGTGTCGATTTCATTGGTTAATTAAATATCTGTCTCAATTTCGAGTTTGTTTTAATGTAATTGATTTTAATGGCATTTTATAGTATCTCTCTCCTTAATTGAGCTCACGCTCTGAACGAACGTTACATGTATAAAAATGTTGATTACATTTCTAGTTAACTCTATTTTTTTGCATACACACATACATTTTTTGTCTACAAAAAAACTTATTCAAAGTGAAATTATTCTCTTGTTCCAGTTTAATTTTTGTTATACGGCAGTCATTCGGAAGGTAAAGTGCATCCTTTTTGAATATTAATTGCCGCTGCCTCGACTCTAAAACAAAAAAGAAATACTGCCATGTTGTGTGTAGAGCACATAAAAAAGTTTATTTTTTTTTTTTGACTTAAAAAAACTATTAGCTAAAAAAAACCTGGATTTTTCACATCCTTCACTCTGTCAGTTTTGAATGTAACCCAGTTGGAGCAGCATTCGCTGCGAAATCGTTTTGAACAACCAACACGGGTACCAAAGTGGCAGACGGAATGATTTGTTGTTGTTTATCTTGTCCTGAAAAACAAAATCCACCATTTTATAATTGAAAAAGCTGGCTTTTGAAGCGATGAAAGCGATCTTTCCGTCGCACAAACCTTTTTTGCTGGAGTTAGTGTTCCTGCTGTACCTTGAGTGTCTTACAGTGAGTGGATTCAGGCCGAGGTTCATTTCCATTTTACAGAAATTGAATTACTTCAATGCAATACGACACAAGGCTACTAATCCTCAAGATCTATTTTTTTTTTTGGTATTTCGAAATTGACTTCTAAAACGTTAGTGATGTTTCGCATTAAAAGAAATTTGCTTTTCTATTTTGGAGTAAGGTTTGTCCATATTTGTCTGGTGATACTTCTCAAGCAACGAAAAGCGTTTTTTGCTCTAGGTCCAGGTCTGGGCAATCGTAGTGGGCAAACAATATTTACATCAAAAGACGTCTTGAAGTGTGCGTAGGTGTGCAGTGCACATCTTCTCGACAATCTCTCCTTGCAATGGCCAGATCTTCTGGTGATTTGGCTACCATTTTTGTGCTGTTTGTGTGAAAAGGATTATGGGACCCATTATTAGTATCCGCATAAGTCCGCATAATGTAAAAAGATTTAGTATGCGTGCGTGTCACTCAACTTTACTCACCCAGCATACTTTTCGGTTGTGATTAAGTTCCACATAGAGGCCGGTCTGTAAAAAGCACTCCATTCGATCGCATTCCATTGCAGTTCACATCCACCGTCGCACATCAGCAATGTCTTCCGAGTGCCTCAAAAATTTAATTTCGAACATCCCCATTCCACCCCATTCATCCATCAATCTCGGCTACTCGCCTCAATTAACGGCTCCACAAAACCCATACACCATACAGCAGTCTAAGCCGACATCGAATTGAATTGCATTTTTCCCTTCAACACCAGCAGATACAATCTGCAGATACATCTTTTAGCAGCCATCATCCGACAAGCGAACGTTTGCGGAGCCTATTGTTGTCTGACGCCGAGGTACAACCGGCCGTAACGGGACGAATAATTAATAATTTCCTTAACGACGAAGACGATTCTTATCTGAAACGAGATGTTGCCACCGCGCAGGGACTTTCACTTTAAGCCGCGAGTCAGTCATGTGGATGATGAATCCGGGAGCCTCGTAACAAATAGCAAGAAAAGCAACGACAACCTTGCGAAATGAAACGCAGCGCCAGAGCTCTGGTTCTGAGATGGAAATGTGGGTAAAGGAGGAGGGCAGAGCCCGTTGGGAGCTGTTGCATCTTCGTCGGACGTTGGGGTGAATGCAGGCGGCTTTGAGATAAGATGCACCTCTGTGGCTCGGTGTAGCCTAGAGAGACATCAAAGACGTGACGTTGAATGGTGTTATGTGGTGGAACAGGAAGCTACAAGTAAAATAAAGACCTTCGTGATTTTGAGTGACACAAACGGGTCCAAACGTGTAGAATTGGAAAAATAAAAGCAACTTCAGTGACAGGAGTTAGCTGATATAGTAGATAGATAGTTACTGTCAGTGATGGATTCATCATTTGAATCTCGAACAGGACACTTATTCCAACTTGTGGGACTATAGAGTTCGGTTTTACCTACTTATGCTGTTTTCCTGAGATCCAAAATTGATAGGTTCAACCAAACCAAACTTTATCCATTTAAGTAAAATTTTATTCATTCAGTGAGGTCCTCCAGAGAAAATTGGAATTCGGTCTTGGACATTTCAAGATCCAAACTTAAGCTTTCGACAAAGGAGGTACATTGTTGTAGATGCGAGAAAGATCTAGAGAAAGAAATAGGACAAAAAAAATCCTAAGAAATAAAATCTGAGCGTTAGCCAAATACAAAATTCGTTCAAAAATATTGAACCGTAGACTTTCAAATATAATTAAGTTTAGTTTAATAAGCCTTATAAAGGCAAAAGTACTTTAAACGCTAGGATCGGGACCTCTTTCAAAGTTTTTAAAAATCCAAACAAACCTCCATACTTACCTTCGGCTACGTGAGAACACAAGCAAATGGCTCAATTCCTTTTTTGTTTTTGTTAGCCTCTTATCCACACAGACCCACCGATCTCGTTCCCTTGAACTTTTTTTTATTAAAATTTTAACTTTATTGAAAAAAAGTTAAATAAAAAAATTTATTATTATTTATTATTTATATATTCAAAATAAAAAAAATAATAAATTAAGCTCTACGTACCAAGGGTTTGAGTTAATCCTTTGACACTTGAAAGATAAAGAAAGGTAACACAAAATTCACAATTGCCGTTGATGTTTTGAGCGTTAGGAATGTTCCACTACGTCACATCACATGAATTTGCAAAATTATTTATCACGTGACAGCGAGGTAGTGGCTTTTTCCCACGTCTTTTTACAGTGCGTCAAGAGTTAATACATATACCTTATTTTGCATATCTTGCATCCTTGATTTTGCATATTTACATAAAAAAAAAAACGTTTTAAGTAGCTGTGTAAATGAAAAGGACATTTTTGCCGCATTAAGTATCCAAAGGTAGCATGAAATTACGCCGAAAGAAATAAGGGCGAATTTCAAAATTGGCCTTATTTCCCTTTCGAATGCGAAATAAGATCAAACTTCTGAAATTCGCTCGAATTACCGATATGACTACAAGAAGGATTTAATTAGTTAGAAACTTTGTATTATACCATATAATTTTATACATAATCAAATACCTAGATCGAATACCTGGATTGGCTTAAGATTCTACCAATCTACGTCTACCAAATTGAAAATTTATCTTATACATAATATTTAAAGTGGAAGTAGTAATAGAATTGAAAATACAAGTATTCTTCGCTCTAGTCAAGAACTACTATTTTCAAACTTATCCTTGTAGAAATATTTTTGATTGTCTTTTAAGAAAAGCAAAAAATCAAGCCTCAGGCCAACATCGGGCTCTGACGCCACCAACTATTATTATTATTTAAGAAAATATGTTTTTGTAGCACGCTACTACACCATTCAGAACAAAAAAGAAAAATTAAAATATCAGTAAATGCCTTTTTTGCACGAAAACCGATCTACAGGTGGGGCTTTTGTGAATGGGCTATAATGAACAAGCTTATAGGCACTTCAGACGAATTTTTAGTGTCGCACAAAGTTTCCATAAAAGAAAAAGAAATATATCAAATTTTTTGCTGTTGAATTGAAATTTAGAAAAAAAACATGCAAAGAGATTACAAAAATCGAAACCAGACATAAGACTAAACGCAGACATAAAATAGAACTACTATCAAGCTCCCGTGGATTTTTATATAATTCCTACTCAAAATGTTGCCTACAGACATTCATTTCCATCATCTTACCGACCGAGGACTTAAGACTCCCGTTTAAAAAGTGACGGCTCCTCTTCTCCATCATTCCATTGAAACTGATTCTCAACGTCTGTCTGTGTCTCTTTCTCCTTTTTTTTTGGTTTCACAATTTAGCTAAAATGCCAATTTGAATATCAAACACCACCGTAAATTAAGTTTTTCTTACTTTTTTCTTATTAATTTCAAGACCTTCAGGACGTCAAAGTTATTCCTACGAATTCTATTACCGGTGCACTGCGTCATCAGAAGGTTACTCTCACTCATTCTTCCTGCGCTCTCTCTGGCTGAAGTCAGTTAGAAAAAAATGCTTCTTCTACCTCTCCTCCCTTTTGCTAAGAATCAATTTCAATTCATTATCCTTGAACTCAGACGGCAGTTTTCGCCGCGAGCGCATTTGAATGTCAAAGCGAAAGCATTTTTTTTCCATTTGTGATAAAAGTGATTTGAAATTCATTTGCAGAATGGCAAGTTGAACTTTAATTGGAAATTATATTCAAATATGTTGAACGCGTTGACCAGGATATTATAAGTTATGATGGTGACGGGCGAGTGGTGGTGATGTCAGTCCCAGCGCAAAAGGCAGCCTCTTTTATGCTAATTAACAAAATCTGCTGTGGGGTCATTACGCCACCTAGTGCTGGCGGTGGTTGGGTCGAGTTGGATACGTTTCAAATACTTCGAAATCCATCAACATTCAGGATTAAAAGGATAAATATCATGAAAGGACTAAAAAAATATAAGGAAACGTAATGATACCAATTTCGAAGACTAACTAACACGAGAATGAAATAAACGGCCAATTCCGGGACTTCGCTTAAAGGTTTATTCTTTTTTATGAAATATTAGTCATTTTATAAATAAAAATAGGTCTTTTATTGAATTAAACTAACCAAGGACCTAGCTATAATCACAATTTGAGGAAAACATATGAACCGCATATCTCCTTTAGCAGATATATATTCCAAGCTTTCTAGTGATCCTAAGACAAACTCAGCACCGTCGTTCGTCGCTCAAAATATTTTATTTAGTTTTCGAGCGTGAGTATCTACGGCCATTGCCCCCAATCATACGAGGTTCAAAACAGGCTTAATTCTTCATCCAAGCCCTTAAAATGTTAAACGTAGAACTTCTAAATGAACATCATATTATTAAATATACATCTTTTGCTTTTTATTTTTTAATTAAATCAGATTTTTTTAATCAGTGTAAATATTTTTTTATCTATCACAGACTTATAAGTATTTTTTTATTGTGGCGGAAATAACTAGATATGATAAAATAAAATAGCATTGCCAAGAGTCAACAAAATTGGGGACTATTTTGTTAACCTCGCTCAACTTTTCGGGAAATTGTCAACTCGAGATTTGAATGGAGAGTCGACTTGCTCGACTTTGCTCACTACTGACATTTCGAAATTGAAAGTTCATAAATTATCTAACTTTCAGTTTTCAAATATCCTCTGGGTTATTTTTGTAATGTGATACATGATTTTACTGTGCGTATGATATTGATGCTTCAATTTGATAATGTTGAAAGTGAACCAAAATTAACACAAAAAGCAAAAAAGCAAAAGAAAACAAATTGAAACGACACGCAGTTGAAGTCGCGTTTGCTGAAGCTGATCCAAACCCCGGTTCACATACTTTGGTCTGATAAGTTGAAGGTACTCCTTCTCCACCACAGCTCGAAAATCTCATCTTTAGTGCTTCTACTTTCTTGCAGATCATCTACGTCGCTCGGGATACAAAAGATGCCCAAGTGTCCCTGTACCATGACATGAAGGGCTGGTTAAAGTCAAACGATCTGAAAGACTACGCGGCTAGTGTAAGGGCTCATGAGGTTGTCTACGATCCACTTTAAGTTTTTGTTGATTTGAAATGAACCGAACGTTATCTTTACAAGCTTTGAAAATATGAACATGGTGGTGCACAAAGTTGTAGGGCATCTGGGAATCATCGATGCCAGGGACATGAAAAGTATGTCAATCGCCAGCTCAACTAACAATTGATTATCTTCGATTTCCAGACATCCGAACGTGTAATCATGAGGAGACTGAAGAGAGTTGCTGCAATAATGTTTCCAGAAGCATTTCGGCGGGAATGTCTGCTGTCGTATGCTAACCGATATTAGAACATCCTGCAGTCAGAGCTTTTAAGAAAGGCTTTTAACAGCATTCGTGAAATTAAATTTGTTTCATGAGCCGAAGGCCTCGCAACTTGTGCTCTTTAATTTTATATATTAATATAATAATTTAAATTTTAAGTTAATAAATTATAATAATAATAATAAATTTGTTTCGACGTTTGAATTTTAAAACTAACAAGAAAATAGTATTATGAACAGTCAAAGAAAAATAACAAAATCCCGGGTTTTCCCGCTCAAATTCTGCTATTTCCATAAATTGAGAAAATTGGGAGTTAATATTGGGAGTAAAATTGTGTCAATAAAAACAATGTCAGACCTTGAAACAAAAAGTACTAAAGTTGTGTTCAATTCTCAGCGCATAAAATCGCTCATAAGCAACCTAATATAAATTCCCAGCTCATATGAGAATAGTCACATCTTTGCCTTCCATAACCCAAGATCCCACCATCACGATGATGGCTGTGTAATAATTAATCTTAAATAAGTTTGTAAATTTAAAAGAAATAACATCAAACAAACTCCACTGCGTTTACAACGACAAAAACGAACGCCAAAAACAAAACTCTGTCCCGTGGCATCAGCATGTCTGGGACTCCAAACGACCGAAGACAGCCAAACCAAATTTGGAATAAATCGCAGACATCACTCAGCTCAAAGTTTACACACAACGACCACATGATGCAACTCGCATCTTTACACACTTTGCCACAACGATTTGGTGGCAAGGTCATCTGGGGCTCGTCGCAACTCCAATCAACAAAATTGGTGATTGCCATCTGAGCCGATAATGGGATTTGTTGTTTTGTTCTTCGTTGTTTGTCGAGACAACTTCCACGATTGCTTTGCATAAATTTTTGGTCGATGAAAGATTTTTATCGATTATCGTTAATTATATCGTGTGATTGACTTTTCTTTTTGGAGAAATAGATTTCTGTGTTTAAGTGTTTTGGTTTTTCGTGCAGCAGACGATCTAAAAACGTGGCCACCTCATGTGGGGAGTGTTGAAAAGAAAGTTATGACATCGTTCTATATGAGAAAAAAATGCGAAAAGAAATTGGGTTTAGGAGGGGAGAACGTAAAGAGGCACTATTAAGGGGAAAATGCTGTTGCCGAAAGCTGCTAAAATTTCGCGAACGGCGACGGGATGACTAGGACAAGTTTTCAGTGGAAAGTTTCATAAAGAAGAGGAAGGGAGTACTATTACTCACAAGATAAATAACTTAATACGAAGCAAGGTTTGCCTGCACGCCCAATTGACCTAACTTGTCAATGTTGACTAACTTCTACATGTTACTGGGAGGGCCAATTAACATGCTTGGATGTTTATGTAATTGTAAAATCATGCATTGTAAGCTTTCAGTGGTCGTCGACTATAGCAATTTAATACCGCATGGACAGTTCGGATTCAGACTAAGGTACTCCTATAAGTCATCAACTTATAAGGATCACTAAATTTATCAAAACCGCATTAAATGTAAGGAAATTGGTTGGCATAATTTCATTTGACATCGACAAATTGATAGCGTTTAACACGATGGACTACTCCATAAACTTCTTATAAGCGATGTTCCGATGCACATAACCAACATAATACAAAATTGTTTATCTAGTAGACAGTTTTTTGTCCAAATTAGCTCAAACACATCAGATCTTTATTTTACTAAGGCAGGGAAGGTCTGTTCTTGCTCCCCTCTTCTGCAGTCTATATTTTGCAGATGGTACTTATATCCTCTCAGCCTCAGACATCTGCGTAGCTATAATAAACAATCTGCAACTTGCGTTATATCCAGCTGAATCATACCTCATCGGTAGAAGATTACAATTAACCCTTCAACACCTCATGCAGCGTTTTTCACAACTTAGCACTTGAAATTCTTAAATTCAATGGGTACACTTTCAATATCTCAGTCTAAAGTTTTTTGCAGTCTTTATAGACTGAAGCAAAAAGTTGCCTAAAGAAGAGTTGTAGGGCTTTTTAGAGTAATAAAATCTAAGCTTTAAACTTAAAGACCATACACATTGCTTAGGAAAGTTGGTTCTTTTCATTAAATCTTGTGCGAAGTCTAACTTCACTCGCACTCTCTCCCGTTCAACTAGCGGTATCGATACTGAACACTGAATCAGTCACCACGGAAAATATGCGTCAAATTTTAGACTCAGAACACACCAAAACGTTTAACGAAATTGAAATTCAAAGAGATGGAAGCTGTCATCTTTACACGCTTACGGCTGTGGAAGACAGCGTGAAGCCATGTTTCATGTGACGTCTTCAACCCGAAGTAGACATCACGTCCATTTCTTTCAGCCAGTGCAGCTATGACAGCAACACATGCAATTACAACGTATTGCGTGCCCCGAAAGCACAGAAATCCCCGACTGTTTCAATTAAAATTAATCAATTACACTACGTGATTAAATTGTTAAGCTCCAGTCCGCTCAGCCACAGCCACAAACTGGCATTTTTAATTCCAGCTTCATTTATCTGTTTTACTTTTTTACTTTATCTTCCTCAGGATTATTTCAAGAATTTGTCGCTCTCAATATGGTGGCCGATAGCCATTAATAAACCCCAGCAAAGGCACCATTCACCATCACCACCGCCACCTGACCGTCTACCGCAACGACGCACGTCGCATGTCTCATATAGGAATGGATTTGGAAAGGTGGCGAAGTCATCTTCATCTTGGATCGAGCCACCAGCCGCTCATCTATGGCTGCAAACCTTAAATCGCAAACTTAGACGCGAGGCGAGATCCGATTCCGATTGGGTACACACGTCGATCGCAACGACGCACGACATAAGACGCACGACACACGACGCAGACGAGAGTGGTTGCATCATTGGGGATTGCCGTTGCTACCACTGCTTCTAGCGAATGTTGGTCAGGGAGTTATGTTAAAGTATGTCTCGGACCAAAATCGGTGCAAAGATTCTGAAGAAAACGCTGACCAGAGTCGAAGGAGAGAAAAAATGGAAGCTGCCATTTATGCAACACATCCATTGGAACGAGTATCGCGTATCCTACGCGCGAGTGTATCTATTTATTTATGTTTTGTTTTCTATTTCCATTTTCATTTTTTTGTTTAAGTACATAAATCGACCAGTTGCGTTGCGAAAAATGCGTGTGGCATTTTAATGAAATTATCGTTGGTAGAAATTAACTCAAATTGTTGGGAAATAAATTAAATTAAGCTTATTTACAGACATAGATGGGCATGAGCGTTGAAATGAATGATTTAAGTTCCCGGTAAAAAAATAAAAAAAAAGACGATAGACATACAGACACAGAAGTAATTCTATAAGAAAATGGCGTCCTAGATAGGGCAGCATTAAATTAGCAACTAGAAAAAAGAGTAACGACGGGAAAGACGCACACCAATTTTCTTTTGAATCAAAAAATAAACAGAATAAAACCAAACAAGCATTTCAAATAAGAACAAAAATTGTCTACTCATTCATAATTTTGCATCTGAAATAAAAGCTTAAAATTATTAAGAAACGCGTTTCAAGTTTTTCAAAAGTTCTGGGAGTACTAACAGAGACCATTCATCTATAAAATGTAATGTAAGCTGGTTTCGGCAAAATAGGTAACCGCGATATATGCAAGCCCTTAATAATCTCACCATATAAGACTATTCCTAAATATTTGAAAGGAAGAGGAATGAATTGCAAACTTGCTAGCTACATGGCTTACAAATTTGCTAGTGTTTTACACAAACTAAAGTAGTAGCTTCCACATAAGCATGAAGTCGGTAATAAACGCAGAAATGGAGCTGGGATAAACCTGTTCACTCCTTTAAACATAAAACTACTACAGAAACACGATACTAGCACAATTTCTTTAAACAAAACATAATGAAAGGAGGTTTATTTTCAGTCATTAACTATACCCTTTTTATTAAGGAAGTGTCAGTGAAGTGAAGTTTTATGTTCTTAAAAATCTGAAGTCTTTAAGCGAAAATAAAAGCCTTTATGTGCTCCTCTAGAAATCTAACAAAGCTATCTAATTTCAAAAGAAAACATTATTTCCGAATCAACAATACTTTAACAAACTATTTATTTATTATTTATTATCACAAACTTTGAAAACATAAAAACAAAAAATAAACTCTGTAAATAAGGCATTCCCAACTTTTCAAAAAATGTAGATAATCAAGAAAATGTTTTTGAATAATTTAGCGGCTTTATTTAAGTTTTTTCTTACAGAAGGTTTTTGATTAGAAAAGAAACAACAAGGACATTTCTTGCTTAAAGGCTGTGCAATTTTTTTTAAGTGTAAATATATGTATATTAAGTATAAATGTGCTGAAAACACTCTGTCATGTCTTATGAATTCTAACTTTACAGATGAAATTATCCTGACTATATGAGCGAACTTCCACGGCCAATTTTTAACCGATGTGACTGAAGTTGAACCGATGGTAACAAAGCTTTAGCAGCAATCCAATGGTCTTAAATCTTCTAAAAACATTTAAAATCTCCCATTATCTTGCGGTGAGACGTAATTAAGTGATGCTGTCGGCAAACAGGGTGCCTTTATATCTTAGTACACATTACTGTTGGGAGTAAAACCTACGAATGGCGATAACTAAAAAAAACAACATAAATACTAGCAAAATGATACATTCTGCAGACTTTGGTTGCCACAGTTAGAATTTTTAACCTGTTGCGATTATGCAGATTACGATTTCTACACTCTAGTATAAAGTAAAAAACAAATCACAAGTATTTCTAAAAAGGTTTTAAATAATTTGAAAAACTTACGCATCTACACGTCACATTACCTAAGTATTACAGAATTTCACAAAATATCACCTTTTTCCAAACTAAGTTTTATAATGGTACAACTCAATTTTGAGTCCTTTTTTCTAAACTTTACTTCACTTCTGACTATTTACACTCCTCAGTCTAACTCCAACGAGCAAACGTCACAAACTGAACTCAGTGCCTCGATTTCAAAACCTCCGCGCTCTTGAACCTTTGAAAGAATTAAAAAATTCAAACTACTTTTTTGCTGATTAGGACTCCTTGTCTTCGAGTATGTGGATATGTGCATATAATTGCTGGCATTGTCGTTTTATTAATTTCAAACCGACATAGCCCCTGTAGATACCTCTATATCAAATTTTAACGTTCCGTCATTATACGGAGACGAGATCAAGTCGTGGGGCTCTGTCTAAAAATTTGACACTTTGCGAATTTGCTCGAGTTACAGTTCTGTAAACAGTTTTTTTTTCTTTTTGTAGTTTCACGGTGACAGGAAGACAGGCGAGAAGCTAACTTTAGCAGAGCGTACAATTTGAGTGGCACTTGTAGTTGGTGCAACGAGGGAAGATGCATTTGTGAGATATGTAGTTACAATTGTATGCCAATAAACAGATTGTATTTGGCGGGTAGTGGAAATGGATTCAAATTTTGTTTGGCGGAATTTATAGGGTACGCTTTGTTGCAGTGGACGAGTGGCTACGAAAGATGGGAGAAGACAGGTGAGGCGAAGTCGGTGAAGCGACCGCGGGAGATTGTCGAATGTCTTATAAATGCGTTTAACTATTTGGATATAAGCAACTGACTTTTGTATCTAAGAGCCCATTTCGGAGCAAAATAAAAGAAAAAGCATAAGATTGTCAACAAAGCTGGCTTGAAAGTCGGTTTAATATATGGGGCCAATGGGTTTGGTCAGGGCAGAAAATAACATCCGACATGGCTTAAAGCTTTTAAGTTACATATGAAATCAAAACACACAAACAATACCCAGCTTCTTTTATTATTTTCACATGTGGCAATTGTCACTGTGAGATGAGATTTGGAGTATTTTTTTATACTTTGTTTTTGTATTGTTGTTGTAGTTGAATTACTTAAATTTTTTGTTAATTGGTTTAAGAATACAGTAATTTACTTAGACTAAGAATTTTTTTCGTGAGCCATTGTATTTGCTACTGTTAACACTCGTTTATCAAATCTACATCGAAAATGTCCCCAATGCAGATTTAGCATCCCAATCCGTAAGCCAATCGATTGGCTTACTGATTGTGGAAAAAAACTATTTTGCGTTTCCTTCTAAAATTCTCATCGTAAGTGTTTTAACATAACCTGACTTCCGAAAACAAATTTTTTATGGTCTTCGTGTTCACCATCGACCTTTACCTTTTGACCATTTTCAAAGATTCGATCAAGTACTTTTTTGGAAAAATCCCATAAATTTTGTTTACTATCTAAATAAAGGGCTTATTTGGAGCCATTTTCATGTTTTCTAATACAGTAGCGTTATCTAATTTGTGACATGAAATTTTAAGAAATAATAAATATTTTCAGTCGGCGTATTTAATGACTTTTTTTCAGTTATACGTTGATGCGTTATTTATTTTTGACATAATATTCTTTCTTCAATATCCGCGTTTTTCAGATCAGCGGAGTCTATATGAAAATTGTGGATGCCGTGGCTTCATCGTTAGTGCGTCGGACTGTTAAGCGAGAGTACCTGGGCTCGATTCCGGCTCGGGGAAACAACACCATAAACGTTTTTCACGGCCCCACCTCCAGCTAATGATTGACAATCCTCCTGGAGTAATCTGTCATGGAAAGCTTTCGTGATTCGCCGTTGGAAACCGGCATTAAACAGTAGTCCCCCTCCACATGTGTCAAATTATAACGCGCACAACACAGTGGAGGCGCGAAGAAGTTAGGCTCTGGCCCTGTATGAGCTGTTACGCCGACCATTTATTTTATATGAAAATTGTTAAAAAGTGTTCTGTGATAATTTGTTTATATCGCTCAAAAGATATGCAGAGTTGACTGTCTTAGAAAAAACAGACAACGGTTCAAATTAAGATAAATAATTGTAGCTAACGAAATAATTGGACATTGAGGGGTGCTTAAAAGTTTATAATATTAGCGCTTCCATACTATATTTTAATCATATAGAGATTCATAAAAACAAAAATATATGTGCCGTCGATCAACAATGGGTAATTCGCACATGGTCCACAATTGTCAATAACAAAAACTGAAAAAATCGTTAGTTCGAAATAAATTGGTCCATGTGTTGTATTTGAAAGTTGTTCCTTTATCGCGTCGCTAACAGTTTCCCTTATATAATATAAAATTGAGTAATTTATTGAAGGGTCACGGTCGGAATTTTTATCAGCGACCAGTCTGACTCCACAAACTCGCTACTTAAAACAACTTTTATGAAAAGTAGAGCACAATTTCACACTTAAATTGCTGGAAGCAACAGAAGAACTGATTCACAGCGCCAAAGAAAAACTTACGGTTCAAGAACGCTGATGCCGTACGTCGAACAGGCGCCGGTCCTTTAATTTTTACGCAACTCATCAAATTGGACATTTATAAGGTGCACATACATTATTAACACATTGTGGTTAGTTTTACTATTTCTTTTTTTTCTTTTCACGTTCTCAAACTTTGTTCTGAAGTTTTCGGAAAATTCCAATGCAACATGAGATTTTCGACCAAAGGCACGTTTTGCCAATTCTGTGGGAAACTCAGAACGCAGAGCTCGTTTTTTGTTGTTATTATTTTTTGCAATAAAGAGGAGGTCCATTAAAGTGCTTAGAAACCTGCGCGATAGTCTGCGGTAAGTTTTGCATTTTTAAATATTTCCATACGTCACGCGTTTCATTTCGAGCGTAGCAATGAGCAGACGTTTGTCGGATTGTGGTAAAAAAAAAACTTGTCCGGTTGCAGTTTTTTCCTTATCTCTGCCTTACGGGATTCGGGGCCAGGAAAAAGTAGACTACGAATTCATTAATCAAATTTCATGTTCGAGATAACGTGGCTGGTGTGGGAAAATTTTATCTCTAAACGCAGATATCTTGGAAGGAATTTTAGACAGTTTCGGTGAAATATTTGGATGCTGCAGTCATCTGCTCTACATGCTGCCAATGAGACGAGACGAAACTACGAGCAGTGTGCAGTTGGTGCGATAAGCGACGTGTCGATTGCAAGACGTGTGGGAGCAAGTGCTTCGAGGCTGGGCATATCCAGCACATGGACATCAAAAAAAGAAAAGTATTTCTGGGGCTGTGATTTGTTTATGACGCCGTCAAGATATGCGGTAGTGTTTGAATGGGCTGCCGCGTTGATTACAAGTGCTGCTCAGCAGAGCATGCCATTAAGGCTTCCACTTCGACAAGCTTCATTAGCAAAAGCCGTTCACATAACTATGCACGATATAGTGGTTACTTTTTTGTTGAGATGCAGCGTTGAAATTGTTTCTTCAATTTAAAATTGAATTATGTTTGAAAGCTCAAGTCGTCGGAACTTGGTTGTCTTTTGGTTTCTATAAATTTATCTTTGGGCTTACGCATAGAAACTTCTCTGAATCTAAGGAATTAGCAACGAAAAATTTTCTTTTCAAGAGCCGAAAGATAATTTTTGTGGATATTGTGTTTATTCATACACCAGATACTCGTTTTATGTCGTTTAAGGGACCAGAAAACACTATGCAAATCGAACTAACGATTTCTATGTCTTTTAATTTCATAGTTCCCATGTATTGTAGTTTTGAAACCACCATACTCTTTTTTTTAACGATGCGACTACGAAACGTAGCTCGGAACGATGCAAAGATATATCTTTGAATATTGAAGGGTTAATTAAATCGATCAAATCAAAAATCAATAAATTTGTTCATTTGATTTAAAGTTAAACAATGAAAAGTAAAGAAATAACAAAATAGCACCATAACCAAATTTCCAAAAAATGTTTCTTTTGAAAAAGCGATGAACTATCTGACTTGTTATCTATCAGGTTTCAGTTTTTGTAAAAACAGAAAACAAGTAGTGATGATATAATAAATTCAGGATATGCAGTAACAAACCTTCGTAGTCAGAAAAATATAAGCAAGCTACCGAAATCTAACTCCTGCTCTCCTCACACCATAATTTTACTGACCGTTAGTGATAAATTCAATTCCTTTGACAACTTGTAACGAAGAAATATTAGAAACAAATCTGGCAAATGAAGCCAAGAGGAAGACATGGCAGTTGAACATCTCATTACATTACTATTACATTGATGTTCTCTTATTTTTTTTTAAAGGAATCCTCTCCGATACTTTATGGAGCGATTAGCCACGAAGAAAATTAGCACTCATTTCCATTGCCACGTTTAAAAAGAGTGCGGTGCACCGCTGAATCCATGATCCATGAGCCGCTGATTTTACCCACTCTATTATAACTCTGTATAAAATAGCCAAAATCAACTCCCGCTAAAATTGTGTCTGTCTAGCGATGATTGCTCATGACATAGCAATTTTTAGTTCTGGTATCCTCTTTCAAGGTACTTTCAATAATATACAAGCCTCACTTAAGAAAATAGATGATTACTTCAAAAAATGTAAAAATTAAAATAGATCCTAAACAGAAAAAATGCTTGATGGGCCGTGTGTTTAATGCGCTTAGCGAGCGTATTTAGGTTCGAATCCAGGTTAAGAAAAAAATACAATAACCAATTTTCACGGCCACATCTTCAGTCAACGACTGAAAATCCTCCTGGAGTACTTCTGCCATGAAAAGCAAATTCCTTTTCGGAACCGGCATTAAACAGTAGGTCTACTAGAAATGTGTCAAATTATAATTCTCTGGCCCTCTGGGCTGTAACGCCACCCTTTTATATTATTTTATTGCCAAATAAAAAATTAAATCTTTAATCTGTTAAGATTGAATGAACTGAAAGGTGTTAATATCTGGGTGTAACTTTGGAAAGAAAGTTAAGTTTCAGTCATTACATACCAAAAATATTCGATAGGCATTTTTGCAGGTTTTTGTAATTTACCGCAAATATGTAGTCAATGTAATAGAGAGCTCTAATTGCAGTCCAAAAGCTAACGAGCTTATGGCCTTGTATACGTCCAGAATTTGTTAATGTTTTTCACAAATTATTGTCTATACTTTATGGCTCGTATGTTGAGCCGAATTTTTGATATTCGGGTTTGGTAATTTTAAAAAAATTATTAAAGTGTAAAATTTTTATAAGATTTTTTTTAAATTTTGCAGATCGATCAACGTTTAATGGAGTTATCATGCAAACAATGGAGCAACTTTATATTTTATTTAATGTATAACGTCATATTTCGCATATTATTTTTTGTAAAAATTAAGTAAAGTAATTTTTTTATATAGTTAAAAGACTAAGAATTAATATATTCTATTTACTTTTATTAATTGCCATTGATATCTCTACTGAAAAAAAAATTTTTTCTCTTATCGCATTTCTAGTGCCGCTAAACGTGTTTAAGGTCTTAACGCGTGCTTAAGGCCTAAAATCATCCCTTGTTAAATATTTATTCCTTTTCATGTGTGTGATAATACACCGATTTATTTTGTACATCTGTGTGTAGTACGTTTTTGAACGGTTTTTATGGGATCTAAATTATGATTAAGATGCAATTTCCAAACTTTTCTGCAATTCAACAGTCATAGTTTGGCTTATAATAAACCACAAATAACCTATACAAGATACCCAACTTTCCAGGCTGGAAAACCCCTTTCCTACATTTTACACGCACACTTATTTGGGCTTCTGAGCAAATTCACGCACATTGTTATATGCTTCCGAGCAACTCCATTTTGTTCTAAATTTTAGATTTTCGCCGCCATTGCTTGTTGTACGGTGTGTGGATGGACGTTACTCTTTGAAAGCATGGAATACATTTTTTAATTAATATAAATAGGCTAAATGTGCTATTAGAGTTTGAGTAATGGTTTGAGAAATACGCATTGCAACAAAAGAAACATTTTTTGTAGATATTTCCATTAAAATAAACCTAAAACTTGCAAAAAAAATTGGTGGTTGCAATGACTAATCTTAAACAGGAACCAATTTGCAGCTCACACGTATTCACAGACAGGAATTGCATAAAAAACGCTGTCAAATGAAACTAAGGGGAAAGAGACGAGGGAGATGGATATCTTGTTTAGCTCATTTGTGATTATTATTACGTATTAATACCTCTTCGTTCGTGATTGCGCGTAGTAATAAAGTGCTAACAAAATTGGATTAACCTTATTATTTTTCCTATGCAGTATTATTTACACTTAGAACAAATCTATACTATTTTTTGCACCATACTGTACATATCTTGCTGAAATTATACAATATTTTTCTTTTTATGGAGAAATCATGGCAGGAAAACTGACTTAAATATATCTGAGTAAAATCTCCCTCAGGAACTGAAATGTACAACTTTAATCTTCTCCAGTCAGTTTGCTTTAGAAGCAAACTAAAATTCCTAAGACCTATACGAAGCTACAAGAAAAAAAATGGAAGAATTACTTTACTACCGCAATCAAGCCACAAATTTCCGTACTCTAATTAACAATTCAAAAACATGGTCTCGACTTCTTATAATAATCAGAAAGATAACTTTTGCCGCGAGGGGTACAACAGACCACAACTGTTTAAAATCTTAGTTTCGCGACATAGTCTTAAGCACATCGCAAAGCTTCTATGACTTTATTTCTATTGATTACAAAATATAATCGTCCCAAAATGTTTTCTATTTCGGAGTGATTGATTGAATTCCAGCAACATCCATCTGATATGTACACAAACAGATCTACTTTCCCGACTGGCAGCAGAAACAGCTGCTTGGTTTTTGACATTTCTTCTGTCAACCAAGAAAGAAGAAGCACATGTCTCACGCGAATTGCTTAAATTGTCGGCCGCGTTTAAACCAATTCGAGATTTGTAAATACATTATACAAAAGTAGAAACCATGGCTGTTGAATTAAGTAAACGAAAACGCAAGTTAAAAGGCAATGAAAATGATGTTCCAAGTAAAAAGGCAAAAAGTGAAGCCAGGGCAAATCAATCAGAAGAGCATGCAGAAGATGCTGAAGTCGATAGAGCACCCGATGTAGAAGAAACAAATGATTCTGGCTTCGAAGCCGAGGAGGAGAACATAAAATTCAGCACAGACTTCAAGATGTTGAACTTCCGTACAAAATTAAGGGGTCAAAACTTCATAACAGGTAAATATCTCGCCTGGAGTTAGTAGTTAAAAATGAAATTGACGGTGTTTTTCCAGATCTTCGTCATTTTCTGTATCTGGCCAACGTGAAACCACAGATCGTTGCCAAGTACATCGAGAAACGAGGAAAGCCTCTTGAGCTGGCCGAAGCTCTGGAACGTATCGACAAGGCAAACACATTTCACGTGTCCTACTTGTGTCAGGCACTCCATTTGGTGGTAATGGAAATCATAAGCAATCAAAAGACCCACATGGAGTCCGCGGTGCACGCGTGTCGATATTTTTTGAAGAGCCATAGCGCAGTGATTGAGACGCTTCTTAAATCTAGCAATCCCAACCACCGAAAGTGCTCTTTGAAGCTCTTGACGGCGATTGTCTGCACCGAGCCCCAGCTCGGCAGGCAACTCCTCTCGTCCTTCGACATCCTTTCGAATGTAAAGGCCATCGACAACTTCCTTTCGCACTCAAAATACGAAATCAACGAGGAAGACACCGTACGCAAATGCTTCATTCACTTTATCCTGGCGTATTTGGTCGATGGTAACACGTTGCTAATTCGGAATGTGCTGGACAAAGTGATCCTGGTGAAGGCTCTGGCGTCGGGACTCCTCTTTGATGACCATGTGACAGTGTGTGTTGTTCTAAGCACTCTTAAGAAGTACGTCCTGGAGTGTTCCGACATCTCGAAGACCAAGAAAGTGCATGTTTTCGATGTGGATTGCGTGAGGTCATTTGCACGTCTTTACGAGTGGTTGGGCCCAAAGGCATTTGCTGCAAAGTTTAATAATAAGAAGAAGGGTTCCACAGGGGCACCCAACATCGATGCACTGAAAAAGTACACAGACCCTGCCGAGAGACAAGCAGTTGCTGAGGCGGTTCACGAGTTCCTGTTAGTCCTGCTAACCTCCAGGAAGCACGGCATCACTTTCGATGCCATGTTGCATTTCCAGCAGCGTCACAACAAAGTTCAAGGAAAGATCATCGGCTTCCTGGACAGGCCGTGGATGTGCGAGAAAAAAACCGAACTCGTCTTGAAGATCCTCAAAACATGTCCAGATTTAGCGAGGCAGACCGTGCGACATTTCGGGCCAATGGTCAATCCAATTCGGACACCATCGCAATTTTGGGTTGTCACCTGCGAGTTTATCGTAAAGATCATCGATACGATGCACCCATCACTGCTGAAAGGCGCCCTAGAGAAAATCACTTTGACCGACTTCTCTCACTGGATCAAGGACATCTGCCTTCCAATCGAAGTGTTGATGCACATCACCGGCAGCAGAGCATTGAAACACGCGGAGTATTCGCATCGCTTAACGGCCAATCGTCTCCTGTTGGCCATGTTTCGGCAGTACGCCAACTACATGTGCGCGATTATTGACCGTGAGCGGTTGAAGAAAAACAATCTTCGCAGGTTTAAGTTCGATCTGCTCAATCACCTATTCGTAAACTTCCCGACGGTAGAGGACATTCTCTATTCACTCTATGAGACCATCAAAACTCAGGAGAAGGAAGGTGTGGACGTGTTGGAGCACCTGGAGGTGACTCTTGATCTCTTGCTGATCATCTGCCAACACAATCGATCATTCGTCAATAAAACTGCAACAATCATGGACTACCTAAACCTCCTTAGACCATTGTACGCCAGCGATGAGGGTGAAGGAAACATCGTTCTCGAGCTGAAGGCCATCAAGACCATTCTTCTGCTATTTCCAAAGGCTCTGGAACCGCATGGAGAACTTTTTGCGAACGTACTAAAGAGCTTCATCAACGTATTCGTCCGCGGTGAGGGCGAAACTAAGCACGAAGCTGGAGAACTGCTTCGCGGAATCTTCTTGAACACGGGAATTTTCAGTGCCGGTGAGTTGGAAGTCGACATCTGGTTGGAGGGTTTGAGGTTCATCGATTCAGCGACGGTTGATATCGTGACGGCTGTTTTCATCGAAGTACTGCAAGTCACCGAGGCTGAGGTGTCGACGACTGAGGCTGAGGCGGATGTTGTTCCAAAGCAAAGAAAACAGCTGGTCAAGCTGTTCTCCAACATCGAGAATGGCCTGTCAGTGCAGGGGTACATAGAAACGCTTACGGCCAGCAAGTTGTATCCATTGATTGTCAAAGGAGTTGAAATCGGCGAAGAGCTGGGCAGGTATCTTAAACTCGTCAAGCTGCTGCTGAGTCACTATTTGCAAAACAATGTGGATAGTGAGTCATTGGACGAGGATGTTGCCACTTTGGTCCCGTATTTGACGGATGTTGCGTCGGGAGTTCTGAGCGGGGACACTAAGTTCCAGGCATTGTTTCCCAGTCAAGGCGAGGAAGTAAGCGAGCATCTTAAGAACGAGCGAATGGTCATGATCTACATCCAGGAGGTTCTATTCTTGATCTCGCAGCAGGTGAGAGCCGACAGTCTTACAATGGACCAGTCGGCTTCTGCTGCTGATTTTGCCGTAAATCTTCTCAACACAATGCACGTGCTGTGTGGCTCAGAGAAGGCAGTCGTCTCCATCGCCACCGAAGAGAACCAAGAACAAGAGACTGAGCTGACGTACCTGGAGAAGACCTTGAAGTACGTGTTCAATACCCAGCTGAACGTGGCTCTCACAACGAATATGTTCATGCCGGAAAGCAACAACACGAACTACCTGAAGTTCCTCCAGCAAGTGGTGGAGTGTGTGCAAGGATTCGAAATAAAGAACTTTTCCGATTTTACGACGAACTTTCGACAAAAGATCGTCAAATCAATTGAAATGGCCACCGTCCAGGACATCGATTCACTGAAGAAACACACCGACTCTCTTCAACCGGCAATTCATTTGATCGAAGCCTTCAAATTGTCCGCGGAGAACTGTCTGGTGATCCTGGAGCATCTGTCGACCCTGTCCTACTACGATTTCATCACCAATGCCAGTCAGCGGACAATATTCTTCGACATTCTCATCGTAGTCCTCACAAGAATCGCCGATACTCGGGAGTCTGTTAAATACAACGAGTCTGTACTGAAAATTTTTGACATCTACGTCAGTCTTGTGACCAAATCCGAGGCTGACGTTAGCCTAGAGCAGATGGAGGAAAGTCTGTACAATTTTCTGCTAGTTTGTCACCAATGTATCGGGCAGATATCGACGAGAGTATTTACAGCAATATTTGTGCATCGAAAATTGGCTAAGTCCACGATCCGTCTGGCGTGTTTGCTCTTTGAAAGGGACCCTCAACTCATGGACGCGTTTAGTAAAGCACTGCCAAAGAGTATCACGAAAAAGGAACTCGTATATCCTCTCCTAAAAATTGGAATAAAACACGGTATCCAGTTGGAAGACGGAGTACTGAGCTCGATCTACTCGGAGTATAAGAACGGTTTCATGAAGACCATCGAGAAGCCGCAGAAAGCTGGTGTCATATACAAGGACAACGTGGAAACATCTGTTTTCCTGATCGAAAACCTCATGCCAAAGTCCGAGTGCATTGACTTCTGCAACAAGAATATTAAATTCGATTCCGTTGAGATCTTCCAAATCAAAATTATCCGCAGTATTTTCCGCAAGGCGCTAGCGTCTATTGAAGACCCGGAGAACAGTGAAGTGTTTTCGAGGATTCTGCTGCAGTATGTGAATCTATCAGTGCAAATGCTCACAACCGTGCTGAAGAAGGATGTCCTGGACGAGGAGAAGATCGACTTGATTGCCTTTTCCACGTTCGATTGGCTATGCTCCGACAACTCACATGTCGATTTTAAAAAGCTGCTGAACTCGCAAAGCTGGATAAACTTCTGCAAGACTCTGCTAAAGTCCGCGATGTACTTGAGCGACACTGAGGAGGATAGAGCCTCGGTAGATCATGTAAATGGAAAACTCTTGAAATTCTTGGCTTTCCTCTCTGATCGATTATACGAGGACCAAGCGGACAACCTGGAGGCTGGACAGCTGTTTGAAATGACCTTCACACATTCCAAATTCTTCAGCGTTGTCCTTCAAATACACCCAACGATGGTAAAGACACAGACAATGCATTTGCTTTTGGTTCTGGCGAAGAAATGCCCCACCGTCCTGGAAGCCAAACAAATTCCCGTGATCCTAGGCGCTTATCAAGCGAAGCTCTCCGATTGCGATCGGTATATTCTGGCTCTGCTGCAACTTTACGAGAACGCTGATGTTGGACTTCACAAGTATCGTCCATTTATCTGGGGAGAGTCGGCAATAGCGTTCTATTCTCTTCGCGAAGAGCTGCCCGAGAAAGCGAACCTGGAACACCAAGAAACTTCCGTGGCCCAAGTGATGGCGCTCGTTGATCGGCAGGTGAGCGAGTACACGCTTGACAACTTCCCCATATGGCGGAAGTTAAATCACAGCAACCAGCTTCCAAGCGTGGAGTTCGAGGACCCAGATCCACTGCATTTTGCGCCGTTTGGCAGCAACCACATAGAGCGACAGATCGAACGCGGCGTAGAGAAATTTGAAGACATGGACCTTCGAATATGTCCGAAGCGTGACGGTTTGTATGACGAGTGCTACGATCCTGCATTCATTGTGCCGCTTATGTCCCTGTGCTTTGCGCCGGATATCTACACGCAACCTGTGAGGCCTGTCCAGAATGGTTTGCTATCGGTGGTCTTTGCGGCGCTCTCGAGTCAGGACAAAGAGATGCGAATGGCTGCGGGGTGTGTCCAACTCCGATACCGGCAACATTTTGAGAACAGCAAGTTCTTCGAGAAACCCCTGTGGGTCCAGGCGTACGACAACATCCAAAATGGACTAGACGCTCTGCGGAGCGATTGGTTGAAACACAAGAAAAACGGTGGTATACCTAGAGCTCCATACATCTCCGGGCTTTTCCTCGCAAAGACCATCAACATGACCACCGATCCCACACACCCACTGTACAAGCAACTTACAATGTTCCTGCGATTAAAGGACACTTTCAACTTCCTCTGCGTGCCCGAGTTCAACGTCCTCTTCCACAGCCCAGAAGTGAACCATCATAGTTTCCGGCAGTTCATCGTCGAAATCATCCGAAATGGTGTGAAGGGCAGTTCTGACTTGTTCCTCCTCGTGACAACGAACACGTTCAAGGCGCTTATGGGATTCTACTCCAGCAGCATGTCCACATTGGACATCAACCTACTCATTCTTTCCACTTTGTCCACCTGCGTAAAGATCCCCGGTTCGTCGAAAATAATGATCGAGCACGTCGGCATCATTCCCTGGCTGAGCAGCGTGGTCACAGCGATTGAGTTCTATCACTTCGACGTTATCGAAGGCATCATCAGCATCATAAGCAATTTGTGGTATGCCATTAAAGCGAACGCGAAGAAGTTCCATAACCACCAGCACATAGAGTCAGACATCAACCGACTCATCCTGAAACTGCTGCCCAACCTGTCAGGGCGAATTTCTGGCAGCGGGTTTGCCAAGCTTTTGAACGTCCTGAATAAAACCACAAATACAAAGGTGAGTGGAGTGCTGACGGAACTGCAGTTGGATAGGCTTATCAAATGTGCGCAGAAGCTTTACGGTGATGAGTTGTTTATTCCTGTGATCAACATCATGACCCACGGTGCTGATGGGGCTGAAAATTCGAATGATTTTTGCAAGGAACTTGCATTTAATAAAACCGAATCGAATGCTTTGCTCGCCGTATGTAGTCTTAGAGAATTTATGGTCAAGTGGCGTCAATCATCTTCTACTGTGTCGATGTAAAGCTTGTTATTTCGGCTTTGTTCAAGTTTTTAAATGTTTTTAGTATTTACATTTAAGCTCTTTATGTTTTTAATAAAGGAAACTAAACAATTTAAAAAGATGTCTTGTCTTTAATTTGGTCTTGATTGATTAATGAAAATGAGTCACTAAGTGACTTTTACTGGAACCTCAAAGATCTATTGTACCCCCTTTTTTGATCTAAAAATTTACTGGTGTTTTCACAAATTTGACAATTTTACTTCAATTTAAAGAAAAGATGGCAATGGCTTTTTTCAACTTTTTGATGCGTGTAACTTATTTCTATTTGTTGAGCGAATAGTAAGACGTTAAAATTTACTCCGACCGCTATGGTCACACGCTTGCTTTAATCATTAAACGTGGTATGTTTTCAATATACATTCTTTATCGCTCGGATCAACCCTTTACTGTACAAGCAGCCATATATGGCTTCTGATCTCAGCTACTAATAATTGACCGTTTCTATTATTGATTTTTTTGTAAATTTTAAAAAAGCGTAACTGCACAAACAGCCATACATATACGGTAAAAGACTTACTAAAAGTTAACAACTATTAAAAACATTGTTAGATTTTTTTTATTCCCTTAATTTTACAACATGAAAAAACAAAAATGTCAATTTATAATGTTTTTTTTATTTTTTCGTCATCGAAACATGGTCCGTGCGGTAGAAGAAGGTTAAGATTCTGATGGTTCTTGGAGCAGCCAGTTAATAAAACTTTGTCAAATGGGCCGACATTTATATTTTTGAGGGACATTACCCTTATCATCACCCAATGTAATCTCTAAATGGCAGATGCCGCAAGCAAGCTTTGTCAATCCGACTGGGAGCAGCATACCCGGGACCGTCCACGATGAAAGACAGTTTTACCTCAGGCACAGTCCCCTTAAGGGGTGATCCCTAACTAAGCAAGTAGTATGCCGCAAAACCGTGCTCCTTCATTCATGGATTTCAAAATATCAGCAAAATTTCAGTGTTCCGAAAAAATAACATATGCCCCCCTAAATGACTATTTCTATGAACAAAAGCAGATGTGTCCTTTTTCTCTAAACGTAGCCTCCGTGCGACCTCAATAAAACCAACTCTCGATACGTGCAACTCCTCACTAAAAGCAAAACCTTAAATCTTCCCGTTATTGATTCAGTAAATGCTACTTCTAACTCGATAAGAGCAACTAATGTTGCACGAACTCTTATTTCGTTCGCTATTTGTATATTTTTCTATTACGGAAAAGTTGCTATTATTTACTTTTATTAAGATGGCACTGCATATGGTTTTCAGCCAGTCGGATCTATCAGTAATAAGGACACAAGAATGTAGCCTTTGCCAAGAACCGACACCATACCATGTTTCCAAAACTGCTGCCCTGTGAGACACAGTTTTACCATTCCTTACATATGGATCCGAGACTTGGATGCCTAGCCAAAGGCACTCTGACCTCTTAGCCGTGTTCGAGAGGAAAGTCTTATGGAGAATACGATGGCGTGGAACAGGACTCACAATCTTGAGGTACCTGCCTAACTAAATTGGGTCGGTTTGCTGCAAAAGGCCCGTACAAAAAACTGGGTTTTGTGCTGATGATGATGATGCAACTCCAAATGTCATGGAGCAGTGGACGGATGTTGCACAATGCTGAGCATTTAAAGGCCAAGTAAACCAAACTCTTTGATACATTCTTCACCAGAAAAAATTTCACATCACACCAAATAAAAAAAGCAAATGTTTGTTTGAGTATTTCAATTTCAATCATCAGTTTTTTTTTTTAGTTTTTAGTTTGCGAATCTGTTACATTTGTCTTTGTTTGTTGTTTATTAAAAAAAATTATTTATAATACATAATTAATTAGTTTAAATGGGAGGAAGTAAATTGCAGTAGCTGTTCTCAAATTTAATTATTTCAGTTTTTTGTTTTGTTTTTACTATTCGAACTTCATTGAACATTTGTTATCACTTCTTTTTTGTTTTGCAGCGACAAAATTTGATTCCGTTTTAAATCAGCATTCGATATTAAATTAATAATAAGCTTATTCATTTACAATAAATATAAATTGTATATGCTATCGCACAAGGTGATTATTATTATGTAAAGGAAATTTAATAAACAGAAAAAAAAACTAAATTCAGAAGGAACCGACTCTGGTCGGTTTTAGGTTAATTAGGCATGGTCATATCATTTTCCACTTAAACATAGGATAAATTCTTCAACTGCAGTAAAGAAATTTTAGGAATAACAATAAACAAAACAGTTTAACTTAAGGATGTTCTTTCGTTTTCTTAATAAAAATGAGTTCTTTTGAGAAAAAAAAAGTAAGCAAAATAATGCGCAAAAACTAAAATTATAAAATCAGTCATTTTTCTTCATCTCGTTTTATAATAAAAATACAAAAAAAAATATATATATATTTAATGAAAATCTTAAATAATCACAACAAATTGTTGGAGTGAGAAAGGAGGGGAGGATATAAGATTGAGCGAGAGAGACCTAAAATCAACTCAACCAGCGGATCATGGGTGTCAGCGCGATCTTATCAAAGGCATTCGGAGCCTGTAGGAAGCGTGGACGCTAACACGGGTCATAAACGTCAACACAAAAATTAAGTACAAATTAAGGAGAAATTCATTGAAAAGATTTGAGAGAGCATAAATACGTGTGGCTGATCATTGTGGGCAGCGAAAAAAATTTGCAAAGAGAAACGCTGTGCTCAAATGACCTTATCCAAGTTGTTCTAAACAACCCAGTGTTTTCTTTTGTTATAAATATTTTACTGAATTCTTTACATTTCATGTAAGAGCAAAGCTCTTTAATCAGAAGCAGCCCTTTTCCTGATCTTAATCTTAAAAAAAACCGTAACGAAAAACACTTAAATAGATTCGGTAGGTAAAGAAATCAAAAATTGGACTGCTCTAACTATTCTATTCTATTTGCGAAAAAGTTTGGGCAAGTTTAGGGACTTTTATTCGAGCCGACGTAAACCGAAGTTAAAACATAAACATCTAACATAAAAAAGAATCTCTTCTAAGGAGCCTACAGAATATGCAACTTGGACATAGTAAGAACTGAATAAATGTTGATCACAAGTTGGGTGACTGCTTTCAGATTGATTTTAGAACGGCGGGGTTTTCAGATACCCAGCTAACGATGTCTTTGTGTAGATATCGGAATTTATCAACATTTATGTCAAACGTTATTAAATTTCTATTTTTGATCATCTTTACGACCATTTAAGTCTTATATAACGACACCACTGGAAAAATTGTTTGAGATTCAAAGATATACATTTTTAAAGACCACTACGGCACTTATCAGATAAAGTTTCGTCGCATAATGCGGTCAATCAAAAAGATCTATAAAGCCCTTTCTCATATAACGCGAACTAGTGAACCATTTCATTTACTGCTGTAACACGATTCAGGGGGTGTTCCATCAAAGATTCAGCTATGTGTTGCTTTCAACAGCTACTGGTTGAAAAATGAGTAAACGTCATAACTACAGATAAAACATCGAAAACTTAAAGTTAAAAGTGGTATCTTTCTTAAATCGCGGTACGAGTCAACGATCAAATGCTTAATTCTAATTGGAAGAGGGAAAACTATTCCAAGGAAGTTTAAATCCTTTCTTCACTTCAAAAAAAAAAAAAATAAAAAAAAAAACAACGAACTAAACATCTTTTTAAAAGAAATTCGAATTTAAGTGCATTAAAAACAAAATAATAATAAACTTCGTTGTGGTTTCTGTGAGACCACGTAAGACCAAAGTAAACACACGAAGAAAAGAACTAAAAGCGCATTTCTTACAAAAAGAAAAATCAAATAAAAGTAATTTAGTTCACTTTCTACTTTTTTGTTATTTGCCATACCCACTCTCTCGCTCTCTCAAATTATTAATATAACTTTTTTGTTTTCTGTTTCTTTTTCGTTTTTATCTGTTTCTGTGGCGCATTTAGATTCTACGATAGAAATAATAACCTCAAACATGGCGACGTTTATGTCAGGCATCACCGGCTTGATTACCACCAACAATTGAATTAGGATTCTTCGGTGTGTAGACACTGGCATTCGGATCTAGATTCGAGGTACCCGATTGCGAGACGGGCACCACTCCGCCAACAACTGATGATTGTGATACTACAACATTTTGTTGCTGCTGCTGTTGTTGTTGTTGCTGCTGCTGTAGTTGCTGTTGTTGCTGCTGTTGTAGTTGTTGTTTCTGTTGCTGCTGCTGTTGCTGATTGCTGTTGACAGCAGAATTTGAAACTCTCTGATTGAGTTGATGGCCACTTAAGATTTGTTGATGTGATGTTGGTGGCCCAAGAACCAGCATTGGACTGGATGGGCCTTGCAGTGGTGGAGTATCGTTCATGCGTAACATTGAACTTCCCGTCGTCTGCAAGCAAAGGTTGTCTGAAGGCATAACAGCTAGTAACTGGGCGATTTTAGCCTTCAAATCGTGTACTTCGTCTTTTTTCGAACGGTAAAGACCTGAAAAGAAAACTCGTCCGGCACTGAGCACGAATTGCACAAGAAACTTTGCTTACTTTCTTTAATTTCGAGCTGTCGCTTAGCCTCGCCCAGGGCCGAGAATAAGTCCAGCTTAACTCTCGTTTCAGCTGATAGATTTTTCTCCAGGGTACAGTTCTTGTCTTGCATGGCAGCCAGAGCCGACATCAGCATATCAGTGCCTGGTTGAGAGTCACGGTTCCGTATTTCAGCCTCAAACATTCGGAGCTGGAAAGAAAAACAAGTTGACAAAAACCTCATTTTACTGCCAAAACGCATTTTCTCTCACATCCTGTTCAAACTTCCTTCCCTGCTGCTGAGCCATTTCCTTGGCATCCTCAGCCGCCTTTAGATCACGTCGCAACTGCTTTAGTTCAGCTTCCATTTGCTGCTTTCGCTGCTTACACGCCTCGCTGCATTCCGGCCGACTGGCCCTGTCTTCGGCCACTTTACGAGCCTTCTTCTCATTGTTTAGTTGTGCTTCGATCGATTGCTTTTGTCGTCTCTCTTCCGTCAGTCTGCGCTCCGTGTTCTGTAGCGTTATCATGTCGTGCTGCCGTAAGCTGGTTAGCTCTTGGATCCTCTTCTCCAGGTCATCGCACTCTTTCTGTTTGGCCTGCAAACAGCTCTTCGTAGTTAGATTCGCTTCGAGCTTCTGTCGTAATTCATTCTCAATCTGCTTCATATGACTAATTTCAGTTCGGTATTTTTTCACATCGGCTTCCAGTTTGAGGCAGCTCTCGCAGATTTTCGATACGACCTGTGACGCTAAATTGGCAATAGTGGATGTTGAAGACGCTACCGAAGCTGATGATGATATGCTCGAAGTGTCTGAATTCGAATCCTTCGCACTGTGGCTGTGATTCGAGTTAGTATTGCTATTGTTACTATGGTTATGATGATGATATTGATGCGTTTGATTTGTTGCATTGCTGTTGCTTGAGTTGTTTGTGTGATGACTCTGATGATTGTCCTTAGTAAACGATTCTTTCTTCGTGCGATTGCGACGTCCTACAAAAAGAAAGAGAAGAATTCATAATCAAACTCGAGCAAACTTTATGCGATCGTTGGAAGACATTGTCAGTCAGAAATTTGGAATACAAGAAAATAAGAGACACGCATAGAAGTATATAGTTATAGTTTACCGAGAGGAAATAGGTAGATCAACACACTCCAAAAGTAGTTTCCTAACCTTACTTCGACCTTCTACATCTGATTAAGCTTCACAGTTTCATCTTCAACACACACATACGAAAAAAGGTATTAAAAAAGGACAAAACAACTAAAAATTTGACAGTGCTGGGCATGATTTAGGAAGTATTTGGGCCAATAGGATATGTTTGCTCAAACAGCCTGTGTGCTGAATAAAGAATAGAAAACGGACTTAAAAAAAAATGGAAGACGACAATAGCTCGGAAATCGACCTGTTAGAAGAAGTATAGAATAATGTGTCTTCCACTGAATCCGTTAAAATCAAAAACTAACCATGTCAAAAAAATTATTATAGCATAATTCGGTTGTTCATGATTTGCGAAAAGTGGAGCTTTCGCTAAGACGAAGTAACAAGGCGGACATAGAATCATCATTTGAGCAGAAATAACTTCCAAAAATAAAACATTTTTTTTAAAAATGGAAGGATGAATAGAGAGAGCAAAATTAAAATACAATGTCGGGCTTGGCGGAAGCTTTATTCTTTTGTTCCTCCACAAGCAAGAGTAATAGTGTTTTGCCATCGTAACCAATCGTTCATATAATAAATAGTTATTTTCCTAGAAATATAGAATCGCAAGAGGGTGCAATAGACTGCACTGCCAGACCTGAATATTATTGCAAATATATCAGGACACCTTTCTGGAGCAGCCAACAAAAAAGGACGTCAATTTCACACCGAAGGAAAGCTTCCAAAGAAAGTGTCATTAAATGTTAATGAAACAATGTATCGCACAAAAAAAAAAAAACAAAAAAATAGATTAAATTCTCTCCGTGAACAACAGCCGAGATTGTAAGCAGTAATGGAGCAAGACATCCTTACTAAAAGCATAAATCCTAAAAAAAACATAAATTCTAAAATTTGCTTTAATTTATAAAATGTGCAAGACTGTGTTAACGTGATTTCGCGGTCTATTGATGAAAAATTGCAAATTCACAGGAGATGACGAAAAGCATTCAACTTGCAATTATAAGAATTTAGATAAAAATTGGCACTGATTGTTTACCAGTAACATCTGTAGCAAGTGCTCAAAAAAGTTTGTTAAGAAACCTCAAAGCCGATTTGGTGTCTTTTTTCTTTCTTTTATAGAGATGACTGGCCGAAAATTTTGTTTATAGGTTGTCAGGAATAAGACAAAAAACTCTAAAAGATTGATCAATTGATTGCCACAGTTCTACTCCAAAAGCACTCATAAATACTCTCAGACAATAATGTTACCTTTCTTGAAATAGTACACAAAACTAACTCACCTTTGACTTTCTCAGTTGGCTCAACGACTTCTTCGATTTCGTATTGTATAACATTCCCATTGGTTTGCCCACTGCTGGAGCATGTACCCTTCTTCGCCGACCCGCAGACCCCGTGCTGAGAGTCGTTTGGAGTATGCTGATTTTGTTGCTGGTGGCAACTCGCATTCGAACCGTCACAGCTGCTGATATTCTTTTCCTTTTGGTATGGCGTTGAGGTTATGTGATTTCCATTGCCGCCAATACCCGTATCACCCCAGTCCTTGTTAATCCCATTCAATTCGCTTGTGTTGGCCATTTTTCCCGTCGCAGATGCCAAGTGTTCTTTCTGATTCGATCCACCTGACGCATTCACACTGGTATTATTATTTCGACTATTCACTGTCAAGCTGTTATTATCCTTTTCGACGCTACGTCGATTATTCTTGCTGTTTCCCATGCCACCGCCACCGCCAACACTACTGCCGCTTCCACTGCCACCCGCGCCACTCACATGCCCGTTGGAAGTGGACCCCGCTGAACTGACAGAGCCACCGACGCTGCCGGTGCTGCCGGTGCTGCCACTGTTCGTGGAGGATCCTATCAAACAAAGTGAATTTAATAGTTTCAAGGGTCTCTTCATAAATTCAGTACGATTACTTGTTTGAGCGTTTTTACTTGAGTTAGAACTAAAGTGATTATTGTTTATGTTATTATGCTGATGGTGATGAACACTATTACTACTGCAGTTTTGCTGCTGCTGGAATTGTCCAGCGGACTGCCCGGCTATTTGAACATAGCTCTTGTCGTCGTTACTTGTTGCTGTCGCTGTCGCTGACGATACTGACGATGCAGACGATGATGTGGATGACGATGAAGAGGATGTTGACGACGTCAATGATGATGGAGTTGTCAACTGATTGCTGTGATTGTTATGATGAGTATGTTGCTGTGGATCAATACTGCTCTGATGCGTTTGTGCTGAGGACACTAATGTTCCATTTTGTGTGGAGCTGTTATTTTGTGAAGACATCGTTGCCGTCGCTGTTGGTATCGCTGTCGATCCTGTCGCCCCTGAAGGGGTTGTCAAATTCGGCTCATCTAAATTCTCTTCCTGTGGTAGCGCTTGCTGTAGCAGTTGCATGTAGAATTCATTTTCTTTTGCTACTTCACGTTGCTTGCGCTGTCGCATCCTATAACCCACGTAGCTCTTGAATCCAAATCCCAATGTGACAACTGGATAACCAATACTATAAATTAAAATAAAAAATCAGTGAATCACGTGAGTGAAAATATTTGATGACGCTTACCAATGCGCAGCAAAAGGCCGACATAAATCTAAGTGTGGCATGTGCCTGCTGTCCTTCCATCGGATGCCCGCTTCGAGGTAAACAAATAACATCCAAAGTATAATTGTTGGCAGGCATATTCCTTTGTCTACAATGGGACGTTTCGAATTCATTTTCATTTGCTTTGTGCGAACTGATTGAAAGTGTCAAATTACCTGTATGCCACACATATTGTACCCAGACGTACGTGCTTGCGGCAAATAAAAGCCAATGCACTGGGATGAAAAATAAACACACCAAATCTGATGTAATTGCTATGCATACGAACAACACTGAAAATGCCTGGCAGAAGAACAGTAGATATTTATTAATTAAGAGTCTTAGTTTTCATAAATATTTTAATAGTCTACTTACTAAACCTTTGTATTTAAACGAGTCGTGGACTGATCGCAGAAGCAGCCAAAAAGGCCATAAAAATTCAAATCGAAACATAAACATAAAGTCGGCTGTTATCACAATGGCCCAAAGAACCAAAAATTTCATGTACAGAACTGTGGTGCTGTGGAAAGGAAAGTAGGAGAAAAAACCAATTATCAGTCATTTGCTAATTTTTACATTTTTAATTATGATTCAAATTATTCTTAGGTTACAGATCAACTTATTCGTTGACGGTGTTAAGTTCGAGGAAAATCGATAGCATTCAAAAACAGACTTACATCCCAATTGTGCAGTTTGCGGGATGTTAATAACAATTTCCTCTAGTTCAGAGTGTAGGATTTGTGTATGTGATACCAACGACACACACATAGGCTGTCGAATAGAAATCGGACGCAAGCAATATTGTCAGACACAAATAAGTGTTCCCAACGATAGATCGACAGTCAGTGAATAAAACGATATCATGGGAACGGCAAAACAAATCTAATCTGATTAGAGGAAAAACCTTATTGATCCCAATTTCTAAATAAATTGACTGGGTTCAAACAATAGGCTGGATTACATCTACAAGACAAATTCCTACTTTACTATAACTAGAGAAAAGGATACAACACTTAAAGTTACAATTTTATAGCATGAAGTGAAATTTTGTGTGTTGTAAACATTTTGAGATTTGACAGGCAAACATTTGAATGGAGCTTATCACTGATCGTTCAGCTCAATCAATCAGTTGCCTAAATTTCCAAAAGGGTAGTCTCGTACGCTGACGATATCCTTATCTTTGCAACCACCAAGTTCCTGCGAACAGTATGTGAAATTATGCAGAACTCCTTAGATAGCTTAATCCAATGGAGTGGGAAATGTGATTTGGAAATAAGCCCCCAAAAAAATGAACTGGTGCAGTTCACGCTAACAGGCAGCTAACCCCACAATTTAGGATTGCAGGCATCGGTGGCTCGCTACCAAGTCTTACACTGGCGTAATTTTAGATAGGGAGCTTAATTGGACAAAGAATGTCCAGGAAAGTCAGGAACCTGCGAATGCGTTCTCCATATGAGCCAGGATAATCGGAAGGATATTGGCCCTAACACTAAAGTAATCCTAGTGCGACCGGCCTGTAAGGGTGTTTCGAACTCCCAAATCGGAACTCGAAACCATATTCCTGCCACCCCTTGGACTCTTCGTCTAAGGATCAATGGCACACTGGTTCAATTCAGTGGAGCCTTCGAGAATCCTCATGAAGGTGCCTGTCGATAACTTCAAGTGCGACTACACGCCGCCACACATCGACTTCGACAGATCATTCATTCCACTCCAGACAGAGTGAGAATCTCTGATTACATCACCAACTCTAATCAAAGGGAATGCTGCCTGCCAGTACGGAGACTCCGAAGTAGACGACACAGGTGGAACCAAAAGCAGGGACGAAGGACATAAATCCCAAAAGAAAAATGATCATAGCCTTACCGGCAAGATCAAATAACTCGTCGAAGTAAATGAAAAAGCCGGTCCGCTGGATATAAGAGAACAATACCACTCTGAAATGATGTTAAAGCGGACCAAGGGTGGATGGTGCCAAGGAGAAGAGATCAGCATGTGGTGTTAGTGCAGGCGAAAATCTTACACTATTATGAACAGAATGGGCCTGTTTCAGGTGCGCATTAGCGTTTCTCATCGTCCGTAAAGGCGACAAAATCGAAAGGCACAGGCGTAAGCATCTACTCCGATATGTTAGAAATGCATAAATCAATCGGTCTTCCTGATTGTAGGAGTGTTTCCAGGCAGGGTTCCTGGCTGTTATAGAACCGGCCAAAATGATATCAATGTTGGCGATACCACCGGCTGATATCCCCATTATAAGTGACAGGCCACAAGCATTTTCCGCAACTGAACCCAAGTCTAGGCTGGTCCTGAGCTATCGCCAAGAGCTTTAGATTCTTGGTTTGCGGCACAGGATTAATCTCTGATTTGTTTGCGGTCATACCTGATATGAAGAGGCTAATAGGCTTGAGAAAAAAGGGTTCCAAGACTAGAACAGCCGCTAATAAGGAGGAAAAAGCTAGGCTCTCAATTATTATTATTATTAAGGAGCGATCCAGCAAAATGCTTCCTTAAGAAGCGGATTAAGGACAAGGAAATTAAGGGCAAGGCGAATGACAGACGACAGACACTATCCACAAGGACAATGTGATCGAACTATAAAAATGGCAAAATGAAAGTACTTCTCTTGATAAAAACTCTTACAGGGGTGGTTGGTGTAATCACAGGTCACAACAGCCTTAAATACGACTACTGGGTAAAAACCTATGCAGGGGATGTGCTAATGAGGAGAGGGAAGACACCTAACACTACCTACTGCCAGTGCCAAAGCCTTTGTCACTTGTGGCTTAGATCACTCGGAAGACACTTCATTCAAAACCTTAAAGAAATCAACTCTTTACCTTTGAAGCAACTTTTCAAATACCTGTGCACGACTAAATCGTCAGAACACATCGCGCTGAAATACATAACCACGAGTAAGAAAGGGGACGCAATTCCCCCATGGGTGACACAAAGGGTATACAAGGCCTTAGGTGACGCAGAATCATTCTGTCAGCCCGGCTACCTACCTAATTAGCGAAGGAAGACATTTGCACCAAATCCATAACCTTTTATATTCAAACTATCTTATCAGATGCCTGAGGAAGACGAGGTGGACGCATTATACCGAAATTGCATAGGTCACCATGCAGTAGGGGAAGACACCACAATCCTCTCTCTGAGTAACATAAGGGACCGACAAAGACCTAAATGAGGCAGTCGAAAAGTCAAAACATTGATCAACTTGCGACTTGTTTTCAACTCGAGATTTAACCCTACAGTTAATTCATCACTCTCTCAACATACATTTTAAAATTTAAAATAAAGAAGTTGCCTAGCTTTCAGTTTCTAAATTTCATCTGGGATATTCATCAAAATTGACACAAAAATTTAATGCTTAAAATTCAGAATTTTCAAACTGAGAAAATGGAATGCAAAAACAAAAAGCACAATAGCAATGGAAGTCACATGAAAGCCACAGGAGATTCGGGCTCTCTAGACAATTACGCGGCCAGAGAGATGGCTGATGAGGTTGTCGACGACCCATTCTGGCAGCATATCCTCGGGTTTTGGCCCATTCAAAATGAGCTAAACATTCTTTTTGCGAGCTTCGAAAGGATGAAGATGGATCTTAATTCGGCGGTGGACAAAGTTGCAGCGCATATTGCCAAACAACAACGATGCCGGGAACACCAAGAACCCGCTGGTTCATCTGTCGTTTAACCATTGCCAGCAGAGTATGTCGAGTATGTCCATTGCCAGCACAACTGCTGCGATTTAATGTCTTTAACTTTCAGACACCCGGACGTGTAACCACAAGAAGAAGGCAGAAGAGATCCGAGAGTTGCTGCCGATGATCTTTCCAAACGTGTTTTTGGCCGGAATGTCTCCGCCGGCTAGCATATTAGAGAAGAGCATTCGTAAAATAAAATTCGTTTCAATGTTTGAATTCAACACTAAAATATAAACACAATAATGAACATACCGAAATAGAGCAAAATCCCTTGTTTTCTCACTCAACCTTCGCTATCACCGTAAGCTGAGAAAATCAGGAGTTGATTCACTCTCCAGTTGGTATTTCAAAGTTGAAACGGCCAAACTTGAGTGAATGGCTTTTGTAACCAAATGTATTGCTTATACATGGTATTTTATTACTTGGATTCCCGATCGTTAAGACATTTAATTCTCAAGTTTTAACAGCCTAACCTGGGTCCTCTCCATATCCTCTTGAGCGTATCTTAATGTATAAGCAAGAGAAATCTAATTAAATGCAATACTGAGAAAGGAAAGGTGGGGAAGAAGTGATTTAAGTGTTCAGTTTTGAGAAAGTTATCCATTTCATCCTCAGGATAGTTTACTGGCAAACTGGCCCCGTCTAATTTTTGTTCTTAAAGGCTCTATGTGTGCTGTGAGCCATTGTTTTCACTTCATTAATTTTCATTTATTCTGATGATACTTCGCAATCAAAGTGAAAAGATCTGGCAGTGCTGTGGCCTAATAGGTCATCTTTCCCCTCTCTTCATTATCGTACATCATGCACCACATTTCATGTCTGCTAACAAATCGCGCTAGCTGGTTCAAGACAACTCCTGCAATTTTCAAAAAATTCAAAACCGTTTCATAGGTTTCTCTGTCTTCCGCGAAAATTCAAACATAAATTGTCCATGAAAGCTCAATTTGAGCCATGCCGTCATGAATCTTTTAGAAAGGAAATCCAACAAGATCAGAACATGTCACGAATAGAACATCACAAGTCTATACTTTCTCAAAAAAAAAAAAGCAACAGAAGGATAAAGAAAAAAAATGCATGCATTTCATTGCATCCTACACAACACAACGGAGCATGCTTTCATCCTAGCAACAGCAGATTCTCCCTCAACTCCAAGTACACACACGCAGGCACATGTCCCATCCTTTCGCAATGTGACACACAAATTGCACATGCAGAACTGCACTCTGCCCAATTCGCAGACAGCAGCAACAACTTCTCACTCACCTGCCGTACATTCCTTCCGTAATTTTATTACGTTTTATCGGTCGCCGTATTTTACCAAAATCGGCATTTCGTCTCTTCATATTTTTGTGTATTTTGAAGAACAGAATTTTACAAACTTCACAATCGAAAAAGAAGCTAGTTTTTTTTTTAATTTTTTTCTTTCACTTCGGTTCTTTTTTTATTTTTTGTTTTATTCACTTTTGTCGATTTAATTTTATGCTTCTCTTACAAATATAAACGAAGATTTTCCTAAAAAAGAAAAACGAGACCAGAGAGGAAGTTAATTAAAAGATAAGAACCGTCAGAAAAGAGGAAAAGAGTTAAATGCCAATGGGAAGTCCTCCGCGAAGAGGGGGATGAGAAATGTTTCCCTCATCGCCAGGACATTCCGGAAGCAATAGGTTTTTAGTTAAAATCTCAACATTCGAGAACACACTTTAAAGCCTTAATTATAAAAATAAAACGGAGAGAGTAGGAGAAAGGAAGTAAAAAGTAAAATAAAACTTCTTTTGGTTGGGGATTTTTTTTTATTTTGTTTTTAACAGCAAACGCGGCGGCATAAATATTCGCACAAAGCGTCTTCGTCTGAGTTTAGAGGGGAATTTACAAGGGAAATCTTTCTGGAAATTACAGTTTTTTCGACACGAAAATTAGAATTTTTCGCAGGATGAAAACACTTCTCGACGGATCCTTCTCTCGCGCAATTTTTTCTTGTATATATAATATTTTCGAATGGGGATATGGCGATTGAGTGAGTACGAGAGAGATGAAAGTGTGATGGAAAGAGATGCACGTTCTTGAATGTGCCATTTTGGGTTTGTGTTGTGGCAGTTATGAAATTGAAGTACTGTCAAACAATGAGTGGTGCCAAGCTAAAAAATTGCTTTCATAATAGAAGTCTAGGTTCGTTCATTCCTTGCTTCGAAGGTCAAGCTAATTAACACACAGAAACCAAAAAATGTTTGATAAGAATTTTATTTTATAAGAATTTTATATATAAAAATTAAATAGCACTAGCATAAAAAAATATGAAGATTCGCAGCGTGCGATAATGATGAAACGTAGGCGAGTAATTGGCAAAAAGTGGCTACGTTTAGATCATCACTTTTACAGTAAATTTTATTAAATTCGCTATGTCGTTTGATTATTGTCATTGATTATAAACTGAAAACATTTAGCTAATATCGAAATACTTCAAATTATAGCTAAATTTAAATTTAGTGTGTTAAATGTCAGCATTTCGCGATGGACACTCAATTACACAGCTGACAAAGTTTAATTAGTCCAATAATTGTATCAGTAGAAACTAAGTAAGGAACAGAATTTAAAATGTTGGTTCTCAAAACAGACCAACCTATGTTGATTTAATCATGAAGAATCATTTCCTCAGCTAGAGACTAACAACCTAAGCTCGAGAATCACAACTTTCTCCCTAGAAGGGAGGACTCAAAAGACAAGACTTTTTTTTTTTAAGAAGAACAAATGTGCTATTTAAAATTATAAACAGAGAATGTAATTCAATAAACCAAGTGTAAGAAAAGTGCTTACGCACAGCATTTTTGGATAAAACACTTCATTTCTGTGACAATATAACAGTATGACAGAAGTTTCGTTCACCTCGACCTGGCACAACTGATTCTAACGAAAACTTTCTCTTTTTGACATTCGAGTGAAGGAGCCAACGTCGCCCCCTTTCCGGTTGTCAAACGTACGCAATTTGCAACACATTTTACTTGTCGGTCCACTAACGAGCTTAATTTATCTACAAAATGTCTTTCGGCGATGTTAAAACACCAAAAGGTCTTGAGGAATTGAACGCCTTCTTGGCCGATAACAGCTACATTGTTGGGTAAGTTCTCCTGTCGTATTAGAATTACTCGAAAATCTACCTCAAAATTGAGGTTAAAACCGAACCGGTTGGACGATGGTGGGAATTTTCTAAAAAAAAAACATTTTTTTTTATCTCTCTTCCCAAAGCTACACCCCATCGAAGGCTGATTTAGCAGTATTTGATGCTCTAGGAAAGGCTCCAGTAGGTAAGGCTCATGTTGAGCGTTGGTACCGCAACATTGCATCGTTTGGCGCTTCTGAAAGAGCTGCATGGGGTGGGCAAGCTCTTCCACAGACTGCCGGCGCCAAGCCAACCGTTGAGGAGGATGGTAAGTGCTGTTACCAATTTGCATGGATATATCTAACTTTTTTCATATCCGTACAGATGATGTAGATCTATTTGGATCCGATGATGAGGAGGAGGACGCTGAGGCAGCACGTATTCGTGAGGAGCGTGTGGCCGCTTACTCCGCCAAGAAGTCAAAGAAACCCGCACTAATTGCCAAATCATCAGTCCTGCTCGATGTGAAGCCATGGGACGATGAGACCGACATGAAGGAAATGGAGAAGAACGTGCGAACCATCGAGATGGACGGTCTGTTGTGGGGCGCTTCAAAACTTGTCCCAGTCGGCTATGGCATCAACAAACTGCAAATCATGTGTGTCATTGAGGACGAAAAGGTGTCCATCGATTTACTGCAGGAAAAGATCCAGGACTTCGAAGATTTTGTCCAGTCTGTTGATATTGCTGCTTTCAACAAAATCTAAGCACTGCTGACTGAATGCGTCGGGATTCTGATGGAATCTTTGAAAGTTTTGATTAAAGAGCAAACACTTTTTTATTAAAGCAAAATTGTGATCTTATTGCATTTGTGTGCGGGTCTTGATCGAACATTTGTTTAGGAAATGAAGCTGGGCGCGAATTTGTTTCTCCAGATGGAGGGTTCGAGTCTGCAGTTGAAACATGTAGTTCAGATAGATGAAGACAACGACACCAAGCCTCTGATGGCGTCAATGCGGGCAGCTCAGATTGGAACAATTGCATAGCTGGAGGATTGCTTTTCGTTCACTTGTGATCAAGTCTGTAGGGTGCTTGGACTCTAGCTTTATCTAAACATACACATTAGTGAGCATTTAGAGAAAGATAACTTCTTTAGTAAATGTCTATGGTTTTCGTTCTTGATATTCTACTGAGAGTGATCTCCTTAATTTCTGCACCCAGGTGTATGAGGGCTTAAACTCACCGCTGCACTCTTTGTTGACAGTACAAACACCATTTGGTACTGTTGGCCACATGATTTTGTTAAATAAGCAATTTAAGTGCGGATTTAGTTCGGTTCCACAGCGGGCTTAGTTAATCTCCATAGACAGACAGATAAATTCATTCATATAAAAAGGTTTTACCAAATTCATACATATATATTTTTTGCAGAACACAGAAAGAATTGACGGTGAACTTGAACTCAGTAACCTCAGTATCCTTAAGTGTTCCCCAAGATTACGTACTTACTCCCTTGCTTTTTCTTATTTATTTCAACTCGCTTTTCCAAAAAAAAAATCCCAAATCCAAATAGCCTTTGCAGATGATATGCGTCTATCTATACAGCCAGTTCTGCCTTGAATCTTTCTGCCGACATGAATCACGATTTAGAGCTTCTCAATCATTGGCTTAAGGTGCTCAAAATGGTCATCAGTGATTAAAGTAAAATCACGTTTTTTTTGTGCTAGTGGCATTTAAACGGACTATCCTTTCCTTTTTCCTTGCGCTAATTGTCAACAATACAAACATTGTCTGCTCAATCGTATGAACGACTTTTAACGATCAACACTCTTGTTCGGACAAATGTTTTTGTATTGAGAATGTCTTAAGTTTTAAGTATATCAGTGTGCTACTCGACTATAAGCTGAACTGATCTGAAAACACAAATGCACTTAAGAAGTATCTTATGGCAGCAACTAGGCAGGTCTATTTCCTAAATTTTTATGACGTTTCTGAATTTCTCAAGCGTATTTACTACGGATTAGTTCACTCTAAGCTTGAATATGGGATAATTTGCTGGGGTCGCACTCATTATAATGAAATTTAGCCGCTACTTATTTCACAGAAACATGTTAATAGACTTGCAACAGCAAGGCTTAGCGTTTTGCCATGAAAGCATTTTGATTGTTATAAAGTTTTAAAAATATTTTTTGCAAGGCCTGGATATCTTTAAAGCAGATACTCTGCAAATTACCACTAACTATACTTAACTATAAGGATGTACTTAATTTGTTTTATGTAGTTGCATAGTGGTTGCATTTTGGACTTGATCCAACCATCTCATCCTGGGCCTACCGAGCGATCGCCTACCCGACGTGCATGCATTTTATAATTAATTTTTGCTTACGAAGTAAATAAATAAAATAAACTAAGTGCTGGTGGAAGGGTGAGTTTATCAACTGAACATAGGTTTCGTTCGTCTTCCATTGTTATCTTACCTACTTTGGAAGCTCAGATAAATGCAATCAACAAAGTATTTGTTAACTATTTCGTGCTGGTCTTGTAATTTCAAATCGTTGTTGTGGTTTTTCTTCTTAAAGTTCCTCTCCGCTGTGGACTTTGGAAATCATCGTTTCTTGTATATGTATGTTTGTGACTCGTCTTATGAGGCAGAGGTTCAATCCGTCTCACCGGTTAGATTTCCAGGACAGTTTTTACTAGCCCACAGCTCTTCTTCCTCCTATCTTTCCTGGCACGTACGTAGAACGTGCAGAACGTTCAATTTGCAGAAGACTGTCACGGCTTGAATTGATGCTCCATTAGGGTTGGCGGTCCTTTCAAACATCGTTTCTAAATACTTTAATTTGCTGGACTTTGCAATGGTCTTGTCTATTTTAAATTCCAGATTCGGCGATTGTTGGTTTCAAACTAATTTCAAGAGCTTTGTCTTATACTTAATCCGTAGCTATTGCTCACACTGTTGAGCCTGTTCGTCTTAAAGCTTAGACTGTTGCTTCTTCAAACAACACTCACTCCAACTACTTCTTTAAAAATGTCTTTTTACTTCTTTTTGAATCCCGACTTTTTAGTGTAGGTTGTACTCTATCGAAGTTCTTTGTGTAATCTACGAAACAAACATAAAAATCTTTGTTCATATTTTATTTTTTTACGTCAATTAAATTAATTTATTTCTCAATAATAACTAACTTTATTCAACAAATTCAATTAAAGTATTTAAGTAATGTTTTAATTCTAATACAGAAATTAAGCTCATATAAGAAAAAAACGCTCTAAAGAAACAAAGAACAATACACCATTCCCTTTCCCATATGAATTGCCGCTAAATAAAACTGAAATTAGAAAAATGTTTATAAGAAAATAGCTTATATAAGAAAGTATTTCCTGACACTAATATCTAAAATTATATGAGCAATAATGCCCTTATAAGAAACTGTCCCCCAAACAAACCATTTTATTTTACGCTTTACAATACCTTCTCAAAAAACGGCTAGAAATATTTGTTTTATACTCTGCATACATTAAAGAAAAAAACGGATAAAAGAAAAAGATTCGCGGGATTTTTAGTTATATATCCGTTAAGTACTACACCTGTGTATAGATTGACCTGGGGAAGTTCCGTGAAGTTGTTAACATTAAGTTAAACTCTCGTTTTATCTCAATTGCAATTCTTTAAACAGAAAAAAAGAGCCTTATAGTTGCCTTCACCAGATGAAAAAGCAAGCAGAAATTTATCAAACCCACCCTCTTCGGTGAAGGGATAGAGTTTATACTAGATGAAAAGCTCACCTGGCACTTATATATATATAGGACGTTCTTATAGACCAGTAAAAACCTCACTGCTAAAATTGGGGTGCCAATCCCAAAATATCTCACTGGCTTTATACAGCCATCAAGACACCAATCCTTGCATACGTTGCATCCGTCTAGTGGTACAAATAGAAATAGAGATCAGTGCAAGCCAAGCTCAATAAACTATAAAGACTAGCTTGTAAGTATATGCATCACAGGGACAATGAGAAGTACTTCCACAATAGCGTTAGAAGTCAATACAAACCTATCGCCGTTATTCGTCATCATCATCGTCATTTAGACAGATTATTATCTTGAACCAGACAAAGCCGTTTGTAGCTCATCCCAAAGCATACTAAGTTTCATCGTTGTTCAGGTTTCTTGCGTGCGCTTGCGACGAAACTTACAATAGGCCCATCTATTGCCGCAATCCCCTCAAATTCAAATTTAGTTTAAGCAGATAGATAAGTATACTCCTGACTCGAAGAATTAAGGTCATGCTCTACAACACCCTTATCCTGCCTGTCCTACTGAATGGAGCCAAAAGCTGGACTGCAGAGCTGATACTTGGCTCCTTCGAAAGAAAAATTCTACGGCGGATATTCGGTCCAGTCTGTGAGGACGACGCGTGGTGCAATTGATTGATAATTTTAACATCTTTTACTATGGACTCAAGAGCGATTTAAAAACAAAATGCAATCTTGATCTTATTTAAATAATTTTATTAAATGAATGAAAATTATACGATACGTTAAACATAAACGAATGAAGTGCTTGAACGACGGTGTGAAGTATCGAAATTTATCCCTTAAAAGTGTTCAGGCACTGATTCAATGTGCTCGCAAATGGACCTGGTAAACTGCCCGTGCAGGCGTTCGGTCCCAACACATGGATAGCAGCATAATCGTAGCAATCAATTTTAGCATCTCCAGTGCAGTCTTGGCCGTATTTTTGCATGTAGTTTTGAATCGTATTTGCAGCGCAGTAAGGATCGTTAACGCAGTTGGGATAAGCTATTAAAGAGGTCAATTGGTTACGTGAATTTTTGGTAATCGATGCGTTTTACTTACCAGTATCTGAACTTGGATCCTCTCTATTCAAAGTTAGCTTGCCACCATCGGCCCAGAAGCCCCAGGAAATGCGGAAAAGTCCACAGACTCCGCCACCACAAGTTTTCGTCAGATTGCAACCACTGATTGCTTCGCAAATGCAGCCAAGACAGACATCTGTAATTGGTCCCGCTGTAAAGAAAGTGGAAATATTATATGTGTAGTGAAACAATTGGTTTAATGACGTGTGAGATCGCGAGAGAGGAGTTTCCTGAAGCGGAATAAAACTAAACAAATAAATAATAATCGGGTTGCGGTTGGTTTAGAGTGCATTCGTCTCATTATCAAGGCGGTCATGCAAAGTTGACAAAGAAATAAGGCAATATCTTTCAAAATAAAACTCCAATTATAATAAGAATAGCTTTATAATAAAGTAAACAAAAGAAAAAAAATAATAACTTAATATTTTGGCAATGGTGCATTGAAAGTGAGCAGTCCTTCGTATGTAGCTATTTCTAAACCCATTTTGTACCTACTTAATTAATAAAACAATAATAATCTAATTGAATAATTTCAATTTGGGTTAATACCGAAATCCTTTGAATAAATAAAATCTGTCTTGAATTTATTAAGAGAAAATGGAGAGCTCAATAATATGCACTCAAAATTCAGACCAATCGCGACAGACATCGCATTTTAATGTTCTTTCATTGATTTATATTCCAATCCTGACCCCGTTCTCTCTATCTCGACATTGGCAGTGTTTTATGTCTGAAAAGATTGGTTGCCGTTCATTGACCTCTGGCCGAGAGGGGTCATTAAATTAGTTTTGTCCGAGTTAAATTTCAGCGGACAACAAGATGACGTAATGACTGTGCGCCCTATACATTAAGAGAATTTGCATTTTATCGGCTTTATGGTGTGTGGTAGTGGTCGTGTCGATGTAACCAAAACCAACTTAAAAATTAATATTTAATTTCTATCTATTCCTTAACAACTTATCTCGCGTATCCGTCTTTTCAATTAGCCGGCACGCAGTTATCCGTCGAAAGCATGCTAATATGTCGGCTATCAGCTGGATCACGTTAATTGCTTTGGCTCATTCGCATTGGGAACTGTGCGCGCAATTGAAGAAAAAATATTATCAATGACATTGAAAAAAACTGGTTTGGAAGAACGATGAGCAACACTGTGTTGTTTATAAGCACGCTGGAAGCGTAGGTGAGCAACACTGTGTTGTTTATAAGCACGCTGGAGGTGTATTGACAGGTTTATGCAAAAATCGTTCATGTACATGGCTTACATGATATGGAAGGAATTTTTTATTTATTTTGGTGATTGCATGTGATGGCATTGGGCAGATGCTCTTGGTGGGTATGTCCTTGTTAGTATATTACAATAGACTTATATTTCTTACTTTATCGACGAAAGATCTACCGACATTTTTGTTTTAGTTTTTACCCTTTCATGCCCGATGTTGCATATACAAACATTATATGTTTGATATGTATTCCGTAAATCTAATTTTTTCTCCAAGGGTTTTTTTTTCTAAAAATAGTTTTATACATATGTTGTGCAAGCTAAGTCAAGTATAACAATAAGAATTTAACACCAAAACTACCAGAATTACTTAATTTCTTTGAGTCAAAAGAAAGTGTACACTTTAGTAACAAAACCACTAGCTGTTTTGTTTTTGAGCTGAAAAAGTTTCCTTTTTCTTGTCGTTAAGGTTATGTCTTAGTGGATGAAAGCCATGTTGACTTAAAGGTAAGTAGGATGAATGCTAAGATGTTTAAAAGCTGTTTTAAATACAAGAATATGAAATGCAAAGTTATAGTTTTCAGTGTTTGGTGTTGTTATTAAAGTGTACACTTTCCTTTGTTAAAAAAAAAATGTAGTAATTCTGGAAATCTTGCTGCTAATCTTTTTTATGCAATAATTTTTTTGCTGCTGTTAAAGAATAATCAACGCTTTCATAACTAAAAACAATGCTAAAATCGTGGCACTAGAACTAAAATCGAGTATCAATCATAGCTCCAATTATGGGTTTGGATGTATTTTTTCTAACAAAATAAATAAATAAATAAATAGTCTGTGTAAAGGTCCACAGAGCGCTAGGGACTAGCTTGTTTTTAATAGGCCCCAACAAAGGGAACAATTAAGGAAGCAGACTTTCGAGACGTAAATACAATTTTATTTTTCGAGTTCAACATGTCTTGTTGGCTGTGGACTAATTTCATTTAATGGTTAGGTGAGTTCCAAGCCATAAATGAAAGTGAATTATTTGATTAAGGATTATATGTTTTAAAAAACATAAATTTTCATTCATGAATGAATAAATTCATCTTCTGTGGCCGCATGTTCCACTAACTGGGTCGCTGGCATAAATTTTAAATTCGACTATTATGGAAGTGTTTTCATTTTTAATGTAAAAAATGTGCACTCTTTAAATGAAGGTCGATTTTTTGCTATTTAATTGGCATTGATAGTAGTTGCAATTGCTTTTCTTTCTCGCAAACATAATCTTCTAGAAAAAATAGTAGCCGAAAAACGCAAACTTTTAAATTTCATCGAAAATTGAGACCATTGATCGATGATCGATCTGGTGGTGTCGTACTGTGAAAGACTGATCGGTAACCTCCTAACCTTGTTCTCGACAACTTATCTACCGACTCAAGCCAAGAACTAGTCTCAGAAAGTTCCTTATTGACCAAGAACTCGGTCTACAACGTTAAACAGGAACCTGGTCAAACAAAAGCTATCAACATAAACAGTAAAACAAACTCGTTAAAAGTCGGTTTTTTTTTCAGATTCCCAAAAATATGTATTTGACTTGATTTGCTAACTGCGAATGTGACCGAAATCCGGCTTCAGGTTGTCTAGATTATTCTGATTTTATGATATTTTATTTCTAGAATATTAAACAAACAATCCAATCCGTTGGATACCAGTTTTTGATGAAACCTACTAACCACACACTGGTGCCTATTCTGTATTTCAAGTTGATTCCTGAAGTTCCTTATGGTTTCCATAAAATGTAAATAAATTCTTGACGAAACGTCAGCAATTAGCAAAAACTTAGACACATGGAATAATAATCCAATAAATTGATTTAACAAATTCCATTTTCTATTTCTATTTAAACTGTATTCATATTTTTCTTTGTTTTTCTTGACTTGATAGATGGATGCTTCTACAACATGCAGATTGTCTACAAAGCGCACGGAATAAAAAAAGAAAATGAATCATATGCCTGGAGAAAATTTCTGCCAAGCTGTAGAACCTGAAATACTAGACTGGGAACAAATTGGAGATGCTCAGGAATGAGATGCACATTCAAGTATCTCGTTCATTGAGCGATTAATTTTCGGATGATGTCGTAAAGTTCGATATTTTACTGATTTCTCTAGGTAATTTAATTTTCGAAAAGACAATGTGACCTTGCATAGTGTTCTTTAGGTGGCACTTTGTCGCGATTTAAGTGTGGATGGATTATTGAATGGAAAGCCCCAAAAGCGAATCCAACAGGTTTCAAGGTTAAAAAGTATTTTACATCCATATCGCGCACGATGTTGTTGTTTGTATGTCGCGGTTTGTTGAACTAATTGAATTTGAATTAAGTTTTTGATAAATGGAGTTCCGCTTGCTCAAGGTTTATTAGCTTGAGGTTGTGTTTTAGGAATGCCCTGAAGGAATTTAAGTATCCGCTAGGCGGTCTATGAGATGTCATCGACCATTTGAGGCTGGGCAATGACACATAAGCCGGCTCGCCTTGTGATCGTGGGCGGTGAAGTCACACTCAACAGAAATTTTGGGCTGAGCGTATCGTCGAGGTAAGTGGCAAGTGTGAAGAATGCTGTCAAAACTAAAACTGTTTTCAATGATATGGTGGAGTTGATAACGGAATCCAGTTCTATAGATTGGTCTCTTCATTTTACCTTTAATATTTGAGTGTGGTTTTCAGTCAGTAACAAAAAAATGTCAATCAAAAACAACAGCAATCATCACATGATGTCCATGAATTGCATGCAATTTCAAAGTTATCGTGTAACGAAATAGAGTCTCAAATCAAAATGGAAGAGAATACATGAAAGAAAGAAGAAATGGTGGACAGTGATAATTTTTTTTTTACGAGGGTGGGTAAAAACATCAAAAGACACCATGGCGACCAATATGTTTTCATTAGTTAGTTAGGAGTATTTTCCAATCAGCCAAAAGGGTATTTAAGCACCATTCATAAACATGAGCAAATTATTCATGTTTTTATATGTGCAATTAATACGAACGGATTTGGTTTCATTGAGCTCTATTCGTGATCAATGACGTTATACATTATTAACTAGTCATGATGCCTAAGAAAAGGCGCTCCGACCTAAGAACGATATTGTATTAAGCGATAAAAATTACTTCTTTCACGAAAGTTATGAGTTCTGATGGATGTGAAAGGAGTTTTGAGAACACTACCAAAAACTGTGACAACACAACCAATAAAATGATACAATGATGTCATCCCAAAATGCGGTTGTAGAAGTCTTAATGGCAATTCAAGAACAGGTAGAGGTAAAGTCAATGAAAATAAGACCGCGTACAATTAGCCAGAAATATAGTAGCTATTAATTCAATCATCAACGGTGTACCCGCATAGTGCTAGCAAGTGAGTTAAGATAGCGTTACGTTCGTTAAAATAGTTTTAGGTATATTTTTCGAAAAAGCTAAGCTCTGGCCCTGTATGGTCTGTTCCGCAGATTACTTATTTATTTTATTTTTTATGTTTTTCTAGTAATTCATTTTTTATATTTTCACGTAAGGTTAATATAAATTCACAATAAAAATACATTAAAAATGAAAAATATAACTTCACGTCACACACTGTGGAAATTTGATGCAAAATTTTTCTTTTTACTTGTTGCATCTCGGTTTGTTTAATCTTCTAATTCGAAGGATTGAAACCTTGTTGTATAGAAGACTATAACTAAATATTATGCATTAGGAGTTTTAGGTTCCGTCCGCGAATGGGGCGAATGAAGGCGAAAATAGAACTGCATTAGTTCTTCCAAATAAACTTCAGACTGAATTATTTTTATTTTGACAAGTCAGTAACAAAATCCTTTTTTTTTTTTTTAATAAACAAGAAAATCAGAGTTTCTTAACCAAACCATAAATCGCGTGTGATTTTATTGTTCGAATGGTTCCCACAAGCGTCTCGATAACCTACCATCTGCCTCCAGCTAGCTACTATTAGTTATTTGTAGAGTAATCAATAAATAGCTAGAAATGTTTTCTTTTTAAAGATTCATTTAGAGCACATGAATGATTATCAATGAGACTTATCAGCATGAGTTATGTCAGTTCATGGGAGAAAAAAGCAAAATAATAACAAATTCTCAAGGCTAATCTAAAGTCAGAGTTAAATGGGAATAAGTTATCAGAACAATAAGTAAAAAAATTGCGGAGGGTTTTTCCAAAGATTGGACGAGACTTGCGCAGCAGTCAAGTGTGAATCTTTCAGAATACGGCTAGTGTTCAGAGTTGGGATGTAATGATTACAAATCAGTTTAATTACTCATTACATTTATTTGTAATTGAGGTTTTTTCAGTTACAAATACTTGTAATTGTAATTTAAAATCGTCATTTACATATTACATGTAATTGAAATGTTCAATTACTTTCCAGTCAATTACATTGATGTAATTGAAGCAATATGTAATGCTCAAATATATTGTAATGATTACATTTATTTGTAATCATTGCGTATAATGTAATTAAATACTTTAAATCAAATAAATAACAGAAAACATAATATGGGTGTATCTGTGCATTCAATGAGTAGCATCAAAAAATACAACGCCTATACATATGTGATTTTGAAGAATACCAAAAACTTGGCGTTTTCAATATTGTAAATGCATAATCGTTTACTTACTTGAAAAATCAATTACAATTTTCAATTACTCTTAATATGTAATTGAAATTTTCAATTACTTGAAAATTTTCAGTTACAATCACCAGTAATTGTAATTGAAAGGATTTCAATTACTAATTACTGTAATGGTAATTGAAAATGTTTTCAATTTCAATTACTTTCAATTCTAATTTAACCTGTAATCATTACACAAAATAATCATTACTTTCCCAACTCTGCTAGTGTCATATGGCTGGTTTTCCAATGAAATCAGATAACATTAAAAACATGAAGTTTATTTTCGAATGTGATTGGTGTTTTGAATCTTGGGATAGCTTAAGGGTAACCAATACCTCACTAAGAATGACTTCTGCTGACTCACAAGTACACTGGCGTGCAAAAGAGCCGGGCCAAACAAATTGGCTTGGTATTTATCCATTTATTTTTAGCAAATCGACCTAGTATGATTTATGAACTTCAAAAATGTTTATTTGTTTTTATATTTATCCAAAACTATGTTTGGCCCGATTCCGTTGAACGCCACTTACAGTCTTACATCTTCAATATGAAGAGGCGATGGTTTGCAGATTCGATATCCAAATAGAATATTAGGTTTTCAAATATCTCCCTTCTGCCTTTAGAAAAAACTAGAAGAAAGAAGAAAATTAACTGCATCTGGTTATTTGCCATTCAATTGGTTTCATACAGCAATTACAACGAATCTTTTAAAAATAGAAATGGGGTACAGACAGCCATTTGTAACTTTTTTAAACCTGAACCCCTAATCCAAAACTAGCAATGCAGCCGTAGATACAACATCACTAAAAAAGAATTCATTTAAAAATGCACACCTCCATTCTACAGTCAGAATGCCGCGGAGTTTCCCAATGAATTAAAATTTTTTGCAAAAATTAAAATCCAGCTGCTGGACTAAGCAAAATCTCATCACCTTCCACTCTCAAATGTGCAAATATCTGGGAATTTACCACTATCTAAAGGCGGATGTTCCGGAAACGACGATGGGACTCTCGCTCGAGAGAACCTGTTACCATCGTCAGTCGTCAGTCGTTGCTGCCTTATCTCAATCTCTATCGTGCAATTAATTTGAGCTTAATTCTGATTCAACAATAGATTTATACTCACGTAATTTCTAATTATAATCAAATTAAAATATTCACGGAAAGAAAAAGAAAAAGAAGAAAAATTCAACAGAAAACTGTGATTCTAGACAAACCTTGTCCACTGGCTTGCACAGCTAAGTAAAACAGCACTACGGATGCAACAGCGAATGTGATAAACTTTGCATTCATTTTTGAACTTGATTAATTTTTAACAAAAATTATTAATTTTTTTGGTTTAATTTGAGATACACACTCCGCCACGAGCTAAGACTGTTTGGTCTGAACCACGGTTGGATCGCAACTAACTCGGGCTCATGTGGGCTGCAAAAGTTTAAACCTGTTCTACGGGGGATATTTTTTTGTATTTTGTGAGGGAAATTGACAAGAAAAAGCTTCTTCGCTGACGTTCGGAGTCGGAGCGTTCCCAAGCGTTCAAGACCGGAAAGCTGGAATCGATCTGAGTTTGAGGATTCGATTTAATGTCGGCCAGCAGGCAGCCTTTACCTTGGGTTAGTCGCTGTTATTGAAATCAAACCGGAATAATTTTGTTTTGGTTTTTGTTTTATGGATCAGTAATTTCTATATCGGCGGCAGTGTAGTCATCGAGTTGATAGGTGACTGGAGATGAAGAGGCGCCAGAAGGATTATGTGCCATTCGTTTGGGCAGAATGTGGGTCTAGTGTGTGCGTGGGTTTGGATTTCAGTTTTTTTTCTACTTTATTTCATGAGGCTGGGATATATTTTTCTCTTTCGATAGAGTGCTAGTTTCGGTGCATGGAAAATATTGTATTGGCAATTTTGTGAAATCACAAATGTGGTTTGATCGATTTTATTGGAGAGAGTGATTTTCAGACCTCGTTTGACTTGTCCTCGTGATCTTTGCTTGTTTTCTGGTTCGGAGAAAAGTCTTTACAAGCTTTTACCAGGCTATTTTCATCGTTTTTTGTTAGTCTCTTATTTTTCAAACGTTTCTAGACCTGTTGTTGTTAAAGCACATTTAAGAAAATATCGTTTGACGATAACTGCTTTTCTAAAAAATTAACTCGATTTTCTACGGAATGTTATTATATTTACTACTTTCACTGGCTTGGCAGTAGATTGAACGGCCAATTTCTTAACACATTTTAGCACATTTTTAAAAAAACGATTGCTGTTTTAAACTAAAATGCAAAAAAACTAGACTTAGATTCGATTTATTATTTAATTATAATCGGCTTTTTAACACGCTAATTTTACATCGCTGCACAAAACAGTAATTTTTTTTTATTCATTCGTCACACATTCAAATAAAAAATGTTTGTTTGTTCTATATTGCATTGATTTCTTTAGACCATTTTACTAACGATAGTAATAATTAAAAAATTTAAGCTTTTAATTCATTTCATAAGGCTGTAAATTTGAATAATCTTGGATTCGCCGGTAGCAAAAAAAATATTAATCCGTCTAATTCGAATTTTTCCAAAAATCCGTCTAACTCGAACTAATTATGATGCCAGCTACATATTCCACTCTGCAGTGGATGAGAGCTGCTATATTAAGTAAAACAGAGCTTTACTGCTTGCTAACATAATAGGGCTTAGCTTTTTGTTATCCCCTTTCACAAGGTATAACCATTCTCTGTACCAGCCATTTTGTTTTTGTTAAGGTTTAAGTAAACCTTTCTACCGGCGGGTTTTGGCCATTTTAAAGACATTCATTACGTAATCCGCTTGTAACTTTAAATCTCTCTCCTATGTTTCATCACCATCATTGGTGGCGTAACATCCTGTGAAGGGCCAGGGCCTAGCTTTTCGTGTTTATCAACCGATTAAAAACTATTATTAAAAACTTACCTTTCGATTTTAAACAAACTTTACTTACAAAATTTTTTATATGTTTAAACTCAATTCCAATCAAAGAACGTTTTATTTAAATACATTTTTTATTTGTTCAATTACAATTTGCATTGTTTTCATTTTGTTTTTTTTGTATCTACATTAATTATATTAATTCTATTATCCTACTATCGTTTTATATATATTTTAGATCAGATTTCACTCACAACTATTACTTTTGTGTGTTTCTTCTTTTTTATGTTTTAAATTTAAATAATTTGAATTGTAACTGTCATACAATATAAATATTAAAATATTAACAACCTCAAGTTTGTTGAATTTTCTGTTTTCTTTTTTTGAAATCATTATTGTTATTTTGTTTGCCTGTTTTATAATAAAAATAAGCTACAAGTATAATTGTGAAATCGTTAAAATATTTATGTTTATTTGTTTGTTTTTTTTTTTAATAATTTTCATTACCTCTATTCCAGTCTCTAAATTCGAATTGAAATCGGGTGACGATTAATTTATTGTTAATCTTTAAATTTGTTAAGAGTCTGTTTAATTTTGTTTTTACTTAGATTGAAGTTAGAGGAGAAAAACAGAGTTTGAAGAGAGACAGTAGTTTAAAATAAAACTAGAAATAGTCAACATTTTTTTTTAGATTTTGTATTTTCTTTGGGGAAATAAAATCAAACGACAGCAAGAGTAGAGAATAACATTTATTTACAAGTATATTGCTTCAAATGAATTTGCTTCATTTCTTTTTTAATCATTAATTGCTCAGTTTTGTTTTCATTGATTATTTATTTGTTTCTTCGATCGCAGGTTGAGACCTTTAATGAAGGTTTTGATTTGATACATATTTATTTGATAGATGATGTTTAACACTAATTCTTTTGTTTTTGTTTCTAAAAAGTTGACCATGACGCATGGTCTTTTTCAATTAAAACAATAAGTGACGCGACTAAAGTTAATTTACGGTGTTTTCAAAACAAAAATCGGCTTTAAAAGTTCTTTGTTGGGGAACTCTAAGGAGCGAGGTCTCAGCCCCCAGTTTATTTAGTAAATTTTGCTTCCTTAAAAATATCGTCAACATCAACGAAATTTTCAGTAATGTCTTTGTTAAGGTCAAAGGATATATGCAGTTTGTTCTGATTTTAATTAGTTGTAGATTAGATTTCGATTTTATAGTCCAATGAGTATCGTCCAAAGTACTTGAGTCATTTTCGTCCTCCTCAACTCAGGTACCGGTCTTTCAAGCTTTCTGTAGAGGATACAAAATTTCTCTTAAGATATTGCGCATTCTTTAAAATAAATTAAAATCACTGAAATATTTATTTTCAGTCAGTGATTTCACGTAGGAGTTGGAACGACACAAACAAATTTGTCATCAAATTTTGAAGTCATTGAATGTGTATTTAATTTAGAGCAAGAAACGAATTGATGTTGCGACATCGAAATCGTTTGCGAATTCCTTGTATTCAATTAATATCCGGCTCAATTCGGCTTTGTGTTTTATATCAATTAGTGTAGACGTATCACAGATAAACTGTGAACGTTTTGAAAACACCGATAAGTTTGTTCCAAGAAAAGCAAAGTTCTCTAGTTTACTCGAGTTATAATATCTTAACAGATGTTCTTCATGTCTTTACGTAATTTTACAGCTTTCATTGTGTAAAAGAAAATGTAGGCGCTGTGGCAGAATTTATTGTTAGAGGATGAAGATTGCCAATAACTCTGGATGACAAGTAAGACTTAGCAGCTATATCGCAAAAGGTGCAGCAAAAAGTTCAAAAACAGAATGTCTGAAACAAATGTGCACCAGAATCAATTCAGGTGCATTTTAAAGTGAACTTAAGAATTTGTTTAACAAACAAGCTAAAGTGCATTACAAAATGAGTACCATGTTCAAAAAATAAAATCTCTAAAAATGAAGTAAACGAAAAACACACACTTATGTGCCGGATTTTAACTTTTTACCTAACTCTGCTTCAGTGATCAGAGTTATCAAAGCACTGGCGTGCATTTTAAAAAGAAGATTTTCATGACTTTTCTAAACAAATTACGTAAGCGATGTGTTACTCAAAAACTTGTGGCTTCAGCTTTATGAATTCTTTTAAAATTTGCTTTAAAAAGTGTAAAGCCGATTTTATTTCTGTGATGATTTTTTAAAAGTTTTTGAGTTTTTATTTTAAGATTGCAAAGTATTATAAAAAAATCGAATTAAAACATTTAGTTAGTTTTTAAAATAAGGGATTTTCTACTTTTAGATCTATTTTGTGCTATTAATTTAAATTAGTTCTAAGAAGAACTTGTGTCAAAAAAAACATTTTAAATTCTAAATGAAAATGGTATGAAGGAAAATTCTCTATGTAGATGTATAAAGCAGTTGATTAGAGAGTTGACTACGTTCTGCTCATTCAGTGTTTCTATATAATTCACTCAGTTAATAAGTTAGTCCATATCGGTGAGTACTTTTTTCAAAGACGCTCTTTAGAAGTTCAAGTCTTGCTTTCGACAGAAAAGAATATCGTTTTTAACACATTTTGTAAAGGCGAGTGCAATTATAATAATTTAAATTAAACAATTTAAGGAACTACAAATTAATTCTTAGTAATTATTTAATTTTTAGAATTGAAAAAATAATTTAAAGAATCTTCTTTTTTGACTTGAAAATAAAAATAAGACAAAAATACACAGTGAGGTTAGGGACTTATACCTACTTCCTCGTCTCTAAGGCTAGATATGAACGTGGTCTGAATAGGGCATCACATTCAAAAAGTCATTGTATTGCTTTTGAATTAACTTGTAGTAATTTACTTCGGTGGTCTAAGAAAATAGCAATCGGAGTTTGTTCCTAGCTAATATTGACCACTTTTTTAGACTTTCAAACACAAGCTTTTGCTGCCATAAAAATGTAGTGCAGGAAAGTCTACGGGAATATGATTTGTAATTGCCTTTTTTTGATTTGAAAACCTTCACAAGTAAAATTATAATTAAGGATGTTTATCGTACTTGTTAAGTACGCTCAAAAATCATTTTCTCATTAAATTTGTGTCTTTAGTTTTTTTCTGTTCAAATGTGGTAGAATGCTTTTGAAAATATACGTTTGTAGTTAACACTATATCTCACATTTAAAGGAAGGTAAAACACCTGGAATCCTCACAGTGCTCTTCTTTTAGACACAATTAATATTATCAGAGCCAAGTTTTTAAAGCCCATATAGAATTTATCCCGGGCGTTAAAAAGACACTAGCTAAACTAACTGCAAGATCGTGCCTTCATATGTATAATTTAAAAATGACGAGTCGTGACGATTCTGGACAACAATTAGTTAAAAGAGGGTTCTTTGTTGGCACTTGTGGTAATTTAAATGCCCGCAAAAATCAAGGACTAGCCAACTATTGTATTAAATTGTATACTATCATATTGCTATGCACCATTTAATATACGAAATTCCATTCAAAATTAAAATTTAAACTACAATTCTTCACTTCAGCTTTCAAACCATGCCAACGATGCAGGGGGATGGGTAAGACACTGTCTGTAAAAACTAATCAAAATAGAAGGTTCCATATCAACTTCTATTTCTTTTTTTTTAAGTAATATTAAAAATAAGATTTAAAGATGAATTGTGAGAGCCTTTGGAGTACACGAATCGAAAAATAGTATAAGACTTGCAGTTATTCTCCTTTTTGGGCAAAGTCCGAAGTTGTTTCTCGTTACGAACAACCGCGTATTAAACGAAATCCTGAAGAACTTCTGTAGCCACAATAAGTAAATAACGAACAGACGTTCATTACGACGACATTTTTTCGTGCAAATCACGACAGCTGAATTGTACAAACTGACAGCGCAGTATATGCGTCTTGAACATTTTTTTCTGATTTGTTCTCGAAAACAACATATTTAGCTTTGGAGAAAAAAAAAGTTATAACTGAACAAACACGAATTGGCAACTAAGAGATTTTGTTTTTAAACAGTTGTGTTTCTTTTCCTGTAACAAGTAACTACGATTTTTCTTATAGGATTCTTTTGTATTTTTTTATGATTCGAGGGTTTATGTAAATTGTCTTTTCATTTTTTTTAAAATTATGTTGATATTGATTTTACTTTTTGATGTTGCAATCGTTTGCGAGAAGAAATTCCTTGGCTTCCTTTTTACCCTTTTTCTTTTCCTCCTTTGCTAGTAGTTTAGCGAGACGTTCCTCTTCTTTGGCAAGACGTTTTTCTTCCTGCAAGGAAAATTCAAGTGATTGACGTTAAATAAAACAAAGGAACTGACAGACTTTACCTTTCTTGCTTCCTTCTCTGCCTTCAGTTTTAGCTTCTCTTCCTTTTTCTTTCGCTCCACGGACTCGTTCTTTTTATTGTCGGCTTTCTCCTCCAAGTGAAGATTACGATAGTTGATAGTTAAATTGTTGTGATTGCTGTTGTTGTTGCTATTATTGCTGTTAATAAGCTTACTACTAAACAATGGAAAAGTTTTACTGGAAGAAGTGGCGGTGTTCAAGTTAAGGTCGAACTTTTTGCCTCCACTGTTGTTGATTGTGTCCATTTTGGTTTCTGCCGTGGCGTTCAGGCGTCCAGCGTGATGTTGTTCATTGTACTTTTTTGGGAGAAAACCTTTTGATTGTGCGGATGCTGATGCCGGCATCACGAAGCCGTTCTTCGGCACGGGATTCTTGGAAGTGATTGGACCGATTTTCGCTGAGAGGCCTAATGATGATGTGGCAGAGGATTGCTTTGAAAGAAACGCACCAGACGATGGCCGACGAGGTGGTGATGGATCCTTGTTGAGGAGTGGCATCATTTCGTGAGGATTTGTTGCCGATTTCGTGTACGACGAGTAACTGAAAAGGGGGAAAGGCGTTTAGCTATGGGAATCTTTTTGGATAGGGAAGAGAGCTTACCGAAATCGAGGATTGCTTATGTGGACCGGTGAGGGATGTGGCACCTTCGCGGGGGATCGGAATTCCTTAATTGGCGGTAGGCGGTTTTGGAGGTCAGCTATGCGTCCCTTCGCATGTCGTCGGCCAGGGTAAGTGTTCATCCCGCCCGTCGTTGAGGGCGATGAGGAGGATGCGAGCAGCGGCTTCCGGGGTATTGCACCGGAGCATCCGCTGGGGCACGTCGAATGGTTATGGTTGTGATGTGGTACACCGCTACCCGATGCGGGCGGCGGTGCCAGGTAATGGCGATTCGTTGTGGAGCTGGTCGAGCTAATTGATGAATCGACGCCACTAGACGCGGAAGACGTTTTCGAGCAGCTCGTCAGATTCGATGTGCTGGAAAGGGATGAGGTGCCGGAACTCATGGAGTACAGGCTGGCTGATTGCGCGACCTGATTGTGGTGTACCGAGTGCGTGTGAAATTGATGGTGTCCACTGTGGGCGTCGCCCATCGAGTAGGAGCTGGCCGATGGTGGCATGCAACCGGAGGTGGAGGACCAGCTTTTCGCGCCCATCGAATAACTGCTGGCGGACTCTTGTATTCGCCAAGTGCCCGAGCTCGATGTGAGGCGATTCACGCGCGCCCGGCAGATGACACAGCGGAGTGGGAGGAGGCGTTGTGCTACTGCACTTTGAATGGTTTTGACGAAGCAGCGCCGACAGACTACACGGTGCCCGCATGGCGATGTCTGCATGGTGGCTCGTGCGTTGATGCAGATGACGCACTCATCTTCCTGTGACGTCGGTGGCTCCGGCTCACTTTCCTCGAGCTTGCTGAGTAGTTTGTCCTGGAAATAGAGAGAAAGTAAGAAGTTGTTGTAGCTAGAGTCTATCGGACGAAAAACTAGTGGCGCTTCATTCAGCTCAAGTTCTCTTATTAGATTCATAATGTTCCCAAAGGGGCGACAGCAGCATCGTCGGTAATTTGATGCCTTTTCCCCCATTCGCCTAAAAAGTCTTCTACATAAATGAACTTGGATGGTGCTTCCTGCAAGTATGCAACGAACAATGTTCATACGAGGTCTCGTTTTTTAGTGCCGGAACCTGGCGGCTTCCCAACCACCACGGCGGCGAAAATTTTCACAATCTAATGACTAGCTTCTCCCTGACAGACGCCAGAAGCCACCCGAAAATTGCAGACTGCCTAAAAGCACCTCACCTCCCACAAAATCTAACCAATTTCCGCCTCAGCTGCTTCAAGGCCTCCGGCAGTTTTGTCGCGGTTGCCGTCACAACTTTTTGGCAGCTTAGTCATGTTTAGAATTCGTTAGCACCTGTCGTCATGTTGATTTTCATGTGGTCCCAACATACAACACATCCGCAAATATTTGTTTGTTAACACACACGGCGGCGGGCTTGCAAACGAGATTTGAAAGGTCGACATGATTAGCACCGTCGCACCTCAGCTGATTTGAAATTTTATATCTCGGAAGACTTACTCGAATTTATCTCTTCCCTTAATCTGATTGAGCGTGGCTACTACACTCGTGGCGGCACGACGTCACTTAATTAAGTGGGCAAATATTTGAAAACATAACCACACCGATTTTCTGCTTCGTGACTCTACGTCATCAGTGTTTCTTTGTCTCCGGTCTTTCGTTTTTTTCGGTGTATGTCTGTGTGTGTAGTGTGTTGGGTCATGGTCAATTTTATTTTCGGTGGTTCCTGCAAAATTTTTGTTTTGATTTTTCTATCGATTGTGGCTGCTGGTGTTACGCTGAGTTTATTATTTTTTTTTCTTTTTTTGGAAACCATTGAATGCTGATCTTAGGAGATTTTATAATTTGACTGATAACTGTTCGTTAGTTGTGAATATTTTTTTGTACTCTTTTATTTTTTTTTACTTTCTATGGCATAGAAAGCGAAAATGTATGCAAAATGTTTTACACACCAAGTGAGTCTTCGAAAATTTTTTTGCCGTGGCCTAACAATCTGATTGTGTAAAGAACAAAACAATTGTTCGCGTGAAAGCGGGGTAATGGTCGTCTGGCGTTGCTAGAATGACGATAATTTCGTTTTTTTTTTGGCATGGGTCAAGCACCAGGTAAGTGGTGGGTGGCAGGTTAGTGGGTCAACGGATGTGGTCCCATTAATTCTTCTTATGTAATGAATAACTTACGTTCAAAACGTTTTTACTACCCCTATAAAATCTAAGCAGAAGTGAGACTTTTCTGAGAATGAATGGTATAATATTCTGAAAAGTCAGGGTTCTGTGTTAGTCAGTAAGGAAACACATGACCACTGGATAAATGTAAGGCTATAAATCTGATCGGATTCAAATTGGCCTATTTTCGAAAGATCGTAGTGGCTGTTTTTTTTTTTAACCTGATTTTTCCCATCTATTGTTTGTGGTTTCAGAGAAGTCAACTGCCAAATGTTTAGGGTGTTCACTTTGATTGCAAGAAAATTGCAAGATAATCTCTTTTGTTCCTTTCGTTAATTTGAATTTACTGCAAACTGCAAAACATCATGATACTGGTGGCTCCTTCACCTCTACAATTCGAGGTCAAGTTTTTTTGTTTTCCTTCAACAGAACGTGGCAAAAATATGTTTTTCTGAAACCTATAAAATTCGAAAATCTCTGCAATTTAAATTATTAAGAGTTCACTGTAGGTATGAGGAAACTACATCAATGATTTCTTTTTAATGTCTGTAGAGAAAAATTTAGCAATAATTACCCCTTTTCTGCCGTTCAATGCCGGCAATGTTTTGATATAGGGGCTATTTATCGAGTTAGTGCCTGAATTGCCCGTGCCGTCAAATACAGTATTCCAATCAAGTGCAATAAAAAAATGTAAGCATCAGGTTACTAACTTTCTGTTTGAAAGCTATTGAATGAAATTTTACAATACATTATCGAGGGACTAAGTACGTCATCACGCCAGCATTTTCCAAGCGGAAATACTTGCCATTAGGCAGACGTGTCGTATACTCAAATTCCACCCTAACACAATGGCAATGCTAAGCTTAGCGATCTTCGTTGACAGTCAATCTGCTATAAAGGCAGTGTCGTCAACTTTCACTACCTTAAAACTGGTGCAGGAATGCCGTAACGAGCTTTCCGACGTCGCCGAAAAGTTCAAAGTTGTCATAGTATGGGTCCCAGGACATACCAACGTCCATGGTAACGAGCCAGCGTATGAGGTGGCCAAACAAGGAGGTATACGTTCCACTAGGGCTATGATCTTCTTAATAGGACTCGCACAGACATTGCTAAAATTATAGCGTTCAGTACGGGTCATTTGCCGATAGGGGATCATGCAGCCAGACTAGGGATCCCTTATCGCACGCACTGCCGTAGCTGCAATAACACGGCAGATCCAGAATCTCTGACACACTTCCTCTGCTTCTGTCCGGCGCTTGCCAGAGCATAATAAATCGTAATTTATATTCAACTTTTCAGAGCTGTGGTTACAAAACGGCACTTAGTGCTTTTTGTTTTCCCATAGAACCACCACCTCACACACACACACACACGTATGGGAAAATATTGTATGACTCTGATCTGTGTCACAGTGGGATTTGATTTTCGCACACTCCACGCTCGTTGGAGTCAACACTTTGAATACAATTTAGCAACATTAATACGTTATAATGAAACAATTACAATATTAATATAAAAAATATCACATATATTACATTTATTGAAGAGATTCTTTGTCCAAGAGCAAGTTGATGTCTTGGTTGTAATGCGTTATGTTTTTGTTATGTGTGTTTTACTTATTTTCGTATCTCTTCAGGAATCAGGAATTGTCTTGATACCATTCGGGGTTGATCGATTGGCCGGCGCAGACTTGAATCCTATTAAGAACCTTTTTGAGATTTCAAAGCAACAAATTGTAGGTCAGCACTTCAAAAATTCACTTCAAGGAGCTGTTTTAAGTACAAAGGAATCCACATCTCAAATTCAATATGTTCTATGCCACTCAGATGTAATAAAGTTATTAAAAATTGTCCACACCAGGTATCAGATTTGTTGCGTCAATTTTGCACATTTATAATTGCTTCTAAAAATATATCTTGTTTCTATTTTATTATTACATAGACGTGCATTTAAGGTTTTTTTGAAGTTTATTGGGAAAGAAAAATTACATGTGCGAACTAAAAATGTTGCGTTTGTTTTTCATCACACTGTAGCTAGGAAAGGAACTGAAATTCAGTTAGAATCATAGCCCATCAGACTTGCACTAGATGGAAAGTCTGTCTTAGGAATGTTCACGTCCTCCTTGTGAACATCCTTAAGACATTCGCTATACAACCTCAAACTAGCACAACACAAGTCTCATAACTTAATGTGAGCTTAAAGTTGTTTGTTTATTGATGGTGTCTTCAGCAACACGATAACATCAAGACATTCGCTATACAACCTCAAACTAGCACAACACAAGTCTCATAACTTAATGTGAGCTTAAAGTTGTTTGTTTATTGATGGTGTTTTCAGCAACACGATATCATCAATGATAGATGCAACAGGACTCTCGGGAGTGGGAACCCCCGCAGTGAGGAATTGGTCATTGTATGCTTCCCTGCGGTAGTACAGCTTTTATTGGGTATATAAAAACATGTGTTTTCGATTAGAACACATCGTAAAATCTTTTTTTGGATCTTTGTCAAAAACAGACAAGACGTTACCTTGAAACTACTTCTTGTTTTCAGTGCTTTTGCATTATAAGGCTAACTTCTAACTGATCACTTATAAAAACAAAACAAACCTTTTTTTCTATCTCTTCTACTCGATCTAACCCCGACGTGAGCCGATCAAATGAAAAGAAGCTGTCAACTCTAGCCGTGTCTCAAAACACAAACGTCCAACTCAAAGAAACGTAACTTTCAACCGCAAATACCAAGCCCAATCAACGAAACTAGTCGCCGACATTGACATTGACCGATTGATGACCCTCTCCTCAAAAAACATACAACCAAATAATCATGGCGTAACCAAGTCATTGGTCTGAAGCTGAGTTAGGCTTTACGCGAGGTTTTCTTTTCATCAGCTCTCGAACCGAACAACCAGATGACGACCTTGACCACATACTCGAAGCAATTCAGCGAATTTATCTGAGTTTCCTCGAAAAATAATCAAAGCAAAAAGTACACACCTCGAATGATTGTTTCAGGTGCAAAAATGCCTCCCAATTGAACCCCTGATTAAACAACAAAAACAAACACTTTGCATCTGGGTTCTACTTCCTTTCAATGCTTTTGATTGCAATGAGGCCGACTTTAAACAGTCGAGAGCATTGAGCACACACACAGATGGGGCTTTGTTTTTAAAATTCGTTAATTTTAATTAACTCGAAGTTCTTGGAATGGCTTAAGTGGTTATTTATTGCAACTGGTGTTAAGTATTCGCCACGTTAAAGAGGAACCGCTGCTGTTTATCGGCCATTTTAGGGCTTTTAATTAAAGGTTTTCGAAAGATATAATGCAAATCGGTTTATATTGCACGAAGAACCTCGAAAAGTAATTGAAATAGATTAAAAAAAATGAGTTTGGGATGGTTGTGAAAGTTTTGAGATGGCCAACGTTTCTGGACGGTCTCAACGAAGCGAGAGGAGCTGTGGGGTGGTAGATTAGAAGAAAAAAGAAGAAATGATTTTAAAAAAATGGCAATATCAACAAAATTAAGGCTTTAAAAAAATTTACAATATCGTGTAGACTGGTGGAGGCTCTTCTACAGGACCATCCAAAGCATAAATGGAAATTAGTCCTATTTCAGGCAATGATCGACTTCAATGGATGATCAAATTATGATTTTCACAACTTGACGAGCATTACTGTAAGAAATAAAAAAAATTTGCACCTGTCTTTCAGAATATCACTACGAAATGTTAGAGATATAGTAGCGTGGCGACCATCTTGTAATGCTAAGATTGGACTTCTTCTGGAATTGCCAGACCCACTGCTTGGTCTAGTCATCATTCATCATTCAATATTTAAAAAAAATCAGTGAAAAGGAATTCATAAGCTCTTATCTGATATTTTCTAGGACTGGTTAAGAAAATGTGTACAGAAAGCTATGATAAGTGTCGCTATAAGCTTAAAGTATTTCTTAATTTCGGGTGCAGCATAGCAAGTTTAGTTTAAGGCTTGAAAAATTCTTTTGATTCTTTTACTAACATGCCATCAAAGGACATAAGAGGAAACAAAATTACCTAAATTTTGCAATACGTAGAAGCTGCCAGGCTTAAAGTCAGGCATAAATAAATAAATAAGCATGCGCAAGGTTGGGCCAAGAGTTTCGTGGACTTAGTGGCATACGAGAGAGCTAATAAGTTAGTCTTATAACTAGAAAAATCCACAAATGTACAGACTAGAAGAAACCAATGTGAAACTAAGAAAATCTTTTTTTGTTCGGTCCAGACGTAGGGAATATAGAGATAAAAAGAAATAGGTTATGGCGTTAACGAAATATTTCCATTTCTTTTTTCACGATTTTTTAACTTTGAATGTCATTATCGCTTTCTAGTCATTTGCTGTTAAAACGGCTTTGGATTTCGGTAGCTGACGTACTAGACTATATTCTTAAAAAAGTCCAAAAACAATGAAGAAGGTGAGTACTGTTCGGAACTCCACCCGTATGTAAGAATTACAATCCGAATCAAGAACCTAATCTGGAGGTCACATACCGAGTGTCGCGATTATATTCATCAGCCGGCGCGTAGCCTCACGGCATTAAGGCCTTGCTTCAATCCCACTTTTGGAAGTACTAAATTATTAATAACTGTAAACGCATTTACATAAACCACCAGCCTCCCCAAACAATTTACGAAACGTCTCCGAGTGCAACCGCCACTTAAAACATGCAGTGCACGATGCATCCGCAATTGCAAATCTGCGTTTTAATTAAGATTCTAAATTAAAAAGAAGAAAAAAACTTTGATTTCACCACTTCCGTGTCGAATGTATCTCACACTTGAGTTTAGTATTCAACAGAAGAACCACGGAAATTAAAATGTAAACACTCTCAAACTCAGCTTCGGCAGAGCCGCGTTCTTTATGAGATGCGGAATACTATGAAAATTTTCTGGGCATTAAAAAAAAAAAACAATTCAAATTGATCTCTCTTAATAAAAAAAAAGTATATTTCTTTTTTCTTTTTGCCGGGCAAAGTAGGAAACAACGAAAAAACGCAAATACGTCATCTACTGACCTTAGTCAATGTCTGTCTCAGCGGGGCACCGCTGTCGTTTTCTCCAAATCGTGTCTTGGAACACGAAAATCTTACTTAAGCTCTGCCTCTGGCGGCTAGACGATGGCTTGAGACTACTCAAAGTGGTCAGTCGTTGCTCAGTTTACTCATAGGTCGGCTTATCGGTTTCTGGATATCGCTGTCGATCCGCGTTTGACAGTTGACTGTTTTTTTTTTCGCTCATGCGGGTTTGAATTTAGCGGTTGCATAGTCAAATAGAAAAAAAATATCGAAAAGCTTCCCAATCAGTCCCAAGTAGTTCAAGTTGATTATTTTTTTCCGCTCGTGTTTTGTTTTGTTTATTGTGTGCGGCAGTTGTGTATGGAGGAGGTATAAAAGAAAAGAAGAGATTTGCTTTAATGCTATTTTCGCATCATGCTAATTGTTGTGTATGTCAGGTGAGACGCGCGCCTCGGTCAGTTTCGGTATCCAGTGGCGGTGCAGTGTTTAATTTGAAATAAAACAATTGTGTAACAAGTTCATAAAAAGGAAAGGAAGAAAAATACAAATTTAAGTGTGTGAATGCGTGATCGGAACCAGGAAGCAGAAAGTATTCAGGAGCAACGATGACACTTCCTTCAACTTCGGCGTTGTGTCGGATTTTTACATTTTTCTTTGGTGAGACGATAGATGCAAATTTGGTTTTGTGTCGTGGGTTTTAAGAGTGAGTGAGTTCGTAAGAAACAATCCGGTTTTGAACTTATAATTTTTGACGAACATTTTTTTTTCTCCAAACAAATTCTTACATAATTTACTTCTCTTTTTTTTGAAGTGCGTTCAAAAAATAATGTCCTTATTTCAACAAAACATTTAGTTTCGTTTAGTTATATCTAATGCATTTAGTTCCGGTATTTCAATTTTAGTTTTACTGACTTAATAAATGAATTGCAAATCAATTGCTTAGTCTTTGTATGGTGTTACATTTAATTTTGTTTTATGCCAACTCAATCCATGTTCGTTTACTTCTGTGTATCAAGAAACAAAGAAAGATCCTCAAATTATTAAACAAGTTTTTATTGGTTCTAGATGTCGCGTCATTTCATTTACTTATTCATGATAACGCTGTAGAATTAAGTTATATCAATACCGGCTTATAATTTTGCTCAGGAAAGTAAATGAATTTAAAAGAAAAGTTCAAAATCTCAATGTTTATAGCTTACGTCAATAAAAGAGTCTTAATTATAATAGAATTAACTAAAAATCACAGGGATCATCAAATGCAACACACATAATGGACACTTGCAAAAAGTTAAAGCACAATCTGCTACACAAATTCTAAACTTCTTTCTCAGTCAATTATTTTGATGAAACGTATTCTACTTTCATTTTTGCCTGAAGAATTTAAAGTTTTCAAATAATTTGTTGAGATTACGGATCAGTGGAATGGGCCAGGGGCATGTGTTTTGCATTTAAAATTGGAGCATGTTATTGTTGTGAACTAGATTAGCATAACTTTTGGTATAAAATGATCTTGTTTCTTTTATTTTCTTAATCAGTTGGGTTTCAGTACTCTTCGGTAATAATCTTTGTTTAAATTTAAAAGTAGTTAATGAGTTGTAGGAAGAACGTTGGTTGCTTCATTTCCTTGCAAGCTTTTTAAATTATTGTTGCAGTTCACAATCAGTGTACCGAGCTCCGAAGTTTCCATGAACTCATTCCCAGTCGTCACATGAACTTTTATTGAATAGATTGGATGTCGGCAGTTGGGAGTGGAACGAATTTTAATCATCCAGTCTCAATTTCAATCGCAAAACTAAAATAACTAGAAAAAGTTTAAAACGCGATTAGTTTTAAATATGTTAGTAACTTTTCACCACAGGGTTGATAATGAAGAAAATAAGGGGTGCTGTAATTGTTTACCAATTAAATGCAAGTTTATTTACTCTTCTATTTCCTTCTTTTTCAATTAGGTTTTCTTACTGATAATATAAGAAAGTTTAACTCGGACAGTGCATGAATGCAGTGAAACTTGTCTTTACAATACAAAAATATCAGCAGAGGTAATGCTAGAGTTTAAGGCACTTCAACGGTGTCCCTGCGTGTTAGTACTCATGCATATATCTGTCTTTCATTGACACTTAGCACATAGTACAAATTATAAAGGATTTCCGGTTCTTATCAATTTTGCCGATGTGAATTCTCAATCTGACAATTGATTGAAAGATAATTAATACCCCTCTCAAAAAATCTTTGATGCCGATTTACTTCCCCAACATCTCGGCTGTGCAATCTCCGCAGCATCTGTTTGTCAAGGTCACCGGTTTCTTCCGGATCGTTTTTGCACTGCCTTTAATTCTTTTTCGTAGATTGTTTTTATAGGAAAGCGACTTTATTTTGCGAGGTGTTGACATTTCCGTATATGATTTCATCTTTGATGTTCTTTGAATTGTAACAAACCTAAGCAGTCAGTGAAGTTTTTTTTTTTTTCCAAATTAAAAATTTGATTACTAATATAATAGATCATATAATATATAAATGGTCAAAGATTTTCTTTCGCGTTAAAAACTAAGTAGATGATCCTCTAGTTACAATCATAGTTTAAACAATCTCGATCTGCCTTTTGTTCCGCATCACAAATATGTTCTTTAATTTCTATACGGCAATTGTCTCTCGTCTTTTCAACAAATTGCCGATTAGATCCGTAAGATCTACGTCTTATTATATTTTTGTGACACCACCGCAACAGTTTTTTCTTGTTATTTTTTACTTTATTTTTGGGAATATTATCGCTTGTAGTTCCCTCTGAACTTTTGACAGCTTTCTACTATTCTTCAATAACTTCATCTTCAAATCTTTATCATGTTCCTTGTTTTGTTTTAATAAATTAAAGAAAAGCCAAAAGAAAAGGGCAAATATTGTCTGGAAAGTAAAAAACTGTGCACAATATACAAAAGAAGAAAAGTTAAGTTTTTGATATTATTTTTAAATTTTTTTTTTTTGATTTAAAATTTAATTGAAAAATTGATGATAAAGTTGTTTCGAGAATGTTTTGCCCCTGTTCAAGCCAAAAGCTTTGTAAATATCTTCCTACAAACTAGAGATCAGACGTATTTCCCAAAATCTCTCACAATACATCTCCCACAAAAGATCCCTTTCTGGCCAACTTCGATGTCAACTCGCCAAAAACCGGCTGAAGCCCGCCTCCAGCACAGCTCCCTCACTCGGCACTCATTGGGCAACGCCAAAACCTGAATGACATGAGGGCACCCGAAGCTTGTTTTAGCCAACCTCCAAATCGACGTTTATTTTGTTGTGACAAGACGAGCCTTGCCTAAGCGTATACCCCGCTGACATTGGCATTGCTACCATTTACACGAGATGTCATAAAAATAAAACGAGAAAAACGTATCAAGTTCATGCATTCGACTGCTGTCACTGTCATCGTCACTCATAAATTTAGCTTTTTGTCATTTGCAATAAATTCAAAAGACAAAAAAATTAAAATCGCAAAACCAAACCACGGGCGTTACGGGGCGAGATACTAAAATCATTCAAATGACAACACAAATTACGACGAGTATAATTTCCTTCAATGAATTTAATGTGATAATTGGTCTGAAATGTAAATGGGAAGTGCCATTGTGGAGGGGTCCATGTAATTGTCTCCGGACACACCCAGTGGACGAGAAGGGGGTTTGTGTCGCTTAATTTCTTAAAAAAAGGAGAAAAAAATAAACATGAAAATGAGCTTTAATTATAGGTTGAGATTTAGATTTCTTTATGGTTTTCGTGTGTATGTATGGGAGTGGGTGGTGGAGGGACTCAGTGCAGCGTGTATTTACACCACTTGGGAGCTGTTTACAGTTTAATGGGAGGACGTACGTAATTGTTGTATCATCACAGCTTACCCCAGTATTTTGAGGGCTCTTTAGGGTCGCAGAGTTTATATACGTGAAATGAAACGGGAGCACTTGGCTAACATGACAATGGATTTGTGGGCTCGTTTCATAAGCGAGTTCAAGTGTGGGGTAGGGCTGATTTTGTGATTTGCATTTTTGGTTGAGGCAATGACGGGAGTTGCCACTTGAAACCCACATTAATAAGAGGGGGGTTGTCAAATCGGAGGAAAAATTATTGCGAAAGCTCGCCTGGAGTGCGGCGTAGTGGGAGTGTATTTTTCAAATTGCTTCCAATTAGAAATTCAAAAGAATTAAAGAATATTTTATTTTATGTGCCCCGGGTAATTTTTTTTTGCTCTCGAGAAGTTCTTAGTGCTGCTTTTGTAAAGCAGTATTTCGCCTTAAGACAAATTGTTAGGGCTAACAGGAAAAGGTGTGTTTTTTTTTAGATCGCTAATGAATGCCGATCGATAAAAAGGGCAACTTCCTATTCAACGAAGTGAGCGGTTATCATGTTAACAAATTCATTGAACGTAATCCAATATTCCATTTCTTTAGGTTTAGAAAGCCCAACGAATGACAGTGACACCAGTAAAATTTTTTGAGGTCGTTGGACTTTCAATGCTCCATATGCTGATCCATTTGAAATATTAGGCAGTAAGCGATTGAATAGCCAGCGTTTAGATGATATTGTGTGAGTGATTAATTGAAAGTGTTAACCAAGTTAGTTAGTTAAACCAAAGTGTCTCGTTTAAGAGCTGTGTTGAATAAATATCGATATTAAACCAAGAATTAAGAAAGGGTTGTTATTGATAATTTGAACTTGGGCGGTGTAAAAATTTAAACGGTCACATTGATTCAAATGAAATTTGGAAGATAGATGCTTTTACTTTACTTACTTGAATACGGGTATATTTTTAGTCGATGTATTTAGCTTGTCTAGAGTATAACATCAAGTGCAATGTTAAGTCAGAGTTTTAGTTCATCAGTTTTCCTATTAAAGCGACGTTTTTTTGCGAAAGTGTTAAAAGTAAAATCTTACATAACGCTAGCGTTAATGCAACATCGGGGCTTATGCATTTTTCTCTTAACTAACGACTAATCACCAATTTAAAAAAATAGGTTTGTTCTGCTTACATTTCACATTTCGGGATGGCGTTGGTGTAAGCATAAGCCAGTTGGAACGCATGAATATTCAAAGTGTGCTTGACTAATCATAAAAAAGCAGAAACTACCAAAAAATTAACATAAACCAATTTTTGTTACATAGTCGAAATTGAGCTTGCTTACTAAATAACGTGGACTGTCATGCGCACAGTTAATAAGGTGATAAAAACATTGTAAATGTTCATTTTAATTTCAGGCATACATGTGGAAAGAGGTATCTCTGTTAATGAGTAGCAAAAATTAATAAAATAATTCTTAATAAGGAAAGTCTTTAAGATAGGAAACAACACAGTTTTTATCTTCATATCATTTAGGGATGGGCTTCATTTTACTTCCAGATCTGAGGCTTTTTTCTATGATTTCTTCATTCTAACTCGTACAAAAGGACTTTCTGACATTGGTGGAGAAGACAAAACATTTCATAGGCACTAAAAAGTACTAGATTTCCAATCAATGGGCAGACGTATAATAATACATCGGGAATATGATGTAAGCCACTAAAGTGCGCTTGTTACTCTGTCTATGGCCTATTTCCCTTCCTAAACGCTTTAAAACTACATAACTTAGTTTTCAAATAAAGTCCTAAGTTTCTTTGGTTGGCTTACATTGTCCACGCCGTTTTAGCTTCAATAACATTCGGAGTCTCTGTATTTACAAAAAACTGTAATTCCGGCAGATACTTTTTAGGTCCAAAAAATACTATCGCACACCTATACTACAAGTTTCCATAATGAGCTGTAAACCGTTGGAAGAACAAACACCTTCTAGCGAAACTGAATTTCTTTGAGACCACTCTGATGCTTATTTTCGACTTTTTTAAATTAAAGAATTAATCGAAACTTCTGCAATCTTGTAAATAAAATCACATTAACTTATAGACTTTGTGCCGTGAAGTGTTGGTTTGTTGAAAGAAAGGCCAGGCTTTAATTATTGTTGGCATAGTTCCAGCATTAAAAAAAGCAAATTATATTCAAAGTGTCAATGAAAAGAACTGACTAGAAGACAAATAAGGAAAAAGTAAATATTCTTTATTTTAGTAAGGTGAACCAATAGGTCGTATGCTGTTTGTTTATTCTGATTTTACTCCTATTTGAATAAGTTTTTTTCCCACTGCTTGTGCTTCTATCACTCACTTTAAATACATTCTTCCCGGCAAATTCGTTCACCTTAACTTGACTAACTGTCGTAATTGACATCTGTAACATTTCTGACAGCCGATAACGTGAACATCTAATTCATTCGTGAGTGGCGTCTTAACCATTTACTTGGGTAGTTGTTGCAGAAGTAACCACTCGAATGCCGTGCTATGGTGTTTTGGACTTGAACAGTAAACAACCATCGTGACATGTCCTTATTAAGGATTTACTAAGTAAATGGTAATAGCGCCACTATTGGTTGATTGGACGCATGTGCTGGGGTGGGGGAACGTAGAAGACTCCGCCTCTGTGGTGCTTGGCCCACAAAGCATGTGGTTGTTCATTGATTGATTGGAGAACATGTCTTCTATAAAATTCTATGTCGTGAAACTATTTCAACATTTCAACTAACATAGGGTGGGCTAAGCCTACCAAGTGTTTTTGATTACACTGGGTGGGCTAAATACAAGCTTAATTTTTAAGTTTCAATAAAATGAACAAAATTCGTTTTTTCAAGTATTATGTCTTTGTTAGTAAAATAAGATCCCCATTAATTATAAAATACAGCGTCATTCAAGTCACTACCTTGGCTGGTTTCGCAGTAGTGCATTTGGTCACTCCAATTTTCCCCAGAGCATATTAATTGTTTTAATTGTTTTGAGCTGTAGCTCACACATTGCATGAATGAAATTGGCCTTAAGTGCTTAAGCCGTTTCCGAATTATTGGCATAACACAGATTATTCACGGTTCTTTACAACTAAAAGTCCAAAGTCAAATCGCGGCTCCGAGGCGGCCAATTGACATCGCTAAGATTCGATTTCTTAAAAAAAAATCACTGAGCTAAACAACATTCACTTTGAAATGAATTTTCAGTATTTCCGTTGTTCAAGCATAAAACTACTTATTTATTTCTGTGGGAGTATAATACTGATTTTCTATTAAGATTGAGAATTGAGAGAAACGTGATATAAAAAGAAACCACTAGATGGCCCACTCTTTATACGTTCTTTGATTTTACAAAGGAATGCCGATACAATTTCAAGATTGTTGAAGGACTTCCGTGGTGTGGACTTTAAACATAAATGCAATTCATGGTTTGATTTGAATAGCTTCACAGAGACTGTATCTAGATTGATAACGTTTCTACAGTCTTTACTCTTTCTAATTCCAATTTTTTTTTGCAGCCGGAACGCCGCTTATTTACAGCCCGGCACCACGTGGCGAGTGCTCAAATTGTTGTGCCATTCGTGAAGTTCAGGACGTTCGATTTCTGCTCTACACGAAGTAAGTCCCCAAAATGTACTCCGTTCAATCACAAATCACTCACTCACTCTGACCACAGCCAAAATCCGACGAATCCCTATCAGCTCTACCTCAGCAATGACCGACGCCTCGAGCAGAGCAACTTCAACAACGACAATCCGCTGGTGATGTATCTTCATGGCTTCTCCGAATCAGCGACAGCCAGCGAGCAGAGCAGCCAAGAGCTCAAGGATGGTATTACACGTGATATACAGCATTTTACATCAGATAACATTCTCTCCACTCATTGACACAGCATTCCTTAAGGCCGGAAATTACAACGTGATCCTCGTCGATTGGAGCCCTCTCACCGCGATGCCGTGGTACACGAACTCGGTGGAGAACATCCCCGTGGCCGGGCGGTACATCGCACGATTCCTACGCTATCTTATCGGCAAGGGACTGCCTAAAGGTCGCATCCACCTGATTGGCTTTAGCTTGGGTGCCGAGGTCGCCGGGTTTGCTGGACAACAAATCCAGGAGTGGGGTGTGGTGCTCTCGAGAATAACAGGTTCGTGTATGCGTTTGCGTGAAGCATTTCAAATAAAAATCGTTTGCAGCTGAGGTCAGCGAATGCGTGTGTATCTAAGTATCTTCTATCTTTGTTGACGAAGAGCAAATAAAACGGCTTGGAGAACTCTTCAAGCAGCTGATAGCTGCTGAGCCTATTTGCCTGTACCTTGGCCGAGAATTGCAGACATTTGCCTGCGTCGTAAAATGTTGCGTTGGTTTACGTCGTGTCCGAGTTTATTGATGTGCTAATTTGGATCGGTTCGAAGTAGCTGAAGCAAAAGGTGGTGGTGGTACCTTGGGTTTTATGAGCATGAGCAAGTTGCTCAATTCGTTGGCATTGTTGTCTATGGTTGGCTGCGTGTTTGCTGAAGACATTAGCTGCTTAGAGTGATTTAAGTTGACTTTGAGGCCCACTTTGCTTCCAACGGTCTAGAACTTTCGGTCAATAAATTGCATTTGTTAGTCATCTTATGTCTGGCCAAGGTACGAATTTGTTTTTCATTGCTAACCATTCTTATGCCATACAGCTTTCGTTGATCATGATACAGCACTGATTTTTTTTGTCCATAAAGCTTGGGGCGCTTTTCAACTATTTAAGAAAACTGCAATGGCTTTTCTATTGACAAAAATGAGTGCTTGGGTCTACATCGGAGTTCTCAAGAGCATTTGATACCGTTTTGGTATGTCCCTTCCGCCTTTTTGTCTTTTGAATTTTCCGGCTATGTACAAAGCGCTACAGAGCTCGTATCCAAACTAATCATGCATAGCGTCGTTTTGTAGGTTATGTCAAGACCTTTCAAATGATGTATTGCCAGATACGAGCTCTGTAGCGCTTTGTACATAGCCGGAAAATTCAAAAGACAAAAAGGCGGAAGGGAGATATTTGACAACCTGATATATAGAATAACCGGTCACACATCTCTAGTTTTAAGGCTTAAAGACGTACCTAGCTTGCATTTCAATGCTTCAGATAATTGGTAATACCTGCATTCATACAAAATAAAATATTTTATGGGAATGTGTGGAAGATCGTTCATATTTTAACTATAATCGATTAAGGGTGAGTTAAGGTAAAAAAGAATATGAATAAGGTGGCTGGTTTTAAAACTAATTTTCAGAAGCAAATTCCTGTAAGACTTCATCAATAAAATAAAAACGCTCCTGTGAGGAAATGCTTGTTTTTAAATTCTCCTATTAAAGAGAGTAATTCTACGAATATTTATTTTTTCCACGGGCTTAGGTGAAGGTCTTTACTTTAATTGAAATCGATTGCCGAGGTCATCTCTTTCTAGGGGGCATCAAATCTTTAGTATTTTAGTTGTAGAACATTGTCTATCAAATTTTGTCTTTCTTTGTCTTTGGCTAAAGGAAAAGATTTTGGTTACGGATAAACTTTTCTCCGTTATGTGTACATGAAGAGCATAGAAACGCAAGTTATAAGTTTGAAATTTTTACCACACAGTTTTATTTCTTGAAGAAACTTCTAATAATCATCTGTATATACAGCCAGCGTCAAAATTAACTATAAAATTATTTGGTTTAAGTTTATCTTCAAAAACAAAATCACCAGTAGGAGCTATAGCAGCGTCAGATGTAAGTTTACTCTTTGATAACAAACGCAAAATCTCAAAACTAATGATCTCATATTTTTGTGTTTAAAATAGCATTTAAACACTTTGGCATTAGTTCTACTAACTTTTGAGCGAGAGTACCCGGGTTCGAATCCAGCTTGGGCAAAAAAACACCACAAACATTTTTCACGGCCCCATCTCCAGCGAACGACTGACAATCCTCCTGGAGTACTTCTGTCATGAAAAGCTTTCGCAACCGGCAAGCGGCGCAACCGGTACCGGCATTAAACAGTAGGCCCCCTTCACATGTGTCAAATTATTTTGCGCACAACACAGTGTAACGTGCACAACACAGTGGATGCGCGAAAAGCTAGATTTTGGCTCCCAACGGGCTGTTACGCCATCCTATGTATGTATGAATGTACTCGTATGTATGCCTACTAACTTTTAAGTTAATTCTTTAACTATCTGTTTCGGATCGTTGTCCTGCTTAAGCACCAAGTGCGCAATCCTTATTGGCAATGTTTTGCTTGAAATGTTTAAGAAATTTGCGCCACTAATACCAAACCATGCTCTGAAGACAAGACATCACACTATAGCCGTACACCTATTTTATGAAACAGTCGACATTTAATATAATTTGTTAAGGTCTGGGTCCTTAATTATGTGAGTCCTTTAATTGAATGTGCTCATATCTACTATAACTTCTGATTGGGTCATTGATTTTTGAAGATGAACTTGCACCAGACTAGATTATATACTAACTTTTTATTTCACATACTTATACCAAACGTTCGTTACGTTTTCAAGTAACGAAAAATGCTATTTGGGTCAGCCTATTTTGCTTAGCACCTAATGGATTTATTTAAATGTCGTAGATTAGCGTAGAAGCATGGTCTTCATTTGGCAGCTCTACTTTTTCACCGCTACACAGGATTCGACGACATTTTCAAAGATGCACGTCTTCCCTCTTTGTCACATTGACAGCTGTCAACTCTAATGTTTATCACCACTCACTCCCACTTTCTCATCACAGGCCTAGATCCCGCTCTACCGCTTTTCAACGGCCAAAGCTCACACCAGCGATTGGGGCCAACAGATGCGCGATTCGTTGACGTCATTCACACTGATGGCGGAGTCCTGGGAAATCCGGAACCCCTAGGTCATGCGGATTTCTATCCGAACAACGGAGTGCCACTGCAGCCAGGATGTGCCAGGCAGGAGATCGCCAATAATCGTTGGTTGAACATAATAAGTGAGATTGATTGATGTCCCTGTGGTTGTTGGAAAAATGTTTTTATTGCGATTTTATTGCAGTTGGCTGCAGCCACCAGCGCGCGTGGCAGTATTTTGTGGAGTCTATTGGCTCGGGACGCTCGTTTCCAGCTGAGAGATGTGAAAACTCTACGAAGACGTATGATGATAATGAGTCTTGCCGGGCTGATTTGAGTGCGTTCATGGGACTCGAAGCAGATGCGAGGTGAGTTGTGGCAGGACCGAACATTTTTGAAGTTGGTGGTGTTAGTGATTGAAGAAAGGGGAAGAATAGAAATGATGGGCACTGTAGCGTGAGCGATAGTGCGTCAGACTGCTAAGCGAATCCAGCTCGGTGATAAACATCTTACGCAAATTTCACGGCCTCATCGCCATCGAACGACTGACAATCCTCTTTAGTACTTTTGTCGCGTAAACTTTTCGCAATCAGGAACTGCCATTAACTGTAGGTCCTCTTCACATATTTCAAAATTATACTGCGCACAATACACTAGAGTATCTAAAAGCTAGGTTGTGGCCCTCAATGGGCTGCTACGTCCAATTATTATTCTCAAGGAAAATATTTTTGAAAAAGGTAATGACGAGCAAGCTTTGCTCTGTCGTGTCATCCGATTGAGCTCAGTAAGGAAAAATTACAAGTTCGAAATGAAAAATTGAATCTGCGATATGATTAAATTGGAAATGGTCATAGAGATTACGAGCTATTTGGCAACTAATTGAATTCGATTAATAGGGTAGTGGACTTTGAGATACAGAACATACTTTTTACGTTGTCGCCAATAAAAAGAAGAATATACGCAACGTGACGTATTCCTCTGTAAATTTTAGGTCCTAATTTCTTATTTCTATCCATACGAGTGCGAAACAAACGTTTAGGAAATTCAATTTAAATCTCACCCAAAGTTTCACCTGTTGTGGAAAATCGCCTGAAAGACCGCAATGAATTCCATGCAAGGTTACCAAGTAGCAATGCTATGCATAAGGATATCGAATAATGATTTCAGCCAATAATAAGCTCCTCTGTCGTTTCACAATTACATTCCAAACTAATTTTCAATAGACGCACTAATATGTGATGACATTTACATTCATATGAATCTAAGTGGATACCTCACGCAATTCCCATCATCATAAAAAATAACAGAAAGTACAAAAAAAGGCAGAGAAAAAAAGAATCTCATAGATACAAAGTGCCACCCTCTCTAGACACACCCTCATCGAGCGAATCCTGTCGCATGCAATCCACAATCTAATGCGCCTAATTAAATCTGACAAACGGAATCGAGGAAACAAACAACTCACTCTGAAGGATCTAATTGTCCTTTCGCACTCGCAGTGGAATGTTTTTGTGGTTTATTTGTTGTTGTTGTTGGCGGTGGCGTTGGCGTTGGCATTATCCTTTCTTTACACAATAAAAGTTCTATTTCGTTTGCAGATTGCGTGGCAAATTCTACTTGAGCACACGGGAGGATCCACCGTTTGGTAAGAACGCGCCCCGTTTGACGTGATACCGTGACGAGGCGACAACGGAAGGACATAAAGCGAAAAGAACTGCAAACAAAGAGTGGAGAAGGAGCACGAGGAGAAGCGAACAACACTAAGCCTGACAAATTGTATTATTAGGACCATAGACCCATAAGTAGTGTGAATGTGTTTGTGAGTGTGTGGGGAGAAGAGAAGCTGCCGATGGGAGCACGTGTATCTCGGAGAGCGAAGAGGGAGTTCTTTGGAAGGGAGTTTTCGGCCACTGTTGTGGTCCTGATGCGGACATAGCCCTTGAAAGGACTCCTAAGGGTAAGCTGCGTGAGCATGTGTTCGTGTGCTGTGAGCAGTGAGTCAGAGCAGCGCGTGTAGATGGGTGTGTAATTGAGTTTTTAGTTTGTATGCGTGCACATTTACATTAATATTATAATACACTCTATTTAAATGGCTGTTTTCTTTGAAACTGGTGTTTGATTTGGTAAGGGGGGCGACGAAGATAGTAAAACATTCCATGGAGCATTAAAATGTCTGTGTTAAGCTAACAGCTGGTACTTCAGATTTTTTTATGGAATTGTCAAGCCGAAGTGCACCAGAAAGGTTCATGTTGTTCATCGCTCCGAAAATTCAATTCAGAAGAACTGCCGTCTGTTAAGTCACAGAATGAGATGCAAGAAAGTACTCTAAGAAACAATTCTATTTATTACATAAATAAAAACAATTTTAATAAATCTTTTAAATCATACAGATTAGTCGGTGAAAAAAGTTTTTTGATGATTTTGCGGTAATGTCAAAGCTTTAATTTTTACTTTGAAAAATTTATATTAACGATGTTTCACCTTATCGAAAGGCTATTGTACTTTCAAAAGGTTCCAATATAAAAAAAAACTAGTTTTGAGCATTGGGTTTAAAGACTCTGAATGTCAATGATTTTAAAGTCATTAAAACGAACTTAACGATCCTTTTTCAGGCAATGCGCGAAATTGGAAAATATTATATTAAACGTTGCATCTTGGGACATCAATTCGGGACTGAGGTGGCTCTTAAATTCGACAAACTCTAAACTTTAAAATCGACCATTTCCCTCTGGCCTTCAGTACTTAGCGGAGTCAAATTAAAACGAGACCAAGGAATATCAGCAAAACAGAAGCCATATGCCACCCTAATCGTTCAACTAAGCACGTCCACGTCTTGCCATGAGGAGCGGCGCTAAATGCCCGCATTCCGAAATCGTCTCATTAACAATTTATCGCTAGAAACATCGTCCCATTTGTCCGCGTCGTAAATGTCATGCAGAGACTTCGAAACAAATGCCCCATTTCAAGTCAACTGCATTTCCGAAGACCACTGACGGCGGACAAGGTTAAGTGTGCCAAACAGGTAAACAGGTTGCAACGTATTAACCTGGGAGAGCTATAAAAAACTGAAGATATTTTCCATACACTGCCCCGTTCAGTGCATGATTACTTTCAATTTGCATAAATTGAATAAAAATGCACTCCGTGAGGATAATGACTGCAGCCGCCGCCCAGCGGCGACGGCGAAGAACGCAAAACTCTCTCGCGCGCGCACTTCGGTGTTCTTTTTCTGCGACAGCGATGGGCGGCGGTCAACATGGTTAAACATTTACGCGAATATTTTAAATTTTGTACGTAAACCGACACCGATGGTCTGCAGCTTGGATGAGTGGGTGGGTGTGAGGGTGGATGTGCTGACTTCCGGATTTCCAACTCACACGGACGGGTCTCTAAACGCTGTGAATCCGACGCTCGCACAATTGTCCTTCTGTCCTCGCTTGGGGACAGTTATTTTATCAATGAGCCGTTCCGGCGACATGAAGGGGTGATGGGCTGGCGTGGGTGGCGGGTGATTGTGCATGCATGTTGGCTGTCGTTGAATGGAGACATTATGGCACGAAAGCACGCGAATGGTGCAGTTGCAGCCGTTGTGGGAGATCTCTCGTAATGGACGCACTTTTGTTTTGATGGTTATTGCGATAGCAATTAGAAGTGGAAGTTGCAGCACTTTGGGGCGAGCAGTGTGGACGTGGTGGGGGCAGCATGTGGCAGCCTGTAAAATGATCGTCGAATGGTGAAGTGTTTGCTTTGCGGTTGTTGTTGTACCGGCGCCTAGTGTGGGACTCGCTGAGTGAGGTTGTTGGCAAAATCAAGTGGAAGGCTGAAGAGATTTGGATTCCTGTTGAAACGTTCGTAAATGGGCTGACAGGGGCTAGAGACTCATTGCCACGTAGCACACCGATGTGTGTGATGAGTTTAGTGCGAAACGAACATTCTGCCATTCGTTAGTCGTTGGAGGACATTACAGCAGGATTAGGCGTTCTTTCAAGCGATTTTTGTTTGGCTTCGTGGTATGAAAGTACAAGGTGTTATGCAGTTTCAGAAAACTATGGAGTTTAACAGAAATGCTTGTAGTATAGATCCAAATCGACTATGGTCATAAATAGTTTGACATTTGCGACAATTTTTTTGAATATAATGAATAATGTGAATGCGAAAGATGAACAGGTCTGGTATTTCTGGATTATATGTTCCACAAAGACCAACATCACTAGATCAATAGGCCTGTTCATTTGTCGAAACTTGAAAACTCGAAAACTTAGATTGATACTAATTCTTTAAACTTGTCTGAAGGAATAGAGCTGTCGTCGTATATAACTTTATTTTTCAGCGAAGGAAGTTATTCTCATGAAATTCCAGAAGCCTAATGGAAAGGAGCTTCCATTTTGTAGATTTTTTTTATTAGCTTGCCTAACTGTCCTTTTTTGCCATTGACATTCCGTTTCAAAGGGCATTTGGGGCGATCACCTGGGAAAGCAAAGGGTATAATTATCTCCCACCTGGGTTACACAAAGGAACAACGAGAACCTTACGTTCACCTTGATAGTCTATCAGTCAAAGCTATTTGTTGTTTTCACTGTTCATTGATTTTATGAAAATGAGCGTTCCGTGAAAAATTTGGTTTAAGCAGGTGCCACTCGCCATTCAACTTTTCTCGAGACTTGGTTATTTGTTTTTGCATTTAAAATTTTTTTGTTATATTTTTGAGGTAAAATTATGATTTTGTCAAAACAATCTATCAAGCTTTTTTTGCTGTACATTGGCGCAAAACCCTAAAGAAAGAACTATTTATTCGATGATGGATACACATTCAAAGGAACATAAAAAAAATCTTGACTGACTAACAAAAATGGTTTCATATGTCAAAAAAATCAGAAAAACTCTGAAAATCGAAAAAGAGTTTTGTCACCTAGAATGCCGAAACCCATTGTGAGATAGTCCATACATAATGGCAGTGCTCCAAGTACAGATATAAAATTAGCGGAATTAGCGATTAATGTTTTAAAAGAAGAATAGTTAAAAAATATTTACTGTTCAAAAAAGTTCAACAAAAATAGCTTCCCCAAAAAGATTTACTAAAACTTTTAGGACTTGCCACTCGAAAAATGGTGAAATATCCTGTCGACAGGTGAATGCAAAATTGCTTTTTTTTTGGCTGCTCAGAGTCTTGTGAGCACGTATGAGGACTAATAAGCGCCTACCGATACAAAAATATTGTGTACCAGGTAATATGAGTAGGAGGCTAGGTTTTCGTACTACCGTCTAGGCCAAATATTTGATTGAAATTATGAAAAATGTTAACCTAAAAACTTATCGCCTCTACACTTCCACTTCTGCTTTTATATTTCACGTCTTTTTTATGGTAAAAAAATGGGTAGTGCTTTTGAAAGCGGCTATATTTTTTTGTGATTTAAACAGGTCATTATAAGAAACAACAACCAGAAGTAAAGAAAAAAGTCTTTAAAAAAATGTTGTCACTTTTATATATTTAAAATGTTAACAAAGTTGTTTTTATTTGGTTTAAGGAAATGCGAAATGTATTATTTTAACGTGTTTGAGGGAAATATATTTCTTACTTTTCATAAATATCCTATATTTAGTCGCGTAACCTAGCGAAGCTTGTGACCTCCAACTCTTCAAAATTGCAACAGTGATGGGGAATTTTATCTTCTTGCCGATGTAATCAAGCCTTTTTGTTTGTATGATTGTTGTTTTTTTTATTACTGGCTATTTTATCGATAGAATCTGATATTCTCAGACGCATTTCGGTTTATAGCCAACGCTATAAGGTCAATCGCCAACGACTTTCTTACATAAAATCGCTGTCGCAGTCATCGTTCTTGGTTTTGGAGATAAGAAGTGATTGGCAGTCACCTTTTTTCTGTCATTCAACGGTTGAGGCCCAATTTGAATTAAAAAATATTTGTCAAATAATAAATTTGATAAATATCGACGACATCACGAACAAAACCCAAATGAAAAATTGCGTGCAAATCATCCTCCAATTGGTCATCCCGTTCTATCAGGACCCGCCGAAGTCCATCGCCTGTAACAATATGCGCCTCTTACCACGGTGACCGGCGCGGTGTTGCGAAGAAATTTGCTTGTCCCACGCAACTTTGTCCCGACCAAGGTCACCCTCGGCTTCCTTCATTCAGTTTGCGACAGGCCGGCGGGCCTATCAGCTTTTTTTTTGTTTTGTTGTTTCCCCATTTACCACGATGATGGGTGTCTTAGTCATAATTTGTGATTTAGGGTAGCGTGACTTAGTTTTATTTATTTTATTTTTTTTGTTTTTTGTTTTACAAACACCGTTGAGAACACGAACAAATGGAGCGGCCGGCCATTGGTCAACGCTTTGCTGATTGTTGTTGGTGTATGTCAAACAGCGCAGCGCATGGTAAAATGCTTTTGACGAATTAAAAAATTAATGGACGGTGTAGAGATATATCAGGTACCTCCACAGTAAATGACCAACACGGAGAGAGAATAAATTTTGATAATTAGTTGGATGAGGTTGATGGTGCTGGCACGCACATGTCCTTGTCTGACCGGAGTGGAAGAGGACGATCCATTAAAATGGTTACTTTGTGGGCTGTCTAGGATTGGATGTACAGGTGTAGTAAAATTTCGAGGTAAGGACGAGAATTCTTGGCATTTATTGTATTCCATTCACGGAGTATTCGCGTGAGGTCAGTTTTGTTCGTTGATGGTGGTCACAATGAATGGCAACTTGTTTTGAATTTTCTTCTTTTTGCAGAATTCGTTGCGTTGTTTATGTCTTGAAAAGGTTAAAGGAAGAAATTTTGGCTTTTAACTGCCTGATTCGACTTTAAAGAATCGTCAAAGATTTTCTTCGAAAAGACTTATTTTAGTATATTAGACCTTTTCGTTTGATCTTAATAAGAAAGAAAAAGAAAAGGTGGCAGACTTTCGATTTATACCAGTTAAGAAAATTGTAGCTGTAAAATATGCAAAGGAAGATTGCCGTAAGAGCTTGAAAGGCTAAAGTTAACACCAGTCGACAAAAATGTCAAAAATAATTGAAGTTGCTCACGTTTGCATGCAACCCAATTTTCTCACAGTTTTAAAAATGTCTAAATGGTTCAAATGGGGGTAAAATAACTGACATAACGAAGACCTCATCTCGGAGCCAAGACTAGCTCAAAAAGAAAACCAAGTTGCGAAGAAGGGCTCTTACGTACGTCATGCAAACCCAATTACTGACAACTTAATATATTATATAAAAAAAATTCGGTTGACTTTTTTCGAAACCTTGGGTCTGAACAAATTTTCCTTTCGGATTCCGGACAGTCCATTCTCAGACCGACTCAAATAATTTTTGAGAACAGTGTCCACTTCTTTGAAATTTGTTCCTACAATAAAAATCAAGGACTAAAAGTTATGGAACGTCGTCGTGTCGAGTTAGTCAAAATGTAAAAATAGATTAAAAGTGGGTAAAAAAAGTATGTATACACTCATTTTTTTCATGAGTTCATAATCTCTAGAGTTAAAATGGAATGTTATATACACTAAGACCTAGCTTCAAAAACCTTGTTGTACAACAGCAAAATAGTTAAAGTTGGTTAAAAACTACTCCAGTTATTAAGCAATAAATTCACAATTTATTTTTGGTTCATTGCTTAACGACAAAGGACTGGAAACTTATAAGTGATTTTATGAATCGGACAGACAGACACCGAAGTGATTTTATAATGTTTTCGTTGATTCCAAAATAAAAACATAGACTGAATAGACTGAAAGTATTTTTCGTACGCTTTAGGCTGCAAATGAAAAGTAATGAAAATAAATTTCAACTATTACTTATGTTTTAGTCTCCTCGACTTCGAATCGATAAGACTGCGGAAAATTGAATTGCATTTTTCGAATAAAATTCTTCCTCAAAAAATGCAATCTTTAGGTTAGTTTTGTTTGGAAGTCTCCTTGTCTTTGCTTCACAATACAATTCAAAGACTTTCTGTAAGGCTTACATTTAGCGATTAAGGACACGTCGCAAATTTCTGGAGATAGAATTATGACCTTATTTTCTTAAAGTTGCGGAATGTTGGACCTCCTGTTTGAAGGCGAATGTCTCCTGCATGTCCAATTTTACGACGTTAATATCAATGGTTCTCAGATTGTTGCATAGCATTAACCTTTTCTGGGCTTTTAAAATTTTGAGTGATTTAATCTAATTTACCTTCAGTACACAAATTGATTAGCTCCATAAATTACAAAATTAAGAAATGCGATGAAATAATTTGCATTGGTCTCTAAAAGAAATCCAGAAGTTACACATCGAAAACGTAATTTTTTGCAATCTTTGTGACGGAAGGAAGGAAGACCAAATTATTTTATATGAAAACCTAAAAGATGTTTGAACTAGTTTTGGAAAGGCCATCTTAACCCGGAAATAGATTAATTCGCTTCACATGCTTTTTATTAAGGCCAGTGATGTGTTTAATACCATATAATTGAACGACTATTTATTTAGGGTTTGAGCTCTTTCAATGCCATCAGAATTCGTCAAGGTGATTACCGGGCCAGTGCCAGCTGTGGACTTAGCTGGACTGTGAGGGCTGTGATTTAGTTACTTGCCGTGAGCAAGTTTCCATGAAAATAAATAAGAACCTAGCTCTACCTGGCTCAATCATCAGTGTAAGCATCCTAAAGTGCTAGGTGCGAAGACGATGTAATCAACCGACACGGTCCCAGCAAACCCAAGGCACCATTCAAATTGAACTTCATCAAATTTAGAGTAATCACGGAATAAAGTTCAAAATAAACCCCAAAATAACAACCCATCGAATTACTCCTTAACTGAAAAAACAACTCAACTGTCAAAAACTCAATCCGTCACTTTGAGAGACATTCGCAACCCTGACACCCGGTTATTTATATTCAAACCCGCACACGAACACACACAGACACGTTATACACTCAACAACAGCTCATCATGGTCAAATTAATCGGATTCGAGGTCTTCGGCACCTTTTAGCGCTTCTCCGTTCAATTTTTTAACTCGATTAGGATTGTTATCAAATTTTCTCCAGCCCCAGTGCTCCGAAAAGGGAAAATGATAATCAATTTACTGCCAATACACTTAAAAGTGGCAGCAGCAGACTCAAAATAGTTTTCCACCATCCGAGCCGAGCGAGCGGGTGTCTCTTCTATCCAACGAAGCATGCAATCAAGGGTGGAGCTTGTTACCCAACGTTGATTGAATTGATTTTCCTCCTCTTTTTTTTTCTTTTACTTTTGCCTGTGCTTCTGCTTTTGCCCGTGCTTATGCTTCTTCGTCGAACGTCGACAGTGTCGTCCTTTCATACTGAATTTTTATCCTTTTGTTGTTAATTAAGAATTTAGGTTCATGCCACGCCGGCATAGGATTTTGAAAGGAAGTAAAAGAAAAAAGTGGGAAGGAATTTAATTGTATCGTAGGTTGGTGTTTTTTCAGGCACCTGATACGTGAACATGAACTTTCCTGTCATACGTCATCGGTTGGCATTGTTCGCGAACAATATGCGGGTGGTGTTGGGGCTTGTTCACATGGGGTGAGGGCCAGCGAGGTGACCTTTGAGATTAATCTGCGAAACGTGCTTCGTGTGGCAGAAGAGCGTCACTGAGTGTGTCGTTTGTAGTCCGTGAAATCAAGAGACGGTCCTTTCTGTTGTTTTCATTTTCAGTTACACACAGCTTTTAGAACCTTTCCAGAATTCGGCTTTTCTGTGCAATCAGCATTATTTAAGATGCCTAAAATGAAATGTCAAATGCATTCAAATCAAATGCAATTTGATTATTTAACTTAGTATGTTGTTTGTAAATGATTGATTTAAGCCGCAGTTCAAGTGCTTTGTACTTTAAAGTGATAAAAGGATTTAACTAGCACTTCAAAATCAATCAAATAGTTCTCTGGAAGGTGTTTCTCTAGAAGTTTTTCTAAAATTGCTAATACAACGAGAGCCAATTTGACGTTTGACCGTTCACAGTTTCAGATATTTGTGGGTCTGGATCTGTCAATGCCGAAGTTATCACATGAATTTTCTTTACTCAAAGTGCGACAATTTTACTTCTTTTGACCGAATATTAGCCTCAGTCTAGTAGAACCTGACATCAATTAAGAGAAATCTTATATCCAACTTGATGATGATGAAGTTTGGAGATATCTGTCAATTGATTATCTTTAAAACAATGTTAGCGCATTAAAAGCCAAATGCTCTGACTCTGGTAACCGAATACCACAATAACGTGAGCTGAGTGACGTAAAAGAAAGTTGTAAGTTCCCAGAAACTCTGCCACCCCATGCAAATATAACGAAGCCGTCTTCAAGGTCGCGTTTAATTTAACTATACACAAAAATCCATTACAAAGACGTCCTCCTTACAGGGCCAGCAACTCCCACTTCAAAGTCCGAGAGGCGATATGAAATTCAAGGCCACACTTGGATATTTATTGGATTTTCGAATTATTCCCTCTTTACCGCGTGGCACGTCCCGTTACGAACAACATCCGTTCAGAAAATTCTATTTTTTTTTGCACAATTGACCACGATGACTTCACCCGGTGTAGACCACATGATTCACACTCCCGTCAGTTTAACGGCCGAAGAATTGCATGTCAGGTGCTTATTTCTTTCATACCACCGGTCGATGGCGAATTTTCCAGATAACACATGTGGGTGGCCGAAAAAGAGAAACACCACCTATTAATTGATGGTATTCAGAAGTTGGTTTATGGGTTTTCTTAAAAGTGCCATGGGAAGGCGTTTCTGAGAAACCACGTTAACGACGGCATGAAATCGGTTTTATGGAGTATGGTGAAGAGGTCTGTGGACTTGAGCAAAATTTGCGTCGTGGGTGCAGTGGGAAATTTCGATGAGGTTAAGATCTATCTGAGGAGGGGGTTAAAGGGTGACAATCGACGGTCAAATGGGGCTTTTATGGCGTGAACAAAATTGCAACTGTGAGGACGAAGTCTGTGACTCAGAACTTAAAAAGTTTCTTAGGTTGTGTGAGCATCACTGCTGCTGGGCAGTCATCAAAAACCCAATCCCACATCAGGTTTCCATTTGAAAAATATTCATGAAGATTTCCACGTAGTAGAGCTACTATAAAAAGGACGCGGGTGCATTAATAAAGAGCTGTCGTCGGTCAGCTTAAAGTCGGTCTTCCTATGGTTAACTAAAGCTTTAAAAGACTCGAAGTCGTTGACTTATTTAACTTGACAACAAATGGACACTTCGATCGATCTGTTACAGTTTAGCTTTCAGCTTATCCTAAAAAAAAGGAAACATTGTTCACTCTTGTGCGAAGATATCTATGCATATGGAATTGTAGTGTGCTTATCATGACTTTTGTTGTTTAAACACCAGCTTTCGCATATTTAGTTGTTCCAGGATGAAGGGAAATCACATTTTCATTTCAATCTGCCATTTTCGTGTTGAAATTGCTATGGTTGCCATAATATACTGTTTTTCGAAACGATTTCATTCCGTTTCTATTCAAAAACTGATTCTTTTGCTCACAACAAGGAGTGATGAAAAGAATATAAATAGAAGAGACTCTTACTTTGGGTGGTGGGTAAGTGGTAGATAGAAACATCACATAAAAGAAGAAAAGTATCAACTTTTTCACTACCATCGAGAAAAATTATTATATGACATTTTATGTAGTTTTTGGCTGAACAAAAAATTAATATACTTTACGAAACTGAATGTTTTTACTAAGAAATAGGAAAAGATAAATTGTGAATTGTTTACCAATTATAATGTTGCTCTTTTGAGACGTGCTCAGTCGCCACACCTGAATCCAACTGATAAGTTAACGCCATGCAATAAAGAATCTAATATTGCCATATAAAAGTTGTTTTTCTTATAATTTTTATTTATTTGCCCTTTTTAAAATCAAACTTTTCTACACGTTTTGAATAAACTTCTTAAAAGTAACACGCTTCCGTATTATTTTAGTTGCTTTAGAAAAAAAATCTTTGATGCACTTTTTACGTAGCTAAAATAGTGCGAATCTTTAGGTGATCATCGCCAAATTATCGTAAGTGACAAAATGAAAATTCTACAGGAGACATTTTTTTCCAATTGTTTGTCTAAGCTAAAAAACGTTTAAATGTCGCTTGCGATAAATTTTGATATTTCTGTTATTTATAGCTGGACTGCTTAATTAAAAAAACTAATGAAAAAAACGCGTTCACATAAACTATCGAAAATTTCGCTTACGACAAATTTGGTGGATAGGGCGCGATATTTACGATTTAAATTGTGAAATAAACTAAATGATTTTTGTATGAAATGCACTAGTTATCTTTGCATACACTCAAGAGTAAAAGTATAACAATATTTTTGTTGTATTAAGAATGAAACACAAACCATAATTTTTCAGAAAAATTCTAGTTTTTTGTTTCTTACAACAAATAGTTTTTTTTTTGGAATATTACCGCTTGCAATTCAAAAATGTTAACTATAAAACCTTAACAGCAGGAGTGATTCCTGTCATGAGACTTAAATTCATAACTAAGGTCAATCATTTTAGTCTGATCGGTAGTGTTCCTTACGTTTCTTCAAAGGTCATAGATTTATTAAATAAGGGCAGTCTACTAGATAAGCAAGAATAAAAAAGCAAACGCAGAAAAACGAAGAAAATAAATATGAAACATGTAGTGTAGTAAACAACGATGACATGAAAATCAAATCATAATGAGATATAGCAGCTCTTAGATCTAGGTATTAAGTCAAATACAGTAGATGAGGAGCGTAGACGGCCAGTTTGGAAGGGGACCTGGATATCCAGCAGGGAGATTTGGGCAAAAGTCGCAGCTTACGTAAAAGTCGTGCTTAGATCTAAGAAGAGAGAATACTTCCCCAGATGAGCAGCTTTACCTGCAAGCTTAATTTGACCCGTCGAAAAAAATGGAAAAGCTGGTTTCCTGGGGATAAGAAAACGATGCCACTCTGAAGTAATGCAAAAACGGTCTCAGAGTGTATGGTTAAAGTCTCACACTACTCGGAACAGCACGTCCCTGTTCCTGAGCATTACTTGGTACGATCATAACTTTTTAAATTTGTAATAACTTTCTTTAAAAATGAAGACTAACATGGTTAAACGACAAAATTTGTTTGGACATTGAATAGTGAGTAATTTATTTTATTAAAAATGTAGGTACATAACGGTATGTAGGCAATAAACGGCTCAAGTGCCTTGACAGCTGACTGTGGAGCGTCCCCATTCGTCCAAAAAGGGGTTCATTTATGCAGGGGCTCATCTCGACCGCGAAAATTCGTTGATTCTTGTTTGCCTTGAGGTTAAACCTTAAGCAAAATGCAACAGAACCCCTTTCCATTACCCGATGAAATAAAATTTCTACGGTCACTTCCTTCGATTATAATTGATCGCATTTTTTTGTATCCACTCATCATGTAGGCGTACATATATTGATCGTATCCTTGTGCACATTCTCTGCAAGGCTTCTTTAACTAGACTCATTAAAATACCAACGCCATCGACATTCAGCGACAACCCCAGGCCCCAAACTGTCATCAGCATAAACGGCATCCAGCATAAGCAACGTCATTATGCTCGTATGCCCGTGTGCTCGTATATCCTTTTGTAGACGCTGACACATTCGTACGTGAAAGGAAATCTAATACGTCACACTTTTATGCGAGTGTATGACAGTGGATACAAGTTTGTTTTCCGGCTGCAGAAAGACAAAAAAGGACACACAACCACAGCTGCACTTCCACCACAGTATCTGAAATCTACCTCGGCACAAAGTCCTTCCATAAATACAAAGGATTCTCTTTATCCACAGAGCCGGGGAGTTGCTCTCTCCCTATCTCTCTTCACTGCTTGCCTCTATCCTTTTCTCTCTCTCTCTCTCTCTCTCTCTCTCTCTTGGGGAAGCTACGTTCAGAGGTGGCGCGGGGAGGGAGATTATTTTACCAATTCACGGTATTCATAGTACGTAGGGTGGGGTTGGTGGTGTCCGTCTTTCAATGGATTTAATTGCGGCCTATATTTGCATTGGCAATTAAATTCACTAGGAGTGGGGAGGGGTGGGTGTGGGATATTGTTGAGTTTTTTTTTCTTTGCTTTTGAGCGCAGGTCAAGCGGGCACGCTACGAGGAGCTAATTCGCTGGGGCAATAAGCTAACGATTTTAAGAAAGTGAGAAACTGCTTGTGCTCTGTGGCGTTTGGTACTTGAGGGATAGAGAAAGGGGAGGATTGGTGAGAATTCTATTTTAATTAGACGTGGGACGTAGTGGAGCGTTAACGCGGTGGGTCTTTGTTGAACGTCCGAGCTGTGTACGATTTTTAAAGTGGGACAGCAGATGTGGGATAACAGGAAACGCCGCAAGCCAAGTAAACTTAGAAAGACTTTTAATTCAATGGAGCAAGGCGCGAGCTTGGATTTGCAGTAGGTGCAGTTTAGGGGGAATAAAAAAGTAACGCCCGTGCGTTATCCGTGATGAATACCACGGCCAGAGGCCATGAAGCGGGGCAAAACGTAACGATCCATCGTCATCATGCTTCATCCAAGTTTTGGCCTCCAAAAGTAGTCCTCTGGGATAGAGGAATTTTTCCAGATGGTAAAGGGGAGACCTCGGAATTTTTTTTTGCATTTGAGGGAACAGCTGCATTACTTAATACTTGAAGTAAACAAGAATATATAGACCAGTTGAAACGGCGAGCATTATGTTTTGAATGACTAACTTAAAAAATATATCGATTACTAAAAATGTGTAAATACACTAAGCGAAATAATTACAGAAGCATAACGCATATGTATTAAAGTTTGTAAGCTTATGTATGTCAATTAATATCCATAAACTTTGTCATTTTGTCCAACAGTTACTAGACAACAATTGTGCATCAAATCATTTGTTGAAAGTTTAAATTTCTGAATATATGCAGACACATAGGACAAATTGTGTGTAGCGTTGTGCGCATTTGCAGAAAGAAATTTTTAAAGTAGGTCGCGGTTAAAAATCACGGTTAAAAAAAAATAAAAAAACTCTAAAAGGTTAACAAATTTTTGATTATATAAACTGGCCTAAAACCTAAAAGAAAAGTGATTGCCAAAGGCGCTTTTATCCTTTTCTTTCTAAATGTAAAACGCACTAGAAATTGTATTTTTTTTTTTTGGAAACGCTCTAGCCAATATGGAAGGCGAACGAACCTAGTACTTTATACATACGCGTGGGGTAGTCCTCGTAGCGCCAGTCAGATAATGCTTGATGCTGTTGATGTGAGATTTGGTGCGAGTTTTTCAATTCAAAAATGTTCCATGGGTTTTAAAGCCTTTGTCTTGTCAATACTAGACTACAGTTGGTTCGTATTTGAAAAACTTAAGAAAAGTTTTATTTGAGCCGCTCAGTGCTCATTCGATCAGGTAAAATAAAAAGCTGACAAATGCAATAAATGAATGTAGATTGGTTTATGAAATAAACTACTTATTATTCAATGGCCAAACAAATTTGTATTTTAGCAATGTTAATCTTTATTCCTTAGGAAATCTGTAAAAAAAAAAAGATTATATTAAGTGCTTTGACACTTATATGAAAGGTTTTTTTTAATAATTGGAGTTAATCGATCTGTGCACTAAACGGCTCATTTTTACTTTCGAATGGAAGAAATCTGAGCTGTGGAACTTTTTGTGACGGGTTAAGTATTGTGAGCTTATTCAAAATCTGGTTGCTGTTGGACTATAAGCTGTCAACATGCGTACACCTCCAATCGAATATGCAAAAGGTACATCACGCGCTAATCAAAATATTTGTTGGTTGTTGGTTTAATCAATACTCTGTAATTTTCATTTTACTTGCAGAGATTGGAATCTTTGTTGCACTTGCCGATAAGTGTTTTAGCAATAATTTTCTCTCACTAATACAGAGAGTCATTTAAATGTTTTGCTAAAAGTAATTATTAGGATTTTGTTGACATAAAAAAATAAAAAAGATAGGCAAAACAGAACATTCACTAAAAAGGCATTTAATAAAAAAGAAGAAAAGAAATCTACTTTAGTTGCTACCACTAGTTTATTGAAATTATCTGGTAATAATCTTCTCCGGATAAACGATTTTTCTACTTCAGCTGAAGAGAGTAGAGCACATTTTAAGCTTTTAACATTACTAACATCAACATTTTCTGTAAGTTTGGAATCCATGTCGCCGTTCACTGCAGAATTTATCTGCTCAATCATTCTCATATTTTCATTCAAAACTCGGTTACAACTTCTTTTAAGAAAAAATAAACAAAAATGGTAGAAAAAGGCTGAAATAAAATACGTAGCATTTTAATCAGGGTGATAGGAAAAGTGTTTGCGTTTGTATAAAGTTTGCAAAAACCTATCACTGATGATATGAATATTGCACAAAGATGGTCATTGGTTAATGTATGGATATATGTAATTGTCTTTCCCCCATGGAAAATTCTTAAACTAGAAACACTGCTCTTCGCCCAACCACTTTAAGAATATTGAGCAATTTTATCCATATTTACGCAGATGATGAGTTAAGACAATAAACCTGTGGTATTATTAGCCATTAATAATAATAAATAAACATTCCTTAATGTATAATCACATTTAGAACTATCGATAGGATTATTTGCCGGTTTTATTTAAATTAACAGCACGAATTCCATTTCATCATTCATTTGAAAACCGTTTGCAATTAATATCATTTTCGATGTTGAAGGATAAAAAAGGTCTTATTGCACGCAATTGAACACCCCATAAATAAAAATAATTACAGCACTGAGAAAGCAGCCGAAAAATGTGATCATAATGGTTCATTTTTGAGTTTTTGGGGCTAAGATATCGAAAAAAATGTTGGGTGCAAAATTGAGTACATACTGATTGTTCTTTGTTTTGCTTGTTATTTCGCAAGCTTTTAGGTTTTCCGTCTTATATTATATACCATTCTTTTCGTCTCTGAATGTAGTCATAAAGCGCAGAGAGTAGAGTTTACCTCATTCCGTTTTTTTCTATGGAATGTAAATTACACTTACAAAAAACATGTACTCATTTGTGCACCTCACTGTACATTCATTCCATTGGGTGGCGTAACAGTCCGTTGAGAGCCAGGGCCTACCTTTTTCGCGCCTCTACTGCGTTGGGCGTGTTATAATTTGGGACACATGTGGAGGGGACCTACTGTTTAATGCCGGCTCCGAACGGCGAATTGCGAAAGCTTTTCATGAGAGAAGTACTCCAGTGAAAAATGTTTGTGGTGTTTTTTTCCCCGAGCTGGATTCGAGCTGGATTCCGAGCTGGATTCGCCCGGGTACTCTCGCTCAACAGTCCGACGCACTAACCGATCGAGCCAACGGCACCCACAGACAGACTATGACTCTCTAAATTCTGCCTCAAAGGCTACTTAGGCAAAAAGCGTATGAGCGTTTACACAAAATACCAATAATGAAAACAGAACTTTAAGCAACAAACATTGTAAAAGTAAGCAACCTTAAAAACTACTATAAACCCTATTCCTTCTATTTATTAATCAGAAGAACTAACATTCTTATTTTTGTTTACAAAATAAGAACCAAGCACTGGAAAATTCGAAGACCTGCTTGAAGTGGTCATCGAATCAAGTAAAGTCTAAGACGTTGACGAGTCGCTCTAAAGTTAATACTTACTACCGCCTCCTTCCATACACTCCATGGTCAAAAACATAAACGGTTTTCAAAGCCCCATTCTTAATTCGTCCAACATTATCCCGAGGCAAAGAGACGGAAGTCCAGTCACTTGACAGTGACGGACAGAAGTAATTATCTACCCGTTGTTAAGGGAATTTTTTTTTGCATGAAAGTCTTCTCCTGTTGCAGCTCCAACGGGTTCAGGTAAAAATTCGTCTATGCAAATCATCCCCCTTTTACCAATACTTTCGCCCACAACTGTATCTATCCACACACGTCCTCTCTCGCATAAGAAGTTTACGAGTAGAAACAAAAGCTACTTAGTTGCGCTTGAATCGATTATAAGAGGTTCTGTGGGTGTTATGGTCATTGAATTACAATGAGGTTTCATTTGCTGGGAGTGATCCTAAGAGGGTGGCCGTCGAAGAGGAAGGAGTACTTGTGCTTCTGGGTGTATTGCTCAACTGCTTGTCCGCCGTAAAGAGAATGCTCAAATTTGAATACACGAATATGTAATCAGACTGAACGTGAACACATTTTTTCCACCCAATTTAGGAAATATCTGGTACTTTTCGGTTACTGATGGCATTATTCTAATCTGAGCCATTCGGACCTTCCTGTTGAAGTGGCTTAATTAAGTCGGAGTAGTGAAAGCGGCTAATAACCACGGCGGCCGTTGGTGGACAGAGGCCGGTTGTTATGGTTTGAGGCAGATATCCATTTGATTTTCGAAATTTATTTGCTATTGAATGGGAAATGGAGTGTGTTGATGGCGTATTTTACTTCGAAAACTATAACGAGCAGAGAAGAGTGTATTTCAGTGTATAGGACGAAGTCAAGACAAATCTTTTAGGATGCTGACAGGCTGATTGCTTCGCTCGAAGTTTTCAATGATATATTTGAGAGTCCATTTTAAAGGTTCACAGGTTTTATCGTAAATTGAGTGCAACTCGAATTTCTGTAGACATTTTTTTATGAATTAGATATATTGTTCAGCTGTATGACTATCATTTCAGAAATATTAAAAAAGATGATTTGGTGGACACCGCAAGAAGATGTTGGCAACATTTCTTTCATAATATTAGTCCCTATATCTTTGTCTGACTGCGATCGCTGGCTGCTTGTCTTCACTGTAATAAAGCATTTAAAAATGATAATTAACTAATTGTTTTTGAATTTAACTAAAGGAAAAAGTTATAAATTTATAAGTCTCAATTTCTTCAGTATATCTCAACGTTCTTTTAAAAAATGTTCTTTATGAAAATGGCAATTTCATAAGCAAAGGGAAATGTAATGTAGGTATAATAGTTTTATGACTGTAGCATTGACGTTCACATATAAGCGTTCTTATGGTTAAATTAATGACATTAGTCTTTTAGGGATTCACTCATCTATCATTGGTTCTTGATCTATAAGGCTTCTCGAATAAGGTCACCAATTGTGTTCTCATCTCTGCATCTTATTAGGGTAGGTTCAAGTGTCATGAGAATGTGGGTAGGATGTAATATCTTTATGCTGACCAAAAAGTGGGGAGATTTCATTCTTTAGGATATCGTTATATTGCTGTTATTTAATTAGTTGTTAGCATTTCTCTAACGGAATTCCTTATTAAATTGGTCAACAAGTTAAGAGCTGCATCTACTAATATCCAAAAGGGACCTTCATCACTTTTTTTTCCAGAGCTGTAACCTCTGTCTGCGTTCTTGGGAATTAACTTTTTTGTGGAAAAGAAAGGAAGAAAGCTACAGGGTCTGAATAACTGGTTAGGTTGGCAGCGTTGGGGACCTAATGTGTTTTCTTTGCATATATAAAAAATACGATATGAATATGAGCGATATATCATAACAAAAGATATGACCAAGGACGCCGAATAAAGGAGTAAAGCCGTAAAGATTTCATCTAGCAATTTGATTTACGAAAGTTTTTGCAATTTGCGATTTGTAAAACAAGCTGACAAATCCCCTCTTAAACATCTTTACTGAAGTCAAGTCCTAGGTAAAATGTGAATATATTAGTATTTGTCAAAACATTAGTAATATTTTTGAATACGTTATTTATTACGATACATATAAAATTATTACTTATACCTATTTGAACATTTAGATTAACTGACAGTATTCGCTAATAATTTGGGAGTCGGAATACTATGAAATATCGTAGTCGAATATAAAACATGAACTCTGCTATTTTCGTATTACTGCTATTTTTGTGTTGCTTAAAATATATAACATATATTTTCGTATAGCTTAAAATATTACAATACTCAAATCACTCGGACATATTTGTATCAGGTAATACCAAACAATAGTGAAGAACAATAGCGAAGTTTAATTAGAGGCTACCTATTACCTGATTGATATATCCAAAACAATACTTGTTAAGGTAAATTTTTGTTAAAAACTTATTGAATAAATCCCAACTACTAACTTAATAACTGCTGACTAAATCTGTACACCCTCTGCCAATGCAAATTTTAGACGGCCAGACGATTTTAAATATTATTGGCATGGTATAAACATTTTTAGGAACTTCTCCACTATGAGAAAATCTAGAGGTATTATACACTGTAATTTAACATATATATAAAAACAATTGTTGCTTTCAATTGAATTTCCCTGAGTTTATTAACACATCCCTAGTCAAATAGTAATTCAGCGTCAGACACATATTTTAAAGTTAGTAGCTTTCTTTTCAAACAATTTATTTTCCGAGTTACTTTGTAGAACATCGCTTGGTTCCTCAAAAAAAATTCAAGTTTCAACAGAAATGGCTGAAATGTTGGCTATCGACGTTTTCACTTTAGACTAAAACATTTATTTAATGTTAAATTTGAAGGGAATTTTAGGAAGAAAAGTAGCAACGTTTTTGGGGGTGTCCTTTAAAAAAGTCTTAAAACAAGCTCGTGTCAGCAAAATCAACCTCGGTGAGCTACATTTGGATGATCTCTTTCAATTCGAAAAAGTGAACGTTTTCTTTTCAAATCAGAGATGACAATGAGTTCAAAAGATATGAAAATTTAGCACACGAAGATTAAGCATTCAAATCCCCTTTTTCAATGCACTCAGCTCTATAGGCATCCGCACGTAATAGTTTGATTGACTGATTGAAGTGACTCTCACCAGTCGTCCTCAAATCCCGCAAATAGTCCACGACCATGGGAGATAATAATAGCTCATGGGAAAGCTGGTCACCCATCAGCCCCCGGCAAAAGCAAACATTCCAATCCAAAAATTCATCTCGTATACCGTTCAATCAAACATAAAAGCAAAGATACATACTCTCCACACATCAACGAAATTGATTCCCATCCATTTGTCCACCCCCCTGCTCTGATTGAAGACAGTCTCAGATGACGAAAGCAGACCGAACACCTCCCACTTTTAAGCAAACCAACAGAAGAAAAAAAAAATACGTATACGCCTACGATACAAGAATATTTTGGGTGGTGCTAACATCACTCATCATTACAGTCATCATTAATAACATCAACCGACGGGCAGACTGCTCTCTCTCTATGTGTTCAGAGGCAGAAGTAGAAGACAAGCTGTTGAGAAGTTTCCATTAACGTCTTTTCAAGAGCCTCCCGTCGCCATCGTCCCGTCCCTTCGAGGATTCAGGTTCATTAAAAATTTATGTGGAGAGGAAGCCCACCCCGCGGCTGGTCGGAACGGGTACAGATAAAGTCCTCCGTGCAGTTACGTACATTTCTTACTCGAAAAAAAGCGAAACTTACGATTTTATGATGTAACGCCGATAGTTCCCTCTCAGTGACTCGTCGACTTGCCGCCTCACGTCGTCTCTGCCGAAATTGACTGTACTTGTAGGCGAGTATAACCCCCGGAAGCGCCAGTGCCTCGAGGGGTGATTTTTTGCCAAAAGGCATTTTCGAGTGATTCTTTTTTCCTTTTTTCTTGCTTTTAGCTTTTTACTTTTATGCTTTTCTAGCCACACACAAACACAGAAACTTTCACTTGCACGAGCATCAGACGAGGGCAGAAAAAAAAAAACGAAAAACCAAAATTAAAAAAAAAGATGACTGGGACACACAGATGATTTTTACTCGTTTCTTTATTTTTTGTCAGCCGATGTTGAGGAAATTTTTTTGTCGTTATGTAAGTACGAGTGTGTCCAAATGAAAATTCATATAAAAAACCACACAGCCACACACTCAAACGCACTCGTTCGTGCGGGGGTTATCTCACTTAGCCGGCTTATGAACTCTCGAAACGGGCCTCCCTTTTTTCTTCCTCTTCACCACCATCGTGTTGCACAATTTTGTTTGAAAGTTTTGAATTCTTCTCAATTTTAGGACTAGATGCGAATGCAACCGACACGATGGATACGGAAAGGACACTGGAGGCCTATCTGACCGAAATCCCGAAAGATATTCACCGCTTTAACCGTTTTGGCGTGACTGCGGATCTCTGGCATCTGCAGTGTCAGCGACGCGATACACGAAATTACACGTGAAAATTTTTTACTATTATCCCCCGCAACAGCATCCCCCTACACACGCGAGAGAGCGAGAGAACGAGTGAGATTTGGGACAGAGCTGTTCGCTACTCGCTACTACCACAAGCGAACGACGACGAAAAAGTGATTTTTTTTTCGTGTGTTTTTAAGGATATCTCTCGCTCTCGGTAGCTACCCTCGAAATACCCTCCACTGGGTCGGTCGGGTGGAGGCGGAGGTGTCGCTTTCCAGGCCCTGGAAACTCGCGAAAATTTATGCTTCACATGGACATCAAGCTGGAATATTTGTAAATACGGATCTTAGGGATATATATCCCCCCTCCATCGTTGCTTCTGTCTTGCCGTCGGGATAGTGGTAGATTTTGGTCACATTTGCACTTCACTTTCAGGCCAGGACTCTACTGCACTGCACTCCACTCACAAAACTCTGGTCGACCGAGCAAAAATTAGAAAACAAATCACTAACACACTTCACTGAAGACCGTACGACTTCGTGCCCTGACTTCAACTGGAAGCACTACGGGTTTTGTGGAAGACAACGACGAGACGGCGTCTTTTTGTACATCACGGGAAAAAGGAAAGCTGCCTTCCCCGCCAGTTTTTCCAACTTCCAGTTAATTATGGAACGGCTGGCTGTGCTGCTGGTGGTAAGGTAAACAACTTTTGACAGTTTAAGTGTAAACAAAGTTATGAGCCACTCACACATGTTTAATCTGGTTGCTTTGGGTTTCCTGTTCGAGTGAAGGTTCTTTTTTGTCGTGGATATGTTCGATGTTGGATGTTAGTGATGTTTAGGACAGTTTTTGGCTTAAGAGGTGTCAGAGATAGATGCGTGAAGAAAAAATGTTTGTTCTGCAACTGAAATTATTTGCGGCTATGAAATATAAAACATCAATATTGAAACTCCTCATGTCGAAATGGCACAACGTAGAGAAGAAACATAAAATGATGACAAAGTCGCCGATTGGAATGAATGGACTAAAAATTTCTTATCATCATCATCATCTTCATGACCGCATGTTCCACTACTAAAGTCGCGGGCACAATGCACGCGGCAGAGATCTCCGGGTAGCTCGATCCTTCGCCGCCGAATCTAACTCATCAGGAGGTATACCCAAGCGTAACCAGGCGAACTTTTAAACTTAGTCCAACCACTTCATTCTGGGTTTGTCGAGCAGTCGCCTTCCTGATATAATCACATCCAAGGCGCTCCTCGGAAGTCGTGATGATAATTATAAAATGTCTTAAAAAAATGTTGTATCTGTCACTAAACATATATTTTTCACGGCCCCACCTCCAGCGAACGACTTATAACCCTCCTGGAGTACTTCTGTCATGATAAGCTTTCGGAACCGGCATTAAACATTAGGTCCCCTCCACATGTGTAAAAATTATAACGCGCGCAACACAGTGGAGGTGCGAAAAAGCTAGGCTCTGGCTCTCAACGGGCTGTTGTTACGGCGCCCAATGCAATCTGTCACTAACCTGAATTCACCGGCTGTGGTTTGTAAAATCTAAAGAAGTTCCGCGTTGACCTTAATACTCCCTTGGTATTCCAAGGGAGTCTCTTAACTTGACGGCAGTGTCTTGCGGTTGAATGCTCAAAGAGGAGAAATTCAGTTGACTAGTCGATTTAAGCGTTGTTTGCTGTAAAATCAAAAACAAAAGTAGTTAGGTTATATTCTTTTCTATCCTGACTTTGGAAAAAGAAAACAACGTCGTCCACAGTCCTGCAAAAAAGACAAAGAGAATATTTTGCAAACTACAGTAAACATTAGCAGAAGAAAGCTCTGTGTCCCTTTTAATGAAGTTGTTGCGTGGTACGTACAGTTTACGAGATGTTGCGGCATATATCAAAGTCCTGAAACTTGGACTACAGTCGTAGTCATTACAAAATTCAACAGACAACAAAAACGTTGAGTTACTCGCCGAAGTATGTTGTTAAATTGTATGTTGTTTTCGTTTTAGATCCTGCTTTGAGTGTAAAAAAACACAATTTCAAATGTATCGAATGTACCAACTTTTTAATCTTTAAAACTCCACAAAGCACACCCTATAATATTTCTTCGCCAATTCACATTCATCAAACCAGCTCGATACATCCTCCACACATGTCGTGCCCAGCTGTGCAAATGCTTTCAAAAAAGGACACAAGAATCCTGTTGTGCAAACAGAGACCAGAGCACTCACTACTTAAGCACACACAGAGAACCAACACATAACCTTTTTATCCGAACTGAACAGCCAACATTACACACTTAGCGTCGGAGAGGCAGTATACACAAATCGATAGTCTCGTCCTGCGCATGTTTCGCGTTTCACCACAGTTGGCCAGTGGCTTCTTCCACGCGAGACTTCTTAGGATAGTGACGTCCTGGAACGTGATACCGAGCATTGGAAGAGAGCTCCGCTCCGTGCTCTGCTGGTGCCCACAGTTTTTTGGCCTGGGGGTGGTGCTCGTTGGAACTGGAAATAGCGCGAATCACGTTTAGTTTTGCTAGCTGGCATGTCAGCCCTCCTCCATACCCCTCATCTGCGTCGACAATTGATGACGTTAATGGATCCTCGTCGTAAAATGGACCATTGTTCCAGATTGATTATGTGTATGCTGTTGCTAAAAATATACACACACATACACACGCATGCACGAAGTATGTCGTCTGCATTCCCACGGATGATGCCCCAACCCACAACCACCCGCCGAACGACCTTAACCGTGCTTGGCCCGTGAAGTGTGTGTCTTCGCCGACGTCACCACCATCTGAATGTCCTTAAAATCTGTGTGGGATCGCTGTGCTCTCTTTTTTTTTGCAGGAGGGTAGTGGTGACGGTGGTGGTGGATTTTGTAGATTCGGTGATGAAAATTGTTTTTTTATTGCCATATATCGGGGAGCTGCTTAGGCGGTGCTACGATGCGACCTTGAGGCGAGTATATGGTTTTTGGCAGGCTAAGAGAAAGGACTTTTAATTGATTTGGGCTTCTAATGATTCCAGTCTAAGCAGAGGGGGGCTACCCACTACACAGTGAGAGGATGTAGGAGGTTGTCACGATTCTAGGTCGGGTGTCCGAACGCGTAAACCCTTTCACCAGCTGGGGCCTTGCACAGACACATGTCAAATAAAAGAGGATTTAAAACGTTAGTTTGAGATTTTTGTCTAAACTAATGACAGAAAAGTCTGTCATCCTTCAAAAAGGATTTTAAAAATTGAAATATGTGTACTTTTATTTATGTTGCCATGAAATAAAAAAGACAAACTATATAAAGTAAGAAGAAAGGAGCTTCGTGTCATCGCTCCGTGTTATCGCTTCAAAATTTTCTAAAATACGATAGGACGACCTTTAAACGATAATACAATTAGCCAAATAATTTTTTCACTTGTAGTTTTAAGAAATATTAGCGGAGGCTTTTTTTACTGTGCACGAAGTTGGCTGTTCATCTGAAAGTCTGAATGTTACATCAACATTTCAAATCAGAAGTAGAAAGTTCATTTTTACGGTCTTATGTTTTACAGTTTTATTCTGTGCGGAAAAGTAAGCCTAATAAAAGAATAGAAAGAAGAAACTTGTTTTTTAGTTGTACTTTTTAAATCGATGATTGTTAAAGCAACACATTTGTTAAAATAGTTTTTATTACGTTTTTGTACTGTTTATGGAACGAAACGACAAAATTTGATACCTGCAACCTTTCAAATTATTTTACGTAGAACAATAGAAGTGTCTTTGAACTATTTCCAACACTGGCGACGTCACACATTACCATGGTCAAGCTTGTGCGCACAAAGTGTGCGGTATGAGCCAGATACAAGTTTCTTTTTGAAAAACGCAGTAAAATGAACGGCTTTAAATTTTTTCCATGAATTATAAATAAAAGCAAACATTTCCACTCCCCTGATGTGCTGTAGCACATTCTGTTAGCCTAATATTCCAAGATCTCTTGATAGTTTAAAGCTGTAGCTCAATGATTGCTCGGATTATATTGGTCTTGAGTGTTTGAATCAATTTGGATTGTTTGCATAACATCGATCCTCCACGGTTTCCCACAAAAGTCGAAAGGAGTCCAATCGCAGCTTCGAAAAGGCCAGTTGTTATCGCCAAGACGTCTGATAACACGATTTGGGAAGCCTGCATGAACCGGAAGTCGTGCAAATTCATGCTATCAATTTTAATAAAAAAAAGTCAGATAACTCAGTAACGACCACCGGTGACCGAAGCGTTGTTCCCAGCCTCATTTTCGAGGGAAAGTTGTCTAATGGTGCCCGGATTCACAATCCGCATTTTTCTCTGTGGATGCATTGGCTTCTCGACAATAACGTGCGAGTTTAACGAGCCCCAAATGCTACAATTTTGTTTGTTAACTTAGACTTGCCGCTCACATGCGTTTTTTCATCGCAGCGATAGAAAAATCATGGTCGCAAACAAAAATGACACATTCTCGTCTCTCATGACCAGAGGCTCATGAACTTTTTACACAAACTTGCGTACAAGCGGCAGTGGATGCTTCATTTGGGCCACAACTTTTTTTTCACAAAACGTACTGTTTGGGACACATGAAACACCTACTAACCACCTGTCCATGCCTGGACCAAATCAAATTCAAAATAATAATAAAACGAATAATAAAACGAACGTAACGACTTCGAGGACATCCCATTTAGGAACATCAAAGAGGAAGGAACAATAGCTCTTTTAGTTTGCAGTACAAGTGGCTTAGTGGCACTCTCCATTTCATCATAATTAAATCCTAATAGATGACTACTAGATGACCAACGATTTAGTATTGTAAATTGCGAAACGAGAGGTTAGAGTCTTAGAGTGTATATTGTCCAAAATTGTTACAATTTCTAAAACCTCTTGGCTTATTATTGCATGTTTAATTTGACTGCTCTTATATAATATATTAATCTATTTTTTTTATTTTGCACGTCAAGTTAAAATTGCAGTACTTGAATTGGCCTGACGATTTATGGATGCAGGCGGACTATTATAGGCAAAGTCATTCATTATCACATATCATCCATTATTCTTCAAATGATTTATTAATCAGTGATCGGAAGTCCAGCAAGAGACTCAAGTTGTAATCAGATAAACAGAACGGTAAAAAATGTTGCTTCAAAAACAACTCATTACTCATTTCATGTAAGATGACTCCCCTTCGGTTCTCTACTGTCATTTTTTTATTTGCGCCGGGCTCTTACAATTAGATTGAGACGTGACTGAAAATTCAAAAAGAAACCTTTAGCGCTACAAACTGCAACGTGGGGTATTGCACAAAGTTCAAATGCCTTGTCGAATGGCATCTAATCATCGATCGGTTAATCAATACGGATCAAGGTAGTTACGAACCAATGGTACCGCACTACATATAATGAAATTAAGACGACATAGGGTGCATTGTCTGACGGTGTGTTGTTAAGAGACTACTTGAATTTATGGGTTTAAGTACTTACAACTGTGAAAATTAAATTTGAGTTTATACTATATTGAGTTCCATAATAAGGAGTTGGGAAACGCGTCATTTAAAGAAGAGCCCGTGATTTTTATGGCTCTTGCGGCTGTTCTTAAGGCTTATGTTCTTTAGGTTACTTTCAAAGGTGTAAAGGCCAAGTCTCCCGCGCGAAGTTGCCTGAAATATCAGGCGCAGAATACTTAACGGCGGCGGACGTAGGCTGTAGAGGACTTTTTTTAGACTTTTGTAGCATGCCATCGGGTGCACTGAGCAGGAGAAAAAAGTGGATCAGGCCAGCCTATTTTTAAGAGTTAGAAGTAACTTTGAATATTTTTTATATAAAAAATAATCTGCGCAACAGCCCAAACGGGGCCAGAACGCGATTCCAATGCTGGTTCCGAACGGCGAATGGCGTGGAATAAATGAAATAAACAGATTCTATCAATACGATTCTTAAGACACTATTGAACGCCATTCCTTCAATGCGTGCTGGCTTATAGCTGGAAAACGAGCAAAAAGCAAAACTTATCGACTGCAACAACCAACAACTCACCCTAAGGTCTTGTTAATAACCAAACAAAACAGAAAAATTCAACCCTTCTTTGCCGCACTTGTATGGGATACCTTCGTTGACTCAGCGTGAGAATTTATTCAGTTCGATTCTAGGAATCGAACTGGCCACTTGCTAAAGTCGCCACCGCTGCCCATTCCTTGACCATGGTCGAGCCAGCCGCAGCCGCCCCGGCAGCTCCCGCCGGAGACGATGAAAAAATTGTCAACTATATGAAAAATCGCATCCGCAAGGGTGCCATGAAGCGTAAGGGAATAATTGTCGTCCAAGGTCATCAGTTCCAGCCACGATTCTTCAAGCAGCCCACGTTCTGTGGTCACTGCAAGGAGTTCATTTGGTAAGTAAAACTGTTCGTGAGCCTTTTGAGTGTCCGACAACTTAATTACCCGTCCTGTCGCATCTGTTTGTCATCCACAGGGGTTTCGGCAAACAGGGTTTCCAGTGTCAAGGTAAATATAATATGGTATACATACAAGCGTGAGTGTGTAAGTTGAAAAAAGTTTCTTTTCGCAGCGTGCAGATTCAACGTCCACGACAGATGCCATGAGTACGTTGTATTTAAGTGTCCTGGCAAGGATACTGAAATCGATTCGGTAAGTAATCCCCGGCTGTCGTATCGGTTACATGTTCACTCACCCTACTCAACCCATCCACTTCACAGGATTGTCAGAAGATCAAACACAAGTTCGAATCGACTACGTATAAGGCCCCGACGTTCTGCGACCACTGTGGCCTTCTGTTACATGGTATCGCCCATCAAGGATTCAATTGCTCGGGTAGGGGTACATTTTTTTCTGTATGTTTGTGGCTCACGACTTTTTTTTTTAAGGATGCAACTTAAATGTCCATGCCTCGTGTAAGGAGCAGATTCCGCAGCTGTGCGGAAGTGACATTTCGGAGATCAGAGGACGCATCAATTTGGAGATCCACGTCAAGGGTGGAGTCCTGACTGTGGAGGGTGAGTTGGTCGTGGATGCGAGAGGGCTTTAGTTGATTAAACAACTTCCCTTTGCTTGTAGTCAAGGAGGGCGCAAATCTAATTCCCATGGATACGAACGGTCTCAGTGATCCGTACGTGCGGGTGCAGATCCATCCAGACAAGGCCGATAAGACAAAGAAGAAGACGAAGACCATGAAGGCCACTCTTAACCCAGTTTTCAATGAAACCTTTACTTAGTAAGTCGGTTGTACTAGGTGCTCGATATGTATGGTGACTCGTCTCTGTTTTTAGTGATATCAAGCCGGAGGACAAGGAAAAGCGTCTTCTCGTAGAGGTATGGGATTGGGACAGAACTTCCAGAAACGACTTCATGGGGTCGCTATCGTTTAGCATTCAGGAAATCATCAAGGTTGGGGTTTTTGGTTGCTTGCGAGTTGAAGTAAGATTTGTGTTTTTAAGGAACCCGTCGAGGGATGGTATAAGTTGCTCTCGCAAGAGGAAGGAGAACACTACAACATTCCTTGCAGTGATCCGAGCACCGACATTGCCCTTCTCAGGGATCAAGTCAGGGTGAGTACTAGGAGCGATTAAGGAATTGGAGTGTAAGAGCTGATTTATTAGCTTTGCTTGTTCGTAATTAAGTGCTTTATAAAAATGGCCAAAGACAGACATCTTTTCCTGCTCATCACAACTCCTTACTCTCTAGCGCTCATCACAACGCGATCGAAAAAAGCGCATGGACAACAAGGACATGCCACACAATATGAGCAAGCGGGATATGATCCGTGCGGCTGATTTCAATTTCCTCAAGGTCCTCGGCAGAGGCTCATTCGCGAAGATTCTCCTGGCCGAGCGCCGAGGCACGGACGAGTTGTATGCATGCAAGGTCCTTCGAAAGGACGTCATTATTCAAACCGATGACATGGAGCTGCCGATGATCGAAAAGCGTGTGCTGGCACTGTCTGGAAAGCCGCCGTTCCTAGTGCAATTGCATTCGTGCTTCCAAACCATGGACCGTTTGTTCTTTGTCATGGAATACTGCAAGGGTGGGGATCTGATGTTCCAAATCCAGCAGGTTGGGCGGTTCAAGGAGAAGCTTGCATTGTAAGTTGTTTTTTACAGCCATTGAATAAGGCGGGATCGACTTTTTTTCCTTTCGAGATTCTATGCCGCTGAGATTGCTGTGGCATTGTTCTATCTCCATGAGAAGGGAATCCTGTACAGAGATTTGAAGCTGGACAATGTTCTCCTCGATGGTGAGGGTCATGTGAAGCTGGCGGACTTCGGTCTCTGCAAGGAGGGCATCCTCAACGATGAAACCACAAAGACTTTCTGTGGAACATCAAACTACATGGCTCCTGAGGTAAATGGAGAAGATGCTATGCCAGGATTTCCGATATCGTCCTTTTTTGCAGATCCTTCAGTTCCAGCCATACAACAACGCCGTGGACTGGTGGTCGTATGGCGTCCTGCTTTATGAAATGCTGGCAGGACAGTCCCCATTTGAAGGCGACACCGACGACCAGATCTTTAAAGCAATCAAGGAGAACAAGTGTAACTTCCCGAAGCACTTCTCGCAGGAGGCTAAGGATGCGTGCGGTGGTGTAAGTTGGTTCCACTTGAGCCTCGCTTGAACTCTTACTTCGTATCACATATGCCACAGAATTGATTTTTTGTATTACATTGGAGTTTTGAGTTGTTGCAATATTCACATTTTCTTTTATATATAACTGTAATTAGAAAACAAACAAACGTACAACAAGACCTTATTTTACCGCTTTTAATTGCAGTTCCTCAGCAAGAAACCCGACAATCGTCTCGGAGCTGGTCCCAATGGCCGATACGACGTTCGCACTCATGCCTTCTTTAAGGAGATCGATTGGGATAAAGTAGCCTCCCGTGATATGGAACCACCGATCAAACCGAAAATTGTAAGTGAGCTGAGATCTGTTTTATTCTTTCTATATTTGTATTCCCTGTTTTAGAAACATCGCAAGGATATCGCGAACTTTGATAAACTTTTCACAGCAGAAAAGACAGATTTAACACCGACCGATAAGTTGTTCATGATGAACATGGAACAAAATGAATTTATAGGGTTCTCGTATCTAAATCCAGAGTTTATTACTATTTTGTAGGTCCAGCACATGTTCTGTTGAATTTGTCTTATCATGGATATATCATAAACTTAAACAAACTTAAATAAAATAAAAGGAATACATTTTTGCTTTTGGCCTTGGCTCAGATTGTTTTTGAAACTGTTGCACAAATTATGTTGCGGTTATCTTCTGTCACCAAGGCATTGAATCATTTGCAGATGAAACATTACATTTGAAGTGAGTACGTATCTAGTCATCCAACACAAATGTCACTCATTACGGGTGTTCGAATGCTGTATAAGTTATTTTGCTTTCATTTATAAAAAAATCGCACCTGGACTGGATGATTTTTCAGTGGAAATTAATGCTTAATGGTAAATGCTCCGAAGCCCAATAAGTACAACTGTCATCTCGAACTTTGCTACATAATGCTCGACAGTTAAGTTTAAATGCCGATTTGTAGTTCTGACTGCTGATTTTGCACCTTTGGTTGAATTAATGTTATCAGATTAGCAACATACCGGTCAACCAATATGGCCGCCATAGACTGTAAATGTCCATATTTGCCAGAGTAGCTAGAGAAATGACGTTTTTTCCACGGTTCTTAAGTCGATTGCAACTTTGGCAACAAAATCATATGTTTTATGCGGTGGTGTTATCGTTTATGATCTTAGTAGTTGGTTTTAGCACTGTACTTGTATTCTTCATCAGTTAAAAAAAATAAACGAAATAAAACTGAAAAACCACTTTTGAAAAAAATTTGAGTGTGTACAGTAGCGTGTTGGTAAAATTTAAAAAACATGCTGGATATATTTTAACGTATACCTTCCTAAAACTGTTGTTGTAACCCAGTTTGGGGATTGTATTACTTTGGAGATGGCTTTGGAAAAAACTGCTGTTTTTCACTTGTCATCATCATGTTTATGGATTGGTCTGAAAAACTGCCTTCAAAACCAAAGAAAAGCAAGTAACTAGTAGTTCGATATAGAAAAACATCAATTCCCTTGACATTGAACTATCTATATTCCTGAACAAAAGAATTTGTATCTGTATTGTATTCTACTTTATGATTTTATGTAAGGAGTGTTCTTTATTTCATTTCAATTTATTTCTTATTCACTTAATTTCTTCTTAATAATATGAATGCAAACATTTTGTAGCAGACGGAAGTATTAGGACAAAATATAATTTTTAATAAACATCTTGGCCGGCCGCTCGGACGTGTTGCGATCATGGTAGAATTTTGCAAATTTTATATTTGATAATGTTTTGGCATTTATAAAAAATGTGGATGGTATGTTAGGGGATGTAAGGGATGCCCTAGACATGTATAGTCTTTGCATTTGAGTTGCGTTTTCTTTTAATTTTTGATTAGGAAATATATAAGTATTCTATAGAATTCGCCCTAAATCTTCACTGGGCAGCGGAGCGACAGAGTTATCTGGAAGTTTTCTGGATCTGACTACATTATTCTCTGCCATTTCTTTCTCTTAACGAAAACTAAGCGACCAGGATGAGCCTGGCCTCACTCAGTCGATGGGAAACTAGGAGTTGTAAGATTTATTAGCGGGGTTCACACCTGAGTACAAGTTGTACAATATGTTTGACAACCAAATTTGCCTTAGCGTTTACATTTAACTACATGCTTGAATACTTCAGTTCAAAAAATTACAACCAATTTTTTTTTCTTTGCTCAACGACATTTTTTCCGGCCCGCTAAAATGCTCAGCCATCGAGATTACGAACGAAAATGAAAAATACTCTGACTACAAGTCTGCCGATTTGTAGTTTCGAGCATTCACATTGATGATTTGCAATTGTCAAGCATGATTGTCAAGCAAATTTTACAATTTGTAGTCAAGTGTGATTATTAGCTCATCTTAAGCCTCAGCAACTTCATGAATTTGCTTACGATGAAGTCTGTGGTTGGTGCTTTTCGGGTTTTCCAACGTTTCAACCAAATTAACAAATGGTTAACGGCTAAGCTTAGCATAGCCAATTTAAGCTTTTTAAAGCTTCTAAAAAAAAATCGCACCCTACAACCTATTTTTAGAAAGAAATCCCATTATTTATTTCCCTGCCTTATTTCAAGAATCGATAAAAAAAAACAAGATAGATACAATTTTGTTGCCCACATTAGAACTTGCTCGAGGCTACTGCTCTCATTTGTTGCACCGCACGTTTAAATCAACGCGTCTGTGTGCATTCGCAACGACTGGAGTCTCGTCTACCCACCTACACATGGCTTTGAAATGTGTTTCTATTAGATTTCATACGGCTTATGTAATTTTTTTAGTGCTGCATGCATCTTGCTGGTAGTTAGAAAGCTCTTCTCTTTGTAACGTCTGAGTTGCCGTGCTTGGGTACAACATCGAGTGTGTATTTTTTTTTACTTTTTTTTTCGCTTAAGTATTACTATTGATTTAGAGTGGGGTGATGATGTAGATTTGCGGTCACATTCGGTCCATTTATAGTCATCATTGAAAGTTGTAAGCTATAAAAGAAAAAGTGTACTAGGATGTAAAGGCTAAAAATAACAATGAAAATGGCTTTACTAGCCGATCTTTTTGTCTTCTAATCTTTGGCTTTGCTCCTGTAAATGGCAAAAAAGTATTTTGATTTTTAACATTCCCAAGAGAATCTCAAATCAGCATTTCATACTTCGTTAAGAGATGCTGCCTTGTTTTCGTTTAATAATTCGCCTCTGACATAAAACATCCTTTTTCGAAAAAAATATGGGAAAAGCCGGCTTTGGCACGAGCTAAATCCTCTGCCAGTGGCAACACCTGTGTGATTGCATTCATCCCCGCTACATCGCAAGTGCAAGTAAAACATTTCTAGGTTACCCCCTACATCATTATTGCTGTTACTTTTTTTTTCTCCATGATTATGCGAAAGCAAGAGTAGATACAACAGAAGCAATCGAACAGATGCAATTTGAAAACGCATGGTCACATAAATCGCGGGCGCTCGTTAGTTGCTTAGTCCATCGCGTAGCTTTTTTTTTGACAAAAACAAAGAAGAAAATAAAGCGCCTTTCACCCTTCAGGACCACGCCACAGACCGGCCAAATAATAAACCAAAAATATAAAAGAAATAAAAGTGAAACAACTGCTTGCCAGCGATTTTATCTTAATCGACGTGTTGTACATAAACGTAGAGAAGTGAAAAAATAATTCTGTTTTTATTTTTATACAATAAATCTGCCCAAGTGGCCGCACGTAAACAATTCCATTTCACTTATAAACCAATGAACTTTTAGATCATCGAATAATCAACCCGCCGGCCCCCTCGAACGATGAAAATTCCTCAGAGCCGAAAGCTTCTTTCTCCCCCGACAAATCAATGCGCAGAGGGTTGGTTCTGCGATGGCGCGCTCTCTCTCTGATTTCCTGAACTTTCGCTCAGCTCCGGAGCAGGTTTGCTCTTGATTTTTCGGGTCAAATTGGAAGCACAAATCCAATCTATCTTTGTCTTTGCCGGGCTTTCCATGTTTGTGTATGGATTTTCCCGCGCCATCTAAAAAAAAAAAAAAAAAATTGAAATCCAAGTGAGAGCGATTGAGAGAGAAAGAGCCGAAGAAGGTCCGTGAAAAAAGGTTTTTCACTCCGCTTTGGTTTGTTGAGCGTATCGGACGCCGCGCGAGCATTCACCTAACCTCATAGCACCGCAAAAAACAAAAAAAAAATTAAAAAACCTCAAACACGTTCCATTGAAAGGGGAAAAAATTAAAAAAAAGAAAAGATACAGTATCTGTTGCTAAAACAAAAATCTATCTGAACTGTGTTTGTTTTTTGTTTGTTTTTATTTTCACTTCGAGTGGCTTATGTGTCGGTCAGTGCAACAACTGAGTGAGTGCGAATAGAAAATTTGTGTTTTTTTGGCATTCTTTTTGTGCGTACATAAAACATCTACCTCTTACTCCAGCACAGCCCTTCCACCACCGTCGGTTGGATATACATCCTGTGAAGGTGCATTTAGCGAGACGTGAGATCTACGCAACAACCTGTCGCACTGTTCATCCCGTTGAAGTTCCTGCATCTCGATTAAAAGATTTTCAATTTCTTTCTCTTTTTTATTTCAAAATAATTCGAATTCAAGATCACCCAACCTGTGTTCTGTTTAAAATTCAGATTCATTCTCATTTCTCGGTTTGAGTGATAGAAGAAAAAAAAGTGAATCCTTTTTTTGTTCAGTGCAACTCTTGTGTGTGTAGTGGCAGCAAACATGTCGTCGATTGAGAATGATAACAACATCGAACAGATGAAGGAGGATGGTGCTAGCGGGGGTGCCGAGAATAAAATGAAAAATCGCCTCCGCAAGGGTGCTCTGAAGAAGAAGAACGTCTTCAACGTAAAGGATCACTGCTTCATTCCCAGATTCTTCAAGCAGCCGACATTTTGCTCACATTGCAAGGATTTTATATGGTAAGTGAATTTATTCGTTTGACCCACATACGGGCTTATGTTCGATCTGTCCGGGAACGGAAAAAAAGACGGCCCAGAAAGCTTGGAGCTTTAAATTTTTTAGTTTTTTTTTTCTTGTCTGTCATGAGATACATAAATCAGGAAAAGGAAAATTTAGCAGAGGCTCTTGTGTGAGGAGTACTCTCGGAGACAAGCACATGGGTGTGCGTTCATGCGCCCATCAGTTGAATTTCGGATTGCGGTTGGAATCTCCTGTTGGTCAGATGGGATGCTACAACTAATTGACCTTAAGTCAGCATTGAAACAATTCAAGGCGCTAATGTTCCCATGTATATTGTACACAAGAACTTGCTAATTGGTGTTTTTCTTTAAGGGCACCTTTGCGATGCATTCGTGGTGTGAGTGGTTTGTTTGTTTCACACCAAGTGGACAGGTGTTAACTCGAAATTGGTTTGAGCTCCTTCCTAATGAAAACGTTGAGTAAGAATAGTGTGACGATCGGTTAAAGATCACAATATGAGCGGTGAAAATGATGTTATTGTTGTCGAGTGATGTTGCGTCCTACCAACTATCTGACATTGACCAACAAATTTGTTTTTTCCCGCAGTTTTTTTTTATTCGTGTGTTAGTTCGTATACAACGTACTTACTTATCACGGAGTCAACCCTTCACGAGTCTTTGCTGAAGCTAAAGCTGCTTTCCAACTTTGAAGATCCGAGGCATGCTGAAAGCTGTCCCGCGTCGACTATCACATGATCTCTGTACCGAAGTTTCGGCCTCCTTCGTCAAGCTGAAGCGTTTGTGTCGATGCTCTCATGTGGCCGAGCCATTATAGTCGATGCATATGTTCTTTCTTTCCTATTCGTGGTCATATTTTCTCCTCTATTCACCTTGATCCCAGACAGTATCAAATATTCGCCGTAGAATTTTTCTTCCGATGGAGCCAACGGTGTTGATTGTGCATAGCGTAGCAAACTACAATTTGCTTTTAATTATATGGTTCATTTTGTGTACAGTACGCTCAGGCTTAATCATATTTCTGCCTATCAAAATAATATCTTGGGTAGCTCAGTACAGCAATATCTTAATACCTGAAATTGCATACTTTTGCATAAAATAATATCTTCTAGATCACCAAATTATTTGTTTCAAATCTGCAATTTTCACTGCAGCAAAGTCAAACCTTCTGATAACACTATTCAATTACCGTAATTTCTCCTAATTATTTCTTAAACACGTCATTAGACTTTGGAACTCTTTACTAAAAGAACATCGAAGCAAAACCAATTCGTAGAATTATTTTTAAGCACTCCAAGGAACTGCAATAATGCTTACTTATATTTTTTTCCTCACCGTATTTTTCTCAAACTTTCTGAAATTGTCATTCTATTATATTATATTGTCAAAATTGTCATTTTATTATTTTAATAATTACTCTTTTTAAAAGAGCTAACCTTACTATTTCCTTTTTCATAGGAAGTACATTTCGTTCACTTAAAAGGCTACAAATTTTATTTGTTTTTCTGGATATGTGCAATATTATATTAAAAACTTAAGTTTCCATTCAATGACACTGTACGAATCGCAACTATATAATGCGATTCTGTAATTCAAAAACAAACATAACCAACAAAAACATAAAATGTCAAAAAATAAAAAATGTAAACAAATGAAAACAACTTTTGCCAAAAGAGTTAACCTTAGATCAACCAAGGTTAAAATAAATCATTCCACTTTATAACGTTGAATCAAATACAGTGTTTTCTTTAACCAGTAAAATTACAGTTTTTTTTTCACAGTGAGTTTTCACAGTTTTTCCAAAAAAGAACAATTTTCCGAGTTCACATAACGAACATTTGGTCCTAACGAACCGGATACCTAATTTAAATAAAAACTAAGAAAATTGCCACTGTGTAAAAAACTACATTACTACTTTTCGAATACAAAATAAATATCTCCACGCTATATACATAAATACATATATACACCACCGGAGTCATCTGGACACCATCTCAAAGGCACCTGGACGTCATCTCTGATTCTGTATCCACTGAGTGCCAACAATCACATCCGTTGCAAGACGAAGAAATCTGCAAATTCAAGTAAGTGGGCTGTAGTTAGATTTGTGTGATAATTTATATACGCATACATACCGGTCGTCATGTCGCAAGCAGCTGCAAACAAGTTGGTTAGAATCCACACACAATTAGAGAAAGATATTGTTAACTTCTCTAAAAGAGGAACATCTACCAGAACCTTCAATTATATGTCGGGACGATTAGAGGCATTAGAAACCACAAAGACTTCAGCTGAAAAGACATATGAGAAGTTTATGGCTGAAGTCGCAATCGGTGATGAGGAGAAATACTCCGAAGTGGAGGGTGTCTACTACCAAATCCGCGAGTTGTATTTTGAGTACAGAGGAAGCCTTCTCGATGCAATGGATCTGGTAAAGCCAGCTAGCAACAAACAGCAAAAACAAGACGAAAGCACCGAACCCAAGCCATATACAACCCACAACGTAGAAATACCTCTGAAGTGTATTCCGGTTCCAGTGTTTTCAGGCAGTTATGAGTCGTGGCGAAGTTTTCGTGATCTTTTCGTTGCGTTAGTTCACCACAACACATCCCTATCGGACATACAAAAGCTCCAATATCTAAAAACAAGTGTGTCAGGTGAAGCGGAACGCATTTTATCGCACCTACCCATCGTAAACGGGAACTATTTAAAGGCGTGGACCATTCTCCAGGACAGGTATGCTCATCAACGGTTCTTAGTGAACACTCAGCTGAGATGCTTTTTTGATCAACCGTCCATTGCTACAGAGCGATCTGAGGCAATTAAAGAGCTGCTGGACAGAACCACGGAAATAGTCCACAGCCTGAAAAGCCTAAAGGTTCCCGTCGAAACGTGGGATGCTATACTGGTTTTCGTGTTGTTGCAGAAGCTCCCGTCGAAAACGCAACAACTTTGGGAGGAAAAGCTCGGCTGCAAGGAGAACTGCAAGGAATTGCCATCGTTCGCAGAGTTTACCCACTTCCTGGAATTGAGATTCCGTACATTAGAGGCGGTAACACACCAACAGGCGCGACCAGCAACAGAAGCACCAAAAAGGGGATCAACCAGAAACGCATTCCTCGCACAACCTTCGAAAGCAGCTAAGTTCATCTGCAAAATCTGCAACAACGGACAACACGCAATCAGGAAATGCAGCAAATTCTTGAAAATGAGCACCGCAGAAAAATTGAAAGTCGTTCAGAAAATAGATGCATGTGTTAATTGTTTAGCGTACAGTCACCTGTCACAAAATTGTCCCAGTCCCCGCAGGTGTTATTACTGTCTACAACCCCATCACTCTCTACTGCATAACAAAAATTCTCCAATAAACACATACAATAACCCAAATTGTAGTTTTACTCCTTCCAACGTAAACCCTAATAATCAGAATTCACAGTCATATCCACACAACACAACCATACATCGACGTCCCCTATCACAACAAACGCACCCCAATGAAGCCACAACCTTCCAACTACCAGCATCGGAACAACCGTCAACCAGCTCGGGAGTCAGAAGTCACCATACAACGCACAATGCCAACACACAGATTCTGTTAGCCACAGCAATAATCAAAGCGAAAACCTCATCGGGAGACACGGTACGGCTGCGAGCTCTCCTAGATTCAGGATCTGAGGCGTCGTTTGTTACTGAAGCTACAGTTCAACTGCTCCACTTGAAAACACAACCCACTACTGTCGAGGTGTCGGGGTTGGGGTTGGTCACCAGTGGCACATGTAAAAAAATGGTGGACATAACGATCGCTTCGTGTTACACCGATTATGAAAACACCGTCCAAGCGCTAGTGTTTAAGTCACTGTCTGGCAAGCTGCCCACTCAGGCCCTCTCAGTTTGCAACTGGACGCACCTCACAGGATTACGGTTAGCAGATCCGTGCTTCCACAAACCCGCCAAGATAGATCTGTTGTTGGGCAGCGACATCCTGGCTGACATTCTGCTGCCAGAACTGCGAAGAAACGAGAGCGAAACAACCCCAATAGCCCAACACACAAAACTCGGGTGGATCGTTTTCGGTAGATCGACACTAGAACCACGATGCGTCAAAACATTTATCACAAACGTTGATGCGCAGCTTCGAAGATTCTGGGAAGTGGAAGAAGCCCCTTTCAACGTCCGCGAAACCACCGAGGACAAGGAATGCGAAGAGCACTACGCCAAGAAGGTGAGACGTATGGCAGACGGACGGTATGAAGTCTCATTGCCATTCAAAGAAAATGTCCATCCTATCCTCGGCAGGTCAATGGAAGGCGCTCTTCAGCGGTTCAAATCATTGGAGCGACGACTATCAACGGATCCCCGACTGCACGCACAATACGCAGCATGCATTGAAGAGTACGCGCAACTTGGTCACATGAGTGAAGTTAAAGAAGACGTTAGCAGTACCAGCCACCACTATTTTCTACCACATCACGCTGTCTTAAAGGAAACCAGCTCTACGACCAAGCTGCGGGTAGTTTTCGATGCTTCATTCAAGACGTCGGATGGTTCGTCGTTGAACGATCATCTCATGACCGGACCAACGCTACAACACAACGTCACCGATGTAACATTACGCTGGAGACTCTACCGCTTTTGTTTTTCCGCTGATATAGAAAAAATGTACCGGCAAATCTGGGTCACGAAGATGGACTCGAATTACCAGTTGATATGGTGGCGAAAAACCCCAACCGATAACCTAAGGGTGTTCCGCCTAAACACAGTCACTTTCGGGACAGCTTCAGCACCGTACCTAGCAATCCGGACATTGTTGGAAACAGCAAAGGCCGCAGAATTGCAGTGCCCGAGGGCCGCTAAGATGATCCGATCCGAAATGTATGTTGATGACTTATTCTCAGGAGCGGACACGGTAGAAGAAGCAACAATCAAGAGAAACGAAATCAAGGCCGTTCTATCCAGGTCTGGGTTCAATTTGAGAAAATGGATGGCAAACACCGAACAGCTTCTTACCGGTATCCCATCACATGAAAGAGAAACGTCGTTAGTGGTTCCTACGCAAAATCCGGATCAGGTAAAGACGCTGGGACTTCATTGGCTTCCGGCAGCAGACAGCTTCTGTTTCCGGTTTACAGCCCCACACAACACAAAATCAACAAAGCGCTGCATCCTGTCAACAATTGCTCGTCTTTTCGACCCCATGGGATGGATAGCTCCATGCATAATTCTCGCAAAAATGATTATGCAGCTATTATGGAAGAGTAAAGTTGAGTGGGATGAAAGCATTGAGGATGAGTTATGGTATAAGTGGAAACAGTATGCTGACGACTTACCCAACATCAACGCAGTACGGATTCCGAGGTGGGTCCATATAACGGAGACGACTAGTCGAGTGGAGATCCACGGCTTCAGCGATGCCTCTGAAAAAGCTTACGGTGCAGCAGTATATCTCCGGACTGAAGATTGTGAAGGCAAAATTCACATGCACCTCTTGATGGCCAAGTCAAAGGTCGCCCCAGTGCAACCGGTCAGTCTGCCACGACTGGAGCTGTGCGGTGCGGTAATGTTGGCAAAATTGCTGCACTATGTTATCACAACCTGGGAAAGGAAGGGCGCAGCGCTGCACGCTTGGACAGATTCGACCATCACATTAGCTTGGATTCGTGCGCCGGCGGATAGATGGGAAACCTTCGTCAGAAATCGAGTTGGAGAGATCCAACGACTGACTGAAGCACACATATGGAAGCATATCCCAACAAAATGCAACCCAGCGGACCTAGTTTCCAGAGGCATGCTGCCATCACTACTAGCAACTGAGACGCTGTGGTGGAACGGACCCGAGTTTTTGCAGTCATCCTGGATCTTTGAGACTCCACCCCAACCAACGAACATCACTACGGAAGAAGGAAAAAGAAAAATCCAAGTTTATCACAGCAAAACAGCAACAGCAAATAATCCAATAACTCACCTTCTCCATCGGACGTCGCGGTTCACCGAACTCATACGTGTGACAGCATGGTGCAAGCGTTTCATCAGCAATGCCAACCCAAACCGCTCCACACGCACCACAGGCCCACTGACAACGAACGAGCTCAGCAATGCTGAAAAGGTACTCGCACGTTGTGCGCAACAAGAAATGTTCACGGATGGGAAGAAAGTCAAGGGCATGGGAGCTCTGAATCCATTCACAGACGGCGAAGGAATTCTTCGTGTCGGTGGAAGGCTAAGTCAAGCCAACTTGCCTTATGACCAGATCCACCCAATCATACTGGAACCCAGGCACCACTTCACAAAGCTGATCATCCACCACACCCATACGAAACTTTTACATGGAGGTCTACAGCTTATGGTGTCCCAGATTCGTAAAAAATATTGGGTCTTCCAAGTAAAAGGAGCGGTAAAGAAGCTCATCAACAGGTGTACTACGTGCTTTAGACATCGATGCACGACGGCACAACAACTGATGGGTGAATTGCCATCACCACGGGTAACAATCTCAAGACCATTCTCCTACACGGGCGTTGACTACGCTGGCCCTATCACCATTAAGACGTGGAAAGGTCGCGGAGCCAAGTGCTACAAGGGCTACCTAGCCATATTCGTCTGCCTAGCTACCAAGGCAATGCATTTGGAAGTGGTAAGCGACCTCACCACTCAAGGATTTTTGGCAGCATTTCGACGGTTTACCGCAAGAAGGGGAGTATGCGGCAAAATCTACAGCGATTGCGGAACGAACTTTGTAGGAGCCGAGGCAGAGCTTAAACGTCTACTCAATAGCGCGGTTCACGATTGGAAGGAAGTCGCCGAAAAGTTAGCTGCGGATGGTACTAGCTGGAACTTCATTCCCCCCGCTTCCCCACACTTCGGAGGATTATGGGAAGCAGGGGTGAAGAGTGTCAAGTATCATCTAAAGCGGATAATCGGTAGCGGCACACTAACATTTGAGGAGCTCAGCACACTTCTGACACAAGTCGAAGCGTGTCTTAATTCGAGACCTCTGTGTCCGTTAACCGACAACCCCGACGACTACGAACCACTTACCCCAGCACACTTCCTAATCGGAACCACACTATTCACCGTACCAGAGCCAGACTTGTCCACAGGCAAACAGGGACACCTTGACAGATGGAAGTCAGTACAGGCACACCTACAAAGCTTCTGGAAGCAATGGCAAGGAGAGTACCTTACCCGACTCCAACAACGTCCGAAATGGCTGAAGACACGACCGCAGCTGAAGGAAGGAGATCTGGTCCTCATCAAAGATGAACGCCTTCCGCCCACCAAATGGAGTCTAGGACGCATAGCGAAGACTTACCCGGGACCCGACAACCTTGTACGCGTCGTCAAACTAAATACGCAATACGGAACGACGAAACGCCCAATCACGAAACTATGCCCACTACCAATAGAGGAACCACAAAACACACAGGATCAACTGCTCTGAAAACACAACCCCAAAGAAATATCCTAGCAACACAAGGGTTCACTCAAAGATCACTAACAGAAAAGCATGTACTAAACCCTATCTATGCACACACACAGACGCACACACACCATTCACGGTTTTACACTAAATAAAACCTATTCGCACAACACACTTAATTTCACAACACAAAACTTACAGTCCATTCAAAAACACTTAATTTCAAGAAGGATTTCGTGTGCATAAGTCCAAACAAATGAACTCATCCCACATAATGCATGCGAATAGATACAAAACACGCACCTTAACAAAATAAATTCAATCAATCTAACCGTACTCACCCGTAATCAACACTGAATTTATTTAACAACACAACACTATGCACTCGATCGCCAAACATCCACTGTGGGCCGAAAACAAATGTCAGCCTCCCCTCACCACACTTGAACTTCCAGTCCACAAACGAGATGCCCGTCGCACTGCAGCCCGCATTCCAGTCCACAAATGAGATGCCCGTCGCACTGCAGCCCGCATTCCAGTCCACGAAGTGACCCTAAATAGAATTGGAACCGTCCATGGTAGCCATAAAAGAGAAAGATGGATATAGATCACACGTAGAACTTGTGTATCGTCATGTCCTTGTCCATTACATGTGTTCTGTTCCTTGTTTACTAATATGTTTCTATTTTACATGAAACATCGTTGAGTCCAAGGCAACAGAGTCGTCAAGAGGTCGACAAGGAAGTTCGCACAGAAGTTTCACCAGCATGATAATAAAACTATACCATGAGATTACCAGCACGGAAATTGAGAACGTTGTTCACCGGCGGGGAGAATGTACGAATCGCAACTATATAATGCGATTCTGTAATTCAAAAACAAACATAACCAACAAAAACATAAAATGTCAAAAAATAAAAAATGTAAACAAATGAAAACAACTTTTGCCAAAAGAGTTAACCTTAGATCAACCAAGGTTAAAATAAATCATTCCACTTTATAACGTTGAATCAAATACAGTGTTTTCTTTAACCAGTAAAATTACAGTTTTTTTTTCACAGTGAGTTTTCACAGTTTTTCCAAAAAAGAACAATTTTCCGAGTTCACATAACGAACAGACACAATTTCAATGACACAATTCACAGTTGACACTAAGATGACTATTCCAATTTGGCAGTGCAAGTGGGAATAGTTTCTAGTGAACTGACAAAGACTTTCGTCAAAACTTCATTGTCAATGATTGGCAAACAATTTTTTGCAAATAATTGTCATAAGTGAAAATGAACTTGCAGCAGTGTCGTTCATTGTCGTGAACAACTCACTCAGCTCAATTAAATGATAAGTGGGATCCTTTACTCTGTACTTGTTTTACATTAATAAATATAAAAATAAAGATGAAAGATCGGCTCAGTAGTAGCAGCAGTAGAACTGGCTAGATAAGGTAGTTTTTACCTTAGCTGTTTAGACAAACCGAAATAGTAGCGGTTGCGAAGGGTAATTCTATGACGGATCTCGATTAAGTTAACGTTCGTCCTGAGTTATACGAACTCCTTAACTAAATTCCTGTGGTGGTTTTCTTTCTTTGTCGACAGCATGTTTTTGGTTTTACTCTCATTCATCTTGAGACCAGTTCCTTTAACATGCTCCTCCTTAGTGTGAAGATCTGGTTTATAATCGATTTGTTGGGCCGGAAGCCGCAAAGCTACGATCAGGACGCTGCTAAACGGCTTTAGACACAGCGGCTTTCACACAGTAAGTAATTGAGCAGGAATATATCTCGGTCGTTCTTACAGGAGGTGGCGTAAAGAAGATGCTGCGGCTAATATCAAAATCATCCAGAAAACGTTTGAAAAAAACTACTGCAGATTATATCCATTCCTGAAATTAAACAAAAAAAAAAAAAAAAAACAAAATAATTAAAATAAAAACTAGCCTTTAGAGGGCCAGAGCCCAGCTTTTTTTTTTACCAAAGCTTTCAATGACTGCTCCTGGATTGTCTGTCGTTCGCTGGAGATCAAGATGTGAACATTTTTCCTGCTGTTTTTTTCCCGGGCTGTATTTGAACCTGGGTACGCTTACTTAAGAACACGCGCACTAACCATCAAGCCACGGCTACCACTATTCGGTAAGTATTTTTCTTTTATTTTTCGGATGCATCTTCTAACATGATGTTCAACCAGGCCCTAAAGGCAAAGGCTTTGTTTTCGAATCGTCCTTTGATGACACGGTCCTCGGACGGCTCCGTCCTCTGTGGACTCCGTCTTGTGTCGTCCTCTGACGATGTCGGCGACTCCTTTTCGTGGTCGAATTTCGGGGTTCCATGACATCAATAATGTCACCCGCCCTCTATAACCTCACCAATCCATTTCGTCAACACAGGGTCGGGTCTTTGTATGCTTTTGGACAGCCAGCTTGCTATGCCGCACGTACACACAGCACGCCCGGCTATCGAAGACCACAACTGACCTTTTGCACACTCACTCAGTCTCGCCTCTCTGCCGCAGCTCGGCCATTTTAATTTGTTAATGACAAAAATATTTAAATAGTTTAACCGCCCACACCTAGCCATTGTCCTGTGTCAACAATTAACCTCATCACATTCAATTGAAACGAGATCTCATCAGCAACGTTCGTCGAAGGTTGGGGGGTATGGGCAAGCGACGGCGGCGATGGCGGCACACCCGCTCTTTGGGCGGCACATTCTGGCATAATACGTGTTGACTGCACAGGTCATTTGAATAATTTCATTTGTGTGCGCCGCCTCATCCCATGTGCCGGTGTGTAAAGCTCCAATCCCTGAGAGGGTTTTGCACCGCCCGGTTGGGGGGTGGTTAATGCACGCTGGCTAGTTTCTTATTTATGTAACCTTAACTCAGTTTGTGAAGCTCCTCCTGGGGATGCACGTATGGGTCGAGTATGTGTAGCTTGCTAAATTTGAATATGAGTGGCACGCGTGTGATGTCAGGACATTAAGTGGCACTTTAGCTTTGCGGACGACTTTCGCTTTTGTTTCAGCGCACAAGAACACACTTGGCGGTTTCCTTCCGTCCCGATCCCGGTCTCAGTAAAGCGGCAAAGTTCATTTGTATGACTTCATTTTCCAATAATAGTTTCGAGAAACATTTTCATATCTCATAGTTGAACTAAAAATTACTTCCGACACGGTGGCCGTCGGTCGGTGGCTCTCTGCACCGTCATTGTGTGCAGTGTACTCTCGATTTGCTTAGTTGCCTTAGATTTTTGTTTTTCTTTTTCGTTTCTGTTGTGTTTTTGCTTTCGGGATTTACAAACAGAATGGAATAAAAACACACCGCAGTACAGCGGCTAAAGAGAACTTTGCGAATTCTTTCGCGCGAGCAGCCAAGGCAAATTCAACACGCTCGCATCTTGTTTTCATCACCCAGCTATTTTCTGCCCCGAACTGTTGCGTAATTCTCACGCACACCGAGATATGTTTGTTTTACATTTTGCCGTTTACTAAGTTTGGCGCGTGTGTTTGTGTGTGGTCGGTGGGTTTTTTTTTTTGTTTTGTTTTTCCATCCCCCGCCCTTCAAGGTCACCACTCCACACACGACCATATGCAGTGGCAGCAGTCGTAAGGGATGGCGAACGGCGTAATGTTGTTTACCGTGGTTGATTAAAAGAGAAATCCTAAAATGAATTCCACTTAAAAAGTTTCAAGTTTCGTTGCGGGGAAAGAACTCTAACGTGCTCGAGATTCGATACGATGGGAAAGATAGATAAATAAGCTCTTTTCTTTTTGAGTTTATTTTTTGAACAAAAGAGGGGAGAGTGTGTGGCGTCATTACCTTGTTACCTCTCGACCACACAGACGGGATATGATTTTGCTACGAAACGATCTCAAACGGTGCGGATCGAGGGAAGCTGTCTGTCGAATGGGGTTGGGGTGTTGGTTAATGACCGTGACAGGTGTCGCTCATATGGGTAAATTGTTTTAACCTCGACCACAATCATCACTCGGCATTTTCGGGTGTTGGTTCAAAACAATTCTGATGATTAAACGCCTTTCAATTCGAAGCTATCCATAAGTGGGAGCGTTAAACGATGCATCTGAACGTATTTGCTTTTTATGTGGGATTTGTTTCACAGGGTTGAATTGAATCTGATTTGGTTTGATCATAAATTTCAATGATTTCAATTTCTTGATACCTGAATTGTAATATTATATTTCAATGATATGTAATAAATAGCGTGGTGAAAGAGCCCAATGAGGTCCAGAGACTGGCTTTTCGCGCAACCACTGAGTTGTGGACGATATAATTTGATGACATACGGTAGACATACAGTAGGTCCCTTACCTACTGTTCAAAGACGATTTCGAACGGCGCATTTCGAAAGCTTTTTATGATAAAATTTCTTCAGGAGAATTGTCAGTCCTTCGCTCGAGTGGCCTTCGTTTGCGGCGCTGGGCTGGATTCTAATTTGGCTACGCTCGCTTAAGTTTTCGACGCACTAATCATTTTGTCATAGCGTGGATAGGTAATACTTCAATTGAAATTGTGTCACAGAGTAAGATCTATTTTGAGGGTCCATGAATCATTACCTTATTGCACGTGTTGCCTCTTACATTATCTACTTTGGGATTAAAAAGAATTCCCGTGCTCTGATTCACGACTAATTAAATTTTCTCGTCATATTATTGAAAGTAAGCTTTCAGGTGAGAAATGAGAGAGTTTATAGGCCCAGCTGTGCGTTGAGTAGGTCTTGTCATATGTGTTTTGTCATTCGAATGACTAAACATGACTCGTCTCTAGGCAGGCACAAAAAATAAGGATTACAATTGAACTGTTTTATGAATTACGTGTGCTGCGTTTCATGGCTTTGTGTCTACTTAGACATCACTTCGCCTTAAGGCAGCTGCGTTTTTGGTGACTTGCTTTACTTGGTCGATTTTGTAACTTGAGCTATACCTGTTGCAGGAAAAAACAAAGGCTACTTTAACGAAAACCTTAAGCCCGCTAGTTTGGGCAGGTGTTTTTTTTAAATCAAAGGTCATTTGAAAAGAAGTTTCGGGCGAATTGAAGCATATATCGGCGCTACGTTACCAAGCCAAATTGCATCATTTGGGGTTCGAAAACCTGTACGTGATGGTTGCGAGGCCATTTTTCAAAAATTTAATTTTGTTTATTTTGGTTTGTTAAAAGAAACTGGTATTTGACCCGTAGTGTATTTGTCAGCTATTAAAAAAAAAAATTGTTTACAAAGAATTCTCTATCAAAACAGTCTTCTTTCGATACGCAGCTTTTCACCCAGTCACAAAATCAGGCAGTATTGAACTAAAAAGAGAGAAAGGTTTCTGTGGCGTATACGTGATAAATTTGGTGAAACTCGTCTTCTACAATTCGTTAAGAAACTGCATTACGCCAGAGTTAGTTCTTATGACTAGCTTTTAACTACTTCTAAAAAATTCCAAAAGCTATAACTAAACTACCAGCGACGCATTTCTTAATCGGTCACGAATGACAATAATTGAAAAGTATAACTTTTTAACCGAAGTTTGAAATCTTCGTTTAATTAAAAAAAAATTACCTCCCATTGAAATGTGTTAAAGTATTTAAAATTGAGGTCATTAACGACATTCCTCGGCAGAAACAAAAACAAAGAAAATGCTTGCTACGAGATGAGTTAAGAGGCCGTAGATGTGTGCGACTATTAATGTTCTTCGTGATCGTAGTGGTTAGTTTCGTGATAAGGTGATTTTTATTTCAGGTCTGGGGCTGATTGGTGCGAATTAAATTATTTAACATACGCAGATGTTGTGGCAACAAAGCTAGAAAGAGGTCGTCTAATTTCTCTGTGCAGTTGCCTGATTTAGGGATTCTAGATTCGTGGTTTGGTGCTATCTGATAATAGAACGAGCTTTTGAAAAATCATCATCAAGTCTGCCTAAAATAAGTGAATAAACTTACTTGAGGATTGAGAGTTTAGACTTGTATTTATGTACCTAATTGTGTGTTTTGGTGTTCCAATTCAATTTAAGGAGGTTTAAAGAAAAAAAAACCTTATTTGGCTTTTTCTTTCTTATAAAGCCTCTTTTCCCCATATTTTGGTAGCAGAAAAATCACACCTACATATTTTGGTAGTTAAGAGTTTTAAGCGCCATGGAATTCTTTTTTCAGTGCTTCCGTTTCTGGCACTTCTCAGAGAAATTCAGATAAGATATGGATATTTTAAAATCGAAGAAATTGATCGATTGTCAAATAAAAAACATTGCTTTCTGAATCATCAGAAAATTTTTTATTTGTAACTTCGAAACTCGAAAACAATAAAATATTCGTGACTTTCACAGTTTATGAGTGTAAGTGAAATAAAGGCTTTTCGAGACGTTTATCATCCGTTCCTTCTACAGAAAATCTATGTAAAAGAAAAAAATAAGAATAAACAGACAGAGAAAAGCTGCTCAACGCTCAGCCCTTAATGTCTTTATAAAAGGTCACATAGAACAGAAAGATTTTGTGAGACGAATTTTTTGTCAATGAACAAGAGGGCTTAAGACTCAATTAAAGAGTCGTTTATTATATAGTTTATTTAGCAACGCTAAGTTTATTTAGCAACGCTAAATAAAATATATAATGAAAATTTAATTTCATAATAACTTTTACTTTGAGTGTGTAAAACAAAATCATTCAAATGGCCGACTTGGGAAAATTCATAACATGCGATTCTTTTGGTAATTCGTAAACCCTTTTTCGAAAATTTCTGGAAGTAATTTGGCCATAACTTGAGTAATGTCAGTTTTTAAAATTCTGAAATTTTTCACGTAAATACTGTCTTTTACTTATCTCCGTAGAAAAATATCGAAGGGTGTCAAATCGCATGACTGAATTGCGCGATCAGAAAAATTATCACGCAATAAAGCCATGATTGGTCGTGTTGTGTGGCTTGTTGGCAGATGAGTGTGATAGATGTCAAATGTCAGTGCTACTATCTTAATACCATAAAATGAATGGCTCTGTATTACAAACAAGTCTGAACAAAATGACTTCAAGATGTTATTCGTGCTACTAATCCTTTCATTTATGTGTTCATTATATCTCAACTAATTTTTTTACAATTCAATGAAAATGGTTGTTTGAAAGAAAAAAACAAAAGAAAGCTACAGAGCTATTAGATAAAACCTAAGGCTAGCAGTATATTATTTTGCATTTTCCAAGAAAGATGTTTAATCACTCTTTCAAATGTGGAAGGTTCCCTATAAACTAGAATTCTTATAGATTATGTTAAGTCGAAAAGGTTCGGTTGTCAAATAATGTTTCCCTAAGTGGTATACAATTTTTTTTTATTCCAAGGTGCTTAAAGTATCAATGAAGTTATACAGATCGAGTAAACATCATCACCATCTTCACCAAGAGAATATCTTTCAAGCCAATTTCTAAATTTACATAGTTCTATGTGTGGGCTTTACAATAAACGGATGCTCAACTTGTGTAGCCCTTGTATTGACATTGTGATATTGTGCTGTTGACATACTACAAACGAGGATTTTTGATTATTTAAAATGTGTATGAAAAGTGGACAAAAATGTTTTTAGAAATCGTAAGAGTAATTACTACTACGCGACATCTTGTAGAATTAAATGTAAATCCATCGAAGATATGCCTGAGTGTTACCAAAGTTGCACAATCAAATAAAAATCTAATTATTAGCATGCAAAAGTATTGATAAGCTTATTGATTATCATATCATATATTATCAGACTTTATGTAATCTAATCTGTTTGATTTACTATTTTATACAGTTGTACCTTACGGTCTAAGGATTTCTTTATTATCTATAAAATCTAAAATCTAAAACAGCAACAACCACAAATGAACCGTGACAGTTAAGCTAGCTCCCTACATCATTTCATGATGAGATGTCTGCCAAATGAGAACTCACCAAAACAAGTCTTGAACAGCGACAAAGTGGTATCGATCGATTACAGGTTAATTTAAAATTAGATGAAATGAAGTGGTTGTTCTACAGAGTCGCAGCTACGGTTTTCTATTTTTGCGACTCACTGACCCTTTTCCCGAGTTCATAACTCTTCTTCATTTGCTTGCGGCGACTTAGTAACATTTTTGGCTTTTCTCCAACTCTTGAATGCAGTTCTTATTTTACTGTTCCAGGTGGAGTAAAAAAAGGTCAAAGATGTTGGACGAATGAGTTTTGAAAAAAATTCCAGGCGGAAAGCTTTTTTGTAATATATTCGAACTTACGCAAAACCACATATTTCAATTGATATAACAACCCAAAATAGCTTGCTAAATAAGCACTTAAGATTCCATATACATATAAAATTTATTCAAAAAGTCATCTCACGGTCTACGAAAAACGCTTATCGGCCAAATTCTTTGTCTTGATACATAAGACAAGAGACTTGCCAACTTGTTGCGACAGAACAGAAAAAAATTAATTAAATTACAATAAGCAACCGTCGTTCATCCTGTACCTTCTGTACAACAGATATTCTCAAAAAAATAAACCTTACCAAAACCACCCTTACCCATCCCAGCAACCCAGCAACGCAGCTCCGTTATTGAATTATAATTTCTGTCAGCTGGGACAGTTGAAGCGAAAACAAATGAAAATTGCCGACGAGTTTTCTAACCAAAATCTCAGGAGAGTGTGGTGTACACTGATGAAGCATACCCACCCACCGCCAGGGGTAGTTGAAGCGGAAATTCTGCTTTTGGGAACGGTGAAAGGGCACGGAGTAATGGGGCTTTCATTGGACATCGTTGAAGAATGTTACCCC